>OZ004727.1:58171174-63171174 GCA_963924685.1 Dexiosoma caninum | reverse complement strand
ATTGTAAATTAAAAAGTAAATTCCAGTAAAAATAAAAATATATAAAAATAATTACAAACATATTTCGTATATTTCATTAAAAATGTTTGAAAATACTAAAACAAAAAGCATTAATTTACTTGTACACAGAAAAAAATATCTAAAGAAGCGTTGATAATTCTGTTTAAGGAAAAAAAAATTCAAGTAACTTTGAAGAACAATTAAAAATTCGCATAAAATGTATCTCACAAATTAAAAAAAAATTTATTTAAAAAATCACAGCGACTTTTTCCCTCACCACGAGAAAAAATTTATTGAATTATGAAGATTATTTTTTTCCCTGTATTTTGTATAAGTTTTAACTATTTTTTTGCAACTGTGCACTAGAAACCCGAACGAATTAAAAGAATTAAAAAAGTTTACGACTAGCAATGAAATAGAAGTCCTAAAAGATATTTATTTCTTTCAGTTGCAAACAGTTGCAAATGGCAACGTACGTTAAAACATTTTATTTCGTTGCCAACAAGTATTCCAAATTTAACAGCAATAATAAAATGAAATGTTTAAAAAAACATAAAAAGAAATTATTACGGAAACCCCAACAAATGTCATAATAAAATGTCATTTAAAATAAATCAAGAAAAAAAATTTTACTGAATTACAACTGCACTTTTGGATTGCTGAAACGAATAATTAACCAAATAAAATAAATAAAATAATTGAATGAGAAAGAAAATGTTAAAGAGAAATAACATTTATTTCATAAATGTGACCATGTGTGTACATACATACATATGCATAGTATGTATCGATGGATGTAATTATCTGAATTTTATTTCAAAATTCATTAATTAAAATGTTATTTGAAAATTGATGAAATTCGTATTTACTTTGGCAGAAGTAAATTTCAAATAAATTTATTGTACATATCTGTTGCTTTTAATAGCAGAATTATATGTAAAAGCTATCGCTTCGCTTTTAACAAAGTCTGTAAGCCAGAGAGATCGGCACACAGTGGCGTCTCAACGAACCTCTAGCAGATTTTACATAAAACAGGCGGGAGTTTTTTTTTAACATTTTAACGAAGTTCCTAAAGGAAAAGAAGAAGTTATTTCTCAATTGTGTTAAATATTTCGTTGTACTAATAACTTCAGAACTTCGCAATTCTTAAGCGCATTGGGCGATGTCAGGCATAACACAATTCAGCTTCGTATTTTCTGTACTTTTAAATAACTGGTGAAGTCCACAACAGTCTGCTTACATTTTTAACTCGAAGAATTTTACAATCGTTTGGTAGAAAATTTACAATCCTAGTTCGTTCTTTTTCAAGTTATTGCCAGGGAAGTTTTTATTTTATAATTTTCAGGTTTAAAAATGGGTGCGTCATTTATAATGACATTTAAAATTTAGCTCCTGTTTTGAAGTACAATCCCATCCCAGAAAACCTTCATACGCTTTGGGTATACTAAGGCATTGAAAATTGCCATTGCATTGCTGTAGCAAATCACAAAAATTTCTTTATAATTCTGAGTGAATAGATTTTGTCAATAATGGGGAATGCTGAATGCTTCAATAATTGTAAATATTTGCTCCTTATTGTTCTCAACTCAAGCAGAAGTTTGGCCACATACGGCATTAGAAATTATTTAATTAAAATTTGCTTTAATTTAAAATAGAATATTTTTTTCTACAAAAACCATATAAGCCGCAACAACTTGCTCATTAACATTGTTTCAGATAAATCTGTTATTTTTATACTAGAAATATATATCCGGCAATATACATACATATGTAAGAATGCACTGAAATATTAAAACCTCATGCAAATAAAATATTTTATATTTTAATCGTTCGATTTCTATTCAATAAATAATTAATACCACTTGCAAACAATAAATAACCTTTTGGATAAATGTGATTAGTTTTTAGATTTATCAAGTGCTCAAATATAAAATAAATAAATATCGAAACTAAATAGTTGTCAGTCATTATTAATCTAATCCGAAATGTAATTAATTGGCATAAAATTAAAGAAAATTATTATCGAAGGTAAAAATTACATTCTGCGCTGCAGAAGATGACCTTTTTGGGGCACAGTAAGACGTGGTGTACAAATATAAAATATAATTCTTCATTTTTCTGTTAAATTTACTATTGAAAATATGTCGCATTTCATTAACGAAAAGGTCCCATCAAAACCTTTGCTGGCAAAGTAATGAGTTAAAATACTACTACTCATACTATTCACTACTTAATTTTTGACTCTTTAATTAATTACTTTATGTCATTGGACCAAAGTACCTATCGCTCTCGCTTACGAATAACAACTTCTAAATGCCATTACAAATAAGTTATTGCAGTTTGTTTGACATGTATACTCGAGAAACAACAACAAAAAGCCAAGTTGTTTTTGTTAAAGTTGTAGTTGTTATAATATTGACATTGGTTTTTATAATTGAAAGCGTTCAAAGTTAATCATATTAAATTACAAATCATTTTTAACCGACTTAAAAATAGAAGGAGATTATCAATTGTACTGTGTTTGTTTTTACGTGTGTTTATTCAGAACTTTTTATTGAGTGGAGCGATATTGATGAAATCTCGCCCTCCCGTGTGTTTCAATCAGACGCTCAAAAGTGTAGAATTTAATTTTTGAAATAAAAATTTTGTAGACTTAAACAGACTTACTATTAATTTTTTAAACTGTGCACTTTAATATTCTCTTTTAAATTAATGTAAAATGGTTATATAGTGAATTTACTAAAAAGTGCAAATGTTTAAAAATGGGTACAATATGCAACACACTTTCCTGCCTTTGCGATTCTATTATACCATATTCCCAATCAAGTTCTTTTGGTTACGGAAATATCGGTTTTAAAAATATTTCTTCTTTTAAAAACAGTAGATAATTTTTGTACAATAAAAAATATCAAGTAATAAGCCAGTCACTATATGACTGCTTCTAAGTAATGCAGACGGTATGTAGTACTATATATGATTGAAAAGTATGGTGTAACATATTCTATATTGTTTTTGCTGGGGAGTTTCTTTGAATTTTTCAATGGGTTTTGTAAATTGAAATAAAATCAAATATTAGGATAGAGTGGAATTAATTTCGACTTTTTATATTTAAGTACAACATTGCCATAAATTCATATATAATATTTATATAAAAGCAAAATGTTTATCATTTTCCGGTCAAGTTCACAAGATGGTAACAGTTGGATCTCATCAATAGTTCTTTTTAGCGGAATTGTAAAGGACTTTTATTTCTGAATTTAAAATATTGCCCAACTTATCTATAAGAAAATCAGCAAACAGTCGATTTTAACAAAACTTCGATTTATTAATTGGAAAATATTTCTACTATTTAAAAAAAATTAATTAAATCCCAAATAACTAGACAATCAGTAAAATTTTTAATTTCTAAACAAATGGAACTTTTTAACAGATCCCTTGTATTGCGATAAAGATTTTCGGCATGTTGTTCCTTGTTACACACAAGCTGTTTATTTGGTATTTTTAGAGTAAATTAGATCAGGTGGCGGACACTCCCCGTAGTAGAGCGACCCACTTTGGACAGAGCTTAGGCAAATTGTGATACCACAATCCTTTTACACCCGGCGATCAGACATTCGTCACACGAAACCAGGCCTATTCCAAGATAAATCCCGCTATTGCCGAAATTCTCTCCCAAGAGAGTTCAGTCAATGATGAGTAGAAATGTGAGGCCAAAAACCTCTGCCGTTTCATACCCAGAGCTGGGCACTGGCACATGAGGTGGGCAAGCGCCTCGCTCTCTTCCACAGCACCACCGGGTCTATCGGCATACATTCCAATGAGACAATGACCCGTGAGAACCGTGACAGTGCGATTTATGATCATAAGATTCAAGGAAAGAAGACACTTAGTTCTCTTTTTATCCAGGTTGGTCCAACAGAGTCTACTAATAATGTTCGTCCCCTCATTATGCCAACAAAACTGTGCCTCCGCATACATCGACCGAAAGATGCCTAATTTAACCGAGGCAATTTAATCGAGTCATAAATTGCAACGCAATTACCGACCATATCCCTATCCGATGTCCCAAGACCATAGAAGATTCACCCTGGAATGGTCTGAAATTTCTCTGAGAAAACACCGGCATTCATGGACGAGGACCTGACTGTCAGAGTAATTCCAAAGATCCTCAGGAAAAATCCGGCCATTCAACAAGCATTGCACAGCCTTCCGTATGGCATTGACCTCCGCCTGAAATACACTGCAGTGTTGAGGCAGCCAATACGAAAGCTTAATGTCAGAAACCCTTACGTATATAACAGGTATAGACCTCAAGGGCATTTCAATGGAGCTGCGAATCGCCAGATCAGTACTCCCCAGTTGGAATCGCGAAGGCAAATGTCCTATCAAGAAAGTTATAAGGGACCATGTCGTCGACCTGAACGGTCCCACAAGATTGCAGCGTGTCCATAGTCCAGTCTGGGCCATGATTTAACTGCATTTAGCCTTACTGCTATCAGAGCAGCTCTCCGCCTTAAACAGAAAGTTGGAGAGAATCCAATCAAGCACAGCAAATAAGGCTTTAGTTGGAGTGGAGCAGAGTGCACTGGTGATCTGAACAGCTGACTCTCTGCGCACCCTGTCTATCAGTCTACAGTAAAACTGCATCCAGCAAACGTGACCACAGAACACCTCAACTGGTTCCAGCACCGTCCGATGAAGCCAGCACTATGCCGCGATGAGTTTTAAGACCTCTTTACAACTCCCGGAAGGTGTTTGTGGATCGAAACCCGACACCACAATGGCGAGCTCGTCTACCACCTTAAAACCGTGTCATTGTAGCTTCTTCTAAACACTTAAAAAATCTATTTTGAAAGTGTCGTAATAATGTCTAAAATAACTATTTCATTATTTCGGTCTGCTCCTCAAATGGGAGACTTTCACTATCGTTGTCTTGGTATCGTGACATTTATACATTTACTGCCGTATTCATAAAAGTTTTTTGGATTTATAGAATATATATATTGATTGAATTTTGTAGGGAAATTTGTCTAATAAATCTTTTATCAATAAAAGAAATTTTTATGAATATGGCAATTATATTTTACTTATCCTGCAGTACAAATAATTCATAATTTAATATCATATTATAATAAATATTATTTTAGCACATGTATGCTTTTATTTGTTTATTTTTTTAAATACCATTATGTACAATTACGTAATAATTAAAGCAGTTGCTCTAAAGCAGAAAGATAACAAAAGGATCATCAGCTAAGAATTTTATGGAAAATGTTCATAAAGAAATCCACAAAGACCGTAAAATTTAATATTCTATTTCACATCTATACAAAGGAAGAGAAAACTACAAAAATTCCATAAACTTGATTGCAACCGAAATATTTTGTGGTTATTCTTTGATAAACTTAATAATAATGTTGTGCACGGAAATATAACTTTTTAGTTGCACCATTGTGAGCGCTACACCGTGCATGGTAATCAAATGAAGACATTCAATTAAAAAATACTTCATAAAAAACAATAAAATAATAATTTATTAGTAAAATATTTCACACAATAAAATTACTTCCATAAAGGTTTTTTTTGGTTAAAACAATGAAATTTGTCATTAAAAGTCACCCAAGATGCCCTTCAGTGGATCAATGAAAAATGATTCATTACATTTATGAACATCATTTAGGCGCATGTTTCATAAATGTAATGAAACTATTTCTTTAGTTTAACGAAACCTTTTTAATATGTAAATTGTAAATGTTCCTTTGATATAATGACGTTATTACACAACATGATGAAAGCCTTCATATATGCAATGAAAGTATTCCATGAATACAATAAAATTAAATAAATGGAATTGTCTCATGAACACCATGATGGACTGCAGCAGAGGTGTTCAAAAATGCTTTGTAGCTGTATTCGTGTGAGAATTTTTAAATACAAGTGACTGGCAAAAGTGAGCTCAAAGATTTGCATTAAAATTTAATCACAAGAACTTGTGTAAAATGATCACATTGAATTTGTGAATTGTTTATTTTTAAATCACTAAATGTATGGAAAACTTTCCTCTTTTATCAAGTATACAAATACCTAATTCAATGAAAGCTGCGCCAATGTTTATAAATTAAAAATAAAAATTGTATCCACGAAAACTCAAATAAGATCTTCTACATTTAAACGTTTAAAAAAGCAAAACATGTTGTACATCACAGTTATGTTACATACAGTATTTCAAAAAATATCAACACAGCTACAAAACATATTGACTCGTCGCTGTCTCATGGATGACTAAAATTAAAGGGCATAAAACGGAATGAGATGTGGTTTATGAACAATTGTCTGGTTAAATGGGGATCTATGGACTATAGACTCGTACTACATACATATATATATATATATACATTTGTTTGTAATTCATGTTATTTTTTTTTTTTTTTTATCTGGGACCAGCACTCCGGAGATGACTCCTACACATGCGAAGCATTGTGCTGGAACTATAGGAAAGGTATAGTAGGAGAAACGACAGGAGGTGAAGCTTAATTAATTATTTTGCAGCTCTGCTTTTGCACGTTCTTTGTTTATACTCGTAGCAGTACTGAAGCTTCGGTTTACTTCGCCAGTGCTACACAATACCGACGTTGGAGGGCGTTCTGATGCGATTGTGGATTGCTTTCAGCTGAAGCCGGTATTGTTCAGTGACTATGCCTTCGACACTGAAAACTTCCGACAACAACTGATACACTAATGCACATCAGAAAAATGCGAGATGTTTTTTTTTTATTTTAAAATTTTAGTCTGAAACTGGAGTTGAACACAGGTCTGTTTTTGGTTTTGTAGTCAACGTGCAGACAACCATCCATCGTGCCATCGCCACCCGCGAACTATATCAGATTTTACGTTTATGTCTTTTTCCGTCATTTAGAAAAATAATGAATTTCAACTTCATATAAATTACTTTATAAATGTTTTATCTTCTAATTTTTCTTTTTAACAATTTTAATAAATCTGTATTAATTATTTATTTCAATTTAATTTTTTATTATTATTATATATAACTATTCTAGTCTATAATGTATATCGTTACTGCTTAACATGGTGCCTAAAAGTTATCCTGGAACAGTCAAAAATAATTATTTTTCGTTCAGGCACTAGCATTACTACAAATCTCTCTTATAAATATAGTGAAGAAAATATCGAGATTGTCAACTATGAGAAATGTCTAGGACTGGATATTACATATAACATGTCCTTTAAGAAGCACCTCAGTAACAAATTATCATCTGCAAAGTTCGCTATTAATTCTACTTGTTTGAAATACATAAATAATCCACAAATATCTATTCAAAATAAACTTAAAATATTACAGGCAGCGTCAAAGTCAATATTGCTTTACGTCGCACAGGTTTGGGGATTTGTTAAATACGATGATGTCGAAAAATTATTTAAATTTTTTTATAGAAAAGATGTTGTATCTACCAAATAACACTTCAAACTATATGCTACATTTCGAAGCTGGTATACATTCGTTGTATATTTCGTCATTGAAGTTGCACTTCTACTATATTAGCAAGGTTTTGCAAATGACAGCGACAAGATTGCCACGTATCTTTGAAAAATATATAATAGACAACAGATTATACTGGTATAAAGAGCAGGAATCTATAGGTTACGATTAGCAGTGCGAGTTCTCTTGCCAGCTATAATTGGAATAATATATTGGAACAGTTCATGATCAAGGAGAGGGAGAACTTTATTTCTGAGGCAAAAAGATCGCAGTTTCATGATCCCTACTACCGACTGAACTTTAACCTAACACCAATTATGCAGAGCAACTATACAGCAAGGATGACTAGTCCTATAATAAATGCTAGAGGCGGCTTACTTGATGTAAATAGGAAGAGTGTTTCATAATAACATTGAGGGTATTTGTACAATGTGTAACTTAGATGTGTCTGAAAATGTTCTACATGTACGTACGGTGTATGTCCTATTTACAATAATGCATACAGATCAGAGTGCTTCAGTAAAAGGCAACTCGATGCAAATGAAGTCGTTAGTATCCTAAATGGTCCGGACTTTAACTTTTAGCTTATTCAACTACCTTGAGATTTGTCTCAAGTATAGAAATTTGATATTGAATGAATTTTCTTCTTAAATATTTTATCTTATGCTTTTATGAATAAACATGTACATTTCACAAACTAGATATAAGTACATGTAGAGCCTTTGGTGCAATACCGTCGTAACTCAAAATTTTAATTTTTTGAGCTGGGTATGCAGAAATGATCTTTGGGGAAATATATATCTAAAGGAAAAAAGATTATGGTTCTATGTCTAACTGTTTGGATTCTACAGCTACAAATGTCTTTATTGCCTCCAGCTATTTCCAACAATATTTATTTGCAATAATGAAATATTTCCTTTATGACATACAATTTACAAACAGAAAACATTACAGAACATGCCTCTTTATTTAAAAACTTGTAAATAAAATAACTTTAGTAAACGAAAATACCATCAAAAAGAAGGCTCAAAACTTCAAATGCATATATAGATGTAAATTATTTTATATATTACTACTAAATGTGTATGTAAAAAATTGTTTATACCTATTAATAAATGATAATAATAATAACACTAATTATTTAAGGATTAGTTCTTTTTAATATATTTAATATTTATTCTGATTCGATATTTCGCTACTCCTTTGTGTAGCTTCTTCAGGAAAATTGGTTTTTGTTTATAATGAAAAATATTTTTTTTCAAATTCACAATATAGGAAAAGTTCTTGTCGATGAAAATTCAAAATTAAAATATTAACAGCCATATTCATAAAAATATATTCTGGATTTGAAATAGGTATAAATATTCGATTTGGTATTGAAATTTGTTTTTGAACCAAATCCAATAATAATAATAATAATAATGTATATCGTTGGTATTAATGCTAACTCATCTGTAGACCGGCAACCAGTTAAGATATCTCACATATTTATATAGAAACTCCCTAAAAATCTTTAAGAGTTCTGGGTATATAAACAGAAAATTCGATTTAAATCTATGAGTTCCACGACTAAGAAAAATTTCGTTATTACAATGAATTCATTATGTAGCAAACATTTCATTAAACTAATCATTTACAAAATAAGAATAAAATTACGTAAAAATAAATACAAAATAAGCAATGACATTACAAATTTCAAACTATTAAATGGTTTGAATGAGCACAACGTATGCAGGAAATTTGCATTCAAGTAAAAATTTTGCAAACACACAAACAACATCGAGCATAAGCCACAATAATAATTCAAGCATTAAGTTTCTTCTCCTCCTTTGGAAATGCAAATTCTTTGATGCTCAAAAAAAAATACGGAAATATTTACAAAATTAAACACAAGAATGTTTAATTCATGAAAATAAAATACACAAACATACTTGAATACAAACACAAATACAAAACAATATGCAAGCAAAAAATGGTAAAAATTGTGGTTAAAAAATAAATTGAAGTTGAAAATAAAAACTAAGAATCAAAGACTTTCTAAAAAATAAAGGAATTTTTCTTCCAGATGATTTATTCACACAAACGAGTCATACAGCTTATCTAACGCTGCAATCATTCTGAGAAAAATTTCTGAACCGTAAAACCAACCGAAGATGTGCGAAACAGAACAACGTTTTTACAACTGACAAGGAAAATTTTCCTCTGAAAGTGTGAAAGTCTCAAAATTTTATCACTATACTAACAGCCATGTCGCATGACAAAATTTCAATTAATTAATTTTTTTTCCTTGGACAAGTGCTCAACGGTTGTCCTCTATGTATTTCACGAGAACTAGTTTTTTCTTTTTTTTAAATACAATACAAACTCTACGAAGCTCCTAAGCTTGTCTGTAGAAACAACCAGAGTCTAAGCGGGAATCGAACCCGCACCTCCATATTGGTAAGACTAATGCTCATGCACTAGAATACGGAGGCACCCGTAGAGAAGGTATTGAGAAGGTATTGTGCAGAGAATAGACAGCTGGTGAAGTAATAGGAATTAAATAGTGCACTACTCTTCAGTTGCGCATCTTTATGAATTTATAAATCAGAATTGCTGCATCTCTGATGTTAAGTTGGCGTATTACTTACGCATAATATACACATAAGAAAAATATATTATGAAAAGGGATTCAACTAAAAATCTTCTTCGAGTTAATGCAATAATCACACCAAATTAAATTCTTGTAAATAAAAGCAAAGATTGCACACAGATAGCACTCTTGTTCATACAAAATAAACACTATAATTGAGTGCAATATTTGATGTTGAAACCCTCAAGCAATTCATATATAGATATACATATTTACTTTTCAAAACATAAACTACAGTAGAAGGCCGGTATAACAAATACGCACTTTAACGAAAATACGATATTACTATTAGCTGCTTTATATTATTATATTTTTATAACGTTTAACTTATTTTACGTCCCGTTTAAGGTATGGTACAGGAAAAAACATAACCAAAGATGTTTTAACACCTTTATTTTTTTTTTTTTTTTGTGTGCGAATAAGTTATTTAATTGGGAAGTTTCCCGAAACAAGCATGTGACATTTCTCTTTTCTGATCTAATTTTTACCCCATATAACGCCATGACATAACTTTTGGGAATGTAACTACCACGATATATGAGGGTTACCTGTACTGACATGAAAAGTAATTATAAAAATTTCTTTCTCATGACAAATAACTTTAATTTTTATCTAAAACTAAATTGTTCGTAAGGAAAGCGTCTGACATTATACGAGGGTTGTTTGATAACTCTGTGATTTTTTTGAATTTCCCTCACAGTAAATTCAAATACAATACTGCTGCCTTCTACCACCATCCATTAATAGACTTTTGTCAAATTTTGAGCAAGTTGCGGCATTTAGTTTGTGTTTAGTTTGAAGCATTGAATTTTAACAAAAGTGGCAAAAGTGAATTTCGTGTGATATGTTCATCCGCAATTCGGACTAGTTTTTACGCCGTTATATGAAACATGAAAACAATGAACAATCAACACAGTGGGTGTAACCGTGTGAACGTCCAGCAAAGAATGCCAAGGTGGGTCTGTCGGCAAAAGAGGTAATGGCAATAGTTTTTTGGGTTTACACGCGGTGTCATCACTTAGATTATGTAGAGTAGGGTAGAACGACCACCTGACAATATTAATGAGAGCTTTTAGACAGAATCGACATTGATTTAAAGTAAAAACAACCATATTGGCTGAAGAAAAGTGCTGTTCCATCAAGACAATGCGCGAGTGTAGTCAATGTGGCAAATATCCATAAATTGGGCTATCAACTGCTACACCAGCGAGCATATTCTCCAGATTTAGCCCCCTGCGATTATTTTCTTTTTCCAAACCTGAATAAATATGTGATTCGTAAGACATAGGGGTCGAATGAAGAGCTCATAACCGAAACAAACGCCAATTTTTAGAGAGTTGAGAAAACTTCTTATTTGGCAGGAATAACAAAATTTAAAAATGCTGGACTAAATGTATTGAATTAAAATCAGATTATATCGAAAAATAAAATGCTTATTTGCCGAACAAAAAATGTTTTATTCAAATAGCGACGGAGTTATTATTCGTTAAATCGGCTTTAACACATTATTACAATTGGGTGTTTTATACATCCTATTTGTAGACTGAAACGACAAAAAACAGGAAAAAGTTAATAAAAAAATAAAATAATGCACAGATTACACATGGAACTTTTGACACATGGGCTACACATTCGTGTAGAAATTACACACAATATGTGTAATTGCACACAAAGTGGCAACACTGCTCAGAAATATTATTTTCATCTTAACAGCGACAGAGTAAAAAGAAAGTGGGCGGATAATCACAGAAAGGGAAAGAGATTGTGTCTGCTCAAAAAATGTGTTAAGTTGTGTGAGTTTGTATGCGGATTTAAAACGGAAATAAAACGAGTGGCAACAATCATGATAATTTGAATGAATATCGCTCATATTTGTGGCTTAAGTATTAAACGTTTAATAACTTTTTTGTAGCACACACAAACACACATACGAATACTACATGATTATACAAAAACAAATGCATAGAAATACACACTTATACAATCGCTCATAGAATTTGCCTTTTTGAAAACTCACACACATTTATGTAAAAATAATATAGTTGGTGAGAATTTTATTCATTTGAGCAAACATATTTGCGGTTATAATAAATAAAACTTTATCTTTCACTTGTGAATAGAAGAAGTATTTAATTTTAAATTTAATTAATAAACATGTAAAAGTTCTAATGGAAATATAAAATGCTTGAGGGTTTTTTTTTAACACACGACGATATTTAAGTTTAAGTACCAACATGTATTAAAATAAAAATAAAAATAGTGATTATTAATAATATATATTATTATTAAATTTGAATTTTTAGATGTTTTTGTGTACATTCACAGTAATTTAAAAATAGAAGTACTCAGCAAAAAGTAGAGAATGTTTTACAGCATACTTTTCAACCATATATTACATACCATCTGCATTACATAAAAGCAGTTATGTAGTAACTTGATTATAACTTGACACAGATGTATTTATTATTGCACAAAAAATCACTATTGTTTTTTAAGCGCAAAAATTCTTTTAGCACCGATATTTCCGTAACGAAATCAACCTGAAACATCTGGATATGTCGATTTTTATGTAAATTCTGATGCGTTAAATATAATTGAATCACAATGAAAGTGTTTTAGTACCCATTTGTATAGACAACAAATTTAAAGTCAAATATAAAATTACAAAAATATAATTACATAAAATCATAAAACTTAATTCGTTATTTAAATATAAACTTAAATTAGTTTTAATTACATTTTGATGAGAAGATGTATCAATTACATTACACAGTTCATTAAAGTTATAACAAATTCGATGGAATGGATCGGCATCAGCATGGTTTTGACGAAAGTATTTTAGTGCCAAAAGTTGGTAATGGGTTCCATTCCAATTACAGACTCATAAAACATTTCGCATTCTTTCTGATGTGCATTTGTGTGGCTTTGCGTCAGTTGTTGTCAGAAGGTTTCAGTGGCGAAGGTATGGTCACTGTTCACTGAACAGTAACGGCCTTCAGCACTCAGCAGATGACCCGCACACATGCGATTCATTGTGCTGGAACTATAGGAAAGGGAAAGTTAGAGAAACGACAGGAGGTGAAGCTTAATTACTCATTTTACAGCTCTGCTTTTTCACGTTCTTTGTTTATAGCAGTACTGAAGCTTCGGTTTAATAGCAATTTTTATATTCGCCACTGCTATACAATACCGACGATAGCGGGCGTTCTGATGTGATTGTTGGCTGCTATCAACTGAAGCCGGTATTGTTCAGTGACCACTGACTATGCCTTCGCCACTGAACCCTTCCGACAACAACTGACACACAAAGACACACTAATACACATCAGAAAAATGCGAGATGTTTTTTTTTTTTATAATTTTAGTCTGAAACTGCGGTTGAACCCAGGCCTGTGTTGGTTTTGTAGTCAACGTGCGGACTACTTCAGCCATCGCCACCCTCTATTATAAAAATTGGAATGCGTACATAAATTAAAATCAACTTCAGTCTTGTTTAAGTCTGCTTTTTAGTGTCTCATTACAACACACGGGAGGCATGAGCTCTGCAATGAGCAAATAATCATCAAAATCGGTCAACTCGGCAAGAGGTTCTGAAATCAAAAAAAAATACAGTCAAATTGGGAACACTGTCATTTTTTTTAAGTCGGTTCAAATAGATTTTTATATGAGAGTATTTCTGCGTCGCGGTTACTACCCTCACGATTTTGTATATATTAAAAACGTTGATATGTTAGTATCTGGAAGAACACAAAATAAGATTAGGCGAGATTTGTACCTATCGGCAGAAAAGAGTAGATCAGCATATTTATGTATTTACTTTTTTTAACCAGGACTAAGAAAGTTTTTTTGACTCACCGAAATTATTTAATCTATTTCAGAAATTTAAACTGGACTTAGGTTTGCATCTATTACGAATTATGTTATCATCTTCTGATACTCAAAAAAATTCTGTATTAAAAATTTATTTAAAATTTTTTAGTAATACACAAAAAAGTACAAAAAAGGCTAAATTGTAATTTTTACAAAGTATTAAACTTAAGCTTTTCAAATCACGCAGATTTTAACTGGTCAGAGGATTATGGAAAGGTTTTTTTTTTAAAGAAGTCTGGAAATGTTCTTTTTGTAAATGGCAGCTTTTGCAAAAAACGAGTCTTTGGAAGAAGTAATATTTGGCAAAGTTACTTTTAGAAATGTCATTTCTTCGAAAAGGTATTTTTCGCGAAAGCTGTTTTTGTAATAATTAACTTTAACACGATGCCACTCGATATCGTTGGAATGCTTAATTGCATTTAAAACAAAAACAAACTTTAAAATGTTGAGTCACGAAGTTAAACTATCTATACTTCTATCTCTTCTCCAAATAATTCCTCACCTAAGTGTATTTCACTTTCTAATGTTTCTCTAGAGCCAACGCATAAATAAATCCTTTTGATGTGTGCAAATTTTTGTGGGAAATTGAAAAGCAATATACATATAAGTATGTAGTATGTGTTGAACGCTTTGATTCAAAGGTGCGTAAAAGCAACATAAACAACTTTTGCTGACAGGTTAAGAAATGATAACCAAATGTATTAGATGCAGGAACTTTTGACGGTTTTTTCTCTCTACTATGTTTCTTTCCGAATAACATAAACTCTTCAGATGTCAAAAACTTTCGAGTTTGAGAAATCACAAAATTCTATAGAAAATGTATTAACATGAAGAATAGAAGAGATATCACACACAATGTCTCGCACACAGGCACAAATCAGAAATGCCAAAATGCTTTCTGGTAAAACGTTCAGATTAGCATAATCTGGAATGATTTCCATTTTTTTTTTTTTGTGTGTTATTAAAAATATTATTTTGTTCGGCTTGTTAATGATGTTTTTTGTGCCGTTCATTATTAGTTTATCGGATCATATCTTTGTGCAAGAAGGTAGTAGCTATGATAACCGTTTACATCAGTTTATAAGCCACACATGAACAATTAATTTTTACTTGCTCTAACTCTAATTTGGCAAAAGAAATTTATTTTTATCTTGCTGATTTCTATAGAATTAAAAATTATTTTTATAGTAATTTTTTTTTATTAAACGCACGTCGAAATGTAATGGAAATCACAGTTGAGAACAGTAAATACATTTCTTTATATAATACTTCACTTAAATGTAGTACTTAATAAAATTTTAGAGCTAGCTGAATACCAACCCTTATTTCATTTATTTAAAATTATTGTTGAAGAATTATTTCATTTCTGGCCAGGTCATAGTGCAACTCAACAGCCCTTTTATTCTGGACTTAAAATGATTCCATACGATTTTGTGGTTTCCATTGAAAGTTAATTACATTTTAGTATTTGTGTTGTTGTTTAGCCATGGCAGAAGCTACAAACTAGTACTGCACACATACTGCAGGAGAGAAGTGGTTGAGGGTAGAATTTAAATTCTTATTTATTGTTTGAACAGTTTTTGAAATGTATGCATGGGTTAGTGTATTGTTCTTACGGGCTATGTATGTGTATATTATGTTGTACCATGTTGATGAATAGTGAAAAGAGTGATCAACGTAGTTTAATTTAGAGATTACTTTTGTTAGAACTGCTTGCGAATGTAACAAAAGGGTTTTCAATTAGCAGTAGGCACGTAGCTAAGGGCGGTAGAGAAGCGCACAGTATTAATATAATTATTTATAATTGGTTAGCAGTAGAGTAGTGTACTAGAGAAAGTGACAGTTTCAGTAATATTGTTGTTGTGAATCAATATCGCTACCGCACACGGAGTCCCAAAATTACTGCAAAGTTTTTCCTAATGATCAGCTTCTAAATTGCAAATTTGATGTTTCTTAAGCCGTGTGTCCACTACCAAGTTTTCTTGCAGAGTTTGCTTCCAGAAATGACTTCCAGAAGTTTTTGTCATGTAAACACGTATTAGAAGTCGACTTCCAGAAGTCACGGCTTACAGAAGTTACTTGCAGCAATTATGTGGAAACACGTGTTTGTTGCTTGCTGGAAGTAACTTGAACGACTTGCTGAGCACTACAAGTGTTTTTTGAAGCCTTGCAGAAGAAGTCGGATATACGTGAGTAAACGGTTTGTGGTATTCTCTTCTGTTTTCAGTTTTGTTTGGTGTTTTTTTTTTGAGTTCTTTTCAAAATTTATAAAAATGGACAAAAATAAATTCGTTTGGAGTAGTGAAAAAACACAATTACCAAATGTGAAAAACAAGAAAGTTATCGTGAATTATGGGACACGTCCTCAAAGACTCAAGTAATGTATTTTGGAAGCTTAAATCTACGCGCCGCAGCACCCAATTTCTCACCCAAAACACTTCTTGTTGTTGTTTTTTTTTTAATGTTTCGTTTTAATTAAATATGCTGCGATGGCAGCTGCCAATCTTATTTTGCCACAAGACAATTTTATACTGTCATTCGTAAAAAAAGCAAACTACTGCAAGCTGTACGCACATTGTGTGGAAACACGTCTGCAATTTCTTGCAGCAAGTTCGTCGTGATAACTTCTACAAACTACTTCTGGAAGCAGACTTCCGCAAGTTTCGGTTTGAGTGGAAACATTTCAGCAAATACTTGCAGAAGTTCTTCCGCAAGTGACTTGCTAGTGGATACACGGCTTTAGGGTTCTCACTACATTTCTATATGAATGACAGTAATATTCAAATCGGTTTTTATTTTTGAAACACTCATTAGAAACACTTTTCACGTGGGTAAATTTAAATCAAATGTCAATAAACACTACTCCCTCTATCCACCTTTCCATAACATAATGTCCTAGTTCCAGCACAATGCATCGCATGTGTATGCGGTCATACCCTAAGTGCCGGTCAAAGAAAAAAAAATATATATTTAGTGGAAGCAGTGCTACCTAATGTCAAATGGACTATTCCAACTTCATATGCAGACGTTTTGCTCTTTAACACTAGAAGCACCGAAAGTTACGATCCTCTTAAAACGGCAGTCGTGACATAATTATCCCGTTTTATATATTACACGTTCTTTACGTAGCGAACTATGATTAAAACTATATTGTCAGATATTTAAAATATTTTTTTCATTAATAATTTAAATCAGGTTCCTTTTTTTGCAACAAAAAATGCATTTGGGATTAGTTAAAATTTTTCAATTTTGCACACAATTAATAGACAAACTAAAGCAAAAACAAAATTGTAAATCACACTCACAAATACTAACTGAACGGAAAAACATGCTGTTTTTGAAAGCTGCTACGTCTTTATCTTCAGCGTTCTTCGTGTGAGATTATAAGTAGATGTAAATTATTAGCTTTATATATTTATTAGTTTCTATTAATAGAATATGAGAAATTATTCCCCATTATTTTTTTCTCTCCTCAACAATTGTCCCTGGTACTTCTTGATTTTTATTCATTGTTTTTTTTTTTTTTGTTCAAGCACTTTTTTTGCTTGAATCTTTCACGTAATATATATATATATATATATATAATTTTGTCTTTGATTAGTTCGTTTAATAGTATATAACTATCACGTGTAATTTCGACTGTCTGTATTGTATCGATTACCAACATATTTAAAATTGAAAAATTGTATCTAATTGCATAAACTGAGGTTCGAAATAAGACACTACATACATACATATGTATATGTATAATATAAATAGGTTTCATTTTCCATACATTTTACAGGTATTTGTTTTTGTTTTTCTTATGGATACGTATTTTGGTATGGGAAATGGTGTTGTTTTGCTTCAAGTATTCATTTCTTTCTATTTCCGAAAGCAAGACCTATATAAGCTTTTTTAATTATTCAATTATTAATTATAATTGACAGGACTAAAATGACTCAGCGGCAGTTCTCGCTAAATTGCATTATTTTTCATTAAATCGACGTATTACAAAATCTAGCACAATTTGTATTTAATAAATACACAAAATTAATAAAACTCAAAAACTTGCACGAATCGAACTAAAGAAATACTCCCTAAGTATAAAAAGGTACAAAAAAGGGACGGTGCTGCTTCTAATGTTAACACGAAACGCAGATATAACAATAATAAAGCTTTAGCATTCAGGAACGCATACCCATTGTATTACTTTAAAAGTTAATTTTACATTTGTACTTAACCAGTGAACGATAATTTGGGCGGGCTACGTTAAATCTGCATAATCCTATCGACTGTCATTTCCTAACCGTATAGGGAGGAATACCCTTTATATTTTAGTTTGAATGTTTGTTTAAATTATTGTATATTTTTTTTGAGAAAAAATAACTCTTCAGCAACTTGCATTTCCTATTGTGATAATACGAAAGGAAATTTTTGCTACACAAATTGTTTAGAACAATATAATTTATTTCGTCTCAGCAGGTTTTAAAACAAGGTGTGGTCAGCATTAGGATGTGGACGTCTTCAAAAAAAGACAATAAATACATTTAATATAAATTTCAATGAATATGAGGAAATAAACCTGCGGCTGCAAAATATAAAATATTAAATGGTGAGTGACGGAAATGTGGTAATTATTTGCTCAAGCTTTTCAAACAATTCTGCATTTAATTAATGTGGAAATATGATGAGGGTGCTGATGTCTGATGCTGATGCTTTATAATTAACACGCAACTGCAAAGTTCCTACCACTTTCAAACCCTGTCTGTTCTGTTTGCTATTCCTCACTCTATCTAGTTTCATTTCAATGCGTTGCGTATGTAGTCCAAAAAAAAAAAATATTAGGTTTCGTAATTGTTCCACAAATTAAAATATTAAAAACTGCATGTCCACATCCTTTTTACAGCAGATTTCTAAAATTCAAATTTTCTAGTGCAAAATGTGTGCAGTTATTGTGTTAGTTTTAAAACATTTCTTCTGTGAAAGTCCGGCGACACAGTGCGATAACAAAATTTCAATTAGAGGTTGTTCTATTTTTATTATTTTATGTTAATTTTTAATTTTTTTTTAGTATTTACTTCTTTCGCATTAAATCAATATTTAAGCCTTCAAAACTTACATGTTACAATTGCAAAGGGAAGAAACATTTGCGGCAAGAAAAAAAAACCATAAATAATAATTTTAATTTTTAATTATATTCAAAAATAAATGTAAAATTTAGTGAACCGTAAGGAACATGTAAATGTGTGTATAACAGGTATGGGGTGCGTATATTTAATATTATTTACATACTTGTACATGTGTACGCCCATATATGTACATACAAATGTATATCGCTATGCTACTTATGCTTCACTGGATATTAAATTTAATATTTAAACTTATTAAATAATCATAAAAAAATTTATTTATTACATGCTGGAAATCAAAAATGCAAACACTGCCATTAACATTCTACGGTTACTACAGCTGATTATTTAAAAGTGAATTTGTAAAATTTGTAGGTGTGTTGTAGGAAAAACGTGAGGAACGTGCTGCTCCCAAAATGAAATGAAATGCACACACACAAAGAAATAAGCACCGAAAGTACGATAACCTGATAACTGATATCGTAAATGAAGAAAGTAGCAAAAAAAATTATAATAAATTTAAAATCAGAGTGAAGTGAATTTGAAATCAGCAAGCAAAGACAGTGGAAGGCAAAACTTACTGAATATTATTTATACTTATTGTTCGCGCGCACATAAATCTATCAATTTCTTGTTTACAATATCAGTTTGATTAACTCTTCGGAAGCACTCTTCATGGTCATAGAAATGAACAAAAATATTTGAAATAACATGCAGAGATTACAAAGTTTGTGCAGCTGACAATGTAGTTTCCCCAACTTTACTGGTGCATAAAAAAAAATAACTAATTCAAATTTCAAACATTAAATAGTCTGTCTTGAACTGCTTTTTATAATTCATTAATATGTGCCCCTAATCATCTATAAGATCTGATTCGGATACCTTAAGACGCCGAACAATAGTAAAGAAGCGTTAGCTGCTGTACAATATATTGAAAAAGGGTCAAAGCAATCAATCATCTCTGTTCTTATTCATAAAAGAACATGTGTTAAGCTGCTGTTGTCTGAAGTAGTTTAACGCTGTTCACTCTACTGCCTGAAATCGAAAGTTTAAACCCTAGAACAGTGTTAATAAATATTTTATAATATGCTATAATATCCAGTCTAATATGCATCGCATTGCACTTCATTGTCAGTAGTTAAGAAATTTAAACGTCGCCGAAGTGAAGTTAAGAAATCATTGATCATCTTTAAATGTGTCGAAATTAAGATCTTCTTTAGTTCTTCTCCAAATAAGGATACACAATGTAATTATTATTGGCATGGATTTTGACAGCTTCAGTGTTACTTCTCTTGAAAAGAATCACCGCACATAAGCAATCACAATCAAAAATGTATCTATTGCTTTTAGAATCTTTGGACCGACTAACGAAACATTGATTTCCCTACTGTGCCGTTGGCTGGGTAGTTAGCACGTTGACTCTGCAACCAGAAGAAACTCAGTTCAAGCAAAGACTATAATTATATGAAGATATTGCACGTAGAACATTAAATAAAATTTAAAATTTTTTGTCTTTATAAATGCTACGCAAGGAAGTAAGAATGGAAAAATTATTCCTGTTTTTTTTTTTTATTTCTGCTAAACCATAAACAAGAAAGCTCAAAATTTTAAAATTAATTAACTGAATTTATTTTGGAAATATTATTATAGTATTCTAGTTTTAAAATTGTGCTTTTTCACGGAAAAAATATGTAAAAGGTATTATTACATTTTATTAAATGATATTCTCATAAAGTTTGCATTTATAAGAAAATACTTTATGAGAATATCATAAAGGTTGCAATAATGCATTTCATATATTTTTTTGGGAAAAAGCACAATTTTAAATTTAGAACAGTGATGTTCGCCACATACAACATTTGTTAAAAAATTTACACAGACAGTTGTTATTGTCTTTTAAAAACTTTCATTCATTCGTCGTTGAGCAAGCGATGAATTGGTAAACGATGCTTTTCAAAACATTCAATGCCTTTTATGTTACAAAACATTAAAAGCGGGTAATGAACACGTTTCAATCAGAGCTAATAATACGTAGATCTGAGGTAAAAGATTTCGATAAAATTAGAACGCTAGAGTTTTGGAAAAATTTTGATGTTGCGATATGTCCCCAGCTCAAAAAAATGTATTGAAAATTTAATTAAAATAAAAAAAAATATAAAAAATCCACTACTTATGCGAACAAATATTTTCAGACATGAAAAACGTTTGTTCCAAGCAGCGAAATAAAATGACCTCGTTGAATTTAAAAAATATTTTACTAATTCGCAATTGTCATGCAAGTATTAACATGGAATATTTAATTTAAAATTTTCAAAGCGATTTTAAAAATTATAATGAGGAATGTCAGAGGGTTAAACTTTTTAGTCTAATATTTAAGCCCAAAAAAACAGTTTTATATGAATTTATTTTTGTTTTTTTCCCCCAAATAAGTGTTCTAAAATTATTTATTGAAATTGATAACTGCTATTTATGGTCCCTGATGCTCTTATCTTTTTCTTAAAATTTTAATTACATTCATTTAATAAGTTGTATATAGCTGGCATTTTCTTTCTTATTTGAATCGTTTGACATTATGTTTGCCAAATTCTTGGGCAAATTCTCTCACCAATATATCTTCATTTTATTTTTGAAAACCACTGAATTAGAATCATTTTTAAGCATATATGTATAAGTATGTGTTAATGTGTATTGTTTTGGATCATTTTATTTTATTACACATACATACATATGGCTGATGCTCACTGAGAAATTTGTTTGGGTGTGTGTGTGTGTGTTACAATTTCCTGTTCCAATCACATTCCAGTACGCAAAAATATGAAATAACTGAAAGAAGTTTCTAGTTTTCATATAAGTCATGTGCAAATAAATTATGTAAAGTCAATGCAACCGATTAAGTTCTTGTTGGGTAAAAATACATATTTTATTGTTGTACTATTGGATTTATGTCGATTCGCACCGAACTAGAATTATTTGTTTTAAAAATCTTAATTGTATTCCTAACTTTAATATGTATTAAGATACATGCATATAACGAGCGACAACATAAGTTTGCCAACCATAACACTTTATTATTTTGTTTACAAAAGTATATACAATATGTTTTATTTATTGCTTAAAAATTTCAAGTTTTTATGTGCTTATTTCTTTGTATTGATATGTTACACATGAGTATTGTGTTCTTAATACCGTAAGAGCTATTTATTTTTATTTTTATTTAGCATCTCCAGACGGTGCTTAATGCATACATTACTTTCCTCAAACCAAAAGGAATATATTGTATTTTTGGTACGATTTACACATTGTTCAACAATAGATTTTTTTATGTTTTCTATTTCTTTACAATTAGTGCTCAGAGGATGTCATCTACATATGCAGTATATTGCACCGGAAGTAGTTGGAAATGCATACTTTGGAGAAAAGACAGGCCTGTCCCAAATATGCGCACATTGCCTTTGCCTACAAACGAATGTGGTATTTTTATAAAAACTCTCTCCTCATTAACAATTAATCACATACCAGAAATGAATTAAATATTTAATTAATTATATTTCAAATTGTGTATTAAACGTTCATGCATCATTATACTAAAGTGATTTTCTCTAAAAATGAATATAACAACAAGGCCCACATTTATCAAGAGAAGAAATAGTGAAATTTAACAAAAAATTTAAAACATACACAAAAGCATTGAAATCGTATTATTCCTTTCCTCAATAGAATGCATTTATAAATTGTTTCACTCCACTGTATTCGTGGCATCATTTAAAAATGAGCAGTATTTGAGTTCATTTATAACTGGAGAAGCGAAATGGAATAAACAAAAAATCATTTAATACTTAAAGTATACTGAATAATGCTGCCTCAGGCCATGGTGTTGTTGGAAGTGCCAGTGGGGCTAGAGTATTATTGCCACTAATGATGTTTGTATGCTGCAAGAATATTCATTCGTTTTCACAAAAAGCATATAAATCGTGAATAAACTGCTAAAGTGCGTTGAAAATGTTTAATTAATTGCATGCAAAGATAACTGAAATACATGCTACTTTATACTTGTTGGAGTTTAAATAATTGCAGTGATAAAACAGACAAGGCTTTCTAGGAGTAGACTTTCTGATGGGGTTATTTAGGTGTTTTTTGTGAGAAAAAACTAAAGCGACCAATGTTTCTTGAAGGTCAGAAATGCTTTCTACACAGATGTGCAACTTGCTACTTCTTTGGATCAATATACTATTTAACTGTCTTCGAAAGAGCTTCACAATATACATTCCAGGCTATGAAAGTTAAAATTTTTATTTTTATTTATTTTTTTTTCTTGGACCGGCACTCAGGGGATGACCCCTACACATGCGTCGCATTGTGCTGGAACTAGGAAATTAGGTTGTGGGAAGGAAGATAGAGGGAGTAGTGTTTATTGACATTTAATTTAAATTTTCCCACGTTAAAAGTAAGAGGAAAGACCTCTGCAGGTAGTCCATTCGGCCAAAAAACCAATTTTCTCTGTAATGCGTAGTGCGAGTCGCCGCGAAATCGACTACAAATGGATGCGCCCTTAATGATGATCGCGTCATGCGCGCGAATGACCGGGTTTCGGGAACAAGTTCCCTGATTTCATTAGAACACCTCCCATTATAGTAACGATAGAATAACGGAACGCTGAGAATCATCATACAATAAATAATTAAGTGTCTATAGTGGAAATTTATTCAACACTTTATCGTTTCACTCACAAAATATAGTTTTAAGGGTTTTCAAAAGCATCGATGGTTAATAAATCAGAATTTTTGAATGGATTTTAATGAAATATGACTCATTTCATTTTTAAGTACCCAAATTAATAACAACATTTCAGCTTTTGTTTACTTTACATTTTTAATAAACTTTTTCTCAAAACATTCTGAATATTATTAAACTATAAAGATTTGCAAAAAATGTATAATAACAGAATTTAAAGGTTATTTTATTCTCGTGGTGCAACCTCCGCTATTTTCTATATAACGGTAAATCTCGGGAACGAGCGTAAATCCACAAAAAAAGGAATTTATACGCATTGAAGCGGAGAACCATATGTAATTCAAATAGACCACACAAAAGACATTTGATTTTGTTGACCAGTGTAGTCAAAGGAAAACTCTTTTTATGTCATTTATTGGTTTCTTTTAAAAATATATTTTAAATGAAATTTATATATATGTACGTACATATGTATATATTATTTAAACTATGATAAATATCTTAAAGTGGTCAAAGAAGTAGTAAACAATTTCTGAACGTGATTTATGATATTTTTGAATCTAGTCACACTGCTCACACTGTTACCTCATTATCATCGTCACTAAATGCATGCGCGTTCATATGCGATGCGAACGAACACTTTTTCTTTTGTATTTTATTATTCATCATCGAAATAATCATCAGTGAGCCAAACGAACAACTAGTCGAAATGATTGGAATAATACGACACATGATGTGACCGAATGATTGGAATGATTGAAGAACAGCTGGGAATATGTGTGATTGATTTTTTTTATTGTTTGTATACAAAAGCACAATTTTAAGATGGTTTTTCATCTCGGACCAGTGCTCAGGAGAAATCTCCTACAAATCCAATACATTGCACTGGAAATAGATAGCGTACAGAATGGGCAGGTGCTGAAAGTGGTAGGAACATAAGAACATAATTCTTGTTAGTTTTGATGCATTATTTTCTTTAAGGCAAGGGGGTCATTTTATTTATTATTTTACTTCGCCGATATTGTATTGCTGTAGCACAGAAAAACTTTTTCGGACTTGATCAGGGTAGGAATCAAAGCCGGGTTCTTCTGCTAACTGCTCCCCATCAGCACCCTCAAATACGTATGAATTTTTTTCCCATCACGCTTTGTCCTGCCTCTCCGAAACTATCCAACCGATGGAAATTATGACTGTGGGAAATTTTGTAACAATTGTTTCATAAGGATTTGTTCAGCGATCAGTGAAAAAAAAATTAATACAAAGAGTGTTGAAGCGTGACTAATAAAAACAGGACGTATCACGTAATGCCTATTTTTAAACGTTCATAAAATAAAAGGATATTGAGATAAATACATTAGAGTGAGTCAATTTGAAGAACCGTAACTACGGACAATTCTGAGAAAATTTTACAAATAGTCGATTTTTTAAGTGAAAATTTTAATTTATCTATATAAATACAAATCAATTGTCGTTCGTTGGCAATTTCATCACTTGAGAATGACTGCACCGATTTAATGTTTCTCATAGCCCAACTTGGGTTTCTACGGAAAGAAAAATTTAACGCCCCCATTTTTACGCCAGTTTATATAGATTTGTAACCAACCCAAACTGATAAAGCTGGAGTGTTGAAATTCGGTATGTAGACTGTTCTTTCGATGTTTAGATCTACTACTTGGTAACCTAATATCTCCGAAAATAAGAGAGATAAAAAAAAAATTCCAAAAGCATACAAATGCTACTGAAAAACAAGCTGACAATTGTTGGGTATCTTTTCCATATATGTATGTAGTTTTAGAGAGTAATACGGGCAATAAGTGGTTTTTTCGGTGACCGAAAAGCCCTGCATGAGAAATGCATTAACAAAATTTTACATTTCCGTTGCAACTTTTACGACTTGTCAATGCTTGGAGCTTCCAAAAACACCTTTAATACATTTTGATTGGTCAGACTACATTGACATGATAAAGCATTTTATCTGAGCCGCCATTCAGTACACACATCATTCTTTGCGGTGCTTAGAATTTGAGGATCCACCACTCCATGATTAAAAAATACGGGCACATATTCATCTGAGCGCTCCGTACAATTGCAATTCTTCTCGTCGTGTAGTCGCGATGATTTTATGGCTGTTGCTATTGAAAGCCGCAACAGAATAATGCAGACGGAAGGCAGTTAACATCTTATATAATGTCTACTTTAATTGAAATTTTTGTTAAAAACAAATTAAAATTGTTCGTTCATTAAGAAAAAAAATAATTTATTATTAAGCTTTGTCATGTAACATCGGTGGCTTCATTTTGATTTTAGAAACATCGTTTCTTATGAAAATTTAATTCGAATTTTCCGCAGATTACGAGTACGTTTCTGCTATACTCCTGGTAGACAATAAAAATTTACCCCCTCTAATATACATACATATCAATTTGAAATTAAAACAGAGGGTTTTTTTAACTAATAGTATCATAGGATTATGTGCGACTACTGCTATAAATAATGCAGCTAGGATGGTTAATAAGGACTTTAATAGTACAGGTTTCCTGGAACCTAGTTTAGCGACTAGTTCAGCTTGAATAATTAATGATACCAGTTGTATATAAACCAATCACAGTACTAACTCTTTAGATTTGTTCCACAACGCACCACAAAGTGTTTAAAAAAGTGCGCATATAGGACCGGGGTCTAAATCTTGCCGACCAGTCCAGTGACTAGTCTTGGGTTAGTTCCTTTTTCCCCAAGGGATATAATGATAGAATTTCTTAAAGTACATTAAATTTTATGTTTAAAATTTTAAAAAAATGCGTATTTATTTTGGCATATTTTGTTGTTATTTCTATTTTGCCAATTTCGGCAAAAAAAAAACCAATTTTTTAATATTTATTTTTGGTCGTCCTGTTTATAACACTGCAGTAGGAAGTTTTTAACAAAGCACTGTGTAATTTGTATTTTATATTGCAGATAATGAGCTTAAAATTTCTAATATTTTGGCTGCAGTTATAACACGGTACAACAATAATTAAAATTTGCAAAAGAAATATTTCCCCTAATAATCAACTATAAAAAAAGGCAAACAAAGAAGACTGTTCATTGAAAAATCCAACAATAGCAAAACAACAAGATCCTCCCTGGTCTTTAACAGCAACTTGGATATTCAATTGTGAAAATAATGAAAACTATTTATAAGGAAAACATATGAAAACATTAAACAAGAACAGAAACATATAGAATATATTTTAAATGAAATTTTATGATCATTTTACTTGTTGTTAGCATTTATTGTGAACAAGAACATACATACATATGTATGGCTGTATGTATGTACAAATGTAGCCGTATACTTTTCCTGCTGCTGTGGCAACTGCTTGCGCTTTATATGCATTGTGGTTCATACGTTCGTTTAACGTTGCTGGAAAATACTTTAGTGGAGCACAGAAGTGCGAGTACTTAAATAGTTGCAGTTATTATGGCACAAGCAAACAAATGACGATGAGCATTGATATTTCGACACCCTTTTTTACTGTGTGTACATACACTCATGCATAAACTTCCGTATACAAATATGCAGGTGTAGCATCCTTATAAGTAAATCTGGTCAGTGTGTGTAAATAGGTTGCTTTAAAATACAAATTGTATAAATATAACTACAGTTGTGTAAATGTTTGTACGAATATTTATTAATAAATATGAATATGTTGCGCAGACAATTTACTGGAATGAGAAATAGTCGGAGTATAATGAAACTTTATGATTTTTTTATTTTTCCTACTATTATTGTAATTTATTTATTTCATGTAAACAACAACAAACATAAGCATACGTAAACATGTAGGATGTGTGTGAGCGTGGAAATATCCTGTGTTTTTTTTTATGCACAAGAGTATGTGAAGAAGTTTTCTTTGTGTAAATTTATTGTGTGACATGATTTATTAATGCCTTCTAGTTGTCAGTTATTAATGTGCACTATGTATGTATGTAATTTTATTATATACATACATATGTATGTATGTAACTATTCTATTTACATAAACATATAATATTTGCATCCCTACAGGCAACGCAGCAAAATTTTAATGCAACTGCGGTTGGTTGATATTTTATAGTTAATTTTTTTAGGTTATCTATTGATTACTTTAACATTGTGCTATTCAATGAAGTACAGTGTATGAATTATCATCTATTTGACACCTCGACAGAAAAAAAAACACCTTTAAGGAGTATTTTTTTTTATTTTGCCAGTCACATAGAGGTAAAAAAATTTCTGTTCATTTTTTTTTTTTTTTTTTTTATCTAGGACCAGCACTCAGGAGATAACTCCTACACATGCGAAGCATTGTGCTGGGAACTATAGGAAAGGGATAATGGGAGAAACGACAGGAGGTGAAGCTTAATTAATTATTTTGCAGCTCTGCTTTCGCACGTTCTTTTGTTTTTATACTCGTAGCAGTGCTGGAGCTTCGGTTTAGTAGCCATTTTTATTATTATTTTACTTCGGCGGTGCTACACAATACCGACGAAGGAGGGCGTTCTGATGTGATTGTGGATTGCTATCAGCTGAAGCCGGTATTGTTCAGTGACCAGTGACTATGCCTTCGCCACTGAAACCTTCCGACAACAACTCACACACAAAGACACACTAATGCACATCAGAAAAATGCGAGATGTTTATTTTTTATTTAAAAATTTTTTTGTCTGAAACTGGGGTTGAACCCAGGTCTGTTTTTTGGTTGTGTAGTCAACGTGCAGACTACCATCCATCGTGCCATCGCCACCCTCAAATAAATATTACAGTCCAACATTTTCATATCGATTATCGTTTATTTTATTATCAGTAAAATTTTAATAATTGTTTTTCATATGAAGTGTACGATAGTACACAAATACCTTTCCATACTGTTAAGGGTATTAGAAATAAATTGCTCTGCCACGCGTATTCAAAATATTTTCTAACCTCAAAGTCGCTATGTATTCCAATTTTTTATTAAAACCTTGTAGTTCGCAAGAGGTTTTATGTATGTGCATCATCTGCTTCTGTAAAAAAAATTAAGTGTAAAACGCTTAAGTTACTCGGGTACCTTCCTATTCACATAAGGCTGAGCGTCAGTTGTTTAGAAATTTTAGTTTTCAACTAACTATACTTGTGTGATATATAAAGTGATATTATTCATATATAAAATTATATATTTCAATGCAGGACTTTTTGCCACTAGAAACAAATTTACGTTTTCTTGCAACATGCTCACAACCATCGTGTTTAACATGTCAATCGTGTTTAATTGCTAAACCAAACGGTTCAAATTGAAATGTTTTAAACTCGTAGATTTTATTAAACATGGCCCATAAAAACTACTCGTATACGTTGTGTAGCACCGGCCATATTGCAATTACTACGGTGGCAACATTAAAGCTTTTCCAGGCGTTCGTTTGTTTGTGCAATATTTAAGCAGAAATAATATATTCTTGTTAAAGAAAATACCGATTGCAATAAAATTACGCAAATGAAATGCGTTATCACTCGTTGGTAATAATAAAATCTGTTAAACAAATGTGTTTGTATAGAATTTTAACATTTTATGTCGCAAATTTCACCAATGAAAAATTATCACCTGGCGTAGTGATGCCACCTAGTTTAATTACATTATGACACCGACCATTCAATAATTGACAGAAAAAATCGTCATTTGTGATAAAAGCAATTGGTGAAAAAAAGTAAAAAAGGTTTTTGAAGTGAAAATTTAAAAAGGATAGATATAACGGAAGATATGGTCGGAAAAAAAAAGAAGGAAAGATTCTTATTAAAGTGCGATGTTAATGTATACAAATTATTATTTTTTGCGTGAATATATGTACGTCAGCTGATGAATTGTGAACTTGCTGTGTTTAAATTTGTACATATTTTGCTCAATCGCTTGCAAAACCAGTAGCGTAAATATAGGATTAGTTATTAAAAACGTTTAAAGTCTTTCCACATGTTTGAATATAAAGAAGAATTTAAATATTTTTATAAAAGCTTATACACTTTGAGAACCATAAAGTCAGTTCGGCAAAAATCCGCCAGAATCTTTTAACAAAAGTCTAATGTAACTAATAACACCAGGTCGAGTGGAGTGGAGTTTCCAAGTGAATCATATAATTAAGTTTATTTCTCCGAAGATACAGCGAAATTGCGGTCAACAAGAACATTATGAACTTTCCAGGTGTATAGTACTGAAAAAATTTATTCCAGGCTGATGCATATATTCCAACAATGTGGAATAAATGGCATATTCCACCAGAAAGAAATGTAGTTTAATTCTGCAAAGGCGTAACTGATCATGTTGCACATTTTCCCACAGTCTGGACAAATTGAAATCAGTCATATTAATTTTATGTTAGTTTTAAGTGATATTCTGTAATTAAAATTTATGTATAAGAGGCAGATTTGTTGAAATGATAAACATACTTCTATGAGCTTTACCATTGAGCTGGGAGTGACGCAAAGAAATAAATTTAGTATTGTTTATGTAATATGTAGTAAATTTATCAGTGAAATGTTTGTTATTAGGTTACAAAAAGGGTATTCCAAGAAACTGTCGGTGGGCAATAGTGAAATCACACGATCAAGAACTTTTTAACACGAATGAGCGGTGGTATCGTTACTTATGTGGTACTTAGCTTCATCGTCCACATCAACATCTTCCAATGCCGTTCATACAAAAGCGTTTCCAATCGTTCGTAGATTTTGTAATCGCCATATTTCAAGAAAAATAATCTATGAACTTCTTGCAGCATTTCTGGTACAATGTGTCTTTGCACAGCTTCAATGCAGTGCTTCCTAACGATAACAGAGCACAGAGAAAATCGCACTGCAAAAGTCTACTCTGTCAAGTAAAATGTTGGAAATTTCTCTCTTTTCCCAAAAAATATTTACATATTTTTGGTGCATTTCATGCGTAAAGTAGATCTAAAAAAGCAGCCAGGATAGCATTGGCTGTGCAAGTATTTCGTTTTCATATGCCGCCCTTTTCAAATACTTTTATAACCTCCATAATTTCTATGAAGTTTAAATAAACCAATAACAAATAAGAAACAATCACAATATATAACGATATATATATTTATATATATATATATATATCTGTGCTTCGGAATGCCTTTGGTTTCTGTGAGAAAGTCTTAATGGAATTAAGCAACAAAATATCGAACAAAAAGGTCCATGTTCAACTTAAGTAATAAATAAAATAAAGCACATAAATAAATTATTAACTGAGAATCAGCCTCAGAAATTGTTTGAGGTCAGTATAATTTTCTCTAAAAGTATGTATATTTTCCACGTGTACTTGAAGGTGTCCTCTTATATGCATATGTGGTTGTGTTGCATATGTGTATGTGGTTGTGTGTTAATATCTCTCTTTGTTTAATAAAAAAAATAAATAAATAAACTTCAGGAATAAGAAAACTTTATACATTTGCATGTATAGTATGTATGTATTTGTACGTATACATATTTGTGTACATAACGAGTTATTAATAATAAATGTCTGCCAAAGGCGTACATACATAAAAGAAATATCATAACAGCTACAACAACAGCAAACACAACACAATGACAAAAAAGTTCAAAAGCGGAGGTAATAAATTTTCATTTAATAAAAATGACTGAGTGTGCAACTGATATCAAATGTTGAGTTCAAAAGTGACCGAAAATATATCGTTTTTTATTGCAGACTTACATTAAATAAATAAATTATCTATATTTATAAATTATAAGAAAACATTAATTGCATGCCATAGATGATGACCTGAGAAATAATAACAATCTATAATTTTATTATTATAAAAAGATAACGAAAATTATTTACATCTTTCTTTTTGCCATATTCAGTAATGAACAAATCAAGTAGCTTTTACTCTGCAGAAGCGTTATTATTTTTCTCTAACCAGAGCAACGAAGTATAAACGGTAAAAATGGGTTTTACAAAGATATAAAATTACGACTATTTATCAATGTTTGTTATATGGTTTAACTGGTCTATATTCACATTTCATTTGGTGCTAATACCAATATCTTCAGTAGGACTTTAACCCAATTCTTCAAAAAAAGTCCACCTAATAGTAAAAAGGTTGAGAAGAATTAAATAGATTTATAACGAACAATGAAATGTTTGTTGTATAAAAAATTTTTAAAAAGCTTTATGGTTGGTTTTTTTGTTTGTATATTTAGTAATTCTCAAGAAGTTGGTTAAAGGTTTACTGTATATTTTCGTATTAGCTTCAAATGAAATGCCCCATATAAACCAGCTAAACCATTTAACAAACATTGATAAATAATCGTAATTAATTTAGATTAACGTTGAACTAATATAATAATAAAAACCAAAACAGTACAAAATTCATGAGTTTGACTTGATAATTATAAAGAATTAAGTGTTGTCTACTACACTATGAATACCTACAAAGCATTTTGTTCATAAAGTTCATAAGTTCATAATAGTGGTGTTAGGCGAAAAGGAATTTTAAGTCAAAAGCGGACGAAAATGTATAACATTTTTATTTTATTTCACTCAAGGTTTTAAAATACATAGTTGCAGCAATAAATTGATTACATAATTTTTGTTGAATTATGTACAATATTTACAACTTAATCTATATATTTTACATTGATTAAATATACTCTGCAATTTTTAACTAACTATGCTTCGGAAAACGTTTCAAGAAATAATTTTTTCAGTATTACTTTTCTTTACTTTTCATACAAACTTTGTAAAATTAACAACATTATAAAATAAATAAATTTATAAAAATTAACAATTTTTCTTATAGTGTTCCTCCTTTCTGAAGCATATGTTACGCAGCACCCGGTATAATTATTTTCATTACTTTATATTATCTTTGTTATATACTCAACTTATACCGTTAGCATTATTCTCTGATAATAAACGTTTTAATGATTTAGTAATTAAACTGCAATAGCCCGTGTCTTACTTACATCGGACACAACAATTTCTTCGACGCATGCAAAGCAAGTTTTTAATTCCACAAAAATTAAAGCGTATCGAAAATCGATTTGAAATGAAATTACGGATTAATTAAAAACGTACAAAATTTGCGACATCGATATTTTTTGAACCAGTTCACACATCATCGCCAAATTTGCAGAATCCGATAGTTTTTAAGTTTCTAACATTCAGTGAATATTTAAAATCGATATGACGAAATCTTTTGGAGTTACAAAAAAATATAATTTTTATCGAAATTTTTCGTCAGAGATATGTGCATTTCGTACGAATCGCCCAAATATAATGAAATTGGCAATCGACGTTCCTTTTTTATGTTACGATCTGATTAGATTTTAAACCTAGTTTATATTTTATAAGAAAAACACAATTCAGCAGTCTTTATTTTGGACATTAATCCAAATTTAAAAAAAATATAAGACATCTCTTTAGAATAGTACTGAACCAGTAAGCTACATCTCTTACGATAAAATGTTACCTTCACATCCAATTTACATAGATTTTATTGTTGGAATATTGAAGTCAAAAATGCTGCTTTGTGAATCAATGGATCGTCGAATCCTCACAATTTTCACTATCTGTCGATTTTCAAAATTATTCTTTTTTTACAAACTTCTTCTCATTCAAAAGTTTTTAAAAGTAAATAAAGACAAACAAATAAAATTGTAAATACACTATCACAAGGACGGTGATTGTTTTAGATATATCAGTAGAAAGTTCCAAAATTTGAGTTGGGAAATACTGAAAGCTGGCCCCCATAGCTCAACGTTAATCAATGATGAAAACTTTAGTAGTTCCATGGCAGATATTGAAAAAAATGCTGGGAATGAATTTGTTTGGGTAGTGCACAATTTTTTGGAAAGCAGAAAGGATGATAACTACTCGGAGCACGTCGATAACATGCTGTCCCATTTCCAGCAGCTTGGTTGTAAATTGAACTTTAAGGTACCACTACACTACTACCACAGTTGTTTGGATGGTTTCTCAGAAAATTTTGGAAACTTCAGTGAAGAACAAGGTGACCGTTTCCATCAAGATATTCGTACTATAGAGGATCGGTACCAGGGACACTGGTACCTATCTATATCATGGCAGACTATTGCTGGATCATTAAGAATAAATCCTCTACATAAGATAATTTAAGAAAATCATATAGAAGAAAATTTTCCGATTCGTTGTAATTACATTATAATATTTGTGTACTAAAAATTTTTCTTACCATCTTGTAATATTAAAGTTGACATAAACATAGTTTTTTTGCAAGAAGACTTATTTCTTTTTATAAAGCCTTTTAATTCGCAATTTTGTTTCATTATTTACAGAACTGATTTTCTTGAAAATGAATTCTGAATGCCAAACTTTCCTTTTTTGTGTAAGAAAAAAACTTTCAATTTCCTTTATAATTTTTCTTTATCAATATAAAATCATTTAGCTTTTTTTCTATTTTCCATAACTAAGAAATATTTTATCTGAAAAACTTTTTTCTTAGCAGCTGTAAGTTGCAAAAAGTTTTGAGCAAAAACTAGAGAAGAACTGGAAAAAAAAACGTTTATAAACTTGCATTCCAAAATAAATTCAGAAAACATTTCAACTTTTTTCAGGCTTTTAGCATGTAAAATTATAAAGTAATTTGAAAGGGAATAAAATTTAGTTTAACACAAGAGTTTTTCAAATACTACTCCAGTTATCACTATTTTCTATGCTAATATAGGCACATCACAATGCACTTCTTACTTGGTATTTGAGCAATGAAAAGTGTCACCCATAAATTAACACTAAAGACGATGCGACTGTGTTTTAGAATTTAACAATGTTGTGCATTTTTACCTGACACAATGGGGCAATTTCGCAAATATTTTTGTAATTTTGAATAGTAATTTTAAAATCCCACACAAAATCTTGGCACACAAGAGTTTTATTTCAATAAATCTTGTAGCTCGCCTGGACTACTTATTATTAGTTACTAAATAATAAATATTGCAGCTATAAAATGATTCAGCTTTATCTGAAACCCCTTTATTTCAAATGAAATAGTCAAGTTCTCTAATGCAAAATAACCAGTGGATAGTAACGTCCAAATGCAAATAATGATAACAATTCTAAAAAGTATTACAGTTTTGTTAACAATTACAAAAGTTAAACTTCAAAAACTTATTGACTCAAAAAAAAAATTAGAATTCTCGCTCATATATGTACATACACATGAACATACAAGAAATCCCACTCAGTCACTCTTTAACCAGAAAAAAAACTTGTCTTTTTTGAAATAGTTTTGTTATGAAGAATACAAGTTTTACTTTTTATTGGAATAAAATATCAAGAGATTTTGCGGTCATTGGTAAATACAATTAGAAAACTAAAATTTTTTAGAAACTCTATAAAGTTTGAAAAAAAAAAAGTATTTCTATGATAGAAAAATATCTCTATGACAAAATAATAGTTTTCAAAGCAGCATAAATGTGGGTAAATTCGCCATAGAAATAAATATTTAAAAAGCACTTTTTTTTTTAAAAAATATAAATTAAATAACTCAATAACGGTGTTTAATAAAATCTTATTATTTCTTTAAACAGCATTCGACATTTTTTTAATGACTATCTGGTGTATTCATAAAAATTTTATTTTATTTATAACAGATTTATTAGTGAAATTTTCATACAAAATTTAATCAATATACCTTCTCTAAATTCAAAAAATTTTTATGAATAATGAATAACGAATAATTATGAATAATGGGAGGTATACTACACCATGTCACATTTTTTCCAAAATACGTTTCTTATACTGTTAGCATTTCATCTATCGGTGGGTAAATTCCAATGAGTTCCATCTAATATAGTTTTCGAGACATTGAACAACGGATTAAGTAGTACCAATACCATCATGGGAAATAAAGAACATCATTTTACTAAGTAACTGTAATATTATATGAAGTATTTTTGTGAAGGATATCATGTCAACGAAATATAATATTAGAGTTATATAATATAATAGGGTTATATATATATAATAGGGTGGCGATGGTCGAAGTAGTCTGCACGTTGACTACAAAACGAAAAATATTTCAACCCCAGTTTCAGACTCATAAAAACATCTCGCATTTTTCTGTTGTGCATTTGTGTGCTTTTGTGTCAGTTGTTGTCGGAAGGTTTTAAGTGGCGAAGGCATAGGCACTGGTCACTGAAGAGGAACAATCATTTTATTTCTTAAGAGAAAACAGTACCCACTATTAAGAATTTCTGTTCGTACGATTACTTAATTGACTTAATTGAAATAATTTTCAATTAAAATTTTAATAACAATAATTACAATTTTAATAATAATAATTAAAAATTGAATTAAATATATTTAAAATTTCAAACAAATTTTTAATTGCAAAAAAAATATTTGAATACAATTCGATTACTTATAGGGTATTAATTTCTGTTTGTATAAAAAGTGCTGCATATATGAAGTAAATCAATCAGATAAGCAATCAAATAAAAATAAATATTGAGTATGTCGTGTGGCACAAAAAATTAATTATTTATTTATTTAAGTATTAAGCCCAAAAATTAATTAAAAATTTAATAGAAGTAATTAAACTTTTAACATAAAAAATATATTATTCTAATTAAAGGTGTTAATTAAAAAAAAAGTAAAATTTTTTCTCTGAACCGAAATGTTATCTTAAATCCTTTATGGATAAGAATATTTTCGAAAATTTTTTCGAAATTATTTCTTATCTAATACACAAAAATTGTCGGCATAACTAATTTAAAGTAAATTTTTTTTTTTGTTAAACTTTACTTCTATTATTTAAAATGAAAATTATTTTATTCTGTGTATTCAGCGGTTTGTTGTTTTATTTCTACAAACTTTTGCTTCCAATACTAAATGTAAAAAAAAAACTTTTAAGAATTGGAATCGCGTAACTCTAGTGAAAATAAATAATTCCGAAACAGAAATTGAAATTTTATTTAATATAAATTTTATTTGTATTAATTCAACATTTTATTGTGAGTTTTTTTAATGCAATTTAACAGTGAATAGTGTAGTTGGTTGTGTGCGATTGTGGGTTTGTGGCAAGAAACAAAAAACCTGTCATTACCAGTTCTTCCTATAAAACATTAAAACATTTCTACTTAATTTTTAAGTTGTTCTTGCCGTTGGTTTTTCCCAAAATGCTCATTTTGTTTCCTTTTTTTTTCTGTCCGAAATACAAGCAGTGTTTAGGATTATGCCATTGTCCTCTATTCGTGCGGAACATTTACTTTTACCTTAAAGCTGTACAATACAACTGGTAGAACATACAAATGTAATTGTACACAGAAAAAATCCGTTTGTTGAAAATAAAAATCTATGGAATATTTGCCACTTAATAAAATAAGGAAATGTTAAATAGAAATGTTCGGACTATGTAAACCGTATATAAATGAAAAAAAAAATTCAAATATTTTTAACAAAGCACTTCACATATTAACAAAATTCATATAGCAATAAAATTAAAAAATAAATATTTACTTCTACGATATTTATTCATTTTTAAGAATCACAGGCACAGAATATATATTTTTCGTAACGAAATATGGGAATCATTTTGCTCTGTGTATATACAGTGCATAGAAAAAGGTTAGATGAAATATTATTATTTGTATGATTTAATTACATATTTCGTCTCACGAAATTATTATTATTAGCATAAGCATTGTATATATTGTATGTAAATCATGTGGTAGGCCTCTGACATCTGCAAATAAAATGGCAACATCAATTCTCATACCGAAAATATATAAATTTATAAGATTTTCTTTCCAGAAGAAAGTCCAACATTTGTTGTTTATAAAAAATAAATCAATTACTCGCATCTCTTGTCAGCTATTTGCTAATAAACTTTCACTTTTACTAAAGAGTACAAAACCGCTCCCTCTCTCTCTCTCCCTCTCTCTCTCCCTCTCTCTCTCTCTCTCTCTCTCTCTTTGAAAGGTGAAAAAAATCACAGCAGTCCGGTTACTCATTACAAATTGAAAGCCATCCGATTGTATAATATTATGTAAATAGGGAAAATAAAACGAAAATAGTTAAGCCCTTACAACTCGCATCTGATTCGGATTTGTCTTTTTCCCATCCAATTGTAAAGTTAAATGTTTATTAGAAATGAAGATCAAAACAAACACAAATAAAAATTTTGCATCGCATTACCATCTGCTTTGTAATGTATCATATTGTACAAAATGACGTCATTTCGTTTTAATTATGAATTTTGTTCTTTTTTCTGAAGTAATTTTTCCGTTATTCTTTCTTTTCATTTTTATTATTATTCCAAAGTAAAATTTGTATCAAGTTCATAAGTGTTTTTAAAAGTAAAGTGTTGGCGTCATTTTTTGTGGTGAAATAGTTATAAATTATTAAATAAAAATAATTAAAAAAGGTAAGTGACTGTTTTATATTTATTTATGTGTTAATTTATATAAATACATATGTATGTATGTTTTGTATTTTTATTTGTTGTAAAGAATAAAATGAGTGGATTTAGTAAAAGAAATTTAAGAAGACTAAAGAAAATAGAAAGTGAACGTTTGAAACAAAATTCCGAAATTACAAAATATTGAAAAAAATGAAGTTCCTAATTTAATTATGCAATAGTTAAAATTCATTCCAAGATCAATGGCATTCAGATACATCTTATTGCACTCCGAATTCACCATAATAGTTGGCCCCATCCAACATTCGATTACAATGTATGTTGTGTTGGACCCATCCAACCTTCGTTTACAATGTATATTGTGTTGGATAAATCTTACAGCCTAGGCCATCGCTGTGTAAATGTAAATAGAAATTGTATACAGACATTGGATGGGTCTTGTTTACATTGTCATTGGTCTCAAATCGAAGATGTATGTAGTAAAAATTTCACAGGGTATTTGCTAATAAACTTTCACTTTTACTAAAGAGTACAAAACCGCTCCCTCTCTCTCTCTCCCCCACTCTCTCTCTCTCTCTCTCTCTTTGAAAGGTGAAAAAAATATTACAAAACTTTGGTATTACGCGTTGTGTTGTTGATTTACAGCAGTGATGACAATTTAGCCCTTCTCTAACTACATTTCACCATTTTTCCATCCTGTTAGCCAGAAGAAAAGTAAATTTAGCTATTAGAACACTTTAATTTGAATCTACATAGTTATTTTTAAAAGATTTTTCAATACGTGAAATTTATTTACGTATTTTCATAAAAAAAAATACAAATGTAACGAACTTCATGATTTCGTTTGAAGCTTTTATCGCTTCCAATGGTCAAATACAAAAGTAGAGAAGGTTTTTAGGCAAATTACTTTTGATAATATTACACTAATAACAATTAACTAATAACAGTTAATTTAAATTTATCATACAGGTGCAAATTTCTTTCAAATTGTTAGTACAACTTATACCCCATATTTAATTAATATAATATAATATAATAATTATAGGTTTGTTTAATTATATTTATTTTTGAGCGATGGTCTTTTTTATGAAAAGTTTTTTAATTATTATTTATTTCTCAATATTTCGCTACCAAATAGGTAGCATCGTCAGGAAATAATAATTTGTATTAACAAAAATATTTTTTTTAAAATGGTTTTTATAGGTTTGTTTAGGTCGGCAGATTTGCTGGATGTAAAGGTAAAGAAAGTTGACAGCCCACTTGGATCAAATTTTTTTATGGTCGTATTGTGATACCTGTTGTGAAAAAAATTTCACGTGTTTTACTGATACAGAAACCTAGGCCCCCAAACTGATAAACTGCCGCAATAGTCATTAGCCTACCTGCTTAAAACTTGTTGGTTACAAACGACAACCATGGCAAAAGCAATAATTATGTTTATCTGATTTTTTAATTAAAACATAAAATTAAACAATAAAATGGTGAGTCGTATAAATTAATTAAAGCTCGATGAGTAATAATTGAAATTTAAAAAAAAAACCCTCAATTATTTATTATTATTGGACTTTGCTAGCCTTTTCATTACTCAAATACTGACGAAGGAGACACTGGACTTATCTGGACTAAAGTTTGCACCCACGTAGATTACGCGCTTGTCCCCTTGTATTCTACATCTGTCTAGTTCACAAATGTCAAAACAGATTTTACACTGGCCGCCATTTGCAAAAATAAGAGCATCTTCCAATAGGGTGATTTCTTTTGACCCACCTTGTAGAAGGAAATATATTATACAACTATACAACTATCATATAATTAAAACTTAAATGATGTTCGTTCCTCAGCGCATAACGGTAGAACTACTGGATCGATTTTCTCAATATTTTCTGATTATTGTTTGAATATTTTGAGGATGCGAAAGAAAAGTTGAACGTGAGCGAAGCCGCGGATATTTATCCGCTAGTATTTAATAAAATAGTTATTTTTTCGTCAATATTTATTTTGTTACCTTCATCACATCATCACATATTGTTGTTGCAGAGCTTTTTCAAATCTGGAAGATACTTTCCGTTCGTGAGTTACGCTATAAGTTATGCTAAGTTTTGACATTAAGGAATTTGGAAACGAACTTTTCTAGCACGTTTCTCAGGCCGAAAACTTACGAAAAATAGCACGGTACCCTTCAACCGGCATGCCGACTTCCTAAACAACTACTCTAATAGTTATACTAGTATTTTGAGAATAATTTTTTCTCTACTTCAACTTTCTCATCTTCTGCTGAATTTTTAAAGGCTTAATGGATACGGTCTCTCATTGACATCATGCTCGCACTTCTTCAAGTTTCTTAATCCAATTGTCAATAATTTTTTACTAGAGCCGCCAACGATTTCAAGATATCAGAGCTGCTACTTTTCTTTAAAACAAATTGAATACAACTGCTTTGCTCAATTTTTTTAATAATGTAAAATCACCTCATACGTTTAACGATGTGCTGTATACGATACAAAGATCTAACATGGTTGGTATGCCCACGTACGTTGGAAAATATTAAAAAAAATCGATGGTATTTAGCCTAAGTAAGTATGAAATTATCGTTTTTAAAATCTTCATTGCATTTTTAAAAATCTTTCAAAGTATTTAATACGCATTTGACCAAAGTGCACGTAGTCTTTCTTTATACACTGTATGTGTCCTTACACGTGTGCCTGGACGTTTAAGTGTTTTATTTTTAACCGAGAGTTTGTTTTTATTTTCTGTGGTGTCACTGTCGAAAGTTGTTGTTCCTGCAATTATTATGTTTGATTTTTTTTTTCCTTTTTATTTCAGTTGTTATTATTTTATTTTTCTTTGTGTCGAGACAAACTTTTTCTTTGTAGCTGTAATTGTATGTGTTAATATCTCTCTGAATAAGTTTCATCTACTTGTAGGTATTGAGTGGACTGTGTGTTTGCATTTTAAGTATTTTTTTAAGTTGGCATAAGTGATGCTCAATTAGGACAAAAGCAACAAAACAATCAGAAACAAGAAGGACCATCGAGAAAAAGAAACCAAAACAAAACAAATTCCTAAAGTGTTTATTTGTCACGTATGAATATGTTATTTAAGAATATAAATGTTGTGTTTCCAAGCAGGAAAAAGCAGACATTTACGGTGTTCAAAGGAAGCCTTTAAAAGAAATTTGATAGACGAAAATAAGTAGCACAAAAATTTCTACAATAAAGCATATTTAATTTTTTAGTTACTAGAGATGCGACAGCAGTATGAGATTTAAAAATATACATTTATACAGGGTTATCAAATTTTAGGTTTCAAAACTTTTGTTTCATTATAATGTTTTGACCCCGCTAATATGTACAAAATACAATGACATTTAAATGACCACCTCTATATTGACTGTAGCACATTTCGGGCACATATTGGTTTTCAAATGATCCACGTAGACAAGATCTTCGATGTACCCGAACAAAATAAAGTATAACACAGTCAAATAGAATGTTTAAATAGATTAAATTAAAACCACAAATCGTTCAGTTCATAATCTTCAATTACAAAGAAATAAGTCGGTAATCATACTGCCATAGCGCTTTGAATTGTCGGCAATGGTTCCACCACACTTTTACTAATAGAGCGATATTTTCGGAAGGGCGCACAATGAGATTATGGACAGGCGTAATAATACCAATTCCTTAAGATGGCCATAATCAATAATTGTTAATAATTTTTAACTATTTTTACGCCTTCTTCAAAAATTCAACTAAAGAATTAACGTTGAATACCGAACACAAAACCAAAAATCTATAAACAAAAACATAACAATCCATGAGTTTACTTTTTTTACACATACATATTTCTATTTTTAGATTTTTCTCTTCTAAATTTTTCAGTTTGATTTTATAAAAAATACTTTATGAGAATATAATTTATGTGCAAATGGATGTTTTAACCGAAACATAAATTGTGGGGAGGGAATTGCTGTTGTTTAACTCGATAATGCCTGCCAGAAATATAGTTTAACAACCCACACAAGGTACTCGTGTCGATATTAACATATCCCAATTTTTATTAAATGATAAAAGAAAAGAAAAATTATTTCATAAAAGCGCTGTAATAATGAGTTTTATTTCATTGGCTTCCATTGCTTAAACACCAGTAATTCATTTTTCATAACTATAATTATTTTTAGTACTTATTTAAGCACATATGTAAATTAAAAAAAGAAAATATTAATTAAATAATATAATAGTTAAAAAAATAAACAATAAAAATAGTTCTTCAAAATACTAAAGGTCTATTGTATTTTTTATACTTTTTAGTGAACGGAATTATTAAATATATTGTTAAACATACCAACGCATAAAACCGTAAATTTTCACGGAGTTAAATATCTACAGTGTTATTTCAAAATGAGTTTAAACACGAATGGGCACAATTAATTTTTAATTTGTTTTTTAATGCAGTATTTAAAAAATATTTTTGAAGCTAAAATTCTTTTAAAGAAGATTTTAGAAAACGCTTTAAAATTTTTGTGATTACGGTGAGAAACTGCAGCAAAGTACTCTAATGAGTAAAATTTTTACAGTTGTGAGGTAAATAAAATTCCACTACACCTAGCGGCTAGTAGAATATTTGACACAACGCAAAGAATTTCTAACAAGTAGCAAATTATAAGTTTGTTTAAAAAAATTAAAAAACTCAAAATAAAAAGCACTGTCAAGAACGCAAATAGCAATGAAGAATGCAAATTGCTGCACTAACTATTAATATTGGATTTAATGTTAAATTCATTATTTTGCAGAAAAATTTCAACAGAACTCCAATGCCACGTTACATAACAAAAGATGCAACTTCATCGAATGCATTAATAAGAAAATATAAGTTGTTCATTATTTTTATAAGTATTGTTATAAGTATACTCTATAAGTAATTTATACTACTGCTATTGGCAAAATTGATATCATTTCACATTTCACAGAAACATGAAAAATTTCCCCCACTGAGGAATTCGTATTTACTATAGTACTGTAGTATAGTACCGTTTCACACACACCCTACAAATGGGAATATTTAAACAGAAAACGTATGAGTAATATTTACCAATGTTTATTCGTCATACGCATATGACCGATATGACCAACGTATTCAATTAATAGTTTTAAGTTTCTTTATCCGATAATTGTTCCATTAATTAATTAATTCCACAAATGAATTATTTTTGTGTGGTTTGCTGCTGCTCAACAAAAGTGTGGACTTTAGGCAATGCTTTTGTTAAAGTGTACATTTTGTCAATAAAGTTAATACAAATAATGGATTTTTATTACCTTTTGAAATTACGATTATTTATATATTACGAATTCAACAGAAAAGTCACCCGTGGCGTTTAAAAGTTAAATTCGAGGGAGAAGAAAAATTATGTAAAATTGTAATCTCTAGATTTACAATAACTTTTTTAAAAGAAATTTCGAAAAAAGAAGGTTGTTTTCCTAATAGCAGTAGTAAAAATTTACAATGAACATTTCTTTTGCTACCAATCACCTTGCAAATCTGATGTAGTATCGGCAATAGTTGACGATAATAAAGTTTTAAAGTTTCTTGATTTAGAATTTTTTTTCTTCTTTTCAAATAAGAGATAATTTTAATAGCAGCAGCTTAAAATTTTGTACACATATGTAGTATGATGTAGAGAATCGTAATCAATTAAAAATCGATATTAATATTTTTGATAATATGTTGTTTTGCATTTTAAATGACGATATACGTATGTTACATACAGCGCTATTTGAAGTCTACAGCGGTATCATTAATAAAATTTTCGAAAAAGAAAACAAAACTACCAAAATTTTATCCGTATCATTAAAATGAACTCCCGGTTCAATAAATGTGGAATCAAATGCAACCTTTAAAACATAAAGAGACCTGTTAATTCAATTCACGATTCACGAAAAGATTGCCAAAGATTTTGGAACAGCCAAAACATCAAATTTTTTACAAGTTATTTGCTTATTTTATATATGTATATACATATACTGCCATATCCATAAAAATGTTTTTTTATAATGCTTTAAAAATTTAATTTTATAAAGAAGTTTGTCTTTTAACATAAAATTCTGACGTCTCCATATCCAATTCAGGATTTTAGCAATTAAAATATAACTTCTTTAAAGCAATTTCGAAAGCCAAAATTATATGCAATTAATCTCATCTAGAATATCTTTAAAATAGCAGATTTAATTATTCTGGGAATATTTCGCGAAGTCTGTGAATAGCGATATATTTTTTAGATTTCTCGAAGTATCAACTAATAAATTTCAAGAAGAATATAACGGCAGTAATTCACACAAAAAGTGCTGGATACTATGATTAAGACGAGTCACGCTTAAACTGTCTTCCACCATATTCTCCAATTAAAAATGTTTTTTTTTTTAACTAATTTTAATAATTTATATATAGAAGAATTTGTGAACACCAGCAAGCAGATATCAAGAATTCTTTTCTATTAAATTAAATTATTCTATTTTTATATTAATTGAAGTCTATCTTTATTTTAATTATAATTTCTTGTTTTTCCGACTGAGTTCATATTTTGATTTTAAAAAAATCTTAATTTGATATAGAAAAATTTTGATATTTTAAAAAAACCTCTGATAAACTGATAGCGGCACACGGTAGACAAAAAACAAAGAACGCTGATGACGAAATTGTAGAAACTTACGAAAACGGCATGTGTTCCGTTCTGCTAGTGTTTGTCAGTGTAATTTACAATTTTGTCTTAGATTTAGTTTGTTTTTTAGTGACTATAACATGTAATTTTGACTGCCTATATGTTATTCATCATTAGCCTATTTAAAATTTAAAAATTTTTTTATTCCACGCCACCCTTAATGCATTATGATTATTCATATAGATCAGCTCAACATAAATTTTAAATAATTCAAAATATCAAATAATTTGCAATATAACAATAATTTTAAAGTAAAATATCAAAAGATAACATACATATCGAGCCTTTGGTGCAATACCGTAGTAATTCAAAAAATCGTGAAGTGAGAAAAATGCATTTGAAGTTTTGAGCCATCTTTTTGATAGTATTTTCGTTTACTAAAGTTATTTTTTTACAAGTTTTTAAATAATGAAGCATATTTTGTAATGTTTTCTGTTTGTAAATTGTATGTCATAAAGGAAATATTTCATTATTGCAAATAAATATTGTTGGAAATAGCTGGAGGCAATAAAGACATTTGTAGCTGTAGAATCTTACAGTTAAAGATAGAACCATAATCTTTTTTCCTTTAGATATATATTTCCCCAAAGATCGTCATTTCTGCATACCCAGCTCAAAAAAATTCAAATTTTGAGTTACTACGGTATTGCACCAAAGGCTCGATATGTACTTGTCTACACTTACCTTGTCCGCAAGAGAATACTTTTGTTCATGCATTACTTCGAACCTAAAATCTTAATTTTAATGAAATTGGTTGTGCACAACACTTCAGTACGCGTTATATTAACACTCTTTTACACATCATACGCCGTATCAAAACATGTTCAAATGAACATATCTAATGTAGATGCAGACATATGTACATATGTATAGATAAATATGTAAATGGAGATTTTAATGGTGTTATCACCTTTACGTATACGACTACTCGTAAATTTATTTTTATTATCTTCTTTCATTTTAAATGGCCTAGAGTTGTTGCAAAATATTTACCTGAAAAATAAAATAAGAAATTTGTTAATAAAATCTTAACAATGCACGTAATGGAAATAAGAAGGATAAGAAGTAAAAAAGCATATTTGCAGTTAATATCATATCAACTCGAAGAAAATTATCTTTTGCAAAGAATTCAATGTCGCAATAAATATTGTAATAAATACTACATTTTATGTATTTTTTTTTCTGCGTGTGAGGTAGCGTTGAAAGTGCCTTCGCACTTACAGAGACCGTCGTCATCTGTGTCGAGTGGTGTTACCACTAAAAAATTTCCTCCTCCTCCTCTGGGTAGATTCCTTCCCGCGACCGCTTTCCGCATTACTTCGGAAGGCCCAGAGCGGCGTCCCAATCAGGACCGCCCTTACTCACCCACGTCTGGGTCCTCCATGTTTGTAGCCGGCACCAAGGTCCCGACCCTTATCCCCTGTTCCCCCTCAGAGGGGGCCCCGCTCTGCAGCAACGCAGGCTCACCATTCATTGCCGATGCGGTACATAATGTTTCGACATAGCCAGAAGAACTGGAAATGTACAGTAAAAAGTATTTTATGTACAATCAAAGTGTACGAAGATGAAAATATAATTCAATTATAAGTAAAAATGATTTTCTTATAAGGTGCGTTTGTTTCTTGGATCTGAACTAAACATGCAATATATTGTGCTGGAATTAAGAAATCAGGTTTTGAGATAGAATGCGTAGTGTTTATGGACATTCGATTTCAATCTTCCCACGTCAAAAGCGAAAAAGACCTCTGCATAGTTAGCTGCAGAGTTACAACGCTCATTACTAAGCCGTCAGTACACATCTTAGTTTATCTAAAAATAGTGGATATTTTGAGTTTAGGTTTGGTTAGAGTGCAGTCGACCAAGATGGGTTGGTAACACCGTTGGTGCCATCTTGCTACTGTAGCTCGTAGAAACCAGAGGCCGTCACAGTCCACAAGGAATCTCAGCCTCGACCTAGGCAGACCGAGGCAGTCACAGACTGCAACAACTAAAAAAATTGTTGAATGTTGCATTATTTCACAAATTGATCGATTTCATCTCATTTGGAAAAAAAACTCGATCATGTGGTAGTGGGCTAAAAGTACGATCCAATTTTTTTTTTCCTATTTCTGACAATAAAATGCAATGTTTTAATGTCATTCGGAATTGAAATTCGTGAAAAAAAATTCTGATGCTCGACCCTAATGCACATACACTACTCGGCTGTATGTCACACTAGTGATCTAAGGAAAGAAAATGTATGCAGTATTTTATAATTAATTCTCTAGAAGTGCTTGTCTCTCATATAGAAAATATGTATTTTGGAGTCTACCTTGTCTGTAGTATAGATGTATTCACATTCACATTTACACGAGGTGGAGAATCAAACTAAAAAGTAGTTTACAAATACTTTTCAATGCTATTTTCTTAAAGAAACAATACTCTTTTGCCTATATTAATGTGCCGAATTACTGAGATGTTGCAAACCTTAGCATATTAAGCTGTATGTCAGACAATTGCTTATATGATATTAAATTCAGCCAAGAAGTACAATAATTGAGTTTCTAATGATTAGTAAAATACAGCAAAATAATTTAATAGTAGCAGTTGACAAAGAACAGGTAAATTCATCATATTTCCTCCAACTACTAAATAATGGAACGGAAAATCTATGTATAACAAATACCATTAAAATTTAAATTCACTTCAAATCACTCTCAAACATTTAACAAACCAAAGTAACCACTTTATATTGCATATTAAAACCATTTATGCGTCATCTAATGCTCAGATCCAGAAATATATATTCGTACATTTGTTATTTCTATCCTGTGCCTTTGAACAAAAGACAGAAATTTAAGTAGTTCAAGTATGCCTTTCATTTATTCAAAACATTTCTTCGTTTGATTTATGCAGTCAACCATTTTTGGCTAATGGTCTTTGGAGACTGCATCGTAATGATGTAGCAGTTGATGGCACAATGAAAAACAAGCAGGTGCACACCGAGAGATGCAACCGTCCAAGAGCATCGTAGGAAAAAAAAAAGAAAATGTGGACAAGTACCTGCATAAAATATGCTTAAAAGCTCAATTTTATACATTTTTATGGCGACTAACTTGTTCTATTTTTAAACATTTTTAGGTTTTTTTAATCTTTCTTCTCATTTTGCTTTACAATAGAACTAAAAAAAAAACTAATGCATTCCGTCTAATAAGAGTTTGGAATTTTGTTGGCAATAAAATATCAAATGATTTACAGTTCACTAGTCCATTTAAAAGTTGGAAGTGAAAAAAGCTTGCAAAACAAATTTAAAGCAAGTTCAAGTTTCAGTTGCCCTAAAAATTCTATAAAAACTTTTTTTTCTTCTTTATTATACAAACTATTGATTTTTAGCTGATGCCAAAAATATAAATTAAATGTGCAAAAAATGCAAACAACCAGATAAATGGCAACGACCAACTGAAAATAATAAAAAGGTTCTTCCCATCACAACTATTACACACATACAGGGAATCAGAACAGACCCAATAACATGCAGCATTTCTAAATGTTGTGGAATTTTGAATGGCGCCGTCTAGACTTTAATCACTTGGCGCGTGCATTTCGTTAACCTTATTTTAATCTTTTCTTTTCCATGCTTGCAAATTTGGCAAACACAAACGATTGCAATCGTAAGGGGAATTATTTATCAAAACAGTGATACAATTTGCGAAAAAAATCACTGCCGAAAATTAAATCATAATCGATCTGAAGCTTATAAAACTAATTTTGTATACTTTATTTTATGAATGAAACTTTCATCTATCTATCCCTTCATCAACTGTCATCTTCATCACTTTCTATTTCTTATAGACGGTAATGTCTAGTAGTAGCCAATCATTGTTTGCGAGTTGTTTTTCTTTAAAAAAAAAAAAGCAGTTGTTATGTCGCCCGCTAGTTTTTTTTATCTTGGACCAGTGCTCAGGGGCTATCCCCTACATATGCAATGCATTGCACTGGAACTAGAGAGAAGGATAGGGTAGAGAATAGACAGGTGGTGACAATGGTAGGAAGATGAGCATTATTTTTAAGCTAATGGAGCCATTTTATTTATTATTTTACTTCGCCGACGTTTTATTGCTCAAATACCAACAAAGGAGGGTGCTGTAGCACCGGAAACTCAGAAAAAACTTTTTTCTTATTTGACCCGGCTGGGAATTGAGCCTGGGTCTTTCTGGTTGCAGAGCCAACACGCTGACTACTCGCCATCAGCACCGCCAATTTTGAAAGAATTTGCCGTTATTTGAGTCAGATTATTTATTTTGTTTTGTTGAGCAAGAAGCTCACATTCTACGTTTGGGCTACCATGAACTGTACCTTCAGAATTTATTTGCTTCTAGAACTGCAGCAGATTAGATACAGATTCTTGGCAGGGGCTCAGTATTAGCTGTTTTAATACACTACCTGCAGTAGCTTTACGCACTGCTTTATTTGCTATCATTTTTCCTTTTACGTTGAATTTACGCCCCTCCAAATCTGCAAAAAGGTATTCCTCAGACAACATTTACCTTATTTTAGTTTTTCGCATTTCCAATTAAACTTTTTCTGTAATTTTCTTCTTTGAGCAGCACAGTATACAATACTAAAAACGACGTCTAAATCAACGATATATATTCGTACAGAATACCAAACATACGTTGAGAGTCATCGATAAACACCAAAATTGACAACTAGAATACGGATTTGCAGCAAAAGATAAATAAGGGTATCGTATTGTATTTAAAAATTAACACAACACATGTACGCAGTGGAAAATTTGACAAGTCACATTTAAAAGACATGGTGTCTAATGAGATCTTTAGTCGGTGTCGCCAAATGGCTCATATTTCATTTACTTAAATTTATTGATATATTTTAACGTAAAATTTGAATCTATTGTTTGAATTAATTTCATTTAAATTTGTATATTTAATATCTTTGCTGGCCCGATGAATGAGTGCCTCCTTAATGTATTCTTATTTGCTTATATACTTGAATTTTCTTATGCATATGTAAAGTTATTGTTTTTTATACAGTTCACACTGCAGTGCTTTTTAGTTGTTAAACGGCTACCGTTTTATTTTAAATGCGTTATACGTATACATATATATTTCTATGTTCTTATATGTATGTACATAAAAGTAAACGGTTGCTGTAAAGATTGACAGTAAGTTAGTTTTAGTTTGTGAAGGAAAGCACTGCGGTAAGTTTGTTCTGATTATTTATTGTAATATTGTTATTAATTTATGTTTCCTACTAGAAATAAACGCACCATTTTGAAATTGATTTGTGCCTTATTTGGTGTTGTTAAATTCGCCCTTTACAAAACTCAAACAAAAAAAACAAATTAAACATTTTTCAAAGTTTTATATGGAAACTTATTTTAATTTATAAAATTTTAATGTTATTCGCTTTAGTGCGATCTTCATAACGAGTTGTTTCTTCAAGCCCTTTAATATCGTTCCATATTCACCAAAATCCTATTAAAAAAATATATTTCAGATTTCATTAACTCATTTAATATTAAAAAGTTTTTGACAAGCGAAACAAATTAGTAAACAAACAATTTGTTTTCCCTTTAACTGTATCTAAATAAAACTCTAATAGACCTAAAATTATTTTGAATAATTATGTTAAATTAGTCAAGCGTATAAGAAACAAGTCACCATAAAATCATAATGAGATTTTTTTTAATGAGAATGATGTTTTCAAAGAAATTTTTATCAAAGTTTTTCTTCTTACCAAAATATGGTATATCTGTATTCATTCATGCTAATAAAGTTTAACAAATAACAACTTGTTTATATATTTTCTTCGCATACACCATTTCCGCTGAAAATTTAAAAATACATTTCGGTTGGCGCAAAATGTCTGAAGAGAGCAGCAGTCAGACAAATGAAGGATTTTTCTTTAGCGATAAATTACTTTTATAAGGAAAAGGTATTTCTTTTTAAACCTTTTTTTATTGTTTTTCTTACGGTGTAATCTGTTTTCTTATGAAAATATTAGAACTGTTACAAGATGTGGCCTTGTTATCCTGCTTTATTTGGCTTAAATTTATGACTCTATTACCAAAAAGAATAATAGCCAAGTTTATACCTATTTTTTTCTATTTCGTCTGGTTTTTGTGTCTTTTTAATGTCGTCAGGAAATAAGAACTAAAAAGAGACACAAAAAATAATAATAAAAATTATAAGAAATAATGGAAATGTAGTTTATTGCTGCTGGTGTGTATGGGTATTTTGTAACCTGCAGAAGGCAACAAAAACAACTACAGATCAAGCAAACTTTTATATAACGACATACACGTGCTAATTCAGTACCAAAAAAAAAATCATTAGAAACAAAATAAGAAAAAAGCAACACAGCTACAACTTTGAAAAGGATACACGAAACGAGAATGATATCAAACGATAAATATATGGCGACCATAGAAAAGAACGCCTGCAACAAAAAAAAAATATGTCAAAATATAAGAAAAATTATATTTATAACGATGAAAACGGAATGGTTGAAAAATTAAGGTGAAAAGGCATAGAAAATTAACGTTCATTAAAATAGTCCAGAAATAAAATTTTATGATAAATTTAACATTGATTTATTGAAGCACTAAGTTTAGGACAAACTGATTCTTTTGTGTTTTCTTCATTCATTCTGGGAGTAGACGAGCAATAACTCCGCGTGGAAAAAACATAATTTCCAATTATATGACAAAAATAAGTGGATTGAACAAAATTTCAACTTGCATTTGTACAATTAAAGTTCTATAATTAAATATTTTGCATTTATGATTTTAATATTGAAATCTAAAGATTTCTAAACAATTTAAGAACACATGTTCGTCGGTATTGTGTAGCACCAGCCAAGTAAAATAATTACTAAAAAAGGCTACTAAAACAAAGTTTCAAAAAATTTAATACCGCTCCTTGATATCAGAGACGCTACAACACTGCTAAAAAAAAAACCTTTAAAAGCAGAGTGAATCTTTATCTAGTTCCATGTGGATAATTTGGATAAAAGAATTCTTGAATTTGCTCTTACTGTTCCGGAGTTATAAAATTTTTAAAGTTTATACCTGATGAATATTAAATAAAAATTCAACAATTTGCTTTGCTTTTTTTGTGTATAATAATTAATCTATATTTGTACTATTTGTTTATTTATAGGTTTATAAATGTTTTAAAAAAAAATTATTAATTTGTAAATCACATTTACGATTTAGTTCTATTGGTACAAGGAACGGCCGGCAAACCTGTTTTTTGGCAAAAATGTTACTTGTGACTTGTGACTTGTGACCTCTAAACCTTTTCCGAAAAATCTGAAAAAAATCTCAAAAATACTTGACCTCATCAGCTTTAAAATTCAAAGAAAATTTATATTTGAAATATTATATTATAATGTACATATGTACATTAGTGTGACCACAAGTTATATGGACAATTTTTTTTCGTATTTTCAATTGGCAAACCCCTTAGATTGATTCGAAATTAGAAAAAAAAAATATATAAAAAATTTTAGATCGTTTGCATAATTATTGGGCGTGCCTTGAGCCCACAATGTCTGCTAAAAATGCTATTTTTCTCACTATGGCTCGCTTTAATTGTTCATACCTTCAGTAATATTTATTTTAAGGAAAAACCTTATTCACAAATATTCTAGGGCTATATCTGATGAACAATGTTGCTCTGTATTAGTTTTCTTTAACATTAATATTTAATCCCGAAAAAACCAAATTAAAAAATAACAACGAAATTTTCACACATCTTCGCACTACTGTACATACATATATGAATTAAAATAAGATTACAAAATATAAAATAAAATAATGCAAAATACATAAATTGAGGCAGCGAGCGATCAAGCCAGCCAGCCATTGCTTACTTTAAAATTGTTTAGGTTTACATTTTGCAAAATTTGTTGCTTTTTCTATTAATAATGGACCGCTTATAGGAATGTGACTGTCGACACTGCGTGAACCATAAACTAAGGCACTTTTCTAATGCTCAATATTCAGCTTCTTTGTGTCATTTCACTTTACTACCTCAACACATTTCTACTAACTATTAATTATTATTATTTCAAAATTAATGGAAACGTTGAAGGAGCGATACCAAATATTTTAGAAAATTAAATTTTCGTTGCTTAATTATCAATTGATAAAATAATGTTTTTTTACAAATAATATTATGCTGGATGCGTGTGTTTTCTTACCATTGCTACGTCATGCTCTTCAAAAAATTACGTCAGAAAAACTAAGGATTATTTTATTTTGTGATTTTTTTTTCCCAAACATTGGATTTTATTACGACTTTAAGAGGTATTTTACAATTAATTGCAATTTATAGGGGTTTCCTCAGACTTTGAATTGCAAAAAAATTAGAATTACGGAGAGGCGAAAATGTAAGAAATTTTTACGAATTAAAGAATTTTCCGCAAGAAACCAGCCGTTTATTTCGAATTGTTGAGGAGTTTGACTTAAGGAGGTACAAATTATCGATGTTTGACTGTTTTTATTATTTTACTAATGTTGAAATGCACGGTATGGAAAAAATACTCTACATTTAATGAATTGTGACTTCTCCGACCGTCTCATCACATACTAAACTAAAGCAAGGATGGCTTTATGCAAGATCTTTGGTTATTTATAGTAAGTGCTTGAAGCGACACCTGTCGAATTGGCTATCAGTTATTCACTCCTTTTTGACAAATCACATATACCAGTATATATACCGTTCAAATGAAGAAATTGTTTCGTCAATATTGGCATTCTGTTTGTGCAACACTACGAAGCCAACTTCTAAGTCACTTAGCCATACAGACACAAACCATAACGCCCTTCAAATAAATCACGCCATCGTTTAAATTAATGGAGATTTATGTGACAGACTCATGGCAAATTAAATATATCGAATGCACGTCACCTGTCAAACGAATAAAAATGTCGATAACCTCTCACACACTTTATTTTATATCAATTTAAAAATAGTTAGCACTTGATATACGACTATTTACATATCTATATTACACAGGGTGTTTTTTTTTTAGAGTTAAACAATATTTTTATGTTCGACCAGCGATGCATTGTGCTGGACCTAGAGGAAATGTATATCAACTGGTACTGTTCAGTGGCCAGCGCCTATGCCATCGCTCCTAAAACTGTCTGACATGTGGCTTCGTCCTGTTGGAACTACATGTCGGCAATATTACTACCAGCTAATTGAGGTGCGCAAAAAATTTCTAATCATGTCCCTATGCCGTTCACCATTAATATTAACTATTAACATTCTGGCCATCATCGTTTTCGAAGCCTTATGAACCTCTGACTCCGCCAGTCCATAAAGCTTACTAAGTTTCGAAAAAAGCTTGTTGTTATCAAGAAAAATTGTCTTCATCGGAGTAAAAAATTTTAAAAGGATATTCAATATAAAATCAAAATAATACAATAAAAAATTTCAACCATTGGCAAGCGCTGTTCTGGTGTAAGTCTATCCATAATGAAGTGTTTAAACAAACAATAGAAAAAACACTGTGTGTTGTAGTTTAATAAAAAATGTATAGAGTTCCTATTCAAACATGAAAATTATTTTGTGCTTTTAAATAACAAAAAAAAAAATTGTTGTTCTTGCTAAAAAGTTTTCATAGTCAAACATGTACTATTAATTTAGTTCCATAAATATTTTCACAGAATTTTTATTTTTAAATAATAGAAAAAAGTTTTCGAACTTAATGTTACAATTTGCATATAGTGAATTTTATTTTCAGACAGTAGAAAGAGAAACTAAACTTTGTAGAAGCGTTCCCTCTCTTTTTCTTGCCCCCTTTCATAATTCTCAAGTATACTTTTGCTCTGCTTGTACTTGCACTTGTCACGTATGTACACACTTCAAAAGTATCCTTTAATTCGAAGGACGAACAATTTTTCTAGTGCATTGTTTCCCAGAATAGCTGTTACTGTTTTGCAAATATCACTGTGCCAATGTTTTTTCAAGCTTTAAGCAAAAGTGCATATACGCGCATACACATATACAAGAACTGCATATTGTAAATGTATAAGTTCCTAACGGGATGTGTTTTTGGCTTCTAGTACAATTGTTTTTGTACTTCATGTAGAAACTGTAGTTGTGATTGTGGATGTTATGTTATTTTTGCTATTGTTTAGCTACTTTTATCAACAATTTCGAGAAGTATAGAATACAACACAATAGACTTCGAAAAGACATGTCAACACAAGTTGGTCCTGTAACATCCATCAAGACTGTATCTCTGTGAGAGCGTTGTTTGTATTGTTTTGCCTGTCTTATGTATGACATGTTATGATACGAATAGAAGTGTATGTACGTATGTGATCCCACTTAACATTTCGATGATTGTTGGCGAATAAAAAGTGTTTCGTTGTGGCCACTGGCGTAGATTTTTCTCTTTAACTACTGCTCGGGAATGTTTTCTACGTATGTCATGCGTTGCACCAGAACTGGCATGAGAACACTGCAAGAATACACAGGTGGTGAAGTGATAGGAAGGAATGAAGCTTAAGGTTCGATTAGACATGCCATAACCATAATCAGGGTACGGATATGCGAGTTAGAATACCTTGGAAGTTCCTTGGGGATATGAAATTATGAGTGAGTGTGCCACACATGTGCTTCACAGGACTGTGCCAAGCAGCACCTTGACTGTAATAATATGGCATATGTAGTTCTCAATATTATATACACCAGAGCTTTTGTTTAAATATGACATATAGAATTGACTAATGCGTGGCCAATTAATTTGGGTTTTTTGCCATAACCTACTCATATTTTTTTTTCTCATTTTTCATATTATTAGCCAAAGACAACAGCTCTTTATCGTTATGGCACCACTAATTGATGACAGTAGTTATTATTCAAATTTACGGCAATATTTTAAGTCAGTTCCAATTGAACCAGTAAAAATTCCACAATTGTGTCTTTAAAACAGTCGCGAATCAATTTAATTAAATATTTGGGTACGTTGGTCCCATTTAGTGGTGTTCCCAGTCAGCCGAATTAAACGTGTTTTTGACATCAAGGTGATAAATAACACAATATTCCTTTTTTTCTTAAAAGAGAAGTGACAATACTACTACGTGTTAACTTCTAGGAAAAGAATAGTGATAGAGATTACAGGTAGCGAAAGGATTGATATAAGAAAGCTTCATTATTTTGACAATACTGCTCTTGCACGTTTCTTGTTTTATAGCAGTGTTGCAGCACCTCTGATATCAAGGAAACGTATTATATTCTTGAAGCTGTATTTGGTAGACAATACCAACGAAGGAGAGCGCTCTGATGTTACTTCTAGATGCCGTTGATAGCATCGCTATGGCCGCTTCTGTGAAATCGACTGTAGAGCGTGCTGTTCGGAAGCCAATTTGGCCGAATTGAGAAGCCTTCTACAGATTATATCTTCCAGTAGCTTACCGGCCGCGTCAATCATACATACTGGGCGATATTCCGATGCATCCTGTCGGAATGAGCAGCAACGTTTGCCTTTTCGATATCTTAGAAAATGTCTGCTCTTGGATGCAGGCATCAAATACTTCTCTAAACGCCACACTATTGCCCTCTATAGCTACTTTGAGTGGAATGTTTGGGATTCCATCAAAGCCTGGTGCTTTTTTCAGCTTTATTTCCCTACGTTCTGTGTACGGAGTAAACTGTTTCGGCCCTCTGCCAGAAAAGACCTTCGACAATTGATTTCAGCTTGATTAAACATCTTATGCGAAAAGCTATTCATATTTTTCATCACCACATTATAAAATGTGCCTCATGGATTGTTTTCAACTTCGATACGCAACTCGTTGCAGCATCTGGTCTTGCATGCGCAATGGCCTTTTTTTGGTTACTTCTCATTGTTCTCTATGCTTCCTGCATATCGGTAAAGTTGACCCGGCCGCTGGCCCTTTGACATACCGGCCGCGCAAGCTTACACATTTTCTTTAGTTCAGCTTTCCAGGTTCCACTTGTAGACGTACTTCCTGCCCAGCAGATGACGTACTTCCCATAGATGGGTCACGTAGCCCATAAGATCGGTTACCTTGTCGTTGCGTCACCAGCTAGTGGAATTTCCGCCATTACGAGCTAAAATGTTTCAATTGTCGAAGGAATCTTTCGATAGGGGGTTAGAAAAAATATTAACCTAGTGTCCACTATGTGTGTACACGTCAGACAAATTGCAGTCAGTTGAAGTCGCTAGAGCATCGCTGACGAATTTAAGCTTCTTATGTTTGCCTCGAGTAGGTACTCTGCTCTTGGGTTTGTGTAGAATGAACCCATGTGTTGAAGTCCATGGCAATGACAATAGGTCTTAAATTCTTTACCTCATTGACGAGATCATCCAGTCGTCGTTGATATTCGCCAATTGATACGTTTGGACTTGCTGTTAACCTTGCGCTCTTTTTCAAGCGCCATATAGTGCTGTGTACATTCGAAAGATAGTAGCCTTACTTAGATCTCGTGAGATAATGAAATGATTCGGTGCGGTAGATTACGAAAAATCTTTTTTCTTTAATAACTTCAAAAGTCCTTGTCAAATCGAGTTTAGCTATTCACCGATTTTTATATAATGAAAATTTAACACAAATCTGTAAAGTGGTTCGAAATTTATTGATGTTGAAAATTTGCGAAAAAAAAGGGTTTTGTTTTAAATTACACTGCCAAATTGATTTTCGATACGCGTTAATTTTTCTGGATTTTCTTTGAATGGATTGTACTTAGGGGGAAGTTTCAGGGATGCCCTGCAAGGTCAAACGATTCCCATATACTCATAGATAATATTTTTTCATAAGAAGGAAACTAATAGCTAATACGTTTTCATTTACAGATATTTGAAGAAAAAGCTGTGTAGAATAATGTCAGTGGTATTAAAGAAATAAATCCGATTTGGTCGTAATGATCCACAGGTCTTCTGAAGTAGTCTGCACGTTGACTGCAATGCCAAAAACTTCCTTGGTTCAACCTCAGTTTCAGATTAATCATAAAAAACATCTCGCTTTTTTTCTGATGTGCGTCTTTGTGCCAATTCTTGTCGGAAAGTTTCAGTGGCGACGGCATAGTCACTGGTCACTAAAAATATAGTGAAGCTTCACCTCCTGTCATTTCTCTCATTATCCCTTTCCTCTAGTTCCAGCACAATGCATCGCATGTGTAGGTGTCATCACCTGAGTGTTGGTCCAAGATAAGAAGAAACATAAAATTACTCATTCTTTCAATTATTCAACATTATATACATATAGCAAAATCCTCAGTAGATCTTTTCGTATTAACGCCAAATGAAATGTGCATTTACAACAGCTAAACCATATAACAAATATAGATAAATAATCGTAATTAATTTTGGCTTTTGAATTTTGAATAATTGAAAGAATAGTTACATAATAGTAGTGGAAGATTTAATTTTTTTTTGCCTTTTAAATGCAATCATTTTCAACCAAAGTGCCGACTAATTGTAAGAAAGTTTTAGAAAAATGAAATAGATTTGAATCAAATAATAAAATATTGGTTGTATAAAGAAAATTTTTAAAGAAGCTATTTGATTTGTTTTGTTTGTGTATTTCGTAATTCTCAAATATTTTTTTTGGGAGTTCTTGTATAAACATGTGCAATTTCTTAGCTTTTTTCAAGAATTTGGTTAAAGATGTACTGAGGATTTTGGTATTAGCGCCAAATGAAATGTGCACATAGACCAGCTAAACCACATAACAAACATAGATAAATAAAATTACTTATGAAATGTTTGGAATTGATTAAATTAATTAAATTTACACGTGTCATTTGGAAGATAAAACTAGAAAGTCTTGGCTTGGAAGGCTTATGCATCCCATATTATTTGTTCTCATCTGAAAAGACCTCTGGTTATAAATGTTCAAATCTGTTGTAATATTATTTAGCTCTTGTAGTTTACGAAACTAAATACGTAAACAATTCTACGTACTTTTAACTGCCAAAGACAAGATTTCCATGCATTCGACAAATATGCGGGAAAAGTATTTGATGTTCAGAAATGTATCATGGCACCCTATAATACGACTTCACTGTGCTACTTTTGCTACTCAGCTGTTTATGATGAACACAAAAACATCGTTTAAAATAAAAAATTTAAAATAATGTTGGGTAATTTATATAAATAAACATTTCAACAAAGAGACAAAAAAGTATACTGCTAGAAAATTGTTTCTTGTGAAACAAAAGTTTCAAAAATTGTTGCAATATGTTCATATTATTAGAAAATATCCAGCCCTTAACAGTTTGCATAGAATTATATTCTACATTATAAATAAAATAAATTAGAAATGTAACTATTATTAGTATTTTCTGTTTATTTGAGGAAAATATTTTGCAATATTACATTTACGAACGTTTCACTGTTGCCGAGTTGCCGTTATTTGCTTTTACCAACATGATGCAAATTTTTATAATTTTGCAATAGATTTCTCAGAAAAATATGTCAATTTTTTATAATTAAAACTATTGATGTCGTCATATAGAAATCAGTATAATAATGAGTAGTTACTTGGTTACTTCCATCTAAGAATATGTTTGCTGGGATATGCTGTCTCTACCGTATACTCTTTTAATGTGATGTTTGTTGTGAACTTTTAAACAGTACGAGTGGCAATAGATTCTAAAAATTTTTAAGCTTAAGAAGTTTGTCACTTGTTCAAAGTTCAAAGATTAAAAAGCACTTGTTAAAACAGAATCTGTGTAAATTGTTGTAAGTTTATTTTTTTTAAATACATTGGCAAAAAATATGTAAAATAAATCTAAATGAAAAGAATCTTACACAAATCTAAACAAATAAACTGTTAGCTAAGCGCTGGAATAAAATCTTTGCGGATTCGGAGCAAATAAAGTTTAGAGACCCCTCCCACAATAGAAAATTGAAAACCAATACGAAAAAATTAAATAAAAAATTAGCAAAAACCATTACTTTCCGCCTTATGCGTAGTAGTTCTGGTTGGCTTCCTATCTGTGCTGGTGTTCCCCACGGCTCTTGGACCGTTGTTACTTATTGTGTATGTTAATGACTTTGGTCGGTATCTGAATTGGATGACCTGTAGCACGTTCCTTTTTGCGGATCATGTTTTTCTGCTATTTCGGGGTGATCGCTCGGCTATGCAACTTTTTTCGCGAGATGTTAATTCCATTTTTGATTGTGTATTAAGATGGTCTTCTGCATATAGACTCACTATAAACCCCTCTAAGTCTATGACACTTGTGTTTGGTGCTGAGTTTTTGGCGGCAAATTTCTACCTTGGATCGAATTCTGTGAAAGTACTGGACTCTAGTGAGTCATATTAATTCCTTGTCTGGTAGGATATTCTCTTAGCTTCGGCAAAGTTATTATAGTAGGTTATTTCTACCTTTGATTGTTAGAAAACGTCTTGCACATACTTTATTTCTGCCTGAAATTTGTTATTGCCTGGAGATTTTTTCTAGTTCTTCTATTTCTTGCGACGTCTTGTAAATATTATTATTAGATTCATTTACAAAATTCGTCGAACGTCTCATATTTCTCCTTATGTTAAAGAGTTGTTAGGCTGCTCCTTTGCTGATTTTATTAAGATTCGTAAAAAAGTTATATTTCGTGATATTGTAAGGAAAGGTTTCTCCTTGCCGTTGCATCATAGATTTACTTTCCTTCAATTTTCCAGAGGACCTCCCCTAGAAGTTTTAAACGTGTTTTTGAGAAGAACTTAGTGCGAGTTGAACTTAGGATTTTCTCTCAAAATAATGATGCTTTCCGGCGTAAATCTTTACAGAATCTGAGAATCTCCTGATATTATTCATGTGTTTTTACTGCTACTACTGGACCTTTTCCTGTTCTTAAATCTTGCTATTATTTTTAACTTGGGCTGGGGAGCCACTTCTTAGGATTTTGTTTCCAATTTCTTATTTAATGGTTTTAATATTATTTTAATATTATTATATAACTTAGTTGTACGAGAGATTAGAAACCTACCGTTAAAATTGGTTTCACTTAAATTTAACTATATATTATAATTAAGTGAATTTTTATCTCATGTTGTACATCTATTTTGAAATTACTTTAATATGGCCTATACCGCTTACTATTACACTTGATTACAACTTAATATTTTCCGAAACTGCTGGATTGATTTTAATGCAATTTAGTACAGATATGTAACTTTGTCTAACTTAAAATATAGGCTATATTGATTTAAAAAATTCGCATTGCGAGATGCCACGCCCATACAATATAAATATTTACTAGCTTATATCTCAAAAGCGGTAAAAGTAAGATTCTATGAATTTAGTCCAAATTGCTGAAACGCCAATGTAAATTACCTGTCAAAAACATGGCGGTATCAGATAAGTGGGCATGGTACATCACTTGGAAAGTAAATATTGATTTATGTACATCTGAAGAAGGGTCAAAGCCAAAGTTTTTAAATTTGGTCGGAATGACTTCAACTTTACAATCGTTATTAAACGAATGTGGATTGTGCCCGGCTAGCTCAGTCGGTAGAGCATGAGACTCTTAATCTCAGGGTCGTGGGTTCGAGCCCCACGTTGGGCGAATTTTTTTCAATTACAAAAATACAAGAAAAAATGTTTAAAGAAATACAAAAAGGAGGCACTCACCACTACCACGCCCACCCCCACCATCATCCCCTCTACCGCTGATGATTGTTCTTGAGGTCTTCTTTGTCAACGCAGATCACAAAACACGAATAAAAATGATTATTGATACTTTTATTATTGTCGGACGAGTGATTTTGCTACTATGAAGTACATTCTCAATATTTTTTATCCTTGTGATATAAGAAAAGCTCATTACGAATTTACTTGTTACTTTTATAATTAAATCAGAAAACTGTATTTGTTGAGGAATGTTTTTTATAAAATTTCCAAGTTGGAACTTTTGTGTACCTTTTGAGAAAATCACTTTTTAAAAAAGTGGTTTCGATATTGGAATTTTTCAAATAGATAATGGAGAAAAAATTAAATTACAAAAAAGCGACATCCTGAAGACGCATTTTTTTGGATATAACTTTTGCACGATTAAAAAAAAGGCCTGAAATTATCAGGGTACAGGAGAAGGAGAGACTTGTTTTTAACATCAAGTTCTTATTCTTCTCATAAAACACTCCTACTTTCATTACACTTCTGTGTTTGAAATTATTATCAAAATTATAGCTAAACGAAATGAAACGTTTAAAATAGCAGAGCAAGGTTTCGATCCTCGGACCTCTGGGTTATGGGCCCAGCACGCTTCCACTGCGCCACTCTGCTTTGGTGTGTTGTTTCTCTTTAGAGTCATGAAAACTACAGTTTGCAATTATTATAAAATAAATTAATGTACACTTAAAAAATAAATAGATGGCCCATGAGGGGATCGAACCCGCGACCTTCGCGTTATTAGCACGACGCTCTAACCAACTGAGCTAATGGGCCATGCCTCGGTATTACATTAACTTAATATAAAACATTAAAATACTCTCATTTTTAATTACGCAATGTTGTCGAACTTCACAAAGAAAAAATTATATATATGAGAAAAACTTTTTTTTAAGTTGGAAGATAGTAAGTTTCACATTATTATGATAAATTAACGAACTTGAACACAACTACAAATTTTTATTCAAGACAAATAATTATGTAACTATTCTTTCAATTATTCAACATTAGTCAAAATTCATTACCATATTACCAAAATCTTCATGTGAAAATTCTTACCTTTTCTCAATAATTCGGTTAAAGATCTACTGAAGATGTTGGTTTTAACACCAAATGAAATGCGCATATAGACCAGCAAAACCATATAACATAACACACAAGTATAGAGATAAACAAGACTAATAAATTTTAATATATGTATATTTTTTTTTTAATTAAAAAAGAACTTCATCGCCCAACGTGGAGCTCGAACCCACGACCCTGAGATTAAGAGTCTCATGCTCTACCGACTGAGCTAGCCGGGCATACAATAATAATTTTTTCTCTTGCGTCAAGTACTAAATGACTTTTAATAAAAAAATTTACCTTTTCAGTATATACAGACTCTGTAGTGAAAAACTAGGAGTATTTATCTATGCAATGGTTATTTTGTAAGAGCAGAGCATAAGGATTACATTAAAAATAAAATGAAACTGATTCGCCTCATGTGACATGTGTCATTTGAAATGAACAGTAAACCTGGGGTGCCAAACGTAACGATTTTACGTCATTTTGAGGATTTTTCAGGGCGAGATCCTCAAAATGACGATTGGCGATTTCATGTTAAGTACCGTATGTACATATTTATTTATCATATAGAATGTCGCCATTTTATATGGTGAATTTGTACATACAGTGTGACCACCTTTCAACAATAGCAAGTGTTATTTCTCTATATACAGCATAGGCGACTCTTTGATTTGAAGCGTGTTCTATTTTCTAACAAAATCATCTCTTGTAACTACTTATAATGTGATTACGGCTTCAAAAGAAAGAAAATGTTAAAACAACAAAAGTATAAGCCGAAGAATTTTTAAAAGAAAAATTAGAAGACGTTTGTACAAAAGAAAATAAGCAAAGATATATTGAAAGTGTAAGAAATTAACTTATTAATTGTTTTCTATTTGTATATTTGATATTTATCAATTTATTTTTGAGAGTTTTTATATAAACATAATATTTTTTATGTATATTATGAAAAACAACGTGCGGTTTTACTACACAGTTGATAAATCAGTATTGCGGTTGAAAGGATTTAGCCACACTAACTTTTCAACGAGCAACTACATAATCACTATGGTGAATAGCTATTAAGAGAAATTTAGTTCTTTTTTCGAAACTGCAAAATAGTACAAGAAAAATATTCATTCGAAATGTAAGTAGTAAAGAATAGAAATATATAAATGAATTTCGTAAAAAATAAACAAAATAATGATGAAATGAAACTTTCTACTAATTTTTAAACGAATTCGGCACATTCACTGCATCTTATTTTTGCCTTATTTGTAAGCTGTTATTTGTTTTTCTTTCAAATGCATATTCAAAATTGCGAATACCTACTTACTCATTCACAATTTTATCATCTGGTTTTCGTAATAACTATTTCAACCTTAGTTGCCACATTTTTGCACTTTTCAACCAGTTAATAGTTGCTATTCATAATAAGCCTGCATGTGAAATGTTCTTTGTTTTTCTTTCAATTAGGTTGATAGTTGGCATTTAAATCTTACATTTTGCACAAAGCCTCACATGAGCAGAGTGGCGCAGTGGAAGCGTGCTGGGCCCATAACCCAGAGGTCCGAGGATCGAAACCTTGCTCTGCTATAATCCAACGTTTGGATTTTTTTACCACACATCTTTGCGCCAATGCATAATGCCCTAATGATATGAGTTTGGCTGGCTTTATGGAAAAGTAAAGTTTTTAAAAATTTTTTTATTGGTTTATATACAAATGTTTGTACGTATATGTAGTACGTATGTAGTATGTGCTACTATGGTTTTTAACAAATACAAATTTTATTATGCCCAATTCACATGGTGAATTTTTATTCATGGAGTTTTTCTATATTGTTTTGAAAGTAACTTCCAAAAACTTCTACAGTTTTGCCGTCAATTATAATTCATGAATATTTTTATTTCAGGGTTAATTTTTTTAACGTTCAAATTTACAAAGAAAAAAATTAAAAAAAAAAACATGAAAAATTGGCCGCTCTCGCCAATAGATAAAAATTCATGAATTTTATGCATCATCTAAATTTGGGGTAACACCAAATTTAAATTTGATTTAAAAAATTTACTACCGTATTCATAAATTTTTTTTTTGGAATTTATGAAAGGTTTAGTAAACAAATTCCTATATAATATTCAATTAAAATACCTTTTATAAATCCAAAAAACCTTTATGAATACGGAATTAATATTTACGCGAAAACACAATAAATTATTTCAGCAGATTATAAAACGAAGAGATTTAAATATTTTGAAGAGTATTGGAATAGCAGAGAAAGAGCCAGCATATTTGCACACTCTTAAATCAAGGCCCATTAGCTCAGTTGGTTAGAGCGTCGTGCTAATAACGCGAAGGTCGCGGGTTCGATCCCCTCATGGGCCATATGTTATCATTTTTTTTTTCAATATACTCACATTTTACTTGAGCAGTAATATAGAATAATTCGGGGAATTGATCACAATTCAATTACAAATTATCAGTCAAAAAGTAGAGGAAATCAGGGAATCAAAAAAACGCCCTTAATCAACACCATGCTGTCAAATAAATATGTTCAGCCACACGAAGTCGCTGTTTTTTTTTTTCTGAAACCAGCACTCAGGAGATGACTCCTATACATGCGAAGCATTGTACTGGAACTATAGAACAGGGTTAGTAGGAGAAACGACAGGGGGTGAAGCTTAATTAATGATTTTATAGCTCTGCGTTTGCACATTCTTTGTTTATACTTGCAGCAGTGCTGAAGCTTCGGTTTAGTGGCCATTTTTATTATTATTCAACTTCGCACAATACCGACGAAGGAGGGCGTTCTGATATGATTGTGGATTGCTATCAGCTGAAGCCGGTATTGTTCAGTGACCAGTGACTGACTATGCCTTCGCTACTGAAACCTTCCGACAACAACTGATACAAAACAAACTAACGCACATCAGAAAAATGCGAGATGTTTTTTTTTAATAATTTTAGGCTGAAACTGGGGTTGAACCCAAGTCTGTTTTTGGTTTTGTGCAGACTACTAACCATCGTGCCATCGCCACCCTCAAATTCATTTTAAGTCATTCCAACAAATCCACACATTTTTGCTTTGTAACTTTAATTATCGTTAAACTTCGTGCGACAATTTAAATTTTTGTGCTTTCGGTTCGATATGTATTGTCCCTTTTCTGCATCAGGCACTTCTATTATAGATATCTGAAATTCGATATACGGGTACACAATCTTAATATAGTTAGAGAGCTGAAGTTGGTTATACGGGGAAGGTAGCGTGCAATTTCCGCATCTCCGAAACTAACTAACCGATTTTAAAGAAATATGAAACATAAAATACACATACAAATACATAGAATACATAGATACATGAGACATATATTTTTTTTAAATAAAATTTATAACAGGTACACAGCAACGAGTGCCATGGCCAGCTAATAGTAATATACTTATATATATTGTACATTTAAATTCGTTTCACTTTGGCTGTATTCCTTTTGAAATGCTACCACATATGAATACATACGTCTTACTTCTTTCTGCAGAATAGAATGCCAAACAGATACACAATATTTCTGTTATGTCCTATTGATTTACTTAAAAGAAAACTTTGAAATTCTATATTTCTTAAATAAATCTAAATCCAATCTGATCTTTTCTTTAAAGCAAGCTGTAAATATGGTATTTTTGTTAAAAATAAATAGATAACACTGTATTCATTTACAAAAAAAAAATTGTTAACAATAACTGCCGGGAATTCGTAATGCCTACACACCTACTGCTACTTTTCAAGAAGTTGATTAATTAAAAATGACTGCGTATTGTTTTCGGTGGCATATAACACATTCTGGCAACACCTATCTGCCTCAATGGGTGGTCAGGTCATGTTGTGTTAAAACAAAAACGAAACTTGGGGCCGGAGTTTAGTGCAGCAAAACATTTAACAAAAGAGGTTATTGTAACTACTTACATCACCACGCCACCTCACGTCGCAATGGTTTTGTTTGCTTTTTATAACAGAGAAGAGCATTGTTGGATCAACTGTAGCTTTAGGGCATATAAAACAGTTTTATCGCATAACTTTTCAACTGGATGTAAAAACGTAAAACTTATTGTTTTCAAATATTTCCTGAAATTGTTGTTTAGTTTTCAATGAAACGTTTCCTTTTTTTTGCAAACTAATAATTGTTTTTCAAATTTAGTCTGGTTGAAAAAAAGTTTAGAAATTTCAATTAAAAATTATATTTCCTCTTAGTGGCGATGTTTGGGTTTGAAATGTTGACCATAGTTTTTAATATTTTAAGTACGGTGGATAACTGAGCATAATTTAGTGTCATATTGTATTTAAAATAATAATAAAATAATGTTAATTAACAAAAATGTGTAAATTTAATTGTTATCTTGAATGGAAGAAGAACCTTCAAAGAAGTGAATAACATCCTAATATTGCGATCCTCAAGTAGTGCAAATGTTTAGCATTTCCAATGAATTTTATATGCGATTGTCGTGTTATATAGGAAGTAGTGTTCAATATGTTAAAACGTTCGAATCTGATGAAACCCCCTTTGCTGAGTTTCGTTACTCGTGTTTACGTATGGAAATAGTAAAATTAATTTTATTAATTTTTATTCAAATTTAGTTTTAACTTTTGTTCACCGGCCATCGAAATCTAAGCGTAACTTCATATTGTTCATTTAAGTTTCCTTTTTTCTCATTTTCCCGTTTTCTATGGTTCTTTCTTAACGATAATATTGTAAAATTTATTTTTGGACCTTACATATTTTAAACTGTGAAGATACGTTCACCTGAAAATTTCAAATCGACGCTTTTTTAAGACAAAATTATACCCTGAATAACAGCAACATTTTATGTTACCATTTTTTTTTTGGAAAATTATAGAAGAGACAGAGTTAATACGTCTCTGGAGTTCGGCGGATGCATTAATTTTTAAACTGAAGGAGAATTCCTTTATTATTTTTTTTCGGCGAAGATCTTCATTGCTGAACTAAAGACGAAGTAGAGTGCTGTCATACGAATTATTTATTCAGACTAGAGTGTAATTGTAGTAGACTACCACTGAATCAGGTCCTTTTGCGACACCTTTTCATGTCCCAATGATTCCCGGTCCGTCCAACTATTTATTATAAATCTATCACTTGCTCTACATTCTATTGACCTCTAGTAAAAGTGTGCTAATTCTCGAGTTCCTTTAAACATTGCAGTGAAACATACCACAGAGTCCGCTTGCAACCGAACCTAGAGCTAGTGTACCGCGCCTCCCCGGCATAGGATTTGGGCCAAGGCTTTAAACTGAAGCCTGCCTCAACACTCTAACTACTTCAGACAATAGCACTCTCACCTCGAATACTACGCCAATAAGCAAAATCTTTTCGATATAAATCTTAATTATTCATCAAGATGGACGTTATCGACTATTAAATTTGTGCAGTCATCGATAAAAAAAACTGATTAATACTCTCAAGTATGTACGGTGAAATACTGTTCATCGTGGTATCTCTGGAAGTCACTTGACTGCATTTTCGAATAAAAACAACCCTAATGAATAAAGCATTTTCATGACTGGAAAATAATCGAACCTTCGTGTTGAAGAGTAAGTACTCAGCCAACAGCACCCTCATATAAAATGTTCATATCCAGGATGCTTTTGAATCCAATATGGTGCTCTCGATATGGCATTGAAACACTGCGTCTGGTTCTACCACATGAAATATTCCACGTTGGATAAAGGCACTTTCAATATACAAGGTCCTAATTTTACTTAATTATACTAGTGCTTGGCCAGCTACAAATTATCGAAATTTAGAAGCAGTAAAAGCTATCTGGGGCATTGCACTGTGTACATAAGAACAAAAACTTATAAAACTGCTGGGAAAATGCACTACAGACAGTGAAGGCAGTACAAATGCTTTAAAAAATTCACAAGAATACTTGTGCTCCGAAGCGGCTCATGGCGAATAAAAAATAAGTAGCTGCTAATGTAAATTTTTTATAATTTTTTTTTTTGTTTATTTTGTCATTCTTTAGAGGATTTATGAAAAATCCAACCTCATGTTTTAGAAACAAAACAAAAAGAAATATCAATAAAAACCACATTAAAGCAGATATAAAATCTCTCATTTTTTATTCGGCTTTCCAAGCACCAAACCTAACAAACCTCTCAACCTGAATAAATGTCTGCAGCCCATGTTCATGGAATTTTTTTTCAAACGTGTTCTGAAATTTAAAACTCTAACACACACACATACTCATACATAAAAGCAAAAAGTATTAAATAGTTTTCTATAATCTGTTGATGATAGTTTAAAGTAAATATTTTCAGTTTTTTTTTTTAATTTTTGTTTTTAATAAGTAAAACTATTGATTCTGTTACTGATGATGCTCATTGCAATTCAAAGTTGCTTCAGTATACGATTTAGTTCATGAATAAATCATCAATAAAAGTAGAGTGGATTTTAAAGAGATTTTCCTTGGATTGCATACGAAGGCAAATTTTTGTTTTTTTTTTTGTCGAAGTATTGAAGTGAACTTTACATGAGAAAAATAAAAGAAAATGAATAAAATTTAAATTTAAATCTTTTCGCAATATCAAATCTATTTGCATTCAAATAAAAAATCAATTAAAAATATTGCAAAATGGTAAACGATAACATCAAATCAAGTTTCTTTTTGTGTGGTCTAATGTTTCATAGTCAATTTGAATACAAATGGTACTCCGCTTCAATGTCTATAAATTCGTTTCTTTAGATTGACTCTGGTTCTCAAGATTTACCGTTATATAGAAAAAGCCTTTTGTTGCAGATGTCATTATACATTTTTTGCAAATCCTTATAGTTTAGGGGATAGTCAGAATGTTTTGAGAAGAAAACATTTTTTCAAGAAAAGTTAAAAAAAAATTTCTTTTAAATAATTTATTAAAAATTTTAAATAAACTGAATCTGAAATTTTGTTTCTAATTTCGACACCCGCATATGTTACAAATAAAATGAGCCATATTTCAATAAAATCCATTCATAAATTCTGATTTTATTCACAACTAGCTGACCCCGCCAAGCGTTGCTGTAGCTGTTACATTAGTTTTATTTAAAAAAAAAAAATAACCTTTATTAAAATCGAAGACGCGGAAGTTTCCACCTACCACCCGTCATGGTCTTCTCTTTGAAAAAATATATAGTCCATGTGTCCATCTAGATGCAGAGCAATCTATGTTTTACCTCCTCTCCCTGCTATACGAGTGCCAACCCGTATACCCAATTTCAGCTCTCTGGCATGGAACTAAGTCCCTAATGAACGTTGGCCGCAATCCATACTTTAGGGACTTAGTTCATATAAACAAAGTCAGTCACTTTCTGTTTTGGGGACTTAGTTCATACCGCTAAGGAAACAGGACAATTTTCTTAAGAATTTCAACTTCACCAAGGATATTATCACGGGTAAACGACCATGCGGAGAACATAACAAGTATCATTTGCCACTCATAAACTGTACACTTTCTAGAAAACATTTATATTAATAAACACCATAAATGCGTGTTTAGTTTGCTATATTGCAAAAACCTGTAGTTTCACGCACATCACCCAAAATTTTTTTAATCTTCTCTTATACTGCTTTAGTTGGCGAAATTTGCTACTTCCTTGTTTCAACATCCGTCATATGTGTCTTAAGGGGGCCAGCCACAAGATTGGCAGCACCGCTATTTATACTAGGTTTTGAGGAATTACGTCAATAGCAAAGCCTCTGACTGAAATTCATCAACAACTGAAAGTTGTAGGAGAAAAGTTAACGCCCTAAAAAGTGCTGAAGACTCTTTCAAAAAAACCTATTGCGAAATATTCCCTTTAAATACATTAAAAAATACTGTGTGGGCCAAAAGAAGCGAAGGTGTTTGGTTTCCTTACAACTTCGTTATTATAATTTTATTTGTTCTCAGTATTTTATAAAGAAGAGTTGGGGAATTATTTTTTTTTTTTGGACCTGCACTCATGGAACAATGGAACATGGAAAATGGAACAATAGATAGTTCAACATCGTGCCAAAATCGTTGAACTTTATTTTAGAAGAAAATTATGCTTTTATTTATCTTAATTATGAGCGACGAAGCCTATTTCCAATTGAATGTGTTCCTAAGGGTGGCGATGGCACGATGGATGGTAGTCTGCACGTTGACTACAAAACCAAAAACACAACTGGGTTCAACCACAGTTTCAGACTAAAATTATAAAAAATTAAAAACATCTCCAATGTTTCTGATGTGCATTAGTGTGTCTTTGTGTGTCAGTTGTTGTTGTAAGGTTTCAGTGGCGAAGGCATAGTCACTGGTCACTAAACAATACCGGCTTTAGCTGATAGCAATACACAATCACATCAGAACGCCCTCCTTTGTCGGTATTGTGTAGCACCGGCGAAGTAAAATAATAATAAAAATGGCTACTAAGCCGAAGCTTCAGCACTGCTACGAGTATAAACAAAGAACGTGCAAAAGCAGAGCTGTAAAATAATTAATTAAGCTTCACCTTCTGTCGTTTGTCCTACTAACCCTTTCCAATAGTTCCAGCACAATGCTTCGTATGTGTAGGAGTCGTCTCCTAAATGCTGGTCCCATAAAAAAAAAATAGGCAAAAAGTAGTTCAACAGCGAGAGATACACCTACTTAAGTATACCGTTTGGTGTGGTGTTTCGTCGAAAAACATAATTGGCCCATAATTTATTGAAAATGAACACGGTATCGCCGTTGTTATCACTGGTGCTACATATCGGACAATGTTGCAACATTTTTCAAAGCGAGTCGTGAAAAACCATCCGCAAGTATGGTTGCAACAGAATGGAGTCACAGCGCATACTACGACGTACACAAAGGCTCTTTCAACTCAAACCCCTCCGGTTATTTTGGGTCACCCTATATTTAATGAAGAAGGCCAAAAACCCCATGCCTAATTTTTAAATTTTAATTATTTTCGTTTTATAATTTAAATTTTGTATTTACAAAAACCATTCTATTTGCATATTCAATCTCGTGAACGTTTTGTAAAAGTTTTAAATTTCCTGTATTTATTTTTGTCAGAACCGATAAAAGAAAAAAAAATACTTCACTAAATCTGAATTAATGACTTCCTTGAAACTGCTTTGATGGCAATACATGAATGATACTTGTATTTGCTCCGAAATTGCCTTGAAGCCACCAAACAAACTTTACTTTAAGCAAAGGCACAATATAGCAGAACAACAAGGGCAAAAAGAAACCAAACGAAAAGAACACAACACGAGTCACGGCAATATAAGTATTTTGTTGTCACATACTTGTCACAAAGTCTAAAGGATCATTTACAGTCACCAATGAAAATTATAGTTTAAATAGTGCACGTAGAACGACCTGCAACATCAGCAGAGCAGCGTTAGAAATTGCAGCACTGTTTGTGGTAATACTTTGGAAACACACTAAACAGCCACAAGAATATAAAATACGGCCATACACACTCACTCACATATATGACATGTGTAAACGAGGGCTTAAATTGGCCCGAACCCCAACATCGTCATTATCATCATCTCCATAATCTCGGCAAGCACGTTTTGCAGCAAAAAAAAATTCAAAGGGCCAAAAAGATTGTGATAAAATCTTTCGTTCCGTAGGGAATAGAGGAGTTTCATCTTAAAATGGCTGCAGATGTGAATGGGTGAATTTTTCTATTTGTATTCAAAATTGTAGGTATGTAACGTGTTTGTTTTACTTGGTTTTTGTTTTGTTTTTTTTATTTTTTTTATTATTGGTTTTGATGACTTTGCTGTGATTGTAGTTGTGGTGTTTGTGCTTTTATACTGAATATTTAGTATTTAGCTGAAGTGCTCGTATAAGTACAACATCATTCAGAGCTTTTTTTTGTCTTTTCGTTGAAATAAAGGAAATCTAAACGTTTAAAGCACGTAGGATATATGTATGCATGCACATACGTGTGTGGGTACGTATGTGTATGTCGTATTGTACTTGTGTGAGTATATAAATATGTCAGACTTAATATTTAGGTTGCCTAGCTTTTCCTTTGATGTATGCTTAAGTCTTGCATCATTAGCAATGTCTTGTGCATTCTTCAATACTTGTGAAATTTAAAAAAAAATAAAAATTAAAAATGTTGAAAAATTGATGGGCACTTTTGTACCCTCTTAAAGATGTTTAGAATAATGGGACAGTTATTGGGCAATTTTAAGAATTTTTCCATAAACAAAGAAATACCAAAAACTATTTCACTTTTATTGCAATACAACAAAACATACTCTTATGTTACAGTGTTGGGAAGGATTTCGCATAATTAAGAATATAAAAAGAGAGAAAAAACAACAATAATAATGATCATAATAAAAATGATATACACTACATATAATAGTCACACTATATATAGTAGTCAATATACAACGATATGCATATAAACATAAACATTAGAAGGTTATGAAAGCTGATTATATTCGTAGAACAAGTAGATTGCAGATTCAACAGGTAGACTATGTTAAACGAATTCATTTTCCTTCTTCCCGAATACCCAACTTCCGAATAATATTTTATAATCATCCGACAATATAAATGGAAACTTCACATCAAGATTCGTTACATTGAAAACTCCACGCGCTCTTGCTGCCGTTCTGGAACTATCAGCATATACCCTGCCCATATCCACCGTCTGGCTGTCAGCCAGTCGGGAACAAGTGATGAGATTAGTTCACCATAGTATTTTTCCGAAAAGAAAGTGATATGTTTTCTACTTTATATTAAAAAAATAAAATATAATAAAAAATTTTAGTAGACTTTGAAATAATTGAAATAAATTTGATATAAAAAAATAAGTAGAGATAACTTGGCTTCTTAAATAAAAACTTGAATTTCTTTTGTAATTAAATCTTTTTATTTATATGAAATATAAATATTACAGAAAGATACCGCATAACGTCACGCATGTTGGCAGGCAATTTATGGTGTTTTCTTTTCTGAACAAAAATTTTGTTTTTCGATGGATAACAATTTTAACAGTTTGCAAAAACCTTTGAAAAGTCATACATTTTGTATCACTAAAATTAGCAAAAAATGGAAAATGTGTTACAGCTCTCAACCACATAACATACTTTTCAACCATATACTACCTACCATCTGCACTTATTTCTTTTATGTATTTATTATTGTACTCTAAAAATCTCTACTGTTTCTAAATGCAGAACTAGTTCTAATACCGATATTTCCGTAACCAAATCACCCTGAAACATCGGGACATGTCAATTTTTATGTAAATTCTGATGTATTACGTATATTATTATTATTATTCTTTATTAGACCTATAATAAATTATATATCTAATACAAAGTCAAGGAGCACTAGCTGCCGTGGCTATCGGCTCTTAAGCAAAGTAACTAATTAAGATAGGAAATTAAATAGATAAATATGTGTATCTTAAGATATATGGTACAGAAAATTAAAGTAAAAGTATAAGGTTCTCAGCGTTAAATTAAATAATGAATCCAGTTCGTGTAATAAAATCTTTGTTTTTCAAAATATTTTCAACTGTAGGATTCTTCAAGAGCTCCCTAGGGTTTGTAGATATTACGTATAATTGAATCGTATTGGAATAAAAATGTGTTGCATTTAGTACCCATTCTTAAATATTTGATTTTTATAGTAAAACCGCTATAAAGCCATTTTATATCACTGTCAAAGAGAAGATTTCATACGGCTTAACGTTTCAGTTTCACTGATTCCTAGCAAGGTCAAATAATTTCCTTTTTTTTATATTTCTAACCAAAAACTACATTTCGTACTTTTGGATGCTATTTTCATATCGTAAAGATGATAATACTTCGGGTAGCTAATTTTTTAGGGCGTATTAAAAAAATTACAAACATTTGAAATTTAACTGTTCTACAAGTTTGAAATTATTTTCAATAAAAAAAAGTCAACCTCGTGTATATTGAAACTTTCAAACACAAATCTTATTACTTCATTTATAAAAATAGAAATTATTATAAGAATTTGAAATGCTTTAAAAAAAGAAAATCAACTTAAATCTGTTTAAAAAGTTGTGCAATAAGACACATGAAAACAAATACAGTCAAATTGAGGACCTTCTTCTTTTCTTAAGTCGGTTAAAAAAGTTTTGTAAAATAATATGATTAACTTAAAAATATTAGTTATTTATTTTTGAACCTTTTCAATTACATATACCAAGGTCAATATTATTACAACTACAACTTTAGCAAAAGCAGAGATGGTAAATTTAGAGCTTCATTTTGAAAGGGAAAAAATAACGGGGAAATATTTCCCGTATTCTATTTATAGAAAATATTAAATATATAAAGCTAATAATTTAGATCAACTGATAACCATACACGGTGTACAAACCACACAGAACGCCGAAGATGAAAATGTAGCACCTTTCGAAAACAGCATATTGTTCCATTCTGCTAATTTTCACTGCCTGTATGTTTTAGATCATTAGAATATTTTATTAACTACAAACATTGCTTTTTGTTAATGTTTCTCGAGTATAACTGTCAAACAAAGGTATAAGAAATAAATGTTAACCGTTAACTGGTAACTAATGCCCTTCAAAATAACAACTTACTGTAATGACTTATTTGCAAAGGCCTTTAGAAGTTGTTATTCGTAAGCGAGAGTGTAAGTAAGTACTTGCTTGAGAGGAGTATGATTATTAATATTATAATTAATTACATTGCCAGCAAAGTTTTTGCTGGGATAATAGTATAATTAAATTGCCAGAGTGTTGCTCTTCTAAAAAAAAATATAAAATAATCCCACACAACTATTGCACTACTTCGGTAATGACAGCTCTCCTGTGGACCGCGGAAAATGAAGTCATTGAGAACTGACGAATAAAATCAATTAATCAATCATTCCAATATAATTCAAATAACATTAATTACCCAGTCGAATTCTCTTCCATAGAATACCTTGCAGAAATCCTACGAATTTTTTGACAAAGAAATATAACGACTATAAGTGGAAGTTTGTTATTAACTCGATGTAATTCATTTATATGCTTGTACATTCGCTCGCAGCATTTGTTTAGTATCTGAAAATCAATACAATAGAACAGAATAAGGCTGTGCTCTACAGGTCTGCAATCTATTATTTTAATTTTTGTTTTTGTATTTAAATATTTCTCATGTATGTACGAGTATGTATGAGCTGAAAGAGATTTGTCTCTTCCTTCCGTTCCATATGACTAACTTGTGCAATTTGTATGCAGATGAGTTGAAAGTTTTTGGCGAAGCATGCCCACCACTACTATTACATTTCTTCAGCAATGCGTTTAACTTGAAGTCATTTTTTTTTCTTTTTAACCACCAACATTTGCCAGTTCATATCATCGTTCATATGCCTTACATACGTACATACATATATAAATTATATGCAAAAGTTTTTCATTTCTTTTTATGGAAAATAAAACTTTGCCTCGAAACACTTCATATACAATTTCTCTTTTGACTTCCACTAACAATTTAAAAACACAACGTCAATTTGTTACAATTTGTGTTAATGTGGCATTTGTCTCAGACTCAGTCATCACCAGCAGCATCATCAGCATGTTTAGCATACCAACATGATTTTATATGCACTTGAAGGCGCAGTAGCTTAGAGTTGTTCAGTGCCGAAGAAGCCATTGTTCCATAAAAATTACTACGAAATGCTTTTCAATGTAGACGACAAAGTTAAGTGAGGATTTTCTTTGTCTTCTTTTTTTGGTTTTAAACTGGAACATTTAGCACACAAAAAAGATAGATGAATATGCCATAAAGACACAACATATTTAAGCGAACCAAAGAAAGAGAAGGTGTTAACAATAATGCTAATAATGGTCATCAACGTCATCGTGTTTTTTTTTCTTTCCTTTCTTTTTTTAGTTGCCTCCTTTTTTGTGTACTTTAGTAGGCAACTGTTATTGATGCAACTGCTTGTGTTGGAAACTAGTAAATGCATCATTAAATTGTAGTTTACATTTGACAAATTTACATACTTAATTTTTGCCAAACAGCAAACTAGGGAAATATTTATTTTTCCATGCATATAAGAAGGAAAAATGATTTCAAAGGAAATGGAATTATACAGACAACAAACTATAGTTTCAATGATGCAGTGGAACGAACTTCATTCAATTAAGAAGAAACCTATTTTTAACACAGACTCCAAACCACTAGAGTATTGAATAAATTTTAAAAATTTGGTGGGAATTTAAAACGAAATACTTTTAAATTACCTAGTTTATGAAGCCGTATTGTAGCCTTGTAGCCTGTTTATAGAACTCATAAAGCAGTTTTCCTTATAATAAGTCTTTCCAAAGTTAATACCAAATATACGGAGCAACATCTTCAAAAACCCCAAATTTTAGAAAAAAATTTCTTTACAAAAACCTTACCATAGAATTTGGAATAATGATAATTTTTGTAGTTAGGTGACCGCAGCGGATTAAAGATAAATAGTGATTATTCAAGTCCATTTTTGCTGTTGCGCTGTGTAATTGCTCTTTATTTTGTCGACCAAATGTATGTGGTTTTAAAATGTTGTTGTTAGACTATTTTGGTGTGAAGATACATACGTATCAATAAATCGTATGCCTGTTTATTTGCTACGTATTTCCAAAAAATTTAGATTTTTTGAATGAAATCAAATATTTCAAATTACATTCTTTAAACATAATAAACAAATATAGTAAAATAGTAACATTTTTTTTGTTTTCGTTTTGCATGCAAAGGATTTCTTTGCATGTTGTTCTTTGTTCTTATATTTTCGCAGAGATGCCACTTAATTTTAATGTTTATCTACTATCGTTGCCATCAAGTTACAGAATCACACAATCGTTAGTGCAAGCAACTTCAAACGTCGAATCGTTAAAAGTTACTGAATCAGTTTTATTGTTTTACGGTTTTTCTAATTTTATAAGTTTTTTTTTTAGCTTTTATTGTTTGCTGTCACTTTGCAAATAAGTACTGTAATGTATAAAAATATAAAAATGATTTTAATTGTAGGTTAGCAAATGCATAGTTATTTATTTTGATAGTGTAGAGCAAAAAATTTGCTACACAAATTTGCAAATGTAATGACATTTGCACAGAATTTTTAGTTTTGCTATTGTTAATCTAATTAGGTAAGTTAAAATAAAGATTGGCAGCGCTTTTTTATCTTGGATCAGCACTCAGGAGATGACCCCTACACATGCGATGCATTGTGCTGCAACTATAGAAAAGGTGTAGTAGGAGAAATGATACAAAACAGCTTTTTTTGCACGTTATTCGTTTTTACAGCAGTGTTGTGTAGCGTGTCTGATGTGAAGGAGAATTATTAAATTTTGAAGCTTCGTTTTTGGTAATAAGTAATTGTAATTGTTTTACTTCGCCGGTGCTATACAATACCGACGAAGAAATGCGTCTCGATGTGCCTGTGATTTGGATACAGATGAACGCTTTCAATGACCAGTGGCTATGCTTTCGCTACTGAAATCTTCCGACAACAACTGACACAATGGCACACAAATGCACATCAGAAAAAATTCGAGATATTTTTATGAGTCTGGAACTGGTGTTGAACACAGTAAAATTTTTCCTTTGTAGTCAACGTGCAGACCACTTCGACCAGCGACCATGTAAAGGAAACAATATGAAATTATACAGAACTGTATAATAATAAAAAAAAATATCTGTAATAAGCTCTTTATGCGAAACCACGGGCACAGCCAGTGAAAACTGTAGTATCTAATTTATTCTCATTGTAGATTTCAGCAGATTAGTTTTTGATTGTAAATATTATTAGACTAAATATTATAATTAATTTAAATGCTTAACTGATTAACTGCCGTATTCATAAACAGTTTTAAGAGATATAAGAAGGCTAATTTATAAAACATTTTATAAATAACAAATTTTTTATGAATACGGCAGGTAATAGAATGTAAGAAGTTATTCATAGACTTGTAAATAAATAAACATGTATATAAGAAAATTATAATGCCAGCGAGCAAAATGAAATTCTAATATATATTTTAATTATATTATTAATTGACCTTTTTTATTATATTTTTTGCAATATTATTCTATAATAAATAATAAAACCAAATAAAATAAAAGAAAAAGACCTCAAGCTTAATAAATATATTGCAAAAAAAAAAATTCTTATATATAGATTATAAGATAAATTAAATGATTACGTTATTTTTATTTTGTTTTTTTTATAAACGGCCTCATAAATATAAAATAATAAAAATGAATAAATAATATATTCAAATTATAGTGCGTCGGCTTCCAAGATATCATTCGAATACATAATTTCAAATTACCGTGGGGACTAAACTTCATGGAATTCTTTCAATTTATTTAATGTTTCTGAAGAGACCTCGAAAACAATTCAAATTATTGCGAAATTAAAGTTAGCGATGTTCAAAATATCAAGAGTTGACTGTAGTTAATTTTTGGAGTATTTACTTTTAGAATGGTGATGGTGATGTGATGGTAATTTATTTCATGTGCTATATATTTTTTTCTAAATTCATGATTTTCTATTAAACACAACAAAATACAAAAATGTATTTCTGTTTCCCATAAAATTCTCGATTGGAAAGTCTTTCAATTGTTCTTTAAACAGCGAGTAAGTGTTTCTCGCATATATGCATTTATTCATTAATACTTTTTTTATATTATTTTTTTGTACATGCTTATGTACATATGCAGTTTTAAAATAATAATTTTCTTTTCATTGCAACATTTCATTAGAGACACATGAATATCTGCGGAAATTTTTGCTATTTTTACTATTATTTTCGCAACTTTATACAAATCTGCTTAAAAGATTTAACGTATCAGTAGAGATTTATTTTAAATTGATGAGCAAATGTAAAGCACCAAAATAGAAAATTGGATAGAGAAAGAAATATATAAAATTGTTGTGACAAGTAACAGTGATAGAAGTGATTGAAAATAAAAAAAATAGTTCAATTCAAAATCTTTTTTAAAATTTAAATTAAATAGAGAGATAAACTAGAGTTTATGAATACATATATAAAAAATGTATTTCGGATTACTTCTAAAGCAATTTAAAGTGGAAGGGCCAAAATTAAAGCAGTTTTTTACAAGAAAACAATGCTTTTAAAATTGCCGGATATCAGCTGTTAAATATCTGTCCTTCGAAGGGGCATTTATTTAGTGAAAATTTTGGAATTTCAAGAGACTGGAAATCTTACAGATGTGGTTAGGCCTGTGAATCATCGCAAAATCATCGCAGTTGACACTGGAAGAATAGTTACCGTAATTCAGAGCGCTATGACCATATGCTAACCGCCTTTTTCGACCTGCAAATGAAGATCATCAGCTGGACGATATGTGGTTTCAGCAAGACGGTGACAACATGACCGCTTTGCATGCTTTATTGCAAAAAAAAAGTTCCCAGGACGCGTAATTTCACGTTTTGACGACGTCAATTGGCCGCCATGCCTTCTGTAGGGGCTGTTATTGTTTAAGGGAGTTAAACACCGCATCTTAATAAGATTGAAGGAGCAAAGAATTCAAAACATTCTGAAGTTCATTATTCCTCTACAGAGTCTTAATAATCTAATCTATGATACAATATGATATGCACAATGAAAACTATTCCATTTCAAGTTGTGAAATATATTGTGTTTTTTTTTTTAATTTACTAAGAGGACGATACCTTGTTAATAAAAAATAAAATTGTTACAAATGAATGAATAAATATAGAAAGTACTGCTCTATCCCAACACATAATAGAACGTGGACACAGTATTTGTTTCAAAAACATAAACACTTTCGACAGAGAGGAGAAATATAATAAACGGTATACCCTTGAAAGCTTAAGAATACAGGAACGGATTAAAGAAACGATGAACACTAAAGAAGACAAAGGCAACATTAAGTTACAATACTCAATTGCAATACATTCCGATTAACCTGTGATATAAACTGTAATAATAATTTTCGTGTTGGTGCTTTTATCTTAAATTATTATTTGATAATAATATATATATTGTTTACATGTTGTTATTTCATGTTGTGACGTCCAGTTTTAATTTAATTTTATTTCAAAAGTTATCGTATGGTTGTAATGTCCAGTTAAAATAAAAATATATGTAAAAAAATTTTTTAATTGACCGATGTAAAAATTAAACAGTAAGTTCAGTATATGCATACAGTAATATTAAAATTATATATTATTTTGACAGATTTAATTTAATAAAGAAAGCTCCTGAAGAAGTTGGAAAAAAAACCAACGAAACGTTGAACAAATAGATTTAATAACATCCAAATAATTTATTTTATTAACAACACAAGAACAAAAATTTACCAAAAATTCAGCCTAGGAAAACAGCCGATTATACTAGAAACAAACCATAGGTCAAATAAAGAAAAAACTAACATATAATAAATATTTGGTTGTGTTTAAATTCATAGTTAATTTATCACAACAATGTAACAATTACTTTTTATTACAATAAAGGAAAAGAGAACAATTAATCTCTGACACTAGTGGCTCTGTTGAAATATATAAAGAGCTGCCACACTTTCTATTTAATTGCCATATTTTTTAAAGAAAATTATACTCTCTCTAGAACAAATGCAATATGCACAGCAAATTTGCAATTTGCAATGCCTATTAATTTTAATATCTATGCTAAACAACCATATTTGGACAAAAGACTATTCTCGATTGTAAACTGTGAGTAAATAAACAAATAAATAATAGAATAATTAGCTTAGTATAGACTGAAGAAATATTTTCAGTAACAACACTCTCTGTGCAGTCATCACACACATTTATTACATCCATATATAACACCCTATAATGCAAATAGCTTTCTTACAGTTTCTTACTACTTCAACTATTATTTTACTTACTTAATGTTAATTACTGCTGCTAAGTGTGTTAAATATATTTTAAACGGTTTATAAATTTTCAAAACTGCAACACTACTCGTATTTTGAAATAAAATTTATAGCGTTCCAAGATTTATTTGAGCTTGTTAGTGTTAGTGTAGTAGCATTTATATTACAACAATGAATATTTTTTTAAGGATACTAGAAATTGGATTTTAAGCCAACTACAGAGCAAGTACATACAAACACAAATATAAAGGAAAACAAGAAAATGAAGAAGAAAACGAAGTATGTAAATTATAATATTTATAAAATAGTATGTTTAACTAGAACATTTATTAGATAGTTAAAGCCGTTTTTCTTTTTTATGTGAAATGATTTGAATAAGTAGAAATGCTTAAGAGGGGTTGTGTGACTGCAAGCTCAAAGAATGTTAAAATAAATTAAAAATGTCAGCAGTAAGTTATAGAAATTGCATCGTTAGGAGTATTATTTTCATGAGTACAGTTTAGTTTCAGTTTCAAAGGACTTCCCAATGTACTCTTTAATTTTTTAATAATATTAATCAAATAAAGTAATTTAATTTCTTTTTTTGTTCGTAAAACCAGTAAATTTATGAGAGTTCTATAGTAGTTGCGTTAACTTTATACTTAAATGTGTCCAGGTTTTTCTTGAACATTCGCCATATTATCATTCACTACCATCCCTATAGATACGAAGAGCATTACTACTGACTCACATAAAGGTTTCAATCCTCTAACATTCTTATTTCTGATTATGCAGTGTTTTGAGCAATATCCATTCAGCAGTTTTCCGGAAACCGTTGTTTAAAGTGTATTTCCGACCGATAGAGGACATGGGAACTTCCGTATTATACACAACCGCGGCACTCCACAGCAACTGCTGTTGAATCGCAACAGCAGCTAGAACATTATGGAGTCACATCCAGGTACACATTATATATATATGATGATATGTCTAGTATTAGAGTAAAGACTGCTCTCCCGCCATATGTTTCTATTTCATCTACCGCCTTTACGAGTCAAACACTAACAGCTGATACACAGCTCTAACATTTCATAGGCACAGACCCATTTTCGACTTGAAGTCTTAGGTTTCGCAGGGGTCTATGTCGGACTGAGCGGCGGTTTATCAGTCATTAAATATATACTAAGCAGGACGCACGTAGGCTACCGGTTCCCGGAAGTAAATGAATACACTATTTATATGATGCCTGGAAATGGCTAATAACAATCATAAAGTACCGTATGAATTAGACACTCCCTCCAAGCAACAAAAAAAAATTAAGTTATTCGTATCGAATGACATATTGATAGTTTCTAAAAGAACTGTATGTAAATATTTTGCAAAGCTCAGGATCCATATTAATAAATTCTGATGTTCAACGGAGAAAGGATTTAAAATCTATATTTTAAATAAGAGTTACTCTTCACCTTAAAAGTGGAAATTAATAAAAAGGGAAATTAAATAAAAATTTTGCGGTCACCTTCGAATTCGTGATATGAGCCCCTGAACAACCCCTAAAATTAAATTTAATTAAAAATTAATAAAATACATTTGACTATTTTTATACCTCCACTGAAACAAGGAAACTCACTAAAGGCAGCTTCAGCCAAATAAAAAATTTTGGGATATTGAACACTGCTTCCGAATCACTGAATGGGCACTAAAAACGAGAGCATCCCGCAAGGATAATCTTATATATAACATTCATTGGAAATAATCTGTGTATATTTGCACTACTGCCTTGTGATCATCTTATTCATTTCTTTGGAAATTACTTTATGGAATTTTTATAAAGATATGCCCATCGCATTCGACAAGAACTCTTATGGGAGAAAGCTAATGAACATGCCTTAATGCTTAATGCTCGCAATTAATTTTTTTTAACGAACTGCAACCTAATGTCGCAATTAGTTTTATTTTATGAAGTACAAATTAAAAACATTGTTTGCTTTTATTTTTTTTACACATATTTATCACTTTTATAATATACGAGTACATATATAGTATACATTGTATAATTATGATACATAACATAATACATAATACATAAGATAATTTCTCATCAGATTGATGTATCTTTTCGTTTTACTGATGGCATCATGAATACATACATTCTTCTATGACACCAAAAAAAAAATTTTGTTTTTAAAAGTAACAAATAGCAAAAATAAAAAATAAAAACAAGACAATTGAAGCATACCAAGATGATGCTTAAAGTCATGTACAGGTCCTTTTTATTTTTACTTCAGAATTTATTTTGCTAATGCGTATGGTTTTTTTTTTCGATATGCAAATTATTGCATCAGAAAATATTAAATTGCGCTTTTAGCAAAAGTTTTGCAGCAGACGTGACATTCTAAAACATTTCGCGTAATAACGTATCGAGAAGTTATGCATTTTCGAATGTTAATTTTTCAATGTGGTACATTTGTATAATTTTACTGCATTTACGATAAAGCGTTGCACAAAATATTCTAAAATATAAAGTCCACTACTTATCAGTAGTTCCAAGCACTGCCTTCAGACAATACTTCAATTGGTTCTACTTCAGCGATGTTGCACTTCAATTTCTTTTTATTTCAGCCGGTTCTGCATTTATTTTGTTATTGAAGTGTTTATTCTGAAATGTGAAAGAAGGAAATGGATAATGCTTGAAAACATTATGATGTTTTTGAAGACATTTTTATTATACTTGTGCAGCCCTCTCATTTACAGACATGCCCACATACTAGTTACATTATGCTTCCATAATGTGTTTGCTACTTTAAAATATCTTTCAACACAACTGCAATAACAAATTTGTATCGAAATATTTTTCTTTAATTCCGAATGAAATGTAACGTATCTAAATGATTGCAATTATGACATTTTCTAACAAAAAACACATACATTTGTTCAGGAGAGAACAATGTGTGTGCAAATCACTTGTTTGCAATGAAGGAATTCATGAATATTTTCCCAAGTAATATGTCATTGTTCTAGATTTACAAATAATAGTATATAGATTTCTTTGCTAAAGTGCAATTGAGACTGAACATGACATGACAAACAACTTTTATGAAAATGATAAGCGTAGCTTTTTTTGCATATTTATTATTCTGGCAGTCATTAACATCAGAACAAAAATCTAACACTTCATGGTTATTTATATGGTGACGTTTATACAGAGGAGGACGTCTGAAATTGTATACTAGACATAGTTTTAAATAAAAACCGAATAATTACATATTTTAATATGGGTTCGTTGCTTGAAAATAGTATCGTTGGAATTAATTACGGAATAGTGTATATTTCATATAGCTAACACGATTAAATTTTTAAGCATATTTTCAACTGCATAAAACTGTGTTTGGTCGAGAACTGCAGCAATTTCATTATTGAGCTGAGTCCCGTTTAGCTGAGTGACATTTATTTCGAAACCCGCATCTAATCGCATGATAATCAGCAAAACGTTAATAACACTAATGACTTGAGATACAGAAGACCATTTGCTTCATATCTTCATATTGTTGATACCAAATAATGCGCAAATCAATTTTTTTTCGACTTTATTCCACAAATAATCAGTAATTATAGTGCCTTTGCAGCTTACATTATCATTTGGAAAAAAGTCAGCCAATGATACTGTCAAAAGAATCACCAAACAGGTAATTACTACGGATGGATGGATGGATGGTGGCTTTTCTTTTCTATAGATTTGGAAGTTTTACTATTGGTCGAGATGGTTTCACGGTCCAAATGTGCATTAGTATCTATGACTATGTATAGGGAGATATTTTTGTTATTTGAGAAATGCTCAGAAATGTTTGCCATTTTACATCATTTGATCATTTTACATTTTTTAGGAAGAGACTAACTAATGAACAACGCTTCCAAATCACTGAATTTTATTATTTATTAATTCGTATAGTGTATCGTAAATAACGTCCACTGTATGGTCGTCACAATCCATTCAACCTGTTCGGCCCAAACTTCGCACCAGTTTCACTTTATTGAACATAATTAGAGGCCGTTGTAAATAATTGAAGTTGTACCGTGCCATAAATGATTAGCGACTTTTTTCACAAAATGTAAGAATGGGACCGTTGGTAATATAGCGACCGGAACTAATGTGCAAATAAGCCTACGCAACAATTATATGAAAGAATCTTTACAAAAGTAATTGGCAGGCATTTATTTATGGGCACAAATAAATATTTAATTCACTTTTGCAAATTATCTATGTTTTTTTCAAAATTTTAAAAACCCAAATCGTTAAAAGTCGCCTATCAGCAATGAAAACTTTCGGTGAAGTACAATAAATAAAATTATGTAGTTTATATTGAAAATTAATATGTGTACTCAGCACCAGAAACTCTTCTGCACTTTAATCTGCTAATTAACAAAATGTGCAACTGCATAGTTGTATAAGAATTAAGCCATCGCTATGTCCCTACCTAAAGTACCATACATTGTCATCATTGTTGGTTGCCATCTTAATTGTCTGAGTGTTCTTCTATTTAAAAAAAAAAAAAAGTTCGTCGTCGAAAAAGACGAATTTTTGACAGAAAATTCCGTTAACCAAAATTTTTCCAGCTTATTTACAAAAGAAATTTCTGCAATAATTGCAAATTTTTTCTGTTGCCACATTAAAAGCAATCCGTAGGTCACGTTCCAAATGTTACATCAACCTTTTATATATCTGTAGATTCTGAAGATCATGGTAAGAAGGTAGCCAGTGTTGCCAATACCAAAATAATTGTTCTCTAAAAACCTCATTAATTCCCCTTTATCTTCAGTATTATGAGCAATACAGCAAATCTCACTAACTCAGATACTTTTCAAATATTGACTAAAACTTGGCGCGGTTGATAATATTCTATGACAATCATACCTTTCTTTATCGCATTCGCTTTTTTTGTATCACACACTATTTACGACACATAAGTTTATTGCAATGCATATATTTGCTATAAAGAAATAGAATAAATCAAGTTTAGTTTTTACATGCATAAAAAAAAGTTTGCGATTTTTAATCTGGAAGAAGTGTCATATTTTATCAATAGAATTCTAGTTATCAGTAATTATTTTCGACAAGCAAAAATAACTTTTTTTCTTTACTTGGTTTGCCATCGAAAAGTTTTCTCTTGAAATGGGATCAGTGACCATGATTTTGCGAAATATAAAAAAATCATTTAGACATGACGCTTTTATGTCATACACATTTCGTGTAAACGTAAATAGAAAGACATATTGCATTCAATTTCACTAGATTGTCAGTAAAAAATTTCTTTTATAGCTTTAGCATTATATACATACACATATACACACATATACTCATATACGTATTTTACATGTGTGTATTGCACAACAAATAAAGTGATTTGTATATCGGAATACAAAAAAATTGTTAGTGGAACGGAAAAAATTGTTTTTGTTTCGTATAATTCCATTGTGATATTTTACAGTAAATCTGTGTTAGTCCGTAGCCATTATTTCGTTACTAAATCCTTTTGCTAAACACAGTCATACACGCATAGCCAGTCAAGCCATTGCACTCAATGTTTAATTGAGCTTAAAGCATTTCCGGTTGCAGTTTTGTTTGGTTCTTTTCTTATTTTCATTTCTATTTTTGATTATCAACACATTCACTTCAACAAGCAATCTGACACACATGGGAACGAGCATGTGTGCTGATAATATGTTCAGACAAATACGGATTTTCTTCAATTTGCCAATACAAATAGACAAAGGAATGAAGGATTATTGCCATTAGTTTTCTTTTTTTATGTGTTTGCAAAATTCTCAAATAATTTTTTCTTTACTCGATAGTCAAAGGTAAATAAAGTTTGTTGTTTTCTTATTTTCGTTTATTTTTTTTGTAATTTTGTGTTCGTTCGAAATATACAGCAACGTCATGTATTTTAGCGCCTTTCATGGAGAACCGCTTATGTCAAGTTATACTTTTAGATAAAGTCAATATAGTCCAGGCTACAGTTAAATAAAATAGTTTAAACGAACCTTAAGCATTCGATAAAAGATCTTTCCAGAGTACAAAAAAAAGGTACACATTATAAAAATTAAAACTATACGGCCATAAAACTGCAACAACTCAAGAGGTTTTTAAGAAGTAGTATAAAGGTTTTTCTAACAACTAAAATAATCACCTATATGTTTGAAAACGATAGATTTAAAATCGGATGTTAGGAAAATAATATTTGACCAAATTTTAGAAGGTCTTCAAATTTTTATACAGGGTGGCTGATGAAAGCCGATACCGAAAGAAGACTTGATAACTTTTTTTCTATCTAAGTAATCTGGAATTTTTTTTTTTGGTTTTTGTAGATCGATTCTTATATTTAACGAAAATGAAAAGTGGGATACTGGAAAAAGAATGCCGCAATCACGCATTGGCGTCCGTAGTTTTAGTTCAACTAACTTACAGGCTGATTTCAAGAAACTCAAGCTCCCGTTGTCGCCCCAGATCGGCTGACCTTACTCCAACGGACTTTATCTTGTATGGTTATTGTAAACAGGAAGTGTACAAATGGCAACAGACAAATGTGGAAGAACTAAAAGAATCAATTCCAGCTATAATAGCTGCATTTCCAGCGTTAACTCTGCGGGCAGTAATGAACAATTTTTTGCTAAGATACCGCACATGCATCGATGAGCAGGGCGGCATTTAAATTCAATTATCTTTAAAACTAATTCAATGTGCTTTCAAATGAAAAGACATTGCAAATATTCCATGCATTGCAAAAGAAGTTATTGCAGTTTCTTAATGTAGCAAAATTCATCAGCCACCCTGTATGAGAAAAATCTTTATTTAATTATAAAGAAGACGGTAAGCCATTAATAAAGTAAAACAACGGGCATATATATATTCTTTTCTTAAAATTTTCCATCAGCAATTCGTACATTTTGCAACTTTATGTTCTCGATAAAATTTCAAATTCCATCTTTGAAGTCTCTAATCGATTGCCATCTTTGATCGCTCTTCGAGAAATTGCACGGTCAGGAAACATTTCAGGCAAAAGAACGACGGCATCATTACTTGTATGGTACTTAGCGCCACCTTGTTGAAGTTGTCAAGGACTGAGGTGGTTAGCCCGTTGACTACAAAACAAAAGATCCTGAGTTCGAGCCAATTATCCGACTAAGTCATAAAAACGCTTCGAATTTGTCTGAAGTGCATTATTATGCCTTTGTGTAAGTTATTGTCGGAAAGTTTCTGTGGTGAAGAACATATTCACTGGTCACTGAAAAGTACCGCCTTCAGCTGATACTAATCCACAGTAACATCAGCACGCACTTGTTCGCCGGTATTATGCGTCATCATCGGCCAAGTAAAATAATTAATAAAAATGGCTGCTAAACATGGCTTAAAAAAAAGTAACGTCTCCGTTCAAAAGTAGAGTTGTAAAAATAACAAAAGCTTTCCTCCGTCTATTCCTCTACCAACTGTCATCTTTTTCACTACTCCATTTCCTCATAGTAGCCAATCAGTTCCTGCTGTGTTACTTTAAAATCAAGCTTACAAATTAAATCAACAAAAATTCCAGGTAAGATGATTACTTTTTGTAAACAAAAACTACATTTAATAGAAAAGCGTTGATTAGTGTAAAAAACCGTAACTTTTACGATTAAAATACTTAGAAATTTCCTTATCTCGACATATGATCTTTTCTTAAAAGTCATATTTCATATCATTACTTACAAAAATTGTTTAATAGGCAACTTATATTTTTATAAAAAATAATTGACAAATAATTTATAATTAAAAAAATTATACTATGAGCGTTTCTAGATTTAAAACTACATATATCGGACATAAGCATTTATTTGTGAAACAACAAACTTATTTTCATACTAATTGTATAGAGCTTTGAAAAAATCATTCCTTACCCATACTCGCGTTGCAAATAGCATGTAAAGCCTTAATGGCAGGCACGCGCCATAGAGCCAAACACTGACGATTTCAATGATAATTGAATTTATTATTTTGTTTATGGAAATCTAAATAAGATTGAAAGGTGCATATATGATCAATTAAAATATTGTTGCTCTTCCAATCTCGGACTATAATAAACACACCCGCTGCAGTGATAGCAATCCAATCTAGAACTAACAAATCGAATATAAAGGGTGGTTAAATTTAAAGGGCCGATGTTGAATGTGAACCACACCTAAAAGTCAATTTTTTTTCTGCATTTCATTTTACATTTCTCAATTTCAGACTGACTCAATTTGAACCATGGAAAGATACACAATCGAGCAACGCGTTAAAGTTATTCAGGCTTATTATGAAAGTGGGCGTTCAAATCAAAATGCATATCGTGCACTTCGTGATTTTTTCGGTCAATTTAATCGTCCAAATGTGCATACAATCGGAAATATCGTGCAAAAATTTGAGCAATCCGGGCCTGTAGGAGATGTGAAAATACCAGTGCATGCTCGTACAGCTCGTGCTGCAGAAAATATTGCTGCTGTTCGCAATAGTGTGACTGACGAGCCGTCCACCTCAACTCGTCGTCGTGCACAACAATTGCACCTCTCACGCTCGTCGTTGATGAACATTATGCTTAAAGACTTGCATTTACACGCTTACAAGGTGCAAATGACTCCAGAACTAAAGCCTTTTGACCATTCCAAACGTCGTCAATGGTCAGAATGGTGGTAAGAAATGGCAACAGTGGATGATAAATTTTCGAAGAAAATCATCTTCAGTGATGAGCCACATTTTCACCTCAGTGGATTCGTCAATAAGCAGAATTGCTGCATTTGGGCGAATGATAATCCAAGAGTGATTGTCGAAAAACCGATGCACCCACAAAGAAAACAGTCACTGTTTGGTGCGGTTTATGGGCTGGCGGCATCATCGGGTCGTATTTTTTTTCCAAAATGAGGCCGGTCAGGCAGTTACTGTGAATGGTGTTCGCTATCGTGAGATGATAACGAACTTTTTATGGCCCGAATTGGAAGATATGGATGTGGACGATATGTGGTTTCAGCAGGACGGTGCCACTTGCCACACAGCTAACGAAACAATGCCTCTTTTTCGCTACAAATTCAATGGCCGTATTATCTCACGTGGTGGCGATGTCAATTGGCCGCCAAGATCATGTGATTTGACACCGTTGGACTTCTTTCTTTGGGGTTATTTAAATAGCCAGCAACAATTCAAGAGCTAAAGGATGAGATAATTCGGCACATTAACAGCATAGAACCTCAATTATGCCTCAGCGTCATCGAAAATTTGGACCATCGGATAGAGGTGTGCCGCGGAAGTAGCGGCGGCCATTTGGCCGATATTTTGTTCCACGCATAATTGAACCATACCAATATTATCATAATACAAAGAAATGACAATAATTTCCTAAATAATTTGTGTTTTATTCAAAATCAACATCGGCCCTGCGCCGAAGCACTAAGTGACTGTAAAATACACCCAGTCATATTTTTCACTGATTTCTTTTCCAAGATTTTCAAGCACATGGTGTACGAAAATGTACTTCTACCTTCAAATACGAACAAACATTTTTAATATTTCCAAGAAAAAAATGTGTGGCTTTCAAAATCATACTCCTAGTGAGGCAATTAGTTGAATTTTTTAAAAACGTCTTTCATAAAATGTCTGAAGAATTTCTTACTCTTTTGTCCTTATTTGATGAAAATCATGTAGTCAGTAGAAACCTATTTCTTTTGTCTTGCATAGAATTATAATTTTTTTTGTTCTTTGAAGGTTGTTATTGAATTTGAAAATATTGGTAAAAAAAAATTTTTAAGGTGTTCCCTGAAATGTGTACTCGTATGTGTTCCATGGGATTATGATTATGCTTTTTAAAATGTTATTTCTAATAAACTGTCATAAAATAATTAAAAATAAAAATACTTCTAGAAAACAAATTTGTTCACAGTTAAAAACCCCGCAGTTAAAACTAACCTTAATAGACAATATTTCTCAGTGAAACTTTTACTTCATTTCAACTTGCATAATAACATCCGCGTATATAGATGACATTAAGATGTCACGGGACAAAATGGCGTCATATGTGGCATCAACTTTTATATTCCGGCTGTATTAAAAAAAATATTTTGCACATTTAAAATTATGACAACGTTTATTTCATGTTGTTGCAATATTTGTATGTTTAAGTGTTTGTGCCTGGGCGTGTGCGTGTTTGTGTGAAAATATAAATATGAAAATGTGTTAAGTGAAGCTTAAAATCGTAAATTTAAATGCATCTTAATGGATGAATTTTTATATTAAAGAAAGTATTTTACAATTACGATTATTTTCACTGTCAGCGGAAAAAAAATATTTACACATATTCTTTTCTAAAACAGGGGTAATATCTTTTACCGCCTCAAGTAGAAAGCTACTGTGTATTTATAAAAAAATAAAAATTGTTACGGTGGTGTTAACAGGGAATGCTTTAGGTGTGTCATTTGGAAATCTCACATAGAAGCAAAATCACAAAGTGTACAGGAAAGAGCGAAGAGACTCATAGGAGATAGTAGGGTAGCCAACTCTATTGACTCTCTTGAGCATCGTCGCAACGTGGGATGCGTTTCGTTGTTCTATCGTTACTATAATGGAATGTGTTCTAATGAAATCAGGGAACTGTTCCCGAAACCCAGTCATTCGCGCGCACGACGGGTTCATCATTAAGAGCGCATCCATTTGTGGTCAACTTGGCAGCGAACCACACTACGCATTACAGAGAAAATTCGTTTTTTGGCCGAACAGCACGTATGTGGAATGGACTACCCGCAGAGGTCTTTCCTGTCACTTTTGACGTGGGAAAATTTAAATCAAATGTCAATAAACACTACTCCTTCTATCCTTTCTCCCAAAACCTTAATTCCTAGTTCCGGCACAATGCACCGCATGTATAGGGGTCATCCCCTGAGTGCCGGTTCAAGAAAAAAAAATAACTACTTACTATTGACTAAGTAGTAGATCTTCAATGACACGCGCATGTTAAATGTCTACATTAAATTACTTTTCCTGGAGTATAAGGCTTCATTAGTACTGATGACTAGGTTAGGTCGGCAGGTTGGATGTAAAAGTAAAGAAAGGTCCCAGCCTACTTGGGTCCAATTTATTATGCTCCCATTGTGATACCTGTAGTGAAAAAACTTTCACGTGTTTTAGTAATACAAACCAGAGTCTCTGGTATTCACACGCCTGTTCCTGGTTCATTTGAGCATTATTTATTATTTTTGCAATTGCTTTTATTTATTTCATTTCACGCACTTATTTTTTGTTTATTTTATTTCTATTTTGTTTTGTTTTTTCAGTCAGTTTAGGTTCGTACTTGGTTCAGAATGATTGAATATGGTTCGGATTCTAAATTTTGTATTGCGAACCAAGTAGTTTCAATCATGGTTGGCATACCAACCACGAATTAGCCATTAGCAAATCAATACAGTTTTACTATTGTCCTTTCTTGCAGGGTTATCAAGGATATAATGAATTCACTAAGGATATGAATGAAACGTCAACATTAAGCATCTGCGCTACTGCTATTAACTTGTTGATAATGTAGTTTACGTAAAATCAGTATCTTGTAGTTGCAGACGGATGTTAAGGAGTTGGCTAATCTACATATTACCAAATATAACCAGCTCTCTAAATAATACAGGTGCCTGAACAGCAGATAAATATACCATGCATTTATGCAATACTGCCGATGAATAAATTATGGAACAGAATTTTTACAAAATCTATATAAGAGCCACGCTGTACTTGTTCCATTACTTATTCAAAATAATTTTATTTGCCACAGTTTGATTATTTCAAATTTCATTACTTCTGTTCTCTTAGTGCAGAAAAATTAAAAGATTTGCAACGCGCAATATAAAATACGCATGATTATACCCCATATTCGCATCAGTATAGATAAATGCTTCAATATGAAGAATTATTAAATGAATACCAAATATAAACAACTCATGTTAACAGTAATCAGCGAAATTGCAAACATCAAAAACAAAATGATGTGCTTAAAAGAAAAGCGTTATTTTCATGCAAAAATTATTAAGAAATTAAAATTTAACATCTAAAACAAGATTTTAGTAGAACGGTCAATAGAGTTGATATACAATTTGCATATATTGCGAAAGCTTGAGGAAAATATTTCTCCTAGTGTATTCTTATACACTGAAATATGTCAGTTTTTTTATTAACGCATGTACATACATATGAACATTTTATAGCATCCTAAAAATGTGACACTAATGAATACAGACACCATAAAGGAGGTTTCTAAAAATTTACCTCTTTAATGTTTTTATTCGCACAAAATTTTCACAGTTTTGTTTGTGTAACAAATGCTTCAGTACTTTGTACTCCTCACATCATTTTGCAAAAAGTTTGTAAAAATACTTTTTTTTTAATGGCAGCAAAAACATGTGCAGATATGAGATTACAAATTGTGTGTACTTTGGGACAGTGGCCTGCAGATACGGTATAGGATGCATGTGCTTTGTTCCAGTGATAACAGATACTGCACACACACCTTTAGTATTATTTTGTGTTTTTCAAGCACGCAGTCAACATACAAACGCATTCATATTAACATTGCATTCTGAGAATATCCTGCTCAGTGACTATAAAGTATAGAAAAAACTACTGAGTTGTACATCAAAAGTAAATATGTTTACAGTTGCATTTAGCCAAACGATGACACTTCTACGCTGGCTAGTAGAATAGAAATTGCTTAAGAATAAGTGACGATGCTTTAATATCATAACAATTGTGATAAACTAAGTAAAAGTACACACATATACATAAATATATGCAACACCTCAGAATAAATATTCATACGGCATAGATTTACGCCGTATCCAATGTCAGACATTAATTTGGTTTCGGTTCTTTTTAAGGTTAAAATTTTTAAATTCTCAAAAAGAAACGTAATGAACAACGCATTCTCATTGTGAAATTGTTTTACCAAAATGGTGAAAGTTTTGCGGCTACAGTTCGAAAATTGCGATCAATTTGGGGTCACAATAATGCTCCAAAAGAGTCAACTGTAAAGAGATTAATGGATAAATTTGCCGAAACTGGGTCTGTTAGTGATGTAAAGACAACAACGCGCCTTCGACCAGGACGATCGACCAAAAATATCGCAGCTGTACGTGATGATGTCGCTCAAACTCCATCCACCTCAATTCAACACCGAGCTCAGCAAATTGGTGTCTCTAAGCTTTGCATCTTCATGCATACAAAGTTCAATTGACTCAGGAACTGAAGCCAGCTGACCATGGACAGCGATAGGGGGTTCGTTAATTGGGTATTGGAGAGACAATAAGAAAATGCTGATTTTGCCGATAAAATCATCTTCAGTGGCGAGGCCCATTTCCATCTTGATGGCTTCGTCAATAGGCAGAATTGTCGCATTTGGGGTGAGGAAAATCCTCGAGTGATTCACGAGAAGCAAATGCATCCTCAACGTGTCACTGTGTGGTGTGGATTTTGGGCTGGAGCAATCATTGGACCTTTTTTTATGAAAATGAGGCAGGTCAAGAGCAAACAGTCAATGGTGTTCGGTATCGTGAAATGATAACCAGTTTTTTCGTGCCTAGAATTGAAGAAATGAATGTGAAGGGCATCTGGTTTCAACAAGACGGCGCCACATGTCATACAGCCATGTGAAACAATTAAATGGCTGCATCAGTCATTTAAATCTTACGTTCTTGTTGGGACACCCTTTACATATTATTCTCTTATTTATTATACCGCAGATACGCGTTTACGTTCGGTTATGTCGGCAGGTAGCTGGATGTAAAGGTAAAGAAAGGTTTTGTAGTGATACAGACCAGAGGCCCTGCTGATAAACTAGTGCACTACTTACTAGACACCCTTTAAAAAACAATGTTTTTCAATAACTTGTTAAGAAGTACATTTCAAATTAAAGTACATTTAGTGTCAACAGTTTTCATATGTATAAGCTTTTAAAAAAAAAATTACATTTTTCTCCAAAAAGTATACTTTTCAAAATTTATCATTTTCAGAGATGTAAATTTATTACAAAAATTTTCGTTTTCAAAAACAACCTGTTTCAGAAAAGTAAATTTTTCCAAGTATGTAGTGCTGTTTTCCAAGAAGTCCTAGTTCCAAAAAATAGATTTTTGTTTTCAGAGAAGTACCGTTTTTTATTAAATAAATTTTTCCGAAAGGAAAGTTACTGTTTCGAAAGTTTTTCAGAAAAGTACTTATTTTAAAAAAAGAATCTTCCACGAAAAGTACCCTTTTTAAGAATTTTTTGTTGAAAAACTATCTCTTTAAGAAAAGTGCCTTTTTTCAAAAAGAATCTCTTTTAGAAAGGTACCTGTTTTGAAAAGGTACTTTTTCAAGAAAATACATTTTATATACGCATAGCATAATTACGCAGGGACTAATTTTGTTCAAGTGGTACGTTAGGTCACAATGGCTTATAAAGTACCCATGAAAATGCTTAAGTCTGCTCTATTCAGCGGAAGCCAGTGAGCAGCCAATCTCCTTTCCTCCCATTTTCTAAGAATTTAATTTTTATGGCTTTTCGTACGTCGAGAGAAGGGCTCGGTGCTTATCAAATATGTTTTTCCTTCTAAAAAAAAAAATAGTACATGTTTCAAGAAGATAATTTTCTCAAGACAGCAACTTTTAAAATATCCGAAGCAAGTAAAATGTTTTCCCTTTTTTTGATCATGTCCTAATCTTCCATGGGCTCCTTTGAATTTCATTATAGTAATCGTTTGAAAAAAGTAAAAGTTTAATATGTTTTAGCAGTGAAATGTGTTAAATCCTTAAATTCCTAAGAGCAGTGCATGAATTTGAAAGTGTGATAATTTAAATAAATTATCACATTTTCACACTTCTCTAATCAAATTAAGTAAGTAAGAAGCAAATAAATGCGTACACAAGTGTAACAATTTAACTAGAATTTAACTTGAACAATAGCAAAAGAATGTCGAATTAGTTTTAGCCTACATCATATTTTCGAATATTTAAAGAGCTGATTAGATGAAACGTATCAAGAGAATTTTTTTGTTTTATAATTTTGATAATTTTTATACGAGTATATTTGTTGCATGGTTAGGCTAATCTATATTGTCATATGTATTCTCAAAAACCCGAAGTCACATTGGAAAAATTTTATAAGAGAAGCAAAATACTTTCAAACTAAAATCTACGCTTGCACTTAGGTATTTCCAAATTTTGTTGATAAGAACGTTATTTCTAATTGCAGGCGTGTAAAATTTTGCAGGAGTGTGTACTTTGATACTGTGCATCATAATCAATCAAACAGTCGATTTAGAATTTTTTGTAACATACGCCTCTTTTGAAATCATATAACGATATGTACATTTCGTTGCAGCTTATACAGAAACAGGAAAACAAAAAGGCATTTTCAAAAATTATTTTTACAAAAAATATTTTCTTTTTGGTTGACAACAAAGTATATTTTAATTGTTATAATTCCACAAATTTAGTAACTGAAAAGTTTTAATTAAATTTTTCGAATGTGTGTTTGTTTGTAACTTATATATGACCAAACCGCTGGATCTTCCTGAAATTTTCAAACTATTTAACAGGGACTCTTGAATGAATGTTAGCCTACTTCTTTCTAACCACGCCACTTTTACGCCTATTTTTTAATTATGTTCTCTTTTCACATGGTTTTTAATAGATTTCATAATACAGGGTGGCGCAGAATGAGCTATATGGTTTAAATGGTTTATAACTTTCTTATTTATGCGATTATTAAATTTTTTTTTAAATACAGTATATTATTGGGGAATTTTTTGCAATTAGCTTTGAAAAATGATATGCTGTAAGTGATGTCCATTTTCTGCTTCGCACTTTTCGCAAAATTTTAGGTGTAATGGCCATGATTTCATTTTAAATATATGCGTTTCACATGAATAGGTGCAGTGTTTTAGCAATCAATTAGAGCTTGCTGCTCTCAGGATAATTCATGCAGAGAATTATGTTGCACTTTTTATTAAAGGTTTAGCAATTGACAAAAAGAGTATACACGAAGAAGACTTGAAAAAGTTCCGTTAAAAATAATATGTACTTCTTTTTATAATTTGCGAAGAAAATTGTGAACTATTTTTACGTCAGTTGAATAGGTGCAGTGATTAAAATGTATTTGTATGGTCATTTGTGTCAAATTTAATTACAAAATAGTTCAGCAATTTTTAAAAACAAAACACAAAAATTATTTTTAATTGATTTTAACTGAAAATGGGCCGTGGTAAATCTTTAACATTGGAAGAGAACGCAAAAATTGATGCCTATGATGATCAAGGTCTGTCCGGCCGTAAAATTGCTTTAAAAATTAGTAAAAGCGCTAACGTTGTGTGGAATTATTTAAGAAATAGAGAAAACTATGGCAAAAACATGAAGGGACGGCAAACAATGGCCACAACAGCTACAGAAGGCAAAATATTCTAAGAATTGCCTCCAATTCTAGTGCCTCTGCTGCAAAAATCAAAGCAAAAAGTGGTTCCAGTGCTAGCCTTTCCACAGTTAGAAGGATACTAAATAAAGTTCAATTTTGATGGACCCGATGGTTACAACTACTATTTCCATGATTTGAGAAAGGAAGAACGCTTTTTAGCCCGTCGCCATAGTCGAGTTGGTGGTGTTATGGTCTGGGGTGCAATATCGTACTATTGAGTCATAGACTTGGAATTTAAAACCACCAAAATGACAGCAAATTCCTATCAATCTATTCTGCAAACAGCATTTCCAAAATTTCAAGATTTGTTTGGACCCATCCCATAGACTTTCCAGCAGGATAATGCTCCTATTCACACGGCAAGGCTTATTAAAACGTGGATTAGCGCACAAAATGTTGAATTGCTGCCATGGCCACCATACTCCCCGGACTTAAACATAATGGAAAACGTATGGGGATGGGTGTCTCGGGAAGTGTACGAGTCTGGGCGGCAATTTGATGACCGAGAATCTATAATTGTTGCAATAAAATCGGCATGGTCGCAGATTTCCTTACCATATTTATCGCAACTGTATAACTCCCTTCCAAATAGAATTTATGAGGAAATTTTATCGAAAGGAGGAAGTACACATTATTAAAAATGAATAAAAAATTAAATTAATAAACAAAACTTAATTGTTTTCGTGCTTTTTTTATAATTTTTTATTGTTTTATAATATGAACCTATTCAACTGACGCAAAAATAGTTCACAATTTTCTTTGCAAATTATAAAAAGAAGTACATATTATTTTTAACGGAACTTTTTCAAGTCTTCTTTGTGTATACTCTTTTTGTCAATTGCTAAACCTTTAATAAAAAGTGCAACATAATTCTCTGCATGAATTATCCTGAGAGCAGCAAGCTCTAATTGATTGCTAAAACACTGCACCTATTCATGTGAAACGCAGTGTATATCATAATTAATTCCCCAAGTCTTCTTCAAAAATGGTGAAAAAAAAACAAAGAAAAAATAATAATTAAAAAAGTTATAAAGAATTCAAACCATATAGCTCCTTTTGTGCCACGCTCTATAAACTAGCTTAAATTCGCCATTTCTGGACCAATTTTCAAAATTATTTTTGCATATGGAAAAGGTACACAAAAACATTTGTTTTCTAAAATAACGTGGTGTATCATGAGTTCCTGCCAACAGGTCGTACGGTTAATAAGGAATACTACAAGTAAGTTATGCAACGTTTGCGTGAAGCAATACGGCTCAAACGATCGGAATTGTGGATAAAAATCATGGATTCTGCATCACGGTAACGCACCAGCTCACATATCAATGCTGGTTCGTGATTTTTTGGACAAAAACAACATCGTAATCATTTCTCAAGGTATGGTAAGGTAAACGTTTTGCCACAATTGATGAGATAAAGTTAAAATCAAAGAACGAGCTGATGGCCATACCGAAAAGCGCATTTCATAAGTGCTTCGACGATTGGAAGAATCGCTAGTATAAACGCATTATATCTGAGTGAGATTACTTTGAAGGGGACAAAATGGATATTGTTGAATAAACAAATACTTTTCAAAAAAAATTCAAAATTCTCCTTTTCTTTTGAACAGACTAAGTATGTATAGATAATCATAATTCATTCTGACTAGCGTTGAATAAATAAAAAAGAATAAGTTTTACAATTTCTCTACAGGGGTAAAAAGTGACTAAATTATTTTAATACAGATATCAATTTTAATAGGAAAAAAATATAATAAAACACCCGATTTGCTTAATAAATACATAGTTCAAAAAATAAAAGATATGTACTGCAAAATATTTGATTAGAAGGGAGTGCCGGCTTCATATAGTCGAAGCACACTTGGGCACAGATAGCAGCACACATATGAAAGAACAGGATTGTCTAATATTGTTTTCCCGTAGCAATTAATTTTTCCCTTCAATTTAAAAAAAAAATGTTGTAGAATATAAATCCGCCTAATCTCGGAGGAAGTTTTGGTCATTTGATCATAAGATGGTTAGAATACTACAGCAAAAATTATATTATATATTTGAAATTAGCATTCAATTTTCTATTACATAGTGGAGAGTATACATATCTACATGTCTCTAAATTAAAGTTAAAGGCATTCAAAATTCTGGATTGAAGCAAATTTTGATTTTGAGCGATGAAAACGTCATTAGCGATTTCTCGTGTGTTGAAAATTTTGTGACGAAAATGCTCCTCTCTTCATCGATCAAAAAGGAAACTTATGTAGATTAATCATGAAAACCTTTTAGTTTAAGAGTTATAGACGAATTAAGTCGTGAATCCAATTTATGTCCTCTATGGCCCTTTAAAGGCGGTTCGCTAAACGGTTTATAGTCCAGAAACTGAATTTTTGTTCTCGACTTATTTTTTACCCCCCTCAATCTATCTGAGCTGTATCCAATCCACAGGCTCATCAAAACGCGCTCCTTCGTCGGTGGTGTGCAGCACCGGAGATGTAAAATAATTACTAAAAGGCTACAGAGACGCTACAACACTGCTATAAAAACAAATAACGTGCAAAAGCAGTGTTGTAAGATAGAGAAGCTTCACCTCCTATCAACTATCTAACTATCTCTTTCCAGCAGTTCCAACAGAATACACCGTATGTGTACGGGTCATCTCCTGAGTGCTCGTCCATAATAAGAAAAAAGCTGGTTGTGCTGTTCAAAGGCGTATAAGAAACTTATCTAAAAATTGGAATATTTCTTCTTCAAATTTAAATTTATTTAAAATTATATTCGGTCGTTTGCTTCATAAGAAATTATAGTGACTGTGTAGGGTACTTGTAATGTATGCATACTGTCATGCAGATGATGTTAGCACCCGCATCAGAAACCACCATGTGTGCTTAAGAGATCTTTTATCTTCTATTTTAATGAACAAGAACTATCACAGTCGTTGTCATCAACGTCATACTCACCCCAATCGTTTCAATTATTTATTCACCAATTTAGCAGCAATTAATTAAAAAGCTAAATTCTTTGAAACGTTTGCGACCGTAGCGGATGAAAGTCTAAATAGATGGGAGCTTAAGCGGACATTTCTAAATAATGCCAATGAAATATTTTACGAGGAACTACTACGAGCAATACTACGTCCTGAAAGCATTAATGTTTTTTTGAATGCTACGTTGTACAAATATTTCCTACAATTAAAGGCATTTATACATTTTCGATACAGTTCTCTTAAACCTTATTTACGTACACTATATAATGTTTATAATTATAAACAAAATCCAATTTTCCTGAAGAAGCTACACAACGGAGTAGCGAGATGTCGAATAAAAATAAATATTACATATATGGAAAGGACCTGCAGCTTAAATAATTAGTGTAATTAATATAAAAAGAAGTCAAAAAACTAGAAGAATTATTAAACCTTATTTAGATTGATTTGTGGTCAGTGCTTGCAAAATAATAAATAAATGCATTCCTTTAGAGCTCCTAACAAAACACCCATTCAAAGTTTGTGCACCAATACACATGGAGACGTTTAGCTGTAACTCAACTGTCAACATTATCATTTTATGACATGTTTATATTTTACTATTTTTTTTTTTTGCTTTTCTTTTATTATCGTATCTTGTAGTTTCGTATTTCATTCATTTAATTTTTACTCCAATCGCCATGTAGTAACCCCCAACTGACTTTGGGCATTAAGACGTCGACCTCTTTATTACAAGCAATTAATTGATGTATTTCCAAGATGCTGCAAGAGCAATTAAACTGAACCAATAGAGACGCTGTTAAATGGTGCAGTTTGAAAGTCAAACGATATTAAAATTATGTACGTAGTAAGAAAATTCTTTAAATTACACAAATCAAAAAAGGTATAGCAAGACAAAACTTAAGAAAAAGGCATGTAGTAATATTTTTTTTGTTTTAATTAAAAACGTTTCAAAATGAAAACTTTGCAAATGTTCCACGAGACTTGAGGATAGATTTAATGAAATTAAGACAACATTTTGAAAAGAAAGTTCATAACTATTCAGATTTGTTCATTGCCCGTTGTGCTTCGCTATCGGCATCATCATCATGCAATAAAGTACACATGGTTTTCAACAATGTTTTTTTTTTAATTTTTTTTTTTTTTTTGTTGGCAATTGTTGTCAATTTTGTGTGATAAAAAATATGAAACTATTATATAATTTTTTTTTCTTCTTTTAATCAAAGTGTTAAAATATTTAAATAATCGAAAAATAAATAAATAACAGTTTGTGGATCCATAAAAAATTTATATATGTACACACAAATGTGGGCAAATAATTTAAGAGTATAAATATTCTTTTATTTTTATAAAAACGTCAGCACATAAAAAATTTAATGAAAGGTTAAACAGAGATATATGCACATACATAAATATGTAGACGTATATTTATGGGGAAATATAAAATATGAATATACAACTATTCTGATGTAAATGCGTCCAAACTACCTCAGTACTTTCTGCTTTTTCAGGGTGTTTTTTTTTCAATCTTATTTAGACGGCGCTGAAAAAAAAAATTAGAAAAAATTTAGACAAATCAGAAAAATTTCAACTGACTGGAAGAGAGTTTGAACCTACTACTTTCAGGTTATTGGAGTCAACTGTCAGTATGTATTTGCTGAAAGTGCGAGTAACAATTTACTACGAGTGAACCGTGGGCGAACTCTTAATTAAAACTTGTAGTATCAGCATTTTTACAGCCTGAAAGAAGCCATCGTCCGTAAGCGCCCTGTTTTTGGCCAACTGTACGGAAATTGTCCCCGCGGGGTTTGGGACCTACGAGTGTTTAGCAATCCCGCGGTACCTAGCTAAAGGTCTAGCACTACCTTAAACTTCCTTGGAGTTTGAATATGACAGAAGAGGCGACTTTTCGAAATATCACTAGAGATTGAGGAGGTTATGCTTGACTGTAGAAGTACAGTTCAGTTCTAATCTAGTGCCACGGGGCCAGCGCAGCCCCAAAGCTCTAACGCTCAGTAAGGGTTTAATGACTGATGTACTCTTAAGTGGGTACTTCGTGTCCACCCCGAAAAGTTGGAGTTGTGTGCTGGTTTGGGAAAGAATTCGTAGTGGTTGTGGTTACCACCAAAAGTCACGCTGGAAGTTAAGTTTGTGGTCTATTCGGAATATATGTTAGTTTGACACATATATTCTGATACGACTTTTACTTAACCAGGTGCTGTTGCCATTCAACAGTAGTCTCCGGTGCGTGTCTCGAACAAACAGTATTACGTTCTTTGCTTTCTCCAATAAAAATACTTCAATGAAAAAATGTTGAACCTCGTTAAAAATATCTCATTTAATTATAATTACAAAATTTATTGGAAGATGACATTAGTAAAAGTAAAATGAGGATTTAATGGTGAGTGAAGACAAGAATTAAATAGTAATTTAAGAAATGTCAACAGAAATTTTACACGCCATTGAAATAATAATAGTTCATTTAACATATTCAAATTTACCATAAAATTATCATAATGAGAAGTTTTATACACGCAAATACAAGACACTGCTGGTGTATTCTATTATAACAGGAATAGAAGACGTTTAAAATCTACTGAATGAAAGAAATTGATAATTAACACAAAAATATTAATCAAAAAACGCATCACAAAAAAGCATTACATCCAATTATTACTTATAACAAACAGTTTTAATCTGTCTAATTTCTTAACACTGCTAAAAAATGAAACATTCAAATATGAAAAATATTTGCACTTTTTATTAATACATACTACGTTTACGTACGTAACGAGTTAACAATAACAATATTTGCAAATACTTATCTCAGTGTTTACTTTCCGTAGATAATATAATAAGTTATTTTGAATTGAGCCATGTCAGAAATTCGAGTATTACGTGCAAGTGGGATAGTGTGAATGCAATGTGTTATGAAAATATGTAACAAATAATACGGTAATGCACTTGACATCCCATAACAATTTCTCTTTTTTTTAAATTTTGCAAAACGATAAGATTTTTCATTTTATCAGACTTGTAGTGAGGCTAGGTTAGGTTAGAGGACAGTTGAACAAGACGGGTCGACCCAAGTAGCACCGCAGGTACCATTTTATTCCCCGCAAAAACCAGTCACCCTGTGCAGTTCACGTACTTCACTAAGTCCGTCAGAGCCAACCGGGGACAATATCCCCAAATTGTCAATGAAAGGCGCCCCAAGAAATCGCAGCGTCGACCTATCTAGACCGGTGCACTCACAGAGAAAGTTCACAACAGTATCCCTCTTCGAATTCTACCCACAGCCCATACACCGGGCATTGAACGGAATGCCCATCCTCTCAGCAGGTGTGCCGATGGACTAGTGGCCGGTGCAGACGGCCGTGAGTCTAATAATGGACTGTCGTGTAAAGCTCAGGAGTTGCCGAGTTATATGTAAATCATACCGCGGCACAGAGCTCTTGGGGGAGATAGAACCCCACCTCTCCTGACCCTTCCGGCAGAAGAACGTCCAACTTAGATCGCAAGTTATGCCCAATGTGATACCAAAAGTATTCATATCCGGAGTTCATTTCATTTGGAGTTAAAATACTCTCTATGTACAATGTACATCCTAGCAAAAAATAATTAAAATTTTAGAAACAGTATTTACTTTTTCTGCCTAATGAATGTGATTTACAGTAAGCACATACGAATTGGCTTAACAAGAGCAATAATGCGTAGTATAAAATAAAATAAGAGCATACTAAGAAGCACTTCATGCCACACGTACGCAAGTTTGCTAACAAACGCCACCTTAATATTCCCTTATAAATGTATTTCGACGCAGTAGCTGATATATTGAACTAATTTTATTGTTGAGTTTTTTGTTTAATATTTATGGTATTTTTTTTTTATAAATTTTTCAACACTTTTTTTAATCTTTTGATTCGTCTTCGGCGCCGGATATTGAAAATCGAAATGGAAAATAAGCCCCTAATGCTTAATGTTAAGAACCAGATTTTACGAAAAATAGGTTAAAATTTTTGTAGTTAGAGAAGTCATAACGTATTTGTATACAAAATTTTTTTAATAACGTTTTATTTGGTGGCAAACCAATATTGACTACGTGCAACTATTAACGTCAATATGACACCAGCACAAATTAAATTGCCCCAAAAATAATGCACACTCTCTTATCGCTGTCACAAACACAACCATTTATTCATATATTTCAACGCAAATACGTAGATTTTCATTTAATAAAATCCCTGGGAAATACATTATGCATACAGTACATATACATGTCCACATTTACGTAAGCAAAATAAAAAAAGTTTAAAAAAAATTACTCAGTCCCATACACAAAATGTACAACAATAAAAATACACGGTGTATGGCTACTGCTAAAAAATGTATATATGAAAATGTAGTGAAAATCTGAAAACAAAAAACAAAAAACAACTCTTCACACGCAGCCAACACATATAAAAATTAAAAAGAAAATATGTAGTATTATTTACGTATTTGTATTCAAATAAATTGCAAAGATTTATCAGACCCTCGTGTATTCATTGGTACATATGCTTATAGTGTTTTTGCGTGTACAACACATAAAAAACAGTATGTACACACATCGCCATACATGTGTACATGCATGACATATGCAAAAAAAAATTGCTGAACAGCTCAACAATAGCAACCGAAATAAATTGGAAAATATGCTGTTATGAATGTTGGGCTTAACACTCTCCTCCAAGGACATGCAACAGCACATCTCCCATAGAACACATACAAACCCACAATAAACAAAACAGATTTGATCACGAACGAGCAAATGAACTTTTGTTACCTGGACTGAACCTGTGTAGAAGGTGTTGCTGCGTCCACAAAAAATATTGTGTTCACAATTCTTATTAGGAGTTATTTTAAACATTAAAATTAATTCCTAGGATGCTAAATGACGCATAATACCCTGATGATTGTGCTTAGCGCAAATTTTCCTATTACGTTTGATTTACAATATTTTATTTATTGAACTTTTAATATTGCAAATTAATTGATTTGAAAAGATGTGAATCTGCACGTTAATTTGTATATAAATATATACACATATGTAGATAGGCAAATGCTGTCCCAAACGTTATCGCAAGCTTTAAGCAAGAATGGAATAAAATAAATAACCCAATTTTCACTGTTATTACAATATCTTTCATATATTGTAGAACTATAATCACAAGATTTTTATTAAGACGATGATTTATGCCTTTTTACAACAAGTAACTAGAACTACACTATCACTTATCCTTTCCAGCGTTAATTTTGTAACATCTTAGATACGTAAATATTTAGAACTTGTTGCGAAAACCAAAGTCAAAATATTTCCTAAGTCAGATTCAGATATTTTAATAGTTATTCTTAAAGTGGTTAGAAAAAAGTTCGAAAACGAATTCACATTGATATTTACATGTCGTCGTTGCTCTGACGTCATGGTTATTTGTAAATTTTAAACAAAATATTTATTGCACCATTCTAAATCTCTATTGGTTATAAATGTACCCACAAAACCGTTTAAGGATATCTTTTATGGTTTACAAGTTAAGAAAAGTAGCTATGGGCAAGCCAAATGTTCCTATAAAAATAGTTATTTGTTTTTCATTTTATTCAATTTGAACAAGTGTTCTTCTAATTTTCTATTAGAAAAGTAGCGGAGATTTTAAATATTTTTTTTTTATAAACTATTCAATTCATACTCGTACTTCTAACCAATTTTTCAATTCTTCGCGAAATTTTTCTTAATTTTACTTTCATTTAACATTGTAAGTTAATTGGTGAGAAAGTGCCCGTAGTAGCTCCTTTATTTTGTTGACTTCTGCGTGTTAGGCAGTGGAATTATAGGAATTGCCGGATTCTTTTTTTCAGTTTTTTTTGGTTTGGTCCCGCTTGTAGGATTGACGGCTTTTCAATTCCTTCTTTCTATAGATTACTCCAGCGTACTTCGGCCTCTTCCAGTTCTTTAAAAACTTCTTCCGGTTGACTCATATGTTTATGGGTCTTTTTCAGAAAAATAAAATTTTTAATTTTGCGTTCCATAGATACCAGCTCAGCATAAGCTATATATGCTAGTGTCTATTGTCCTGGTGGTCTTGTATTTTGACTGTAGCAGGTTCATTTCAATTGTATTAAATTAGAGCAGGATCGCCATATAAATAAAACACATTGATCAACAAAAGTTAATGATAATTTATTAAAAAATTCCTTCACCTTAAATACTACAAATTCCCAAAATGAGAGACTTTACAAAAGTGAACTCGGACACATACTTTTATAATTGAGTGGTGTGTTAATTCAGCAGAATTTTGCAACGGGGTGCTGATGGCGAGTAGTCAGCGTGTTGGCTCTGCAACCAGAAAGACCCAGGTTCGATTCCCAGCCGGGTCAAATCAGAAAAAAGTTTTTTCTGAGTTTTCTGTGCTACAGCACCCTCCTTCGTTGGTATTTGAGCAATAAAACGTCGGCGAAGTAAAATAATAAATAAAATGGCTCCATTAGCTTAAAAATAATGCGTCAAAAAACATCAGAAACGCAACTGCAGAGTTGTGCAAGAATTAAGCTCTATCTTCTTCCTACCACTTTCACCACCTGTATATTTCTTCCCTATCCTTCTCTCTAGTTCCAGTGCTATGCATTGCATATGTAGGGGATAGCCCCTGAACACTGGTCCAAGATAAAAAAAAAAAGGGAACATTGAACTGTAGAATTTAATATGAATGAATAAGTGAGCAATGACTTAATTTATCCAAAGTATCAGATTGTAATATAATTGCCAAAACCTGCAACAATTGAAAGTTTTTAATTTAAATGTTTTAATTTAAAGTTGAATATCCATAGTGCATAATGAACGCTGATGATTATTCTTCGGCGCCCTATCGAAAATAATACTATTCCATTCTCCTAGTGCAATAATACTGTTTGCTAAATAAAAAAAGAAATTATTAAAAAAATAATTTCAAAATTATAAACCGTACACTCATATAAAGTACTTTTGGACGACATTTGCGAAAAAAATAAAAAAAAAGTATATTTTTGCGGACGCTAAGGGTCGACTTTATAAACTTTTCGTTATATCTTTGGCATTTGCAGTCGGATCTTAAAGAAAGACATTTCACTGTTTTTGGCTCGAGAAAACCAATGTTCTGCCAATGACTTTAAGTTTCCCGTTACAGTATTTATCCATCAGATGTCTGTTTCTCAGAAAATTAAAGCTCACAAAAAATCTATGCAGTTTTGCTAAGGAAGTAATTCGATAATTCCTGCAGAAACAGATTAAAATTTCATTATACGAAATGACATAAACAAATTAATGTAACATAAAATGCAGCCAATTTTAATCAATCTTATTTCGACGTGATTTAAGCCGGCTGTATTTTTGGCGACTCTGTAGATTCGATATTGGTTTAAGGAAAAAACGACCACATTTGGCGACAAAAAAGTGGTGTTCCATCAAGACAATGCACGAGTCAACACGCCTGTATATATGTATGTATACGCATATATATCGTATTTTACCGAGTTTTTGCGAATAACAACCCAATACATTTCGTGTCCATTGCGGTTGCACTTAATGACATCAAACTCTGACAGGATGATATAAAAATTGTTATGTTACTACATTGACGCATTACAGCTTGTATGAATTCGACTTACTTGGACTTGTGTAGGGTGTTAAACAAACAGATTAAAGTGCAAATATTAAATTTGAGCCCGTTTTTCACTGTTACAAATTTTCTTTTTATTGTTATATATTTTACACTACAGATAGTGCTGTTGAAACGTTAAAAAGGTTAACGATGTTTGTTAGTTGATGTCAACTCCAGTTTCTCTGTCTCATGCATACCGTTCATTTGTTGTAGTTTAATTTTTTCTCGTCCTTTTTTTGTTTTTGCTGAAGAAAATAAACACTTAATTATGATTTCGTTTGTTATCTCAAACAAATATAAATTTTATGCAATTTTTTTTTATAGCGGCCAGATAAAGTTAAACAATAAACAATAAAACTTAAACAATGGGAGTGAAATTAAATACCAGAAAATTGCAAAATATGTATGTATCGCACATACATTTACATATGTAATACTGAAATGAAGCAAACCGTGAATTTTCATAGTGATTATTTTTAATTTGATCCCCTTTAAATTAAATATGCAGCATTTGGTTCAAAAATTTTTTTTTAAACTTAAAATGTAGTTCCATTACGGCTCTCACATATAAAACGATATTACTGAAATGGCCAAAAATGGAGATAATCGATTTTTACAAATTTATTGAAGCAAATTTTTCCTTAACAAAATCATGTACAATAGATAGACAGGAACAAATTATTCATCAGGATTTGTCTCTCCGGTAACAGAAAGGCTCCTCCGGGGTAATAAACTCATCTATCTGACTGTCGGACTACACAAGGAACCATGTTTGGACCCAAATGGGTCTGAATTACAATATTCTAACTTCTACAATATACCTAACTTCTTAGATTTCAAATTTACATACTAATTGTTAGTATAACTTCAAGAATTACTTTACAGTTTAAAAAATATAATCGTGATCGAGCAGGAAAGGCGATTTTATAAATTTTACCTCTTTCGTGCATTTATTGAAAAAAAAATTAAAATATTTTTAATTACGAAAATTGTTGAAACAATTAAAAAAATGTTTAATTTTGAACCTTTCACCGAAATGATTATACCAAATATCGAAGTTCTAATAATTGAAAATATAAATTCTGTTTTCCGATTAAGAACATTTTAGTGTGGAATTAATATATAATTTAAAAATATAAATAATTAAACGAAGTGTTTAATTGAATCAATTAAAATATAGTTTGACTAATTATTTCTATATTAATACATTCCTTCATAATTACCTAACTTAATTGAAAATTAAACTGAAATTAATTAATATAAGGATTGAGTTAAACAATTCAGTAATTGAAATATTGAACAAAAGCAATTAATTACGGACAAGTAAATACTAGGTTAGCTCTTCATTTTGGAGTTCGCGTCCCTATCATGACTGAAAATTCTATACAAAAGTTTAAGAGGAAACAAGTGTTTCATAAGTTCGTGCTCATCATTCAGCGTTCCTTGTAGGTACATTTTTCTTTCTCTCTTCATTGTGTTTCAGTAAATACACAAAAAAGTAATTGATTAAATTAATTAATATATTAATTAATTATTAACTAAAAATTAATAAAAAAAAATTATTAAAAATTAATTGAAAACAATCACGATTTTATGTACACACATTCTATTTTTGCAGTTTCACTTTTGTAAATAAATATTTATCGAAACCAATTCGGTTTCGGTAAGAAAAACAAATAAATCAAAAACAATATAACAATAACCCCAAGCAAATTGCGCAATGAATGAGCGATATGTGCATTAACTTATCTAATTATTAAATGCGTTTTAAATTAAAATGATTTAATTTTAATATTCAGCACTTACGCACATACTAAAATACAAAAAATAATATGAAATTACATTTGCTTTAAAAGTCCATATCAAATATTCAACATTTTAAATGCTTTCAGTTGGTACAGCAGTAAAAAAATTTGTAGAATTTGACAGAAAATGATGAAATGTTAAAAGAAAAATATTTAATACAAAATATTGACATGTCATTAATGCATAAATATTTATGACGGTTTAAGTATAAATGTCTAACCGACATATACCGAGAATTATTTCAATAAATTATTTCATTATAATTGAGTGGCAAATATATATGCAGGATTTTGTGGTCATAAATTATTAATAGTTTTACGACAAATTGATATGGTCAACTTAAATATGTTCGAGATATATTTACATACATAAGTGCATACATATTTGCGTGTATATATATATGTATATATATATATATATATATATATTCATACAAAATTATATACATTCATAAATAACAGTGTATTTGCTTGTTTGTAGGTGTGCTTCTTTGAAAGCTACAGTGATTTATCCCGCTAAATTGCGAATAAAGTATTGGAACATATGTCCAATAGACCATATAAAGCATGAAACACAGCCCACATCAGGCTACTGACTATCATCTGTCAATACACATACTTATATGAAAATTGTCATTTTGACGACAACACAATTACAAAACCACCGCAAATAGGCAATAGGCAAATAGGGATAATTGTTATTTTTGTAGCGAACAATATAAAAAGAAAAGTCTATTTAAAGGAGATCTTGAATATATTTCATTTTATTAAAGAGACAAGAACACTTCAAACGAAAAAGTTTAAATAAATTAACAATCAAAAACTTTTTCAACAAATGAAGTGATTTATTTTGTAATTTTTACGTGATTTGGAAGAAGTAATTTTTGTTTTTTATAAAACTAAAATCTTTTAATGTGTCAATACTGAAATACCATGTATTTGTACAACAATTAGGTGTCATAAGAATTAAGCAGACGCCTACAAGACGATGAATGCAGTCAGCAAGATTTGTATGTACTCGTATGCTGTATGGCCTGGTAAATAGCCAATGTCTATGGTCTGTGTTTAAAGCATCAAATGCCGTTTTCTAGACGTTTTACTTCTGAAAGGAAAACTGCTACACAGTTGTCGCCATTGGCCACTCTACAACCAGCTTAGTTTATCATTTTGTAGATTCAGAGCAGTACAGCACTTGCAAGTGGTGCAAAAGAAAATTCTCCAAAACTTATTTAACTAACAATAAGTATTCGTAATTTATAACTAATAGTATTTTGTATGCAGTACTAGATATAAAATTCAGTTTTAATTTTTTTAATGTTTCAACAGATCAGAGAATTAATTTTAAGGCTGCTACGTATAATGTTGCACAGAGTTACAGATAGTTATCATATAAGAACGGAAAATAAAATTAGACTAAAAATATTATATCCGATTTTTGTCTGTGTATATTTATATGTTTTCTAAACTTTACAGTTTTTTATGTTGACAATATTTGGTGTCTAAATTTTAATGCTGACAATGTTTGATTTTTCAATTGTAATTTTTATAATCAAAAATAATTCCAGAAGACGAAATATTGAAAATATAAAAAAGAATAAATATTTAATTTTTATATTTATTTTTATTTAAGGTCACTTCATTACCTTAACATGTAAGGAGTCTGTGTATCCTGATTAAAAATAAAGAAGAGTGTACAGTATTTTTAATATGTGCTTTTTACTTAATTTTTTCTTGTCGGTATTTGTAAAAAACCAAAACAATTTCTCTTATCAACTGTTCATTCTGAACCTGCACATTTAAGATGAATGCATAGTTTTTTGTCATTTTAAAATTATTTTCATACGAAATTTCAATGTTAGCTGCACTTTAATTTAACTATCTAAAAATTTTTATTTTCTGTCACTATTTTCTAAAATGGTTTTTGGGTGCTTTTTCTTTACCTGCACTTTTACCATAATTTTTCTTCAATTTTAAGCTGATTTCATACAAAAATAAAAGTAAGCTTCTTCAGAAACAACTACAATGAGTCACATTGTTTTAAATACGTTTTATTGTACTTTTGTTTGTTTCCTCTAGCGGTAGGTAAGTTCCAAAGAGATCTATCTAATGTAGTTTTTGGGATATGAACAGGATATTGAACATTACCAACACCATCATGCGAGGTGAAGAATACCATTGTAATAAATAACGTTAATATTATATGACGTAATTTTATGAAGCATATCATCTAAATTATAAATAATATTCGAGTTTAAAATATTTGGGTTAAGACAGACTTTTAATACAGAGATTGATACATTTGTGATTTTAACAATGTCTTTATAGTGTCCTGTAGAATTTTCAAAATGTGAGCTGGTGTAATTTACCTCCCATCTGCCGAAGTATTTTAAGATTTTTATTTACATATTTTTGTGTGCATTTGTATATTTATGTCAAATAAAGGTGGTTAATGAAATCAACTCTGAGTTAGTTAGGCATATTCTAGAAAAGTAGTGAAATTGAAATTGGCAAAATACTCGTACATTTCATTTTTGATGTTCTGGAAAAGTACAGTCCCATCCCATGTTTTTAAAATTTAAAATTAGTTTGAAGTGTATTTTAATTAAAATTATTCATAATTTTTCTAGTTTTTTGACCTTTTTTTTATATTAATAACACTAATTATTTTAAGCCTAAGGTCTTTTTATATATTTTATATTTATTTCAATATTTCGCTACTCCTCTGTGTAGCTACAAAAACAATTATTTCTCGTATTCTATTAATAAAAACTAAGAAATATATAAAGCTACTAATTTTGTACATTCACTGATAACCACACACACAGTGGACAAAATACAAAAAAAGCTGAAGATGAAGGTGTAGCTACTTTCGAAAACATCATGTTGTTCCTTTCTGCTAATGTTTGACCGCGGTATTTTATAATTTTTTTCATTGATTTAGTTTATTCCTTAGCAAAATTTATAATATTTATTCGTTATAAGTAACTTTTAAGTTAAAGAAAGCGTTCTATAACAGAATGGGAGGAATGAGTTGTAATTTTTTCATCTTTTTGTCAACTGCACCAACGGGGTGCTGTAATCCGATAACACTACAAAAAAGTTGTGATTAGATGTAAAATCACTTTAAAATTGTTGACAGGTTGAGTTGTAATCGATTATACCCTAAACCGTAATAGGGTCACCGAATGTAGCTGTTGTGCTGCCGCTGAGTGTTTGCCTTAGAAACGCATAACTCTATAGTTCTGTTTAGCTCTAACCGAAAAAACTAAGTAGCTTTTGCAAAAAAATTGTATACAGCAAATAGTTTGTCATTCGATTAGAATCTATGTTATTTTTCAATTTATCAATTACAATTTTACAATTAGTCAATGCGTATTTTTGGGAATTTAAATATAAACATGTGTGCTTTTTAGTTTTTTATTTTAAAAATAATATAAGTGAATACAGTGCTGGAGCATTTAACATTGAAATCGATTTATCCAATATGAATTATTTAATAATCGCAATAGTTAGTTGAAGAAGTGCTCCATGATATCGTAAAATGAATGCCATAAGAATACGTTCGTGTGGATTATGCAGCAATAGAATTGTGATATCAATTACTATGTGTGCATACAAAGAAACCATACAACATTTGAAAAGCAGAAAGAAATAATTTAGCCGGTCTGTAAACAGCTTTATGCACCCTCTGAATACACGAAACAATAAACAAAAGGTGTAGTAGGACAGTTTCTGTTTTCATTTATTTCACGTTCAATGGCTGAAATATATGCGCGCATGTAGGTAGGCATATGTAAGTATGTATATGCATATGTACAATTAAATTTCTCGTACATCAATATTTTAAATTTAATTGAACAATTGACCTCTATTTGTTCAATTTAATTCTAGATGTGAATTTTAAGTTAAAACCCCCCTTAAAAAAATTTACAAGATCTGACCGTGTAGGTAATAAATAAAAATGCAGCTTTATGAAATAGAACAACATATTTTCGCTACTGCATAATACAATAAAAGCAGCTTGAGCACCTTTATGTAATAACGCTCTGCCGATGAGTCATTTTATGTGTGATTTTTCATCGCCGATGTTGTTATTGTTCAAATAGCGACAAAGGAGGGAGCTGCTAGCATAAAAACATTTAAGAAAATTAACGCACTTTCATGCGGTACAAAATGGGTCGGCGGCTCTCCTAGTGTTGCAGGAATTCAACCACATTTATGCGAAATAGTCACAACAAAAGTGTGTACAATATATATGCAAGTACAGGTCAAGTGACTATTTATCCATTTTCTAATCAGTATTGATTTGGAAATTGTTACAAGAAAAGCAGAAGATAACTCTACGACAATACTACATTCTTCAGACCAATTGCAGCAGAGTGTTCGTGTAGCAAAACTTTTTTGCTACTGTGTTAACATGAAATTTTGAACTCTAAATTTAGTTGCATAATTGCAATTTTTGTATTGTTAATTCTGTGTTCTTATGAAATATTTATTTTGTTTAATTTTTCGTTGTGCATTTCAAATATTAATTTCGTAAATTTTCATGTTACTCTTTCGTTTTAAACTTTTTTATTGGATAAGTAAGCGAGCATGGCTATTGTTTATTTAACCAATAAAATTACTACCAATAATCACACACACTTTTTTTAGGGTACTGTTGACTGACTGACTTATGCAAATATTAAATTTCATAAAAATGTGTATGAATACATGGCAGCACCGTCAGTAACTTACCAAACAAAAAAAAATTTAAAAAAAATTACATGAATGAACAATAAGAGTTTGTTTACCTTACCGTAGCCAATGGCCATTTCCTTACTGTTCCCAATATAGAAATGTCTTAAATATTTTATTTTTATTGATGTAAATACAAGACCTTACCTAGCTGTTGAGGAATTGCAAAAAAATAAATATTAACAATAATATTTATACCAACAAGGGGGTGGGTGACATGTAATCGAAAAATAATTCAAAAACAAAATGTAAACAATAAATATAGGAAATGACAGCTGGTGTACAAAAGCAATAAAATTACCACCTCTTTTATGCACGGACAGAGCATAAAATAAATTAACATTGAAAAAGTTAAATCAGTACAATGAAACTTTTTAAATAAATATTTCAAATGACTTTGAGAAAGACAGAATTTATAAAACTTAATAAAAAATTATTCAAAGAGAATTAGAAATCTGATTATATCCATAAAAAAGAGGATGGATCAAAACTTGCGCCTAAGGCGCTCACATTTGTTCAATAATTTATTTACTTGTGTGGCAAATTATGTACTACGTGAAGTAATTGGGTTTTATTCGCTGGAAAAAAAATATATACATACATATATGTATATGTACATATGTAAATTGTGCTCTTCAACGTTATCGCGTCCTCTGGCAATCCTTTTCAGCACCCTATACCATGCAGGCGAATTTCCGTCGTGCTGGAAATTTACAAATGTAACGCCGATCGCCAAGAAGGGAGAGGGAAACAACCCTGAAAATGATCGCCCAATCGCAATATGCTCTATCATTTCCAAGGCAATGGAAAGAATGCAAAATTTCCATCTTATGAAGTATCTGGAGACCAATAGCTTACTTAACGACCGGCAATATAGCTTCCGTGGAGGACGTTCCACGGGAGACTTATTAGCCTTCCTCTCGGAAAAATGCTGTAGATCCATTCACCATTTCGGCGAAAGTAAGGTAGTGGTTCTAGATATTTCCAAAGCATTTGGCAGAGTGTGGCATGTAGCACTCTTGTCCAAATTTATTGCTTTTGGTGTCGGTTATATCTTCTGTCGATTTATATCGAGCTTTCTCAGGGATCGCGCTATAAGAGTTGTTATAGACGGGAGTTCAAGATCAATTCAGGGGTACCACAAGGCTCCATTCTTTCTCCTACCCTATTTCTTATTTTTCTTAATGACCTTCTATATCAAACTTCCAACCCTATCCACTCTTTCGCAGATGACAGCAGTATATGCTATTCATACTTAGTTAATCGTAGGCCTACGTCGAATATGATCGCGGCGACGAGACAGAATATGAATAATTCGCTAATTGGTGACCACTCAAGAATATCGGAATGGGGTCACGCGAACAGGGTCGATTTCAATGCTCAAAAGACCCAATGCTGCATGCTTACGCATCGATGCATGCCCTACTGCGCTGCCTCATCTGTAATTATGTGCGGTATAAATATCCACGAATCAGAAGCTCTTGATATTCTCGATATGAAAATTCAGTGCGGTGTTCGATGTACTGAGCACATTTTCATGTCTCAAAGGAAGCATTCAAGTGCCTCGGTTTTTTAAGACGGTGTATTTCACCCCATCTGATCTCCTTTATACCGTTTACATCCGACCGAAAATGGAATACAACTCTCATGTATGGGCCGGTGATTCAAAAACTATTTTGAAGTTACTCGACCGTGTAAAGAGCGAAGAAACTCATAGGAGACAGTAGGGTAGTCAACTTTATTGACTCTCTTGAGTATCGTCCCAACGTGGGGTGCGTTTCGCTATTCCATCATTACTATAATGCCATGTGTTCTGATGAAATCAGGGAACTTGTTCCCGAAACCCGGTCATTCACGCGCACGACGCGTTCATCATTAAGAGCGCATCCATTTGTGGTCAACCTGGCAGCAAACCACAATACGTATTACAGAGAAAATTCGTTTTTTGTCCGAACAGCACGTAGTGGAATGGACTACCCGCACAGGTCTTTCCTGCCACTTTTGACGTGGGAAAATTTAAGTCAGATGTCAATAAAAACAACTGCCTCTATCCTTTCTCCCAAAACCTTATTTCCTACTGCCGGCACAATGCAGCGCATGTATAGGGGTCATCACCTGAGTGCCGGTCGAAGAAAAAAAAAATATATCGAAATGGGTTTCCTGTGAATGTATAATTTTTATACATTCGAATTGTAACGTCACATAACAATACGCACAACATCAAGCCCGGTTGATATTTACCAAAATTTGTTCATTTATTTTTATTTTATTCATATTATAACATAAGGAATTTTTAAATGCTACATAATTTTTACAGTGGTAATTTTTAAGTCCAGAACAAAAAAAAACAGCTTGATTGTTTACAATTGGTTATAAATTATACATAAAATTATTCTCTGATAAATTGTTAACAGTTTGGCAGACCTTTAAAAGTTGTAAATATATCAGAAACCCTCACAATTTTGGACGAAATTTCAAAGGCCCAGAATTAATTAATTAATCTTACCAGAATAAAATATATATAGATATATATTTGAAGTTTTGTGCTGCTATATTCGTGATTTGTACGAATGTGCGCTCTTAGAACAGGCACAATTGAATATTATTTAGATCTAATCGCAGATTTGAGTCGGGGTTCGTTTGTTTGAAAGTTTTCTTATCTTTTTACTATATTGAAACAAATTAATCCATTCATAGTTTCTTTATTCGAAACACATATTCCTCATGTATAGTAAGCGCGACGTATAAAAATCATATACCCAATAATAATTTGTGTAAGTTCGTTTAGGAAGATTCTGTACACTTTTTATTGATTTTAGATCAGCACTCAGGAGATCACCCCTACAAATGCGATTTATTGTGTTGGAATTATAGGAAAGGGATAGTAGGAGAAATGGTAGGAAGTGAAGCTTCATTATCGTACAGCACTGCTATTGCACGTTATTTGTTTTATAGCAGTGTTGTCTCTGATGTCAAGGAGTATTACATTTTGAAGCTTCGTTGCTACACAATATCGACGAAGGAGGGCGTTCTGATGTGCCTGTGGATACAGCTGAAGTCGTTACTGTTCAGTGACCAGTGACTATGCCTTCGCCACTGAAATCTTCCGACAAAAAATGACACAAAGACACCCTAATGCACATTAGAAAATTGCGAGATGTTTTTATGGTTTAGTCTAAAACTGGTGTCCAACCCAAGATTTTTTTGGTTTTGTAGTCAACGTGCAGACTACTTCAGCCATCATCAACCTCAACACATTTTGAATCATTTGAAAAGACGCAGAGGTGATAATAGAAAAAAAGATAACAGACAGTTTATGTCTCAATTATATAATCACATATGCAAGTGCTCGTAATTTAATATAACATTTTTCAATTTCATGTCTAACTCAATTTATTTCTTAACTTCTTTCCATGTTTGAATAAAATTTATAGACCTCTGAACTGCAAAAAAAAAATATTCAATACAATTGTTTATTTGCAGCACTCATTACTTTTACTACTCCTACTTCTATTCATATAAAAGATTTCTTCATACAAGTAAAATTGAACGGCAAACGCAGCTAAAAGTTGTGATACACACGGCTTCATGTGTTCTTTAAAAGTTAAAAATATTTAATTGTTAAAAAAAAAACATGAAGACACCCACAAAAAATTTAAATAACATCAATCATTTCTTCTATCAAGAATTTAGAAATTGATATTTCTATTTAGAAATTTTAAAGTTTTCAGTTCACACACTTGACAAATATAAAGATTCGACTTTGACCAAAAAAGAGCAAAAATATATAAAAAAAAATATTTGCTCTTTTGAACTTTTAAAGGGTTAATTAAGAAAGGCATATACATACATACATATGTACGTATGTAAAAAATGTTAAATAAAAGCGGAAAAACAAAAGGAATACAGAGAAAAAATTAATTACATCCAGACAGAAATTATATGTTTTAATTAGTTACGTATTTGCTTAGAAATGACCAGGAACATTGCAAAGAAGTATAAGCGAATAAAATAGAAAAAAAATTAAATATTTAATTAGAGTTAAACATAAAACACATCGACCACAGCACGATACACAGCTGCACGTTCATAACAACACACAACAATTTCAGTTAAACAATATTTTGAATAAACGAATAATATTGATTAAAGACAGTAGGATGTATTTATTGTGATAAATACTTGTACTTGTATAATAGTTTTCTGCTATTAATAGCAATCGTTAATAATTTGATTTATCTGCAAGTTAGTTTTTGAGTTATTTAAGAAGCAAATATGGAATTGTTGCGTTTTGGTGCGATTCATGTTGAATTTGTTTTTCTAAAATGCACTCTATAGACATTTTACTACATAAGACCAGAATGTATTAACAAATTTAAAAAATGATGATAAGCTCGGCGCAATTAATTTTTAATAACAAAAGCATGTAGAAGGTGTGGCTGATATTAGAAGGAATTTAAGGGGCAACTCATATCCCTGAAAATTACCGTCTCTACTGTGAGTAGATATTTATGTAGTGATTTTAAGCATTATGGAACTTACAAACTGCCCCAGGCCAGACGATTAGTAGATACGTTCTCGTATGGAGAGGTGTTGTATACATTACGTAACGTAAAATAATGGTAGGGGTCCTAAAACCTGACATATCATCTCAACAAGTTACGTCTCCTAAAAGAGACGGAGTGTCTTGCTTGGGATGGAAGCACAAAGCACATTTCTGCAGCTGTATTGCGGCGAGCAGCACCATGGAAAATATTTATATCTAAAAACAACTACAACTGACAACTAAAATAGTTCGCCAGTTCATCAAATAGTACAATTTTGACAACTCGCAACGTCACTAACTTTTTATTGCTTTCCGTAATAGACCCATAATTTGGCGACGGCTACATTATGTAGTCGTGTAGCCATGATACATGTCATCCACATAATCATTTTCATGTAAGTCTCTGTATTTTAATTTTGACAGAATTTAGTCGGTAACCTTCAGTGGTCTATGTGTTTGGCACTGTTTGAACCAATTTATCTTTCTTTTCTCTACACTACCCATATCCTAAAGGAAGGTAATAAACAATGTCACAATGTCATTTTTGGTGGAAAAAAATAACTATTGTAAAATAGAATATTATGGCATTGTGACATGTTAGCATACCCCGTGAATCTCCTCAATTTCTATTTCTACTGTTTCTTGCAACCGCCTCCACTATGTATCATTTTAATTATTATATAAGAGAAATAAATAAAATTTTATATGTCAACTCGACCTGATTCATTCATTTATGCTTCATATCAGTTAGTTTACGAATCTTGCTAACATTTCTATTTTATTTCATTCAAATAGTAAAGCAGAAAATTCTTATTTTCAATATAATAGAAAATTTTTGAAATGAAAAAGAGAATAGCAACCAAAAAAAAAAAAACTTGCTTTATAATATGAACAATAATTTAATACAATACAACTGAGAATGACAGTAGACTGTAATAATTATACAGTAGCTAATGACGATAATGATGTTGACTAAAAACAGCAAAAAGAAAACCATATAAAAACTCGTCAAAAACCGCAAAACAATTGTTGTCAACCAGACAACAACATGGCCACAGACTAAACCAGTCAACATATTAAACTTTTCATCCATTCCCCAGCATTTTTTTTTTTTAATATTTTTATTGCTTTCCTGTGCCCCAGAGGTAATGTCATGGATGTCCTAGAGTAGTTTTTACATTTCATTTCCTTATTTTATGTGTCTTTTGTTTTCTATTATTTATTTATTTTTTATATTTTTTGAGATTTATCTTGTCGTTTTATAATGCAAACTGAGTTACGGGAAAATAAATAACACAGCGAATGCTCTACATTTTAATTTAAAAAATATTTTTCTATTGTCACGAAACTCTCATATGCACCACACCAACGCATATCAAACTAGGTGGGGTTGTTGAAACAGGTGACAATTTTTGCTGTACCTACGTTTGTGCTTCCAACGTCAAGAACTTGTTAATGTTAATTTATTTACAAGTGCCGTTAAATTAAAAATTCGGGTTTTGGTGAGAACACACTTTGTATTTATAGTCAAATGATTTTTACACACATTTTACGTTCATAAGTAAAACACATTTTCTTTTTAATATTTGTATCAGTTGTTGTTGACATATCGCGTACAAAAATGTGTGTGGTTTTTGGATTGTTGGACAACAACTCCATTCTTCTTCACCTATTTAAAGACGCCTTGCATCACACATGAATTTGAAAAAAAATTAAAAGTTGAAAAATATGCTTCTTCTTCTTTATTTATGTTACACGCTCGCGTTAACATCAAATAATTAATACCGCCGCTGTTTACGATTGAGAATTGTTCTGCTTTTAGAATACTAAAAATAGAGGAACAAAAAGTTATTGCATGTTTAATAAGAATCCATATTTATGAAATCGGCATTTATTAAAATATTTATTTAGTATTTTCTGCATTAAATCACACAAAATTATATAATAATTTGGCATTATTGAAATTTTTTTTTAGTTGGGACCAGCACTCAGGCGATGACCCCTACACATGCGATACATTCTGCTGGAACGTTAGGAAAGGGTGAGTTAGAGAAACGACAGGAGGTGGAGCTTAATTAATTATTTTACAGCTCTGCTTTCGCACGTTCTTTGTTTATACTCGTAGCAGTGCTGAAACTTCGGTTTAGTAGCCATTTTTATTATTATTTTACTTCGCCGGTGCTACAGAATACAGACGAAGAAGGGCGTTCTGATGTGATTGTGGATTGCTATCAGCCAAAGCCGGTATTGTTCAGTGACCAGTGACTATGCCTTCGCCACTGAAATCTTTAGTAATAAATTACTAAATGAAATGGATAGTCAAAAATACTGCTCATATGTATATACCTATTATTATTGTAATGAAATGATTGTACTTTACTGTTTTCTGCCGAAACAGGTGTTCTAATATTTTAGAAAAGGAAACAGTGTAAGCGCATTGTGTTTTATTGTTCAACTTACAGAGCTTCAATTCTAACTTTGTGCATCTTTTAAGGAAGTCAATTATATATAAATATACTTACATAAATATTTATGTAATCATTATTTCTATTGTTCAACGTTAGTCAAAATTCATTAATTAAAATGTTTGATATATGGTTTAGCTGGTCTGTCTATACGAGCATTTTATTTGAAATTGAATATTGAAAATAAATAAATATAATATTATTTGAATATAAAAACGACCTCGAACTTAACAATAAAAATAACAGAGTAATATTACAAATTATTTGGCAATAGAGAATGTTTCTCTGACTGTAATTTATTTGTGATCTGAAATCAGGCCTTCAATATTTGCCGATTTATCGACATTTTCCCCAAAATTATGAAAGTGCCGATTTGCAAATTTTTGGTCCAAAAGTGGAGATAAACACTTATACCCAGTGAAAAAAGTATTGCCTAAGAAGTCAATAAGATGTTGAACTTGTGATGCGAAAGTAGTGCAAGTCGGATTAGTTCTACTTCTGTTTACATATGGGTTGTCATTGCAGGAAGTTCAGTTTTTCGATGCCGATTCGTTGAATTCGGAGTAATGCTCGTGATGTTAAATAAGTACTCCCACGGAGTACTATAAAAAGCCCTGATTCACACCCGCACGATCCATTCACAGGGGTATCATAGTGAAGTGCCTTCAAAATGCTCAGCTGTTTGACTAAAAATGCATGCAAATTATCATTTTATGAAAATTTTCATAAACTTTTCCAAGTCGCACGACTTGTCCAAAAACATGTGTCGCACAGATGCCTTTTTAGTACACACTACCTTACTTTTTTGACACACGTGTCATATTTAGCAGATCGCAGATTGTGCAGGATAGTCCTATAGTTCCAGCACAATGCCTCGCATGTGTAGGAGTCATCTCCTGACAGCTGCTCCCAGATAAAAACTTTTTCATTTCCCTTTATTTTATACAAATGCTTTTTTTTAACTTTAAGAGCGAAAATATGATTTTTTGCTTTGTATTATTCAGTTGTCATTTTTTTTTGTGTTACCACTTCTATAAGAAAAGCCCATATTGAGCTACTGAGTAACTGGAGATACTGAGCAACTGAACTAGTGAACTCAAGGAGCGACATAGTTCAATTAACTGAGCATAGCTAATTGACCGCAAAATTCAAAGAGCCGATGAATGCAACTCCAATATTAATGTTTTTAGTTAATTTCTGGTAAAAAGTGTACAGTTTAAAATTATTACCCTCTTGCTCATCAAGTGCGATATGTATGTACATATCGTCATAAGAATTCGGAAAAGCCCTAAGTAACATGGAAAAAATTGTACGGGAGAAGCAAAATATTTTCAAAATAACTTTTACGCTTGCACTTAGGCATTTACAAATTTTCTTGATAAGAACGTTAAGCATGTAAAATTTTGCAAGAGCAAATATTGCGATAGTGTGCATCATAATCAATCAAAAAGTCGATTTCTAATATTTGTAACTTAAAGTTTTTTTGAAATCATATGACGATATATACATACATCTTTACTAAAGTACTTTAATTGATTATTTCAATCAATAAACTTGTTAGATATTTTTCTGGTATTTTTGTATTTTAGTACATGAACAATTTAACAACATGAGCAATGTAATTCCAAATCGATATTAACTATGTATGTCTTTTCGAAAAGTTTTTATCCAATTTTTTTCGTTTTAAAAATAATATTTATCATATTCATTGACATAAAACAATTCTTTTTTTTTTGTTTAGTACACAAAACAAATGTAGATTTAATTTACATGTTTGTATGAGTGCATATATGGATGCAAGTGTGTGTGCAGTATATTTACCAAATAAACATTTATTGTGGTTGTATTTGAGATTTTCAAATTTCAATATTTATCGATAAACCTCTTTTTACAAATACATGTACATATTCAAAATATATACATATATAAAATATAAATATTTTTTTTTTCTTTTAGTTAATACAATTTAGATTTAGATTATATATATATTTTTATGCAATAAATAGAGTTATTTATTAAATTATTTTTAATAATTATGTTCTATTGTTATAGTTATATGTTATTATTACATTGTAGAAATAATTATATTATTAATTGACCTTTTTTATTATATTTTCTGATATATATTTATTAAGCCTGAGGTCTTTTTTTTTTTTTTTTTTTTTATTTTATTTTGTTTTTTATTATTCGATATTTCGTTAACAACTTGTTAACATCATCAGGAATAATAGGAAATTATAAAAAAATTTTTATAAAATAAATAAAAAACAAAATAAAATAAAAAAAAAAAAAAAAAGACCTCAGGCTTAATAAATATATATCAGAAAATATTGTAGAAATATGTTATTTTACATACATGCAGATCAGAATAACTTCCTTCGTTGGTATTTTTTGTTTGTTTTTTTTTGTTTTTTTTTTATCTGGGACCTGTACTCAGGAGATGACTCCTACACATGCGAAGCATTGTGCTGGAACTATAGGAAAGGGATAGTAGGAAAAACGACAGGAGTTGAAGCTTAATTAATTATTTTACAGCTCCGCTTTTGCACGTTCTTTGTTTGTACTCGTAGCAGTGCTGAAGCTTCGGTTTAGTAGCCATTTTTATTATTATTTTACTTCGCGGGTGCTACACAATACCGACGAAGGAGGGTGTTCTGTTGTGATTGTGGATTGCTATCAGCTGAAGCCGGTATTGTTCAGTGACCAGTGACTATGCCTTCGACACTGAAATCTTCCGACAACAACTGACACACAAAGACACACTAATGCACATCAGAAAAATGCGAGATGTTTTCTATTTATAGTTTTAGTCTGAAACTGGGGTTTAACTCAGGTCAGTTTTTGGTTTTGTAGTCAACGTGCAGACTACCATCCATTGTGTCATCGCCACGGTATTGTGTAGCACCGGTGAAGTAAAATATTTACTAAATAAAAATGCTACTAAAAAGAAAGCTTCTCAATTTAATACGTCTCCTTGACAGAGACGCTACAGCACTGATATAAAACATAAAACGTGCAAAAACAGAGTTGTAAGATACTGAAGCTTCATCTCCTATCATTTCTCCTACTATCCCTTTCCTTTAGTTCCACCACAATGCACCGTATATGTTGGGGTCGTCTCTTTAAAAAAATATATATAATTAAAAAGACCGACATATTTTGTAAAATATTTTTATAATAATGACATTCTTATCATTTAATCAGGTATTTTATTAAACTCTATAGCTTTGGGCAGCAAGCAGATTCAATTGTTTTAAATAATTTTTTTTTTCATTTTCTTTATGAATTATGAATTTATCAATATTTCGATTTTTCTTGAATTTGCAAGATTTCTTTTATAATAAAAGAAAAAAAAGTACTCATTTGTGTTGTTTTCAAATATTTGCACCAATAAACAACTAATCAATAACAACAAGCAGTATAAACACAAAAGCAAACGGAACAAAACAAAGAAACAAAAAAATAAGATAAATAAATAAATGAAAGGAAATGAAATGAAATTAAATTAAATGGAAGTGCCAATATTGTCATAACAGTGAAATTTTTATCCAATTCGAATGAAATTTTAAAACTTTTTCAAATATTAATATTTCGTAAAACGTATTAATTACATTCGGCATAAAAATGGTTAAATTAGCTGATATGAAGCAAGTATCTACGGAATTTTAGAAAATAATTTCAAAGTTGATTGCAACAAATTTCATGGTACGCACAACTATCGATTTAAAAATTCATTTATACTCTCTTTCACGCGAAAAGACTAATTGAAGGTGATTTCCTTTATGAATAAAAATGTTGCGCTTTCCATGGGTAACATTTTCTACAATTGCCAATACCTTTAAAATGCGATAAATTCAAGGGGAGTCAAAAGTAATTATGATTATTTTTTTTTATCTGGGATCAGCAGCACTCAGGAGATGACCCCTACACATGCGATGCATTATGCTGAAGCTATAGGAAAAGGATAGTTAGAGAAACGATAGGAGGTGAAGCTTAATTAATTATTTTGCAGCTCTGGTTGTTGCCCGTTCTATTGTTTTTATAGCAGTGTTGAAGTTTCGATTTAGTAGCCACTTTTATGGTTATTTTACTTCGCCGGTGCTACACAATACCGACGAATTATGGCATTCTGAAGTTATTGTGGATTGATATCAGCTGAAGCCGGTATTGTTCAGTTGACCAGTGACTACGCCTTCGCCACTGAAACCTTCCGACAACAACTGACACATCAGAAAAATGCGAGATAATTTTTATTTTTTTTATAATTTTAGTCTGAAACTGGGGTTGAACCCAGGTGTTTTGGTTTTATAGTTTAACATGCAGACTACTTCAGCCATCCCCACCTCTATATTTGTTATACGAGTATGTGTATATGTACATTGCATTTGGTGCTAATACCAAAATCGTAAGTAGAACTTTCACCAAATACTTGAAAAAAAGCTACGAATGTATAAACATATTTTTTAACAACCCTTAATAAAATGTTGGGGAAAATAAATAAATAGATTTAAAGCGATTAATAAAATATTTGTTGTATAAAGCAACATTTTTGTGAGAAGCTATTTAGGTTAGGTTAGGTTAGGTCGGCAGGATGCTGGATGTAAAGGTCAAGAATGGTCCCAGCCCACTTGGGTCCAATTTATTATGGTCCCATTGTAATACCTGTTGTGAAAAAACTTTCATGTGATGTAGTGATACAGACCAGAGTCTCTGCTACGAATCGAACCTAGAACCTCCCACTGATAAGCTAGCACATTACTCACTAGACTAACGGGGCACACTATTTGTTTGTATATTCCGTAATTCTCAAATATTTTTTTTTGGAAGTTCTTGTATAAACATGTGAATTTCCTTAACATTTTCAAAAAAAAATTAGGTAAAAGGTCTACTGACGATTTTTGTATTAACATCAAACGGCATGTGAACATTGAGAATTGACAATAATAATTTAAAAAAAAAAATGATGTCACTATCACTTTTGCGGTGTCCTAAATCTACAATCATGAGTGCGCGAAATCAAATATTTGCCAAGAAAAAAGTTCATCGACCCAATAATATTAAGGGTTTTAAAGACTTCTAAGTGATTTCGGAAAACTAAAAATTTTGTTTGCAAATTTTCAAAGATCATACGATACATACGATGCTGCATGTTCGTTCTAGCATGAATATAAAAAATATTTGAAATCTATATAAATAAATAGAAAATAAATGACAGTACTACAAAAACATCAACTAAAACTTACCTGTTATGGCAGCCAAATTTAGTAATAATCCAATTAGTTCCATAATGAGTAACCAGGTGATGCAAATAGTTACAATACAATAAAAAGTATGACAGGGAAAAGAAAAACTTTGAAGAAGACACCACTTATGCAAATTTAATAATATTCTTTTTTTTCAATTAGAAAACAAAATCTCTTCTTTTATTCTTTTTGAATTGCACTTGAATTTTTTTACTTTTTTATTTTGTGTCAAAACAATTAACTTTCGCCTACATTAACACACATGATATTTCAATAACATTGAAGTCACTACAATGCAACCTCTAAGGGGCTATTTTCCAAATTACGCTTCTTTTCCTTTCTTTAATTAAGAAAATGTGTTTAACAATTGACTTAATTGACCCGGAATGATAATTTAAACTGAAAAGCCCATTCCAATATATTTTTTTACAACACTACATTAGTTTTATAAAATTTATAGGTTTATTTATTTGTAAATATAAATAATATCGAAATTTCTACAAGCTTAGCGTTCAAGTTTTCAAATATCACTGAGAACTTTATGAAAATTTCTTCCACTTACACTAGACCACCACAGATTTCTTGTGAAATGATTTAGCTTTTTGCTTTTGTTTTTGAATAAAAAATCAGAATACTGCCAAGACAAAAAAAAATGGATTTCCGTTTTTGTTTTATTTTTTTTTAATTAAGTTGTTGGTATTTCAAGTTTTTTTTTTTTTCTTTTCTTTTTTTTTCTACTATTCCAAACGATGACGTAAATTTGTTGATAACATTAAGCTGTTTTTTATTTTATTTTATTTTTTACACCCTGTAACATATTAAATTTGCCAATATTTAACAGCACAAATATTAGCGCACTACTGAGTAAATATTATATTGCAAAGATGCACTTTACCTATGTTTCTTTAATTGAGTGAATGAGTGATAAAACTCTGCAAGAAATAAAAGAAAAAGCCGGCATTGTATGTAATTATTACAGAGAGAAGACGTTATTCTCTCGAGTTTCGTTTTTAAATTCCTGATACATTTAAGCAACATGCTTATAAGTACAGCTGCAACAAGTGTTGTATCTAAATATGTTGAAGAATCGTTCGTTGTTGAATTACATACACAGTACTATATTTTTATATAGAGGGGACTTTTTTTATAACAGTTAGAAACACACCCAGTTACCACCCACACGAAATCAGAAAAATCGTTAAAATTATAGGGAACATCCTGAAATAGTGAAATAACGGTAATAGCTTATTATTACATATTTATTTTTTGCTAGATATTTGAAAAATGAGTAACTTTGAAAAATTTAGAATAACTAATTAAATTGTTCATTATTATTGTTAAGTTATTAATAATTAATTTATTTTTTCGTCAATTCATTAAATTCTTTATTATAAGATATTACTACTTATTAATGAAAATTGTGATATTTTGTGAAGATTTATATTTTCCGATGTACAAAGTAGAAAAAGTACTGTAAGAAATGCGCTTATTTCAACGATAAAAAAAATTTTTTTAACAAATGTGTTAGGCAAACTGCAAATGACATGACCCTAAGCTAACTTGTATTCGAACGCAAAATCGGCGCACATGAAATTATTTTCAAATATACAAGGCGTTCGAATATGCACTAAAATCTTATAAATAAATTACAATATGGAAATGTTGATAGAAGAAATGTAAAACCCTGTAAGTTAAGCGGAACCCTTTCAATAGTATTATTTGTTTTGTTGTTATATCCCGTTGGTATTAATCTGCATTTTACATCACAAAATCCGCCTTACATAAATATTAAGAGGTTATTATGCAATTTTTCATTTTGTTTATCTGCCATAATATACAGTGCTCTTCCGGCCAAATAGAGCAATTTTTATTTTATTGAGGACTTAAACCCTTTGTTCAAATTGTAAGTATATTTTCGGGATTTTAATTATGCCAGTTTCAATTTAGTTATCTGCCTTAATTATCATTGCTCTTGCGGCGAAATATAGCAATTATTATTTCTGTTTGGACTTCAACCCTTGTTTGGAATGTTTTTAAAATTTCACATTTTTAATTATGCCAGTTTCATCTCGTTTATATACAAGAATATTCTTTGCTCTTGTGGCCAAATATAGCTATATGTATTAATTATTTTGGACCTCAACCCTTTGTTGAAATATTATATTTTCGAAATTTTCCTCGGATTAAGGAGTAGTAGCAATATGAAACAGTTTCTGCTAGTGTTTGTCAATTTGATTTACAGACTTTACTTTTGAGCAACGTTACCATTTGTCAAAATTTCCCTTTTTTTAAAGGTTTTTTGAAATGCCACAAAGTTTTTAAGTTTTTAGGATCAACATTAATTTTTCTTTAAATTCATGCAAATTTTAAAGTTTTGTTTATTAATTTTTTATTTACAGTATGTATGATGAAAATATTATTTGATGTTACCATGTAAGTTAAACGATCTTAAAATTTTTCAATCATTATTGCTGCAGCAGTGTTAATCCCACTTTAATACAAATGCCCTAAAATGGTTTTTTCTATATGTAGTTATTTTTTTTTTCATATTTTTAGCAAATCATCTATTTAAATATTAATCTTTAACGAAAAATTAACATTTTATAGCCTTCTCTCAATTGTCATGGTTTTTTAAACAGTTAAAATAAAACGTAAAAAAATATAACATATTGCAATTTTTTCAATTCAGGCTGTCAGTTTCTTATAATATAGACATTAAATTAAAAAACGAACATGAGTTTCGGGGTAAATTATTTCGTATAAAGCACGAGGCACAAGCTTCAATTTTGTGCCTTTTATAACACTTTGCACAAACAACATTTGTTATTCTTCGCTTCGAAGAGGGACAAACTGAACATATCTTCGTTTTTCTATTTTGATTTTGTGAAGGTATATTCTCGGAAACTGTGATTTTGAGCTGATCTTGAATATCATTTCTGACATTGGGGATTATTGTTAACGTATCCAGCTTGATTTTTTATGAGTCCCGAAAAAAGATTTTTCATGCAATTAACGCGATTTATAGGTTTTGGACAGCTTTAAAACCTTTTTAAAAGCATATTGTGCGAGTAAATTACATATGAATTAGTAAATGTCATGTTAAAAATTGGCCACCTGTTCGTTATTCTTCAACAGCTCATAACACTGCACATCTGATCGAATGTACCAACTCCTCCATTGCTACTATTAGAAATCTCCCCCGTGCTGGGTTTATTTGTTTTGGGATTTATAGACATAGTTAGCTTATTCGTTACACGATGATAAAGGTAAACCACTTTGTTTTGGCTTCTAAGATAAAAGGGTTAATTTATTGTCGCAGCAAAACATGGTCATACAACACTTGAAGTGAGCGGTCAATTAGCTCCGTTTAGTTAATTGAACTATGGCCTTCTTAAGTTCACTAGTTTAGGTACTCAGTAATTCCAGTTACTCAGTAGCTCTATATGGGCTTAACTAAAATCAACTTTTTCTTATAGAAGTGGTAACACAAAAAATGACAGCTGAATAAAAAACAAAAAAATATATTTTCGCTCATAAAGTTAAAAAGTATTTGTATAAAATAAAGGGAACTTAAAAAGTTTTGGTTTAAAATATAAAAGTGTTTGTTCCCACTGAATTTTTTTAAAAAATGAAAGAGAACGAGAAAGAAACAGGAGATCAAATTGTGTTTACATAACAGAGCTTTGTGTATCAAAGAAAGAGAGAAAGATGGACAACGGAGCAAAATGAGCTCATTGAAATGACTGGCCCACTTCATTCACATGAGTGAATCGTTCAAACAAAATATGTCGTTCTCGAACTACACAACTCTAAAACTTTGATATCTACAATCTATGGAACATAGACGAACGAAAAATGTCACCTGAAGAGCTTATTTTACTTGATAAATATACTTTGTATTTTCCTGTATAAAGTTTTGTACATTTTTGTTTCTTATCGAGATAAATTATATCTCCCACTGTCTGTTAGAAAACATGTTGCATGTAAATAAATAAATTTACCAAATTTTACGTAAAAAGTAAACAAACCCACCTAATAATGGAATGTCGCCGACAAATTTTCGCATGTGTGAATGCGAATTAAGAAACAAAAGATAATTCTATAATTTTTCTTCGAAATCAAGACGTATCAAACTAGGTGGGGTTCTTAAAACAGATGGCTAACTTTATCTGCACCTACGTTTGTGCTTCACACATGAAAAACTTGTTTCAAAATTCTGTTTTTGCTGAGAATTTGTATTGTATTTAAAATCAAATAATTTTTACATCTATGTTTGTTATACGGTTTCGCTGGTCTATTGCGGCATTTCATTTGGTGCTAATACCAAAACCTTCAGTAGACCCGTAACGAAATTCCTGAAAAAAGTTAAGAAATATTACATATTTATACTCCAAAAAAAATATAGAGAATTACGTAATATAAAAACAAAACAAACCAACTAGTTTCTTTAAAACTTTTCCCTATACAACAAAAATTTTATTATTTGATTTTATCATATTATCAAATGATTTTAAAAAATTAGAAACCTGACGCACACTTTTTCTTCATAAGTAAAACACATTTTCTTTGAAATATTTGCATCTGTTGTTTTTGACATATCGCCGACAAAAAACATGGATTATTGTATAACAACTCGATTCAATACTACCTAGTTAAAGGCGGCTTGTTCGAAATGTTCGCCCAAGGCAAATTCATTACCAGCTGGTAAACTCACTACCTAATTCGCCCGTCAGCTGATTCAACCATTTGTAACGTTTTTTAGCGCCGAACGTCAAACTTTTCTTACTTTTGTGAAAGAGTTAAGAAAAGTGGTTGTAAATAATTTTAAAATTTAATATTATAATAAGAGGAATGCAGAATATATTACTTTTTGTAATAATTACTTTAACTTTTAACTAATATCACACTAATTTGGCACGTCCTTTTTACGTTATGTTATATTTAGCAAAACACATGTATACCAAAAATTTGATGTTCAGGTGCAAAACGAAATGACGAAGTTGCTCTCTTTTACTCTTTGACTACTTTCACTTTTATTGTCCCAATATTAAGGTGGTTTTTTTTCAGTTGTTTTTCCTACATTAGAAATTTAAATTATCTATGTACATTCATACTATAGTACGACATAAATTAATTACCAATATTCTCAAAAAGAACATATATTTTCTAAATGTAAATGTACTAGAGTGCTCGAATATGAGACAGTGTACGATATACTATGTAACCTACTGTTTGTTTATTTATAGTGTAATTTGTTATAATAATATTTGTTAAATAAACGTTAAAAAAAAAAAATTACGAAGTTGCCTTGCGACAACCTTGTTTTAATAAACCTTTTGCCTGGCTTAAAACGTTCGTGTATAAAAAAAAGTACTTTTTTTGTTCATTGGCCAGATCAAGCCGTACCAATCAAGGTGGCGTTGTGGCAACAGGTGGCAATTTTTTGCTGTACCTACGTTTGTACAAAAAATGTCAAAAACACATTGTTTTGTAATATTTTCATTAGCTGTTTTTGACATCTCTCGAACAAACAGCGTTTTGTAGTACAACAACTCAATTCAACACCACCTTGTTAAAGACGCCTTAGGCCAGATGTTAGTCAGAGATTTATTTGCCGTAAATGAAGTGGAAAATACGATATTAAAGCAGTATACATACATAGGAAATTCACCGAATTGTGATATAAAAAAAATAAAAATTGTAACTGGAACAAAAATTTTAAATAGAAAACGTAGGCAGCAAAATGGTGATACCCAAAGAAATTTTAAGTGATTACAAAGAACAATACGAAAAAGCCTTTATGATGGTCAATGAAGAAAGTAAAAATGACCCGCCGACGGATCCATATCGCTCTCACTACAAGGCCAGAGATATACTATTGCAGATGAAAGAAGATCTTAAGAATTCTTTGGTTTCTGTGCAGGCTGAAGAAGCTGATGACGGAGTAAATGATTTTACATATCAAGTGATACAAGCATTTGTGTGTCGTGATCTGGGACGCATATACGTTTTCTGCGAAGAGGTTCCAACCGGGGAGAACTATTTCAAGAAATGTTTAGATTTGGTTAAAGAACGGAAAATAGATCCAAAAGGTGTTATTCCATATGTAGGGGCTCTGAACGAATTAGGTATAGTGTGTGCTAACCGTGCTGAATACAATAAAGCACATGAATATTTGACTGATAGCGAAAAGGTCTATAAGGACTTTAAAAAATCTTCCAAAAATGCTTTAGCTCCTTATGATATATTTGGAACTGAGGAAGAAATTGAGACTGGTAAAGGTAATGAGGAGTTAGAGAGTCTTTACACATTGTGCACTTTCTATATGGCACAAAATTATGGTCATTTAAAGGAGCTTGAAAAATCGGCTCAATATTGTCATTTAACATTGAGACGACAACTTGAAACTAAATCATATGAAGCCATAGATTTTGCTTTAAATTCTGCTACTTTATCGCAATATTTTATAGGTGAGAATATGTTCAAAGAGGCTCGTCATCATTTGGCTGCTGCGAGTTTGGTGATGGCCGAACATAAAGAACAAATGTTAACTCCAACCGACTTAACAGATATTCAAAAACAAGATATTGAAGAAACGTTTAAACATCGGTATGCTGATATGGCACGTTGTTGGGCAAAGTATGGTTTGGGTCTTTTATCTGCTTCCAAGGATCGTCTCTTCAACGACGACGATGATGATAAGTTATCAGATGGTAAGATTACAATTAAATCTGTAATTTATTTTAAATGCGTACCATTAATTCTCTTAGGTTTTAAAAGTCTTGAAATAAATGGCTATTCTTATACATTCCCCAACATGCCTTTGGATTCTTACGAGAAACTTATAAGCTGTGATTACTGTTTAACATTCGATGACGCCAAAGAAGTCTACCATTTTGTTATTAAGTGGTTAGATATAGCCAAAGAGTATTACACATCCGAAAGCGAAGCTTCGGAATATGCTAAAATTATAAAAGACTACGCAGAACTTTATCAGCATATTGCATTCTTCGAAGAAGATCCCGTTAATCAGTCAAAAATGCAAAAACGTAGGGCTAAATATTACGAAGAACTAATAGCATTATTAAATCCAGTATTTTACATGACAATATGCCGTGAATGTTGGTACGGAGCTGGTCTTGCATACTGTGCTATTTTAGATATTAAACTGGACTGTTTTAAAGGAAATCGCACTCCAAGTCCTCACGAGCTTAACAAAATCAACCAGGTATGCCAGAACGCTATACAGAATTTTAAGAGCTTTATTGATTCGTATACTGATAAAGATGGTAACTTAAAGACTAACATCGATGGAGAAGAACATCACACTTTACTCTATGCTCATTTTCATATGGGAAGACTCTACTATAAAATAAGAACACCTGATCAGAATCTTCAATTGGAGAATCTGAATAACAGCCTTAAGTATTATAAAATGTTTACCGACGAATGTGCTAAGCATGAGGAGGCAGCTAAAGCTTTGCAGGCTGAAGTTGGAGTTTGCGGTGAAATGGTACAGTTATTGCCTTTAAAAATAGGTAACATTCAAAAGCGTTTACATAAATAGATAGACATTTTAAGAGAATTATTAATTTATTTATTATTAATTAATTATTAGTATTAATTATTATTTATTTATTTATTTGTATGCATTTTAACTGCAACATGCCTCAATTCTTGTCAATGTCTAGTTAATGCGGCTTCTTGTTTATTAAATTATAGCAAAAAATACTCTTTTTTTTTATTTCATATTGATCGGTAATACATACCTTCTTGCATATAATTTGGTATAAAATCCTTAGTCAATGAATTGTTATGAGCGAATGGTACATTTATTAAAATGTATTTGATAAACAAAATTAAATAAATAAACTACTTGCTTTGAGATTTGCCTTTTGATTTAACGGATACACTTTGAACTGAACCCATGGAACACCTTACAGCTATGGAATTAGTGGGCTTTCGTTTTGAATATTCTTTTTGTACTCTCACAGCAAGTTGTCGAATAGGTATTGCTGTTATTGTATCCAACAAATTAGCTTTCGCATATTCTAGAACTTTCTCAACTATACCTTCAATATTTATATTACGCCAATCAAAATTTGTTTCCTTTTCCAGGTTATCTACAATAAACTGAACAGTATCTTCATTTTGGAACTCATCTAATGGCAGAACTTCTATAAGCTCCTTAAACATGTGTGTTAGTATAAACTGTGTTTTGTTCAATACACCGGCAGCTTGCTTCAGAGTAAATTTTGCATTATCATAAATTCCTGACACTACATCTTCAGTATTCACATCCGAACGCTCATAATCAAACACGCACAGTATTTCACTGAACATTTTTTGTAAGTCTTCCCGGCACAAAAGCATCAGATACTTTTTTGGTATTATATTTTGCAAATTGTCTATAATACAATCCATAATGTTATCGGTGACATTACCTTCGAAACTATAAGCAGCTTGTCCCAAAAAACGTGTTACTTTGTAAGCATAATTTCGCACATTTTCTTTGCTGGTAATTTTTCCAAAATGTTTTATGAATAATTTTTGGACAACTTTTTGACAACGCTCTATTATAAAATCGTCAGGTACCATACCGGCTTGAAATGATGCAGTATTCAGGATTTCAGTGGACATCATTTCTTGATGTGCAATAGTTTCCGTTGTTTTCTTTTCTCCGTCAATTTGTAGCGGTTTGGATTTCATGCGTAAAGTACAAATTTCTCTCTCTAAAAACTGTGCTTACAATTTTTTATTTTAAATTAAATCTGGTTAATAATATACATATGTATAATTGAATATTTACTTTTATTTGTTCCTTTTGTTCACGATCAATTACCAAAAGTTTTTCTATATCTCGTTCTAAGTCAAGATTTGGTAGCTTGGACCATTTCATATAATTATTTTCCTGATTGGCTAATAATTTTTCCAAAAGAGAATTTTCTTCCGTGAGCACCGCTAAAATATTTACTTTATTTGAATTCTTTTGGGTTTCCACAATAAGTTCCTCTTGGGCTAAAGCCAATTCTTTCTGAAAATATGAAATTTTCAATAAAATAAAAGATGAAATTTTAAAAGTATCCGAACACAAAATCTGTTCGTACTTTCTTTTTTGTAATTTCCAAGTGAAGCAAATGTAAATCTTCCTCAGTCGTCGTCTCCAATTCAAACACATATTTGCGCAAAACTTCTTCCTCTAATTCATCTAAATTGACAATCATACCGAATTTTTTCATCATTTCTTGGCGAATTTTTTCTTCCAGACACGTGATCTCAGAGCGCATGAACTTGATGTCTGTATTCATTCGACGCAAGTGAACAATATTTATGCGGTGCAAACGTTTTGTCTCTAGTGACTCCAAATTTAATTGATCTACTCGATTTTGAAGCTTCAATATAAGGGACGAATTGAAAAGTACAGCTTTGCTTAAATCGCGAAAATCTTCGCCCTCTCGAAAATGTTGTATCTGGTGCATTTGCAATACAACTGATAAATTAACTTTATTCAATTCCTGTTGACGTTTGCGCTGAAGAAAAAGGAAAGTAATTCTAAAAATGATTCTTCTGGTTAATGCAACTTATTTACTCGGAACTTCATTAAGATCTCATTTTCTCGATTATATATATCGGTGCTGTTTTTCATCAGTTTTTGAGCTTCTTTCACTTCGTTCTTTTTGTCATCAATTTGCTTTAAGGCTTCAATTAGAGAACGCTCTAGTTCATGTCTCTCAGACCGAAGTTTAAAAGTTAATTCATACATCGGCTTCTCAAGACCTGATGGACAATAAGACTCGTCTAGAACTATGTTCATTATATCGGCTGAATTAATGCTTTTAGCAGCGTATTCTTCTTCATCAGAGGATCCGTCTTCAGAAGAGGATTCTGATGACTCTGGAAAAAATGTATATAAAATAAATAACTTTTTTTCTCAGCTTTTTCAAGAATTTGGGTAAAGGTCTACTCTCGATTTGGTATTAGCACCAAATAAAATGTACATATAGACCTGGTAAACCATACATATAACAAACATATATATGTAAAATAAATCATGGGAGTTTATGAGAAGCGTACTGATACTTTTGCTACATATTGTACTTTATCCAAATTTAAATGTCAACATGTGCTGTGTGTGAATTCGTATTCATTAAATTTTTATTAATTGATTGCACAGAAAAACAAAATAAAACTTCTTTTTTGTTGCATAAAGTTTGTCTACTGTTGTTTACTAATTTGGGTGCGTTGATTCAAATCTACCTTCAGATTTTTTGTAGCAGCTCTAGTTAGTGAAATACAGGTACCGTCTTAAATTTACATAAGTAGTCGATAGTTTCTATCAATAGCGGTGTAACTTAACTAGTTCCTTTATACATTTCAGTATGTCTACCTCAAGAAGGACGTGTTTAAATAATCCTGATTGTTTTTGTGTTATTTGTGGAGAATATATGTTTCAAAAATTTCGTTTAAATGTGTCGGACTTTGTGAAAAAGGCATACTTGGACTACTCTGGGTTTCCGTTGCCGTCAAACGCTAAAACTTGGATACCAAGTTTGGTATGTAAAACATGTGCTGAATCTTTGCGACTGTAGGCAAACAAAAAAATACCGACTTTTAAATACAAAGCTCCTATGATTTGGCGTGAACCATCCAACCATCATGACGACTGTTATTTCTGTGTAATGAAAATCATAGGAATAAACCATAAAAATTGCTCTAAGTGGATATATCCAAACTTAAAATCTGCTATAAGACCAGTCTTGAGTATTAGTGACACATCAACACCACAGCACCCATGTACATTTCCGCAAAATGCAGACCAGTGCAGCGGACAAACCGAAAACGACGACAGTGGTAGCGACAGTGATTTTGATTGCTACGGTAGTCCCCGACCATTTAATCAAGATGATCTATATGACTTGATCAGGGACCTTGGACTTTCTAAATTGGCATAAGAAAGATTGAAAGAAAGAAATTTGTTGACCAGAGGAACGAAGATATCGTACTACCATAACAGGGAAAAAGATTTACTTCCTTTCTTTACTCAAAAAGATAATTTTGTGTTTTGTACTGATATTCCGGGCCTAATGACTGCAATGGAATTAAAAGAGTATAATCCAAATCAGTGGCGGTTGTTCATTGATTCGTCAAAGCGAAGTTTGAAATGCGTACTTTTACATAATGGTAACGAACTTGGTTTCTTACCTATTGCTCATTCTACAAAGGTTAAAGAAGAATATCCTACAATATCTTTAGTTCTCGACAAAATCAAGTACAAGGAACATAACTGGGTTGTATGTGTTGATTTGAAAATGGTAAATTTTCTCCTGGGCCAACAAAGTGGCTACACAAAATATCCCTGTTTCCTATGCTTATGGGACAGCCGAGCTCAAGCTGAGCACTGGATAAAAAGAGACTGGCCTTCTAGGGAGGCTTTGACTCCCGGTAAGCAAAATGTAATTAATGTTCCACTAGTATCCAGAGACCGAATTATATTGCCTCCTTTGCATATAAAACTGGGGTTGGTAAAACAGTTCGTAAAAGCTCTTAACAAAGATGGAGAATGTTTCAAATACATTGTAAAAGTGTTTCCAAAATTGAGTAGTGAGAAAATCAAAGGTGGTATTTTCGATGGCCCACAAATCAGGAAGTTGATAGATGATAAAATTTTCAGCAACCATATGACACCTGTCGAGAAATGTGCATGGGAAGAGTTTGTTTGTGTAGTGAGGAATTTTTTGGGCAATAGGAAATGTGACGGCTACGTTCAGCACGTTGAACAGTTGCTGATACACTTCCAGCGACTTGGATGCAACATGAGTATTAAGCTTCACTACCTTCACAGCCATTTAGACTATTTTCCTGAAAATCTCGGAGACCTTAGCGAGGAACAAGGAGAGTGCTTTCACCAGGATATTCGCACTATGGAGGAGAGGTATCAGGGACACTGGAATGAACATATGATGGCTGATTATTGTTGGAACAATCAAAATAGTACTCATATAACATCTCACTCTAGAAAATCCAAAAAAAAGAAATTTTATTTAGAATAAATATATTTAATTAATTTTTTAAACTTAAACTATGTGCATTTTCAATGAAAAATCCTGTCACATCCTAACTCCAAAACTAGAGCTGCTACATGAAACGGCATATATTTTTGAAATCAGCGTGGAAAAACTATTCAGATTCATGTAATAAATCTCATGCAACAGACATGCTGTTTTCCAGTGTTATTTATGTTTTCTTTTCTCATATTTTTATATGTGTATGTATGTATGTATGTAGTATGTATCAGATATTGAAACCGTAATACGATAAACTTAACTTTCTTATATTTTTCATTTGTTAAAAATTACAAAAATAAAATATCAAGATTTGAAAATTCAAATTAAAAAAAAACTTTGTTTTGGGATTGCTTCTGACAGGATTCGAACCTGAGCCGGATTAAAAAAATGTAGTGTGTTTAATATTTGTGCTTATTCGTATAGTTTTTTTTTTAATTTTTTATTATTATTTAAAAATCGTCCAGCTTTGGAATAACAAATCATTATAAAGAATATTATCATTATTAAAATTTCTATATTTCATTCGATTTTTGTTATGTATAAATTTTTGAATTAAAAATAAAAGCACCATTTATAACAACAAATTAAGAATGTCAGAAGGTGTCTTGAGTTGTAAAGGTACTTTGCCAATACTGTAACCTTTTTATTAGCATTTAGTTAATACCACAACCACCATGACAAATATTAATACAAGTAACTATATTAATATTATTCTCGTATTCTTATTTTTGAAATGTTTTGTATATATACAACTCAGTTGCACTGAAAGTTGGAAGTGTGTGTCTTCTGTTTGTGATGGCACGTAGCTGGACATTGATCGCTAGACCGTTATTAGTGTTTGCAGATCTGCTCAGTGGCATCCGTCACACACTATTGTTCCCAATAAAATTGCTTGACAGACGTTTGGTTGAAACTCAAATGCCGGTCTTCTGTTGCAACGACGACGGGTCGAACACGCACAGTAAAGCCGATGTCTCCCAATGGGCTAGTGGCGAATGATGAGGTTCATTCCACATCATTCAACAAAGCTATTGGTGTGTTAACATTCGCTGTGAGGCCAGCAATCGGATTTCCCACTCTGTCGTTTTCAAAATTTCTTAGTTAAGTAACTTAGTAGCTTAGCTTCGGATTTTCGTAAATTTGCAGTTCAGAACACTTCCAAATCTGTGGCATTGCCGAGCAAATTGCCCATTTCTTTTGTTAAAATTTTGTATGAAGAACATTTATATCCCACCCCACCAATAACATTATTAAAATTAAATATTATAAGGTGTGTGAAATGAAATTTAAAAGAAAATTAGAATGTTTATAATCTCAGCAAATGTTATAATGAGGGTTGTATCTTTGTGAGTTATATTTATTATATGGATATCACGGCAAAACCGCTTAATGAATTTGGACGAACTTTGGTAGACGGGTAGCTATCGCTCATTTACTCAAACACGTCGTAATTAAAAAAACTATTTTTATAAAAAAAGAAACTACAGTTTACAGAAAAATGGAAAAAATTCGATGTATTTTTTACGCAAGCTATAAAGCCGATATGAACATTAAGAAATTGTGCTTTATTAACTAAAAAAAAATGGTATTTATAGAATTGTGACGTTATAGAAGTAAATGAACAATATGATATAGAGAAAAATATGGCGTATTTTTTTTAAAGAGCAAATCAGGAAAAAAATTTACTCTTTCTCTTTTTTCGAAATTTTAAACGTTTATAGGTCTGTATTAGTAATGTTACGAATAACGTAAAATTAAAACGAATATTTTGGAATAGAGTAAAAAAAAAATTTACTACTTAAAGTGGTGGGAAAATTACATAAAATAAAATTATTTTCATCTAAAAAAAACTTTTCTTTCAGTAAAGCAAAAAACAAACAAAATATAAGTAAAAAGATATGGTTATATCTTAGAAATTTTGTTATATGGTTTAGCTGCTGACAAGAAGAACAATTAATTTTGATAATAAATTATTATTTATCTAAAGAAGTTAAATTCTCGACACATAATTTTAATAACCAGAACTAGGTTCTTGCATTTTAGATAAAATACTTGCTGAAGCAAAACCATTTTGTACAACGTAATATTTAGTGATGTCACTTTTGGAATATGTTTTTCTGGGATAATTAATATTTTAATGTCATTAGCATGTAACAGTTTTGAGGGTGATATGCTTATTGGAGTATTAAGGTACAAATTATTTTACTTTAAATTTAAAATAAAATTATGAAATCAAAAACTAACTACTTTCTTAAAAATAACCTTAAAGCTAATTTTTTATACTCCATAACGCGTAAACTCACCAATTAATCAATATTAATACTAGGCACTCAACAAAAAATATAAAAAATCTAATTTTGTATATTCTTTTTTCAAAAAGTAATCTACTCAAAAAAGTTAATTCGGCAAAAACTTAAGAATACGGAAAACTTAAGTGTTGGTTTTTGTTTTATTATTATTATATGTATGTATGTATGTCGATTCCCTGCTAAAAGTTTGAAGATTGTTTTGACGAGTGCGATCATTTCACTACTCAGACGACTACTGGACGAGTGCATCGTTGTTTAGGTACATTGGCGAGCATTGGAAGATTGTTAGTGGTCAACACTTGGAATCGACTCTTCCAAATGATAGTTTTACGAGTTGTTGTGATGATTTTTCTACGATTGTATTTTTTATTTAACAGAACAATCGTTTTGACGACCCTTGAAAACTCGTTATTTCACCACAATCGTATTTTACTCATTTGAATTATGCTTTTGCAAGTCTTTGACGATTGTTGGACAAGACAAAGAAGTCAGCATGGTTTAAGTTCCTTCAAAATCGCCTTTTTCGAATTGTGGATCTATTGGGGGAGTAGTTAGCATGTTGGCTTAGCATGTTTATTACTTTATTTTAAGCCAAAATATAAATTAATTTTTGTTTTTATGTTTTATTTGAAAAATAAAATTTTTGTTTAGCTTAAATTTAAATAATTCTTTTTAAATAAAAAGAAAACTTAAATATTGGCGCTGTATGTTGACTTTACAGGGCAACTGTATATTGTCTAAATAGGACCAGACGGCGACGTAGGGTTAAGATATGCCTCTCCGTGGGTAAAACCTAGTATGATATATTTTCGATTTAGAGTTCTTCGCTTGTTTCATACATATTATTGGAGTTAAAATGCTGGAGCATTTCAGATGTAGGAGTGAAATTGTGGTATTTATTATTTAGAGAAGGTTTTAACCCTTAAAACACTGTCAGAAGATGAATTTGAGGAAGGAAGACTCAATTAAATAAAACTAAAGCTAATTTACTAAGTCTAGAAAATTTTGTATTGTTACTACCATCTCTTCTTTGCCCAACTTTATACTATACTTTCTAATAAAGTTGAATTATTAGACAGACAAATATAAAATCCTGTAAAAAAACCTTAAATATACACATTTACCCCCTAAAATATTTTACCCCTATATGGAAAAATCGCCCTTAAATCTGGGGGGAAAAGCCCTAACCAGACAACTATGACTAGATCTCACTGTACGCAGACGTTCTTTGCTTTGAGTAGGGTAGGATAAAAGTTTTGTGCATGCTTGTTACTCGCAACGACTAATATGGACGGAGTGCGCCAAAAAGCTCTCTAACTTAGTAAAAATATCGAAGCATCTCTAGGGTTAAATGTAATAATTGAATGATAATAATATATGTATGTATGTATGTACTAATTAAAAAAGGTACTCAACTTACCATCTGAGCCTTTGACTAGCTTGGGAGGACGCCATTTTTTCTTGAAAATTCTTCGCAAAAAATCGAAAAAATTATGACCCTTAATAGTGGCCATAAACTTCGACTGAAGCGAAGCGATTTGCTCCTTTATACGATCACAATTCCTGCGTATATCTTCGATTTGACGGTTTAACCTATTTATGGAAAATTGGGCCTGATTGCAAGTCTTCATAGCCTCGTCGGCCTTGCTTAACAATTTATTTTCTATCTCTTCGCTGTCACGTAGTATATACAATTCTTGGTTAAGAGTCATCAAGTATGCGGTCATAAATATGATCGCAAATTTAGTTTGTAAGCGTTCGTTGTGCAGATCTCTTAGGCGTGAATTAAATAGACGAATCATCATATCAATTGAATGAAGAATATTTTCTTGCTCCAACATTAAATCCAATAGCCAACGATAGCGTAACTCTATTAGCCAAGGTGTAGGATTTTGTTCAGAATTGTCATAGTAGAGAGGATCAGTTTGATTGGGCAACTTTTGTAGTTGATCGATCAGCTCATGATCTTCTGGGAAACGATCTACACTTTTAATGTCTAATGTTAAGTATTTTTCCAATTCAAGCAAAGCCTCTTGAGTTATAGATGTATCGACTGGTGGCGGCGGTGGCTGAGGAAGAAGATCTTCCACACTTTTGTCTAAATATAGAATATCATTTATTTCTATATTACAACTTGGTGCACAATGTTCTTCCAAATTCAATTCAGGCCACTCATCTTCCATATTAAGTGGTGGTATATCAATTGAAAATTTACGATTCTTTTCTGGTAGATATGAATGTAATTCCTTCAAGCGTTCTTGTTTTTGTTTGATTAGTTGATAAAGACTTGTTTTCTCATCTCTCAGTTTGAACATTTTGCCATTGAAATCATTTACAATTTCACTTAAACGTTCTCTCAGTACAACAATTTCTTTGTACTTCAATGTTAATGTCTGAAAAGGTTGTAGTTCATATTCGCGCCCAGTTTTGAGCTTATAGTCTCCTATATTTTTCTCAGCTTCCTGAATTTTATTATCATCTTCTGGATGATTACGATTGATATCTGGTTTTAATTTTTTAATTTTGTCCCAGAGATAAACATGTTCTACTTCATACGATTGCCGGGAGCGATAGCTACGCAGTAAACGCAACATTTTGGCACTAAAGCGTGGTATTATAGTATTGGGATCGCGTCCAAAGAAGAATGTTTCAATGGTTAGTTCGGGCATGCTTCCTTCTTTTTCCTCGGCAAACGTAAATAGTGTAGCCCTAAGAACAGTAAAACAGTTGAGCGTATAAGAATTTTAAACCAACTTGCTATTAAACTGTATATTAAAAATAGTACATTTGCATTTGCTTAACATATCGGAACAAGTTTCAATAAAGCAAACGCAAAATTACTATTTTTGGGATGTTCTTTAGTATGTCTTACACATTTGCTACTGTTGGTACAACTTCTCGATTTGTAATGTCGTCACTGTTAGATGCAGCATGTAGATAATGTTGAATTATTTTGTTAATGTAAATCTTAATGGGTGCATATCGTCCCTACCATATCAAACTATCCAATATGCAAATTATTTTTTTGGTTTTCAGATTCGTTAGCTTACTCCTGCATTATGTGTGACTCTCATTGTGCCAAAATCTTAAATGCCTTAATCTAACACAAACGCGGTAAAGCGTTTGATCGAATAATTACGATTATGCGTCAGGCTATTGCTTTTTAAACATGTCAGGCTCTACAGTTATTACAATTTACGGTGTCAAACGGTACTTATTTTAAAAGTGTTACAGTTGGCAGGCCTGAATGATCAAATATCCAAATCTGAAGTCTAAAATCTTGGAAAAGTTCAGTCGCTAATAAAGGTAACTATTTTTTTTGTAATTTATTTTTATCGAGTACTATCTTTTACCCGCGGCTTCGCTCCCGTTATTCTCTCCATCGGTTATACAGTTTCGGAAAGGCATATCTTACACCTACATTGCCTCCTGGTTCTACTTAAAAAGATGCAAATGTTTCCTTCTAGACGCAAAAACATAAATACATTTAAATTTCATTAAATTCGGGTAGATGGTCTCGCTGGCGTGGAAATTGCCCCTACTTTCCCTCGTGGTCCTAGTTCTAAAAAACGTAATACCCTATAGCCTTCCCGGAGTTGCACAATTGCCAATGTGCCTTTTAAACTCAAATACATCCAAATTTTAAAGTTCATCTAAATCGGCTATGTATTTTTGGAGAGGCCGAAATTTTCCCCATATCGCCCTCCTGGCCCTAGTTTTGAAAAAGTACATTACCTGTGAGTATTTTTAGATGCAGATCTGTCTATGTTCTAAATTTCATTAAAATCGGTTTGACCGGTTCGGAGGGGCAAACAATTCCCCTTTATCGCCCTCCTGGTCCTACTTTTGAACATGTGTATAGCCTATGAGTATTTTTAGATGCAGATCTGTCTATGTTCTAAATTTCATTAAAATCGGTTCGAACGTTTCGGAGGGGCAGAAATTTCCCCCTTATCGCCCTCTTGGTCCTATTTAAAAAAAAAAAAGTAATACCCTATAACCTTCCCGGAGTTGCACAGACTAAGTGCACCAAATTTCATCGCGTTTGGTGCACAAATGGTGTTTATATTATGAAATCTGTTAAAAACCATGTGGAAGGAGTAGCATAATTAAAAAAGCGGGCGTAAAGGTGGGTGTGATTAAAAAAAAGTAGCCTATAATTCATTCAAGAGTCCCAATTATATGGTGTGAAAATTTCAGGAAAATCTGTCCGGCGGTTTGGGCTCCTATAAGGTACAAACAAACAAACAAACACCCATACATTTTTATATATGTATTTGGATTTATTAGTGAACTACGATCTAATTAGATAAGTTAAAATAATAATTGTAATTTTTTTTCAATTTGGGAGCGCTTTTATTTAATTGGAACTATGGGAAACTTATGCACAACTATATCGACCCCTGTGCGCGAAATTATCGTATGTTACACTTTTTTCGAAATCGACTTTTTTATGCAAAATGGTTCTAAATCCATTAATTCATCTGCAGATAAAGTATTATAGCGATAATTGTTATAGTTATGGAGATAACACTATGTACATTTTATCGTATGTAACAGTTACTGCTCTCAGGCAAATAAAAAAAAGACGAATAGAAACGCTCCCCTGTGAAATTTAGTTTTTGTAACATACGATAATTTCGCGCACATGGGTCGATATAATAATAAAAAAAAAAATCTTTTAAGCGTGCGAAGCCACAGGAACGTCTAGTTAGAACTGTAGTACATAATTTTCCCCCTTGTCGATTAAAGCTCCGGCGATTCATATAAAGATAGTACATTTTCACCCATGGAACCTTGTAGCAAAATAGTATTTTGTCTTTTTTGTCAACATAAAAAGTTATTACAAAGCAAAATATACAAAATCCCATATTCGCACATTTGAAACAACGAATCAAGGAAAATTGAGAATCACTCAAATGCAAACTAACGAATGTGATTTTTTGGTAAGAAAAAACCAATTATCTGAAAAATCATTTTAAAAACTGATTTTGAGTTCACATTTGATTAATAATTTTTTTCTCTACTGAAAAGTACTATTAAAATCGGTTTGACATGGTAGTAACGATATGCTGTATTGATATTATTGGATTTGTAATGTGCATACATACATACATATATCAAAATAATACTTACACATTTTTTTTTAAGGCTTCCAATTTGAGGTGTTCTTCAATATCAGCTTTAATTGAATTAAAATTTGCATCTAATTCTCCTACCCGAAAGGTGTATACAACTAAATTGCATCTTAAAGTAATCCAATAAAGTTATAAATATTACAAAATTTATTATTCATAATGTTATATTGTTAAGCCAGTCTATAACTCATCACTAGACTTTCAACCACATTTTTGAAAAAGCTAAAAAGTCTAAGTGTTCCTAGCTAATGCACATCAGAAAAAGTGCGAGATGTTTTTATGATTTAGTCTGAAACTGGGGTCGATCCCAGGAAATTTTTGGTTTTATAGTCAACGTACAGACTACATCAGCTTAATTAGAGAAAGTAGATGTAAATCGAATAAAAAAATACTTGTTGCATAAAATATTGTTTGCGTCCTCCTTCGCAAATAGTTGAGCAATAAAAAGTCAGTAAATTTAAACGAATAAAAGAAATAAAAAGCGCAACTTCGGAGTTGTGGAAGAAATTATTTCAATTAACCATCTGTCTCTACTCCCTTTCCAACTAGTTCCGGTGGAATGCATTGCATACGTTGGCGTCAATCCCTTTGCCCTGGTCAAACAAAAATTTTGATGAAGACTAAAAATAAATCAAATTCAATAGTAATTTATTACGAAGCGTAAATTGGGCTATTGTGTCTTAAGGAATGTATACACGATTGTCATTTACTACATTATTGACAGATATTGCATTGTATGCCAATAATATTGTCACAATTCTGACAATCGTGAAAACACCCATCATTTCCATTGACACACAACTTACAGTCATTTGTTATTGTCGCATGTGCTTGATTTAGTGCACCGTACAATAACACCATTGGCAGATAAATATTTCTGTTGGCAATGCTGCCCATAAATATTTAGATACAATGTTAAACATCGGACCTGGCAACTTTTGCCATACAATAATCTAACAACCGTGTGAATTGTCAATTATTATTGGTAGAAAAATTTATTGTCGCAGAACTGTGTGCCAATGAAATTGTATGGTTTTCTTTCAATAGTGTGAACAGACAAATTACCAGCTGGTAACAACTTTTCATAGTGAGTGCATTGCCACCATATTGCCCTATCCTAGAATATTGTGCAATCGGACAATCGTGTAACATAGCTTTAGAAATTAGCACCTGCAATTGGCTGTTCTCGACCATTAAAAAAATTATTAATTGGATAAAATGGGATTCGAAGCAAGTTAAATTTAAACTAATAAAAGACATTTTAGTTTTTGTTAACAACAATTTTTTGACTTATGGAAATTAATATAACAGATTTATAACACTTTGTCCTTTCTTTTGGTAATATTAACAGAATTGGAGTATTGGCTAACACAATTGTTTATATGAAAAAATCTTTATTGCGAAAGCAAACTTAAAAAAATTCGGGATTTGTTAATCACGAAAAATTCTCGAATTTTTTTTACGGGATCGCAGTATTTATGTTATTTTCAGAATCGGGTTCTCGGTATTGCCATCCTTAATTGCCTACCATGGATGCTCCTGAGTATAGGGACCTTTTCCTTTATTATATGTTAGTTCGATGGTGGGAAAGCCGTTCGATGACGGAATGGTAGTAGTATGACAATAGACCAGAGGCCAAACGGTTCAGTCTAACCTAGCCCATATATATGTACTATGTGATAAAGTTTTTTACTTACCCTATGGCTGAGATCTTAAATGGTATATGAGTCAATTTTCTTAAAAAATAATCGTACAAATTTTGTTTGCCAACTTGAGCGACTTCCAGATCATATGCCAAATCTTCACGTACATCATCCAATTCTGCTTGTAATTCGTATTTTATTTGATTCGTAATCCTTACATCCAACAGCAGGTCACGATGAGAAAGTCGTAAATCGTTGTGCGTTGCTTCATTTGCCAAGAACAGTTCATAAAATTTTTTTTGCAATGTATCAATATCCGCTAAAACCTTACGATCATGGGCAGCAGCAGCTTCTGCTCTCCTTTTCATTTCGGCATAGATTTTTTCTTGTTCCAATGAAGGATGATCGGGATTGTTAATGTCTTTAGATGGCGCAACTGTTGTATGCATTAACAATGCAGATCTATTATTCGGTTTATTATCAACCTGTGGACCAAACCATTCGTAAGCGAAAACATTTCCATCGTAACCAATCGAAAAAACATATTTGCCACAATTACTAAGGATGAGACGAGGTATGTTGCCTCTAATTGGATCATGCATTTTTAAAAAGATGAAATGGCTTAAATCGGCAAAATCATTAGGGTTCTTGTAATTAATGCGTATTTTTCCATTAACCATGCCAAGTAATAAATATTCATTACTAGAAGTAGTAAAAAATAAAATGTCTTTCTACTTACATACATTTTTTTAAAATTTAGATAGATTTATAAGATGGGTGCCTCTATGCAAGGGGAATGCCACCATTTATTTAACTTAATCGATAATAGCAAACAAAAAGTAATGTTGTATATGAAAGGTCCTAATAATAATATAATATTTATATTAATATATTATATTATATATTATATTTGTATTTATAATATATTATTTATATTTATCTTATATTTATTTATACTTATTATTTATATTATATTATATTTATATTAAGAATCATAAATATAATACAAGGTGGGCCAAAAGAAGTCATCCGATATTGTTTGGCCCTCATTTTTTTTCTAAATGAAAAACTTCGATTCTGTTTATCTGAACCTTTAGAATTTTATTGGTCAAGTCGAGAAAGTGATATCGGCCAAATGGGCGCCGTCACAATTGATTGCTATACGGGCTCGTTTTATGGCATTTTCCATAACTTCGACGAGAACTTCGGGCGACAGATTCTCGCACACGTGTCGAATGTTGTCTTTGATGGCTTCCAGAGTCTCGGGCTTGTTCACGTAAACACGGGACTTCAAAAAACCCAAAAAAAAAGTCTGGAATGGTTAAATCGGGCAATCTTGCGGGCCAGTGCAAATCGCCAAAACGAGAGATGAGGCGACCCGGGAATGCCGCCTTCAGAATATCGGTTGTGGCTCGCGCAGTGTATGCCGTTGCTCCGTCCTCCAGTCCTAATTCGTTCATTTGCGGTAAAAAAAACTCGGTTAACATGGTCCTATAGCGCGCACCGTCCACTGTTGTCGTTTGACCAGCGGCGTCCTCGAAAAAAATGGCCCGATGACTCCGCCAGCGTAAACAGCGCACCCCTTTGAGTGGGTGTAATGGCTCGTGCATCACTCGTGGATTTTCGGTGCCCCAGAAGCGATAGTTTTGCTTATTCACGTACCCGCTGAGGTGGAAATGAGCCTCATCGCTCATTATGATTTTGGTGGAAAAATCGTCCTCGAGATTGAGGATGGCTTGGGCGTAGGTTACACGCGTAACCTTTGTACGGGAACATGCGCAGGTCTTTGACCAAAATTCACCTTAGTGACGACCTGCTGATGGCTAATTGTGAGGCACGGCGTCTGGTCGATGTTTCTGGCGACAGCCCAACATCGTCGGCAACAGCGGCGATATTCTCGGCAGAACGGGCGCTCCGGGGCCGGTTACTCTTGGCAGCGTCTCGTGTGGTTCCATACTACTCAAGGTTGGTGGCCAAGCGGCGTAGTGTTTGCGCAGCCGGTGTCGGACGACCGGGGAATCGGCGACGGAACTCGCGATGCGCCAACACCATAGACGAATTGTTACGCAAAAATATAGACACGATTATTCCGCGTTCTTGGGGAGTGTATCGCTCCATGGCTTGTTTACTTGTATTCTACATCTGTCTAGTTTACAAATGTCAAAAGAGATTTGACATTGGCCGCCATTTGCAAAAATAAGAGCATCTTCCAATAGAATGATTTCTTTTGGCCCACCTTGTATTTATTTTGGCTTAATTTAATGTATTAATTTAATTTAATTTAATGTATTAATTTCAAATATTTTTATGTTGTGAATACTTTTTGTAGTTGCTTCGATAAATATTTACTCCATCTGACATTTACATTTGACTTTTCATGAAATTTACGATTTTTGTAAATTTTTACTGAATTTTCCTCGACTTACATTTCGAAAGTCTTGTTAACTTCTGAAGATGTCAATATTGATATAATGATGTAAGTATGTATATGCGTCTGTGTGCACGTCTATAAACATTTCATAACTTAAGGATGCATTAGCGAATCGGAACCAAAATGCCGCATTCTAAAGAGAACTCACTTAAGTGTCGTCAGATAATGAACCGTTTCGGTTTCCAAAAAAATTTATGTTTTTCAAATAAATTTCAAACTAGTAAGTCGAGCAAGTTCAAAATTTAATTACACCCAAAAAGAAATGTCATTTGCTTCCAATTTGGCTAAAATCGAGTATTCTTTTGAAATATATCGTTGGCCGAAAAATTGTTATATTAAAATACATGTTCCTAGAAAATTTTTCACGCTTCCAATTAGAAAAAAACGTTTCATCAACAAAATTCGGAAATGTTTAACTGCAAGCGCAGAAAGTAGGTTGAAAGTATTTTGCTTCTCCTGTAAAATTTTTTCAATGCAACTTAGATCTTTGTGAATTCATATGACGATATGTACATATGTATATGTATATTTCAATACACTTTGTCAATTTTTTAATTTATCAATTGATTTTGTATTGAAGAAATCAAAAAGAGAAATTCTTAATGCACAATTTATAACAAACTATTGTACTTTAAAGTAACAGTTTATATTTTATTTAAATCTTATTAAACATTTAGAAAACTGCTTTATTGAATGAAAAAATTCCGTCGATGTAAAGAAAATTTTTTCATAAATAAAATAACAGTACAACAAAATAAAACTTTTTTCAAAACAACAAGGTTCTGTCAACTAGATGGGTTAAAAAACAATATTGTACGTGCATCGGCTTTTTAAAAGTTTACATCTGAAACACATTTTACGGCTGTTTTAAAGTGTTATACTTCTTTGGTAAAGCGGCATAGCAAAAATCAGCTTTAAAACAGCAATGGAATTAGTTGAAATATTCTACGCAAATGTCGGTCATAAAATTTTAGTATAAGTCTCCGAACACACATAAGTGCGGGATTCAACTTTAACACCAGAAATAAGCAAAATCTTAAACTGCGGGCTAGAGTTAATTTTAGTCTTATAGAGAAACCTTTACCAAAGACGTAATTATCAACCTCTTTTTTATGCCGGTTTACCACAGAAGTATGAAACGTTAAAACGGCTGTAAAATGGGAACTAATGAACAAATAATTATAAATGCCTCCTTAAGTAAAAATACTTACATATCTAAATATGAATTTATTTCTATATCGTCGCCTTCTTTTATAATTGTTGATCGTACAGGTTGATTAGCATCGATAGTTAGTTCATATATATAACCAGCGTCAAAACCGCCTACAGATACCCATAACGTATTATTAGTAGTATAACGAATCCATAAAATAGGATTAGGTACAGCTGGTATATGTAAAGGTTCTTCTTCCTCCTCTGACTCAGAATCCGCTAAAAGAAAAAATTTAACAATATGTATATCGAGTCCTTATCAAAATCACGAAAGTCATAACAACATAATTATAAATTGAATACAAATGTCACTATAAACTTGCAATAAAACAGGAGCTTTTCTTTTAAAGGTAACTATTATGAAGAGATTGAGTGAGGGTTGAAAGAAAATTAATTACAGTCTCAAATTAAAATGAAGTTAAAAAAAGTGTGTTTCAATTTAGAAACACATCTAAAAAAATTTTTAACATTTAATGTCCCATGGACGCTGAGGCACAAACCATTGTAAAAAGTAATAATAATAAAAGTAAAATTTGGATTAAAAAAAAAAAAAAAAAAAAATGTTCATGTTTCTTGTCGAATTATAGTTTATTTAAATGAGCTTAAGATCTTATATTATTTTGTGTTTTAAATATAATTTTTTTCAATATTTCGTTTTCATAATATTTTCTTCAGGGAAAATATTTCATAATAATTGACAAAATTAATTTTTATAGAAAGGCGGTAAATCCAAAATTAAAAAACTCAAATATTAAGAAATTAGATTTCTGTAAAATACTAAAAATATTATAACTCAAATAACAATTATTTAAAAAAATGTTCACAATGTAAAATTATTTTAACTTCTATTATCTATTAACTAAATGTCTATAACATTGATCAACATTTAATGTATAATGTTTTATAGTTAATTCCCTGTGTATGGTACTTTTTAATCTCTAACATTTCGAGTATGTATCTACGTTTATAGTTAATTTCTCTATCTATTAATGTATTTTTAAAATCTGGATAATGATTATTATCTTTGCAATGTAATGTTAATGCTCTTTTTGTTTTAATGGTTGTGTATTTTTGATCAGATTTGTGTGCAGAAATTCTAATTTTTAGTAGTACCTACATACATATACTTTATTACAACTATCATTATTATTAGCAACACACGGTATCCTATAAAGTTGGACATTTCTGATTAATCTATTCTATCTTTTGTTCTGCTAAATAATCTACCTAATGTGTAATATATTTTATGTGCTATTATATATTGTTCTTTATCATAAATCCTACAATTCTGTAGTCTTTCAGATATAAGAGGTACATAAGTAAATGGCTTCTAAATTTCTGGTTCAGTCATTACTCTTCTATTAAAATTATTACAACTTTTATATTGCCTTATTACTCTAGAGATCAGTGAAAGTGGGCAATTATTATTAATTAAAATACACATCATTTTCCTTATATTCGCCTTATAAAACTCTATATCACTAGTCTTCAATACTCTCTCAATCAGATTCTTTGCTGTATTAATTATAACTCTTTAGGATGTTTCGAATAATAATTAATAATCCTTCCAGATGAAGTAGGTTTTTGATACCTGTCTATAAGTAGTTTTTTTTTTAAATTTTTTATGACTAATGTATTTAAATACGGTATGCTAGATTCACATTCCCCTAATGACATTTTTAATGCACCCACCTAAAGCATGTTCCATATCAATCTGTAAACCTGGATTAGCTTCTTTCATCTTTTCTATTTCCAACAGTTTGCGTTGCTTCTTTTTATCTTTCAGTTCTTTTACTGCTGCTCTTTTCAATTCTCGACGTATCATACTTTTGACGGATACAAATTTTGTGAATTTAATTTTATTTTCATCCGTTAAATTATAACTCAGAAAGGTTTGATCTTCTGTTACGTTTGTGGTTAATTTGCATTCGTAAACTTCTCCCGTCTTACAGCCAACTAGAATAGTATGTTGGGGTTCCTTCCAAAGAAAACAATTAGGAATAGCAGCAAGTTCTATAAATCCCATTGGACGCAAACAAATAAAAGAATTGTTTTTCTCTTCTAAATTGTAAATAAAAACGGAGCGATCTATAGATCCAGTCAACAACAGAGTGTTCAAGGAATTTACTGTCATTACAGTAATAGCAGCAGTATGAGCTTTTATGGGTCTTATTAGATATATTGATGGTTCGTTGGCAACTTTTAGATCTAGATATATATGTCTTATTACTCCATCCTCGAAACTAGCCACTAACTCCATAGCGGAATCCGATAAGCGTGGGCTAAACCATAAAAGATCAGTGCCTTTGGCTTGAAATTTCTTTTCCAGTATAAGTGCTTTTCTAAACTCATATTCGTACACTAAGAGTCGACCATCTTCTCCCAAAGTCATAAGATGCGATGAAACAGGACTGCTTTGAGCCGCTATAACTTTACCACCGTGACAGGAATATAGTTTATATGACTCGTTGGGTATATCCCTCGTGTTCAGATCACAATACCAAATGCCTCCACCACCATCCTATAAAAACATACATTTAAGAAGCTTTAAACATATAAAATTTTTTAAACTATTTTTTTCATTTACTCAACGTGAGTCCAAATTAATTATGATTACCTATTTATGTTTTAACGATTTTGGTATTAGCACGAAATTAAATGTACATATAAACTAGCTAAACCATATAACAAACATAGATAGGTAAATTTTTTAAACGTTTGTAATATTGCTCAAACAAAAAATATAATACGAGTATGTATGTATATAAAAATCTCTTTTACAAGTTTAAAAAAATACATTATGATGCTGATTTTCGCGGCGAATGCAATAGCTGGTTCACTTACCAAAACATAATAACCAAAATCATCTTCATCAAGCGGTTTGATTTTCTGTATCATACGTATTTCACAATCTCCCACATAGAACTCGTATATGGGTTCAATTTCCACAAAGCGATCTTCATCAGGAGGATCAGCCAGATCAACAGTTTCCCAAAACCAAATACGAACGTACCCATCCATACCCACCGTAGTAACTTCGCCATTATTAATCATTATATGCACAATAGGTTTGGTATGACACGGCCTCCTCCCTTTACGGCAAATTTCAAATTTTATTAGACCTGCCTCCCACAACAACATATTACCCCATTCACAGCTAGAGATAACATTCTCATCGGCCAACATAAAAACGGCATAGATATCACTAAAGTCGGTTTTACCAAAACGACCCAAGTCACCCTTAAGCTTAAGGCCCGTAAAAGTGTTGGCCATTTTCCAAAATTTTATATGACTTAAACCACAGCTTACCAAAAGAGTGGGATTAAATTTCGAAAAATGGACAAATAAAACATCATTTTGAAAGGCTTTAGAACGCAAAATAATCTCACACTTTTCCCAGTGCCATATGGTAAGCATATAATCCGGATAACCAGCTTGAGATGCGAACAGCTCACCATTAGAATTATAGGAACCACAAGTAAATTGTTGCTTGGCAGCTCCTTCTAATTTAACACGTATTTCATGCGAAGGATATTCGTAAATAAACACTGTAGCTTTGGAACCATTTTCTCCGATAGTTAACAAGTTTCGATAATCTGGATGATGATTTTTCTTTCGAAATGTACATAAAGGAAAGAATTAAAAACCATAAGAGCAATAGAAAATTGTTGTAGTAACAAACCGTTATGAAACCTATGCCACATCCAAATACCGTTTGACGAAAAGTTACTTCACTTCTTGAAACTCTAAAGTAATGTATATACGTTCCGGAGGCAAACACTAAAGTGTCCTCATCTATTAAAATCATGTTATACAATCGTTTGCAGTCATAGCCAAAGGAATGCCTTCAGGGGGAGAAGAAAAACAAAAAAACTGAAGACATTGTAAATATTTTGAACTTTACAACAATTTATACCTGAATTTTAATATTTCTTCACTAAAAGTTGATATAGCCTCAAGCTTGCCAGTTGATTTATTAGAAATATTATTATCTTCTTGCTTAGATTCGGTCATTTTTAATTATTTTCTCAACAAATAAAATTCATAGCCAAATGTACATACATATGTGTCGATGTATGTTGCTTTATGTTTTATTTCGTTTCCTGGGTGAATGTTGTCGTTAATGTCAATAAAAAAATCAAACATTTGAAAAATATACTTTGAAAACAATTTTGTGAGGATCGATTATTTAGTAAAACTTTATTTAGTTTTGGAGTTTTAATTAACCTTTTTTAATTTTTTTATTTGTTACTAGATTAATCCGGTGCGCTTTGCTATCGCCACATCCATTTTGGGGTTTCCGCTGTATTGTGTTTACAGTGATTCCATATTTTCAATTTTCGAAAGAACATTATACCTACATATGTTTCATTATATACTTAGATATTTCTGTTTAAAGTGTCTTTGATGACACGGTTATATAGATTCGGATTGGTTAGATAGATTCGTCGAGGGCCAAATTACCCCTTTCTACCCTCGTGATCAAATTTTTGAAAAACGTTAAGCCCTTTACTCCTCTGCCTCCTGCCTCTTTCACCCTTTCTTTCATATCTTATATTTTAATTTGGACCATAACAAACACTCCTAATATTACTAGTATCAAGATTTTAAATAATATTCCAAAAATTCTAAAAGTAAAAACTATAAAAAATAAATACATATGAGTACATATCGCACTGAGGGAGTCAACTCAAAATTTACAAATTGTCTGTAAAGGCAACCCACTATGTACTCGTAACTATTTTTTTTTTATTTATTCAACGCGAGTCACAATTAATTACGATTATTTATATATGTATATAAGTTTGTTATGTATGTGTAGCTATGTGTGTATATGTACATTTAATTTGGTGCTAGGGTAGGAACTATAGCAAGGGAAATAAAGGACTATGACAATATGGATTGGGATAGGGTGCAGGAACTCTTATCGCTCCCCCAGTGGGATGATAGCTTTCACACATGCGACATTGAGCTTCATATGGAATTGGTGTACGATTTACTTCCTTCTATCCATGATAGCATCCCAGTCAAGAAGGCTGGAACGTATAGGAGTAATAATTTCTGCAATACTCCAGTTGGGAGATGTGGGGACTTTTAAATAAACGGAAACGTTACTCTGATCCTTTTGGCCAACATGATCCTGAGACTTTCAATAACCATTTTATTTCTTCACAATGTCGCTGCGATGAAGCTCAGGTTACTTTTAGGTGAATTTTCCCGTCTTGGCTTTGGGTTCAAATGTATCAACAAAATTGATCTGTCTAATGCCTTCGCTAGAATTAAGTCAAATTCAGTAGGGCCGGATGAGGTACCTCTCAGGTTTATTAGAATTATATATCCTCATATTGAAAATTATTTACTTTGTACTTTCAACAATATTATTCTTACATCAATACCCCTCTGTTTGGAAGATTGCCAGAATTATGCCTGTGAGGAAGAAAGGTAAAGATTTAGGTCTTGATAACTATAGCCCCATCAGTATACTAAACTGTCTTTCGAAGGCACTTGAGATTGTACTTAAGGACCAAATGTTGGAGTACATAAAGCCAACAATTTGCTTAGCAATTCACATTTTAGCTTTAGAACTCGAAGAAGCACGTCCTCTTTACTTTTAAACCTAACGGAAAATGTACGTCAGGATATCAACTCAAAAATGATTCCAACCATGGTTTCTCTTGACCTGAGCAAGGCGTTTAATACTGTGGACTATCCTATATTGCTTAGAAAATAATCCTCGAAGTTTGGTTTTTCGCTATCCTCATGTAAACTACTGTACTCTTACATAAACGGTCGTAAGCAGTTTGTTGGTGATGGATTAACCAGATCTACGTTAGTTGAATGTTTTAGTGGAGTACCCCAGGGATCAATACTGGGCCCCGTTTTCCTAATTTACATTAATGACTTCGATGAATATATTGGCACATCACTTTGCAGAACTTTTATGTTTGCATATGACATAAATTTACTTTTCTCGGGGGAAAGTCAATACGTGGACCGTCATGAAAAAGTTATTAATTACACTTTGTCATTGGCGACTGAATGGGCGACAATTAATAGATTGAAATTTATGCCTTTGAAGACAAAGGTAATAACCTTTGGCTATCGCAATAATATGAGTGATGCTATTAACATAGTCATGGGCTAAATAAGCATAGCTTTTGAACGGTATATACGGAATATTGGTGGCAGAATTGGTCCCTTACTGAAATCCTTATATACCTCTGATTCTTACCCACAAATATTAGGAAACAATTAGCTTATACTCTTCTATTGCCCCATATACGGTATTGCTTACCAGTTTTTAGTGGAACGGTGGGTTACAATGTGAGACGACTAAATACGATATTTAACCGCATTGTTTGTTCGGTTTGTTTTTAAACTTAGAATATCGGCCCATGTTACTCGCTTTGCTATTCAGTTCCTAAATTGTTCATTTACTGTTTTTATAAGAATTGAGGTCCTGACTACTTTAAATAAGATCATATCTACACAGTCATATTCAGTCAGCTTATTTTGTTTCTCTAGATCCACCAGAAACCCTTCGTTAATTATACCAAAAATTTCGAGTTCTTTGTTTGAAATATCGTATTTTATAAGAGCATGTAGACTATGGAACACATTGCCTCCATCCTTGAAAAGATTTGACTTGTCCAAAACCAAATTTAAACGTCATATTCGTGACTTTTACGGGAATTAATAGCCAACTCTTACTTACCCAAGTTTGAATTTTATCAATCTATTTTATAACAACTATACAATTCTTGTACTATGTACTAATAACTAAATATTATTAAAAATAATTTCATTTAAACATACTCCTTTTTATAAAATTATCAATTTATTACAATTATTATTAACTATTTCTGTTAATCATATATGGCCCCTAGGGCTCGATTAATAAATAAAAGCAAAATGAAATTAAATGTTTTAAGTATCCACAAGAAAAAATGTGAAAAAAAAGATAAAAAACAAGCATTGCCATTTTTTCTATTTTGTATCAGAACTGCAACTACTGAACCACAAATCATAAATAGTTGACAATTTTTTAAGAATAAAATTTAATTTCAAGCAAGTTTTTTAACTTATTTTCAAAATATCCGCTATTATTTCCATATTTTCCGCCCTTTTGTTTACTTTTATTTACACTTCAGTTGTTTACAAAGCAGCTATTAAATATGTAGGTATGTATGTGATATTTAGTAACAAAGAACTGTTATAATTTTTTTTTGGTATTTACGAAAACGTATGAAGTATGAAGAACCAAAACAAAAACGTTTCGATTTGATAAATGTTGAAAATTTCACTTTCGAAAATGTTCTGTGACAGATCTGATAGATTTTTTTATCTTGGAGTAGCACTCAGGACATGACCCCTACACATGAGATGCAGTGTGTTGGAATTAGAGGAAAGGCAGAGTTAAAGAAATGACGGGAGGTGAAGCTTTACTATCTTTCAACTCGTTCTTTGTTTTATAGCAGTGTAGAAGTGCCTCTAATGTCAAGGCGACGTATTAAATAATTTGAAGCTTCGTTGTAGAAGCCACTTTTTTAGTAATTGTTTTACTTCGATACACAATACTGAAGAAGGAGGGCGTTCTGATGTGCCTGCGGATTGCTTTCAGCTGAAGATGGTACTGTTCAGTTACTATTGACTATGACTTCGCCACTGAAACCTTCCGACAACAAATGACACAAAAACACACTAATGAACACCAGAAAAATGCGACATGTTTTTATGATTTATTCTGAAACTGGGGTTGAACCCAAGAAATTTTTGGTTTTGTAGTCAACGTGCAGACTACTTCAGCCGTCGCCACCCTCAATAAACTTACCTTTAACAATTGTTATAATATAACACTTCCGTTTAATTGAAACTAAACTGATATGATTCGAGCTTCCTTTTGGGGACAACTCGAAATAGTTTCCTTTAGTTGACTGTAAGAAGCTATTCTTTTATCACAAAGATGGAAACAACTGCATGTTTTTTGGCGAAAGAGTAAAGAAAGTGATGTAAGATTTTTAGTGGGTAGATAGGACCCACTGTATATAATTTTCTTGAAAAAAGTGAAAATAAAAAACCAGTGCGATCTGGATATATGTATGTATATGTCGCTTAAAATATAGGAGATATTTATAAATCTTTTTCGAAACTGTGGTAAATTTAACCAACTTAGAAAGATTATGAGAAGTGTTGCGATGCTTCAGATAGTTAGCACGTTCACTACAAATCGAAGGTGCTGCGTTCGAGCACTGTATCCGCCTAAGTCATAAAAACACTTCGCATTTTTTAGATGTGTATTAGTGTGCTTTTTCGTCAGTTGCTGTCGGTTAGTTTCAGTGGCGAGGGCGTAGTCACTGGTCACTGACCAGGACCGACTTCAGCTGATACTAAAGGGTGGTTAAATTTCAAGGGCCGATGTTGATTTTGAATAAAACACAAACTATTTAGGAAATTATTATAATTTTATTTTATTATGTTATATTGGTATTACTCAATTATGTATGGAACAAAATATCGGCCAAATGGGCTCCGCGACCACGGCGGCACACCTCCATCCGATGGTCCAAATTTCCTATGACCCTGAGGCATAATGGAGGTTCTATGCCGTTAATGTGCCGAATTATCTCATCCTTTAGCTCTTGAATTGTTGCTGGCTTATCGACGTACACCTTTTCTTTCAAATAACCCCAAAGAAAAAAGTCCAACGGTGTCAAATCACATGATCTTGGCGGCCAATTGACATCGCCATTACGTGAGATAACACGGCCATTGAATTTGTTGCGCAAAAGAGCCATTGTTTCGTTAGCTGTGTGGCAAGTGGCACCGTCCTGCTGAAACCACATATCGTCCATATCCATATCTTCCAATTCGGGCCATAAAAAGTTCGTTATCATCTCACGATAGCGAACACCATTCACAGTAACTGCCTGACCGGCCTCATTTTGGAAAAAATACGGCCCGATGATGCCGCCAGCCCATAAACCGCACCAAACAGTCACTCTTTGTGGGTGCATTGGTTTTTCGACAATCACTCTTGGATTCTCATTCGCCCAAATGCGGCAATTCTGTTTATTGACGAATCCACTGAGGTGAAAATGTGCCTCATCACTGAAGATGATTTTCTTCGAAAATTGATCATCCACTGTTGCCGTGGTCGCGGCGCCCATTTGGCCGATATTTTGTTCCATACATAATTGAGTAATACCAATATATCATAATAAAATAAAATTACAATAATTTCCTAAATAGTTTGTGTTTTATTCAAAATCAACATCGGCCCTTGAAATTTAACCACCCTTTAATACACACACAAGTAACAGGGCACCCTCCTTCATCGGTATTGTGTAGTACCGTCGGCGAAGTAGAATTATTAAAAGGCACAGCTTCATAACTGAATAAGTCTCATTGACAACAGAGGCGGTGCTACACTGCTATAATCAAAAAACGTGCGACAGCTGAGTTGAAAGCATAATGAGGCTCTGCTTACCACCTGCCATGCCTTTCCTATAGAAGATAGTAGTATTATATAATATTATCATATATAATTTATTTTATTAAATAATAAATATTCTAATATTTTGTAATTTGATTTATAAAAATATAACATTAACAAATTATATTGCGAAACGCATCATCATCATCATCTTGAAAGAATTCATCAATATTTGTGATTTCTTTTTTTATTTCTAAATCCATAGATGACGATTCTGTGTATTTTTTAGAGCTTATTTGCTGGCTTGTATCAGGTTTCGTTGGCGAAAAGTATTTCTCGATGCTATTAGACTGAAAAAAAATTACTAAGAAAAGTAAAGTAAATCAAATACAGCACCAAATTAAACCCACAGTTATTGGAGCAGCCGTATGAGTAGCATCTTGAAGATTATCACAAAAAATGCCAGCTTTATTTAAAGTGTCCTGTTTATTTTTCAGCATATTCCATATGTGATCGTCAGCCGTTTTCGTGGCCATTAAATAACGGCACGTCACCGGATTCGTTTGACCAATACGGTGAGCACGACTTTCCGCTTGAGCTAATGTCTAAACAAGTTGCTTAATAATTAGATTTCAATTTTTGGTAGAATATATTTAATATTTACACTAGGATTCCAAGTTAATTCAGCAAATATTATGAGATCCGCTGATGTTAATGTTATACCAGCATTACAGGCACCTAATGATAACACCGCAATTTTACATGAAGATTTCTTCTGAAATGTATCTATAAATTCTCCTCTGTCTTGGTTGCGTGTATTACCGTCAATGCGTATATATTTAACTTTTAATTTATTTAAACAGTCACATATAGCATCCAACATAATGCGATGATGTGCGAATACTATAAATTTCTTTGGTTCTTTAACTTGTTGCTTTAAATATGCACTAAATAAATATACGCGCTTGAATTTGCTTATTTAAGATTTAAAAAAAAAGACCTTACCACACTGCTTTAGTTTTGACTTCTGCTGTTTGAGCATAAAATTTCAAAAGAATTTTTTCTCTTTCCGATGCTTTGCAAGATTGTAAGTTTTTGGCTACATTGCCTAAAGATTCTTTTACCGCATCGCTGGGCCAAACTAGAGCTGGATCTAAAACAACAGTTTCTCTGTAAATAAATTCATGCATACTATTATGTAGTGTTTTCACATTTAATTATCATGTTAATATTCTCACCTAAATTTCTCCGATAAATCATTAAGTACCTCAGACTTAGTTCGTCGTATCATGTATTTAAGCTTTAAAACAACATTTAATTCACTAAGATTAGATTGACCATTAGCATCCCAGCCAAAATTAGTCTGCTTGCCTTCACAGTAACGACTTGCTGAAAGATCATTTGAAATTATTTAACTAATTAATGGTTAAGCGTAAAAACTCACTAAACTCCATAAATGTCATAAACTTTCTATCCACCATTTGCAATTGACTGAATAGTTCCAAAGGCCTTGAAAGTGCTGGTGTCCCCGATAATAGTAGAACATGTTCAGCTTGTTTTGTTAGATGATTAGCTACCATTGTACATTTAGCTTTAGAGTTTTTTAAATTATGAGATTCATCAAATATAAAAAAACCAAATTTATGTTGCATCAATTGATTAAAATTCCGTTCCATCATGCTATAACTTGTTATTAGAACTTTGCAGTCACCAATATATTGTTGACTAGATTCTAATATTTGTATATAGTGTAATGGTATCGAGGGTAATAATTCTCTAATATGTTGAGCCCATGAGTCACGTGTCGATGCAGTTGTACAAATAAATAAGGGCCAATTTTCGCGATAGAAATCTGCTACAGCAATAGCTTGATATGTTTTCCCCAAACCCATTTCATCGCAAATCATGCAGCGTCCTCCTCGCGCAATGGCAAAACTGAAAAAGAGATTATGAATATATAAATATATGTTTAGCTATTAAGCTGAAGTCATGTTAAGGTTACAACAACTTAAAGGCGCCCATGCATTTCATCGGTAATGTAATGCGCAATCAAATGTTTGTGGCAGCCGTTGAGTTGTTGTGATTGTATGCTTTGGTTGAGTGATGTCAGCGTTTGATATTTTGCAGCTGCTGATGCAGTTGCGTATGGTGAAATAGCTATAATATTCAGTCTGTGGTTATTTATTTGTCTATTTTATATAATTTTTATAGCTATGGATACATGTTTAATAAAGATTCAGAAATCTTACCATACTCCCTCTTGCTGAAAAGGCATTAATTTTTGAGCCAATATAGGCTCTATTGATTCTAAGCATGATTTATTCATATTTTTGGCTGGAGCTTGGCACAAACTTATTACAGTCTTAGGTATAACCCCTATGACAACGTCAGGCTTCAGATGATCAACGCGATCCTGCAATATTTTATAATCTGACAACGCAAAATTCCAATACCTGGTATTGGCATCTTTAAATAAATAAAGCACTTAATGAAAATTTTGAAAACTCCAATAGAAATTTCAATTACCATATGCTCTACTTGGAATAGTTTTAAAAACATCTATGAGTTTAGCATGAAAACTTGACGGCTGTACTTCAAAACGAACTGCTGTTATTAATGATACTTTACAGGAAACGCTATTGTTAAAAACAGGGTATACTTTCTTCTGTGGTACTGGAGTAGTAATTTGAAAAGAAACGGGAGCTTTTGCTTTATCGTTATTTTCAACACCAGTTGATGCCTTATATAAGTTGTTAACATCCTTACTTGGAATTCCCTTCGCCGATGGCCTTTTATAGGGATGGACAGTTTCCCTTACAGGATGTTGCTGTTGTCGTTGAACAAACACATCGCTGCCCTTTAAAGCGCACAGAAACGAAGAAGCTTTATTTTCAAAATTACCTACGCTTTGTAAAGTACTCGTGTTTGAGGAATTATTATTGGTGTTATTGCTACTATTGGCACTATTAACCATTCTTCTAGGCGATGTTGCATTATTACAGTTCTTTGAAGTTGTTGTCAGCAGAGCTTTTCTCGCGTTTAATTTTTCCAAAGCAATTCGTTTTTTCTCAGCAATTTCTGCAGCTGAACAGGTGGACATATTTTTTAATATTCAATTTGCTAACAATTCCATACAAAAACACAAAACCACAAAGCTCAAAAATGTTTTAAATTTGCATTCAGATGTTTTTGGAGCGGTAAAATAATGCATGGTAAATACACAACCAAAGAAAATAAAACATGGTTGTCGCATGTCGAATTCGTCAATTCGCTTTTCGTGCAAACGTAAAATTTTTCGTATAGGTTTGTTTTGTTAAATATAACATAACCTAAAAAGAACGTGTTAAATTAGTGTAATTGAGTTAAAATTAATTTAATTATTACAAAAAGTAATATATTTTGCATTCTTATTTTTATAGTATTATATTATAATAATTCTTAAATTATTTTCAACCACTTTTCTTAACTTTCTCTCAAAAGCAAACAACATAAAAATACATTACAAATTCTTCTATCAACTGACGGGCGAAATTGCAAGTGAGTTTACCTAGTAATGAATTTGCCTTGGTACGAACCACGAAAAAATTAGTATCATATCCAACTTTGCTAACAAGTTATCGCTTGTTTAACGGAATTAACTGAAAAAAATGAAAAAAGTGTGTAAAATAAAATGAATGAAAACATTTTCAAAAATAATAAATAATACACATATTGCATGAAATACATTTGTATAAAAAAACGGAAAAAAATAAATTGAGAAAACGAACTGTATAACTGAATCAAGAACAGTCACCTGAACAGTCGTGTGAACATAGTATTACAGTGAAGTCACAGATCCGTGGACGTGAACACAAATTTTTATATTGACTACTTTAATACAATGTTTACATAGGCGGGTGGCGATGGCCGAAGTAATATGCACGTTGACTACAAAGTCCCCGTCCATACTGTTGAGTTTTTGCTGCAAAAGTTTTTTGAATTCTCTTTTGAAACTGCAGCAGAGTCCATACATGAATCTTTTGCTTCATGTTTAGTATTTTTATTCCTCCCTTCTATCTTCTTTTTTTAATTTTTTTTGATATTTCTCAATACCGAATGTAAATATAAAATAACTACCCTGTGATAGGTGTGAATATTTTTTTTTGGATAGACATTTGAAGCACAAGGTATAATTTTAAGCAAAATGGACGCTAAGAAGAAAAATTTTATGATAATTTTAATATCATTTTATATTTTTTTTTAAAATTTTTGATTAAATTTCACAAACACGTGTTTTAGTTTACACTGCCTGGTATCTGCCACTAGTCGCAGCGGCAGCATTCCAGCAATTGGCAGTACTGCGTCCGTAGACAGTGTGCGGAAGGCAGAGACGACCCTAAGAGCACACCTCCTGTAGGCCGCATCTATTTCTCTCCTGTACAATTCCTCGTTCTTAGCATCCGCCCGTACGGGGGCCACATATAGGGCAAACGATTTGACCACCCCCATCAACAACTGCCGCCTTTCCTGCTTCGGAACGCCCAGGGTAGGCATTATTCGTGTAAGTGTGGCAGTCGTCTTTTCACATTTCGTACCTATATACCGCAGATGTTCCTTGAACGTAAATCCGTGGTCGATCATAACCTCCCAAGTACTTAACCGCCCGCTTAGATGTTATTCGCTGGTCACCTACTGTAACCGTGATGTACTCCGTTTGCCTCTTATTACTAGGGCAATGTCATCTGCAAAACCAATGATCCGCGTACTACTAGGTAGCTCAAGTCCTAGTACCGCATCATACATGGCATTCCACAGTATTGGGCCAGGCACAGAACGCTGAGGCGCACCTGCTGAGACCGCATATGAGCTCCTGCCATCCTCCGTATCATACTTAAAGTAGTCGACAACCAATTCAATCAAGTATTCCCATTGAGTACAGCTAGTGTGGTGTTCCAATCAGCCGAATTAAATGCGTTCTTGACATCCAAGATGATGATGACGCAATGTTCCTTATCACCCCCAGCCAATGGTATCCTTCGCCATAGCCATGACCGCTTCTATGGCATCTACCGTTGCGTGCCTCCTTCCCTTAAAGCCAGTTCCAGTCTTCGGCAGATTATCTTCTCCAGTAGTTTACCTGCAGTACCAGAGCGGGCGATATCCCGATGCATCCTGCCCGTTATTGCCCTTCGGAATGAGCACCAATGTTTGCCTTTTCCATATTTTAGGAAATGTCCTCTCCTGTATGCAGACATCGAACACTTCCCTAAACGCCTTAGTGTTGCTCTCCATGTTCGCCTTGAGTACTATGTTTGGGATCGCATCAACCTCAGGTGCTCTTTTCAGCTTTATCTCCTTACATACTGCTTCACATTCCCGAATGCCGACCTCCGCGTTCGCATCGTGCGGCTCGTTGTCCCGCACGGAGTATGTTATTTCGGCCCTCTGTGGGAAAAGACTCTCGACAATCGATTTCAGTCTCGTTGCACATGTTGTGGCTCGTGGGCGAAAGGAGTTCATCTTCTTCATCACCACCTTGCACCCCGTGCCCCAGGGATTGTGCTCAACAGCGGCACACATCTCCTTATAGCATCTGCTTTGCGCAATGCCCTTTTCGGGGTGCTCCTCAATGTCCTGTATTCTTCCTGTATATCGGCAAGGTTGTCACGGCCCCTGGCCCTTTGACATAATCGCCGCGCACGGTTACACCTCCTCCTTAGATCAGCTATTTCTTCATTCCACCAATAGACGTGCTTCTTGCCCAGCAGATGACGTCTCCTCGCCATAGATGCATCACAAGCAACAGTGACGTAGCGCATAAGTCCAGTTGCCTTGTCGTTCGTGCTACCGCCTAGTCGAATGGCCCCCATTACGAGCGCAAGGGTTTCCCTGTCGAAGGTGGAATCTTTCCATCGGGGGTTGGGAAGAGCGGCCAGAATAGTGTGTCTCGTAGGTCGCACGTGGATATCCTAAAGAATATCCCGGTAATTCCAGTAAGTTGAAGTCGCCAGTGCATCGCTGACAAATGTCAAGGCAATCTTACAGCTTCTCGAAAATGTATCCTCGTGTTCGCAGTTCAGCAGAACAACTTCCAGTGTTGCAAGAGGCTCCAGTAGGCACTCTCCTCTTGGGTTTGTGTAAGATGAGCCCCATTCAACTACCCTTGCGTTGAAATCCCCAGCAATCACTATGGGTCTTAAATTCCTTGCCTCATTCACGAGGTCATCCAGTCGTCGCCAATGGCAAGCTGGGGGAAAGGTAGCAGCTGAAGAAGAGCACTCCATTAACAGTGCTTTTTAGAAAGCCATCTTCCTGTTGTCGACATTTTCGAAAGAAAATTTTCCAAAAGTTTAGACACTTTTGTTATGCACTTGGACAGACCTATTTTGTGGTAAATTTTATGTTTTTTTGCGTTTTCTTACTTTTGTACATTTTGGTCTCTTATTGAGATAAATTATAGTTACTTTACCGAGCTTTACGCGAAAAGTAAAAAACACACCTACTATTGCCAAATTTTCCTTTTTTGTTTTGCTATTTGATTTCTGGATGTATCGTACAGAAATGTACTTTTTGATTGATTTTGAAGCGCAGTACCAAAATATATGTTTGTTCAGAGTTTGACGCGCTAAAAATTACAAATAACATTCTTAACAAGATAATTCCGAAATACATAAGAGGAAGTATAGAAGTTAGTCTGAAAGAATTTTGCTGCTCCTGTAAAACTTTTTAAATGTAAGTTAGGGATGTTACGTATTCATATGACGATATGTATTTTTAGTTTACTTTGTGGCAGAAAATTTATTTTGTAAATATAACATTGTTGATAAATATGGAAAAGTAGGAAAGGAAAAGGTCTGTAAGAAATAAGAAGCAATTTTCATATAACAGAGATCAGTTTAAAATATTCCATATCGAAAATAAACAAACTTGGAAGGGTAAAAGCCGAATTTCATTTCACAATGACGACCTCGGAAAACGAAGAGTACCTTTTGGTAAGGAAAGCGACTTCTCCATGTAAAGCAAAATGCGAATTCTTGGATTTGAGTTGGGAAGATATAATTATACCCAAGATTCTTTCATACTTGACGCTAAAGGAGCTATTTACTTTGCGATGTTGTTCGCATGCCACCAAAAGCCTTTCGGAATCTGCTTTACGAAATTTAAAAGAAATTAATTTATCTGGCAATAGTTCACGTAATATAAAATTGACTTTTGCTATACTGGGCGCAAATTGCAGACGTTTGGAAGATTTAAATTTAGCCCGGTGTTATTGGCTAACCGATGAGCTGTTTTTACCCATGTTGGCGAAAAACACACGTTTGAAGTTTATCAATTTAAATGAATGCATCAATCTAACACCACTATCTCTGCAGCCAATTATAATCACCTGTAAGAATTTGCGTTTATTAAAATTATCTAAATGTGACTGGCTTACCACTGGTGCTGTTGATGCTTTGACTCTGCATCAAAACAATTTGGAAGACTTTGACATATCGCATTGTGCTAATATTGGAGAACGTTGTTTGCAAATTTTCTTTAGAAAATTAAATAAATTGACTACGCTGTCGTTAGCTCATACTTCAAGTGTAACAGATCAAGTGTTAGTACAGATTGGTAACTATTGTCGTAATTTGGAGCATATAAATTTATCAAATTGTCGCGCCATTACGGATTATGGAATTCGGTAAGTGCACATAAATCTATGTTGTTGTTCGGCCGATGGATAGTATTTTTTAATTTCCAAATAAAATGTCCAATACAAAATTTTAAGCTTTTCGAAGGAATATTCACATATGGCCATTAAAATAGGTATGACCTATCAAATCTGTGAAAATGCATACTTTTCGATTTTATGTGAATGAATAGACGATCTTCGTTTATAGTAATTACCTGCTGCATTAGACTAAATAAAAATAACAATAAAAAAAAGTAACATTTTAAATTAATTAACACACTGTGAGAAAAAACACGAAATTCACTTGGCCATTAAAATAGATACGAAAATTAGATCCTGAAAATAAAAGGATTATGAAGTCATTTTGCACAAAAATGACATTGAAACAGCTAAAATACATCAGTAACCACTATGTCCACCATTATTTTTAATGACATAAGCATAAGGCAACATAACATCTTCTAAAATGGTTTTGTAAACCTTGTCTCCGAAATGATATGAATGGGGCCTAATCCATACCAAAGAAACACATCGCCAAACCATTATATTAGCGCCACAATGTTTGTTTTTTTCGTGTAACGTGTGTTGAATTCGTAGCCATTGCGTCTTCTAACATTATTTTGGGCGAAATGTTACAGGAAGAAACAGGAGAACAGAGGAACAATAGAAACAAAACACTTTCATTTATACTTGCACTTACTTCTTTTAGAATACCGGTGGGTCGCATACTACATGATATTATAAGACTGCTTTCAACACCGCCTGCGAACTGAACACTTTTTTTCTCTTCATTGGCACCTAGCTAAAAGCTTTAACTTAGTTATACAAAAACAAATAACTGATTTGAGACACTATTTTAGAAGTTATTTAAATTTAATTTTATTCGAAAAAATTATAAGAAAAATTATTCCATGGCTTTATATTCACTTCATTTTCATGGAAACATGAAAACAATATTATTTTTACTGATGTTTGGTAAAACATTCCAAACAAAATTCAGGATTGTCTGTAACACTTGAGTGCCGCGCGACCCACCGTTGGTTACATTCTGAAAACACGAACGTGAACTAGAGACACAGAACAGTTCACCGACACTTTTAAACAAAAAAGCACTTTTGGCACACTGGTAATTTTTTTGAATATACTATGGCACCAGCGAACGTTAATTTTTGTAACTTGAGCCTTTTTTTTTAATTTATATACCATATACTATATATTTACATATTTACGGGTCTACAAAATTTCACCATATTCAGTTTACTCTTTCACATCAGAATTTTGGGTGGCACTTATATTTTTTTGAAAAACCATATTATATGTAGATATACATAATATTTTACGATATAAAAAATACGTGAATTTTATTACCTTCATTAATTTATGAAATTAAAATATATTAAATATATCTTGAACTTATGCTGTTTTCTATTCAACCAAAAATGCATTGCAGTTCTTGCACGAATTTTGCCTATTCATTTAAAACTTTCCCACATTATTATTTCGCTATAAAAAAAATTTTACAGCACTTTAAAATAAAACAATAAAGTGCAAATATATCAAGTGAAACTGCAGTGCAATTTTTAGGATCAAAATCATTATTAATCATATTTAATTCTTTTGCAAGTTCTAAAATATTTTAATGGAATTTTATTTGTTTTTCTTTTAATTGCAGTGCTTTAATCAACCATTGCTTACACTTAAAATCGCTTCTAGTTAAACATTGCCCTCATATCACTGAACGCTCCTTAGGTCCCTTGCGAAAGCGCATATTTATCGATAGGCCCCAACAACTAGACTACCAAAACGACTTTTTCCCCAGTGATTTTTTAGTCTATTAAATGTCCTTTTTTAACCAACAAGAAATCTATGGTATGTTGGCACCATATCATTTTCTGACCGATGGCATATTAAATTCATTAAAGGATTAATAACACTTAGAAAAGCACCCAGTTTGCTATTACATTTACAACCGATGTTTATGATACAGAAAAACAACGAGAAGGGAAAAAAACTTGTTTGATATCGCGGATTTAAAAATTATTAAGTCGATTTATTTTCAGTGTATATCTATTAAAATTTATTACTATTTTGCGTTCCTTTATTTTAATAATATATCTTTTTATGTTGTGCACCATAATCTTAATTTAGTTTTAACATTGTATTAGTTTAACGCATAAAAACTACATGAAACCTAAATATTGCTTAAAATTAACAATTAGAAAAAGGAAATACAATACAATTTGTTATCACTGTTCTTTTTTTATTAAAGGTTCATGTCAGAAAGTGGTTCACGTGTAGTTATTTTATGTTCTTTTGATAGTATGGAACTACACATTTCACTATTTATTGATTGCATATATAATTGGCGATCTTCTTCAATATTAGATTTTCGCCACCTTTCATGCAACTTGAGTAATTTATCATATGCAGCCATAGATATGTTGAGGCTGGGCATCACCTCTAAAATACCTGCTTCCCCAATAAATGACAGACCACACAGACCTAAATAGGTGTGAAAAGGGTCCGTAGTAGAATGAGGCCATTTAGCAAAACCACCAACTACATTATCTTGTGTCTCCAGGACATAAGAACGATTTGCCGTATAATCAGTTAACTCAAAAGCATTTAGAATTTTTAAAGAAGCTCCAATCCAAAAAGAATAGCATGTATCAACAGGTTTATTGGGACGTCCTTGGAAACCATCAACTTGACGAAATATACACCATCGTTTAATACCCTCCAACGTTTCGGCAGCAACACGGTGCAACTGTCCGCTTAAGTATAAGGCAGCTAAAGCACAGTATGTGGTACCACCATGTCCTTCAGCTTCTAAATTTTGACTGAAACCATAGTCATAACGCTAAATTATAAGAAATAGTTGTTAGAAAAATCCTCCTTTTTAAGTTCATAAATATCATATTTGTATACTTACAATACTGTTTATGATAAATTCATACATCTTTGATTTGTTTACATCACCCCAATAGTCTAACATGTGACATATAGCTGCAGCACAAAAAACAAATCGCATATCATTCTCACTGCCTTCTATAGAGGCACTAAAACTTCCATCGGGTCTTTGTACAGCGGCAACACCTAATAGTGAATTTATAAACATTAAATAAAACTATTAAGAGTTTTTTTTTTATTGTTTAGTTAAAATATCGTATAGGGTAAATTTCGTTTGTGCTGAAGCCAACTCGTCAGTAAAATATTTTTTTTAATAATATCCGAAAATTTAAGTACTTGTATACACCTCTCAAAAAAAAGTAATTGAGACTACTGAATATACAAGCACATAAACTGAAAATTTTTCTAAACCGTTCCAATTAGTCAGTCAAAACGTTGGTTGGCAATATTGTATTTGTTTTTGTATATTTAGCAAGTAAATAATTTTTTTTAAGTCTGGGGGTCTACTGACATTAGTGCAACGAAATGGACAATGTAGCTTAACCACAAAACAAACGTAAATTAATAATCGTAATTCATATGTCGTGGCGTTTAATATATGAATAAGAGTACAATTTTATTGTTAACTTACCATCCACAATGCTTTTGCGATCTAAACGTGAGAGATCATCACCCAAAGTTACCAATATGCCTATGCTTGTGTAAGTCATAGCCAAATGACCCCATTGATAACATCTGGCATTGGCTAAAAGTTCTTCATCCTCACTTTTTAAGAGAACGTAACGGGAACCCTGAGTATATAAAGTTGTCTATTAAATACTATTTTTCTATGAATTGGGAAAACAATGAATATTTTTGCCTTATCACACACTGCGCAGATATAACATTTATATAAATAAAGTGAAGCATAAATTAAAAGTAGACAAACTTTAAATAAAAAAAAAATCAAGACACATTTGTTCAAAGATAAAATACTAAGGCCATTATCACGTATTTTTTTTATTAAATTCATATGTACAAGACCTTTTGCCAGAAAACATAAAAAAAGAGAAAAATACTCGCTTTAGAACATTTTTACTGATGGCACATTAAGTACATAATCGTTGTAGTGAATGAATATTAATTAAGGTCTGCGAGTTATTGACTACGTTTTCAGTTTTTTTAATTCAACGCACCCAGCGAACAGAAATTGATTTGCTTATAAAAATAATATTGTCTCCTGCGAAGACTTTAGAATAGGTAAATGTTCATTTGCCTACTGTGCCGCAGGGCAACTTTTATGCTGAAAAGTGCAAGAACCATCATCATATTAAAAATACCCCATTATTTCAATCTATGGCTATCGTTTCGCAAAACTTATGGGGGAATTTATACATTTGCCTACCAGCAATGGCATGCTGGTAAGATGGATCTAGAATGCAATTTACGGCTGGGTTGTCTAAAGTACACTATAAATTTTTATCGGAAATTGACCGCGTCAAGAGTCCGTAATTGGTCCTACAATAAACTTCTGCAGTCTTGCAGAATTTAATTTTTTATGCAGTCTACAAGAAACATTACTGGTTCACTTTATTTTTAATTCACTATTGAAGAGAATGATGACTATTTAGAATTTCGGCTGCTGCTTTATTTCTTCAGAATTATAAAGTTCCAAAATTCCCTGTATATTTATAGAATGTTCTCATTTATTCCTCGTACAGAAACCCTCGTATATGATACACACTATTTGTTGTGTGGGTGGCGCGATTATGGAATTCATTGCCTAGGAATTTACGTTCTTTCCCCATTTCAATATCTACATTTAAACGTAAAATTATTGATTTTTTCAATACTCAATTACGATCTACGCAAATATTTAATTAATATTGATAATATTTATTATAATATTAAATGCAGTTTATTACATATTACTCATTTCTCATAGTAACATATGTATATAATATAATAACTCTAGTAATACTTTATATTGGTCTTAAGACCATATGTATTCAAATGAAATAAATAAATTAATAAAACTCACCTGAAAACCAGAACAATTGCGTTCACTTGAATGTGCTATAACGAGACCGCCATAAATCCAATCTATAATGTTGTTACGTATTTCGGCGGTTAGTAAGTGAGTGGAATTTAAGACATCTAAACCACAAACGGCAAAAAATGCAATAGTGCCTCTAAAATTATATAGCTATATTTCAAATACATTTTTGTTCGAGAATATTATAGCTACCTTGTGGAGTCATGGGATGCTAAACGAGCTGGTAGCAAATGTAAAAATCTAACAAAATATTTGGCATGTTTCGAATGTAGAACTGGAGAGGTATCTACTATGGGTCCCTCAATATTTAAGGCATCATAAGACATGACAAAGCACACAACCAGGAACTGTTTCGTTTTTAATATTAATGACTAATAATGAAGTTTTAAAATACCTATTTAATATGCACTTTAATTAAATAAATTAACCGGTTTGATTTGACATTGGATTTTTTTTTTGTTTTAAATAATTTAATTATTAGAGTTGAATACTGAATACTGCTGTTGTCAATCAACACTTCTCATCTTTTACCTGTTTTGTTAAATGTTAATTGGTCGAAAAGCTTAATAAAAGAATCAAACAAAACTCTTTTTCTAATAATGCAATATTTGTAAAGAACAATTTCTCAGTAATAAATCAAATCAACATCATATGACATGACATATGTTATCAGATAACAGCTCTGTATTAATACAGCAGTGTAACCAGATTTTAAAATGATATAAATATATTATTTTTTAATTTTATTCCACATCTTTTATTATTAATTATATTAAGATAATCAAGCTTAAGGTCGGTTTTTTCTAAAGAAAATTTAAATATTTATTCTTTTTTTATATCAATATTTCGCCAATATCATTAATTGGCTTCTAAAAATATTTGAAAATTACAATTGAAAAATTAAACATTATCAACATAAAAATGGAAAAAAGCAAATATCGTCAACATAAAAAATTTAAAAATATAAATTATTATTTCCTGACGATGCTACCTATTTGGTAGCAAAATATTGAAAAATAAATAATTGTTAACAACTTTTCAAAGACCATCGCTCAAAAAGAAATATAATTAAAAATTTTTTTAGAAAACATACAAATATATATATGTACATAGCCAAAAACCGGATGTATGCAATTTTATTTTCCGTTCTTATATAATAAATATTTGTAATTCTGCGCAACATTAAACTTATCTGCCTTAAAATTTATTTTCTGATCTGTTGAAACATTTATAATCTGTAACATTTCTAACATATATTTATTTCAACTATTAAGTTTTGTGTTTAAAACGGAAATATTATCAAAATCTGGATAATGGTCTGAATTCGAACAATGAGAAGATAATTATGCTTTTCGTGAATTAATACATCCATATTTTTGATAAGTTTTTGTTCAGCTATTCTAGTTCTTAAATTATTTTTTGCTGTACATACATACATAATTTTCCTACATTGTCATACATTCTATATGCCGACATATTAGGTACATATATTAATGTTTTATAAATTTTATTATTATTATATTGGCTTATCAATTTGCAAGAGAGATCTTGTGCAATTGAATTTTTTTAATAACCTTGAAAAATATTTTTACAACTTTCGAATGTTATTTTCGTGGTCAAAATTGTTAGTGTACTTTTGGAAAATATACGTATATTTTTATAAAATTGTGCTGTCGTGGTCTGAAATGTACATTTTGATTTTATAATTGGTATAAATTTATGAAAGCAGTTTTCCCTCCCTGGCTTTCTCACAATTGTTTACATAAAAATGCATCCCTGATCTAATGGTGTGCGTTGGTTTTTGCAAAATTTTAAAAAATCAAGAGAGCCATACGACTCAAATTTTTATCCGTATTTTTTCTCAAAATCTTATAGTTTCATTACATATTACGTTTAGACGATCCGACTTGTGCTCTTCTACACAAAAATTTTACATGTCGTACGACTTGTGGGACAATGTAAAGCATCCTTTAGGAATACTTCTGGTAGCGGGGTTGCCAACTCACCACAACACTTAAATTAAGCCGATCTAAGTTAAAACAATTTATTCTGAATAAATTTTCTAAACCACAACCCACTAGTATAGCATTATAGAAGAAAATATTTATAATAATAAATGTGTATCATTTATAAGCGGAGAACTCTCATAATCGAACAAAAATATTGCGACAGTGAGTGTCCGGTTATGAGAGGTTTCATTGTATATAGATATGTTTATTCATTCAAAGAACCAATATAAAGCCTACAGACCGAAATAACGTATAACTTACCTAAGTACCTTACTATAACAGCTTATACAAATAAATAAATTTTTATCAGAAAGTTTTGCTATATACATTTTAACTTTTCGAGCACTCTTGACATTATAGAAGAAGTTAAGGAACCTATACTAATTGATATAAAAAGTTAAAATCTGAATGTCATATTTAAAAATTAAACTAAAAAATTAAATTTATCTTTAGGAAAGCTAATACGGTCGCACCTAAAAATTTTTATATTTTCTGGACACTTCCATAACTGTATGTCTCCACGTTCAATAATTATATCTGAACATAAAAAATACCGTCGGCAAAATGACGTCACAAATATGCTCAATCCAAGCTTATGTTTTTAGGTAGGGAGCAAGATATATTAGGTCTATGCAGCTCTACAGCAAAGAGCAACAAAAAACCAATAGGCATTTTGTTAGTGTAAATAAACGTTGTGATGTCAAAAACAAGACTACTACTCTCTCATAAGTAAACTCACGCAGGCTACAATAGCAAGAAAAACATTAATTTCATTTATGTATGCCTTAATTGCTTTTGCAACCCTGTCTCAAAATAAGGAAATGAGTAAAATTGTCAATTGCGCGCTCTCTCAAATTAAAGAAAAGAATAAAATGTAAACAAATTTTGACAGTCAAGTATAAAATATATATATATAGACCTCTGTGGTTTATATAGTTAATTGGACCGAATTGAAAGCAAACTCAGACCTAAAATGAACACAGAACTGTGTAGTTATATGTTATACGGGTGTAAAATAAGACAACGTTTGCTGCCATTTTTTAAACATGTCGAACGATATTGTTAGAAAAATCGGTTCATCTTTTTTATCATGTAATTCGCGGAGAAACACATGCCAGAGAAATTATAGCGATATTTGAGAGTTTATGTTCAACATAATGGCTGTGAAATAAGTATGAACAACTATTGCGCAATGCATGTGCAAATAAATGTTCGATCGGGCCAAACGTGGACATATGGTGTTGGCAATATTTTTGACAGTCGCGAACATAATTATTTCCAAGTTTATTACACGTGGAGAGCCCCAGTAAAAGACGTTTCGTAATTTGTAATTACTGCACGAGAAATTTTTTATTATCCAAAAAGTTTTTACAAGTTATTAATTAAAAATGCGTTTAATACAGTTTTTGCGATCGAAGGTAACAAATTTTTCAAATTTTCCTGAGGAATACATAAAAAGAAGTAAAAGACAGGTAATATAAATATAAGTATATAAAAGATATAAAAGATTTAATTTAATATAAGTTGCATTAAACTTTAAAGGTATATTTTGACACTCCCAAAGGTGTCCCACAATATTTAAATCGCACCGTTGAGCGTAAACGTTTTCGTTATACAACGAACCGACCTTGGACGATGCAATTCCGGAAGCAAAATATGCCGGGCACAATTCGTAAAAAAGTATTTATGAGACCCGTAGGTAAGTGTAGCTTCGGTACACAATTCGTTGTTTGCATTAATTTTTTTTTTTCAGAGGAATTTGGATTCTTTCGTGGCGATCGTGTCGAAGTTTTAATAGGTAAAGACAAGGGTAAACAGGGTTATGTTTCACAAGTAATTACCGAACGTAATTGGGTTATAGTGGAAGGTTTAAATTGGCACTATCGACGCATTGCACGCGATAAAGATTTTCCCGGGATTGTAGTTCAGTCCGAGGCTCCTTTAGATGTATGTCAAAAGTGTAGTAATGTATTTATATTTTTCTTTGTAATTGCTAAATTTTATAATTTATAAGATTACCAAAGATGTGCGTCTAATAGACCCTTCAGATTTGGAAGGCTGCGACTTTGAATGGCGTTATACAGAGGAGGGTGATCATGTGCGGGTTTCAATGCGTACAGGGCGCATAATACCCATTCCAGAATCGAATAATCATACACATGATTATAAGGTTAAATCCGCTTACATAGAAAGAGAGAAGGATACAGTTGGTGAGTTTGTTCTATAGGTATACAATCTATGTATATATTAAAATCAAATTTTGAATTTAATGCAAACCAGATAATGTCTTTAGTAGCGATATGTAATAACAATAACATATCTTTCAATAAAAATCTTCTAATCCTTTCAAACATTAACGTTTATTCGTTAAAGCAAGTGCTTTTGCAAAAAAAGTTAAAAGTTAAAAAAACTTGAAGAAAAATATGCATATAAAAGTATGAAGTAGTCTGTACGTTGACTGCAAAACCACAAATTTCCTGCGTTTGACCACCTCGCGCAATTTTTCTGATGTGCATTAGTGTGTCTTTGTGTCAGTTATTGGCGGAAGGTTTCAATGGTCTGGTCATTGAACAGTGCCGGCTTTAGCTGTAACCAATCCACAGGCACATCGGAACGCCCTCTTTCGTCTGTATTATGTAGAACCGGCGATGTAAAATAATTACTAAAAATTGCTACTAAAACGAGTCTTAAAAAATTAAATACGTCTTAACATCAGAGGCGGTTCAACAGCGCTACAAAACAAAGAACTGGCAACCGCAGAGTTGGAAGAAAGTGAAGCTTCACCTCCTATCATTTTTCTAACTATCCTTTTCATCTAGTTCCAGCCTAATATATAGCATGTGTTGGGGCCAACTCCTTAGTTCCTTCTCCAACATAAAAAAATGGCTCTAAAGCACAACAACTTTGTGTGTGAAAGATGAATCCGTTATTAAATTTATTATATGTATTAAAGTTTGTACTATCAAAAAGTATCAAAGCCAACAATTTGCTACAATTAAAAACGAGAAAAGAAAGAGAGATATTCAGTTTTTATTTCGTTGTTAGACGATGGACTCTGCTCATCAATCGTGCTGCTTTGTACTGAATTTAAAATTCTTACACACTTGTGTGAATGCTCAATCAGTAAAAATTAATCAGCAACAAAACACGCAAAGTGTACATATTATATTTGTGCGATCAAAAATCCCTCCGAATTTATGAAACAAAATAATTTTTCTTATAAATAAGACAAAGAAAATTGAAATAGGATCACATTTTGTTTTTTATTTTCTTATTAACATACATATGCTATATATATTTAAAATTTTTATCTGTTTTGCAGCCTCTGTTATAGAAGAGATAACGTTCCAACCAAAATTGTGTACATTTCAAATGGACATTATGGAAGAAATGGGCATCAAAGAGGATCGTATACCCAAGAAGTCGTACTGGTATTAGTAAACGTCTTAAAATATTAAATGAGTTAAGATAAACTTTATGATAAATAAAAACCAGATAAAAAATAAAATATTTTCTATCTCCGTGCAATTGTAAAAATTTCCTCACGATGATCTCTTAAAGATTTTGCTACATTTCGTACCGTTTCTTCAGCTCTGTCGAAATCATGTCGCAAGGTTTTATTAAAAGTTTCATATAACCAAGCAGAAGCTTTTGAGATGTTCGCTTCATATGCAATGAATACTTTTGAGGTGTGTTCATATCTGGCTATGTTGGCTATGTCGGTTATCAGATAAGTGTTACAGTGCTTAACAGCTAATAATTGGCGGTTACTAATGTGTTTTATTTCGGCATTTGGCAGAGACAATTGAGCGCACTCCAACGATACCAATGAATATTGCAAATCTTTGCGACAAGATAAAGCAGTTTCGATTTTTTCCTTCGAATTTCTAAAATTAAGTTAATAAAATTTTAATAATTTTGTAGTATTATACTTACGGAATTGTTTTAAGTCTTTGCCATTGCTTAAGACCTTGTAATGCAGAATTGGCACTAGTACGTAGTAAAAGACCGCATATGCGCCATTGTTCTAATGTACTTCCCAATTTGTCTCGTACATCTCGGGCCAACTCCAATTGGAAATCTAAGTTTTCTTCTATTCGGCTCATGTAAGTACCGCCACTCATGAAAGCTAAAAAGTTGAAAAATATTTATTTATATAAAAGATCAAACTTTATGCTATTTGTTTATTTTTTTTAGTGTATTTCTTAGAGTAGGTACATCATTAACATAAAATTTGGAAGAAACTAGACATTTTGGTCGTAAAAAGGATATAAGAATCTGTTGAAACTTCCCGCTAAGTTTAACCCACCATTCGCAGCAAATTTGCAGCATTCGACACATTTTTTAAGTTCAGAAAAATTAATGCGTGTCGGAAATAGATTTTACTAGGAATTACGGAGTTATTAAAAATGCACACTTTTTTTCTGAAATTTGCGATTTGACGAAGACTTTTACAATCTATATATATAAAAATTAATGTGTGTTTTCTGAAATTTTCACATCATATAATTGGAACTCTTGAATGAATTATAGGCTACTTTTTTTAAATCACGCCCACCTTTACGCCTACTTTTTTAATTATGCTACTCCTTCCACATGGCTTTTAACATCTGGTAGGTAATCATTGCCTGAGTGTTACTTCTCTTCAAAAAAATAAAATTCCTAAATTATCTTAGTTTAGTCATAACTTGGTGTTTATCTAAAAAAAAGTATCTACCCTGGCCTGTCCCTTTACTATTCTGTAACAAAATGTTTGAAATTTAACACAGTACTAATTCATTAAACATCTAAATTTTTTATATAAAAGTTCAAGTGTAGAGTTATTAAGCAAATCAGGTCAAGTTTCTTAATATAATATATAGATTTATTGAATAATTTACAGTTTATTATGTTACATTAAATTGTAATTTTGATCGCATTGAGTTTTTTGCGCTTTTTTTTACATACATATGCATAGTTCAAAGTATATTTACTTTGCTTACTTCTCTCAGCATTTAAATTTGCTTAATTTATTTGGTGCAAATATAATATTTATTGTGCTTGTTTCTCATACGGGAGTATTTTATTTGTGTTTGTGAAGAGAAGATTGCATAAAACAAAGGATTTGTAGTTTATACTTTTGCAAAAGCCTAGTATGCATGCGTGTACATTTGTATTACACGTACATGGTCATATACATGGGCGTTTCCATTTTGTGGTAAATTTTAAGGTTTTTTCCCAGCAGTCCGGTTACTCATTACAAATTGAAAGCCATCCGATTGTATAATATTATGGCAATAGGGAAAATAAAACGAAAATAGTTAAGTCCTTACAACTCGCATCTGATTCGGATGTGTCTTTTTCCCATCCAATTGTAAAGTTAAATGTTTATTAGAAATGAAGATCAAAACAAACACAAATAAAAATTTTGCACCGCATTACTATCTGATTTGGATGGCTTTGTAATGTATCATATTATCATTTCGTTTTAATTATGAATTTTGTTCTTTTTTCTGAAGTAATTTTTCCGTTATTCTTTCTTTTTCATTTTTATTATTATTCCAAAGTAAAATTTGTATCAAGTTCATAAGTGTTTTTAAAAGTGAAGTGTTGTTTTTTTAATTCTCATATTATAACAATTAATTTAATATATATTAATAATATATATAACAATAAAAAATTAAAATATTGAAAAAAAATGAAGTTCCTAATTTAATTATGCAATAGTTAAAATTCATTCCAAGATCAATGGCATTCAGATACATCTTATTGCACTCCGAATTCACCATAATAGTTGGACCCATCAAACATTCGCTTACAATGTATATTGTGTTGGACCCATCCAACCTTCGCTTACAATGTATATTGTGTTGGATAAATCTTACAGCCTAGGCCATCGCTGTGTAAATGTAAATAAAAATTGTATACAGACCTTGGATGGGTCTTGCTTACATTGTCATTGGTCTCAAATCGAAGATGTATGTAGCAAAAATTTCACTGGGTTGCTTTTTCTTCAATTTGTCTCTTATTGAGATAAATTATAGTTTACTCTCATTTTACCGAACTTTCCCAGAAAAGTAAAAAAAAACATACCTATTATTTATAGTTTGAGCATAAAAGTTACGATATCAACGATACCCCCTCACAGCATAATCAAAGACTATAAATATATAAAGATATCCCAAAAATATAATCTTGGTGAAACCAACAATGAGTTATTCTTAGATTCAAATAAAACAAAATAAAAACTTAACTCATAAAGCCGATAACATTGGATTTCATGACACCAAAGTATTTTTTTGTCATTTTCAAATCCAATTTCGTTAAATTGGTTGCTATAACTGGCATTCTCATTAATCATGAAATATTTTTCCCATATTATGAATTTGAATGTTAAAGACTTTTTGATGAACATAAGATTAAGTGTAATTTTGTTTTGCACAATAGTGCTATGAAATGGCTACCTATGATGTAAAGGCGCATAAAGTACTAGTTATGCCAGTTATATGTATATATTAGTTATATAATACAGTGAACTCGCAAAAACGTGAACATCCAGTAACATGAACTACACAAAAACATGAAATTTTTTTTTTTTACATTGACTACCCTAAAACGTGAACAAAGGCTGAAAGCTCTAAAACGTCAATTTTTTATCGAACGTTAAAATTAAATTTTGTAAGCTTATTTAAAAATTTTGGTATTCCGCGCAGAAGAATTTCGTAGTTTGTTTGTTGTAAACAACTTTCGTTGCATGATAAGTAGCTTTAGTATTAATGCGGCAGTTCTACTGGAAGCATCTCTCTGTGCTGACTATAAATATATGTAGGTATATAAATAATATAAACAAGTGATCTCTAAAAATATTTGTATTGAAAATATGTCTAATAGAAAACCAAAAGAAAAGTCTGATATTTTAGGTTTTACGGAAAGCTTCATCTGTAATTGGTTTGTCGAAAAAGTATAATGTCGCCAAATCGACGATTTGTTCAATAAGAAACAAAAAATATGCAATTACGAAATGCGTTAATAGTACAATTTTCGGGTTCTGGAAAACGGAAAACACTGCATACTTCGGAGCTTCCAAATATGAATCTCTGTATAAATGATTTACCCCTTCGAAATAAAAACCTGCCGGTTAGCGGCGTTATGATTAAAAAAAAGCTATTGAATTGCACAATCAAATTAAGGAAAATAACCATGCTTTTAATGCCTGTGATGGTTGGATTCAGAAATTTAAGAAAAGATACGATATTCGACTACTTAAAATTTGCGATGAGAAACTCTCTGTTCGAATGCTGACGAATCTGGTCTGTGTTGGAAAAACGAACCGAACAAAACATATGTTGCAAGTTTGGAAAAACAAAGACTTACGTTTATTTGTTGCGCAAACGCAGCAGTCTCACATAAAGTTAAGTTCTTGTAATGTAATTAATATCTGAGAATGGTTTGATTTGTGTCATGTTTTTGCAACCTAATGTCACATCGCTCATCCAACCAATGGACCAGAATGTGTTCAAAATAATAAAGCTCCATTACAGAAATATCCTACTAGCATCTATTGCAGCAAATGACTCCGATTTACTTGAATCTATTAAACAGATCATGCTAAAAGAAGCCATTTGTCACTTAGAATGCGCATGGAATCGCATAACTAGTGATTTGTTACATAGATGTTGGAAAAACATTTTGAATTTTGCGACAGTTCTAGACGATTGTGAGGAAAACATTCATAGGTGAAAAATAACGTACATACTGTAATGTAAATTAAATAAAAGAGACTAAAATTTGTTATAGAAAAAATGCAATCTAAAACGTGAACAAATTCGAAAACATGAACACCCTCGGTAAAAATTAGTTCACGTTTCTGCGAGTTCACTGTAGTACTACTTATATTTTATATTCATAGTAGTTATCACAAATTTCTAAAAATAAAATTGGAAATAATAACTACGCTTAAAGAAAGAAAATAAAAATTTATTTATAATAATTATGTCCAATTTTGATCGAATAAAAGTTAACTAAGTATTAACTTATTGTTTATTTGCATTATTAAAAAAAACTTACCAATCATTCCATCATGATTTACATACAATTCATTGAGTTCAGCGTAGTTATCGAATAATGTTTTCAGCCTTATTTTTGTATGGTCCAATATTTCGTTGTAACAACGTATTGTCATCAAGTGCAAAGCAGATTCGCTTAACCGTGCAAAGAAATCTTCATGTGTGGAAGCCTTATTTACATCTCCTATTACTCCTAAATTAAACGATAACTGAAAATTGTTTTCACCAACAAAAGTTAATAGTTAATAAAATTCTATGTTAAATTATGTAATTAAAATCGTGAGGTTTTTTCCTATTTGTCCATAAAGACGATTTAATAAATTTTCATGTCATTAGTAATAAGTTTTATTTAAAAATATTTTATTCTAAAACTATTTCGTCAGTTTAAATTGCAAAAATAAGCCATAATACTTGCATGTTTAACAAATTAAAATGAAAATCGAAATACTAATTATTTAAATAATAAAGAAAACAAAATTGAACGAAAATTTTGCCACAATTGTTATATGTACATATTTATGTCTGTACATACTTACTTACATATCGAGCCTTTGGTGCAATACCGTAGTAATTCAAAAAATTGTGAATGATCTGATCACGAAAGATTGGCGTAAGCCACAAATTCATCAATATATTCGTTTTTGGTGGCTTTACGGCGAAATTTGATTTGCACGTTGATTTGGCTATTTGAAGTTATATAGTGGTTGGAAAGAGCTGGTCCGAAGGACCTTATCGAACAATTAGGTAAAAATTCTGCACTAAACGACTATCCGGAAATTCAGACGAATATGAGAAAAAAAGTGAGCCAGTGAAGGGTATCTAAGATTCGGCACTGCCGAATATAGCACTCTTACTTGTTATATATAAGATTGTTAAATTATTAAGTTGCAGTTTACGAGGAGCTTGGTTTAGATTGAGGGAAAAGCATAACTGCTTGCATATCTATGGAGAGCATCAGACATAGTACTGGTTTAGAGTTTTCGATATCATTTAGTTTTTCGTTTCTAATTTGGCCAATTTCATTTCGATGAAACTGTTCTTGCGATATGTTCTTTGCTTTGTAAGAAAGACAAATATCGCACTGATTGGGCTTCCAGCAAAATATTCAGAGATTTATCCAATTTATTTATTTCAATTTCTTTTTATAGTTGTTTATGTTGTACCTTTTATTTCTCCCAAGCACAATTTTTATATTAACATGTGTTTGTTGATTGGGTTGCGTAAGTGTGATACGTGAATTGCGTGTGTGTTTATTGTGTAGTCATTCGATGAAAATCCAGAACATTCTAATGAATGTATTTCCGTAACAATATTATAAATTTTGTTTGTTTGTTGTGATTTAACTGCTAAACGGCAGAATCGATTTTGACGAAATGTAGAACATAGGAAGATCTCAGTTCAGAAAAACACATAGGCATAAATAGGATGACGACGGGAGGTATAGGGAAATTGCCGCATCTCCGAAACTAACTAACCGATTTCAAAGAAATTTTCAACATAAATAGGCCTGCACTTATAAGGCTCCATATGCTTTCAAATCCAAGATCACAAGGGGAATTGGGGACATTTTCTCCGAAACTAATTAACCGTTTTCAATGAAATTTAAAATACTATTAGGTCTGCGTCTAGAAAGACATATTGGCTATTTAGTTTTTCAAAAACAAGATCACGTGGAGGTTGAGGGCAATTTGCGCGTCTCCAAAACTGACTAACCGATTGAAATTAAATTTAAAACATATATACATAGATCTCGGTTTAGAGGGACACATAGGGCATATATTTTCTAAAAGCTACAACCACGTAGGGAATTAGGGGGCAATTTCCGCATGTTCGAAGCTATCTAATCAACCATGGAGATAACAACGTGAGCAAACTCGTGGGTAAATGCTAGTACTTTTATAAAAACCTGTCAAACTATAAAAGATAATATTAAAAAATTCAAATAAAATAAAGAATTGAAATAAACATGCAAAATCAAAAAAATATACATATCCATACGGCTTCATAATAATATTCCGGTAGGATTCCCTACCTATATATCTTTACGAAGTCGTGTCGGCCACTTAAAACTCGTTACGACTGCGATAATATTTCGGTTTGGAAATTCGATTATTTTTTTCCGACCAATCGCTACGAACTCTTAACGAAATCGTAACATTTGGTTTGGTGGGATATTTTCATAATCAAAAATATTTTCATCAATATGTCAATATATCGACCCCAGTGCGCGAAATTATCGTATGTTACAAAAACTAAATTTCACAGGAGAGCGTTTTTATTCGTTTTTTTTTTATTTGCCTGACAGCAGTAACTGTTACATACGATAAAATGTACATAGTGTTATCTCCATAACTATAACAATTATCGCTATAATACTTTATCTGCAGATGAATTAATGGATTTAGAACCATTTTGCATAAAAAACTCGATTTCGAAAAAAGTGTAACATACGATAATTTCGCGCACAGGGGTCGATAAATTATACAATGGCTATTCATTTTCATTTAAATATCTACATAGGAGCAATTTCTAGTGAAAACATAATATAAAAAATTAAAAATGAATAACTAATTATTTAATTATATGAGTTGGTCGTACTTACATTAACTAAATCCTGCGTAGGTGTTTTAGTCACAATATCGTTAGATGGTAATAAATGTGTAATGCCAGCAACAACAGTATTCATGTCACTATTATGATGTTGTTGTTTTGCCGTTATATAGTTTGATGTAAGCAGATTTGTTCCATTATTACTACTTCTGATACCACCCACTCTACTATATGCCACATCTTTATTGTTGTTATAAGGCAACTGATGTTCCGTTGTAAAGTCATCTATATGGTAATCTATTACCTGTGAGGGTAAGGATGGCTGTTGTTGTGCAAAAGGTGACATTGGGGAGGTTGAAGTGTACTTTTTTTGTGATACTTCTCGATTTTGAAGTCCTTCGCTAATTTCTTTACCATCAATGCCAATTAGTTCCTTGTGTTTTTCTTTTAAGTATTCTATCCAAGCCTCACAAGTAGCTAAACGAGGACCGGGACATGTTGCCTCCAGTTTACTAATTTTTTCATCGAGACGCACAAATTCAACTACAATGTCTGCAGGATTCTAAAGCAGATGTAAAGGGTTTAAAAACAAATACATATATAATTCGGTTGAGTTGTACGTACAATTACTGTGTACGAGTGCATCAAGATGGCTTTTAAAACATGGTACGACATGACAACCAATGTTAAAAATATCAGTATGGAATGGAGCGTGACGACAGTGATTTCAGTTTAGCCTTTTAGAGGTTATATTTAGACTTTTTTCTTTTAGTCACGAAATTTACGTTATAACTTCATGGCTTCTTACCCTTTTTTTATTTTAAATTTAGCCTCAGAAAGGCTAATTTTCTTTCCAAATTTTCTGCTGAACTCATATAATCATTTTGAAATACATATATTAAAAATTGTCATATTGACAACGACAAATTTAAGGACACTGCAGACAAAATTACATTGATGGAAATCTAATGGCCAAAGCTTTTGAGTTATAACTGGAGAAATGTTAAATCAACAGTTGAATTCTGGGTGGAGATGCGACAATTTAAGAATGCGCTGCATAAAATGTATTTCTTGATTTGGTTAATCTAGTATTTAGCTATCTAGTACTACCTTTCAGTAACTCTGATGTTGAACGACCTTTTAATACCAAGAAAATAATGAAAAGAAAGCGTTCTAGAATCAAAATAATGAATCTTTTATTACACATTGGATGCTATTGAAAAAGGTTACAGAAATGTTGTCCTCATTTCGTAATTACCGAAGATTTAATAAAATTATTACACTCGTGATATTTATGTAACCTTGAATTATTAATTATCTTTTCTTTTAGTTTTTTTTACGGCGATTTAGCTGTTTCTAGCTTTTTTATAAAGCCGATTTATTTTTTTTCTCCACCTCCCGGCAAAACAGCCGTAAGGAGCTCCTCCTTCAAAAAATTAGTAAATATTTATATTTTTTTTTATTTTTATACCGCATGTAATATAAGTATCTACACATCCTGTTATTCACACCATTAATGGGATAAACATAAAAACAAACTACTTTTTCTTGTGGTGCCACATTGAGTGTTTGCTAGTCGCATTTAAAGTGTGACTAACTTTTATTTATGTATGTATGCACATACATATGTATGTATGTCTAAAATATGTACGTACATCTTCTGTAATTATTGTGTTGTTTGTTGAAATTACAAAAAAAACATTAAATGGAATAATTAATATCTTAAATAGATTACCGCTTGTGATAAAGGCCATTGGCTAGAAGGCTTGGCCATACCAGCCATGGCGCCATTTGGTTCATCCAATACACTGTTTGTGTCCATTGAAGAATTACAGCCCATCATTTAGTAGCAGAAAATTAATGAAATAAAATCATTTTTTTCCAAAAAAATGTATTCCTGTTGCAATTTATATTAATTATCCACCTTATTTTCTCTTTTTAAATTTCGTTTTAATATACTTACATATAGTATATATGTAAATTGTTATGGCTATTTTTTTTTGTTTCTAATTAAAATTAATTTTTTCCCGTTATATTACCGACATTTTCCTTTTAACGGTCATAACGTACTGTTTTTGAATTATTAAAAAACATTCATGTCAATAAATCTCATTTGTGTAATGCCTGTTGTTGTTATTAGTGTTTTACATGTTTTTGTCATGGCACCGTGGAACTGTTGGGTGAAATATTTCGAAATGAATTTAATAAATGATCAATATTCTTCCGATACCAAATTTGTTAGTTTTTAGAATAAAAAGTAAAAAGAAAATGTAGAAATTTTAGTTGAACATTATAAAAGTGAGTGATATAAAAAAATTAAAATTTAAAAATATATATAAAATTAAAAATAATTAGGAAAAAAAAATATCTGTGCGCAGTTAAAGCTTAAAACGTGAAATAAAATTAAATAAAAAGGAATGTTTAAAATAGCGACAATTGACTAAATTAAGGTTAAATAAAATGAAGTAAGAAACGGAAGAAGTTATTTTTATTTATATTATTCACTAAGTTAAGAAGTTAAAACAATTCTAATAGTCTTGAATTTAAAACTATAAATCATGGCAATCATATCCCGCACCACTAAAACTTTTTTTTAAATGTTTTATATTACAAGAATTTCATATAATTTTTTAAGCAAAATATATTATTGGTCATCACACAAAATACGAAATCGCGATTGAAAAATTTAAAATGTTTTTTACGCGACTGAAATCTAATCTAAATCCGTCTAACTTATTCCATGATATGTACAAATTCAAGAAAATGTTGATTATAGAAAAACAAGAAGTTCAAATAAAAATGTGTATGTAAGTTTGTACTAAAGGTAAAGTCAAAGAGGTCAGAGCGACTCTCCTGAGAATTTTTGCAGGTTTGTGTTTTCATAGTAAAATTTGTACATTTATCCAAAACTGTTTACATTTTTGTCCTAATTGCGTTTATATGTATATATAGATGTTTGTCTATTGCAATCAAGTACATATGTATGAACATACGTTAAATTTTAAGGGCCGATGTTGAATATGAACCACACCTAAAAGTCAAGTTTTTTTCTGCATTTCATTTGGCATTTCTCAATTTCAGACTAACTCAATAATAACCATGGAAAGATACACAATCGAGCAACGCGTTAAAGTTATTCAGGCTTATTATGAAAAGGAGCGTTCAAATCAAAATGCATATCGTACACTTCGTGATTTTTTCGGTAAATTTAATCGTTCAAATGTGCGTACAAGCGGAAAAATCGTACAAAAATTTGAGTAAACCGGGTCTGTAGGAGATGTGAAAGCACCAGTGCATACTCGTACAGCTCGTACTGCAGAAAATCTTGCTGCTGTTCGCGATAGTGTGGCTGAAGAGCCGTCCATCTCAACTCGTCGTCGTGCCCAACAATTGCACCTCTCACGCTCGTCGTTGATGAACATTATGCATAAAGACTTTCATTTTCATACTTACAAGGTGCAATTGACTCAAGAACTAAAGCCTCTTGACCATTCCAAACGTCGTCAATGGTCAAAATGGTGGCAATAAATGGCAACAGTGGATGATAAATTTTCGAAGAAAATTATCTTCAGTGATGAAGCACATTTTCGTCATTAAGCAGAATTGCCGCATTTGAGCGAGTGATAATCCAAAAGTGATTGTCGAAAAACCGATGCACCCACAAAGAGTGACTATTTGGTGCGGTTTATGGGCTGGCGGCCCATCATCGTGAGATGATAACGAATTTTTTATGACCCCAATTGGAAGATATGGATGTGAACCATATGTGTTTTCAACAGGACGGTGCCACTTGCCACACAGCTAACGAAACAATTGCTCTTTTGCGCGACAAATTCAATGGCCGTGTTATCTCACGTGGTGCGATGTAAATTGGCCGCCAAGATCATGTGATTTGACACCGTTGGACTTCTTTCTTTGGGGTTATTTGAAAGAAAAGGTTTAAGTCGATAAGCCAGAAACAATTCAAAAAGATGAGATAATTCGGCACATTAACAGCATAGAACCTCAATTATGCCTCAGCGTCATCGAAAATTTGGACCATCGGATGGAGGTGTGCCGCCGATGTTGCGGCGGCCATTTGGCCATATTTTGATCCATACATAATTGAACCATACCAACATTATCATAATAAAAAGAAATGACAACAATTTCCTAAATAATTTGTGTTTTGGGACCATAATAAATTGAACCCAAGTGGGCTGGAACCTTTCTTTACTTTTACATCCAGCAACCTGCCTACCTAACCTACATATTAACTCATATACAATATAAAAATTATTATCTTTTTAATTATTTCAATAGGGGTTACCACGGGATAGATATAGTTATAAATCTCATGCTCAATGTGATAATAGGATTAAGTTAGACTTAAATTTTTATGTTGTATTGTAAAATTTTAATTTATTTATTTATTATGGAAATTTTGTCATATAAGGCAAACAATAATGAAAAACAATTTATGATCTTAAATTAATTAGTTTTCTAGTGCTTGATTTCCAAGAAACAATAAAGAGTAAACCTCTGAAGAAGTCGCCAAAAAGGTAAAAGAACGTTGGGTAAATAAAGATAAGAAAGAAATAATTATTTTTATTTAAATACGGAGCCCTATGAAAAAAATTGTTTAAAAATAATGGTCATAAAGCCAAAAAAGTTTATTAACTTTTTAATTAGAAAACTAAATTAAAATTAATCTTTGCCACTGTTCACTCATTTTATACAATTGCGAGTAAATGTTACAATTATCCTTATGTGTATATTTCTTCACCGTTTTATTTTTTTGTAAATAGTTTGTTTATGAATGTAACAAACATATATACGAGTATGTATATATGTATAATTGAGTAAATATTTAAACAAATGAATTTGTATTAACAAGGAACAGTGGCATAAAGTGAACAAAACTAAGCTACACAGTCGATTTATGTACATGGTTAGCGATTTCATGGGAGCAGTAAATGCACAGTCGTTAGCAAAACATACAAGAACGGCTAGTTTATTTCGTTAACATGTGCGTGAAAACAAATTAATAGCAATTGCTAGTATACGCTCACGATATCTTATATTCCCTTTTTTAATTAACAAAATCATTTTTTTCCTATTTCATGAAGTGACTGTTCATTTGGTTTTCCAATAAAGGTTAGACTGTCCTACAGTTGTGCAACCTTTGTATGTGGTTCGGTTTACCATAATACACAGAGTCATACATTCTTTTGAATTAGTTTATTATTTTAATAAAATACTCGATTGTAAGAACAATGCTTTGATTCACTACCAGATTTGGTAATACGATCTGAAAAAAATTGTCAGTGCTCAAAAAGTTAGTATAAAAATTGGGAAAATGAGACAGATCTGTCCGATATAAAAATTTTATGAATAATTTCATAACATAAAACTCTTCTATGCGATTAAAGCTTTTTTAAGTTAATTGCAAACATGTGTGACAGTGTGTTTTTTTAAGTGGGACATAATTCTATCAGATATGGTTTTGAGATAATCGTCCATCATGAGTGGCCATTTTAACATATTTACGTAACAATTTTTATCTTGCCTTAAAAGGGCAATATTATTGTACATGTTAGTCAAATAAATTATTTCCATTTTGCACTATATTATGCAATAATTAACACAACATTTTCAAAAATGTAAACATAAGATATTGTAGTATTTACTTATAGTTATTAATTTAATTGTTATAAAATTTACTGTTCATTAAAAACAAAGAAGAATGAGATGTGCTCAGAATACCTGTAGAGTGAAAATTAAAAAAATTCTTTTCTTTTTCAACAAGTTGCTAAAAAAAGTTGATGAAAAGAAATATATTTCGCTTTGTAATAGTAGCACAATTTTTCTACGATTCATAAGCTACATATTAGCCATCGTCATCATTTTGGATACACTAACGAACCGTCATAGTTGTGCATGATTTGCAAATATTAATCCACAATTTGTTTCACTCTGTACTTTATTTATTACGTACGTAATTAAATTAAATTGAGGGTGGAGATGGTTGAAGTAGTTAGCATATTAACTACAAAACCTAAGGTCCTGTGTTCCAGCCCAGGTTCAACAGCTTCCGACAACAACTCACACAAAGACACTAATGCTCATCAGAAAAATTGCGATATGTTTTTATGATTGAGTCTGAAACTGGGGTTGGACCCAGGAAAATTTTAGTTTTGTAGACTAGTTCAGCCATCTCCATCGTGTTTCTATTCCAGCATGGGAGGCATTATTTTATATAGATACCCGTAAATTTTTAAGTCTAAGATTCATAGGAATTAAAAAAGGTATTAATGGCAATTGGTGTTATAGCTTTATAGGGATCTTCTCATAATAACACCAAAAACATATCTGGGTTACTCCTTATTTCGGAGGGTAGCAGAAGAACGGTTCATACTACATATAAGAAAAAATATACTGAACTGTAAGTGTCTGGTTTATAGATGCAGAAATACCTATAATTTCTCTGAAAGGAACATCTTATATTTATACGAACCTCGAATGTTCGAGGTATAAAATTTAGATGTACATATGTTATCAGTTACACGGTAACAATATCATAAATATTGTCGAGGTAGTATTGGCAGTTGGCAATTCTGTAGGCGCTGTTGCCATTCGACAGAAATCACTTATTGGGCACATTAGTAACTGAGAAATAAGATACATATTATAACGCTGAAAGCTCATAAGTAAAGAGAGTAGAAAGCTTACGTTGCTCTTCTTCTGTCCTTAAGGACATGCACTGCCGTTAATCTTGAGTATAAATATCGTGGTTCTATATTTTAGTAGATTTCGCTTTATAAAATTAATTCCTTATGAAAATTGGATGCAGAAACCTTTGATAAATCGAAAATATTTTTTATGAACTTGTGCAATATTTTTTTTAATGCTTAACACGAGAATAATTAGTAATTGTCAGGTCAGGTACTATTGAATATACCAAAAAGAATTCATTAAAAAATTATACAAGAAAATATTTAAATTATATCGTGTATTCTATAAATAAATTAATGTTTAATTAAAAAGGGTGTGAATTTGTCATTAAATACAACAAATGTGATGTCACTGCACTCGTATGTTTCGGCGACTCGATTGGAAAATTACATGGGAGATTATGTATAGATACATTTGGTGAAAATATTAGAATATTTAGTATCCTGTAGTGCACATACTTGTGTCTGCTAATGTATACACTTTTCATGAATGTGTGGACAAGTCACGTTATCACCAGAGTAGCAAGGCGCTGCCCACTGGCTAACAAAATATTTAGTGAAAAATTTTTGTCTTCATGACACAAGTAAAAAATAATTATTATTATATATGATTTTACTATTGTCATAGTAAAAAATAAAATCAGTTGGCTTAACACGACATACTTTATATATTTCACTTAACAATTTTGTACTCATATAAACTCGTCAAAAACTTTGAAACTTACGCAGCAACAGTTTTTAATACATGCGTATTTCTTATTTATTGTCAAGATGAGATCTTTGCGAGTGCAAATGTTTGTCTAAATTAATTTTATAATTTTTTCTTTCATATATACACGTCAAGTCAGATGAAAATAATAGAAAATTTTGTATTTTATTGCTGTAAATTTTACATAGCATGTCGTGTAGAGTCATCATTAATACTTCAATTCGTTAACCGTATGAACACGTCTATACTACATGTATCTCTATTTGTGTATCCATTTTTATTCATTAATATTTGTACTTAGAAATTGCCGCGCATAGTAGAAACGAATTATTAAAGAATTTGGTTAAGGAAATGTATTAAATTCGGCAGCGTAGTAAATGAAATATATTTACAAATGACAAAAAAAAAAAAATTATAATAAATCTTAATTTGTACCACATTCATATACAATAACAACGATAAGTGTGAATGAATAGACTAGGTGCATGTGAAGAAATAAAACTCAATTTGGCGCAATTAGTATACGACTAATAAATAATATATTGTATATACATACATACACATATGTGTCTACAAGTGTATGAATTGTAGTATATAGATAAAAATATATGGAAATCAGTTATTGTAATAAATGAAATTGTAATAGTAATTAACGTTATAATTTAGGACACACAAACAACCTTATAACTCAAAAAAATATATGTATATGAGTATTTCATTCACATAAAATTTTATACAGTAGACCATTTTTAAGTGAATAAAATAAAAAAATTCTTATTTATTATGATCTTTATTACCAACTTCAATTTTAGCAAGATCTCTATTTATAAAGGGTGGTTAAATTTCAAGGGCCGATGTTGATTTTGAATAAAACACAAACTATTTAGGAAATTATTGTAATTTTATTTTATTATGATATATTGGTATTACTCAATTATGTATGGAACAAAATATCGGCCAAATGGGCGCCGCGACCACGGCGGCACACCTCCATCCGATGGTCCAAATTTTCGATGACCCTGATGCATAATGGAGGTTCTATGCCGTTAATGTGCCGAATTATCTCATCCTTTAGCTCTTGAATTGTTGCTGGCTTATCGACGTACACCTTTTCTTTCAAATAACCCCAAAGAAAAAAGTCCAACAGTGTCAAATCACATGATCTTGGCGGCCAATTGACATCGCCATTACGTGAGATAACACGGCCATTGAATTTGTTGCGCAAAAGAGCCATTGTTTCGTTAGCTGTGTGGCAAGTGGCACCGTCCTGCTGAAACCACATATCGTCCACATCCATATCTTCCAATTCGGGCCATAAAAAGTTCGTTATCATCTCACGATAGCGAACACCATTCACAGTAACTGCCTGACCGGCCTCATTTTGGAAAAAATACGGCCCGATGATGCCGCCAGCCCATAAACCGCACCAAACAGTCACTCTTTGTGGGTGCATTGGTTTTTCGACAATCACTCTTGGATTCTCATTCGCCCAAATGCGGCAATTCTGTTTATTGACGAATCCACTGAGGTGAAAATGTGCCTCATCACTGAAGATGATTTTCTTCGAAAATTGATCATCCACTGTTGCCGTGGTCGCGGCGCCCATTTGGCCGATATTTTGTTCCATACATAATTGAGTAATACCAATATATCATAATAAAATAAAATTACAATAATTTCCTAAATAGTTTGTGTTTTATTCAAAATCAACATCGGCCCTTGAAATTTAACCACCCTTTATTAATAAAAATCTTATTAATTTTATTAAATAAATTTCCCAATATTTCGGTTAACTTTATTTAACGATTTTTTTTATATATTGAAAAATTTTATTAATAAAATAATTGTTTTATTTGTATAAATAGACTTTGTGATTAAAATAATTTTATTAATAAATTATTAATAAATAAATTAAATTTATTAATAAGATTTTCCTACATTGGTCAACAAACGCAGAGAGTAAGAAGACAGACAATGAATTTGAAAGTAATAAGATGCCTACCATAAGTTATTAAACAGTGGATCTTATTTGCTGTTCTTAATGCAATTCAGTATTTTCGACCTTTAAAAATAGCATAAAGAATTTTTGTTCCTAAATATTGGTCACATGGATGCTAGATTTGACGATTTTTTTGTCTGAAAATAGCAAAATGACGATTTGAATATTTTTTCCTTAAAAATTACGATTTTTTGCACTGGTCTAAATATGTCAAAATATGTAGACAACATCGAACAAAATAAGCATTTCGTAAATGAGTAAACTATAATTGTGTGAAATGAATTACGTGCAGCAGCAATTTAATTGCAAATACATTTTGAGAACGTTTTTTATGATGGTATAATGTATTTAAGTATTGCTAGTACGACTTTACACTTTTTTGTAAAGTTTGCAGCTACATTACAAATATATATATGTACATACATAAATATGTTCATATATATTTTGTCATATATCGCACTCGGTAAATAATATAATATATTGGCTCATTTGTTTTCGTTTTTATGAGAAATCGACATTTACTATTCATCTACCAATTTAAAAATTTGCCGTAGTTCTACGAAGTATTAATATTAATAATTTTTAATTTAATAAATTTTTTTATTAAATTAATCCTTTTTCCACAAATTAAAATATTAAAAAGGTTTTAAAATTTGAATTAATGCTCAATTATTGCACAAGTGCGATATGTGATCACAAATAGTGTGTATTACATACGAGTATATTAATCTCCACGTAAATTAATACGCTATCTATGTATGAAGATGAATTGTCATGTTATTTTTTTATTGCTTCTTATTCAATATAATAAATGTTTTTGAAATAAACATTTTCCGTTGTCCGATTTTTTTGACGATTTTTCGAAGTTAAAATGACGATTTTTTTATATTTTATCGGTGTTCTGACAATTTTTGGAGACTTTTATCTGCCAGGCCCGATTGGTCTACTTCTTGCATATATTTATATCACGAAATCCATGTAACGCATATCTGCCGCTTTTATTATTAATTTTTTTACTTTTCTCAAAATTTGTAAAGCTCATATTAATCCGTTATTTAATTTCGTTGAGCGAAAGACAATTGTATCGTATGAAATATAATCTTTGAAAATTAGTTGTCAGTTTCAATCTAAATTTTCTGCGAATTTCCTTCATATAGAATTTTCATATATTTTTTTTTAGCTATTAGCCTTCGTAGATCGCATAAATACTTATGTTATCTGGAAAAAAATATACATATATTAAATACTTTTTAACTTTTAGCATCGTCACGCACATGTTACATTTGAAACGCAAAATTACACCGTACTTTTAGAATACGTTTTGGTTTGCTTCCAACATGCTGAAAAATGAAAAATAAAATTTTTTTATTTAGTATTTTTTAATTATTATTAAATCGAAATTAGGCTTAAATTCGCAATGTTTTCAGTCAGAAAGAATTAGGCATGAGACAGCCTATACAGGTTAAACTCGTATCTTATTTAAATTTCTCGAAAAAGAAAAGAAAAAAAATTAATACCAGAAACATTTATTCCGATACTACATTAGATTTACAAGGTGATTGATTGTTAGGAAATGCAATCTTTTGTATAAAATTTTACTATCCACATACTATATCGACAAAGCTCAAACCTTTTTGTTTTTCTGTTTCTGGGCATTTCTCGTATGTATTTCTTAAACTCGGCCAGATTAAATAAATAATATTAATGACTTCACAACTTCACATGTAATTTTTTCTGCCTGTAAATTATCGATTGTTAGCCTATTTAAAATTAATAGAAATTGTAATTTATTGCATGAATTGATAATCGAAATATACAATATTTTAACAATTAATCTACATATACATAAATACTCGTATTATAATTATAAAAATTTATAAAAATATATTTAAGAGCAATCTTAGTAAACCGGTGAAAAATAACAGACATTTATAAAAAAATATTTAGTCCCTTCGCCTTCGATCTATAATATCGTTGTTGATGGTGTTTTATGAATAATTATTTGAAATAATTCTTCCATTTTGCAATGCGTATGAAACATTTTAATAAGATAATTACAAATTACTCATACGTATTACAATATTAACGGCCATTTTCACAATATCTGATTATTTTACTTTTAACAGAAAATTAACTAAGTGGCGGATTGCTTAACAGACACTATTTGATAGACAGTTAATGATGTAAGTTTCACCATCCTTCAGTTACTTAACAAAAGAATTCGCTAAAAAGTATGGCAATATTGTTTGTTTTTGTTTACGAAAAATATTATAATGACAGAAAGTAGAAAAAAAAATCTTAATATTTGTGGAAAAAAGGTATATTGGAAAGGTAATGGCGGAATTTTCAACAGCAATAAATTGTCCAGCTTGGAACATCCAAAAAAAAAATGTAAACAGTTAAAATATGGGTCTTTAAAAATATTAAGATATAAACATGTTAAAAAGTTTTAAAATTATAAACATTGAAAAAATATACATAAGTGTTGCTACTCCATTTTTTAATTTATCAATTAAAATTATCTAGGCATAGGTGTCGATTATATTGTTAAACGCCACATATTGTTCGATTAAATTTAACAGACACTTTTTCGTTAAACGGTGTCAGTGAAAAGTTAATCATACATTGTGTAATAAATTTTTACCTAACCGAATGTTAAAGTTCCAATTAAGTTTTAATCAGACATTGTGAAAATGGCCGTAAATGTGTTTATTACTTGATTTTTAACACGTCGACCAGACGAGCAATTTCTTGTGTCTGAATGCATGTTATAACGTCGGCAAAATAACGACGTCAACAATGTATTTTTTTTTTTTTTTAAAACAATACAAACTCTACGAAGTTCTTAAGCTTAGAATCATAAAACATACAAAAAATATTTCCAACTTCATTCTTATGAATAAATTTAATTTTTATTTATTAATTTTTTTTTAATTCAACATTGTTAAAAATTTGTTAGTTTTTACGAAAAAAAATATAATTTTATTTAAATTTGACAGCTTGTGTTCGAGATTATTGGTCAGTAATATCTTCTAGCAATTATTTCAGAATATATAAGCTAACACATTTTTTACATTAATTTTACATTAATATTTTGTGTTGGCAATCAAATTTCACAGTTGCGACGACAATAATTGCCTAACTTATTGCTCGCATGGTCGGAGGGTAAAGTTTATAGAAACGGAATGTATGCGTGCATATATATCAATATTTATTTATTTATTTTATTTTCATCTACAGATAAATCTTACAGATTACTTATCAATTTTATAATAATATTTAAATAATAATAATTTGAAAATACTATAACTAATAATAAAATTTAATAAAGGAGTAAAACTATTAGATAAATGTAAGCATCATAAATCATAAGCATCTTGCAATTGGCTTATTATTAGCGTAGGTCGTTCTAAGAATACTCACCTCAAAAATATGATTATTTCTTAAATCTCTGGGAGTGAAATAACTTGTAATTTCTGAACAGTCAATATTGTTAGATAAAATATTATAGGTGAGCAATAATGAGGAATAAGTTCTAAGATCTTTTAGTGATTGCCACCCTAATAATTTCCTTCGAAAGTCGTAAGTAAAAATTCTTTGGACACGTTCAATACGATTCGATGTACCCAACTGATAGGGATTCCAGATAATAGAACAGTATTCCAAGATACTTCGAACCAAAGAAACATACAAAGCTTTAAGAGTATATGCGTGCTTGAAGTCCTTGGAATTTCTTCTAATGAAACCAATCATGTTATAAGTTTTAGCAAAAACGTAATCGACATGATTGGCAAAACTTAATTTTATATCAAAAAGTACTCGTAAGTCTTTGACCACAACTGCACGTTCGAACGATAGTAGCAGTTGATCTATTTGGCATAAAGCCATTTTGCCGACAAGAAATAGAGCTCTTTACGTGTTCAAATAGTTTTTTCTTTAAAACCATATCAAAAAACTTAGCAAAAGAGTTTTGTTTGACTATGGGTCTATAATTAGTGATTTGGTTACGGTCGCCTGATTTAAAAATTGGTACAATATGCAACAGATCTTCCAGCAATCAAAAAATTTACCATATTTAAGACACGAATTAAAAAGTATCGAGATAACTTCCATAGTATTTGTATAACATTTTTGAAAAATATTGAGGGAAATTTTCCGACTGAACTTTTGGTTTCGTTCTACAAGGCATTAATCGCCTCAATAAAATCGTCTACGGTTACATTAAAATTTATAATCCTATTACTGTTTATAGAGAATAGAAAATTTCAATTATTACAAAGAAGATGAACAAAAGTGCTTTGGAAATAATTGGAAAAGAGCTCACACGTGTTAGAAGTGTTATTAGATTGCATAGTACGATTTGGAATGCCATTATTATCCTTCTTGCTATTAATAAAATGCCAAAATGCCACAGATATTACACATGCATATACAGTAAATGTCCTACTCGAGGACAAATATTCCCTACTTGATTTAAAATTACCACATAATGGACAAACATTTTGTCGATGGCAAACGACCGGTTATGGGAGCTTTCACTGCATACATACATATATAATTAATTTGGTGAATTGTTGCTTAATTTTCTTCCGATTACATATATAACATAAACCGTTCTAAAAGTTTAGTATTTCTTATTTTTTTATTATTTATTTAACAGAGCGTTCTTCGAAATTTTTATAAAGAAAATAATTTATTAGATACCATATCGTGGTTCTTTTATGGCATTACTTTATAAAATAATTTTTACAGAAGTATACAGATGAGATGTTAAGTTTTACGAGAGACGAAATTATTACAGAATGTAATTTTCGTCCACATTCAAACAGAGAATATTTTTAAACCCATCTGACAACTTAGTCCTTCATAATGACAATTAGCATTTTCTCTGCACATGTAATTGTAGGAACCAAAGCAAACTATCCAATCCAAAATCCAATGGAAATTGTCGGTAAGAGAATAAAATCAATTGAAGAGAGCAGCGAATGTTGCTTTATTCTGTTTGTTTGTATTTTTCATCGCAATGTAGGTGGTTGTGGTGAAATTTTATTTACTTTCCATGGTGAACATGCTGAAATAAGCGGAACAGATTCCTAAAATACACAATACAACAACACAATTCTTTTTAGTCGTTTTAGAGCCGTGGAAACATGAAAGCGTATTTGAGAACAAATTAACTTTTAAATGAACTGCAGCGGAAGCGTAAATAAATAAAAATCTAATTAAATACACAGCATGGAAAAAAATAAATAATTATTTTTTTTTAATATATATATAAAATATATAAAATACTGGTGCTAAACTGAGAAAAAAATTTAATTTAAAACAACAATAAAAATTATAAACAACAAAAATAAAACTATGGGTCTTTCGGATAAATTACGAAAACTTACACGGAACAGTCCCTCCAAAGGAATTGAATTACAAAAACGTCGTTTTAGTCAAAATTTAGTTGTGCAACCTGGCCAAGTCACGGAACAATCATTACAAGTATGGCGTGCTTTGCCACCACAAATAAGACATGATCCAAGTATGGTTTCATTTCAAATGGAAAATGAACGTTTGCATGGTGAGTTTGAAAGTTAAATTTAACTTTAGAAGGTGATGCTTGCATAAAAAACTCCTCTTAATAAGGCCATTTACAAAACTTTAAAGTAAGTGCTTGTTTGAATTTGTTACATTTAATTGGTAATAATCATTTTATGGGTCTTGCTATTTTATAGACCAGCCTGAAATGTTATTTATTTTTATGAGCGGTTGTAGTTATAGGGTGTGTGTGTGTTTTTGAATGTGTGATGTCAAGTTTAAAGGGCTTATGTGACCAGACAGAATGCTTAAGAAAAAGGAAATCAAAACAAATAACGAATAACTAAGTTCCCCCCAAGAGTCTATATTTTGCTAATTTTTTTAAAGGTAATGAAAATAGGTTTTCTCGTATGTATGTACATACATAATGTATATGTCTATGTACAGTATTTTTATATACAAAAACATTATAATATTTTCTTAATTTTCCATTTCTTTTATTTCAATTAATTAGTTTGGTTGCTTGCCAAAAGTAAGTGAGGGAAACTGTTTTTAATGGTTTGTGGAAAATGATTAAAGAATTAAAAACTCATACGTAAACACACGAACATATTTTCTGTATGAATATAAATACATACGTTTATTTTCCGTCATCATAAAATTTTTTTTGATTTATAAAAGGTATATTGATTGAATTTTCTATAGAAATTTGTCTATTACACTTTTTACAAATCAAAAAATGTATGAATACGGCAGTATAAATGTCTTTTATAATTTATAAATGTAATCTTATGTATACTTAAAAATTGCGAATAAGAAATAGTGACTCGACTGAAAAATATATACAGTACACGCGCGGTATTCCCGACTACCCATTATCGCAACGGTACAGTTATTGCGACAGCCTAAATGAAAACATTGTAGGTTCTGTAATTCAGACAGTTGGCACAAACTAATTTTTTCTATTTGGCGACTTTTATATTTTTTTTTTGGTTTTGTTCTTAGCAAAGTTTAAAGAATTTGGTATATAATTTTGTAATTTATGTAATATTGAAAAATAACTAAGTTTTTATTTTGAAGAATTACATGATATTTTTTCAATAATATTTTGCGCTAGTTATCGCAAAACCGAGCATGCACTATATAATAAAATATACAATAGTTTAGATAATTTTTCGTTTCATTAAATTGCCGAAATTCCTTATCACAGAGAAAAACTATACAGTGCGCTTGGTCTAAGGCAGGTTGGAAATCTTTATTTGGTTTTCTTTACATTTGCTTTTTGTTCGCTTTTAATTGATGAATAATAAACACGCTTTAAACTTAAGTATTTTTAGTTTAAATTAGCACATTCTTAAACTTCAACATTCCCGGTTTTATTTAGTTCATGTTATCCCGAGCACACTCTATTCCAAAAATTGCTTTTCATTAAATAACGAAAATCTGAAATGAAAATATATAAAACATATGTGCATTATATTATAGACGACATTATATTAGACACGTTTAATCAGCATTTGTATTATATCGTCGAAAATATTCTTGAAACAAGAGATAAATTATTATTTTGTTGTAATATTATGCCAAAATAAGGAGACAAAATAAAGTAAAATATTTTGTGATTGCTCGAATTGTAATACATATATCAATTAAATTTTTTTTTATTTGAAAACTTTTTTTTTTATCTTGGACAAGGAGGTCAAGGCGGTAATGCCTACCGATGCGGTGCATTGTACTGGCACTAGAGAAAAAGGATAGTAGGAGAAATGATAGGAGGTGAAGCTTCACTATCTTATAACACTGCTTTTTGCACGTTATTTTATTTATTTTTTTATAGCAGTGTTGTAGCGTCTCTGAAGTGAAGGAGACGTATTAAATTTTATTTTAAATTTAAATTTAAATTTAAATTAAACTTAATTTCATGTAAGAAAAATGTTATTGTTCCGTCTAGTCAGCACATTATTATTATGTTGAACACAAAAATATGGTATAAAAACCACGATATGGTATCTAATAAATTATTTTCTTTATAAAAATTTCGAAGAACGCTCTGTTAAATTATTACCATTGTGTATCATTAATTCTAATTTTTAAATGGCAAAAAATCTTGCATTGTTGTTCGTACTCGTACTATTATCCATTATTTATAAATTAAAGAGAAATCCATTAAGAGTGTCTCATTGACACTTTGTCAAATTGTTATTGTTTGAAATAATGATAAGCACATGATTCCTTTGAAACTTATAAAAAGAAAGTCAATAATGTAAGCCTACTGTATGGTTGTCAGACGTCTTTCTTTAGCCAATGAATGGTATTGTTTTCTACCCCAATAAGTACTCGAATTTACAAAGAGATTTGATAGTACCATTCAGTAAAGTACATTCATTTACGAATACTTTGTATTAGCTGGATTAATTTTTTATTAATTCACACGAAAAAAAACAAGCAATCTGTCAATTCTATTAATTTTTTTTTTTGAAAGCACAAGTCACATAGACCGCTATGACCTCTGTCACATACGAGATATTACAAATTTTAAGAGTCTACTTTCTTTAATTAAAATAAAACATTGGTTTAAGCTTTGATTATTGAATTTTAGTTCAGTTATTATTTATTTTTGAAGTAAAAATTGAAGCTTTAAAATATTTTGTATGCTCCCGATCCTGTACTTATCAAGCTGAAGTCGTTGTTAAGTGTGTAATTTTATAGAAACGAAAAGAAAAATGTTAAAGAAATTTCTATATACCGGCTTGATTTAACAGTTAGCTTTTCCTAAAATTATGTACATAATTTATGTCTTTGTACAAATAAAAATTAGAATGATTGGAATTTATGAAATTGATTACAGCAGTTTAAAGGATTGAATTTTATTTTATATTATTATTCATAGGTATTTGAACAATAAAATGTTGGCAAAGTCAAATAAGAAATAAAATGTGTCTCCTTCAGCTTAAGAAAATTAATCTGTCAACATAACACCTTAGAAATTCTCAACAAACACACTACTGCAGAGTTGTGCTAGAATTATTCTCTAATCCTTATACTAAACCTTCCCTACTAGAGCCGGTACAAAAAAATTTATATTTTCAAACTGTTACATGAACACTTTCTTACGTTCATTACAATAACGTGCTAATGGAAAATTTTAACTCTATAATGTGCTAAAAAATTCAGAAAATTGAAGAACAGCCCTTCCAAAAATTTCCCAACTGTCTCATAGTTAAACTTTTTTTTTCTATGTTGGAGCAGCACTCAGGAGATGACCTCTACACATAATAAGTAATTTTGCCAAACAAATAACAGTTGTACCTACGAGGTATTGGTATTCTTTTGGCATGCTACATCAGATCGTACACATATGTTCATCAGAACATCCAGGTAGCTGTGATCAAGCTTTGCACTAGTTCCTGCTTTGATAGACGAACCAAAGTTCCTTGATGGAAACTACGATATAGCTATCCATATGTATCGGAATGTATGATCAAGCTGTAAAATGTCTCAGTAATATTAGCCAAAATCATTAAATCACTGACGCCGCATGAGATTTTGTATGTACAATGTACACGGCAATTTAGTTTTATTTATATAATAATTTATTTTAAAATACAGACTCCTCGGGAGTTGTGAGGAAAGAGCAATTGTGGACCAGTAGTTGGCGAACATGGCTCTCCTTTGAACCTTATTTCTTATCATTCACGTTCTATCATGTAACAGACAGCTACCATATGCAGCCAAATCATTTATTATTAGCATTCTGATTGTTGCTGCAACGCTATTTTCAATTCAATTAAGATTTTTATTTAAAATTATAAATCTGTCGAGTAGAGAGTGCCGCCTTTGCATTCTATTTGATGTTTTATTTATTTATTTATTTAACAATACCGGGAAAATTAAATATCAATTTTAATAGCTTCCTGACAAAACATTTCACAATGTTAACAATTGTAATTTTCAATTTGTTTTGTTTAAATAAACGCCGTTAAAGTATCGCTTCCATTCAGCTGTAAATTTTGTTTGTATTCATATTACCTAAACAACAGAGAAAACGCTGATTTTTATCAGTTAAGCCGCTTGTGCAATTTTTTTTTTAATAATTTGAATATGCATAATTTTTTTATTTCTCAGACATTTTTTAATTAATTTTTTAACTTCCCGCTGCACAATAGTCGAAAAATTTAAATGAAAAATTGGCAAAAAATTTCACTTTTTGACTTCTTGTTAAGCATTACATGCGATTGTAATTTTTGAAAAATACTTCAGAAGATGTTAAAAAAGAACTTGCGGCAAGTTATAATTTACGGTTATACAGGGTGGTCCAGAATGAGCTACAAGGTGGGCCAAAAGAAGTCATCCGATGTTGTTTGGCTCTCTCAAACTGGGGTTGAACCCAGTAAAAATTTTTCGTTTTGTAGTCAACGTTGCAGACTACTACGACCGTCGCCACCCTCAAAATCTTTCTATACAAAATCTTCATTGATTTAAAATAAAAATAACAATCCTATTCCGCTGTTTTTTTTTGCTTTCCAGTAAAAAATGACCTATATAAAAATGATGTAACTTCTAAAATTGGGTCACGTTATAACAATAATAAAATGAAAAAAGAAATATAAAATTATAAAATGATGGTATTTTTTAACCGTGGATGTTGTTGTGTTGTTTCACGTGACGTTACCATTCGAGATATTCGAATGCAAAGCCACAAAACCGCAACTTTTTTCTTTTAAATATTTCTTTTGCATGTTTTATTTATGAACGTTCTTAAAGAGAGGCACTATCCATTGAACTTTGCCCCTTAGACTCTTTCTAAGGGTCCAAAGAGCCAAAAGAGAAGAAACTATGCGATTACAATTGCAATACCACATAATTTTATGTTACGTGTGACGTTGAAAAACAACATTTGTTATCAGTACGTCGAAAGTGTACACAGAAAGCTCCTCAAATATGAAAAGAAATATTTTAATATATTTAATTTAAATTTTTTGCTCTATTCGTTAAACCTGAACAGTACTGTAAATCCTATACGTTTTATACGTTAAGAGATTTCTGTTATTTAGATAACACTATTTCGAAAAAAAATCTCGAAAATAAAGTTAGCAATACCTGAACTCCATTGTTTTTTAAATGATATAGAAAATTTTAAATAATTTCCCAAATTAAAAAATTACTAAAATATTATAAGATAATGTGAATTTGTTAATATCATATGGAAAATTATTACTTACGAAGTTCGTAAAAGCGAAACTCCATCGTATTTCCTTAAAAAAATTGGGCTAGAATTTTGAATACAGCAGCTCTAAAGCCATATAGATTGACCGTTAATTTGGCGATGACTGAAGTAGTCTGCACGTTGACTACAAAACCAAAAATTACCTGGCTTCAACCCCACTTTCAGATTCATTTGTGTGGCTTTGAGACTCAGTTGTTGTCGGAAAGTTTCAATGGCGAAGGCATAGTCACTGGTCACTGGTCACTGAATAGTAAAGGCTTCAGCTGTAACCAATTCACAGGCATATCAGAACACACTCCTTCGTCGGTATTGTGTAGTACCGAAGTAAAATAATTACTAAAAAAAGCTTGAAAGATTTATTACGTCTCCTTGACATCAGAGACGCTATAAGTCTGCTGTAAAAACAAATAGTGTGCAAAAAGCAGTGTTGTAAGATAGTTAAGCTGCATCTCCTGTCATTTCTTTTACTATCTCTTTCCTCTAGTACTAACACAATGCATCACATGTGCAGGAGCCTGCGCCCCACTGTCGTGTCACTACTCATGCTGTTTCGGGTTCATTTATACGTTGTCGGCAATGTTTGATTGATGGAAATCAAAAAATTTCAAGTTTTTCATTTGAAGAGTTACTATTTGAATAAGATTGCAATATTTAATTTATGATTATCGTGATTGAAGAAACTACGGATGAAAAAAGTCCGGAATTACCAATGCCTATCAATGTTTTAAGGAACGTAAAGGTGGAAGCATTTAGCAATAGCGATAAGAAATTAAAACAGGATGAAGTATTGCTTTAAATTTAATTTTTTAAACTATTCCTTGTCCTGAACCAACTTTTCATCCCAGTAATTTTCATTTCATATTATTTTTTCAACAAAATGACACAAGATACCAATAACAAAAGTCTTCACCTGATGACGACACACTTACTAACGAACGCCGGCAATGAACAAGACAAATGGTGCTTGACGTGTTTGTTTTTACATCTTTGCTTAAGCGACAATCACTGAATACTCACATATTGTGTTATTATTTGATTGTCTCAAGGAGACTATAACATTTAAATTACTGAACAGATTTGTAGTATTCTCAAAAATTCGAATAATTTAGATCTGGTGCGATTTCGATAATTTTGGAAAAATAACTTTTCTTCTTGAAAAATTTCAAAAATAGCTTTTACTTTTCATAAGTTCCAAAGTATTTGTGAAATTCCTGTTTGGTTGTTTGTATTCAAATTGACTAAAATAAGTTAAATGATTCAAGATATACAATCGCAGCAAAATTTCGAAAAAAGTGTTGTACATACCACGACGTTCTAGGAGGGATGCTGTGCAAAATCAGCAGTTTCCTATATTTCCTTTTCTATAAAAAATATGTGAAGTTGTGTATGTTTTTACATAGAGCCATTTTATTTAATGTAATAATGGCAATATCATTTTACAAATAAGTGAGTAGTTTTCTTAAGTTGGTGCAAGTTTTAATTTCTTTTTTCTTAGAAATGGAAATGGGTTTTTTGGAATATCATTAATAGAAAACGTTTTTTATTTATAGTAAAGGAGAAATGATAAATTAATTAAGTGATGATGTATACCAAGGCTGATTAAAACGGTCACTCAACATAAGTGCGCATCTGATTAATTTCTTTTATTTATTTTCATCGAACTGCAGTCAATTTTTTTGTAAATTTATTTAGTAGTTCAGTCAAGTTACCAAGTTATTGACTACTGGATACTAGGTATTTGTACAGGGTGGGCGAAAAGTCACGCCTGCGTGTAAATATATGTTCGATGAATAAAATCTAAAAAAAAAATAATAAAAAATAATAATAAACAAAAAAGTTATTCAAATTTTAACACACATGCGTGACTTTTGGCCCACCCTGTATTTATTGTATTTATTTTTAAACTGAAACACTTTGATTTTAACAGAAATATTTTTCTATTTATTTTTTATATTCTTCTATCGTGTATTAAATAAAATCAATTAACTAAATGAAATGTCATTGTTAAAAAATCTTAAGGAATTAATGTGAGGTACGTGACTTTTCTGTGGCAACACCTATTGGAACAATATATTGAGAAAAAAACACTTCGTTAAAAAGTGTTACCTGTTTATTTATTTATAAGTTGATTTATTTATTTTTCGCAGTAGATATAATTTTTTCACACTTTATTCACAACATACGAAATTGACAATAAATTTGTAGAATTTTGAATTTTTTACCGCAATTTTCGAAAGTCGAGTTTTCATTATATTTCGACGTTTAAAAGTCCTGTGTCCTAATTTTAATTTACATATGGATTTGTTTGATGATTGTGATTATCTTTATCTTTTGCTTAAGGTATCTTTCTATTGTTGTATTAGTGTGAATGTGTGTTTGTCAGCCTATGTAATTGTATTTGTTTTTCTGTAACAATATTAAAAATATTTTTAATCAATACAAGTTTTGCGATTTTCTTACATTTATGTCAGGATCTGCTGTACTTAGCGATGATGAATCTATTGCTCCCAACGAATTTGAATCCAGTCACGAAGACGATAAAAGTTTTACTGGTTCAGAGTTTATTAACATTAAAAGTTTACCACTTTCCAATCCAAACGAAGTCGATAGAAAAAGGTATGCTAAAAGATTTTTAACATTCCGATTTCATAAACAAATATTTTGCTTACATTCACATTCTTATTATTTATTTTTAAAGGGGGTTTTTTTTATTAAAACCGTCTCTTTTTTTTGTATTTTAAAAACTTATTTCATTTTGTCTATTTTTGTTTTGATTACGATAATTATTTATTTTTATTTTCTTATTAATCCTTATTAAATTAAATTAAAACTCATCAGATATAAAAATCATAAAGATCCAAATCTGATAACTTAATCAACCTTAAGTGGCGCTATTATTTTATTAAAAATATTTTAAATCAGGTAATCGAGTTTGGAATTAAGTATTTTTGCTGGAATCACTTCCCAACTGGATTACCTATTTAATGATTTTAACAAAGTCATTACTTTTTTATTCTCTCTTATAACTAAATTTACTTTTTGCTTCTTTGAGTTGAAAACGTTTCGCTTCAGTATTCTGAACCAAATTGCAATTGAAGATATAATGTTCAAGCTGTAATCGAGATAGAGATATTGAATATAAATATTTATATATTTTTAAATACTAGTAAATAGGTTAGGTTAGGTTATAGGGCAGTCGATCAAGAAGGGTCGACACAAGTAGCACCGTAGGTGCCGTTTTGTTATCCTAGCCCCTCAGAAAGCAGAGGACGTGACACCTCGTAATGAAGCCTGCTATTGCCAGGCATAGATTCCCTGAAGAACCTGGCCCACCTTAGCGTAATAGCAGTCTGAAACGAAATGGAGAAAATACGAAGATCAATCGATAAGGGATTCTGAATCGTATTCAGGGCTTCCCCTGCTGAGGGCCCCCCACCAGACGATGCCACCAGAGTACAATATCAGTCTAACCACGGCACTGTATGTCCAGATGGCGATCTTAGACTTAAGACCCCACCTGTTTCTCTCCAGTTTAGCCTGGAGTCTAGTATCACCCCCAATTACCTAACACTCGTCGATCGATGGAGCTCCTGTCCTCCAATGCGAGGAAGGCTGAAAGCAGCGGGCTTGTACTTCCTGGTGAAGAGTACCAGCTCAGACTTGCTCGAGTTTACCCTGAGAACGCAGTCCCCCGCCCACTTGGCAACCTTTGCTAGTGCCCCTCCCAAGACTTCACTCAACGTGGTGGGAAAAAGTTCCGACACCAGTAGAGCCACGTTATCTGCATAACTCACCACCTTCACTCCACAGCGACTGAGGACCAGAACCGAGTCCATGACAACCAGCCACAGTAGAGGTGATAGGACTCCCCCTGGGGCATGCCACTACCCAGAAACATAGAGATGCTAGCATATTTTCTTAAATCAACTCGTTTAGAGAATGTCATTGTCGTTGTTACTTTCAAGGTCAAGTTGCTGTTGGCAGGTATCGTGATAGCTGCCTCAGAATTTATTCTGACGTACAGACTGTTACACCTGCTTTTTTACACCATATTCAAACCGTCGTTGAGGAAGTAAATATGCATATGTAACCTTCATTAAATAAAGTAGTAATGAATAGTAGCAACACGCATGAGGAATATCGTTGTCGGAAATCTATCACTTTCAGTCCTGAATGTCTCACTTTCCGTGCTTTCTAATACTGAATAGCAATTGGTTATCATATTCTCGACAATCATGAGGACTAATTGTGCCTAATTTGGAAGTTCGTATATTCCAAAACTGCGAAATTACAAATTGGTATCTTCATTAACCACATCTATCCATTTTTAAAGACATTGAGTTCATTGTTGCGATGATGTTGTTATCGCCAAACAGAATACGGGTGATTGGTAGGAAAGAAATCATTTTTATTGGATAAATTAATTTTAGTTTAATTTTTCTAAAATTTAAAAAAAAATTTTCTAGTACCGACGATGAAGGCCTGCACTCAGACCATGAAATGCAACACTGTAACAAGGAGCAAAAACAAATTGACAAGGAAGAAGCGAAAGTGAATAATAAACTTAAACAAGATCGCATTCGGCTGACAAAGCGTTACGGTTTGCTGGCATTTTGGATATTTTCGGCTATAATATTCATGATATTCGAAGAAAAACATTTATTGGAAAAAACATTGGAAGTGCCACACCAAAGAGGCAAAAGTATGCGGTAGACAATTATTAACGAAAATACGAAATTCGATTTTATTCCATTTTGCTCTGTTTTAGATTTTATTTTGGAAACAAAACCCACGGGAGATTTTAATCTGAAAATTTTTGGCACATTTAATGAATCGTTTTATGATGTCAATGAAACCAGAAATTTCCTAACCATACAGCCGCAAATTTCATATTGGAATGACACAGAAAGTGCCAACAGTTTTGAGGTATTTTTTCTTTAATTGCAATTTGATTATTTAAGGATAAACATTTATTAATTTATTTAAAGGATATTCTGCAACCTTGGTTTATACCGCTGGTCAATGAAGAACTTTTCGATTATGTTCCCGTGGTAACACGCAATTTTACCTTTACCATGACCCCTGCTATATTAGCTTCTTTGGACAAAAATGAAACCATAATTCGATTGAGAATATTTACGAATGTGGAGAAGGATATGGCCATTAAGATGATTTACAATCCCTTGATTATAAATATCAAAACTGGCACTTTATTGGCGGCCTTAATAGTGATGATCTTTTATGCACTACTGGTGTGGGAGGTTGGTATTTTATATGCAAATACTTGTCAATATATATGCGGTTTTTTAATTGTTATTTTTCTCTAGATCTTTGAACGAACTTTTGTGGCCATAATATGTTCTATATTCTCTATTGCTATTTTGGCCTCTTTCGATGACCGTCCCAATATGAACGAAATTGTAGAATGGATGAATATGGAATTATTAACTTTGCTTTTTTGCATGATGATTTTGGTCGCTATTCTAACAGAAACGGGAGTGTTTGATTATCTGGCCGTAGTAGCTTATGAGATTTCTCAGGGCAAGACTTGGCCCATGATTTATAGTTTGTGCGTTATAACATGTTTCGTATCGAGCTTTCTGGACAATATGACCACTGTAATATTAATGACACCGGTTGCTATACGATTGTGTGAAGTAATGGGCCTGGATCCTGTGCCTGTCCTAATGGGCATTATTGTACACTCGAACATTGGAGGTTCTCTAACTTCCATTGGTGATCCTATAAGTATAATTATATGTTCAAATCATTTTATAGCAGCAAATGTTAGTTATATTGCAACTCAAACAGAATCTATTAATTAATTTATGAAATTTATTTTTAGGGGGTGACTTTTACAAATTTCGTTGCCCACACATTACCGGGCGTAATACTGACCGTTTTGCAGAGCTGTTTATATCTGCGTTTGATTTTTAGAGACATACAATCGTTGCGTCTAAATGAACCCAAAGAGGTGAAAGATTTGAGACGTGAAATACGTGTTTGGCACAAAGCAGCTAATGCGATTTCTTCATTTTCGCAAGATGCTGATTTAGTACGTGAGACGTTGCTGAAAAAGGTCAATATTTTGAAACGATCTCTTAAAAGGAAGTTAAGAGGTTTAGATAAGACCGAAGCGTACGTGCATACATTAGAAGATCTAAAAGCCAAGGTAATTGACTAATTCCAATTAAGAATGTATAACTTCAGCTATAGGGTTCACTTAAGAATGACACCCAAACTGCAGTTTGGTTAGCATTTGCTGAAAATGGTATTGCAGATCGTAACTGAATAATCCGTTTCATTTCATTACAATAAGTTATGAATGCCTTTCTGCTGGTACTTTTGCCGATTGTTAATCAGAAGTTCTCTCAATAAGATTTTGAATCTTTGGCTTGCGCATTAATATTTATAAATATTGAAATTATTAGAAACAGAAATGAATTTCCACGGAGAGGATTGTAGCGAAAACAGTTGTTCTTATAGTGCACAGTGGCTTAAAATTCCCCGTACAAAAAGTATTGACCCCATTTATAGAAAAAATAATGAAATTATGCAATTTCAAAGCGTATACGAGTACGGACAACAGAATAATGACACTGTTTCCAGAAATAATGCCTATCTAAAATATTTTTCCTTTGTTCAACGCCTCACATTACATGATACAAGGACATATTCTGTATGAACATATTTAATTACGGTCTGAAATAATGTCAAATGTAGGCAGTATAGCTTGCTCGCGGAGCACAGTCAATGTTACTTATGGGTATTTACCATCTAATCTCCAAATTAATAGAATAAAAGTAGTGAGTGCATATAGTTTTTTAAGAAAATACTTGTACTGTAGCCTGTGAGTAATGGAAGCAGAACTCAGTACTGTCAGGGATATGAAATTGGAAGTACATTTTATTTGCTGCTCATAACAGAAAACTGTGACCGTTAGCAGATTCTGAAGCGAAAGCTCATCTGGAAATATATTTTATTGGGTTTCCTTAAAAGAACGCGAACTCAATATGCTATAGCATTGCAATAGAAAGTTAGATTGTCATTTTTGCATGAGTTTAAAATTTCTGCAAAAGACTATCCTTCTTATTCGTCAAAATAATTCTGACTTGCAAAGGCTTTATAATGAGCATTCTTGGACCAGCACTCAGGAGATGACCCCTACACATGCGGTGCGTTGTGCTGGAACTAGAGGAAAGGGATAGTAGGAGAAATGATAGCAGGTGAAGCTCCGCTATCTTACAACACGGCTTTTAGCACATTATTTGTTTTTATAGCAGTGTTGTAGCGTCTCTGATGTCAAGGAGACGTATTAAATTTTGAAGCTTCGTTTTTCCTTTAGTAGCTATTTTTTAGTTCGCTGGTGCTACACAATACCGACGAGGAGGGCGTTCTGATGTGCCTGTGGATTGGATACAGCTGAAGCCGTTACTGTTCAGTGACCAGTGACTGTGCCTTCACCACTGAAACCTTACTACAACAACAAAGACACACAAATGCACATCAGAAGAAATGCGAGATGTTTTTATGGGTCTAAAACTGGGGTTGAACCCAGGAAAATTTTCCGTTTTGTTGTCAACGTGCAGATTACTGCGACCATTACCACCCTCTTAGCTCTAAGATGAGGAATGCTTGATTTTAACATAGTGGTGTCATTGGCAAGCAAGTGTTCACATTTAAAAAAACAGCTCGTCATGATTACAACGCAAAGTACAAAAATTAAATTACAACTGCGCAGTTGTTCATTTGAATTAATCGGCTGACTTGAATATGTTTTCTATGAGTTCAAAATTGATAATGTCCATAACATTTAAGATGACATTAAAATGAATTCATATGAAAAAGTGCTTAAGTATGTAGTTATGCAAATACCAATTCATAGTAAACGCATTACACTTTTTTTGCTAGGACCCTTTAATAAATCTAAATTTATTTTCATGAATAAGACTATACGTCTACGGACAGTAAAATGGTAAAATTACTATTTTAATTGTGTTGTTGCAGGTTCGGTTATGTTAGTTGGCTGACCCTGGTCGAAAGAGAACGTCCCAATTAGGCCAGAGCTCACGGCCAGTGTGTATACTTATACCAAATACAATATGTTAATTTAATTAAGTTTTTAATACAAACCAAACGTTCTTTCACACACCTCATTATTAATTCATTTAATAATTTTGAATTCTTATATTGTTCGAATTCACCCTGCTGCCTACAGCATAATCATATAAATTTCCAGGCAGTATAGGCTAGTAGGACCAAGTCTTTCTTTAAATTTATATTTCTATTTGTTTTTTTACATCTCTTTCAGTATCCCATTAAAGATAAAAAACTATTGGCTCAAGCTTGTGGCTCTTTAGTATTTGTCATCATTTGCTTTTTTGTACAATCAGTACCTCAACTACGAACATTGCCGCTTGGCTGGGTAGCTCTTTTAGGAGTCATAGCACTATTAATAATACTAAATCGTGACGATATGGATCATTTAATGCATCGTTTAGAATGGACGACTTTACTATTCTTTGCCGCCATGTTCGTTATGATGGAGTGTGTCGAACGCCTGGGTCTTTTCACTTGGATCGGTGAAGTCACTGAGAGAATTATCTTGTGTGTGGATAAAAAGAACCGTTTGGCCATGGCTATATTCATAATTTTGTGGATATCTGCTATGGCGTCTGCCGTATTGGAGAGTATTCCAGTAGCTGCAATGATGGTTAAAGTGGTGGTTTCATTGGTCGCTAAAGAAACATTAGGTTTGCCTCTGCAACCGTTAGTATGGGCTTTGGCATTCGGTCCCGCTTTGGGTGGTAATTTAAAAAATAAACAAACATTGCGTTTTTTTTTTTTTCAATTCTTGCTTTATTTTGATTCTTACAGGAAATGGTACATTGTATGGCGCTTCCTCGAATGTCTTGTCTGCCGGCATCGCAGAACAACATGGTTATAAAATTTCATTTACACGATATTTGAAGTAATTTTATATACATACTTTTACTTTCTTTCTAAGTACTGTCTAATTATTAATTAATATTTTCCCTTATTTCTTTTTGGTTTTCTATTGTTCTCGTGTTAGAATTGTCTTTCCAATGATGTTGGGTCAAGTTACCATAATCACTGGTTATTTGTTCATCTCTCACATTTTATTTGAATGGCATTAATTGACTGAAGTTTGCAGCTCAACACAATATTTTTTTTCTTTGTGAATATTAAACTTAAATGACTTAATGTATTTAAAATTTACTTCATAAATATATTTACTATATACATGTACATACATACAATTATTATATAATTACTTGTCCTTATGTATAGAATTAAAAACATAAAAATATTAATAAATAAATTTCTTTGATTCTCTAAAAAATAATTATGAATATTATTTTTTAAATTTTATTAAAATCGGTTAGATAGTCTAGCAGACACAAAAATTACCCCTACCTCTCCTCATGATCATTGTTTTGAAAACATGTATCACAAGCCTATCTTTCTTTCAAATTTATTTAAAATCGGTTAAATTCTTTCGGACACGCAAAATTTGCCGCTAGCCTGTATAGCGCAACAAATGTCCCTGATTACTTTACACAAGATTTACGTGTATACAAAATTTCAGTTCTCTAACTATATTGAAAGTGTACCATATAAATAAGGTGCGGCCTAGTTTCCTACATAAAGACTGTCTATTTTCATTTTCCCTAAACCCGCCAAAGGAAGTAAGCAATTTCATACAGTCGTTTTCAAGATTTAAGCATATAAAAACAAACCTCTCAACCTGAACACAAACTTATTGCTTTTGGTGTCGGTGATATCTTCTCTCGATTTATATCGAGCTTTCTCAGGGATCGCGCTATAAGAGTTGTTATACACGGGATCTCTTCTAACGAGTTTAAGATTAATTCAGTGGTACCACAAGGCCCCATTATTTCTCCTACCCTATTTCTTATTTTTCTTAATGACCTTCTATGTCAAACTTCCAACACTATCCATTCTATTGCAGATGACAGAAGTATCTGCTATTCATATTCATGTGATCGTAGGCCTACGTCGAATATGATCGATGCGGCGAGGCAGAATATGAAGAATTCACTAAATGGTGACCTCACGAGAATATCGGAATGGGGTCACGCGAACAGGGTTGCTTTCAATGCTTAAAGGACCCAATGCTGCATGCTTACGCATAGACGCATGCCTGATTACGCTTCCTCATCTGTAATTATGGGTCGTATAAACATCGAGGAATTAGAAGCTCTTGCTGTTCTTGGCATGAAAATTCAGTGAGATGTTCGATGAACTGAGCACATTTTCTTTTTCATCAATAAGTCCAAAACTAATGTCTAAATCAAAAAATGATAGTAACAAAACTTAAAGCTGGCGTAGTTTAGAAATTTTATGAGAAATTATGACCACAGATATAGTGTCAAATTTACTTGCAACCAGAGCCACTTGGTTAGCTTAATTTGGTTTTAATAATAAATAAATATTGTTAGAAATAAATATTTAATTTTCAATTTAGCAAAAAAATATAATAAAAAAAGGAAAATTTAAAAGTCAAATCTAATATTTTTTATTGCCTTAACGTGTAATTGGATGCATGTTCTACTGTTACGCATTTACTATTGTTTCTTTTTAATTGATTTCGAGAAAAATTTTCATGTTGCTTTTTCTTTTTCCGTTTATGCGGAAAATATTTTTTCTGTTTTCATTCATTTTACACACTTATTTTACACACTCTCATAAATGTAAAAAACATTCGCAATTCAATTTGGTAATAAAGCCTGGTCCGACCAAAACGATTTATCATAAAATATACCCAGAATTATCAGTTCAAAGCAGCGAACGAGCAGAATACAACCATAGAAAGAGACAGGAATATTATTTTCTGTTTCTCTCACGCAGTAACTAAATGTTTCTCCTTTATTTTGCTTCTTGAATACCAAATGTTGTTGTTTGATTTACATTTTCTAGTTGTAAAAATTTAGCGTACATTCAGTGTTGCCCCATAGTGCAGAAAAATAGCACCCAATTGAGAAAAAAGTAACCAAAAGTCATTTCATCATTTCATTTCATTTTTATTAATATATTTTACTTAGCATATAAATTTATATTTTCGAGATTTTATCTATAGATACTACAGCGAATAATTTAGATAAAAAAAAACTTGATAATAATTTTTAAGCTTATAACATTATTCAAAGGAAAATGGGTAAAACCTTTATATGAAAAGAGATATAAATTTAAATATAGTTAAAAAGTATCAGGTATACCATGAAATTATCCGAGGATAACACATTCATACATGTCACTTGCAATTTAATGAATTCTGTTTTAAGTTACAATTAAGCCAATTGCATGCATTCTCTTAACATTTGAGAAGAAGAATTTTGAATAGATTCGTGGAATTTATGGTTAAGTTTTTTTTATGAAGTCGTTAATTAATTCATATCCAGTTTCGTAGTGGAGAAGTAAAGTTGAATATCTCCAATTTTTGTTGTTTATTATTTTAAGACATTTATTTTGAATAATTTGTAGTTTTTTCAAATGTGTCTTTGCTGTATTATACGAAATAGGACTTGCATAAGCCAAATTTGGTCTTATAACGCTTTTGAATATTAAGTTTTTCTTCTTAAGGTTAAGTGTTGAACGTTTAGTAACCAAAAGTTTTATGATATAAGTATATAATAAAACGCTACGAATAGCCCACCAAAATTCACAACAAAAATTATGAAAATTTTGCGTTTAGTTCACAAAACTAAAGCATTTTTTAATAATCGTGAAGCAATTTCTCCGCCAGCAATTGTGAGATTGGCGAAGTGTGAATAGTGAAACTCATGTAGGTCGCACAAGAACAACTGCGAATGTTTTGAATAAAATCCAGGTCGGCATATTACGATGCTTGAAATTGTCAGTAGGCTTCAGCTCTGAACCTTGTAAGCGCGTAAATTCAAATTTTCATTCAAAATACGCATCAGTGATGTTCAAGAGTTCGGCACGACGACGGGTCGTGGTTGACGGCCCTTCTGCCACACTATCGCGAACAACAGCAATGTTTTCCGCAGAACAAACTGGGCGAGCAAGCACAGGTGTTTTCACATTTCCTACAGACCTTGTTTGCTGAAATTTTAATTAGACACATTGTGTGGATTATGCTGACCAAAAAAAATCACAAACTGCACGAAATGCATTTTGATGTGAACTACCATTTTCGTAAAAGGCTTGTACAATCTTAACGCGCTGCTCGATTGTGTAACTCTCCATGGCTGAATTTGTCTAACACTGAAACAAAGAAATGTAAAATTAAGTTGAGCAGAAAACTTGACGTTAAGGTGTGCCATCGTGCATTATGGTTGGACCACTCTGTATGCAAATCTGAAAATTAATACATAATAGAAATATGCATATATGTATGTATATATAAGTATGGATCTGTTTATGCATGTACGTATGTAAACAAAAACTTTTGTTTTTGTAGGTGCTTTTGTAGTATTGTAATTTATTGTACAAAGTTTTTTTTCCGTTTTTGTGTGTATGGTTGTTTTTTTTTTCTCATTTTCAATGTAAAAGGGAATTCTCAAGGTAAATCCATAAATATTCTATTTATTATTTTAGTAAATATATGTATTAATTTTTGCTCACTGTTTGTTTTATTTAAGGCTGATAAAATTTACATATGTATGTATACATATGCTTAGTGTTGTCCAATGCAACGTCTAGACTATCTATTGTTTACCTATGCTGATGTCGTTAATCAGTCTAGTTTTTCAATATCACTTAAATTTTTGTGTGAATTCTCCATTTGAACTTATTTCACCGCAGTCTGCGAAAGTGCATATGGCTTTTTTCACCCAATCCATGTCATGGTTTGGTTATTTCTCGTGGCGTTGTATGCAATTGAAGAGTGTGAATTTAAATGAGATTTGCTCTAGATGGAATACTATACCAATAATATTTGATATTTCTGTTTATTCCCTGTTTCGATTATCACTATATTTTTTTATACCATTTTTTAAAATTAATATTGAAAGTAAATTATTTTTAAAATGTTTAAATGTTAAAAATGAAACAAAAATCTGGCTAAGCACTTTTAATTCATCACGGTATTTGTATGTATGTATTTATCTATACTTGCATATTTACATGCATTTGACATTCATGTTTTTTTTTTTTTTTTTTTTATCTTGGACCAGTGCTCAAGGGATATCCCCTACATATGCAATGCATTGCACTTGAACTAGAGAGAAGGATAGGGAAGACACAGACAGGTGGTGAAAGTGGTAGAAAGATAGAGCTTAATTCTTGCACAACTCTGCAGTTGCGTGTAAATTATAAGGCAAAGTTGCGGCGTCTCTGATGTTTTTTTTGACGCATTATTTTTAAGCTAATGGAGCCATTTTATTTATTATTTTACTTCGCCGACGTTTTATTGCTCAAATACCGACGAAGGAGGGTGCTGTAGCACAGAAAACTCAGAAAAAACTTTTTTCTGATTTGACCCGGCTGGGAATCGAACCTGGGTCTTTCTGGTTGCAGAGCCAACACGCTGACTACTCGCCATCAGCACCCCATCAGGTTTTATAAAGTTTATTGTGTTGGCTCAAGAAGTCAACACGTTGACTCGGCAGCCAGAAAGTCGTGGCATCAATAATTTTCCTGATGTGCATTAGTTTTTATGATAATGTAAATCATAGTATCCTCCTTCATCGGTACTAAGATGTGGAGTTTTAACTTAATGAATGAAAAATTACCGAAAAGAAACTTTAAGTTCTTGAATAGAAAAGTAATTTGAATACAAAACAATATCGCTGCACGTAAACCCAGTCTCAACAATTTTAATAACGTGATGCAACACAACATTTTTCAGTACGTCTCTGAATATTTTTTTTGGACTAGTGCTCTGTAGATATCCCCTAAGTATCATCGGAACTAGTTGGAAACGTATAGTGCAGAGAAGAGACTGCTGGTAAAGTGATGTAAGAACTTTCAAAAATATTTGAGAATTATCGAATATCCAAAAAAAAAAAAAAAATAAAGAACATTTACAAAAAACCTTGCCAACTAAACAAATTATATAAATCTTTGAATCTATTTTATTTTTTCAGCAACTTGCCTAATATTATAAAGGGTGGTTAAATTTTAAGGGCCGATGTTGAATGTGAACCACACCTAAGTCACTTTCATAATAAGCCTGAATAACTTCAACGCGTTGCCCGATTGTATATATTTCCATGGTCCAAATTGAGTTAGTCTGAAATTGAGAAATGTCAAATCAAATGCAGAAAAAATCTTGTCGTTTAGGTGTGGTTCACATTCAACATCGGCCCTTTAAATTTAACCACCCTTTATTTACTCAGAAAGAATTCTGAGTGAGGGAGGGGAATATTCAAAGGGAAAATGGCAGAATTTTAACAATAGTTAATTACAACTAATATAACGAAACAGTAAAGCTGTGATTGGAGCCTCTACAAAATAATCTACCAAGTATTTTCAAATATTTCACATTTCAGGAGCTTTGTCACCAGATCAATATATCAAAAAAATAACTTTTGCGACAAAAGCATTCATTCTTAAAAGTTTCCCATTTTTTGTATTCTTTGGAATAAAAAACATCTAAGAAAAACTAAAATCTCTTGTTGTTTCATTTACTTGCATATATTAGGCGTTTTCGATAAATTTAATTAATTAAAATTAATACTTAAAACGTCTTAAATTTTTGACGTAAATAAAGTTAATATTTTATATGTTCTTTTAATTTTCCAATGTACGATGACATTTATAGTTTTCCTCTTATAAAAAGTGTACGCGGTTTTTTTACCTTATAGATTTGTTTATAATTTATAATAAAATACTCTTAATTAATAAAAAATATATATGAACATTGCCAGTATGTATGTATGTTGCCGCATAGTTTTTGTCTATTTCTTCAAGAAATTTTCTAAGTTTTCGTCATTTATCAAAACAATGACCACACACTTGACATTGCCTGCCGTGTTTCCGAACAATAAAAAATTCAAGAGAACATTAACTGAGTGACGTGCAGACATTTTCTTAATAACAACTGAAATGAAAAAGGAAAGAAAACTTATAAACAAAAAAACAAAAATAAAACCGCAAAATGGAATTGAAATTTGTAACAGAAAAAACAGACCCGGAACAAGAAATTGTTTGAAACTCAGGAGGAAGAAATAATCGATGTGTTTAATGTAATAAATGTTAGACAGCAAACTTTCGTTCAATTTGAAATAATTTCAATGGTGCACAGTGGGTTAAAAATTTATATTTTCAATATATTTTTTATCCCCTTTTGATATAAATAATGTAAAATGAAATGTCAGGCGGTGACATCAATTTAAATTATGTAAAAAGAGAACCATTTTGCGTATTTTATCGAGGAAGTACAGCTATCATCCACGGTATTTTGTACGTAGACAGTACTCTTAATCTGCTTTGTAATATTTCTTCATCTGTTTTTTAATTGTTTTGTGATTTCTTTATATCAAAATAAATACAATTCATGTTATGTCTATGACTAATTTCACACTTTCCTTAAGCTTTCTTAGATATTAATTTTCAAAGCGTAATTTAAATTTTTTGACCTTTGCATAAAGAGGTTCAATAAGTCTTTCTAAAGTTACGACCAGATGTATGAAGCAGCCTATTCAAAAAAATCCTTACCATATAATTTGAAATAATGATGATAAAAAAATAGTGAAGTGCCTACCATTTATTTTTAGCAAATCAATATTTTTTTTGAAGATTTAGCCTGAGATAATTCCTCAGCACTTGCAAACAAAATGGATAAATAATTGTGTGTTATCTCCATTTTTCCAAAAAAAATTATTAAATTTTATACCATATGTTTTATATATGAGTTGCATAATGACGTTCCTGAATGCCCAGCAAATGCAAAAAATTTCTCTGCAACGCAAGGTTGCACTTCAGACATGTTTAGCACTGCATACACATTTTTTTTAAATTATGCATTGCAACTTGCGTTTAGGAAGTCGGCATATACTTTCACTGATGCTTAAAAAAAAATCGAAAAATGTCAACTCATGCGTTATATGCATACTTTTGTGATAGTGAGTTTTTCCCAAATAAAATGTGTGTGATTTCATGATCATTTTTCTTATGAGTAATACATTTTATCGGTATACGAACGGCCTAGAGGCTAGGGCCTTTTCCATAAAATTGACAAAAACTAATTTTTGGTACTTTTTTATGCATTCATATGCCTCCTATGATCATAGGACAAAGCCTCCTTCCGCACACTTTTATTCTACACAAAATCTCAAATATGTTTTCTTACTTTTAAGAAATTTTAATCTTGGTATTATCACGCCATTTAAATAGTGCTTTCATAAGTAAATTTTTAACTATTTTTACCATGCAAAGGGTATTAAATTGAAGCGATTATTAGAATGTAGTAGAAAATATAATGAAATTTTTGCAAAGACAGTATGGAGAACATCCGAAAATAGCGGACCACTTTTTTCACACTACACACAATCAAATAAAATCTCTATAAACACAATGAAAAGACGGACTACTATTTTTTACCCATTTCCATGATATGGGATCAAATGAAAGGAATTTTAAACAGAAAACTATAAGTAAATTTTTTATAAAAAAATAAATAAATCGGAATGGTTACTTTTCAGGGAAACGCCTTTTGAAAAAAAAAATACTTTTTTATACCCAAATTTTGAAAATGTACTTTTTGTACTTTGGTTCTTATTTTTAAACGCAATTTTTAAATCTTAGAAAATTTTACTTTTTTGCTACTTTGTAGAAAAGATACCATTTGAAAAATGCATATATTAAAAAAAAACACTTTGCGAAAATGTACTTCTTATAAAGATCAAAATCTATAAGAAAGTGGGCTAGATTAGAAAACTAATTTAGTTTAATATAATGAAAAGTTATGAACTCACTGTACTAAAATTTATCCCATTTTGGGCACAGATCGCTTCATCTGGCTACACTCAATACCATCCCCCAAGGAAATTAACGTATCTAAACAGTTTGAATCTTGTGAAAACCAAATGGATAAAACTATTTGAGTGAAAAACACTACGGAATATTTATTGGAAATACAAAAGAAATAAAATACAAAATTCTAGAGTATAGTTCTTCTATTCTGTTATAATTTTTTATTTCATTTTCCACATTTTGGCTTTTACTTTATTGTTTTTGGACAATGAGACAATATGTCATTTTGTGTTTGTGGATTTTAGGGTGGCATTAGCATTTAGTTTTCGCAAAACCAATAGTTTTCAATCCAAAGCGTTTTGAAACACATAGTGTGTCGTGGAAATATAGAAAATACGGATGACGGCGGTTTTTTTTTTGGAAAATACCATTCGAAAGAAACGGCACGAAATTCTTTTACAAGTTTGTATACAAACAAATTATTTACAGCTACATATCAGATAATATATGCATGTTTGTACAGTATATATGTATGTATAAATGTATTCATACATATACAAAAAATTAGAAAATTAAATGTCTGTGCATATATATACAGTGCTTAATTATTGTAAAAATTATAGTTCCATAATTAAAACATTGTGGAAAAGAAAATTCTATAATTGAGTTTTGTTTAACAGATAAATTGCTTCTTACTAAAATATTTTGTTTTTCTAGTGCAATTTTATGGAAATAAAAAAATTTAAAAATTTCTTATATGTATATTAAAAAATTTTAGTGCTTTTAGTTTCTTAGAAAAAGTTTATATTTGTTGTGTTGTAATATTTATTTATTTAATTAGAGGAAATTAAAAAAATAATAAAACAAAAATATGTCACATAATTACAAAAAACCAAAATTTGTCATCAGCGACGATTTAAATTACAATGACAGCAACACTTCCTGTCACAATGACGGTGGACATTTTTATGATTTTGATGTGGAAGAGGAAACTGAACGAAATTCAAAAATTCAAGAAATTTACAATTGGCTGCTTCAACGTCATTGCAATAATTGGTAAGCGAAAATGTCTATTATATTTATTTATTATTATAAACCATGGTGTATTGTTTATATTTCTTAATTGCACCTCAAAAATCAAAAAATAATATATTTTAATTGGCGTTTTTAACACCTTACTTTCCATGGTCTTCTAAGAGCAATTAAGTGCACATATACATACATACGTGTATATGTATTTTCAGTTTCTTAAAAAGTAACTGTAAATGTAATTTTGCACTAGTTATATATATACATATATATATATGTATATATATATATATAAAACTAGCTACACCCGGTGTGCTTCGCTACCCTACACAAACATATCTAATCTCTCCCACTTTTGTATAGATATTTTTACGGTAAGCCATCCGCACCAAATGTGAATACTTTTATTGTTATATCAACTAAAAGATAAAAAAAAGGTACAAAGCACAGTTTTGCTGAAAAAGTACCCATTTCACTTTATTTCAGGTTTTCTTCGCAACCATTTATTTCATTTGGTACCCATATCATTGAAGTGGGTAAAAAATAGTCATTCGCCATATTGTGTTTTCAGAGACGTCATTATATTTTATGCTCCCTTCAAAAATCCCTATAATTTGATACCCATGTCATAGCGGTGTTTAAAGATAGTAAAAAATGTGCATCATAAGAATTTTCCCTTTGAAAAAAGAATTTTGGAAATTGGTTCACAAACGATAGTTATTTAATATTCACATTTAAAAATCGTGCAGTTAGCCCCCACCACTCTCAAATTTCGACAATATGAACCATTTCCATATGGAAAAATATCTTTAAAAATTGGTCCACAAATACCGAAGTTATTTGATAATAAATTTTTGGTGCGGCCAATTTGCCTTCCCTCCCTGTCCCCTCCCACCACCAAATTTCGACAAAAAAAATATGGTTTAGCTGGTATATATGCACATTTCAATTTGTGCTAATATTAAAATCCTCAGTAGATATTTCACCAAATGCTTTAAAAAAGCTAAGTTTATACAAGAATTATAAAATCTGTTAAAAACCATGTGGAAAGAGTAACATAATTTAAAAAAACTAGGCGTAAAAGTGGGTGTGGTTAGAAAAGTAGCCTATAATTCATTCAAAAGTGCGTCTTAAATGGTGTTTCAGGAAGATCGGTCCAGCGGTTTGGTCTCCTATAAGGTACAAACAAACAAACACACTTTCTGCTTCTTTTTTTTTATCTGGGACCAGCACTCAGGAGATAACCCCTACACATGCGATGCATTGTTCGGGAACTATAGGAAAGGGATAGTTAGAGAAACGACAGGAGGTGAAACTTAATTAATTATTTTACAGCCATGCTTTTTGCACGTTCTTTATTTATAGCAGTGCTGAAGCTCCGGTTTAGTAGCCATTTTTGCATGTGTATGAGATTTTCTCCTGAGTGCTGGTCCCAGATAAAAAGAAAATCTGTTAAAAACTATGTGGAAGGAGTAGCATAATTAAAAAAGTAGGCGTAAAGGTGGGCGTGATAAAAAAGAAGTAGCCTATAATTCATTCAAGTGTCCCAATTATATGGTGTGAAAATTTGGGCTCCTATAAGGTACAAACACCCAAACAAACAAACAGACAAACGCACATTTATTTTTATATGTATATATTGATAGATTGATAGATAGATAGATAGATATAAATAATGTGCACATGTGTAAATATATGTATATGTATATATATTCTTATGTATAGGGTGTATGATGAATCCAATATTTCACAAAATTTTCTTATTTGATGGATGGCAGCACCAATTTCGCTCTTCAAAACGTCAATCATATCTGCATGATTCGCGTAACATTCATCCTTAATGGCTTCTCACAAATAACACTGTGTAACAAATTTCATTCGTATATAGAATTATTTTGGAAAACTAAATAAATCTGTTATATTGCTTACGTCTACTGCGTAATTTCCCACTCTTATAAATACGTATGTATGTACATAAATATATTAAATAAATTAATGTCTTCCACTGTTCTCATAAATATGACAATTTTATCAATCAAGCAGCTATTATATTCTCATCAGTTAAATGAGCCATTATGCAAATATAAGAGCTTTTAGTTCTATAAATAGATGTTTTAAATAAAACATATCGCACATTTACTCTAACAACGTCATAATTCGAAAAACTTAATTGCTGCAAAAAGGAGTTTAAAATGGTCATACTACTCGTTGCAAAAATAAAACAATATTTTTTACGTAAGTTAAAAAGCCATATTTCGAATTATTTTGTATTTTTTGAGTTATGACATTGTTGAGTATATGAACGATATGTACGAAGTATGGTGTGGTCAGACTGAACAGATATTTAAAGGAACAACTTTTACCACTAAATGAAACTTTTTAAAGTAATTTTGTATTTATCTAAGAAGGCACAATAAAACTTAATAATACTAAAATTTCCACATTTTGCCCTCAAACAAGTTTGTAGTGATCATCGTTATTTCGTCATACAATATTAAGCACAATTTCGATGTCCACTTGTATAACGATTTAATAAAAATAGACCACCGCACAGTGTGGCCAAAATGTTGATAAATGTAGAATATTTATTTTCAATGTCTTTTTTGAAGATTCGTCTGTCTTACATTTTCGTAAACCATGATAGATTTTATCGTACAGTCTACACTCTCCGCGGATAGATAACCAACCCATCTGAACCAAATTTGGATACTATAATTGTTATCAGTCTCTAGATATACTGAATTGTATTGGGTTGTATCACGCTCACGTAAAATATTGACCAAGCAAAATGTGTCCATTCCGTCTTCCCTACATTTTGCAATACACCCATATGTTGTATGCCCATTGCTCCTTCTAGATCGCCATTAACATACGGAAACAATTTCAGCACGATTACTTCACAGTTTTAGGAGTGCATAAGTTTCAAATAAACAAGCAAAGATTGACTTTTACATATATAATCAATATCGAATACTATAAACAGCTTATGCTTTATCAAATTGCAGTACCCACCATCTAAATCCCTACTTTTATAATGATCAATTTTCGAAGAAAATCATCTTCAGTGATGAGGCACATTTTCACCTCAGTATAACCCTTAATAGTGGTCGCCTTTTTAAACTGTTCTTTATATCTTTGGCATTCGCAGTCGGATCTTAGAGAATGCTATAGGTATCACTGCGAGCTTTCATTTTCTTATAACGGAATACTTGAATTCAATAACCATTCATGCAGAACATTGGTCTACTCGGAACAGAAACAGGGATTTATCATTTATTAAGATCCGACTGCATATGCCGTACGTTTGTCAAAACAAAATTTTTTATTTTTTTTGCAATTGCCGTTCAAAAATACTTTATATTACGGGTGTACGGGGTATTTTTTTTAGTTACGGTCTAATGTGCATACATACATATATAATTACTCATATCGCACTTTATCAACAAGAATGTATTAACTCAAAATTTAATTTTAATATTTTCAGTAGCAGTCAAAAACTGTTTGTCTTTACATTTGTAATTTGTAATTGTATTACAAAAGATAATTATGTCATGGTTTTTTTTTTAGTATAGAATAGTAAACTGAAGAATGTTAAATTTTTACAGCCGATAGATGTTCATATTGTTAGTTCATTTCTTCCAAAAAGTTATAATTTGACAATTTCGAGTTAATACCCTCTTGTTTATCAAATGCGATACATATTTATTTTGTTTTTGTTTTTTACAATTATATAAAATTTAATTTGTTCCACTGTGTGATTGCATAATAAGCAATGAAAATCATAATAACAATGAAATAGTAACGGGATATAAAAATAGACGACATACAAGCCAAACAACAATTAAAAATCTCTTTAAGCGATTTCAAATAGGAAATTTCCAAAAAAAAATGTTTAAATCATCGCAATAGGGGACTGAACAATAAGTACAATTTAAAAAAATATGAAAGCAGCTGTTAATTTAAATGTTAAACTTTATTACTGACATAAATGCTTTGTAATTCTTTAATTTTAGCAAAAAAGAAAACGTTGATTTGTTTTATAGATTTGTGTTTAGTTTCGAAGATATGGCCTTTGGGAACAATTGGAACAAATGGCTCAAAAATGCTTCCAGAAAAAAAATTTATTTTTTTGGATCAATAGGTCATAAATTTAAATCTTCGTTTAAATACGATATTACTTAATAATCGTAGTTGAAAATGTTTAATAACGATAAGAATTAATTTTTAAATTTAATAGTGCATTTAAATTTATTCGGTGCTTAAAGCTCTGATCAACTATGCATACACCTAAGGAGTGCCATTCCCTCAAAACGTAGCTATACGCAACCGAATCTCGCTTATCAGGATACCAGGTCATAGAGGGTACGAGGGGAACGGGAAGGCAGACTTTCAGGCTAAAAAAGAGGCTGAAGAGTATTTTACTCGGCCTAAGACCATTTTTGGTTTCAACAGGAACTACATTAAAGATTAGATCAGAGACCAAGCAAAGATACGCACCGATATAAATGGCCTGGACAACTCGAAGAGCTTCCTCAACTTTGATAACATAAAGGCTAACAGTGCTCTTCGACTAAATAGCAGGAGCATTAGAACACTTACTGGAGCACTCACACGACACTTTACATGCAACAATCACAATGCACAAAATTAGAAATATCAGGCACCAGTGCAGAGAGATTCTGCTGCGAGGAAGAGGATTCTATTGATATCAACCTGCGAAGCACTGGTGCAATTGTGAAACAGACTGCTAGACGCATACATACTAATGCTACCACACTTATAGTGCTGTTGAATGAAATCCAAAAAATCACAAAATGAACGCAATGATGATAATAAAGAGGAAAAATATGAAAAGTGAAACTAGATTCTAAAATAACAAAGTTGAATATCGATTGAAAAAGAGCTACAAAGAAAATAACAAAATTCCATTTGAACGAAGAATAGTAGTAAAATTTTTTACTACTTCTTTGATCACTTTTAGAATATTTTTCATAATTTAAATAACATATACGCATATAAAAATGTACTTTAAAATAATATTTTTAAAGCTTGCCAAAAGTGAATATACAGGGTGGCACAAAAGGAGCTATGTATGGTTTAAATGGTTTATAACTTTTTTATTTATGCGATTATTATAATTTTTTTTTTTTTTTAAATACAGTTTTATTGGAGAATTTTTTGCAATTAGCTTTGAAAAATTATATCCTGCTAGTGATGTCCATTTTTTGCTTCGCACATACGTGCTCTTTTTAGAATATTTTCCATAACTTTTCGCAAAATTTCGTGTGTAATGGCCATGATTTCATTTCGAATGCTTCATTATAATTCCCCGAGTCTTCTTCACAAAATGCTGAAAAAAAACAAAGACAAAATAATAATTAAAAAAGTTATAAAGGATTCAAACCAAATAGCTCATTTTGTGCCACCCTGTATTTGGTGAATATATTCATTAGATTATTTCAGTAGATTACAAGTTTAATAGAACAATTTTTTATCTTTCTTATTTTTGTCTTTTTTCTATTAATATATTATATCGATGCTTTTGAAAACTCTTACAAATATATATTAAGGTTATGTTATTTAAGGTATGAAAAATATCCGAAAATTATCAAAGAAATAGATTACAATTTAGCTTTATTTTCTATCGTCAATTTAAATTTTTTAGTTCTTTGTAGTTGTACTTTTTAATTTTAGAATCTGGTCACACAGCTCACAACAAGCCACACACGGTCATCATTAGGATTGTGATTTTATTCAACATGCAGTATTGTTGCATGGTATGGTATGAATAAAACATCTTCGAACACTCAATTCACATTTACATAAGGAAGGGACTACGATGATGATTTTATTCAACGTCCGTTTTTGTTGCATGATGAAATGTGAACAAACATTTTTTTGCATGAAAAAATGAACGGAAAAATTAATTTTTGTCGTTCGCAGATCCAGTGTTTAATATATAAAAATCGCAAGAATTTCAAATCTCGCATGAATTTTGTTAAACCCTTTATATTAAGAATCTTCTATTGTGCAAACCATATAGTCGATTGTCTCTAATTAATTTCCTACTTTATTTGAATTGTTTGTAGCAAATAAAAATAACATTAAATCTTGTGTAATTTATTGCAATCTGTTACAAAATCATACATTAATTGAATAATTAACGTCCACGAAAACTTTATGCAAATTAATGTTCATGAAAATTTAACTCTATTCGTTTATAGTTTTTTTTTATTGTTTTTTTTTAATAAACATTTCATGGCTTTTCAACATATTTTTTACAATAGTTGTTCCTAATTTTAAATTACAAGTTCCTGTTAAATAATTTTTAGTTACAAAAAATAGAAAATAAAAAACAAATTGCACTTACGTCGTTAATTTGAATTAATTAAACGTAAAAGTTGACTACAGTGGAATCTTTTTGAAATTGCTATTGCTAAAATACTCACTCACGAGAACGATGGTGCCCATCTTATTTACTTTTTAATACACAAGCAATGACATGAATGCTTTCGTTTCATTATTTCTTACTCATGAGCACAATTCTACAAATATTTCTTTTGATTGGCCATTTTTTCTTTATTTTTCATTGCTTAACTTAACGTCGTTATTAACTACTTCAAGGTTAAAAATTTTCAGTGGTTTTTTTTGTGAATAATTTCTGGGAAGTCACAATTAATAGTTTAATTATAATTCTTCACACTGGTTGAGAAGTTGATACAATTGATAACGATTATTGTGAATACATTTCCTTGAAAATGTTAAATTTTACTGATGAGTTGACATTAGCACTAACGAAATGCAGCACATAGCCTAGCTTAGCCTTATAACAAATATAAATAGATCAAATGGCTCTCCTTTAGCTTTGAAAAACTAATTCGCTTACATAGCACGAGATGTAGAGCAACTATGTTTTACAAATTCATAAAAACGGCCAAATGCCTTATTGAATTTAGAAAAATGTGCCTTGTTTCCAACACTTGCATAACTGAGAAATCTATTGCAAATGAACTGGTTCAACTTAGCTGGAGAATGCATGATTTAACATAGGGGTGTCAGTGGCGAACATATGTTCACATTTAATTAACCAATTTTTTTTTTTTTTTTTTTTTTTTTTATCTAGGACCAGCACTCAGGAGATGACTCCTACACATGCGAAGCACTGTGCTGGGAACTATAGGAAAGGGATAGTAGAAGAAACGACAGGAGGTGAAGCTTAATTAATTATTTTGCAGCTCTGCTTTCGCACGTTCTTTTGTTTTTATACTCGTAGCAGTGCTGAAGCTTCGGTTTAGTAGCCATTTTTTTATTATTTTACTTCGCCGGTGCTACACAATACCGACGAAGGAGGGCGTTCTGATGTGATTGTGGATTGCTATCAGCTGAAGCCGATATTGTTCAGTGACCAGTGACTATGCCTTCGCCACTGAAACCTTCCGACAACAACTCACACACAAAGACACACTAATGCACATCAGAAAAATGCGAGATGTTTATTTTTATTTAAAAATTTTTTTTTTGTCTGAAACTGGGGTTGAACCCAGGTCTGTTTTTGGTTGTGTAGTCAACGTGCAGACTACCATCCATCGTGCCATCGCCACCCTCCTTAATATACAAATGAGTGCTCAGAACCAATGAATGTTCCATCATTTGGTTACGTTTTATCATGTATTAAAGAGATCTTTAAATACATTTAAAAACTTATTTAAATTATAATTACAACTGCGCAGTTGCTCATATGAATTAATCGGCGGAGTTGAATGTGTTTTCCATGATTTAAAAAGTGATAATCTTGTTAACATTTAAGATGGCATTAAAATGAATTCAGATAAAATAGATAATTTAATTTTTATGCTGATCGAGAGACGTAATTATAAAAAATGTAGTGCAAAATTGCCTTGGTGCATTTTGTGACGGTGTTAGTTACAAAATTAGAATTGAAAGCCTCTTCGCACTTTAGTTTATTGAAAGACAGTAACTTTTCTGCGTGCTGCTCAAGTCGATTCTGATCATGCATGTATTTAATAGATGCGTTATACACAGTCTCTCATCTATGGCCCTACATCACAAAATAATAACGTGACCATCAATAAATTTTTCAGAAATGTCCCCACACATACTTAAAAGTACATTTTTTTTATCATTTTTTAATACTGGAATATTCTGGAATTTATTTTTAATTTTATTTGACTTCTAATTGCTAATATGGCTTGTATTGATTTATTTATAAAATTATACTCAAACTTTTCAGTATTTATTTTTTTTAACGATATTTTAATAATTAGCTGTTTGCTGAAAATTAATTAGAAATGATGTTTTAAAATTATCTAAAGAAAATAAAAAGTGAATGAGTTAACAATTTATAAATCAAAGGAATGTGGAATAGAAACAAAAAAAGTAAAAGATTAAATTAAATGGCACTTGAAATCAACATTTTGTCTTGAAATTCAAGTGATCTGACAATATTAGTTTTCTATTTACATGAGTAAAAATTGTAAATTTTAATTAAACATTTTATTACATCACAACTGTCACTCATTTATGGGTTTTTAGTTAATCGAGTTTTTCATTGATATTTTATAAAAACTTTTCATTCTGCTTGTCATTTTAATATTTATGGCGTTATTATTGCATTTTAGAGAACACATTACAAATGGCTTTTAGGTTTATCTAGAAAACAGCTGTAACAATGATAATTTTGTTTTCGTTTTCAGTGGGTGTTGAGGTTTGTTAATTAATTGGCAAATGTGTTAAAAGTTTTCATAGAATTTTTTAATGTATAAATTTTTCGTTAATACAAATTTGCTGTTTAAATTCAACAGCAAAATTAAAAAAATTAATGGAAACTTTATGGTCAAAGAAAACTTTTTATAGAAGATTCATTGATCAAAAAAATTTTCTATTAATAAGAGAAATTTTTTAAAAAATTCAATTTACGGGTAGTAAAAATATGTTTTCTATAACACTTTGGATTTATGCAATTGAATATGGGTTTTCATCTCTGTATATACAAGCATATAAAGGAGAATGTGTGTTCGTTTGTTTGTACCTTATAGGTGACCAAACCGCTGGACCGATCTTCCTGAAATTTTCACACCGTTCATCTGGGACTCTTGAATGAATTATAATTGATTCAATAGGGCTATTTTATTTTCTTTTTTTTTTTTTAATTTTGTTACACCTTTCACAGGGTTTTTAACAGCTTTTATAATACAAACGAGCTTAACTTCGCCATTTGTGGACCAATTTTCAAAGTTATTTTCTTATATGAAAGTAGTCCATTATTGTCCAAATTAATGAAAATTCTTTTTTGCAATGGAAAATTCCGCTATTTTTTTTAATTTTTTTTTTTTTAATTTTTTAAATTTTTAACTAGAGGAGGGGCAAAGTGACCGATCACCAATCACCATCTGCTGAAATTCTGTATGTGACTCATCTTTCCCTGTTTAGATTCACTAAGAACGAATTTTTTGGATATTCTAATGTTAAGGGCGTAAAAACGGGTAAAATCTATAATAATATAATATCTCAGAAGCTATTACATATAGAATAAAAATTATAAAAGCATATGAATGCTGCTGTAAACCAAGCGGACATGTGCCTCGTACTCTTTTCATATATGTGGTTAAAACTAAAAAAAAACTATTTTGGTATTTCTCTTTGCATACACAATATGTGTAACATACACAATATGTCAATACAGCCGACACACAAGTAACGCAACAAACAGTTATAAATGCCGACACATTTGCAATAAACTAAGAAGTGCCAAATTTGGTAATGTCTGCATTGCATATGCAGTGCATATGGGTTCACATTTGTTCATGTTGTTGTTGTTAGCGGCAAGCGGCACGTTTCACAACACACTTGAAAATACCAAAATAACTTCACCCCAATCATGTTGCACTTATAATTCCCAGGCTTTGTATTTACAATTAGTTTATATTTAATAATTTTAAACCACTCAATCTTGAATTTGGAAATCACTCAAAAGTATAGCTATAAGAAAACTTAGGCATACGAATTTGAGTGCATTATGAAATGTCACTCAAATTGTAAATCTAGAATCTTCTCATTGTTAGTATATAAGTAGAATTAATTTTAAAATAAAAAGAATTAATAAACTTGACTTAGAGAGCTTCACTAGGACCTCAAAGTCCAGAAACAATAAATATTTAGTGGGCTTCTTTTACGGAGCTCCCAAATCCAAATAAATTGAATTCTTTATTTAATTCTACTACAATTGGGCATAGAACAACGGGTTTTTCCGTAATCTTTTTCTCTAGAAAAAATTTCGAGTGAGCGATTTTACTTTTCCGAAGTTCAAAAATATATGGAGCAAAATTGTACCTTTGTACTTTTATACCATTTAAATAGTGCTTATGACGCACATTTTTTACTATTTTTAAACACCACCATTATTTGATACCCATATTAAAGGGATTTTTGAATTGAGTATAAAATATAATGATATCGCAGAAACCACGATATCGCAGAAACGACTATATTTTACCCAAATGAAAAAAATGGTTGAGAAGAAAACTTGAAATAAACTGAAATGGGTAGTTTTCAGCAAAACTGCATTTTGTACCTTTTTTCTTTTTTTTGGTTGGTATGACAATAAAATTATTAACATTCGATGCAGATGGCTTACCGTAACAATATCTATACCAAAGTGGGCGAGATTAGATAAGTTTGTGTGGGTCAGCCAAGCAAACCGGGTATAGCTAGTTAAATGTAAAGCATCAAAAAAAATTATGTTTTTAACAAAACCCTTATGGAAGGAAAACAACGTATTACATTCACTTATTAGTAACTTCTTAATCCTTCAACATGGTCACAGCTGAAATTAATCATTTTGTAACCAAATTTAGCCAATGGGTTGGAAGAAAATATTGTGATTATTCATTGTATTGCGTTTTCACGCAATTACACGTTGCAGTAGTTGAATTTTTTTTTTTAGTTGTACATTTTTGCGCATACATGTTAAACACAACCCGTTGGGAATTATGCTTTTAGCGAGAATTAGATGAACGTTGCTGTACAGTACTGTAATGTGTCAGCTATTCGGCTTTGGACTATACGAACCAATGTAAAATAATACCGAACTAAAATGGAACCGTTGTTAAAACGAACCAACATAAGCAAAATAGAATTTCTTAACGCTTTTACTTGACATTTGTAACTCAGTGATGGGATATTTTACATTTCAATGGTATGTGCGTATATTTTTCTCCCACAAAATTTTTTTTGAAAATTATTCCATTTTCTATTATTGGCGATTTATTTTATATGAAATAAGTTTTCAATTCTTAAAATGAAAAAGTGAAATAAATCTACAAAAATCGTTGTTTTTGTGCTCTTTAAATTTTTTTGGGGACTTATTTAATTTATGGTTTTATTTCATGCGTAGTTTTTTTTTTTATCTTGGACCAGCACTCAGCACTCAGCTGGAACAAGAGGAAAGGGATTGTAGAAGAAATGACAGGAGGTGAAGCTTCACTATCTTACAACATTGCTTTTTGGACGTTATTTCGTTTTATTGCAGTGTTGCAGCGTCTCTGATGTCAAAAAGACGTATTAAATTTTAAAGCTTCGTTTTAGTAGCCATTTTTAGTAATTATTTTACTTTGCCGGTGCTACACAATACCAACGAAGGAGGACGCTCTGATGTGCATGTGGATTGGTTACAGCTGAAGCCGTTACTGTTCAGTGACCAGTGACTATGCCTTAGCCATATAAGATATCAGAAGAGTCAACAAGTCAATATTATAACAAAAAAAAAATTATTAATAAAAAAGTAAGAAAAACATTGGTGTTTGTTATAGAATTAAGTTTTTTTTTTAACTTGCCACAAAAGGTTGAAGAAATGCTAAACGCAATAACAGTGAATAATTGTCTGTTTGCGCACTTCTGTCATATTGTCCCTACATACGCAATGCATTGCTTTTGTTTTTCACTAGAAGCCATTGACTTCAAGTATTCCTTAGCAAAACTGTATTGTTTTTTGCTAGTTTAAATTTCCTGATATTCTGGTGGTACATAAGCTGGGAGAAACAGAAATCTGGTGGATAAATTCTAGAACTGGATAGTTGAGGTCAATGGCTCTTAGTGCAAAACATTGGTCTTCTAAAAAACATTAATATATCATATTGTTACTGAAATACATTTATTACCAGCAACTTTTAGATCATCCTCGTATAAACGTATTTCATTAGAACGTTGGGAATTTTCATCGACAATGCACATACCAAACGTACGCAAAGCAAAACAACAAACAATTACATAGACTGACAAACACACATTCACACTAAACCAACAATAGTTAGATGACATAAGCAAATGATAGAGATAATATTCCCACAAATACAAAAATACAAAAATTCAAATTAACGGATTTTTGGAATATTCTACACAAATGTTAAAGTTACTAGACACTACTCGAATGTTCTAATTCTAAGTGGTAAATGCCTTTGGAGTATAAATAGGGGTGGCTGTGGACAATCGTGATACAGTTGTAAAAACACTGTTGAAGCAAACGTTTAAATTAAATGACGGAAAGTAAACTACAGATGTGAACATTTTTAAATTAAAGTAGCATTGTGTAGAAATTATTAAGTAAAAGGACAAATAAGCAAAAGCTTATCAAACTAATTTAGTAAATAAAAGAATACTTGTTTTACAAAATTTGAAACGTAACATCATTTTAAAATCCGCATGTAGATGCCAAAGAATTTTTTTTTTTTTCAAAATTACTGTCCAAATATTTTTTGTATTAGAGTCTACGGAGCGCAGTTTTTTTTTTGTTTGTGAGTTGGTACGCTATAACGTACATAAACAATATTTTACGTTGTAATAAATTAAGAGAAATATGAAAACTCCTTAATTTTCGTTTTTGTTTCGCCGTATACGTAATATTTAATTAAACATATAAATTATTACATGACGTATACGCAATGCAATAAAAGTTATATACAGCTCAGTTGTCAACTCGGTGCTTATCGCGCACCGTTTGTAGAGTTTTTAAAAAATTCCGCCGCGAAAAACTCTTGAGTTAGTTAGTGCTCGGTGCTTATATTTTTAATTTTTATTGCTTTTGCTTATGTTCTGTGCCATTAAATGTAATTTTATAATAAAATTCCTCGCAGTCTACCAAAAATTTCTGCACACAAAAATTTCAACAAGTGAAATTTGGTAAATCACCTGGAAAAGGTGTGCTTTTTTGTTGAAGAAGCTTGTACGCTAAATAACATTGGTGGTGAAACACAAAGAGAGATATCAAATTTACAATAAAATTAGTTGAAGAGATATGGGGCAGATTGTCTTCCAATTTTAAAATTTTACGAAAATAAACATTACAAATTTTCGAAATATTTTATCCCATTTTTGGTATGATATTACGTCATTAGCTACACAATTTGGCTCCAAATACCGACATGTTATCTAGTATTGCAAATCGAAGGTCTTGTGCCTTATATTGATTCTATATTAAACTTTTTGGAAAATACTGCTGGTATGTTTTCTTACTATCTTTCTTTTAACTCAATACTTTTTTAGTATCACTTCTATTTTTATTTGACCTTTATTCAAGTTTTTAATTATATTGCTTTTTTGAGCTATGGTCTTTTTTATAAAAAGTTTTTTTATTAAAAAAATAAATTAAGTTTTTAATTAATTTCCAATAAAAACAAACGGAAGTATAGTGCCTGTTTTTCCGAAAAATAGTGTTTTCATTTTTGGTGCATTTTATAATTTAAAAGTTGACAACGTTGATTATGAAGGCCTTACTGCAATAACAACGTATGACAGAAAAAATATCTCGACTTTAAAGTTAAAAAATACATAAATTTTTTCTAAGTTCGACCAGCATTCGGGGGATTACACCTACACATGGGATGCATTGTGCTGCAACTATAGGAAAGGGATAGTGAGAGAGATAGCAGTGTTACAACGTCTCTGATGTCAATTAAACATATTCAATTTAGAAGCTTTGATTGAGTAGCTTTTTTTAGCCTTTTATTAGGCGCATTAACAAAATCACACAATTAATCGCATGGGGTCTCACGTGACCCCAAAGTTTATTGCAAATGTTGGATTACAAAAAAATAAAAATTAATAATTTTTTTTTAAATTTTCAGAGTTATTTATATTAATAATGCATAAAAAAAACAAAAACATAACATTTTTTCTCAGTTAAAAACATAAAACACGACGCGTTCATCAATAAGAGCCCATCCATTTGTGGTCAACTTTGCAGCGAACCGCACTACGCATTACGGCCGAACATCGCGTATGTGGAACAAACTCCCTGCCGAGGTCTGTCCTGTCTCTTATGACAAGGGAAAATTCAAATCAAATGTCCATAAACACTACTCCCTCTATCCTCCTTCCCATAACCTGATTTCCTAGTTCCAGCACAATGCATCGCATGTGTAGGGGTCAATCCCTGCGTGCTGGTCCAAGATAGAAAAAAAAAATTCAGCACTGGTTTCTTACAACTATTTTAACAGTTATTTACAAAAAAAAAATTAGTCAGACTCATCAGCAGGTTGTGATGTTTTGCATCCAGCGCAGAACATGAAAACATGTCGCTGACAAATAAATTTAGCACATTTATTACATTTGGTTGAAACTTACTTAAGACTTAGCACGATCAAAAAAAGTTACACTATTAGTCGCATGGGGTCAACACGTATTAGTAAAGCGACACGTATGTACGCTTTAACGATCTAATCGCAATTAATTTATGTTCTCTTTTCAAATGTATGAAGCTATAGAAAAAACAAATTCGCTCCGAACATTTTAACGTATCAATTTTCCAATTTTAATTTCGCCTGACCCCATGCGCCTAATTAAAGGTTAATAATTATTTTACTCCGCTGGTGCTTCACAATATCGACCAAGGAGGGCGAGGCCTTTGGATTGGTATCAGCTGAAGCCGATACTGTTCGGTGACCAGTGACTATACCTTCGCCACTAAAACTTTCCGACAACAACTGATGCAAAGACAACACTAATTCACATCAGTAAAAATTAAAAATTATCTACGAGATATTTTTTTACCGCCCTAATGCACCAGCCAAATGTTAGAAAATGGAAGAGTTGGCTACCCTACCCTCCCCAATGAGTGTCAACGCCCTCTCTAGTACTCGGTCGAATAACTTCAAAATAGTCTTTGAAGAAAACATGACAGTTGTATTTCATTATCGGTCGGATGTAAGCGGTATAAATATTAAGGAGATCAGATGGGTTGAAGTATGCCTTACACCATCTTAAGAAACCGAGGTACCTAAATGATACTTTTGAATCATTTATGAATCTTTATGCCAAGAACATCAAGAGCTTATGATTCCTCAATACTTATACCAGCAAACACTACAGGTAAATCAGCGTGGTCAGGCATGCGTTGGTTGTACTTGTGACCCCATTGATTAGTATCAGTATGGGAGTTGTTTGTTTTTTTTATATATGCAGATAAAACGTAAGAAACTGAAACCTCCCACTGAATCACTCCTTGTCGAACAGGTTTCTCGCACAGTGTCACATTTTTCGCTAGATTGTTACAATAATATTGCAGCCCAAATTGTGCCATTCGATATCGAACAAAATTCCTATTCATTTTTATAGTCTGAATTTGAACAAAGAAATAATCTGTTGTCTGGTTAGTTGGTTAGAGTGGTAACCCATCGGAAGGGGTCAATAACACATAGTGCTGTTTTGATACCACAAAACTCACAGGTCAGATTCTAGAAGTGCACCATGCTGGTGGGAACTTTTGGGCTCCTCAAAGCACGGAGCTCCCGGCGTTCTTTGCCTGCCCCTGCATAAGACCGATCACTCGCACAATAGATGTAATTCCGGATTTTCATTATCATCTTCACCACAGCTTCTGCATTGTGTATTTCCTTCTATTCCAAGGTGTTTGACGTTCATATCAAAGAGCCAGCGTCCAGTACAGACAGCCAGAAAACGGGAATGGCTGTTGCTTGACATCTTCATATGATTGTCGGTTCTCTGGTTATTAAAGGTTGGCCAAGTCCGCCTTGAAATGCAGCAGACACTTAAACTCCTCCACCTGTATTCTGCTTTTCTCAAATACCTTAACCATAATCTCCGCTTATTTAACAAAGTCGTTTATTTAATTCATTTAGTTGTAACTCGCAGTTCACACTATGTTGTAGTGTGAATTGGGAGTAACAACCCAAAAATCATGTTTTATAAAAAACTTTTTAAATATACAAATGAATGTCACAAAAGAAAATAAACCGCAGTGAATGTTAAAATTCGTTACATATTTTACTAATGCACAGAATACTTAATAATTAAGGTCTGTATTTACAAAAAAAAAACTTAAATTTAAATTATATAAAACATGAAGACATTTAAATACATACTTATAAAGTGTACTACAATATACCTCAAGTCATTTAACTGGCCAATCTAATTCAGCGCGTCAAGCGTATTTTGCTCTCTAAGAATACTTTCTGCTACACTTTGCAATAGGCAATATAATCTGGTGTCACTGAAAAAAGCTCTGATTCGAAAACCGTGCTAAAAGCACTCCGTTGACAACGTTGTGTAAAGAATAATGTTTTGTTTTATCTCCACATAAATTGAATTTAGATTTCAATAACAATTGTTTATTATTTACAGCATTAATGTAATTATATTAAATATTAATTATTTATCATAATTCTCTTTAACAACCATTATGCCATTTAAATTTATAAAGTTGTACTGACAGTCGGTCTATGCTCGCACTCACTCTTATGCCGCTAATGCAGGTGTGTGTCCCCATTATGTGTGTACGTATGAAAAAGTCAGATTCAACGAAAAGCTCGAGTGTGCACTTGTGTATGTTGATTTAAAACGTTTTCCAGACTTACTGTCATGAACAACAGTCCCTATTTAATTTGCAGTACGTGTACGTTGTTGCACCAGTATGATTTATAGTGAGAAAAATGTGTTTCTACATTTTCTGGAAATAATACATGTTTAAAAATAATAATTATAAAGTGTAATAAAGACTTAATTTTTAATTTTTCAATAAAATTTTATTGCAAAAAATATTAGCACATTAACTGATTGTAAATGGGAATAATATTTGCCATACTTTATTCGTTGTTCATTGAAAATGATATATGAAAGAATGTAGTTAAGTTAACAACTATAACTGCTTAATTATTAATTAGTTTATATTGAGTAAATATATAAAAATTTAATAATAAGTATCTATGATAATGTATGCAAACAATTCAATATCACAGTTAAAGTTTTAAGAATTGTGTAGTTCTTTTTTTTTAATTATTTTGCACTGAAATCGAAATACATAAATCAAGTTTTAAAATTTCAATTACTAAATGAATATACATGGCGGGCAAACTTCTCGCAGAGCTGTAGCTCCTCCGTCTTGCTGGAACGAAATGTCAAGATTATTTAGAATTATACGGATGTAAAAAATTTTCCAACATGGTCCGATATACGTTCCCCAGCATTATTCTCGAAAAAGTATGGACTCTATCTTTTATAATTCCAAAATTTAGCATTAACATGTCTATTTAAATGAAAATGTGCTTCATCGTTCATTATGAGATCATTCCAAAAACTTGTCATTTTCTCTCGCAACCAATTGGGAACAATTTTTACACTTTCCTGCGTTGACTATGACGATATTATAAAATTTTATTAATAAAAAAATTTTAATTATATTATTAATTGACCTTTCTTATTATATTTTTTGCAATATATTTATTAAGCTTGAGGTCTTTTTCTTTTATTTTATTTGGTTTTATTATTCGATATTTCGTTAACAGCTTGTTAACATCATCAGGAATAATAGGAAATTCAATTATTCCTATAAAAAAATATTTCCTATTATTCCTGATGATGTTAACAAGCTGTTAACGAAATATCGAATAATAAAACCAAATAAAATAAAAGAAAAAGACCTCAAGCTTAATAAATATATTGCAAAAAAAAAAAAAAAAAAAAAAAAAAAAAAAAAATTAATAAAAAAAGACATAAAATAAAAAAACTGTAACAATGGAATAGTTATAAGCATTTCAAATCAGTCAGGCGATGTTGGTTCACCATGTAAATATGTATGTATATACCGCCGTTTACAAACTCTTGTGTTCTATATCGTAAAGTGACAAATTATTCACTAATGACCATCGATATATGTATGTACATATGTATTTAGGGTGGGCCTAAAGTCACGCCTGCGTCTAAAAATATGATGTTCGATGAATAAAATCAAAAAAAATAATAATAAGCAAAAAAGTTATTAAAATTTTAACACGCAGGCGTTACTTTTGGTCCACCCTGTATTATGGAACAGTCTATAAAGAATAACGCATATTTTTATTTATAATACTCTCTAATGGTAAATGACTTTGTAAATGAGTTTGTAGCGCTCATGATATGTGGGAGGAGGGAATTAGCAGCGTTTTGATTAACTCCTTGCGCGTTCTTAACTTATGTGCAATTTTTTCCCCAACATCATAAACCTTTTACTATGTCGAATTTATAGTAGCGATATCTTCGAATTCTTCGTAAAAAATGCTTTTATTTGATACCCATAAATAAGTGGTGTGGAAAAGAATATTTCTTACGAGTCCACCGTTAGAGAAATGACAGGAGGTGAAACGTCACGATCACACAACTCTGCTTTTTGCACGTCTTTTGTTTATGGCAGTGTTGAAGCGCCTCTGATGTCAAGGAGACGCATTCAATTTTGAAACTTCGTTTCTAGTAATTATTTTACTTCGTAGGTGCTACATAATACCAACGATGGAGGGCGTTCTGATATGCCTGTAGATTGATTACAGCTGAAGCCGGTACTGTTCAGTGACCAGTGACTATGCCTTCGCCACTGAAACCTTCCGACAACAACTGACACAAAGCCACTAATTCACATCAGAAAAATTGCGATATGTTTTTTATTATTTAGTCTGAAACTGGGGTCGAACACAGTAAAATTTTTAGTTTTGTAGTCAACGTGTAGACTACTTCAGCCATCGCCACCCTCTTATAAAACTCTCTTTTTTGATAACCACATCATGAGAGTACATAGAAGTAAAATTTGTCAGCCACTTTGGAGCCGTTGTTCATTTAGACTCTCCATGTGGCTAAAGAAAAATCTTTGGTAATTGGTATCACAAAACGGAAAAACGTAATAAACTTTTCTAGAGTTGAGGCTGCCAAAAACATATATCTTGCAGGGGTAAAATATTTTTGCTCTATTTATAATTATAATTTCCATCCACAAATTCTTTTAGTTATTTTCCTGTAATCTTTTTGAGGCACAAATTTCACGATGATCAATTCACTGTTTACAGGGTATGAGTAGCAGAAGAAGAGGCAAGTTTAAGTTTGCTGCTATCTTTTTTACATAATGGCGTCGAGGGTTTCAAGAGGAATAACGCACAGCTAGTTATCGGATTTCTGTGTGGACAGTACCGACTGAATTATCACTAGTCGAAATTTAATTCGCGTCCTTCAGTTTTATGCCGTTAATGAATTGAGGAGGACGAGGAGACGACTACACATATTTTATGCGAATGTATCGCTTGGCATTGGTTGATAGGTTGGTTCACGTGCTTGCTCGCAGGCGCTCGAGTAGAATTTCCATAGGATCAATAGGAAAAATGTACTAAATCTACCTCGTAGCATTGAGCTTTACATAAGGTCACTTATACCCACATGCGACACCTCTGATAGATCGTCCTTGTGTTGACCTTCATTCCGATAGTAATACAAAGATCCCATTATGGTTTGATGCATAAGGTGTCACGGTAGCGCTTATTAAACCAGATATTATGTTATCCTACCCCTCAACATGGCAGATAAGGTATTCCTCCATTTTACTTGGCACCCCAAAATGTCGCAGGAATTTCCATTAACACAATGACCCGACATATTTGAGACTGAACATCACGATAAACAAAACGATAAATAAATTCTAATAATAAACATTCTAGATTTAATAAATGAATACGTTTTTGTTCATTTGTACAATAAATAAGAACCAGAAAATATTCTAAATAATTCATCAATAAATGTGACATAATACACTTCCGTTTTTTGTGTTTTTTTCGCTAATAATATATGGAAATAATATACTTACATTCGTTTAATCTTCTTTGTTGCCTTAAAAAAGAGTAAATAAATACATTTTCATCCTTAGAAATATTTAATGACTTGTAGTCAACAAAATAAAGGAATAAAATCTCCCTCCGAGAGAAGGAAATAGAAAAGCAGCACAAGACTAATAAATAAACCATGAATGTTTGTGACGACCACCAACCAATCTTAAATGGATTAATAAAAGGAATATTGACATTCATATGAATTAAATAAATAATTCAGACATATATTTTTTATTTTTTATCTATATACATATATAAAGCTGAATGTGTGTTTGTGTGTGTGCTTCTTTGTACCTTACAGGAGCCCAAAACGCTGGACCGATCTTCCTGATAGTTTCACACCATATAATTGGGACCCTTGAATGAATTAGATTATGTATACATTTTTTTTAATCACGCCTACTTTCCTAATTAAGCCACTCCTTCTACATGGTTTTTAACAGATTTTATAATATAAACGAACTTAACTGCGCCATTGGTGGACCAATCGTTATAAAATTTGGTGCACTTAGTCTGTGCAACTGCGGGAAGGTTATAGGGTATTACTTTTTTTAAAACTAGGACCAGGAGGGCGATAGGGGGAATTTCTGCCCTCCACAACGTTCCAATATAGATAGATTTGTGTCTAAGAATTCACATACGCTATGCACGAGTACATTTTCAAAAGTAGGAACTTCTCTTTCTGCCTCTACAAAACTACTTAAATGATTTTGATGAACTTTAAAAAACGGAAGTATTTGAGTTGAAAAGACACATTGGCTAATAATTTTTATCAAAACTAAGACCACGAGGGAAAGTAGGGGCAATTTTCGCGCCTCCGAGATCATCTAATCGTCTGGAAAGATGCATATGCTACATACATATATATTTTTTAAATAGGGTGGCGACGTAAAGGTAAGATATGCCTTTCCAAAACTGCATAACCGATGGAGATAATATCGGGAGCGAAGGCGCGGGTAAAATCTAGTATATGTACATATATATAAAACAGAATGTGTATTTGTCTGTTTGTTGTTTATAGGACCCCAAACCGCTGGAATGAAATTTTTCCATCATATAACTGCGACTCTTCAATGAATTATAAATTACTTTTTTTAACCACGCCCACTTTTACACCTACTTTCTTAAATTATGTTACTCCTTCCACATGGTTTTTAACAGAGTTTATAATATAAACGAGCTTAACTTCGCCATTTGTGGATCAATTTTCAAAACTATTTTGGCATATGGAAAAAGTCCAAAAATTGATTATCAAATAACTTCGTCATATGTACATATATCAAGTTTCAAAGTTATTTTTGGATATGTAAAAGGTCTATTATTTTGAAATTTGAGAGGGGTGGGGACTAAGTGCCCAAAGTTTTGGTCATAGAACTATAGTTTTTTCCGTAATCTTTTCTTCTAGAAAGTATTTTTTACTATTTTTGCACACCGCCATGATATGGGTATCAAATTAAAGAAATTTTTGAAGGAAGCATAAAATATAAAGATATTTCTGAACCCACACTATGAGTTGTTGTGCGGTAGCGAAGCACACCGGGTGTAGCTACTTTCTTAATAAAAGAAAACAAATGTAAACACAAACACATTAATGGGACTTGCAAATAAACTGCACCGCAACAGGATATCAAAAAAGGAAAGTCAGTAAAGTGAATTTCCAAAATAAATAATTACCGTTGCTGATTAAAATAATTAAAGATTTTCTTAAATTTAAAAAAAAAAAACTTACAAGAAAAAAATGCCAGCATTTACTCCAATGAATTACTTTGCATTGGCCAATTCAAATTAAATTCATGAAATTCAGAAAACATATTTTTGCTTCATAAAAAATTTTACTTTTAAATCTCTTTTAATATAAATTTAGTTGTTTTTTTTTTTGTGAATATGACAGTTAGTCTTTAATTATTAAAATATACTTTTCAGTTGCTCAATTCACAAGGTCAATCAATGGTTCATCGTTTAGAAAAACATAATATGTTTTTATGTGTTTGTGAATAGGCAAATTTGTATTATTTTCTCAACTTTTATGCTTCTTTTTATTTATAATTTGTTCTCTGAAAAAAATTTTACTTCCTTTCATTCTATTCTGTGAAAGTGAATCAGATATGGAAATTTCAATTTGATACGAATTAGTTTTTTTTATTTTTTTTTATTTTGGACCAGTACTCAGGAGATGACCCCTACACATGCGGTGCATAGTGCTGGAACTAGAGGAAAGGGATATTAAGGGCAATGAGAGTAGGTGAAGCTTCGCTATCTTACAACACTGCTTATTGCACGTTATTTGTTTTTACAGCAGTGTTGTAGCGTCTTTGATGTCAAGGAAACATATTAAATTTTGAAGCTGTTTTTAACTATTTTACTTCGCCGGTGCTACACAATACCGACGAAGGAGGGCGTTCTGATGTGCCTGTGGAGTGGATACAGCTGAAGCCGTTACTGTTCAGTAACCAGTGACTATGCCTTCGCCATTGAAATCTTACGACAACAACTGACACACACAAAAACACACGAATGCACATCGGAAAAAATGCGAGATGTTTTTATGAGTCTGAAACTCTGGTTGAACCCAGGAAAATTTTTCGATTTGTAGGCAACGAGCAGACTACTTCGAGCATCGCCATCGGGCTTTTCACGATAAGTAATTTCGGTTCGTATAGTTTGAAAATGCTATTGAAATTAATTAAATATATATTTATCATTAAGAAGAATTTAATTTCTGATATTAGTTATTAGAAAGATTTTTACAAATTAATCACAAATATTTAATATTTCCAAAACTGTTTAAAAAACATATAAAATTCAATCCTGCAATTATAACACACTATTGTATTACAATTACCTAGGAGAAAAATTCAATACTGTATAATAAAATGATTGCACAAAACATACAACATTAAGCCGAGCTTGTGAACAAATATTATTCATTGCTGTTTTTGAGCTGGTCCGTACATACACGTATTATACTGTCGATAAGTTATTACATTTGCTATATCTATTTCTGGTTCGCTCACATTTTTTTGACATACATATATTTTTTTTTATTATTCAGCATTCAATGTTATTAATTATTAACAACATTGTTCGAAAAATGCAATCGATCAGAGAAGTTATTTTATTTTACTACCTGCATAAGGAATTTCAAACGCATACATCCAAAAAGTCTTAAATATTTATCATTTGCGGAATAATTCACTCAAGTCTTTTATAATTTGGAACGATCTAATAGTGCAATATAAACTAGTGTGAAACAAGTTCCATAAACTATTGGCGTTTTCTTTTCTGACAAAAATGTTACATATATGCTACATTTCGTTACTGTTTCTGTTCCATTCTAAAAAATATGTAACATTAAAAAAAGCTATTTCGTTCCTTTCTAAATATGTTGCACAAATAACTGGCAAAATATGCAACATATTTGACCCTCTAATCTCAAGTCGGGGTGATATACTAACCTTTTTTACATCTTTGTGAAGTACTTTTTTATACAAATAAGAATTATGAGAATCAATATACTCTTCACTTTGACTAGAGTCCGTCAGACTTTTGTTAGAAGAAGATTCTGTTTAATTTATTATTTATTTCAATGTAAACTTTTTTGATAAATTTTCGGTTTAAAGTTTTTGCAGTTTGTTCTAGGTAATAGCAGATGATTAGAAAACAATGTTGCTGACGATTTTTATTGATAAAATGGTGCTAAAAACCGTAGAAACACTGAAACGCTAAGTATACATTAATATTAAATCTCAAATATTTTGTACCATTGTGACAGTAAAAAATGTATCACTTTTTAAAGGTGTGGGCAAACTGTAGAAAATGTTATCCATCGAAAGGGCAACATATTTGTTCAGAAAAGAAATCACCATATGATATACATTGGTATTTTTGACAGTTAAGACGTTTATATCATTTCATTAAGCGTCTGTCTTTAAAATTAAACAAAATCTCTGTATTTGATTATTTCTCCAGTTTCTTAAATTTATAAACATTTTTTCCTTTAGTAACGTGATTCTTTCTTATGTTTTACGCAATTTTTGTTAAATGTAACTCGCGTTGCCAAACTTATGTATAAAAAACAGTCTTAAATTTTCGGAATGTGGTTTTTTGTAAAAAAAAAATTACAAACATGTTTGTGAATTCCGTGGATAAATAAGTTTCTGAAACTTTTCTATGCCGTAGATGGAAGTCTCTTGTAAAGTTCCTCACAATATTATTCCTTTGTGCCCGAATATGCGAATATTTAATTGCTCAGCAAAGTTATTTTTTTTTTCTTGGAGCAGTGCTTAGGAGATATCTTGTACGTAGGCAACGCATGCCACCGAAACTACGTAGAAAAGGATAGCGTAGAGTAGAGGCGTGATATAATACAGTCCCGCATTCAAGCCCAACTCTGCAGTTTTACGCTTCGTAAGAATTTGTAATGCAGAGTTGCTGCGTTTCTGATATTATGTTGACGCCTTAATTTTTTAAGCTAATTTATTTTCTCTTCGTCGACATTTGATTGTTCAAATACCGATGAAGAAGCGTTAGCAAAATCTTTTGTCTGGCCGGTTATATATACGAAGACCTTATATATAACCGGCATAGTCAACGTGCTAACTACTGAGCCAACATCACAGTTTAAAAAAAAATAGATAGACATGCCACTCAAGAACATTTTTGGATGTTCAACTAAGAATTTTGTGGCCTTTGGATCTTAGTACTAACGTATGTTAGTGAGGCTTGAAATATTGTGGAATATCGTCGACAAATTTGTTCATAATCTTATACTCAGGATATATAAACGCCTTAAAATACTTATTACGATCAATCACTAACTAAAGTAACATTCGAAATAATACAATTTAAAAAGTTCTTGTATTCCTAGTTTAAACATTATATCGACGCACTACAATGTACCAATTGCAGTAGCAGCCCATTTTCTTTATTTTTTAATCCATTGGTCTTTTCCACTTGACGAAAGCAGACAAAAATTAAAAATCTTTTTTGTTAAAAATATAAATGCTACAAATTGATTTGAATGATGTTTTTATGCGACTAAAATTATGATAAAAAGATTTTCAACTTGTAGAATTTGTTAGATGTGCGTCTTAATTTAATATTTGTTAAATTTATATTTGAACAATAGACAAAGAATATATGAAATCAGAATTTTCATTTACTTATTTTTAAAGACCCTTATGATTATTTTATACAATCATTTTATATGAGAACAAATAAAGATTACAAGTCACAGATACACAGGCTCATTTGCTTTGAGGTATGCGTACACCCAGCAAACATTATGACCAGTGATCAACTTACGTTGGTACTTGTTTTGTCGCTCGTGACAATTGTGCTTATGAAATAACTGTCGTATAAATTAGCAAGTGCAACAAAATTAAACAAAATTAAATATACGACCAACTGCATTTTATAGAGCTCCCTGAATATCATTGTTATATTGAATAGAAGTAAATGTGTTCGGTGATTTTTTTTTTATTTTATCTTGGACCAGCACTGAGGAGATTACCCTTTTCTACTTTTCGCACGTTCTTTGTTTTTTTTATAGCAGTCTTGTAGCGCCTCTGATGTCAAGGAGACGAATTAAATTTTGAAGCTTCGTTTTTTAGCAGTTAGGGCTGCATTTTCGGGTCACCTAATCTCTATTTTTTTACTATTTGCACTGGCCGGCATAATCAGCCGATTTTATTGCTCTTTATATCCTTTGTGGTGTTTCTTGTAGTCACGAGTCTATGCCAACAAGCATCAGACTCTTGAAGCCTTCAAAGATTATATCCGTAAGGATTGTCGGGCCTTATCGGCTTGAGTTTTAGCAACAGTGGTGGAAAATTCCATAAATCGAACCCATAAATCAAAAAGTGCGTTGACTCTGCCATCAGAAGGTCCCGGGGTCGATTCACGGTCCTGCCAAGTCAATAATTTTTTCTGATTTGTCTGTACTACAGCACCCTTCTGGCCACCCTTACTTCAAACATATTGCGTAAAAATTGACAACAGAGACGCCGCAACTTTGCTTTATAATTAACACGCAACTGGATAGCTGTGTAAGAATTAAGCTCAATCTTCTTACCACTTTCACCGCCTGTATATTCTCTACACTATCCCGCTATCTAGTTCTACTGCAATGCATTGAAAATCGAGGAAAAAATTGAAGTTTTTCATTTATTTAAAAAATGCAATCGAAGCACATCGTGTTAGAACTTTTGGCTAATTTGTATAACTGATATTTGGGGACTCTGTATTTTTCAAATAATTACCAAATCATTCTCAAATCACTAAACATTCTCAGTTCATGGGTATGCTGGGAGACTTCGACAAAATATGTGTTTTTTTCATTGTTTATTTTTGTTTGCAAGTGTAATTCAATTCAAGTTTATTTGAATTTTACTTTCATGAATTTCGATCTTATTTCCACAGATACACATGCAACTTACGGTGACTTTTTATGTAGTCATTTGTTGTTCTTGATATTATTATGTTTTTAAAAAATTATAAATAGATTTTTACAATTTTTAGAGAAATAAAATACTTAGAATTTCTTTTTAACTTCTATAATGATGTGAAGAATTTAAAAGCGATAAAAGTTACAATAAATGGGATTTGTCTTTCTCACTTATCAAAAAAATTATTGCACGTTAAAGATTAGATTGTGCACGTAGAAAAAACTCCCAACATTATGGTGACATGAGGAATAATACTGTCAAAGACAAATTACTCTACGCAGTGGAAGCTCTCCTTTGCTTTGTAAAGGTATGTACACACGATTGTCATTTACTACAATATTGACAGAAAAATTGTTACAAAATGTGCAACAACCGTTTGAACACACAATTTTTGTGTGTAAACATTGTCACAAAATGTATTGTCGGTGCATTGTATGCCAATAATATTGTCACAATTCTGACAATCGTGAGAACACCCTTCATTTCCATTGACACACAATTTACAGTTATATGTTATTGTCGCATGTGCTTCATTTAGTGCACCGTACAATAACACCATTGACAGATAAATATTTCTGTTGGCAATGCTGCCCATAAATATTTAGGTACAATGTTAAACCTCGGATCTGGCAACTTTTTCTATACAATAATCTAACAACCGTGTGAACGGTCAATTGCTATTGGCACAAAAATTTATTGTCGCAGAACTGTGTGCCAATGAAATTGTATGGTTTTCTTTCAATAGTGTGAACAGACAAATTACCAGATGGTAACAATTTTTCATTGTGAGTGCATTGCCACCATATTGCCGTATCCTACAATATTGTACAATCTGACAATCGTGAGAACAAAGCTTAATGTATCATTATAAAATCTATAAAAACTTTTACAAAAAATAAGTACATCTATTGTTTTTAAACAATATTCATAGATTATCTATATATTTTTACAACGATTGTTTTTTACAAAAAGCATTAAATGTTTCAGAAACAAAAGTTGGCAACACTGTTTTATTTGACAGTTCATAGATGTTTGGTGTTTATTTCCTTTACTTTTTATACCCTTCACTTTAAGTTTGCCTTTCCGTGTGAAATTTCTTTAATATTCCTCTCTGAAGAAAAATTTATATATTTTCAGAAATGTTATTAATAGAGAGGTCCGTCTGTCTGTAAGTCCGTTGAAATGCCGTTTTTGGTCAAACTAATCATAATATAAAATTCGTTTTGGTGCAATCGGTCAGTAGTAGACCTGAATCTCACGGTATTTAAATTCAGGTAAAGCGGTTGAATAGTTTCCGAGCTACAGCCGACAAACCACGACCACCTCGTTTTTTTACTTGACATTTTAGTACAAAAACTTCTTCCATAACTTCGAAACGGCTGGAACGATTTTAATGAAATTAGTCCATGTATGTAACTAGGTTGAATATGCTTACTTTAAATACCATTATATATTATGAATTAGACTAATAGAACAACATTTAAATTAAAACATATTTTTTACTTACATACATAATATGATTCAAACCACCATCAAAACTACACCAAAACGCCATCCAGATACTCTGTCACCTCATCCATCGACACCGCTGAGTTTCTTATAACTTATCAAGACTACATCTTGCCACAATTTTCCCACTAATACTATCAACTACACTAACACAAGTCGTATAACGACCCTTTTTAGCAATACATCTAAAGAAATTTTACCATATACATATACGGTCTGATAAAACAAATACATCCTTAACACTCATAAACAGAAGCCAAACCTTCTCACTTTTTTTGTTGCTGTTATTAGTAATATGTACATTAGGGCGGGTCGATTTAAAAATCGCTCAAATTACAAGGAAAATCGTATTCTAGGGATCAAAATAAGAAACTTTGCCAAAGAAACCATACCTCTACAATGTACTTTGATGTTCCGACTTTTGACCCGAAGGGTCAAATTTTGAAAGATCTCACTTGGACCCCTTTAGAGTGCCTCAATCGAGTCAAAATGTATGACGGACCCCCACTAACTTTGGAGGGCCGACCCACCTATGCCAGTGGCACACCTCCTGGAACCACCCTGGGGGGTGTCAGTTTTTTATTTTCGATGATATTTTGGTTTTCGCGCACCTATTTCAGCAGCAATTCACTATCATGCGCGGTAAAGTTCGATGAGCGCGCGCTTGTTTTATCCATTTTTAACAAATAATACAACAAATGTAGACAATAATCAAATGCTATAATATATGAAATACTTACAGCAAAGAATAGTTTAAGCCTTTGTTTGAAGGATCTGATCACGCAAGAAAGGCGCAAGTCACAAATGCACATAATATTCGTTTTTGGTGGCTTTACGGTGAAATTTGGTTTGCACGTTGATTCGGCTTTTTGAAGTTATATAGTGGTTGGAAAGAAGAAGTGGTAAAAATTCGGCACTACTGAACGACTCTGGTTAAGAAGCATAGTAACAAAGTAAATTGTAAACTGCGCAACACAATAGAGTACCTGCTAGTAATCGAACGTAGAACACCCAGCCTGAAGGAGTAGCGCACTACTCACTTTACCGTCACGGCATATATGTGCATTTCATAATAAATATATTGAGGCCAAAGTAACGCTTGAAAATTGTTGAAATATTTTACAATGAAGTGGTTTTTGAAAAATGTTAATTCTCTTTCCGTTATTCTGCCAATTTTCAGTCTGACTGAAAAGAAAAATTAAAAAAAAGGTATTGGCTTAATATCAAAAAGAATAATATTTTAAAAAGAGGGGAACTCAACTTTGAATGGTAAAGTGTAAAACATGTAGGCCGTAAGGTGTAGAAGTGTTCAAAATAAGCAATTGACACTGTACAAAGTTAGTGTCATTTGGGATGACATATAAATTACTGCTGTACTGCTGGCTAAGTAAACAGTTAGTGCAGTGACTATACAGCAAGAAGATCGTAGTTTCAAACCCTGCCCTAGCATTATAAAATTTTTCTGATATGCATTAATGTTATGCTAATGTGCCCCATAGTGCCGTATTTCCTTGGTATTTGTGCAATGAAAAATATCGGAGATGTAAAATAATTATGTCGTCTAGCTAAAACAATTAATACTCGGCTCGTACTGGAGACACAATAATTCTGCTTTACAAATTAACAAAACGTCCCAACTTTACACTATCCTTTACCAGTAGAAAGATGCCACAGAATGTCATGTTAACTGCTTCAGTGTTGCTCCAATATCATACGCAAAGATAATGATGAACATAAAAAAAATTGTTGATGACTTTCCGAGTATTTAAACCCTTCACCCGACAACAATAATAAGATACGATTTTTACTCTCTCCAATTATGCAAAGGGACCCATTGTGCATTTTGCCTTTTATTTTATTCCAGCTCTGTGATACTATAAAGTTATTGTTTAGATAAGAAATTTATTAAAAAAAAAAACTACAAGTAATTTAAGAAAATAAAACATGGTATTGAAATTAAAATCTTGCTATTAAATGTATTCAAATTAAGGCAAAAAAAAACAATTTAAATTTCCGCTGCAGTTTTATTTATTCGAAGCTATTCTTATTACATTTTCATGCGACTTATGTACAAGTTATTGACAATTGTTCTCTAATCAAATTGTGTATATCAAATATTCATCATTTAAGTTTTTAGAGCGATGTAATCGAAACGAACCTTTGGTGCGTAATTATCATAAAAGCCAAACCACAGTTTTCAGGAAAATATTTTTTTATATTGGCAGAATTCGACAGTTATATGCTTTAAAATAATAACTCAATGAACAATCTGTCTTAATTTAGTGTGCTATCTCAAAATTCAATCACATCATATCAGGGAGTTCTCTTCCACTAGCATCCATTTTTTAGTAGAATTAGTGCGCTCACGTTCATATTTTAGCTTAAATGAAATTATTTTTTAATTTAATTCTATCTGTAAATATTCAAAAAGGTAAATTTTCAATTAAAATACTAAAATTGTTCGTTTTTCACTAACAGTCTTTAAGAAACATAAATACCCGACGATGCGATATTGCTCAAAACAGTTAATAGAGTTGGCAACCCCAGCGTACCCAAAGAGTTTCTTCGCCTGCTCCTCTGCACGGTCGAGTAAGTTCAAAATAATCTTTGAAGCACCAGCTCATACAGGAGAGTTCTATTATATTTTCGGTCGGATGTAAACTAATGAATCCTCGAACAGTCTCCAGTTCCAATCCAGAGTATACGTTCGTCCTCTGCATACATCAAATCACAGACATATTTTAAGTCCAATGAGAATATTTTTCTCCTCCACCTGACACTCAATCAAGTGATTCAATGCGTGCATCAATCCAAACATCTCTCCTTGGTATACAGACACGTTGTCCCCATGGCCATATGTGACTCCGCAATGCCATCCCGCAACCAGTCAGCTTAAAGCACCTCTACTTTTATAATGTTCTCTGCTCCATATCACACAAAAACCAGTGTATTTCCATAATAATAATTGCAATTAACTTTCAGCAACTAATAACGTGATTAGTTTGCCTGATTTATGCCAAGAAGAAAAAAACTATAATTCATGGCTTTTTTCCAACATCAATAACTTAATTGACTGGTTTTTTGTTCAACTCAAGTCGCTCTTGACATTTTCAGCTGGTTCGTTTAGCAAACCACTAAATAATTTATTAATTCCATTCAATGCATATTTTTAATACTCTTTAACTTCTTTTCTACATAAATAAATAGTTTAAGACTTGTATGGATTTTTGCTATAAAATTATTTATTGGACAATAATTAATTAAACTAACAATATGTGCTGAAATCATAAATCTAATAATATTTATATACATATCTCCGCCAGTGGTAAAGGGTGTCCCAGTAAAAGGAATGCAAAATTTTTATATTGAGAATTATTTATATACGTGTATGTGTACTTGTTGTATGTTTAAGCTGGTCTATGTGCACATTTCGTTGGTGCTCAGCAGTAGAGCTTCAACCAAATTTTTAAAAAAGCTAAAAAATTCCATATGTTTTTTGAAAGCTCTCAAAATATATTTGAGAATTGTGTGAGTGCAAACAAAATAAACTAAGCAGCCTTTGCAAACATTATTTTATACAACGAGCATTTTTTTATTCGATCTACATCTACTAATTTTTCTAAAACTTTTTACAATTAGTCAACACTTTGGTTGACAATCTATATATGTATATAAAGCTGAATGTGTGTTTGTTTGTACTTTGACCAAACCGCTGGTCCCAACTACCTGAAACTTTCACACCATTTAAATGGGACTCTTGAATGTATTATAGGCTACATTATATTTCTTTTAAGAGAAGTAACACTCAAGGTAATCTATAGTGTAGAGAAGGGAGTGTTGGTGGATTAAAAGATAATGTTTTGCTGCTTGTTGTGAAATAACAATCTGTTTTTAAAATTTTCTAAAATATTGAGTAATGGGGAAAGCAGCGGTTCTTTGTACTCGTAAGTATTTTTGAGTCAAGAACTTGGTTCAATACCAAACAATATGAACAAATTTTGAAAGAAGAGACTTCGATCTTTCGCACATATACTTACATGGGTATATTTTGTTTAAGTAAAAACCAAATAATATAATTATAATCATTATCCTTCATTTCACAGGACAGTTTATATAGATGAAATAGGCTACTTTTTTTAACCACGGCCACTTTTACGTCTACTTTATTTTAATTTTGTTACTCCTTCCACACTGTTTTTAACAGCTTTTATAATATAGACTTGCTTAAATTCGCCATTTGTGCACCACTTTTCAAAATTATTTTTGCGTATGGAAAAGGTTCACTAATTCTTTTTGGAAGTATGGGGGAAGGAACGTAAATTACCCGACCCAGAAATTGATTATCAAATAACATCTCCTTTTGTGGACCAATTTGCAAAGTTATTTTTTCAAATGGCAAAATTCCGCTACAATTTTTTTTTAATATGAAAAAAAATTAAATACAAAAATTTGGGGCGTCCCATAGTTTCCGAGTTATAGACCTCTAAAATTTCCATTTAAAAGTGCTAATCTGCATTAATCAGGTCAAGTTTCTTAAATGTAATGTATAGATTTATTAAAAAATTATATTATATTTATATTTTACATTAAAGAGTATTTCTTTTGCCGCATTGATTTTTTTGGCGCTTTTGTATGGGATCACTTTTTTAACATTAAACAGCTGTTTTTATTTTTCAATTGTTTCTTTTTTGTTTGATTTATTGTAATTTGTAAGCACTTTAGTTTTATTTTTGCTTTTAAATGACACATAAATTTATACATATATTTCAGGTGAAATGGATGAAGGTCTTATTGAAGAAGTTCGCATCAACAAAATTTTGTATTATATGGGACTCAATAAGTACAAGAGTACACCGTAGGAATAATTTTAACTGATTTCGTTAAGAATATATTTTTTATTTAAAAAGATTTTCCGTTTTTATTATTAAATTTTATATTCTTTTCAAAATGTGTAAAGGTTTTATTAATCAAAGTTTTCATTTCGTTGATATAAAGCACTTTGTGTACGATGCGCTATGAAATTTATCATTTGAAAATTAGATTTCAGTTTCCATCTGAAGTTCGTTGAGTTAGAATTTAAAGTTTTTTAAAGCTATTAGAAGCAGTCTTAGATTACATAAAAAATATATGTATATGTAAAATATATTTTTAACTTTTAACTGCGCTTAATTACACCGTACTTTTGTAATACACACTCGTTTCTGTCGAACATGCTAAAAAAATAAAATTCAATATAGAACGATTAAACTTTTCTCAAATTAGCATATTTTCGTGATTATTAAATCTAACGGGTATTTTCTGATTCTCGCATATCGCCTAATATTTGCGATTGTGAATTGCAAGAATCTTGGCGAGTTAAAATTGCAAGGGTATAGTTAGGCCAAACCAAACCAAACTTTAAGGAGGCAATAAAATGATAAATAAATTAAATTAATAATGCTTTCTTTTTATGTTGCTCTAAAGTATTAATGGTTCCGTAATATTTTTATTAAAAATATTGAATTTACAAAATGTTGTTTTGTTTTGTTAATTGTAAAAAATATCAAATCACAAATCGCAAGCAAAACGGTAAGTGTCAAAACATCTAAAATCAAGTTTGGCAATTTTCAACGCACATGTGATTTGAAAATAATGCGAGTATCATACCTGAAAATTAGGGTTAAGTTCAAAACATTTTTAGTGGGAATGAATTAGACATGAGAAATTATTCCAAGAAAACAAGAAAACACAGGCTAAACTTATTTCTTATTTTAATTTTTATTTCTCTTATTTGAAACGAAAAAAAATTAATTAAAAAACTTAGAAATTTGATTGTCGTCAACTTTTACCGATACTATACCAGAGTTACAAGGTGATTGGTAGGAAATGAAATCTTCATTATAAAATTTTGTAAATCAAGCATTTATATTTTGCACAATTTCTCTTTCCTGTAAATTTTGACTTTTCAACGACACGGATAACTCTTCTGTTAAATTCGTGATATACAGACGTTATATTTTTTTTTTGTGTTGCAGACTTATGCCGAGAACACAATTGGGACAAACGACGAATTTTTCGTTGCGAACTTTTGTCATCGAAATAAAACACATTTGTGCATATGATAATTAATAAACACAACAGTCGAACGAAATTCGTCGTGTGTGACGAACTGTGCGATAGATTTATTTCCATTTAATACGCCGACGAACGATTAACAAATTAGTGCAAAGGTATGGTTTTTCATTTCAGTTTTAAAATATATTAGTAAATAAAGTTAATTTTAATTTTAATAATTGTATAATTTTTAAATAAAGTCATTTAAGTTAAATATACGCAATTATTTTCATATAAATGTTCTCTGATAATTTTTTTGTTAATGCTAAATACGGTAACGCTATCACACTAACCCACTGTCACAAGAAAACTATATTTTAATAACAAATGAAATAATATGCAAACAAGTAAATTAATAATTGAAGAAGTGAATACAAATGAATGCCTATATAATCAGGCAACGAAAGATTGGGAAAAAAAAAATACTGAAAGAAAGCTTGAAATATGTGATTGTGACAGCTGTAAATTTTTCGTCGTAATTATGCGCCACACTGCGAATTTACGCAACTAACTTTTAGCGACGAATTCGTTTTGCTAGACGTAATTTATCATTCGTCCCAATTGTATTCCCGCCTTAGCCATAGAGAACACAAAATCAAACACTGGATTTCTTGTTCATGAACACCCGGCAATAATAGTTTTGCAGCAAACAAAAAAAAACCAGTCCTGTTGCTGCTGCTGCCAACAACTATTGAACACTAAAAATGTTTTCACACATTTCAAGAGCGACTAACAGAAATATTTGCATGCAACAAAATAAATAAAGAAAAGCAAATGGTTGGAAATATTTTAATGGAAATTGAACACTAAAAGTAAAATGAAAAGCAAAAACAGAGAAAACATCGAAAACAAATTCAGAAAAAGGAAACTCTTTGCAAATGTTACAGCCATGCAATAACATTACAAAATAACACAATAGAATTCTGAGTCAACATTTTACTCTCCTGATACCTGTTTTCAATTACATGCATTATTATTCACGCACACAAACATACGCACGCATACACATGCACACATCTTTACATATCATTATGCATGTTAATGAAAACGTTTATTCAAAATACTTTGCTACACTTCGAGCTACAATATTTACTACCGAAGTTTCACGTTTGGTTTGTTTTCTTCTGTTAATGTTTTGTTGTTTGTTTGTTTTTTTTTTTTTGCTGCTAAACTTGTTGTCAATGTTGTTTTAGTGCGCAGCTTACCACGGTGAGGTGTTTTAGTGTATATGTGTGTGTGCGCGAGTAAATGTGTGTTATTATTTTGTAGTGTGTAGCCACACACATTCAAGCCAAAGAAATAGATGTTTTTGTCGTGGAAAAACTTTACGAGTTTTTATATGTCTCAGATTTATTTAGTTTGCAAGTTTCGTTGACAACGGTAGTCTTTCCAAACAATTTCTATAGTAAACGCGTCGTTTACTGAGTAACGCATCTTTTGCTTTAAAAGTAATAAAAATAATAATGAAAATATAAACGAGTATAAATAACAAAATATATCTATATTAGTGTGTGTTCATGTTTGTGGTTACAAAATATGAAAACCATTTCGAAGATGAAAAAAAACCTCAACCTACACTCGCAGTGATTAAATGCAGAGATGCAAAACAATAAGTGTTGAAAAAGAAAATATTTAATGGTGCTCAAGGAACAAGCTTTTCCTCATTAAACTTCTCCAAAAAATACTAATAAATCAAATTACTCTTAGCTGAAAAGAAAAAAACAAATTGTACTTAATATTTTTTTTAAATTATTTATTTATAAAAATTTAAATACAAAATCGATGTTAAACTGAAATAAATAAAAAAAATTTCTTTGTTAAATATGTGGGTTTAAAGAATGTTTAATAATATTGAAAAAATAAAAAAAAAATTATCACAATAACAATGAAGGGAATAAATAAACCTGTAATATTAACCTGTATTTAATCTGAACGTTGACGAGTAGGCTTTTTCCTCTAATAACTTAAACAATTATGTAGTTGATTTAAACTTAGAGAAAATATGTAATTAAAAGAAGGTTGATAGCGACGAATATGAAGATTTTGAAAACAGAAAATTACTAGAGCATTGCCAAAGTGCCTGGCTTCGTTTATTGACTAAAAAATTGAATTATTTTATTTGCAAAAGAAAAGATATGCCGGCATATCATGGTCTGTTGATTTCATTGTTTTCAATTCATGCAAGTGAACCTAAACTAATTTTGAAATAAAATTAAAACTTTAAAAAATATCGAAAAACAAAAGGTACTTTTAACATACAATATGTAGCAGTTTCGCAATTTAAGACCAATTTTCATACACAATATGTAATAAAATTGGATCTTGGTCGAAGTTAGCCGCTTGGCCCACGTTGTGGAAAGAATTCTCTTTTCGAACAAAAACAATATTTTAGTACTTGTTTGTTTTTAATGGAGTTGTACGAATGAAAGATAGCAAGTCGATAATATTATTAATTCTTAAATATATCTCAACTATATAACTTAGAGCCACTATAACATAATATTATATAATGCTGAACTAGACTTTTTTTTTCTCGCAGAATGGAATTTAGAAGATACATAACAAATTCAAGTAAGCGACTCAATGATGATGACACTCTAACTGATGTACAAACTATTGCGGAATTAAAGCAGACTGAAATCATATTACATTTTAGCATTTGTCTTCAATAGACGAAAGAAAGTCATACTGATTTAGATTTACAGGGTTACACTATGGGAGCTATATGGTTTGAATGGTTTATAACTGTTTTATTTAGGCGATTATTATAATTTTTTTTTTAAATACAGTATATTATTGCGGAATTTTTTGCAATTAGCTTTGTAAAATTATATCCTGTAAGTGATGTCCATTTTCTTCTTCACACATACGTGCTCTTTTTAGCATATTTTGCATAACCTTTCGAAAAATTTCGTGTGTAATGGCCATGATTTCACTTCGATTGTTTCATAATTAATTCGCCAAGTCTTCTTCACAAAATGCGGAAAAATCCAAAAAAAAAATAATAATAGAAAAAAGTTATAAAGAATTCAAACCATATAGCCCCTTCTTTGTCACAAAGGTGCCCCGGTAGTCCAGTGTTCGATTGCTAGCAGAGACTCTGGTCTACAGCACGTGAAAAATTTTTCACCGCAGATATCACAATGGGACCATAATAAAATTGGACCCCAGTGAGCTGGCTGCACGCAATAAAAAATTTTTCATCAAAAATATAATAAATTCTTTTATCTTGCATCAGGTATTATTAGTGCGGAAATCATAGGTGTTGATTAAAATTACTGAAATCTACTTTGTTTCCAATATGGTCTCACAGGAACCGCCTACTACCACTGTTGACTAAATAAGACCAACGTCGGTAGTAAATTACGTTGGCTGGAGTATAATAAGTCCCTAGTACTGGTGACTACGTCAAGAGCAAATCATTACAGCTTTACTATTGTCATTTGCAGCTGGATAGTAAGAAAGAGGATAATATTATATGGTAACGCATCGTTGAACGACGTAATTGTCAAGAAAGCGAGGGTGAGGGTAGCGATGGTCGAAGTAGTCTGCACGTTGACTACTAAACGAAAAATTTGTCCTGGGTTCAACCCCAGTTTCAGACTTATAAAAACATCTCGCATTTTTTCTGGTATGCATTTGTGTGTCTATGTGTCAGTTGTTGTCGGAAGGTTTCATTGGCGAAGGCATAGTCACCGGTCACTGAACAGTAACGGCTTCAGCTGTAACCAATCCACAGGTACATCTGAACGCTCTCCTTCGTCGGTATTGTGTAGCACCGGCGAAGTAAAATAACTACTAAAAAATGGCTACTAAAAACGAAGCTTCAAAAATTTAATACGTCTCCTTTACATCAGAGACGCAACAACGCTGCTATAAAAACAAAGAACATGCAAAAAGCAGTGTTGTACGATAGTGAAGTTTCGCCTCCTATCATTTCTTCTACTATCCCTTTCCTCTAGTTCCAGCACAATGCACCGCATGTGTAGTAGGGGTCATCTCCTGAGGGCTGGTTTAAGATAAAAAAAAAACACACAAATCGTTCTCGTACAGGGTATGAAGTTTTAGAGTTTGTTGATACAAGAGGGAAGACAAAGCAATTCGAATGAAATATTTTTTCAATAATTTATTTCCATTTCATTTATTAATTCTTTTCAAAAAGATCTCGCCTAATAGGCCATAATCGGTCCCACTATTCTACTCATGCATATTCTACACATTCCCCTTGTTTGTGAGCTTCAAATGTGTTTTTCTTTTTACCGTAAAATGCACACACACACTCACACAAACAACAACTAAATACATACACAGAACACATAGGTATAGACCAGGCGAATTCATATCAACTGAAGTATCAAAATTACTCTGGCATTAGTTAACTGCCGGCCCCACGACGTCACACGAGTTCGGTCGGTTGCTTAATTACGTGCAAAACAAAAGCAATGTGTAAAAATTTCTCATGAGGCACTATTTTTTTAAGCTAAAGTAGAGTCACATTTAATAATTACACTTCACCGTCGTGTCTATTGCTCGAATACCGAAGAAAGAGGATGTGTACTTTGCCGTATCAAAAAAAAAAATGTTAATGACTGGATGAGGAATTGCTACAAGTTCTTATGACTATAGTGTCATTGCTTTAACTTCTCAGCCAACGGCATTCTTAAAACTTCGATATCGCATACATAATCATTTAGACACATATTTCATATATTTCCCGTAAAGGAATTCCTTCTTTTATGAATTCATATCAGCATTTTGTATGATAAATATGATATGTTGAGCCTTTCTATAATCAAACATAATAAAAAGGGTGCTTTTATGAGCTTTGCACCAATGCTCCGGAGATGTACCCAACATATGCAATGCCTGCACCGAAAGTAGTTGGAAAGGTATAGGGATGGGGATATAGAACAATATAGAGCTTAATTGTAACACAACTCTGCAGTTCTTTTTTTGAGAATTTTTAAAGCGGAGTTACTGCATATCTGGCGTTATTGACGCATCAATTTTTGAGCTGAAGAAGAGCGATTTTATTTATTATTTTACTTCGCCGAGGTCAACATATCAACTACTCAGGCAATAATACCCATTAATCGACTGCTTATTTGTCTGCACTGATAAATGCTGAATTTTTAAAAGCGCTCAAATATTTAGGACGTATTAAGTTCTTCTCTTTTTGAAGAAAACACTACACGAATCATGACTCGAAAATTGTTTTAAAGTTAGCTTTGTGATTTGTTATGTTTCATGGTCGACTGAATTATCGGCTGATGTTGATTCTACAACAAGTACACGGTGGGCCAAAAGTAATCACCTGATGTCTTTTTGCTGTAATTTTATTTAATAAAAACCTTTGGATCTGCATGTATGGTCATCAACTTTGGCGGCGGTCACTTAGCCCATATCATAAGCAGAGCCAAAATTTGTCCTTAAAACAAAATTACAGCAAAAGAACATCGGGTGATTCCTTATGCCCCGGGTGATTAATTTTTGGCCCACCCTGTATAACATTACAACTACAACTGACGTTTCTTTCTCTATATTAATATAATCAATTTTGACATTTTCTCCTATAATTATGTAAAAAAAAGTAGCTTAGCTGTGCTATCAACCACCTGATAATTCATAGAACCAAAGTTATGTTTCATAATTTGAGTTTAATTTTAAAATTTTGTTAAAAATTGACTAAACATTAGATTGATTTTCATCAAAATGAGCTTAGGAATTCACAAATGTCGCAAATATCGCGCCTATTTTTTTCCTATGTCGCAAGTTCTACTGACTTAGTAATGCAGAAGTTTAAGATATCGCAACAACGTCCAAGAATCGAGTTACTACTGTATGTCCGCAATATTCTTACTTGGCCCAACTGTGCCATGTCGTTATTAAGCAAAAGCTTAACAAAGTAACTTTAATTTACGCAACTATTTGAATATAATTAAGAAAGATTTTTAGTAACACCGTTGAATGTATAATCAAAGTAGATTTCAAACGCATTTTAAAAGCCAATATAAATTAATTAAAATTTGTCTTTGTATAAAGCTTTGCATGGGGTTTTGACAAAAATAAAATCTTATTCATCTCCTTCACCGATATGCGACAGACAATCAGTCTTCATTGGCATTTGTGAACTCATTGCGCTGATTGAAATGTGCGGCTTTTAAAGTTTATTAACACATCCTCAAAATGCTTAAAGCTAATCGACTCGCAGCTAAATTAGCTGTTATTGTACACGAGAACGAGTGAGTAGATAAGTTTATTTCACGCAGTAAAACGAATCAACAAATGTTTAAAAATAAACAAGTGACAGACAAACCAAAAGACAGTCAAATACTTTGACGTACATAGATAAGACAGGCAAGAGAGCGGAATGTTACAAAACCACACAAATACATACTCGCACTTTTTATTTTAAAGCATTAAATAGTATAAAAGTAGATACATGCAGCCATTGAAATGTTTGATTAAATTAATTAAACCTGGTTTTTTTTTAACACTGCACAAGTCATGGGCTGCTAAACAGTTTGCAATGAAGGAAATTCCAAATTGTTTGGTAATTTTTCTATTGTATCTTCAAAATCTCAAAAGGGATTCAAATTTGTATGCAATAAATAGTTCACAGTTAAGCATTTAACCATAAGCTGTTCATTTATTATGCATTGTCGTTACCCTATTTTCTCTAATTTGATTTTAGTTCACCCAATGCACGTACATACAAATAATATTTATGTTAATTAGTTGCCTACTTTATTATGGATTTTGGGTACTTCAGGAGTATGCTTTTGAATTATAAACTATTTTTGGAACAGCAAAAAAAAACATTGCCTGCGGATATGTGATAATGCAAGAGAGTAGTTTGTCGCCAGCGGTATCTGTTGTAGGAATAACATCAGCTATTCAAAATGTGAAAAACATTAGTATCCAGCAAACTAAAGAAAAGAAAAAAACAACTCCCACTTCAATCACAATTATCGTCAGTCCCTTTTACCCTCTTTGTTCATACGGAAACTTTCTCATTTTCACTTCAAAATGGTTTGCGGTTTTTAATTTAATTGTAAAATTTAAAATAGTCGCTTGAATATTGACTTCAGTCTAATTTTAAATATGCATACACAAGCGCAAAACCCCAAACAACTAAAGCCACAGGTAAGAAGTTTTGAATAAGTTTACACGGATATGGTTAGGTACTCAGGTTGCTGGATGGCACACTTGGGTACAATTTATTATGGTCCCTTTGTTATACCTGTGGTTGAAAAACAGACCGGAGTCCTTTCTAGGAATCAAAGTTAGAACGCCCAACTGATAAACTAGCGCACTTCTGATAAATGTGGCATCTGAAAACGGAATATATATAAATATATTCAATATGTTAGTTGATTCACGTGGCTGACCGCAGGCACTCGAGTAGAATCTCGAAATTCCGTTTCGATGATAGCACCCACTCATCCGAGTCTTAACCCATGTGGGGGAATCCCCGTCGGATCTATAGGAGCGATGAACTAAAACTAAATCCACCTCGTTGTGTTGAGGTATTGCATAAGATCACCCATACCCAAGTGGCCTGTCAACATCGCAACCACCCAAAGAGATACTCCTCCGGGCGACCCCACACCTGCTCCGTCCATTCCACCTCTTCTCCGCCTTCCAAAGATAGTGTCGCATGATTCAGCTTCTTATAGTGCCACTATAGATTACCTTGAGTGTTACTTCTCTTAAAAGGAAAATAATGCAAATTTGTGACTCGGCTTTAACTTCACATTTTCACTTCGCAAATTTATTAATTTGTGAAACAAAATATTTGAACGCCTTCACTTTATATTAATTATTTTTCTGTGCATTTGCAGACAAGCGGTTTGTGTAATTTTTTATAATTTTTATTACTAAATTTTTTGTAAATAAATATTCAATGTTTGTAATTTGTGTGTGTATATTTCACATTAATTAATTAAAAACTAAACAATTTGATTTCTGTAGAAACAATTGTTTCCCATCATGATATTGTTCATTTAATTTCATAATTTGTTAATCTTTTTTTTTTTTTTTGTTTTTAATGTAGCGAAAGTACATATAAAATGGTAATGGAAACCGCATAAAACTGTGTACAATTATTTAATATTCTCACATTAATTAATTAATGGCTTTTATTCATTGAAGTGTACGTATGTATGTACATGTATTTTCCAATTTGTTTGAAGAAAAGGAAAATGAAAATAAATAATTTAAAATCAATGAGTCAAGAAAACGTTACAAAACGTATTCAAATATTAATTGCACGTGTCTAAAGAGAAACTGTTGTGTTCTGTGAAGCTTTGAATTTGAATGTGAATGTGAATGTGAATGCAATGAAATGAATTGTAGTGATTTATTGTTAAATTTTATGTAAAGGAATAAACTCTTTTATTATGTTAAGTCGTGCGCTAAATTAATTGGATATTAAAAGACGGTTAAGAAAAACAATTATTAGACACATTAAGGAAGTTTCCTATTATGGAAGTTGACGTGGAGAATATATATAATTTAAATTTTTATAGAAATTATATTAAAATACTGAAAATTGCGGCTATTTTTCAAGTCTTTTATTCACAGCGAGTTTTCTCTATCACGTAAAGTGGCTTGAAAAAGAAAAATTTCCTCCTCAGCATTTTTACTAAACGTCAATTAAGAATATCGTACTTCACTTTAGTTCTAAGAAATGCACTTCAGCGGATGTAAAGTTATTTTTTTATCTTGAAATAATTTACAAGATGAAGACGTTATTATAATTTTCAGATTAAATTGTGACTGTGCTATAACTTAATTTAAAATTTAGTTGGCAATAACCAAAGCGTTGCGAATAATTTTTTACTCTGGTTTTGTTTCTGTGTGTGTAGTCACATCATCATCATCATCAGCAGCATAATATAATTCTTTGAAAAGCTTAGCTGAGATATAATAAGATCCAAAACAACTGCTTTAATATCAGTTTTGAGAAGACATCCGACTCCAGAATGATGTATATTAATTTCCACTAAAGAACTTAATTAAATATTGTTTTTCAGCTGCAGATATTCACTTGAAAATAATTGAAACAATTATATTTATCTGCAACATCAACCAATAGTTTGATGACTATATGATGATCTTTAGAATTTAAACATTTATTTAAGCCCTTTGAAAGGACAAGAGAAGGAAGCATAAAGATATAAAAAAATAACACTAAACAAATAAAAGCTTTTTGGAATCTATATTATTTTTAACTTCGAAAATCACACAACAAAAGGAATTTTAAAAATGTATATAAGAGAGACGGTTCACTTTGCATTCAACAGCGCGGTCAAAAATTTTATAATTTTCTTCTACTTCATGTTCTTTAACAATATATTTTGAAGTTATTAGCAAAAAAAAAAACAAAATAGATTGTCCTGATGCAGTGTCTGAAAGTAATCAATCTACTGCCACAGATTTCCTTACGTTTGCAGATTGCCTATGAGATCGGGCAGATAGAAAGACGAGTGAAGTCATTCTACAAAATTTATTGAAATTATCGAATTACTTCATTAGCAAAAGTGTTTTGGTTTTTGCGAACTTTAAATTTCTGTCCTTACGATTTAAAAATGCGACCCCACCTTCGGCAAAAAAGAAATTGTTTCTTCGAACTTGCCTTACAAAAATACTTTATACTAGAGGGTGTACAGCGCAATATCTATATATATAAAACAGGATGTGTGTATGTATGTAACGTATGGGCCGATTTTGATGAAATTTTCAGCGAATCTTCAAAATATTCAAGCGGGTGACACTGTGAAGTGTGATTTTTGATTTTCGGTCTGCGGGCGGAGGGGCGTCTCCAAATCCAATTTTCATATTGCACCACCAATGACATATACATATATTTATTTTTTCTGCTTTTTTTATTTTAAATAAATAAATCGTGTGGTATTACAACACTAATGTTTGCTTAGGGCCAGCATCGCGGACCGGGTCAGCTAGTAATATATAATAATTATTCACTTTCAAAAACACTAAGTTTTTGTAATTTTTACCAACAGAATAACAATATTTAATCATAAAAATAGAATGAATTAATTAAACAAAGTACATGTAGTAAATACAACCAATTAAGAAATACAAATCAGTTTCCAATCAATGCATTTTGAAACCACCGAAAGTAATCAGTTTTTTGGTATGTATTTGAGTCCATCATCTTGTATTCTTCTGCCTGGGGATCCGCGCAAATTAAAACATAATGAGCTCAGAAAATTCTATTCACGTTTTAGAGCTGTTAGAGTTTGATCGCCTTTTAGAGTATTCAATGTAAAATAAAAGTATTCGCGTTTCTGAGTCGTTCATGCGAGTTCACTGTGGTCACAAAAAAGGAGCAAAGAAAAAATACACCAAAAAATATTGCTGTTATTTATTTTGGTATTACGAAAATTAAAGCAAATGAAAAAATACCCAGAAATTGCATATGAATTGTTTTTTTAGTACGAGTACTTTTTGGGTATGAGATATGTTCTGCATAAAAATTTATTCCTCCGTGTATGTCAAATAGCGACTTTGCTAATAAAAGATTTCTAGACTAGACGGGCTTAAAGATTTTCTTCTGCGGGTATATCAAATCATAAAACCTCATTTTAGATACTATTGCCTACATGGTTCCTTAAACTGTAATATACTTTCTTTCAAGGATATATGTGCCAGAAATTCTGTGCGATTGCATAAAGTTCCACAAGCGAAATTGAGGTTTATTAATTGTTGAATACATTCATATGTATGCAGTGCCTTATTTCGAAACTCAGTTTATGCAATTGTTCAACTCTTAATAGGCTGATGATCGATTACATAGCGGCAGTCAAAATTACATGTGATACTTACTAAGAAATTAACTAAATCATATATAAAATTGTAAATCACACTGTCAAAACAGTAGCAAAACGGAACAACTTGCTGTTTTGGAAGGGTGCTACACCTTCATATTCAGCGTTCTTGGTGTTTTGTCTACGGTGTGTTGTTATTATTAGAAGTAAATTAGGATCATATATGTATATAAAGAGATATTCCCAAAATAAATTCAATTAATATGTTAATTATTAGCTTTATAAATTAATTTTTTTCAATAATTGAATATGAGAAATTATTCCCAGTTATTTTTTTCTATAATGAAGCTCTAAATTTACCATCTATAAGTTACAATTGCCTTTGACATATCTTGACTTTTGTCTTCATTATTAACATAAAGTTATATGGCGTCGAATTAAGTAGAATCTTTTTTCATTTCACATTTTGTGGTCTTAAACAGCTTAGAATTTTGGAGAGTAGCTGATGGCCTCCATAATATTTCTTTTATTCGTTCAGGTATCTATCAAAGTATATTTATTCAACTGTATGCAATTCTCAAAAAAAAAAAAAAAAATACGACGATATCCCAAAACTGTCAAAAGTGACTGCATACAAAAAGAAGATAACGTGTGGAACGAGCAGCGTTGCCAGAATGATGATTTTATCATATTTTTGATGATTCTTTAACCAAAATATAATTTGAAGATTTTTTTTTCTCAAATTATGATTTCTAATTTAGAGAAATTATGATTTTTTTATTTCAAGTGTGTACAACTTTCATTGTAATTGTATTACAAATTTAAGTTAAATTTTGTGTCAGCTTGTGGTTGGTTGCTTTTCTTTACTTTACACTTGTTACCCTGTAACAAACACATATATGTATGTTCCACTTCAACCTAAATTACGTCACAAAGCGCAACGTTATTTAGCGCTTACCTTTTACGCTGAAATGTTTAATCTGAATTAGCGTGTTAATGTTGCACCAGAACAACTCACTTTGATTAATAAAAAATTCTAAATAGAAATAAGAAATAGAGATCAATCACTAAGTTAACCTGAAAACAACTAATTGTCTTTACTTTTCATCAATTAAATTTTTTTTCAGCCATCTTCACTTCTTTACGCGCTGTCAAAAATGGATTTTCCAATTGCAAAGCGTTGACGCCCCCTTATTTCGGTTGGTTTCATACATTTTGTAGGGGCATGAGAAATTTTGACAGCCAGACGGCGGTTTGCGTCGTAATTTAAGTTGCTCTGTGTATATAAATGCATCATTGTTTGAGAAATAAAGACCTTAAAGAGTATCTCTGCATAGCTATTAATTTCTTGGAAAGTACATATTATTTTCTGTTGTACATATGAAAAGCATAAATTTTCTTAAGCAAAAAATAAAAAAGTAATATACAAGGGTGTCTATGGTCGAAGTAGTATGCACGTTGAGTACAAAACGAAAAATTTTCCTGGGTTCAACCCCAGTTTCAGACTCATAAAAATGTCCCGGTTTTTTTTCTGATGTGCATTTGTGTGTGACTTTGTGCCAGTTTTGTCGCAAGGTTTCAGTGGCGAAGGCATACTCACTGGTCACTGAACAGTAACGGCTTCAGCTGTATCCAATCCACAGGCACATCAGAACACCCTCCTTCGTTGGTATTATGTAGCCCCGGCGATGTAAAATAACTACTAAATAATGGCTTTATCCCTTTATTTACTTTTACTTTTTGATGAAAATAACAAATGCTGTGAAAATGATGATTTTTTCCATAAAATATGATTTTTTTTTCGACATTTGACGATTTTCTTCTCAAAGCTTTTGGCAACGCTGGGAACGAGGAAACAATAGCGGGAAATTTTTCTATTTTTGGAGTGAAACATAAAAATGTATACAAAATTATAAAAAACATAAAATCGAAATATAAAACTTGAATTTTTCTTTCGTTTAAAAATATCAAAATATATAGAAATAAAAAAAAACATTCTGAAGAGTTTGAGTATAAATTAATATCCAATCACATGTGGAATAGTATATACTTGAATAAATATACTTTGATATATAAAATATAATTTATATCGATGTCATTTCTTAAAAAAGAATTTTCATTTGAATTTTGTGTTACCTGATACACAAAGATTACGTGAGTATTATACTACTCCACTGTTTTAACTGTTATCCATTCCTTATTACCTTAATCCTTTCTTCCACACTGCTTAAGTAACATAAAAAGTAAACAATTATTATCGCTAAGAGATGGGGAAAGCGATATATTGCTCACACAGCAACAAAAACAGGAATGAGGCAGGCTTCTTAACAAAAAAAACCAAACCAAAGTTTATTATTCGTTTCTCCACCCTGTAATCAAATAATATCATTTGTATGAGTGTATTTGCTGTCAGTTTCGACATTTTAGTCAATTTCATAAAAGAATCCATAAAAGCATAAAAAAAGTGAAAAATAAAAAACAATGTCAATGCGAGAATAAATAACTCGACGGCAAATAAACAAATTGCCGTCTTGCTGGTGGTTTCTCAATTGTTATTAGTAGAGGTTTATTGGGTACCAGTTATGACAAGTCGTGTGCATCAAACAACATAAACAGAATACATGTATATATGTATATTAGGGTGGATAAATTTTTTTTGTCAACTGGCGTATAGCAAAATTGAAATCTGCATAAACTTCTAAGAAAACTACCAGCAGAAAGTATGGGTCTAAAATCAAAACGTAGCTCCCGCCAAGACTTGTGTATATGAATTGATCCAGGCTTTCAAATACTTCCCGAAAAATAAATGTTTCCTCTATATAAAATTTAAACTAATAATCGTTAGAATTCTATAGAAATTCTGGCATCTTTGTATTTCATATCGATTGTAATTACATCCGCTTTGCAAATTTCAACACACTATAAAAATCACTCTCCGGAGTATACTAAAGTTGTGCCAGACATTTTGCCAATGTGTATATCATCACATACATACATACATACATATGTACTTTAAATCTAAAATTTCTTTCATATAACAATTAAAAACATTTGTATTTTAAAATAAAAATTAAAATAAAATCTGACTGTTTTTAGAAATCGCTTTTGGTGCGGAACATTTTTCAACCAAAATCACCTAAAAATGTGATATTCATTACTTTTATAATATTTCCTACCTGTTAGTGGTATGCCAAATTTTTCGTAAAAATTAGTTATATGGCTAATATAATTACATACATATGTATATGTAGGTGTGTGTATATAAACCGTTGAAAATGCTTCAGACAAACCTAGAAAAAGACAGACGGTTATTTATTAGTATTTAGACTGAAATATGCATACTGTGTCTAATACAGGGTGTCTGGTAGCAGATTTATAATTTCAAACTTAAATAAAACACGCAATAATTGACACAAAGTTTTATTAAGAGCATTGGACAATAGAATGGAAATGCGGATTTTATTTTTTAAAGAGTATCCAGATCCTTCAGATCCTTTTTTAAAATTTCATGAATAATTGCTCTTGGAAGTCCCAGTGAGGCTGCTCTTTTCCGTATTGAAAGTCGCGGATTTTCAGGTAAACTGCTTTCAACCAGTTCAATGTTTTCGGGAGTCCTTGAAGATCGACTGGGCCATGGCCGTGGGGCATTCATAGCCGAAGCAGTTGCTCGGAATCTCTGCATCCACGAACGAATTAAATTTACACTCGGTTCATCACTTATTCGCCGAATACCGAACTATGAACAAAATAGTCGACGAGCAATTACATAAGAATCATTACTCTTAAAAACTGTCTCTACAACGAACGCGTGATGGTCACTCGACCACTGCGTCATTGTGACTGACAATCGATAATTCCAACGGCGCCACCCTCCCTCCGCACCGTTTATTACTTTTTGAAATAATCGTTTTTAAAAATATAAATTTGCCACCAGACACCCTGTACAATGACAACCTGCACAATATAAAATTTATAATTTGAATAAATAAACAATTTGGTTTTTTTTATATGACTGGAGAACAAAAAAACACGAAAGCAACAATCATTAATATTAAATATTTTTATTTCCAAAATCTTAGGATGGCTTTAAATATACAAAAGATAATAATAAGCCATATATAATATTAAAATATCTTTAAGGCTAGAAGAAGTAAAGATATAAAAATATAATTTTTTTACGACAAATTGAAAAAAATTAAAAAACTAAATTACAAATTAATGGAGAAGGCAAAAAGATTTCGTGAGCAGTCGGAAGTTATATCTATTATACTAATAGTAAATTTCTTATTCGTTACTTTAATATAAAGAGGCTCCAACTAATATTTTTTATACAGTAGCAGCGTGGCCATGACTAAAAAATTTTCATACGCATTGTCTGCCATTTCGAAGTGCCTGTCGTTACAGCAACGCTAATTTATTTTCTGTATTCTTCTCAAATCCCGTTTCATTTGATATCTATAGTATTATATGACTGTATAAATAATAGTTGGTCCCCATCTTCAGTGACGTAATTTTGCTCTTCCTATTCTTCACAGTAAACATGCTGGATAGTATGTGCATAAAAAATAGCTCCTACACCGTATTAAATGCAGAATGATGACATTAATAATGTATTGCTGCCCAAATGAATTTATATGTGTACTCGTATGTGCATCTTTATATACACGGTGGGCCAAAAGTAATCAGCCGGGGCATAAGTAATCACCTGATGTCTTTTTGCTGTAATTTTATTTAATAAAAACCTTTGGATCTACATGTATGGTCATCAACTCTGGCGGCGGTCACTTAGCCCATATCATAAGCAAAGCCAAAATTTGTCCTTAAAAAAAATTACAGCAAAAGAACATCGGGTGATTACTTATGCCCCGGGTGATTACTTTTGGCCCACCCTGTATAAAGCAGAATGTATGTTTGTTTGTAAGTTAGTTTCTTTGTACCTTTTAGGAGACCTGCTGATCCGATCTTCCTGAAACAATAGGCTAGTTTTTTACCACGCCCATTTTTACGCCTACTTTTATAATTTTGTTACATGGTTTTTAACAGATTTTATTTATTTATTTCAGAATTTTGTAATAATAAAAGCCCTCATCTGGCCTAAGGTTTAAAACTTAGATTTTGTAATATAAACGAGCTTAACTTCGCCATTTGTGGAAAAATTTTCAAAATTATTTTTGCATATGGAGAAGGTGCGCAAACAATTTTTTTTTTAAATTAGACCATGTAGCCGCCCCAAAAAATTATTATCAAATAACTTCGCCATTTGTGGTCCGATTTTCAAAATGCTTCGCATATGAAGGACGTTCACTACATTTTTTTTTTATATGGAAGAGGGCCCGTCAAAAAAATGTCTTATCAAATAATTGTGTCGTTTGTGGACCAATTTTTAAAATAATTTTTGCATATGAACACGTCCAAATTTTTGGAATTTGGGGGGAGAAGCCAAAGTACACACCCCAAACATTGATTATCAAATAACTCCTCCCATTTGTGGAGCAAATTTTGAAATAATTTTTTTTTAGGGATAGGGAAAGGGATAGTAGGAGAAATTATATGTGGTGAAGCTTCACTATCGTACAACAATGCTTTTTGCACGTTATTTGGTTTTACAGCGGTATTGTCGCGTCTCTGATGTCAAGGAAATTTTGAAGCTTTTGATGCGCCTGTGGATTAGGGTGGGGCGATTTGAAAATCTTAATGGGCGCTTCGCGTTTCTGATTCTTGGGTTTGTACTAAGCAAAAGAGTCCAATAGACCATACGTCTACGGTGAAAATCGAGCTGGCGCATTTTGTCTTGATCAGACTTTTGTCACGTTTTTTTTGGATATTTTGGCCTATAACAGCCAAACCATTGAGATTTTCGATCCAATACTCAGACAAAAATTGTAGCCAAGACAATAGTTAAGAACTCTCTAGTACATCGCAAAAGCATTGGAATGCTCCTTCAGGCAGTTTTGGCCTTGTGAAAGTGCAAATTTTTCGTGAAAATATTGATAAATTACCATTTTCAGTTGTTCATAGCGCAAAATCATAAAAATGTTCTATCTATGTTCTAAAGCCATCACTGTTTAGTGACCAGTGACTATGCCTTCGCCACTGAAGCCTTCCGACAACAACAGACACAAAGACACACAAATGAACATCAGAAAAAATGCGAGATGTGTTTATGAGTCTGAAACTGGGGTTGAACTTCGACATTCGCGTGACTTTTGGCCCACCCTATAGTAAGGAGATCAGATGGAGTGATGGGTTATGTTTTACACCGTCTTAAAAAGTCGAGGCACTTGAATACTTCGTTTGAGACATGAAAAATGTGGTCAGTCCATCGAACATCACACTGAATTGTCATGCCAAGAACATCAAGAGCTTCTGATTCCTCGATGTTTTTACCGCCCATAATTACAGATGAGGCGTAAGCATGCAGCATTGGGTCTTTTGAGCATTGAAATCGATACTATTCGCGTGACCTCATTCCGATATTCTCGTGAGGTCACTATTTAGCGAATTATTCGAACGACTATAAGTCAACCGTGGAAAATCCTCCACGAAAGCAATATTGGCGGTCGTTAAGTAAGCTATTGGACTCCAGATACTTCATAAGATGGAAATTTAGCATACTCTCCATTACTTTAGAAATGGTAGAGCATATTGCGATTGGGCGATAATTGTCAGGGTTGCATGGCTCGCCCTTCTTGGGGATCGGTGTTATATTTGTAACCTTCCAGCACTACGGATATTCGCCTGCATGGTATAGGGTGGTGAAAAGCATTGCCAGACGACGTAATAACGTCGAAGGACACTGCTTCAAGACCAGTGCCAGAATTCCATCCGGCCCTGGAGACCTGTGTATGTTGACAAATATTGGTGCATTATTTACGATTTCCAAACGTGAAATATTACAGAGTCTTCTAAAAACAGTTGAGAAACTACCATACATCCATTGTGAACATACGTTGTTTGACGTCGGTTTGTTTTATCTGCGAAATTTTGTAATCTTAGTTTTATAATGTTTTCTTTAAAATCTCATTTCAATGCCATAACATTTTTAGGTTTTTTTTTTGCTTATACATATTTTTATATTTATTGTATGTATGTATGTATATATAAATATAAAATAACAGAATTCTTGCTCTTTTTTAAGAACACAGCAAATACAAATGCACAGAGAAAAAAATTTAAATTCACATATAAAAGTGAAACTTTCAAGAAAAAATTTCAAATGCTTCAAAGATAAAATCTATATTTTCAATGAGCCAATTCACACGAGAACAATTAGGCTGGTATAACATGGCACTTTGTTGGCAAATTCAGTGAAGGGGAGGTTTTTGGTTGGCATATTTTTCGAACCAGCTACAACACCGCATTAGCAGCACAAAACTAATACATATACACATACGAAATACGAAATGAATAAATAAAATACTACACCCCACAAATTGAATTGGCTCAATTACAATCACTTTTTAATTTATTTTCTAAAAAAAAAAGGAATTCCTATTGATTCCAAAGTGCTCGGTCGGTGTGAAAGTTTGTTATGACAACCAACAGTTAATTTAACGACACCACGACTGGCCCATAAAACTTAATTGTAGCAGAACAAGAAATAATATTAAGGTCAATACGTATGTATGGATGTGTGTGTTATATTTACTGGAATAAAAGTAACTGCCTGTTTTTATAAATGAAATAAATATTTTCAGTAGGAACTTCTAATTTGAAAACAAAAACAAATGATGATTTTTATTTTATTTCCAGAAATAGGTAGTAAATGATCTTCTACTACACGTAATGAATCAACAGGTGAAGTGAACTTGGTAATGAGGAAAAATATTGTTCTATTTACAACAATGACCTTTTTGCAATAGGAAAAAGAAAAATTGCATAAATAGATAAAGAAGATGTGTACACCCGTATCTCTTTTCGTTAATGTTTATTTAAGTAGTTGAGCTATTAATTTCTAGGGAAAAATTTATCATTCAATATATTCTAATTCATATTTACCCTCAATCTCATAAAAATGCAAGAATTTAAAAAATGGCTTCAATATGGTGACAGTTTTATTGCAAGAAAAAAGTGAGTAGTCGGAAAAATGGGAGGAAGTATTTAATTTTCTTATTTATAATTTCTTTTAAGACTAAAACAAATAAAAAGCAAATTTAAACTTGCTGTGCATTAATGTTAAATAAAGTTCAGTAAAAACGCCAAGCAAATGTGTGAAAGTAAATTGTTCCTGTCGAAAAAGGCGTAAAATTATTCCGAGTCACAACTGCTTAAAATAAAATTTTATTAAAATTGCTTTTTCTTCTTTATATTTATTTATTTAGTATATTCAATAAAACTAATATTTTTTGCAAATATTCTTCGAAAACTATGAAATGAATTTAAATACAAATCAGTATCTTGAATAACAATTACGGCAATTTGTACCAAAAAACATTTCACTTCTTAGAAAACATTTTAAATGCAACAAAATTATGCCAATTTACAGACTAAGAAAATAATGTGGCTGCTATATTCGTTAATTTTTTTGAATTTGGTGACAGCGTTTGTAATTTGGCAACATCTGCAGTTCTTCAAAGTAAAAACTATCGACTTCTGACATGATGCATTTATTTTCAGATAAGATCAATAATCAACTGCTTAGGGCAGTTGTCAACGTCAATCCCCAAAACTTGGCCTCTGCTACGTCAATACGCTCAGGCTTTCATTTCAAATTTAAATTAGTAATTACGAAAATTAAATTTTTATTAGTAAATATCAAATAAAAGTTTGAAGAAAAAGGGAAATATTGCGTCGATGTCAACGTTGACAACTGAAGGCAGAATTCTGGAACTGAGTAAAAAAACTTACATTCACGAAAACAAAGTAGAATTCTCATATTATTTTACACACAAAAATAAATAATACAATATCAATAAAAGCGAAACTATTTTTAAATACGATAAGATCATGTGTATCACATAAAATTTACAAAAGTAAACATTTACGCATTTTTCAATTCGTACCGTTTTTGTTTTGCTTCTTGATACGTTTTTCATTACTGAATATGTCGTCTCTGCTTTATAAAGAACTGAAAAGTAAATAAAACGGAAAAAGTGCAGAAATAACTGGGGGTATTTTGAAAATAAATTTAAAAACTTCCTTGGAATTAAATGTTATTTTGAGAATTATTAAGGGACTCATGAAAACGATAAAAATTGGCATTTGCGCAAAATTGTTGTGCAACTTTGGACATTTATTTTCAGTTTGTTGAAAGCGACACGAAAAAAAATAAATTAATAAAACATGAAAAAATAAAATTTGTGTCTAAAAAGTGTAAAATGGCTTAGAAAAAGCAAAAAACTCAATGGCCCAGATTAGTTTAAGAAGTTTCTATTCGTGATATCGTAACACGCAAGAATTGTTGTGGCAGTGATGACACGCTGTTTTATTAAATGCAGAATTCAACTGCGCAAGTTTATGATCCAAAATTGTTTTTTAATTTTTAATTACGAATTTTTATTTGAACTACAATTAATGCAAATGAATGAAATAATGATTAGTTGTATTTCAGTTCATAGTTAAATTCATCACAATAATGTTACAATTATTTTCTATTCGAATAAAATTGATCTCCGACAGCACCAGAGTAGAACACGTATGTACATATTTTCTATGCCATGCCACTACACACGTGAACATTACTGTTTGTGTCACCAGAAAGGTTGTTGTAAAATCATCAATATCGTCTATTTAACACGAGAAAGTTTAAGAAAACAATACGAGAAATGCTTATTAGTAGATTTGCATCGCCAGTTTGCAACGAAGGGTGAATTCCGTCAAAGATTTTTTTTCGCATTTTTCCCTATATTATTCTGTGGTATTCATTTTTATTTTTTTTAATTTGTTTTTTCTGTTCTTCACAGTTTTTTAACACTTGAATTTAATTTTTAACATCAATAAAATTAAATTTTTGCTATTGAAGGTTATTTTATTAACCTTATTATTATTTGAGTATTTAATTCAGAAAAAAAAGTTTAAATTGAAACTTCAATAATTATTGTACTTAAAAATGTTGTAGTAACCTTTTGCTGCTGATTAACTACAGCACCCATCAGTCTGTTCAGTATGTGTATTAAATTTCTGCTCCCAACGGTTTTCAGTTCTTTGAGTTCCATTCAGAACAATGTTAAAAAAAATATTTTTTTAACATATTTCGAATTGCGATGTTTTTCAAGCAGCTAAAAAAAAAACCATATAAAAAGCATGTTGACAAATAAAACCTTATGGCGTTTTCCTTTCTGACCAAAATGTTACATACGAGTATATGCTACATTTCGTCACTACGCTTGTTCTTCGAAAAAGTGATCACGTTCCTTCTAATTATGTTGCATCTGGCAAAATATGCAACATACTGACCTTTTTCACATCCTTGATAAATACCTTTTTATACAAATGAGATTTTATTGGCTAAAGCAGGAGATTTAAAAGACAATTTATTATTATTGTCTGTTTATTATTATTATTGATAAAATTATGCTAAAATACACAGCAACAGTGACACATTAAATATATTCACATTAATGTTAAGTCTCAAAGATTTTGTACAATTTTGTTAATAAAAAATGTATCACTTTTTAAAGGTATTGGCAAACTACACAAAGTGTTGTCCATCAAGAGGGAAACTTTTTTGCTCAGAAGGATGGATATCAATATTAGTTTGATATAATTATACGTTAAAGAAAAAAATATTATTTCACAACGTTGCGGGGAAACTCGACCATGTACACACATAGTTCAAAGAGAGAATAAATGCTTCTGAAATTTGAATGAACAACAACAGGCACTTACTGGGGAATAATGAAATAATTAAAATAAAACAATCAAATGAACACAAGTTGGTATTGAGAGAGTTAATGAATTAATTATATCTTAATTGCTATACTGTTCCTGTCTACTGAAGCAATAAAACCATCGTAATAGGCTCCTAAGATTATATACATACATATATAAAGCAGAATGTGTGTTTGTTTATTTGTTTGAAATGTTCACACCATTTAAATAGGACTCTTGAATGAATTATTTGCTACTTTTTTTTAACCAAGGCCACTTTTACGCGTACTTTTTTAATTTTGTTACTCCATTCAACGAGCTTGACTTCGCCATTTGTGGACCAATTTTCAAAGTTATGTTTGCACATGGAAAAGGTTCACTAATTTTTTTTTTGGTAGCGGGGAGGAGGAACGCAAAGTGTCCGACCGAAAAATTTATTATCACATAATATTTGTGGACCAATTTTCAAAGTTATTTTTGCATATGAAAAAGTCCATTATTGTCCAAATTTGAGAAAATTCTTTTTTCAAATGGAAAATTCCGCAAAATTTTTTTTTAAATGGGGTGGAGAGGCAAATTGAAAAATTTCGTTAAATTTTTTTGCAAGTTGTGGCGAAAGACAAAGTGCCCACCCAGCCATCATCATCATCGTAGACTCCTCAATGTAGACTTTTCCTTCCATGTTTAGATCCACTAAGAAGGGATTTTTGAATATTCTAATGTTAAGTGGGTAAAAAGGGGTAAAACCAATACTATTATATCTCAAAAACTAAAGCAAAAAGAATAAAAATTACAAAAGCATATAAATGCTGATATAAAATAATTGGACATGTGATTCGTACCCTTTCCATATATGTGGGTAAAACAAAAAAAAAAAACTATTTTGGTATTTCTCTTTGCAACGATATATCTCCCAAAGTATTGGGCATAGAACAAAGAGTTTTTCTTCTAGAAAAAATTTCGAGCGTGCAATCCTACTTTTTCGAAATTCGAAAATATTTGGAGTAAAATTTTACCTTTGTTCTTTTATCCCATTTAAATATTGGTCATCAAGGGGAATATTTTGAAGAGTAATACAGCTATTTTCATTTAAAAATGTTTGTTTTTACATGCTATTCTCGAAATATAAATAGTACCCCTCGTAGACATTTGAAATACATGTTTTCATTCCCAATCCCGACTGTGGCAAATACATCAAAATTTTTAATGAACATTTCTTGAAAGACTTTTACATGTTTTAATGCTTTTCCATTGAATGAGATTTTTTTTCATAAATTTTTGTTGGCTGTTGGAATTCTTTAAGATGCTCGTATATAAAAGAACATCATAGCTTGTTGTATTTATTGTTTTTTTTTTTTTACAAAAAAGAGCATGAGAACATTTTAAATTTGAATTTTTTTTTATAAATTTATGGTAGAAGTTTCCATGCCAAGGTTATGTTAAAAGAACCTTCAAGTCTGTCAGTCTTCTTTTTTTCTTTCTTTCTCTAAATGTGTTTCTATTTGTGCCAGACTCATAAAATGTCATTTGAAATGATTGTTATTGTTATTGTTCTTGTTGATAGCATTTTGTGCAAAGGCAAGCTGCACCGCAAAAAAAATTATATTTTTCTCGTATGAAACTCTTTTCAGAAATGAAATATTTCAAAACGGTTTAATAAACCTTTTAGAAACTAAAAGCAATGGTTATGAATATGTTTCTCTCACAGATATATTTTTATATATCGGTCCCTTAATATATAAAGGCCTTAACTAATGTTTTTCTGCCCATAGAAGAAAAATTTATAAAAATTATAGTTTTCCAGTCGTTACTATTGTTTATTACAATTTCTTTTTAATATGTAAGCAATTGGCGGTCGGAGCACAAACATTTTTTTTAATCAAACCATTATTATAGTGAAAATATGCCAAAAATTCGATTGTAAGAAAAATATGACTTGGCCTGTAGTGTTTTTATGGATATTTTTATAAATTTTTTGTTTTATTTTACTTTCTTTTTGTCATTTTTACTATTTGAGTCTGTGGACATAATTGTTTATTGTACGTATGGTAAACAATTATTATTTGAACATTTAGTAAACATAAAGGGTTTGGGTTTGAACTTGAGAAGTTGTTCTGCTTGGAATCGGTTCAATGCTCGTAATAAGACTCTTTCTCTTATTCTTATGTTTTCTTTTTATTTTCTTTGTTTAGTTGATTTTTCTAGTTGCCTGGACTTATAGTTTTTTTTTTTTTATCTTCGACCAGCACTCAGGAGATATCCCCTACACATACGGTGCATTGTGCTGGAACTAGAGGATAGTAGATAGTAGGGATAGTAGGAGAAATGATAGGAGGTCAATCTTCAGTATCTCAAAAGACTGTTTTTGCACGTTATTTGTTTTTACAGCAGTGCTGCTGTAGGATCTCTGATGTCAAGGAGCGTTTTAAATTTTTGAAGCTTCGTTTTTAGTAGCCATTTTTAGTACTTATTTTACTTCGCCGGTGCTACACAATACCGACGAAGGAGGGCGTTCTGATGTGCCTGTAAATTGGATACAGCTAAAGCCGTTACTGTTCAGTGACCAGTGACTATGCCCTCGCCACTGAAACCTTGCGACAACAACTGACACAAAGACACACAAATGCACATCAGGAAAAATTTGAGATGTTTTGGTGAGTCTGAAACTGGGGTTGAACCCAGGAAAAGTTTTCGTTTTGTAGTCAACGTTCAGAATACTTCGACCATCGCCACCCTACGACGTTAATTTAAATACTTTCCAGCAATAGATTTTCAATCTTATAAATTTTCTTCTTTCTGTAATTAATTTTTTTTTTGGCACAATAGTTTTGCTCTTCTATCAAAAGTTTCCAAACTAATATGAGTTACTTCTGTTCTATCTATTTCTGTGATGTGGTTGATTACTAATTTACAAATTATCGTTATTTATTTGTTGTTGTTTTAATTTTTTTTATTGTTTTCATAATTTTTTTGCTATTCCCTTACTTCGGAAGTACACATTACACTGAGTAGCTTTAATTTTTGCTGGTAATTTTTTTATTGTTAATAAATACAGTTTCATCCTTATATTAGAAATTTCATCATAACTATAGCCGCATTTACTTTCTTGTGTCAAATGTTTGTTTGAGCATATAATTATAAAGGCGACTGTAGATTTCGCGACTTCTATAACGGAACTATTAAATTTAGAAATACAAACAAGTTTTCTTCTTTAAATTACTTAACAATGATGACTCATAAAATATTTTTAGTTCCACAAACTGACACATTTTGGGAAGGCTACAACAGCGCAGACTTTGTTTTCCAACAAGATAACGCTCCAGTGCATAAAAGTCGAATGGTTGCGCTCCAGAAATTTTGAAACTATTGACTGGCCCGCATGTTAGCCGGATCAAAACCCAAATCGATAACATTTGGGGAATACTAACTCGCCGTATTTATGCTGAAAATCGCCAATACAAAAGTACTTTTGATCTTAAAGAATCTATTATCGAAGAACGGAAATCAATCAATCAAGAATTTAGAAATAAATTAGTAGACAGTAGGACCGATCGAATTTTCGAACTTATTCAACAGATTATTAAATAGCTTTATTTTCCATATAATTTGTTTTCAGCAGAATATTATGATCGTTTTTAAAAATTGCGTCTATAGTTGTGAAACTCTGATACGTTGGAAAAAATGCTTTAAAGTGAAAACATTATGAATTAATAAATAATTTGTTTTAAAATACTTTACTACCTGATTATTCTCTTCAACAATAAAATAATATAGGTTAAAATTTATACCAAATCCGCTCATTAGTCAAAAAAAGGTAGCGGCTATAGTTACGATGCGCAGTGCATATGTATATGTATATATATTTACTTGAACACACTTTAGTTGAGTAATTAATTTTCTGTATTATATAATTAATTTATTAATTATTAGGTGATATTTGTGTTTACCTTTCCTGACTGACGTTTTTGTTTGGAATTAATTTTTTTTTGCATATATTTGTTTTATTTCTTTTTATGTTAAATTTGAAAAGATGCCGCTGTTACATAGTACTGGAAATATACCAGAACAAGTAGCCCTATTCCAATAGTTGTAAGTAATAAATAGTGTACCTGTTACAGGCCATTATATATATATTTTTTTTTTATCTAGGACCAGCACTCAGGAGATGACTCCTACACATGCGAAGCATTGTGCTGGGAACTATAGGAAAAGGATAGTAGAAGAAACGACAGGAGGTGAAGCTTAATTAATTATTTTGCAGCTCTGCTTTCGCACGTTCTTTTGTTTTTATACTCGTAGCAGTGCTGAAGCTTCGGTTTAGTAGCTATTTTTATTATTATTTTACTTCGCCGGTGCTACACAATACCGACGAAGGAGGGCGTTCTGATGTGATTGTGGATTGCTATCAGCTGAAGCCGGTATTGTTCAGTGACCAGTGACTATGCCTTCGCCACTGAAACCTTCCGACAACAACTGCCACACAAATACACACTAATGCACATCAGAAAAATGCGAGATGTTTATTTTTATTTAAAAATTTTTTTGTCTGAAACTGGGGTTGAACCCAGGTCTGTTTTTTGGTTGTGTAGTCAACGTGCAGACTACCATCCATCGTGCCATCGCCACCCTCAAATCAATATCTTTGCATTTACTTTATTTTTTTCTAACCTGACCTCCACGGCTGAACTAAGAAAATAGGTTCTATGAAAGACAATAGAGGGAGTAGTGATTACTGATATTCGGTGTAAACTTTCCAATATCGTCATTGACAGACTTCTGTATTTTTCTTACGGCTTAATGCGACGCATCTAAATGCTTCTATTAAGAGTTTTGACTGTTATAAATTTACTTTTGCTACTAAGGTGTTTGGCTTATCTGCAATTTGCTTTCCACTTCGCAAAAGTTATACTTTATATGTATGTGTGTAGACGAAGCTGAATTCCAACCAGACATTTACTCATGTTGAAGAAGTCAGTCAGAAGTGTTTTCTAGAAGTCAACAGCTAATTACTGCAATCAATAGTCATCACTAACGCCTTAACATTTGGCTTAGGCTTTCTTTCTTTCTGCAGTGAGCTGTAAGAAATCGATTAGTAAAACTGTGGATATCGCTTTCCTAATACCCATTGAGTATGTTACCAGCCTCAATAACAGTTCGAAGAACAGTGCATCCACTCAAGCATTCCAAGTTCATTTGTTTCTTCTTAAAGAATATCTCAAATAAGTGCTCTCACAACAGTGAGTCATACTCAAAATTACAAAAATCACACTCGAAATTAATCAGAAGTTTCTGAAGTTGCTGATTGCTGCTCAGCTAAGAGCACAGGACTATTCAGACTTTCAAATTTCAATATTTTTAAAGTATTTTAAGTCAATGTCTTACATTTTTACAGTTGCAGTCTTGTTCTGAACGCCTTCAAATCGTTAGCCTTAAAACACAAACCAAACACAGACATTTGTCTATATGTATGTATATATATATATATACAAAATTTAATTAATTTCCAATTGATGTATAAATCAGAACGTGCAGCAAATACTGAAATGCCACCAACAAACAATGTTATAGAAGACAAAGTCCTTTGCAACAAATTGCTATTTACACATAGACAACGAAGTCGTTTCGAAGGCATTAAGTATTCAAAGGTTAATCGGTCTTCGCCTTGTGTTTACGTAATTTTCCAAAATATACGCATGAAATGAAATTAAATTAACACTCTCAATCGGTCAGTAATAATACCATGTGATACAAAATTTATGATTATAATGCCGTCATACGTTTGATGGTAATTAAGAATCAATGATAATCTCTTTATTTCTCAATACATCATGATATTCGAAAAAGGGCGGCCAAGGAACATAACACGCACTTTTTGCTCCAATTTACGGCGTGAATTAAAATGTCATTAAATAGAGAAGACATCTGGTACGAATGAATGTGCGCACTTTTTATACAATACTGACATCATAATCAATTAAAATAAGAAAAGTGATATATGGAGTTTTATTTCATTTCGTCATTATCATTTATTAATAATAATGTGTCTGCTGTTCTCCTCCAATCGATACAGTTCATTGTATTTATAACACCAATAACAAAAATAAAGTAATTACGAGTATTTATAGGAATGTGATAGGCTGGAAAATTTGCGAAAAAGAAAATAATAAATTTGGAAATCATCATTTACAAAACACACAACAATTAATTGGCAATTGCAATAGAAAAATAACATTTATTCGTAACAACGGAAATAGTTGCAGATTTGCTAAATTGTTGACAAAGTTTAATTAATTTATTTAGGTCCATTATTATAACATGCCGATAGCTAAAGTTGGGATGCTATCGGACAAATAATTAGTTTTTCGTTATTACAAGTTGACTTTAACATAATGTGACCGATAAGCTAACGAAAAGTTCATCCTCCCTGTAACTTTTAAAGTGGACTAAAGCATTTGAAGCTGCCATATTTTATGCACTTTAAATATGGCAACATGGAAAGTATAAATGTATACAAATTAATTTTTAAATAAAGAATAAAATAAAACCTTGTCGTTGCCAGTAGCTTTTTTTTGTTTGTCAAAAGTAGTCGGTATTTACTCTGGTACTGCCATATTTTTAATAATATTAATTTTATTTTATCGAACAGTTGTAATAATGAAAACAAGTTAAAGGTCACTGTTGCGGACAAGAGCTTTTTCTTGCCCTTTGATGACTTACCAAAATCCAAAATTGAATTCTATGTAAATTAAATCACATATCGTTAAATAATTATTCCTTCACAAACTGTTCAGAACTTATTTATTCAAAGCTTTTAAATGGACTGTAGTTAATGATAACATAAATTCATTTCAACTCTTAATATATTTTAAGTATTGTTGGGTACTCAGTTTTACGTTTTTTATGCATAGTTTTTCAATTATTGTCTTATTAAGCGGTTAATATTAATTTTTTAATTTTTCTTTTCTTTCTTAATTTTTTCTACATTGATTTACAATGAATGTCTCGAGTAGCAGTAACTTGCATTATATTTATGTATTTGTTGTTATTATTTTAAAGCACGAAACTAGTGCATTGACCACTGCATACGAATTTGACTAATTGACACTAGTAATAAAAAGTATACCCAGTTGGCAAGTCAACAGTCACTTTATTATTCATTTTACCTAAAGTTAATTTTAGCTATCACTAACTTTATTGCTTAGTTGTAATAATGGGCCTTAATGTAACAAATTAGCAACATTGTGAAATCTGAGGACATTGTTTGGCATTGAATGTGACAAAAGATCTAATTTGGAATAAAAATCGAGAGAAGGTATACAACACAGTGGCTCTAAAAGCCTATAAATGCACACAGATAATGAGGATGCAGCAGCCATCGAGAACAGCATATTGTTCCATTCTGCTAGTGTTATCAGTGTAATTTTCAACTTTCTTTTATTTAATTTGTGCCAGCCAAGAACGCCTGTTCTTGTTTCATTTTGGTATTTTATTTTATCAAATTCCTTTTTTTCCATTTTTATACGAATATGTTTTTTAGTCTTTTTTTTTTTGGGTTGACTCTGTTTCTCGAGATTTACCGTTATATAGAAAAACGCAGAGGTTGCATCACATAATTTGCAATAACTCGCGAACTAGATATTCGATAGAATGCAAATAAAAACGGAAGGATCGAGAATAGAATAGTCTTTAAATTATGTTATTATATATTTTTTGCAGATTCTTATACTTTTGAGCAAAATCTGTTTTTTCAAGAAAATTTAAAAAAAAATTTCTTTTAAAAAGTACTTTTCAAACACTCGTATTTTTTTTTAACTTGGACCAGCACTTAGACTTGGACCCCTACACATGCGGTGCATAGTGCTGGAACTAGATGAAAGGATTAGTAGGAGATGAAGCTTCACTATCTTACAACACTGCTTTTTGCATGTTATTTGTTTTTATAGCAGCATTGTAGCGTCTCTGATGTCAAGGAGACGTATTAAATTTTGAAGTTTCGTTTTTAGTAGCCATTTTTAGTAATTATTTTACTTTGCCATTGCTACACAATACCGACGACGGAGGGGGTTCTGATGTGGTTGTGAATTGGATACAGCTGAAGCCGTTACTGTTCAGTGACTAGTGACTATGTTTTCGCCACTGAAACCTTCCGGCAACAACTGACAGAAGGACACGTAAGTGTACATCAGAAAAAATGCGACATATTCTTATGAGTCTGAAACTGGGGAAAGTTTTTCGTTTTGTAGTCAACTTGCAGACTACTTCGACCATTGCCGCCCTCATGCAAGTCAATCCAAAAAAAGTAATTTATAGGCATTGAATTGCAGTACCATACGTATTCAAATTGACTACAAAAACCTCAAACCACAAAAAAAAAATTTTATTTTGTTGACTTGTGTTATTTAATAAAGTTCCTCATGAAAACGCTAAAATTGCCATATGCACAATCGCAAATTATATGCGAGACTTGTATGCCTTTTAAACTATTGCGCAACTTTTAATATATATAAGCATTTTAAACCTAGCAACATCTACCACCAATTTTCCAAAATTTTAACATCTTCCCATAATACCAAGTTCAGACGGACAGGAATATTTGTGGTTGACGCTCTCATTCGTGGTTCGTACACCAACCATAGAAAATACTTGGTTAGCTTTCACAAATATTTAATTTAGTAAATTTAGCGTATTTAATTAGCAACTCACAGATGGAGACAAAGTGATGTTTTGAGTTATAATTCGCTGGTCATCTCTTTTTCCTTTTTCCTTTTTTTTATTTACTGTCTTAACGAAATCTATTAATGGATTTCTTTTCTCATAAAACATACGTTCACAGATCACGTTCTAGTCAATTATGATTAAGAACAACATTTTGTTAAATACAAATTGTAGAATACTTAATTACAGCATCAATACCTCTGGATAAGGCTACTGGAAATGATTTAATTAATATAAAATCACATCTGACATCAGTGAATTATGTTTGTGAATCGGCAAATTTATATTAAAATTTATTTATTTATGCATAGTCTTTAAAAACAAAAAACAAAAGTTTTAATTAAATTAAATACATTGCATTAAATAAAAAAGTTGCTACACTTTCATCATCAGCGTTCTTCGTGTTTTGTCCCCTGTGTGTGGTTGTGTAGCAACACTTTCAAAAACGGCATGTTGTTTCGTTCTGCTAGTGTATGTCAGCGTAATTAATAATTTTGTTCTATTGATTTCGTTTTTGTATTAGAATGTAACAATCACATGTAACTTTCATTGCCTGTAGAGGTATCAATTATCAGTTTCAGCCTATTTAAATTGAAGAAATTTTATTATATTATCCCAAGTTAATTTGAATTTTCTTTAATCTTAAAGTTATAATCAAATCTATCGTTATTATTTCGATGCACCTTATATAAGAAACGTAAAAACAAAATGCATATTCTCTATTATATTTTTATTACTGTTATTGCTTCCAATTTCGAAATAAAATTATATAATTGTCAAATTTCCGTAATACTTATTTAATTTAAAATACTTTTGTACCACACATTTCAAATGAAGTTAAGTTCCCATATCACAAGCACACTTCGACAACTATTTACATACATACCCATATAAATACCAAGGGGTATATTAAATCGAAAATTGTTGCGCCATGCCAAATCATAAGACGCTTGTTAAAAGCACAATAAGTGGCTAGAGAGTAAGTGGCATAACAACGTCTACAAAAATTAGAGCAGTGCAGTTTTAAAGAAGATCTTATTGGAATCTTAAATATTTCAAGAACAAATTTTTTTTGAAAATACAACGTTAAAAATTATTACAACAAGCTTTTAATATAAAGACTGAATCAATTGACCAATGCATTGAACCGTCTAATGTACTACAAGCTCACATACACGCACGCACACAAACAAACCCACAAACCTAAATAGCAGCAATAATTGTATAGAAATAAAAACAAAAGTTGTAAGCAATTTGATTCATTGGTAAACAAAAAAGCGAGCAAAACAAATAAAACTACTTCTTACGAAAATAAAACATTAAATAAAAAAAACATTTACATTCTCACTCACTTTTGTTGAGTTTAAAAGAAATAGACGGACAGAAAAGACAAACAAAACAGTCAAAAAATACAGACACTAACAGATGGCAAGGAAAATTGTATATCGAAAACGAAAATTGAAAGGCATTTTCAATAAAACACTGACCGTAACCAGACCATGAAAGCTACAAAAACCATTTAAATAAGTGAAAAATACTAAAAAGTTATTTTAATACGAGCATGTATTTCTTTAATTTTAGGCTGTCTGATACAAAAGTATGAACAAAAAAGAACAGAAAATAAATAGAAAAAAAAATATATTAATAACCAACGAAGCATATGAGTGATTTTTAATATCAATTTTGAATGACAGCAAACAGGACATCATTATAATTCTTTTTAGATATTTATTTACTATATTTAATTTTTTTCAACAAGTTTTTATTAAAAAAAAAAGATTGCTTAACATATAAAATTAATTAGCAAAAACAAAAAAAAAAACCTAAAGTTCTTAGTCTACAGTAGAAAAGAAAAAAAAAAATACCAAAATTGATATAAAAAGTGGAAGGAAGAGAACAACAAAGAACAAAAATGTACAAAAGAAAGGATTAAAAATACAAATCATTTCGATATCAGTTCTTGTATTACTCTTCGCCTACAATATGCTCAACAACAGATGTGAAGCAGTGCAGAAAAATAAAATATTTTAAGCTCTCTTTACGAATAATGTAATAAAGTGCTAAAACTACGCCAATGCCTACCGGTACCTGTTTCATTCTTTCTAAAATTTTATACAAATCCAAATTAAAATTATTTAGAACCAAAATGATGTGCAAAAATTAATATATTTTTATTTGTTAATAAACAAATTTGTCAATTAATTTATTTACTCAAAACTACTTAATTTTAAATGAAATATTCCATGCAAAAATAAAAAAACTAATATAGAAACGAGTAACGATACATATCTAAACTGTTCAAATTACAAAAGGCTCTAATTTAATTAGTTTTCTTAAATATTCCATTTACTCGCCACTACTTCAATATCAGTAAGTCATACAAACTTTTAATTGCGATCTGTTTCAACATAAAACCAACAATAAAAACACAAATATAACATGAACAATTTCATTATATTCATTGAAAAATAAATTTTGTCTACGAACGCAAGTGCATAAGTGAGAAGCTGCAATTGTATTTACACGGATTTACTGTATTCGCAAGAAGTGTTCTCTAAAGGATCTGCCAACATTAGCCACATAGGCAACAATATATTTATAACAATGCGTGTTAAAGTGGGCAAACGCATATGGCTGAAGCGGAGACGTTCCAAACGTGACAGTTTTCCAAAACCCAGGTATTTATGTATTTGAAATATTTGATAAAAATTTCTTATCAGGGCGATACATTAAATATCGATGTGCATTTATATGCGCTCTGCTATGGAATTTTTTTTTTCTTCGAGTTTACCAAATGTGTAGGGATTTATAAAAAACTTGCATACTCAGCCTTTTCTAAATTGAAAACCATTTTTTGCATTTGTTGCAGAAGTTTTAGATTCGCTTTTCCTAAATTTATACTTTCTTTATTTATTAACATTTTGTATATGTTTTTAAAATATTAGGAGACTGTTCCAAAAGCAAAACTATTAGAAAATTCTTCATGGAGAATATTTAAGAAACTTTATATGAAAATTCACATTACTGATTAGATTTGTGCGCCTTATCCAATTTAAAATATATAATTTTTTCAGTTTACATTTTTGCAATTAAAAAAAAAATATACTTGTCATGTTATAAAATCAAGTCTGCTATTTCATCAGTTTTGGGCAACTTTGATCGTCTTCGAGAGTAAATTGCTTTTTATTTGGATCTTCTTAGAATTTTGTAGAACCTCATGCCAACGAATAAGGCACCTGTTATGAATTTGGCATAAAAATGTTCACACTTTTTGGTTACTGGGTTTTTATACAATTTTATACGATGGTTTAATTGTTATTAAGAACAATATAAATGAAGTCAGCAAGAATCTTGTAGACGATAGCTTATGCGTGCCTGAGCTATAAAAACGAATAGCAAAGATAATTCTTTACGACTCTTAAGGATAAGTATCCATTATTATGGACCACCATCAAAAATTTAAAACGATAAAGTCCTATTGACTAAATTAGTTATTGCTAGACTTTGCAATTGACTTGACAAGTTGTGATTTCAAAACCTGCTCCAGTTATAAAAAATGTTTACTCATGTGCACAATGTCTATACTAAAGTATCACAGCAACCTTCTTCTTTGATATTTCAGCAACCAAAACGTTGCATACAACAGCAGATTTGTGTCCCAATTCACAACCTGTGTCTTCTCTACCATAGAATGGTCGACGTTTTAAGTACTTTGGAGACGATCAAATAAACACATCAAACAAGTTGTGTGTGTGTACAGTCATATTTTTGCGGCTCCACGTACGTGCTATGGCGTCTGTTTAATAAAAAAAAAATCAGAAAATTTCGATTTTTAATATGATGGCTGACACTTACACATAATCACACTTTGACGAGTTTATTTGATAGTCTCTAGGGCACTTTATACTTCTCTAAAAAAAAAAACAGAAAAGGGAACAAACTTTAATAAAATAAAATAAAGTAAAGGAAAGTTCAACTTATAAAAACGAACTGCCATAATTTTTCTTAAAATTATTGAGCAATTCTAGTTATGGAAGTTAGAGAAACAAAATCTAAGGGAATCTCACTATCTCAATTGCGACGATATTCCCTTTTAATAATTAAAAAAAAATATTAAACTAAACTTGCGCAGCTGCTAATTTAATATCGGGGTTCTGTTAGCTCAGTTGTTAGCTACCTGACTCGGCAACCAAAAGATCCACGGTTGAATCTGTGCCAACAGCATCCTACTTCATCGGTAATTGATTAAAAATTAATTAAAATAGTTAATGAAATGGATTTCCTATTTTAATATTTATTAAATTTTGGATTATAATTATCAGAAAAATTATATATAAAAAAAAATTAAATCTATGAGTTGAAAATTCACGTATTTTCAACTGATATAAAAATAAATAATAATTAATAACACTAATTATTTTAAGCCTAAGGTCTTTTTATATATTTTATATTTATTTCAATATTTCGCTACTCCTTTGTGTAGCTTCTTCAGGAAAATTGGTTTTTGTTATTAAAGTGTTATTAATATAAAAATAAAAAAGGTCAAAAAACTAGAAAAATTAATAAATAATAATAATACTATAATGATGCAAATAATTTTAAATACAATAGTTACGACTGACATTTACAACAGATTACTAAAGCTTGCGTAAAATATTGCCCGAATAAGTAAGAAATCTATATATTTGAAAAATACCAGTGTATGGTGAGGTGGTGATAAAGAGAATTATAAAATTGAAACGCGATTTTTATGAAAAGAAATATCGCTACGAATTATAATTTCACAGTTTTCTAGTTACAGTGAAGCTGGACACCTTGCGTATGAGTGATAATTAATTCGAATTAAAACACATTCTGGATGCATTGTACTGTATGAGTATTTTGCCCGGTGGCGTATAATTAATAAAATTAAATAGCAAAACATTTTTCTTTTTTATTCTGTACCAGCACTCAGGGCATGACCCCTACACATGCGGTGCTTTGTGGTGGAACTAGAGGAAAGAAATTAGTGGGAGAAATGATAGGAGGTGAGGCTTCACTAAGTTACAACACTGCTTTGTGGACGTGATTTCTTTTTATTGCAGTGTTGTAGTGTCTCTGACGTCAAGGAGACGTATTAAATTTTGAAGCTTCGTTCTTAGTAGCCATTTTTGGTAATTATTTTACTTCGCCGATGCTACACAATACCGACGAAGGAGGGTGTTCTGATGTGATTGTGGATTGGATACAGCTGAAGCCGTTACTGTTCAGTGACCAGTGACTATACTTTTGCCACTGAAACCTTGCGAGAACAACTGCCACAAAGATGTGCTTTAATAAGTCTGAAATTTGGATTGAACCCAGGAAAAATTTTACGTTTTGTAGTCAACGTGCCGACTACTTCGACCATCGCCACCTCAACACTGGATTAAAAAATTAAATTAGTCGTTGCAATTGCTTATAACGTATTAACATTTACATGACAGTCAGTAACCAATAGGGAATACGTGTGAAGAAGGTGGATAGAAACAGACACGCACGTTTAAATTAATTATTTGTTTATTAAAAATACCAGTGAATTTGTTTCAGTATTCCTTTTCAAGTATCCCATGTAGAACAAGCAGTATACAGGAAAAATTAATTTACGTATATATGTATGTGCATATGTACATATATGTGAATTCAAAGGGAACAAGTGAATGTTGAATGTTGAATGGAAATAATGTTTTGACAGTGCTGAACTGCTAAAGAAGTAATTCATTTCAATGACTTTGTCATAGTTAATATGAATTTCTAAGAAATGTGTTAAGTCCAATTTGTGACGGCTAATACGTAAATTTAATTCTGTAAATCAATTTCAATTGTCCTAAAACGGAACTCATTATAGTTTAAATCACAAAACAATGCATTATCTACATCTCTTCCTAAAGAGTTTTTTAATTACGACAAGTGCTAAGAATTATATACATTGAAATATTAGAAAAGAGGATTGTGGGCTTTAGAGAAGGGCGAGATATTAAGAAGAGAAGAAAATGTTACGCCAAATTTGTACAGCGCCTTAACTATTACGTACAATAAAGCATGATGCATGATGCAGGTCTTTGTGTAATAATTTAGACAGTGTGCCAAAATCCTACTTAAGCAAATGGCTTCAGCGTTTTTGAACTAGTGCAGGGTACATGTTTAGAAGGAGAGCATCAATTTATAAATGTTCGTGCTGCCTAAAACACTAAAATCTATTTCAACTTTCTATTGTCATCGGAATATTAATTGCTTTCATATGCTCTATGCAATAAATTTATTTTTAGAAATAAAATTATGTTATTTTTCCTCTCACAATTCTCTTAATTTATTATCTTCGTCTTAAGAACAAAGTGAAAATTACCAATGTGTTCATTATGCCCAGATACATTTATTTATCCTTAAACCGAAATGACAAGTATATGCCCACATAGACATCCTCGTACGGCAGCTGCAATTAATCAATTTAGAAAACCATGTTAATCATTTGGAGTTAGAAAGACAGGCAATTGTTAATTCGCCAACAAAATAATAATTTTAACTCCACTCAACATTATTTTCATCAACCACAAGAGATATTTTCTTAAAAGTTGGCATTTTTCTGTTCGAGAGCTTCTGCAGTTGCTTTCTAATAAATGGACTCATTCGAAATTCTGGGAAATTGTTAACGATACTGACAATAAGTATGTTAATATGTCCTGCGTACTTCTCCATTTGAGCAATATAACTGTTGAATTTCATACATCCATATTGTAACATCAAAAAGTTACTCGACAACGGCACTTTCCTAATCATTTAAGGTCGTGAATTGAAAAAAAAACCGCCCCCACCTTGTCTTATTCCTGAACTGTAGAATTTTTTCAATATATTTCAGGTTTGTGACAATTTCATTTGGAACAACTCAGTTTGCGAATAATTTAAATTTAGTTGTTGTGTTAAAACATACAAACTGGACATTTCTAAACACACATAAAGAAAAAAGAAAACAGAAAACATAAAGTGAAGTTTTTACTAAACACAAATAAATATTAAAATATAAAAACATAACAAATATAAAATAGAACTATCACAAACAATACATATAAAAATAAATTTAAACAAACCAACAAATACTACTCAAACATAAACAACAACAACAACAGTACGTGGCATTACTGTACAGTGCATTGTTTTCTATATGAGTGCAAGCGATTGCTCGAACAAAGCAAATGTGAAAAAACAAAACGGCAGACATGCATACATAATTGTCAACTCTGAAAGCAAGAGTAGTGAGAATATTTACGATCCTAAATGCAATAGAGATTATTTAACCCTGAAACCGACCACTGGTCCAATTTTTGCTGAAAAAAGTGCAAGTGATTCAAATTTGAATAAGTGTACAGAAGATAAAATAATTGTATCGCGCCCATTTTCTCCCATAAATAAAAGTACGGATCTTCCGTCGTGTTCAAATTTTTCAATCCATAAAATACCTACTGGAATGGACCGCTACATCACGATCACTAAGCGTAAATCCAGTCCTAGGGCCGCCAATACTGAACCCGACCCTAAAATGCCACGAACCAATGAGGGTCAAAATAGGTTTGCCATTCTTGGCAAAATGGCCAATAACAATACGGAAAAGCCAGAGCAAAGAGCAATAAAACCGCCACCAATATATTTGCGAGAAGTGTGTACTAATTCTTTGGTGAGTAAATTGTCAAAGTTGATAGGTAAAGATCACTTTTACGTGGTCTCTATTCGCAAAGGTAACGTGCTGGAGACAAAGATTCAGGCCGACAGCGAGAAAGGCTATAGGGCCATAGTGAACAATTTTGATGCGGAAAAAAAAGGTTACTACACTTACCAATTGAAGAGTGCAAAGGGCTTAGTGGTGGTCATTAAAGGTATTGACAATTCTGTGCCGACTGAGGATATTAAAGATGCCCTGAAGAATGCGGGGTTCGATGCTAAATCAATTTTCAATATAATTAACCGAGAGAAAATTCCTCAGCCAATGTTTAAAGTTGAAGTTGCTTTCGACTCAACTAAATTGAAAAAAAATGAAACTCACCCCATTTACAATTTAAAATTCTTATTGAACCGAAGAATTGTCGTAGAGGAACCAATTAAGCGTAAGGGTCCGCCTCAGTGCCAAAATTGTCAGGAGTTTGGACATACAAAATCTTTTTGTAAATTACCATCCGTATGTGTGAGATGTGGAGACATTCACAAATCTTTGGAATGCCCACACCCGAAATCTGACACGAATGTGAGAAAGTGCGGTAATTGTGGTGAAAAACACACCGCCAATTATCGTGGTTGCAAAGTGTTTTTGCAACTAAAAAATTCAAACAAGGCAAGAAGATCAGTGCCAGTACCACTCGAGTATAAGGAAACTAATTTTCCTAATTTGCCAACAACTTCTGCCCGCGCAACTCAAAGAGCTCAGGGTACAAATGTGCAACACGTTAGTTTCGCTGAAACGTTGAAGAAAGGTAATACATCGCAAGAAAGTCATCGAGTTAACTCGTATGCAAACGTTTTGAAGGAAGGTGAGCACAAACCACTGCCCGACACTCAAAGTGCCATCGAGAAATTGATAGACACTATGAACAGTTTTATGTCCAACATGCAGGGTATGTTCCAGCAAATGCTGCAAAACCAGAGCATGCTGATGCAAATTTTGTTGAACAAAAAATAATGGATACGCTGAAAATTTGTTTTTGGAATGCTAATGGCCTGAGCCAGCACAAGTATGAAGTGCAACAGTTCCTACAATCACAACAAGTTGATGTACTTCTCGTATCCGAAACACATTTTACTCAAAAGAACTGTTTCAAAATAAAAAATTATTATAATTATGACACAAAGCATCCAAGTGGCAGAGCTTGTGGAGGGACAGCAATACTGGTTCACAGAGATGTTGCCCATTTTCCCCTACCAGAATTTTCGACGGATCACATACAAGCCACCACCATAAGGTTACCACGTTGTGGTACATCGATTTCTGCCGTTTATTGTCCACCCAGACACTCCATTACTACGGATCAATTTTGGAACTTTTTTCAAACGTTAGGAACAAAGTTTATTGCAGCGGGTGATTTTAATGCAAAACACACCTTTTGGGGTTCTAGACTTATTTCACCAAGAGGAAGGCAACTTTTTGATGCGATATCCCTTCACAATTTGGACGCAATATCTGCAGGTCAACCCACATACTGGCCTACAGACATTAATAAAATTCCAGATGTGATCGACTTTGCGGTCACTCGCAGCATAAGAAGAGAACTATTTCATTTGGTTCCGTCTTTGGATCTTTCGTCGGATCATTCACCTACTTTTTTGAATTTTTTTCGCGCTTCTGAAAATGCAGAGCAGAATAAGTGTTATCATAAAAAACATATAAATTGGCTAAAGTACAAAATGTACATTAGTACCCACTTGCCACAACACTTGTCTTTGAAATCGGAGTCTGAAGTAGAGGATGCTGTAATCCTCACAACAAACATCCTGAAAGAAGCGACAGCAGTTTCCGCATCAAACGTTTTGATAAGAAGCAGGCGTCACTACAACAGTAATGCTACCGTTGAGTCCCTGATAAGGCATAAAAGACAGTTGAGGCGTCAGTGGCAGGAGCTCCGTTCACCTGGCTTAAAGGCACAACTAAATAAATGCCAACGGAAACTGCGTGTTTTGCTGAAAGAGGACAAAGAATTTCAACTGAATGAATATCTGCAAAGGTTGGACACAACAGAGCAAACAGATTATAGTTTGTGGAGAGCTACAAAAAAAATGAAACAACCTACTTCCTACGAGGCCCCAATAAGGTTACATAATGGTGAATTTGCACAGAGTACAGAGGAGAAAATTGAGGAATTCGCCAACCACCTGGAAAACGTATTTACACCAAATGTAACCGCTTCCCGTATTGCGCCGATTGTCATAAACGAAAGAGTACAACGTCCACTGAAATTCCGATTTGCTGAAGTCGAATCTGCTATAAAAACGTTAAAAGCCAGAAAAGCTCCAGGCAGTGACAAAATCACAGGAGCAATGATAACTAATCTGCCACAATCAGCATTGAGGCTGATTCTCTTTATTTTCAATTCTATGTTGAGGTTGGGTACGTTTCCGAAAGCATGGAAACACTCAGAAATCGTAATGATTCCTAAGCCAGGTAAAGATGTTACGCAAGTATCTTCTTATCGTCCAATAAGCTTATTGCCGATACTGTCCAAACTTTTTGAAAAATTGATTCTCGAGAAACTACGGCACCACGTTGACACTAATTCTGTTATCCCACATCACCAATTTGGATTCCGGAAAATGCACAGCACTGTGGCACAAGTACACAGAATAACAAACCTTGTCCGATCGGCTTTCGAGAATAAAGAATACTGTTCGGCACTTTTTATTGATATATCTCAAGCGTTCGACAAAGTCTGGCACGACGGTCTGATGCACAAAATTGTAAACTTGCTACCGGAAAACGTTCACAAATTGTTCAAAAATTACATAACTAATAGATCTTTTCATATAAGGTCGAAATCGGTGATATCTTCCATTAAAAATATCCATGCTGGTGTACCACAGGGAAGTATCCTTGGTCCTTTTCTGTACATTTTATTTACTGCGGATATGCCTACAAGTCAATTGACGCATACATCAACTTTCGCGGATGATACTGCTTTTCTAAGCATACACAAGAATGCAGCAGTAGCAAGCCAACATCTTCAAGCGCATTTGAACCGATTGGAAAAATGGTTATCAAAGTGGAAGATAAAAGTAAATGCTTCAAAGTGCGTCCACATTACGTTTACTCTGAGAAGGGACAATTGTCCTCCCATCACGATCAACGGTGTTACAATACCTGAGGGCAACCACGTAAAATATCTTGGTATTCATCTCGATAGACGTCTTACGTGGACTAGTCACATAGCGGCCAAAATCACTCAACTGAAGTTGAAAACTGCGCAGCTTTACTGGCTTATAGGACGACACTCTGCACTAGGCCTAGATATGAAGGTGCTGTTGTATAAGGCGATTTTAAAGCCCATATGGCTATATGGCGTTCAGCTGTGGGGAACTGCTTCCGCATCAAATGTTGCAAAATTACAAAGAAGACAGTCAAAAATTTTACGAATAATCACAGGTGCTCCATGGTACATGAAAAATGTAAATATCCACAGGGATCTAAAAATTCCATCAATTAATGATGAAATTAAAAAAGTCTGTACGAAGTATAGGACGAAGATCACGGTGCATCCCAATCCACTTGCTAGAGAATTGCTGGTCTTTGAGGGTCACAGAAGACTCAAAAGGACCCAAACGTTTGATCTGATTGGATGAAAATTCTGTGTAACCATTGGGTTGAAATTGCAGTGGCAATGGAAACTATTTTTTTTTTTTTTTTTATAGTATATTTTTAGATTAAGATTTGAACACATTTTGTTAATTTCATATTGAAAGATCCAAAATTCAAAAATAACATGGGAAAAAAAAAAATATTTCAGACAACATGTGAGGGCGTGTGGACAAATAAATAAAACAATTTCAAACACAATAATTTATATCACTCACACATACATGTACATACATATATCGTCATATGAATTCACAAAAGCCATTAGTTAAATAGAAAAAATTTTACAAAATACTTTCAAACGAACTGCTACGCTTGCACTTGGGAAATCCAAATTTTATTGACAAGAACGTTCTTTGTAATTGCAGGAGTGTAAAATTTTGCAGGTACATGTATTTTCGTACCGTGCATCATAATCAATCAAACAGTCGATTTCGAACTTAGGGCTTTTTTGAAATGATATGGCGATATACTCGTACACATCTAAACTGTATAAAAAAGTACAGTCGAACTTCTCTATAGCGAACTTCTCTATAACGAAATCTTCTCTATAACAAATAAAATTCGTGAACACAACATTTTTGTGAGTATTTTTATACATTTTGATCTCCCTATAACGAAGTTCTCCCTGTAACGTACAATTTGTTAAGACCTGAATCGAATTTTTCACACTAAATAATCTCTCTGTTGCGAAGTTTTTAACAATCGATTTTTTGCATCAATTTAGTCACATATGTATGTATGTATTCATAAAAAAAAATTAATGTGTTCATGTACAAACAATTTTTTTTGTCTTAATAAATATATTTTCTACATTACATTTAGAGACAGAACAAAAATTGTTAGAACTATAAACATATAGTTAATTATTAAAAAGATATAGAAAAAAGATTTTTATTATTATTATTAGTATCACTATAATTATTTTTGTAATTATTGTTTTTAAATATTTTATTATATGTAACATATTCGTAAAAATGTATTTTGGATTTGGTTGAAAAACAGATTTCAATACAAAATCGAATATTTATACCTATTTCAAATCCAGAATATATTTTTATGAATATTGGTATAAACACAATTGTGACGAATGACGAACTTCGCACAGCACGACGAACTTATCATCAAGAATTCGTTGCGAAAATTCGTCGAATAAGACACAATTAGAGCGAAAATAACAGCTGTTAATGTCATTTAAAATTATATGTTATTTAGATACATAAATAAATAAAAATTGTTAAAACATGAACAAAAACATTTTACGTTTTGAGCCCGTTATTAAAATTATAAACATCATGTTCATGATGGTAGAAACTTTTATTTCAATCAAATTCCACCAATTTTCATTAATTAATGAATTTTCTAATACATTGTTGTTTACATTTAGCAGGTGACAGTGTGACCATATTTCAACAAAAAAAAAATTCATTGATATGAGAAGATAAAATAATGACAAAAACGAATTAAAACAATACTGTATATAATTAAAAAAGTGGTTATTGAATTTATGTCCTGTAAATAAAAAAGAAAACAATTCTTAAAGCAAAAAGTTAATATATTTACTATACACTAAAAAATATAAAAGGATGCACCAATTTATTCGTCATTCGTCGGCGTAAGAAATAGAAATAAACCTATCGCAAAGTTCGTTGTGCACGACGTATTTCGTCCAACGTACATATTGTGTGTATTTTCATTTACACAAATGTGTTTTATTTGCAACGACGAATATTCGTTACGAAAACTTCGTCGTTCGTCCCAGTTGTGTTTATAGCATATGGCTGTTAATATTTTTATTTTGAATTTTCATTGACAAGAACTGTCATTTGAACAAGAATTTAAAAAAAAAATATTTTTTCATTATAAACAAAAACCAATTTTCCTGAAGAAGCTACACAAAGGAGTAGCGAAATATCGAATCAAAATAAATATTAAATATATTAAAAAGACCTAAAGCTTAAATAATTAGTGTTATTAATATAAAAAGAGGTCAAAAAAAATAGAAAAATTATATTTTCTACATAAAAAAATGTAGTCAAAATTTACTGCAGTTTCTCTATAACGAATTTTCTCTATAACGTAGAAATTTGACGGTCCCCAACTGCTACGTTATAGAGAAGTTCGACTGTATAATAAACTTCTTTGGAATACTTTATTATTAAATTGGCACAAGGGGACTACGTTAACATTTTTTATGTTTGTAATTGGCATAGTTTAATTGGCACTTTGCAGGATGTTTAATGACATTGGCCACTAGAAAAACATTTCATAAAATGGACAAGATGATGGCTTAGAAATAAGGCAATTACAAAATATAAATCCCTGCTACGATTATTGTGAAACATGTTCTATGATACATAAAAAATGAAGTAGAGAATTTATTTTTATAAATATTTTCGAAACGTCTGATTAAGTAATTTAGTGTAACTCTAAAGACCTTCAGAATGCTACAGTCTTCGTTCGCACAGTATTTCATTCAAATATTCTTAAAAATCACTCTCCATCGCTCACAGTTTTGAACAGAATGAAACGTTTGACCTCAAATAACCTCTACAAATTAAATTAAAAGCACCCATCTGCCATTAAAAAGCAAAATATTGGCAAATGTCCGACACTTTAATTAACTATTACACGGCCTTTACAACATATTTCACTTTTTTGTTAACTGAAAAATTTCGAAATTAGTTTCTGGTTCACGATTTCCTGGTGATGAGTTCGCCTTTTCATAAGACTGAGGGTGGCGATGGCACGACGGATGGTAGTTTGCACGTTGACTACTAAACCAAAAACAGAGCTGAGTTCTACCACAGTTTCAGACTAAAATTTTAAAATAAAAATAAACATCTCGCATTTTTTCTGATGTGCATATGTGTGTCTTTGTGTGTCAGTTGTTGTCGCAAGGTTTCAGTGGCGAGGGCATAGTCACTGGTCACTGAACAGTAACGGCTTCAGCTGTATCCAATCCACAATCACATCAGAACGCCCTCCTTCGTCGGTATTGTGTAGCACCGGCGAAGTAAAATAAATATTAAAAATGGCTACTAAAAACGAAGCTTCAAAATTTAATACGTCTCCTTGACATCAGGGGCGCTACAAGACTGCAATAAAAGCAAATAACGTGCCATAAGTAGTATTGTAAGACAGTGAAGCTTCACCTTCTGTCATTTCTCCTACTATCCCATTCCGGTAGTTCCAGCACAATGCAATGCATGTGTAGGGGGCATCTCCTGAGAGCTGGTCCAAGATAAAAACAAACAAAATTAACTTAAAGTAAATTATTTACGAATTTTTGCAGAAAGTCAAAATTTACCAATTTGACGAAGAAATAGGATTGTTGATTTTGTATTAGAAGGATAAATGTCAGTCAGATTTCTTTGAACTGCCCAGTGCATTGTACTGCCCATGATTCGAATATGCAAAGTTTAGTTACCACTTTTAATTGAAATCTAACCTGATCGATTTGTTAATAAAGAATTTTCATTTAAAGTTACCTACATAATTTTTTCAGTGTGTTTACATTCGTATGCGAAGAACGTAAACGGTTTAATTCCTTTTGACAATTATCTTTCTTATTGACAATGTACTTGCATATTAAGTACAAGGAAAAGCTATTAAAGGACACAAACATTTGTTAAATAGCAAAGATGATTTCGAGCCAAGCGGGAATGAATTGCGTGTCTGCAATTGCTGGAGTATTTATTGCATGTAATGAGACTGATACTAACGCCTCACACAATTCTGCAACAACTTAATAGCTGCAGTATCACTATCATACTTCAAGTACCATTTTTTAATTAAATACAGACACTTTAACATCTGAACTTGTAAACGGCAAAAAAAAAATAACTATTCCAAGAGCACACTCTCTAGTACGCCAAGTGCAGAGGGTTATCAAAGAAAGAAAATAAATATCTGGGTCAATTACTGTGACAAGGAAAACTTTTTAAACGTTTTGACTTACAGCGGGACACAAAACCAGGAGTTTGTAAATTAAAACTAGTTCCAGTGAACACTATTGCACTGACCTGAGCACTGGTCCAAGAAAAAAATTGAAGCTAATGCGTCAAGGAATCATGATTCGCATGATATTGAGATGAAATCCTTATAAAAATTTTTTTTAATTCAGAATTTCATTCCCAATAAATCTCTAGTTCGTAATGGAGAAAATAAGTTTTTAAACAACTGATAATTTTGTAAGGAAAACTGAAACCAAAGGAAATGTCAGCCAGTAATGCCAAAATTACCAACCACAGCCAACATAATAATAACCCTGGAATTTTACTCCCATTTGTTTCTAAACTTACAGCAAATGGCATTAAATTTATTGTTTCAATTTAATTTTTTTTAATGGGTCTCAGATAGTCTATTCATTCTGCCATACGAATAACACAATCTTCAAATCACAAAGTCCACTGTGAGTTTTAATTTTGCCGAAGATTTATATGACCATCTGCCATGTTAGCTTAACACCAAGTGAAATTGCCCCTATGGGCACAAAGAAAGCAGCCACCCTCTACACATCCTCGTAGATTGCAATCTTTATTCATAGTTATCGCTGAAGCATAGGCACGTCGCTGATGAGCTTCCAACTATTCAGAACCACTGCGAGTTCAAACTTCCAACCCTATCCACTCTTTCGCAGATGACAGCAGCCTTTCTCACTCATATTCATTTAGTCGTAGGCCAACATCGACTATGATCACTTCGCTGAGGCAGAATATGAGTGACTCATTGAATTGTGACCTCATGAGAATATCGCAATGGGGTCTGGCAAACAGGGTCGATTTCAATGCTCAAAAGACCCAATGTAGCATGCTTACACATCGACGCATGCCCGATGACGCTGCGTCATCTGTAATTATGGGCGGTATAAACATCGAGGAATCAGAAGCTCTTGATGTTCTTGGCATGAAAATTCAGTGCGATGTTCGATGGACTGAGCACATTTTTCAGGTATCAAAAGAAGCATTCAAGTGCCTCGGTTTTTTAAGACGGTGCAAGACATACTTCACCCCATCTGATCTCCTCACTATTTATACCGCCTACATCCGACCGAAAATGGAATACAACTGTCATGTTTGGGCCGGTGCTTCAAAGACTATTTTGAAGTTACTCGACCGGGTCCAGGAGAGAGCGAAGAAACTCATAGGAGACAGTAGGGTAGCCAACTCTATTAACTCTCTTGAGCATCGTCGCAACGTGGGGTGCGTTTCGTTGTTCTATCGTTACTATAATGGGATGTGTTCTGATGAAATCAGGGAACTTGTTCCCGAAACCCGATCATTCACGCGCACGACGCGTTCATCATTAAGAGCACATCCATTTGCAGTCAACTTGACAGCGAACCGCACTACGCATTACAGGGAGAACTCATTTTTCGGCCGAACATCGCGTATGTGGAACAAACTCCCTGCCGAGGTCTTTCCTGTAACTTATGACATGGGAAAATTCAAATCAAATGTCCATTCACACTACTCCCTCTATCCTCCTTCCCATAACCTGTTTTCCTAGTTCCAGCACAATGCATCGCATGTGTAGGGGTCATCCCCTGAGTGCTGGTCCGAGATAGAAAAAAAAAAAAAAAAAAAAAAAAGACATAATCGGAGATATCGAAGAAACTGAAGAAAATATAAAGTCTAACAGTTTGGAAACCAGGGAGGTACTAGATAATGTTCCATGTACAGGGTGGCGCAGAATGAACTATATGGTTTAAATGCTTTACAACTTTTTTATTTGTGCGATTATTATAATTTTCCTTAAAAAAAATACAGTATATAATTGGGGAATTTTTTTGCAATTAGCTGTGAAAAATGATATCCTGTAAGTGATGTCCATTTTCTGCTTCGCACATACGTGATCTTTTTAGCATATTTTCCACAACTTTTCGCAAAATTTCGGGTGTTATAGCCATGATTTTATTTCGATTGTTGGATTTTAGTTGGAGTTATGGTTCTTGGTTTGTTAACGTACACTCTTTCTTTCAAATATCCCCAAAGAAAACTGTCTGGAGCTATTAAATCTGGTGAACGTGGAGGTCAGTTAAAATCGCTTGTGCGCGAAATAATGCGTTCGCCGAATATATCCCTTAACAAAGCCATTGAGGCACCTGCAATATGTGCTGTGTTCGATCGTGTAATGTTTCATAATTAATTCCCCAAGTCGTCTTCATAAAATGCTGAAAAAAAACAAAGAAAAAATAATAATCAAAAAAGTTATAAAGAATTCAAACCATATAGCTCATTCTGCGCCACCCTGTATAACCAGACAACGTGCTAGGGCTTTATTTTCTATATTTAATCAAGCTCCGTTGTTCAGTTATTTAATACATTGCCCTAAAAATATTATTGTACCACTTTGTAGCTGGTATGGTTGCAAATATGGTCGTATGTAATGCAGCCCTTGAACCAAATCATTGAATTAAGTATTTTTGCTGGAATCACTCCCCAACTGGATTAACAATTTAATGATTTTAACAAGGTGTGACACTAAAATAATGGATACTTGAGGAGTTATAACTCTTTTATTGTGTGAAGTGGTTATTTTTTAAGCAGGAAGATCTAATAACTAAATTTACTTTTTTCTTCTTTAAGTTGAAAAAGTTTCGTTATTTGAGTATTCTGTACCAAACTCGAATTGCAGATATAATGCTCAAGCTGTAATTGATATAGTTTAATTTCATGTTATTAATTTATATTTATATTTATATTTATATTTATATTTATATTTATATTTATATTTATATTTTAATATTTTTAAATACTAGTAAATATTTTACTAAATTCAACAATTTTATGCTATTAACGTATTTCTAAGGAATATTATTTAAAATTAAAGATTCCAATAGTTCTTAAATTATTTGCTGTCTTTAAGGAATAATATTTCTAGTTGACTTGAATTAAGAAAAAAAATAATATGCATATTTTTATTTTATTTCTCCAAAAAGTATTTACTTTTTTTTTGTTTAAAATAATAATAAATAAATTAAATCACATGATTTAGAAATTTAAGACCTCTTTTCTAAATAACTAATTATTTTTCGGACATTCTAATACAAATAAAGGAATCAGTTCAATTAAATTAAATTTATTTAAATTAAATTTGGCACAATCGTAAGTCTTTATGTCGAGCCCTTGGTGCAATACCGTCGTAACTCAAAATTTGAATTTTTGAGCTGGGTATGCAGAAATGATCTTTGGGGAAATATATATCTAAAGGAAAAAAGATTATGGTTTTATCTCTAACTGTTCAGATTCTACAGCTACAAAAGTCTTTATTGCCTCCAGCTATTTGCAGCAATATTTTTTTTTTATCTTGGATCAGCACTCAGGAGATGACTCCTACACATGCAAAGCATTGTGCTGGGAACTATAGGAAAGGGATAGTAGGAGAAACAACAGGAGCTTAATTAATTATTTTTGCAGCTCTGCTTTCGCACGTTCTTTGTTTATACTCGTAGCAGTGCTGAAGCTTCGGTTCAGTAGCCATTTTTATTATTGCTTTACTTCGCCGGTGCTACACAATACCGACAAAGGAGGGCGTTCTGATGCGATTGTGGATTGCTGAAGCCGGTATTGTTCAGTGCCAATGACTTTGCCTTCGCCACTGAAACCTTCCGACAACAACTGACACACAAAGACACACTAATGCACATCAGAAAAATGCGAGATGTTTATTTTTATTTTACAATTTTAGTCTGAAACTGGGGTTGAACCCAGGTCTGTTTTTGGATTCGTAGTCAACGTGCCATCGCCACCTTCAATATTTATTTTAAAAATGATATATTTCCTTTATGACAAGAAATTTACAAACAGAAAACATTACAAAACATGCATCTTTAATTAAAAACTTGTAAAAAAAATAACTTTAGTAAACGAAATTATTATCAAAAAGATGGCTCAAAACTTCAAATGCATTTTTCTCAGTTCACGATTTTTTGAGTTACGACGGTATTGCACCAAAGGCTCGATGTGGCGAATAGTTTTTATGGTAATGTCTAATTTTTTGCTGGGAGTTTATAGTTATACGACAAGTACTTGTGCTATTATTCGTATTACGTTGACGCAGTCGCATTAAAATTACTCTCTGAGGTGCTCGATGAAGTGTTTACATGGAGTAGTTTTTCGGTTAGTCCGATGTAATGAATAGGTGGTTTATATGGTGGTAATGTTAAGTAGTCCATGTTCTCTATATTCATTGGTTTAGTCGTAGACTAGTCCTACTCCTCTATGGGCTGCACTTTACCTTCATGTATAGACTAGTCGCGTTCATTCCCAGGTTGGTTTTTACAAACGAGTACACATATGGGTATTAGTAATATATTCCACGTAAGAGTTGCTCTTTAATTCAGTGACTGATTTGTGACATGTAAGTTTTATTGGTACCAGTATAAAGCGATGGCTGAAAACTACTGATTCCTTTGGTTGGGATATGCAGGATTTGTCACACCCGTAATTCTTTGAAGAAAACATTCCAAAATTGGGGTATAAATCTTTAGTTTTTCCAACTACTTTTCATTTCTTCAACGTGAGTCAAAATGAATTACGATTATTTGTCTTTTATTTTTATATTACTTTATTATTATTATAAATATAATTATTATATTTTTATATATTTTTAAATCGAAAAGTAAACTGCTTTTTGAAGAATTTAGAATTTAGTTTATTCCCAGCAAAACACTACTGAATCGCAGTAAGTATGTTTATGGGGGAATAATAAGATAACATTCGCTTACAAACCTGTTTTCGTATGGCATGATGTTTGTGCGCAATGTCTCACTTTGAACCATTTCTTTTTAAATGCGTTTTTCAGCGCATTGAATATGTGGTGAAATCATGTAATCTGTATGTAAGGCACACATCCGAATTCCTTCCGTCGGTTCATTATGTTCATTGCACTTCGTAAAATTGATCATTGTATTATTGCCTTACAAGAGTGCTACTTTATCATGCTCTAAAGTAAGGGAATGTTGTTAACACTAAAATATTTTTTTTTCTTCTTGTATTGTTAAACAAGCCAAAAATAAATTTGTATTTTTTACTACAGATAATTGGTTTTGTCAAGGCAATACACATGTGCTTATTGTTAATGCTAATCATAAGGCAGAAAATGTAAATATTGCATACAAAATTTTAATTATTTTCTGTTGGGTTTTTTTTTTGTACATTACGTAATTCTCAAAAATTTGTTGGGAGTTTTTGTATAAACGTCTGGAAATTTTTAGCTTTTTTTAAAAAATTGGTTTAAAGTCCAGTGACGATTTTGGTGTTACCACCAAATGAAATATACATACATATAAACCAACTTAATCATAGAACAAAACATAGACGAACATTCATAATTATATTTTTGTTCAACTCTTATTGTCTAGTAGTTGCACGTTGACTCTTCAACCAAAAGGTCGAGCATTCAGTTCTCGTCTTTTGTCTCCGTATTTGAGTAATAAAATGTCGACAAAATAATTGCAAATTTGTACACGAATTAAATTAGTACTCTTTAGCACTCTTGTTTTACAATTACTTTTGTTACTCACTGTAAGAGGTTCTCGTTGCATGTATTTAGTTTGAATATACAATTGCTTTACAGTAATTTGCTTGTCTCAAGATAAGAGAAAATAAGAAAACAACAGTCTTTGCCAAATGCATCTTCTAAAAATGTATGTATATGCATGTAAGCAGGTCAATACATAAGTATGTAAGTATGTAAGTATGTAGTAGCAGCATGACAGATATTCTAAACGGAACTAATTAAACAGCTTGTGGATTAAATCTACCAGGGAACCTCAACTACTCATACTGTTGCATGTTTAAAGAAGTTACTGTCGACGTACAATAATTTGAATCTCAATTGGAACGAACAACGAATATTGCACAGCACAACGAATTAGTCGGGAAGAATTCGTTGGGTAAATTCGTCGAATAAGCCACAATTAGTTGGAGAATAACAGCTTTTAAAATAAAAACGGTCACTCTATACTTTGAATGAGCACTTCCTGGAGGTGGCTCGGGCAGGTGGCGCAATGAGGCGGTCTGCACGTTCGCAAGGACACTATGCCCTCGGTTTGATGTCAGATGGTCTGGACAGCTGCTGGAGTTACCGAGGCGGCGCCTGAAGAGGCTTACCGCCACTATGACTTGACACTGGCCTATTGAAATTCTTGCAGCACGCATGGGGATACCGTACAACTACTTCTGCTGTGGGAGCAGCGATGAGGAGGAGGAGGAGGACGGACCTCCTCAGAGACCTGCGCCTCTGCGTGCTATCTGTGATACCTCCTATAGATCGTATAGTAAAAATTTACTTAAAACTTCGCAGCACAGGAAGTACAAATCCGGTCTCTGCTCTGTCCTGTTCCAGACAGCAGCTCAGATTGTATTGTGGGGATGTCCTAGTCCACTAGCATGTATGCCGACCGTCCACGGGTCCATCAGTACTTTGGCCAAACGTCAGGAGTTCTTGGAGACTTTTATTTATTATTTGTTCTAAGCATTTATCGTAGAAGCATTGCCACATTTCCTTTGCTTAAGGTTCAGTAATCAACATTTAATTTTGAATAATTTCTTTTACAAATGAAAAAGTCTGCTTAACACAAATATTCTTATGAGCTGCAATGTTCCCGAAATGGTGGGCGAGAACTTTTTCAGTGTTATTTATTTCAAAATTAAAGGGTAGCAGATTTATAACGATAGAAAAGTTATTTCAAAAATATTTATATCGCACACGTATTTAACTGTATGCATGTGTGAATGTGTGCACTTGCGTATCTTTTGTGCGTTTCATGTCTCGTAAATGTTCGACCTTTAATAAATCAATAAATTCAATTGTAACCTTTTTCTTTCTAAATTATTAATTCTTTGTGGCAGAATGAAATGCTTTTATTAATGAATTATTAAAGTGTTAACAACAAATAACTACGTTGGGCAGAGTGTGTATAAAATTTGGTACCACCATTTTTGGATTGTTAAGGTAAATACACAGGGTGGCGATGGTCGAAGTAGTCTGCACGTTGACTACAAAACGAAAAATTTTCTTGAGCTCAACCCCAGTTTCAAACACATAAAAACTTCTCGCATTTTTTCTGATGTGCATTTGTGTGTCTTTGTGGCAGTTGTTTTCGCAAGGTTTCAGTGACGAAGGCATAGTCACTGGTCACTGAACAGTGACGGCTTCAGCTGTATCCAATCCACAGGCACATCAGAAAGCCCTCCTCTGTCGGTATTGTTTAGCACTACCGAAGTAAAATAAATACTAAAAATGTCTACTAAAAAACGAAGCTTCAAAATTTAATACGTCTCCTTGACATCATAGACGCTACAACACTGCTGAAAAGACAAATAACGTGCAAAAAGTGTTGTAAGATAGTGAAGCTTCACCTCCTGTCGTTTCTCCTACTATCCCCTTCCTATAGTTCCAGCACAATGCATCGCATGTGTAGGGGTCATCTCCTGAGTGCTGGTCCAAGATAAAAAAAACATTGGAACTAAGAATCAGTTAAAACTTACGCATTATAACTAAACGGCGGACAGTGCGTCGTTCCCATAAATGAAATATAGTACAGAAATTTATTACGGCCAAATCAAAATATATACGAAATTTTTACAAAATAGGACAACGGACATGCACAGCTGCCATATGCGGATTTAAAACAGAAACAAAAAAACTTTTTTTAAAATACTTATTTTTATTTTAATTTTTTAATAAAAATTTTTTTTGTTTGACAACTGAATTTATAAAAACAAAAAATACAAACTAAACAATAATAAATAAAAAAATTAATATATAAACTACATGACCGTCCCGGCTTCGCACGGAATCTGTTTACTAATGAGAAAAAAAATAATAAGTTTTGCTGTTTTTAGCTGACCCAGCAAACGTTGTTTTGTCATGTATATTATTTCTAGGAAACTTTTTTTTTAGTTCAATAAAAGTAACTATCTGCTATAAGTGTGCGGGAATTTACTTATAATCGAAAGCGTTGCAGACAATGAAAATATGCTTTATTTAGATTAATAAATTAATCTTTATCTAAGTAACGAATATATCTTAAATTACAATTCTCGATAGCTATCTAAAAAATTAAAATATTTAAAATATTTATATAAAAAAATTAAAAATAATTATTAATATTTTTACTGTCAACTGTATAGTGAGTAAGACAGGAGACCGGCTTCGTTCTTATCCCTTTAGAGTCAGTCGCCATATTGGACTGATGATAAACTTTTCAAAATCTTCTCTTCACACCATTTCATTTGATAACCATATTGCAAAAAAGGAAAAAGTAGGTAAAAAAAATAGTGAGAGTAAAGTGGGCGTGGTTTATTTTAGGAGGATGAAAAATAGATGTTGTCCGATTCTCAGACCTACCCAATAGGCACACAAAATTTCATGAGAATCGGTCAAGCCGTTTCGGAGGAGTTTAACTACAAATACCGCGACACGAGAATTTTATATATTCGATTTATTTCAAACTGGCGAAAATTCGATGTTCTGCTGTAAATTTTGAGTTTGAATAATAATTAAAAGTTGTTTTTCTTTTTTGTCTAGTATATTATATTTGAAGTAATAAATCAAAATATTTGTAATTTTTTGTTGGCCTCAAGCTATTTAAAATTTTAGTGAAATTTATGAATTATTCTCTAATTTAGACATTTTTAAAATTCCACAATTTTTTAAGTTGTAGCACAAAGTTGGTTCTAATTTTATAGAACGTATTATATAGTTTTAAAAATAGGAATGAAAAGTATTCACTTTTAATATTTCTGTTTATACTTCATCAAGTTTGGTATGTTTAAACTTTTAATTGAAGTGCATTTTTCAAAGCAGTAAAAAATAAAAACATTTTGCATTTTGAAATTGTAAATTTTTAATCTTTACGAAATTTTTGCATAATATGATTCCTTGGAGATTTGTAACTATAACCCCCCAAAAACGTCAGATCCCAATTATAATATGGATTTTGCTGTTTTTATTTAAGGGGTTCCCCGATCTACATGGATGTCACATAGAAAGGGAAAAATCAAACGCACCATATTTCCCTGTACGTTTAGTGTAGCAATAGTTCATAAAAAATGGTAGTAATAAAATCTCAGTGTGTACGAGGCTAAAAAAATTGGAAGGAAATCGTATGATGCCTGTGAGGGTTTTGAGTTTATATATGGATGTGTCTAACAAAGTACACGAGACAAAAGACGAACTTTTATATAAGATGTTTATTGAACTAATGAATATAATATATAATGCTTAAGATTTACTTATAGCTAACAGCAGTGACACTTATATGTACTTTTATATATGTAAGTATGAAATAATGTGACTGGATTGTATAGGTTAATCACAGGGTGATACCAACAATGCCAGGGAAAGTTCTACATTTTGGCGAGTGATATTGATAATATCACTTTGAGGAGGATCATTAATTGTCTGTGGTTTAAACGAAAATTGAGGAAAAAGAAATTAAATGTATTAGAAGGTTCCTCTGTTGATGTTTAATGTTTGCAACATGATTATTACGCCAGGAGTAAACGCTCCGCTACTGCCCGTTTTATTAATTTTGATATCAGAGAAATTTTTAATGACTCACGATTTCGATGTTCGTATTTATAGCGCATAAATGGCCTACTGTGGAAGTGTGTAAATCACAGAATACTGAATATTGTTCAACCACTGTTGATATTTGTTAGTTTGTGGGCAAATCTTCTGGTCTCCTTACTGTATATATCGCCTACATCCGACCGAAAATGTCATACAACTCTCATGTATGGGCCGGTGCTTGAAACACTATTTAGAAGTTACTCGACAGTGTACAAGGGAGGACTAAGAAACTCATTGTAGTCGGCAGGATAGCCAACTATATTAGCTCTCATGAGCATCGTCACAATGTGGGGTACTTTTGGTTGTTCTATCATTACTATAATGGCATGTGTTCTAATGAAATCTGGGAACTTGCTCCCGAAACCCGGTCTTTCATACGCTCAATGCGTTCATCATTAAGAGCGCATCCATTTCTCGTCGATTGGGCAGGGAAAATTAGTTTTTTGAACGAAGCACGTATGTGCAATAGAATACCCGTAGAGGTCTTTTCACTCACTTTTGATATGGGCAATCGAATATCCGTAAACAATACTCCCTCTACCCTCTTTCCAAGTTCCGGCACAATTCATCGCATATGTAGGCGTCATCCTCTGAGTGCCGGGCCAAGAAAGAAAAAAATATTTTCATGTTCGCAGATAAGAGATACAACACATACTCGTACATAGATTCGTTTCTCCACTTTCATCTGCCGAATCTCCCCTCTGGCAAGAAAACTGCAAATATAAACTCATTGATAAAATAGAATTGTTCAAAATTAATAAAAATAAGACCTTTCTGTCACGCAAAGGGTAAAATTTCTATTACAAAAGGATTGGGTAATTTTCATGCGACACCAGGCACATATTGAATTATATATGGATTTGTATTTATACAAGTTCGTCTGTATTTGTGGAATATTAACTTCAACGGGTTATTTTACAATAATGCATGACAAAGATTTTTATTTTTAATATTTAATACTGTTTATTACTTGTTGGCAATTGTCGGGATTGTGATGGGCCAGTTGCTTAAGGCTTAAATGCATTATAATGCATATGCATACCTGATCTCCTATGTGCACGTACGAGTACAACAAGTGGCAAACATTTAAAAAACTTTAAAATAATTCTAAATAATTTAATAACTTTAACATTTTATATAAAATACAATTTAAAACAATAACCACTTTTTAAGACATCGATAAAAGTTCGCCACGTAAATTATTTTATACCATATTTTGTTAGAAAATCTCTATGAATTTCAGTTGAGCTTCCAAAAGGTTCTCCAATTGATCATGTATAAATAACAGAGTTACGTTTACGAGCTCATTTTCTGCCCCTAAGACGTCGTGAAATATTTATAGATACAGAATTTAATAGCCGCCGTGCAACATTTATTTCTACATTCGGGATTGTTACTAAAATTTTTAAAATAGACATAATTTTATACAATTTTAAAAATAAAAATTATTGTACTTAAAATGTGGTAAGAAGTCAATATGCAACGATGCAAGCAATAGACAAAAAAGAACTAACAGAGAAAACACAAGTGATCTGCTGTGATTGACCATTCATAAATATAAATTTTCACTTTTTATCAGCTGTTGGCAGAGTAGTGAACGTGTTGACTCTGCAAACAGAACATCCGCGGTTAAAAACTCCGAGATCAGATGTATCGAGAGTGTTTTCAATTGCATGCGTGCGCCCACCTTCGACGATATGTTTTGTTGTGTAGAATTAAGCTCTATATCCTTCGGTCACGTCACCACCTATCTATTCCTTTCCAACTAGTTCCAGTGCATGCGCAACATATGTAGGAGACATCCTCTGAGCACTGGTAACAAACACTCAGGTAATGAACATGCATACTAAAGATTACCCTCATTAAAAAATTGTTCGATGGCAGGAATAAAGTTTGAACGCACGACCTTTGTCCTATATAATCAACGGGGTTTCTGCTTGCTTAGTAGTTAGCCTTGATGCAATACCGAGTCATACCAAAAAATTAGCAATTGTGTCGATGGCGTTAAATAATAAATAATATCGATCACTTCATAATGCGTCAAAATTAGATCAAATCCGCAGCAACCATCATTTAGGAGGAGAAAATTTCTACTCCATCATAACTACTCCATCAACAGCCCACAACAAAAGTATTATTAAAGCGTATTCAACGAGGATGTATTAAATTAAAGCAATTCCTTCAAATATGGGATGTATATAGATACGAATATTTATGAGTGAATATTTACATTCGCCTAATTGCTCATTTTGCCAAATAGCAAACACGTTTTCGCATTAAAGTATTAGTGTGTGCTTACGAATGTGTCTGTGTGTTATTTTATCATGATATTGATAGTATGTGAAACATAGCTTTCATAACACTGCACAATGGGAACTTTTAATGTTTTCCGTCAGCAGAAATCTGAAGTGCTTCGAGAAATTAAACAAATTTTATCAATCCTTGAATACAATTTTATATCTTATGTTTTGGAATGGAATCTTTTGTAATGGTTGAATTTAACTCTGTGCATATACACTAGAGCCCCGATTAACTAGATAATGTGAACCGCGGAAATGCGACGCAAATCATATGACTTTTGTAAGAAAATTCTCTGATTTTTTGGTGGTTGGGTCAATAATTTCGACATTTAGAAAATTAAATTCCTGTCAAATTTTCGATTTGAATAAGTAATTAAATTATCAAAACCAAATAAGCTCTTCGTTTGATCAATTGTCATTATCTATACCTTGGCAGTGCACCCAAAATAAGCAATATGAACGCTAGTCATAGACATATCAGTTGCCTTTTGAGGTTTTGTACTTCGATGGTCTCTTTTAGCAAACTTTATGAAAGTGAAATCTACTGACACTCCACCATTTGTGTATTTGGTAAGAATTCAAAATTTATCGTGATCATAGAGTATTTTGTATTGTTTTTTATCTTGCACCAGCACTTGTGGAGGTGACCACACATGCGATGCATTGCGCTAGAACTAAGGGAAGGCATAGTAAGAGAGTAAACAAGTGGCGAAGCTTCACTATCATACAACTCTGCTTTTGTGCCTTTGATGTCATGGAGACGTACTCAATTTTGAAGCTTTGTTTTAGTAGCCTTTTTAAATTATTTACTTTGCTGGTGCCACACAATACCGACGAAGGAGGGCGCTCTGATGTGCCTCTGGATTGGTAACAGCCGAAGCCGGTACTGTTCAGTGACCAGTGAATATGCGTTCGCGACGTTCATTAAGGAAAATAAGAAATAGGGTAGGAGAAAGAATGGAGCCTTGTGGTACCCTTGAACTCGTTGGATGAGATTCCGTCTATAACAACTCTTATAGCGCGATCCCTGAGAAAGCTCGATATAAATCGACAGAAGATATCACCGACACCAAAAGCAATAAGTTTGGACAAGAGTGCTCTATGCGACACTCTGTCAGATGCTTTGAAATATCTACAGCCACTACCTTTCATTTTTCCGAGAGGAAGGCCAATAAGTCTCACGTGGAACGTCCTCCACGGAAACCATATTGCCGGCCGTTAAGTAATCTATTGGACTCTAGATACTTCACAAAATGAAAAGTTTGCATGCTCTCCATTAATTTTGGAAATGGTAGAGCATATTGCGTTTGGGAGATAATTTTCAGGGTTGTTTCCCTCTCCCTTCTTGGGGATCGGTATTACATTAGCAACCTTCCAGCACTACGGAAATTTGCCCGCATGGTATGGGGAGCTGAAAAGGATTGCCACAGGACGGGATAATGCCGAAAAACACTGCTTCAAGACAAGTGTGCCGGAATTTCATCCGGCACAGTAGAATTATTTATGTTGAAACTGCTGAAACCATTTTAACTGATCGAGCTCTAAAGTATATCTTTGGAATAGTTACGAATGCACTCTCACAGATTGTGGTGGATTGCTTTCCGGCAGTGAGAATTACCTGCAAACATTTCAAGCACGAGGTTAGTTTTATCAACCGCGTCAGTGTATATTTTATCATCTTTTAAAAGAGGCGGAATAGAAGAACTACCATTTTCTTCTACTCTTTTAACGAATGACCAAAAACTTTTACTTCCCCGATGGGCAGTAAGAACTTCAGCGCGAAGATGTTGCTCGTACAAAGCTTTTGCACGTCTTAGCACTTTGGCACACGAAGATCTCGAACTTTTGCGCATCAAATCAGTATCCACGTTTTTGTCATTCCACCAGATGCTAAATGCTTCTTCTCTGGATCTGACTACAAGTCTGCACGTCTGATTAAAGCAACACTTCGGTCTATGCTTAATCGAAATTTGCTTCGATGGTATGAACATTTCCATACCAAGCAATATTATGTTTTCTACCATTTTTGCCATGGCATTGACGTTATTGTCAAGAAAGTAAAGCTTCCAATTTAAATGCCGGAAGAAATCGTTTAGCTCAGCTCAAAATGCCTCCTCGTAAATATATTTTAAACGTTTCGTAGCTGATCGTGAAACGTTAAGAAGTTCCGCAAACGAAAAGGAGGCAGAAATGGTGCAATGATCCGAATTTCCGAGAGGTGCGCTAATATTCATTTCACACTTATCTGGGTGTGAAGTGAGAAAAAGTGCGAGGGTGTTGTGTTGGTGCCCGTCAACGCACGAAATGTGTGTTGGTTCATTCACTAATTGCGCAAGGTGATTGCGCGCAGCGAATATCTCAGCATATTAGCCTTCTGGCGTTGAATGGCTCGAATGACGAAGCCAAGATAAATTATGGACTTTGAAATCACCAGCAAAAACGATTTCACTGTTCGGGTAATTTTCGGAAAGGGTATCGAAGCTGTATATAATTTTATACCTTTCCCTTTGGGCTTCTGTAAAGAAAAATGATTTCCCCTGATTTTGAATTTAACCCAAAGACAGCTAAATTCGAAATCTTGGATGCCTAAATACTGCTGGCACTGGTACACAACTTCATTGCATATACAAATCGCAGGACCCCTATGTAGAATGAAAAAGAGATAGGAGGTGATACCCAGGCATGTGAGAACCCTGTGGGTCAACATCCTCAGACACCTGTGTTTCACTTAAGGCGAAAACATTCGGCCGATGGAGACAAACGTGAACATAGACAGAAATTTGCACTTAGACCACGTATGTTGCAGATCTCAATTCTAAAACGGCCTGTCATACTTAACGCGCGAAAAATCAAATAAAATATCTATCATTATTTTTGCCGAAATTTAATATGATTTTAAACAACATTTAATTTTACTATTAATTAATTTTTCAATGGAATTTTTTTCTGTGTGTATTAGAGAAAATATGTGGAAGAAAAAGAACTAGAAACGACAGCTGATTGTTTTCAATTTGATTATTTCGTAGTTGATCTGAAATTATTTCAAACTGTCAGAGCTTTTCCAATGCTTTCCTTACTTAAAGACATTTCGATTTACTTTTTTCTCCTTGTCTCCTTGTCTCCTTTTCACCTTTTTTTCTCATAACCGCAACATTGTGCAATATGTAATACTCCTATACAAGGATACTGTACCGAGATATAGTATTAGGAATAAACAAATAAATACAAAATAAACATTCATGGAGGTGTTGGCCTACACCCAGTCATCATTAAGTACGAGCTTTGTCTGCCTGAAATCCTTTTATCCTTTTGAATGCGTCTTTATCATTTTATATTAAATATATTCTTCATCATTATTTCTGAATTTGAGGTATTTGTATTAAAATTTTAATGAGCAACAGAAATCTATGTATGAAAGGTATTACATTTCTGGAATCGTTAAAAAAACATGCCATGCTTACCAGATTAACTGCTTGGAAACGATTGTGAAGATATCAAGAAAAATTAAGAGCTTTTTAAATATACAAGTAAATGTACTTATGTACTTATGTGTAATAAATACTTGGCTGTTGGTTAAATTTTTCTTTAATTTATTTCATTCAATATTTCCAAATTTCGGCCAATTTTGTTTGTCATGTTGCACTATGTTCTCAGTTACACAACGCTCTCAGTGAGAACAACCAGTGCTAAATATTATTCTATCTAATAGGGTGCCGATACAATGAAGTTCCACGGTTCGAATCCGCGATCGAACCAAAAAAATTTCAATTATGTTTGCACTAACAGTGTCCTCCTTAGTCGGTACTTGACCAATATAACGTCAGCGACGTAAAACAATAAATAAAATAGCTCAACACAACACCTGAGAAGCAGCAATTCTGCTTTGCAAATATTCGGCGTTAAAAGCGGAGCTGATTATTTTCCATTTGCCAAAAATTCTTTACACTCTCTGTTTTGTGGACAAGAGATGCGGGTGTATCCCCTACGTATGCAATGCACTGCACCGGAATGGCTTAAAATGGATAGATTAGAGAAGAGCAGGTGGCATCGTAGTTATAAGTCTGCAGTTGCGCGTTTTATTGATTTGTAACGCAGCGTCTCTAACGTCATGAAGCTGCATTAATTTCTAATCTAAAAGAGAGCCATTTTATTTTCGTTTTTTCCTTCGTTGAAGGATGCTCTTAGTTTATCGAAGATTGAATCCACGATCATCAGGTAGTTGAGTCAACGCGCCAACTACGCAGCCAACAATGTCCCCTTTGTATTGGGTTATACATTTGTCAGACCGTTGATATCATTTTGAATTCATTGGATGATACAGTTTACTTTGTCATGTTTTCCGCCAGATATTTTAAATTCAGGTGGAATCTTAAGCCAAAAAAAAACATATTATTTTTGCTGTTCGATTTGTTGTAATATTCAAAAGTCATATATTCGTTGAACTATCAACAAAATGCTGGATGATTTCAATGAAAATCTTTTTTTTTTATCAAATGCCTTTTTTTTTAGAGCAAAGTGTTGGCGAGATCAGCGTCAACATCAATGTTTGTTATTGAAGACGTACTGCAATTTATCGTACAACTGACCATGGTGGTATGACATTCTGTAATTTAACAGTAAAAAGTTTTGTAGTCATCATATAAATAACTTTGGCATCACTTTTTTGAAAACCCTTTCTACATCAACAATACGTAGTTTGAGTTGATGTAGTAAGAGCGTGTGTGTATTCCCTTTTTAATATCCTGATTATGTTCGACAGGTCTTGTAAGCCGCACAATCGTACAAGGGAGTATTAAAATCATTGACTCTAAAATTATTTACATAAAAAATTCAATTACAAAATGTCATATGGACCGGAAAAAATAAAGACTTGTAAAGCTCAACAATTTTCAGAGCATCAGCCTGTATTGCCAAAATGACTCCTGCGCAGCAAGGTGTCATTCAGCCAGGTATGTATCTAATTGACATAGAGAGGTTGTATTCGATTCACAACAACATTCAGTCCATCAGTGTGTACCCGGATGGGTCCTGCTCCTGCTGGGAATACGTACCTGCTTGGATTTATGGATGTACATGTGTTTCATTAGCAAATGTTTTCACTACAGGAATGCTCCTCGGAAACTGTTCACAGTGGAACCGTTCCCAAAATCAATGTTACAAAGTACTGAGAAGATATCCTTCAAGTTTGATATTTGAACACAGAAGAGACCTGACATCAAAAATATTGTGTGTGCAGCCACTTAAGAGGAAATTGCCTTACATTTGCTGTAGAAAACACTTGTAACATTTATGTTACGAGTAACATGTTTAAGCGCGTTGCTTTACGATTGAAAAGAAATCAATTTTGCTGTAGACCATTCAAAGAAGCCTACAAATTAAACACATACACATGTCATTATAAAAATATAATTTAAAAACAATTAAGAAGGGAGGGTAGAATGCCGTCACGGCAGAATCGAAAACAAATCAACATTAAGACGTTTAAAAACAAATATTTCATTTAGTATTTTGTATAAATTGATTTTTTTTAAAATGAAATACATTTCAATTTTCTTTTTGCATTTTTAGCAGAAATTGACAGCCGGAGGAAAAGAAGAAAACAAGTCAATTGGAACGTTGCTATTCAATAGGAAAAAAGAAATTGTGCAAGAAAACATGGATACCAATTCAATTTGGAAATTTGCAATTTCTTCGTTTTTACTCATTTCGATAATGTTTTTATTTGTAAAACAAAGGGGCAAGTAAAAAATAAAAGAAAACAAACAACAACAACAACAACAATAAAAATGGTAAATACAATGTGAACAACAATATGTGGTTGGACGTGGTTTCAAGTCCATTGACAACAGCTTGATAGTCAATGTCAATAACATGTTATATTTTCTAAAACTTATGCCACATTACCTTTCAACATGCTGAGTACTTTGGATACCAGTACAATTTTGTCAGACGTTTTCTTTTTTTATTTTTTTTTGACATTAGATTTTAGTACGTGTGTATTTTTGAAAACGACCCTTCGCCTTTACGGTAATAAAACTATTTATAGTTCGTTTGACTGTGTGTGAACAAAAAGCGTAGTCATATGCACAAAATTCACAATAACTGCGAAGTCAATTTGGCGTGTCAAAAGAACCTTCAAAGTTTTCGGCGGGAATCGAGCCAGCGAAGTTGAAACCACAAGTTGATAAATATATTTCTTTGTACAATTTTGCTAAAATCATTAATTTTAACTATTTCCAATAAAATTTTCCCCAGACTATAATTGTATCCACCCCTATCGTGAATACTTTTTTTACTCGAAATATTTGCCCATTTTCAATAAATTTGCAATCGTGCAAAAATACATCGTGAATAATTTCACGTCAAAATAAAATTCCCGCCATCGTGAATGGTTTTTTTTTCACGTGAGTTTTTTCACTTTTCACTGTCATTTATTAATTTCATTTTTGGTGGGGAATTGCTTACAACATGTAAGTTAATTTTATCCCTTATTTATATATTTTGATAAATATATTTTTAAAATATTTATATTATTTAAAAAAAAAATATAAAAAATTAGTAATTTTATGCAAAAAGTCAGTATCTTCAACATTTTTATAGAATACAACAGCAACAGCATAGAAACGATGATTTCCAATTATTATCGCAATTTGCAAATGTTCTATATTTTTAATAAATATTATCTATCTAGAAGCGAACGCACCACTGTGCAATGTAAAGCAACCTTACAAACAAATTTGTTGATAAGGAAGGAGCTGGTGCATTTTCATTGCTTTTCTATATATATATATTTATGATATATGTGGTACATATATCTATATCTATATATATATATGTATATATATAAATGAATGTGTGTTTGCTTGTTTGTGTGTTTGTTTGTACCTTATAGGAGCTCAAACCGCTGGACCGAACTTCATGAAATTTGCACACCATATGACTGGGACTCTTGAATGAATTATATGCTACATTTTCTTTTATTCACGACCAACTTTACGCCCACTTTTTTAATTATGATACTCCTTTCACATGGTTTTTAACAGATTTTATAATATAAACTTCGCCATTTGTGGACCAATCGCGATGAAATTTGGTTTACTTAGTCTGTGCAACTCCGGGAAGATTATAGGGTATTACACTTTTAAAACCAGGACCAGGAGGGCGATAGGGGGAAATTTCTGCCCCTCCGAAACGTACAAACTAGAAATGCTTATAGCCTATTCACATTTTCAAAAGTAGGACCAGGAGGGCGATAGGGGGAAATTTCGGCCTCTCCAAAACTACATAGCCGATTTTGATGAACTTTCAAGCTTGGATGTATTTGAGTTTAAAAGATACACTGACAATTGTGCAACTCCGGAAAGTTTATAGGCATTTACTTTCTTTAAAACTAGGACCACGAGAGAAAGTAGGAGCAATTTTCGCACCAGCGAGACCATCTAACAGATTTTAATGAAATTTAAATGTATTTCTGTTTTTGAGTCTAGAGAACACATATGCTACATATATATTTTTTAAATAGAACCAGGAGGCGACGTAGCTCTACTTTAGTTTAAAATAATTAATGCGTTGATATAACATCAAAAACTATGATTAGCGAAAATGCGCTGCTGAAGAGTTGTGCAAACATGAACTCCTGTTGCTATAACTTCACCACATTTCTATTTCCTACACAATCGTTTTCCAACCAATTCTAGTGCATACGGCAAACGCAGCTATATCTCCTAACAACTAGTTCAATAAAAAAAATAACATATAATTTCCTTACATAAAATCGATTTAATTTTGAATTTATGCTTAAATCGTTCAAGTTAAACGGCAACAACTTTCTGAAACAGCTGATCAAAATAAAAAAAGAAGTTTTGCAAAAACGCAAAAACGACTTGTACGGCTGCACTCCACGATTTTAATATCGTTGGTCTTTCTCTTAGAAGAGTATGTGAAATGTACTGAAGCAATATTACTATTATCGAATTTCGCTGTAGTGTACTAAATTACAATATAATTTGTTAAATTATCATTAAATCAATAAAGTCATCTACTTTGTTAAATTTAAAAATGTATTTTTTTTGTTCTTAAGAAGATTTCATACCATAACAAACCTGTACCGTCTTCTTTTCATATTATCAAGCTGATAGTTGTTTTGTTAACTGCCATGGTCGATTTCAAGGCGCATTGATATGATGTCGTTTATGTTATTGCAAACGCAAATATTTTTTTTAATATAATTTCTTGCTAAACGTTGTGATGTCATTATATTAATTGAAATTTGTTTGATTTGGAAAGAAGAACACACAGCCACACACAAATTTAATCAAATATGTCGTATATCATATAGAAAAATTTACAATTGCAGTTCGTATTAACTTTGCAACGCGATATCTAATGAAATTTTTAAATGTTTAATTTACGTTACGCTGTACAATTTTGCTTGCATCAGAGCAATTTTCATTGATTGAATTTATTCTACGCTGAACTAAACTGTCGCTATCGGACATAATTTTACACAAATTAAACACACACGTGCTTTTTGTCTACATAGAATTATAAAAATATAATTTCAATCGAAAAGGAAATACTACTACTACAGGTAAATTGATATCCGGTTGATGAGCAATTGTTTATAGTGCATACACATACTCACATACATTTATATACATATACATATATATGTAGGTAATTACCCTGCACGAAATGACAATAGTAAAACTGTACTGACTTAGTCATCAGTTCTGGTGACTGATCGTACTCCAGGCAATGTAATTTACTATAGACATTTAACATATTGTCTGTATCATTTTTTAATAAAAATATTCTTCATCATTATTTCTGAATTTGAGGTATTTGTATTAAAATTTTAATGAGCAACAGAAATCTATGTATGAAAGGTATTACATTTCTGGAATCGTTAAAAAAACATGCCATGCTTACCAGATTAACTGCTTGGAAACGATTGTGAAGATATCAAGAAAAATTAAGAGCTTTTTAAATATACAAGTAAATGTACTTATGTACATTTGTTATGGTATACATTTTTATTATATTTATGTAATAAATACTTGGCTGTTGGTTAAATTTTTCTTTAATTTATTTGATTCAATATTCCTAAATGAAGATGAAGAGCACCATGAAATTAACTTAAATTATAAAACGCAATTCTTACACAACTTGAATTTTTATAACAAAAATTTAAAGATTTGCAAGCGTTGCTCGTTTGTTAGCCTATTCATAGTGAAATGGCAAACCTTAAGAGTATTGCCACATGAGACGAGTTTTTTTTACACTGGAAAACCAAATAGAAAAAAAATCGCGCGATATAAGAAAAATTCTATATAGTGCAAGGGGTTCGGGAAATGCTTCGGTTTCTGTTGAGAACGTTTGTATTACTACATATAAGTTTTACAATTTTTTTTTCAAAAGTTTATCATTTGATTTCAAATCGTTCCCAATTTGAAGTAAAGCTTTAATGTGTGGTCGGCTAAGTCTAATTCGGTTGAATTTCATATATTCACAATAAAGCGTTAACACATAGACCACAGTATGCTAACGACTACAATATGTCAAAATTTAAATACGCCGTTTTATATGAAAATGATTAATTTTACAACATTGTACAACCATTGTAGATGTCGCCAACTGTCGCTAATTTCTATTTTTGTAAGCGACAATTAGTAAATATGACGTTGCCAATATAATCCTAAATATGAAAAAAATTCAAGCTTAAATATTTTTTGTATTATGAAAAAGGAAACAACACGACAAATGTAAAAATTTTAAATAAATTAACAATCAAGAAAATCGTAACTAATGAATGAATTCTTTTTTGTATATTTACGCGATGTAAATATATTGTAAGTAAGTAATCTTGTTTTCATAAAAGTATTTTAATATGGAAATACTTACATACGAGCTTGGCGATGGCTGACGTAGTCGGCACGTTGACAACAAAACGAAAAATTCCTCGATTCGAATCCAGTCTCAGACTAAATCTTAAAAACATTCGCATTTTTTCTTATGTGCAGTACTGTGTCTTTGTGTCAGTTGTTGTCGGAAGGTTTCAGTGGCGAAGGCGTATTCACTGGTCACTGAACAATACCGGCTTCATCTGATACCAATCCACATGCACATTAGCGCGCCCTCCTTTGTTAGTAGTGTATAGCAAGCTTGGCGAAGTAATGCAACTAATAGAATGGCTACTAAAAAACAAAGCTTCGAAATTGAATACGACTCCTTTAGATCAGAGCCGCTGCAACACTGCTATAAACAAAAAACGTACGAAAGTAGAGTTATACGATAGTGAAGCTTCACTACTTGTCATCTCTCTCACTATCCCCTTCCTCTAGCTCCAGCAAAATCCATCGCATGTGTAGGGATCATACCCTGAGTGTTGGTGCAACAGAAAAAAATTTACATAATTCTACTTCAAGCAAATATCGTCTGTCGTTTTCAAAACAAGAGAGAACGGTGTTCAACGACCTCACGCTTCCAGGCCTGATCATTCTATTTCCCGGCGGAAATCTGGGCGCAGAACACCACCGGTCATCCTTCCTTTGCAATGCTCCTCTTTCCCCCCTAATGCCGGTATACCCTCTGACCCACATCAGTGGAAGCTCATTTACTGAGCCATACATAATGAGTCGCCGGACAGTCTCCAGCTCCAATCATGAGTACATGTTCGCCCACTGAATGCATCTAATCACACATATATTGTCAAGTACAAAGAGAATCTCCTTTTTCTCTACCGGAGCCACAATCAAGTGATCCAATCCGTACAGCTCTGCCTCTAATACAGACACGTAATCCCCTAGGCGTAACATGCAAGAGGGTAATATCTCATCAGAGAAGATAACCGCTCCCGGTCTACCATCCACCAGTGACCCATCTGTGAAAAAACTTATGCGCTCATGGGTATATCCGACTCCTCCATCCCACCTCCCACGAAATCCATGGTAACCCCACATGATGACCCACAGCTTTGCAACTGCCACTGCTGCCGTCCTCTTTACGAACAAATCCAACAACAATTCCATTATAAATCACACTGGACTAATTTCATGTAGAATACAGAACAGTGCCGAATATTTCATTTTTTCAAAGATAATTTATTAGAATTTAATACGTTATTCACACTAACATACTTCAAGTGATTATGTCGACTTAGGATACACCTCCCCTATTGCCACAAATACATTTCTGCTACATAAATAATACGCCTTTGAACTTGTGATACGAAAGTAGTGCAAAATGGCATAAATTTTAATAATTTATACATTATCCCGTTTAACCGTAACGCTAAACTGGCATGACTGAACGAAAGCGACAACACTAGTGAACATACGAGTACATGTTCACTTGTAAATACGAAACACAGCGTTGCGACGCTTTATTTTCGTTTCCTTCATATTAATTATATTGGCATGAGAATTTTTGACATATAAACAAGATCAGCCGCTTTCCTTTAGGTCAGAGTGCAATTTTTTGACGTGTTCTAAACTTAATACTGATGCTCATAAATAGTCACCAGAAGGCCATACCTTAAATTTTTTTGGAAATCCTTTGACACTTCAAGTCTAAATAACTGCCGTTTGCTGTAAAACAATCTTAATATTGAAAATAATTTTACATTTTGTTTATGAATTTTTAGGATTTAATATCGATTTCTTATACACTTTCTATGCCAATATTTTATTCAATTAATTTTCCATCAAAGCCAACAATTTCCACGATTAGCTGAATTTAAAACCTCTTTTCCAGTACCGACCTGAGCTTTTAAGATTTTAAATAGTATTTAAATATCCCAAGAGAGGAAAACAAAAATTTTTATAATCTACTGCACGTGCCAAAAAAACCGAAATACTAAACCTTTAAAACACACATATACAAATGTATATTTACTTTCACTCCAACGCAATTTTTTTTAAACTAAAACATCTTCTCTATGATATAAGTAGATATAAACAGGGTGGGCCAAAAGTAATTACCCGGGGCATAAGTAATTACCCGATGTTCTTTTGCTGTAATTTTTTTTTCAAGACAAATTTTGGCACTGCTTATCATATGGGCTAAGTGACCGCCGCCAGAGTTGATGACCCTACATGCAGATCCAAAGGTTTTTTTTAAAATTAAAATTACAGCAAAGAGACATCGGGTGATTACTTTTGGTCCACCGTGTACATATAAAAAAAGCCTGTGAACAGCAATCTTAACATTTTCGTTTTTTCTCAGTAAAAAGAAGGGAAAATAAATTAATGAAATATGTACTTTGTGTAATAAGTCTTAGAAATTCTTTAAAAGCCCAGTGTTTATTTGCCAATGTCTTGTATTTGTATGTTTGTACGTATTTTGCATTAACACAATTTGGAACCGTCGCATTTAATGGATTTTCTGCGTATTTGTTATACTTAATTAGAAATCATTTAATATCGTTTTCATATCACAACAAGCACTGAATTATTTAAAAAAAAGACAGCATGAAGGATGCAAATAAATAAAGTTATAAATATGTTTAAGAGTCAGTGGAGATCTACTTTCACGAAGTAAATAAGCGAATTTTAAAAATTTTAAATAAAATATAAAGAAATATTTGTATAAGTTAAATTAAGTATATTTTGGTGTGCATTTCTAATGTCTCATTTAAATACTATATAAAAGAAAAAGCATAGAAAAAATTTTCAACTCATAAAAGTTTGCTTTTAAATATGGTTAATTTTCAACTCACAGGTACGGGAACACCTGTTATCTAGCAACTTTATGAAGGATGTAAAATAGCAATTTCCGACTTATGACTTATGACAGTTAGAAAAGTTGTGCAAAGAACTCCATTAGTATTTGATCACAAGATTAGACAACCAGAAAATGTACTTACCATGTCGATTGTTGCACAAACCTTGGGTGATGACAACTACACCTGACACTGACGTTTAACAATTTAGTTATTTTATTATTTGTCGTTCCTTTCTTACCAAATAAACGCTGACTTTTTATTAAAATTTTCAATATAAGAATTCGACACATATACGATGAAAATTAAAAAATTCATACAAATAGGAATTTGATATAAAATATGGAATGCCGTAATTTCGCTCTGACAATAGTGTTCTTTAACACTTTCAGCCCCGAATTTTTTTTGGAAGAGGAAAAAAATTTTTTTTAAGTTTTTTAAGTTTGCACATGCTTAAATAGGATATAAAAAAAAAATTTTGAAGTTCTACCTATCCTGGTAAATGATATATATGTATGTATGTATATATAGGCAACATTATAGAAAAAATATTCTACGCAAAAGGTTTCAACATTTTTTTGTTACTTTTATTATTTTATATGATTAACTTACCTGTTCTAATGGTAGAAACACAATTGTGACGAATGACGAACTTCGCACAGCACGACGAACTTATCATCAAGAATTCGTTGCGTAAATTCGTCGAATAAGACATAATTAGAGCGAAAATAACAGCTGTTAATGTCATTTAAAATTATATCTTATTTAGATACATAAATAAATAAAAATTGTTAAAACATGAACAAAAACATTTTACGTTTTGAGCGCCTTATTAAAATTATAAACATCATGTTCATGATGGTAGAAACTTTTATTTCAATCAAATTCCACCAATTTTCATTAATTAATGAATTTTCTAATACATTGTTGTTTACATTTAGCAGGTGACAGTGTGACCATATTTCAACAAAAAAAAAAATACATTGATATGAGAAGATAAAATAATGACAAAAACGAATTAAAACAATACTGTATATAATTATGGTTATGGTTATTGAATTTATGTCCTGTAAATAAAAAAGAAAACAATTCTTAAAGCAAAAAGTTAATTTATTTACTATACACTAAAAAATGTAAAAGGAAAACGGCCACTCTGCACCAATTTATTCGTCATTCGTCGGCGTAAGAAATAGAAATAAACCTATCGCAAAGTTCGTTGTGCACGACGTATTTCGTCCAACGTACATATTGTGTGTATTTTCATTTACACAAATGTGTTTTATTTACAACGACGACTATTCGTTACGAAAAATTCGTCGTTCGTCCCAGTTGTGTTTATAGCATAAAACTGAATTGTACTTTTTTTATAAAAAAAAAATTCTGTTTAATGAAATTTTAGGTTTTTTTTATTCACTTTTTGCAACTTATTTTCACAGCCCGAGTACACTTAAACAAACTTATCGCAACTGAATATTATCCAAGTTTAGGGTTTCAAATTGTGCGTGTAAATTGCTACTGTGTCTAGTTGTCTGGCAAAGAAAACCGTTATATAATAAAATAAGATTTGCGGGGGTTATAAGGATACGTATGGGGCTGAAAGGATTAAATGAAATTAATTTTTTTTTCTACCTTTGAGATAGATACATTCATTCTTTCGAAATGGATGCAGTTGGCTGATTAGGTAGCGCGTCGACTCTGCAACTAGAAGATCCTCGATTCAAAACCCGGTTAGACCCAAAATTTGTCAGCACTCTACTATGTCAGTATAAATGTAGAAAGCTTCTCCTATAACATAAAAAATTAAAACGGCAATATAACGCCAGCGAAAGAAAATAGACAGTGACCAGTGACTATGCCTTCGCCACTGAAACCTTCTGACAACAACTGACACACAAAGACACACTAATGCACATCAGAAAAATGCGAGATGTTTATTTTTATTTTAAAATTTTAGTCTGAAACTGGTGTTGAACCCAGGTCTGTTTTTGGATTCCCAGTCAACGTGCAGACTACCATCCATCGTGACATCGATGAATCGAGAAAAGTAAAAATAGTGCGAAAACCATCAATTAATACATGAATTGCTTGATCACTAGCCCAGTGAAATGGAAGAAGTGCTCTATGAACTGCGTGAACAGGATTTATTTCTTTTTTCACAGTAAATTTCTACAATTTTAAAGGGTTGTTCTCTTATGCAACGATTCACTATGACTTGCCAAATTTTACTGATCAGATACATCAGCACAGTTTGACATCCTCAGCTGTCAAACCATAGTTATCGATATCGATAATTTTGAAAAAAAACCGCACTGTCATTACGCATCCGATTGCTAAGGTAGCTGGAACTTGCGACAGCATGTAATTATTTTTTTCATAAAAAATTTAATAATTTCTTAATCATTCTAGAATTGCAAAATATTTTTTTTTTTGGCATTCCCCAAAATACATGCCATTTTTGTATTATGCTTTTCCATTTCAAATGCGATCGCTACATATTCTTCGAGTTATTATTACTTTTCACTACTTCGGAATTGGGAATACATTATGCCCAAATTTGGCGACATGTAAATAATTTAAAAACAGGAATCACAACTGCAGTTTTGAAAGAATTTTCTAAAACCTGTGAAAAATATTTGAAACAACTTTACTGGAAACAAAATATTTAACTTATATTTTGCGCTTCTGAAAAAAATCAATTCGAGCTTTTCTTTTTATATTTTATTATTCTGCGGCCAACGTGTACAATTGCACGTTGCATCTTCAGTAAGACCAGTATGAAATTTACAAGATCAAAGATCGCTTTAAAAATTAACATAAAATCGTCATAAATAAATCATAACTAATTTACTTATTCTCTAGAATTTGCAAATCTCAAAGTGATCTCAAAATCAAGACCATGTGGTTGAAATAAAAAGCCAAGGAAATGATCCAGTTCCCCTCAAACAATAAGCGACCATCGCCATAAGACTTAAAAAATTGTTTGTTATTTTTTTTTTACCCACTCAGAAGAAATTTTTAAATTGAAAAATCAAGACGGATTATAAGTATTTAAATGTCACAGCCAATACACTAGACATCGGTATATTTTTTTGAGATACTGATACACACAACATGCATATCGTGCATAAATGTAATAAAAAGTACCTCAAGAAAGAAACGGTGCCTTCGTTGCCTTGTGCATGAGCATTTGTCTTACCACTCTGGAGGTGCGGGTTCGATTCCCTCTTAAACCCTGGGTGCTTCTACTTCTGGTATCACAATGGCCTAAAATCTGACAAAAGTTGGGCGTTCTCCTTCGGGTAGGGTCCGCCACCTAACCTCAAGAAAGATGGATAATTTTGAATGAAATGGAATTTGTATATTTAAGTAGAGGCCAAAGTGTTTTTATTTCGAATGGTAATAAATAAATTTCATCGAAATTATGTGGACCTTTAACAACATATCTTCAGTCGACTTAAGAAATTTCTTCAAAGTCCAGAGATTTAAGTTCCCATTAAAAGTAATTACAGCAACAAAATTTCGATCGACATTGAATATCATAATCTACCCCGGTTTAATGAAATCAGTCAATCAACACACCGTAACATGTATCAAACAAACAAATTGTCACCAATTCAAATTCAGGGAGAAGTGATTATTTGCACTGCCTTTTCATTGAAATTTATACCTGCCAACAATCAAATTGTGAATAATAAAATGATGTCACATGAAAAATGCAATTTTTATAAACACAACAAAAGACGACAAGAAAACAGAAATAAATTTTCATATTTATTTCCATGAATGCACAATTTTTATAAATTACAAAATTAAATTGTAATTATAAGTTAAGGTGAAATGACCAATAAAAAGTGACGACTGTTATTGAAGCAGCCAAGTGAACTGTTCTAAACTGATCTGATTACATTTTTTCTCTATACACACATACATAAGTAGTAGGTATTATGTCGATTTCGAAGTACTTAACAAGAAAAAAAAATTTGCTTGAGGGATAATAGAGCTAAAGATCAACACTGCGTTAAACGAGACTGGCCTACTCGGGAAGTGGGATCTCCAGGACAACAGAACGTGATAACAATGTGATAATGTGATAAAACAATTTGTTAAAGCGGGCATTAGGCCATAGATAAGATTGTTAATAAAAGATAAAAAATCTCATATGCCATATTTTCAAGACTAGAGCTGATACAGACATTTTAATTAGAGATTTCAAATCTTCATTGAAGCCATTCAAAGTACGTGAGTATGCACTGCTCTGCTAAGAAAAATTATAAACAGTACTAACAACCAATATTAGCATTTCAGCATTTAATTTAGCCGCAAATCTTCCATATTTTTTTTTTTTGTCTTGGACCAGCACTCAGGGGATGACCCCTACACATGCGATGCATTGTGCTGGAACTAGGAAATTAGGTTATGGGAAGGAGGATAGAGGGAGTAGTGTTTATTGACATTTGATTTAAATCTTCCCATGCTAAAAGTGACAGGAAACACCTCTGCGGGTAGTCTATTCCACATACGTGCCGTTCGGCCAAAAAACCAATATTCCCTGTAATGCGTAGTGCGAGTCGCCCTCAAATCGACCACAAATGGATGCGCTCTTAATGATGATCGCGTCGTGCGCGGGAATAACCGGGTTTCGGGAACAAGTTCCCTGATTTCATTAGAACACATCCCATTATAGTAACGATAGAACAACGAAACGCACCCGACGTTGCGACGATGCGCAAGAGAGTCAATAGAGTTGGCTACCCAACTGTCTCCTATGAGTTTCTTCGCCCTTTCTTGTACATCGGTCGAGTAACTTCAAAATAGTCTTTGAAGCACCGGCCCACACATGAGAGTTGTATTCCATTTTCGGTCGGATGTAGGCGGTATAAATAGTGAGGAGATCAGATGGGGTGAAGTATGTCTTAAAAAGCCTAGGCACTTGAATGCTTCCTTTGAGACCTGAAAAATGTGCTCAGTCCATCGGACATCACACTGAATTTTCATGCCAAGAACATCAAGAGCTTCTGATTCCTCAATGTTTATGCCACCCATTTTTACAGATGAGGCAGCGTGATTGTGCATACGGCGGTGTGTTAGCATGCAGCATTGGGTCTTTTGGGAATTGAAATCGACCCTGTTCGCGTGACCCCATTCCAATATTCTCGTGAGGTCACCTGTTAGCGAATCATTCATATTCTGCCGCGTCGCCGCGATCATAGTTGATGTCGGCCTACGATCGAATGAATATGAATGGCAGATACTGCTGTCATCTGCGAAAGAGTGGATAGGGTTTGAAGTATGACATAGGAGGTCATTAAGAAAAATAAGAAATAGGATAAATGTGAATTTAATCTCTATATAAAATAGTTAAAATGTCAATCAATTACGATAACTTTAAAGAAGAAATATAAATTAAAATAAATACATATGTGATATTTAACTTTATAATGGAGTTGTTATTGTAGCAATTTATTGAAAATATTCAATTTGAACGAAAAACTTATTCGATTGGTTTTTGCGAATATTCGAACAATTTTTATGTCGAAATAGATAAAGTTTTTGTATGTATTTAAGAATACTTGAAAATTTTTTTCTACTACTTTATGATTTTTTTGGGAATAAACCAAAGGTTGCCTTACAAAACCACGCATGTTGTAAAATTTATTCATTTATATCATAATGGAATATGTAATAATAATAAAATAGCAAATATTTAGTTTTTACTTTATTTCGAAAGTTTTTTAAGACTTTAGGCCCCATAAACTAACAAAGTTCATATACAGCAATAATAATCATTAGTTATGTACATATATTGTAAATTGTTAATGAGAAAGAGCATTACTATTTATTTTTAGTTTAAAGGCCCCCAAAATTGCACAGATACTGAAGGCACGGCAAGATATAATGATAAGAAAATATTTAAAACACAACCATAAAACACATCAAAAACACAACCAAATTATATATTAAAAAATAATATAAATATTTTATACAGTGTAAAAATATTATATTCTGATAAGGAATTATCTTCCATTTTTTTTTTAAGAAAAATTACCGTACAACTGAAAAATCCTTATTGTTTCCGTATAACTGGAAGAAACAATCCAGGGCTACAATATAAATATAGAAAAGGTACACATACTACATATCGAGCCTTTGGTGCAATACCGCCGTAATTCAAAAAATCGTGAACTGAGAAAAATGCATTTGAAGTTTTTAGCCATCGTTTTGATAGTATTTTCGTTTACAAAAGTTATTTTTTTACAAATTTTTAAATAAAGAGGCATGTTTTTTGTTTGTAAATTTCTAGTCATAAAGGAAATATTTCATTATTGCAAATAAATATTGTTGGAAATAGCTGGAGGCAATAAAGACATTTGTAGCTGTAGAATCTGAACAGTTAGAGATAGAACCATAATCTTTTTTCCTTTAGATATACATTTCCCCAAAGATCATTTCTGCATACCCAGCTCAAAAAATTCAAATTTTGAATTACTACGGTATTGCACCAAAGGCTCGATATATACATATATTATTAACACGTATACTGAAATCTAACTTCCTGTCAAAGTACTTAAACTTCTAGTTAGTTAATAAAAAAAAACGAATTTAATAGACTTAATGCCGTATTAAAAAAAATTTTTTTAACTTATAAAAGGTTTAAAGAATGAATATATTATATAGAAAGTATATAAGTAAATCACAAATATAATTTTTATGAATACGGGATTTATTTTGAAAAAAAAAAGTGTAATAGATCTTCGAAAACCATAATTTCGCAGGATTCAGGCACAAAAAATTCAAATGAGACCATTTTAGTACGGTGTCTATTTGAAGTTATTAATTTTTTAAAATTTTTCTGTAATAACACTCATCATCTGTTTTTCAGTTTTTGCTAAAAATCTTTCATAACAAGTTTCACCACGATTTCACACGTACCTCCAAAACATATGCAAAAATATATTTGCAAATGGAATTATTATTGGCTTTGAAAATGTGACTGTTTCTTTAAGCAAGAACTTTTTTGGTTGCAGTGATTTATTTAGTGTTTTTTGTAATCGCTCCGGGTATTATTATTGTTATTATTTTTATTACTCTATAATACTCAAGGCATTTGATATGGATGCTAATAACGATAAAGATAGATGATTACGATGATAATGACGTTTATGATGAGAGTAAATACGGAATAATAACAAAAATAAAAAATTAAATAAAAACAACAGCAACATTGAGCAGTCCGCAAAGAAGCAAGTGAATACAAGTACAGAAGCCACAATCAAATAAAAAGTATGTAATTCAAAACGTGAGGGCGTTTAATGTATGAAAATTGTATTTAATTTTTTTTTTGTCGAGTACTTACCCTACACACATATAACTTGATTTATTTTGTACTCTAAATTACCGAAAGAAAAATTGTGACGGTGGTATTACTTGTAGGTTTGTGCTAAGCTTTGTAACGTATTAGCTTGTTATTTTAAAATATTTTCTGTTTCTATATGCTAATAGATATTTTAATTCTATTTTTAAATTTAAAAATTTTTTAATTTTTCTAGTTTTTTGACCTCTTTTTATATTAATAATTTGGTCTTAAGCTTTAGGTCTTTTTAATATATTTAAAATATAATTAAATTTAATTAAAATTAAAAGCTAAAATTATATTTTATATTAAATATATTAAAAAGACCTAAAGCTTAAATAATTAGTGTTATTAATTTAAAAAATTTTTGTTTCATTAAATTTAAAAGCAATTTTTCCCCGAACTTGCTTATTCAGGAACGTAATTTTAACAATTACATACATAAAGTATCACCAAAGAAGCCATCTTAATAACATTTCCCTTTGATGCTATTTATATCATGGCTGACAGAGTCTGCAAGTTGACTACAAAACGAAAAAGTGCTGGGTTCGAGTCCAGTGTCAGACTGTTATAGAAGCACTTCGCATTTTTTCTGATGTGCCTTCGCATTAGCGTGCCTTTTTGTAAGTTGTTGTCGGAGAAAAGATACAAATCGAATTGACGCAAATCGAGGCTTTAATGTATGGACTTGTAACTAGTTTAAGGCGTAATACAGTCGTTTATTACTTACTTTTCGATTTAGTTTATAACACTGTTTTAGCATTTGCTGTTGTTGCATTTCCTATTTTATCGAGCCATAAGCGCCAAAAAGACATAAGCGGCAGAAATCATCTTTGACAGGAGAAGGTTCTTTGTTTCCTGCTTTACATTCATAGTATGTACATACGCCTAATTTGTTTTCGTTGTAAAAACATAGCATCACATTTTACAGTTATGATATTTTATGAAACGAAGAAATGTGGATTTTTAGCAAAAAAAAAAGGAATTCGAGAATCATGACACTTATGGCTTTTTGACGGTTATGGGTCGATACGTTCATAGAAGATTATCGTACATTTGTTGCTGTTACGAATATTACTGGTCTTGTTTTCGTTTTTGCTATTTGTATTGTTATATTACTGGACAGACGTGCATTATTGTCAATTTTTATTTCATGCATGTTTATTACTCTTTCAAACGTTGTTGTCGCAGCTACAGTCATAAGAACCGAAAGATCGATCGAGCCAGCAAACAAATTGTTAAAACTAAAAACCACTAAACAAAAGAATCTGGTTGACTAAAATTGTATATTCTCTTTTATTAATCTAAAAATTTATTAATAAAATGTCAATTTTAAGCAAGTGATTACTGTATTTACACTTGTAGTGTGTTGCTTAATAAAAAAATATTTAAAAAAATATACATACTTATATGTGTATGTATATGTGTGATTGTGAGAACATATTCTGAAAAAAAATTTTCAAACATAAAAACTTTTTGATGAAATAATATGCGATCGTGGCTTTATTTACTGCAAGTAATCTTAACAATTTAAAGAAAAAGTTTCGGGACTCAATTTTTAAATAAGTTTTGTAAGAACTATTTTGAAAAAAAAAAACTGAAAATTGTGTGCAATTGGGTCAAAATATGACTCATCGCTTTAGTATAAGCCCACCTTTAAATGGACCTGAACAAGTGGATGATGAGTATGTTGTAGTTGCGTAAATGTAAATTATTTTTTATTGTACAATTAGAAAAAAGAAATACATTCCATCTTAAGGCAAAGATTTCCAAAATCATTATTAAAATTTTTTTTTCAATTAATATGAAGTAGGAATTGTTGTTCTCTATCCAGCGTTTATTTAACAAAAATTTAAAATTTACATGGAAATTATTTTTGCTTTTTTAAATATATGTAAAATGAATTCCAAGTTCAACCACAACGTTGCACATTCTGCCATTCTATGCAATCAATAAATATCCTCGAAAACTTCATAGTTGTAATGCTTGCTGAGGCATATGCAGCAAAGTGGATGGAGGCGGCTGTTGTAGACTGCTAACCAGAGCACTGTACCAATAATTTAAAAGAAACTGGTTCATTGCCAGCCGAAGATTCAAGACAAGACAAAATTCGATTTATTTAATTATTTCATTACATGTAATATGACGATCTCTTCTCTAAGCTAATTTATCACTGGCTTTTACAGCATGTTTTATGAAAAACCTAATACCAGACGAGCGGCAGCAGAGGTGGAAACACTTAACAGTTTGTACTTGATGTTTCCATAAAATCTATTAGTCACAACCAAATAAATTGTCGGTAAAAATATAAGATAAAAGGCAATAATAGTGAAATAATAAATTTCAGCATTTAAGGAATGTTTGTTTAAAAATTATTAAGGTTTTCAGCAGTTAAGATAAATAACAACAACGCTAATCATCATTTATATACACAAATTTTTCCATTTCTGTTCACCCGTATGGTTGTTGGTTAGTCTGTCAGTTAAATCAAGTGCATAAAAATATCTATTTTTTACTTAAAAATAAATTATTCATTTATGCATGTAGTTTTTTTGCGGCAGGTATTATGTTGCAAATGAAGCAAAACACAAATAAATATATTTAAATTTAAAACCAGGCAATTTAAAACATCAAGCAATGGATATTAGTTTTAGTGGTGCGAATGGATTGAATGTATAAATAAATCAGACTTTACGAGGGTTACTATTCGCAAAGTGTGAATGATGGTGCCAAAACAAAAACTAATTTGAAGGAACCTTGAAGTAGATATCTATGAATTCTTCCACGCTTTCACGAAACGAACCTTTTTTCTTATATACATATGTATCTGATGTTCACAATTTACGAATAAGACTAATAACGAAGTTCAGAGTGATAAATATCTTACTTACTTGGGATTCCAAAAACCCCAAAGCAATTTAATTATACGACACTGTAGAGCTTAACAGGGTATGATTTAAGTAGGACAGGGTTATACACAGGGTACGGATTTGCGACTGAGTGTGCAGCATCCGTTCTTCGATCTCGCTGGGGAACTTTGAATTGCCGAAAGAAAAGTTTCACAGTCTGACTGCTTTAGGTTTCTAACTTCTTCTACGTTTGCTTTTCAGACAGCAATGTTCTTATTCTTCTGGCACGAAATTGCGCGTACTTTTCATATACAAATATTAAAAAAGTAAATATTTAGATTTCCCAGTAACGAGAAAAGTTGTAAAGTTGAATAAGAAAAGATTTTAATCCACTAAAATCCGATCACCTTTGAAACCAAAAATTTCAGAATCTTCTTGTAATATCCATTTAAGATATAGATTTAGTGAAAAATAAAATAAAAAAATCATTTTTTTGAAGAGTTTTTTAAGCCGTAGTCCTACGAGTACAATGGAATAATAAAAGTGCTAATATTGCTTTGTTTAATTCTTTTTTATATTTGTTATTTTAAATTATAATCGTGTTATATTTAATTTATTTTTTAGTTAAATTTTACCGCAATTGAAAAGCTAAAATTATGAACATCAAGTTGCAATGTGAATTGATAAAAATTACAAAAACGAAAAATATCACGTACAAAAACGTTTTTTTAATTATGCAGCGATACGTATTTTTTAGTCATCAATTCTTTACTCTCCTAAGCAAGACATTGTTTAACATGTGATATATGTATAGCGTCACTATTTCATTGTACTCAAGCTATTACAAGCAGAGAACTGATGTGTTATAGCTTAATACCTGCAAATAGTATTTATTTTTTTTTTTAGTTTTTTTAAGCTCGAGGTAGTTTTTCTTATGAAAATATATTACTTTTATTTATTTTCGATATTCGGGCACAGAGCTGTGTCTTACTGAGCAAAATAGCAATCATTGATTTATCACTTGACTTAATAATAAAATGTGGAAAAGGCAGGCTAGCAATACCTGCTAAGTTGATCTATCGCGCTTCCCAATTGGTCCTAGGAGAAAATTTTTATGAGTCTTTAAGTGAAGAGTCTACATCTAATGGGACTGTATGCCATATTGGAGGCTGTGAATATCATATCAAAAAAGAGATACAAAGGAGTTAGGATTAAAATAACTTCGGACAGACAGCGCTTAAAGCTCTGGACAAGTACACGTACACCTCAAAAGTCTTCACGACTGCACGATGCAATGACCTGACTATGCATAACCAGATATCCCTTATCTGTGTACCAGGACATAGACGACACGAGGGAAATAAGAAGGCTGACTTTCAGGCTAAAAAAGGAGCTAATTTAAACGAAAATGTTCTTCAACTTTGATAACTAAAGGGCCGACATTGCTCTTCGGAATAGGAAGAACATTAGAACACTTACTGGAGCACTTAGAGGACACTTAACCTGCAACAAACATTTGCACAATATACATATGTATATGACTTTCTGACACGAGCACATGCAGATTCTGCTGCAAGGAAGAATAGTTCATAGAACAGTTGATATCAATCTGCGCAGCACAGGTACAGACTGATAGGCGCATACGTACTAAATTAGGAGAATCTCGCACCGATGGTGTAGACACACGCAACCAGGGTGTAGATAGGCTTGCCTTACAAACTCAGCATTACCATTAACATTGACTGCATATCTGATTTTGATTTAATATGTACTCTCGCAAGTTCTGGTTTATAACAGGCATTTGTTTTTGCTAATCGTTTTAACGCCATTATGAAATTGTATTACGTTTTATGGTGACAAAACTAAAACATATTACATTTCTTCAATGTATTATTTTCGTCTTTGTGGTCTGACTATTTTGTTCACTACAATAAATTTTAAAATATCTTGGAGGTTATGACACTTTTTCTTTTAGATACAGCTATTCCCTGAAATTCTTACGTTTAAAAACAATAAACAGTAATTAAAATTTTGGACTTAAATCTCGCAACCTTTGTCCTCTCCTTTAAGCTTTTGTTAAAAACACACATTTCAGAATGGGAATTGTTAAAAATAAAAAAGTTAAAATAATAATGAGTTTGTGAAGGCATCTCAAATAATGAAATCAAATTGACAACAATCATTTTATTTAAACTAATTGATATTTATGCAGAATGACATTGCAAAAGTATTTTTATCTCCAGCATTTATTTTTGAAAGAATTTTTCGAGGTTAGCCAGAATTATTCCATAAATTAAGTTTAATTTAAGAGCAGCATAAAATTATGAATTACAAAAGAATTGTATAAAATAAATGCAAAATGTGATTTAACATTTAATTTAATTTAAACTGCGGTAGGGGTTTCGTAAACGGAATTTCTTAAGTGACAAAAAAAAATTAAACTTAGTGATTTTAAAATTCGAGTTCAAAAAGGAATTTTTGCGCAGATGAATTTCAGTTAGTCTATCTAAATCGGCTACAGAAAAAAAAGTCCCGACTACATAGTGGCTGAAAATAAATAAACTCATACATGCTTCTATGAGCGTTCAGAGAAAATGTTGGTTCTGACACTGTTTGCAATATGAATGTGACTTCACGTTTGTAGAAATGTGACAATATTACCAGGAAAAGAATTTTTATCCATGTCACCAAGAAAAATTAAAATGTTACTGATGACAGAAGAACATTTTTATTTATATAATAAATGCAAATATACTTTTAAGAAAACGCGTTTCTTTTTAATTTTAACAGAAGAATTTTCAAAGTTTATATTCAATTTTTTTTCATGTCTTGCTCTTCCATTAACATTAAAAATACGGTACAGTGTCGATAATTGCAACCGAAAGAACCAACTTCGATGCCATAATCAACCACCGAACATAATCTTTTTAAGCAATTATTTTTCAAATAACAAAATTATTTATTGACTCTATATTTTTTTTATTCAATAATAACTTACACTTTGCTAGAATAAATCTTAACCCAATGGCGTTTTCTTTTCAACCAAAAATGCAATGCATTTCTTGCTCAATTTTGCATTATTCATTTAAAACATTTGCATTTTTTTTTGTTCTGCTATAAAGCCAAAAAGACCTGGGATCAACCCCTGTTTCAGACTAAAATTATAAAATAAAAAAAAAAATTTCGCAATTTTCTGATGGGTGCTGATGGCGAGTAGTCAGCGTGTTGGCTCTGCAACCAGAAAGACCCAAGTTCGATTCCCAGCCGCGTCAAATCAGAAAAAAGTTTTTCTCAGTTTTCTGTGCTACGGCACCCTCCTTCGTCGGTATTTGAGCAATAAAACGTCGGCGAAGTAAAATAATAAATAAAATGGCTCCATTAGGTTAAAAATAATGCGTCAAAAAACATCAGAGACGCCGCAACTTTGCTTTATAATTTACACGCAACTGCAGAGTTGTGCAAGAATTAAGCTCTATCTTTCTACCACTTTCTCCACCTGTCTGTTTCTTCCCTATCCTTCTCTCTAGTTCCAGTGCAATGCATTGCATATATAGGGGATAGCCCCTGAGCACTGGTCCAAATTAAAAAAAAAAAAAAAAAAATGTGCTTAGTGTGGGTTTGTGTTGTCGGAAGGTTTCAGTGGCGGAGGCATAGTTACTGGTCACTGAACAATACCTGCTTCAGCTGATAGCAATCCACAATCGCATCAGAACGTCCTCCTTCGTCGGTATTGTGTAGCACCGGCAAAGTAAAACAATAATAAAAATGGCTACTAAACCGAAGCTTCAGCACTGCTACGAGTATAAACAAAGAACGTGCAAAAGCAGAGCTGCAAAATATTTAATTAAGCTTCACCTCCTGACGTTTCTCTTACTATCCCATTCCTATAGTTCCAGCACAATGCTTCGCATGTGTAGGAGTCATCTCCTGAGTGCTGGTCCCAACTGGTTCCAACATTTTAAAAGAGAACAAAAAAGGGCAAATATTTTTAATAATTCAAATGAAAAGTGCACGGCGTAGGATAAAACTGGAAGAAGTATTATTTATGGCACATAAGGTTTAAGTTCTATTGCAATATGTAAATATCGAGCCTTTCGTGCAATAACGTCGTAATTCAAAAAATCGTGAACTGAGAAAAATGCATTTGAAGTTTTGAGCCATCTTTTTGATAGTATTTTCGATTACTAAAGTTATTTTTTTTACAAGTTTTTAAATAAAGAGGCATGTTTTGTAATGTTTTCTGTTTGTAAATTTCGTGGAATAAAGGAAATATTTCATTATAGCAATTAAATATTGTTGAAAATAGCTGAAGGCAATAAAGACATTTGTAGCTGTAGAATCTGCAGAGTTAGAGATAGAATCATAATCTGTTTTACTTTAGATATATATTTTCCCAAAGATCATTTCTGCATACCCAGCTCAAAAAATTCAAATTTTGAATTACTACGGTATTGCACCAAAGGCTCGATATGTACATATTCTTTTTATTTGTTCAACGCGAGTCAGAATGAATTACGATGTGTACATGCATATGAATATATGTACATACATATTGTATGGTAAAGTCTAAAATTACATGTCGATGTAAAATGGTTCACAAGAATTAAATCTAATAAAAAAAACGCTTGTTCTATACAATAATTTTTGCAGAGGCTGCTTGGTTTTCCCTTTTTTATTTGTATAATTCTCAAGCATTTGTTGTGAGTATTTATATAGACATGTGAGATCGCTTAGCTTTTTCAAAAATTTGTTTCAAAAGTCGTCCGTGTGGTTAAAATATCATATTTTAGATAGATGCGAAACTATGCAAAATATAATATCCCGATTTATCACAACAGTTTTCAAAGTGAATTTGTAAAAATGACGGCTGTTTTCGTAGTAGCAGTAGTAAAAATTTATAATGATAATTTCATTTCCTACCAATGACCTTGCAAATCTTGGTTGATTGGTATTGCTAGACTTTGATTTGATTTGAGTAATCATTTTGTATTGAATTTTATTTTTGGCATGTTCGAAACAAACGAGTGAGTGTGTATTATAAAAGTACGGTGTAATTGAGCATGATAAATGTAACATGTGCGAGGCGACATTAAATGTTAAAAAAATATTTGATATAAATATATTTCATTTAAATGATATAAGTATTATGTAATCTACGAAATCTTCTAATTGCTGTAAAAAAAATATGAAAATTCTATCTGAAGTAAATTCGCTGAAATTGTAAATTTTCGAAAGATATATTTCGTAGCCTTTACATATTTTGAAAACCGAATAAATAATGAACCTACATATAACCGCATTAAATTTCAAATATTTTTAGGCTTTTGTCAAGAAGTGCTATTACTATATTTCTGCCGGAAAATGCAAATATTTTCGAATTCTTTTAAAGAAAACCCCTAGTGATAGAAAATTCGGAACAAGTCATATCCCCCTAATTTACAAAAAAAAAAAAAATCAGTTACAGCCTCATACAATTCTGTCTGTGTCGTATTCATAATCATTTTTATTTATAAGCAAATTGCCATACAAATTTCAATTATTATACATTTTATAAATAATTATTAATTAAATAGCTGCACGAACAGCATTTTGTTAAGAAAAAAAACAAAAAAAAAATAATGCAAACAAATGACATTTTAGAAACAATTTTTCGCATTTTGAGAACTTTAGCCAGAGCAATTAACTCTTCATGTTTTCAAATTTACAAACTATGAAATTAGAAAAATGTTTTCTTAATACCTATTGAGGAAAGAAAAAAAAGTCATGTTACTATTAGGTTTCTTGTCTTACTTTTACGGCAAAGTTCAGTCAAATGAGTGTAAACTATGTATAATTTATCTCAATAATACAATAAGTATGGAAACAATATGGTATACACAACCATACACTTTCCAACAAAATGGAAACGCCAATATATACAGTACACTCGCAATTACGTGAACACAGCATTATGTGAATAAAAGAAGAACAAAGTTTGAAAGCTCCGTAATTAGAACAATAGAAATCAGTGCGCTTAAAAAAATTTAAAACGTTAAAGTTCTGGGTTCGTTAGTTGCGGAAAAGCCATTTTCATAAATTAGTATGTAGATACATTTTTCTTATAATTGAATATCCTAAAAGATCCTGAACAGCCGATGACAGTTGCTTTGCCAGCACAAAGTAGAACACGCTCTAATTGAAATTTGATCATATGACTTTGCCGTCTCACTGTTCCACTGTTTTCTTACGATCTACAGGTCTACAGGTTTGATATAAAATTTTCTTTTTTTACATATATTTTTGGCACGCGGTCTTTATAATATTTTAATTTTACGAAAATTAGAATACCAATATTCATAATTTAATACGAAATTGTAGTAAGAATAACGAACTGTAGAAAAACACCCGTTATCTAATTCTTTAATAACGCTTGTCAACTTAAACACTTTGCAGTCCATATCGCATATTATGACTCATTTATGTACTCGTATGTTAATTATTCATTCATTCTCTAAAAAGCCATTGGACGAGAATATCACACATTTTCTAAGCATTATCAATGGAAAATTTTCATTCTTTGAATAAAACGAAAACTAAACTTAAATTACATTTTAATTATTATTATTATTATAATTGTCGTTTTAATAAAATAGTTTAGACAGTGTCTTGTTGAAAATATCTCATGCTAAAAAAAAGTAGGTATGTACGCGTATACAGTGGAACTGATATTAAAAAACAAATAGAAATATTCAGGGACACTACAAATTAAAACGCGGAAATAAAAACTCAATTTGTAAGAAAAGAGTTAAAAGATGTTTTAAATATTCTTAAAATTTGATTTATCGATTTAAGACACTCCAAAAAAATCCATACACACACACACATACAAAAAGACGGGAACTTGGAAATTTTATGTCGTAAAATAAATGTTCTAACAGATTTTTAATAACTATATCTGCTTTCAGAAGCAGGGAAATTTAAATTCGAGCATTCACACTAAAAAAATGGATACTTTAAGGATATAAATATACAAAATTATGTGGACCTTAAGACCTTCTTACCTTCGAAATCACTAATGAAGAATTAAAATTAATCGCAACGAAGAATTCACTAACTTCAAACTGTTGCATTTATTTTGTTAAAATATAACAGAGAATTTTAATTATATTATTAATTGACCTTTTTTATTATATTTTTTCATATATATTTATTAAGCCTGAGGTCTTTTTTTATATTTTATTTTGTTTTTTATTAATAATTTCCTATTATTCCTGATGATGTTAACAAGCTGTTAACGAAATATCGCATAATAAAAAACATAATAAAATATAAAAAAAGACCTCAGGCTTAATAAATATATATCAAAAAATATAACAGAGAATATAAAACTTTAGTTCAACTGAATTATAGTTTATATGCTCGTAAAAACTTACACAAAAGATATATTCTTCTAATTTCTTCGATCTTTTCCGGTTGTTGTTGAATTATTGTTTATTTAAATGAGCTTGAGATCTTCTTTATTTTGTATTTTAAATTTAATTTTTCCCAATATTTCGCTTTCACAATGTTCTGGTATAACATGTAAAATTTCTTACTTTTTTTCAAGAATTTGGTTGAAGGTCTACTGAAGATTTTGATATTAGCATCAAATGAAATGCTGCATATAGACCAGCTAAATCATATAACAAACATAGATAAATAATCGTAATGAATTTTGACTACCGTTGAATAATTGAAAGAATAGTTATATATTGAAATTCCGCTAAATTATCCAACCCAGTGGTTAAAAAATTAAATATATGTATCTACATTTTCTATTTCACTTAAATAATAATTTAAACAACTTTTTCCAACGCTGAAAATTTTATTCAACTCCATCCATTTTATTGTCATTTAATTTTCATATTTTCTTTTTCTCTTCTTTCCACAGCGAAGTTACAGAAGGTGCCTTACAAATATGGCGTGCATTACCAGAACGTATCAGGCAGGATCCAAGTTTAGCATCATTTCGCCAGGAGCATGAACGGTTGCATGGTAATTGAACAGAACACAAAATCACATTAAATTAAATAAAAAATTCCATTGGCTCATTGAAAGTCTTTTTTCTTCATATTGAACGGTTTTACCCCATTGCATTTTAATGTTGCACTTTCGTTGCTCTTATAAGTTCAACGTTCGCATTTTTGTAGTAAAAAAATTGAATTGCAAAGAGTACTTTTGTTACCTCAAAATACACTTTGTACCTCTGACTTTTTTAGAAGTTTAATAAACGATAAAAAGGCTCACAATATTCCTCAAGGTGTCTGATGTCTATTCGACATAATATAATAATATTTAAAAATAATTTTTCTTAATACATACTTGTTTTTTTAACCTTTTTTATTATTTGAACAATCTATTTTATTAAGCTTTAAGGTTTTTTTTTTATTTATTATTTTTATATAATCTCGATATTTCGTTAAACTTCGGTTAACATCTTCAAGAAATTTTTATTTTTAAAATTTTTTTCGTTTTGAAGTTTATATAAAAATTTTTCTAACATAACATGTCTCATAAAAATTGTGTAAAGAATATGATTCAAAATATTTAAAATTTTTTACATTATTAACAAAATGTATAAAATTCAAAAATATTTTACAATATTTACATTTAAATATACATTTAAAATATCTTTTTATATATACTTATAATCCCACATACCCATAGACATACATATACATATATTTATATATAAATATACACATATATCCATACATATATATAAAGGGTGGTTAAATTTCAAGGGCCGATGTTGATTTTGAATAAAACACAAACTATTTAGGAAATTATTGTAATTTTATTTTATTATGATATATTGGTATTACTCAATTATGTATGGAACAAAATATCGGCCAAATGGGCGCCGCGACCACGGCGGCACACCTCCATCCGATGGTCCAAATTTTCGATGACCCTGAGGCATAATGGAGGTTCTATGCCGTTAATGTGCCGAATTATCTCATCCTTTAGCTCTTGAATTGTTGCTGGCTTATCGACGTACACCTTTTCTTTCAAATAACCCCAAAGAAAAAAGTCCAACGGTGTCAAATCACATGATCTTGGCGGCCAATTGACATCGCCATTACGTGAGATAACACGGCCATTGAATTTGTTGCGCAAAAGAGCCATTGTTTCGTTAGCTGTGTGGCAAGTGGCACCGTCCTGCTGAAACCACATATCGTCCACATCCATATCTTCCAATTCGGCCCATAAAAAGTTCGTTATCATCTCACGATAGCGAACACCATTCACAGTAACTGCCTGACCGGCCTCATTTTGGAAAAAATACGGCCCGATGATGCCGCCAGCCCATAAACCGCACCAAACAGTCACTCTTTGTGGGTGCATTGGTTTTTCGACAATCACTCTTGGATTCTCATTCGCCCAAATGCGGCAATTCTGTTTATTGACGAATCCACTGAGGTGAAAATGTGCCTCATCACTGAAGATGATTTTCTTTGAAAATTGATCATCCACTGTTGCCGTGGTCGCGGCGCCCATTTGGCCGATATTTTGTTCCATACATAATTGAGTAATACCAATATATCATAATAAAATAAAATTACAATAATTTCCTAAATAGTTTGTGTTTTATTCAAAATCAACATCGGCCCTTGAAATTTAACCACCCTTTATATACATAAAATACACATATATATATATATAAAATTACATATACACACATACACATATATATATGCAATACTTAAAAATACTTTAAATTATTATTATTACATTAACACAATATTAATTTTAATATACAATTATATGTTAAACAACTAACAAAAAACAAATTAAACATCACATGAGTAAAAGCCTAAAAATATACTTCAAGTTAATAGCTATTATTTAACAAATACACTTGAAAAACATATATAATTTTTTTTCTTTTTTTCATATTTATAATTTATATATAAACATAAAAAAATTTTCTTAAAATCTTATGAATATAAGTTAAATCAACAGTTATTATCGTAAAGATTTTAAATAACTTTAACATGAATAACATTAAACATCATAAAGTGTGTGTAAATATTTTGTAATATTATAATATCCAAAATAATATTAATTCTAATAATTTAAGTTTCACTAACTAAATATCTATAGTTATGTACTAAATTATCTGTATCTATTTTAAAGTTTATTCTATCTGACTTATGGACAGGTCTATATAAAATTCCTGATCGGAATATTAAGGTATTCATGTCGCTTTTGCAAATTCTTTTTTTTTTTGCAGGATATCTACGTTTGCTTACAAAATTTAGTTAGTAAAATCTTCAAAACAGTTATATGATGGGGTGTTTCTGCGTTATTACCCAAAGAAAAATATTAGAAGTCGGAAAGATATATTTTTGAACAACTTCCGAAATATCACTAACTGCACATTTTCGACCTTATAATTGATATCAAAGTGTGTTTATTCTACAAGACTCGTTTATGGTTGCTTATTTATATATTTGAGCCATATAGAGTCATAACCCCCAAAAATTCGTTAGAACTTCCCTCAACGGAAACCTGATGGCGAGTAGTCAGCGTGTTGGCTCTGCAACCAGAAAGACCCAGGTTCGAATCCCAGCCGGGTTAAATCAGAAAAAAGTTTTTTCTGAGTTTTCTGTGCTACAGCACCCTCCTTCGTTGGTATTTGAGCAATAAAACGTCGGCGAAGTAAAATAATAAATAAAAATGGCTCAATTAGCTTAAAAATAATGCGTCAAAAAACATCAGAGACGCCGCAACTTTGCTTTATAATTTACACGCAACTGCAAAGTTGTGCAAGAATTAAGCTCTATCTTTCTACCACTTTCACCACCTGTCTGTTTCTTCCCTATCCTTCTCTCTAGTTTTTTTTTTTTTTTTTTTTTTTTTTTTTGTCTTGGACCGGCACTCAGGGGATGACCCCTACACATGCGATGCATTGTGCTGGAACTAGGAAATTAGGTTATGGGAAGGAGGATAGAGGGAGTAGTGTTTATTGACATTTGATTTAAATCTTCCCATGCTAAAAGTGACAGGAAACACCTCTGCGGGTAGTCTATTCCACATACGTGCCGTTCGGCCAAAAAACGAATTTTCCCTGTAATGCGTAGTGCGAGTCGCCGTCAAATCGAACACAAATGGATGCGCTCTTAATGATGATCGCGTCGTGCGCGCGAATAACCGGGTTTCGGGAACAAGTTCCCTGATTTCATTAGAACACATCCCATTATAGTAACGATAGAACAACGAAACGCACCCCACGTTGCGACGATGCTCAAGAGAGTCAATAGAGTTGGCTACCCTACTGTCTCCTATGAGTTTCTTCGCCCTTTCCTGTACACGGTCGAGTAACTTCAAAATAGTCTTTGAAGCACCGGCCCACACATGAGAGTTGTATTCCATTTTCGGTCGGATGTAGGCGGTATAAATAGTGAGGAGATCAGATGGGGTGAAGTATGTCTTACACCGCCTTAAAAAGCCTAGGCACTTGAATGCTTCCTTTGAGACCTGAAAAATGTGCTCAGTCCATCGGACATCACACTGGATTTTCATGCCAAGAACATCAAGAGCTTCTGATTCCTCAATGTTTATGCCACCCATTTTTACAGATGAGGCAGCGTGATCATGCATACGGCGGTGTGTTAGCATGCAGCATTGGGTCTTTTGGGAATTGAATTCGACCCTGTTCGCGTGACCCCATTCCAATATTCTCGTGAGGTCACCTGTTAGCGAATCATTCATATTCTGCCGCGTCGCCGCGATCGTAGTTGATGTCGGCCTACGATCGAATGAATATGAATGGCAGATGCTGCTGTCATCTGCGAAAGAGTGGATAGGGTTTGAAGTATGACATAGGAGGTCATTAAGAAAAATAAGAAATAGGGTAGGAGAAAGAATGGAGCCTTGGGGTACCCCTGAATTGATTTTGAACTCGTTTGATGAGATCCCGTCTATAACAACTCTTATAGCGCGATCCCTGAGAAAGCTCGATATAAATCGAGAGAAGATATCACCGACACCAAAAGCAATAAGTTTGGACAAGAGTGCTCCATGCCACACTCTGTCGAATGCTTTTGAAATATCTAGAGCCACTACCTTACTTTCGCCAAAATGGTGGATGGATCGACACCATTTTTCCGACAGGAAGGCTAATAAATCACCCGTGGAACGTCCTCCACGGAAGCCATATTGTCGGTCGCTGAGTAAGCTATTGGACTCCAGATATTTCATAAGATGGAAATTTAGCATACTCTCCATTACTTTAGAAATGGTAGAGCATATTGCGATTGGGCGATAATTTTTAGGGTTGCTTGCCTCTCCCTTCTTGGGGATCGGCGTAACATTTGCAACTTTCCAGCACGACGGAAATTCACCTGCATGATAGAGGGTGCTGAAAAGGATTGCCAGAGGACGCGATAACGTCGAAGAGCACTGCTTCAAGACCAGTGCCGGAATTCCATCCGGGCCAGGAGACTTATTTATGTTGAGGTCCGATAAAACCCTTTTAACTGCACGAGCCCGAAAGTATATCTTTGGCATAGTTACGGATACACGCTCGGATGCGGGCAGTGGTTGATTGCTTTCCTGCAGGTGAGAATTACCTGCAAACATTTCAGCTAGGAGGTTAGCTTTATCAACCGGGTCTGTGAATATTTGATCAGCCTTTAAAAGAGACGGGATAGAAGAACTAGCATTTCCCTTAACTCTTTTAACGAATGACCAGAAGCTTTTACTTCCCCGTGGGGCAGTAAGAACTTTAGCGCGAAGACTCTGCTCGTACAAAGCTTTTGCACGTCTTAGCACTTTGGCACACGAAGTTCTCGCCCTTTTGCGCATCATATCAGTATCTGCGTTTTTATCATTCCGCCAGACACTAAATGCTTCCTCTCTGGATCTGACTGCAAGTCTGCACGTCTGATTAAACCAAGACTTTGGTCTAGGCCTAATCGAAATTTGCTTTGATGGTATGAACGTTTTCATACCAAGCATTATTATATTTTGAACCATTTTAGCCATGGCATTGACATCATTGTCGAGGAAGCAGAGCCTCCAATTGAAATGCCGAAAGAAATCGTTGAGCTCAGCCCAACGTGCCTTTTCGTAAATATATTTCAAACGTTTCATAGCTGGCGGTGAAACGCCTCGAAGTTCCGCAAACGAAAAGGAGGCAGAAATGGTGCAATGATCCGAATTACAGAGAGGTGCGCTAATATTCATTTCATACTTTTCAGGGTGTGAAGTGAGAAAAAGGTCGAGGGTGTTGTGTTGGTGCCCGTCAACACATGAAATATGTGTTGGTTCATTCACTAATTGCGCAAGGTGATTGTGCGCTGCGAATAGCTCAGCATATTGGCCTTCTGGAGTTGTATTGCTCGAATGGCGGAGCCACGATAAATTATGGACATTGAAATCACCAGCAATAACGATTTCACTGTTCGGGTAATTTTCGAGGATCCCCGATATATTGTCGGAAAGGGCATCGAAGTTCAGTATAGTCTTCTCCCTTTCCGTGTGTGGGCTTCTGTAAAGAAACCCGAAATGCAGAAGATGTGCCCTGATTTTGAATTTAACCCAAAGACAGCTAAATTCGGGATCATGCGTGTCTAAAGATTGCTGGCACTGGTACACAACTTCATTGCGTATATAAATTGCAAGGCCCCTGTGAAGATAGAAAAGAGATAGGAGGCGATACCCAGGTATGTGAAAATCCTGTGGGTCAGCATCCTCAGACACCTGGGTTTCACTTAAGGCGAAAACATCCGGCCGATGGAGACAAACGTGAACATAGACAGAGAAGAAATTTGCCCTTAGACCACGTATGTTGCAGAAGTCAATTCTAAATCGGCCTGTCATGATTAACGCGAGAAAACCTAAATGAAATGTCTATCTTTTGTATTGAAGTTGCCACTGAGCTAATCGCTGCAATGCATTGCATATGTAGGGGATAGCCGCTGAGCACTGGTCCAAGATACAAAAAAAAAAAAAAAAAACCTTATGTAAAGAGTAGAGAACTGATCCGATTTTGCACTACTCCTGCATCACATGTTACGGATATTATTGGTTAATTTGTAAGCACTCTTTCCACTGGATTTTTTAATCTAAAGAAGTAAAATTAAGTGGGGCTCTCTATGACCGACGTTAGGTGGTAGATTGACTAAAAATATGGTAGCTGGCTAAGCGTTAAAAAATCTACCAAAAATAGTGGACAAAAACACTAAGAACGCTGAAGTTGAAGGTATGCCAGCCTTCGAAAACAGCAGGTTGCACTGTGATTTCCAATTTTTGTCTTTGGTTTAGTTTGTTTCTTAGTAATTATCACATGTAGCATGTTATCGATGATTATAATTACAAAAAATTTATTTATTTAAATTTTTTATGTTTCTTGCATTTTATCCCTTTCTTTTGTTGCTCTACTTAAACAAAAAAGTAGAAAAAAACTTAATTTTACTGAACACGAATAATAAATTGACAGCTTCGCTTAAAAACTAAACTACTGATAATTTTAATTTTTTTATTGAAAACTAGGAAAAACTGCAAAGAAAATTCCTATGTTGAAAATTTTAAAACCTCGTATACTTTTTCTGTTAAAATTTTGTGTAAAAAGACGATCATTGCCTAATATATTTGTGTTTAGTTTATGTTTGATGTGATGGGTGATGGAGTATGCTACTTGAGTTTCATTATCAACTTTATCAGAAAATTTCACTCTTCTTACTTCGAATTTCCTTAATGTGCAATAATAACAAATAGCGTAATAGGTCATTGGATAAGAAATTAGAAAAATGGTTTGCCCAACACCGAACACAGAAACGGCTGCCTTACTTGCTGCCGGTAACATACACAATCTACTTATTTTATACCAAAGTCTCAACGGAAAAAGAATTCAGGTGCCATATATCACATTTTAGCAACCACATACATTTCACCAGCCACACGTTTCACAATTTATACTCCATGGTTATCTTTAAATAACAACCAGCCTGCATATACTTTTTTTCCAATTATGTAGATCTTTGTCAGTGATCCGTAAATGAAACACATTCTTTTAAATTTTTTTTGTAAAAATTTATTATTTGATTTTTTAATATAAATATTACTTCATAATTATTCATTTTTTTCAATAAAATTAGTTTTTTTTATTTGTTTTAAAAAACAATTTAAAATTAATTTATGATTATTATTACAATAATTTCGTGTTAAAGAATAATTAAAATTTTTGTTTTATTTAATATACATATAAACATATGTATGTACGAGTATACATATAAATCAAGACGAATTCATAACAGGTGAACTTATTCGGCCAGCTGACCGATTGTTTACCACTGCTTGATGTCCAATTGTACGAATTATTTTGCCAGTAATAGTCAGTTTACCTCTTATGAATTCGCCATGATATATGTATGTATGTATAGTGTTGTAGGAGTAGTTGTTAATAATTAATCGATTAAATATACATATGTATGTATATAAATTATACATAATTGTTGTGGAAACAATTTGTCATTTAAATTGAATGATCTCTTTCTTAAATATTTTAGTTTTTTTTTTTGTCATTAGGTAAGTTTAAGTCTATTAAAAGAACAAATAAAAAATTTCAAATTAATTTATTAATAAACATTTATATAAAAAGACAAATTTTAATTGCGATACCAATTAATATTCCGTCGAGTAGTGACAATTTAAAACTCGTTAATTGGAATTGTTTTCCAGGTTCATTGAAATACATTCAATAATTTGAATAAAATACATGTAATTTCGTAGCATCGATTATCTCAAATTATTTTAGGTAATTTATTTCTTTATTTAAAGTGAGTCAACATTAATCGTTATATGGTTTAGGAAAATTAAATAGATTCAAATTGAATAATAAAATGTGTGTTGTATAAAGAAAATTTTTTGAAGAAGCTATTTAGTTAATTTTGCTTGTATATTATATAATTCTCAAATATTTTTGGGGCATTCTTGTATAAACATGTGAAATTTCGTAGCTTTTTTCAAGAATTTAGTTAAAAGTCTACTGACGATTTCGGTATATTTATACATCAGCTAAACGATATAACAAACACAGATAAATAATAGTAAATTATTTTATTTTATTGTGCTTTGTTTTATGAAGAAATAAAATAAAAATAAAGCAATTGAACCACATATTCATTCCAGTTTACGTAAAAATTTTATCTAGATCGCCGACGTTCTATAATTTGTACTGTGGCTTTTCTATACTCAATAATTTAAACTGGAATTATGATTGCCTGCGTGCTTTTGAAACGAATGACCAATTAAATCGTTTGGTGTACTCTTGCTAATATAAACTACTTTCGATTATTTTAACTTTTTCTCTGCTTCCTTGATTTTTAAATTATCGGGAATCGAAATTGACATTTTAAGTCAAAAAATTTTATGCAATAGTCTCAAAAAACCCCGTTTTACAAGCATTGACATTTGATAATCTCATTGCAATAATAACAATTCCTATTATGTTTTTTCCTTCTCCTGTAAAGTTACAATTATGTCAGTTACATGTCTACATGAGACCAACGACATCTTTTTTATATACACAGATAATACCAGCTTTCAATTGAATGGATGAGTTGCCCCTTTGGAAACTTTTCCCATTCAAAAAGAATTACTTTGATCTGACTGCTAGTTTTTTAGCCGTTTCATACTCAGTACTTATCTGTTTTACCGAACTGACTTAATATAAACCTAAGAATTTCTAGACGAATATTACTTTATTATGTGAGTTAACGTTTTGTTTTTTATTTTTTAAATTAAAATATGATATTTCAATACACTAAAAGTCAAAAAAGTTATTTCTGAATTTTCTGTGCTACAGTATTCTCCTAATTCTGTATTTGAGAAATAAAACGCCGGCAAGTAAAATAAAATGGCTCGCATTGTCTTAAAAATAATGCGTAAAAAAACGTAAGAAACGCCGCAAATTTGCTTTGTAAATAACATGGAACATACAGAGTTGTACAAGAATTAAACTCTATCTTCCTACCAATTTCATCACGCGGACGCAATTGTTAACTCGGACATCATGGTTCTTTTTTAATTTATTTTAGTAAAAAACCAAAAAATTTACTATTTTCCTACAGATGCTGGAAATCTTATTTAAACTTTAATGGCACAAAAAAAAAATTTTTTTGACAGGGGCGGGAATCGAACACGGCTCCTTCTAGCCATCAGCATCTACTAAAATCAGTTGAATTGATATTAAAAATATTTTTCTTTGCTTCATTTTAATCTGGAGTTGTATGAACTGGTCATCGCGAACAAAAATCATGGCAGACAATACTGCCTTACAGAAATGATTCCATGCAAGCACTAATTTTTGCTCGGACCTTATTTGGAATCTCATTTTTTGCAATTTACTTTTTTTTTAATTTTAAATGGGTTAATGATCGATAACATACATAATTAGTAACGGTAAGAATTACGTGTGAGAATTACTAATGAACAAACCAAATCGAAAGCAGCTACACTTCACCTTCAGTGTTCTTGGTGTTGTTGTCCACTGTGTTTGGTTCTATTAAATGTAAATTATTATATTTTTTTACATGTATTATTTTAATTTTTAATTTAATTAATAATTTTGAAATAAATATTGCCTGTTCATAGAAGACGAGTGAAAATAGTCGTTCGGTCATTTATATTAAAAACAACAATAAAAAGCTAAAATTATTTTTGCTTTCAATATTAATGGCCGAACGATTACTGCAGTCGGCAGTAAGGTCGGTTTATATAAGAATTATAATAATTATTTATCTAATTCTTCTAGTTCTTTGACCTCGTTTTTTATATTAATTACACTAATTAAAAAATTAATTAAAAACTAGAATACTGTCATTTAAGTACCTGATATTTCGTTAAACTAGAGTCTGAAATCCCTTCTTTGGAAAGGGGCAGGAATAATGAGCGAAACTTGGGGTCTGTATTGCAAAAGAAGTATTTCCCCATGCATTATTGATAGCAATTTTTACTCAGATTCTTTCTTTCACAATTTTTAAACCATTTAAGATAAAAATAATTACATATTTAATTTACTGACAGTAATAAATGGTTCATAAATTTGTTGCATGCAACTTTTTTTTATTTATTTAATCATCTGTTAGCGGTTATGCTAAGGCATTAGAATAGGATGGCACTAGTTAATATCATTGTACAATCCTGTGTACGGCCATAGTGTGAAGAGACCCAAATTATTGTTCATAGGTCTTCTGTAAGTTACTTGTACTTTATAATTTATTACATTTTGCATATAAACATTATTAATTACCCGGCGAAAAATTAGACATTACCATAAAAAGTACTTACATAATGACTTAATTTTGTGATTGCTAAATTTAACTGCTCGCTTACTAAATACAGTACACAAAATAATAAAAATCAGAAGTATTAATTGAACTCGTTCTTTCATTTGTATTAGAATGTCTGAAAACATTTTCAAAATATATAGTTATTTATAGCAAAGTACAAATGTATATAAATTTTTTAATTACAGCATAATTATTTTAAACTAAAAAAGAAGTATTTACTTGTGGGAGAAATAAAATAAGTATATAAGTAGTTTCAAAAAATACATATAATTTTATTTTAATTTCAGTTAACAAAAAATATTATTCCTTACAGTAAATAATTTAAGAACTATTGGAATTTTTAATTTTTAATAATATTTATTTCAAATAAGTTAATACCACCATTTTGTTGAATTAAGTAAAATATTTATACTAGTATTTAAAAATATACAGAAATTTAAATTCAAAATTTATTTCATTTATACACATAAAAATAAACTATCTCGATTGCACTTTGAACTTTATGTCTGCAATTCGAATTTAGTTCAGAATATTGAAATAGCCGAACTTTTGCAACTCAAGGAAGAAAACAGTAAATTTAGTTCTAAGAACTTCCTGCGTAAAAAATAACCATTTCACACAATAAAATAGGTAATGATTTCTCAAGAATCGATTATTTTAATCTTACGCTTTCTTAAAATCATTAAGTAGGTAATCCAGTTCGGAAGTGATTCCACCAAAAATTCTTAATTCAAACTCGATTACCTTTTTTTGAAATTTTTTGCTGGGTATATTGTATGTACATTTTGTTTTTCAACTCAAAGTGAACGGTACCCACTAATGCTTTAATGGAAAAAAACAACAATATTAACTGTTCAGTTGTCATTGAAATGATATTTTGTCATTTAGAAAAACACTTTTGCAAAATTTTGCTAAAGATCAGAGACAATTGGGGTATTCACAAAGTCTCGTATTTAGTCGTATAGTCGTAATATTGTAATATTCTATAATAGTTTAGGGCTACAGACAATAATACAAGTTTTACGATTTTTATAATATGTACTTTGTGAGAAAGAAATCTACTAAGATTTGGTACGACTGACAAAAAATATTTTACCTCCCCTCCCTACCTAGCGAGTCCCTACCTGTATACCATATTTAAGCTGTATGGCTATGTGAAGAGTACGCACCCATACATCAAATGGGAGTTCCACATGCAAAAAAGGATCAGCCTATCTCGCTGATAAAAATTGCCAGTTTTCATATTTTTCCCATTATTTACTCTCCTGTATACCGAATTTCAGCTCTGTAGCTGTAAGGAAAGTGCCCGAAGAAAAAAATTTATTATCAAGTCGTTCAGACCAAATACAGAAACTTTCACTTCAACCGTTCTCAAGATATACAAAAATAAATATATACTTTGTATGGGCGTGGCAACGCCTAGTTTAGTTTTTTGAAATTTATATAGCCTATAATTCCTTCCAGATATACAGAGAGATACTGTAAAAATTTCAAGAAAAGCGGTTCAGCCGCTAAGCTGTCTATAAGGCATAATCTTACATACATGCATACATACATACATACATACAAACATGTAATTTTTATTATATATAAGATTATTCGTCATTGATTCATACTACCTCGCTTGCACGAAATACTTTAATTTTTGACATGCCTTAATACAAAGTATTATAGAGTTTTTTTTCTTTTTAGGAGTTTTTGATTTCATATGACGGTATGTACATTTCCTAGGAATATCAAATTCTGAAATTTGTATTGCTTAAATTCAGTTATAAGTAATTAAAAAAAAATAACATTATTTTTGTTACTTTTTCCGGAATTACCGAACTCAAGCCGCCGCGAAATTTTTGTAACTAGCAGCCGTTCACAAAATAAGGTGTCGGAGATCTATAACAGCAGCTGTTTATGTTTTTGAAATTACATATTAAGTTATGAAGTCATATTTTTTCGTGTTATTATTTTACAACATTCAACTTTATGACTACCTTGTGAATACCACAAATTTGAATAAATAGCCTGATATTTAGTCAAAGTAGAACCATTTGGAATGGCTTAATTAAGTAGAGGCAGGAATAGTTAGCTAAACCGTTATATGTACATATATAGCTAAACTATTAGCCGCGGCACAAATGGCATAAATCCTCAAAAAAAAAATCTTCTGACATTTCATATCACACATTATTGATATCCCCCTAAACTGTCATATTACAGAGAATACTCACGATTACATAATTAAACCTTGTTTGCTTATAAATACATATGAATAATGAATTACCTGAGATTGAACAGTACTTGGCTGAATTAAGTTTGATCGAAATATTTTCCTATTGCTGGGTTTTAATCGAAATAACTAAAACTATTGATAACTAATTAGAAACGCTCTTTTACATTTTTGATCGATGAAGAATATCAATATATGATGTTTGGTAAAGTACTGTGTATCATTAAATGTGACTCTAAATTTCAAGGTTCCATTGGAATGGTATATTCCAATCCGATGATACAAAGATATGTTAGATGGCACACTAATGACAAATATATTGCACGTAGTGGAATGCTTCATTTTGAATGATGTTGAACCAGGAGTTGAAGCATAATTAATTATTTTACAGCTCTGCTTTTGCACGTTCTTTGTTTATAGCAGTGTTGAAGCTTCGGTTTAGTAGCCATTTTTATTATTATTTTAGTTCTCCGGTGCTACACAATACCGACGAAGGAGGGCGTTCTGATGTGATTGTGGATTGCTATCAGCTGTTCAGTGACCAGTGGCTATGCCTTCGCCTCTGAAACTTTCCGACAACAACTGACAGCTGTTATCAAATTGCAATTTGTGTTCCTAATAAAAAATTTGTGTTTCAAGCTGTAAATACATTGACGACAAAGAATGGATTCATGCAATAGAAGCAGCTATAAGAGGTAACACAACTGGCTCATTAGAGTGCCAGTGTCCCAAGTTCTGAAACCCACCCCAAAATTGTGTTTTGAAATACAAACGTCCAGTTGGTTTATTAAGCACACAACCAATTGGAACAAAAGTGTTTAGTGCTAAACAATTTGTTAGCATTAGCAAAAGAACTTCCAGTTGATTTTATCATTAACTAAAGCAACTATTTCAGTGTGTTTGTGTTTTTATAAAATAGCAATGATTGACTAAACCAAATAGGAAACAGATTATTAAAATTTTTCTTAATACTTGTTTTTTTAACCTTTTTTATTATTTGAACAATCTATATTTAATTAAGCTTTAAGGTTTTTTATTTTTTTTTTTTATTTTAATTTTTATTTTTATATAATCTCGATATTTCGTTAACCTTCGGTTAACATCTTCAGGTAATTTTTATTTTTAAAATTTTTTCTTTTTGATTTTAATATAAAAATTTTTCTAACATAACATGTTTCATAAAAATTGTGTAAAGAATATGATTCAAAATATTTTAAATTTTTTACAATATTAATATCATTAAAAGGACGATAAATCGTCAATTCGGCCCTGTTTGTCTAGAAAAAATTCTTAAATTTTATTATTCGTATAATGTAATCCATATATTTTGGAGCATTTAGTGCAAACATAAAGGAGGGGATTACTGCAAAAGATTGGATTTGCATTGGAAATACTTTATACGTATTTCTGCAAACATGTTTTTTTCAGCCATAGCCAAATAAGGAAAGTAAACAATTTTTGACAAGTCCACAATGTCTAACGTTAAAAAGGCAACCGTACAAAAAATCATCCGCCAAATCGCTCTGGCCTGTTTATTGGATCATGGTCGCGGCACATAGAATCCGTCATACTTTATACGCTGATTTTTTCAACTGACAACTAATGCGAAATACATACATGTGTACATATGTATGTATAGTATGTTGTCTTATGAGCTTCAACTCTTTGTCTCTTGTGGCACCAAAAATAAAAAACAACACAAAATAGAAAATAAAGTAAATAAATGAACTAAATTGAAATAAATAAAATGGAGAACAAACCTATTGAAGCAGTTCAAATGTTTCCGTGCGATAAAAAAAAAATAGTATCAACAGTACTCATATTGTCAATATCTGCTATCCTTTCGTCATAGTGTCAGTTTACAAACGTACGACGGATTATATGTACTATGTACATCGGTTCAGTTATTTTCTTTCGTTCACGCTTTGAAAAACGTGCATACATACATTTCCTTAAGATATTGTTTATATAAAAATATCTGCTTATATGGCGCACAGTATTACGACTTAAGCAAAAATTTCTTAAATTATTATTATCATGCGCATTTTTAATTACCAGGCTATGATCCCACCGATGTTGATCCTCTGCCAAATGATGATATCGATGATCACGACCAAAATAATGGCAAAGTAATGGGAGTGGCTGGCGACCATAATAAATTTTCACAAATTGCCATTAATGTTGCGAACGAAATGGGACAAATTCGTATGCTTGATGGTCGTGATGTAGAAAACAACAATGAAGATCAGCATGATGATGCCGATCATCATGGCAATTCGAAGGTAAATAAACGGACTTTGTATTTTTAGAAAACGAATTTGAACTTCTATGAAAAAAAAATTCTTTTCACTTCTCTCATTTGCAGGTGAAAAAATATCTAATTTGGCTAAAAATTACCATACTTCTGGTAGTTTGGGGTGTATTTACGGCGTTTCTAATGTCAACAAATGAACATGTGGACGAATTGAAGCTGATCAGCGTACCCCGAAATGGCACCGAAAGAGGTAAGTAAATATTAATTATATTTTCTATTTTTATTTTCTAAAATAAAATTATAAATTACTTTAAATTGCTCTTAATATAAAAATGTGTGAAAATTTGTGTTTGATTTTCTGAAAAAAGTGCAATATTTCGGCAAAAAATCAATTCAGTAGAAACAATTTCCTTTAAATATTTTGGAACACTTTTTTTTTATCTTGGACCAGCACTCAGGAGATGACCCCCACACATGCGGTGAATTGTGCTGGAACTAGAGGAAATGGATTTTAGGAGAAATGATAGGAGGTGAAGCTTCACTATCTAACAACACTGCTTTTTTTCACGTTATTTGTTTTTAAAAGCAGTGTTGGTAACGTCCCTGATGTCAAGCAGACGTATTAAATTCTGAAGCTTCGTTTTTAGTAGCTATTTGTAGTAATTATTTTACTTCGCCGATGCTACACAATACCGACGAAGGAGGACGTTCTGATGTGCCTGTGGATTGGATACAGCTGAAGCCATTAGTCATCAGTGACCAGTGACTATGCCTTCGCCACTGAAACCTTCTGACGACAACTGACACAAAAACACAGAAATTCACAACATTTTCTGCGTGGTGTTTTTTTTATGTGTCTGAAACTGGGGTTGAACCCAACAAAAATTTTTCCTTTTGTAGTCAACGTGCAGACTACTTCGACCATCGCCACCCTCTCCTACTACAGACTACATTTCTTCTTCAACAATTGTATTTGAAAGAGAAGAAATGATTACACTTTTTCAGGAAAGAAAACGATTTGGGTTTCTAATGATACATATTTGTTTTTCAACCAAAAGTCGCTATAAAGTCATTTTACAGCACTTTAAAAAGAAAATTAAAGTGCAAACATTTTTTAAATGTGTAGTGAAAAGTGCAATGCACTTTTGAGAATCGAAATCACTATCAGTCATTTCTCAATCTGTTGCCGAAAAATTTTCTATTTAGTGATCAATCACTGCTTGACGTTGAGTTCCCCTATATAAATATATAATAAAAATTAAATAAACCAAGACTTAATGTTTCGAAATTGATTAAAAATCGACAGAAAAAATATTAGAACAATCGACAAAAATAAAATTTGAACTTGAAAAGTTTTAAAAATTTTAACACTAAGTGGAAAAAAACAACATAAAATATGAAAGCAAGCTCGGAATGCACATATGTACAGGGTGGGCCAAAATTAATCACCCGTGGCATAAGTAATCACCCGAAGTTCTTTTGCTGTAATTTTTTTTTTAAGACAAATTTTGGCACTGCTTATGATATGGGCTAAGTGACCGGCGCCAGAGTTGATGACCATACATGCAGATCCAAAGATTTTCACATCAATATGTAAATAAATGTATATCGGAAACAATTCATTACTTCCAAGACTTTTGTTCAAGATTCAATTTAGAAACAAAATTTTTTTATTAAAACTAAACGGCAAATTACTGCATTCAATATAATCTGTTTATAATATAATATATTATGTACAGCGAAATTCCAATACAGTTAAAAAGATATCGAATGCCGTAATTTGTATCGGTATTTTATTCGTTCCCAGTTTTTTAAAAATTTTTGTAAACCTGTTGCAGTGTTTCCCATCAACACGGCTGCTGTAACTCGAATAGGCCTGAGTCTTGTGGGGGCCTTTAAGCCACAAGAAGCAGAGACTGTAGCAGACTCATTAAAACGACCGCCACCTCTACTTGAGGTATATGTGGAACGCATCTACTACAATGAATCAGGCGAGAAAGCCTTCGAAGAAATAGTTTCGAAAATTTGGAAATTAGATTTAGTTTATCCTGAATATATGGACAAGATAGCTGAAACCAAGAAGGTATATCAATTCAATATGGAGCACATATCGGGAGAATATGATCACTTGACCAACCAAACTGAGTTAAGGCTGCACTTTGTCTCAAATATAGAAGCAGAATTGCCACTTCAATTAAGCATTGACGAATCTCCGATATATAAGAAAGAAGGTGTAATTTACGCAGCCATAGTCTTGTGTGGTTTATATGTCATGATCATTTGGGAAATTGTTAATCGTACATTTGCTGCCATAATCGCTTCAACGCTCTCGGTGGGTATATTGGCTGCTTTAAATTCAAGACCTTCCATGGTCACCATAATGGGTTGGATCGATGTGGAGACTTTGTTGTTGCTGTTTGGTATGATGATTTTGGTGGCCATTTTATCCGAAACAGGTGTATTTGATTATTTAGCCGTGTATGCCTATAAAGTGAGTATTTAATTGTTCACGAATGTTTTATGTTTCTCTTTTGTTTTTTTTGTTGGAAGTTGTTCATTTTAATTTTTTAACAGATCACTAATGGTCATGTCTGGCCATTGATTAACTGCTTATGTTTGTTTACCGCTGTTTTATCTTCGTTCTTGGATAATGTTACTACAGTTCTATTAATGACTCCCGTAACCATACGCCTGTGTGAAGTCATGTCTCTCAATCCGGTGCCCATTTTAATGTGTATGGTTATCTACTCGAATATTGGCGGAGCTTTAACACCTGTGGGCGATCCACCAAATGTCATCATTGCCTCCAACAGTTTTATTTCGAAAAATGTAAGCTCCTTGGTAGCAACGCTTTACTATGAAGGTTTCATATTTTATACTTGTTCTATTTTCAGGGTGTTAATTTTGCCATATTTACTTTGCACATGTTGCCAGGTGTAATTTTGGTCATGTTCCAAACGTATTTGCAATTGAGGTTCAAATTTCGCAATATCAGCGATTTGCAATTCAAAGAATCTCCTGATATTGAAGAATTGAAGCATGAAATTCATGTTTGGAAACGTGCTGCCGCTAGTTTATCTTCATACTCCAAGGATGAAGAATTGGTTAGACAAACGCTGAATAAGAAAGTGAATCGCTTGAAGCGTTCACTGAAGAAGAAAGTATCAACCTCCATAGAAACGAATATAAATTATAAACAAACTTTGGATCATTTGCAAGCAAAGGTTAGGAAAATCTTGCTCTCACTCTCTCTCTCTCTCTCTCTGCTACTCTCTATCTTTATCTCTTTTCAGTATCCTATACGTAATAAGCCTCTGCTTATTAAGTGCTCTTGTGCCTTGGTTTTTGTGATAAGTTTATTTTTTTTGCACTCTGTTCCCGAACTACAACGCCTCTCTTTAGGCTGGACTGCTCTCTTGGGTGCTATATTTTTAATTATTTTAGCAGACATTGAAGATATGGAAGCTATATTGGCTCGAGTGGAGTGGTCAACTCTACTATTCTTTGCTGCCTTGTTTATTTTAATGGAGGCCCTTTCCGATTTGGGCCTAATAGAATGGATTGGCAGCATGACTGAGAATATTATATTGGGTGTAAGCGAGGAATCTCGTTTAATGGTGGCTGTGTTAATTATATTATGGGCAAGTCAATTTATTTCAGAATAAAATATTGATTTTTATAGTTATTCCTCTCCTTCAGGTTTCAGCAATCGCTTCAGCTTTTGTCGACAATATACCTTTGACCACAATGATGGTAAAAATTACCATTTCGTTAGCTCAAAATAGTACCTTGAATTTACCATTACAGCCGTTGGTATGGGCACTGGCATTTGGAGCTTGTTTAGGAGGTGAGTGAAATATAATAATTGAAATAATGATCTAACACTTAATTAAAATTAACCAAAGAAAATAGTCGTAAAAAAATTATTAAAAATATTATTCACATGTGAATATTATTCGTATGTGAAAGCGTGGGGACCAGTAGGCTGTGATTGCAAGTTTTCCTTTTTAGTTTTTTGTAAGAGGAAAAACACTCAGGCATTTAAAATTCCTACCAACGGTTGTGACATAGTGTGTTACCGATTGAAAGGGGTGCTCCATAGGAACATGAGACAAATTCTGTGACTGTTTTTGGATTTTAAACCACTACGCGCTAAAAACATTCAAGCTACTTAAGTCCAAATCTGTATTCGCTTGCATTACATTTTCTATCCATTTCTTTCGATTATTTTCGTCGACATTATGATTTTATAAATATTGAGGTGTGTTTGAAATCGTAAAATTAAGACACAGTTTTTCGTTACTAAATATCACTTCCCTATTTATTAGCTGAAAATAATTGCCGGTATTTTGAAAATATTTTAAAAAAAGCAATTGAAATTAAATTTTATTCTTAAAAAATCGTCAAACATTACTAGTTGGTGATTCAATAGTTGCAGTTCTGATAGAAAATTGGACAAAATTGCAATGCTTTTTTTCTCTATTTTCACATTTTTTTGTGTGGATTTTGAAAACCTTAAAAAAATACATAAAAATTCGATATTAAAACTGATTTTTGCAAATTTTTTAAAACAGAACTTCAGAAACAACAGGATTCTTTGAAATTTAAAATATTTTTTCAACATTTCTTTTATGTAAGTGCTCTCAAATTAACAATGCCACTTTGAAATTTTGTAACAAATTCGAAACGAAAAATTTTTGCGTTTGATGTTTTCACTTGTTGTGTGTGACACACCCGATTACGTTCTTTTTCCTTGACCCTGAAAGAGGAGGTAATATTTTCCACAAAATTCAAACAGTATAGTTTAGATACCAAATCACGAAGATATTCAAGGTAAAGATGAGAACGCTGAAGAACAATTTGATTTGTGCAAGTGGGACCATCATTTAGTTAAGATAATAATAAGATGACACATATGTTATTCATATTTTCAACTTTTATGGAGTGTATAATATCTAACATTCATGATAATACAATTTGTATTAAGCAAACCATAAGAACGCGACGGTTAGGAAATCCCATTTTGACAGCACCTTAACAAGCGAAGTTGGTTGCAGAGAGTGAAAAAAAACCTAAATACATACGTATGTATAAATTTATAATCGTTGACATTACGTTACCTCGTTTGTTTAGGTATGCAACTTCAGCGTCTGCGATGGGCGTCTTAAAACTCAGCGCTTAAAAACTTTGTTTAGGTTAGTGTGTTAGCAACTGTTTCTTTTAAGACATGCATTCTTTATGGAAAGTGACATTATTCGCGGTAAATCTTAATAAAGAGGAACTCGCAGCGATATAGAATATAATTCTTTTGCCAATTATTGCAAATCGCTATATGAGTTGACGTTGCGATGAAATGCTCTTTTCACATATCTAACTGACAGCCATACCTAAACAAGCGCGGAAATCGGAACGTTTTTTTCCGCTTAGCTTTTACGCTGAAATGCCATACCTAAATAAAAGCGGCTACGTTATGTCAAAACAATAAAAATAAGGTTATCAAAAAAATAAATATAACAACCCTGATTATTTTAACAATAAAGTTTATTGGTGTTTGCGATTTTTTAATAAGCATTTTATAAAAAAAAGTTTAAACAATGAGTTATATGGACGATTTAAAGGATTTACTTACCTCCATTTTCTAATAACAAATATTTTTTTATGTTTATTTCTTTCACCTTCTTTATTTGCAACTTACTTGACTATTAAACACACTGTCAAAATCGGATTTTCCAATTGAAAAGTTTCCGTTGCGTTGCCGCCGCGGTATTTCGGTATGTTACATACAAATTATATGGGCATAAGAATTTTTGACAGCTAGAAAACGCCTTCCGCGCTTGTTTAGGATTAGGCTGTGAGATAGCTACACAACAATGCAACGCAACTGACGCGACCAACTCTAGCAACTAGTTGCCTCAGTCTGACACAAAGGTTTGGGCAGAAGCTTTCACACTTACACAACCGATGTAACCGTGCCGGCGATTACATACGACTGGACATACCGGGCGTACCGCGCTCCTTAATGTAACGGAACGTGGTAATAAATTTATATTTTCTATACATTGACGACGTTACAGTTACGTGACATTTCGGTCAGACAACTACATACAGTTTGTAAAAAATATGTTTACAAAGCTTAGAAAAATTAAAAAGTTTAAGGGAAACTCTTATTTGCAAGTAAATTATATAACTTTTATTAAATTTTTTTCTTCATGTATTCAATTGAAGATGTTTATAAACACTTTGCACAAAAAAAAACCAAATTAAATTAAATAACAAAATAATAATAGTAACTTAAAAAATACTTCCAGTTTCTACGCTGTAAAATAAATGTTTACAAAATTGTGTTAAATTGAATTAAATATATTCTAAATGGTAAAAAAAAAGATTTGAGGGTGCTAATACTTGGTGTGCCCTCCTTTAGCTTTAATTACAGCTTCTAAGCGTCTAGACATGGATAAGCTTTGGTATATCGTAATTTTCAGGTATTTTTTCCCACTCTTCTTTAATAAATGTTATTAACTGTTGTTTGTTTTTTGGTGACCTTTTTCCAACTTTTTTCTTTAGGTGGACCCACAAATTTTCTATAGGGTTTAAGTCTGGGCTTTGTGCTGGGGTATCTATCACTTTTGTACAATTATATAACAACCAGGATCTACAAATATATGCCTTATGCTTCGAGTCATTATCCTGGTAAAATTTATACTTGAGCTTTTCTGGGTTTTCTGGGTCAACAAAACCGAATTTGCGAACACTTGTACTCAATTCCTTTTTTAAAATGTTTAGATAGACTTCCTTGGTCATTATATCCTCTAATATTCTTATTTCGCCAACACCCTTGCTCGAAATACAACCCCACACCATAACGGATAGTTTACCGAACTTTACAGTGGGTATTATATTTTTATTTTCTAAAGCCGTCAGGGGTTTTCGCCAAACTTTTTGAGGTCCATCATGGTAGTAAAGCATCACTTTCGTTTCGTCACAAAAAATAACATCATCCCAGTGCTCCGGAGGAAAAGAAATGTGTTCAATGGCAAACTTATACCTTTTTTCTATGTTTGCCGCTGATAGCAAAGGTTTTTTCCTCGCAACTCTTGAAGAGTATTTATGGTTTTGTAGCACATTTCTAACAGTCTGATGAGAGATACTTACTCCACATTCATTACTGATGTTAAGTGCAATTCCTCTAGTACTAAAATGTGGATTCTCATCAATCATTTTCAAAATTTTCTTTTCAATTCGCCGAGTTACTTTTTTTCGTCTGCCTGGTGATACATTTGGTTCCAGTCTTCCTTCTTTTTCAGCACGGTTAATAACATTATATACCGTCTTTAGGTTAAGAGACAACATTTCAGCAATTTCTCTGTGAGATTTTCCTTTATAGTAATTAAAATACACCAGTTGGGTAATGTCTTTGTTCAGTCGCTTTCCTGGCATAGTTTATATATAATTGGATAATCGCTTGTTTGTTCTATGAGCTCAATTTAAGAATAAAAGACAACAGCTACTCTTAGCGTCCGTATAAAACTCTTACACGCAATACATGTGCAAAAAACCAACGGTTCTTTCTTGACTTTGCATTTTTGTAAACATTTTTTTTACACTGTTGAAAGTATACAAAATTATTTTGTAGCGTTGTTGTTGTAATATATTCATAAATTTGCCAAAGTTTCGACGCCTGCTTGTCGTCAACATACAAAACAACAGTTATAAAAAAAAAAATTTACAAATATAATGATATTGTTGTTGTAAATATTTATTTAAACTTAAATTCTTAAAAAATTTTTGTTTTGTAAACATATTTTTTACAAACTGTATATCAACAAACCGTGTGTTGCCATTTATACACAATTCGCTGTACCCATCGTAATTTCAGTGTGTAGATTGTTTTCATTATTATTGTATGATATAAAATTTATAATTTACTATGGAAATCTATAATACAAGAAATAAATTTGAACTATTTTTTCTCTTATTAGGTAATGGAACGCTCATAGGAGCTTCGGCTAATGTCGTATGTGCTGGCGTGGCTGAGCAGCACGGCTATAAATTTACATTCTTACAATTCTTCAAGTAAGTTGCATTAATATTGCATGATATTCTTACGCTTTTTTTTTTGATTGAGTGAAATTTTAAATGTTTTTTAATTGCAGAGTTGGTTTCCCTGTCATGATCGGCAGTATTTTGGTATCCACGGGTTATCTGTTAGTAAGTCATGTGGTATTTGCATGGCATTGATAAAAATTTTAAGAAGAATTGCTTCGCTAAGCAATTCTTCAACAGAATTAGTAGTTTGAAATTTACCTCGTAAAATGTGTTATTTTATTATATTTGAATTGATGTTCTTCTTGCTTTTATTTCTAATTATTATTTTTTTTTTTTATTAAAATAAAAATGTAATCAAGAAATAACTTGTGTTATTAACAACGAATTCCTTTTTTTTTAATTTATGTTATTTTGCACATAAATTGTCATTATGATTTAAATGTAATTAAAATTATAATTAATTATTTATGTATTAATATACGTTTATCACATAAAGTTAAATTAGGGCCCAAATATATCAATTTGAATTCGTAAGCTAAGTACAGACGAAGTGTGCAATTCTGTTGCTCTTTAAAATGTATGTTGTCGCCACTATTACCTTTAAATATCGAAATAATTTCACACATTTCCCCGTAAATGCAACGCATTATTTTTACTGCGTAATTTCTTCGATATTGAATTTATTTATAATGTTCATATCGTGATCTTTCAAAATGTACGGTTCAAAGGCATGGTTAGTTTGTATGCAAATCCAAGAACAAAAAATTTTCAGGAACTCGTGTGTACTTAGCTCCAGCTAATTTAAATGAAAATTAATGATTGTAAAAACAATTTAAATGAAATATTAAAAGGAAAATAATTGAACAGAAGAAAACAATTTGAACAAATGTTAGATACTGTAATTTATGTGAATTTAGATTTTAAGAAAAGTTTAAAAATAAAAACAATTAAATGAAACACTAAGGATTTCATAAGTAGGGAATTTAAAAAAAAATATTCACAATCGATCTGTAAGTTACGATTTTTTTTAAACAGATTTCCATAAGAAATTCTGTTTAAACAAAATTTATAATTGGTGATTGTTTTTAAATACGGTTCTGTATTTTTTAGGTTTAAAGTAGTGTCAGTTAAAAATTATTTAAAAACTACAAAAATAATTTACTATTTTTACACTTGTTATTATTTTTTTAATAGAAATTAAGTTCCAAATATTGCCATAAAAACTATCCGAAATAAAAATTTCAATTAAAGAAAATTACTTTTTTCAGTGTTTTCTTTTTTTATTTTACGGCATAACTAACAATATACCACATTGAAACTGGCAAGGTGTTATCGGAAGATAAAAGTTTTCTTGAAATGTCAGAATATTTAATTTGAAAAGTTTAAACTCATCACCATCGTGTGAACTCGCATTTTTTGTGTGGCAACATTTTGTCACAAAATGTACTGTCCGTGCATTCTACGATAATAATGAAAATCGTGACGACACTAACCATTGCCATTGACAGGTAATTGCCAAATATTGTACGGTCATTTGTTATTGTGTGATATGCTTAATTTAGAGCACCGTACAATAACACCATTGTTATTTAAATATTTCTGTTGGTAACGCTGCCCTTACCATATTTACATTCTATGTTAAACATCGAATCTGACAAATTTTGCCATGCTATAATGCGACAACAGACAATTTTTGTTGACAGATAAATTTTCTGTGTGGAAATGAAATTGGCAATTAACACTCAGGTGACAATTTTTCAATGTGAGTGAATTGCCACCATATTGTCATATGCTACAACATTGTAAAATCTGACAATCGTGTACATTGCTTTACTTATTCACTTCTTATTGCTGATTGTTACAAAAAATCTTTTTATTTCTGTTATTCTTGCTCTTATTTCACAGCCATATATTGTCTGCAGACACCCCAGCCATTCCAACTTTACTAAAACGAGTAAAGCTGAGCTGTGGCTGGGACGTTGTAATTTCACAAAATTGGGGACACATATCTGAACAATCAATATCTTTTTTTAGTAATATGATGTTTAATAAGATTTAAAAATATACGAAAATAAATATGAACAATTGCTAAATATTTTACCATTTACCAGCCTGACAATTTCAGGAATTAAATATAAAAGATGGCTCAACAAATCCATTTATACGGCCTAAAGAATTTTAAAAAGATTGAATTTAAAGATTTTTGACGAAGCATGGGGTGCCTCCGTAGTCTAGTGCATAAGCATTAGTCTTATCAATATGGAGGTGCGGGTTCGATTCCCGCTTAGACCCTGGGTGTTTCTACAGACATGCTTAAGAGCTTCGTAGAGTTTGTATTGTCTTAAAAAAAAAAAAAAAAAAAAAAAAAAAATTTGATAAACTCTTTCCAAAAAAACGCGTTCTAAACGAAGTGTTAAACGAGAGGCGTTACAAAGTCAACACGCTCACTATTCAGCCATTATATCACCATTATACAGATATTGTTATGGAAATACATTTATTTACGTGCAAATTGTAAATTACCCTCGTATAAACGTATTTCATTAGAACGTTCTGGGTTTTCATCGACTCACAACACAATAAAAAAACACATAACTCACATACCAAACTTACGCAAAGTAAAACAGTAAACAATTACAATAGTAAAATAACATAAACAAAATTTAAAGATAATTATCGCACAAATACAGATGCAAATTTGAAATAACGTATTTCTGGAATATTCTACACTAATGTCGAAGCTGCTACGTAAATATAGAACATTCTACCAAGATCTATTGGAACATGTCTGGATTATAAATAATGATGATTGTGAGCAATCGTTATGCTGTTGTAATAACACTCTTGAAGCGAACGTTTAAATTAAGTAAACTACAGTTTGTGAACATTATTCAATTAAAGTAACATCGTGAAGAAATTATTAAGTAAAAGAAGAAATAAATAAAAGCTTCTCCCAATTAAATTAAAAATTGTCGTAAATAAAAGAATACGCGGTTTAAAAGGTAACCCATAACAATTCGTTGTTTTATTTTGCAAACGCGAATTCAAGTAAAGTACACGTTTTAAAAAGTAAAACGTAACAATATGTATACCTAAAACAAGAACGTACTTTTGACATGTTTGGCACATTGAAGCTCTCTGATGCAAGGGTTAATACAAGTAATTTTTTTTTTGATACATCCAAAAAGTATGCTAATCATTTTCATATGGTTTAACAATTATAACTCATACAGCACGATTTCTGAAGCAATGACGAATAATAGTCAGTGAAAATTATTATCTTATGGTATGTACACACGATTGTCATTTACTACTACTATATTGACAGCAAAATTGTTACAAAATGTGCAACAACCGTGTGAACACACAATTTTTGTGTGCCAACAACATCACAAAATGTATTGTTGGTGCATTGTATGCCAATAATATTGTCACAATTCTGGCAATCGTGAGAAAACCCTTCATTTCCACTGACACACAATTTACAGTCATTTGTTATTGTCGCATGTGCTTCATTTAGTGCATCGTATAATAACAACATCCGTAGACAAATATTTCTGTTGGCAATGCTGCCCATAAATATTTAGATAAAATGTTAAAAGTCGGATCTGGCAACGTTTGCCATACAATAATCTGACAACCGTGTGAACAGAAAATTATTATTGGCAGAAAAATTCATTGCCGCAGAACTGTGTGCCAATGAAATTGTATGGTTTTCTTTCAATAGTGTGAACAGACAAATTACCAGATGGTAACAATTTTCATTGTGAGTGCATTGCCACCATATTGCCGTATCGTACAATTTTGTACTATCTGACGATCGTGTGAACATAGCTTAATTCGTCAATTCGCTGTGCAGCCGAACATCATATTTTTGTACACATGTGTTGTGTTAAATCTGACATAACCTAAAACGAACTTGTTAAATTAGTGTGATATAATTAAAATTTTAATTAATTATACCAAAAGCAATTTATTATGCACTCTTATTATAATTATATTATAATTAATAAATTATTTGCAAACACTTTTTCAACGTTCGGTTTTAATGCTGACTAGTCAGCAGTGACCGATATATCCGTCAATGCTGACCGTTCAGCATTGTTCAGCAGTGAACGATGTATCCATCAACGCTGACCGGTCAGCAGTGACCGATATACGCTGACTAGTAAAGAACATTAGAGTGAGCAGTTCGGATATACAAACTATGGCGGAGAAAATTCATAAGTTAGAGAAGGATGCAAAATCACAATTTTTCATTGTGAGTGCATTGCCACCATATTGCCGTATCCTACAATATTGTACTATCTGACAATCGTGTGAACATATCTTGACAATTTCAAATCTTATTGAGTGAAGACGTTGTGTGACTAACTGAGGAATATGTATGTACATATGTCGGTAATGTGGGTTTTAATATTTGCATACTTTTATTTCATGTCTACAATCAATCCAATGGTCTTTCAACTATTAACTGTTAAATGTCCATACGCGTAAGTTCATTTTTATAATCAATGAATTTACACTTCTCCTTTGTATAAAGTGTTTACCAAAGCATCTTCAAATTGAACAAAAACAATCGAATGCATATTTTTTATGCATTGCTACGTTTGCATCTTTAATTTACAAACGTTGAATTAAACAGGTAAAAATAACATGCATCTATCGGAAAAGCTTTTCCGTCGATATTTTGTGTCATAACATTTTATTTTTCGTCATATCAGACATGAGTTGAAGAGGTGATACAATATTTTAATATTTTCTTAACGAAATTGAAATACAATAAAATGGAGTTCTGCTCCAGTAATTTTCATTTATAGTTTTGGAAAAACAATAACAAATACATATATACATATGTATATACAGGGCGACTAAAAATGAGCGAATGTGTTTGAATTTCTTATAATTTTATTATTATAATTTTTTATTTTTGATTTCAGTATTTTGCGAAGAAGACTTGGGGAATTTAAAATAATGTAGCAATAAATAATACAACAATAAACCATCTGGTTGCAAATTTTTCATAACAAGTGGCAGTAAGGAACCTTCCTGGTGCCGACGGATGAGAATATTGAACGGGTACAAGAGAGTATTCGGGAAGAAGGAGAAACATCAACCAGGAAACGTTCGACACAATTTGGCTTCTCACGAGGGTCGCTGCAGGGGATCTTGCATACAATAAGAATGTTTCAATACAAAACTCGCACTGGGAGAGTTCGTTAATAGGCAAAAGGGCCTGGATATGGGCTACGGGACATTCAAGAGTAGTTCAACAGCGAGAATTAAACCCACTTAAGTGTACCGTTTGATGCAGGGTTTCGCCGGAAAGGAAAATTGGCCCATATTTTTTTTGGAAATGGACATGGTGTCGCCGTTATCACTGCCGCTTGATATCGGACACTATTGGCATAATTTTTACGGCCAGCGATGAAAAATCATCTGCAAGTATGGTTCCAACTGGATTGAGCCACAGCGCACACTGCTAGGGACACAATGACTCTTTTACGCGTCATCTTTGATGAACGATTTATATGTGCAAGCGATTTTAATTGGCCCCCACGTTCACCGGATTTAACTGCTCCAGACTGTATCCTTTTGGGGTTATTTGAAAGGAAAAGTCTACATTACAAACCCTAGAACAATACAGCAATTAAAAAATGATATACGCGACGAAATCAACAATATAATACCTGAAGTTTTGCGAAAGGTTATGGAAAGAGAACAACTATATGCTAGGAAAAAAGGAAACGTCGATTGCTGCTGCGATTTTTTCCAATCGGGTAGTCTTTCAAGACATATCGTTGACATAGAATTTCAAAAATTTGTTTGTTTTCTACTAACTCCAAATATCTCAGTAAAATCGATTTCAGATATTCAGTAATTTTGGACACTTAAAAAATTTAGGTTATGTGATGTTAGGTTAAGTGGCGGACCCTCCCCGAAGAAGAACGTCACACTTAGGCAAAAGCATAGGCCCATCGAAGCCGCACCTTCAGATTTATAAGACTAACGGGTGCCTCCATAGTCTAGTCCCCGCAAGCCACAAATTTTATCAAAATCTGAAGAAGAGTTCGAAAAAGATCGATATCAAAAATTTAGAATGAAAATATTTCTTCTTATTCTAAATTTCTGTTCAAATCGATTTTTGATGCCCATTTGTGCTAAGCTTAGGGGAACATTTCAAGCATGACGTGCAAGGTTAGCCGATTCCCATATTTTTATAAAATATTTTCTATATACCATGTAGTGCCATCTAAAACTGCCCTATGAATATTCGGAAAGAACACAATTTCGCAGCAATAAAAATGGGAGGAGCCACTCCCATTTCAAAAGTATGGGCTATATTTCAATGGTATTGGCAGACAGACGAGTTACACATTTTAATTAAAAATATCATTTTAGTTTGAAAGTGGGTAACTGACAATCGGTAGAATTATACTTAAGTTGACTTTCCATTCTGCCAGAGCAAATTAAAGCAGAGAAAGAGACACACAAAGTTTGTTTGCGTTTATCACAATAAATATTTGTAAATTTGATTTGGATTATACACATCAACTTTGACTTGTTACGTCAAATGGAAGCAGGCCCGAATATGGACTATAAATAAGATATTTTTATTGTGGAAAAAAAAGGTCACGAAATTGAAGACAGTCCCGAAAATAATTATATAATCCCATGACGTATAAATTAGGTATTTATTTATGTTTGTGATATGGTTTAGCTAGTCTATATGTGCTATATTTCATGTAATGCTAATACCAAAATCGTCAGTAGACCTTTAACCAAATTCTTGAAAAAAAAAACTAAGAAATTCCAAATATGGCATTATATGCTAACGGCCATTTGCACAATGTCTGATTAAAACTTAATTGGAACTTTAACGGTCGGTTAACGAAAAGTATATTTCACAATGTGTGATTAACTTTTAACTGACACCATTTAACGAAAAAGTGTCTGTTAAATTTAATTGAACAAAATGTGTCGGTTAACAATATAATCGACACCTATGCATAGCTAATTTTAATTGATAAATAAAAAAAAATGTACACATGTAAAAAATGGGAAAGCAACACTTATATTTTTTCAATGTTTATAATTTTGAAACTGTGAAACAAAAAAAAGAAATCTTGCTGTGATATTAAAGGCTCTACAAAAAACTTTTTAACATGTGTATATCTTAATATTTTTATAGACCAATATTTTACCTGTCGCACTTGTTTTTTTGGAATGTTCCAAGCTGGAACAATTTGTTGCTTATGAATATTCCGCCATTTCCTTTCAGTATTCTTCAATGTTTTTTTTTGATAAACATTAAGATTTTTTTCTATTTACTGTCACTATAGTATTTTTCGTAAACAAACACAAACAATATTGCCATACTTTTTAGCGAATTATTTTGTTAAGTAAATGAAGGATGGTGAAACTGAAATCATTAATCGTCGATTAAATAGCGCCTGTTAAGCAAACCGCCAGGTAGTTCATTTTCTGTTAAAGGTAAAATAATTAAACATTGTGAAAATGGCCATAAAGCTTATAACAAACATAAATAAATAAATAATCGTAATTCATTTTGACTCGCATGGAATAAATGAAAAATAATTACATAATGACGTATAAATGAAATAATCAAATAAAAACAAATTTGAATTTTTTTCAGATAAAAACACAATTTAATCAAGTTAATGTTGACTGCAAACAAACTGTCAGACAAAAAATAAACGATTTCACCTTCAGGCTGGTGAAACACAGATTTTTTATTAATTCGAATTATGCCCATTTTACGATGAAATAATAAGGCAATAATTGCAATTGTTTAAACATTAAAGGTCAATGTGTTATATACAAAATTTCTACTTACATATATAAAATAAAATAAGAGAACTCTTTAAAAATCGAGCAAAAAACATGATAATAAATAATTTTATTATTTAAATTGGAAATAATTGTTTTATCTCTCATTTTTATAATTTTGTATTCCTTATTTATCTAATACATTTCATTTGGTGCTAATTTGGTATTAGCTCTATGCTAACATAGCTAAACCATATAACGAACATAGATAAATAATCGTAATTAATTTTGTATTTCTAATAAATTACAACATTAAAATAGGGAATCATAAGTCGTATGACTAGGTCTTCAAACAACGACTACCGTACTTTGACACTTCGGCCATCTTGTTGAGACTACATCTGTCAAATTAGTTGTCATTTATTCAGTCTATTTTGCCAAATCACCATGCACAGATATAGCAGTCAACAACACGTGAAAATAACATAATTGTTTTATCAAAATGGGTGTTCTATTCTTTCAACTTATTGCACGCTTCACCTGTTTTACGGTCGCCATAATCGTCCTACCGAGAGAACTATTTGCAGTGTGGTGGATAAATTTGATTCCACTGGTTCAGTAAACGATCGACCAATCCCCCGGACATTGAAGAAACGCAAGATTTGCCGAAAACATTGCCGCTGTCCGTGAGAGTGTGCAGGAGAATTCAAAGCATTCGGTGTAGGGTCGCTTAATATCGACATGCTTTAACATGTGTAAATACAACGACAGTGTTGTTTTCAAAAAAGAATAATTCGGAAATTATAAAAAGTAATAAATAAATATATATGTCTATATTTTTATTTATTTATTCACTTATTTATTGACGCGTTTATTTTATAAAAAATAAAAAAGCACAAAATTAACTACATCAATCGGGGAAGCAATCGGTTTAATTCTCTTCATTCTCAATAGAATAGAACCAGAGGCGCCATAAAGAGTGCCGCATGTAAAAAAGGGTCAGACTAGTCCCCCCTGATAAAAATTGCCAGTTTTCATATTTTTTTCCATTACTTACTCTCTCGTATACCGAATTTCAGTTCTGTAGCTATAATGAAAGTGTCCGTAGCAAAAAAATTTACTATCAAGTCATTCAGACCAAAATGAGAAACTTTAACTGTAACCGTTCTCAGGATATACAAAAATTAATATTTATTTTCCAAAAAAGTGAAGAAGATCCTGAACTTGTGATCCGACAGTAGTTTCAATATGGTTAATTTCCAATGAACTTTATATAAGATTGTCCTTGCGGGATATTCTCTTTTTTGGCGGCCACTCAGTGAGTCGGAACACTGTTAAATATGTAAAATAAATTGATACTGATGACGCTCCCTTTGGTGGAGTGGTCGTGGAGAAATGGAAATAGTAACATTAATTTATTAAGTTTTAATTAAATTTAGTTTTATGTCTTGCTAATAGCCCCATAACTCAGAATCGATTTGTGAGCAATAATTTTTCATTTAAATATTTTCCAGTTTTCTATGGTTCTTTTTTAAAATCGAGTAACAAATCCGATTTCGCCCGGAACCAATTGACCCCAGTTGAAAACATGCAATCTGGTTCTAGTCAGTGCGATATAGCTGCACAAAATGTGCTCTGTGATTTCATCCTTTTCCATACAGAGCCGACACTCCGTCCCATCCAGGAGACGTAACCCGTTGAGATGATCTCTAGTAGTAGTGCCCCGACAGTAAAACTTTTTAATCCCCCTGGTTCTGTAAACCGAGTCGATTTAAAAACCAGTGCTTTCTCAACACCTCTAAGTATGTGTATTCGTTTTAAAAACGAAAAATTTTTGCGGATTCGGTTTACAGAACATACTCGAATATTTATTTATGTGTCTTGCAATATTTACCTTAGAAATCATATCGACTATGTTTCATTCAAAATTACTGAAGAATGCTCATGAAATATTTTCGTAAAACAATATTTTTACCGAAATGTCTTTTCTGAAGTAAAAAACAAAGCATGTGTTATTAAATAAATTAAACAAAATGATTAAGGGAATTTATTTAATGAAAATCATTTGCCATAAAATACATATTTGTATTGGAACAAATGTCTTGTCACATGTGCAGAGCAGTCTGTCTTTAAAGTTTCATTGCTGAGAAAAATTGTTTACACAAATCTGACAAATATTACATTTTGTTTTCTATAAAGAAAACATTTCCATTTTTCAGAAAAAAAAAACACATTTATTTTTTGTAGGCAAATAGTCTCAGAATACATTTCAAATTAAAACATTCGCGTTTTCCTACTTGCTAACACATTGGCATGACTGCCTTTGGCATACACACACACACAGCCACACACGCTATTTGTAAAACTTGCATATTGCGTATGCTTACCGTCATTACGTGATATTTTTTAATATATATTTTTTATTATTATTGTTGTTGTGTTGTGTTGTGGATCTTGCTTTTATTTTTATACCACTATGATTTGTAGTGCGAACGGTAACTCTGTTTTCTGTGGTTGAGTTGGGACCATATGAAAAACCAAAAATGTTTAAATTTTTTCTTGTGTTTTGGCATTTTTTTTTTAGCAGTCAACTAAATTTTACAGAAAAATATTTCAACTATTCAGTTAACGATTAAACGTGCAAGAGTAGAGATTAGCGTTTTGAAAATAAAATAATACGCAAAGAAAAGTACTCGTACAAAATATAAAGTGAGTGCAAAGATATGACAAGTGCAGAGAAAATAATTGAAATTAATTAAAACGAAAAAGAAATAAAATTAAAAAATTCGAAAAAGAATGTTTAAAAACATTTTGCAGTAGCAAATCAATTATTAATGAATTTTGAAATTATTTTAATAACGATGGCGGCATTAAGTGGCGCCAAAATAAATTTGAAAGTACTTAAACAATATGAACGTTTTTCTTTAAAAGTTGTAAGATTAATGCTTTTCTTCAACCCGCGTAAAAAAAATTTATTTTTAAAAGCACATAACATTTTAACTTGAAACATCTGGCAATACTACTTAATTTAAATGACGCTTGGAAGATCCCCTTATATTTTTCATTTCATTTAATTTAAATGAAAATTTTGTTGTTTATAAGATTATGCATAAATACGACTAAATAGATTTTAATACATACATATATATTTGCCGAAGCACGAACCAATGCAATTTCAAAACTGCTGATATCAGCTGGTTTGTCACTTGAAAATAGAAGACGCCGTTAGTCAAAAGTGTTGTGTGTACTGCACATAGAGAAATAACACATGCCATTGTTTAAAGGTGTTCAGACTGTATGTATAAATTTACCATGGCTATATGATAACTACATGTAATGTGAGTTACTTGGGGGTTTCACGTTCAAATTTTAAAATTCTCTCAATTTTTTACTAACACACCCATACTTTTAAAAATTGATGAGAATTTGCTTTCGAATTCTCTGGGTAACTTTTCTTTCAAATTATGGGCAAAAAAAAAAGAGCTGATACCTATTCTTATTAACAGCGAAGCCATCTTGATAAATGAATATGCTTTTAAATTGCGCAAAACTTGCATGCAGCCCACGTCACAGCTATCAAAACACATGAATTTTGCGAAGATGTATGTGCAAAAAATTTTAAAGCAAAATTTGAACATGGGAATGTGTGCAGAATAAATTGTTATTTCGGCTTTTATTTTATGTTCAAAATTTATTCAAATTATTTTGTGAGCACACCTTTTGACAGAAAGATATTAATGTTAATTCTTCCTTAAGGGACTACGTCGAAAATTCTAAACTAATTATAATTGATGATGTTCTTTTTCTATATGGTTCGTTGACAGCTGTTTTAATTTTAAAAGTAAAAGAAAAACCAAATGTAAAATGAACGTAGTTTTTCACAAATTCTAAGACAATAAAAATGTTACGACCTTATCATTTCGTCGCGCACTTTAATGAACAGTGTGCAATTTTTGCAATTGTTGCATTTTTGTGCTAAAATTAGAAATAAATAAAATATTTCATAAATATATTCAACCGTAAATTAAAAAAATAATAATTCACGAATAATTTATCACAAACAACAATAAAATCTTCAAAAAAATAATTCCCGAAATGCCAGTTTTAAAAAGCAATTAAATATATTTCGAAATAATTTCTTAACAAGGCAATAAGCATTACAACCAAAAATCAATATAAATATAATAAAAAAAAATTGTTTTTAAATAAATAAAAAAATAGCAAAATTATTTCATTTGTAAAAGTGAAAAATAGTGTTTGTTGTTTTTTTAAGCACAAATAAATAAATAACAAAAAATTAAATAAAAAGTGAGAGTGTTTGGCAATTGTTTAACTATTTTTGAGCAGCAGTGGACTAAAAAAAATGCACACACATATACACACACACACACCTAAGCACAAAACACACAGAAAAACTTGATTCATGCAACAATTTTTTTTTTGCTTCTACGTTTTGAACTGACCAACCTCAAATACTCGTATACAAAGCACAAATAAAACAAGTTTAACACTTTAAAAGCCGCGATTGTATCAATTTAATTAAATTCTTTTCTCTACAAATGTATGTCAAAAAGCGCCTTCACTGCCAAACCATTTCTTTGGCCGGAAGAGAAATGTTCTCTTCTGTTTATATCTCAGATAATTGAAGTTTCCTTTCAGTGTATAACGAGAATGCAGGCTTCGTCAAGGATAGGTTTTCAGCTTAGTTTCTCCGGAAGTATACGTAACATTCTCATAAAAAAAGTCATTCTTATAGAATGACATACATATTTATAGTTTCTAAAGGATCCATATGTGAGGATTTTGCACTGCTTAGTATATGCACAGGCAAACATTGAAGCAAACGATCTTCCTACATATTTTTATCACATGGGTGACACATTTTTTTTTGTGGTGTGAGGTATGGTTGAAAATCTCTTCGCACTTTCAGAGACCGTCGCCATCTGCTTCGAGTGTTACCACTAAAAAAATCTCTCCTACTCCTCTGGGCAGATTCCTACTCGGGACCGCTTTCCGCATTACTTCGGGAAGGCCCAGTGCAGAGTCCTAATCAGAACTGCCCCTTACTCACCCACATCTGGGTTCGCCAAGTTTGTAGCCGTTACCACGTCACCAGACCGTGTTTCCTGGTCCCTGTCAGAGGGTGCCCCGCTCTGCAGCTACTCATCGAGGTCCCTCTTCCTTCTCATTAGGACGTACCATACGTATTGCGCAACAGCGTTCCCCATTGCTCCCGCAATTGAGAATTCTCCCTTTCACGCTGGCAGGAGTGGACCCGCCAACACGCTACGCCATTGCATTCCTTTCAGTATGCCATCTGATGCAGTCGAAGAAAGCATGGATGACACGTCAAATATATCATCATCAACATAATTTGCTCAAAATATATAAGTACAAAAACATTATATTCTTTCTGAGGGTGATGTTGGCTGAAGTAGTTAACACATTGACTACAAAACTAAAAGTACTGGGTTCGAGCCCCCGGTGTCTCTATTCCTTCGTATCACTTTACCAACTTTCTCTGCTCTACACCACGCTTTTCCAAGCAGTTCCGATGGAACGAACTGCATATGTTAGGGGCATCCCTTGACCTGGTGAAAAAAAATAGAACACATTACAGTCGCCAGCTGACAGTTTTTGAAAAAGTAAAAGTAGAACTCCTATTGTAGGCAATCACACCAGGTGGCTTTTCTAGTGTTAAACAAAACCAGTAGCAGCATAAAACTTGTTTTATTTTAACTAAAAAAATATTTCTAAATTGTTTTGGTTGGTTTTTATATCAGATTGTGGGACATGTTGCAACAATAGACATTTAACCCAATTTTTTAGACGATGTTAACAACCTGCAAAGAAAAAACTCGTATCAAATGAGCTGCTTGTAATGCGCCACAGATTTACTTTTAATTTCAGTTTTCATTTCTTCTTACACTCCTGCTCCTCACATTCTCCCTGTTCTGCAGGAACTGTTTAAATTAAATGTGGTTTTCTGCTTAAATCATTAGAAATGAACACAAACGTAATTTAAATATTAATTCTGTATTCTAAATTATTAATATTTTCAACATGTTGCCAAGTTCATCATTTTTGTGTACTCTGTATCAATATCGAGACGTCAGCAGCTTTTTGGTGCTTTTGCTGATTTTAACACAACGTAAGTATGAGTGTAGTTTTTATTTGTATTATTGGCCATTATTAGGTTTAATTGCTGGTATAACACCTAAAACTCGTTTAACGAAGTAGTGCACATAAAAAAATTTATGTTTTCTTTAACACATAATCTTTAAACACCTAAGAATAAAATGAATTAATAGACTTTGTTTCGAATCTAATATCTATAATATGGATAACATAATCAAGAGCGTAATGTTGCCGTACTGTGTTTTAATTATCGCTTGTACTCTAGAGCCTGAGAAATGCGTGTTCAAACCATCTATAGATATGAAAAGGCTACAACTCTACTTTCCAAATAACAAAACGGACATTAAGCGCTACTATACCACGTCGTCAGTTGTCTCTTTTCTGCTCTCGTAAAATTCCAATCACATGTTATAAAAACACGGAATAAATGTTATTATAAATGTGTTATCAAGTCATTGCTCTATACCAACAAGCTAACAACTTTAGACTTACTAACAACATCCGAAAAAATGTTCAATATTTCCATTGAAACGTGCGCGACAGTAGTGGAAATTTGTCATATGAGCGGAATCGAATTTCATTCTTAAAATGTAATATTTTCACTACACCTAGAATAAATTTGAACTCAGTTTCACTAACATTGTGTGTTTCTTAATAATTGTTATGTCTCTATGTTCTTAATGGTAAACCCGATACTTACTTCATTGTGATTAGGCACTATCAAATTTGTGGGCAATTTTTTTCTTAATTAATAAAAAATTATAAAATTAGTGGGAAAATGTATTGGCTCTTTAAATTTAAAACATGTGTACCCAGGCCGCAGTATATTGTATCTGATATTTATTTACTTTTTGTTTTTTACTCCAACTTAAAGCCCATTTATTTTATTGTTGATGCTTGCTTGTTTTTATTGTATTTTTTTTTTATTGTTATTATAGACAAGAAACTGGTTTATCTTTTTTCGTTTCGACTTTTGGATTTTTGAGCTTCAGAGCATTAGCAACAACAACAACAACAAGAACAACAATAAAATGTAACCAATACCGGCATACGGTGTCAAGGCCGTTGAAATTAATTACGTTTTTTAAGTGATTAAATAGTCAAGATAATAAATGAAAAATCATTTTAAATGCAAAGAATGATGAGGCTTAAATTTATGTATGTTTTTTGCAGCCACAAAATTTTTATTGGAAGTCCTACCAGAGAGTTACTTGTTTTTTTACTCAAACAGTTCTCGGAAACGTGATTCATGTTTAAGCGGATGTAATGAAAGAAGAATTACGGCCGAAAAATTAAAATTTTTCTTTAAAAATTTCAAAATAAAAAGCGTTCACATTTTCTTAATAAATAATAAAAGAATTCTTTTATATAAAATTTTAACAAATATGTATATACGATTATTTTCCCGTTGTCTTTGAGAGGTTAAAACAGCTGCACAGAAAAATTAAAATCGCTTGATGTTTCACGACGAACGAAGTTCAATCCCAATAAAGTTAATGATTTCGAATATCTATCAGTGTATAGCAATTTATATTTTATATATTTGCACTTTACTTGTTCTCTTTTATGACTTTATAGTTGAAGAAAAAAGTGGAAATATTGAAAATGAATAGGGCAAAATTGAGCAGGAAATGCAACGTACTTTTTGTTGAAAAGAAAACGCATATATTTCAAGCCTATTGCTTTTTAAAGATTATTTACATTTTATTATTTCCTATTTGGTAGCGAAATATTGAAAATAAATAATTGAAAAAACTTTTCATAAAAAAGACCACCGCTCTAAAAATAAATATTATTAAAAAATATTGTTTAAATTTTTTTATTTTTTTTTATCTTGAACCAACACTCAGGCGATGACCCCTACACATGCGGTGCCTTATGCTGGAACTATATGAAAAGGACAGTAGTAGAAATGATATGAAGTGAAGCTTCACTCTCTTACAACACTGCTTTTTACACGTTCTTTGTTTTTATAGCAGAGACGCTGATGTCAAGGAGACGTATTAAATTTTGAAGCTTCGTTTTTAGTAGCCAGTTTTAGTAATTATTGTACTTTGCCCGTACTTTACAACACCGACGAAGAAGGACGTTTTGTAGATTGGTTACAGCTGTAGCCGTTACTGTTCAGTGACCATTTAATAAATTAAATATTTAATAAATGATTAAGTTAAATCAATCAGATATACAGAGATTTACTGTGAACATTTCAAGAAAATCGGTTCAGTTGTTTAGCTGTGCATAAGACACAAACACACATTCATACAAACATGTCATTTTAAGATAAGATTTCGGAATTTTTTTCTGCTTGCCACTAGCGTACGTTTAAATCCCATATCGATGAAATGTGCTGATGTAATGAAATATTAAAATTTATAATGTTCTATTTCACTCCTTGAGTAAACGAAAATAATGCTCATTTCATAATGCATATTTACGTAATCTGACCATACCTTAAGTGTTTGAAACTTGTCTGATGATATCTATCTTAAATGTGGTATTTTGAGTTGCATTTTTTCACTTGCTATTTCTTCTTCACTTAAATTTAAAGTTACATAATCTGGTTTTTTATTTTTGGAGTCTTCCATAAAACAAGCCGACCGCCCTAATCACCTGTAAGAAAACAAAAATTAAAATGAGTAACACAGCCATACTGACATATAAGTAGGTATGTATATGTACATACATGTGTATGTACATACGAGTATATACATTCATCCGTTGCTATAAAATGAGGGGCAATCAATCGCTGTAGATAATAAAAGGCGGTAAATATTAAAAATTTTAAAAAATGTTTTCACAAAATTAAGTTGCGTTTACAACGAGCATACAATGTGCGGTATGTTTATTTAAAATATTTAAACTATTGGGCATCATATATTTTTATTCATTAAATTTTCAGGCTTTTTGATATTTGCCTTCTTTTAGCGAAAATATGCCCAATTTTATGTAGTTTTATTAGTTACAAGTTACAGACAGATTTAAAATAATTTAAAATTTATATCTTTTCTCTTTGTAGTGCATCAATCAATCACACTTATCGTTCCCAATGAATTGCCTTCAATATTGTCTCTGGTCTACTCCAACATACCGCCAATAAAAAAAGGTGTTTAAAAACAGAATTCACAATTTGTGCAGCATTTTAATTCTAAAAAAATATTAATTTTCGAAAATAAATCTCTTACAGGTACTGATTCACGACTCGGTTTTGGTTTCCGCTTGGGAGAACATGCCGATTTTCAAGTTTTAATAGAATTGGGACCACAGAAGGAAACTCGGCCCATAGGAGATCAAAGTGATTCGGATGGTTCGTCTTTCAATAAGCGACAGGTGAACAAAAGGCAGCTGCTAAAACTGCAACAACAACAAGAAGCAATATCCACCGAACGTTCTTCTGCCACTTGGCTGCAGAAGTGGTCGAATAATATTAGCGCGAGCAAAATAAAATCAAACACTTCTAAACAAGCGGGAATGCCAACCATGCCACAGTTGCCAAAACAAACCTTAAGACAATTACAAATGTTGTATAAAATGGCCACCACTGACAGTACACTGACAACAAAAGAAAGTGTAACGACAAATGGGCAAATTGATGCTGCTGCCCATTTAAGGGAAAGATTGAAGGCTTTTAAAGCTCCACCCAACATCGATGATTTGCAAAATTTGCCACCGAAACCTATCGGAAAAACCAAAACCGAAATAACTAAAGAACTCATGGATGTCAGTTTAGATAAATAATTTTCTTGTTTCTTTTTTGCATCTGAAGGCTTAAATTGTGTAATAAATATGTGTAAATTTCTAATAGTTAGCTAATAAATTAAGACAAGGATTTGTATAATATTAGATATTTTTTTGTAAATAAATTATTCAGTTTAGGATGAGAATGGTATTTAAAATTAAATGAAAATATTTAGGTTACACTTTAATAAAAAGGTCACGTAAGAATCAGCATTTATTTTTAAATAGAAAAAAGTCTTTTCCTTAGATACGACAAATCTTATGAGAAAAAATTTAATAAATGCTGGGCATGCGAACCACAAACCCCAAATTGATGAGCATATCAACAAGCCAGTTCATAAAGGTTTCGGCCAAAAGTAATGCCTCAATGTTAGCATTATGGCGTCAAATAACATTAATGTTGTAAGCAGGTAGGGAATTTGTGATCGCAAGGTAAGCAAGGGCCTGATCCACATCTGAGAAGTCGTAAATATTATCCACTTAAACAGCACAAGCGGTAAGATGGATTATAAAATATCATATCTGAAGTGTGTGAACGGACATTAAGAATTTCCTCAATATCCCACGCCATCAGTTTCACCAGATGTGAAGATTTATCTTATTTAAAAAGTTTTTTGAGATGTGAAAAAGATTAAAAGTTTTTCAGCTTAAAAAAAGATATCTTTAAATATGATATTTAGTGCTTATATACTTATGTCCATATGCACAGTCTTTAGTTCAAAAGGATGGTTTAAGTAAATTAATTATATATTTTTATTGGTTAAATTAATGTTATTAGTGAACTACCGACTGTGAATATTGGCATTACACTATTAACTAAGGTGCCTGTTAACTAAACCTGCAAATAAAAATATTTCCCAACTAGCGAAATTCTTAACTATTTTCATTATTTCGAATATTCAACAAATGGATAACAAATATAATTTAGTGTTAGAAAAAATATTGAATCGTTTTTAGAAATCATTTTGCATGCAAACCGTTTCGATGCATCTGAAATATTTCCTTGTAAAAAAAGAATTTTTTATACTGTTTTGCCAATACCAATATTACAGTTAACGGTGAAAGAATTTTTTCCCAAAGCAATATCAATAAGTAACAAACGACAAACAAATTAGATATACATACCAGCATTGTGTCGTATTTTAAGCAAGAGGAACATATAGAAAAAAAGCTGTTCTTAATTTAACATACTATATGTATGTATATATTTGTATGCATGAAGTAGATATGTTATGCTATTTTGTTTTATATTAAAAAAAAAACCTTGTATTGTTCTATGTAGCAAAATAAACTATGGCAACACTGATTTATTCCTTTTATCATATACAAACATACCAAGGCAAATTTATTACCAGCCCTACAAGAACTATGTCCGTCATTGCTGACGTAAAACAAAGTTTCTATGATTTTCTTAAGGGCAATATGAGAAAAATTACGTAAACTTCTGTGTTCAGGTGATTTTGCCTCCTTCTCTAACTTATGAATTTTTTCCGCCATAGTATGTATTACCGAACTGGTCACTCTAATGTTGTTTACTAGTCAGAGTATATCGGTCACTGCTGACCGGTCAGCGTTGTTGGATATATCGGTCACTGCTGACTAGTCAGCATTAAAGCCGAACGTTGAAAAAGTGTTTTTATATAATTTATTAATTATAATAATATAATATTATAATAATAAGAATGCATAATAAATTGCTTTTTGTTCTAAATAAATTAAATTTTACTTACATCACACTAATTTAACAAGTTCTTTTTAGGTTATGTCAGATTTAACAAAACACATTTATACAAAAATATGATGTTCTGCTGCACAGCGAATTGACGGAGTAAGCTATGTTCACACGATCGTCAGATAGTACGGCAATAAGGTGGCAATGCACTCACAATGAAAAATTGTTACCATCTGGTAATTTGTCTGTTCACACTATTGAAAGAACACCATACAATTTCATTGCACACAGTTCTGCGACAATAAATTTTTTCTGCCAATAATAATTGTCTGTTCTCACTGTTGTCAGAATATTGTATGGCAAACGTTGCCAGATCCCACTTTTACCATTGTATCTAAATATTTATGGGAAGCATTGCCAACAGAAATATTTATCTGCCAATTGTGCTATTGTACGGTGCACTAAATGTAGCAATGTGACAGTAACAAATGACTGTAAGTTGTGTGTCAATAGAAATGAAGGGTGTTCTCACGATTGTCAGAATTGTGACAATATTATTGGCATACAATTCATCGACAATACATTTTGTGACCATGTTGCCACACAAAAATTGTGTGTTCACACGGTTGTTGCACATTTTGTAAAAATTTTGCTGTCAATATAGTAGTAGTAAATGACGATCGTGTGTACTTTCCTTTAGCCTTGTTTCATTGCATACACACATTATTTAGTAGACCAAAGAGAATTGGAAAATAATTTTTAGAACAAAATTTTAATGTAAATGGTAGCGGAACAGAAAAATATATTTTATCGAAGACATCAACCAAATTATACTGCTAATAAAACACTGTTGAACCATATACCGTTTTATAATTTGTGGTAATGCCGGTCTTCAAAATAAAAGCGGTTCTCATAAAAAACAAAACCGTCTGCAGATTAAAATCCTGCCTGGTATAACCTGTTGTAAATACTCGTTTTTCAAGGCTTACCAACACAAAATTGTAAAGGGACGTCAAATTTGTGAAAGTTAAGTTAGAAGAAACCTAACCAAAATACTATTTCAATAACAAAAGCAAATTAGTAAAGTGAAATTAATTTTGTAATTTATTTACTGATTTAATCTACAAAATTAAATTCTTACAAATTACTACTAAGTATATACCTACATATTTCATTATAATATGTAAATAACAATAACATAAAAATAATTAAATTTACAATAAACGCCCCGTTCTTTTCTCTATTTTCTTTTAAAGTTGCTATCAAACTCTTGTTGCTTTTACATTTGAATTTTTTCAAAGCATTTATTTTCGTTCAACTTTTAAACGTGTTAAAAGAAAAATATAATAGTAAAAAGGAATACAAACAATAAAGTTGTGTTGCCTACTAAGCGTGTTCTACTGCTATTAAGCGATTAAAAGTTCTTTTAAATATTAATTGTAAAAAAAAAGAATTGCAACACAACTTTTAAAATAAGAAAATATTCCTTTTTTAAAATTAACTTTTTGAAAAAGGTAATTTTGAGCAGTACTACAACAATTAGAAGAAGATTAAGATTTATTAATATTTATTATAAAAAATACCAAATTAGTGTTAATTTTTAGATCATTTTAAAAAGTACCAATGCATGTACATTTGCAACTTTTTTCAGAATAATGCAATACCAGCATTATATCTTTTCAATGTCTACTGCCATAAAAAAATAGCTGTTACATTAAAAGTTTATATTTAGAGCAGTTTTCTCTTTTCACAACATTAGATTACATATTTAAAAAAATACTAAACACTTGTTCGTTTGATAGGATGTCTACATTAAGATCTGTATCAACGTACCTAGTTTAAACTTTTTACCTTCTGTTGTTTGGACTGGACGTTGATATATCAGTCTATCACTTAATAATATTTATTATGGTATACCACTGTTTAGTATAGTATAAGTTGTTACATATTATAAATAAATAAACTCAACTGAAAAATAGTATTTTTACGCTTTTATATGAATACATACTACAAAGATTTTAAGAAATATTTAATTCAATGCGTATTAAATTGTAATTGGAAAAATTCCCATACAAAAGTTTTCTTAAAAATTAAATTTTTTTTTTCTTGAGTAAAAAAGATAACAACACTTTGAATTTTAAAACGAAAATGGAGCAAAACAGAATCGAAAAAATGCACAAATTAATTCGTCAGGCGTCGCTATGCAATGCTATGCGATTTCTTCTCTACACTGCTCACTTTCAAACAATAAGTTCCATGCAAAAGTTGCGACGTTTATTGCAAAGTGTAAATATGGTCTTCGTCAGGCGTCGCTATGCAACTTTTTCACTCCGATTTCTTCTCTACGCCGCTCGCAATCAAACAATAACCCCCTTTCAAAAGGTGTAAATATGATCTAGGAGTTCGCGTGCATCGTAAGATGTAATAAAGCAAAGATGTACGATGGTAAAAATTTTCCGCTACTTCTACCACCAAATTTAATGTTTCTAACACTTGATGGAGCAACGTGATGCCTTACTTTCAAACAATAGTGTGACAACCATTAAAAAAAGCAAAAGGTCACAGATGCACAAAAATAAAACATGACTTTTTTTACTTATTTAAAAGAAATCCGATAATTTTATTTATACAAATACTTAGCATATGACATTCAATTAAATTTATAATTTGGTCACACCAGCGATAAAGCAGTTTATTAGGTGAAACATAGCTGACCACAGAGTTGCCAGAAATATGTAAATACGAAACACTTCTTCAAAAAGTAGTTATTATGTATAAAAAATTGTTAAAATTTAAGTAAATATATATGATTCTAATATCAAAATTGTGCCCTTTCCCGAGAAAAACGAAATAAATATAAATAATTTATTATTACATACTTTATGATATTCTCATAAAGTATTTTTTTACAAAAGCAAACTCAATAATTGAGGAGGAAAGCATATCCATAGAACTATGTCGTTAATGCTTAATTGCTCATCGTTATAATTTCTGATTACAAATCTCACACTCTTATGTTCAAAATTCAACTATTCAATTGAGAATTAAAAGTTGCATACCGAACAGAAAACCAAAAATCTATAAACAAAAACATGGCAATTAGTTTACTTTTTTTATACATATATATTTCTATTTTTAGATTTTTCTTCTCATCTACACTAGGCTGTCCATCGGCCGGCATATTAATGTATTTTGAATCAAATGTAAAATTAAAAAATAAAACAAAAGAATTTTAAAATCAAACACCGTGCACTTGTTGATCCATTTCCATTTTTCCTAAAAAAAATTCATAATTACAATCAGTATAATTCGTTAGTTATGATTCAAAACATTATTTTAAAACGATTTTAACATATTAAAAAAAAAAATTGTTTATTGATATTCGCAAATTTAGATTTATTTACTCTTTGAAACACACCAAGCAACTGTACACAAATAGCAAAAATGTATTAAAATCTAAAGGGATATCTCGTCTTGCGTCTGCTGATGATTATTCGGATTAAATTGTCGTAATTTTTTTGGGCTTGTTCCCTGGCACACATACTGTGGCACTTAGAAAAGCAAGCCATGTCACAACATTAACTTTTTTGCGGCACGTGCCATCTTGCCAAAATGAGTTTTTTCCTTGGACCAGAACTGAGGAGATGACCCATACACATGCAATGCATTATGCTGGAACTAGAGGGTAATTAGAGAAACGGCAGGAGAAGCTTCAGTATCTTACAACTCTGCTTTTGTACGTTTTTGTATATAGCAGTGGTGCAGCAGCGCGTCTGATGTCAAGGTGACGTATTAAGTTCCAAGCTTCGTTTTAGTTTTAAAGTTAAATATCTTTTGACGATATATGCTGTCAATTTTGTGGCATGTGTCGTCTGGTTCGCGAAAGCGTTAAATATTAAATATAAATTATACTGCAATTTTAATTTTATTAACAATTATAATGAAAAAATTTAACAATTAATTATCGCCAATTAATTATAACCAAATTCTTGAAAAACCTAAAAATTTCACATGTTTATACATATAATAATAAAAATTTTATAATAAATATAAAAAAAAGTATAAAATATAATTGAAAGAATAGTTACATAATTAATTACTACGGGAGCACTATCAAATGCCCGTGGAAATTCTCTAATTCTATAATTTTTCCTTATTTAATTTCTGGCAGCACTCTACGTCTGGCACCTCTTCTAGATATGGCAAGCCAAACGACATGGTTCGCTGATGTATTTAGTTCGTTTTTAGCTGTCAAACTTGTAAGAAGTGTGGTTTCCGCGAGTGTTCTGTATTAAATAGTGTTTTGTTAAATGCGGCTGCAAATTATAATGCAGAAGAAAATTAGAAAATAAGTTTAATTGCATTATGGAAAATAGTTTGAAATGAAATAATCCAATGTAATGTGTTTACGTAAAAGCAAAATAAAATTCTATAGTAAAAGAATTTCATAAAAAGTCATTTATTGAAAATAAAAAAAAGCTCGCAAGAACGAAATACAAAACGAAGCTGCGCTGCCAACGTTGAAACCTTTTCATTGGATATTGTTTTTGCACTGGATATGAGTAGAGTCGTCTCTAAATTTTCCAATCTGAAAGTGTTTTACCTTTATTTTGCTTCAAATAATAAAATTTTATTTGTTTCCATCATTTGAAAACTAAAATTGCAAAATTTCAAAAATAAATTATAAAGCAAACGAGTGCTAGTAAAATTCCTCAACATAAATATTGCAAATTCTCTTTGTTGTTTTTGTTCTATACATATACAAAAAAATAAAACACACCTGCTTTTGTCGCATGAGCAATGAATACAAAAAGTCAGTGTCTGCCAACTGCCATTCGTTTGCAATCTTCATTCTATTTGTTGTCTTGAATTTTTTTTAACTTAATTTATTTACTTTCCTTTGGAAAAATCAAAGTTATTACATACAACAATGACAACATTTAACATAACCCGGTGTTTTTGAAGTTTGTCATGCTACAACTACAAGAAAAACTTTAGAGAAAAAAATGACAGTCTGGTGAAGCCAACAAAAGCAACAACAGTATTAAGAGAATTTACTCAAAAAAAAAAACAATAAAAAACGGAATAAAAACAACAAAAATAGCCACAAAATTAGTAAATAAATAAAATAAAGAAATAATATTGTTTAGTGCTTGCTCTCTTTTCTGTCTGTATTTTTGCAACCTGTGTTTAATTTTCAAAAGTGCTTTCCATAAAAATAATCAAGGGCTAATATAAAGAGTATGTATTTTAATAAAAAATTATTTTTAAAACAGTAATTTAATTTAAACGTTCCCCATAAAATGTACATTAAAAAAAATAATTTATTAATGTAATTGCTGACAGAGAAGCTCATTTAAATAATGAAGATCAAATTCTTATAAAAATTTTTAATTTATCAAAAATATTTATTTTGGAATAAAAAATAAAAGAGGTAAGAATATACTATGTACCTATTTTGTAATTAAATTTAAATGGTTTATCGATATTGATAACACTGGTCATTAAGAATTTATTGGGCTGAGTTTTCAGAGTCAATTTAAATACACATGGAACTCCGATTTAATGCCTATAAATTACTTTTTTTGTATTGACTCTGGTTCTCGAAGAAGAAGAAAGCGTAATTTGAAATAACTCGAGAACTAGCACTTCGTTAGAACTAAGAAAAACACGGAAGGATCAAGAATAAAATCACCTTTAAATAATGCTATTATATATTTTTTGCAAATCCTTATAGTTTAGGAGATATTCAGAATGGTTAAAAAAGCCCCTTTTTTCAAGAAAATTTAAAAAAATTTAAATTTTAATTATATTATTAATTGACCTTTTTTATTATATTTTTTTATATATATTTATTAAGCCTGAGGTCTTTATATAATATATATAATATAAAAAATAAAAAAAGACCTCAGGCTTAATAAATATACTATATCAAAAAATAAAATTTAAATTTAATAAAATTTTTTTAAAATATCATTTGGGTCCGCGCTCAATTTATAAGCTGAATATGTTATTATTAATATGGGTTAACCGATTTCAATAAAATTATACTTATTTGTTCAATTAAATATATACATACAGACAAATTTGTGTTACAAAAAGAAGTTGGTTTAGGGTACTAGTTTCGAAAAATTTGTCAAAATCCGCTCCGCCTAAACAAATGGTTCAACCGATTTTTTTAAAATTTGGTGTGAATGATCAGATAAGACGATTAGACAGTTATGGGAGAAAAAATAGTTGAAAAATAGCTCAAAATCCGTTCCGGATTGAACGACTATTTGAGAGCTGGTCCGAAGGACCACATCTAAAAATTAATTAATTATGTGGTACTATTTATTAATTGCATCACTTATAATTCAAGAATGGCTGTAGCGATTTCGATCAAATTTGGTATAGAGATACCTCATTGCGTGGATTCCATATCGGATAATTTTAAAGGATAAAAAGGGAACAGAAGTGGTACTTTTGGTAGGTTTTTGTATTTCTGCGATAACGTACTTTTTAAGGAAAAGGCTTAAAATTGGTTCCTTTAGTAGTTTTTTTTTTAGCTTTTCTGCGATAACTTAAAAATGGCTTGGTGGATCTTGTTGAAATTTGTATTGTCATAACTTATACCCTTTATTAACATGTAGGGTACTGTTTAGGAGTAAGAAAGCGGCTAACATTTCATACAGAATTCGTGTCAGTTCTAGAAATACCCACTTTAAGTTTAATCAATAATTCAGAAATTAAAATATCGAAAATTATTATAAAACTGAACAACCGTTAATCGAATGTTGAAAATAAATAAAGAGAATTTTTTTTAAATTTTCAAAAAAAAAAAAATGTGAGTCCGATCACAGGGGAGATGTGTAAACATCTAGTAATGAAATATTTTTTTGTTTTCCTTATTTTCCTTTGTTTTAGTAAATTTCTTATTAAAAGTGCAAAAAGTCTTTTTAAAAGTTATTAAAATTAAATGTTTTCGTATTCATTTTATTTATTTGTTTTTATTTGCCTACGATAACATAATGTACGACAATTAGTGAAAATTTGTAGCTCCTACTACTATTACTACTATTGCGCACTAGATGGTGTTAGTGTATTTCTATGTAGCTGTAAGTTTCTTTGTACTTATTGTACACTCATCCACAGCTCACACCGCGTTATCGTAATTACAATCTTACTCTAAATTTGTGATTGTATTGTGAAAAAGGTTTTTTACCCCCTAGCGTATAGATGCTTACACATCAAAAATGTTTCTCCTCAAAACATTCTGCATATCTCCTAAACTATAAGGATTTGCAAAAAATATATAATAACATAATTTAAAAGGTTTACGAATTGCCATTTGATAGTAATCAGCGAATATAGAATATAATGTAGTAAATTGCATGTTGATTATAAGGATTCTGATAATTTTAAGAGGGCCCACGCTTGCAACTGCTCATCACCATTCTGATTTGCATCAACCCAGCGATAACGAATTAAAACAAATCATAAAAAAACTAATACAGCTACGAAGTACGAGTAGCGAAGATTATTACATTTTTAATTTCTAATCTCGTCACGATCTATCTTCTCTAAAGAAACACAACTGATAACTGAGATTTTTAGTGAACACGGTAGTTGCAATCTATTTTCATTCAGTCCTCGCACTTATTGCTTAAATGAAAGCTCTCATTCATACTGTTATTCTTGCGGGTGCTGAAATCAATAATTCAATAGTATGTATTCTACATCTAAGATTTATTGAGGACGTTGAATGTGCTTTAAAGGATCAACACACACACACACCATCGCACACAAAAACTCGCACTTATCGAAAGACATTTTTGCAAGAAAAAACTATGTCAAATTAAAAGTTCATAAAAATGTTGTTATGATTTCAATGTGGAAAATATTTATTATTTTCAATTTTATTTTAAATACCAATGGGGTAATTGGATTATAAATAATACCAAGCACAAGTTTACTGCAGCTAAAGCCCCTCAAATACTTTACATATTTACCTAAAATAGGGTAAATAGGCCGTAAGAACGTAATTGGCTGAAAAACACACTTAAACTTCATTGCTAGGAGTGTAAAGTATGTCAATTATTGTGGGAATTCAATATAATGGAGCTCAATGGTTATTTTCTAAAATATATACACACGCCCGCTCTATTCACAAAATTCAAAAACACATTTTATAAAAAATTTACGCTGGCTTTGTCAAAGTATCTCCGAATTTAATTTCTCAATGCAAGTGTTCTCTTTGAAATCAATGCCTTTTCCGATTCCGTTTAATCCATAAATTAGCAATGCAACAAACTCAACATGTTTACGTTAGGCTGGGTATAGCACATAAAACTTACACGTATTAAAGTCGGAACAAGTAAATAAAAAGAACAGTGGGAGACCGATCGGCAATTTATCACATTGATACCACAGGCGCCGGTAGCGTTATGAATGTGTCTTTTTATGACATATTTGAAAGATGATACTCGTCTTGAAGAACAAGTAACGTCGGCAGATTTCGTTTGCACTCTACGGTAGAAAAAAATTATGTTTGTACAAGCATTTTGCTCCAATTGGGCACCGACATTTTCTTGTATTGCAATATAATAATCGCTAGGTCGACTCAACTGGAGAGCAAACTAATCGCAATATACAATTTTTTTTTAAGGAAATTTTGTGTTTACACTGTCCAGGGGGTTCTCTGAAGGAATCTAATTTAGCGAACGGATTGCACTATCATTTGGCAGCCAATACACTTTATGGTGTCATATTTTCCTATGCTGCATAAATCTACGGAATATTTTCTTTTAAAATTAAAAATTTTAATTTGTAATAGTTTGCGCAGGACAGTTGACCAATTAAAAGTCGACCAACTAAAAACAGAGGTATAATTTAGATGTCTAGAATTGAGCTGGTCAGTATTTAGGTTTTCAAAACTCTTAAATGATCCTTGAAAGTCTGATACTGAATACTCAAACAAACGCCATGCGCATGCTTTGACTCTCCCTGAGTCTCTTATCGACTTGAGGCTGATGTCATAGTGGGCGCTTTATCTATTAATAAAAAGTGCGCCACCAAATAAAGCACTTAAGTTTGCCGTACAATTTCAAAAGTGGGGAGCACAAAGAACATTTGGAGAAGCTAAAGTTGCCTCTGTTAACAAAACCATCGTATTCAGAAACCAATTTGATGATACTCCGAAACTGCATATATATTATGAGGTCGAAATATCTTCTTTAAGTGATTGGATTAAGAGCGATGGCAACAAAGCAGCAAATGGTTTCGGTTCAGGTTGTACTAAATGCATGCAATTCAGTGCTTTCAGCTTGGCACAAAACAATGGCGAGTTTCTGGATGATCTCATTTTGCGGGCAAATAGGAAGCGGATGATCACTTAGGCGGTCCCCTTATTTGCGTTTACTAAACTGGACCGACGTAGGGCCACATTGTTCAAGGCATCTTTTAAATACAATCATGATGATTCAATGATGAAATTTTAGAACTCTATGGGACTGGTAACAGCTTATAAACTCATGACGAGTAGGCAATGACATTGGTGGATATTAACTTAAGAACTCAGCGCTGGGTAAGATATCCTATAAAGAGGTAGTTATATTCTTCGAAATAACCAGTGTCTGCTAGGGGCACAATAGGCCAACTTTATGCTTTTCCATTTTTTTTTTATTAATTTTTCCCACAAAAAGGCATTTTTGATAGACTTTGCATACATTTTCATATTACGCAGGTTGACAACCGTTTGTGACGTTGCGAGGGCGGCGCTGCTCAAAGTAGACTGCACCCCAGGGTGCAACCCCAGTTTCAGAATTATAAAAACTTTTCGCATTTTTTCTGATGTGTATTTGTGTGTCTTTGTGGCGAAGGCATAGTCACTGGTCACTGAACAGTAACGGCGTCAACTGTATCCAGTTCACAGGCACATGAGAACGCCCCCTTCGTCGGTATTGTGTGGCACACGAGAAGTAAAATAATTACTAAAGTGGCAACTAAAAACGAAGCAGTCAGATCGTGACTGACAAATCCGCACAATCGATAATTCCAACGGCGTCTTTTTGAAGTAATCATATTTACGGCCTATTTCACAATGTACGATTAAAACTTAACGTGAGCTTTAACAGCAACTTTTGTATGCCAAAGTTGCCGTTAAAGTCCACGTTAACGATTAATCGGATATTGTGAAAAGGGCTTTTAAAAATATAAATTTGCCACCAGCCACCAGTAACATCGACTGAGGTTGAACGAATATTTTCAATATACATACTTGGTGCTTTGTGCGACAATAGAAGATTATTTTGATTCGAAAATTGAAAAAAAAAACATTATTACGAGTATACTTTGCAATAAAAATTTGTTCAAATAAAATTAATAATGCGTATTTTGTAATTTTTTTGGGAATATTTGCATGCACATTTTAAACATTTTTGTGCGTATTTAAACTTGCCCTGTTTATAACAGTTTTTCAGTGTTATACTCAATGGTGGAAAGGTTATAGAGCGATATTATTACAAAGGCAATTTCTCAGATTAATTAAAGTTTCTTCTTAATGAAATAAGATTTCCAAATTTCTTATGTTCCTTCAGTTAAATGGCAATTTAAATAAAAAATTAAACGGAAAGTTTCTCAGTATATTTTTTACTGCATTGAAATTTTGCATTCACATCGAGAAATTCCGACACGATTTAATCTCCTTAAGGATGCGGTTTACATATTTTTCTTAGTCATTAACGTTTTTGCAATGAAAATAACTTTTTAAACAATAAAAATAGTTTTTCTTTTGTTATTTCTTCCATTTAAATTGCAATTTCAACCATTTTTAGCTTTTGACGTACATATTTCCGTTCAGTAATTTGCACTATTGCATTTCATTTTTCAGCCAGTGGTCGCCAAATTGATAATCCATAATGAGCATAAAATATATTTGTTCACTGAATAAAGTGAATGGTTCTCGAATAAGCTTTAGTGATTATAAAGTGAAACTTTATTTATTCATTTGACTAAAAGCAGGCTTAAAATATACTCAGTATTTGACGCATGTGATGACAACTGAAGGGGATAATGAAAAAAAACTCAACAGTTATCCAGCTCGCAGGTTCAAATAGAATTGTGAATGTCTGGGCAGACTACGAAGCAAACCACCAGCAAATCGGGTACCTTTTAGATACCCTTCGTATCGTATGATTGCCGGTCAAACCCAAAGCACGACTTTCCACACAATGTCTGCCGCCTTTTCAGTCTCCTCTACCCACGCTCTCCAGATATCATCCTCAAGGACCCCAATCCTCGCTAGATTATATCTGAAGTTCCCATGCCGCGTCAATAAATTTTTTATAACACATAAGCCAAGTCGAATTAAGGACAAGGTGGCCTTATTAGCGCAGCTTATTGTCATCGAAATGTTTCAAACTAGTCTGCCAAAATTTGTTTATTTACATCGCTTATATATGCACATATCGCACCCTAAATACAAAAGCGGCACAACTCAAAATTCTCAAATTTTCAGGAGAGGCAAAAAACTGTTTATGCAAAAATGATTGTAATATTTAAAATAAAATTGGTTCCATTATGAAAGAAGTCTATTTCGAAGAAGGTTTTGCTAAAATTTTTTTAATTTTATATTATAATATAATATTATGTGTAACAAAAGTAATCAGCACTTCTTGAGAACATTGACGCAACTAAAAATAGGTCTTTTTAGTCGATCGTGCGTAAGCAATGCAATTAACATAAAAACAGACATAACGGTATTTTTCCAGTTAAAGAAAACAGTGATGAGAAAGAAATTTTTGAAGTAGTTAGAGATGTGTACTGTGAATTATTTTACGGAAAAAAGTACATTTTGGAAAATTTTGAATTGTGTCACTTTTGTATTTAGGGTGCGATATATCGATGGCGCATCTATTGATTATAATTTTCCAATTTTTGTTTATTTCGTATTCGAAAAACACAAACAAATTTTAACTTAGTTGATATGACTAAGATTGAAGAAAAGTCGTGATGTTTTAGTTAATTCGCTTTTGTACATTTTCAATAGACAATAATCAGCTCCAGGGACATTACAAGAATTTGTAATTAAATTTCTTATTTAATGACAAATCTCGTTGCGTGATCAGAATTATGTCCCAAGATCATGTGCTGTAACAGCAGTACATTCGTTTCAATAAATATATTTGCAGCAAAATGTAAATTCTTTTTATTCGTTCTGGGAGCACAAAAGTTTAGCACACTCTGCTCTAATGCATCACAAATACATAAACATTAAACCGATCAAATGTCGTTATACAAATTGAATACAAAAACACAAAAAGTATTAAGTGGACAACAGAAATCACATTCATTAAGTGTTGCCACAACCTGAATAATTTCAGCTTCGCATATGAAAGAGGCAAATAATATTTTGGTATTTAATGTATTAAGAAATTTAAGTTCATAAATTCTCAGACCATAGAAGGAAAAAAAAAAGTGAATGCGTTCAGTATGAATTGCTACTTTCATGACTACTTAAGCACCTCTTTATCTGAATTCATTTTTAATGCAATCGTAAATGGTAACAAGATCAACACTTTTAAACTCATGGCTTATAACTTTTGAACTTAAATCTTCATACACCATATTAATTTCATCATTTTAGTTTTTTACTGCTTTCAATTTAATGTTTTATAATGTGATACAAAACCCAAGATTTTGTTGTAACGACAAAATTTCTCTGTGTGCTGTGTAACTCGTTATAAAAAACTATTTTTTACACACTGAATTTTTATGTTGAAAATTTTCTTCTTATTATCTTGGACCAGCACTCAGGAGATGACCCCTACGCATACAATGCATTGTTCTGGAACTAGTGAAAAGGGACAGATGTGATCAAGATTATAGCGGGTACCTGCCCATAGCGTCTAACCCCACGGGGTATTAACCACAGCCACCACGCAGCCAAGCGCAATAAAACCGGAACACAACTACAACCTCTACGGGGTGGACACGACTTCAACGAGACGTATTAAATTTTCTGTGGCTTCGTTTTTAGTAGTCCTTTTTAGAAATTATTTTATTTGTCTGGTGCCACACAATACCGACAAAGGGGGCCGTTCTAAAGTGCCTATGGATTGGTTACAGCTGAAGCCGTTACTGTTCAGTGACCAGTGACTATGTCTTCGCCACTGAAACCTTCCGACAACAACTGACACAAAGACACACAAATGCACATCAGACAACAGGGTAGATGTTTTTTTTTATAATTTGGTGTGAAACTGGTTTTGAACCCAGGATATTTTTGGTTTTGTAGTCAACCTGCGGACTACGTCAGCCATCGCCACCCCCATTGGATAAGGATCGTGAATGCTATATTGTAAATTTTATTACAATGCCAAAGAAATGCCTTTAATTATATTAAGCTATTCAAGAAACATCTCGATTAACTCGTGTTTCCGTTCCGTGTGAAAGAAAGGTTTATACTCGTATGACATTGTCAGGATGCAAAATTTGTTTCCTACGATTTACATCGTCATCTCTTACCTATAGAAGGTAACACGTAGTAGTAGGCAATCAGTAGTTTGTTGGTGCCTTAGTCAATATAGACAATTGGTTGCTATTGCCCTTACATTTTATTCCAAGATTACTTGTTGTCTGGAGTATATTTTTTTTTGTTTTTCTTGCTTAAAATATTTTTGAATCCAATTTTTGTTGTTTCTAAATATTGAAGAATCACGGAATCCTATGAAATAGATGTTATATGTGGATGTAAATGATTCCATTTCTATGATGTAATTGTATATAAGCGTAAATGCTAAATGCAAGTTGAGCACTTTTTTATAATAATTTAGAAGTTTAGAATGTTTTACTTAAAAAACTGATATAAAATTTTGCTTCACTGTATAAAGAACAATTCATGTATGCAAATTTTTTTCCTGATCAGAAGATTAAAATCTCATCTTCCCCACAAATATTAATATTTTGACGAAAATTTCAACACTTTCAATAGATAATACGTTGAAAAAAATCAAGTATACCATAATTTATATTGGCGCTAGTGAAATAGAATAAATTCAAAGTCAGATATTCGATACGAAAAAGAATGGACCTGACTTCTGGACTCACGTTCACAATTTTACAAATTCTATTGCATTTTTCCAATGCAGGAGTGGCGCGTTAATTCAATTAATTGGGCCTAATTAAAAACAAACTCAGATGTATATTGAACACATAAATGTTGTGTTGAGTTATACGTATAATAGATGGTGTAAAATTAGACAACGTTTGCTGCCCCTCTATAAGCAAATCGGACGATATTGTTGAAAAAATCATCTGAAGAGTACCAAGATGAATTGGTAACTATATGAAGAATAAATGAATAACTCAATATAGTCTTTTAATATAGTCTTCTAAAACATATATTCATATGTCGATCACTAAAATTAGTGTTTATATTAAACAAAATGATTTGATTATGTGTGTAAAACATGATAGGAAACAGGTTTAAATTCTCCAAATGATAAAAGTTTTTCAAATTCTCGTATGGCTAGATATTTGAAATGTAAACTGTTTATTTTATTTATATGTGTCAGTTTCAGTTAAAAGTTAAAAAATTAGTTTTGGAGAAAACGATTTTGAAGTTAACAAGTTAATTTTGAAACGCCTGAACGCTTTTATAGCTCGAAACCCATTATAAGAGCGTTTTGGGGATCGCTGATTACGAATCTTGTATTGGATTTTGAAAATTCAAAATGGCGGATCCAATATGGCGGACTATTTTTTTGTAATATTATTGAATTTGTGTGAAAATCGTCACTCAGGGTTTTTCGGGGTAGCTGGTTATGAATCTAAAGTCAGACTTTCTAAATTTAAAATGTCGGAGTTTAAGGCTCTGCTTAATGCTGTGTAATTATTCTGGAGTTTCGAGGTTACCGATTAGCAGTTTGGTGATTTCGGAGTGTTACAAAAGTAAAAAAAGAAAATAGTGATGATTGAAAAAAAAAGTAATGTGTCAAAAGCGAGTGAACTTAAATATTGTGGGAGAACACTCTAATTCCACTTTGTGTAAAACAACTTTGCTTGTAAAATATAATTTAAATCAAGTCACAATTGATTTTTACTTTGTAAAAACTTTTGTTCAATAAATAGTTTTAGTTTGCGCTTTTTAAATTGTGTTGAAAATTCTTTTGATCAAAGACTTGTAATAATTATTAACTTTCTATTACAAGCTTCTTTCTCTGCTTATTTAAAATTTGCGTTTTTTACGTTTCGAAATTCTATTTACCGGTAAAATGTGTTCAGAAAGTGATTTTAAAAAAGTAGAAAAACTGTATTTGTGTGAAAATGATAACACTTCGGACCATGATGTTACTACTCTCAGTGATACAGATGATTTTAGCTCAAATGAAAAATGTTGCTCAGATACTTTGAACATTGAGTGTGATTTATCTCTTCAAGATATACAGAAAAAAGAAGCTGCATGTAATTTTTTTAACGAATCTTGGTGCGACGAAAGATGTAATTTTGCAATACCACGAGATAAGATCATGCAATCAAGAAATAATATTTTAGAGTTGGAGAAAAATCAGCAAGATTTAATAATATTGAGCAAAATTGAAGCCGGTAAACAAAGTAGTGTATTTGAGATAAAGCTTATGAAAACATTTTAGTAAAAAAAATATGGAGAGCATGGAAATGTTATTTTTGCCTATTACATATTGCCAATCTGTCGTAACTTGTTACTATTTTTGCACGCCTGCGGAATAAAACGAAATAAATCTTTATTAAATCACTTTAATGGTTACGGTGTCGTGGAGCGAATTCATGGAAAAACTAATAAACCCAGTTCTAACCCATTAACAATGCGACCAGATGAAGTCACTAAAGTAGAAGAAAAACACGACTTTAAGTTCATTATCACCGATCGCAAAACCTGTAAGTAATGATTTTAAAACAAATCTGATCAATTAAAAAAAAAACTTATCCACTAATTAGGATTTTTAAATTTAATACCAGATTCGTGATCAGCGACCCTAAAAAGCCCTAAATGATGAGTTCCAAATAAATTTTTTTTTTAATCTAGGAGCAGCACTCAGGAGATGACTCATACACATGCGAAGCATTGTGCTGGGAACTATAGGAAAGGGATAGTAGGAGAAACGACAAGAGGTGAAGCTTAATTAATTATTTTGCAGCTCTGCTTTCCCACGTTCTTTTGTTTTTTTTTTATACTCGTAGCAGTGCTGAAGCTTCGGTTTAGTAGCCATTTTTATTATTGTTTTTACTTCGCCGGTGCTACACAATACCGACGAAGGAGGGCGTTCTGATGCGATTATGGATTGCTGTCAGCTGAAGCCGGTATTGTTCAGTGACCAGTAAATATGCCTTCGCCACTGAAACCTTCCGACAACAACAGACACACAAAGACACACTAATGCACATCAGAAAAATGCGAGATGTTTATTTTTATTTTAAAAATTTTGTCTGAAACTGGGGTTGAACCCAGGTCTGTTTTTTGGTTGTGTAGTCAACGTGCAGACTACCATCAATCGTGCCATCGCCACCCTCATAAATCTCATAATGCTACAAAAAACACTCCGCCATTTAGAATTTTCAAAATCTAATATCAGATTCGTAATTTGCAATCCAAAAAACTGCCGGATAACTAGTTTCAAGCCATAAAAGCGATCAGATGTATCAAAATCGACTTGTTAACTTTACAAAAAAAAAAGTCCGCCATATTGTATTTTGAATTTTCAAAATCTAATACCAGCTTCGTAATCGTCGGTCCTGAAAACCCACCGAAAGGCGGGTTTCAAGTAAATTAGATCAATTACAAAAAATTTTGTTACATCGAGTTGTTTTCTTTTTCTTTTCTTATCAAACGTGTATTTTAAAGCTTACTTATGACAAAAGTAATGCATTTAGAAAACTGCGGTTTGCTGCATTGGAAATAGCGTATTGTCTATTTTAAGAATCACCAAAAAATTACAAATTTATTTTTTTTTATTCATAGGTCCCTTTTAACTGAAACTGACACATACATATAAATATTAATAAAAACCAATTTTATAAAAAGTAGCACTTTGGGGATTTAGCAATTTTTATTTGTCTTTCTTCTGGCAACCCTGCGTAGTCGTTTCTATAGAATAAAATGACAAGTGAATAAATAATTGGTTCTTTCAGATATTTTTACGTACACAAAGGTTGATTATTTTATTTATTTATTTTTTGTTTTTACTTTTTCTACAGGTGAGTATGTGAGTGATTCAGGTGTTTGCGTATATCTCAAAAGGCTACCGGACGATGACGTCCTTTGTTTTCTCTTTTATGTTATTTCTTTCAATTTTTGATTTTCATTTGTTATTTTTCATTTGTCAGTTCTTTTTCTGTTTATTATGACTGTACGAATTGTATTCTGATCGTTGGCTGCTTTTTTGTTTGCAATCTTTTAATGAAAATCTCAAAAGGTAAACGAATAAAAAAAATAAATAAATGTCTTATACGTTTTGCTGGTTGCTTATCTAATTTAAAAGAAAAATTAATTGTTAACCGATAAGAATTATAAGGTAAAGATAAGTAGATATCCAGAAGATATGATAAATATAAATTTTACAGAGTGTGGTATAATAATTTGTTCATTTAATATTTAATCGCTTTGCAGCATTTTATAAATTTTAAGGGCTGGAAAGAAAACGATCGTATCGTATAATATTTCTATACGTATCGAGTAAGTAAATCATCTCAATGCGATATTTGTCGAATCGTAATTTTTTTTTTTTTAACAAATTGTAATAGATTACTGAATAAATCTTGTTTGTGTCAACGAATATATTTAGGGGATTCATCATGTCTGTTATTAAGTTACATTATCATAATGTCTTAATGTTTTCAAATTGTAGTTTAAACAAATCGTTGTGCTGCTTCAAACAAAAGGGACATAAAATAAAAAAACTTTTCGGGTTATGTTTATTGTTTTATCATAAAATAACATGAGAAATCTGAGTCTTACGCGAAAACTCTTCAGTCGAGCCGCTGCTACGTATAAAAGAGATAGAAATAGAAAATTTTTTTGTGTGGCAAAAGATCAATTTTATAATTCTAATTAAAAATGGACTTATTACAAGATTTACATGTAAGCTCCTATTTACTATATTAAAAAGTCGAATTATTTAAGTTTCTTCAGTTGTGTTTAGCAGTTTGATATCAAAAATACGTCTTTTTTTCTCATCAGGTGAATGAATGTTTTGAAATAGCACACTATATTATGTCGGCTTGTTCACAGTAGTCATATTTTTTTGTGTAATTATTTTAAAACACACGAGTACCTTGTGAATAACCCAATTATTTTTAGCAAAATTTTGTTCGCTTCTAAGTTATTCTTTAGTTTTGCAAAATATAAAACACTTCCGAGGCTTAAATTAATTGTTTTTTACAATTTACAATTTTTTTAAGCAGGCATGGCATTGATATCAGAAAGAAATCTTTAAGCGTAAATTCAAAATGTTGTCCGTTTTAAATTTAAATGCCCCAAATCCGCGCTGTATTATTTTTATAAGCATATTCTCCAAATACGAATACCAGTATTCAATGTGAAAATTGGAGCCACTCGATATTTCAAATTTAATTGAAAACAATCTTTCCTTTGCGTCAGTAACGATGACATTCCAATGACTGAAGTTGACATTATTGACATGTCCCAGATTAGTTTCGAAGTCATTATTATCATATTTTAACTGGAAAAACTATATTTAGTGGAAGAGCCGGTGACGTACTCACCTGGTGGAGTGTATATAAAGAGAGAAGAGAGAGAGAGAGAGAGATAATATTTTTGAACACCACCAATCGAACAAATGTGGTTCGGCGGTTATTTACACTTCGTATCGCAATACACTTGATCATTTCTGTACAAGTTTTTATAAAGTTGAAAGTAGTTGAAAGATGAAATTCATTGATTTTTGGTAAATTAATTTGGAGCTGATAATTAGGAATAGTAGGGGTTACTTAATCGCTTAGGTTTCTTGCGACCGTATCAACAAAATACATTTTTTTCCGACGAAATAAGTACGAAAGTTCCAAATAATAAAAACTGGAACAAATTCTTTTTTTTTTGTGGAAGAAGAAAAACCATTGAAAATTTCCCAATATAATTCAGAGACGGGAATATTTCATTATTATACAATTTATTGTTTAAAAAAATATATTTAAATTATGTAAATACGAGAAATATAAAAATTTACTTTAATACAAACAGAAACAATACTTGAAGGAGTAAAAATAAAATTGAGAAGGAAATATAAAATGAAAAAATCACTGCAACGCATAGTTTTCGGGTTGTGAACCTCTGAAGTTTTCATAAAACAATGCGATTCTCCAATACGTTTCTGTACGTATATGGCCAATATTGGTGTCATGTATTGTATATGGTATATATGAGTATGTAAAATTTATTTAAAAATTCTCAACACTTTAAATGCCAATATAGTTTTTACTTAATTTTACTTCAAAAAGTTAGCGAACTGCACTAGATAAGTATGTAGTTTATTCAAAGAAAAGTGTAATAAAAATGCAATAATATATAGCGAATATCAGCTTCGCGAACTAAAGCTTCCCTGCATAGCCGGACTTCGGGCGGGGGCTGTTATCTCCTCTATGGTGTAACGAACACCAGTTTTGATGACTAATGCAATTTAGATTTTTTTTTATTTTTTCCTTTAATAAATAAGAAAAACCATTAATTAACTTTTAGGCTTCCTTCGTGGCTGACAAATCCGATAATTCTAACGGCGCCACGCTCCCTCCGAACCGTTTATTACTTTTTGAAATAATCGCATTTAAAAATATGTATATATTTGCCACCAGACACCCTGTATGGAAATGCACTCAAAAAAAACTTGGAACCGAAAGAAAAATTAAAACCGAAACGTATCCCGAAACGATAAAAGTTTAAGAGCGAAACAGAAAACCAAAACAAATTAAATTGCGGTTCGAAGCTAGTAAGGTCGGTCATAGTGACGCCAGTATTGAGCTGAAAAATTACGTATTCCTTGTTTTATATAGTTATACTTTGTTTAGCGTTAAGTACACAAACATGAATATGAAATAACAAAGAAATAAAATTAATGATAAGAACAAAGCTTAATATATTATCTAAATGCAAACGAAAATGTATAAAAGAAAAATTATTGAAAATAAGAGATCTTAAGAAAACGCAGTTTTAGGGGTTAAGGAAAAACATATGAAATAAAAAAAGACTAAGCGTCGCCCAAAAAAAAAATATTTTTTTAATTAATACTAACATGAAGTAATTAACTAATAGTGATTTAAAATAAGAATTACGATACAGTGCCATCACGCATAGAATAAAATTCCAATCTAAAATTAATATGACGAAATGTTGATTAAAATCATGTTAAATTTCTGCAAAAATAATGTATGCACCCACAACTTATTAATTAGTTAAACGTATTTGAACCAATGCTTTGTATATCATTAATTTTGTACCAATGTTGAGTTTATTTTTAAATTTTAACAAACTTCCGATCCCTGGTGCTATTTTCCTTTTCAAACCATGAGTATATTCGAAGACATATTTGTTTGATTTTATGTATTTTGTTCTTGAACGTATATTCGGGAAATATTCCCTTGCATTTGGCGAATTCGAAGAGCATGAAATAGGCGATATTCGACGATACGAGTACGAATATTCATAACATCACTGATACATATGTTATGGGTGCCAGATAAAAAAGATTTGTGAGAAAAGAACCGAATATAAACCGAGTATAAAACTAGTATAAACACAAAATGGTCGGAAATGTATCTTCCCGTTCAAAAACAGCGTGTATAGCTCGGCCACTCTGGCAAAAGGAATAATATGAGTTAGACTTTTTAATAACTTTCATGGGGAGTTTGTGATAAAAATTGCAGTTTGTATAAATCGCATTAAAATATAATAACGTAAAATTATTACATTTCTCTCGGTGTATATGTAAATAAATATGTATTAACCTTGGAATATTTAATTTCTACCCGCAAATGACGTTCAACGTTTTAATCAATTAAACATTTGCTGCACTTTGTAACACAGAGGCAGCGGGAGTATTTTACTTTATTTTGCGTTAAATATCATTTAATGTTTTTTTTTTATTTGTAAATTTGTGTTGCACATATGCATAAGTATATTTTTGTTTGATTTTTTTAGAACTACATATATATGCACTCTGCTTTTCTCTTTCTAATTCTTTTTTTAACCTCTTATTCTGTTTATTACATGGGTTGTTTTCCTTGGCATTTCGAGTGTTTGTTGAAGGTTTGTCATTGGCACCACTCAGTTTATTTTTTTTTTCTCAACTATAAACCATTTTGATGGATGTCAGGTTTATTCACAGCCAAGTTTCGAATAGTTTTTGCCTTTTTTAATTGTGTTCTATGACATTGTTCACGGCATGGAGGTTAAACAAAAAAGTACTTCTGCTATTAAAAACTGAAAGCAATCGTAGAGAACTGGTATTAATTTACACGCGCTGAACTAGCTCTGACCATAGTAATGCAATTTTTTTTTGTTTTCTAAAAACCATTTCTCCAGTGTAATTTTACTAAGTTTTTTTTTTTTATTATATTACACTTGATTTCTTGATTTTTTAAGTTTTCTTAGTTACGAACTAAAAGCTCCACAATACATATTAGCATCTTTTAAAGTAAAAGTTCTGATAAAATGCGAAGAATGAGTTTTCTCCTTTCGCTTCTATCTCTCTTCCACCTTTTCCAAATAAACATGCTAACCAGTGATGTTAACTTTTTTATTTGGATTGCCATACATCCTAAAAACAATTACCGACTTTATGTATAATTCCCGTACGCAAAGTCTTGTACAAACATAATAATATTTTCTTATTAAAACAGGTTTATACCTATTTGTAAATCAATATATTTTTTTTTTTTTTTTTTTATCTGGACCAGCACTCAGGAGATGACTCCTACACATGCGAAGCATTGTGCTGGAACTGATAGGAAAGGGATAGTAGGAGTAATGACAGGACGTGAAGCTTAATTATTTATTTTTGCAGCTCTGCTTTCGCACGTTCTTTGTTTATACTCGTAGCAGTGCTGAAGCTTCGGTTTAGTAGCCATTTTTTTTATTATTATTTTACTTCGCCGGTGCAAAGGAGGGCGTTCTGCTGCGATTGTGGATTGCTATCAGCTGAAGCCGGTATTGTTCAGTGACCAGTGACTATGCCTTCGCCACTGAAACCTTCCGACAACAACTGACACACAAAGACACACTAATGCACATCAGAAAAATGCGAGATGTTTATTTTTATTTTTAAAATTTTTAGTCTGAAACTGGGGTTGAACCCAGGTCTGTTTTTGGATTCGTAGTCAACGTGCAGACTACCATCCATCGTGCCATCGCCACCCAACATTTTTGCGTCAAGTTTCACTTGTTTTCCAATACTACGGTTAAGAAAAGGAGAGAGAAAGAGACAATAAAGAAGAAAGAAAGAAACAGGACTTGACAAGTCAAACTTGATGTTTGCGAATCATGAGTTATTGTCCGTTTTTTTTATTCACAAAAACTTCAAGAACTACAAAAAAAACTACAGTTAGGAAAGAAAAAAAATTTCATTGTTGCAAAAAAGAAGTACTTAAATTGCAAAAAGGAAAATCACACATGACAGTAATAAAAACCACCAAAAGCGCCACAAAAAATTAAAAACGCGTCTGGGGTATTTTACCCTTTTTAAAAAAAAGAGTATATAGAAAAACTAAAAGGGTAATGAAACCAGAAAAACGCCAAAAATACCCGAAAAGCGTCAGAATGGAACACTTGTCGCCGGCAACATTTTCGTCTGTATGAACGCGAATGAAAAAACAAAAAAGAATTACAGATGTTTTTCTTCCAAATGTTCGCCTGTCTCAACTCGGACTTAGTTAATTTAACCTCAAACTATGTACAGACGGTTGTCAGATCTTATAGTATTGCAAGATCTGCAGACAATGGTTAACAACCGTGTGAAGTTACAACGGTTTCATAAAAAGCATTGTCAGTACATTGTGAGATAATAATATTGTCAGATATTTAACAATCGTGGAAACCCTGTTAGTTGCGATTGTCAGAAAATTTACAGATATTGTAAGTTAATTTGTTATTGGCAGATGTGTTTGAGTTCATATATTTGGCAATTGACCAAAGTTTAACAGCGAATCTGACAACTTCTGCCATACAATAATCTGGCTACAGTGTGAACTGACAATTTTTGTTGGCAGGTAAATTGATTATATGACAATTGTCTGACAATGAAACTGTAAGTGTGAACTGGCAATCTACCTTTTGGTGACAATTTTTCATTGTCAGAACATTGATATTGCCAGATCTTACAATATTGTAAAGCTGTATTCACATTATATGTATTTGTCATATAGAACGTCACTTTTTTAACATGGTAAATTTGCACATACAGTCTGAACAACTTCAAATAATAGAATTTGTTAATTCCCTATGTGCACTACATAGGACACTTTTAATTTAAAGCGTTTTCTATTTTCAAGTGAAAAAGCATCTGATATCAGATGTTTTGCAAGTGAATTAGGTTTGTGCTTCGGCAGATATTTATTAAAATCTTTTTATTTATGAATAATCTTCTCGACAACAAAATTTTTATATGAATTAAATACATTATATAAATTAAAATTGATCGCTAAATAATATGCTATCAATATATTATTGGTTATGTCAGATGTACGTAACATGCCATCGTGTGAACATAAAAATTATAAAACTTTTCTAAATCGAAGTTTTTGATGTACACACAAAATCACTTGTAACATTCCTAGTGACACGTACATATAAAGTGAATACATTGTCCCACTGTGCGTTGTCTTCAAGCATACTAATGTAGCAGATATACATTGATATTGATTGCACTTTTGTATTCTAAAGACATTTTCTTTATTTTAAGATATTGTTTTGCTGCTCAATTCGCTGTAAACCTGTCAATATGAATTTGTCTTTCGGAAATGCAAGCAAAAAACCTCTACAGAACTGAATAAATAATTTGAAATGTCTGTTCCATGTCTGCCTTCCTGTTTCACCCAGGCTACAGTTTTTTTTTTAACGGATTCGTACTTGCCCAGAAGTTGTTTGCGAATTTATTTGCAGTGAAATTGAAATTCTTCTTTTTCTGGCGTTGTTGTGCTGATGTACAAACACGTATAAATTCAGAAATATATTAAGTAGTTAGATTGCTTCCTTAAACTAAAATTTATTTCAAAGTTATTCACATTGTGCTTAAAGTCGTGATGCTGCTCGTACTGCTGTTATTGTTCTACGAAAAGAAAAACGCAACTCGACAAAGTCAAAGTCGACAATTTTAAACTTTTACTAGATGTTCATATACATACATATATGTACATATGTAAGTATATATATTTTTGTAAGTTTTCCTTATATTTCATTGATTATTTAAGGATTGTAGAAACACGAGTAGTTTCCTATTTGAGTACGACATAAATTTATTTTGTTGCTTTTTGTACAAAAAGAAAATTTAATTTCTTTACTATTTGCAAATGGAATTAAAGTTTAAGTCGAAAAGTGTTTTTAATGTTTGCTGAAAATAAAAACTGTGAAGATATTTTTGGCTAAAAAAAAAAAAAATTTAATAATAATAAAGGCAGTAATCTTTTTAGATATACGGGTATGTTCTGCAAATCACTTTGAAGTAAAAGTAATTTGAAATTAGTTCAATTTGAATGTTTAGTGTTCTACATTCTACTTTTGACATTTCATTTACTTTTTGTTTTCGAACATTAATTCGTAGTGAATTGCCATGTTCTATAAACTACTTTAATTTGAAAAGAAGTGGTTTAAAAATATTTTTTTGAGACGGTTCCTTTTTTAATATCAGCACTGAATTTTCATTGATCTCGCTATATTTTTAGTTGAAATTTTTATTTTTTTTTATAAAAAACATACTTTAAGATTTATTAAATAATAAAATTCATATAAAAAAATCAAAGATGTATATCTTATTAATTAAAGTCGGTTGGCGATATCATCTCTTATTGAAGTGGCTACGGAATCAGTTATTAATTCATTCCAATCATTGTCATGAATTTCATTTCTTAATATACATATATACCAAACTTTTGCATAAAATGACGCTTGGACAAATTAAGCTCATCGTCGCTCATGATCAATGTGATCCATCTAGCACAAAATGTGCCTTTCTAAAATGATAAGCACGCGATTTAAAATTTTGCACGTGGTACTTCGGGCTAAAGCCACATCGCTGTCTTTTCCAACACCTCGTTGAAATCCGCCTTCTGCTAAAAATCTTAATGTAGCAGCAAGCTGTATTTGTGCCGGTATGGAAGAAACAGGCAGCCTACATTTTATAGAATTTAAAAGAAGATGAAAAGCATCCTTGTTAATGCGGTAATACTGTAAAAACCTAAATACATATATAATTATAATTTAAAATTTTCATTGAAAATATACACATCATGTATGCATGTGTACTTACATGGCGTCATTTATATCCAAAGGATTTGAGTGGTCTCGCAGAATCCTCCTCTGCACTTTTGCTGCCGCGAATTCATTGTTTTGAAGCACCATGGACACTAATATCACATTCATTGTTTAATTATTAATTATTCCTGAATATTTTTTTACGAATTCTTTAACTTTTATGCGAAAAAACATTCAATAATTTAATTATGTATAAAGTAAAATTTTATTTTTAAAATCAGCTGTTACTATTTCTGTTTTCGAACTTCATTTCAAATGAGAAAATGTAACACCAAACCACTTCTTTTGCAGAACACCAAAAATGAAAAGTTTACTTTTCAAAACGTATTTTACTTTCATTCCACTACTTTTGTGGAACATGCCTGATAATTTATCAAAAGGTTTGATACAAGCAGAGGTTTCGAAAGTTTTCACATTAGTCTTTCTACATAATCTAATTTTAAATAATTGGACTAGTGCGAAGGGATGCCCCCTACGTATACGGCAATTGGTTTTGGGAAGGGAGATAAAGTGTTCGTGGATATTTCACTTGAAGTTTTTCGCACTTGACAGGGAAATACATACATACTCAATTCCATAGTGGACATTTTTCCACAATGTAAGGATGCGCTGTAGAACACGACTATGTAAAAGTGTAAGAGTTTCGGAAAAGGCTTCTTTGATAAAATTACACAAGATTACATTGTTTTTTTTTAATATCTGGGACCAGCACTCAGGAGATGACTTCTACACATGCGAAGCATTGTGCTGGAACTATTGGAAAGGGATAGTAAGAGAAACGACAGGAGGTGAAGCTTAATTAATTATTTTACAGCTCTGCTTTCGCACGTTCTCTGTTTTTACACTCGTAGCAGTGCTGAAGCTTCGGTTTAGTAACCATTTTTTTATTATTATTTTACTTCGCCGGTGCTACACAATACCGACGAAGGAGGGCATTCTGATGTGATTGTGGATTGCTATCAGCTGAAGCCGGTATTGTTCAGTGACCAGTGACCATGCCTTTGACACTGAAACCTTCCGATAACAACTGACACACAAAGACACACTAATGCACATCAGAAAAATGCGAATTTTTTTTTTCTATTATAATTTTTAGTCTGAAACTGGAGTTGAACCCAGGTCTGTTTTTAGTTTTGTAGTCAACGTGCAGACTACCATCCATCGTGCCATCGCCACCCTCACATAGAAATAGCGATAAAAAGCAAATCGCACATTGCCCCAATGCTCCGGTAAATTAACTGAGAATTCACTTGTTACCGCCTGTTCCTGTATGTGCTCAAATTGTTCCAACTCATTGTTTGAAGCGTCGCCGCATACATGAGAGTTGTATTCCGTTTCCTAAATTAGAAAATAAATATGCAATTCACAATCATATTTGTCATTTTTATTATTACATTTTTCGCAAATTAAATCTCTAAAACCGCCAAAAGTTAATGTATTTTTCACATCGTTTTACCGAGCAATCGCCGCAACTAACAACCCGGTTAACAATCGCAAACATTTAAAATATAATTTCAACGAATGCTGCCTTGCACACGCAATTCACGGTTGTCCAATAAAGCAGTAAAATGGCGGAGTATATAATAATTCTACGCATTTTAATTAACCACTTTCAAACCTTAAATGCATTTGGGTGTGTTAATTTTTGGTTACTTAACTTCACATTCTAATGGAAAACATTTGCAAAGGATATTGTTAAACTTTTTTTATACCGGGTGGACCAAAAGTCACGCCTGCGTGTAAAAATTTAATAACTTTTTTGTTTCTTTTTATTTTTTTTTTCTAATATAAAATAAGCTTTGTACGATCTAAATTTTAATTATGAAAAATAATTTGAGAGAGATGAGCACCATATTCATCGATGCACAATTGGGCTCTTAAACAGGCAAAGTTTCAGGCTCTATTGCCCCGATCTCAGCTTCAACGTTGTGCTTTCGCTGCTCTATAGTTGGGGGCTTGTTAAAATACACTCGTTAGTTGATATAACCTCATAGAATATAATTAGGGCCAGTTAAGTCTGGTGAACGTGCTGACCAATGCACAACTCCAAGAAGCGTGTTGCCCAAATTTGTCTTTGGTGGTAGTCAACTGGTAAAAGTTGTTGGGCCAATTGGACCTTGTATGGATGCATGTGTAAATGACGCGATAAAATGAGTCGAAGTGATGTTCTAGAGATGCCCACTTGTCCAGAACGTCTTCGCGTTGAAGTTTCGGGATATTCTTCAACACTGTACTGTACACGATCAATGTTCACTTGGTTCTGTACTATTCTGTACTGTCTTCCTGATCGTGGCAAGTCGGACACTGCACCTTGTTGTCGGAAGCGTGCAAATAAACGATTAATTGCGGTTTGGTTAGGCGCATTTCTGGTGTTGAAATAATTTCGATATGCTCGTTGAAAAAGTGAAATTGAATGCCCTTTGGAAAAGTAAAATTCTACCACTTTGGTTCGTTGCTCGGTCGTTAAATTTTGCATGGTGGTGTAACACGGTGCGATGAATAAAATCTAACAAAAAGAAACAATAGAAAAAAATAATAAACAAAAAAGTTATTAAATTTTTACACGCAGGCGTGATTTTTGACCCACCCAATACAATAAAACCTTGATAATCCGGACTTTACTACCCGGATTATTTGGTTATACGGACGGCATTTTTCATGACATTGCGTAATCTATAATCTGGTGAATTGCAACCTTATAACTTTATTATAATTGGGATTGCATGCAAACTGTTCCGTAATTGGTACTCAAAAAATATGGTTTTTCTCTTCTTTGGCTGCAAAATCAAATTATTTTGCGACGCAATTCCATATTTTTTGTTTCGATCATAAGAATTACAAGAAAATCATGTCAGAAGAAAATCATGTCGAAAGTTTGTTGTGCTTCGCGAATTGCGTAATTTTGTTTGGATGAAAAGTTTGAACTGCTCTCGACAAACAAAAGTGCATGACTATTTTACCAAGCAAAGTGATTAGTTTTAAGATTTTTATTGTTTTTTTTTTTTCATACTTGAAAAAGAGAAATACATATGTATGTTATTACTATTTTATAAATTGTACATACTGGAATTTTGACATCTTGTTGTTCTATTAAATTAAATTAAATGAAATTTTGTTGTTGGTGTTCTATAGATGAAAGATCTGAAAGGATTTTACTACGAACCGTGAATTCCGCTAATATATTATTGGATATGTTTTTAAAAGCATTTTGAATACAAGAATTATGTTTATTAAGTTTTATTCGATAATCCGGATAATTTGATAATCCGGATTAAAGTCTGCAATCAATTATCCGGATTATTAAGCTTTTACTGTATTTGCTTTGTTGAAGAATTCTACACCAACAACCTCCCACAACTATGAAATGTTCAACGTTATTTTCATTTTCATTTTCATGTTCATTATTATTTTATTTTTCTGTTAATATGGCCACTTACAAACATCGAATGGCCATTCACTTGACCATATATCATTTCTCTCATCAGCATATTTATTCTTTTTTCGATTTTCATAATCGTAAAACAAAAACTCTAGAGAGGAAAATTGCATAAATTTGCAAAAACATTGGCTGCATTATATTTTATTTTTTTTTTATTACTTCGCAAAGAAATTGTAGAAAAAAGCAAACTTATCTGCTGCAAAATGGCACGATATTTCCATATACAAAATTAAAAAATGTCAAAAATTTATTAGTTGCGGAACTAAAGAAATTAAAGAGAAACCATGCAAACACCGAACAATGCCAGCAAACTTTTCTTGTTGGCAGCAGCTTTCCTCTTCAATGATGAAGCAGCGAGATGGATGGATGAATGTTTGTTTATTTGCTGGTTGGAATGAATGATGTCTTGACTACAAAATTATTTAAAAATTTTTACGTAAATTTCTAACAAGAAAATTAATACAAACATAAAACTAGTATAAAGACAAACTAATTAAAGAGCCGCTCGCTGTTTATATATGTTTTAAACAAACAGCCCAGATGTAATTATTTTTTAAAATAGCAAAATCAAATAGTACATATGTACATATATTCATATTTAATTAAAAAATATTCCCACATAGTTATACATAAATAATATAAAAAAATAACAACAGTTTTCCTAATGAAGTTTAACTCTTTCGGAGCTTGTCATTATTATAGAAGTGATCCCCTCGTTTTGAAAAAAAAAATTTGGCAAATACTGCGTGTCCGCCGGGAAGGTATACTACTTTGTTTGTTTATAATTTTTGATTAAATGACAGAGAATCGATCTTATATTGATAAATGTTTTATTTAATGTCGGCAATTAAGTATGGAATACAATATCAGATAAATGTCCGTCTCTGTTAGCCTCACAAATGCGAGCTCGTTTGAGCACATTTTTCATTACATTCTCACACATTTCACGCGGTATTTCATTAATTTCATCACGAATATTTTGTTTGAGTTGCTCAAGCGTTTCTGGTTTGTTTGCATAAACCTTGCTTTTCAGATATCCCCACAAAAAGAAGTCCGGAGCAGTCAAATCAGTCGACCGTGGAGGCCTATCAACATCACCATTTCTTGAAATAACTTGTTGCGGAAAGAGGTCTCGCAGTAATTCCATTGTAATCCTGGCTGTATGCGATGTGACACCGTCTTGTTGATACCACATGTTAATCCAGCCCAAAGCATGCAGTTGTGGCGTTAAAAATTGTGGCCAAAGTTGTTCTTTGAAGACCAAGCTCCTGAGCACGGCGTCGAATTGAGCTTGATGGATTGAACACTTTCTTGAGCAGCAGTAATGTTTTCAGCCGATCTTGCAGTACGTTGTTTTCCATGCTTGAGCATATAACCTGCCGTACGCCTTTCTTCGAAATCATTCACTACACGATAAATAGTGCGGTTTTATGTTGGTACGTTGTTTCTCCCAAAAATTTCACGTAACTTTCTCATCGTCACAGTAATCAATGATTGATGAGCAAAACATGCAGGTTGTTGTTCTTCCTCCTGCTCCGAAAAGCGCTTCGAAAAGGCATGATTTTTGACCGTAATGTTTCACTTGGGAGCTCCTGTTTTTGAAATAAAACACCAATGCTTTCAAAGCATCGAAAATCCTCTAAAATCAAGTCTTTTTCCAGCCCTTTCTTTAAAAATGCGCATATCATCGTATCATTGGTAGACGTTGTTAATTTAATGTTCGTGTTTAATAAATTTGAATAGGCGACCAATTTTAAATTCAGTGCATCTAGAAAGCATGGAATTTTTTTACTACTTCTAGAATCCTACTGATTTGTTGCTGGAATATTTTAGTAGACTATTAAGTCGTTTTATAGCACTTTAAATGAGAATGATAAAGTGAAACTGTTTTTAATCAATAAAATGAAAAGTGCTGTGCACCTTTACAAAATGGAAATTACCATAAAGACAAGCAGTTCTACCTCAGTTAGATCGTCAGGAAGATGTTACTCTTACCGGAATCGAATATGCAGATGACCTGTCTGGTTGCCGAGAACAAAATAGAGAGTTACAGTTTTGCTTATACATTGTTACGAATGGCTTTCATTCAGCAATATATTTGTGTTATACCAAATTGATAATACGATGATATAGTTTTAGTAGCATTTCACTAGATCCGATATAGTATTGCAGACAAGGGCAGGCAGTTTGTGACAAAAAAAGGGCAGCTGGCAGACTCTTCTCATCTTCACTTCTATTTGTAAAGAGAATTCTTCCCCCATAAGCATTAATGCGATTATCTACATATTTATTTAGTCAAAATTCTGTGACAGATCTTGTTAAGTATGATAGGCATAAAAGAAGTGATATGGTGTTACTGTAGGTTAAATTAAGATGTCAAAATGTTTTTATAGTACAATTACGATAAAACTGCTTGCACGGGGTGCTAAAGACTTTTTTAAAGTTTTGAAAATTCCCATTTTCCACCGTAAAGACAAAGAAATCTCGTGACTTACAAATGCGATTAAAATCGACCTGAATTCAGAATTCAGTGTTCTATTCTCTAATCGCCATTAATTATAATTGTATTGGTTCCTGAAACACTTTCTGATCTGATTTCGCAAATCAATGTTTGATTCTAAGTATAGGGTGTATAAAATAAAAAGGCGGGATTCACAACATATGACGTATCTCGTGAACGCGCTATTTTTTTTTTTTGTTTTTTCTTGGACCGGCACTCAGGGGATTATCCCTACAAATGCGATGCATTGTGCTGGAACTAGGAAATTAATTTATGGGAAGGAGGATAGAGGGAATAGTGTTTATTGACATTTGATTTAATTTTTCCCACGTCAAAAGTGACAGGAAAGACCTCTGCGGGTAGTCCATTCCACATACGTGCCGTTCGGCCAAAAAACGAATTTTCTCTGTAATGTGTAGTGCGAGTCGCCGCTAAATCGACCATAAATGGATGCGCTCTTAATGATGATCGCGTCGTGCGCGCGAATGACCGCGTTTCGGGAATAAGTTCCCTGATTTCATCAGAACACATGCCATTATAGTAACGACAGAACAACGAAACGCACCCCACGTTGCGACGATGCTCAAGAGAGTCAAGGTAGTTGGCTTACCAACTTTCTCCAATGAGTTTCTTCGCCCTTTCTTGTATACGGTCGAGTAACTTCAAAATAGTCTTTGAAGCACCGGCCCATACATGAGAGTTGTATTCCATTTTCGGTCGGATGTAGGCGGTATAAATAGTGAGGAGATCAGATGGGATGAAGTATGTATGTCTTACACCGTCTTAAAAAACTGAGGCACTTGAATGCTTCCTTTGAGACCTTTGTTTTTAATAACTGATATGTCATTTTGAAGAGTACATAGATATCTGTCATTTATTCTCATTTAGTTACTACATTATATTGTAAAGAACATCGCAATAATTGTTGAAAACTATTTAGAAAGAAGTAGTTCGGCAGTATTCCAACCTTGCATTCTCCGATCACGCATTTGTTCAATCGATGCACAACGCTATCTCTGGGATACACCACTTCACTTCAGGACAGCGTATACGAAATTGGCTTGGGCCGTTCTTAGCCTCAAAAGATGAGCAGTTCCACATGATCCAGAAAGATGGGAAAATGCCAAAGCTAACAAATTCTAATAGTTTGAATACAAATGTACAAATGTTTCAAAATTAAGGCTAAAAATGTGAAAATTTCCGCACTCCCTCTTCATCATATTTTTAATGTTTTTGTACAACACTTGAATTGAAAGCGAAGCTTATTATACAAAGGAAATGTAAATGGCCAGCAGAAACTAATCTCTCATCAGCTCATATTACAACTTGACTTCAATTAGAAAGGATTCGACTTTAAATATACGATAACTGCCTCTCCTACCGCCCTCCAGAGGTTAATTCCATCATAAAATATTAACTAAAGCGAATAGCAGATAATAAAGAAAATTTCCATCCTAGAAAACAATTCAATAGAACAATATAAAACGTATCGCTATTGTATATTGCAACTATGGATGTGTGTTCATAATATTCGTACATACTTCTTGGGATGTACGCTTATCAAGAGGTTGTACGGGTTTTAAAATTTCTATTTGCCATCATCAACATGAAGAGCAGCATTGAAGGAGATACCAAAAAATGATAATAATGATGTTTAAATATTAAAATTCGCATAGTTGCGAGTATATTGTAGACTACATGTTGTGTTGTTGAAATTTGTTGTGTTGCACTTACATGATAATGTATTCAGATATAGTGGAAGAGGAAACTTTATTTATAATTTTTGTTTTTGTTTATTTCTTTAGCTCAGCATACCCATGAAGAAACGAAATGAAGAAACAACATGTGTTTTGAAATATTGAATTTAAAGAGATGAAAGTATCTACAAACAAGACTCAAGTTTTCATAATGGCAGATCTGGCAGTAGGAGCAAAAACGATATGCATAAATATGTAAATATAAGTAGCGCTGATATTTAGCAATAGCCTGGGCTTCTATTGCATTTAGCTGGGAAAACGTAGAGAGTATTGAATCTGAATCAGCACTATATTATCTGGTTACCTTCTGAAATACAGGGAACTGATCGGCTACAAATATGGGGAAATAGATAAGTTGTGTGTAACGGAGACCATCAATTTTAGTTAAGAAATATACAAACCAAGGTATATCAGCCTGCAGATAATATTAGACTACGTGGTATATTGTAGCTGGAGTAGACTGGTTACAAACATGGTCCTATGTAATGCTGCGATGGACCATGTCATTGAAAACAATATGCTTAAAGTTAGTTATGCGTCAACTATGCTTGCTTTTCGTCGCATTAAAATTGCTCTCTGAGGTGCTGCATGTAGTTGTTACATGTAGTAGTTTTTGGGCTAGTCCGATGTAATGCAAATTTGCGTTATATGCTCCACCGCTAGCACATCCTAATGTTAAATTTACTATGTTCTCTGCGTACATTTGGGTTAGTCGTGGAGTAGTCCTATTCCTCTATCCTATTGATCATCAATTATTGGGGCGGCCACTGTGCGTTCCCCTCCCCCCTTAAAATAAATTAGTGAACCTTTTCCATATGCAAAAATCATTTTGAAAATTGCTCCACAAATAGCGAAGTTATGTGATAATTAATTTTTGGGGCGCCCAATTGGGAGGGACATTGCCCACTTCTCCAATTCTGCCCACTTTTTCCCTGAAGGTTTTTTACGGTCCGTTAAGCTACTCAGACCAAATACAGAAACTTTCACTTCAATCGGTCTCAAGATATACAAAAAGAAATATTTACCTTGTATGGGCGTGGCAACGCATAGTTGGAATTTTTAAAATTTATATAGCCTATAGTTCCTTCCAGATATACAGTTCGGAAGTGTGAAAATTTCAAGAAAATCGGTTTAGCCGTTTAACTGTCTATAAGGCACAAACATACATACATACATACATCCAAACATGTCATTTTTGTATATAAAGGTATGTACACACGATTGTCATTTACTACAGTATTGACAGAAAAATTGTTACAAAATGTGCAACAAGCGTGTGAACACACAATTTTTGTGTGGCAACATCGTCACAAAATGTATTGTCGGTGCATTGTATGCCAATTATATCGGCACAATTCTGACAATCTTGAGAACACCCTTCATTTCCATTGACACACAATTTACAGTCATTTGTTATTGTCGCATGTGTTTAGTGCACCGTACAATAACACCATTGGCAGATAAATATTTCTATTGGCAACGCTGCCCATAAATATTTAGATACAATGTTAAAAGTCGGATCTGGCAACTTTTGCCATACAATAATCTGACAACCGTGTGAACAGACAATTATTATGGTTATCTCCTGAGTGCCGGTCCAAGATAAAAAAAAAAATAATATATAAACTCAACTGAAAAATAGTAACTTTACACTTTTGTATCAATACAATACACACTACAGAGATTTTAAAGAATATTTAATTCAATTCGTATTTAATTATAATTCCAAAAATTTCCATACACAAGTTTTCCTAAAAATTTAACGCTTTTTCTTGAATTTAAAAACGAAAATAGGGCAAAACAAAAACGAAAAAAAAATGCAAAAATTCTTCGTCAGGCGTCGTAATGCAACTTTTTCACCCCGATTTCTTCTCTACACCGCTCGCTTACAAACGAAAAGTTGCGGCGTTTATTGCAAGGTGTAAATATGGTCTTTATAAACAAACACGCAGCTGTTTTGCGTTTCAATAATTTGCAATTATCATTCTGCATTTGTGTTGAAAATCTGTAGAAATGTAGAAAATTTCCATTTCATATATTTTGTTGTTGTGGTATTGCAGAATGTAGCAAATTTGCTGTATTGGCTACATCTGTAAGGTTTGCACCGACAGTTTGGAGTTCCGATTTTATATTAGAATTAATCTGTGGATTCCACAATCCGAACAATTTTCTAAATGGATTTACCGTTCGATCTGTGGGTACCAGTATGCAAATAAATTTAGAAGCTACTTTCTTTCATACATTAAATTCAAAGCCATAAACACTCATATGCTGCTCCTGTACTGAAAACAACCTGAACAAGAAAAACAAAAAAACCAAAAAAAACAGAATGAAGAGTAACGCTTCATCGGAGCACTACATTTTATTTCTTTATATTTTGAAACTTGTCTGACAACAAAAACAGAATCATTATCATCATAATGGTCATCATTATCATCATCATAATCACGTACAGCAGCTGTCATGACTTCAAAGTTGCTGGGGGAAAAATACCTAAAAGATGAACACTGCGACGACAGCATTCCTTATGATAGAGCAGCAACATTAAAAATTGCTTTTTCAAACATGCTAAACAATAAGGCACAATTAGTTATCAATGCTACTAAAGAAAGAGTTAAATAGAGGTGGATTTCGCAAATAAACTTGTCTATGTCCTATGAAGACCACGAACGTACCACGACTTACTTATGCATTTGTAATATTTGCGAAGCATCTCAATATATATACGCAATTAAATATCGGAAAAAAAAACAGATTAATAATGCCAAGGCTGGAAAAATGGATATTAATTGATGACATCGATTAAATATTGTAGCAAGGCTGACTGAACACACAACGAGATTACGACGCACCAAAAAGCAAAGTTTTTCTTTTTAAATTGCATTATTTTCCAATACCGCCATTGCCAAAAAATTTAATTGAAAAGCCAAAACTCGTTGCAGAAATTTCCACTGCGAGTAGATGTGTCTGTTTTTGAGAATTGAGCCACCCAAGACTACAGTAACACTTATGAAACTTCCTCTCGGTGCAATAAATTGAAAAAAATCTATATTTTTTATTAATAAATTTCTACACATATAGTCACCTACTACTGCCACATTCAGTATTTATAGTAACAACTTTGCACCTTTAAGTCGAATGGGTCATAAAATGCAAGTGTTTTTCATAGCAGGCAACAACAACAACAACAACAACAACACTTAGCTAAGGAAATGTTGCAGCGCTCATTTTAAAAAGCAGCCTTAAGCTTGGCAAGCGCACTGCTATAAATATAAATACTTGCACCATTGAAAAGTGGTTCTATAGCGAACAAAAAAAAAAAGAAGAAGTCTAAAGAACAATGTGTAGAATTGTGGCTATAACGGAGGCTGCAAGACTAAAATTAAGGAGACTATAGTTTGAATAGAAACAGTGCACAATGCTACAAAGTTTCAGAATAAAGAAACCCTGTCAGCTGTAAACCAACCAGTTCATGCAACTCTGGAATGCTGTTGCTGATGGCTGCTATTGCTTTTGCTACTGCCATGGCTAATTCTATTGTTATTGTTGTTGTTCTTGTTGTTTTGCCAACGTAGCAAGATTATCTCGTTGTTTACTCTATTTGCAACAAAAAAATAAATAAATAAATTCAAATAGTAACAAGCATAAAATGAAATATCTGTATCGTTTGGATGAAATATTTTTGTCTATGTTTTCATTCATGCATATTGTCTATCTAACTACTGCGTTTCATTCTGTCTGCGTCTTGCCACAGAAAATTGCAACAAAATAGGAAAAGAAATAAACAAAGTAAAAGATGTTCCACGGCAAGAGTTTGTAGACACGGATAAACGTGGATGTCATTTGTATGTATCAAATGGTTCGCTTAACTTTTATGTTTCTACACTGCATGAACTACAATGAACGCGTACTCTTACACTTTTCCTTGTTGTCTGCTCCATCTTTCGTTGCTCTCCTCGAACTTTAGAAAGTATAAACAAGTGTGAGCGCTCGTATTAGTGCCAAGATAATAATTTGTTATTGATTAACTGCATTTTTGTGCACCATAAAAAAATTTATCCACTAAATTTCCATCTATCTTGCAATTTTAAGTAAATAAATTTGAAAAAATGTCTGCAAATTTAAGACGCATGAAAACTTTGCGACTCTTAATTTCGGTAATAAATTGTCTTAATGTGTTTTCTTTTTTTTTTTTTTGCTTTAGTCGAGGCAACAAAAAGCAATAATTTTTTTGGGTGAATGGCAAGTGCAATTGGAAGAATGAATATTTCCGTTGTAATGCAGTTTCCTTTTTAGGCTTACCCAGTGTGTCATATGTATACTTTCTTTGTTAAAACACCTGACCACAGTGCAGTGTGATATGTATGTAACCTGAATTTATAAGAGTTTCCTGCGGGCATAATGGCAATAATAAGGCGACCCCATGCTATAAATACAACAGAAAACTTGAATTTGTATTTTTTTTTTCAGAAGGTCTGACAGGATTCAAACTCAAGTCCACTTGAATCTTCATTTAAGTTATTCAATTAAAATTCCAAGTCGGTTGACGGTTTTGCTATATACATTTAAAAGTAAATGGCAGGTATTCATTTAGCGGCTCAAATAAATATTTCTTTGCTTTTTGCGAATTTTCTGTGTTTTATTTTTAGTTTTAAAAGCCCAAACGGTTAAAAGAACACATTAGAAATTGAGAAAAATTATTTGCCTCGCTGCTTCTACACTTTACTTTGAGGTGGGATTTTTACTCGCGCTAATGCATGCTCATGGAAAACTAAAAATTACATAGTCTAGTGTCACATGTTTCAACTTTTGTTACTCTAATTTTGAAAGATAGAATGGCAATTAAAAAGGCGATTTGAGCGACGTAAAAATTACTTTATTTTATTTATTTATTTATTTATTTATTCCATTCATAATACATATAGCCTTAGGCCATTTTAATTCGTATTACATGTTATTATATTATGTACATATCGAGCCTTTGGTGCAATACCGTAGTAATTCAATATTTGAATGTTTTGAGCTGGATATGCAGAAATGATCTTTGGGGAAATATATATCTAAACGAAAAAAAATTATGGTTCTATCTCTAACTGTAAAGATTCTACAGCTGCAAATGAAATATTTCCTTTATGACAAGAAATTTACAAATAGAAAACATTACAAAACATGGGTCTTTATTTAAAAACTTGTAAAAAAATAACTTTAGTAAACGAAAATACTATCAAAACAATGGCTCAAAACTTCAAATGCATTTTTCTCAGTGCACGATTTTTTGAATTACGACGGTATTGCACCAAAAGGCTTGATATGAGTATTTAACAATTATAACAATACACCATCGGACATGCTAGCGACTCCTACATCACCAATTAAAAAGAAAATAATAAAAATAAGAAGTACAATATGAACCCAGTATGTTAGAATTTACATGGCATTCATGTTAAAAAAACCTACAATCCTCCTCTTAAAAGCCGAGATTGCAAACGAGAAGACGTGTAACTCTCTAGGCAAACCTTTCCATCATCTGGCAGTACGAACTATCAAGGATCGTTCACACGTGGAATTCTTGATTCTTGGAATAACCATTTGAGGATTTATTTAAGGTCTTGTAAACGAAATCATTTGTATTATAGGATTTTGATATTTAATAATTCCAAATATATAAATCAAAAGACGAAATTTAAGATAATCCTCTAACGAAAAACTCAAGAAACTTTTCAAGTGGTGTGAAACATGCGCTCTCGGTCTCAGTCTATATAAGAATCTTACAATCCTGTGCACCACGCCCTTAATTCTATTCCTGTCACCAATGTTACACCCCGAATAAACCTCAATACATTAACTAACATGTTAAATCAAAAGTGCATGTTCAACAGTGCCCCTAACATGTAAAGGAAGAAATATGTTCAAATGGTTGTAGTCTCCTCAGTACAAGGCAATCCTTAGAGCAAATGCTATCAATGTGAGATCCAAAGGACAGTTTCTCATCTATTACCGCACCCAGACATTTCATTCTGCGTACAGTATCAACTACAGAACCACAAATACGAAAATTCAAGTCGACAGTTATATCATGTATATTAAATCAAAAAAACATCGTGTTGGAAATCTTCATTTATATGTTTTTTAAAATATTTAATATACCTGTTTTATGTTCAACAAAAACTATCTAGTTACCCTTGCTTTATAAATTTTCACTCTGAAAAATATAAAAATTATTTTTTGGTAGATTGTCAAATAAAATGAATTGTTAGATATACTTTTGAACATTGAAGAACGACTTTTATTTTTATTAAGAAAGAAAATAACGTTTTTGGCCTTTTAATCGCCTTAGACTTACCAGGATTCACATGCAGGAAGTTGGCATCCATCCAATCACTTAACTTATTTAAATCACAATCGATAATTCGAAACGGAAATAAATAAATAGACGTAGCGAAAAAAACTTAGCCATGCAAACAGAGGCATTTTTAATTTTTTTTATATATGTGATCAGTCTTCGTTATTCGTTTGCAACATATCGATAACAATTTGGTGTTCCACCGACTTTCCTCTCACTATTTCTGGTAACATTTTCAATACATGACTTATGGCTTTTTATTTCACGTTATAGCAAAAAAAAACAGACCACTTGCAAAATTCCCTTCTGACCAGAAACCAGAAATTAGATTATTATTTGCCAATGGCATTGAAGCACCTCTAGCAGCCATAATAGCAATTAAATTATTTAGCATTCTGATCTTTCTTTGTTCCATATTAAAAAAAAAATATATGTATATAATTATCCTGACATTGAACTTATTTTGTTGAGTAGTAATAAATATACATACATACATACATATATTTTTAGTGTCAAAACTTGTTCGACTTCAATTAATAAATAAAGTAATATCAAACAATTTGTTTAATGAATTAATTGTAAACATTTATAGTAAAGAAAATCAATGTCACACGTGAGTTATTAAACAATTAATAAAATTAAGCGGCAGAAAAGTGAATTCTAAAATTTAAAAAAAAAAACTAAACATTTTTAAATTAAATTGTTCGAAACTAGAAACACATTCATACGACATACACACACGACCGCACAATTTTCAGATTTAAACAAGCAACGAGCACTACAAGAGCAACAACAACATTATTATCTTCTAATTACTTTATAGCAGTTAATTGTTCGATAAAACGAAAAGGAGACGCAAAAATCAAATGAAATGGAACCCAATTAAAACAATTTATATGAGTAACGGTGGTCGCCGACAGTAATATACATTAAAAGTGAAGTTAATTTATGGCGTTTTGTATTGCGTAGCTTTTAGGACCATTATTATAACTTGCCGATAGCTAAAGTTAGGATGCTATCGGACAAATAATTAGTTTTTCGTTATTACAAGTTGACTTTAACCTAATGTGACCGATAAGCTAACGGAAAGTTCATCCTACCTGTAACTTTTAAAGTGGACTTAAGCATTTGAAGCTGCCATATTTTATGCACTTTAAATATGGCAACATGGAAAGTATAAATGTATACAAATTAATTTTTTAAACTAAAATGGAAAGCAGAACGCGATTGTTTTATATAAACGAGCTAGAGGATATTTTTCAAAACACACAGCAAAAAAACGCTTTAAATAAAAAATGAAATAAAACCTTGTCGTTGCCAGTAGCTCTTTTTGTTTGTCATATTTTTAAAAATATTAATTTTATTTTATCGAACAGTTGTAATAATGAAAACAAGTTAAAGGTCACTTTATTATTCATTTTACCTAAAGTTAATTTTAGCTATCAGTAACTTTATTGCTTAGTTGTAATAATGGCCCTAAATGTGACAAATGCATTTATTAATCTGGCAGATGTCTAAGTTATTTCATTCTGGCACTTCTGCATTACAATGAAATATATGAGAAATATGTAATAATTTTACAGAATCAATTCGTCGATAATCGGTTACATATTGTATTTTACCGCGCGACGTAAAACCTGGTACTAAATCCTATTATTATTTATTTATTATTATATAAAGTCATTTATATATTACAATTTCGATGTTTGGTATTGCACATGTTTGGTATTGCACATGTTTGGTATTGCACAGTTTTTCTCTATTCAAAGCAACCAGGCTGTATTGGATTCTGACAATTATGCTGCAGAGGACGCAGGCATCTGTGATCTCTACCTTGTATATTGTGCAAGTCTATCCTTCAATCATATGGCTGCCACTTGTAGGAAAACCAGGGTGGTTATCATACCCAAGGCAGGTAGACGGGGCCATGAACTGCCGAAGGATTTTAGACCAATCAGTCTTAGATCCTTTGTGCTCAAGGTGTTGGAGAGGGTGATCGACTGTCACATGCGGGAGCTCTTCATCGACCAGCCGCTATCTCCGGCACAGCACACGTACTTGAGGTGTAAATCTACGGCCTGAGCTGGTACTATTTACTAGGAGGGCCGCTGCTTGCAGCCTTCCTCGCCTTGAGGGACAGGTCCTCCATCAATCGACGAGTGTTAGCTATTTGGTGGTGATACTAGACTCCAGGCTAAACTGGAAGGAGCACATTATATTTTGAGGAGCATGTAATGAAGAATTGTGTGGCTTTATACGCGTGTTCGGAAGGAGGTGGGGTCTTAGTGTAAGATCGCCCTCTCGACATACAGTGCAGTGGTTAGACCGATATTAGTCTATGGTTGCCTTGTGAAGAAGGGCCTACAATCTGACCATGCTGGATAGGATTTACCGAGCGGCCCTGAATACGATTCTGAATCTCTTATCAATTGATCTTCATATTTTCTCTCAGAGTTCTATTTTGCTTAGGTGCCGGGTTCTTCAGGGAATAGCGGTCCGGCCATAGCAGCATTCTCCGAACCCTTACGGGCTTCATTACTAACTTCCCGTTGGATATCTCCACTCAGAGGGGTGTTGTCGAGGGTCTTGCGGTCGCCACATTGCCTAGTAGGAATAACTGGAGGTGGGAGAGCGTTCTTGCGGGTGGCGTCAGGGCGGTCTTTAGCGATAGATAGATAAATGGTTTAGCTGGTCTATATGCCCATTTCATTTGGTAATAATACCAAGAAAGTAAACGCCAGATCTTATCTCAGACTATAACTAGGACCTATCCATATTTGGTATTGAAATAAACAACAAAGGTATTAAAAAAAGGCACTTAACATGATGGTTTCACACGACGACATTAGAGGTCAGCAAATATGACTTTCTGGCCGGTTATTGCTGTAATATAAAAGCGCTACTCCTGACTTAACAGATGTGTCCAGAAATACCCAGCAGTTTTCTAAAAGCGTCTCTCATCATGGCGACTATTCACATTACATTTTGAGGAAGCATCACTTTAATTGATATATGAATTGTGATAAGTTAGCTTAGTAGGCCACCTTCAAGCACATTGCCTGCAGTTAGAGTAGATACATTGCGACATGTGCCATCATCCACCAAGTTTATTACGAAATCTTAATTTCTTGTAGTAATCACATATGTATGTGTAAGTGTAGCTGAAACTCTTCGTTTTTATTTAATTTTAAACTTTTAATAGCAATGCCAGCCAGCAAATGAATACAACAACAATGATTAGATAACAAAATAATTATAACAATTACGGCGCATTTATTCTACACATTCACTTGTACTCTCACTGACTGCCCTACCGCAAACAAGTAGTGGCGAATAAGCGATTTGTTTTTTCTTGATGTTTCTTGACTATTTTTCAATACCCAAAACACTTGTAAATAGAAGTGGTTATTCGTTGTTATAAAATTCTGCTTGTAGGCACGCAGTTTTTTCTGTTTTTTTTGTTCGTATAAAACTTTTTTTCACTCCACAAAAAAGATGAGGGTCATTTTTACGCTAAACTGACCATGAGTTGTTTAATAAGTATTATACGTACTATTTTTTTTAACATACCAAAGAGCTTAACTTCTTCCTTTCAATATATTGAAATTTAGTAATTTTTGCACAGAAACTCTTTTGATAACGATGGTCGTGCCGCTTGCTTCTCTTTTTTGTATGATTCAATAATTGTTTATTTAGTCATGGTTGAAGCTGCAGCTAATGCTGAGGTTTTTATTGTTGGACAATAGTTTTTAATTTTGATTATTGGTATTTCTTTTGATTTGTTACTGTTAATGAATATATTCTTCCATTTGTATGTACAGGGTGGCGCAGAATGAGCTAAATAATTTTTATTTAATTATTTAAGACTTATGTATATTTATGCGATTATTATAATTTCTTTTTTAAATACAGTATATTTGTGGGGATTTTTTTAATAACTTTGAAAAATTATATCCGGTGGCCGTTTTTATGCTTCGCACATTCGTGCTCCTTTTAGCAGTTTTTCCATAACTTTGCGCAACATTTCGGGTGTAATGGCCATGATTTAATTTCGAATGCTGGTTTTTAGTCGAGGGGTGATTCTTGGCCTGTTAACATACATTCTTTTTTCTAATATCTCGAAAGAAAACTCTCAAGAGGTTGTAAGGTTTTTCAGAGCTGGCCTAACAAAAATTTCCAACATCGTCCGATATTCACCACCACTGAGAGAGATTGAATCACCAATGTCATTTTCAAAGCAGATATTGGCCGGTTATGCTATCGAGCGATACATTGCACCGAACAGTACACTTTAGTGGGTGTAACTGTTGCTGCTGGTCTGCTTTTGAATTCTCCCTACCCCAAAATCCTGTAGTTATTCTTGGTGACGTAGACATTTAACAGGAAATGGGGTTCATGGCTCATTATTAAATTGTGAATAAAAACGGCATTTTCCTCGCATTTCCACGGAAACGAGTGACATAGTCAGGTTGCTGATATTTGATTGTGTAGTTACTCATTTTAAATTCCTTGAGTCTTCGTCACAAAATACCGGAAAAAAGAAAGAACAAATAATTAAAAAAATTTTGAAATATTTCTGCGTCACCCTGTAGTATGCACACATTTATTGAATTAATTATTGGATGTTTTAAAGTTTTTTTTCCTTAAAAAAATTGGCAATGATATAATTAAGTGGCTGTTCCATATCAGCAGATAATTTAATATACTCGTTGTACATCTATCCCACTTTTAACATGGTATACCCACTATTCGTTCTTCTTGATATGTAGTTCAGTGGTAACATTGACAACTCAACTTAGTTGAGTTGTGAATCATGACAGGGCATAAATTTTATTTAATGGAGAATAGTTTTAATTTAATTATGAAAAATTATATCTCTCAAGTGGTGGCCATTTTCGTGCACTTTCCAAAACATTTTCCATAACCTTTCGCAAAACTGCAGGTGTTATGTTGTTGATTTCGTCGCGTATATTATTTTTCAATAGCTGTATGGGTCTAAGCTTATTAATATAGACTTTTGCTCTCAATTAACCCCAAAGGAAACAGTCTGGAGCGGTTAAATCCGGTGAACGCGGAAGCCAATTAAAATCGCTTGCACGGGAATTTTCGTACAAATTCGTTCACCAAAGATGTCCCTTGAAGGAACCATTGTGTCCCTCGCAGTGTGCGCTGGGGCTCCATCCTGTTGGAACCATACTTTCGGATGCTTCTCCACTGCTGGCCTTAAAAAATTTTCCAACATTGTCCGATATCAAATACCAGTGATGGAAACGGCAACACCGTGTTCATTTTCGAAAAAATGTGGAACAATTATCTTTTCCGACGAAAGACCGCAACAAATGGTACACTTAAGTGGGTGTATTTCACGTTGTTGAACTACTCTTGAATTTTCCGTAGCCCATATCCTGCAGTTTTGCCTATTAACACGAACCCATTCAATTGGAAAAGGAGTTCCTTGCTCATAATTAAATAATGATAGAAATCATGATTTTCTTCTGCTTTTTGATGAAAATAAATTGCAGTATAAAGTCGTGTACTATTCCATTTTAAATTCCCCATGTCTTCTTTACAAAATACTGAATACAAAAAAAAAAAATTATAAGGAATTCAACACCTTCGCTCATTTTGGGCCAGTAATCTGCAAGTATTTCATTCTAATTTATTTTATTTTATAGGCGTATTATCGAGATCGCTTACAACTTCACTTTGGATGCAAATATTAATGACACTGGTTATCACCATCCCTTACTTTTTAAGCGAGAGCGCGCGCCGATTAAACAGCCTATGAAGCCATCATCACTGACTGCTAGTAAATTTTGCTTAGATCTGCACATTTTTACCGCTGGGTTATTCAATCGACTTTGGTTGGGACAATGTGTTCCAGTGTGAAATTTCGAATATCGTTCAATTTTTTACCGACTAATTTTCTCTATAGTGATACTGAATTTCTGTGTCCGTAAGAGACCTATAGAAACATCGTTTTAAAAGGTTCTGATTACGAAATAGCAATCGTTGCTGGAATACTACGAATATTATAAAATAATTTAAGTTATTAAACTTATAATCCATTAATAATACATTGAAATTAAGTTGCTTGTACCAACTTATCAAGATTACGGTGATTTTTTTTTTTTGAAATCATCTACAAAGTTAATGCTACAACAAGTTCGTTGAACTTAATTTAATATTTCAAATTGTATAATTGTTACAAAAGCAACAACTACAATTGCAGAGATTTACTATTACAACAATGTTTTTATGGTAAAAATCAAATAGTTTGAAAAAGAGAATACAACTAAAAAGCACAATAGATAGAGAAAGAAAAACAAATTATGAAAAGCCATAAACAAATAACATGAAAATTAAAGTTGTTGTATGAATAGATTTTTTAAAAGCCAGTGCCAACAAAAAAATATGTTTGGCAAAGTTTTCATAGCGTAGAGTGAGATAAAGAATAACTTTAGCGGAAAACATGACTAATATTGGAAGCAGAAAAAATGGGTAATTACTTAAATTTACTTAAAAAACTGATTAGAAATTTATGTTGAATTGCTGACTACTTATAGCTGCATTCAAAAATGTAGCACTCAAAGAAGGCAGGTTTTATATTCAAATATTGGCTTCGTTTATACATACATACATACATACATACATTCCTATTTAGTATTTAAAATATTTTTGCGACAAATAAAATTGCTGTCATTTTGTTTTGTGTTTTTATCTTGGAGCAGCACTCAAGGGAAGACCCCTACACATGCGATGCATTGTGCTGGAACTAGGAAATTAAGTGATTGGAAAGATGATAGAGGGACTAGGGTTTATGGACATTTCATTTGAAACTTCCCACGTGAAAAGTGACAAGAAACATTTCTGCCGGGAGTTTGTTCCACACACCCGCTGTGTAGCTACGTAACTCTATGCTAGTAGAATTTCTGTGCAATATCGGTGAGAATCGTTGCAAAATTATGTTCACACTTCGTTTGGCCTGTTCGATTCTACTGTTAACAGAGTTTTGTAGGCACGGAAATAAATCGTAGTTAGTTGGTCACAAATCTTGGATAGACAGAGCGCGTAGAGATGTGCAGTAGAGATCAGATTATTGCTTTGAGCTTTTGCTCCTAGTTTCATAGAAATTCTCACGAGTTTTTCTTCTTTAGAGAATTAACACTCAGACAATTAAGATGTCATGCCGATATTGTGTGTTGTCTTCTTTTTGGAAATGGGTAGTGTTGGTAGAAGGCACCTGCTCTGCAAGTGCCCGGCAGTGCGGCACCAAATTTTTTTTTTTTTTTTTTTTTTTTTTTTTTTTTATCTGGGACCAGCACTCAGGAGATGACTCCTACACATGCGAAGCATTGTGCTGGAACTATAGGAAAGGGATAGTAGGAGAAACGACAGGAGGTGAAGCTTACTTATTTTTGTAGCTCTGCTTTCGCACGTTCTTTTTTTATACTTTTTTTAGCAGTGCTGAAGCTTCGGTTCAGTAGCCATTTTTATTATTGTTTTACTTCGCCGGTGCTACACAATACCGACGAAGGAGGGCGTTCTGATGCGATTGTGGATTGCTATCAGCTGAAGCCGGTATTGTTCAGTGACCAGTGACTATGCCTTCGCCACTGAAACCTTCCGACAACAACTGACACACAAATGCACATCAGAAAAATGATTTTACAAAAATGTACTGGATGACATATCTGGGTATAGGTGGTCTTATGTGATATGTGAAAACAACGGGTTGGATTTAGTACGACTCTCCGAGTGATACAGCGATATATCTCTACATAGATTAGGACTCGGACGAGTGATTTGCATCAGCGAAACGGAATCTTGCTATTCTACTTGAGAGCCTGCATGTAAGCAGCCATGTGAACCAACCATTCAGGTAAGAAGCAGGTGGTGAAGCGATGTAATAATGCTTAATTTAAGCATCATAGCGCTAAAAATAGTATTGCACATCGGACAGTTTTTTTGAAGGCTGTAGTGACGGCACAATCAGTTAGAAGATTCTCAGCGCGCTCACTATTCATCAAACAGCATCCTCTACAGCCAAAAGTTGTTTATTCTTAGTAGGAATACGCTTCAGCAGACTATTGTAAAAAACGTTAAAATTATCGTCTACAAGCATTGTTGAACCCTTCTACGCCTTTTCGTATATTTCTGGTCGTTGGATGACCCATGTCTACATCCATTTTAATCCGAGGATTTAGTCCAACTTTGTACTTTGTGGTCTTCGACGTAGATCGTATTTCACATTCGGCAGTAGACCTTTTATAGGCTTTAAAATTTTCAATGATTTTCCCGCAATCTGTTTAGGACTGTTACCGCGCATGCCGTTATCTGTAACTTTCTTTTCAGTTTCATGGCCGTTTTAGAAGGATCCTTTTTTAAATTTGGCAAATTAATCACCAATCGTACTATCATTTCTGTCTACACTGTATTGAACGACAATCAAGCTTTAGTTGTATAAAATAGATTTAATAGAAAAAAAAAAGTTATTGACCTTATTTATGCGGAATGAAATTGTTCTATTTACTGCTCTCTCGCTTCCCTCTTTCCCTACCTACTACAATTCGTTCCTTTGACTGACTACTGCTTAGCCCATGCAAACCTTTAAACAGCCCACCACACCTTCTTGCAGTATCAGATAGAAAAACGTAAACTCTTCCACCAACTTGCCCGATGATTCGTTACCAATGTTCTAAATATTATTTACTTTCTTTTAGTTAAAACACAGTTCAGATATTTATATTAATAGTATTTACATTTTATCATCGAATAAACAAATAGTCCGTTTGCTTTTAAACAAAAAGTTACACTGTAGTAAATAAGTACAATTATTTGGCATCAATATTAATAAAATTAAATAAATAAATCGACTTATTTCTAATAACTTGTGCTCAAACTATTTTTTCTTCACGTCGGAGTTTCAAAATCTATTGGAAGACTGGGTGCTGATGGCGAGTAGTCAGCGTGTTGGCTCTGCAACCAGAAAGACCCTGATGCGATTCCCAGCCAGGTCAAATCAGAAAAAAGTTTTTTCTGAGTTTTCTGTGCTACAGCACCCTCCTTCGTCGGTATTTGAGCAATAAAACGTCGGCGAAGTAAAATAATAAATAAAAATGGCTCCATTAGAAAAAAAAAAATAATGCTTCAAAAATAACATCAGAGACCGCGCAACTTTGCTTTATAATTACCACGCACCTGCAGAGTTGTGCAGAATTAAGCTCTATCTTCCTACCACTTTCACCATCTATCCCTCTCTACCATATCCCTCTCTTTAGTTCCAGTGCAATGCATTGCATATATAGTAGAGAACCCTGAGCACTGCTCCAAGATAAAAAAAAGGGGGCGAATAGAGTTAACGGAGACAGTAGACCGCCAACACTATCTACTCGATGAAGCATCGTGGCAATGTAAGCTGTGGCTCGCTGTTTTATCTCTACTTCAATGGAATGTGTTCTAATTATATGAGGGAACTCGTTGCGTAAACTCGAGAGTTGTCTTCGACAGCACACCCATTTGTAATCGCTTTTGCTGCGAAACAAACTACGCATTATGGAGGAAATTCGTCTTTTTAGCCGAATGGTTCGCAGATGGAATAAACTCCCTGCAGAAGTCTTTCCTGCTAATTGCGATCTTGACGCACATATTTATTAAATGATAAGTATTCACTTTTTCATTGTATTTTCAGTTAAATTTCTATTAATACAAATGCCAAAAGACGTAGAAATCAGCATACTTATGCATTCGAACGAATTTTTCCTGAAAATTGAGAGCTGTAGAGCCCACATGAAGCGTAACATAACTTTTTTACCAGACTTCTCTGCTACGTGTTCATGTTAAAATGATTGCCGATTGTGTTGCTTTACTCGCTTGATTAAGTTGTGCTACATCCATCCATCCATCCACTAACTGTCCGTCTCATAATACGTTGTAAAAGTTCTATTTGTGGTTCGTTAAAAAAATAAAAATTGAAAAAAGTTTGTTGACTTGTTTTTCTTAATTTTTGCTTTTAAAATTCAAATGAATTTCTTTGCTCATTGAGTCGTTAAAATACTTTTTTATTTTATTAAAGAGTGATGCCAAAAGCCAAATTACTTGCTGTTTGTAGTATTTAAGTATTTAAAATGTTTTTAAAAATCATAAAAAATAATGTAAATAATAAATAAAGAAAAGAAGTTAAGCATTTTTATTAGAACATAAATGCACGTGTGAATTAATTTTTTTTTATCTTGGACCAGCACTCAGGGGAAGACCCCTACACATGCGATGCATTGTGCTGGAACTAGGAAATTAGGTTATGGGAAGGAGGATAGAGTGTTTATTGGCAGTTGATTTAAATTTTCCCACGTCATAAGTGACAGGAAAGACCTCTGCGGGTACTCCATTCCACATACGTGCTGTTCGGCCAAAAAACGAATTCTCTCTGTAATACGTAGTGCGGTTCGCTGCCAAGTTGACCACAAATGGATGCGCTGTTAATGATGAACGCATTAGTTTTTGAACTATTTTATTTTATGTTTTTGCAACGATTTTTTATTGTAATTATTTTATATAAAAAGAATAATTTCTTCAGATCTATATATACCTTTATTTTAAGAACAGAAACCAATCAATGAAATTTCCTTTCATAGGAATGTTTTTCTTTCTAATAATAAAAATAATAATTTCAAATGCCAACTTTAAGCATCGCGGAAAAGCGTTTTAACTGCCCATCGCGATTTTTCACTGAAAAAAGTTGTACATAGAAAATTTACATGGAATTTCATTTTAAAATTTCTCGTTTTTTTTTTTTGCATAGGAGATTTTGTTATCCTTTTTTTTGACAGTCTAAAATAAAAATGTCAAGTAACAGTAATCTTTCAGTGAAAATATTTTTTTTTCTCTCCTGAAAAATTATGCAGGGCTGTCATAGATTCCAAGTCGGTTTTGCAGATTGTCGGTTTTGCAAAACGATATTGCTTTCATTTGGTGTCATAAAAACGTGTCGGTTTTGTTAACTTCGAATGCAAATAAAACCGATATTCGAATCAGCTGTTTTATGATTTTGCTCTTTTTTTTACTACTTTTAATGCAATTTTTGTTTGAATTTGATTGCGAAAATAGATATGCGAAACGAATTTATTGAAAATAAAAACTTGCTGTTTAAAATTATATTTATAACAATAAAAAATGGGTACTGCTGTTGGTGGAAGAGCGCGCAGAAAAGGTGAGAAGAATTTTGCGAGATTGCAGCAACCCACTTGAACTGCCGGAGACAGCGTAAGTACATTTGCCACAGGGAATCTACAGTTGGCTTATAGCATTTTGTGCATCCTTTTGCGAGGTCCGGATATTTAAGGATGAAAACATGGAGATAAATACTCTTTTTTTATCAACTAAAATTTACTTATATTTTCGCAAAAAAAAATCAACTTGAAAACAATAACAAAATGAAAAATTTATATTTTAATTGCTGTATATTATAAATAAATTTACAAAATTTTAACAAAATATCTGATGGAATTAATAAAATTAAATGTTTGGAAATGAAAACCGGCAGCAGTCGGCTGCTTGGTTTATTTCCAATAAAAATCCGATAACATTGGTTTCTGTGACACCTAAAACCGACATTATTTCTAATTCGAACATAAAACCGATAACATTGGATTCCATGACACCAAAGTATTTTTTTTTATCGGTTTCTCAAATCCAATTCCGACAAGATTGGTTTCTATGACAGCCCTGATGATTTTTAACACTTACAACGTTAATCGTGGCTGCCCTTTAATTATTCAAAAAGAAGAGCTGAGGTAATGCTTCAACAAATTGTGCTAGTAAAAAGGGATAAAAGTAATTTGATTTGTAAAAGCAATGACATGCTTGAACAATTATTTTCCAACTAACTTAATTATATTAATCGCACATAAATTTATTGAACGAAAAAAGTAATTGCAATAAACATTTGTTTGTTCTTAATTATTTGTTAAGTATTTTAGTGAAATAAATAGAAATTGTTTTTGTTTATATTTTATATAAACATACATATTTATATTATTTGACAAGAAAAAATACTTAATTGTATGTCCACAACTGCAGAATTGTTGTTCTGCAGTATCTAAATCTAAAGTATTTTCCTTCGAATGGAAATAGAAAAATTCGCCCAAGGTTTGCTTGTTAGTTGGTTCATGAGAATGAGAATCTGTACAGTGGATTTTTATTTGCAGATGTATTATTGATTTTGGTATGCATGGCATGTAGTATGTGGGGCTAGAAATTCATTCATGCTCACACTGTCTGTCTGCCTGTGGTAGAAGCAACAAAGAAGTGCATCGAAACTAGAGATTGACATTTGTATGCGAGTGTGTGTATTGCATATATGTATGCGTATACATGTTGGATATGTAACAATGCTAAAAAAATTAATTGTTTATGTGGTAAACATCAATATGTATACCGGTATTTTATATTTGTTTACTTTGGCCATACATGGACTAAAGCAAAATGTAGTCAATTGATGGAAATATTTGTAGCTTTAAGGGCAATTGCATTTTTCTTATTTATTTTTTTCTTGTTAAGAACTTTGATTTGAAATTCACAGTTAATGATTTTACCTTCGATTTGGTATTGAATATTCGTTGACACTACAAGGTCGTATACATATGCACATGCATCACAAACATACATACATATTTGTATTTGTAATCTAATGCCCTCACAGGTATTTATTTACTCGTTTGTGCAGTTGATATGAAATTTGAGAATTTTCTGACCGTAGGTATTAATTTTTATTGTTGGCACTTATTAAAGTGTCATTGATTGGCTTTGGGATATTTATTAGGGCATTACGAATAATTTGTATGAATTTATTTATTAGCACATTTTTTTTGCATATTTCTATGGGAATTTGTTCATTATTTTTGAGAAGTTATTTAAATTTGTTGTAAGTGCTTCTTTAATTGTCATTGGGAATTTCTTATAAAATTAACATTTTGCCATTTTTTAATAATATTTTGTTATGAAATTTGTTGTATTTATTATTCCAATTCGTCGAAAAAGACGATCTTTTAAAACTGTAATAAGATCTGCTGAAATGCAAGTCACTACGATCATTTATTTATGTTATTTTGGGCTTCTATTGGCTGATTAGTTAGCGCATTGACTCCGTAAACTCAAGATTCTCGGTTCAAAACCTGTATGTAGGCTGCATTTCGTTCGTGCTACTGCCAACTCTTCAGTAGGCCTTCAACCAAATTCTTGAAGAATCTAAGAAATCACACATGTTTATACACTGGAAAAATTTCATTATTAATACGGGGTGTCCCCCGGGAAAGTATACTACTTTGTTTGTTTATAATTTTTGATTAAATGGTGGCTGGTGGAGGGTGGCGATGGCACGATGGATGGTACTCTGCACGTTGACTACTAATCCAAAAACAGTCCTGGGTTCAACCCCAGTTTCAGACTAAAATTTTAAATTAAAAATAAACATCTCGAATTTTTCTAATGTGCATTAGTGTGTCTTTGTGTGTCAGTTGTTGTCGGAAGGTTTCAGTGGTGAAGGCATAGTCACTGGTCACTGAACAATACCGGCTTCAGCTGATAGCAATCCACAATTGCATCAGAACGCCCTCCTTCGTCGGTATTGTGTAGCACCGGCGAAGTAAAACAATAATAAAAATGGCTACTGAACCAAAGCTTCAGCACTGCTACGAGTATAAACAAAGACCGTGCGAAAGCAGAGCAGCAAAATAATTAATTAAGCTTCACCTCCTGTCGTTTCTCCTACTATCCCTTTCCTATAGTTCTAGCACAACGCTTCGCATGTGTAGGAGTCATCTCCTGAGTGCTGGTCCCAGATAAAAAAAAAAAAAAAAAGTCGGAGTTACGACGTCTCACGTCACCACAAATCTCGTCTCTACAATATCGCTTTCCATTTAGTTGCGGTGCAAAGCATTGCATACTTAGGAGCACTGGTCCAAGAACAAACAGTCTTCATTCTATCTTTTCCTTTTAAGATTTTAAAAGTTTCCCAAAAAAGTTTTATATAAATTCTGTATTATTGTCTGATGAAATTGCGTGTCAGTTGAGTCCTGTACTGTTGAATGACCAGTGCCTATGCCTTCGCCACAGAAACCTTCCGACAACAACTGACGCAGTAATTCACATCAGAAAAAATTCGAAATCTTTTTATGACTTTGTCCGAAACTGAACTCGAACCCAGGACCTCTGATGTTGTAGTCAACGTGCTAAGTACAGCAGCCATCGCCACCCTTCTTTGATTTGATGTCCAGAAATCCATGTGATATGTGGAATAGTTCTATACTTTTGCCAGCAGCACAGCAATTTTTTTTATAATAAAATGCTAACTTTTTGGACAATAAAAAAATAATTAGAGACTGGAGTGCATAAATTATTTACCCAAAAACACACTTGCATTTTCATGCACATTTTTATTTAATAAAATATTTTTGCTTGCGTTAAAGGTGCGCGCCTACAATGCTTTTGGACACTTAAAAATACATCAAATTATTATCTACGAAAGCACAATCTGTAGTTTCTTTTTCTCTTTTGTTAGGCTTTCTATTGCGTTTCATGTACTACAAAAACACTCGCACATACGAACTAGGAGTGTATAAATTTTGTTTTGTTTTTAAAAACTACTGCAAATAACACAAAAACATTATACAATTGCTAAAGTGTCGTATGCTCGTATTAGTTGGTAAAGCGCACAGGGTTGCTGTTCCGAGGTAGCTTTTTAAATGCCTGACTTGTAGTGGGTGTGTTCTTTATTTATTTGTAAATATATATTTTTAATTTGTTAATGTTTTTCAAGCACGCTTCACTGTTTGTGTTATTAAACAAGTTTTAGTGTGCAATTTTTATTTAGTCAATGAAACGACTTTTTCTACCAGTTTTTCGGCGTTGTGTTTTCAGAAAAGAAAAAAAAAACTTAAACTTGAAGTAGTTCAAACATTTGTTAAATTTTGTTGTATGAAAATTGGAGTATTTTCGAACATTTTCACTTAAGGGTGGGCGTTATTAATGTTCAACGTCGTGGAAAACCACTCACGTGTTTTCTGAGTAAATATTTTATGAAGTTTTTATTGTTCAAATAAAATACACTGGAAGAATTATTTTTTTAATAGCGGAAATTAGTTTTGGTAGCAAATTTGCAATTTAAACTGTAAGTTATTACGTTTCGATTTGATTAGAAACTGATATTTTTCGCGAAAACGTTTCCGCCGCGTAGATCCTCAGCTGTTTCGATTTAAAAAAGATTTAAAAAAATCAGGGCTGTTTTGCACCAGCAGTTTGCAACGAAGAGTAAGTTATGCTAAGAAGAATTGAAATAACTTCTCAAAACGAAATTTTATTATGGTCTCAAAAATTTAATGACAATAGCAAGAAAGATTTTTAAGGATATTTAATGTTTTGGCGCGCTGTTTTACTTTTATATCTGAAGACTTATGGCATAAAAAATAATAGACATTATAAATATAACAATAAACTGACCCAAAGTACAAAAATGTTAAATTCTTATGCTCCGCATGATCGTCCATATTCCAACCGGAAAAAAATTACAAATGTAAATCCCTTACATTATTGAAACGGTCTAGCATAACAAACTTCCTAATTCAGAATTCAACACAAAAATAAATAAATTTACGATTATTTATCTATGTTTGTTATATGGTTTACTTGGTCGAAATGCAGCATTTCATTTGGGTCTAATAGCAAAATTTTCAGTAGACCTTTAACCAAATTCTTGCAAAAACGTAAGAAATTTCACATGTTTATACAAGAACTCCCATAAAATATTTGAGAATAACAAAATATACAAACAAAACTAATCAAATAACTTATTTAAAAATTTTCCTTATACAACAAACATTATACTATTTGATTTTAAATATATTTAATTTTTTTAATTACGTTGAATAATTAATAGAATATTTACATAAATAAATTTATTTAGAATATACTGTTGTACAAAAATAAAAAAATGTACGACAAAAGAAACCAGTTTCTGTGGATATGAAAATAAAAAGTATTATGTACGTTTTTTTTTTTTTTTTTTTTTTTTTTTTTTTTTTATCTCGGGCCAGCACTTAGGAGATGACTCCTACACTTGCGAAGCATTGTGCTGGAACTTTAGGAAAGGGATACTAGGAGAAACAACAGGAGGTGAAGCTTAATTAATTATTTTATAGCTCTGCTTTCGCACGTTCTTTATTTACACTCGTAGCAGTGCTGAAGCTTCGGTTCAGTAGCCATTTTTATTATTATTTTACCTAGGGTTTAAATTTCGAAATTTATCTTCACATAGGTCCAGAAAAATAGTAACACATCCCAGGTATTTCGACTTCATTGATTTTTGTCACACATTTTTTCTGCGTGTATTATAAGTATAAAACGTTTAAACTCGTATTTGCATTCATATTTATAAATAATTATATAAAAAAACATTCATTCTATAATATAAATTATAACTCACAGATGTCTATACATGGTCATAAGTATTTTTAGAATGCAACTGTATATCAAAGTAACAAAGACAATAAACAACAACAAACAAAAACAAAAGCAAAAAATTAATATTGCATACAATTGCACCGGTAACAATGTGGGCAAATGTCCAAGTTAAGAGTGAGTAGAGGAAAGACAACGTTGTCGTCCCTCACAGTTCAACCCAAAAAACTAAAGCGGAAACAATTTTAACACATTCAAATTGGATAATGGTTGGCATGTTGTTGTATTTGTCTGGTATGCATATCAGCCAAATCTTGTCATCGTCGTGGTACTGGAAGTGGCTATAGGGTAGGTGGTAGTAGTTTGAGGGTGATAAAGGAAATTTATTTTGTCTGCTTTATATTGGAAGTATTTAAAGGAATTGTAATATGGGCGTGTGGAAACAGATTGTGTGTGCTTAGGACTGTCTACTAAAATCAGAGAAAGTGCATTGATTAAAATTGTCTAAGATTAAATCAAGGTTAAGAAAATGATTGTCATTAGTGTATGAAACGTTACAATTATTAACAATTAGTAGAGTTTAAGTGCGCTAGAAGTGCATTAAATACTCGTAAAGAGTGTTCTGATAAGGCAATGGGAAGATAACGAACTGCTGATGGCGTGTAGTTAGCGTGTCAACAGTGACATCTCGTCAACAGTGGTTTTCAAAAAGGACTAAGGACTTCACATAGCTACAGCGAAAATAATTGGAGAGTGTTAAGCCTGCGCCAAATATTTTCTATACAACATCAACATATCGAGCCTTTGGTGCAATACCGTCGTAATTCAAAAAATCGTGAACTGAGAAAAATGCATTTGAAGTTTTGAGGCATCTTTTTGGTCGTATTTTCGTTTACTAAAGTTATTTTTTTCAAGTTTTTAAATAAAGAGGCATGTTTTGTAATGTTGTCTGTTTGTAAATATTGTTGGAAATAGCTGGAGGCAATAAAGACATTTGTAGCTGTAGAATCTGAACAGTTAGAGATAGAATCATAATCTTTTTTCCTTTAGATATATATTTTCCCAAAGATCATTTGTGCATACCCAGCTCAAAACATTCAAATATTAGCTCTACTCACAATCTTGTGCATTTGAGATTGTAAATATATGCAATAGTGAATGACATTTTTAATTTATTATGCACTACTCATAGCAAGAACAAAATTCACAGCTGATTGAAAAACAAACAAATTTGCCAAAAAAAAATATGTCCAATAAAAGTTAATGAATCGCACTACTGGTTTTTTTGGAGGAAAATAAGCAGCGGCAAGTATGCGGCGATTACGATTTGATTGGCTTGGATTATTGTTAGTCAGCTGTTTATTTGCAATTAGGTGTTGCATACTCATAGCAAATAAATCCTATTGGTTTTAAGTGTTGCATATAAATTTAAGTGTAGCATGTGCAATGCTGTGTATTTTGTTACTGTAGAGCAAAAATATGCTATACCTTTTTGCAAATGCAGTGATGCAACACCATATGCACAAGATTGTGAGTTGGGCTACTGAATTACTACGGTATTGCACCAAAGGCTCGATAGTGTCTGTGAACATAAAAGTACGTTGAATTTCTGGATATTATTCATTAAATTAACCATTCCGTAATGGAATGAATAATCAGACCGAGTCTCTAAACGGCCGTGCAAGCCGATATTTAAGATCATTCCCAACCGACTTCCTTTTGCCAAGTATGGGATCTTTCCCATGAATGTGAGATAATATATGTAAATGTATCGCAGCAGCATATCATATATGTATATAGTTCAGAATTCACTTGATAACAATGTGACACGGACTCATGCGGCGTTTGTTGGGTATGAATTCGACTGTCTTTTTAAAAAAAACTTTTTCATGAATATCCTGTATTTGAAAATTTTGATGGCAATGTACCTTACATCTGATTATTGTCAATTCTTAACTGTGGCAATCGGTAACCAATTCATGATAGATTCAATACTGACTAAATACTCATACTTCTGTATCATTGGTTAGGTTAGGCGGCCGACACTCCCGGTAGAGAACGCCCCACTTAGGCCGATTCTGATTGATAATAATAATCATTGGTTATTTCAATATGGTATTCATTAAAATAATTACAATGCACCTACTGCCGAATGGTTGTTGTTTTAATATCTGTTTGTTATATTCGCTTCGAAATACTGAAAGTTTTAGCGTAGTCAAATGAGTGTTTTTAGTTCGTGTTATTTGTATAAACGAATAATAAGAAAAGTGATTTTCCAACTGGTCTCCAACTGGTAAAATTAGTAAAATTTATTTCCGAAATTGATATGTTCATCATGATCAGGAAGTAAAAATAATAATTTCAGCCAAATTTGTGTAAACATAACGAAGTAGTGCTGCCAAGGTTCGGTATAAATAAATAACGGCTAATTTTATCTGTAACCGTAATGTTTCTTTATTTGGTTAATAACTTTAACGCGACATTCATTTGAAAATAATTTTCTCTCTAATTTGGACAACAAGGATGACTATCCGATTAGGAAAACTTTTGTCAAAAAATAAATAACTGACTGCCTACTGCCTTATTAAGAATATTTAGGAAAATTGTGTAAATTATTTAACATGTATTCTAAATTCAAAATTACTTACATTTCAAGTGCGTACATATCAAACGTACTGGAGTGCTTTTAGTTTCCAAAACAAGTAGTAAATGACTTAAAAGCATCATTGCAAAATATAATAAAAATTTCATACTTTTTTTGTATAAAAAAAAAAAACAAACAAACAAAAAACATATTTTAATACGAATACAAAGTAAATACGAGAAATGGATGCATACATACATATGTATCTACGAGTATATACAATTATATTTCATAATTACTTAACTGTCCTCGTCATTATTGTTCTCGAGGCAGAATATACTCGCGCACACGTTTCCATTCTCTACAACTCTCGTATTCGTACTGTTACTTGTACAATATTTTTCTTTACAACATCACCATACTCGTAATAGTCGTTGAATGTTCTCGTTAAATATTAAGTGTAATATTTCCGTTGACACATGTTTCAGAAAAAAAATATTTTCAAGAATTTTTACTTTAGAATAAAAATTGTTTTTATGCAACAATGTGCTGAACAAGTTAACAGTCGTTTATACATATCGTCATATGAAATCACAAAAGCCCAAGTTACAAGGCAAAAATTTTTTTTAAGAGAAACATATAATTTTACAATTACCTAGCTGACCTCGCTGTATAATAGTTGCTGTTATAATAGTTTTATTTAAGAAAATTGATATGCCTTATGTGTCCGCTATTAAAATCGGCTAGTTAGTTTCGGAAACGTAGAAGTTGCCCTTTACGACCCGTCGTGGTTTTATCTTTAAAAAAATATATAATCGCATGTTCGGTAAACCGAGTCGATTTAGACACGAGTGATTTCTCAATACTGAATATGTGTAAAAACGAAAAATTATTGCGGATTCGGTTTACAGAACATACCCGATAGTTTATGTGTTCATCTAGATGCAGCTTCCCTACATACTTACCTTCCGAGTGCCCAATTTCAGCCCGTATAGTCAATTTCAGCTCTCTGGCTATATAAGAGTCCCATCAAATGGGAGTGACACATGTAAAAAAGATCAGGCTAGTCCCCCTGATAAAAATTACCAGTTTTCATATTTTGCCCATTATTTACCCTCCCTTATATCGAATTTAACCTCTGTACCTATAGTGAAATATCCCATATACTATCAAGTCATTCACACCAAACTGAGAAACTTCATTATTTGTATGGGAGGGACCACGTCCACTTGTTCAATTCCACCAACTTTTTACTAATAAATTGTACTGACCATTAAGTTACTCAGACCAAACACAAGCACTTTAAATTTAACCGTTCTCAAAATGTAACGGAATCAATATTTAGTTTGTATGGAAGGCACCACGCCCACTTTCTCGCTGATGATTTGCTCTGACCCTTAAGTTACTCAGACCAAATACAAAGTCATTTGGGCCATACTCAGAAACTTTCACTTCAACCGTTCTCAAGATATAGAAAAATAAATATTTACTTTGTAGGAGCGTGGCAACGCTCAGTTGGAATTTTTAAAATTTATATGGCTTACAGTTCCTTCCAGATATACAGAGAGATACTGTGAAAAGTTCAAGAAAATCGGTTTAGCCGTTTAGCTGTCTATAAGGCACAAACACTCATGCATACGTCCATATACAAGGTGGGCCAAAAGAAGTCATCCGATGTTGTTTGGCTTTAATTTTTTTTCTAAAACAAAAACTTCGATTCTGTTTTTTGATTATTTTTATCTGAACATTTGGAATTTTATTGGTCAAGTCGAGAAGATGATATCGGCCAAATGGGTGGCGTCACAATTGATTGCTATACGGGATCGTTTTATGGCATTTTTCATCACTTCAACGAGAACTTCGGGCGACAGATTCTCGCACTCGTGTCGAATGTTGTCCTTGAGGGCTTCCAGGATCTCGGGCTTATTCACGTAAACAAGGGACATAAAAAAATCCCACAAAAAAAGTCTGGAACAGAATATCGGCTGTGTCTCGCGCAGTGTGTGCCGCTGCTCTGTCATGTTTGTTGCCCCAGAAGCGATAGTTTTGCTTGTTCACGTACCCGCTGAGGTGGAAATGAGCCTCATCGCTCATTATGATTTTGGTGGAAAAATCGTCCAGTTCGTCCTCGAGATTGAGGATGGTTACGCGCTTGTTCACTTGTATTCTACATCTGTCCAGTTCACAAATGTCAAAATAGATTTGACATTGGCCGCCATTTGCAAAAATAAGAGCATCTTCCAATAAGGTGTTTTCTTTTGGCCCCATACACACACATACATACATACATACATACATACATACATACAAACATTTCATTTTTATATATAAGACTTCTGTGCTTGCAGTTACGGCTCTTTTTGAATTTTCCAAATTTCGATAAGAACGTTGCTTTTGAATGCGACAGTGTATAATTTTGCACTTTCAAATGGTGCATTATAATCAAGCAAAAATTCTTTTGTAACTTGGAGCATTTTTGATTTCATATGACTATATATGTATATATGTATATGTATATGTATATAAATGCTTGCCAGTGTAATAATAAAAGCAGTTGGGAAATTTTTAGCACGTAGTATTGCACAAATCTTGTTACATTTTTTTATATGTAAGTAATAGATTTTTTTTTTAATTGAGAAGTGTTTAGACTATGTATGTCAGAACAGTAAAAAGGATGTTGGAAAAACTATTATGTTATAGGAGATAGTAGATTCAGCATTCATTGGTGAATGGACGACTATTGATTCGATCACGGGAAGTTAAGTGCCGTATATTTTTATTTAAATACTGTTTCGAATAAAACAGTAAGTACTTCGCGATATAAAGGAAACGACATGTTTATTACGACTGTCTGCGTCAGAGTACAAATTTGCGAGTCAGTTTGCAGCACATGTGCCGCACATGAGTGTGCCTTTTACCATTTTGAACAATTACTTTAGAAAAATTAAATAGATTTAAATCGAATAATTAAATGTTTGTTGTATAAAGAATATTTTTAGTTTATTTTGTTTGTATATTTCGTAATTCTCAAAGCTTTTTGGGAGTTCTAGTATAAACATTTGGAATTTCTTAGCTTTTTTTTCAAAAAATTTGGTTAAACGTCTACTGACGATTTTGGCACCAAATAAAATGTGCATATAGACCATCTAAACTATATAACAAACATATGTAGATAGGCAATCGTAATTAATTTTGACTCACGTTGAATAAAAGAAAAAAATTGTTATATGGAAGTGTGTTTTATTAAAACGACGTAAACGCATTAGCCATGTTTAATGACTTTAATCATCCTTTTCGTATTTGTCGTAGGCGTATTTGCATGTGTTGTATATATATTTTTTTTTTTTTTTTATCTGAGACCAGCACTCAGGAGATGACTCCTACACATGCAAAGCATTGTGCTGGAACTTTAGGAAAGGGATAGTAGGAGAAACGACAGGAGGTGAAGCTTACTTATTTTTGCAGCTCTGCTTTCGCACGTTCTTTGTTTATACTTTTAGCAGTGCTGAAGCTTCGGTTCAGTAGCCATTTTTTTTTATTATTGTTTTACTTCGCCTGTGCTACACAATACCGACGAAGGAGGGCGTTCTGATGCGATTGTGGATTGCTATCAGCTGAAGCCGGTATTGTTCAGTGACCAGTGACTATGCCTTCGCCACTGAAACCTTCCGACAACAACTGACACACAAATACACACTAATGCACATCAGAAAAATGCGAGATGTTTATTTTTTATTTTAAAATTTTTTGTCTGAAACTGGGGTTGAACCCAGGTCTGTTTTTGGATTCGTAGTCAACGTGCAGACTACCATCCATCGTGCCATCGCCACCCTCATTTGGTGTTTTCGCCAACTACGATGCAAATTTACCCCAAAACACGAGAAGGGATATTGTGTCTGTATTCAACATGAAATCGACTTATTATTCTTGAATTCTTGATTTTATTGTTTATTTGCAACAACAACGCTGTGATAATGCCCGGTGGATTGATTTCACGTAGAATACAGAATAGTCCCCTTTATGTTAAAAACCAGACTGTCAATTTATTTTTTCTTGTCAACATATATCTGTTGATTGTTTAGTGCACTACATTAAATCTTATTTGCTAGTTGGCGTAGTTAATTTCGTTTTCAACAAGGCTAATTCGAAAGTCACTAGCTAATGTGCCTTTCTGAAGAGTATTAATAATCAAGTAGTGAAGATATCCCCAGCAATTGTGGGGACATTGTGTGTTACACTGCTTTTGTAGAGGTAGAGTACAGAGAACAGCAGGACTTACAGAACTGTGCTGTTGCGCGTTTTGTTAATTTCAGTTGCGGCATCCCTGCTGTTGAATCGGTGTATAATTTTTTATTATTTCCTTTCGACATCTGAATCGCTAGCGTGGATCTTCTAAATTTAGTCGAAATTTAGATGTTGGTTAACTTATATGATACGCCAAGCACACTTCCGTTTCGAAACTGGATAAAAAAGTTTGAAGAGGTCTGTTCAATATTCGAAACATCAAATTCATCTGCTGCAGCAGAACGGAAAAGCGTCACAATCCGATAGTAAAGCTATGTTCACACGATTGTCAGATTGTACAATATTGTAGGATACGGCAATATGGTGGCAATGCACTCACAATGAAAAATTGTTACCATCTGGTAATTTGTCTGTTCACACTATTGAAAGAAAACCATACAATATCATTGGCACACAGTTCTGCGACAATAAATTTTTCTGCCAATAATAATTGTCTGTTCACATGGTTGTCAGATTATTGTATGGCAAACGTTGCCAGATCCGACTTTTAACATTGTATCTAAATATTTATGGGCAGCATTGCCAACAGAAATATTTATCTGCCAATGGTGTTATTGTACGGTGCACTAAATGAAGCACATGCGACAATAACAAATGACTGTAAGTTGTGTGCCAATGGAAATGAAGGGTGTTCTCAAGATTGTCAGAATTGTGCCTATATAATTGGCATACAATGCACCGACAATAAATTTTGTGACGATGTTGCCACACAAAAATTGTGTGTTCACACGGTTGTAGCAAATTTTGTAACATATTTTCTGTCAATATTGTAGTAAATGACAATCGTGTGCACATACATACCTTAAGAAAAGTAAAAATGTGCCTATAAAATTTATCAGTAGAAGAGGGATCATGAATTTCCCTTTATGCAGTTCTGAGACTTTTTCCTTTTGGGGTATTTCTAATGTAAAGTTTGCGTCAAGAAATCGACTTCTTTACTGTTTCTTAAAGAAGTCAAAAAATATCGGGAAATGATAAGGCTTACGGATTCTATCTGCCGAAATTGTATTAGTGATATAAATTATACGAGAGTTTTTTTGTGCATTTGTCCGATATTATTTTTCTGAATTGAATTACCAAATTCTGCACAAAAGTAGTTAATAAGCATGGCTTCGATAAAGTGCCAACTTATTTTTTAATCGATACATTGAATATAAAATTCTCTTGATTCACACTGTATAACAGCAATATGATTAACATGTATATTTTTTTTTTCTCTGGGACCAGCACTCAGGAGATGACCCCTACACATGCGATGCATTGTGCTGGAACTATAGGGATAGGGATAGTTAGAGAAACGGACAGGAGGTGAAGCTTAATTAATTATTTTACAGTTCTGCTTTTGCACGTTCTTTGTTTATAGCAGTGTGGAAGCTTCGGTTTAGTAGCCATTTTTATTATTATTTTACTTCGCCGGTGCTACACAATACCGACGAAGGAGGGCGTTCTGATGTGATTGTGAATTGCTGCTATCAGCTGAAGCCGGCATTGTTCAGTGACCAGTGACTATGCTTTCGCCACTGAAACTTTCCGACAACAACTGAAACACAAAGACACACTAATGCATATCAGAAAAATACGAGATGTTTTTTTTTCGCCAACCTCAATATGTATATACAAATTTTAATTACATAAATATTAATTATTTACTTAATATTAAAATTAAGTTTTCTCAGAAAATTGCCTTACACTCGTTATGGTTTCGAATGGAGTACGGCAGTTATTTATAATGAAATGCAATAGAAATATGTAAAAATAAATAAAATTATATAATTGCTGTTGGTTTTCCCAAAATATTTTCAAGCTTTGTGCAATTTTATATTAAAATCAACTTTTGAAAAATACATAATAAAAATGTTTTGTTTTTTATTTATTTTTAGGTGAGTTATAAATGCAATAGCCGAGAAGCTCTGAGATGCGGTAGCACTTGATTATAATAATTCGTAAGTAGAAACGATTCATAGCAAAATTTTTGCGGTAAAATTTAAAAGTCTACCTTCGTTCTAAAACTCCTAAAATTTTGTAAAAATTGTGTAAAGACGTAATTTTGCGAAGTATACAAAATCTGATATTACTACGCGTGTTTTTTCATACAAAATTTTCCACTTACACATTTTCGTACGATCAGAAAATTTATAAGAATTTATTCATTTTTCGGTTTTAAAAGTAAAGTTAAATAAAACGTACATGAAGCTATGATTTCGATGAAAATTTCTATTCATTATAATGTAAGACAATGTCATTTAAATGATGGCACATTTCGAGCGGTATCTTCGTGATAACCTGATAAATGTTTGTTTTCAAATGCTCCAAAGTTAAAGGCCATGTCAGATAATACTTTGCTTTATAGATTCGCTTTGACATCGAAGATAAAATGTACGCAGCTTGAAGCGAAGAGTTCGTCACCTCTCAACTTTTTGCGTGCTTTGACAAGCAGCTAAAATGATTTTCTTTACTCGTGTCTTCCTTTCTATTCTTTTGCTTTTAAAACAGAAGAACATTGTAAAATATATCGTCAAATAACATTATTGACTTTTATTTTTATAATAAAAAATAAATAGCAAAATTATCAACCACTTTTTTTTTTGTAAAAAAAAAACAGCACGCGATGGTTTTCAAAGTTTTTATTGTGTCATACATCTTTTGCTTTACACTTTTCTATCAAAGTTCAAAACGTCACGCAAAGCGCCAAATTTCAACTGACACGGCCTTAAGGGATTATTCACGTTGACGCGGTATTTGACGTAGCTCCTTACGGCGGCTAATCGCATGATCTTGGTGACCAATTGACGTCGCCAAAACATGAAGTTTCTCATTCTGGAAACTTCTCTTGCAATAAAACCAAAATCGATCGTGTGGTATGGCATCCTCTTGTTGATACCACATATCATCCAGTTCATAATCTTCAATTCTAGGGTAAAAAAGTCAGTTAACGTCTTGGACAATCGGTTGATTATGAAGATTGTATCAGCCCGTAATGCTTATGAAGTGTCCACGCTTGAGTCACCATATTTTTAGTAAGTTTTACCTATTAGTACGCGTTTTTCGGTTGTTAAACGATGCATATTCCTAAATGACAAATTTTTACTAAATAAATGACAATTCAGATGGCAGATATTTCACAGCATTGCCAGTTCGGCGGTTTTGAAACCACTAGTTGGATAACCCGAATCCAGAAAAACATAATGAGCATATCACAGCCAGGCTCGGTGGGAGCACATATTTCTGTCAAATTATTTAATTTTCTTTTAAATTGCTTCTATATATTTTTTGTATATTTCGCAACTGAGCATGCATGTATTTCGTAGTGTAAAAGCACAAACAAGTTTTTAATATATTTTGACTAATCGCTTTTGAAAAACATTGAGTTGCTTAGCGTATCCATGTGCGGTGGTTACCGGCACAGATACCTAAACTAAATAAAACATTCCAAGTGTGTTCTAAATTTAATAGAAATTCTGTATAATTCAATCCATACAGTGAAAATTTTTTCGACCACAGAAAATGGCTGATTCTATTAGCTGGCAGCAAGTAAATTCTTTTGCTGTACTTACATTTTAATTTTAAGCAGTTTAACTTACGATGACTTTTGCGATTAAATTACTTGTCTTAAATAGTGAAAAGAAGAGATTTAAACGTGTTTTTAAAAGATTTTCACGTTTTAATTAATTTGCTTACGTTTTTTCTTTTCTTTCGCTTTGTTGAGGTATTAAGAAGAATGTTTTTTAAGTGATAAAAAAGTTTCATTAACTACTTATTTCAATATGAAATATGACTTACTGCACCATAAACTTGAAAGCAAAAGAGGAAAAAAGTTTTTTTTTTTTTTTAAATTGCCATTGAAAAAAACCCACAATTATTCTTTGAAATTAATTTTTAACAAACATTATTTTTTAAACATTTTATCTATTTAGCAAATAGGAAATTGGGTATTAAGTTGGGGGATTAAGTTCATTCCATTACAATTGCTGTGTATAAAGCCGATAAGATAAAAACAAAGAAATTAATCAATAATAAATTGAACTTCAAAAATTAATGTCAAAGTTTTTTGTTCTGTTTTTCTGAATGTTATAAAAAATATACATTCAAGTCTTGATAAGTAGAAACTCGTTAATTTAAATTTCGAGGGAGCTGGAAAAACATTCAATAAATTGAAAAAAACTCCATGCAATTTGAATATTATTTGAAACTTACACACCCTTCTTTTTTTACGTTGGAAAATCTACATACAAAATATTGAAATTTTTAAATGATTTAAAATTTAAAATACATCTACATTTCCGGAATTTGTGGAAAAGTTTTAAAAATATTTTTGCCATTCTAATATAGGAATTTTTACAGTCACAAAGGTATAGGCATTTTTTAATAAATGCTGTAAAGAACTTTTAAATGAAGGAAAATTTTCTGTCGTGTTCAAAAGATCACAGTTAATTTGTCATAAGATTGTGAAGAAATTACTAAGCGAAAGAGATCAATTAATCTCAAATATCAGTTAAGTAGAATACGTATTTTCTATGCAGCTACACACGTCCCCAGTATTCTTTGTGTCAATAGGGTCGTAGTTGTAAAGTCATAAATATCATCTATTTAACCCGTCAGAGCTTAGGAAAATGCATACGAGAATAATCGTTACTGTCCCCTCACTATTCACATAGGTTGACAGTTTTGTTGTTCTTTATGTTTTTAGTAAAGTGACCCTTCATATATTCCCAAAGGTCAAGGCTTCTGATTTTAGTATAGGTGAGAACGAAATTAGTTTTTTACAACTTTTTAACCGTCTTTCCTTATTAAAATTTTTTGGTTTAGCAGCCCTCCATCGGATGGCAATGACAAATCACTTGATAGTTATTTTCTCCTTTTATTAATTTGAAATTTTTTATGGGCACTAATAAGTTTTAAATAAAAAGTAAAGTTGCCCTTGGGGGAAAGGAACTAACCACAACCGGTCCCAGTTTAAACCTTTTATATGAAGGGTACCGGTGACTTTAACATGGCGATGTCCTACGAATTTGTTAATTGCTACTTTTTAAACACTTTATGATGCGTTGTGGAACAAACCTAAATATTTAGTACTGTGATTAGTTTATATATCATAAATTCTTCAATCTGAAGTATTCACTTGACAGGGTCTAATCCAGAATAACTAATTTTGTACCAATATCAAAGGTCCCAGTGACATTAATAGTCTCAAACGATCTTATGAAAGCATTAGTCCAATTAAACTCTATTTTGTATTTCAAATTTCTTTTATAAACATTTAAAAAATAAAATAACGTTATACGTAGTGTTTTTTTTTTGTTTTTTTTATCTCGGACCAGTGCTCAGGGGCTATCGCTGACGCGCTATAATTTGAATTTTTCATCTCTAAGCTCACTGAATTGAATTAGTTGAATGTGCTGCGTTTTATGCCAAATAAAAATGATATCAAAATAATAATTTATTTTGCTTTGTATATAACGTTCTATTACAGTCGAACTTCCTTATAGTGAACTTCTATATTATGAACTAAAATCAAGAACACAGCTTTTTCGTTCCACTTTCCCACTTTCAATGTATGTTGATCTCCGTATAATGAATTTCCATACGGTGAATTTTTCTTTACAATGAACAAAATTTTGGAAACGAAAATACATTTTACGTGTGTTTTTGTCTCCATATAGTGAACTATTTTTAGCAGCTTTATTTTACATTTGTTAGCAATACTATTTATAAAGAAAATACGTAATATTTTTGGGATTCCCAAAATATGAAAATGAAAACAAAAAAGTTAATGATTTGACTTTTAACATCAGATGATCGAGTTCAGTGAATGAATATGATGCACCGGAGTAGTATTTCTCTGGAAAAAAAGTTATTAGTAATTAATAAAGTTGAAGAAGGGACATCAAAGAAAAAAGATATTGCTAAAGGGTTTGGAATTCATTTTAAAAAACAAGTCAGTTATACAAACGAATAAAGAAGACGAGCATTTAAGCATTAAGCGTAAGAGAGTTCGAACTTGTCTTTTTGAAGACATTGACGAAGCAATGCTCAAATGTATTACGGCCGCTCGCTCTAAGAATCTTCCCGTATCTGGAGTATTATTGAAGCAAAAAGCCAAAGAACTGGGCGGTGAAGTAATGGCAAATATTGATAAAACGTCACCTACATTTGAACACGTTCCCTCCTCACTTGATGTACGACGAACTTTTTTGGAGATGAAGAGCAACGTTCCGACAAATGTATTTAAATGTCTTAATGTAATTGAAGCTTTTATTGATAAAGAAAAATGGAAAAATGTAGTTCAAACAAAAATACCTGATTATTTTAAATACATAAAAAACAAAAAAAAAAACATTTCTGTACAATGAAGTTGGTGTATAGTGAAATAATTGTCTGTCCCCGTGGAGATTCACTATAGGGAAGTTCGAAGTTCAATTAGTCTTATCAATATGGAGATGCGGGTTCGATTCCCGCTTAGACCCTGGGTGTTTCTACAGACAAGCTTAAGAGCTTCGTAGAGTTTGTATTGTATATATAAAAAAAAAAAAAAAAAAAAAAAACGTTAATTTGAAATCTCTTTTTCCTTGCTCGCTTGGAGTTTAATATTATTGAGAGTCGACTGTAAATATAATGTGATAAAACAAATATACAACAATTAAATTTCTCACTAAATCGGCGTCAGAGGGTTCAAATATTATCTGCTTGGCAATCGTATAACTTCAGCTGTTAGATTTTATTAATTTTTTCCCAAAAAAAAGTGAATTGACAGCACAGTTTTCTGGTCTTACTTGATGGTTTGCAATGCTTTTCAGTTTTGGAGTGATTAATTGGAGAAAGTTTCAACGCGGTAATCGAAAATAGTTTTGTTTTCTTGGGCCAGCACTCAGGAGATGATTCCTACACATGCGGTCTATTGTGCTGGAACTAGAGGCAAGGTATAGTTAGAGGAATGACAGGAGTTAAAACTTTCAACTCTGCTTTAGCACGTTCTTTGTTTCAAGCAGTGTTGAAGCGCCTCTGTGACTGCGCCGCTGAAACCTTCCGACAACAGCTGAACCAAAGACTCTATTGTACATCAGAAAGAATGCGAAATGTTTTTTTTATGATTTAGTCTGGAACTGGTGTCGAAGGTACGACTTTCTTTGGTTTAGTAGTCAACGTGCAGACTACTTCAGCCATCGCCACCGTCTTGTTCAAATGTCACTAAATCATTGTCGTCAAGAAATAGGATGCTGTGAATGGATTCATCAAATATGGAAATATATGCAAGACATACTTCTAAGAACGCCTAAATACAGTGTGCATGATATTACTAATTTGCGTTATCGGTAACACTCTCTAACAGCATAAAACACCTGCATTTTGTAATGTCCTGATTGTCGACGAACGAAGACGTTAACAATCTACAACCTTCCTTTATAGAACAAACTTTTATATTAAACGTCGAACTAAGAATCTCATCAATCTTGCGTTGATATTTTGGACGATATGCAAGTTCAGTTAACAGAACTGAACAGCTGTTTTCGGTGATTTCTTTTAGTATAAAGCCATAAACGTTAAAGTTTGTAATGAATTGAGGTTTCAAAAACATGTGTTCTTAGTTTGTAGTTCCAAAATGAAATTAAAAGCAGTGCAGTCAGTGCTTCTGAAAATTACCAGCTGTCTAATACATACTAACTAAGATGCGCTTACACTTGTGATATGTGCAAAATAAAATTGTCCGATCAGCGGATGGTTGTGTATTGGCTGGGAGAATCGCGTTAGTTGGAAACTTGATCTGTCAAATAATTTCTGTATAGTTGATAATGTTATTATTTCAGAAGTATTGGATTCTGTTCACAATTCGATTATATTTGTATCACCAAAATATTGAATATATTCAAACTAAGAATTAAAATTGCAGTTATTTAATCCAATAGTGTTAAGTATCTGGTATCTAGGTACCCATAATATTTACAATACTACACAATTTGTAAACACAAACACAAAACAGCTGTTCGAAAAAATTCTTCAAAGTAAAAATTTTTACATGCGTTATCAGGTGGTGTTGAAAGCATAGCTGAGCTAATTTTTTTTTTGTTACAAAATTGGAAGGACAATTATCAAATTTTGTGTATATTTTTATAGAGAAAGAAATATCCGTTGTTGTTGAAATTGTTGTAGAATCAAAACCATCTGATTAGTTCTGGCAGTAGCTTCATGAATTATGAAAAATAAACTTCTTAACTGTTCACTGTCCACTGCCACTGTAAACAATATTGTTTATGAAACTTTTTTATGATTTCAAAATATATTGAAAATATATTCACTAATGTAAATGCACTATAGATCGTTTCCATATCTGCCCTCCCTTTTTACAGGACACCTTAACATTTTATATGGCCATAGATAACCAGCAATATGTTATATAAAAATAAATTCATTGTGAAATTATCGTCAGAATTTTTCGATCTTATTGGAGCGTTGGTAGTTACAATAAATTAAAAAATATATGTACGTTGCTTTGGTTGTTCTACAATTAAAAAAACATTATCACCTGTTCTTGCCTGTTGCGATTAAAATTTATTTGTTAGAACGCATTACAAGACAAACCAGCAACAGCCACGAAACGAAAACACTGAGCGCAAAGAGAAATGGTCATAAAGAGTAATAAGACGAAAACATATACAAGAAGCATCAACATTTTAATAATGGTAGCGTCGATAATGATTGGGCTAGTAGTGGTTATGGCTTTGACTTTCTTAAATAAAATTAAACGCAACGTAACAATGAAAAACTGATTTTAAATCATTTAAGAATTAACGTGTAGATGAAGTCAAAAGAAACGACCGATTAAATCAATAGGAGGTGATTTTATGTTGTACTGGTAAATGATTAAATAAATACGAAACTACTTTCTTTTTCTGGTTACTTTAGTTTAAATAATTGCTCTTGTACATGTTTATTAAGCTTCCGTCTAGAGGCAATCTTACCCTGATGTTGCTCGCACACTGGTCACTTTGTCTGAAGTGTTGCAGAAACGCCATTCTTTTTTAGAAGCAGTTGCAGCAAGTTTCGGTTTTAATCTGTTGCACTGGCATTGCATTGATTTAGGGCATGCCATCTGATGAATTTGAAAAAAGTGTGTTTTGCATCATCGTTCATCATATCGCAGTAAATGCAATCGGAACCATCTGCCCTGCCCATTCGGTACAGGTACTTTCGAAAGTACCCGTAGCCCGAGAGGAATTGTGTCAGGAAGTAGTTAACTTCCCCAAATTTCCTCCGAATCCATACTTCCGCGCAGAGAATGAGCCTCGCCGTCCACCTGCCGACCGTGCCCGCGGTCCACCTGTCCTGCCATCGCCGGACAGTTTGGGGTCTCAGACCAATAGCACCAGGGCCCTCCCGCCTCGAGTCCCAAGCCTCCCACCCCTCGCGCGCCAAGAGGTCTATGGGTATTTCCCCACATATCACCAGGAGCGCAGCGCCTGAGACCGTGCGGTAAGCCGAAACAACCATAAAGGCCGCCGTCCGCTGTACCGCATCGAGCACCTTGCATTCGATTCTCTCAGCCAGTACATAACCCCAAATTTCACTCCCATAGAGCAATATCGAATTCGTGACCGCTATAATCAGCCTCCTGTTGCCCTGTGTCGGCCCGCCGATATTCAGCATGAGTCTGCTCAACATGCCAGTCGTCCTTGCCGCCTTAGTCGCAACATGCTGTATTTGTCCTAGTAAGTCTTTTCCCTGGCCAGTTCCAGGCCGTGGTCCTCAAAAAACACCCGAGTTCTAATCGTGACCTGGTTCAGGAGGAAGCTCATACTGCTATCGGCATAATTATTTTAGTTTTTCCTATTTTTTTTATCGAATAAACATAAAACATATAACGAGTGTCGTAGTCGAGAGTAAACCGGTAAAATGTGAGAGACCTCCATATGTTTTATATTGGCAACATCAACTGCCACAACGCCACTCACAATAAGGCCCATTATATTGTTAATGCTTTTTTGTCACTGATATAAAAACTAAGTGGATTCGGCATTACTCTCAAGAATCAAGCGCATTTAAAAACAAACGTTTGTTTTCATATTTATTAAAAAAGGGAACTAAAGAAATTTGTAAAGCTTTCAAAGAGAAATATTATATGATGAGAACAAATTATTTTATTTATTTGAATAAACTTATTTTTCAGGATTTACAAACAGGGCACTTTTTCATAAATTGTCTTTTTTTCTCTTCAAATAACAAACAACATTATTACAGGGGTGACACGACATTATGTATACGCACCTTTTAACATGATGTCACTTTTTTGTTGTAAAACAGAAATCAGCATAAATCATGAAACACATTCGCCACAGCAGGCTTCGAACTATAAATGTAATTGACTGTATTCGTTGCCTTGTAGTCGGCTACTTAATTAATTTGAAAGCGGCAACTGCTTTATAACTGCAGATTTAAATTCTTGTACTCAGATCATACAAAATTTTGTTGTTGCGCACGTCTTTAATTAGAACTTCATCCATTTTACCTGAAATATATATATTTATACCAAGCAAAAATAATAATAAAGTTCTTACCAATTATAATAAACCAAACAAAGAAGAAACAATTGAAAAATACGAACAGCTGTTTATTTTTGAAAAAGCGATCCCACTTTGAACTATGCATATGTAAAAAAAAAAGCGCCATTAAACTCAATGCGATCAAAATTATTATATTATTTAATGTAAAATAATAAACTGGAAATTATTCAATAAATCTATACATTATATTAAAGAAACTTGACCTGATTTGCTTAATAAGGTACGTAACGTAATAACGTAATGTACACTTGAAGTTTTATATAAAAAATTTCAGAGGTCCATAACTCGGAAAGCATGGTTCGCGTTAAATTTTTCTATTTAATTTCTTTTTAATATTTTTAAGTTTTATATCACGTTCGGAAATTTTGTTCCATTTGGATCAGCTTCACTAAAATAGATTTGTTCCCATATTTTAATCTGTTATTTTAGTCACATTTCTTTTTATATTTTCAACACTGTTTTTGATTTGTAGCCAACAAAAATAGAAATTAGTTTAATTTGACTACAACGGCAAAATCAGCATTGACAACAACCTGCAGCCGTGTTGCCGTTCTCGTCAAAATAATCGTTCTCATATAAACGTGTGTATTTAATTTTTGACATTTTGAAGTCGGCAGCTTGCAGTGGCGCATGTGTTTAATGCTTAAGTCTTATTAGTTACACCACCAAGCGGGAGGCTTGTTCTCAATACTATTAGGGGGTTCAATTATTCGATTAATTGTACCGAATGCCGATTTCAAGACTATCTAAAGATAAATAATCTCTTGACCCGAACGGAACGGAAGATGTATCATAAATACAATGGAAATTAAACACATACATTTCTAGAAATTAAAAAAATTAGCTTGGAATCCACTGATGTCACCGGCAAAACACATTTATATTCGATGTGTAGACATCGCTCAAACATATTGTAAAATAAATCTCTCGTTGTTATTTGCTGCAGTTCTATTAATGTGAATAATCTTATATTTCATTTAATAAAAAGTAACATAATATATTTTTGTAAGAGATCTTAGGAAAGTAATATTATTCAGAATAATAGAACTAAATAATAAATAATAAACTAAACAAAACAAATAAAATATAAGTAAAATTAATTCAAAATAAATTCCCAAAAATATTAAATAATTCTCAATGACTGTAATAATTTTGGCAATATTTTACCATGAAAGAAAACAAACAAAAGAAACACACAAACAAATATTAAGCAAGTGACAAATGAAATATACTTTCAATAATAAACACGTTACTGCCAATTTGCATAATTGGGAGTTATTTCATTGTAGGAATTATTTCGTGATACCGGTGTACTCATCTACTTCGGCATTTCTTTCTTTTCCGCAAAATATATTTTAAAGAAGTCTTGAATTTTTATGAGGGAGAAAACAGAAAATGCAACATGGCGCAGACTTGACGGTATAAGTTAATTTAATTTTTGCCTTTTCTTTTGACATCGGTAATATTCTACACGAGAGGTAAATCAAGCGAAACTTGACGAAGGAAAGTTTTCGTGTATGAACGTAAACACCAGTTCAAAAAAATTTAACAAAACTGCACTCGATCAGTTTGATGTGTGTGATGCAGTTGGGAATGGAAAAAAATTTTTGCAAATATTTTTTTTCTTGGTGTATGTTTCATTTGTGTCTTGATAAAAACTTGCATAATTTAAGTATTTCTGGGCGTTTGCAACTTGATATGGTTGATGATGGTATGGCACTATTGCACACTTGTGTTGCCTGTTCAAATATTGTTTTGGAGAGCCTTAAGCCATTCTTTTTCATAAATTCATTCAGGGTGTCTCCATACGCTACCTGTTTAGTTTTCTTTTTTTTTTTTTCTTCATACTTTTACATAAAATATTAATTTCATTATTGGCATGTTCAGCTAAGCGTAAAAAAGAAGAATGAGAAATATTTATGTGGCTGTTAAATGTTGTTGGGTAAATCTAAAGTGTGTCAGAGAATGCAAAAAAGCAATGAAAAGCAATTGGAAAAATTATCGCTAAAAGCATATTTATTATGTTTTGACCAACTTATTTTTCAGTCGAAATTTGTTACAAAAAAAAAAAAAATACCAACAAAAAAACTAAAAGCAGTACCAAGAAGCAAAGTGAGAGTGCAACTAGATGAAACCTACTGTGAGAAAGAGGAAGGGAAAGTCAGTATAAGACACCCAGAGGTAAAGTTTACAACAGAACCCACCAGCCAGCCAGCATGGTCTAAGAAATATAAAAATTAAGGCTAATTGTCAATAATTGCTTAAACTTACAAGCAAATCTTGTTTGGTTTTCTTTGGTTCAATATTGAAGGAAACTTAGAGGAAAACTTAATAATTGCTAAAAAAAAGTACTCAGAATAGATTTCCAAAAATCCTAAAATGTATAAAATGCTTTTATTGTAATGAAAAGTTTGTGAAGAGAGAGAGAGAGAGAGAGAGAAAGAGAGAATATTTGAATGGCGGGAAAACGAACGTTAGTCAATTTGCATGTTTTCGCAAATATTTAGTTTCTGGGAAAGTAACGTCGTAAATTTCAATTAGTGAGAGTGGATTTCTTTTTGTGAAGGTCCTTTTCAAGTTGAAGTTGCAGTATGAACGAGCTGTTTCAATTGCATTCATAGGAATTTTTAGCTTAATTGGACGAATTGCTTACTGCTTTCAGTTTAATTATTTAATGTTTACCAATGCCTATCCTTTAAATTTCTTGGATTTATTTATTTAAGTGTTTTTTTTTTCGTTTAGCTGCCTACATTGTGTTTATCTACATCCCCATACTTACATTAATTAATTGCGAACGATTATTTCACTTCAATTAAAATACACATGCATATTTAATTCAAGGTATTTTTTAGAAATTTATCAACCAAATTAAAAAAAATTTAATTTCATTTGTCAAACAATTAAATACCGAGGTGTTGTAAATGCCATGGGCTGAAAAACATGCGGTTGTCAGTGGTTTGAAAGAAAATTGAAAATGAGATCGTTTTCGAATTGAAATTGTGTAAAAAAATTTTACTCGTTTTACGATTTTAAAAGAAAATACATAAAATTGAATGATTGTTTGGACATAGGAAACACGGGGCTGTTTGATAACTCCGTGACTTTTTGAATTTCGCTAGCAGTAACTTTAAATGCAGCAATACTACCATTAACCACCATTTATTAATCTATTAATAGACTACTGTAAAATTTTAAAGCAAACTGCGTCATTTCGTTTGTGTTTGACAGTCATTAAAAGCAGACAACCTCGTGAATTTGAACAAAAAAGGAAAAAAAAGTGGGTTTTGTGTGGTATACTCAACCGCAATCCGGATGAGTTTTTAGGCCGTTATAAAGGAAAGGGATGGCGATGGCACGATGGATGGTAGTCGGCACGTTGACTACAAATCCAAAAACAGATTTGGGTTCAACCCCAGTTTCAGACTAAAATTTTAATATAAAAAAATAAACATCTCGCATTTTTCTGATGTGCAATAGTGTGTCTTTGTGTGTCAGTTATTGTCGGAAGGTTTCAGTGGTGAAGGCATAGTCACTGGTCACTGAACAATACCGGCTTCAGCTAATAGCAATTAACTTTATTTACTAATGTATTTGAAAACTAAAATGAAAAACGGTCACTCTGTAGTAATTTGTTCGTCGGCGTATGAAATAGAAATAAATCTATCTCAGAGTTCGTCATGCACGAGAAATTTCGCCGATGGCGGTATTGTGTTAATTTTCATATGCAAAAAAATGTGTTTTATTGCTGAGGACGAAAGTTCGCAACGAATAATTCGTCGTTCGATCTAATTGTGTTCCCATCAGTACTCGGATACTGGTCTCGAACACAGGAGTTTTGGTTTTGTAGCCAACGTGCTAACTACCTCAGCCATCGCCTCTCTTATTTGGCGAAAAAAAAATGTTTCTATTCAAAAAGTCATGGAGTATAAAACAGCCCGAGTTTGTTCTGTTCACTTAGATATGACATTGATGAACAGTTGTATTCAGAAAACCCCAAATTTATAGTTATTGCTAATGCAGCACAACTGTGTGATTTGAAATCGCAACGACAAATTTTATGGAAGTACCAGTCCTTTGAGTTTTTCTTTGTTTAATTTTATTGCATATATGTACATATAACTAAAAAATGCAGAAGTCAAAACAGATGTCATATCTTTTGAACGCAGTTTTTGTCTGATAATGACAAAGCTGTTTATTAGACCGTATCTAAAAAAAAATCCCCGTACACATCCTTATATAACGAATTTTTAGAAAGCAATTTAAAAAAAATATTTTTTTTTTTGACAAAGATAGGGATCGCCGTTTTAAACTTTTCTTTATATCATTGGCATTTGCAGTCGGATCTTAAAGAATGATGATCAATTTTTTTTATCGAAAGCCCTATATTGCACAGCAATAGCCATTGACTTCCCGTATTTCCTTCTAGTATTTATCTGTCTGTTTTGTACCACCCAAATGTGCCCTCTAATATCAGAAAATTAAAGCTCTCAGAAAGCAATATATGTTTGCTAAGGAAGTAATTTGATAATTCTTGCAGAACAGTCGTTACTTGTAGTCTACAACGTTTTAAAACCATGAAACATAATTTGAAATTTTAAGCTTATGCGAACAACATTAAAACACAAAACCGAGATTGGAAAAATCATTCCCCTTTTTAATTTCCCTCTTTGAATTGTTTTATTCCATTTCGATAACATTTATTAAAAATTTAATAGCTTATGTTTGTTATTTTATTGTAATACAGTATTATGTATGTTATACCCTTTAATTTTTTGCTAACAATTAATTAATTTCGCTCCTTAAGGTGTGTCCTCAATAACGTTGTAGATGTAATGACCTAATAAAACGTAACAATGGCTCCGTACCATGTGAAAATTCTCTTTTAAAATCCAAATTTACATATGCTTACAGCGAAACATAAGAGCAACGAAATCCTTAAACTTTTGTCTTTTGCCAATCTTTCCAATTCCGTACAGAAATTTATGTCAGTATAGAAATTCAACTTTTCCACTGCATTTTGGCACCCAGAACGTTTGTTTGCTTGTATCAAGTTGTGTCCTTAAAAAAAATATAACAACATAAAAATTGCTGTAAATGAGTACAAGCAAACAAGTCACTTGAAAAAAAAGAAAAACTTTGTGCATGAAACATCCACGGCCGCAGAGAGAAACAGAATTACAAAGGAAAAGTTATGTGCATAAAAAAGGCTCATTATGCCACCCACCCATGTCCCATAAATCCTTTGAGTATATTTCAACTCAGTGTTCATGTCTTTTAAATATAGTTTTTGGTTCGGATGGTGTTGGCATTATTGTCATTTGGCGTTCGCATTGTTAGTTTTGCTCGTGGTAGCTTTTTTAAAATCTATTGTATATTTTTGGGCGTATAGGGAATTTAAACACACACACATCTACATACACTCTCAATCCAAATGCATACCATAATACGCATTATGATTCATACAGTCATACAAAATAACAATTATCCTCGTTGCGTTTTTGCTTCTTTTTTACTATTTACAAAAGAAATTTATTCATGTGGATGTGTAATTATGGTCATATATGCACGTATGTATTAGTGTTGTGTATTTTCTACTCTTATATTTTGGTATAACAATCGTGTTTTATATTTGTTTACTCCATCTGTGAACTTTTTATTTATTTATTTTTGCAACAAAAAGCACAATATTTATTTGTATAAAAAGTTTAACACACATTTACAGTGGAATAAGTGTCTATTCGTATGAACCTCTAAAAATCTCATTCGCACTTTCTGTTACATAAAGTATAACTGCCGTATTCATAAAAATTGTTTTTATTTTTAAATGGTTTATGAATACGAGAGTAAATTTATAATTGTTTCTTTAAAAGTTCCTCGAACTTAGTTGGCTGGAGAAGTTCATTTCGTATGTCATTAAATGAAAATGTCTGCAAGAGAGAAAATCATTCATGTCTGACTAGATGTCTGCGACAGTCCATAAACTTCCGGTTTTTTGTATCATTTTGACATTTTGTTTATTTTTCCATTCTAACATGTTGATCCTTAAAGGCGCGTTTTCCTGCTGCGAATATTTGTGGTTCTGTATATGTACAAGTTCAGTGAATCATGGCTGTATTTTTTTTTCAAGTTTTGTTACAGTCAAGTTCACATTTGTAGGTTTTAATAAAATTGTAATTTTTTTCCTGTGCATTTTTTGCCTGGGCGTGTCTGTGTGTGTTCGGCACTACTTTTTTAATTCACACTTGCACTCACATGTGTAACCTACACTTTTATAAAAGATTGTTAGTGTTTGTCTAGCCAAGACCAATCCCTCTGCGACAGCTTCAATTAATTGATTTTCGAAACACTGTTGTTTTCCATTTATTTTTAAATTTAAATATAAAAAAATTTTAAGAAAGTTTAATGTTACCCGGAGTTGAAATTTATTTCAGACGAATATTTTAGGAAAATTTTTGTTATTGAATTTTTGGAAAAACAGTTTTCAAATAAGATTAAAAAGTCACATTTAGAAAAAGTATTTGTTATAAGAAATTTTTATCCAAATTTATAGAGAATTTTTTTCAATCCAATTGTTTTTAAATTAAGAAATTAAAACTATTAAAAATTTTCTTTAGACAGTTATAACATTTTTATAAAAACAATTCTTTTGTGGTCTAGAAAAATTATCTATAAATTTAATTAGAATATGAACTATAAAATCACAATTGTTCTTAAATTGGTTGGTTAAAATTACGATAAAAAATGTTCCATACAAAAATTGTATTATCGATTAATTTTTCATATTCTCCATATTCGTAAATTTTTCTATATGAAATTGGTTTTTATATCGAAACATGTTCTAAAATTTACTGTTATCTAATAGTTTTTTTTATAGAACAATTGTGTTGTCGTATAATTTTTTATAGAGTATTTTGTTTAGCCGGTTATGGTTTTTGAAAAATTTTATTATTGAAAACATTTTTTATATAGAAAATGTTGTTTTTGTATTGCATGTAATAAGCGAACGACCGATATCGTTCGACATCGGTAAACAGGCCGTTTGTTTAAACATTTCAACAATTTTTTTTCCTTTTCTGTTTGATTAATTTATAAAAAAAACTTGATGGCAATGGAAGTGGTTGAAAAATTTTTAGTACCACGAAAATAATTAAAAAAAGATATCGTACTCGAATTAAAATGCTTAATTTCTTTTTATACGTCAGGGTCTGAGGGTGATGATGGCTGAGTTAGTTAGCACGTTGGCGAAGGCATGGTCACTAAACAGTACCTGCTTCAGCTGATATTAATTCACAAGTAATATCGGAGTATCCTCCTTCGTCGGTATTGTGTAGCATCATCAACGAAGTAAAATAATTAATAAAACGTCTACCAAATACAGCTTCAAAAATTAATTGCGTTTCCTTGATATCAAAGACGCTGCCATACTGCTTTAAAAAGCAAAAGCGTGCAAAAAAGGTATTGTAAAAACAATGAAGCTTTCTTCTATATATTCATATATTTATCATCTGTAATCATAATTCCCTTCCTAGAAGTTAACTTCTCCTTTATACAAAAAAAAATAAAGGTTCAGAAATGTTGCCATGATTTCGTAATTACCGATGATTTATTGAAATTATTAGACTCTCGTGATAATTATGTAAATGATAGTTCCGATTGTTCTGGCGATAAGGAAATTATGATACCAGTCATATGCATAAATAATAAATGTACGAGAGGGTAGTAATTCAAAATTTTAAAATTTTTCAGTAGTGGCCAAAAAATGTATGTGGTTACATTTTAATAGAATTTAAGAATCCGAATACATCATAGTAAGCAAATTCCGTTTAAAAATATATTTACATTGCTTTTGTTCAATTATTGCCAAAATAAAATTTATTTTTTGCGTTAATACCACATTTTTGAAACTAATTTTTTTTCTGTTATTTTGATTTGTGACGGTTTCGTTGAAATTTTAATAAAGTTTACAGGTTTTTTTTCATCAAAAGGTATTAAATCGAAATAATTTTTTTTATCACACCTTGTTATGATGTTCTATCAACAAGATGTTTTTAACTCTAAATTTTTTTTTATATCTTGAATTTACTGATGCACATAAAACGGCAGTTTTTGGCACAATCAGTTCGCAAGCACTTGTCTTGTATTTTTCGTGTAGTATTAGATAGCGAAGTATATGAATATCCTGAGTTTTGCGAATTTTGTTGACATTTTTATAATTAGTATCTCTTTTTCTTCCATCAATCACTTCCTGCAATTGTATGTCCGAAGAACTGCTTGAACTTACTAACGACGGATTGAAATCGTCATTCGCATCGTCGCTAAATGAATCTGCAGAGCTGTAATTATTATTGTCACTCTGTACATACTCTAAGTTTGCACACGTCATTTTATACACAATCAATAAAATCTAAATATACAAAAATAAATAAAATATTGGTTTCATTTGGTGTCATGAAAACGTGTCGGTTTTGTTACCTTCGAATGCAAATAAAACCGATATTCGAATCAGCTGTTTTATGGTGTTGCTCTTTTTTTTACTACTTTTAATGCAATTTTTGTTTGAATTTGTTTGTGAAAATACATATGCGAAACGAATTTATCGAAAATAAGAAATTGCTGTTTAAAATTAAATTTATAACATTAAAAATTTTTTTATTTTTATATTGTTCTCTATTAAGGATAAAAAAATGAAGATAAATATTTTTTTTTACAAATTTACCAACTAAAATTTACTTACAGTTTCGCAAAAAAATTAACTTGAAAAACAAAACCAAAATGATAAATGTATTTTTAATTACTTTAAGTAAATAAATGTACAAGATTTTAATAAAATATCTGATGGAATTAAAAAAATTAAATGATTGCAAACGAAAACCGACAGCAGTCGCCTTTATTTCCAATAAAAATCCGATAACATTGGTTTCTGTGACACCTAAAACCGACATTATTTCTAGTTCGAACACTAAACCGATAACCATGGATTTCATGACACCAAAGTATTATTTTTAACGGTTTAAAATCCAATTCCGATAAGATTGGTTTCTATGACATCCCTGAATAATTTTTTATATTTAAATATTTTCATTATGAATGCAGTGACAAATCGATTTCGTTATCAGCAAGTGCTTATATTAAAGTAAATTTATTATAAACACAGTAATTTCAAAGAAGGATTGTATTATTTAATGAAAGGGGTCGCAACTCAAAAAAAAAAAATTCCAACGATTTTATCATAAAAAGAGTCACATTTCGAATTTAAATCATAAAACAAAACAAATTTTATCAACACCTCAATATACAACCAAATTTCAATAAAACAATTTGATTATTTGTAACTTGAATAAAGGCTCAACTCAAAATTATACCTTTTTATTAAAATATACGATACATTTTACTTTAACTATTGTATTAACTCAAAATAATACGTTTTTATTGATACAAAGGTAGTCAATTAAACATTACGAAAATGGTCTCAACGTGATTTTTGAGATGAAAGAGAAAACTGAAATAGGTGAAATGTTTGCAGTGGATAGATATAGATGTTGTTAGTTGATTTCTTGCAAAAAGTGAAATTGAAAACATTTTGAGTTAATAGTCTCTAGTTGATCAAGTGCGATATAGGTTAGGTTGTCAGATTGTTGCATGTAAAGGAAAAAAAAGGTCCCAGCTCGAATCGATTCTGACGATTTTCGCAATGATATCAGTATGTATGTATGTATGTTTTTCTTTTGTTTTTAATTACTCCGTAATTTCTTTTCAAATCTATTTTCGATGCACATTAATTTATCTGGACTTAAAAACCTTGTAGAATTCTGAAAATTTGGTTTCAGCAAAGCGGGTGGTTTCCAGTATGGCCTGCAAGATTACCCGATTTCCATATTTTTTTGTGTGAAATTCAGTTTTTAGAAACATTTTTTGCTATTATCGCAAATTTACTACTGTTTATTTGTGGATATTTTCTATAAAAATTGCTGCGGTACAGTTTTTTTGCACCGTTAATTTAAAAAAAAAAAATTAAATATACATATATATTATTGCGTTTAGGAATAATTTTTGTTAGTTTTAAGAGTTAATAAATCGTAATAAAGAATTTAGGTAAAGGGAAAATATTCCATAAGGAATTTGAGTCTTTTCTGCAACAAGTAATTTTAATATAATTGTTGTTTTACTCAATCATGCAATAAATAGTGAAACAGAAAGGTGTGTTATTTTGAAAACAAATATTCTTCATCAAATGATGTCGTTCTAATTTTTTTAATTTATTTTCTTTTTCTTCTTTGATGATAGATAGTGTTGGCACAAAACTCACGCAAAAGGTTTATAACCTCGAATAAAAAAAACTAAAACAAAATATGTTGTAAAATGAAGAAAAGAAAAACTATAAATAGTCATGTTTTCACGTTTTTTAATTTTTTTTTCGCACATTAAGTCAGAATATTTCAACTGGGAAACCTTTTTAAACACGCACTCATTAGCTTTTATAATTTTGTAATTTTTGTTTCTCTTTAATGTTTATAAAAAAAGAAAACATATTATGTTTTGCACAAATTTAATTAACCTAATGAAGTCTTTATATTTCTTCTTGTCACTGGTTGAGTTGTTGCAAAGAATTTGATTTAATTCCCAATTGAGCAACATTTGAATTTACACATAAAAATTACATTAATTATATAGAGGACACTACGAAATTTTGGAATGTGTGAGGCATTCAGCTAAAAGGAAATAGACCCAACTGTGGAATTTGTAATTATTCGTGCAGTAAAGTATTACCAGCCCAAAACAAAACAGAAAACATTCTGCCAGTGTGTCGTCAATATTTGATGAATACGAATATTGAGACTCGCAAGTACCTAATCAGCAAGAACGAAGCAAATATGCAATTTCATCGCTTTGCATACTTTACTTTTAAGAGCATATTTAATATATTTTGTTGCGTTCCTAGTTCACGTTTGACCATTTTCGAGCTTACACATGTATTTCGAGGTTTGTTACGAAATACGTCTATGCCACCAAATATTTAAAATTTTTTTTTATAACATACAATCTGCAAAGCTCTTAATAAAAGCATGTCTGCAGTAACATACAGGTATGCGGAAATCGAACTCGCAAACCCGTGCTAATGCTCACTCAGTAGGCTACAGGGCATAGAACTCCAAGGCGTTTCATATATTAAGAAAATAAATTATAAGATCGAACAACTTAGTCCTTGAGGACTTTTAAAGACCCTTGTGGAAGTTGTTTGATTGGCGACTAAAGCCGTCCTTTGTTTCTTCAGCACCAACTTATAACATTTATTAAAATTACATAAATTAATTGCTCGCGTAGTAGTTAGCGTCTTGACTCTAGCGTTCAAGCCCTATGCAAGTTATCGAGTTAGTATCGGTATTTGAACATAATGCATATGCTGTAGAAGGTAACATACCACGCCATTATTATAGTTAAGCTTCTAAAGCTGTGTTCACATAATATGTGTTTGTCATAAAGAATGTCACTTTTTAACATAGTAAATTTGTAGAAATAAATCTGAACAATTTTAAGCAATAACATCTGTTATTTCTCTATATGCAGTACATATGATATGCATATGGGGATTGTGTGTAAGATTAAAGTAAGCACCTGTCATGAACACCTAATTTTACGATAGAGTTAACATGTCCTGCAAAGCCAACACACATAATAATAGAGCACATCTTTTGAGGCAAAGACACGACCTGTGAACGCGTACCCTAAAAAAGAAATCTGCTGATATTCCGGATTATGGAACAGTTTTCACAAATTTAACATCTTCTTTTGAATCCTTACTAAGTAGCATCCCCATAGTCCTACATATAGGTCACTCGTCATTCTTTAAAAAGTCACATCACCCTCTCAAATCAATGTTAATTTGATTGCAATCAATTCCTATTTAAAAAGAAGAAAGCGAAAGGTAAATTACAATTAAGTTAATTCACTTCAAAAACGATCCCCAAATTACAATACAATACAATACAATTAAAACAATAGTCCGGAATTTTCAGCAGTACACTCACTCGCAAACTCGTAGCCTGCCAATAACTAATAAATGTGTAGAAACAACAGTGGGTTCCAATATCATAGCCGAAGTCAATACCTGCTAAATGTTTCAAATACTGCTGCACTCAAATCAAAAGCGCGTAGCAAAATACCTTTGCTTTAATTTAGTTTAATTGACACTTCAATTAGAATTTCTAAGAGACAATTTTCTTATTGTGTTTTTCAAACCCAGACATACACCTCCTAACTCTGCCACAAGCAACTAAACATACGTCAATTGCATTGTAAGTGATACTCGGAATACACTATAGTACATTGTAAATAAACCAAGCATGACATATTTTTACCTCAAGCAACTACTTGATAATGCAAATGAAAATCCATGTACAAGAGTACAAGTAGTTAAAACAAAAAACATTAAATAACCTTCAGACTTTTTTTGTTCTTCGCTATTATTTGTCTACAAAATAGTTTAGTCTATTGAGAAAATCTAACATTAAAGGAAAAAAAACATGATCTTTTTACCACAAAAGAATAAACAAAAAACATTTATGTATGCAAGACCAACAGCAGCACCGAGAGCTTGCAAAAAGAAACTGAGAAATCAAAATATCTTACAACGGAAATTGTAACACGTTTAATGATCTTTTTACCCTGCCCCCGCCCCCGCTCCCTTTTTTTCTTGTGCTTGCATGAACCACCAGTCATAAAATAGTAAAACCTTTCGAGCTATGTTTATTGATTTGTCATAAAATAACAGTAGAAATCTGAATCGTACGCTGAAACTCTTCAGTCGAGCCGGCGATAATATTTACCAGCCGCCGATATAAATGATATATGTAAGATAAAATTTTTTCTAAAAATGTTTATACCTTTTCATTAAATTACAATAATATAATTTTTTTATGCCCCTATCATGATTCACAACTCAACTAAGTTGAGTTGTCAATGTTACAACTCAACTAATTTTTTGCATTATGATACACAACTAATTTCAGTTGTCTTCGTTGAGTTGTTACTGGTATTATGATTTACATAAATATAAAATATAAAAGCTTAACGAAGACAACTAAAATTGGTTGTGGGCCATAATACAAAAAATTACTTGAGTTAAGTTGAGTTGTGAATCATGATAGGGTCATTAAATTAATTAAAACTAATTAAGAAACAAAAATCACGACATCTAAAAATTTACAAGTGAGCTAATTTTGCTTGTGTAACTAATCTGACTGGCGGCCACCTAACGTTTATAGACTAGCCGCCGTCCACAAAATTATTCAGCTCATATCTATAGCAGCAGCTGTTTTCGATTATATTAGTTTCAACAATTTTGTGTGCCAAGAGAGCAATTTTATATTTTAATTAAAAATGGAATTATTACAAAATCTACAGTAAGTTCTTATTTACTATATTAATACGTCGAATATTTTAGTTTCTTTGCGTGTTTTTAGAATTTTGATATGAAACATTAGCAAGTGTTTTCTTCTTATCAGCTTAAATGAATTTTTTCAAATAGCACACTTAACCAATTTTCCTAGTTCCAGCACAATGCATCGCATGTGTAGGGGTCACCCCCTGAGTGCCGGCCCAAGTCAAAAAAAAAAAAAAAAAAAAAATTATGACGCGTTGTTATAGCAGTTATACTTTTTCGTGTTATTATTTTAAAACGTATGACTTTATTACTACCTTGTAAATGCTCCCATTAAAGTCAACTTATTTATTCAAATCCTTTCAATAAACGAAATTTTTAATTAAATTAAATAAAATTTAAAGTGAATATAATTTTCCATCAGTATATTGTTGTTTAGTGTTATAGGTTATTCCACATGTATGTAACATAACAAAGTACACACAGTATACACCTGTTGTAAAGTGCCAAATACACAAAATCACTTGTGTATAAAACAACGACATTCTTTGTGACAAGTACATATAATGCCAATACAGCTTTAGTTGCGAAATGAGAACCATATCGTCTTGTTAATAAATACATTGGAAACAAAATCAAGTTATTGTTGCTTGTTCGTTCGTATTTAGTAGTAAGTAGACGGTAAATGAGCATTTGAAACACATTTTTAAGCGTATTTCCGGTTTCCCTGCTTATCACTGCGAAGATCTAGCATATTAATTCTTCAAATTGAGTTTTTATGCGGTTTTCCTTCGCAAAAGATTCAATGAACTATTGCTACATGCTCGTATACATATTTTGCTTTAAGAAAACATTAAATACAGGCACACCAAATCAATCAATTTAACTGACCTGCATTAAAACATCTTACAAACACGAACCACGAATTATTTCATAATTTTATTTCATTTCTTTATATATTTTTTTCTATTGCACTTCAATAACCAACCAGCACGCAAATGTGTTTAGTGGCGCCGCGCCGTATTGAATCAATTAACAGTGCGAATTTTTATTAATAAATCAATAAATAGTTGAGGTTTACAGCTCAAATCTGTAATTAAAATGAAATTATGAATTTACATTGAAAATACATGCTTGTTGAGTGTAAAATTTAAATTGCATGCAATTTTTGTTTATTTTTTCTTAATACCACATCTTTCACATTTCCCTGGTGAGTATTCTGCTCTAATAAATCATATACATATGTGTGCATGTACTATATCTATGGCTTTTTCTTTTAAGAACGTTTCAATTCTTTTTCTCATTAAAAAAAAAAGAATGTCAAAGAAAGGCCCTATTAAAAATTGACACCTCTGCCAAGTTGCACTTCCTCCGTTGTAACTGTTCTATTGTAATTAATACCAAAAGATTTCTTTTTTAGTCTAATAAGTAACATGGCGTATGCAGCAGAACAATTGGTTTACTTATTTTTCATTTTCCCATTCAATCGGTTGAAGTGATGAAGTCTTAGGAACAACACACGAAGTACTCCGGAGACAAACTGCCTTGTACTTTTCATGTGCAATGGTACAAACCTAAAGAGAAAAAACAAAAAAAAAAGAAGTTATATTTATTTAATTAATAAGACATAATTTGCACCGTTACGTTGCTTCATTAACATAAAATTCTCAGCCTACAAAGTTATGCTGTACAAATTAAAGAAATACAGAATGAAATAAATTGTAAAAACGTTTTAGTACCCTGCATACAGAGTGATGGCTTATTATCTGTACAAAATACATTAATAAAAAAAGTCAAATGTTTTCAAAAAGAAGCGCTTAGTTTCATTCCAAACAAAATTTATTTTTAAAATGTTTGTTTTTGTATTGAATGTAAGAAAGCCACCGAACGATGTTGTGTGACATCGTAGAACAGATCTACAGATCTAAATATTCCATTAAAATAATTGTAACGTGGTTTTGTTTGAGGTCGCTCAGTCGTGTTCAGGATCTACTTACTGGAATCGACTTCGTTTAGGTTTCGGGTGAGTAATAATCGGCTGTTTTCGCGGCCTTTGGTCTTATTTTAAAGCGTAGCAATCGACTACATTCGAGGCTATAACTCGTAATCGAGTGTGTATTTATAGGCTGTATTTGAGGCCATTGGTCGGCTTTGGGTGTAGGAATATTCGCCCCGAAAATCGCTGCGTACTCCCAACGTTGCTTCGGCATTATGTAACAACTGGTTCTTAGTTCCACTCTTCGGTTCTTTTTCGGCTGTTGTGCTCCTAGGGTTTACTTCGCGGTGGTACTTCTTGGTTTAACTTTATAGGTTTTACCTCCCGGGATTACTTCGTGATCTTATTTTCGGTGATACTTCACTTTACGTGATACTTCACGATATTACCACTCTATTTTACTTATTGATCCTAGTTTTTTTTCTTGGGCCGGCACTCAGGGGATGACCCCTACATATGCGATGCATTGTGCTGGAACTAGGAAATAAGGTTTTAGGAGAAAGGATAGAGTGTTTTCAAATACTCGTATGGGCAGATATTTGAAATGTAAACTTATTTTTTTTTTTTTGGACCGGCACTCAGGGGATGACCCTTACACATGCGATGCATTGTGCTGGAACTAGGAAATTAGATTATGGGAAGGACGATAGAGGGAGTAGTGTTTATTGACATTTGATTTAAATTTCCCCACGTCAAAAGTGACAGGAAAGACCTCTGCCAAAAAATGGAATTGTCTCTGTAATACGTAATGCGGTTCGCCGTCAATTCGACCAAAAGTTCTCAAACTCATCATCATATACAATTGATTACATGAATTGTTCGAGAAAATATCGCGATAATATATTATTACATTATGCAATATAATAAAATACTGCTGTACTATAGTTGATGTTAAAATTATCATACGTATGTACATGTCGGATAGCATTAAGTGCTAGTCGTAGCTTTAGCTTTTCAGCACTAACTATATTTAAAAGCTTAATCTACTAAAAGTGTGAATAACTCTTTGCTAGTGCTACATAGCTAGTGGTGTAAAGATGACTAATTTCAACTGTAAATTAGCTGACAAAATTCGTTTAAAAGTTGCCATATCTTTTACCTTGAATAGTGGTATACATTTGAGGTTTTCTTTACATTTATTTATGGAAAGAAAAAAGGTCAATATATGTGCTGTAAAAGAAATAAAATCACTTAAAATGACATTCCTATACGTGTGAACTCACACACTCAAAAAGCAATCATATTTTATTTGATTTGTTTGCGAATAACTTATGAAAAAGCGGCAAATTTATGTTGCGTTTACAATGTTTGTAAACTTTAAAAGGTTTTATTTTTTAAATTAATAAACAAAGAAAAATTTTATTTATCTGAAAATACGAGAAAAAAAAGATGGGAATTTTGTAGTCCATTCTGTGTTTATTGTGTGGGAAATCATAACAAAACATGGTGGCAACATCATGCAATGTTGTTTAATCTCCTTCGGTGGTTGACAAAGCAGTGCGGGTTTTTTTGAAATTTAAAAAAAAAATACAGTTGAATTCAATAACTCCCAGCTGCCTTTTTCCTTTTTTTTTGTCACTTTTGACGTGGGAAAGTTTAAATCAAATGTCAATAAACACTGCTCCTTCTATCCTCCTTCCCATAACCTAATTTCCTAGTTCCAGCACAATGCAACGCTTGTGTAGGGGTCATCTCCTGAGTGCCGGTCTAAGAAAAAAAAAAGCAAACACTCGAAAATTTTACTAGTTTGCAAGTAACCGCTTCAGCTGTATCCAAGCCACAGGCACATCAGAATGCCTTCCTTCGTCGGTATTGGGTAGCATTCAAATATAAAATCAGAATTGATCGTTGTACTAATATTGGTATTGCTTTCTATACCATAACATTAGACAGAGTTGCCCTAAATTAGGTGTTGTTCACGTAAATTGGTTGTTGTAACACGTAGTTTACAATCACAAAATCGGTCTGTTCGATTTAACGTCTAATTTGTCTCTTCTATTAGCCCCTCCTTAATAATAAATAAAATGGACTCAGTGTGTTTACAAACTTCTTCATCACACTGTATGTTCTGGTTATAAAGATTATGAGATTATGGATTGCGTTTAAATTCAAATCTTCTGACTGTTGACTTCACCAATTGTGCCACATTCCAATGGTTTTTTTGTATTCTTGAATGTAGCAAATGGAGCTGCAGCTGCAGCTTCAACTCTTGCTGTTTGCTTTTGTTTCACAAAGTTGATTCCCTGAGTCAACAAGAACTGGTGGTTCATGCAAGCACAAGAAAAAAAGGGAGCGGGGGCGGGGGCAGGGTAAAAAGATCATTAAACGTGTTACAATTTCCGTTGTAAGATATTTTGATTTCTCAGTTTCTTTTTGCAAGCTCTCGGTGCTGCTGTTGGTCTTGCATACATAAATGTTTTTTGTTTATTCTTTTGTGGTAAAAAGATCATGTTTTTTTTCCTTTAATGTTAGATTTTCTCAATAGACTAAACTATTTTGTAGACAAATAATAGCGAAGAACAAAAAAAGTCTGAAGGTTATTTAATGTTTTTTGTTTTAACTACTTGTACTTTTGTACATGGATTTTCATTTGCATTATCAAGTAGTTGCTTGAGGTAAAAATATGTCATGCTTGGTTTATTTACAATGTACTATAGTGTATTCCGAGTATCACTTACAATGCAATTGACGTATGTTTAGTTGCTTGTGGCAGAGTTAGGAGGTGTATGTCTGGGTTTGAAAAACACAATAAGAAAATTGTCTCTTAGAAATTCTAATTGAAGTGTCAATTAAACTAAATTAAAGCAAAGGTATTTTGCTACGCGCTTTTGATTTGAGTGCAGCAGTATTTGAAACATTTAGCAGGTATTGACTTCGGCTATGATATTGGAACCCACTGTTGTTTCTACACATTTATTAGTTATTGGCAGGCTACGAGTTTGCGAGTGAGTGTACTGCTGAAAATTCCGGACTATTGTTTTAATTGTATTGTATTGTATTGTAATTTGGGGATCGTTTTTGAAGTGAATTAACTTAATTGTAATTTACCTTTCGCTTTCTTCTTTTTAAATAGGAATTGATTGCAAACAAATTAACATTGATTTGAGAGGGTGATGTGACTTTTTAAAGAATGACGAGTGACCTATATGTAGGACTATGGGGATGCTACTTAGTAAGAATTCAAAAGATGATGTTAAATTTGTGAAAACTGTTCCATAATCCGGAATATCAGCAGATTTCTTTCTTAGGGTACGCGTTCACTAGGTCGTGTCTTTGCCTCAAAAGATGTGCTCTATTGTTATGTGTGTCGGCATTGCAGGACATGTTAACTCTATCGTAAGATTAGGTGTTCATGACAGGTGCTTACTTTAATCTTACACACAATCCCTCTTTTAAATGTTTACTGTTTTTTATTAATTTTTATTAATTCTTGTATAGCAACACACAATCCGCGAAGCTCTTAGCTTGTCTGCAGAAATGCACAGGGTCTAAGGGTGCTCGTATACTAGGCTACGCAGGCACCCTCTTCGACAAATATGAACCGAACTTATAAGTATGTCGTATTAATATCAACATAATTTCTACTTTGGTCCCACTGCATTCTCTTTCAAAGTATTCTCACTCAATACGACACAAAAAGCTTAATGTTTCAAATTATTTTTCCGCGAATATGATTCATATTCACTTTCGAGAAAACAAATTTTTACAAATCCATAGAAAAATTTTTATGAAGCAACAATAATTGAATACATTTAAATTTTAAATTTTTTAAATTTGCGTCTGGCTGTACATTGAAACGTTAAAAATTTTATTTGAAAAAAATTTTGTTATCGGCTGTAGTGTTTATGTTTTTTTTTAGCCGATAAATGAAACCGTTATGTTTCTTGGCAATTTAGTAACTTCCGTGCCAAAAAATTACAGACGCATTTCGGTTGATGACCAGCAACCAAAAAAATTAAAACAACAACTGGCATTTTGCAAAATTGTTGCTGTTGTATAAATTTTATAATCAGCTGTTGATGTCGTTGCTGTTGCGATTCCTGCAACAATTATGTACAGAGATAGACAAAACGCAGACAGACAGACAGACTGGCAGGGTTGGGTAGACTTAAAGACTTCATACAATTTTTATTGGTTTTTTGTTTTGTTTTTGCTGTTGCTGCTGTTTTCATGTTTTTTAAATCCAAGACACGTTTATTCCTCTTTAGTTTCATACTTCATAAAACATATTTTTTCGTTGTTGTTGCAGTTGCAAACGCAATTCAACATGTTGAGAATAAAAAAGATTATTTCTTTTCACTTCTTTTAAAATTTCTTTGAGTCATTGAAACGTAACGGAAAGTAATGACAGTAGTGTTGGCTTGGCAACACGTCATTATGAATTAAATTTTTTATTTAAACTAAAAAAAAAAACACTTTTCGGAAAACTTCCAGTATATTACTATGACGAACCAATGAATAAAACAGAACCCTGAGCTCGTTGCCAGAATGACAGTAAATCATTATAAACTGAAGTGGACAAGATGTCAAGTGGTGATGATAAGAAACTTAATATTTTTATTTTACAAAATAAATTGCTGAACATTGAAAAAAATAATAATCGATGAAAAGAAAGTCATTGAAACTTTCGCAAATCGCTAACACTTATACTTAATTACTTCAACAAAATTCTTGAAAAATTATGTTGAAATCAAGTCGGTCCCTTTCGCAGTTTGTTCCATATCAAAACATCTGATCCCTTTGCTGCTATAGTGTGATACGCAAATATCTTAAACGCTAGCATCGGACTGAATAAGTCCATGTCGGCCTTTGAGTAACAGATGGAGTTTTATAATAGTATCCTGCTACTCTTCATATCGGCAGCTCTTACAGAAGTCGCAATGCGGTGGATTTAATTGAGTATAATGCGATTAATAATATACAGCCCTGTTAAATCGGTGCTAGCTGCCGCCTAACATCTGATTTCTTCTATGACGGTATATTTTTTGTTATCACAGCCAACTCACCCATATAAAGAGGTAGACAATTTGTAGCTTTTCATCGGTACATCGACAAATTGATCGGGTGTGCTTGTACTTTGCCGTGTCGCGGTACGCAGAAAAGCTCTTAATGATATGTGGCATGCAGGTACAAGATATCATGTAGATACAATATTTAATCGCACCTTACTGTCGGTCCGTTGATCTCTATCGTAATTCTTCCAGCAATTTTGCCCCCCTAATCGTTGATATCTAAGCGGCAATGTCCTGAGAATTTGTAGTCTGACGAGATGCATACTTTCTACCATCAGACAATTTAAGTTGTTTACTGCTTCAGTCACAGGATTCAGGCCGCTATTCAATGCAGCTTCAGATGATTCCAAATGAATCTTATAGTTTTTGTGAAAGACCATAAGTATAGCGAATGGTTGAACTTGAAAAAAATCTTTCAGTTTTAAACCAGAACTGTAATTGGCTCTGTGCTATTTTTTTTTCTTAAAGAGAAGTAACGCTCAGGCAATAATTGCCTACCAGGTGTTAACTTCTAGGAAACGAATAGTGATAGAGATTACAGGTGGTGAAGGGATAGATAGAAGAAGGCTTCATTATTTTTACAATACTGCTTTGGCACGTTTCTTGTTTAATAGCAGTATTGCAGCGCCTCTGATATTAAGGAAACGCATTACATTTTTGAAGCTGTATTTGGTAGACATTTTATTAATTATTTATTGTTATTCGCCGATGATGCTACACAATACCGACGAAGGAGGGCGCTCTGATGTTACTTGTGGATTAGTGTCAGCGGAACCGGTACTGTTCAGTGACGAGTGACTATGCCTTCGCCACGGAAACTGTTCGACAACAACCAACACAAAGCCCCACTAATGCACATCAGAAAAATGCGAAGTGGTTTTATAATTCAGTCTGGGGTTGATCCCAGGACATTTGGTTTTGTAGTCAACGTGCTAACTACAGCAACCATCGCTACCCTCATGTTGATGCTATGGCATCATGTGAGGACTTCGTCTGCATTCGTAAAATTTCAGGCATCTTTGTTTTTACTTCGGAATTCTTCATAAAGCTTCTCTCAGATAAAGAATCGAAATATTTCACAAGTAATCATTAAAAATATTTTTTGATTGCCTTAGTCAACTCACACTAGAAAATTATAGAAAACTTAATTTTTCTCCTCGCGTAATTTTAAACTCACTCTCGTATACTCCTCTTCAAAAAAAAGGTGACGTTATGCGTGCAATTTTTTTCTTTGGGAAACTGTTGTATTATTTCCTGGGCTGTAGCCATTGTTTGCTTAAATTGGAACTGTTCTGTGCTACAAAGAAAAACAATAATAATGATTGAGTCATATACAACTTAACCGCTTTTTAAAATTTTTTCTTTTTAGTGTACGAGTAGTTGAAAATTTTTTTTTGTTAAAAAATTTATTAAAACAAAAACGAACAAGAAGAAATTTTGCCGGTGTCTTTGGCTCTGCCGGATTTGATTATTTTTTATGCTGGTTTTAGCCTTTTCTTCCAAAAACAATACAACACACACTTTTCGTACATACATAAGTACATATATGTAAATATAAATGTCGTTCTTTGGTTTTTGTTCTCACAGGTTTCTGAACTCTGCTGAAGAACAATAAAAAAAAGTACCCGTAATATACGTAATATATAAAAAGCATAAAGCAAATAAGTCCACAAATTTTGTAAAAAATACAAAAACTTGTTGGTTATTAAAATTAAGCTGGAAAAAGGAATTGTTATCTTCTATACCTTCGGTTTTTTTTTTATAATGGACCAGCACTCAGGAGATGACCCCTACACATGCGGTGCATTGTGCTGGAACTATAGGAAAGGAATAGTAGGAGAAATGATAGAAGATGAAGCTTCACTATCTTACAACACTGCTTTTTGCATGTTATTTGTTTTTACAGCATTTTTGTAACGTCTCTGATGCGAAGGAGACTTCTTAAATTTTGAAACTTTGTTTTTAGTAGCTATATTTTTAGTAATTATTTTACTTCGCCAATGCTACACAATACCGACGAAGGTGGGCGCTCTGATGTATTTGTGGATTGGATACAGCTGAAGCCGTCACTGTTCAGTGACCAGTGACTATGCCTTCGCCGCTGAAACCTTCCGACAACAACTGACACAGAGTCACACACAAATGGACATCAGAAAAAATGCGAGATGTTTTTACGAGTCTGAAACTGGGGTTGAACCCAGGAAAATTTTTCGTTTTGTAGTCAACTTGCAGACTACTTCGACCATCGTCACCCTCAAGGGAAATATGTATGTTATACATGTGTAGACACATTATGGATAAAAACTTTTGACCTCTAACACTTAAAACTTTTTAAAATCACCGTACAAATATAAAAATTACCCATCTACCATTCTAGGGTCTAAATTACCGTACATTGCAATAATTACACTGTGACTGTGTCACTTTTGGCAAGAATTGCAGCAAATTGAAATTATAACATTGTCATAGTCATTTAACAAATCCACAATCATAATACTGTGTGAGAAACCAGTGTTTTTTAAGGCCGCTTTAAACGATAAGATTTGTCGTACGTGAAATGTGAGAGAAAATAAAATAAAATTCCATCCGTATGTCAAAAAAAGAGAGTAAAAATCGGACGGATAAAATCAAGTAAGACGAAAACATTTTCATTTAATTTAAGTACAGCTGTTTGCTTGTTTTCCCAGGGATGGAGTTCTTGTGCAATTTAATTTTTTTTTAATAACCTTGTAAAAATATTTTTATTACTTTGGAATATGATATTTTCGTGGTAAAAATTTTTAGTGTACTATTGGAAAATATACGTATATTTTTATAAAATTGTGCGGTCGTGGTCTATAATGTACATTTTGATTTTATAATTGGTATAAATTTATGAAAGCTGTTTTCCTTCCCTGGCTTTCTCACATTTGTTCATATAAAAATGCATCCCTGATCTAATGGTGTGCGTTGGTTTTAGAAAAATGTTTAAAAATCAAGAGTGCCATACGACTGTCAAATTTTTATCCGTATTTTCTCTCAAAATCGTATAGTTTCATTACATATTTATTACGTTTAGACGATCCCACTTGTGCTCTTCTACACAAAAATTTGGCATGTCGTACGACTTGTGGGAAAATGTAAAGCAGCATTTAAGCCGAAAGCAAATACAGTAGACGCTCGCAAATTAGAATTATTCTAATTTTTTTCTGAAACCGATAGCAAAATATAAAAAAAATATAGCAAAAAAGCTCGAAAAACTACTGATTCTAATTTCTGGATACTGATACTAATTACTGATCGTTCTAATTTGTGAATAAAGATGTGTAATAAAGATGCAAAACTGTGTTGTTCAACTCAGATGAATAATTCAATTGGAATAAGCTGAAGAGTGAGTGAATGTGAAACTTTTGCCTCACAAAGCATCCAACACTTGCAACCTGCTAGACTAAGTGTTGGCATTGATAGATGCCTGTCTAATGTAAGTGTAACGAATAAACTGTTAAAGATTCCCTCAACTAATAATTACATACACACACACCTATCGTTCGTTGGAAAGTTTTAAAGAAAAATATATTAAAATGTTGAACTGCAATATTTTTACAAACAAACATTGCAGGTATTTCGGACTTCTTTTTCTTTTTCTGTTTGTTTTTTGTGTTTGAGAAAGAGTTTTATTTTTGCCGCCACGTTAGCTTTTCCATACCTTCGATTGAAACAAAAATTATGTTTGTAGCAAATAAAATTTGTTTGCTATGTAAATTCGTTTTTATTAAAAAATGCAAATTATTTCTTCTTTAACATTTTTATTTTCATTTCATCAGCGTCTATTATGAACAGAGTAACAATGAAAAGAAAATTTCACAATTTTCCACCTCTATTGTATTGCGAAAGTATATGATTTATTTGAAATATTTAGCATTTTTGCTCTCTATCTCTCTCTCTCTCTCTCTATAACAGTAGCAATTGTGGGCATAATGATTTCTTGCAAATTTTTTCTACAAGTCAGATTTGAAATATAATAAATTGTTGATAAAATAATGCTAATGCTAATAATGATGATGATGATGATGATGATTATAAAATAACGAGCAGAATTGAATTAATGATTTATGTATGTTTCTTTCCTATAAATATAATTTTGTTTCAATAAAGTTAAATTGGTAATAAATTTTTCAGCTCTTTAAAAGAGTTGGCGAAAGTCATGTTGTCAGTTTTGAGGGTTATAATAAAATATTTTGAGAAATGTAATTGATGTAAAAATTAGTGCAAATTATTATTAAGAATATTAAATAAATAAAAAAAAGAAAAATTATGAAGATTTTCAAAAACTACACAACTTCATAAATACATGTACATACGTCCATGAGGACTATTCGTTTTCAAGTAACAGTATTTTAAAGGCCGTGATTCACTATCGTACACAATCGCACGATCTGCGAAATGTGTGTCAATAAGATAAGTTAGTGCGTACTAAAAATGCAATTGTGTGAGAGATTCTTTGGCAAGTCGAGCGATTTGGAAAACTTGAAGATATTTTTCATGCGATTTTAGCTAAACAGTTGAGAATTTTGTTTGAGAATAAACTATAATAATGGACATAGGTAATAAAAAGTAGTTTTTAATTATACGTTTTATTGTGTATTTAATTATTTTTATAATAATAACGGCACTCATAAGCCCATTTTGAAGCGATTTTATAAGTCGGCCAGACTTCACTATCATTGCCTTGTGAATGAATCGTGCGATTGTGTAGGATAGTGAATCAGGACCTTAAGTTGTTCGGACACAGTAGAAAACAGTGGTTAAAAGCAGTTAAATACCGCCTAACTTGAAGTAGCAAAGATCGTAACATTTTTCCTTTTTACTGCCTTCGATTGTTCCAACTATTTAAAACAGAACCTATGATTTGTATTATGCTTATGAAAACAATGAAGTCGCAGTCGAAGCCGAAACAGTACTTACAGGAATATTCACTTGCTTTTCCCGCAGCTTGGGACCATTAACAAAAACACGAGTACAAGCAACCTCTTTTTTTTTACAAGTTGGCACCACTGGCCTAAAAAAAACAGAACTTCTTATGTGCTGTTTTCTCTTGAAAAATATATACCCTGTAGTAAATTTCAATAGTGAAACTGTACTGATTCACTACTGACATTGACAACAGTACTACCGACTCACTATTACCGTTAAAATGTTGTGTGCTATAGACATTTAACATGTGCGTGTCATTAATGGAATTAATAATCCTTTCCTTTGTCTAAAATTGGCAACAGTGGAAATTTTATTGATATTTTGCAAAAAGTAAAAGTGTTACTCGGCCCACTTTTTACTTTTCTAACCACTTTTTTTCCTCCACTTTTCGCGAAATGCTTACACTTAGTCGCAAAACTCTACATACGATTTATTATCTTCAATAAATTTAAATTTTAATGAGAAATACAAAAAAAAGTTGTTAAACTTTTTTTATTTCATAGGATTAACGATCTTTACAGAAAATAAAAAAATAAAAATTCACACTGTTTAATATAATTGAATGAATAAAATAATAAATTTCATAAAAGCAATAGTCTACATACGATACATTGTAAAAACTGTGGGGTGATTTAGAAAATATTTAATGGATTGTATGGCCTTTTGTTGCACCTTAAACTTCGTCAAGCCTTTTAAGCATCGACAAAAATAGATCTTTTTTTAATTCGGGGGAAATATTTCCATTTCGTCTTTTAAAATCATTTTCAAGTGAGAAGTGGAGGAAGTTCTTCTATATCTAAGTTTCTGTTTTAAAAGAGTTCATAAATGTGCCCTGTTAAATACTACAAATAATAATTTTCAAAAATTTTACTTTACATATAAAATAATGAGCAGATTAAATGAAATTTCGAAATCGTATGTAGAGTTTTGTGACTAAATGTATTTCAATTGTAATATTTTATTATTATTTATTTAGATAAAAACAATTTAATCTTAACCTGCTTCATCTTTCTGCAGTATAAAAAGGTTTTCCAATAATTTTTGATTTTAATGGTGAAATTAGGTGGAATCCACAATGGTATCCATAAGCAAAATAAACAAACAAACAAACATTACAACAACAGCAAAGTTATTTCATTGTTAAACTTATGTATGTATTTCACCATGATATGAACAGAACGTTGTGATTTGTCCAAATAAGTGGCGGTAGTTGCACGGTACCACCTACAAGGCAGAAAATGTATCAAAAAAAGTAGAATTGTGCCAGGATATTTCTATCCGTGACATCAATCCATCACTTCACTACAGAGTCAAATTGTCAGTCAGCTGAGGAGTCATCAGCATTATTTGAAGGCCATAAAATTCTAAAGATTCAAATAGCTGCCTCTTAGGATTCAATTTCCGTATTTGGTTTGATTACTTTGTGAAAAGGTAGAACTAACAATAGCGAATACTATACATACTTTTTAAAGTCATATTTTATAGTTTTCAGTAGCGTTTGTTATGGACCTTAAATACTATTTTTGTGCAATTTAAATATAAATATGTTTTTGCAATTTAAATATAAATATGTACTTCAACATCTTTTCGTAATTCTTTGCTTTTGGTTCTGCCACATTTATTTTCATCAAAAAAACTCTCCCTCCCTCTCGTGTTTGTTGCCACAAAATTGATGTTACACCCAAAAACTGAAAGGAGCACAATAAAACAAAATATAGGAGTGAATTTCATACTTTTGCATATTTGGTATAGAATTCTAAAGAATTTTATAATCTTTTTCTTTTCTGAGCTTTTAAGCATCATTAATTTTTGCTTTTGGGTCTCTTGCGCACTCCATACCCATTTTGGTGGCCATATGGACGCACAAGCAATTTAAGGTGCGAATTTGCCTTTTGAGTCATTTCGATTTTTCTTTTTTATTCAACATTAATGATTTATTATTATGCAAATAATTGAAAATTTTAAAAATTTCCAGTTACAACTAAAACAGAAAATTAGTTGATTCGAATGTGTTATATGCTCCAGACGTTTTTGTTTAAACAAAAAAATTAAGAAATAAATAAATAAAATTCTTTTTATGACGAAAAACAGTTGTTATCTTAACGAAATTTTCATATCGATTTAAAAGTTGTGAGTTTGTTTTAATTTCTAATAAAAAAAAAACAAGATGTGCTGAATAGTGTATTTCAACAACTAATTGTATTTTTGATCAAAATTTAAATCAAAAGTAAATTGAACAAATTATACTGAGCGACAAAGAATGTCTGGGAACTGATACTTTCTTTTTTGGTGAGTATTTTTTTTCTTATCGTGAAGCAGTGCTCAGGGGATGTTCTCAAATATTGTCCTGAAATATTGGTTTAGAAATTTATACTAAAAATAGCTAAACTGACTTCGCTGCCGTTCAGGTTGTCACTCTATTTCTCTTCGAAAACTACCACTCAATATATCTCTTTATTTTCATAAGCTTTAAAGTCCTAATTAATCAATTACCTATTAAGTGAAGCTGGTAAAAATATTTTTTAATCGTTTTGTACAACCAGCACTCAGGAGATGACCCCTACACATGCGATGCATTGTGCTGGAGCTATAGGAAAGGAATAGTTTAGAGAAACGGACAGGAGGTGAAGCTAAATTAATTATTTTCCAGCTCTGCTTTTTGCACGCTCTTTGTTTATAGCAGTGTTGAAGCTTCGGTTTAGTAGCCATTTTTATTATTATTTTACTTCGCCAGTGCTACACAATATCGACGATGGGGGCAACCAGCGTACGTATAAACGTACCAATAGTGTTTGCCATTTAAGGGTTAAAATCATACGGAATCTATTGCTGTTTTAAAGTAGACAAATACGCCCTCTATTAATTACTTCTCATAAATTTAAATATTAAATATGCACTGACGTAAAATAAAACTTGAAAAACAAAACAATAAATAATAAATAATAAAAATTACAAACGAGATAATAAGCTACCAAACATGGTAAAGGCCAGCAAGAATAAGAGACTGATTGTACGTTTTTTCCGTTCTTAAGTAACTAGAAATAAAAAATTATAATTTCAAACTATTGTGTTTTTTTTTTTATTTTTGCCTTAATAATGCAGCTTTTATTTGATAAAAAAAACAATTTAGTAAAAATATTATCGAATTTGTAACACACGATATACATATGTGCATTAGACCGTACCTCAAAAAAAGTGCTCCACACACCCCCTAATAGAATGTATTTTTGGACAGTATTTGCATTTGTTCGGAAGGGAATGGGGTAAAGAAGTAAGAAGCTTGTACAAAGTGGGACAAAAGAAATCACCCAATTGGAAGATGCTCTTATATTTGCAAATGGCGGCCAATGTCAAATCTATTTTGACATTTGTGAACTGGACAGATGTAGAATACAAGTGAACAAGCCAAGCCATCCTCAATCTCGAGGACGAAGTGAACGATTTTTTGACCAAAATCATAATGAGCGATGAGGCTCATTTCCACCTCAGCGGGTACGTAAACAAGCAAAACTATCGCTTCTGGGGCACCGAAAATCCACGAGTGATGCACTAGGAGCCTTTACACCCGCTCAAAGTGACTGCATGGTGCGCTGTTCACGCTGGAGGAGTCATTGGGCTATTTTTTTTTCGAAGACGCCGCTGGTCAAACGACAACAGTGGACGGTGCGCTCTATAAGGCCATGTTAAGCGAGTTTTTTCTGCCCGAATTAAACGAATTAGGACTGGAGGACATGTGGTTCAAACAGGACGGAGCAACGGCATTCACTGCGCGAGCCACAACCGATATTCTGAAAGCGGCGTTCCCGGGTCGCTTCATCTCTCGTTTTGGCGATTTGCACTGGCCCACAAGATCGCCCGAGTTAACCGTTCCAAACTTTTTTAGTGGGGTTTTTTTTTAAAGTCCCGTATTTACGTGAACAACCATGAGCCCCTGGAAGCCCTGGAAGGACAACATTCGACACGAGTGCGAGAATCTGTCGCCCGAAGTGATGAAAAATGCCATAAAATGAGCCCGTATAGCAATCAATTCTGACGGCGCCCATTTGGCCGATATCATTTTCTCGACTTGACCAATAAAATTCTAAAGGTTCAGATAAACATACTCAAAAAACAGAATCGAAGTTTTTCATTTAGAAAAAAAATGAGAGCCAAACAACATCGGTTGACTTCTTTTGGCCCACCTTGTATAAGAATGTGTAAGGGCGAAAAATTCAGTTGTTTTTTGTATATTCTTCCAATCCAATTATTTTTAAAAGAATAGTTTTTTAATTATAAAAATATACACTGATTTTCTTGCTCGCAACTTAATATTAAATATTAAATATTTTTCTTTTGTCTTCTCTTTTTCAGGTATGTATTGAAAGACCTAATCGTATATTTGTAAGTATTTTAAAAACTACCAGTTATACTAATATACAACGTACGGAAACATCATTAGCGGGACTCACTCTTTGGTGCAAATCATTTGCAAACATTGCAAACAGTGCAAATCTAATATAAAATGCAATACCACAAAAACAAAATACATGTAACCGCGATTTGCACCTCTTCATCCAATTTGCACCAAAAAAATTCATTGGAAGGAACACAAAAATATGCTAGGCCAAAATATGCTAAACCAAAACAGCTGATAAAAATAAACAATTAGATAACTGAGTTCGTAAATTTTTATATCGGTGGCGCCGTCACACAATTTGCCCCCAGAACTTTTAATTTTCATTTACGGTTGGTCAAAAAGTAAAAATCAGAAGTTTAAATTAAAATCTTAATAATTAATCAAAATTTTCACCCACCTTATACAAATAGACATGATTTCGTTACATCATAGTTAGTTGTAGATCAGACTACAAATATTGACTGTTCTGCAAGAATTATCGAATAATTTTCTTTGCAAAAGTGTATTGGTTTTTTGCGAGCTTTAACTTTCTGACATTAGGAAAGTAAGAACAGAAATCTGGTGGACCTGGTACTAGAAAGGGACCAGAATATTGAGTTTCTCGAGACAAGGACATTGATCTTTAAGATCCACTTGCAAATGCCAAAGATAAAAAGAAAAGATTAATAAGGCGACGCATACCTTCGTCCAAACCAAAAAAAATATTTTTTTTAAATTACTGTTCACAAATACGATCTATTAGGCGGTGTACGGAGCATTTTTTTTTTTCGCCTGTAAGGTGGTACGGTCTAATGTCATATACATATACATATACATATCCGAGTGCATATCGTATTTTCATACGAGTATATTTTATTTTATATTTTCTCTGAAATTTTGTTCCAAACGTAATGGACGTACTCGGCTGACATTGAATAATTGTGATGCCTTTGTAAGAGTTTTATTTAATTATCAATAATTCTCATACATATTTATACATTTTTTTGCAAATAAATATGAACAACTAGAAAATAATTTCAAAAGATATTTTTTGAACAAATTAAGCGTGGAACGACTTGGTGTTGTGCTATGTTCAGTATTGTTACTCTGCTACAGGAGAGATTTTGTGCCATTAAAGTTTTTGAAGCGGTAAAACTATTGCCAGAATATGAACGGAATGGAATAATCAGAAGTTGCCGATGCTCTGTTTCAAAATTCTCTGCATCAGAGAACACACACAAAATAAAAGTTTCATGGGTTGGTGTTTTGAAGTTGCTGGAAGAACGTGCAATGGCAAATGTAGGGTAGCTTTCTCATGGGTTGTAGTTTTTGAGAATCATGTGTGCAATAATTTGACAGGGAGTGATATGGATCAGTTTTATCTAAACTTAATGCTTTTGGTGTCGCTAATATCTTCTCTCGATTATATCGACCTTTCTCAGGGATCGGTATATAAGAGTTCCTAGAGACGAAAGCTAATACAACGAGTTCAAGATTAGTTCAGGGGTACGGCAAGGCTCCATTCTTTCTCCTACAATATTCCCTGTTTTTCTTGTTTTCCTTTCTATGTGGAATTTGCAAACGTGTTCAGTCTTCCGATAAAGGCAGCATTTGCTATTCAGACTCATTCTATTACAGGCCATCATCGACTTAGATCGGGATGATGAGAATTCATATGAATCGTACAGTGAATGGTTATCTCGCAATAATATCAGAATGGCGTCTCAGGGTCGATTTTAACGCTTGTGAGACCCAATGCTAAATATATATTTGCATATCGACACATACCCGATCACGCTGCTTCACCTGTAATTATGGTTGGTACAAATATAGAGGAATCAGGAGCTTGTGATGTTCTCGGCATTAAAATACAGTGTGATGTTTGTTGAAACGAGCACATTTTTCAAGTCTGAAAAGAAGCACGGCACTCCAACTGATCTCCTTACTAATTGTACAGCTTTTATCGGCCCAAAATTTAAATACAACTCTCATGTATGGGCCGGTGGTTCAAAATCTATTTTGAAGTCACTCGACCATCTACAGGAGAGGGCGAAGAAAATCATTGGGGGCGGTAGGGCAACCTTAGAGTTCAGAGTGTCTCTGAAATATCAACGCAATATGGGTTGTGTTTCGTATTTTTATCGTTACGATAATGAGATGTGCTCTAATGAAATCAGAGTATTTGTTCCCGAAATCCGCTCATTCCTACAAATAACGTGTTCATCATGAAGAGCGCATCCATTTGTGATCAATTTGGCAGCGAATCGTCCTACTTAATACGTAACGATAACTCATTGTTTGCATGTGGATTAACTCCCTACAGACGTCTTTGCTGTCACCATTGACGTCCCGCAAGGCGGTTTTTGGGAATGAATTACACAACTTACGGCACATTAGCGATACCGCGGTACCTTGTTAATTAGTTGAAGAATTACCCCATCGTTCTTGAACTTGCATATGCATAATGAAATACTATTAGACTGGATTTAGTTGTAGCGTCGGCTGCGTTTTAAGACAGTAGAAAGAAAGCTTTCCGTTATGGTACAGTAAAGTACGACCATTCGTATTAGGGGAGCTAATGGCCTGGGCCAATGGTACGTGTTTAAAGCTGAGCTGTACGGAATGTCCCCTGAGTCTGTTGTCATTCACCAATTGGAGCGGTGACGGGTTTTATATCTTCGAAGAGAGATACTTCTGCTTGACTGATGAGCTCCATTCTAGACTGTTAGATTAAATAGCACCTCAGCAAGGTGCGTACTCACTTTATCGTCTGAACCTAAGGGGAGCTATTGTACGCTTAAGTTACGCTGTGTTAAGACAACCGTGGGCTTAGGCATAGTGTTAGGTTTGGTTAAGTGGCGGACTCTCCGAAGGAGAAGGCCCCACTTTGGCCAGAGCTTGTGTCCATTGTGATACCACAAGGAAGAACCAGGGTGTAGGCGGGAATCGCACCACCAGATGGACAAGACTACGGAGGCACCCGTCATTAGGCATATACCCGCGAAAATTTTAGATACAATCTTACTCATACACTGCACAAAGTGCGCTTCATTTTATCGTTTGAATGAAAAATTTCGTAAGCGTTTTCGACACTAAATGTAGCCGCAAAATTCTGAAGTTTGCATCTCCGATTGCTAGCATATCTTCACTTACAGAGAATATTATATGCATGTATGTATATCACAGCATCATGGTTGCACTCATTGCGTATTGTGACAATTGTAGGGTGCTCGCAGGTGACACATAAACAAGAGACAAACCTGTTTGAGTTTCACTCCGTATGCTTTTGCCATATAAATTATCCATTGCACTTCATTTAATTTGCTTTTTACCAAAAAAAAGAGAGTTAATTAAATTGTTAATACTGGAATTTTCTTTCAACAGCAGCAACAACAACAAGTCAAACAATTGTTTTCCTTCGATGGTACGAATAAACCAAGCGATTAAAGAAATGATTTTTCCTTAAATTAGAAAAAATAATTAAAAAATGCAGGAAAAAAATTCAAATTATTTAACAGCAGAGAAAAGAGAAATGTGGCATAAGATTTTAAAAAGAAAATTCATTAAATTAAATGGAAAATAAAACTGCATCATTTAAAGTTTTCGCATTCGAGTGTTATTATTTTTCTAAATAACAACGCCGTAAATAATTTCAGTCATGCTGCACACGAAATCGTTAATGATTTTAGTGGTGACCAAAACACCAACCAACGATGCGAACAAAAGCGACAAGGACGACTTCAACAAATTATTTTAATTTATTCATACACATGCCATCACCACAGCTGCGCACTGTTCCTTCTGTGACGCAAATGTTTAGATGCTGTTGTCGTATGTGGCTGGCTGAAATGAGGATTTTGTTTGTGTTGCATGGTTTGGCACTGAATGGCTCTTGCATGTTCTTTAGAGATGAAAAAACAACATCTAAACTGAAATACTTTAGTGAGAAGATAAAAAATGACACAGCAGTAATTATTGCGGCATGTTTTTTAAACAAAATAATTAACTCAAAGACAAATTGTGGGGGGGGGGGGGATTAAATTTAATGCTGTCGTGTCAGCAATCCCTTTTTTGTAGTTCAGAAATTTTAAGGGACTATTTTATAACACGACTCTCATCTAACTTGTACAAGGTAAAGTAAGCGGTACCGCAAGGCTCCATCCCTTCTCCTCCATTACTTATTGTCTTTCTTATGTCAAACTTCCAGCCCTATCCACTCTTTTGCAGATGAGAGCAGCATTTGTCACTCATATTCATTTAGTCGTAGGCCAACAGCGACTCTGATCGCGGCGCAGAATATAAGTGATTCATGGAATAGTGACCTCACGAAAACATCACAATGGCGAAACGCGAACAGGGTCGATTTCAACGCTCAAAAGACCCACTGCAGCATGCTTACGCATTGACGCTTGCCCGATCACGCTGCCGCATCTGTAAATATGGGCGCTATAAATATTGAGGAATCAGACGCTCTTGATGTTCTTGGCATGAAAATTCAGTGTGATGTTCGATGACCGACTGAGCACATTCTTCAGATCTCAAAGACGGTGCCAGACGTACTTCACCCCATCTGATCGCCTTACTATTTATACCGCTTACATCCGATCGGAAAAAGAATACAACTCTCATGTGTGGGCCGGTGCTTCAAAAACTATTTTGAAGTTACTCGACCGCGTACGGGAGAGGGCGAAGAAACTCATTGAGGACGGTGGGTTAGCCAACTCCATTGACTCCCTGGAGCTTCCTTGCAATGTGGGGTGTGTTTCGTTTTTCTAACGCTACTACAATTGAATGTGCTCTAGTGAAATCAGGGAACTAATTCCCGAACCCCATTCATTTCTGTTCACAACGCGATCATCATTAAAGGCGCATTCATTTGTGGTCGATTTGGAGGTAAATCGCACTACGCATTACTGGGAGAACTCATTTTCCGCGCGAACATCGCGTATGTGGAACAAACGACTGCAGAGGTCTTTCCTGTCACTTTTGACATGGAAAAATTCAAATCAAATGTCCATAAGCACTACTCCCTCCAACCTCCTCCGCATAACCTATATTCCTAGTTCCAGCACAATGTGTCGCATGTGTAGGGCTCACACCCCTGCGTGCTGGTCTTAGATAGACAAAATAAAAGAAATATTATTTAATGATGTATGCAGTCCACCAGTGATACGTTGTTTCTCTAAAAAATAAAGTTTTCATTTTATGCGTGAAGGAGTATCGAACGAGTAGCACCATTTTTTGATCAAAGTATAGTGAAACTGTAATTTAAAGTACAGTAGAGCCGCGGAACTGGAGAAATGCGTCGCAAACCACCGTAACGACGCAAATCGAATCACTTCTATTTTAATTTTTTTCTTGGTGATTGGGTCAATAATTTAAATATTTAATAAATAAAATTATAGTGTTGATTTAAATACCAAATAGAAGTGAACTGTTTGTTGGATTAATTTCTTGATCTTTGAATATGATCAAAATGAGCAATAGAAACGTTGGTTGTAGCTGTTGATGTCTGTTGCATTTTGAGTCTTTATACTTCGATCGCCCCTTCTACCAGGCTTTCTGAAAATGAAATGTATTGGCAGTCCACCAGTCGCGTATTTACCAAAATCTCTTAAATATTTAAACAGCTCTCTGTGACCTTTACATTGCTCCATGTTTTCCGGATATCGTAACTGGATGTCTTTAAGCTCTTCATGTTACGTGCGGCAACCAAGTCTGACAACTTTCTAAAAATATCTGTACTTGCATCATTTATACGAGGTTTATTCGAAAGAAAAGGTGAATTTTGTTGTCTTCGATTACAACGACGTGATGCATCATAAGTTCTTGGCCACAGGTCGTCCGGTTAATAAGGAACACTACAAAAAAGTTATGCAACGGCTCAAACGATCGGAATTGTGAAAAAAAATTATGGATTCTGCATCACGATAATACGCCAGCTCTCACATCAATTCTTGTTCCTGACTTTTTGGCCAAAAACAACACGCTAATCATGCCTCAACCACCTTATTCACAAGATTTGGCTCCCTCCGACTTTGCCCTATTCCCCAAAACTGAAGATCCCAGCGATTTGACACAATTGATGAGATAAAGTCAAAATCGAAGAACGAGCTGATGGCCATACCGAAAAGCGGATTTCAGAAGGGCTTCGAGGATTGAAAGAAGCGCTGGCATAAGTGCATTCTATCTGCGGGGGATGAATAAATAAATACTTAAAAAAAAAATTCAAAATTCACCTTTTCGTTTGAACAGACCTCGTATATGTGATTCCGGTTACGACAATCGCAATCAAAATGTTGCAAACGGATAGAACCAAATTTTTAAAAGAGACGCAAATTGGGGCAACGACTTTTGATATTTTAATACCAAATAATTATTGGATTATTATTTGATGATAATCAGTTCCAAGTGCGCAGGATATCAGGAGATGTCCCTTATGTATCGAATGCATGTACCGAAACTGAAGGGTCCGTTTGGTGGTGCATAATTTTCCAGTATTTCGGCCGGTATCTCACCAATGGCAGCTGCAATGTAGTCATGCAGGTCACTATTTCTTTGTGCTTTTCGTATATTTTCACAGAGATGCATATGAGTACTATTCGTTATTCAATTTTTAAGTACGAGTCGTGCTATAAAATGGAAAAATGGCATCGGCATTATACACCACCTTCACCCCACCTCGACGGAGGTCGACCAGAACCGAGTTCATGACAATCAGCCACAGCAGCGGAGATAGAACGACGACCTCGGGCGTGCCTCTACCCACAAATATAGTGATGTTGTTCCCCGCTGAACCCGCCCTATTCACCCAGTCGGAAAGTAGTGATTTCTGATTTCACCCAGTCGCAGATGACAACATCCACCCTCTGCCTAATTAGAACCGAAACAATCGGTTCCGCCCTCACGTTATTAACGGCCTCCTCGATATCAACGAACACCTTGAAAACCACCGTGACTTTCCTCCAAGTGGCAGGTATGTGGTTGAAGGATAGACTCGCACAATATATGGCCTGCAAGGTAGAGATCACAGATCCCTGTGTCCTCTGCAGCATAATTGGCAGAATCCCATCCAACTCGGGTGCTTTGAAGGGAGAAAAACTATTTATTCGCTGCTTCGATTGTGACGGACATTTTTTTTGTCTATTCATAGTAAAATGGCAAACTTTACTGAACATTTTTGCCATTGTCGCATGTCTCGAATCTTTTTTTTAAACTGCGGCATTTGAAGACTGCAAGAACTTAAACGCCTGTGAAAACCTTCTTTGGCAATAATAATTTGTCTTTGTGAGATGAAATAATTTTTTAAAATTTTTGTAATAATTTTTCGTTATAAAAACATACTTTCTCCGATAAGCGAATTAAATAGAGTATTCCATATGGGGTTATTTGCATATGGATTTTATAGTTTCATTTCATTTAAATTTGCAATTTAAAATCACCTTCAGCTAATCCTTTAAAAAAGCATTAAAAAGTGTATCGTTCATTGTATAAAATATGTTATACGAAATTAAAAAATGACCACAAAACGTAAAATGTATTATAAAATGAAATACGAAACAATAACAATTCATAGACCGCTCAAATCTATCCGCAAGTGACTTTCAGACCAACAAATTTGGCAACTGTCCATTTCTCAACTCATATTCGAATGCAAATCTCTTTGTTCTTTTTGGTAAAGCTTTCCTTGTTTTAGTTTTCCGTTTTTAACACACATTAAAAGACCTTCTAAAAGGATAATTCGCAAAGAAAGGAAAAAAAATTCATTGTATGAAACCACAACTGCCATTATCAGTTCCATTTCCCATGATACCAAAGGTACAAGAAGAAATGCCGTTTGTTAATAAAGACGATAGAGGTGGTATATAAAATTGCTAACAATAAAGTTTGAAAGTGAAAAAAGTAGGCCAATTGTTGCTGGCAGCATTTTCCTTTAGACGGTGTCACATAATTTTTTTTTATCTGGGACCAGCACTCAGGAGATGAGTCCTACACATGCGAAGCATTGTGCTGGAACTATAGGAAAGGGATAGTAGGAGAAACGACAGGAGGTGAAGCTTAATTAATTATTTTGCAGCTCTGCTTTTGCACGTTCTTTGTTTATACTCGTAGCAGTGCTAAAGCTTCGGTTCAGTAGCCATTTTTATTATTTTACTTCGCCGGTGCTACACAATACCGACGAAGGAGGGCGTTCTGATGTGATTGTGGATTGCTATCAGCTAAAGCCGGTATTGTTCAGTGACCAGTGACTATGCCTTCGCCACTGAAACCTTCCGACAACAACTCACACACAAAGACACACTAATGCACATCAGAAAAATGCGAGATGTTTATTTTTATTTAAAAATTTTAGTCTGAAACTGGAGTTAAACCGAGGTCTGTTTTTGGATTTGTAGTCAACGTGCCGACTACCATCCATCGTGCCATCGCCACCCTCATTTGGTTTAAAGCAGCTTACAGTCTTTTGTGAAGAGATATTTTCAAAAGAATATATTTCTAGCAGCATTGTCATGATTTAACTCGTTATGTGTATGCCTCACTTTTAAAATTCTTGTCAATAAAAGTTTACCTGATAATGCATCGCATTGTCACTCAAATGATTCTGCGATAGCCTGTTCGTGTGATCTAAAATCGAAACGATCGGAATATTTCTATAGATTTGAACACATTAATTGAGTGTGGGAGTTAAATCCGGATAATAAACTGCTTTGTAGCAATTGCTAATTAGCAGTCATAACATATGGATTTTTCCCGTGCATTATTGCGATGGAACAGATGCCCAGTATCTCTGAAGATATTCGTCATCCAAATAGGAACAATAATGAATATTAATAATTAAAACATGTGACACGTGAAATTTTATTTTTAATTTGCATTAATGTAGTATGTATTGGATATGGAATATCATATCTTATTCCGTGCTGTATCTTACTCGACCTGTGTTCTCAGCAATCCCTGTATACCACGGATTATTGACGGTAACTCTATGTTGTTCGTTTTTTCGAAAGCAGTAAATACCACTGGTGCCGATATGTTGTCAAATGCACAACATAATGTGCTATTATTGCTCTATATTTCGACGAACACCTGTCGATTTTTGGCTATTTTCATATCAATAAAATACAAAATATGTTTGTTGCTGTACTGCCGGAGTGAAAAATTGTCCTTGTACGAGAAGTTATTTTTTTACATTTTCAGTATTATGTATAGTATAATAAAAATATTGTTCTTTTAATCTAGCGATGATATCAGAAGTCAATAGCTAATTATATTTTCCAATATTGTATTCTTGCAGTCTCCTTGTCAACAATTGAAAAACAAAGTAACTTCATCCGCAGCAGACTGTATACATATATGACATCAACCTACCAAACTATTATTCTTCCATAACTATTAAGCTACATTAAATGTCTGTTCAAACTGACAACAACAACGCAACGAATTCTAGCTTTGGAATAATTTTAAAATCACCCACTTAATTAAGTTAGTTTAACTGAAGAAATCTGTTTTCAACACTTGTAGAAAGAAAACATGACATATCATCCGCTTGGCCAAAAATAGAGATTCTAATACAACTCAAACTAAAAGAATAAAAAACATAGCAACATAGAAAACCAACCACACCATCAATTATTTTACATTCCAAGTTGAAAAGTGTAATTGCTAAGCGTGGAAAATTTTTGTGGATCTTTTTGGAACTTAGTGAAAACAACAACCTGTCGTATTACACATTGGGCGATAAACCCAATAGTATAGGCATGCACCAGCAGTCATTCTTCAAGACCGTTATTACACTTCAGTGGATTGTTAATCACTGACACGAACCAGTTTGCTCGTTTGCTCTGCTGTAGAAAAAAATTGAATTGGTTCCGTATGCTGTGTTTTGCGCAATTTTGTTCCTTCTACTACTGCTGCTTTATAAATCAAAATTAAAACTTTAAAATTAAAGAAAAGAATGGATGCCACAGATGGACGTATTCTACGTGCTCCCCTGCGGCGTAAACGTAACGATGAACAGTTGTGTGATAGGGTAAGTATTAGCTATTAATTTAATTCAATTTAACCAGAGCTTCGAACCGGAACCGACTCGAAGACCGGAATTTATAACCAACCCATAACCTAACCAAAATATTTTGACTACATAAAACCGTAACGTTAATCGGTTTTTTTTCGTTCCTTAAACAGGAAAAAAAATGTTAGAATTCTAGTTTTTATATGGTTGAGCTGGTCTATATGCAGCCTTTCATTTGGTGCTATATCAAAATTGTCAGTAGACCTTTAATTAAATTCTTGAAATAGATATGAAATTCCATGTTTATACAGGAACACACAAAAAATCTTTGAGAATTCGCAAATATACGAACAAAACAAACCAAAAAGCTTCCTTAAAAAATTTTCTTTACACAACAAACATTTCATTATTCGATTTAAATATATTTAATTTTTCTAAAGCTTTTTACAATTAGTCAACCTCTGGTTAACAATGATTGTATCTAAAAGGCAAAATAAAAAATTAAATTTTTTCTAATACAATTATGGAACTTATTTTTTCATTTATTCAACGTGAGTCAAAATTAATTACCATGTGGCGCAAAATTCATCATCCAATTTTGTTTTTGAATAACTTTTTTACTAAATAGAAAAAAATTTTTTTGGGTGGTGGGAATCTTTATTTGAACCTGTAAAATTTTTTCTGTTAATTGGAAAATATGATATCAGCCAAGTGGCTGCCGCCAGAGTTGATGCAGATTTCCATCGAAAGAACAACATTTTTGTTCAGGAAAGAAATTAACATAAGTAAACAGTTCATAATTGCAAAAAAGTGATAATTGTTCATTTAGTCGTATGAGTAGTTTTCGATTTTTTTTTTATATTTAACAGTTATTTTATTTTTCCAAAAGTCGTTTTTAATTCTATTTTACTTTTCGGAGGTTTGTTGTTCACAATTTTTTTTGCTGCGGGCGAACAATTCGCAATGGACTTTAACTCTGGACTGTTTTTTGGCCACTTTAATGGCATAATTTCCCTTTTTGCCCAATATTGCTTTACCTAAGTAGATTAGGTTAGGTTAGATTAGGTGGCGAATTATCCCCGAAGGGGAATGCCCACTTAGTGGCTAGACCTAAGCTTCATTGTGATACAACAACCCGTTCACATTCGCCACACGAAACCACCCGGATTCCAAGATAAATCCCGCTATTGCGAAAATTCCCACCTGGGAGAATTCAGTCAGTAGTAAGATGAAATGTGAGGCGAAGAACCTCCGCCGCTTCTTGGCAAGAGCTGGGCACTGGTACATTAGATGAGCAACCGTCTCCTCCTCCTCCATAGACCCACAGCTACTGCAATAATTCCGAGAGGGAGTAAAGCTGGGAAGAAAAAATTTTCCATATTACTTTCATAGCGTTACTTTGATCGAAAAAACAATTTCTTACTATTCGCGGCCTATGGCATGCCGCAGAATCGTCCTGGAATATAGGGTCTATAACCACAGGAAATAAACGATCTATGGACGGCTTAAAAAAATCTTAATTAAGTCAATATAGCCATTAGCGATAAATTGACATTTTTGGAAGATAATTCGCTGCAGCCGGAATACGATATGCCACCTGAGACCACATGGCTTGGTTGAAATGTGTAGATGATCTGTTTTTCATAGCAACCTTTCTCTGGCCACTACTGTATATACATATACACGGTGGGCCAAAAGTAATCACCCGCGGCAGAAGTAATCACCCGATGCCTTTTTGCAGTAATTTTATTTAATAAAAACCTTTGGATCTGCATGTATGGTCATCAACTCTGGCGGCGGTCATTTTTCACATATCATAAGCAGTGCCAAAATTTGTCCTTAAAAAAACATTACAGCAAAAGAACATCGGGTGATTACTTATGCCCCGGCTGATTACTTTTGGTCCACCCTGTATATGCCCCTATCATGATTCACAACTCAACTAAGTTGAGTTGCCAATGTTACACCTCAACACAACTAATTTTTTGTGTTATGGTCCACAACCAATTTTAGTTGTCTTCGTTAAGCTTTTATAATGCAAATCTTAATACCAGTAACAACTCAACGAAGACAACTGAAATTAGTTGTGTATCATAATGCAAAAAATTAGTTGAGTTGTAACATTGACAACTCAACTTAGTTGAGTTGTGAATCATGATAGGGCCAATAATTATTATTTTTTAACTTGTTTTGTTTTTCTTTTGGCAAAGTGTTAAATTTTTCTTCCCACTTTGAATACCTGGTTTCGATATATTCGGGACAAGTTAATATGTGCCGGGTGCCTCCGTAGCCTAGTGCATGAGTATTAGTCTTATCAATCTGAAGGCGCGTGTTCGATTCCCGCCTAGAATCTGGGTGTTGCTGCTTGTGATATCGCAATGAGCCTAAGTTCTGGCCACTTAATCTAACTTCCTTCTCTCTCTCTCTTATATGTGGGGTAAAGCGTGGGTTTTTGTCCTAAAATTTTTATTTTTGAAAACGTGAACAAATTTGAACATGTGAACACCCTTGGTAAAAATTAGGTCACATTTTCGCGAGTTCACTGTATTTAAAAACGTTTTTTTTTTCTTAAAGAGTTACACACTTTTTTGTGTGTTTAGTGTTTGTTGTTGCTTTTTCAAGCCATTGTAAATCAATCAATCAATTTAATTAATTATTTAATTGGACACTTGCATTAACAAAAAAAATAGACAATAATCGCTCTTGAAAACCTTTTTGTTACAGGTCGAATAAAACACATTATGCAGCGTTCAAGAAATCACTCAATTTGATTGAATTATTATTTTAATAAAACTGACAGTTACAGATTGATAGAGAAGCGGACAAGTGAACAGAGAGACTTAAAACGATAAAGGTTGAGCCCAAGAGAAAAATGTGGCGTTTTATAAGGTGCTAAAATGTAAAAATAAAATACAATCAAATGTATTTAATTTTTATTTTTTCAAACCATTCGAATGAAATGCAATAAAGCATTTCTGATGTGCCTGTGTGTGGCTTTGTGCCAGTTGTTGTCGGAAGGTTTCAGGGGCGACGGCATAGTTACTGCTATAAAACAAAGAACATACCAGCGCAGAGTTGTAAGATAGTAGATGTGTTTTTTTAATTTAAATTGGGCAGCCGCGGTATCGCCATCTTACCAGAAAGCGTGTTCTTACACAAAAATTGGGTAAATGAGAAAGATTTTTAGAGAGTAATATTCTTGTTCTATTTGCACGAAACAGCCCGTACTTTTTCTGCGGGCTAGTTTGGGCTATCTAGTTTGTGGATATTTATCAATTTATTTAACAAAAAATTGCTTTTACTTTTATTTTCTTCCACATTTTACAGCCGTTGCCAACGATGCAAATGTTATGCTTTTCAAATATCATGCATTTGAAGCGTCTAAAATCACTAAAATAAAATTTATTTGTGCACTTTTGTTCTGCACGTGGAACAGACCTATTTTGTGGTAAATTTTAAGGTTTTTTGCGCCTTCTTACTTTTATACATTTTTGTCTCTTATTGAGATAAATTATTGTTAACTCTCGTTTTACCAAACTTTACCAGAAAAGTAAAAAACACACTTAGTGAAACTTCAGCTCCTGTCATTTCTCTAAATATTCCTTTCCTCTAGTTCCGCTATGTTTCGCTAAGTAGGAATCATTCCCTTAGTACTGGTCCAAGATGAGAAAGAAATAACAAACCACAACATAAAACTGGATTACAAACATCGAACCACTTCGAACTCATACAAGTTGTGCGACATAGAAAAACTAAGAAAAAGAGTAGTAGAAGCAAATAAACTGAAGTTGGTTAAAAATATTAAAGAAATTAATATTCGTCTCCAAATAGAAAAAAAAGAACGGGTACAAATTAACCAAAAACGTCAGCAGCATCGTTCGAACCATTCTGCGGGGAATGAATGGGTGATTGAAACATGATGGTCTCTGGCTAAATTATAATCGTACACACTCATTTCTTTCTTAACTAGACAATGCAGAGAAAATGAAAATAAAACGAAAGTAAACACGCTATTTCTTCAGGGCAATAGATGCAGCCAATACAAACAGAGGCTGCTGCACTGTGTGGCGAAGACAGAAAACTTTTCATGCGAGAACAGTAAAAATTTCTATGGTAAAACTTTTACGGGAATTAATAAGAAGATGCATGAATATTCCCAAGAAATAAAATGAAACAACTGTGGCGGCCAAGTTGGCGTTTGTAACTGCGTCGCCATGTTCAACTGGCTTCAGATGGATCTGGTGACCAGGCAATTGATGCCCGTAAACGAGGGACGATTACGGGCATGTCACGATCTTGCGATCTCAGGATATATACTGATGGCTCCAGAAGGTTAGTCAGAGCGGATATGTGTAGAACGTTAATGTCAGGATTCTATTTGATATCTCAGCATATATTTATTAAGGCGGCCAAGTCTGCTGTACATTGCATGTACTCGGTATACCCTGTGGTGAATGAATGCCGACTGTCTGTCGATGAGATAGCGAAACATTCTTTCCCGGGGACATAAACTGCTCCTGAAGACTCCTAGTATTCCTATGTGTTACAAGAAGTAACGCAGTAACAGGGGGAAGTTATGTGAACTTCTTAAGGCAAGCGGGAGAATCAAAAAAACTTATCTTACGCCAGAACTCAATGGAACCACTGTGATCAAAGAAGAACTCGATGGTTACTGATGTACAATAATGAATATGATTCGACTACTAGTGCCAGTGCTCTGGGCTATAGCGATTCATGCTTTGAGGATATGTCTGAGTTGCCCTGAGGATTGTAGGAGCTGTAATGATGAAGAGGAGGAGAAGGAGATTGTACTTCGCCACTTTTGCCTGTTCGCCAAACTCATGCTGCAATTTGTCCATAGCCTTCGTATATCAAAGCGGCTGCTTCGAATAGCTCTGAATCATTTTCCTACCACGTATAATGATAATGACGTCAGACAATAACTGCTGTGCAGCAACAAAGCATTGAATCAGATAAACTTCAATCAATGTGTGGCAGTTCTCAGCATATGGGCGCTAACACTTTATAGAAAATTTTACGGAAGGATCTTTCCGAGTTTTTAAGATCTAATTTATTCAAGAATGAAAGCCCCTCCAATTCGCTCAATTTGCTGAAGGACAAATTGATATTAATTTTGATTAACTAATTGGCCTCCAAGATGGTCCGTTTTCTTTTTTTTTCCAGTGCCGAGGTGATAGCGTCTACGTATGCAATGCATGGTACCGGAACTAGTTGGAAATGGATAGTGTACCGAAGGGACAGGTGGTGCAGTGGTAAAAAGGATCCGTCCTTTGCTGGTATGGATTTGCGAGTGAGCGTGCACCCTATGTGGCGGAGTTTGTTGATTCCACAGCGTTGTCAGAAATTAGGCCTTATCTTAAGTCTCATTATGGCATATTTTGCATTTGGATTTGCACCTCCAACCAACTCCAGTCGTCTAACTCCAGTAACAATGAAAGAAACATTTTCTTCAATTTGCCAACAAGCAAAATTGTCGCATATGTGGCACGGAGAACCCAGGAGTGATTGTGTAAAAGCCATTGTATCGGCGAAAAGTGACTGTTTGGTGCGCATTGTTATTAGACCGTATTTTTTTTTAAATGACACTGGACCGTTAACGTCAATTCAGAACACTATGGCCGTATAATGACCGACTTTTGTTGGTCTGCAATTGAACTGGCCGGTATGTGGTTTAACCAAGACGGTGCAATGAGACACACAACACGAGCAATTTCTTCTTTATTGTTTTCAAAACGCGTAATTTCACGCTTTGGCGACGCCAGATCATGCTATTTGACGCCTTTAAACTATTCTTGCAGGGCTACTTTAAAGATCGTGTCTACCAAAATACGCTAAATGTGGTCGAAAACTACCTCAAAAGTATCGACTGCTGCAACCAATCTAGAGGCGGTTATTTTTATGGTATCGTATTTGGTACATATGAAATAAAAATTTAATCGAAATCAAAGCTTTATGTGTGCGTTATTTAACTTTATTTTTGAAATCGCAAAAGGGATAATGTTGTATTTTCTTTGCTGTCAAGTAAAGTCACTCGTCTTCGTCAATAAATCCGATACAATAGAACACCTATTGAAAATCAACATTCGAAAAGTTATTGGTAGAATAAGGCGGCAAATGTAGCGAAAAGTGTGTACAAGTTAGTCTTGCGAATGGCATCTACATACACAAATCATATTTAAACAATAATGCTATAAAATTATCGATTCACTAAACCCAGTTTAATTGATGTGCATCATACTTTCCTTAAGTTCTGTACCACCAAAAAGAAAATAATTATTCGCATCTACAGGAATATATTCGCTACGTTATGATTCTGCTTATTGGTTCTTTTCGACCCACTGTGTGCATTCACCTTCGCTTGGTGGCAGTTGTTTGATTGTTTGGCCAGCTTGTCTTGAAACTCTTTCAAAGCTGAAATGTGTATCAATTACTAACAGCAAATTCTAATATTTTTCAATTGATACTCTATTTATCGTATTCAAACAATACGGGTACAAAATATTGTGGTTTAACTTTTACTTGCACTCATAAAAGAAAAAATACAAATATCCGAGATGCAGCTACTTAAATGAAACCAAAGTGCAACAACAACAACAACAATAAGAAACTTTCCAACTAGTGGATGCTTGTAAGATGGTCGTCACATCTCAAGACAATTGTGTGGTTGCTCAGTGAAATGTAATATTGATGATCTCTATTTAACATCAAATTACGTTTCATTTCGATATTTATTTTTAGTTTTGCTATTTTATTTTTTTTTTTATTTTTTTTATGTGAAATGACACGGAGGTAATAATGAAATTATATCAAATTGAAAAGTGCCACAAAATAACAGAAGCAGCAGCAACAACTGTTAAACGTCAATTTAATTGAGAGATTTTCAACCAATACGGGCTACAACTATAGACATGGTTATTATATTAACGCGACCTGAAGAAAAATCCACATTGCAACATATGTACATGCCTGCATGTACGCAATAATTGCTCGTATTTCAATTTTAGAGAGTACATGGTCATATATATTAGGTCTGTTCCAGGTGCATAACAAAATTACCCGAACTCGCACAAATTTATTTTATTTATTTATGATTCTAATTTTAAAATATGTGAATGTATTATTACATACTTTATGGTATTCTCATAAAGTATTTTTTTTATATAAAAGCAAACTCAAAAATTGAGCTAGAAATAATATTTATGAAAAAATAATAGTTTTAATATTATTAGAGCGCTACTATATAAATTGGAAGTTGTATTGCGCATGAATTTGACTATATATATTCAGAATCTAGATCAGTTCAATTGCGAGAAATGCTTATCAACAAGTGAACTACGTGTAAGATGGATTTACCCAAAAGCGTGCCTTCAATTATTAACAATTTTGAAATAAAATTAGAGAGTAACATTTTTAATTTTCTGTACAAAGTTGCACGAACTTTTTCTTTGGGTAAGTTCGGTCTAGAATTAAATTATCGGCTGTTTTATATTTATATATGAAACTAAGAAATTAATCAGAAAATTTGCAAAGAAACGTCAAAAGTATTTAATTTAAAAATTAAATGGATGGTAGTCTGCACGTTGACTACGAATCCAAAAACAGGTCTGGGTTCAACCCCAGTTTCAGACTAAAATTTTAAAATGAAAATAAACATCTCGCACTTTTCTGATGTGCATTAGTGTGTCTTTGTGTGTCAGTTGTTGTCGGAAGGTTTAGTCACTGGTCACTGAACAATACCTGCTTAGCAATCCACAATCGCATCAGAATGCCCTCCTTCGTCGGTATTGTGTAGCACCAGCGAAGTAAAACAATATTAAAAATGGCTACTTAACCGAAACTTCAGCACTGCTACGAGTATAAACAAAGAACGTGCGAAAGCAGAGCTGCAAAAATAAAAATAATTAAACTTCACCTCCTGTCATTTCTCCTACTATCCCTTTCCTATAGTTCCAGCACAATGTTTCGCTGGTCCCAGATAAAAAAAAAAAAAAAAAAAAAAAAGATTTTTTAAATAAATTTCAAAATGTAAGTACATATATTTGTGCATATTTATCACTTTATTTAATAAAAAAAATACCTTTTACTTTTTTTTTTCAATTTATTTTCGTCCACATTTTACAGCCGTTGCCAACGATGCAAATGTTTTTCTTATGCACGTGGAACAGACCTATTTTGTGGTAAATTTTATGGTTTTTTGCGTTTTCTTACTTTGGTACATTTTGGTCTCTTATTGAGATAAATTATAGCTTACTCTCATTTTACCGAACTTTAACAGAAAAGTAAACGAACACACCTAATATCGACGTACGAGGGTGTTCTGATGTGATTGTGGATTGGATACAGTTGAAGCCGTTACTGTTCAGTGACCAGTGACTATGCCTTCACCACTGAAATCTTGCGACAACAACTGACACACAAAGACACACTAATGCACATCAGAAAAAATGCGAGATGTTTTTATGAGTCTGAAACTGGCGTTGAACCGAAGAAAATTTTTCATTTTGTTGTCAACGTGCAGACTACTTCGACCATCTTGCTTTCGAATAAAATTTTTTGACGTCAATAAAGCTACTGAAAATTTGTTCAATATAATGTTTATTCTTATTCTTAAAAGTGAATTTTTAATATTATATCTAATGATTTCAATATATAATTTTATTCATCCATCTATTTTATCTGCATACTTTAACAAGAACATGGAGAAATATTTGATTTTTTTTTTTAAATTGTTTATTTTGTATTAAAATCTATTACAGAGTATATAATTTTACTTAATTAAAAGAAAGAAAGACTTCAAGTAAAAATTGGTAATTGTTTTTTTATGTTTCATCAGTTACTTATTAGGAAGATAGTACATTAGATTTAATTTCGATCGGACTTATCTATTCGATTTTAAACCGAGTAAAATTATGCGTATTCGTTTGACGGTTGAATTACGGTTTTAAAAACGAAAAACTTTTGCGGATTCGGTTTACAGAACATGCCCGATTGTTGAATCTCATTGTTAGGGTTTATGTGAAACAGTTTATACAAAATCTCATTAAGATCATTCAGCTGGAAGAAGGAAAAAATTTGCGGAGAATTAAGGAAATGCCAGTTAAACCCATCCAAACGAAGTGGGTCGTCAGATTCTTTCTCGTTGTATGCAACTACCAGATGGCCGTCTGGCAGTGGTACGAGTACATAAAAAGGAAAGTATTTTTTTGGAAATAAATCGATAATTCCAATCAGTTTGGAAATTTAAATTGGATTTGCCAAGGCTCCTTGTTAAATGGACTACATTTAGCTGCATTCATTTTTATTTGTTTCAGTTTTATTTTTAAAAATTTTACTTTACCGATTATTTTCTGAAAATAAAAATTACTTTTTGGGTTTCATTTTCTAATTCATTCAAAAACTGAAACTCAAAAATAACTTTTACTGCCTGTTCATTGAAGACGAGTGACAATACTCGTTCGGCCATTTATATTGAAAATAATAATAAAAAAAACTCAAATTGCTTTTGTTTTCAATATAACTGCAGCCAAGTGAAAATAATCGCCCGGCAATTTGTTTTGGAAACAAAAGTAATTTGAGTATTTTTATTATTGTTTTCAATATTAAAGGCCCGACGATTATTTTCACTTGTCTGTGTTAAACAAGCAGTTATTTACTGCGGAATAAATAAATAAAACTCAAGAAATGACTTTTATTGCTTAAGCGAAAAATAAAAAATAATGATTAAAAGATAATTTTCAAAATAAAACTTATAACCGCTAAGGCCCCTGAATGTAAATGTTTTCAAGTTGTTCGTGTAATTCGTCCTTGTAACACTATTTTTCTTTCATTTCTTAATGCAGTGCCCTCCCTAATCATTTCATTCGAAACTCTTTGCCGAAATCATCTCTTTAAATATTTGATCATAAAACATAAAACTTGCAGCCAGATTACTAGGGGCATAGATTAATACCGACGAACTTAAAGAAAATACAATTTAGAAACACAAATGCAAGTCTTAATTTAAAGCAAATATTTTACATTGTTTTTCATAGATTGTACTTTGATTGTACTTTGGCAACAAATTCTTTTACTTGAACTTTCTTTTGTTGAAATTATTTTAGCATATTTTTTTTTTTATTCTAGGTCATATTGCCCATAATTACTCCTTCACCCCCGCCTCTAACACAGCGTTATATTAACACAAACTATAATAGCAGACGCTCGTACTTTTCTCTTTTCGAAAGCCGGTTGTAAAGTCTTTGTTTTCGTTTTAACCATGAGATGAATTCAAATGCAAATAAGTTTTAAATTTAGTGTTCCTTTAAATTGTAAACTCTTTTGGGACTTAAACTTATTTGTATTTGGTTAGAGGCTTCATTTTATATGGAAAGCAAAAGCTTGACTCTAAGCCTGACTGTGATGTGTTCAAACCCTACTGCAGTATCCAAAAATTTTTCTGATGTCTATGTCTAGTGTCTATGCTAATACACGTATGCACAACACTGAGCCTTCCTTCCGGTTCAGCATTGAAAAACGTCGTTGAAGTAAAATAATAAATTCACGCGTCTGTTTAACACCAGAGGTGCTAAATTAACAAAACGCACAACAGCTAAATTTTGTAATTAATTAATGCTTATGCTGTGTTCAGACCTGTACCTAAATTGTACAGTTAGATAATTTACTCAATTAAGTCCTTAATTAATTGCGCTCAATTTATCATATATTTAATTGCACCACTTATTGACTAAAATTCGAAATGCAACCCTTCTCACAAGCGTGTTTACTGAGAAGTGTGTTCAGTGAAAAGAACAAATTCTGGACAATGGCAAGCCAAATGTCAAAAAAATAAATAAAAATAAAGCAAAAATTTTCTGCAAGCAATGGTACTACCACTATTTTGCGGAAAGCCAATGTTGCATGCTTGGAAAATCTCACATATTGGAGTAAAAGTCTACGTCTTTTTATATTTCTACGTATAGCTTGGCAATAGTGAAACTTATATATGTATATGAAAAATATAGTTTACGAGCATGGACTTTACAACGACCTTTTAATTTATAATTTCCGATATATGTTTGTACGATAAAGTGAAGATTAATTTATATGAAGAGGCTCATAACTTGAAAAAAAAAATCCAATGAGAATTGCCTAGAGTTTCTAAATCTAATTGGAGATACATAATTGTCATTGTGTTTTTATTTTTAGTAAATTGACGAAAATGCACATACGTTAAAAATCGTGCGTTTGTCACCTAATATAACGTATACGCATAGCATATGTTCGTTCATACTCCCTATAACGCTGTTGATTAGTTTCGCGTTATGGGAAAATGCGTTGTAAGAATATTGTTGTACACAAAAATATGGGAGGTGTGGGAAATCCCACATTGTTATGCGAGGCACATGAAATCTTGTAATATGAAAACTCTTCATCAGAGCACCGTGTTATTTGAAAGAATACTTACATATATGACAGCAAATATCGATATACCTTCGGATAAATTGTTTACATATTGGGAAAAAAAAATATTTTTACTCTAGAGTCTAGACCATGTTCTGGGGTCATTATGAAAATCAGACCAACAACTACAAAAACACTTGTGTCATATAAAGAAGCAATGTGGTTTTATTAATTCAATTACATTCATAAAACTAACAAATTACAAAAAAATAAATCCTAATTAACAGACAAAAACAATTAAAAGCATGCAAGTACAAATCAAGCCACACATATACACACACGCAGAGTAACATTCAACAACAATAACAATAACAACAACAATAGCAACAGTAACACCAGCCAGATGATGAAAACAAAATTAAATGGAAATATTTAAAACAAAGCAAAAGCATTCACTAAAATAAAAACACAACGAAAATCAAGTTCATTGTACGTTGTACAACAACAATAAATGTAAAATGTACCATTGCTGCTGTTTTTGTTGGCATTTTATATGGCCGAACGTATGATGTGCATACATTCTTGTGTATTTCCAATAAAATGTCATACATTTCATATGAAAATTATTACAATGTGAAATGTGTTTTTGTGTGTGCGTGTGCGTTTGGATGTGTCCAAGTAATGATACCCTACAACAGTTAATTTGTCTTCTATATGTCGCATTTATAGTTGGTCGGCTCTTGAGCATCATCACATCCTACACTTGTCATACTTTCTACACATTCTTCGCTTTTCTCCAGTTACATGCGTTGCTTGCGAATACTATTTCGCGACTTACAACTTCATCCCTGAGTCCTTAGTTATCAACGCCAATTCGCCTCAGATGACACCTGAAGTTCCCATGCCCCGTTACTAGCGCCAATACCCATAAAATTAGTCCTAATTTGTTTCGCTCTTTTTGAGACCTTCAGTAAATTTTGTTACCAAATTTCACACATTTTATAAACAGAGCAATTATAAAATTTTACTTGATAGAAGATTTTAACTGAGAAATTTACATATTTCCACAATATGTTTTGACAATAATACCAAGAGCGTAATAATTGTGGGCTCTGTTTCCTGGAAGACAAGAACAGACGTTCACACACAACCTTTTTGGAATTATTGGTTTACAACCTGGAGCCAAATTACGACTCGAATTCGAATCGAAATTAAAAAAAATTATTAAAACGTGTAGGAATTTCGTTAGATATCGAATGGCGTAGTCTAGGCCTTATTTCAATCTTTTTCCACATACCGCGCACATTGTACCACAATGTGATGCAGCTATCACAATTATTTCGGTTTTCTTTGAGAAACGATGAAACGCAAACACGAGTTTTAATTGCACGGCGAATGCAATTCTGAAACTGAAACCCCACCCACACTTTGCATGTATTAAAAAAATTAATAAGTTGGCCTAAATAAAGTTTGGTGCCTCCTCCTAGAAAAGGAAATAAAGTAAAGTAGAGATATAAAAATAACTTAAAAATATGAGCGAAACTCCTTAGTTTTCGAGTTATGGGCCTTTAATGTTCCAGTATAAGTTCGCTCATCTTTTTTTTTTTAGTTTTCTTCTTATTTTTAAATTTTCTATCGGGTATCATAGTTTTTTCTTCTCTAGGAGCGGACCCAAAACTTTATCTGTTCCCTCAAATGTTACATTATTACATTATACCATAAATTAAGTTTTAACATAAAAATTTTCGTGACGCCAATTGCCCGTCTGAATGGTCATCAAATCAAAGATCAAGAGAAGATTATCACACCATTCAATATTGCCACCAGAAATACGAGAGCCAGAAGAAATCAGGTTCTGCAAAGAATGTTTACTTTTAGATTGTCAAGCTTTCTTGAAGCAATTTTCTTCTATTCTCTTTAAAAACTGCCAATTTTTTTTTTTTTTATCTCGAACCATGGCTCAGGGGCTATCCCCTACATATGCAATGCATTGCACAGGAACTAGAGAGAGGGATATGGTAGAGAATAGACAGGTGGTGAAAGTGGTAGGAAGATAGAGCTTAATTCTGCACAGCTCTGGAGTTGCGTGTTAATTATAAAGCAAAGTTGCGGCGTCTCTGATGTTTTTTTGACGCATTATTTTTAAGCTAATGGAGCCATTTTATTTTTTATTTTACTTCGCCGACGTTTTATTGCTCAAATACCGACGAATTTTCTGTGCTGTAGCACAGAAAACTCAGAAATAACTTTTTTCTGATTTAACCTGGCTGGGAATCTGGTTGCAGAGCCAACACGCTGACTACTCGCCATCAGCAGCCATCAGATACGGATAGTCTTTCCGTCTATTAAAAAAAACCACATTGACCAAACAACAACTCACAGAATGAGTGTGTGTGCCCGCTTGTTTCTTCAGTTTCCTATCGAATAATCCATGTTAAACTATCAGCAAAAAAGACAAAACTTAATTAAAAAATTTGCGGTTTTTTATCTTGGACCAGTGCTCAGGGGAAATCCCATACATATGCAATGCATTTTACTGGAACTGGATAGAAAGAGGGATAGTGTAGAAAACAGACTGATGGTAAAATTGGTAGAAGATGGAGCTTAATTTTTGCATAACTCTGCAGTTGCGTTAATTATCGGCGTCTCCAATGTTAGGTTACGTTAGGGGTCAGTAGACCAAGATGGGTCGACAGAAGCACCACCGTAGGTGTCGTTTTGCTACCCTAGCCACACCACGCCACAGCTACCCCGTTCGGTCCACGTATCTCAGTAAGTCCGTCAGATCTAGCCGAGAGCACAGCCCCAAGTTGTTAAAGAAAGGCGCCCAAAGTACCTCTGCTGGTGCTCAGGGTGTTTGGCTCCAATGTAAAGATTACCGTACCAACCTACCCATAGCCGCGGTATTGAGGTACCCGTGCTGACGACTGAATGATTGGCAGGTAGAAAAATTTGTCAATCGCAAACGGTCCCCTCCGTTGCCCGGTATGCCGTCTCTGCCGGGAGCTGACCAACCGCTTCCAAAGTTTATCCAATGCTAAGCTTCCCTCTTGGTTCATGGCAATATAGAGCCCCGCTATCAACGCAATATATCCCAATTTAAGCCGGGAGGGCGACCAACATGGGAGAGGCCTCTGATGTTAATTTTGACGTATTATTTTTAAGCTAAGGGAGGCGTTTTATTTATTATTTTACTTTGCCGATGTTTTATTATTCAAATACCGATGAAGGAGGGTGCTGTAGCACAGAAAACTCAATAAGAACTTGTATTCGCGTGTTGGGAATCGAACCCGTGTCCTGCAGGTTACAGAGCCAGCTAACTACTCGCCATCAGCTTTGCTTTAAAAAATATGCTTTGCGTTTTCAATGACTGGCTATATGTAGTCTGACACAATGTTTGCGTTAAACTTTCTTTTGTATCTGATCTGCATATACTACATATTTGTTATTTTGAATAAATCCATCGTCTTGTTCTTGTCTTACGGCACTAAGTTTCTCAGCAAACAGTCAATATGAGAATACAAAAAATACCCCTATTTGAAATCACTTTATAAAAATGTCTGTTTATGTCATAATCTGGGTTTTTTTCTTCCTAAAAGTAATTTATTATCTCTGCTTTTATTCCACAAATATCCCATCGTTCACGATATTCTTAATAGGGTCCATTTGATAAATGACGTAGTCATAAAAGTATTCTCGTTTTTACAATAAAAATTTATAGTCGGTCAATACTTTCGTAGTTATTCAACTTTTTCATTGATTCCGAAAACAAACAAATCCCAAAAAATAACAAACAGTTCAATTGAATTTATTGCAGAGATTGAGAGAAGGAGAATTAGAGAGAGAGAGAGAGAAAAACATTAGATCATCTTCTTCATGATTTTCATCTTTATCAGTTGTAGGCTACGAAAATATCAAATAGTGATATTATGACTCGTTCATTAGACGAGACCATGTAATAGAAAATGGAAAAAGGCTTTCTTGAGCTGCATGTAAAGTTAATTTTAAAAATTTCGTATTAGTAAAAAACAAAGAGTGTGATTAGTTGCATGCATTGTGCACGCGAAGACAAAATGTGGTTGAGGAGACTGCAACGAATCGATAATGAATGAAACGGCATTGAATGACGTGCAACGCCATTGTGATTTTATCAACACATTTAGTTAAGTATAATACAAGTAAGCAATGCTTGCATGTGTTACCTTCTACAGGAAAGCGATAGTGATGACAGCTGGAGAAGGGATATACATAGGAAACCATAATTATCTTTACAAACTTTGCTTTTGCACCTTGCAAAGCCTCCGATTTCGAGGAGACGTATTCAACTCTGAAACTGTAGCAATTTTTATTAATTATTTTACTTCGCCGATGACACTACACCACCGACGAAAGAAGACGCTCTGGTGTTACTTGTGGATTAGTGTCAGTTAAAGCCTTCTTGGTTTAAAAAAATCCTGCCATAAAATTCCAGTATGTGCATTTTCTTCAGCTCGGCTTAACCTTAAAATATAATAATACTTGGGGAATAAACGTATAGCATTCGGCATCACGCATGACGTTTCATTCTGGAACTATATGTGCCCTCAACATTAAAAGTTGGATTTTTCCAAAACTTTTTTTTTTTGCGGAACGCCTCAAATTTCACGGATTTATTGTTGTCGGTTTTAAAAAATTAAGCTCTACTATTTTCAACACCTTTCTATTCTGTACAGTATCCCTATCTCTCTCTCTCTCTCTCTTACAGTCTAGTTCCAGTGCAATACATTGTATATGTAGGGCATTTCCCCTGAGCACTGGTCCAAGGAAAAAAAGGTCACCCTTTATCATCTACATCGATAAAAAATAAATTACGATTCTACTTAATTATAGCACTTGCCATTGCATGGTTAATAAATTATTGGCGAGGCTTTAAAAATAACTTTTGTGCTAACCAGAGGTTAGCATAATAACATGTAACTTTTAACAATTTAACGTCATCCAAAAAAGTCGCAGATAAGAAAAGATTTTTATAATCTCCGCAGACTTCCAATATCGTTTCGTCTTGACTGTTTAAAATGCTTGTTCTGCACAAATGTTCAATACTATATCCCGGCTGCTTAGTATGTTATCAATTGCATGTACATATGTAGTTAAGGCTGGATTAGACATGACATATAATATTGACATATAGATCGGTGCTGTCATAGCCATAAATAGCTGCTGTCTTTTGTTTATTTGTTTAGGGTTACAGCAGTAATTGATTTCTGTGGATATGATTACGTCTAAGGAAATGTTGTTTAATCGAAAATACTGCTCCCCATAATAAAAGTATATTTATCAAGTAGACTCCACTACTCAAATGACTCGTTTATGTTTTAATCAACGTGAATGTCAAAATTTGTTTACATTTCATGCAGGTCAATATCATTTGAGAGAGCGCAAAAATAACATGTTTACTCATTGCTTTATTTTGAGAGATGGCCTTAAAGCATACATAAATGAAATTTATGTATTTCTTGTAACCTGTGTGTGCTTAATTTTGAGAGAGCAGTGCAAAACAAGTAATGCAAACGTAAACAAAATTTTTGTTTTTGTTGTTTCTTATTGTACATAGTAATCTGTTATTGACATTTTAATTGTGTTTTACAAACAAAGTGCCTGTTGTTTTTGGTATTGTTGTTTTATTGTAGAGTTGCGACTACTTGATAAATATAATTTGCCCATAATGTGGGTTTACAGCCTATGCTACACGATCAATATTCAGCTTCAATATTTGTCATTGTGTGCGTTATTTTACAAAAAATAGTCACATATATACGTATAAGTATGACTATTTTTTTTTTATAAAATAACGCACACAATGACAAATCGTGTAGCATACGCTTAAACATTTGTTTTATATTGTTGCGCTTGTGAAGGTTTATTTGGTTAAATTTTTTGCGGTCCCACGGTTTGATTGCACGCCAATTACGCAGTTTTCGTACTCACAATATATATTTAAGATTCATTTCTCATAAAAATTAAAAAAAAATAATGCAATAAAGTAGCAGAGTTTTACGGTTCTTTTCTTCTTTTTATGAAAATGCATGCTTTTTCACAAGTTGTTTTTTTTTCCTCAAAAGACAAAGCAAAAGCTTAATTCTCATATTTCTTTCAACATGTTTTGCTCACTCTCTCTCTCTCTCTCTCTCTCTCGCTCTTTACAACTATTATTAAAATTTTTTTACTCCCCTTTTTGTTCTTCAAAAACCAATTTAACGTCCCCAGTAATCGTTCCTATATATTGACTGCTTAAAAAAGTAAAACAAAGTACAAAAAAAGAAGAAGAAAACTCGTTGGGAAATTTTACGCCATAAAAAGTCTTTGGATTTTCGTAAGTTTTTCCCCCTTTTTTAGACAAATCCAGTTGGCAGTTGCATGCACTGCACTTCAAAGTTAAATGGTGGAAACTGCTATTGTGGAGTGTGTATGTTCGATCGGTCGTCTGTACGATCGGATTTGTGCTCAGAAGTTTGTTCGTTTCTATTGTTTGCTCGTGTGGTTTGTTAGCATGTTTTTGGTTTGTTTGAAAAAAAAAAAAATATTCCATTTCTGTTTCTAGTCCATGAAAACTTTTCGTATTTGGATTTTTCTTCAGTTGTTTATGTGTGATTGTGTAGAACGACGTGAATGCGCTAGAGATTGCCTCATTTTTCTGCTTGTACATTTTAGTTTTGAATGTTGCAAGAAAATATGTATTTTATTATTTTAAATAGAAAGAAAAAATGCATAAAAATTTCTATTAAACTGCGTAATTTTGTTCATCAACGTCTGGTTAACGCGTACGTGTTAACAATTTAATTTGTAATTGTTATTGTTGTTGTTTAGAAGTGATTTACGAATATAATTTAATTATATTTTTGTGGTGATTTTTGAATAATTTTTTTCTTTTACTATTATTTATTTATTTTTTTTTTGTAAACAAATTATCAAATCAATGCTATACTCTCTTTTTTTAATTTCCCTCCCCCAAAAAAAAATGGGGAGAGTAAATAATCTGATGATGATTTACCAGTGTTGCCAGAAATTTGTAATGAAAAATTTAAGTTTAGAAGTGAAAACATGAAGACCATACCTGGTTCCTTCGGCTTAAAAAATTCTGACATAATTCTACTATGCGCCTACTTAAATTGCCTCTGGAATATTTAGTACGTTTTTAATATAAAGTTTTTGGACGTTGTTGGGTAATTGCAAACAAAACAAAAATCGCACTTTGAAAATAGTAACTCTGCCAACTCGGGGATCATGAACTAATATGCCTTTCATTATCATTACTAAACTAGTATGAGTGTTTCGTACCCACAGTACATTAAATTTTTAGACTACATATTGTTAATTTGTTGTTGCTTTTTCTTTTTTTTCTCTTCAACATTTTAACTGGCTCTTTGATAACCCCACGACTGTAGCTAGTAAAATGCTTATTCCGCCATCCTCCTAATTGTGGCATTTAGTTTTATGTTTTAAACATTCGCAAAACGACCATAGAAACGGCGTTGATGCATGTTTGATTTGAATTATGGCAAAAGCAACTAATTAATTAAAAAAAATAAAATAAATAAATAAAAAAATAAAATAAAATAAAGCAACAAAATATACAACAAAAAAAAAATCATTTCGTTGGAAACTAACAAAATTTACAATAAATAACTGAAAAAATTCTTAAAGCATTACGCGGCGTACAAAATGGAAAAGAAACACAAAAACACTACAATAAAATGTTTAAAATATTACAAAATTTTTAAAACTTATTTGCAATCTTAAAAATAAGTATCATTCCCTGTTTGCAAAAAAATATGAGAAAAATAATAAATTAAAAAGATTCCCTGCTCAAAAGCTGAATAAATAAATAAAGAAAAATATTATATGTATGTATGTATGTACATATTCAAAATATTTGGAACTTTTAGAGAAAAATGCGATTGGATCAAAATGTAACAAGTGAAATAAATTGAAAGTAATAAAGTGTGTAAAAAAACAAAGTGTGTTTTTCAACAATTTATTGTGTTCACAATTTGTTGTAATTATTTTCTGAATTTATTGTTGTTTTTGTATGATCTACACCTAAACCTTGTGGAACAATTGAATTTAATTTAAACATTGATCAATATAATATAGTTGTTAGCATGCCTCGATGACAAATGGAAATTGTAACTTCCTATGTATATAACTTGTGTAAAGATGTAAATGTAAAGAGTTTTTTTTTATACGATTGTGTCATGCTGTGTGTAGGGAACATCTGTCAAAATTTTTCGTCCGATCTCTATATATTTTAGTATATATTTAATAACATTTGTATTTGTTGAAATCCACATATGTAAAAACAAATAGTCAATCAGACTATTGCCTTCTACACACTTCGCATTCATTTTGTTGTCATTTTCTGACGAAATTGTTGAAATGTTTGAAAGGAAATCACAAAAATCATAAAACTTCATACACATATTAAAAAAAAACATAATAGAAGAAATATTACATTTAGAAAAGGAAATAATATCGTTGCATGTAATAAATGAATGAATAGACAACAATTTATTAATAACAGTTTATTCATTTCAATTCAAGAAATATTTTCGTACCACACAATTTACAATGCTGCCAACTATGTACATACGTATTTAATTTACAATCCTCCAAATCTGGTAAATCTACTAAAAACACAATTTTTAGACCACGTTACATCAAATCTAATTGTTTAAAAACAGAATAAAAACTTATTTGGAATCGCGTTAAACCTAATTGCAAAAGCAAAATTCATCGTTACCTTAATATTAAAAGGCCTTAACTAATAATTTAATTTACAGGAACAGGAAACAATTTTATAAAAATTATTTTATGTTATTTTTTTTTAAAAGTCAATTTTTTATTAAGTTCTCTGTTGGAAAACACCAACTTCTTTTTTATAAATTTCGTTCTAAAGTATTATCCATATGAAAATTTAAAAAAAACTCGATTTAAATAGAAAATTAGTTAGACCCTTTCTACATTAGAGCAACGATATGTAAGTGCTCACCTTACCGTTTATTTAAAACTGTCAAAACAATCGCTTAAAAATAAATTAGTGTCGACGGGACGAAAAAAAGTCACATGAAAACTTATATACAATAAAACAATTTTTGTTAAAAATAACCACAACTAATGACAGATGTAAAATTTTCATATGTCAGAAAATTGCTCAAAAGAGTAAACTTCATTAATTTGTACTTAATTTCGTAATTATAATTAATTTTCGCTGTTTACAAATATTTAAAGCTTAACTTAGGACTTTAAACTCTGTAGAATAAATTTAATTTTAATTTTTAAATGCTTTCAATCGATTTTTGTTTTTCACATGCATTTGAATGCCCCGAAGTAAAAACTTTTCTCTTGATTATTGCTGGCGCTTTTGGAAAAGGATTTATGGGTCATTGGCAATTGATTTAAAAAGAACTTTGTCGAAAAGCAAATATGAAACGTTTCAAGTGTGAATTGCAATAAATGACTGAAAATTCTTTAATATTAGAATGCCTGTGGTGATCTGATTGTGGAAGAGGTTCAAAAACTGGTAAAATGGCTGCACTTAATGCCAGAATGATTGTGAGTGGTGCAGTCTGTTCAAAAATATTACTTTTTGTTTTTTATTTCACTTTTAAGAAAATCTTTTGTTATTCAAATTTAAACATTTGTACTCGAAAAAATAATTTCTGTTTGAAATGCATTTCAAAACAAAGGTGAGGGTGGCGATGGCTGAAGTAGTCTGCACGTTGACTACAAAACCAAAAATTTCCTGGGTTCGACCCCTAGTTTCAGACTAAATTATAAAAACTTCTCGCAATTTTCCTAATGCGCATTAGTGTATCTTTGTGTCAGTTGTTGTCGGAAGGTTTCAGTGGCGAAGGGATAGTCACTGGTCAGTGAACAATACCGGATTGAGCTGTTACCAATCGACAAGCACATCAAAACCTCCTCCTTCGTCGGTATTAATTTAATACATCTCCTTAACATCAGAGGCGCTTCAACACTGCTATGGAACAAAGAACGTGCAAACGCAGAGTTGGAAGATAGTGAAGCGTCACCGCCTGCCATTTCTCTAACTATCCCTTTCCTCTAGTTCCAACACAATGCATCGCATATGTAAGGGTCATCTCCATGGTGCTGGTCTAAGATAAAAAAAGTGTCAGAAAAAATTTGCTGAATACAGATTTCTAATCAAGTTTTCATATCAGTAGAGTTTTTTTATTTTTTATTTATGTCACCGCTTAGCCAACAATATTGCCGCTTCTTTAAGGCCTTCTCGTATTTGAATAGTTGTAGCGTTAAATAAGGCTCTGGTGTCTTTATTTCTGTTATATCATATTTATTTTATTTATTTGTTTCTATTATTTTATTGTTTTTAATATTTTCTTAATTAATATGGTTTTTCGACTTTTTACAGTACTGACCTTTATTCTTCCCGTACTTTTACTCACAAAATTTTTTTTCACCAATTACTCTTTGGTTTCGTTCTTTTTTACAATTTAATTTTTCTACATTGTATTGCTTGTGTGTTTCTCACTTTATTCAAAACTAATTTTATTTAACTTTTTGTCGTGGTTTTATTTTTAGAGCGGAAAATATTAAACATTATAAATTATTGCAAAATGCAGTTCATATAATATTTACATAAGTGATGAAAACATTCGATAATAAAATTTAACATAGAGAAAACAAGTAGAATTTTTAAAAGCAACGTTAAAACTACAACAACTTTGGCAGTTAAATACGTGATAAAAATACAATACATATTGAGAGGGTGCTGCAGTTGGGAACCTAAAATTTAAAAGTACATTCGAAATAAAAGTACACTTTGTTCTTCGATAGGTAATATAAATGTAAATATAAAATAATGCATCAAGTTCTTAAATTATATTTAAAAAAAGAAGTTTCAAATTTTCTTTTCATATTAGTAACTCCATCAAAATTGTTTGAAATAATTGAAGCTATAAATTTATAGTTTAGTTCATTCATCCAGATTATGTCGAATGCAATGTTACAGTAATTGGAGTGAAAATTAAAAAAAAAATTTAATGTTGGTTTCAATCTTTATTAGAAAAATTATACGAGAATTTGCGATACCCTCGTTAATTTTTTTTTTTTAAATGTTAAGTAGTAACTATTATTATTAAAAAATCGAATACAAATCTAAATAGTGCTATTAAAATTTCGTTAATTGTTGTTGTCAAGAAGTTCGTCAACTAATTAGATCTTTAATTAATTCATTTGTTTATAGGAGAGAATGTAAAAAGTTTTTGAATTGAAATTTGTTTAATAAAATTAAAATTTATTTGATTTGACGTTTTCCTCAATTTTATTTCACTTAATTATTATTAATTATTATTCACTTAATTTTATTTATTTAATTTTTTCATCGCATATTCATCCTTTCTGTCACATTGTTATTTTATTTATTGCCATTAAGTTGTTTTAGTATCATGTAAATAATTTGCAATGTCCCAATTTGGTTTGTGTCAACCTGTGATATGGAAATAAACTTTGTTAAGTTTCACTTTAAGGCGCAATAACAATAAAAATAACAACAACACTTTTTAAAAGTGATTGGCAAAAGAGCACAACCGCCGACTATGATTTCATGTGAAATTAAAACTGATAAGAATTTAAAAGTCGAAGAAAAATTCAAATAATTTCAGTAACTATAAAAGTTGTACAACTTTTTTTCTTCGGCTTCGCATCATTGAAAATCATAGAATTTTATAATAGTTTTAATAGCAAAAAATAAAATAAAAAATAATGGGATTAGATTTCAGACATCAAGACAAAAAGATATATTTTTCTGAGACGGAAATGTTCATGAAAAATAATTAAATATAAAAAAACAACTGCGACGGAGAGGCGGTTTAGAAGATAAAAGTATTAATTTGCTGGTAAGATCATTGCTGAATTAATTTGTCGCTGTATATGAGCACGCTAATCGCGACTATGCACAGCGATCGCAATTCATCATTTAAGGGCTGATTAGAGTCTTGTCCGAAGTAAAGCCAACGAACAAAAAAATATATCACATAATATATTCCCTACCTTGGACTGCGAAAAATTTAGATTTAAGTGATAATGATAGTGATAGAGATGACAGGTGGTGAAGGGATAGGCAGCGGAAAGCTTCATCATCTTTACAACTTTGCTTTTGCACGTTTTTGTTTCTAGCAGTGTTGCATACCCTCGGATGTCAGAGATGTATTTAATTTTGTAGCTGTGTTTTAGTAGCCATTATTATTAATTATTTTACTTCGTCGGTGCTACACAACACAAACGAAAGAGGGCGCTGTGGTGTTATTTATAGATTAGTATCAGATGAAGCCGGCCAGTGAAACCTTTCGACATCAACTCAAACAAAAGTACACAAATCTACATCAGAAAAAATTCGAAGTGTTATTATGACTTAGTCGAGTACTGGTCTCGAAACCAGGTACCTCAGCCCCATATTTTTTATAACTACAGAAGTTGTTGTATACGAGAGAATTCTTCTTGACAGATCTCGAAAGATGAAGCTAATTGTTTAATGAATTTACATCGAAAAATTTGTGTAATAGAAGTGTTAAAGTAACGATTTTAATTTTATTTCGAAAACAGTTGTACTGATTTCCGTACTTGCTTGCATAAAATGTCATAGAAGTGTATACATTTTGAAATTACATAATAAAAAATAATCTAAAATTTTAGTAGTGCGAACATTTAATTGATATTTGTCGCTTAACGCTTTCATTGTGTTCTCGTTTTTAAATGCAAAAACTTTTAGTTTTTGTCTGATTAGACGAAAAGAAAAAAACAAAATAATTTATTTTAATTTTTACTTCACAAGTTCCCCTGCTTTACCGATGACTCTCTGCTTTAACAAGAGGTGTCATTATCATGACTGTGAAAAAAAGAAAACAAAAAGTTAAATTCATTTGTTTTAAAAATGTTTTTTCACAATTTTGTGCCATTTATTGCGAGTATTACGAAGCAATAGTTAAGTTCCATTATTAATTCATTAGATATAAAAAAAAAATAGAAACGGTTTTAAAATATTAAAAAAAAAATAAAACATTAAAGGTAATTACTTTTCTTATTGTTGATATTTTTATTAAAAATTACCTCATAGAAGTAAATGCCGGTATTTTTAAGTTATTTTTATGGCAAAATTTCTGCCAAACTTGAAACAAAAATTTCATTTGTAAATTAAAACCAAACAAAAAAATTTGTGAATAAAATTTGTAGCCAAAAAATTATTTGAGTATATTTTTACACTATTTACATTACAAAATAAGTATTTTAAATGTGTTTTTGAGGGTTTTTAATTCAGTCTCCTCCTAAAGGTCTCTTTCGATTAAATCATTTCCGTTTTTAAAACAACGACCATAAAATAAACAGTGAAATTAATTTTTCTTTTCGGAAAAAGAAAAAGTAAAAAATAAAAATAAATAAACGAAAACAACACTCCCCCCCAAACAAATGAAATAATAGAAATAGTGAAAATGTAATCTTTTTTACATATGAAAGAAATTAAAAAAAAAAAAAAAAATTATGAAAAAGTGATAATTGTTTGTATATAAAATCGTAAAACAAAATTTCTGTGAAATTTTGCTATAAAATAGAAAATCAAAAGGAGGAAAAATAAATGCTAAAAAGAAGTAAATAAAAATGTATACCTCCGTGCGCCGCATTATACCACTTAATAATGCCGCCAGCAATCGTCCTAATAATCACAATGGTATTTCCTCTTTATCGTCTATCGCAACACCTGTAACTGCCCCAGCCGCTTTAATGGGTTCGGCATTTGATTATCCCCCCATACCAAAAGTCCACAAAGTGTCATCAAAACTACCGGCCAATTATGAAAGAACAGACAAAGTAAGTTTGAGATTAAGAAATAATAATAAGAAATAAAATAAGAAATAATATGATATTAAGCTTTAATTAAACTACTCGTATTAATTAAATAGAGATTTTCATTGAATTAAATATTTGATTGTTTTCCCTATATGATCCAATTAATATTTAATTGCCGAATATTGCTAAAATAATCCAGAAATTTTTTTAATATATACATATTGGTGATAGTGAAATTTTATTTTTGAATAAATTTCAAATCATTCTTCATGGCATATTAAGAGGTGTAGAATAAGTGTTATAATTTTTGGGCACAAAATTTTTTGGTCAGTGAACGAAAAATGGGAAAACTTTTCATTATTGTAACTTAATAACTTATTCACTGACATAATTCCCGTTTTTTTATTTATCATCACAAATATTGCGAAGGAGATACTTCCTTTAGAATGTAAATTCCCTTTATGTGTGCGAAAGTGCTTGTGAAACATGGCTCGAATACGCCATATTATTTCACTTATTTACGGTAAAAAGTACCATTTTATCATAGTTGAAAAAATTTGAACAATCTATTTTTTAAGCTTTAAGGTTTTTTTTCTTTATATATATTATTTTTATATATATTCTCGATATAGTTGAAAAAAACTTTTAATTTTTTCACAGTTCATTCGCACTCAAAGTGATTCGAAGTTTAAATGAAAAGTGCATCAATAATGTTCACTTCTTTCAAACCATTAGAAAAAATCTGAATACACAGAGAAGATCGGTGTTTGGGTGCTACATGAATTAACAGTGAACACTTTTAAAACGGAACGAAATCGAACCATTTCTGAAACTACTTATTGCGGGAGGTAAATAGTGTACTACGTATGAAAATAATGTGCGAAGAAAATCATGCACGAAGCAAAGTGGTGCTTTGAAAACGATGGCAAATTCGGAATTGGCACCAATTGATCGATTCTGATCTCTACTAACAATTAACAATTAACGATATTGAAGCAGGAATTTTTTTTTTTTTTTGTATCTTGGACCAGTGCTCAGGGGCTATCCCCTACATATGCAATGCATTGCACTGGAACTAGAGAGAAGGATAGGGAAGAAACAGACAGGTGGTGAAAATGGTAGAAAGATAGAGCTTAATTCTTGCACAACTTTGCAGTTGCGTGTAAATTATAAAGCAAAGTTGCGGCGTCTCTGATGTTTTTTGACGCATTATTTTTATTGCCAATGGAGGAGCCATTTTCTTTATTATTTTACTTCGCCGACGTTTTATTGCTCAAATACCGACAACGGAGGGTGCTGTAGCACAGAAAACTCAGCAAAAACTTTTTTCTGATTTGACCCGGCTGGGAATCGAACCTGGGTCTTTCTGCTTGCAGAGCCAACACGCTGACTACTCGCCATCAGCACCCCCAGAATTGATCATACGAAAACGTGTTGCGTTCCATTATGATAACGCCAATCCACACACATCGTTGATGACCCGGAAGAAACTTAGGGAGTAAGGTTGAGAAGTTTTGATGCATCAACCATATAGCCCGGACTCTTGCACTTTCAGATTATCATTTGTTTCGATGCCTATATGAAATTCTGTTGAGGCCTGCAAAACGCAGTTTTTCACTCATAAACCCCAGAAGTTTTATGCAGATGCAATAACGGATTTACCTCAAAAATGTCAATGGAACTCTTTCGACCACCCATTATTTGCGATATTCTTCACTATATATAAATGCAAGAAATATTAAGTGTCTTTGATGTCGGCCGACCATAAAAGTTTTAAATGAACGACCCGTCTTCTAATACCATGCAAAACGACACATTCACAATGAATGTGTGCAGTCGTCTCATCCTATTCCATGCACAAACGGCACTAGAGCTGAACGGCTTGTTCAAACTTCCACAAGAATTATGAAGTTATTCAATCTTTTCTCTTGCGCTCACAAAAATATTTCTTAATTTATTGAAATTTTAAAGTTTTTTAAAACTTCACATAGAAATTATGCTTTTGAAATGTAATTTATATTTTAAAGCCGCAGTAAAAACAAAATAATGAAATGGGAAATTAACATATTTAAAGTTTAACTGAATATTTTAAATAACCTGAATAGTTTAGAAAATTTTTTTCCAGCAATTATTATTATAATTTTATTTATTTTGTTTTCAGTTAATATTAATAATTAACATTAAAAAGCAACACGTTTTTGAAAAGAAAATGCAAAAGTAAAAAATGGAAAGCAATTATTCAAATCATCAGCGTGTTAAGACATGAATGCAACAAAAACAAAAAACAAAAGAAAAAAAGAAAAGCGAAGCAACTTTATTGAAATTGTAACAAATACGAATATAAGAGGAAAAATTTTGTTTAATAACTTTATTGCAGTTTTGTTTTTAATTGTACACAAAAATGCCGACAAAAAATTAAATGCTCTAGCAATTAATTATACGAGGGTGATTTCATAATTATCTGATTACGTTGACGGGCTATAAAAACAAAAACGTTGCAATATATGTGACAGCGCATAGAGAAAGGGACCTAAGGGTAAAAAAAAGCAATTTTCACTTTTTTTTTTTTTTGATGTGGACAACATCTGAGCATCGAATGAGACCGATCCCATGCCCCAAAAGTGTTCCCTCCCAGAAATATGCGCGTTTTATGAAAGTGATGGTACACCAAAGATACACGTATTTAAATCTTTAAAATGGCTCTCCTGAACAAAACCGGTTTTTACCCTTAGGTCCCTTTCTATTTTGCGCGTCACATATATTTTTAAATTAATTATAATTTTTGTGTGGCCATTATTGTTCACTATCGATTGGTGTTATTGTTTCTCAAATTTTGCTGCTTGTCAAATTTTCTTTACATGACATGCCAGTCGTTAATGAAGGTATATTTTTCTTAATATTTCGGGTTATCGCTGTAGTGCTTTTAAAAACCCCGGTCTGGCAAGGCTGTCAGCTATTAAATAGCTGTTGTCTATTAAATAGATGGTTTGCCATTTACCAGTAAGAATATGCAATTTAACAACCAAAGAACTCATAAAAACCAAAGTAAAAATTTACTACTGGCAACTTTTTGAGCATTATGGTGTGTTTATAGTCGCCATAAACCACCCACTGTGCAAGGAATTGGCAAGGTTAAGAAGAAATTCAAAGAACCTGGAATCGTTACAAATGTGGTCAGGTCTCATCCATTCTGTGACGGAACCGTTATCGTCAATTCAGAGTGCTATGGCCATATGATAACAGTTTTTTTTGTACTGCATTTGAAGATTATGAACAGGCCGGTGCCACGAACCACACAATACGACCTATTTTAGCATTATTGAGTGAGAAGTTTGCATAACGCGTAATTTCACGGTTCTGTGACAACCATTTTTTTTTATCTTGGACCAGCACTCAGAGGATGACCCCTATACATGGAATAAACGGTTAATTTATTTAATTTTTATTATTTGGTTTTAAGGTTCTAAATTATTAGATGCATTTTTAAATAATACACAGTTTGATAAACTTTGAATAAAAGCTTGTCTGCAGAAACACCGAGGGGTCTAGGCGGGAATTGAACCCACAACCTCTGTATTGATAGACTAATGAAATTGGGATCAATTAATTTTTTTTTATGGATAATGCCAGAATCCATAAATCGCAAGAAATACGAAATATGATTGACAATAGTGGTTGTTCCTTACAATTTTTACCACCCTATTCTCCTATGCTGACCCCGATAGAGAAGGCATTTTCTAATTTAAAATTCCATGCCCGATCATTATTAAGTGATGTTACCATTGAACGTAGCATTGTAAGTGTAATTGAGGAAAGTATCGCACAGATTAATCAAAATGATTATGCGAACTATGTTATGGACATGATCATCCAAATTCCTAAAGCGGCGAGTGGGCAACCTCTCCATTAAGTGTGACTTAATCGATTTTTCTTATTTTTTACTGTTTTTTTTAAGTTTTATTCAATTTGAAAAATGTTAAATTGTATTTGAATAAAGTTTTTCTTAATTTAAAAAAAGTTTGATTTACTTTGGAAAAAATTTCGTTTATTTTGAATAAAATTTCGGTTATTTTAAAAAAGGGTTCCTTAATTTTGAAAAAAGGTTCGTTTAATTTGAAAAAGGGTTCGTTTAATTTGAAAAAGGTTTCGTTTAATTTTAAAAAGGTTTAATTTAAACTGAAAATGCTATATATTGTAATGGGAAAATTAATGAGGTCCGAAGATTACAACCATATTAAGATAAACGCAAATACGTCTAATTGTCCACTAGTGTTATCGATAAAAAATGACTAAATGTCAAAAAAAATGTAAAAAGTTTTAACTTAAAATTGATGTTTGGAGCTTAAAATCTTTTACATGTTGACAACTTAGCGATTTATGAACAATGTCTGCGATTTTAAGCTTTTTTGATCCTACATTTTTCTTTAGCGTTTTTATTAAATGACGATAAGGAGGCAACACTTAAAAATGTAAATAATATATTGTATTTGTTTCTTTCTGGCTTTGTTGTCCCTTTCTATCAATTTTATATTAATTAATGAAAAATAAATGTAGTGCTTGTACGGGCTTGCTTAAGGTTGGAATTAGAGTTGGGTTCATGAGCTCTTTGAAGTGAGCGCTCTTTTCAGTTCAGCTCTTTTTGGTGAGCTGGTTCGTTTAGTTCGTTTAGTTCGTTCAGTAGATCCAGTTGACTTTTAGATCATTTGATTTTTATGCTCAGTTGAATTTGTCGCTCAGTTGATTTTGTTTCTGAACTGATTTTTTAGCTCATTTGATTCAAATATAGCACCAAGGCAGCTTTAATCAGTAGTCGAAAGAGAAAATATGTTTTTCGTGCTGAAATTTGTTATTTTAGGGAAATTTGTGAAATGTTTTACATAGGCTAATAACGGGTGTCCCAACAAGAACGCAAGATTTAAATGACTGATGCATCAATTGAATTGTTTCTCTGGCTTTATGACATGTGGCGCCGTCTTGTTGAAACCATATGCCCTCCACATTCATTTCTTCAATTCTAGGCACGAAAAAACTGGTTATCATTTCACGATACCGAACACCATTGACTGTTTGCGCTTGACCTGCCTCATTTTCATAAAAAAAGGTCCAATGATTCCTCCAGCCCAAAATCCACACCACACAGTGACACGTTGAGGATGCATTTGCTTCTCGCGAATCACTCGAGGATTTTCCTCACCACAAATGCGACAATTCTGCCTATTGACGAAGCCATCAAGATGGAAATGGGCCTCGTCACTGAAGATGATTTTATCGGCAAAATCAGCATTTTCATGTTGTCTCTCCAATACCCAATTAACGAACTCCCTTCGCTGTCCATGGTCAGCTGGCTTCAGTTCCTGAGTCAATTGAACTTTGTATGCATGAAGATTGGAGACACCAATTTGCTGAGCTCGGTGTCGAATTGAGGTGGATGGATTGAGCGACATCATCACGTACAGCTGCGACATTTTCGGTCGATCGACCTGGTCGAAAGCGCGTTGTTGTCTTTACATCATTAACAGACCCAGTTTCGGCAAATTTATCCATTAATCTCTTTACAGTGTGACCCCAAATTGATCGCAATTTTCGAACTGTAGCGGCAAAACTTTCACCATTTTGGTAAAACAATTTCACAATGAGAATGCGTTGTTCATTCGTCTAGCGCCCCATTTTTACTAGCCTCGTACCTTCTACTAGCAAACAATAACAATTGTTCACATGTCAAACAATGACACTTCGAATGGCGCCAAATTTAAATCTTGCGTTCTTTTTGGGACACCCTTTATAAATATATAAAAAATTTTAATAAAATGTAGATTGTTATTATTCAAGTACCGAAACTTACATCAAATAAATAAAAACTACAAGACATTTATTTATTTAAGAAAAAAAATGGTGTTTGCCCTAAATCGCCAATGACGTGAAATATCTGGCATCTGGCATCACACACATTTTATTTAAAAAAATTTTTTGATTCTGGTAGCACCATGGCAAGCGCTCTTCAAAAAAAGTGAACGCTCAGAATAGTTGGAGTATTTGAGAACAACCATTCGTCAGGTTATCGCCGAGATACCGCCTCTAGCGTTATCTTGAGGTGGTAATTTGAATGACAATCGCATTATAATAAAATAAAAGTTTAACCGAAATCATACTATGTGTGTTTTATTTAACTCTCATTTTGAAACCGAAAAATAGATAATCTGTTATTAATAAAATTAAATTGGAAAAAATTAGCTGGAAAAATTCTTACAATTAATTTCATTAAAAAAAAACCAAAACTAGTTCTTGCATTAAATATTCGAAAGAAAAATCTAAACAATCCGGAAACACTTTAAATAATAAAATGAGCTTTCAAGTATTAACGGCTGTAAGTAATACTTCATTCACGCTAGAAATACGAATAATAATTCCTATGCTATTCTTTTAATTACCCTATTTGATTCATTGAGTCATGAGTTGCTTTGATCTTTAACTCAAGCCATCATCATCAGCGTCAGCAACATTATTGTCTGCATTTAGTCTTTCTACAGTGAATGAAAGTACTCTCGTTGGTGATTGCAAATGCGTGAAAGTAAATTAAAATAGTTGAACGAGAAAAATGAAAAACTGAAAGAAAATAAATAAGAAAAAGATAACTAAAACATTGTGTGATGTGTTTTCCTTTCTAAGTCAGCTTATCAAGCAACATCCTTTCAAATAAATAAAAAATGACAATTTCCGCAAAGAAAAAATATGTTAAAAGTTGGTGAGGAAGTATTAGAGAATATGAAAATGTTTACAATAGAAAATAGAAATGAATAAGATGAACAACGTCTATTAACAGTTTTATGAGAAAAATAAAAATATTAAAAGAGCAGGGCTGGAAAATTGCATACGTTTTATATTGAAAGATGTGTGTTCAAATCCGACACCAGCCATTAATTTAATTTGGTGTCGATGATTAATGTACATCACAACGCCCCCATTCGTAGGTATTTGAGTTCTGAAAATGCCTGCGAAGAAAATAGTAAAAAAAAATGTCTTCTAATTTAATAACAGAGACACTGCAACTCTACTTTTCAGACGTGTAAAACACGCAACACCAGAGTTGTGTAAAACTTAAGCCCTCCTCTATAACTTCAGCAATTCTCTCTTAACTACAGTATCGCAAGCATACAATGTCCAAATTGTCGGAAGGCATCTTAATTGCCTGAGCTTGACTTGCTATGAAGTTTTTTTTTGCACAACCGTTTTTATATATTGGCATGCAGGAAAAATACTCCAGAATTTTAGTTTTGATTCACAAATGATGTAGTAGCAACAATCCATATACTCGCACATATCATATAGATAAACAAATACTCCGATTTCTGCAGGAAATTGCTCGATTCCTAAATTTGGAAGAATAGTTCGGGCGACTGCCTAAACGCAAGTTGCAATGCATATTTCCAATACACAGACGCATACATAAAATTTCCGGTGATGCCTAATGTTTGAAATCAATTGATCGGCCTTTTATTCATTGAAGGATATTGCGCATTGGAAGTTCAAATTTGAGGTATCTGAAAAACACCAAAATTATGTAATAAACAGACTTTTTGAAGAGTTTGTCGCACGATTTCACAAAGAACCCTTCGTAGATGAAGTGTTAGTCGTTGTTTGGTGTTTCTCAGTACTTCCCAAGAAGCATAAAGACAGAGATACATGCGGTTCATTGCTAATCCATGTTGTAATGCAGCAGCGACGTTTATCGGCGGTTTGTAATTATTTATTCCAAGATGTCAGGACAATAAACAACTAGTGGTAATAAAAATATCACAACTTCTCTTTCTCTCCTCTTCACAATTTCAGAGTGTTAATTACAGCAGTCGATTGGAATTGAAATTAAAAAAAAAATTAAATTTATTTCATTGGGCATCAAATGACGTAATTTGGCTCCGGGCATTTGTGATGTTTTATATTAAAAAACAGAGCTTTCAAGATACTCTGCTCTCGCTTCCGGTATATACATATCGGTACGTATATATAAATAAAAAATCGACCACTTTACATTTCCATAAATATAACCTTTTGAGAACCAAACGTGTTTTTCTTTCTCACTTCTAGAAAAAAGATTTCTTTTTGTAAAAATCTTTATATTCCCGCAAACCAACGTGTTTTAATCGTTAAAACATTTTATCAAAATCAATCGTCGATTACTGTGACGATGAGAAAGTTACGTGAAATTTTTGGACGAAACAACGTGCCAACAAAACGCACTATTTATCGTGCAGTGAATGATTTCGAAGAAAGGGGTACGGTAGGTGATATGGCCAAGCATGGACCACAACGTACTGCAAGATCGGCTGAAAACATTACTACTGCTCAATAAAGTGTTCAAAACAATCCATCAACTGCAATTCGACGCCGTGCTCAGGAGCTTCGTCTTCAAGGAACAACTTTAGCCACACTTTTTAACGCCACAACTGCATGCTTTGGGCTTGATTAACATGTGGTATCAACAAGACGGTGCCACATCGCATACAGCCACGATTACAATGGAACTACTGCGAGACCTCTTTCCGCAACAAGTTATTTCAGGAAATGATGATGTTGATTGGCCTCCACGGTCGCCTGATTTGACTGCTCCGGACTTCTTTTTGTGGCGATATCTGAAAAGCAAGGCTTATGCAAACAAACCAGAAACGCTTGAGCAACTCAAACAAAATATTCGTGATGAAATTAATGAAATACCGCGTGAAATGTGTGAGAATGTAATGAAAAATATGCTCAAAAGGGGTTCGCATTTGTGAGGCTAACAGAGACGGACATTTATCTGATATTGTATTCCATACATAATTGCCGACATTAAATAAAACATTTATCAATATAAGATCCATTCTCTTTCATTTAATCAAAAATTATAAAAAAAAAAACAAAGTAGTATACCTTCCCGACGGACACCCTGTATATCTAACAACTCTTAATATATTAAGAATAAATAATATCGCTTTTACTGAATTCACAAACTCCCACCTCAAACAGAAAATAAAATGTTTGACTTTTACAATAGTTTTCCAATTTATGTCACAAAGTTGCTAAATTGATTTTATGAAAAAAAAAAATAAAAACGCAACTGATTTCAAGTTAAACGACTTTTTATTAAAATGTTTTGCTGTACAAGTGCAATGTTTCCTATTGATGGTTTTAGATGCCATGCAATAAAATCATGGTCTCCGTTAGGAAAACGTCACATGTAGTTCATTTTTCGACAGCAGCTCCCACAATACAACTTTCCATAATAAACAACAAAGAAATTCACAAAGTGTAGCTACTATTGTATCTGTGGTATGTGCTAACAATTTACAATAAAAAACAAATTTTATATGATACTACAACTTTTACTCATGCATATGTTTTCAAAGGGTGGCGATGGCCGAATTAGTTAGCACTTCACATCGGAAGGTTTCAGTGGTGAAGGCATAGTCACTGGTCACGAACAATACCGGCTTACGCTGATACCAACCCACAGGCACATCAGAGCCTGCTCCCCCGTCGGTAATGTGTAGCACCAGCGAAGTAAAATAATTACTAAAAATGGCTAATAAAGCAAAGTTTCAAAATTGAATATGTCTACTTGACATCAGAGGCGCTGCAACACTGCTATAAATAAAAAATGTACAAAAGCAGAGTAGTAAGATAATGATAAGATTCTATCATCTCTCTCACTGTCCCTAACCTATAGTTCCAGCACAATGCATCGCATGTGTAGGGGTAATTTTTTTTTTTTTTGGCGTGTGAGGTAGGGTTGAAAATGCCTTCGCACTTACAGAGACCGTCGTCATCTGCGTCGAGTGGTGTTGCCACTAAAAAATTCCCTCCTCCTCCTCTGGGTAGATTCCTCCCCGGGACCGCTTTCCTTCGGGAAGGCCCAGAGCCACGTCCCAATCAGAACCACTCTCACTCACCCACGTCTGGGTCCGCTAAGTCCGCAGCCGGCGCCATGGTCCCGGCCCGTATCGTCTGGTCCCCGTCAGAGGGGGCCCCGCTATGCAGCAGCGCATCGAGGTCCCTCTTCTTCCTCCGCAGAACGTATCCCACGTACTGCGCCACAGCGTCCCAATTGTCCTCGCAATCGAGCATCCTCCCTATCACGGTGGCAGGAGCGAACCCGCTGCGCCATTGCACCTCTCTCAGTATGCCACCTGGTGCAGTCGAAGAAAGTGTGTTCTGCATCATCATCCGTAATACCACAGTAAATGCAGTCGGGACCATCTGCCCTGCCCATCCGCTACAGGTACTTTTGGAAGTATCCGTGGCCCGAGAGGAATTGTGTCAGGAAGTAGTTAACTTCCCCAAATTTCCTCCGAATCCATACTTCCACACAGGGAATGAGCCTCGCCGTATACCTGCCGACCGTGTCCGCGGTCCACCTGTCCTGCCATCGCCGACAGTTTGGGGTCTCAGACCAATAGCACCAACACCAGGGCCCTACCCCCCCGAGTTCCAAGCCTCCCACCGCTCGCGCGCCAAGAGGTCTATGGGTATTTCCCCACATATCACCAGGACCGCAGCGACCGAGACCGTGCGGTAAGCCGAAGCAACCCTAAGGGCCGCCGTCCGCTGTACCGCCTCGAGCACCCTGCGTTTGGTTCTCTCACCCAATACATTTCCCCAAATCTCGCTCCCTGTGTAGGGGTCATCATCCCCTGTGTACTGGTCCGAGGTAAAAAAAAACTACTCTATGTATTTTATTCATGACAAATTCCTTTATTTTTTTTATCATGAACCAGTGCTCAGAGGATATCCCCTACATATGTAATGCAGTGCACTGGAACTAGATAGAGGAATAGGGTAAGTATAGACAGGTGTTGAAAGTGGTAGGAAGATAGAGCATAATTTTTTTTGTTTATCTTGGAACACTCAGGAGATGACCCCTACACATGCGATGCATTGTGCTGGAACTAGAGGAAAGGAATAGTAAGAGAAATGATAGGAGGTGAAGCTTCACTATTTTACAACTTCGCTTATTTGCTCATTCTTTGTTTTATAGCAGTGTTGAGCGCCTCTGATGTCAAGGAGACGTTATAAATTTTGAAGCTTCGTTTTTAGTAGCCATTTTTAGTAATTATTTTATTTCGCCTATGGAGGGCGTTCTGATATGGCTGTGGATTGGATACTGTTCAGTGACCAGTGACTCTGCCTTTGCCACTGAAGCATTGCGACAACAACTGACACAAATGCATATCTGGAAAAATGCGAGAAGTTTTTATGATTTAGTCTGAAACTGGGTTTGAACCCAGACAAAAATTTTTCCTTTTGTAGTCAACGTGCAGACTACTTCGACCATCGCCAACCTCAATTCTTGCACAAGTCTGCTGTTGCGAGTTAAATATAAAGCAAAGCTGCGGAATCTCTGATGTTATTTTTGACGCATTTTTTAGCTTATTTATTTATTATTTTACTTGGCCGACGTTTTATTGCTCAAATAGAGACGAAGGAGGCTGCCCTAGCACAGAAAACCCAGAGCCAATACGCTGATTACTCGTCATCAGCATCCCAGAACTGCACGAACTTTAAGCCCATTATAAACAAAAAATGAAATTGCTGTAACTTTTGTAATACATCGCTCTATTATCATTCGTTTAGCGTTAAAATCGCTTTAACTAAAATCTGATCTTTTATGATTTGAATTTATTGTATGAATTAATATAATGAAGTTCGATAATAAAAATAATAATGCTTTATTAGGAAGATAACTTTATGTATTTAAATTCGTGGCTGTCACAGCGAGCAGATTTTCCCGTTCGGGAACAAATTTTAGTGATACGATTGCTTTTCAAAAATGAAATGAAACTGATTCTGTTACAAGTTATTGGTGATGTCTCTCCTTCGTGAGTCCAAGTTGTGAATATGCTTGTGGTTACTGAAAAGCTTAACTGCTTGAGTATTAAGACTACGGTCAGACCCTTATTAGAGAATAATTTCACGGTATGTCCATGGTCCGTGATGGAAACGCGCATTATCCACTGACAACGACTACTGGGCAGTATTAGAAAACCTTTTGTAACAGGAAACATTTTTCAATGAAATTTATTTACATATTTATTCTTTCTCTTTCCAACGGTTTTTTTTCATTATTTGATTTTTAATTAAATACATTTTAAACTTCAATTAACATTTTCAAAATGTTTTTTCTTGTTTAGTTAATTATTAAATCATTGCAATAACAATGTGTTTTCAGCCATTCATTTATTTAAAATTTTTTTCTCAACAAGAAAACTCCAACTCAGTGTGCCTGTTGTCTACCTGTCATTTGAATTTAATTTCCACCACAAAAATCGTTATAAATTTATTTGTTATTTTTGTGCCACTTGCCACATTGCAAAAACTATTAATTTTCTCTTAGACATTTATTTAATCTAATATTTATTTCTGTGATTTGTTAGCAACTTAACTTCAGTTTTTCTTTAAACTTTATTTGTTTGGACGAATTGTGGCAAGTTAGACTTTGTTGCATACGACATGATCAAGACGCTTGCTTGCTTGCAACAGATAATTTATGCTTTAAATGATTTCGTTTTAATTGTACTGTGGGTCTGTGCATTTGTCACTACATTGTTTTTATTGAGTTAAAAATAAATTTATATTTTTATTTCTTTATGTTTTTCCTCTTTTTATTTTTACCCATTCCCTTTGAAATGCATTAATTTTTGATTTGAAGACGCAAGTGATGTTAAATGCGTAAAAATACGTACATACATATCACGCTCGCTATTCTGAATATTAAATAATCGGGAGGTTATATTATAAAGACGGGGACAGAAATTTAACACGGACAGTAATTATTGCTCACAAGCAACTACCGCATTTTTTGCACATGCTGAAAACTATCCATAGGAAACTCAATCAAAGAACAAACTTTTTCGTTGCGTTAAAAGTATAAACGTAAATATATGTACATATCGAGCCTTTGGTGCAATACCGTAGTAATTCAAAATTTTAATTTTTTGAGCTGGGTATGCAGAAATGATCTTTAGGGAAATATATATCTAAAGGAAAATAGATTATGGTTCTATCTTTAACTGTTCAGATTCTACAGCTACAAATGGCTTTATTGCCTCCAGCTATTTCCAACAATATTTATTTGCAATTATGAAACATTTCCTTTATGACAAGAAATTTACAAACAGAAAACATTACAAAACATGCCTCTTTATTTCAAAACTTTTAAAAAAATAACTTTTGTAAACGAAAATACTATCAAAAAGATGGCTCAAAACTTCAAATACATTTTTCTCAGTTCACGATTTTTTGAATTACGACGGTATTGCACCAGTAGAAATTCTCAAGGCGGACAAGTGAAGTTCACACTGCATTCGGCAGCTTTTTAATCGTTAATTTCCTGAAATTTCCCATATGTTTTGTGTTTGTAAATCAACATTTTATATTCTCGCCGAAGTGAAGAAAAATGCCATAAAACGAGCCCGTATAGCAATCAATTGTGACGGCGCTTATTTGGCCGATATCATCTTCTCGACTTGACCAATAAAATTCTAAAGGTTCAGATAAACATACTCAATAAACAGAATCGAAGTTTTGCATTTAGAAAAAAAAAATGAGAGCCAAACACCATCGGATGACTTCTTTTGGCCCAACTTGTATAAGAATGTGTAAGGGCGAAAAATTCAGTTGTTTTTTGTATATTCTTCCAATCCAATTATTTTTAAAAGAATAGTTTTTTAATTATAAAAAAATATACACAGATTTTCTTGCTCGCAACTTAATATTAAATTTTTTTCTTTTGTCTTTTCTTTTTTAGGTATGTATTGAAAGACCTAATCGTATATTTGTAAGTATTTTAAACACTACCAGTTATACTAATATACAACGTACGGAAACATCATTAGCGGAACTCACTCTTTGGTGCAAATCATTTGCAATCATTGCGAACAGTGCAAATCTAACATAAAATGCAATACCACAAAAACAAAATACATGTAACCGCGATTTGCACCTCTTCATCCAATTTGCACCAAAAAAATTCATTGCAAGAAACACAAAAATATGCTAGGCCAAAATATGCTAAACCAAAACAGCTGACTACATAATTAAAAATAAACAATTAGATAACTGAGTTCGTAAATTTTTATATCGGTGGCGCCGTCACACAATTTGCCCCCAGAACTTTTAATTTTCATTTACGGTTGGTCAAAAAGTAAAAATCAGAAGTTTCAAGTAAAATCTTAATAATTAATCAAAATTTTCATAAAATTATTAAAATGAAATCTGATAATTATTTGTATTAATTGACAGGAAATTTAATTATAAGGCAAGTAAGAGGGCTATATTCGACTGTGCCGAATCTTACATACCCTTCACCATATGAGCATTTTACGTTTTGCCGATTTTCGTGCGTTTTGGCGTTTTTATTTGTTTTGGCAACTTTTTGCGTTTTGGCAATTTTCCCGCGTTTTGGCAGTGTTCTTGAGCTTTGAGGATTTTTTTGCCACCTAACGTGAAGGGTATAGAAATTAAAGTAAACTAAACTTAATAGAAAATGGTGATTCTGCGTAATATATCTGCACATATTGATATCATTGAAAAGCTTGTCAAGATGCGTATTAGATGCCAAAAAAAATGTTATCTCAAGCATAAAAAGTTAAATTTTGGATATCATTCTTATGCACGGAATCAAAATCTTATGAAGGAAATTGCAAGAGATATGAAAAACTTCTTATCTTCTAAGAATTAAATTTCCTACAACCTAATTTACATTTTATTTTATTTGGAAGTGCTTTCATAAACCAGAATTGTTCCCTTTCATTCGCTGTAGATTGAGCAACGGCGTTATGATATTGAAAGCGGCTAACTTTTTGCCGGCGTTAAAAATTTTAGCATAGTTTGTGCAATAAAATTATAGTAATTACACAACACAAAAAATAAAATTTAATAAAAATATGAATATTGAAGAACCATAACCATAACCAAATAACAAAAAGTGGACGGACGATGATTGAAAAAGATTTTGGATTTCTTAATTTTTACAATTTATTTATTTACTTTTTGTTAAAAATGCAAGCAGTCAGCTGTTATCAAAAATTTGATATGCTTATAAAACAGACACTCACGCTTCGTTGCAAAAAACTGTAGCATATTTGCATTTTTTGTTAGTATGCACCAAAGTCCGCTATTATTTTGTTATTTATTTATTTACACTTTACAAAGTAAATTTTGTTTATATGGATGTGTAAATGCAAAATATGTGCTGCCAAATCGGTGCCAAAGAACAGTATGTGGATGCATTCAAATGCAAAATCTAGGAAGTTCACATGAGCATTTCGAAAATTTTAATTTTTTTAATCGGCTTTAATTTGTCAGAGGAAATATTTGAGCGCAAGTCAGATTTAGAAATCCCCTTAGAATTTATCAGTGACAAGATCGGCTAAAAGTAGGCATCGGTGATTTAATGTTTTACGCAATTTTTTCCATGCAATGAAACGAAAATATTGTGTTATTTATTTGAGCAATCTTTAGGTGAAATTCCTTTACGCTTGGAAAATCAAATAAAAGCGTTTCGTATTATTTTGTTTACATGCGAAATATTGCTTTAACTTTCTTTACCGAATAAGGACTTGTAGCTTGTGCAAAGCTATGCGCCGCCCATAGTGATGCCTTATCTATCGTTAATCTCTTCATCCAATGCGGTTTTGAAGTCTGTACACTGGATTAATTTTATTTGCTTTCACATGGTCTTTATGGTTACTGCATTTCCTGGAATATGTTTGCGATTTTATTTCTCTTTCAAGTCAATAAAATACGTAAAGTACAGGGTGGCCCAAAATGATCAAAAGTGTTTGTGTTCAAAGAGTCATTGTGTACCTCGCAGTGTGCGCTGTGGCTCCATTCAGTTGGAACCATACTTGCGGATGGTTTTCCACGGCTAGCCTTAAAAAATTTTCCAACAATGTCCGATATCTAACACCAGTTATGGCAACGGCGACACCGTGTTCATTTTCAAAACAATATGCTCTTTTTTCCTATTAACGAATTCATTCAATTGAAAATGGGGCTTCGTCGAGATAAAGTTCAACGATTTTGGCACCTTGTTCAATTGTCTACTCATCCACTTTAAATTCGCCAAGTCTTCTTTAGAAAATACGGAAAACAAAAAAAAAAATACAATAAAAAAAGACAAAGAATTCAAATACTATCGCTCTTTTCGGCCACCCTGTACTTGTTATTGCCACTGGTTTTTTTATGTACTTCGATCTATTTAGGGAAAATGGCTATTGTTTTCTCTATTTCTTTTACCTTTTTCATATTTTTTTAATGGGGGCTTGAAAGCAAAACATGTAAACATGGTTTTTGCCAATAAACAACCATTTCTGACTTTAATGGTTTTTATGCAATTAAAATTAAGTAAAATTTTTAACTGGAATTTTTTTTATTTAGTTTTTACAGTGAATGAGTACCTTTCCGAAAGACACTAAAATCAAATTGATTCTTTTTTTAAATTTGCTGAGTTTAATTTTTTTAATAACTGAATTAGAAATTAATTTTCCATTAAATTAATTATATTTTTTTTATTCTTTATTTTGCTCTTGTGGGCAACTTAACACCTTCAAGTTTATCTTTTTGGGTAGATTAATTACTAAAATTACTTCATTTCGTAAAATGAAACTTCAAATACCGTCACTAATTACCTGCTTAAGTTCTCTACCACGCGAAGAAAAAAAAAATAGAAGAGAAAACCACACACATCATAAATGTAACTCTGTTAATTTATTTAACCACACATTTAGTAGGGAATTAAGCAGATAAAGAAAAAAAAAAGTCAACTCACATTTCAAATGTCAAGACCATGGTTTGTGAATACAAAAGTGTGCTTCAAAAATTCAAAACTTCTTCAAAACTTTCTTAAAACATCATTGTAAAACAAAAACACCAAAAATACAGCCATTCACAAACTTTTATTTATTATATCGAAATTCCTGTGAAAACATTTTGGTTTGGACTATATATGCTGATGCCAGAGTAGTAGTTAGCGTGTTGACTCTATAACCAGAAGGAGCCCGACCCGGTCAAGTGAAAAATTTGTGTGGTATAAAATTCTTCTTCGTCGTTATTCGAGCAATACAATAATAATTAAAATGACTTCCATTAGCTTAAAAATAATGCGTCAAAAATAACATCAGAGACGCCGCAAAATTTCTTTACAATTAACACGCAACTGCTCTATCTTCCTACCAGTTATACCACATGTAATGCAGTATTTTTTAAAGTCAGGTAGTATCAAAAGAGTTGGATTATATCAACTTTCCCATTATACGAGGTCTGTGAATTTTGAATTTCTTTGAAAAGTATTTATTTAATCATAAATAGACATATTGTTCCCTTCAAAGTAATCCCACTCAGATATAATGCACGTACGCCAGCGCTTCTTCCAATTCTCGAAGCACTTCTGAAATGCGTTTTTCGGTATGACCATCAGCTCGTTCTTGGATTTTGACTTTATCTCATCCATAGTGGCAAAACGCTTTTCTTTTATTAGTCTCTTCAGTTTTGGGAATAGGACAAAGTCGGAGGGAGCCAAATCTGGTCAAGAAGGTGGTTGAGGCATGATTAGCGTGTTGTTTTTGGCCAAAAAATCACGAACAAGAATTGATCGTGATGCAGAATCCATGATTTTTTTTCCAACAATTCCGATCGTTTGAGCCGTATTGCTTTACGCAAACGTTGCATAACTTCCTTGTAGTATTCCTTATTAGCCGTACCAACAGCTGGCAGGAACTCATGATGCACCCCGCCATTGTAATTGTATATATATATATGCATTGATAGGAAGATGAGCAAGACAAAGTGAGATAGTAGGCCTCAATTCTTATTTTAACGCCAAAAATTTTAAGCTAAAGACGAGCGTTTTATTTATAATTTTGATGCACCGGCGTTTTATTGCTCAAATACCGCGCTGCCATCATAGACACATCGGAAAAACTTTTGGTTTGGCGGCGTATCGAACACACGATCTTCTGGTTATAGAGTCAACAGACACAATAAATAAATTAACGAGAAAAATACATATGTATCTCGAATGTTATGCCTTGTGCACACTTGTAATTTATTTTATTGTACGTATGTTACCAAATTTAATAATAATAATTAAAAAATTTCATTAGTGATAGAGATTTTGCTTTAGCGAGTTACAGAATAATATTGAAATCTCGAATCACACAAAAAACGATTTATTTACCATTGGGTAAATTTTGAACCAGGAAAAATAGTGTTAGCACGCAGCTACAACTTCGAATTATCAATGTGGTATTCTCTAATAATTTAAAATGAATTCAAAATTCTTAGTATCATCATCACCTTTTTTCTTTTCCTTGTAATGTAATCAGTATTTAGGGTCTCTTTCACCAAACATATTTAAACACAATTTAATTTAATTAATGATCTTTATTTAAAGTATGTTTAAAAAAATTTTATTTTCACCAACTGAAATAATGAAATACAAGAAAGTATGGTAACGCTCTGATATTTAATATGATAGCGTCAACTTGCAGCTTTTTAAAAGCTGATTAAAAGATGTTTTAAAGCTGTTTCATGCTGTTTCATGCTGTTGCAAAATCAATATTTAAATGCAGAGTGCTGGCTGCTTAAACAGTATTTAAATATTCAATGAGTATATCTAGATGAAAATGAAAATCGACATTTAAATATGAATTGATATTTAAATAGAATTGGTGAAATAGGCTTTTTTGTTTTCCTTGTAATGTAATCAGTATTTAATGAGTAAACCAAAAAAAATAATAGTTAAATTTTTACCAATTAACTGCCTGTTTTTAGATAACGAAAGAAAAAATTCTGTTGTGTAGTAAGTCCTTGTTCAGTAATTTTATTTTCTTATTTCATAAATTTAATGAAGACCACAAAATTTTCAAATGGAAAAAATCGTGAAATTTTTTCAATCAAAACTGTTAATTGTTGCTACGAATTTCGTGACGGGTTGAAGTCTAATTATTACTTAATTTGAATCTTGATTTTATTTTCTTCTATGTACATATATTAATTTTCATAATGTTAATAGTTCTTTCGATTTTTTTTATTTTTTTTTTTATCTAGGACCAGCACTCAGGAGATGGACTCCTACAAATGCGAAGCATTGTGCTGGGAACTATAGGAAAGGGATAGTAGGAGAAACGACAGGAGGTGAAGCTTAATTAATTATTTTGCAGCTCTGCTTTCGCACGTTCTTTAGTTTTTTATACTCGTAGCAGTGCTGAAGAGCTTCGGTTTAGTAGCCATTTTTATTATTATTTTACTTCGCCGGTGCTACACAATACCGACGAAGGAGGGCGTTCTGATGTGATTGTGGATTGCTATCAGCTGAAGCCGGTATTGTTCAGTGACCAGTGACTATGCCTTCGCCACTGAAACCTTCCGACAACAACTAACACACTAATGCACATCAGAAAAATGCGAGATGTTTATTTTTATTTTAAAAATTTTTTTGTCTGAAACCAGGTCTGTTTTTTGGTTGTGTAGTCAACGTGCAGACTACCATCCATCGTGACATCGCCACCCCATAAATTGTATAATGTGTCGTAATATTAAAAAAATAAATAAATAAATTAAAACCGAATGATATGATGCTTAGAAAGTATTGTAGTGAGGAGAAATGAGAATTCAAGAAAAGTATAATTTGAAAACATGAAGCGCATTCCGAATGTTTCATATGCATAACAGAAAAGCCCATATTTCATTGGAAAACGGTTATAAATCTATTAGAATGACACTATTCTGTGCATTATTTCTTCAATTTTGGGAAACTCTGTGCCGTGCTAAGTTGGCATTTCGTTATCGTTACTTTTGCAATAGAATTAAAACAAAACATTTAATTGCAACCATATAATTTTTTCAAGCCTAAATCTAAATGTGAACATCATCTGAAATTTAACATTATACAACGTACGTTTCAGTCAGATAATCACCAGCCATCACAGAAAAAACAATACGAATTAACAATACTTTTGATTTCGAACGCATGTTGTAAAACGAAAGTTGTATACAAGAAATGGAGAAAAACGTAAAAGTTCAAGGTGATTTAATTGGACGAAAGTCGAAAGAAACTGCATTTTCACACGCAATTTTCTTAATGAAAGAAAATTTTTTTTCAAAGGTCGTTCGTAGATTAAAAAAGAAAAAATTGGAAAAACTAATCATGAATTTCAAATGAAATGAAGATTGAATGATTATAAGTTTGTAAAATCAAATGAACATTAATATTAAATACAAGACTATTTTTTAAGTTGATTTGGAACTAGAAATATAGGTTATGGGAAGGAGTGTAGACGGTGTAGCGTTTGTGGACATTTGATTTGATATTTGCAATATCCGAATTAACTAAGGAGATTCTGCAGAGAGCATATGAAGAGTTGTGCTAAAAATTAACTTGCTATTTTCATTAATAAAAAAACCGGACTATTCGGCATTCAAGAAAGAACCATTAACAAAACCGACAGCCATAACACTGTTTTTACAACCGGTCTGATCATTCTAATAACCACACAGGATGCAGCAGTTTCGTTAATGCGTCTGTGCGTAATAACTCAGTGTGTCATTCATATTTTGCCACATGGTCCCAATAACCGCCACTTTAGGTTTCAATGGCAAGTGGTGCTGGAAAGTCGTTAAGATGAATTATAAATAAAATAGTTGAACTACTGAACTTTGCTGCACCCCAGAATTTTTTCTTAACTCATTCGAAGAGACACCTATTTACTATAGTAACGCAATATAAATCGAGGGAAGCAATCATCCAAACAAGAAGCAACAAATTTTGACGAAAGGTCCATGCCCACACTATGAATTACTTTGGGCAAATCGGGACACAGCTTACTTTCGCCCAAAGAGTGTATGAACTGACCGCTTCACCGAAAGGGAATCTACGAGTAAACAAAACTCCGAATTGCTGGCGAGTTTTATTTTTTTTTTGTCTGGAATGTTTTTTCTTATACTTCATCTACAAAAAAAAAAAAAAGAAATGTCATAATTTCAAGTGACTGCCATTTTTAGATGTCGATAAATGTCGCATGATGTTTGGCGCCATCTGCTAAAATTATGACATTGTTTTGCCTCCATGAGTGTGCATATTCAAAGTTTTAGTTTTAAAACCGACACCTCTTAATATGCACTACGAACCTATTGTTGTCACAAAAAGTTTTGAAAAATATTTTTTAAGCATTCCCTTATAATTTAACGGTCATGACAAAGAGTGGGAAAATGAGAGGGTATGTATCCCCCAATTTTTTTGTAACTTGGAACTCTTGAGGAGAGTTTTTGGGGTAGTAAATGGCATCAATGGCAAAAGGTTATTTTTTTAGGTGGTACAGGAATAAAAAAAACAGTCTTTTGCCACCCAAAAATAATCGTTTCCCATTGAATAGAATAACAATTATAGCAAATTTCCTTGATATCAGAGACCGACAAGAAAATTCATATTGGTTTGGCTTGGAATTTGATGTCCTCACATCTCACCAGCGCGAGCTAGATTTTTATTTTAGACCCATAGTTTCTTGGGGAAATTTTCGTAGAATTTTTCGTGGATTACGTTTTCGGATTAAATGTGCCGAATTCATAAGTTACATGTATTATGTATATGTTGGTAATTCTGCTAATATTCGGCCTTATTACGAGTGTCGTTGTCGTAGCCGTATTTACGTCAAGCCAATATAAAACATATGGCACGTGATGCCACATTGTAGCGGTTTGCTCACGGCAGCGACAGTGATAATAAAGCCTATTATAAATGTGGAAATTTTGTTTGTTCCACTAAAAATATAAAGTAAAAATATAGAAAATTCCATTGAAAATATAAAATGTAATGAAATCTCTGCAAAGACAATATTGCGTTTGTACCAAAATGGCGGACCACTACTTTTTATACACCCCATGATATGGATATCAAATGAAAGGGATTTTTATGAAGAGAACAACAAATCAAATGGAATCACTATAAACATAATATAGTCGATAACACAAAATGGCGGACAACTACGTAAGTTGGTGTGGGGGTAGCGAAACGCACCGGGTTAATCTAGTGTTCATATAAAAACTAAATACAATTGTACACTTTTATTTCATATGTTTTTGAGAAGTTGAGAGAGATAGCTTGCGTGCTATCAAAGTAATGTGAATGCCATGTATTGAGGGAAAGAATATTTTCCTAGTGGCAACGAAAATGATGAAAAAAAAATTATTAAGATAATATTTAAAAGGCAATTAACGTAAGTAATGAGTTAAGAAAGAAGTAAAATATCAACTGTTATTTATTTAAGTATTTGTGAATAACAATTTTCTTCTTATTTGTTTCTTAACTTTTAAAATACAAAAATACATTGATACGAGAACACGATACACATTGTTGAGAATTCCATAATTATTTTCAATTTTTTATTGCTAAATTTTTAACACTTCTTTTTAAAATTTTTATTGCAATTGACTGATTGCTTAAGGAACTTCGGCCACATAAATGTTCAGATTTCATCTGAGATTACATTTTATAATTTAAATTTGCCTGTTTGTTGAAAATCGTTAACTTGTATTTTGCTAGAATTTTGATCGTTTTAGTTACTGCTGCCACAACAAGTAACAACAGAAAACGTGAACTACTTTTACCTTTTGGCGGCTTGTGCAAAATCAAAAATTCAACAAAATTGTTAACAAAATAACGGATAAAAATGTTGAGATTTTTCTTTGTCGTTGTTTCTTTTCTGTGTGTTGCAGATGTCAGATTTAAAGTTTAAAAAAACATTTTACTTGAGGTTCAAATTAGATTTTTTTTTTTTATATAAAGAAAAGATTTAAGCCATTTTTGTCATGAAACTCTGTTGTTTTGAATGTGTGTTGATCTGTTTGTCCGTCCGTGTCTGTTCCTATGTCTGTCTGTGCTGGGGTCTCTGGGTTTTTTTTTTGCATTAAATTCAAATCGGTTGTTGAGTGTTTTTATCCACTCACCACCACTTTATTTATATTTTTGTTTTCCTAAAAATATTTTTTTCCTTGAAGTCAATTGGTTTGTTATGGAAGTTAATTTTTGTAAAATCTCACGAAAGAAAATCTGTTAAAAAAAACAAAGTGTTTTCGTTTATTTTGCTAGTTTTTATATTTTTTGCGCTCTTAAATACTTTTGCGTCACCTTTAACTACAGTATTAATTTATGAGTTCAAATCGTGATTTTTTTTCTGTTAGTCTAAAGCAACTTTTTGGGTTGTACATTTTGTTGAGTTTCCAATATTCAAAGGCAAATGTTTTCTTGTTTAATTTTCTATTTTCTTAAGGAGAATACTTTTTTCAGCTTTTAAGTTTTTTCTCCTTCTTTGTTTTTCTCGTTTACAACACAAGGCCCAACCCATTAAATTGTGTATGGAAAATATAGACTTTCCAAGTGTCTTGTCTAAAGTCCATTTGTGGGCAACGCGTAGGTGGTTTTAAAGTCATACATTTCATTTGCAATAGACTTTATTTATTATATGTATTCATGTTCGTAATTTCGCCACAACAATTAATGCTGCATGCAAAATGTTTTTAATTATAATTTTCGTATCCTGTTTGCTTTGGTTTGGAACAAACAAATTATTATTGTGTAAAAAATAATGATTTTCTTTTTTCAAATGGCCTTGATGTGATACAAAACATAATATTTAGCTTTGATTTATCATTTAGGAAAAACAAAAAACAAAACAATGTTGACCATGTTTTGCATTTCTCTCCAGGGGAAAGGTGACCATTTTGAATGGCGCTGTTGTTAAATTGAAAGATAACCGTTTGCTAAGCTTAACATTTAAAATAATTGTTAATGATTTTTTGTTATTGCTTCCCGTCGCCGGCAAGAGCTTTTGGATTATAAAAGTTTGCTCAAGGTCTGTTCAAATTTGCAAGATTCCTTCAATAAATTTAGTAGTTCGAAATATTTTAAAACGAAAAAGTAACGACAACTTGCAGATTGAAAATTTGCTTTAAAATCGAATTTATAATCTTAAGAATCGAGCACTCTCTTCTCAAAAGAAATTGTATATGTAAATTAAAATCGTTTTATTAATGACATGCATTTGTTTGTTGTCTTGTTAACTATTCTCTACAGTTTTCAGACTATTAAAATAATTAAACGCTTTTTTGAGGCATCGAAAAACATGACAGATGATGTGCATGTGCATGAATCTATTCAACACCGGGGTTGCTACAACTGAGCTTTACAAAGTGCACCATTCCTTCCCAGAGGAAGGTAGCATTTTCATTCTTGTTATTCATTTTTATTACGGTAGTGTAACTTGTTCGCGTTTTGTTTTATATTAATTAAAAAAAAGACAAAGTCTTAACAACGAACGGTTTGCGCAATATTAATTTTATACAGTCGAAACTAATCATATGAAGTTATTCGCAACAAATTTTGGTATGACGAGTATTTTTCTATCAGATACACTAAACAGTCAGACGGATCCTCTACTGCACGAAAATACATTCGCTCTTTTAATTTCTAATGACTTGTAGTCCTCTGTTAACTCGAAATGTTCACGGTCTCTCAAATCAAAGTGATTCTTTTATTAATTCGTGGAATATTATCAGCTGGATTCTCCTTAGTTGGCTTAAGGTTCCAAAAAAATTTTAGCATTTTAGGACCTCAGCAAAACGATTTGAAACAGTTCTTCATGTACTAGTGAGAATGGATGCGTCTTAACCCTATATGTATATTATTATTATTATTATTATTATTATTATTATTATTATTATTATTTTTTTTTTTTGTGGCGTGAGGTTGAAAATTCCTTTGCACTTACAGAGACCGTCGTCGTCTGCGTCGATTGGTGTTACCAATGAAACATTCCCCCTTCTTTATTATTATAATTGGGCCATGAAGCACCGCGACGAAGAAGATCTATTATGCAAAGCCTCTTATATTGAAGCTCCAATATATGGCGGCTGGTGTTCCACAACTTGTATGGGCGCACAACAATGCCACTTATATGGAGAAACCTCTGGCTGCCAAATGCATGGAATTCACAGAGAACGTGTTCAGAGTTTTAGTGTACTTTTACAAAATCGACAGGAATTCGTATCGTAGATACCAACTTTGTTTAAGTAGTACCTCAGGTTTCGGTAGGCTATATTTCCAATAAAATTTAATTTGTGTTCAATAAAATAGCGTTTGATTTGTAAAAACTCTAATTTGATCCGAAAAACTTGAAATAAATACGATATATATTTTATATCTACATATATTGCTGAATTTTAAAGTTTCCAAATTTTTGCTTTCATTTAGTGTTTGTGAGAAATAACCTTTTCGCGGTCGTTTTGCAAATAAAAAAAAATAATCCTGATAATAAGAAGTAAAGCGAATGCTACACGATCAATGTTCCGCTTCAGTATTTGTCATTGTGTGCGTTATTTTATAAAAAATATTCACACATATGTGACCACTTTTTGTAAAATAACGCACACAATGACAAATATTGAAGTTGAACATTGAACGTGTAGCATTCGCTTAAAAATGTCATATATAATTCCTGATTTAAAAATATTTTTTTTTTCGGCTTTACTTTTTAAATCGTACAATATACAGAAACTTTGGTCACCTTTGTCATTGACTTTGATAGTGGATGCAATCCTGGTCTTATTATTAACACTGTCTTAAAATTCATATTTTGCATCTACGGCGCTGTTTTTTTCCTCCTCAACTTTCTAGTTTTTTTTTTCTAAGGCTTTTCCGTCATACAAACAATGATTTTCCTTTTACTTTCAGCTCCGATTTGTTAAGCATTTGCTGTGTTCGTTATTTCAAATATTCAATGGCTTGTGTTAGGAGGTGCCTTCTCTGTTATGGTTTGTGTGTTACGTTTTGCTTGGTATTTTCCGTTTTCATTACTTTAACAATGTTGACAGCATAAGTTTTCTGCGCTACATTTTCTTTAGGTTTTATTTTTCTTATTATGATGTATTCGTTGTGTTTGCATTGGTCTTGTATTCATTTCATAACAGTAAGTAAGAGTAAGCCCACAATTATAGCGAAATATTGTTTTGTTATTAATTTTTTTTTTTTAATTTCTCAATATGGCCTGTTTTGGTGGCACCACAGCTCAAGTGCGGATACCTAGTAGAGTACGAGTAATGGGACTCTTGCAGAGATTTTTGTTTCAGACAAGTAGTTTCTTTACAATCAATTTTATTGTATCTTAAACCAACAGCAGCTAAAAAAAGCAATATAAATATTTCAGTCTTCTTGCCTTTGGGCTGCTGCTGTTGATTTTTTTTTCTCCTTTATTTTTAATGTATTAAAGGAAAATTAAAAGTTTTTTCTTATAAGAAGACGGTTTATTCGTGCATTAAATATATTTTGCATACAATTTCATTTCATTTTCATTTCTGTTGAGGCTTAATGGCTGGTGCAGCTACTGACTGACTGCCTGCCTCCTATTGCAAACTTTTCCTTTGTTTTCTGCTATTTTTACCATATAAACCCATTTCAAGTATATATTCACATTTTCCTTTCAGTTGCAGTTGTTGTTGTTGTTGTTGTTGTTTTCAATTTTAGTTTTTCTACTTAAAATAATAATTGTACAAGCAGTTGTGTTTGTAGTTGTGGTAGCTGTTGTTGTTGCTGTTGCTTTATCTGTTGATCTTATTTTAGAGTTATTTATCCACATCTTACAGTTTGTTTGTTTTTGTTGTTTCATTTTTGGTTTGCAAATCGTGTCTGTTGTTAACATTCATTTTCCCTTTCATTTGTTTGATTTATGCATCTGATACAATTGAAAACTCTTATTCAAGGATACAATTTGAGATTGATTAAAATGAAAATAGAAAGAAATCGGGTGCTTTGAAATGGAATGTTGTGCTAGTTTTTCTTTCAGCATTTCACCGCTACATTAAGGTCAATTAATTTTATTTACCGATACCCATTGCAGACAGGAAAATATTTCAAGGTTTCAGTTTTCTTTTTTTTTTTTGCAATTTGGTGAAACTTTGCAATGGAATTTAATTAGATTTAGATTAGATTTTTCACTTTTAAAACACTAAAAACAAGTATTTAATTTACGACACTGCGTGGTCTCACCATCTGCACCGCTAAATAAAAATTTAATTAAGGAAAATTGTGAAAGAAGTAGATTTATTTCTCCGTAACACTTAGTAATTCGGCAGCAGTACCTGAAGATATTTTTAATGGAAAAAAGTTTGCCGCCAGAGCTCTTACCTTTCCAAGCAGTTTCTCGCTTCCGGCTCTTCAGATGTAGTTATGATTATTTTTTCATTTCCATCATAAATTAAAATCTGCAGCTTCCACTAGTTCCGCGAAAAAGTCTTTTAAAATTTTAGTAAAGATTTTAACATTTCACATCCATTCGTAGCAGCCGTGTAATCACTCAGAGTTCTTCACTCATATGAAGTTCAAAAGAATTCTTGAGGAACGCTGGTCTTCCTTCAGTTTTTGTTAAAGACTTTTTAGCCACATAAATAGTGTTTTAACTGGCTTTTAATTCGATTTCATCAGTCTTAACCCAAATTGTTCGGGAATGTTCTTTATTTTAAATTTAAATAAAAATAATAAAATCGGTAACTCTGAGGCCTAATAAAAGCTACCTAGTATTCAAAAGTTTTATGCGGGGTCTGTGTCGCCGAGAGTAGACCGTTACCATTTCGTAAGGTCAGGCAATACATGGTTTTTGTTTTTCATCAGATAAAACTTTCTTAATTTATAAAAAAATATTATTATAAATAGTTGGATTTAAAAAAAAAAAGAGCAAATAGATTAATAACATCCAAATAATTTGTTTTATTAACTACACAAAAACAAAAATTTAGCAAAAATTCAGCCTAGGGAAACACCCGATTATACTAAAAATTTACTTTTACTGAGAAAATTTTCAAAAATTATATTTTTAAACGCGTCTTTGTGTGATAATCTGCAAAATATTTTACACACAGACCAACCGCTGCAGATAATAAAGGACTAAGTGGTCCATTGTAGCTGAAATGGACTGGTTACAAACATGGTCCTATGTAATGCAGCTGTGGACCATGCCATTGAAAACATCAGTTTTAGAATTCAATAGCAATCCCAGCGTTATTTACCTCCTAAAGTACCTCAACAGTAATCATTTGAAAGCACGTCCTGGTTGTTATTATAATCACGCAGTAAATTTTGAAGTTTTTTTTTCCCGCGTAGAAGATAATCGAAGCAGACCACCACTAAATCGGGGCCCTTCCTGTCCCACTGACTGCCGATCGATACAAACCTAGATTAGCGTACTACTCAGTAGACTACCGAAGCATTCGCATAGATGACAAAAAAGACACCTTAATCGTGTTGAATCTACAGTCAGAAAGTCGTGAGGTGTCAAAACTTTTTGTGGCTTATGTGCTTTAATGTCCATTGCTACACATCTTCTTAACACCAGAATTATTGAAAATATGTAAAAGTTACACCAGCCCTACTATAAGACTTCACCAACTGTCTCTCTGCTGTATACTATCCATCGCCATGTCACAAAAATATGTGTTAAAGCAGAGTGATCGACATTAAAAAGAAGAATTTGGTTGTCATTTCATAAAGTCATATGTTCGCAAATATGATCCTGTAAAGGACAAAATACCAGCGGATTATTGCACCATTGCAGTTTCGACACGAAGAATCCTTTTATCAGAAGCCGACTGGAAATATCAGAAGCAAGAAAAAGACAACAAAACGCAGACTTCGTTAGATATTTATTCTAAAAAAGAGAAGATTTATGTGACATGAGAGTGAGTATAAGGGAAGCACTGTTTCGTCGAGACTTATGGCTCGATTAAGGATAGCAACCGAACTTCAGTTGCGTTGTCAGGTGGCAACCACAAAATTGTGGTTGCTAGGAAAGCACTAAAATGTACCGAAATTAGGCAACTGTAGTTAATGCATAGTAAATCTACATTACCTGCATTATCATTTTTAGCAACTGGCAACTGAACAACAGTTCGGTAGCGATCCATAATCGAGCCATTAGGTCTACCAAAAACAGAAGGCTTAGTACACTAAATAATTAATACCGGTATTTTTTTTGTCCGCTCTCCGGGGAAATTAATAAGTCCAAGAAGTAAAATATCCTAATTATTAGTAAAACTGGTAAAAAGCAAAAATTTATTATGTGCTTGCTTCACATGTCCCATATGATTAAAGAATTGCTGGTATTACCGCAAAGAAAATTTATTTAATTGATGGTGAAATTGTTTGTTTAACACATATTTTTTTTTTAAATATCTGGTCACCCTTTTAAGCTTTCAAAGCTTATCTTACGTGATATAATGTGTTTTAAGTAACGTTTTGTTTAGAGTTTTTCTCTGCCGCACTCTTTTGTTTATTATTGTTATTTTCCATATATTTCTGTTTTGTTGTTGGTTTTTGACTGACACGTGACAGTCTGGAATCCATTTTTTGTTTTTTTTTTTTTTGTTACAATATTGTAACGTTAGCATTAACTTGACATGTGGTGTCATTTGAAAACATTTTAAAACTTTAACAAAAACACAAAATACAATATTTTATTCAAAACAAGTTTTCTGTCATAAGATTCACTTTGAGCCCAAGTATGAGAAAATACTTCAAATTCGAATTTCGAGTAATGTGAAGTGCAGTAGAAGAAGAGTACTATGAAGCAACATGAGAAATTTACACAATATTTAGGTTAAAATGTGATTGATGTAAATAAGGTGGGATTTAACAAATCCAGCCAGAAATAGTCACACTTGTATGTTCAAATGTTACAACATAGACTTAAGCACATCTAAGCAATACAATTTTAAATGTACAACAATTTATCATTAGATCTTAATGACTTTTCACTTAAAACGCTGGTCACCTTAAATGTATTATGTGTTACATTTCTGTGGGCAGTCAAAATGACTCTTATAATAAATGGTTTTCAGTTTCGTAAATATGTAGTAGATCACTTTAGTTAATGCACTTTGTGCATATTTGTTGGTTAAAAGCAACAGCAATGGCAGAAAAAGTTCGTTTTATATCAGTGACTGGGGAATTATAACAATTTAAAAGCGAAAAAAAGTAAATATAATCTTTAAATTGAAATGGCTTTCAATGAACATAAAAATAACAACAACACATGCTAAAACTTTCTAAATTTATTTTGAAGATTTGACAGTGCGATGACAATTGAATTGTTTCTTGTGTCTACTGTTTCTGTTGTGTTTGGAAAGGGATAGTGTAGAGGAGAGACAGGTGATTTAGTGAAACAGTAGGGCTTAATTCTTACATAACTCTGCTGTTGGGTGTTGGATAATTTGTTAAACAGCCTTACAGCATACATGGTAGACGTATTAGTCTTAAGCTAATTGAAGCTATTTTACTTCGCCAATGTTCTTCATTAATAAAATACCGATGAAAAAGTCGATACAGACTAATGCACATCACATGGTAGCTAAAAAAGAATTTTACATTCGTCATAGAAATGAATATTATACATTTAACACAAATTTTATACACATGAGATGGGATTATTTGTATCCATCCACAATGACACAGTGGTCAGTGACATCACAAGGTTCTACATTATTTCCAAAATACAAACTTTTTAAACATGGCAGTCCAGTACACATCCCTAGTTTGCAAAATAGTCGTATAATAATAGTATCTTAGAAACCCTCTGCGCTTTCTATATAAATTGAAAGAATTTTACATCTAAAAAAGAGCTGAGTGCTAAATTTTGAAGCCATTAAAAAGCTTATTAAAATTGCTTATTAATAATTGAAAAATAATGCCAAAAAAATAATAACATTTAGAAGGTGCTTAGATTTATGAGAAATTGAAAAATAATTTAAGGCTCAGAATTTGCAGGCGGTACTTAGGACACACCCAGGTATTATTTTAATCCCACAAAAGCCTCAAGCAGTCTTTGATATGCGCATATTTATGTGTTGATATACACTTACATACACAACAGCATATTTATTAATTTTTTACATTTATTTATACATTTTATTTAATAAATTTATTTTTCGAGGATATTTCAATATAAATGTGAGTTTTTTGTATGAAGCTATGTTCACACGATTGTCAGATTGTACAATATTGTAGTATTCGACAATATGGTAGCAATGCACTCACAATGAAAAATTGTTACCATCTGGTAATTTGTCTATTCACACTATTGAAAGACAACCATACAATTTCATTGGCAAACAGTTCTGCGACAATAAATTTTTCTGCCAATAATAATTGACCGTCCACACGGTTGTTAGATTATTGTATGGCAAAAGTTGCCAGGTCCGACTTTTAACATTGTATCTAAATATTTATGGGCAGCATTGCCAACAGAAATATTTATCTGCCAATGGTGTTATTGTACGGTGCACTAAATGAAGCATATGCGACAATAACAAATGACTGTAAATTGTGTGTCAATGGAAATGAAGGGTGTTCTCACGATTGTCAGAATTGTGACAATATTATTGGCATACAACGCACCGACAATACATTTTGTGACGATGTTGCCACACAAAAATTGTGTGTTCACACGGTTGTTGCACATTTTGTAACAATTTTTCTGCCAATATTGTAGTAAATGACAATCGTGTGTACATACCTATACTGTTAATTTTCTAAAATCACAGCAGTGCTTCATAGATGCATTATTTTCTCATTAGATAAGAATAAATTTAAATTATCATTAATTAGCAAACCATGCAAAAAGTGTATTTACAAATTTAAAAAAAAAATAAATAAATGTTGACTTTACCAACAACCTTCACTTAATTCACAAAAAATATAGATTTTTGACAACATGAAATCAGTAAAAAAAATTAATAAAAAAACGAATGCAAAACTTGAAATAGAAAGTGTATACACATCCAGTGTTGCCAAGATTCTGTTTAAGAAATTTTTTTGAAAATATGCTATAACATTCATATTCATACATACGAGTATATATCTTTACTTTTATATAGAAAGACCCTAAAATGGTTTTTCATACTCTACAAGAGTCGCAATTAGTCGCAGTTTTTTATTTGTTATATAAAGTCATATATTTTAAAATAATAACACGATATGACTACTATGAACAACCCGCCATAATTTAGTGTGTTATTTCAAAAAATTCATTCAGCTGATAAGAAAAAAACACCGCAGCTAGTGGATAAACGTAAGGGAGTTTTCCCCACAGCTGGATTAATCTTAACCGAACATCGCACACGATTATATATGTTAGTTTTTTCTTTATTTGACCAATGTTTTGTTATTAGTATAATCGGGTGTTTCCCTAGGCTGAATTTTTTGTCAATTTTTGTTTTTGTGTTGTTAATAAAACAAATTATTTTTATGTTATTAAATCTATTTGCTCAACGTTTCGTTGGTTTTTTTCCAACTTCTTCAGGAGCTTTATTAAATTAAATTATTTAATTTTTCCATCGGGAAATTAAAAAATAGTTTTATATACATATATTTTTGTTTAACTGGACATCACAAGCATAAGATAACTTTTTAAATAAAATTAAATTAAAATTGGTCGTCACAACATCAAATAAAAACATGTCTTGTCTATTGAGCACAAATCTTGATAAGATACTAGTTATTGGATTTGATTTTTGACTGCGTGTTTTGTGCGTGTGGGACATCTTGATATTCCTGTTCGGGTCCTTTGAACCCACTATCTTGAGCTGTAGAATCAGCGCTTCAACAGCATCCTACTTTAAAGTGCTTACAGTCCATTGTTATTTTGAACCATATTTACTATTGTTTATACTAATACTTGTATTGGCTGTCAATGAAATGAACAAAACAGTTTTCACAAGAGAATTTCTATTCGAAACAAAACCGATTTTTTATATCAATTCTGAAATGGTTTTCAGATTTTCATACACACATGCACATTTAAACAATGTTATATTTTATAACGACATATTTACCAAATGAGTTGATTTGACTTTTTTGAGTAACTATATTATGGTCACCTCTGTCATATTTCTACATATCTACGCACACATACACATAAGGAATTCTACCGCATTCCTATTAGTTTAAGAATTATACACCCACAAAATTTCCAACAGTGTATGCAAATAAATCAGCAAGTAAATAATATAAATTAAAATGGGCGTTTCGTTGTTGATTTAGATATTTAAATTAAAAATTTATACATGTTTTTTAAGTTCCAAAAGCATGAAAAGGCAAAATCCCAGCATTAAAAAAAATAAAAACAAGTCACGTTTGAATTTAAATTTTACACAAAATAAGTAACCAACAACTAACTGGTACTTTGAAATAATAATAAACAACTTAACTTCAAAATGTTATGCAAAAACTACAAAAATGAAATAAAATTAGCAACAAAATTAATGGTGTAAATGAGCAAACAACTGTAGATTAAATTTAACACAACTCGACTTTTCTGTTTTTGACGCTCAAAGCGACAATTTTGTCTATTCACTGTATATTTTCCCAGTAAAGTGAACCTCAAAATGAAGTTAAAAAAGAGTTCAACGACTTTAAGTTGACAAGTTTAACTCCTCTAGTTACTTTTTATGTGATTATTTCATTTTAAATTCCGTTTTTTATACACATTTTTTATATTTTATTTTAATTTATAAACAAATTTATAACTGTTTGCATTGTTTTATGAAACTTAAACATGAATTTCATTAATACGAAACAAACTTGTTGAAAAAGACAAACCACAATATTGAAAAATATACCCACAAATGAAGCGTTATTTTCGCACTCAATTTAACAATAGAGGATTTTTTAGAGCCGAACTCATAATAACCCAGCAAAAAGTCACCGCTCTATATCTCAATACTGCATTCTTGAATTAAACGTTTCTAAACCGATCATTGTTTGCTGTTTTCACAACACCACTAGTAGTCAAGTCAAATTAAAATAAAATGTGTTGGAGGTGGCCATTATCTAAGAACAGTACAATTTTATCTAACATACCTGATTATATTCAAATTAAGGTCACATCAAACCAACGCTAACACGCTTCAATCGAGTATATCGTGCTTCTAAGATTCTCAATCATACATACGAGGAAAGCGACAATAGTATTTTCAACTTGCTTTCAGCTTTTTATGCACATTGCGGTTTGTTTGCGAGCGTTTTCCATTTTTCCCTTTCAATACAAAACGAAAATTGAACAACACATTCTCTGCCAATCTTTTTCTTCTTGGACCGGGGATGATCCTCACACATGCGATGCATTGTGCTAGTTGTTATGCATAATTTCCCCACCAATTGTCTTGTCAAATTGTACGAATTCATATGAAAATAAAATAATCCACTCAGGATGGCGATGGCTGAAGTAGTTTGCACGTTGACTACAAAACCTATAAATTACTGGCTTCAATCCCAGTTTCAGACTGAAATTATAAAAACATCTCGCAATTTGTCTGATGTGCATTAGTGTGTCTTTGTGTCAGTTGTTGTCGGAAGATTTCAGTGGCGAAGGCATAGTCACTGGTAACTGAACAAATACCGGCTTCATCAACCAATGTCATGGCACATCAGAACGCTCTCCTTCGTCTCCTTCGCTCTACTATAAACGGCTACTAAAAACGAAGATTCAAAAAATTTAATACGTCTCCCCGACATCAGAGGCGCTTCAACATTGCTATGAAAAACAAAGAACATGCAAAACCAGAGTTGTAAGATAGTGAAGCTTCATCTTCTGTCATTTCTCGAACTATCCCTTTCTTCTAGTTAGAGCATAATGCATCGCATGTCTAGGGGTCATTGTGGAAATTAACTCACGTATTAAAAATATTTATTTTTGCATTGTGAAAGTTCTATGAATTTTCAAACAAAATCTGCTCGACAAATATTTTATAAATTGAAACAAAAACCTAACTATGTATGTATGCAGTATGTATATGCTTTCGGTCCTCAATATATTTAAGTGAAAAAGATTGTATGGAACGTGATAAGATCTATAATATTTGCAAACTGACAGTAACGAGTTTAGAACGCGTTATTATTACAATTTTATTGGGCTGGCGATAGTTATTTGGCATCAGAGAAGACTGCAGCGCAATAGCATGCATAAAGTTTTACATCAGTGTCAGTATTTTTCATTAAGCGATATAATTTTTAAGAAAACATTTTGCATTATATAACCTTAGGCCGCGGTGGTTTAGCGGCTGAAAAACAAATGTTGTGAAATTACAAGATTAATATTATTTGCTATACCGTTGGCATTCGCGTTTTATGTACAAATGTTTTAAAGAGTTGTAATAACTTCCGTATTGTTTTTCCACTTGAAATCGGTTTTTCCGCTGAAACTTTTGCTGGGATGAATTTATACCACTAGAATTAATTCAATGTAATATCTACAACGCGAAAGTTTTATAAAATTAAAAAAAAAAAAATCAAAAATAACCCACTCTAAAACAATGTTTAATTTTCAACTTGACTGCTGTTATTCTTTCTTTTTCTCCATCAGTTTGATTCTTCATGTTTATGTTTTCTTTTGAATATTAATTGACTTAAAGTTGATAGTTGTCAAAATTTTCGCTGCTGGCCAGCAGTTTGTCATTAAATTAAGTTCGGTTAAAAGATTTTTTGCGCCAATTTAAACAGAATACCAGTCATTCACTTTCTTGCTCACTTACTCATTCACAGAGTTTTTCATAAAATGTTCTGTAAATACTAAAAGAAAAAAGACGACACTACAAAAATAAATATGTTGTGTAAAGTTTTTGTAGCTGTTTTTTATTATGAAAACTGCTTTATAAAAAATATAATGGAGTTGTGTTTTTAGTTGAATTTCCGTTTAAATTAAACTTAACTTCCCATGTTTAATTGCAATCACTCAAACCACCAGTTGTAAAATAGTACAATTTAAATTTTTGTGTCAATTGTTAAGAAATAGATACGATGTGGCTTAATAGTTGGTGTTGCTCATTTTAAAGGTCAATTTAAAGTTTGCTCCCGAAAGTTAATTAGTGCAATAAAGTGGCCGAAAACAAGAGCAACAAGTTGCAACAAGTAAACGTGAATGATACCATTTCTATGGCTTTCACAAGTATACTATCATGTTTATGTATATTAGAAAATTAAATACAGCCAAGTATTTGATCATATTCGGAGTAGTTGAATGAAAATATTTGCTTTTTATCTTGAACCAGTGAAAAGGGGTAGTGTAGAGAAGAAACAGGTGGTCACGTGATACTTAGGATACATAGAGTTTAAATCTTAGCAGAAAACTTCAAGCTTAGTTTATTTTTTAATTTTTAGCTTTAATTATTTCATTTAGCGTTGAGCTTTTTTCAACAATGCATTTAGCTTTTTCTTCTTTAATTTCATTTAATTTCATTCGTGTTAATAATTTTTATTTCAACCATATAAAAAAGTTAAAAATATTAATAATAGCTGTTGCGATTTACTTAACCTTGCGTTGAGATGAGACGATGCTGTCATGACAACAAAGATGGTTTTTAAATGCTGAAAATTGTCTTTGTGACGGAGGCGTCCATACAATAATTATGACAATTCGTTTTGAGCAAAGTGTCGAATGTGAACTTTGAATTATAAGTTGCTGCAGCACACATTTTTGATGTGTAAACATCTATACGCAAGGGGGTAAAAATCTTTTCCATAATACAGTCACAAATTTTGAGTAAGATTGTAATAACGATAACGCGGTGTGAGCTGTGGATGAGTGTACAATAAGTACAGAGAAACTTACAGCTACATAGAAATACACTAACACCATCTAGTGCGCAATAGTAGTAGTAGTAGTAGGAGCTACTAATTTTCACTAATTGTCGTATATTATGTTATCGTAGGCAAATAAAAACAAATAAATAAAATGACTACAAAAACATTTAATTTTAATAACTTTTAAAAAGATTTCATTACTAGATGTTTACACATCTCCCCTGTGATCGGACTCACATTTTTTTTATCTGCAAAGAAAGGTTCTGAGTATTAATTTAAATAACTTCTTTTGTATCAAGACACAAAAATTCAATGTTTTTAGAATTTAAATCAAAAGCACCATATTTTTCTTCTGATTTTTCAAATAATTCTCAGCATTCGTCAAATTTATTGACTTCGAAATATTGAAGACAGTAGTTCTGACAATTGAAAAAGTGTGCATGGTTTAGTGAAAAAGTATGTATGTATTGCTATTGTTATGACAGCATTGTCTTATGTAAACGCTGATTTACTATATACCACGAATTCACTGCTGTACATCAAATGTGGCTTAAAAAAATTAAATTAATGTTCCCAGATTTTTGAAATAACTAAGGATCTCTTAAAAAAAATTGATAAGTATATTTATACAACTGACAATGATTTTTTGTCAGGTTCAGAAGTATAAGAATATGATGAAATATTTGACGTGTAGCCAACTATTATTATTATAGAGTTTCTATAATAATGCTTCTGAAAGGCTAGTATTTTACGTATTATAGAAAGCTTTAAGATTTCTTTTTTGATATATCTATATTTTTATTTCACATATATAGTCTGCTGAAAAGAAAAGGAGCATTTTGAATTCTTTTTAAAGGTATTTATTTATTCATCTATATGCATTTTGTCCCCTTTAATGATGCAGAATCCATGATTTTTTCCACAATTACGATCGTTTTTGCCGTATTGCATCACGCAAACGTTGCAGAACTTCCTTGTACTACTCCTTATTAACTGTACGAGCAGTTGGCAAGAATCCATTGGCCATTGTAATCGAAGAAAACAAAATTCACCTTTTCTTTTGAACAAAACTTTTTATGAGTAAACCTAAAATGCTTATGAAAAACTTTTATTTTTTATGGTTTTAAAAACTTTCCTTCCGAAGACTGTTTAGTTTGCGTTAAAGAACTTTTTGTTTGTTTTTGTTTCCCCTTTCAGTTGTACCCATATCGAGCCTTTGGTGCAATACCGTAGTAATTCAAAAAATCGTGAACTGAAAAAAATGCATTTGAAGTTTTGAGGCATCTTTTTGATAGTATTTTCGTTTACAAAAGTAATTTTTTTTCAAATTTTTAAATAAAGAGGCATGTTTTCTGTTTGTAAATTTCTAGTCATAAAGGAAATATTTCATTATTGCAAATAAATTATGTTGGAAATAGCTGGAGGCAATAAAGCCATTTGTTGCTGTAGAATCTGAACAGTTAAAGATAGAACCATAATCTATTTTCCTTTAGATATATATTTCCCCAAAGATCATTTCTGCATACCCAGCTCAAAAAGTTCAAATTTTGAATTACTACGGTATTGCGCTCGATATGTATATAAACAGAATTTTTCCTTAGTAAATAATTTTATTCTCTTATTGATTCAATATTTTTTATTGAAATGAACCAAGAATATATTTTTATATAATAAGTAACACTATTTAAACTATAAAAATATCGAAATAATTGAAAATTACTACTAGAAAGGTATAAAAAAATTTTCGTTTATTTTTTGGCTTTAAATTTCCTTCTTTGGCTCTACTTCAAACGTAATTTACCTTCACATTCCCCTCTGTTCTGTAAACCGAGTCGATTTAAAAACGAGTGATTTCTCAAAACCGAATAAATGTTAATTTGGTGTTCTAAAAATCACACAATTTCCAGCATTCGTACTTTGTTTTTTTTGTTTATCTGGGACCAGCACTCAGGAAATGACTCCTACACATGCGAAGCATTGTGCTGGAACTATAGGAAAGGGATAGTAGGAGAAACGACAGGAGGTGAAGCGTAATTAATTATTTTGCAGCTCTGCTTTCGCACGTTCTTTGTTTATACTCGTAGCAGTGCTGAAGCTTTGGTTTAGTAGCCATTTTTATTATTGTTTTACTTTACCGGTGCTACACAATACCGACGAAGGATTGCGTTCTGATGCGATTGTGGATTGCTATCAGCTGAAGCCGGTATTGTTCAGTGACCAGTGACTATGCCTTCGCCACTGAAACCTTCCGACAACAACTGACACACAAAGACACAGAAAAATGCGAGATGTTTTTTTTTTAATAATTTTAGTCTGAAACTGGCGTTGAACCCAGGTCTGTTTTTGGATTCGTAGTCAACGTGCAGACTACTATCCATCGTGCCGTCGCCACGAATTATTGAATTAAAATTTTTTGTATTCTGTGTTTACACGAATACTTCTTGAAATGTTAACTTTTTGAAATAATTCAATTTTGCTTCGAAATAGAATGCGTATAGAATTTGTGTATACACCATTTTAAAATCAGTCATCAAAAGAGGTGTTAATGCTTCAGGTGTAAAATCAACTCATTTTTCTTCCATAAATTAGATTAATGAGTTCAATTAATGAAATGCAATTCTTTGCGCTTTTCATTAGTGCTTATAAAATTATTCAAGAGACATGCTGGAAACAGTGGCTGTTTTTTAGATATTAAAACGCATTTTTGGTGTGACATGAAAATATTTGTGTAATTAAAATAGTGCAACTACTCAATCTCCCATACTGGAGAGTTTCAGATACAGACAGATTCATTAATTAGCTGCCATAACAAGTGGGTGTGTAAAGACTTTATGACACATGTCATTTGTGAAATATTTATACATGTATAAATGCATCAGTATAATACATATTTTTTACATAGTATTGCATCTATACATACATACATACATTTTCATAAGGTGAAATGTGAGATGTTGAAGTGTATGCACTAAAATCCGTCGTAAAAATCAAGTGAATTAAATTAAAAAAAAAAAACACCCACTCTTTTCGTTGATTTCAAAAGACTAGAGCAACAACTAAAGTGCGCTCAGCAGCAGTAATAGATTAACTAACATTTGCTTTCTTTATACATACGAATTATATGCAACCTACAAATAAAAATTCTCACTTCATAATTTTTAATACAAATGTAATATTTTTATATGAGGAACAATTCTGTACAGAAATGAAAATTTTAGAAAAGAAAAAATTTTAACCGACATAAAAAAGGAATTATGAAATTTTAGTTTTGTATGCTGTGCTATTTAACTCCATGAAGTCGGTGCTGCGCAGTAGAAACAAAGTTTATAGTCGTTATAGGTGATGCATCAGCTTGAACTCCCTTTGAGTTCGAAGATGACAGAAGAGGCGACTTTTCGAGATCCCACTAGAGATCTGTTTTCGAACAGTTTAGTGCAGATCCATATGACTGCAATAATTGTCTAGTGCCACGGTCAGCCAGTAAGTCTCACAGCTGCAAACACGACTGATGTGCTGCTTGTGAGTGCTTAGTTGTGCTCCTTTTAGTACTTCGTTTCAACCCTGAAAAGTTGGATTTGGAGTTGGCATGCCTTCGGATTCGAGGTGGCTGTGGTTATTGTGGCTCTTGGTCTATTCGGGACATATTAGTCGTACTTATTACACAATACTCGTATGTTGTGATAGACTTTTACTAAGGTGGAAGTTAATTCTTTTTTTTGGACCGGCATTCAAGGGATGACCCCTATCCATGCGATTTATTGTGCTGGAAGTAGGCAATTAGTTTATGGGTGGAGGGGTAGAGTAGTGTTTGTGGACATTCGATTTTTATTTTCAGACGTTAAAAGTGACAGGCAAGACTTCTGCGGGTAGTTTATCCCACATACCAAATCGACCACAAATGGATGCGAGTTAAATATCAACACGTTTTGCGTATGAATGAGCGTGTTTTGGGAACAAGTTTCCTGATTTCATTAGAGCACATGCCATTCTAGTAACGATAGAAAACGAAACGCACCCAACGTTGCTCAAGAGGATCAATAGAGTTGGCTACCCTACCATGCCCAATGAGTTTCTTTGCCCTCTCCTGTTCATGGTCGAGTAACTTCAATAGTATAAATAGTAAGGAGAACAGATGGGTCGAAGTATGTCCTTGCTCCGTCTTAAAAAAGCGAGGCACTTGAATGCTTCTTTTGAGACCTGTAAGATGTGCTCAGTCCATCGAACATCACACTGAATCTTAATGCCAAGAACATCAAGATCTTCTGATTCCTCAATATTTATACCAATAATAATAATTACCTTTTGTGCCAAACGTACAATCAAATCCACTCTTTTGCAGATGACATCAGCATTTGCCAATCGTGATCATTCAATTAGAACATCGACTAAGGTCGGACCGAAGAGGCAATGTATGAATGATACATTGAATAGTAATCTGAATAAAAAATTTGGCCTTGGGACGACTGCTGTAAAGCCTATTTTGAAGTAACTCGACCATGTAATGCGTGAACAAAACATCAAATTACCAAAAACTCACAGTTGACCGAAAGTGCCATATATATACATATAATTTTTACAGCATGTACAGCCAACTAAAGTTTCGCTTTATTAAGTATTTATCGAAAAATAATGCGGCAGCTCATGAATCACTTTCATCAAAGCGATTTCAATAACAACAGGTGTCAGTATCAACTCGCAAATGCAAATAATTTACCAAAAATAAAAATGCCTGCCCCCTCATTTTTCTGGGAATTATTTGTAAAGCTCCCACAAATTTTGTAACTTTTTAGTATTTTTCGTCAATAAAATTGAAAATTTGTTATTCAAGAAAAATTAAACTAAAAACGAAAAAAAATATCTACAGACTAAATGGCTGCATTTCAGGCTGGCTGATCGTTGCAAAGATCAGTATTCTTTAAGAGGCATGACTACTCTTGAGTATTGATTAATGAACATTGAACAAATTGTTGGTAAATGTAAATATCTTAACATACACAAACAGATCCATATGTATATACGAGTATGTAGTTATATTTCGTATGAGTAAATGACATGTTTCATTATTTAATAAAGGGTTTGCAATGTTCCGGCCGCAGTGCAATAATGGTGAACGTAAATGTTTATTATTAACCAAAAGATTGTTGTGACTTTTTATTAAAGAGGAATTTCTTTTGAAAGCCAAATTCCAAGTAAATACTATATAATTATTTATTTGATGAGAAGTCGGAATAGTATGTTAATTTTCTTATTAAATTAAAAATTAACACTGCATTCGGGAAGAATTAATGTTGAATAACTGGTCACTAAACAGTACCTGCTTCAGTTCTCATTTCGCATTTTATCTACAGAATTTAATACGTCTCCTTGACATTAGGGACGTTACAACACAGCGATGGCACGATGGATGGCAGCCTGCACGTTGACTACGAATCCAAAAACAGACCTGGGTTCAACCCCAGTTTCAGACTAAAATTTTAAAATAAAAATAAACATCTCGCAAATTTCTGATGTGCATTAGTGTGTCTTTGTGTGTCAGTTGTTGTCGGAAGGTTTCAGTGGCGAAGGCATAGTCACTGGTCACTGAACAATACCGGCTTCAGCTGATAGCAATCCACAAAACGCCCTCCTTCGTCGGTATTGTGTAGCATCGGCGAAGTAAAACAATAATAAATATGGCTACTGAACCGAAGCTTCAGCACTGCTACGAGTATAAACAAAGAACGTGCGAAAGCAGAGCTACAAAAGTAATTAATTAAGCTTCACCTGCTGTCGTTTCTCCTACTATCGCTTTTCTATAGTTCCAGCACAATGCTTTGCATGTGTAGGAGTCATCTCCTGAGTGCTGGTCCAAGATGAAAAAAAATCGCTCAATGCTCTTAATAAAACTTTGTGTCAATTATTACGTTTTTTATTTAAGTTTGAAAATATAAATCTGCTACCATATGATATTATTCCTATATCTGTACATTAGAGCGTGTTAAAAAAAAACTACCCGTACATCCCTTATTATAAAATACTTTTAGACCAGTGATGTCCAAAACCAAAGAAAAACGAAAACTAGCTCTGTTGGAGAGATGGAGTTTACCCAGCACACATAATCTCTAACATTTGAAAAATTATGGTGCATTATAAATATGTAAATATTTCCTTATGCAATATTTTAGACTTTCAAACAAATAATTATATATATTTTTCTTAAGACATTAAAAACATTATCATTTCCTTATATTATTATAATTGTTTTTGAAAATATTTACTGCTGTATGCATAATTATTTTCTTTTGATTTATAGAAGGTATATTGTTTGAAGTTTGTATGCAAATTTGTCTATTATACCTTTTATAAATGAAAGAAATTTTGAACACGGCAGTTAAACTCTGCGTGAAATGGTAATTAGTGAAAAACTTAAACAACTAGAAATTCAATCAGTAGTAGTTTAGTTTCAACTAAAAGATCTACAACGCTTTTTTTATGGTCAAACAAGTAAATGGTGAATTTTATTTTTCTGACATTAAATCTTCCATATAAATGTTCCTAAAATAATTTCATAAAATGCTTTGAACATCACCAAAAGAAATGCGCACCATAAAATATCTTTCGCATGTCATTTTGTTTACTTTATAGTTTGAAAGAATTATAATCAAACCGCTATGAATATGGATGTAGTACTCGTCGCTGGCTTAGTGCAATTCAATAAGAATGTGTGTGATTGTATATATTTCTGTAAACAGAAACAATTTTTACTTTTCTTTGTTGTTCAATTTGAAACAGAACACTCCTGTATGCTAGAATACGTGAAATAAAATGTGTTTTCGTCGCTATCTAGTCGACGACAATTTCGAAAAAATTAAATCTTTTTGTCGAAGGTAGGGGTCGTTTGTTTTTTAAGATTTCTTTTTATATTCGTGCATTTGTAGTCGGATTTTAAAGAATGATATATCAATGTTATCAATGTATCAATGAGGTAAAGTATCCCGTTCTAGAATTTATCCACCAGATCTCTGTTTCTACTATCCTAATGTATCGCCCTAATGTCAGAAAATTAAGGCTCACTAAAAACCTTTTGCTAATAGGGCGAAGAGATTTACCGATAGCAGTAGAGTAGCCAACTTTATTAAGTCTCTGGAGCTTCGTGATAGTGTGGAGTTGCTGCTTCAACGCTACTCCAATGCAATGATCTAATGATATTTGAAACTCGTTTACAGTTTCATAAACGCAATCTCACCAGTGTTGGAAAATATTTACTGCAAGTATAAAATGTTAATGGAGTATAAAATATGTTTAATCAAATCGAAAGTGTTTACAGATTGCATGACTCCTTCAGACACTATAAAATAACAACATTTCCCTGGGGCTTTTTTTTGTCATCACTCACTTTAAATACGGTGCTATTTCGCGTAAACCAAATCGCCTTTAAATGTTCCATTCAGCAGTCATCATGGTAGAAATATAATGCTATTTTTCTTATTTATTTAATACTGCAATTTCGACCCACATTGGTTGCCCAAATCGAAGAGAAAAAAATCTTAAACATTTTGAAAACGTTAATTTATCATGACACATCATGTAAAGCAAAATGAAACGGACTTCTTTTACTTCTTGTTTGGCACACATTTGAAACGCCTTTGTTTGGTATTATTTTTCTTTCGTAAAAGCTTTTTTTCATATTTATTTTTAACAAAAATTTTTTTTTAATTATTTGCAAAAAAAATATTTATTTTTTATTTACTTCACTGATGACTTGGTCAACGCTGGCAGGTATCGTAACAGTTCTTGTATTTTCTGTTACATTTCAGTTTGGGTTGTGATCTAGTCCTAGCAGTCGTTAAATTTATAGTTTTTATCGTAAAATATGTTGTTGGCTTAAGTTTTTCTTTCTATTTTTCTTATTTTGTATAAATTCTGTCGGCTAAATCATTATGTGCTCTGATCTATTGATGGCTTGGTAATTACACACATTAAGTTTACGGCCAGACACTCAGACAATAAAATACACTGGGAAACATAAGTATATAATTTATTTTTTTTTAGATTGTGCTTGTTATTCAATTTCTGTGAGTTTTTAAAGTTTACAATTTAAACACATTTAATGAATCTTCAAAAACTTTCTCTCACCTTCTTAAAATGAGTTCGTAATTTATTAATATTTTTTTTCTCATTTGAGGACGTTGTGGAATTTGTACTCGTACGTTTAGCCAAAGCTTGGAAATAACGCAATCCTTAGAGCATGCATGTCTTTTAAATAAAACACGCCGTATTTGTTGAAATAAATTGGTCAGTTCGCTACTCCAAGTAAAATTAATCTACCCCATAAATATAACGGATTTATAATACACTTAATGAAGCCATTATTAATCAGTTGCTTTACGACGCATCGTTCTAAGAGAAATTTCAAAGCTCTTTGGTGGGCTTAAAATTTTTAATTTTTGTAAAACTTCACTGTTGCGAGTTCACTGAAAACGATTACATGTAATCACATTGTTCCCTGACTAGTAAGCTCTACAGCCAGAAAATCTTGCCTCATGATTGGACCACGCCAAATTTCGTATGTTCATCAGTGTCTAACAGTGCCCTCCTCCCATATAGGAATACTGCAATTATACAGGAGGCTGCATCTGATGTGCACCTGGTAATAAGACCGTCTGCGAAGTAAAATGCCTATCCTTTAGTTTAAAATTATTGTATCTACTCTACTCCATACACACAACAAATCTGCTTTACAATTTAAGATAAAAATCCACAACTGAAAATTTAGTCAAGAATTAAGCGCTATTTCTAGCTCTTCTCTGTCCAACTAGTTCATGCATTACATGCACCAAGAAAACGCATTACCTCAGGGGAGTGGAAGGCACCTATCAAGTGTCCTTTAAAAAATGTTGCAGCCATTTACAGGCCGTTTCCAAAATCCTACACGTCTGATTCATTTCCTTGAAAAATTCTTGATTTCTTTGAATGAATTCTATATATAAATTTCTATTTAGTTCTTCAATGTGGGGATTTTTTTTTCTTGGAGCGGCACTCAGTGGGTGATCTCTACACATGCCGTGCATTGTGGTGGAACTAGGAAATTAGGTTATGTTAGGAGCGATAGATGGAGTAGTGTTTATTGACATTCGATTTAAATTTTCCCACGTTAAAAGTGACAGGAAAGACCTCTGCGGTCCACGTACGTGCCATTCGGCCAATAAAACAAGTTTTATCTGTATTGTGTAGTGCGATTCGCTGTCAGATCGACCACAAATGGATGCGCTTTTAATGATGAACGCGTTCTGCGCATGATTGAGAGGGTTTCGGGAACAAGTTCCCACGTTGCGACGATGCTCAATAGATCAATAGACTTGTCTACCTTAATTTCCCCAATGAGTTTCTTGAGAGCCTCAATACTTATACACCACCCATTATGAGGTGAATGAACGTGATCGGGCATGCATCGCTGCTTCAGCATGCAGGATTATTGAAGTTTATTTACAAAAAATTTACATTTAATAAGAAAACCTTTAGAATTTATGCGAAATTAAAAACGTTTATTAACCACAACCACAATTATATTGATTGATACATATAATCGTGCAACTAAATTGTTTAAATATTTAGTTGAGTGCATCTTTTTGTGGTGTGCTGGCCTCTTTAGTGGCTCACTTTGAACAATGTGATCATTTCAATAAAAAAAAGAACGATCACGTGTTCGAAGAGTTTAATAAGTTATTTATACTAGATTAAATTGTGCGCTTCGCTGCACTCAAACATTTTTTAAGAAAAATTATTTTAAATTTACTATAAATTTTTTAACACTCCCGAATAAAAATTGATATAATGCGTTAAGAAATTGCATGAACATTTTAAAAATTCAAAATTGAAAATAAATGAAAATTTTCTGTCGTGTTCAAGTTCACAGTTAATTTTCATCACAATATTGTGAAGAAATTACATTTTGAATTATAATAAGGGGAAAAGCACAATTAATATCCAATACCAGTTGAGTAGAATACGTATTTTCTATGCCACTATACAAGTCATCAGTACTCTTTGTGTCAACAGAGAGGTAGTTGTAAAGTCATTTATATCATCTAATCGCTACTGTCCACATACTATTACCAAAGGTTGCCAGCTTTGTTGTTTTAATGTTTTAATTAAAGGTCATACTTCATATATTCCCAAAGATCAAAGCTTCTGCTTTCAGTACAGATTAGAACGAGCGCTCTGATCTGTTAAGTCGAAATAAGTTACCTCGCCAAATTTACTTATATTGCAAAATTTCGTGTTAATTGTCCATACATTCCTTATTTAAACATTTTTCTTTTGTTTCTCTGTAAAATTTTTTGAACGTTTCTGTTAGGTTTTTTTTTTTTTTTAATTTGCACCAGTGCTCAGGGGCTGTCCCCTACTACATATGCAATGCATTGCACTGGAACTAGAGTGGCGGATGGGGTATAGAATAGCCAGGTGGTGAAAGTGGTAGGAAGATAGAGCTTAATTCTTGCACAACTCTGCAGTTGCGTGTTAATTATAAAGCAAAGTTGCGGCGTCTTTGATGTTATTTTTGAAGCATTATTTTTTTTTAAGCTAATGGAGCCATTTTATTTATTATTTTAATTCGCCGACGATTTATTGCTCAAATACCGATAAAGGACGGTGCACAGAAAACTCAGAAAAAACTTTTTTCTGATATGGCCTGGATGGGAATCGAACCTGTGTCTTACTGGTTGTAGAGCCAACACGCTGACTAATCGTCACAGGGGGTCCTGATGACAATTGTTTGTTGCTAAAAATAATATTCCATACATAGTTTTTCTCTCAGTGGAATTATAAAAACAGAAAAACACATATATAAAGATATTATGTAGAACGGCGACAAATGGCCAACGGCATATAGTGACCACCAACGGGCGCCCACACGCATTTAATGCACATGCAGTGCTGTAATTTAAATATGTATTTATTTTTGTTGTTCTCTTCATCTGCCTATAAGTGAACGGAAAATTGCTTTTGTTGAATTGAACAACAACAAAAGTAAACATCACAAACAAATCAATAAGCAAAAATGCCTAACAAAGTTTGGTAGACGGTCCAACGAAAGAAAGAGCGAGAGCGCGAAATAGTGCGAAAATGCGTTTAAATTGAAATGTTAAACCAATTGTTATGAAACAGCAATAACAAACTTATTTATTTTTTATTTATTTTTTTTTTCTTTAATTAAATTAAAATTCATGTTTTCACTGGCGGTGGTTTTGCGCTTTGTAAAGTAGAAAAAAAAAATTTGATGGATTAATTGCATTTTGCTTTTATAAAAATATATTTTTAATAAATTGAATTTTCAAATGTTTAGCAATGTGGTTTGTTGTTGTGTGTTGCTTTCCTTATTCATGGCAATTTATTTTACTGGATTTAATGTTACATGCGATACCAGACGAGATTATAGGTTTTAATACAAATTAAGTTTTGCTAAGCGATCTTCAATTATAGTACTCGTACATGAAGTTACTGTTGTTGCCATACGTGTTTGTGAAGTTTATCAACTTTGACATCGGTTTTGTCTTCATGTGGCGGTATAGCTCTGCTGTAGTTGTGTTACATAACGTGCGCGTAGAAATTTTCCTGATTCAATACATTTAAGTTCAATTAAAATGTAATAAAGTTATCTCTATTTTATTTTTGACTTGGAAAAGCTAATAGATTGTTTGAAAATAATAATGAGAAGCTGAGGTTGTAAAAAATTCAAGTTCCTAGAGAATATAATTAAAGTTAGAATTTAAAAAAGAGTTATATATATTATATATGTATATATGTATACGAGGTCTTTTCAAAAGAAAAGGTGAATTTTGAATTTTTTTGAAAAGTATTTATTTTTACATCAATATTCCTTTTGTCCCCTTCAAAGTAGTCCCCCTCAGATATAATACACTTATGCCAGCGCTTCTTCAAATCCTCGAAGCACTTCTGAAATGCTCTTTTCGGTATGACCTTTCACTGGTCTCTACAGTTTTGGGAATAGGACAAAGATACAGGGAGCCAAATCTGGTGAATAATGTGGTTGAAGAATGATTAAGGTGTTGGTTTTGGCGAAAAAATCACGAACTAGCATTGATGTGTGAGCTGGTGCATTATCGTGATGCAGAATCCGTGATTATTTCTCCTCAATTCCGATCGCTTTTGCAAACGTTGCATAACTTCCTTGTAGTATTCCTCATTAACCGTACGGCCTGTTGGCAAGAACTCATGATTCACCATGCCATTGTAATCGAAGAAAACAAAATTTACTTTTTCTTTAGAACAGACCTCGTACATATGTATATATTTGATTTCAAATCGAACAATTGCATACTTTTATTCGATTAATCGGGAAAAATTAATGTTTTAATTAATGTTTAATAATGTTAATTAATGTTAAGACTTCTGAATGAAGTTATGGAAATGAATAAATCCCGAATGACATTAGTTCCATATTATTCGTATTCATGGTATTGAATACTATTATTGTATTTCGGAGGAAGTTTTTGGTCATTTGGTACAAAGTATATACATTATCAATCAGAATAAAATTTTCTATTACATGGTGAAGAGTATATATACATGTCTACATGTCTTTAAAATCAAGTTGAAGCCATTCAAAGTTCTGTATTGACTCAAATTTTGATTTTTAAAGAAGATAACGCCACTAGCGATCTGTCGTGTGTTAAAAATTTTCTGAAGAAAATGTTCCTCTGAAAAAATAACACTTTTTCACATCCCATGGTCTAGTATCCATACATACATATTTTAATTGTTACTAAATTTTAACTGAATGGCCCACGTTGTAACTCGTTTGCTTTATTTATAGCTGACGTTTTAAATCTTTTTGCTTTATTTATAGTTGACGTTTACAATCTTGTGGTTTGATTGACGTTTTGGAGTACACAATGTTCTTAAAATAATGTTGACATAATGGGTTGTTGACGTTATCCCGAGAACAAAAACTTTCGAAATTTTTCGTCAGCGATATCTACTGAACGAATTAATCGATTTTAGTGAATAGACAGATTTCAACTTGACTTATTAGTTTAACAATTACGTGATGAAGTCATAGAACTCGCTAAGTGTTTTGTTAATTTGTAAACTAGTGTTAATCAGATGCTTTGATTTTTAAGGTAAAGGAAACAAATTTCATTTATTGTTTTACTTTGCCGACATAGAATTTGAATTTCAGCCACCAACGCACTCCCATTGCACCTGGTGCTCACACTGTAATATTCCCGAAAAGAACCGTTAATTTTTTAATTACATTTTAAGAATTTATAGTTATTCTATGTACAAAAGTTTGCACTCTATACATATCTTTAAAAAGTTCCCCTGATATATCTGCCAAGTTTTAATATCGAATAACGGCAAAAGTTGATTTTTTAACCGATTAGTTTTTGAAAAATGTCAAAAACAATTCATATTTGGGCCGATAAATGAAAGAAAACAAAGAAAAATTGTTACCATCTGGTAATTTGTCTGTTCACACTATCGAAAGAAAACCCTACAATTTCATTGGCACACAGTTCTGCGACAATAAATTTTTCTGCCAATAGCAATTGACCGTTCACACGATTGTTAGATTATTATATGGCAAACGTTGCCAGATCCGACTTTTAACATTGTATCTAAATATTTATGGGCAGCATTGCCAACAGAAATAATTATCTGCCAATGGTGTTATTGTACGGTGCACTAAATGAAGCAAGCACATGCGACAATAACAAATGGCTGTAAATTGTGTGTCAATGGAAATGAAGGGTGTTCTCACGATTGTCAGAATTGAGACAATATTATTGGCATACAATGCACCGACAATACATTTTGTGACGATGTAGCCACACAAAAATTGTAGTAAATGACAATCGTGTGTACATACCTTTACGTATGTATGCACGTGTGTTGTATCCTTAAGCTAGACTATATGTACAGTTTGCCTATTCTTAGTTTTTCTGTTGATATGTATATGTATGCGGTCATTCTCAAAGACTTTTTGGGATTTTTTAAAAATACAAGTAAATTTTTTTAGATTTTTCAAGTATTTTTTTTGGTTTAACGATACTCGTAAAACAAAAATAAACATAAGTACGTAAATTTAATATTTTACATGAAGAATATTTCACTGTATTGATGAAATACTTTCATTGCATTTATGACAACAATATTATTTCATATACATATACATACATATGAAAGTGTCTATCAAGTTTAATTTCACTAATGTTATGTAATAATGAAACAATTACATTTTATTTATGAAAATGATTCATTAAACTAAAGAAATAGTTTCAGTACATTTATAAAAAAACGCACCTAAATGATGGTCATAAATGTAATAAAACATTTTTCATTGATCCAAAGAAGGTCATCTTTGGGTGACTTTTAATTTTCATTGTGTTAATGTAAAAATTCAGTGTATAAATTGTGAGTTTTTCATTCTGTGTACTGCTAACACGTTGCCAGTTTCACTTAACAATATGTGAGCATGCATAACATTTCTTATACGATTGGTTCACTTGTGCATAATGACAAAATTCGTAAATTCTCATACATATTGTATATAAATGCTTGTAAATGAAGGAAAAATATTGTGTTTGCATTTTATCACATATGAATAGCAACGATTAAGTAAATCTACGTATTCACACAAACGACAAAATCATAATATTTTCTTGTCTCTCTAACATGTATGCAAAGAAGCAGTAAAATATAAAACGTTCCTATTCGTTCCCATATGCGAACAATCAGAGAACATTTCGGTACTCTGGCATTGTCACATGTCGCGAATATTTTTTCTACATTGGAAAACCAAATAGCAAAAAATCACCCAATATTTTTATGCTGGTTTTAGTTGTTGCTGCAAATAACAATTATGTGAATATTTTATCTGAGATTTACTTGAATCAACTTTTTATTGATCTATCCCAGAAAATTGTCTCTTTTACTGATTGTGTATGCTTTTTGTGAAAATGTTAAGTTTTCATTTCAAATAAAATTGATCGCTATTGGAAAGGGTGTGACAACCAACTATAGCGTTTGAATACCGAATGTATCGCGTTTTTTTTTACTCTTGTTGTGGTGTCATTATCAATAATTTCTGACCCGCTTTTTGGTTTTTCACTAAAAAAAAAATAAAATATAAAAAAAAATACTTCGAAAATCAAAAAATTTTATTTGAATTATAGACCGTATTTAGATTGAATTTCCATAACATTTTGTAGTATGACACAATCGGTTAGCAAAGAAATAAAAGATTGAGAAACAGAAAAAAAATTTAATAATAAAAACAAATAAAATGTTTATGGTATAACAAAATTATTTGTGGTTTGGTTTTATGCAAAATAAATACTTCAATCATGCGACTATAAAGTGAATGGTATCGGCTTGCTTGGCTGATCGCATACAATTTTGTGGTCATAATTCAGATTAACCGTTAGTAATGCAACTGGTAAATCACAACACAGTAAGCAATACTGTGCACGTATTTATATGCAGGGGAGTGTTAAACAAAATATTCAGTCGATTAATCGCATATGCATAGAGTTATTAAAAATTTTTCTCGAAATTAAATCTATAATTGTGATAATATTTAATTGGTCGTGCAAATGAGATATATAGTCATGTTTCATATTTGAAATGCAACGATTTGTTTAATTGAGAATAAACGTTATTGCGGTTTTTGCGGCGATTTTCATTGTACCGCAATGAATTACATTTTAATGAAATTGTGTAATTTCTTTAAAAAAAATAAATCATATATTTTTGGTTGAATCTGTAAAATGTAGTTCTAAAAATACTTGCCACTTTATTTTGCATTTGTAAATGCATACTAGGATTTGGTAAATATTTTATGAAATAAATGTAAACCGTAAAACAATGCATATCGTTAATTTAGTGCAACAACGGCTTAATTCAAAAAGTTCAATGCTAGAGTATAATTCGTCATATTGGGTTTATCCTGAATGCTTGCAGTCACGTCTTGAGGAAATTAAAAAAAAATATATATAATTTGATCACGAGTTGTACAGAAATTTAAGACTAAGCATTTCTTTAAAATTATAGTGCAAAATTTTGCTTCCCCAAATTAAAGAAACACACACAATTTTTCTTTAATCTATTACATACTGTCGAGTCGATTTTACAACTGTAATATTGAATATTGAGAAAACAACTCATCAGACATGGCATTGGGAATAACAGTCGGTGCAGATTTTGCGATATTGAGGAATAGATCCCGAAGCACATTGAAGTGGACTGTGGGGCTTTATACCGCAGGAGATATGACCAACTGCCAAACAAAAATTGGGGCTTACCTGGGAGCATTATTGTAAGAGACACCTTTTTTAAAAACAAAACGGAATCACTTGCATTTGCACTTTTATTAGTGCTTATTCGTGTAGCCCAAGAGCCGCTTAGAACCATCCAAACAGACAAACGCACAAGAATCCATTTCTTGTGGTTGCCATAAAACACTAAAAATCACTGAAATTTTGGTAACTGGAACTTTAGATCTGCATTATCTGCATTACCATTTTTAACAACTGGCAACTAAACAAGAGTTCGGGTGCAATCCATAATCGAGCCAGCAGAGAGATCCAAGAGAGAATTGTTGGGTTCAATAATTACTGCATTTACTTATAAGTATTAAATATATAGAACACAGTATGCTACACAGCTAGACGACTACAAATGTTATTCGTTGCATGTGTCGCCTTGTATTCAGTCAGTTAGTTATTTTGTTGACAGTAACCAACTGAGAACTATTGTTGTACCAGGTAAATTTGATTTACAAATGTTTGCGTTTCTTGTGTTATTTTATTTTTAAAAAGAATAAACATTTTCAAGCTCTGATTTATTGCCCATTTCTTTTTATGTAGATTGCCAACTCTAATCCACTAATTTTATGCCTTTATGCCATAATTATTGTTGAGTCAGCCACATCTGGTTGACTGGTCAATCACGGACATGCGATTTTGATAAGTCCACTGGTAGTTATAGAGCTCCTTACGCATCACTGAGTCATTAGTAATCGCCATTGTTTACCAGTGGGGCTCATACATATATGTATATTCGCATGAGAGCTTCGAACCGGAATTTATAACCAATCCGTAACCGTAACCGAACCCAATAACCAACATTATAATTTTTATGTGGTTTAGCTGGTGTATGTGTACATTTCATTTGGTCGTAACATCAAACATCGAAATGCCATATGTTTGTACAAGAACTCCCAATAAATACCCGAGAAAAACGAAATCAGTCCCCGTCCATACTGTGAAACATATGCTGCAAAACTTTTGAGTTTGTTGATGAGAAGGGGAAGAGAAGTGGAAGTATGTACGCTGTTTCATGTACATGCAGTTTTTGTTGAATTTCTTGTTTGCATCTTTTGACATGAGGTGTATTTGACGTTTCATTTTATTTCTTTTCGTTTGGTATATTGTTAACATCTAGCATAATAATAGCTACCCTGTTTTATTGTTAATTTTTTGTGAAATATAATCAAAAATTTAAAAAAAAAATATAAAATTATATAAAAATTATTATATAATTTTTCTTCTTAAAAGTTTAAGAACTAAACCGGAACAAATTAAATAGCTGTTCGAAGCTTCGATTGGCATACAATGTGTGCCGCGCGTCTCGAATTTTTCCAGACACAGCCTGCTTCAAGAGCCATTGGTCTTGGCATATACCTTTCAACACTTAAACATATTAATTACTGCATTATTCGCAACGTAAGAGAGCTAAGTGGCTTAGAGGTCATTAAGTGCCCTAGTCTTACTTAAAAATAAAAAAAATTAAATGGTAAAATTCTTTTAGCCCATAAAATATTCCTTGTTAAAAAAAAAATGTCTTTTAATTGCCAGATTTCTCTCTGCAAACTTATCGACTGCAGTACGATTTAATCTTTAAAATAATTCAAAATATATTGGTAGACAATTATTGCATGTTGGCTGCTTGTTAATTTAATGTTGTGTTTATTGTCCAAAATGTAGGTGTAGTCAGCCAGCAGTCATTTATTTTTATATATAAAATAAGAAAAAAAAATTGTTTATAAAATAATATTTATTTACATACTAAAATTTTATATTGAAATATATCAAAGAAAAATGCTTGTTATTATAAATTAGCATAAGATTAAAGGAAAAAAAATAATTGTACTAAAATGTCTATATAAAGTAAAGCAAATAAATCTATTTTAATAAAATATTCAAAATGTAGTTAGGAACGTTTCAACTTGAATATAATTATTTTAAGTCTTGAATGCACAATGGGAAGTTTGCAGAGAAATATAGAAAATATGTCACAGCTTTTATTATTATGGCAGCTGGGTGTACAGCATATACTTTGAATTCACAAACAAATAAATTGGTAATTTTTTAAAATCAGCCATAATGTTGCATTTCGTTTTTAAGCGAAAATGTTGCTCCCTCCCTAGCAAAATGACTGCCGTGTGAGATCAATTATTAGCGTCTGTAAGTGGTAGGAACAAATTCTAGAAATAAAGATATTTCCAATGTAATACGGATATTGTGAAAAAATAGGCACCGTTTTCATATGCTGTTTTAAGTTTTAAACAAATAGCGTTTTCAATATCTAAGAACCTGTGCAATTATTAACTATGTACTCTACTGAGGTTTTTATATTTTATGATACTTAAAACAGCATCTGTTACTATAAATTTGGAGGCAATATATCTCTAAAATTGCATTCTCTTTACTCGCACTGAGTAGGAGAATACTTTCACAAACATGACCTGTATTTGGAAGCTGTTTCCCATTGCTATGCTCGCAGATTACTGTCGGGGCCATGATTAGGTGCTGTTAATAGCACAGCTGAGCTTCTTTTATTTTACATAAGTGGAGAGAGAAATGTCACAATTTGCATATGTTTAAATATAAATGATTGTTTTTATAATGTGTTACTTATTGTAGAATCAACAGCACCTCGTAGATTATTACACTTTGGTTACATCCGTATTACGGATACAGCTGAATCACATTATACGCAGAAAAGCCGTCACTCACGAAAAAGGCATGTCATTTGAATTAAAAGAGAAACAAAATTATTAAACCAATAATTAAATTTGTGATAAATTGATATTCTCATATTTTTGCTGTATCAAAGGCAAAGAATAATAGTCACAGAATTCCACTGAGCCTGAAGTAAAAAGTAGGAAATTTGTTGACTATTGTATTAGTGAGTAGTAGAACACATTTACTTAAGATTGTCAATAGCTGTTTTCTAGATCTTTCATATTTTAATTAAAATTTAGTTTTGTTGTTGAGGGTGGCGATGGCTGAAAGACTGCACGTTGACTAAAAAACCAAAACACCTGGGTTCAATCTCAGTTTCAGACTCTTAAAAACATCTCGCATTTTACTGTTGTGCATTTGTGTGTCTTTTTGTCAGTTGTTTTCGGAAGGTTTCAGTGGCGAATGCGTAGTCACTGGTCACTGAACAATACCGGCTTCAGCTCATAGCTATCCTCAATCACATCAGAACGCCCTCCTTCGTCGGTATTGTGTAGCATCGGCGAATTAAAATAATAATAAAAATGGCTACTAAATCGAAGCTTCAACACTGCTATAAAGAAACAACGTGCAAAAAGCAGAGTTGTAAAATAATTAATTAAGCTTCACCTCCTGTCATTTCTCTATCTATCCCTTTCCTATAGTTTCAGCACAATGCAACGCATGTGTAGGGGTCATCTCCTGAGTGCCGATCCCAAATAAAAACAAAAAAGCAATTTTTTAAATTTTTTTCGATATATCTTTTAGCCCTCACCAGGGCTGGAACTTTAAGCAATTTTAAGAATTTTATTTTAATTAATATGGAAATTTCATGTAATAATTTCTTGCAAGTCTACACGAGAAACACAATTTTGTTCTGAATAGAAAAAACGTCACATCCAGGAGATCTAACAAAGAATAAGAATGTTATACGCAATTAACTGCGAACTTAACAAAGACGACCATTTATATTGAAAACAAAACAAGCGGCAAGGAAAAAAATCCGATTTTATTTCTCATACAAAGTTTTTTTTTCCAAAAAAATTTTTTTATACTTTAGTATGTGATTTTCACATTGCAAATAGTACCTGCCTAAAACAAATTTATTCAAAATTTTTAGTAATTTCCGTACAAAAACTACTACATGTATTATAGAAACTGCACTTAAATTTATAAGAAAACATATTTTTGCTAATTTCTAACTGTGTTAATTTTTGTCTTATAGTTTAGAAATTTTAAACATCTTTTGTAATCGTCAGAAAAATTATCTTTGAAATACAGCCCGAAGAAAGAACACTCAGTATATTTTTTCATCGTAATGGAGCCATTTAAAATTATAGTTTTTGGCAAAAAAATTTTTAAATTTTTATCCCATCAATACAATCGTGGTATTGGCTGAAAGAATATAGAGTTATGTTTTTTTTTTTTTTTTTTTTTTAACTGGGACCAACACTCAGGAGATGACTCCTTAAGGTGAAGCTTAATTAATTACTTTTGTAGCTCTGCTTTCGCACGTTCTTTGTTTATACTCGTAGCAGTGCTGATGCTTCGGTTTAGTAGCCATATTTATTATTGTTTTACTTCGCCGGTGCTACACAATACCGACGAAGGAGGGCGTTTTGTGGATTGCTATCAGTTGAAGCCGGTATTGTTCAGTGACCAGTTACTATGCCTTCGCCACTGAAACCTTCCGACAACAACTGACACACTAATGCACATCAGAAAAATGCAAGATGTTTATTTTTATTTTAGTCTGAAACTGGGGTTGAACCCAGCTCTGTTTTTGGATTTGTAGTCAATGTGCAGACTGCCATCCATCACCACCCTCTTAGAGGATTGAAATTCTTAAAACCTCCTACTATTATAAACAAATAAATTTATATAATAATAATAAACTATAAATATTTTTATTTTGTTTCTTTTCAGGTACGTATTTTGATTACTATTTCCTTTAATTGTAAGTTGGAAATAACTAATATTTTATTATATTATTGTATAGCCAACATTAGCAAATATTTAAGTCAAAAGGTAATAAAGTAATTGGAAGTTAGAAGCTCTCGTTCGTGCTGTCCATAGAATATATGTATATATCCATCACCGGCAAATAGCAGTAAGCGTCATGTTTATAGTTGTGAAGTATGTTGTTACTATACGGTGTAGCTTCATTTCCAATCAACAATTTCTAATATTTTGTGTTGCCTATTTATGTAACACTATGCTATAGTTGTAGTACTATGTATTACGATTTACCAAAAATAGAAATGTTTATTTTAAAGAAAAGCTATTGCAAACCCAATGAATGTTTTCATCAGTTGAATTATATTCGTATATCGAAAAAAGGTTTACCAGATAAATAAATAAATTAAATTAAAACTTCTATTGAATTTTTTTTGTAAGCAAAACAATTTAAGAAATCAGTTTTTTGTCAATAATTTGTCAATATTGAAATAATAGGTATGATTCCGTACTTTTTGGGCAAAGTGTGTTAAAGTGAGAGTAAACTTAATTATCTTATACACAAAAATTTATAGAAGTATGGAAACACGAAAACCCACAAAAAATCAACATGTGTATACATTCGAGCCTTAACCCCTAAAATAGCTGAAGCGACATAATTAGCATTTTGCTGTTTTTTTAATAAATGAATTCATTTACACCACTTGCATCATATCTTAAAACAATTTAAGCGTGAATTAGTTAGACTTTGCTGTACCGTAATTTGTCAGCTGTTCGTTTTTAGCTTATCCAAAACAACGTGCGCGAAGATAGCGTCGAAAAAATGAATTTAAAAACCGGGAAAAATTGTACGGGAACATTGTGGGTATTTTAATCATATGTTTAAAATTGGGAATTTAAAATGGGGAAATGATAATTACTTCCATGAGACGCTATCTTCTCCTGGCCAAACGCGGCTTAGACACACATTCACATCTATATATTCTGAAAGCTGACACCTTCCCCTTCAAAATTAAGGTACAGTGCTGAAAATCGTTAAAGCCGTTTCCAAGAAAATTGGAGTTCTCGAAATTGGCCAAAAAATCGACGCTATCTTATCCTGGCCAAACGAGGCTTTGGCACGTATACACACCTATATATTCTGAAAGCTGACACTTTCCCCTAATATAAAATTTTCGTCATTTGTCATGAGGATGGCGATGGTCGAAGTAGTCTGCACGTTGACTAGAAAATGAAAAATTTTCCTGTGTTCAACCCCGATTTCATATTCATAAAGACATCTCGCATTTTTTCTGATGTACATTTATATGTCGTTGTGTCAGTTATTGTCGGAAGGTTTCAGTGGCGAAGGCAGAGTCACTGGTCACTGAACAGTGATGGCTTCAGCTATATCCAATCCACAGGCGCATCAGAACGTCCTCCTTCATCGGTAGTGTGTAGCACCGGTGAAGTAAAATAATTACTAGAAAATGCTACTAAAAACGAAGCTTCAAAATTTAATACGTTTCCTAGACATAAGGACGCTACAACACTACTGTAAAAACAAATAATGTGCAAAAAGCAGTGTTGTAAGATAGTGAACCTTCAGCTCCTTTCATTTCTCCTACTAACCCTTTCCTATAGTTCCAGCACAATGCATCGCATGTGTAGGGGCATCTCCTGAGTGCTGGATCAAGTTAAAAAAAAAATAAATGTTACGTCCCTGTTTTGATGAGAATATTGTTCATATATGCTCAATCAATTTTTTTCTTTCCCACTGTTCATATATGAACAACAAAAATGTTTTTTGGTGGTTTCACTGCGCATTTTTGAACACTTGAAAAAATCAGATGGATGTGTATGTACGTTGGCAAAAATTTTTTTTTGGAATTTTCATTACTAACAAATCTCATAAATTTACATATTTTAGTGTACATAAATGAATATTTTTGCGTCTTTTTAAAATTGCATTTAGCTTTTTGTATTTGTAATTTAATGTATATATGCTCTAAGAATCTGAAAGTAAAAAATGTAACAGAATTAGCCCGTTTGACATTAGATTTATTTTTCATTAATTAATATAAAATTGATAGAAAGGGACAGCAAATCCAGAAAGACACAAATACAATATAATATTTAAATTTTTTAAATGTTGTCTCCTATTTTAATTAAAAAAAAAACGATAAATAAAAATATACGGTCAAAAACTAAGCTCGAAATCGCAGACATGGTGCATAAATCGCTAAGTTGTCATCATATAAAAAATGTTAAGTTCTAAACGTCAATTTTAAGTTGAAACTTTTTTGACAGTTACTCATTTTATAATACTGGTGAACGATTTAACGTTTTTGCATTAATACGGTTGCATTCTTTTCACCTGATTAATTTTCCCATTAAATTAAATTTGCGCTCTTCTCCAAAATTTGTACAGTGTAGAAAAAAAGCAGAAATATAATAAAATTATAAATTTCTCTTTGCAAAAGAAAGAAATGAAACGAATTGTTTATAGACTACCATGTGGTGGTAATGCTAATGATAGTTGTTATAAAGTATACATATGTAGGTACTAAAAAAAAATTAACTACAAATTAGAATTTCTGGATACAAATCTGATCAAAAATACAGAATTATGACAACAACTCCAAAAACAGCATTAACATTACATTCCAAAGATAATAATCAATTTCCAGATTTTAAAAATACAATTATTTTAGATAGATAAAATAACTATAGACGTAGATACAGTCGATAATCCTAGAGATTATAAAAGTACCATATACACAGCGAATTCACTATAAAAGAGATACATTAAATGTTTCTCAATGTTATATACATTTAGTTAATAGAGAAGTTAAAATAATTTTATATTGTAAACATTTTTAAAATAATTGTTATTTGAGTTATAATATTTTTAGTATTTGACAGAAATCAAATTTATTACGTTTTTTAATTTTTGATTTACCGCCTTTTTATAAAAACTAAATTTGTCAATTATTATAAAATATTTTCCCTGAAGAAGTTTTACATTGTGAAAACGAAATATTGAAAAAAATTAAATTTAAAACACGGTTTTTTGCGGTTTTCGGTTCGGTTCCGGTTCGAAGCTCTGAATGCAAAGCACTGATGGTTGATAATAAACACCATTATTTAGTGCAGTCAAATGTAAAATTTCAGAAATGAAAAAATGTACTTTGCAAAATGTTTTGTATTCCAGGAAATGCGCTCAAAAATGATTTGAAAAATGTAATGTCTTTTTTTTACATCATAATTTATTTTAAATTGCAATTTCAGTTAGTGTAATGTACAGAATATTTTGAGTGTACTTACGAGTATTATGTATATAACGCTTTGAAGAACGAACCTTCTCCTGTAAAATTACCAGATTGTTAGTAAAGTTTAATTAAATGCCTTTTGTATATAAATATATTTTATAAAAAATTTTTATAATAAAGTTTTTCGATAAAACGGAAAAGGTTAAATGCAATATCGTAGTAAGCGTGAGAATAGAGAGAAAAAAAACAAAACAATTTACATTATTTCTTACCCATAGTGCGGCACGGCTTTACCCAACAACAATTTTATTTTCCACCATTGTTCGCCTACTACAATGTCCCTGCTACAATAATTGGTAATAGTAGAAGTAGTACCGCTTGCAACAAGTAGCCGAACTTTGTGAAACTTGAGGAAAAACAGCATAAACTATAGATTTTAAGCGAAAAGATAATCAATCTAAGCCAACAGATTGTTTTATGTTTTCATCCCGCAACTACTGCTCTCGTAATGTGGTCATAAAATTAGATAATTTTGGTATTCTGCATTCGTTGCTGATTGCAATTGTGATATTGCTGTCAACATTGCTACATAATGTGTACATGTAAGTGAACAAAATGAACAGCAACAGCTGAAGACAATGCACGAACAAAATGTACAATAGAAAATTTTAAACAATAACGGTAGTTTAAAGGAAAAATTTTAAACTTTTTAACTTAGTAAATGATGAAAGAAAACAAGAAAGTAAATTAGATTTTTGTGGTATAATGATGCCTAAATTGTTCTCTATACATTCCATGGTTCCATTAATTCACCGGCGAAGTATAATATTTAGTAGTATGGCTACAAAATTTAAAAAATTTTTAATTAAAAAAAAAAAAACCAAGGAATATCATAATTGTTCAAAAGTTCACTATAAATACTTTCGAAAAAAAATGGAACAGCACAGTTAGTTAAGTGACTTTTTTTTTTTTTTTATCTAGGACCAGCACTCAGGAGATGACTCCTACACATGCGAAGCATTGTGCTGGGAACTATAGGAAAGGGATAGTAGGAGAAACGACAGGAGGTGAAGCTTAAATTAATTATTTTGCAGCTCTGCTTTCGCACGTTCTTTTGTTTTTCTACTCGTAGCAGTGCTGAAGCTTCGGTTTAGTAGCCATTTGTATTATTATTTTACTTCGCCGGTGCTACACAATACCGACGAAGGAGGGCGTTCTGATGTGATTGTGGATTGCTATCAGCTGAAGCCGGTATTGTTCAGTGACCAGTGACTATGCCTTCGCCACTGAAACCTTCCGACAACAACTAACACACAAAGACACACTAATGCACATCAGAAAAATGCGAGATGTTTATTTTTATTTTAAAAATTTTTTTGTCTGAAACTGGTGTTGAACCCTGGTCTGTTTTTTGGTTGTGTAGTCAACGTGCAGACTACCATCCATCGTGCCATCGCCACCCTAGTTAAGTGACTTTGCAAACATTACGTCTCTAAAAATATGTTCATATCCTGTCAGTGTCATGCATTAATTTATATTTAGGGGTGCTGCCAGCTGAGTAGTTAGAGACGGTAGGCTAGCGAATGTCGTATATGAAACAAAGTTTTACCAGATAAATAAATAAATAAAATTAAAAAAACTTCTCCAGTAATTTTTTTTTGTCAGCAAAACCGTTTATAGATTCAGTGTATTTGTCAATATTGAAATATTTTTTACTGTTTTTAATATTGCTTATGACAATTCTCTCTCGCAGTGCAGTTAGAACAACTTAAACACTTTAACGCTCTGACTTGATGAAAGTCTTATTAATTTATTTAATCGGCCAGCCCCTCCGTTTCTCTGTTTGCACTTTATTACTATTATTTACTTTTTTGTTTGCTGTAATATTTCACAGCATTAATTTTATCACTGACACAATTGCCGTCTGATTCTATTATTATTATTATTGTTAGGTTTTCAGTTTTCAAAAGATGGCATAGGAATGTCTCTTATTCCGGGAGAATAGAAAATATTTTGATTTCAATGTCATTTTTATTAATAAGATTTATAAATGGTTTGTATGTTTTCCTGTTACTCAATGTTATAATTGAAGCCATGGCTGTTTTAATAAAGATGTGAACTTCAAATTTAATAAAATTATCGGCTCTTTCTTGACATACATATGGTTAATATGACCTTTAATTTGTGTGAACTTCTTATTGTTAAAAAGATAAGGAAATCGATTGACCTTGTAGGCCATCTCTGAAACTCAAATTGAATAAATGCAAATTTTATGAAAAACAAGCAAATTTACGTCTCGTTGTTCGCTGTTGTTGAAAACAGATGTCAAGTAGAGTTGGGTTCATGAGCTAGTGTTCCCATTTTGACGCTTTTTGGGTATTTTTTACTCGTTTTTTTTTTGTTTCATTAACTTTTAGTTTTTCCAAATACCCTTCGTTAAAAAGGGTATTCTTAAGCACATGCTCCACGCATCAATATTCAGCTTCAATATTTTTTCAAGTGTATACTTATAGAAGTTACCGTCGGCAAAATACATATCTATTTATTTATTAAAAAAAAAAGCACTGATGATATTTTTTGTTTGTTTTTGTCAGTATATTTTTTAATTTGCACGTCCCAAAAAGCCATTAATGAGCGACATATTTCAATTAATTCGATTACTCTATTTCTAATGCGTCACAACTACGATATGCACTCAAAGTTACCAGAAATAAAATGAATATTGACAATAATACTGCCACACTACGTTAAACTGCTTCAATATTGTGATGAATATTAAAACCATTTTCATATTCGTCAATATTATACGGAGCGTATATGTGTGACTATTTTTCGCACACAAAGCCAAATATTGAAGCTGAATATTGATCGTGTATCATCCACAAAATGAACGATTTTAATACAGAAATGCTGAAAATATTTTGCAGCGTGAATGAAGGAAGAATTTTCCAGTGACGCGTAAAGAAATCGACAGGTTTTGATTAAAATTAAATCACACCATGGTTTTGGTTTTAAAAAATTTTATAATAATGAAGTCCACACTGTTTGTTTATTTTGCATAATAGTTGAAAATTTTTAAATTTGACTTTTAAAAAATTCGACTTTTTAAAATTTTTAAGCAATTTTTAAGTAAGAAAAATTTTCCGCTTTTACATAATTTATAATATAATTTATATAATAATAGAAGAAATAGCATTCAGTGTAAACTGTGCCAATGTTTTGCAAATTTGAATTAAAAATTTTATCAACGAAAACTCAAGTTCATTTGAAATGAAAAGCGCTTGTTTGGTGCATAAGAATTCTTGAAAAAAATTTTGATCATTCAGTAGAACCACTACTTCAATTGGTTTTACTTCAGCGATATTATACTTCATTTTCTTTCTATTTCAGTTGGTTCTATTTTTATTTCGTTCTGTTGTTTTGTAATATTATAATACATTATTTGTTTATATGTATAAAACATTTCGGCATTGAAGTGTTTGTTTTGAAATGTGAAAGAAGGAGATGGATATTGCTTGAAATTATTACGATGCTTTGTAAGACATTTACATATAACGTGTAGAAACATGAACTCACAAATTTTTAAATTTTACAGGAGGAATCAAATTTACAAAACAGTAGTGGTAGTTGCAACGTTGTTTTCTAGTTGACTATAACGTCGGAAAATATATAACACAATAATTAATTGAAACCCTAATATTTAAAGTTTTGTCACATACGGTCTTACATTTCATGTGACAATATGTAAATATTACATACATATATATATGGCAAATATGTAGTAAAAGTTAGATGGAACACGTATAATAACTATTTTTATTTAAAAAAATGGTTTAGGCTTTAGGTCTGTTATACAGGGTGTCTGGTAGCAGATTTATATTTTCAGACTTAAATAAAAAACGTAATAATTGACAGAAAGTTTTATTAAGAGCATTGAACGATCGAATGGAAATGCGGATTTTATTTTTCAAAGAGTATGTCACCCAGATTCTTCAGATCCTATTTTAAAATTTCATGAATAATCGCTCTTGGAAGTCCCAGTGAGGCTGCTCTTTATCGTATTGAAAGTAGCGGATTTTCAACCAATTCAATGTTTTCGGGAGTCCTTGAAGATCGACTGGGGTCTGGCCGTGGGGCATTCATAGCCGAAGCAGTTGCGCGGAATCTCTACTCCCACGAACGAATTAAATTTACACTCGGTCTATCACTTATTCGCCGAATACCGAACTTTGTACAAAATTCTCGATGAGCAATTACGTAAGAATCATTACTCTTAAAAAATTTATCCACAGCGAACGCGCCATGTTCACTCGACCACTGCGACATCGTGACTGACAAATCCGCACAATCGATAATTCCAACGGCGCCACCTTCCCTCCGCACCATTTATTACTTTTTGGAATAATCGTATTTAAAAATATAAATTGTCCACCGGACACCCTGTATTTTCTTCTATTTTTCTTCAATAATTTCTCGATATTTCGCTGCAATTTTGTGCAGCTTCTTCAGGAAATAAATATAATAAAATTTTTTACTAGCACTATTGTAATATAGTACCAATGAAAATTTTTTTGTCAAATTGAAAAATTTTTCTCTACAAATTCAAAAGTTTAAACAAATAAAAATAAAAATAATTTTAAAGAATGAAAACATTGAAAAAATAATAATAATATGAACAAAGATTACATATTCATGTATGTGGATATAAATGTATGTGTTTATGTGTATATGTATATATTTTTGGGATTATATATGTATGTGTGATGCATGCATACATGTATATATATATGTATATATATTTTATGAAAATATTAGTATGTGTATATACACCACGCTAATTACTCAGCCATCAGCTTTACAAATGGCGTTGTGGAACTCACCTAATGTAACTGCTACCTGTGCTCCATTTTGTCCGACACTGTGTTTTATTAAAAAAAACCCCATGGTTCTAATATACATAGTGCATATGCAGACATACATGTAATATCTTCAATATCAGGAATTTTCTGAAGTTTACTTAGTTCACTGATTCATCAATTTTGAAATAATGCTGCTGTAGAAAAAAATCTATCTAATTGATTTACAAATATTTTCACTTTACACAAGTTCCAATCACAGACAAACTACTAAATGTGATAAATATTTCTATAGCCATGAAAAAAAGCAACAGATTTCTAAAAATAACTTGAACTTTGCTGTTGAAAACAATATTTACCTTAAACTACTACCATCTAAAAGTTGCTTATGCCTTTTAAAGGCTAATTTAAATTCATTAATACTTTTTTCAATCCTCTTTGAAACGGCCAAATCCCCATATCAGTCTGTCCATCTTGCTCAAAGCATAAACTGCGGTACATACCAACAAAAGCAACAAACATATCCAACGAACATAAGCAACGATAACATAACATTTGTCTCATTTGTCAAGAATTGTTACTAAAAGAAACTTTACCGTCATTAAAAGCAGTGACGGCGGCAATGAAATAAAAGCCATCGCCACAAAGCCGGCAGGTACGCATGGACAGACTATGAAGTCATACACATAAAACTGCGAAGCAGTCAAAACGTAGAACAAGAAAGCAAGAAAATAAATAGTGAGAACTAAACTTTTTAATAAAGCAAAGTAAAAGGAATGGTAGGAAAACGAAAACGAATATGAAATACAGAAACGCATAAATAAACATATCGAAGCTCTAACCAAGAAATAACGCCGACAACAACAAGATTATCACACCCACAAACTTAAATACAAATTAAATCAAAAACACCATTAAAGAAACAATAAAGGAGAGAAAAATTAATAAATGAATTAAATGAAACCGTCAACATTAGAATACAAGTATTTTTACACGAATATTAACTCATATTGAAGGAAACGAAACTGAATTGAAAATTTACCCACTTGACCATGATTCGATAAAACGTTTCGGCGCTTTGTACAACTAATTAGTTGTATTAGCAAGTAGATGTCCATTTTTTAATCCATTTATAAATTACTATGACGTGCTGATTTTTTATTTTTCACGATTTCCCCGTTCATACTATGAAATATTTGCTACAGAAGCTTTCTTAGATTCTTTTTTCGTGTCCACAATATGAAGCTTCTGCTTCGCAGTTTTGTAGGTTTTATGTATTACTCCTTTCTTTTTCCTCTCGTTTTTCTGAAAAGCGTTAGCTTCTTTTATAACCGATCACAAATTTTGTTCACAATCTTTAACAAAACTGATCGCATACACTCTCTCGTTTTCAAGCTAATAAATTATAACCATGTCATTAAGTGTTTCAAAACGACGGTACATATTTCGAAAGCATGTAAAAGTCTGGTGTCGCATATTTTCGATGCATGCGTTCAGTTCTTTCTTTCAGTTTAATTATTCACTGAACGTAGTTTTTATTGTCAGCGCGTCAGAAATTTTACTTTAAATTAAAAACAGCATGAAGTTCTGGGTATAATAAATACCATACTTTAGAAAAGATTTTTCTTATTCCGGTTCGTTCCTTTTTTGAACTCTTTTATTACATTTTTTATGTCAAGTTAAAATACAACAATTCTAATCGGAATACTTTGGGTTATTGCTTCTGAAAAGTTGCTTAAATACATATGTATGTATGTAGAATTTATAAGAAGTGTTAAAAACAAAACATGAGTAAAATTTCCTTCACTAAAAACTACTTGTTTTAATTCGGAAATATTACTGTCAAGGGTTCTGAGCTAAGCTGGCGGATGTTTACTCTTTAAGGTCTTATTTAAAACGGTATTCGGCAGTTGCTCTTATTTTCTATGCAATCGACTTTAGATGGTTCCAAAAGTTGCAACCGGAAGATCAGTGCCAATCGCCGGCTTTGTAAAATATTAAACTACATTCAACATTATTGCGTCTACATAATACCTGAGACGCAGAATACAGAGTTAGTACAAATTGCGCAATTGCAACTATCGTTCTATCACTTCACCACCAGGCTCTTCTCTACAAAATCGCTTAACTACTAGTTCCGATGCAACGCATTGCATACGTAGGGGATATAACATGGGCACCGGTATGCCTGGGGTGTTCCTAGATCTCTATTGGATACGGAAATACGGTAGTAGTTCTACCGCGCACCTACCCCGTAGATACGTAAGTCTTGTTTACGTGGTTTCTTTTCAATCAAATTTTTAAGTTACGTAGTATATAGTATATTAACCATTTTATCTCCGACTGTATTTAAAAAAGAAAGAAAAATTTCAATAAAAAATACATACGTGACAGTTGTGTTGCCACTGCCAAGAATTAATAATTTCAACTTAATTAAATTGAAAATACCGATTTGTTATGTTACAACTTCTGCATTTCCTTTCCTTCTGCCGCATTCTTTTCAATAAAAATTTCCTCCTACCATATTTCTAGCATTCAAATCTGGTCAATTGGTGATCGATGAAACAACGACAACATTTGATAATCGAGAGCGTTAGTGAACTGAGTAAGATCTTCGAAGTTCAAATTATTGAAAGAGAAGATATTAGATATACTGATGGTGGAGCATGACTCTTTTACTAATAATAAAAATAACTAAATTTGTTAAGCTGCGGTTTGCTATTAAATGTTGTTTGTGTACTGACTGTTTGGTATTTTTGTCGTTGAATAATTGTCGTTACCAAAGAGCACGCACATTAATTTGTTATAGAGGTTATGAGCAGCACTGCTATATTATGAATAATACAGCTAATACACACTGGCATTCATAAATACATCAGCAATCAGCTCACACTTGGCTTGAATAGTCTTGTCTAACACTTAACAGTGGAGCCGAATTATTAATTCTTAAAGTAAAAACGAAAGCAATATTTGAATTAGTTCGAATAAAATATGTATTCTGAGCAAATGCTACACATTTCCAAAGAATTGAAATAAAAAAAATTTATGTATTTCAAATCCCAAAAACCTTCTTTGAATTAAATTCATTTTAAAAGAGTTGTCTGCAGTGTCAGCTCCTTTGCAAACAAAAAAAGAATCTGTTTTTCCTTTTAATTTTCCAATATTTGTATAAATTTCTTTGATCATATTCGTGGTATCTAAAAGACCTGAAGCCACTCGCAAATTACTAACTATTGAACCAGTTTAATCTGTTTAGGTTCTCTAAATGCATGAGGTCATGCGAATTTACCACTCGTGGAAATGCGTATACAGTTGTGGTCTCTTCCCATTGACATCATTATCCATTGCAAACAACTTTCATAATCTTAAGTTCAATGACGCAAATGAAGTGTAGTTTCATTTTCAAAGGGTTTTAAGAAGTTTTGTAAGAACTCCCATTCCCATTATAAGATATTAATTTTTTTATATTGTTCAATTCGCAAGCGTTGTATCCATTGTGTAATCGTTTTATTATAAAGTATTGTATTTTCATACAAAAAAGTATTCTGATTATAGGATTGAAGTTTATATGTTGTTTATATGTTATATGAAATAGTTGCATTGAGGCCAGATCCGGGAATATTAAATTGTTTTGTTTAATTTAGCAAAAAATTTTTCATAAATGTATTAACTAATAGCAGAAATTATATTATTCTTAATGATATACATTTATTTAATTTCAATTCAATTTTCAATCTATTTGAATCAAAATTGCTTATTGTGAAAAATTAAAAACCAATTCGTATCAAATCCCTGGTAGTATCCATTTCTGGTTTAATTTCAAGAAATGAAATTGATGTCAATATTTTTATATATCTATGTTTGTTATATGGTTTAACTTGTCTATATAAGCATTTCATTTGGTGCTAATAAAGACCAGGTAAACCATATAACAAACATATATAAATAATAGTAATTAATTTTGACTAAAGTTGAATAAATGAAAGAAATGCCAATAATTTGTCTGTTCATAAGGACGTAAAAACGACTGAGCTTATGAATTGAGCAATCATTTTTATGTTTTAATGTGCATAGTTTTTTTTTTGCTAAGATCCTCGGCTTCAAACAGCTTTTGTCGAATTTTGCTGTTTTGGTTTCAATAAACAACAATCCGGTATAAATGTTGGGTGTAAGTAAAGTATATTATTTATTCCATTATATAAGTGGTGAGCACTGGTCCAATAAAATATAAAACAAAGAAAATGTGCAAGCTTAAAATTATTTTTATGTGAAAAACTGCAACTTTCGTCAACTTGAAAAAACACAGGTTTCATTGTAATTTGGACTCAAAAGGGCAAATACGCGTGAAGTAATTTTTAGCGAAACTTCCTCTTACTCGTCAACTCAAAGAACTGTTAACTTTATTATTATTTATTTACTTATGTTTGTATAAGTATACATACATACATGTATACAAAATATAATAAATGTACATACTGTATACTTTTTCAATTTTTTATTTTTAAATAAATCATTTGGTGCCACTGTTCTTCGATTAGTTGTTGGAATTGTGTCTGGTGTTAGAGCGTGATTTTGTTGGTTGGGATTTGTATTTTTTTTTTAATTTTTATTTCAGATTTGTTTTTATTTGTATTTTTTTTTTAATTTTTTGCTCCTAAGTTTTAAAATTTAACATATAGAGAATGTTAAGACAATCAGTTTGATTTGAGCCGTGTTAATAAACGTATCTTTAAGATGCGAGACAACAAGAAAATTAAAAGCGACAACGACAATAAACAATTTTAAATTCTTGATTGTTTAAAAATAAATAAATAAATAAATGGTCTTTGTCAATGCGGTTACTATTTAAAACCAACGAACGATTTTAACGAGTTATTTTTATTATTGTAACTAAAAGTTAAAAGAAATACGGATACAAAGTAGTATCTAACGAGTACGTGTTTAAGAAAATAAAAATATCTTATTTATATTTAACGAATTAAATACGCATTAGTTAAGCAACAAACAAGTGCCAAAGTTTTTTTGTAAATTCTAGGAAGAAGTTTTATACGCTACGAGTTTAAAAAAAACAGTCAAGCAACCTTTCATATTGTTAGACAAATATCTCTAAGATATACTATATAATTCGGTTAACATCGTAATTTTATAATTTCAATTTTGTTTTTACGAATGTACATACATATATTCGAAAAACATATTTGTGGTGGTGTAAAGCAACAGCAACAATATTTGTAAACAACAAAATAAGTTTAAAGTAACAAGATAAAAATAAAAAAATTGCTATGAATTATTTTCTGCTGTTGCGACCTTGACTCCAAAGACTGTTTTGAATCAGAAAAAAATGAAACAAACAAAAAGCAATACTTTATAAAAGGTACAAAATATTAAAATCTTTAAAAAAAATGAATGCTTTAGTCTACAATTAAGGAAACCCAGTCCAGTCATCAGTTAAATAAAAAAGAAATAAAACACATAGTGGGGACACAATTAAATGTGAAATGAAATATGAAATCATAGTTATTTATCTAATAAATTTAAATTTGTTTTTAACTGAAATTTTTAGTAGGAGGGGATGTTAAACAATTTTTCGTCTCTCTTTCATAATTAAATTCTTCTACAATACAAAGTGCCTTATTATTTCTAATTGTTAAAAAGAATTTCAGAATTTATAATTAAAACGTATATAAGTTAATTATTTTAATTGCAAAAAAAATTATTAAATTTAGAAAAGCAACAATTTAGTGTTTGTCATGCAATTCGAGTGAATTTCTCTTTTTTATTATTTTTTTTTAAAGAAAAAATTATTATAAATTCATAAAATGTTCGCTCCTCGTAATTCGTCGCCAATAGCCATGTATGGCAAAGAGGATGTAGCTGCTTATGAGGTAAAAATATTTATGTACGATTGAAAATTAAAAAATATAAATTTTGTATAAAAAGTTTCAATAAAGTTATTTAATTTTTTGTATATGTATCTACTGCTGACATATAAAATATATTTTTTCATTTGTATTAATTTATAAAAGTCGTGGGCGTTACTTAGTATAAGATTTTGAGCTTTAACTATCTGCCAAACTTGTCACTTAACAGTTCCAATTCTGACTACTGCGCCCTCTCCGTGAGAAGTTGCAAAAAAAATTCTTTTAAAAAATGCTCACACTACAAGAAGCGAAAATATAAGAAAACAAAATAAAAATTGGAAAAATATTTTAATGCAATTTTTGGCTAGTCAAAATTACCGACGTCTTGAAAAAAATATGAAAAAAAAAACGTCTTTTTCGTGACGCACGCTACAACAACACTAAATATTGATGCCTTTTCAAATTAGTAAACAAAAATTTTTTTGTAATAGATGAAAATTCAATGAATTAAAATATTACGGTCGATCGAACCATACATACGACTTATTTACAAACAGCACTATTTGCAAACAATGATACAAAGATACTACACAGCAACGAATATGGACATTTACAAAAAAAGTTTTTTTGTGTACAGAAAAGTGTGAACATTTTATAATGAGAAATTCGAAAAGAAAAGTTATTCTTGTATTGCAATTAATACAGAAAAGAAACCAATTTAAACTTTTCAAGCAAGTGGTAACGCTTCACAACTTATTTGCGAGTTAGTAAGTAGGGATAAAAAAATATCGGGCGATATTTTACGTTCTTATTTGCAAATATATCCCACGTATAAACGTAGTATATGTCAAATAGTCTTGCCAGAAGTCCCGCTTTGCGCTGGATTGTAGAGTGTAGATTCCAAAAATCCTGCTTTTTAACATTTTCAATCTCTTTTTTCCTATTAAAATTTTTATGTACTATGTCACTATATATTTAGATATTGTACATGCGGATTACATGCATTTTGTACACCACATTCTAATTAATTTAGAAACTACAATTAAAATAAAAGATTCGGACTCGTTATGCATTACGGATATGTCGTCAAAAATGGTAAGGATGCAACAAGCTTTTATAAACAGAAAACTCATTTCCCTTTTTGGATATAATGCCAGTGAACTGATTAAAAACGTTAAAGGCGTTTTTCTAAGAACAGAGATTTTAAAATATTATAAAATTTGTTTATCGTATATTGCATCTCGTATTGATTTATCTGAAAACAACATATTTGTAACATTGAAATTTATTAATTTGAATTGTAAGATTTCAATTCCAAATTTTGCAATAGACGAAGATAAACTTTATGAAGAAGAAAATCCTGTAAAGTGTTGTATGCATTCCATTAACAAAAACTATAGTCAAACTGTAGATTAACTGTAGATTTTTACAGACAAGGCAAATTAATAAATATATACAAAATTGTTAGCATTCTAACACTGAAAGAGTATTTTCATAAATATTTATAAAGTGGTCAGAAATACGAAATATGTCGGTGTTCTCCGAATTTAATTAAATCAGAGCTTCAAATATTTTTTATTTTAATTTAAATTTAAATAGAATAGAAAAACTGAAGCTGTATTTAAATACAACTTAAATTTAAATGAAAATTAACTAAATACGTATTTAAATAACAAGTCCAAAACTGGGCATCAGTCATAAATTTTTGTTCTCATTCAAATACGATCAAAGTATGGTAGCACTAGCACTATTATAAGTAGTATTTTAGCAATGGCATCATGTGGTAGAGAAACATAGTAAAAGTAATGAAAAACACTTTCTTAAGGGAAAATAATGACCAAAAAGCTTTGCATTGTTTATATAATTTTGTTATTGTAATAAACGTGCACTTTCTATTTCTGGAACTTGGCCATTGTGCAAATTCGTGTCTCTTTGTAATCACTCACAAGCAAACACATCACCACAAATTCTTAAGTGAAAATAATTAAATCATGTGTCTGATATGACAACAGGTCATTATAATTTAAAAAAAATTTACGTTTGGCCGAAAAGCGGAGTGACGAATTCGCCTTGCGTTCATAAAGCTTGGTGAAAAGTTTCAATTTAAAATTGACGTTTCGCACTTAAAATCTTTTATATGTTGACAACTTACCGATTTATGAACAATGTCTGCGATTTTGAGCTAAGTTTTCCAGCGTATATTTTCCTTTAGCGGTTTTTTAAATTAAAATAAGGAGCCAACACTTAAAACAATATCTGCCTTCCTCGACACAAGATTTTATTTAATTAAATCTGGGCTTTTACTGCTAATCACATTAATTGAATTATGCCTTAAGGTTGTGTAGAGTGTAATACTTCCAACTTAGTTTGAAGTAACTGATTTGCATTGAAACTATTGTTGACTTTCTCATTTTTAAATCTTTCAATCGTAATTACCACTTAAATGGAATTTCTTATTTCTTCGCATAAAATGCAATTGGTATTTTAAAGAAACCTTTTTCGAATACTCGTAGATGTTTTTTTGTTTGTTGTTATTGTGAAGTGAATTTACCCGCAAATCTATCCCTGTTAATGGCCTACTCATAGGTGGATCTATGCTGTTTGTTTTTGTACCTCTAAATTGTATTGAATCATTAAGATGAATCGAACCCATTTCTCATGCTTTTAATACGAGTGAATGTTTTAAATGTAAATTTAACTAAAACAAAATAGTTTTTGAAAAACATAAAAAATGTATTGGGTAGAAAAGTCAATGATATTTGTAGTTTTAGTCCAAAACACAGTCAGTCGGCCAGTCTGTTACAGTTTAGTTATTCAAGAATGTGATAATATAAATTTAATTGTCAACTGATACGCATGTAAATTATTTCTTTTTTCAAACTGCTTTTATTCTGTAATAAAATGACTATTTCTAACGAAACTCCGTAATAAAATTTGTTTTATTTACCATTTCTAGTAGTGTTCTGGCAGAATTCATAAAGTTAAATTCTGGTTTTTATTTAAATTTCACTTTATTTCTTTTAAAATTCTTAGGTAATTTAATTGTTGATTCAAATGCAAAGTAGCTAATGCCTCTTTATTTAAATCTAATGGTTTTTTTAACCGTTAAAATTTATTTCAAAAATATACTATAATAAATAAATAAATAAATAATAGTAAACTTTTGAACAGTTTTTGAAATCCAAAACTGTGTATAAGATTTAAACAAATTTGTAAGGAATAACCGAAGAAAAGACTTTCAAATTATAAAAAAAAGATTAACACAATTTTTGGCATTTAAAAGGCCTTCAAATGTCATAAAACAAAATTCAATACTGAAGTTTAAAATTACAATATAAAATAGTGGGCTTATTATGTACTTATGGTTGATTTCTTTTCATACACAAAAATAACAACTTGTTGAAATGTACATTTGTATATCAAATGTCTTACCAGCAGCACTATAATAAAGCTACTGATTACTGAACGAGAATGAAGCACAATTTACAAAAAAATGTGACACCATATTCGTAGCATCTGAAAAATAAGTTTGTTTGAAGAAATCATATAATAAATATGAATAAATAATAAATCAGATAACGACGTTAACACAACAATTGATTTATTGCAACAATAGATTTATGGCAAAGACACTGTGAGACATTATCCATGTTTGTCTTTAAAAATATTCACAAATTTCTTTAGTTGCTTTTTTCATAAACATGTAAACAAAATGAAAGTGCCACCTTGCCGATTTATCGAATCCCAGTTTAAGCGATTTCTTCTAATTTATAACAATATTTTATCACTTGCTTAAGCCCGCCCTTAAAACACTACATTTTTCTGCATTGTTGAAATTTCGGAGAAGAGCGCAAATATATTGTAATGGGAAAATTAATCACGTGCAAAGAGTACAACCATATTAAGATAAATATAAAAATGTTAAATCGTCCACTAGTGCTTAGCTATGATCACACGATTGTCAGATTGTACAATATTGTAGGATACGGCAATATGGTGGCAATGCACTCACAATTAAAAATTTTTACCAGCTGGTAACTGTCAAAAAAAAAAAATATAAAAAGCAAGGTAAATTCATTACCAGGTAAACTCACTAACAAAATTCGCCCGTCAGCTTATACAAGAATTTGTCACGTATTTTTGTGCCGAACGTCAAAGTTTGTTTACTTTTGTGAGTAAGTTAAGAAAAATTGTTGTAAATTATTTAATAATTGTGATACTATAATAATAAGAATGCAAAATATATTACTTTTTGTAATAATTAATTTAATTTTAACTCATGTTAAGTAATTTAACACGTTCTTTTTATGCCATGTTATATTTAACAAAACACATCTATACAAAAAAATTGCCGTTTGGCCGAAAAGCGAAGTGACGAATTCGCCTTCCGACAACCTTTTTTTAATAAAGCTTGGTAAAAAGTTTCAATTTAAAATTGACGTTTCGAACTTATAATCTTTTATATGTTGACAACTTAGCGATTTATGAACAATGTCTGCGATTTTGGGCTAAGTTTTCGAGCGTATATTTTCACTTAGCGGTTTTTTAAATTAAAATAAGGAGCCAACACTTAAAAAAATTTATATATTAAGCACAGACAACTATTCTGTGGTATTAAATATAAAAAATAATATATAATAAATATTATAAATTAATAACAAAAGCAGGTAAAGTAAATAAAAATATGTATAATGTATGTGATTATGTATATGGAAGAAAACTATGACTATGCCTTCGCCACTGAAACCTCCCGACAACAACTGACACAAAGGCACACTAATGCACATCAGACAAAATGCGAGATGTTTTTAAGATTTACTCTAAAATTGGGGTCGAACACAGGATTTTTTTTTTGGTTTTATAATCAACGTGCAGACTACTTCTGCCTTAGCCACCGTCATTTTTGCTGTGATGGCATTTTATAAATGAAGAAAAGCGTCAAGTGTATATATAATAAAAACGGATAAAAAGAGTAAAAACATTACGCAAAGAAGGAAACGCGTCAAGACAAAAATATGAAAATTTGGAAGAAGAAAAATTTTTAAATGTGTTGTTTGCTTCGCAGACATTTCTGCAATGTCACATTTCTTATGGAAATTTCTTTTTTTAGTGATTAGAGACGAATCATCAAAGAAATTTTGTTTGAAATCGATAATATTCGCAATAAAAAACACAAAAACCGAAACCAAAAATGGAAAAAGCGGTATTCAGAAAAAATAAAAGGTTAACCAGACCAAAAAAAGCATCATAAAATACCCGAAAAGGACCAAAAAGGGCTTCAATAACATTTTGGGACCGATGACATTGAAAAAAATTTACACGGTTGCATTATGGAAAGCGAGACGTTTGTATACGATAGTTGCTTTGCAATGTTTGGAACTTTATTTGTTATTAAAAATGAGTTACGGCATTCCCATAGATACACCAGCAATAAAAACAATAACAATAATAAATTTTCAATTGTTCAATGCTTTAAAATTTGCAACTTTTAAGGAACAGCTGTTTTATCTGTAAGAATATGTAATCGCCATATGTGAGTAGCGAAAAGGTCAAATCCAGTTACGATCGGAAGTTTTATTTCTAAGTTCAACACTAAAATTTACATATTGATTTGAAAAATAAAAATTTTATTTCACAAATTTTATACAGAAAAAACCGGTAATTTGTAAACATTTCGGCTAGAACTTGTTTTGTGTTTAGTTTACCGCCAACAAATTCACATATTTAGTGCATTAACTACGCATTTTTATTAAATGAATATTTAATTAGATGTATTAAGAATTATACAAAAATATTCAAATAAACCTACAAAATGCCAAACATTTTAAAATCACTCTTGAGACAGGAAGTTAATGGTCAATTTGTCAACCAAATGCAATGCTTTATTAGCTTATTTATTTAGCCATATTTAAAGAATTAATAAATTCATAAAATTTACCTTAGTTCAGTGTAAAATTCTCGTTTATGAATAATATTAAATGATATTAAAAATAGATTATTTTAAAGCATCACAACTTGTTTAAAGAAGAAAAATGGTCTCAAATTAAAAAAAATATACAAAAAGTCTGCAATTTAAGGCGTATAATTAGCAGCTGATTGAAATGGTATTAAACTTGGGACTATTTACTTATAATTTGTATTAATTTATATATAAAATCAATCTTTTAATATTTTTATTTAGCAATTTTTATTTATTAGAAAAGAAGAAGGTCCAGCAGTCTGGATATTCATATATGTTATAGGAAGGAGGGCCAAAGGGGTGTAGTGCTTGTTGTCTTTCGATTTTAACTTCTCAACTTTTATTTAATCAAATTTACAAATATTCTTAAATTTTAATTTTAAAACTGTGTGACTCTTGAAGTTTTTTTTAGGTATGTATTTCTAATAAAACTGTTATGGCCAGTTTCTAACTTCAAAATGAAGACAAGATTAGTTAATCTCTCGAATAAACACTATTTTATTTTATTTTTAATTTCATTCAAAAACTGATCATAAACACCTGGGATTAACTGATATAATTTTAATCTTCTACATAGTGCAAATCTGAACTTCAGTGGCCAAAGCAAGTTTATTTTTTTCCGAGCTCGACATCTGACTTTTCGGCGTTGCGAATTAAGGCCCCAGGGAATGAGACGCTAAGTGTGAAAAAAATAAAGCTCTAAAGTTGGAGCCATTTTTCATTATGAAATATCGCCTCAAAATGATGAAAAATTTGTCCAAAAGTTTAATGAAATATGGCTCCAAATTTGAGGACTTATTTCATTATGAAAAATTACCCAATTGAAATTACACCCCAAAAAAAGTAATTATTTATTCAAAATGAAAGCAAGAAAATTTCAAGCCTGGCGAAGGCATAGTCACTGGTCACTGAACAATACCGGCTTCAGCTGATAGCAATCCACAATCGCATCAGAACGCCCTCCTTCCTTGAACCGAAGCTTCAGCACTGCTACGAGTATAAACAAAGAACGGGCAAAAGCAGAGCTGCAAAATAATTAATTAAGCTTCACCTCCTGTCGTTTCTCCTACTATCCCTATCCTATATTTCCAGCACTATGCTTCGCATGTGTAGGAGTCATCTCCTGAGTGCTGGTCCCAGATAAAAAAAAAAAAAAAAAAAAAGTGAAATATAAGCAATATTTTGTGGGGCCTTCTCTTTTTCATGTTTTGTGCGTGTATATTTAATTTTGCAAAATTTCTAATACTCCGCCAAAGTAAAACATTAAAAAGGGCCACAACAGCGCCACATGTTTTTGTTTTCTATGTTGCTTTTGGGGTCTTTTTTAAGCAGCTCCTCATTCACCTTCGCCAGTAATTATGATATTTTTTATTTTCTCTATGCACCGTCTTCTTAACTGAAGTTACAATATGTTAATGAATTCATTTTGAAGTTCATTTTATATTCTAAAAGTTTTCAATTGAAAAAACCAATGCACTTGCTTTAAAATTTGTTTTTTTTTTCCAAACCACATGTAAAATACGTGATTATGAAAAATAAAAATAAAATGTTTCTAAAGAAAATATTTATTTTATTGTGTAGTTTTGAAAAGAAACAAATGAATCTATTGAAACCACACAAACAGAGGGAGGCATGAATGGTTGGTTGGTTGACAGAACACATATGCCATGGCTGGGCCAACCAGCCACACTTACTTACCAGGCGAGTCGGCGAGTCAACAAAAATGCCACATGGACTAACTAAAATGCAAAACTTGAATACATTTCATCTTGTTGAAGCGTTGTGCGTTTTTGGAATATTAAGCACTTGTTCTTTTATTTTATACAGACTTTTGTGTCTTCAGTTTTGGTCTTTGAAGTGCATGAAATAAAAACCAGAAAAAAATTAGAAAAAGAAAAGAAAAAAATTCACTTAAGCCATCAACAGTAAAAAGATTATTTCTTGTTTTTATAGTTGAAATATTTCTAAAAGTGATTAAAAATAAAGTGAGGTCATTATGCCGAAGTATATTCGAGGTGATGTAGGGGCTGTTACAACTGAGGACTGCAGTACCGAATATTGATTTTTAAGACAAAAGACAAATTTATGATTAAGAAACCTGATTTAAAAAATAATATTATAAATCATAATAATATTATATACTTATATATATGATTTTAATTGTGCTTTTTTCCCTTAAAAACTATATGTGAAATTTATTATTACATACTTTATGATATTCTCATACAGTATGAAAAACATCATAAAGTATTTTATTACAAAAGCAACTCAATAATTGAGGAGGAAAGCATATCCATATAGTACTATTTCGCTAATGCTTACTTAGCTCATCAGTGGATTTTTCCTAATTTTTGAATACAAACCCAAGATCTACATATATGTTTAAAATTCAATTAATCAATCGAGAATTGGTTTGAATATCAAACATACAAACCAAAAAATCTATAAACAAAAACATAACAATCCATGAGTTTACTTTTATAACACACACATATTTCTATTTTTAGTTTTTTATTCTCATCTACACTAGGCTTGCCATTGGCCAGCATAACTAATGTATTTTGAATCAAATGAAAAAATTAAAAAATGAAACAAAAGATACAAAAGAATATCAAAATTTTTTATACCGTGCATATGTAGTATTTTATATCAACTGGATTTTTTTTTGAATATATATATTTGTATATATGATTTTAATTGTGCTTTTTTCCCTTAATGTAATAATAAATTTCACATATAGTTTTTAAGGGAAAAAAGCACAATTAAAATCATATATAAAAATATATATTCCCAAAATAAATTCAGTTGATATAAAATATTATATACTGCATTTTAGGGGTGCTGATGGCTGAGTAGTTAACGTGTTGGATCTGTAACCAGAAAAACACGGGTTCAAAACTTTTTTTTAGTTTTTTGAGGTTTCTGTGCTACAGAACGCTCCTTCGTAGGTATTTCTGCAATAAAACGTCGGCGTAGTAAAATAGTAAATAAAATGGCGCCCTTTAGCCGCAACTTTGCTCCATAATTAACATGCAGCAGCACGGTTGTGCACGAATAAAGCTCTATCTTCCTAACACTTTTACCAGCTATCTGTTCTCTACAATTACCCTCTTTCTATCTACCGTAATGCAATTCTACCGTGCTTGCAAAAATTCGACACAATATTACGAATAGTATTGTAAGAAGTTGCTATTTGGCGATGAGTCGACATAATATGTACACGGTGGCCCAAAAATAATCACCCGATGTCTTTTTGCTGTAACCTTTGGATCTGCATGTATGGTCATCAATTCTGGCGGCGGTCACTTAGCCCATATCAGAAGCAGTGCCAAAATTTGTCTTAAAAAAAAGAATTACAGCAAAAGAACATCGGGTGATTACTTATGTCCCGGGTGATTACTTTTGACCCAGCCTGTATATAGCCCTCTCTATTCCACCATTATGCGGCTGTAAACCGCTATATTGTAAAAATAATTGTAAAAGATATTGCGCAACCGCTAATAGCTTAAAGTGTGCGTTAGTTGGGCTTATTATTTTTGCCTCGTCCCTGTAACGCATGTATGTACGTATGTGAGAAAATTTCGAATTGAAAAACTCATTCTAGGAAAAGCAGGATGAGTAAAATGTTCTTGTTTTTACAAGTTTATTATAGATTTTGCATCAATTGCAATGAAACAGTAGAGGCAGTAAAGTATCGATACAGTTCCTATCGAACATTTCGGATAGTTCGAAGAAATCTATCGATTCTAGACTATTAAACGCTAGAAACACTATCGACATATCGACGATACTATCGTCATAGTATCATTGTTCTCATAGAATCCATATAATTGCTTTCCACGTGGGTAAGGACAGTCTGCAAATTCTCTTCGACATCATTGTACAGCATTTTTAAATGAATATTTCGAATAGTTTTGGAAGATGAGATTTTGTGCAGAATTATTATCATACATATATTAAATATTCAAAATAGATCCTTGTTGGAGAGTAAAGGATGACAACGCTTTAAATGGTCCACCAAATTTTATGTATTTCCACACATTTTACATGTTTTTTTCATGCTGTTTGAGAAATGTGTTTCTTAAATTACGTCGATTTAATGGTCGTTATGATCGAACCACCGAACAGGGTACGCAAGATGTTGTAAACAAATTTCGCACCAGTTTAACTTTATTGGACATTGATCCACCAACCGTTGTGCTTAAGAGGGCGTAGCGAGTGAATTCTGTACCGGCCACTGACAATGAAGATCAAAAAAAAGATATATACATATGTATTCGTAGCCGTTGTCGACGACCTAGAACACTTTACATAAGGACTTCAGTATGAAACCATACAAAACAGAGCTGCTTCAACATCGGAACCAAGGTGAAGTACCACAAAGTCATTTGTTAGGTGAACAGGCCCTATCGAAAATTTATTTTCAGCGATTAAGCTTCTTTTTGACTCAATGGGTACGTCAAGAAATAGAATTGCCGAATTTGGTGTTAAGAGCAGCTAGAGGCGAGTTAAGAGCTGCTACTGCACCCTGAAAGATGCACTGTTTGGTGCGTTTTGTGGGCTAGCGACATCATGAGACCATACTTCTTCAAGAACGATGAAAATGGCACATTTACACAGTACCGTACTACCTACTTTTTTTTAGCCCAGTATGGAATTATTGGACTTGGTTGACATGAGGTTTCAACAAGACGGTGCCACATGTCACATGGCACGCGATACCAGGAACCTGTAGAGAAGCCATCTTGGTGAGCCATCATCATTACAGCTGCCATTGGTGAAATAACGGCGGAAATTCAGGAAAAAGTATGCCTAAATTTGAGCTCACTGATAAACCACCTGCTACGGCGTAGCATCGGGCTGCATTTACATGAAATAGTCTTTAAAAAGTAAATGACACGCATTCATTTACCGGCAAAAATAAATATTTCATTCACTTTTGCAAAATTTCTGCGCTTAGTAGTGGAAATTTACATACAAAAGCAATTGAGTATGCAATTTTCATAATTGTAATCAGATATTTTCTTGCGGCGATTGCAAATAATTTTTAACACAAAAAAGAGGCACTCGAAGACTTAAAAAAAAAAATTTTAATTATTTATTTTTATTCACATCGCGCAGACCAATTAATCATTATTTTAACACTTAAATGCCCACAATGGAAAAGAAAATGAAAATAGGTTGTAACAATTTGACGCTCGCTCTACATTGTAGCTATAAACCATAATTAATATAATTAAAAAAAAAATCGCAAAAACTCTTTTTTTAGAAAAAAATACTCTCAAATAAAACAAAAGAAACTTGCAAGAAACACTTGGTAGTTTTTAAACAAATGAAACCCACATTTCCAAACTTTAAAAGCACATATTAAAAAAGTGTAGAATTCTTCATGATAATCGAATAGAGAAAAACCCAGTTAAAATATAAAATTTTGTTTTATATTAGAAACATAGATTCAAAGGCAAGAGCGGATGCTGCCAACATGTCTGCAATTTTAAAATTGCTGCCTGTTTTTTCTTTAACTTAAGGTGTTTATTAACTTAAACAAATCAAAAAAAGCTAAAATTTTCAAGCTCACTTTGTCAAGTCGATTAAATTCAATTCAAATCTTGAAATCATGCAGTATTGCTGGTTTCACATCAAGTGCAAATTATGATGAAAAACACTGTCAACCAGCCAGTACGTTCTACGTGGGTTGTACTGAATTTGGAACAAAACTGTTGTTGTTTTTTTTTTTCCTTACTTACGAATATAAAGCAACACATCATCTACTTCAAATAAAATATCCGAAAAAATGTATGTAATGTTAACCAAAATTGGATGTGGACAGGTGTCAACTTTAACATAAATATGTAAAATTTTTTCTACAATTTAATACTCTTTTTTTATTTTTAATTTAGTTTAACTATTTCGTTGTTTTTGCCATAAATAAAGCGGCAAAAAATTAAAAAATTTTTTTTTTGTTAAACTAATTATTTTCCGAGGGAGATGTTACAATAATTTATTATAAGACGTTTTGTTAATTATATGAAGGCCAGTAGGTTTTCATGCAGATTTGGTTTATTTGCTTATTTTTTGAAAATTTTTAATGAGCATAATATTAAATATTGAATTAATGTTTATCATTAAATTGAAAAGATAAATAAATTTATGGAAAAGTCTCATGGTTTTACTTGAAGCGTTATAAAATGCAATTAACGATTTCTAAAATTTTCATGGAATTAAATTTGTATTTTTTTTTATAAATATGTATGTATATACATATGCAAATGATAAATTAAATGTATAATTTCATTTTTTGCAATGTGCCTTTTACATAAAAATAACACATATTTATACCAAATTGAAATCAATTCTCACTCAGGAATTGGGATTGAGTGATGTTCCCAAAATATTTATGTATTAAAAACTTATCTTCCTCATACGGAGCAAAAAAAATTATTTCCAGTAAAAATCGTACAATTCATTTGTGCCCTTTAAGGCAGAAATATTATTAAATTCCTATCAAAAATAATAATATTTCGCATTCCGTAAATATTCTAAAAAAAAAAAAAATTTATTCCGATGAAAATATTTTATTATCAGAAGCAACGTTACCATTATTGGGTTTTTCATACCAATTAAGGTAGGACATTTTTCGTTTGGTAGGATGGTTGGCTAAATCTAATTTTGGCAAGTTTAGGACTAAATTATTTAAATTTCCAACACTGCGCATTAAGTCTGTTATTTGCACAGACTCCCTATCTTCAATAAAGGATATTTCCAAAGTCTCCAATAATAACATTTATGCAGGAAAAATTAGGGACGTTTTAATTGAGATATATTCGGATAACCTCCATCTTTGAATACCCGGTCATACGAGCATTGGGGGCAATGAGTTTGCTGACGAATCAGCTAAGTCCGCCATTATATCACCACTTCACAGCTATGTGAACGTTAATCGTGACGACATTGATGGATTCATTCGCTCTCATTATTCTTTACCTGACAGGACACAGACTTTTAGTATGACATCTTCATGGTATAGATCAATTAATAGTGGTTGCACTACTATAGAGGACTTAACGCCATCACATAATAATAGACTAGACTTGGTGAAGTTTACTCGCCTTAGACTCGACCATACCAGAATTTCCCACGGACACCTGCTTAATATTGACACCCCAACAACTTACTGTGACTGTAATATACCTCACCGTAACCCACTTCACTTCCTTGTGGAGTGTTTGAAATTTAATATAATACACAATCAAGTTTTCCACAATTCCAGTCCAATATCCTACCTGCCGAATCCATCTCCAAATAATATATGGCCATGAAAAAATTTTATGGCATCTCTATGTATTTCATTTAACCCTGGTTGATTACTGTTCGTCGAAGCGACGAAGCTAATTTATGCGTTATCATGTAACTTTTTTATGCGTGCTCAAAACACGATGTATATTTTTCTTAAATGTTTTATTACGTGTATTATTTATAAACTTATTTAATTAAAAACATATTTTCTGTTAAATAAATAAGAAAAGTGTTCATTTGTAAAAATGGCCTAAAAAATTGCCAGGTGTTAAGTTATTTTGGTGGATTTTTATAAAATTTTGGTACGAAAAAATTTCGGACTAACTCCGCGTAACCACTCCATGGAGCACCTCAGAGACGGGGTAATCGTAAATACCAATACTTGTTGCACAATAATAAGCTCTTGGTTTCCATGACATGGTCCACGGCTGCATTATAGAGGACCATGTTTGTAACCAGCCCATTTCACCCGAAATGTACCTCGTAGTCCAATATTATTTGCAATTGTACTGTTCCGCGCTGTTGTTGGCCGAGTAGTCAGACCGTTACCTTTTGTAGGTTCTCAAGCTCCTCCTAAAAGTTTTCCAATTGGATTCAGTGTCTATGCTTCGTTGATATTAGAAGATTAATGCGTTAACCTGAGAAGCAGCAACTCTATTTTCAGACAATGCACTTCTGAGCACTGGTCCGAGAAAAAAATCTGTTTAAAATAGATTAAAAATTTCACAATTTTGAACAGAGTACACAGAGGCTTAAACAAAATAAATTCTAATTAATTTAGAATGTTTTTTTTTTGCTTGAAAAGTAACAATAATGCTTTTAAACTAATAAATAATAAATAATGGAATGTTATGACATGCGAATACCCCAATTATAGATGTATTTTACATTTGAAAAGCCGATAATTTTATGTTTGATTTTGAATACAACTGTATTTTTTATAATTTGACACAGCTCAGTTTTATTTATTTTAATTTTTATTTTTTACTTTTTTTATTTTATTAACGGATCATCAAAAATCTTTTGCCGAAAATGTGGTTTAAATATGAAAAAATAAAAGCAAACTAATTATGAAAACAAATACTAATTAATTTTGAAGCCAAAACTCAAACAAATGATTGAAAATTAACTGTACAATTTTTATTTGATGAAACAAAAATTTATTTTTATGGAAGAATTTGAATTATAAAAACAATTTTAATAACAGTCGTAAAACAGCTCTGGGTCACAAACCATTCGTATGGAAAACACTATGGGCAAAGCAAAATGTGTTCACTATTTAAAGGCAGAATTGCTATTACGTAAATGTATACGCTACGCATCAGTTGATGCGTAAATAGTACGGTGTCATGATCGATTATTAGACATTTTCTAAAAAAATAATTTGAATGTTTGAAATTAAAAAAAAAACCGAAGTCGATCGTTTTGAGGTATTTTTCGACTACTCTATTGCGCATTTCGGGCGGTATCTTAGCGATATCTAGCCGAATGTTGGTTTTCAAATGCTCCAACTTTAGGAAATTATTATTTGACGTATAGCTACAAAAAAACTAACGGGGTCAAATTTGCATGATCGTGGTAATCAGTTGACGTCGCCAAAATGTGAAATTACGCGTTCTGGAAACTTCTCATGAAATAAAGTCAAAAGCGGTCATGTTATATTCCTCTTGACACCGTCGTGTTGAAACCACATAACGTCCACTGCATAATCTGGACGTAATCTGAATCTTAAACGTAAATGCAAACCGTCCACTAAATAAATGACACTCACACGACAGATATTTAAGAGCTGACAGGTGGATAATTCGATATTAGAACTCTCTATTTCTTATTATTATTTTCTTGATATTTAAACACACGTGTCTTAATTTTCCCCGGTATGAACTCCCCTGTAGAGCTGGCATGGTTCCAAACAACAAATTTATAGAAATTTATATAGTTTATAAATATTTAATTTTATAAAATGTTTTCTTTCCTGCTTTCGTAAGGTTGCGAAAACTTTCGTTTTTGGAACTTAGTCTATGTTGCGCAATAAGTTTTAATCGAGTTAAGATAATCCGGGTTTTCAAATAATTCGATTGATGGACTCTAAAAGCATTCATTATGTTCGTTGCACTTCGAGAATGTATTACTAAATAAATACTAAAATATTTATTTATTTTTTCTTGTATTGCTAAAGCCAAAAAGAAACATTTACTCTATACTACACATTATTAAGACAATACATACATATGTGCTTACTGGGAAGCACATTCAGAAGGCAGAAAAACTAAATATTGCTTCCAAAATTTTAATTAGTTTTTGCTGGGAGGTTATAAAAAAAAAATATTTTTGTTAATACAAATTATTATTTCCTGACGATGCTACCTATTTAGTAGTGAAATATTGAATATAAATAATTGTTAAAAATTTTCATAAAAAATACCATCGCTCAAAAATAAATATAATTAAAAAATATTTTAAAAGTTTCTATAATTTGTTACGCCTTATTTTAATTTTATATATGTGCATATAAAATTAGTCAAAAATGTACTCGCAATCATGACAGTATGACGATATAAAAGTTATTTTGAAATCTTGAAATTCGGCTGAGTTATATCGACATTTGAACCTCGTAATAATGGGGACTATGAAAGAGGTATTTTTATTAAATAATCTGCTCTTAAATATATTTTTTAAAGGCTCTTTGAAAGAAAAATACTTTTTTTCTTGGACCATGTACAATACGTACGCAATACACTGCACAGGTACTTTTTTTCTTGGGTCATGTTCTCTACGTATTCAATGAACTGCACCGAAAGTTATGTTGTGAAAAGACAGGTGGTAAAGTGACAGTACGATAAACAGCTTAATAAGTCCCCGTCCATACTGTGAAGCATATGCTGCAAAACTTTTGAGTTTGTTGATGAGAAGGGGAAGAGGAGTGGAAGTATGTACGCTGTTTCATGTATATGCAGTTTTTGTTGAATTTCTTATTTGCATCTTTTGACATGAGGTGTATTTGACGTTTCATTTTATTTCTTTTCGTTTGGTATACTGTTAACATCTATCATAATAATAGCTACCCTGTTTTATTTTAATTTTTAGTGAAACATAATCAAAAATTTAAAGAAAAAAATATAAAATTATATAAAAATTATTATATAATTTTTCTTCTTAGCGTCCATTTTTCTTCAAATTATACCTTGTGCTTCAAATGTCTATCCAAAAATAAATATTCACACCTTCTATCACAGGGTAGTTATTTTATATTTACATTCGGTATTGAGAAATGTAAAAAAAAATTAAAAAAAGAAGATAGAAGGGAGGAATAAAAAGTACTAAACATGAAGCAAAAGATTCATGTATGGACACTGCTGCAGTTTCAAAAGAGAATTCAAAAAACTTTTGCAGCAAAAACTCAATAGTATGGACGGGAATAATTGCACAACAGTGCAGTTGCGCGTTTTTGTTTTTAGAATTTCTAAAGCAAAGTTGTCGCTTCTCTGGTATTACGTTGGCGCATTTTTTATTGTTTTAATTCGCCCAATATTTATTGCACAAGACACAATACAAACATTTTTTATCCGATTCAGGTTTTGAACCGAATATCTTTTCGTTAAGATAACTACTCAGGCAACAACACCTCAAAGCTACTATTTTTAAAGGTGATTTTTTAAAGGTACTTGCTTGAATTAAGGCACTACGATGTGAGAATATTCTTTTTTGAAAATGTTACTTTTTCGTAAAATAAAATAGAATAAGTAACTTGTTTTAATAAAACTGCTTCTCCAAAAGTTGGTTTTAAAAAAGCAAATTTTTATAACATGTTATAGTATTTTTTGTAAAACGTACATTTTTCATAAAAGTTTATCTCGAAAAGATTTCTTTGGTTTGAAAGCTTTCAAGAAGATGTTTTTATGGAACGCATTTATTAAAAATAAACGTTAATGACAAAGATACGTTTTTAAAAAGTTATTTTTCATAAATTATTGGAACAGAAAAGCTTGAATCTTTGTTTTCATAAAACAACATTTATCTTCTTACAAAGTCTAGTCAAAAAAAAAAAAAACATTGTGCAAAAAAATGCAAATGACGATATGAGTGGCGAAATGTTAAAACAAAAAATTGTGTTTACGCTCAGCTTGTGAGATCATTTTAATGTCGATAACTATGAACAGCAATACAGTACGACATCATGTAGTTTCATATAAATTAAACAATTTATTTTTTTATTAAATTTAATATAAATGAACATTCAGACAAGTGACAAGAAAATAACTAAAATCTTACTGAATAAATTTTTAAATAAATTATTTTTTATTACCGAGAGGGAAAAACGCCCACAATTTAAAGTGTATTAAAGCGTGTAGATAAATATAACCAAGTGTGAATACGGCTAAGATTGCATACCCAGCAGTCAATATGTTTAAAATTTACTTCTAAAATTTACTGCTTATCCTGTTACAGAACTACGCAAGATTTTGGAATTGGACATGGGCATCAGTCGCAAACTAACTTATATTCATTTACTTGTGTATATCTGGAGCCAAATTACGACATTCGATTCGAACCGAATGTTATCTAGCACAATTTTTTTTTATCTCGGACCAGCACTCAGGATATGACCCCTACACATGCGATGCATTGTGGGGGAAGTAGAGGAAAGGGACAGTTAGAGAAATGACAGGAGGTGAAGCATCACTATCTTACAACTCTGCTTCTGCACGTTCGTGGTTTGGTGCACTGTTGAAGTTTCGTTTTAGGAGCCATTTTTAGTAATTATTTTACTTTTTACCACTGAAACCTTCCGACAACAACTGACACAAAGACACAGAAGTGCACATCAGAAAAAATGCGAGATGTTTTTATGATTTAATTTTTGGTTTTGTAGTCAACGTACAGACTACTTCAGCCATCGCCACCCATCTTATTCTTAAAATACTATAGGGTGGCACAAAAGGAGCTATGTATGGTTTATATGGTTTATAACTTTTTTATTTATGCGATTATTATAATTTTTTTTTTTAAATACAGTATATTATTGGGGAATTTTTTGCAATTAGCTTTGATAATGATAAGTGATGTCCATTTTCTGCTTCGCACATGCTATCTCTTTTTAGCATATTTTCCATAACTTTTCGAAAATTTCGGGTGTAATGGCCATGATTTCATTTCGAATGTTGCATAATTAATTCCCCAAGTCTTCTTCACAAAATGCTGAAAAAATAATAATAAAAAAGGTATAAAGAATTCAGACCATATAGCTCATTTTGTGCCACCCTGTATAATGATTTCTCGAGTTATTTCGAACTTATCGCCAAACGGCTGACATGAAATATTACATGAATTTCAAGAAGAAACTCGTATGTTTGTTGGGTGAGGTTTATGCCAGTCTGCATGATTGCATTGAATTTGTATTTTTTTATTGCTGTTAACAGCAGTCAGTGATGCCAACTCGTTTGAGGGTGGCGATAGTTAAGGTTGTCTTCACGGGCAATACAAAACCAAAAACTTTTTTTAATTTAATCCCAGTTTCAGACTCATAAAAACATGTCGCATTTTTTCTGTGGCTTTGTGTCAGTTGTTGTCGGAAGGTTTTAGTGGCGAAGGCATAGGCACTGGTCACTGAACAGTGACGGCTTCAGCTGTAACCAATCCACACGCACATCAGAACGCCCTCCTTCGTCCGTATTGTGTAGCACCGGCGAAGTAAAATAATTGCTGAAAATGAAAAACAAAGCTACAAAATTTAATACGTCTCCTTGACAGCAGAGGCGCTACAATACTGTAATAAAACAAAGAATGTGCAAAAGAGTTGTAAGATAGGGAAGCTTCACCTCCTGTCATTTCTCCTACTATCCCTTTCCTATAGCTCCAGCACAATGCCTCACATATGTAGGGGCCATCTCCTGAGTGCTGGTCCAAAATAAAAAAAATTACAGTGTTGAGATTGAAATATTAAAGAATTCAGAAATTCACAATTTCACTGGCTTAACCGTACAACAAACGATTTTCGATTATTATTTGATTTTTATTTTTTCAATCTTCTTGTTATTTTAGTGATTTGGAATTCGTTTTACACTTCTTTTTTATAAAATCTTAAGTTTCTTTTCAATATGCTCTTTATTTTCCTAAGGAAATTGTATATTATTTTTTTAAACTATAAAAACGTTTAATTTTAAGTTTCAAGAATTTTAGTTAATTTCGTAAATTTTAAATTATTTACATGCAAATATGCATTAGCTCAGTCTTGAAATACTGAAACTTAATTTTTTGGTGCACGCATTGCAAATGTGCGAAATACAATTGGATTGAAAAATTTAGGTTTGGAGAAACGTAAGCTACTACAAAAAAAAAACGCTGCGTTGACATTACTGTAATTCACTAAATAATTATAATTTTGTATTTAATGCTTTTATTTTGTATTAATGAAGGCGTTTAAAAGGTCGTTAAAATAATACTTTTCGAACAATGTTGCATATTTTTGCTTAATTTTTATTGTGCTGCTGAGTACGCTTATAAGAATTTTATTGAGCAAAAACAAAATTATATAAAATAGTTTTTTTTGTACTATTGCTGTCAATTTGATGACCATGAATTTCTATAATTCGATGAAGAATGTAGCCGAACAGAGTAGTAATTTCCTTAAGTATGTGATCATCTAAAAAATAAATACTATAAAGCAAATTTATGAAATGTTTGCCGATAACTAAGGATAAATGTGTTAGTTTGAGAAGCCACACGATAATGTTTTTTCTTTAAAGTAAATGCTGCGGGATACAATCGGCCAATACTCATCCCCTAAACGGGAGGCACACATCTATAACATATGCTTAAGCAGTACAAGCACATGTGAAATAACATTTTTCCAGATTTGAAGCATTGGGGCAGCAAAACACAAATGAATTGCAAAACAGGAAAGTTAGTAGCTAAAAAATACCCGAGAAGCGTATTGGCGGTAAGGCGTCTTTGGTTTCAGAGTCATTTAGAGTGATGCCGTATATGGAATCACTCGTGTTTTAGTTGTATCTATGCGGACGTAAAAAGTAACTACATCTTATATTTTATTTTACCTTTTATATAATTTATCTTGGTATTTATATCATAAAGCTTGTGGTCGTTTTTCTTGTAAAATTATATTATTTATATTTATTTTCAATATTTCGTTGACAGTTTGTTAACACCGTCAGAAAATAAATTATACAGAATTAAAAATATGTCATTTAATTAACGTGATCTCGTGTTTTATATCTTCTATTTTATTTGAAATTTTTTTATTTTTTTCTATTTTATTTATTTTCCTATTATTCCTGATGATGTTAACAAGCTGTTAACGAAATATCGAATAATAAAAACAAAATAAAATAAAAAAAGACCTCAAGCTTAATAAATATATATCAAAAAATATTTTTAATTAATATTATAAAATAAAATAAATAAACTTTGGTAAATTTTGCTGCATCTGTCGAAAACGTTATTAAAGTTTACAACTTCAACGGCGATAGCAAATGAATAAACTAATATAAATATTTCCGCTTAGCCAAATGCAAATACGAATACAAAATCGTTTTCACAAGAAAATACGGAGTAATTAAAAACAAACACTTTTTCGCAAATTTTCGTCATCGATATCTTTCGAACCATTTTACAGTCTTTTTCAATTCTCTCTAATTCTCAAATGATTCATTCGATTTCAGTAAAATTGACATTTCTTTTACGGCGTCAAGAGGCAATGATATTTTGAACTTAATTGGCTTAGTAGTTTAAAATTTATTTCAAAAATAAAAAACTTTTATACGAATATTTTCGAAATCTACTTATCCGTTGGCCCGTTCTTAAAGTACATACTTCCATACTTCAATAGTTTTCATTTCTCGAACTATTAATAAACTTCAAGTGGACTTTTCCATCTTACCTTCCTTTCGTGTATACAATTGATACTGTTTAAATGTTTAAATAAAGTGCTCAATATGTACAAATATCTGTCCTTACAATTTCAAGTTTATTTAAAAATCTTCCATTTTGCTTTTCCATAAATTTTTAACTAAAAACTTTTGTGGTTTCTTTGCAAATTTTCTGATTAATTTCTTAGTTTCATATGTAAATAAAAAACGGCCGATAATTTAATTCTAGCCCGAACTTACCACCCAAAGAAAAAGTTCTTGCAACTTTGTATAGGAAATTAAAAATTCTAATCTCTAATTTTCTCTCAAAATTCCATAAAAATTGTTATCTGGAACGCTTTTGGGTAAAGTTAAAGCATTCCATATTACACGCAATTCATCATTCTAAGATAAGCTTATTGAACATTTCTCGCAATTGAACTGGTCTAGATTCTGAATATATATAGTCAAATTCATGCGCAATATAACTTCCAATTTATATATCTAATAATAATTCTAACCTAACCTAAGGGTTAGCGAAATATCGAAAAATAAATAATTTACAAAAAACTTTTTTATAAAAAAGACCTACAGTGCTAAGTAATATTATTATATATCTAATAATACTGTAATAATACTGTTATTTATTCATGAACATTGTTTCTAGCTTATTTGTTGCCTACTTATTCTTATGTTACGATTTGGTCCACCAACTATAAATGACCCTATGGACTCGATTGGTTATAAATAAAATAAAAATAAAATAAATTTGTGCGAGTTCGGGCACTTTTGTTATGCACCTCGAACAGACCTAATGTATATAGCCATGTACGTATAATACAAATCTACACGCATGTCTTTACCAATAAAAAAAAACTAGACACATGTATACATAAATAAAAACACAATAATTTGGCTTATACATGTTAATTAAAGAAAAACCAAATCATTTTTAACTAAATCATAAAATAAAATTTACTATTATTTGTTCATTGCATTGTGGGAAAACATTTAATTTCACTTCATTATTGTTTACTTATGATGCAGCCGTATGCTTGTTCTTCTTGCCCAAGCTAGCTCGCAGAAAAAATACGGGCTGTTTCGTGCAAGAAGAACAAGAATATTACTCTCTCACAATATTTCTCATTTACCCAATTTTTGTGTAAGAAAACGCTTTCTGGTAAAATTGGGATCCCACCGGTGCCCAATTTAGAGTAAAAAAAAACAACTATGATGAAAACTTGATTTTCGAAAATTGATGTAAAATCAGTAACTTCCTAAAGCGGCAAGTTTTTAAAAGAAACTGTTATTAACACCTGCTATTGTTTTTACCTCCTTGCGAATTTATGAATTCTACAAAAGTTATACTTTCAATTATCTTTTTGTATCTTGTTAACTTCTCCCTCTATCCTTAAAATAAATTGTTAGAATAATTCATTTTGCATTACAATTTTATTTTAAACACGTTTTACCAAATTCCTTTTGTACTCGTAAATAAAAAAAAATTCCAAACCCATAGTTTCTTTTCGAAATAGATATGTATATGAAAATAATTTTTTAAGAACTAGAAAGTTATGGTGCGTTTCAAATTTAGAAAAATGTTTTGCTTAAGGAAATACTTATTTGGTTTTTGATTAAATAAAAGAAACACATGAAAGAAACCCGTAGAAATTTCTTAAGAAATTATTAATTGTTAATTGTTTAAATTGCTAATAAAATTAAAAAAAGTTCAGTCTTCAGTTCTTATGTGTAAATTCAAAAGGATGTATGTATATACTTCATATATTTTATTTTCAAAAATTAGTCTTATTTTATTAATTAAAATAGTTGCAGCGTGAGCTTTTTCCATATTCTATTGAAATAATTAATATTAATTACGAGTAGACTTATGTCGTACATTGTTAATTTAGTGGAATTTTGGCGATATTTTGTTTTCGAATTAATTTGTTAACAATGTATTCTGTAAGCAAACATATAGTGGTTTTGTTTATTTTTAAAATTATGTGCATAATTTATTTCAAAAAACTCTTTTAAATGATATCGAGCTTTTATTATGTTTGTTCTTCTTCAAGGTCCTTCGACAAGGGTGTGAACAAATGGCAATGGCATTGTTTTAGACTCATTAAATTTTGGAATATCTATTTAGAGACCAAATTAATAAGTACAGTAATTATACAGAGTGGGCCCAAAGTAATCACCCGTGGCATAAGTAATAACCGATGGTTCTTTTGTTCATCCAAAAGAGTACAAGTATCTCGTTAAAGCCAGAGCTTGTGGATATAGCATCAAAGCTCGACGCCACAACAGCTTTATTCAGAAATTTCCCATTCTATTAATGTATTATGAACAGCTTCAGCGATGTTTTTTTTCCGTTAATCGATTCAATTTAGGGAGCACATAGAAACCTAACCGTTCCATTGTAACTCACAAGAACGATCCACATCTGATCGACCGACTAAATTGTTTTGTTTATTACTTAATCACTTCTCATTTTATTCTTAATTTACGTGTATTTACAACAAAGTGATAAAACTTGTCACTTGTTGTAACATACGAGTATAAATAAAATACTTTTGATGTAGTCAGCACCGCAAGGCAGTTAGTAAATTTTATAAACAATTTGCTAGAGAAAGTATTCGTTTTCGTCTCTCCACTGTTGCAAAAAATATTTAGTTGAATAAAAATTTCCACAAAGCCCCTTCAATATTGACATTAAAATTAATTACTTTGAAATATTTATTGTTTGTTTTCCAATTTATATAATTCAAAGATCATGATCAGCAAGCTTTCAGGTTTAGTTTTGTTGATGCATGCAAAACATCAATGAAATTGAAAAAAATATATAAAACGTATTATTTCAGTGGTTGTTAGTGGCAGGTGAAATACAGCATCAAATTGTTAAACTGCAACTAATAAAAAAATATTAATGAAATTATTTTACGACGACATGAAATACTGTAAAAAATAATGAAATGAAATACATACTTGTCGGTGATACACGTGATTTCATTCTCGATTATTATTTTTGTATTGATTGCTAAGAGCAAAAAAAATTTAATTTAATTTTTTTAATATAATTTACAGCGTAATTACCGTGATGTTGAGCCACGATGTTCTTGGTTAATAGTGCATTCGTTTCAAATGCCTTCATACGAAAAAGTTTAGTATAGAAGGCGTGTTAGTAGCAAATTATTATTGAAGAATACAAAAAGTATATATTTAATTTTGTTCTTTAACTCAATTTGTAGAAACAGGTATGTTTTAAAGTCATATTTATTTATTTATTGGTCAACTTAACAAATAAATTCTAAATTAATTAGGGAAATCTATGTGATCACAATTTTAAAACGTGGATTGTTTGGCTTCGGAAAAAAGTACAAAAATTTCAAAATTTCAAAAACATGTAAATTTGTTCATTCTATAAATTATTTACCATTTCAACAATAATAAGAATATTAATAAAAGAATTGCAATTTTTTTTATGAAATAAAAGAGATGTAAAAATGTATGTATTGGCATATTATTAAAAAAAACTTTAGTAAAATAATTGTTTTCCCGAAATGAACCGCTTTAGGTATGAAGATGCAGAAGATGCAATGAAGGAAAAGAAAATTATTTAACTACCAACATTTCTGCCGCCAGCATCGAGCTTTTTTATAGCCGATTTTTATTTATATATTTTTATAATATGACATTTTAAGAAAAAACAAAGAAATGATACAAGTTTAATTGAATTGATTGCATCAATGACTGTTGTGAAAACACATACATAGCAGGAAAAACTTAATTGTAGAAGCATCTACATTTAAAATCATTCGCTACAAAAAAATTTATAACAAATAAGGGTTATTAAGAAAAATCAACATGAAATTATTTTATTACAGGAATAATTAAAAATATTTTGCAACGCAATTGATGGAAGAATTTTACAGTGGCACGTCAATAAATCCACTGGTTTTCATCAAAATTTTAACAAAAAATTAATTAATTATTAATTCAAAAAATTTATAATAATGTAGTTTGCACTGAACTGGGCATTTGTTTATTTTGCAAAATAGTAAAAATTTTACTTTTTAAAATATTCAAGCAACATAATGTATGGAAAATTTTCCGTTTTTATATAATTTATTAATATAATTTACGTAATAATAATAAAGAAATAGCAAATTCAGTGAAAGCTGTGCCAATGTTTCCTATTTTATACTATGACATTTCCACCACCATGTATCGCACTATTCTTGCTGCAATACTTAAATCTAACTGATTAACAATCTTCTGTGATGACACCAAGGAATCTTTTTTGCAGTTGCTTCAGTTTTTGTCACTAGTGTATGTGCTACATTCAGCACAGAGTAGTATTTAACCTATTTTTTCACCTGTGCATATGCATTTCCATGTAAAAGTACATTTGCTAATAATTATGTATACTCTTCTTCTATTGCTAATTTTTTAACACTTTACGGTCAATAACCATCATAATTATTCATGATTTCCATGGGTTAGTTGCAAACAACGATGTATAGGTGCAAATTTTTGTGTGTGTGTATGTGTGTGTTTCTATGTCAGTGACTATAAAAGTGTGACTGACAAATATTTAAAAGTTTTCTTTTTTTATAATTTGTGCAAAAACGTAAGAAAAATTATAAAAAAAGTAAAAGAAAATAAACTGAAATGTAAAACAATTATTCATGGCATAATGCGATGGTACAACAATTGAGGCTAATACACAGTCAGACGGACGAACTAACGAATGAGATGCAACCGGCAGGCAAATCTTTAATTATATTCAAGAAAAAAGTAAAAAATTTCGGTTTTAGTTGGTATGCAAAACATGGGAAAAAAATTGCAAAAAATTGTCTGCAAAAATTGCTGATGATTTTAATGACGACTTTGAAAAAAAATATGATTTCTTACCTAAATGTTTGTTGGTGTTTTATTAATTTTGAATAATCAGTTTTCATTTTATAAATCGTGATTTGAGAATATTATTTTGATAAATGAGGCATTATAAACATGATATTTTGCTTTAGAAAATCAAAGTTTATTTTTAAAAAGTAATTAATTTGAACATTAAGGAGATATAAGGTCGCTTATTCTACAGTCGCCAAATAATACTGTATTTGATTTGGTTAAATTGTCAGTAACATATACATGTACGTATTCACATATTGCTGAATTCAAAAAAAAAGTTATATGCAGTGGAAGCTTCCTCAACGAAAAGCTCCCATAACTGGACAAATATCGCCCAGCCAAGACTTTCATAAAAATATCTTCAAAATAACTTGTTTTAACAACTTTGATTCAAATTTTATTAATGCTATTGAAATTGGTATTCCTTTGTTAAAACATACTAAGCCTTAAGACTCTGAACATGTAGAAGTAATTGAGGCAATTTACATTGGCATAATATTTAAGCCGCAAAATTTTTGTTCTTTCCAAATCACACTAGACTAATTCATCTGCCATAAAATGTGGAAGTAAACATTGCTTTGCATGGGTTAGTATTTTATTTATTCATTTGATTTTTGTTTTCGTTACACACACTTCGTAATATTCTTGGCGGAAGTATGAAGGTCTTAAATGATACAGAATTGGGAATTATTTTAGGAGGAATTTCAAGTACCTGTAATTTAGAAGCTGTAGCATTACTTTATTAACTTCATTTATTTTGAAAATAATAATATATATTGTATATACTCGAATGATTCTAATTTCAAAAAATGTATTTATATACATATATAAATGAAATGTATTATTGCATACTTTATGAAATTCTCATAAAGCTGGTTGAAAAATTATGCCAACCTAAAACCCTTCTCTCACCGAATTTGTCTACAAGTTGCCATGTTATGCCAGCATAATTATGCCAATGTAAATTGGCTCATTGTTCCCATAAAATTTTATGGTGAAGTTTTGAATCATATTGCACGCTTAAAAAAAGTAAACATCTCAAATTAAACCAACTCATCAAGGCGTCTCTAACAAGGTGGTGTTGAATGGAGTTGTTATACAAAAATGCCACAACCACACACGTTTTTTGTACCAGAGTTGTCAAAAATTACAAAGTTAATGTGTTTTACTTATAAACATAAAGTGTGTGTAAGAATTATTTGTTTTAGTTTTTTAAAGAAAAGAATAAAGACGGCAATTAAAAAAGCGGTAAATGTTGAGGTACTACTTAAAATATAAATATTATCAATGTTATATTAATTTTTCATGAATTTTAGTGTTTATCTGTTTAAAATGTACAAATGTAAATATACAAAGGCAAGTGCGAGTGTGATGTCGCAATCTATTTCTTATTTATGTATGCAATTACAATATCGTCAACATAATAGCTGTCGCATTACTAAGCTTTTCTAGATGCTGTGTCATGGGAATATCTGTAGGCAAAAACGATGTCCGGCAGTTACTATGTCGTTTTTCGAAAAGTGGTCAATACATATCCTGCAATTTGTTTTCAAATCCTTCTGACAAGCTTTTCTCCACTTTTCTCTTAAGGATTCGTCTTTTGGGACTGCGAAAAAAGTACCATTCCCGGGTATGTTTTTCTTGCGGCACAACAAGCACAACACATTTTTGTTTTTCAATAAAAAAAACTTCTAACTTTTGCACAGTATGTATTTTCAGAACAAAAAATGTATTCTCACAACGCAAAAATAAAAAAAACAAATATAATTCTGACAGAATTTCTTTTTAAAAACTTCTCAAATATGTACAGTGGCCAAAAAAACTATTCGACATTGCAATTATATTCTTAAATTTCATTGTAAACGCTAGTATCCTTTTGTTTTTTATATGTATAAACGTGAGATGACATTGTATTATATGTATTTAATAATTTATGGTCCTAAAAATAATAAAAATTGCACATTTTTTAACTCATCTATCTGTTTGAACGAAAAAACAAAAATTGCAAAGCAAAAAAAGTATTCGACTGGCATTGTTTTTCCCTTATTCTGATTGTGTATTTCTTATTACTTCATGTCATTGTTGGTAAAAATATCTCTATGTTTCTTGTTTATCATTTACAAGAACTTTTTTCTTATTTCTGTGCAATTGATCGCGATGATGGGACGTAAAGGGAAAGAAACTTCTGTTGATGTAAGAAATTTAATAATACATCATTTTAAATTAGGAAAAACGGAAAGACTATATCAGAAATCGTTTAAAGGTCAAGAACTACTGTATATTACATTATAAAAAAGTACAAATCAAGTAAAACTGTGATAAACAAGGTAAGGATTGGGCGACCTTGCAAACTTACAGATTCAGATGAACGGCGAATCGTGCGTGAAGTAAGAAAAAAATCCAAAAATTACTGCTAACACTTTAGCTAAAAACACTGAGGAACACTTACAGTGAATCAAAGTAATATTGGGACAAAGCTAAAATGATTTATGTGGAGATAATTAAGCACTATGTTAACTGATTTTAATGCAAAATTTTCATGCTTTTGTGTAGCTAACACTGTGCTAATTGCCATCTCAAAAGATTATGATTCTTAAGTTTGTCAAAATTAATTTATAAATAATTATTCACAATAAGTTAAAAATGCAGTACAAAGTAATAATGGGACAGCTGCCATCACTATATAATCTAGGCTTTATAACGGAACATTTTGCAAAAATTTTTTGTTTAAAAGTTGCTAGAGTGTATTACAGATTAATTTTTGATAAGTTTTTAAAGAAAATTAATATATGGCGCCACGGGGTTCACAAACATCGCCTCAAATCAGAAAACTGATATTAGAACATTCGAAATCAGGAAAAACCGTGAGAAATATTGCGGAAATAGTAAATAAACCAAAATCTACAGTGTTTAACATCATAAAGCGATATGGAGGTACAGAAACTTTTCAAAATGTAGCAAAACCAAGCAAAAGAAAAATATTTTCCGACGCGGATGAACGATGGCTTATGCGACAAATCAAACAAAAACCTTACTTAAGCGCTCCCAGACTTGCTGCTGAAGCGGAAATACATCTAGCAAAGAAAGCTAATCCCGAAACGGTAAGAAATGTGTTAAGGAAACACAATTATAATGGCCGGGTAGCTAGGAGAAAACCTTTTATTAATAAGGTTAATAAGCTTAAACGAGTGCGCTTTGCTAAAGACCACAGAAACAAGGATTTATCATTCTGGAATAAGGTAATATTCACTGACGAAAGCAAATATAACATATTCAGATCGGATGGAAGGTCATTCGTTTGGAGAAGACCAAATGAAGAACTGTCAGAAAAAAATTTGAGACCTACTGTTAAACATGGCTTGGGGTCAGTTATGGTGTGGGGTGCAATATCAGCAGCTGGCCCCGGTAACCTTCACATTATTGAAGGAATTATGGATCATAAATATTATATCAACATCCTGCGTGCTAATCTTGCAGAAACAGCAGAGAAATTGGGACTGGCGAATGATTATTACTTCTATCAAGACAATGACCCCAAGCATAAGGCTCACAATGTAAGGTGTTGGTTGCTTTACAATTGCCCACATGTGCTCGAAACGCCTCCGCAATCACCCGATCTCAATCCGATAGAGCACGTATGGGCCTATTTAGAAGAAAGATTAAGAAATTACCAAATAAGTTGCAAATCGGACCTAATTAGTGCTCTGAAAGAGGAATGGGGTAGAATAACCCCATAATTCTGTCAAAAACTTGTGAAATCTATGCCGTATCGATTGAAGGCTGTAATAGAGAAAAAAGGCCTTCCAACTAAATATTAAACATTATATATTTAATACTTAACTTGTTACTTTATTACATTGTCCCATTATTACTTTGACAGGATTTTCTGTGTTGTTTTAGTTTTTTTGTTTTTATATCCAAGTGACGGTAGTCAATGTATTTTTTATTTATGTTCTTAATAAATAATAAAAATAAAAGTATAAATATAATTTTATTTTCTTCTTAAACCAATAAATTCAAAAAAATAATTCGAAAGTTATTGGATAAACAGCTTGTCCCATTATAACATTGAGTCACTGTAGGTATATCCGTTACACCTCAAACAATAAGAAACGTCTTAAAAAAGCACGATTTCCATGCACGATTAGCCAGGAAGAAGCCACACATTACTAAGAAAAATAGAAAGTTGAGATTAGATTTTGCGAAAGAGCATGTAAATAAGCCAATGGAGTTCTGGATGGATTTTATTATTGCTGACGAAAGTAAATATAACCTTTTTCGATGTGATGGAAAAGTTCTGGTACATCGCAAGCCGAACACAGAATTGGATGAAAGGAATATGGTACCAAATGTTAAACATGGTGACGGTGGTGTTATGGTATGGGGATGTATGGCGGCATCAGGCGTGGGTAATATTGGGTTTATTGATAGGATTATGGATCACCGAAAGTACATTGACCTCCTAAAGCAAAATTTGAGGTCAAGTGCTGAAAAATTGGGTCTGGCAAATAGATTTCAGTTTCATCAAGATAATGATCCCAAACATTGTGCCACTAATACAAAGCTTTGGCTTTTATATAAGTGTCCAAAATTAATAAAAACGCCGCCACAGTCCCCAGACCTTAACCCTATTGAACATCTTTGGGGTCACTTGGAAAAAAAAATCTGAAAACGTGAATTTACGAACAAACACCAGATGAAAGTTATCCTGCAGGAGGAATGGAGCCAAATTGATCCAGAATATACCAAAACGTTGGTAAAATCTATGCCAGATCGTTTAAAAGAGGTTATACGTAGGCAAGGAAAAGCAACTCGCTACTGAAGTAGAAATAAGCTTGTATTTCAATTCATGTATTTTAAAAATGTTACCAATGTCGAATACTTTTTTTGCTTGTTTTTTGTTATTAATATTTTAATTCATGTGTTTTTTGCTTTTTTTACTTTGAGATCTCATTTTTTTTACTGAATATAACTTTGTGTTCCTTAATAAAGACTTTTATAAGTTTATTTTGTTAAAAACAACATTCCATATTTTTTTCTTGATAAATATATAAAGTTTATGGCCTATGTCGAATAGTTTTTTTGGCCACTGTATATTTATTGAATTGATGTATGTAAACAACACAAAAAGTTTTTAATTTTTTAAAATCATTTGATTTTCAACACGAAGTTTTTTTGTTAAACACCGTGATTCTATCCAATGCTAACGGCGCTTGTAAATACATACATAACCACAAACAACTTTTACAGTTTCTTGTACAAACGTACTAAGTACAGCAAAAAATCTTGCATCTCATGTTATAACACTCTACTGTACTCGTACAAACATTTTTCCCATCACAAATTGCAGCGACCTCTTTCATCGGTCTTTGAGCAATAAAACGTCAGAGAAGTAAAGCAATAAATGAAATGGCTCTCCTTCAGCTTTAGAATTAATGCGTCAACATAATACCTGAGAGAAAGCAAGTCTACTTTACAACTTCTCAAAAAACGCGCAACTGCAGAGTTGTTCACGAATTAAGGTCTCTATTTTTTCACCACCAGAATGTCAGTACAGAAAAAAAGAACAATAAATAAAAGAACACAATTTTTAGTAAGTAAATAATCCGCCTTAAATATATAAATTTAACTAAATAAGTGAAAATAATAATTATTAAGAGAATAATTAAGAGAAAAAAAAATAATTTGTAAGACCATCCTAAAAAATAGTCTGGGTGGTTGCAAAAAGAAAGGAAATAACAAATCGCTAAATAAATAAAAATAAATATAGTTAAAGTGTTTGTTAAAATTTTTTTTATTTAACAACTTCGATATATTTGTTCAATTCACAAGCTTGTGCATTATTTCATTTTATTATACAGTGTTGTATTTTTGTTGTTGGTAATTTTCATAAAGAAGTGTGTTCTGATTATGCGTAGAACGCGGAAAAAATAACAAAGTTTTGCCAACCAAGTCTAGTGGAAGGGTCTAAAAAATGTATACGTGTAAATTTTTATCGTTGTCCAGTAAACCGACATGAAAAATCGTGTGATACTTACGGTTTTGATATACGATGTGTTCACAAGGTTTGTTTAGAATATTACAAGGAACATTTTGTTCATATATATATTATGCTGCTTTTTGTCCTTTTTGGTCTTCTTCTGCAAAATGTAAAAAATCACCTTTAACACAGGAATTTAATTGGTTGACACATGATTAGAGAACACACTTAAGACCAAAATTTAAATTTAACACCAGAAAGACGCAAAACCTTCAAATGCGGTCTAGGGTTAACTTTGTTAAATGTCGTATGAAAAGGAAATTAGAGGCTTACCTTGTTTTATAGATATGGAGAATATATTACATGAAATAAAGGAAGAAAAGTGAGTAACTTAGAACATGTTTCGTTTAGCTCTAGGCAGTTCTATGCAGTTATCAAGCAATGTCCGACATATTTCAGCTATAAAAGGATTAATGTTTTTTTCCTTTTATAGGGCACTTGAATAGGTGTACATGCTTAATGAAATCGATTAAGGTGTTCATCGGATTCTGTGGCCAACTGACGCTCAAAGTAATCTATATGGTTATGTAGATGGTGACTACTTAGAAAAAAAATTGTGTTTAAAACTTAGTGTTGGCTAACTACAGAAGTCCACCTACTAACATGGTCGAATTGTGCCACGGGTACAGACGGAGTGGACAAATATACCACACTCAATTATTCAAAATTTAGTGGAAAGTATGACCAGACGTATAAAAAGTGTTATAAAAAATATTAATAGCCATAAGAAAATTAGTTTTAAGCAAAACTGTCAAAACAACTTCTATGTAGAATTAACTGTTTAATTTTGATATTAAAATTAATAAAATACTTTTGTTTTCCAATGTAAATTTTTTTTTTTATCTGGGACCAGCACGCAGCAGATGACTCCTACATATGCGAAGCATTGTGCTGGAACTATAGGAAAGGGATAGTAGGAGAAAGGATAGGAAGTGAAGCTTAATTATTTATTTTTGCAGATCTGCTTTCGCCCGTTCTTTGTTTATACTCGTAGCAGTGCTGAAGCTTCGGTTCAGTAGCCATTTTTATTATTATTTTACTTCGCCGGTGCTACACAATACCGACGAAGGAGGGCGTTCTGATGTGATTGTGGATTGCTATCAGCTGAACCCGGTATTTTTCAGTGACCAGTGACTAAGCCTTCGCCACTGAAACCTTCCGACAACAACTGACACACAAAGACACACTAATGCACAACAGAAAAATACGAGATGTTTATTTTTATTTTAAAATTTTAGTCTGAAACTGGGTTTGAACCCAATTCTGTTTTTGGATTCGTAGTCAACGTGCAGACTACCAGCCATCGTGCCATCGCCAAACATGTATATTTATTTTGGTGTATAAATGTTTCTAATATTGATGGTCGAACAGAAAATATAACAATATTTAGGTAATTACGGCAAACATGTTGACGGTTTTGCTGCCCACTGTATGTATGCAATATGTCTCCTTTTCAATTATCACTTAACTAGGTCTTTAGAAATATATTACAAAATAAATACTAAAACTATTGTGTATTGCATAAAACATGAATCGATCGATTAGTTATTGACATCAGCTTTTTATTCCATCTGAAGTGTACATAGAACGTGTTAACAAGTTGTTTTATGCGCATTTTTTAACGATTTCCATATTTTTTTTACTTGTCTCTATGAAATGTATAAAAAATCAATTGAAAGAGTCAACAACTACACACAGAATCAGTTAGAAAAACAACAAGTCAAATATTTTTGATCAATTTTAAAATTTTTTATATGCAAATTATGTCATGCAAACGAAAACTACAACAATAATATTTGATTAACACTTTAAAATAAAAAAAGTCGTACAATATACAAATACTGATTGAAATTTTGTTTTTTGTTGTTTCTTTGTAATACATACATGCGTATCTACAAACATACATACATATATCGTCACATAAAATGCGAAATGACGTAACATCACTTTTCATAAATTTACAGAAGAAAAAAACGATATAAAAAGGAAACTACTTGAAATATAGAAGAAAAAAAACATTAAAGATTTTGTATAAACACCAAACACAAAATATGTACTATGTATATTTAATATAAAAAAAAAATCTGTTTTCTAAAGCACATTTTCAGAGTCTTTCGTTATTTTGAATTTCTTTTTTTTATCTTGGATAATTGCTCAGGGGAAATGCCCTACCTATGCAATGCGTTGCACTGGAACTAGATAGAGAGAAGGATAGTGTAGAGTATAGACAGGTGGTGAAAGTGGTAGGAAAATGAAGCTTAATTCTAGCACAATTCTGCGGCGTCTCTGATGTTAATTTTGACGCAGTAAACCATTTTATTTATTATTTTACTTCGCCGATGTTTTATTGCGACAAAGGAGGGTTCTGACGCACGGAGAACTCCTAAATACTTAATTCTGTTTATTTTTTAATTTTAACGGAATGGGAATCGAACTCGCGTCCTTCTGATCGCAGAGCCAACACGCTAATAATACACATGACCGAAATCTAGTACTTACGATATTTCGTGCATTTTGTTTTTTTTTTTTTTTTGATTTTGTTGATTTTAAGTAGATTTCCCATACAAAACGAAATCTACTTTCTCACTAGATGTGAACGAAATCTTTTCAAATCTAGAAGTACATTGAAATGTCACTATGGTTTTTTTACAAATTTCACCAAAAAATACAATAATTTATTGTAAGTAAGTATGTATGTATATTAATGTGATAGCGTACCAGATGCATGTGGTTTGTTCGAATTGTCAAATACTATAGTGCATAATTTGTGTCATAAAATAAAATCTAGAGAAATGTCAAGAAAGAGTGTTTCGTGATAGATTTCAGATCAACTTTCATTCCTCTTAAAATGCACTTTAACTAATCGTCAGTAACACCCTTTATGAAATAAAATAAATCAGGTTAAATTTTTATGAAAAAATATACAGACCAACCGCAATTCCAAATAAATGGCTGGTTCCTTGAGAAAAACTTTTAATTCGTAAAAATTCCATACATTTTGGTCTGCTCGTTAATTCATATTTTTTTAGCAGTTCAAAATCTAAGAAAACCCCTTAAATATTAAAAAAACCTCTTATAATTCGTAATAAAATTCAATGTGAAAAAAAAATTTTTTCAACAGATATTTTAACAATAACCGCAATGTTTTGTGATTCTTTAGTTTAGTAAAAAGGAACATAAAGGGTGGTTAAATTTCAAGGGCCGATGTTGATTTTGAATAAAACACAAACTATTTAGGAAATTATTGTAATTTTATTTTATTATGATATATTGGTATTACTCAATTATGTATGGAACAAAATATCGGTCAAATGGGCGCAGCGACTACGGCAACAGTGGATGATCAATTTTCGAAGAAAATCATCTTCAGTGATGAGGCACATTTTCACCTCAGTGGATTCGTCAATAAACAGAATTGCCGCATTTGGGCGAATGAGAATCCAAGAGTGATTGTCGAAAAACCAATGCACCCACAAAGAGTGACTGTTTGGTGCGGTTTATGGGCTGGCGGCATCATCGGGCCGTATTTTTTCCAAAATGAGGCCGGTCAGGCAGTTACTGTGAATGGTGTTCGCTATCGTGAGATGATAACAAACTTTTTATGGCCCGAATTGGAAGATATGGATGTGGACGATATGTGGTTTCAGCAGGACGGTGCCACTTGCCACACAGCTAACGAAACAATGGCTCTTTTGCGCAACAAATTCAATGGCCGTGTTATCACACGTAATGGCGATGTCAATTGGCCGCCAAGATCATGTGATTTGACACCGTTGGACTTTTTTCTTTGGGGTTATTTGAAAGAAAAGGTGTACGTCGATAAGCCAGCAACAATTCAAGAGCTAAAGGATGAGATAATTCGGCACATTAACGGCATAGAACCTCCATTATGCCTCAGGGTCATCGAAAATTTGGACCATCGGATGGAGGTGTGCCGCCGTGGTCGCGGCGCCCATTTGGCCGATATTTTGTTCCATACATAATTGAGTAATACCAATATATCATAATAAAATAAAATTACAATAATTTCCTAAATAGTTTGTGTTTTATTCAAAATCAACATCGGCCCTTGAAATTTAACCACCCTTTACTTTTAGAAATTGATAATGGAGAAAAGAAAATTTAAGTTACCAAAAAATATGGTATCGTTCCTTTTACGCTTTCATCAATTTTGGAAAAAAGAAAATTCATAACTAGAACTATAGAAGTACCTTAATTTATGGTTTAGCACTATTGTTTGGCTGGATTGTCCCTGTACACGTATTACCACAGAAAATAGTCTAGTGGGGCGAATTTGCATGATCTTAGCGGCTGGATTCTTCCAAAACTTGAGATTAATTGAACGCTAAAATATAATTCAATAGCACAAACTTAAACTCGCGAACACAATATGAAATTAGCGGATCCAGAATAAATTTTCCATGCAATCTTTTGCCTTCATAACTTACGAGTTAAAAACGGCAGGAATTCAAAACGAATTAATTATGCCAGAATTATATCGCAAAAAACTAAATTTGTAATAAACGCGTTTAATCTCTAAATGAAGGTTTAAAGTAGGAATTTTGTATCGCTGTAGACATTTTAGAGATCGAAATTAATTTGCATCCCAACAGTAAAATTTAAATTACGATCTTCAATAAATTAAAGCAATGTTATTTAAGAATTTTTGTAATTAATTATTTGTGTTTCGTTTTCTATTTCAGATAAAACTTAAAAAAGTTTTAGGACTCACTGTATGCAGCAATGCAGCATTGGACTGTTCATCCATTAGTGGTCTTCTGGCGTATCCAGCTGGGTAAGTTTTACCGAGTGCAAAAACCATTTAAACCATTTGTTTAGATAAGCATTTTCATGTGAATATTGACAAAATAGTGTTTTTATTGTTCTTAAATTTTAAAAAGTGTTCGTAATATGAATGAAAATGTATGACAGATTTCATGAAAAGCTTCATTATGTCTATGAAACCATAAGTATTTATTGAAAAAATTTTAGCATTTGAACATTAGTTTTTGGTTTTGGACATCAATTTTAATTTCTAAAAAAACTAATAAATGGTTTTGTACATTAATTTAAAATTTTTATGCATTACTATTTGTGTTTGATTCATATACTTTCGGTTTTTCTATTTAATCTTAAAATTTTATGGAAAACTTTGTACTTTCTGGTTTCTATTCATAAATTAATATGCAGAATTGTAAAGTTTTTCGCATTAATAAGTGAATAAATAGAATAAATATCAAATAATAGAAACTAACGATACGTGCATTAATTTTTTTGTATACATATGTATATCCATATAGATACATATATCAATATTATATAAGTTACATATGTATATTATTATGCATTTAGCTCATTACACAATGCTTTCATTTTAACTTGGACCAGCACTCAGCGGATGACTTCTACACATGCGATGCATTGTGCCGGAACTATACGAAAGGGATAGTAGGAGAAATGATAGGAGGTGAAGCATCACTATGTTACAACACTGCTTTTTGCACGTTATTTGTTTTTACAGCAGTGTTGCTGCAGCGTCTCTGATGTCAAGGAGAAGCTTCGTTTTTAGTAGCCATTTTTGTAATTATTTTACTTCGCCGGTGCTACACAATACCGACGAAGGAGGGCGTTCTGATGTGCCTGTGGATTGAATACAACTGAAGCCGTCACTGTTCAGTGACCAGTCATCTCTCTCACTATATCTTTCCTCTACTTCCAATACACTGCATCTCATGTGCATGGGTTATCGCCTGATTGCTGGGGCAGGAAAAAAAAAATGTACAACACAGTGCAAGATTGCATAAAACACACTTACAGAACAGTATCAGTTCGACTCGACTGCCAAAGGGTAGTAAAAACCTATACTAATTTTTGCGATTTTGGTGACCAATTTTATTTTATATGACTCCAAAAATTCTAAAAATCCGTGGAACCCAAAGAAAGGTTTCGTGAGTTTTTGGTTGGTCAACAGCTAATTCAAATTGGTGATACTGCTTAATGAATAATATATGGCAATAATATGCCTAACAGTACGTCGAACAAATTTGGTGACATTTTTGCAAAAGCAATAGTTATTCAGAGACTCCTCCAAATTTGAGAAACGTGATCGGTTTCTTATTAAAAGAATGCTCACAAAACTATGAGCAATCTGTAAAATATGTGTTGACTGCAATTGAAATTTAATTGAATTGTACACTAATACACATGTCGTTAAAAATCTATTACTTGCGCCATCATTTGGAATATTTTGACCATCAACTTTCCACGGAATCGGATGAACAAGACTGTTTATAAATGTTTATATACATATGTATATGTATGTAAGAGAAAACGGGTCTCCCGATGTCACAATCGCGGTAATTTTCTGGCGGCCAAAAAATATATTTGAAAACTCAGATTTCGAAAAAATAGAAAAGTCTGCAATTGGAAATAACTATTAAGAGTGCCTAGACACGTTCCGATTGCATTGATATGTTCACAAATGTTCACGTTTTAACAAATAAAGTCACAAGAACAAAATTTCTCTTTTGTATAAAAACGTATTTAGCAGTCAGTACCTCACCACCATTTGAATTTAGAGGGTCAAATATGTTGCATATTTTGTCAGTTATTGATGCAACATATTTAGCAAGGAACGTGATCGCTTTCTGGGGTGTTACATTCCGGTATAGAATGTATAGTGGAGATCTAACTTCTCTTTAAATCTTTTTCTCTGCCTCATCCGCATTCTATTAATTGTTGTTAGCATTTTTGTTTGTTTTTCCCCTTTTGGGAGATATACTATACTCGTGCTATTTTTAGTCTCTCTTCTTTTTCTGCTTAATTATTTTTATGTGGTCCTATTCTTTGCGAAATAATTTTAAAACCATTTCTTTGTGCATATATTTTCATCTTGAAAATTTGTTGTGAATCGTTTGCGGTTTCTCCTGTAAAGAAATATTTTGAATCTTTTTTTCTTCTTATTTTGGCATCTTCCAAACAATTTCGTGAATTAAAAGTGTGTTAAAGGTCATTCATTAAATACCTTTTGCACTCTTGTGGTTAAAACCAAATTTGGGACCAGAATACATTGCAGCTAATTTTTTTATATTTTAGTTATTCTTTTCATTTTAAAAAGCCCTACACCCAGATGAGTTGTTAAATTGTAAACATATGTACAAGTGCAAACTAAGTAGTATATCCTACAGCAAGTAAATTGCTATAAATATGTATGGCACGGAGGATTATGGCATTCTTTTTAATTGTATAAAAGCTGTTTTTTATATTCGTTCGGGCGTTGTAAGCCCAGCAAGAATATTTTAACACTGTGTGCAATTGCAAGACACTATAATAAAGATTTTGAATTTGTTATGATAAATAATATTCCTTACTGACATGATAATGATGACCACAAAAACGCAAGACAAAGAAGACGAAGACTTGAAATTTATTTACTTTCATTTATCATGACATGACAAAGAAGCACTGTGGTTCTGTTTTCGTAAGGAGCAAAGTAAAATTGGAATATTCTAAATTAACGAACTGTGACTTTTTTATTAATGGTTTCAAGCTTTCTTCCAGGCAATCAAGATGTCTACTAAGAATAGTGACATTTTCGACATTCGGATATTGTAAAGAAGAGACATCCCCTTCTTCTTAAGTAGGCCTTAATTCGTACACAACTCTCAACTCCAGATATTATGAAGTTGCATAAAAACAGTACATAATTATTAAAAAAAAAATTTCAATTTCCGTAATCTTCATTATTTTGTGCGGTCTGACAGCATTTGAGATCTAGCGCATTTTAGCCTTTATATTCTAATTCCGCTTTTAGTATAAGTATTTATCATTATGATATTATAGAACATTATGTGCAACTGCCTTAAAATTTACTCTGTCTGCCTTGAAATATCTCTGATTATAAAGTTTATAAATATTCGCAGTCTTCAAAACTGATGCAATTTTAAAGACGGAATATAAAAAAATTAGCGGAATTTTTGCATAAGAAAAAAAATTTTGGTTTACGAACTTCAATAACTTCGTCATTTGATAGTAAATTTTTAAAGGCGGACACAATGCAAATTTGGAAAAAAAAAAACTAGTGAATCTTTTCCATATGCCAAATGAATTTTAAAAATTGGTCCATAAATGGCAAAAATATATGATAATCAATTTTTGGGGCGGGCACGTTGCACTCCTCACCTTTTGAAAATTGCTGCATAAATCACTAAGTTATTTGATAATCAATTTTTGGGGCGTGCCTTCTCCTCCCTCTACAATTTCCAAAAAAAAAAAAAATTAGTCGACCTTTTCCATATGCAAGAAGAATTTTGAAAATTGGTTCACAAATAGCGAGGGTATGCTCGTTTATATTATAAAATCTGTTAAAAACAATGTCTAATCAGTAACATAATTTGAAAAAGTATGCGTTGTTAAAAAATTCATTCGAGAGTCCCAGTGAAATGTTTTTAAAATTTTAGGAAGATCGGTCGAGACGTCTGGTTCTTTTCGAAATGGATTGTGTGAAAAAGATAACTACACTTATTTTGTTAATCTGTAAACTAGAGTAGCACGGTTTTATTTAATTTAATAAAATTTTATGTGCCGGTTCTTTAAAACGGGCTCTACAGACAAGCGTTTCGCGTAACTTTCGCTGCGTAACACCCAGCCTGCATACAGAGCAAACGAAATATTCAATCAATTGACTACTTCCCTCAAGCTCTACACAACTACAATAGTTTAGTTGTCTAAGAATTATGTATATGATGTCACTAAAGTGGAATAAATTAAATGAATTATGTATTGTAGAATGTACTATAAGAGACCCAATCAAGCCACTCCAGTCATATTGAAAAAGTATAACAAGAAAATATTTAACAATCCTGCTTTTTAATATAAATAAATTCAATGAACCTTGGTCTTCAAATTGGAAATGTTTTTTGTTTTTTTGCAATAGCACTCATAAAGGTTTATTTGCAAAAAAAAAATGTTTTACTTAAAAAATAAACCAAATATGCTTCACTTCAATTATTATTGGAAACATTTTTTAAAGTAACACCTTTCAATTGTTTATTTTTTTAAACTACAAAACAAAACCGTAATACGTAATACCATTTTTAGAAAAAACACGAGTTTGTATGTTTTGAACAGCTGTTAAACGCAAAGGAAATGACGACACTTGCTCAAAATTTGGCAGGAGTCTATTAACAAGTGGTACTTGATGGGAACAGTGTTGCATTTCATATAACTACGAGCGAAGTTCGAAAAGTCACGTGCTTATTGATCCGTGCTCGTAAGAAACAGAAAATTAAAAAAATGTTATTTGTTAATTTTGTGCATTTCCCTTTCCGATAGAACATTACTGGCTCTCCAATTATTGAAAGGCATCCAAAATTCTATCTGATATTTAACAATTAATATACTCGTATAATTACTTACTTCCGTTTCTTTAAAAAATCATACCGTTTGAAGATCAGTATAAATATGTGATCAAAATTATTGTTGACAATAAGCAAAACACGGCACGTTTCTCGTACTACAATTTTAGAAACTTTACATAGACTTTTAATCTGTAGAAAAATTAAGTAAAGGCTAATTTTTTTGCTATTTGCTAAAAATTTTGGTATAATTTTTTTCATAATAATATTCGTGAACTACAATTCCAACAATACTCAGAAATGTCTGTTGTTTTACAATTAATAGACTAGTAATTCAACAACGCTTGCCAACCATTCAATTTTATTACCAAAATTCGTGTTGTGTGAGAATTTTTTGTACGTCATTATCGACCCAGCGAATAGAATATTGCAGCACCAGTTTCACTTTACTGGATTTTAATCAACTAACTCGTATGCGAAGAGTGCATGCTGATGGAAATATTGCTTCAATATCGAACAGTGCCAATGAAGATGTCAATTCGTTGTCGTTACAGTAAACGAAGCAAGATACCGTGCGCAGATTACCAACTTTTTCTTGTCCAAAACGGAAAACTTCGACTAAGTTGCAATGTGGTTTCAACAAGACGATGCTTTATGCCACAAAGTAAGCAATACCATCAACCTATGTAGAGGCTCCAATATCATACTACAGTATTTTTTGTGATGCTACCTGCCAAGCCAGACCTGGGAGATTACTGTGTAATTGGATTCGAAAGAAAAAATGTTCGTATTCTTACAAATCGTACCATATAATACTATTTTCGTACATTTATCTCTAAGTGCGGAAGTTAATTTTTCCCTTTACGTAAATAAAAAATCCCTTTTAAAATGCAACTCTACAGAACGATTTCGAAGGTTTTGTATGTTAAAAACGTTAGGAATACATTCGAAAGCCATTTTGATAGCGAGAAGTAAAACGAAAGCAACTAAAATGTAAGTAATTAAACAATTTATAAGAAATATTAAATGAATCTACTTAGGGAATATCTTTATATATCGGTGGCTTCGTCGACAAATTATTAATTATTATTTTTTTGCATTTAGCAAACAGGAAAAAAAACAACATGAGTTACACTAACATTCTACATTAAAAACTCAATTTGCATAAGAACTGAATTTGGCATATTTGCCGACTAAGCCAATTATATATAAAATGTGAGCCAAAAGAAGTCATCCGATGTTGTTTGCCTCTCATTTTTTTCTAAATGAAAAACTGCGATTCTGTTTTTTGATTATGTTTATCTGAACCTTTAGAATTTTATTGGTCAAGTCGAGCATATGATATCGGCCAAATGGGCGCCATCACAATTGATTGCTATACGGGCTCGTTTTGTGGCATTTTTCATCACTTTGGCGATAACTTCGTGTCGAATGTTGTCCTTGAGGTCTTCCAGGGTCTCGGGCTTGTTCACGTAAACACGGGACTTTAAAAAACCCCACAAAAAAAGTCTGGAACGGGTAAATCGGGCAATCTTGGAGGGCAGTGCAAATCGCCAAAACGAGAGATGAGGCGACCCGGGAACTCCCCCTTCAGAATATCGGTTGTGGCTCGCGCAGTGTGTGCCGTTGCTCCGTCGTGTTGGAATCACACGTCCTCCAGTCCTAATTCGTTCAATTGCGGCAGAAAAAACTCTGTTAACATGGCCCTATAGCGCGCACCGTCTACTGTTGACGGTTGACCAGCGGCGTCCTCGAAAAAAAATGGTCCGATGACTCCTCTAGCGTGAACAGCGCACCATGCAGTCACTTTGAGCGGGTGTAATGGCTCCTCGTGTATCACTCGTGGATTTTCGGTGCCCCAGAAGCGATAGTTTTGCTTGTTCACGTACCCGCTGAGGTGGAAATGAGCCTCATCGCTCATTATGATTTTGGTCGAAAAATCGTCCACTTCGTCCTAGAGATTGAGGATGGCTTGGGCGTAGGTTACATTCTACATAGGTTGTATTCTACGTCTGTCTAATTCACAAATGTCAAAACAGATTTGGCATTGGCCGCCATTTGCAAAAATAAGAGCATCTTTCAATGGGGTGATTTCTTTTGGCCCACCTTGTGTATGATTCTAATTGCAAAATTGTCCTTTTTCTTTTTTGTACCAGCACTTAAAACGTTTTCTTTCATTATTCTTCGCCGTCAACGAGTGTTGTTTTTAAATATAAATTAATGAAACGACCTCGTAATTAATTACATATTTTAATTTTGTTATAAATAACTTCGTTAGAATTTTAAAATGTGTAGATATGTACACTGCGTTTCACATGAATAGGTGCAGTGTTTTAGCAACCAATTAGAGCTTGCTGCTCTCAGGATAATTCATGCAGAGAATTATGTTGCACTTTTTATTAAAGGTTTAACAATTGAGAAAAAGAGTATACACAAAGAAGACTTGAAAAAGTTCCGTTAAAAATAATATGTACTTCTTTTTATAATTTACGAAGAAAATTGTGAACTATTTTTGCGTCAGTTGAATAGGTTCATATTATAAAACAATAAAAAATTATAAAAAAAAGCACGAAAACAATTAAGTTTTGTTTATTAATTTAATTTTTTATTCATTTTTAATAATGTGTACTTCCTCCTTTGATAAAATTACCTCATAAATTCTATTTGGAAGGGAGTTATACAGTTGCGATAAATATTGTAAGGAAATCTGCGACCATGCCGATTTTATTGCAACAATTATAGATTCACGGTCATCAAATTGCCGCCCAGACTCGTACACTTTCCGAGACACCCATCCCCATACGTTTTCCATTATGTTTAAGTCCGGGGAGTATGGTGGCCATGGCAGCAATTCAACATTTTGTGCGCTAATCCACGTTTTAATAAGCCTTGCCGTGTGAATAGGAGCATTATCCTGCTGGAAAGTCCATGGGAAGGGTCCAAACAAATCTTGAAATTTTGGGAACGCTGTTTGCAGAATAGATTGATAGGAATTTGCTGTCATTTTGGTGGTTTTAAATTCCAAGTCTATGACTCAATAGTACGATATTGCACCCCAGACCATAACACCACCTACTCGACTATGGCGACGGGCTAAAAAGCGTTCTTCCTTTCTCAAATCATGAAAATAGTAGTTGTAACCATCGGGTCCATCAAAATTGAACTTTTTTCGTCTGAGAAAACTACTTTATTCCACTCACTCTTCCAAGTCATGTGTTCTTTGCAAAAATTTAACCGTAATTCTTTACGTTGCTGGTTCAATGGTGGTTTTTTCTGCAACTTAATACGTTTTAAGTGTTCTGCTGTATTTAGTATCCTTCTAACTGTGGAAAGGATAGCACTGGAACCACTTTTTGCTTTGATTTTTGCAGCAGAGTCACTAGAATTGGAGGCAATTCTTAGAATATTTCGCCTTCTGTAGCTGTTGTGGCCATTGTTTGCCGTCCCTTCATGTTTTTGCCATAGTTTTCTCTATTTCTTAAATAATTCCACACAACGTTAGCGCTTTTACTAATTTTTAAAGCAATTTCTCGGCCGGACAGACCTTGATCATCATAGGCATCAATTTTTGCCTTCTCTTCCAACGTTAAAGATTTACCACGGCCCATTTTCAATTAAAATCGACTAAAAATTATTTTTGTGTTTTGTTTTTAAAAATTGCTGAACTATTTTGTAATTAAATTTTACACAAATGACCATACAAACACATTTTAATCACTGCACCTATTCAAATGACGCAAAAATAGTTCACAATTTTCTTCGCAAATTATAAAAAGAAGTACATATTATTTTTAACGGAACTTTTTCAAGTCTTCTTTGTGTATACTCTTTTTCTCAATTGTTAAACCTTTAATAAAAAGTGCAACATAATTCTCTGCATGAATTATCCTGAGAGCAGCAAGCTCTAATTGGTTGCTAAACCACTGCACCTATTCATGTGAAACGCAGTGTATATACGTACACCTGTATTAATACCTGGAAAGAGCTAAGAGTGTTGTTTCTCAAAAATTACTTCCAATACAGCATTCGTATTAGCGTAGTTTTTGGTTCAGTTTGCGTCCCATGGCTTCGAAGTTGCTTCGGTAATATAAAAATTTTGTACAAAGGTAAAACAGAAAAACGAGATCCCGGTTAAAGTCTAATACAAATTAATTTGAACCTGAAGGTTGTCTGCTTCATGTATTAACACAAATAGACTTTTTAATTTTTTTTTTTCTTTAATTTTAATCTTAATATTTTTGTTTAATTTTTTTTACGTTTTTGTCAGGAATTGTTATATTTTTACTTTAATAAAAACTGGTTGGTATTTCTATTGGCAAATCATTTTTTTCGGCTAAATTATGAATTTCGGAACGGAATCGTGCTTCGGTTTGCGTCCTATTTCTTGTGTAGTTATTAATTAGCACATAAAATTTTCCTTATTCGAACTAGGAACAGTTTTAGAAAACCTTAGAAAACGCAGTAAGGTTTTCTATTCTGTTTAATATAAAAATTTGTGTTTTGGTGAAAACTAATTAAGCTTTGGCACAAAAGTTTTCCTCATAAACAACACATTTGAATTTTTTTTTATTTATTTTACAAAAATATGAAAACGTTAACTCTTACAAAGGATGCAGTCAAATTCAACACAAACAGCCATAGGATATGAAAAATTAACTGCAATTGTTATTTAAAATGCAACACAAACAACAGCATTGACAACTTAAATGGCAACAAGGACTAAAAGTGAAACTGCAACATGTTAACAAACTGTTGAAAACAAAAAGAAGAATAAGAAAAAATGTATGAAAAATGCATTTTTAACCCAAACAACAGTCAAATGGCAATGAAAAAGAAAAATGTTTAAAATATTTACTGCGAACTTATGCCAGTTACATGCACACATTTTAAGCATTAAAAGCTCTGCTGTCAGTACAAGTTCTCTATACCGGACATGAGCATGAAGAAGAAGCAGAAGTTGAAACTGAAACTGAATCTAACCAAAAGCAACTCATTGTATGTTGAAGTATGTACGAGTATGTGTAATCGAAACATAAGAAAAGCACAGAATAAACACGCAAATATCCTTGAGAACGAACTACTGTACTCGAGCACATAAAAGAGAACTATTTTTTTTTTAATATTCCTCCCCTTAGGCAGCCACACAGATAAGCTGTCTCGAAATAAGTTTCAGAATAGTCCAATTATGGGTCTCATGTTTAGACTTTTCATAAGTCAACTAAACTAGTTCACTGTTAATTTTGCTACTCTAGAAAGACTGGTGCAAAACATTATTGTTTTGAATTATTAATATTATTCGTATAGATGTATAAGTAATAACTTAATAAATTAAAAGTTTACTAAAACCAGTTTAGGGTGGCGATGGCTGAAGTGGTTTGCACGTTTACTACATTTTCCATTTTTTTTCCTATATGGATTAATGTGTCTTTGTGTGAGTTATTGTCGGAAGGTTTCAGTGGCGAAGGCATAGTCAGTGGTCACTGAACAGTACCGGCTTCAGCTGATACCAATCCACAGGCAGATCAGAGCGCCTTAATATGATATAACAAAAAACGTTCAAAATCAACTGAGATTAATGACATAAAATTTACCTAATCCGTTTAAATAGTTCGGTTATTATTATAATAACTATCACAAATGAACTGTCAAAAATTGCATGGTATGTAATTAAAAATTGCGCAAATGGCAATTTTAAGCGTTTTCATGAGGGCCCTTAATAAATTATTGCCGAAAAATATGTTGGAAATCAATTTCTCGTATCGCTTTACATTTCCTTCAGATTGTTGCAAATACACTAAAAGCATGAAGAGGCTCGTAAGTTGGCATGTTTGTATTGTTAAAGGCGTTCTAAATAATTATTAATTGGTAGTAGTGTTTTATAAATTATTGATTATTATTTGTTAAATTTCAGCTTAATTTTGAAATAATATTTGTTATAATTAAAGAAAAAAAATATTACGATATTTTTAAATAATCCAATGAATATTTAATTTAAAAATTCTATCCCGATCTATATGAGACCAAAGAACTCAAACTCGTTTAAGTCTTCTTTGCAAATTGCCAATACAAAATTTAAAAATAATTATTGTGTCTTCATATACGAGGTGTGATCAAAAAATAACCGTTATTTTCTCACTGTTTTCTTCGACTGCAATGGCGTGGTGCATCATGAATTCTTGCCACAAGGTCGTACGGTCAATAAGGAATAATAATTTCATTTTTTACACAAAACTTAATACAGTTTCTTTGAACCATTTTTTCGAATAGTAAAAAATCGAAGAGCACACCAAAACACGACAAACCCTTTTTATCTGTCAAAAAAAAACTGGCAATCCAAAATGGCTGATATTACCAACATATATAACAGACATGTGTAGCAACATAACATAAAAAAAAGCGATAATCGAACATACGTAACTCACGAAATTTGAAAATAACGGTTATTTTTTGATCAAACCTCGTACACAGGAAATCTGAGAGAAAGGTGGCAAAAAAGTCAAAATCGTGTACGAATTATGTCAGACTTCTAAACGAAAAGTGTATGAAGCGGTTGATTGACACGCATCACGACAAACATGGGGAACATTACCATTTTTTTTTTCCGAAATTTCTAAAAGTTAAATTTTGTTGTTGAAGCTCATGATTCAATTATTACACTATGCGGCTCTACAACAATCCAACAAAACCAATAACAACAGGCTTTACCACATTTCATACTAGTCAAAAACAGTGTATACAGGGCTGCAAGATAAAATTATCCAAAAATCGTCAAAATCCCTATTTCAGCTTTAAAATATCGTCAAAAAATCGGACAAGGGAAACTGTAGATTTTAAAAACATTTTCTTTAATATTCATTAAGAAATAATCCAAAAATAATAACAATTCATCACTCATAACAATACATACATACGAGTTCTGTTCAAATGAAACGGTGAATTTGGAATTTTTTTATAAAAGTATTTATTTATTCATCAATATCTATTTTGTCAAAGTAATCCCCCTCAGCCAGCACGAAGCATTTCTGAAATGCGCTTTTCGGTATGGCCATCAGCTCGTTCTTCGATTTTGACTTTATCTCATCCATAGTGGCAAAACGTTTTTCTTTCATTAGTCTCTTCACTTTTGGGAATAGGAAAAAGGAGCATGGAGCCAAATCTGGGAAATAAGATGGTTAAGGCATGATTAGGCACGAACAAACATTCATGTGTGAGCTGGTGCATTATCCTGATGCAGAATCCATGATTTTATTTCCAAAATTTTCGATCGTTTGAACCGTATTGCTTCACGCAAACGCTGTATAACTTCCTACAATTCCTTATTATATAATAGGACCTGTTGGCAAGAACTCATGATTCACGACGCTATTGTAATCGAAGAAAACAAAATTCACCTTTTTTTTTGAACAAACCTCGTACATAGGGTAATACTTTAGGCGGAGAATATAAGTATACACACAATTTATGTATTCAAATTTTAAAAGTTATTAATTTACGAGCAAAAATATTCAATTGGAAATTTACATAAAAAAATTTAATAATAACGACTTGGCGGAATTACGCCAAATTTTTACAATGGGATCATATGAACACTAACTATCGAGTTCTCATAAAAACAAATGAGTCAATATATTTCATCATTTCACAATTGCGATATATGACAAATATGTATGTACATATGTAATGTAAACTAGTAGTAAACTTTACAAACACGGTTCAAGTCGTACCGGCACGATAAAATATTTTATATCATCATAAGAACACTCTCAAAATGCATTTGTAGTTAAATTGTTGCTGCATTTTGTTGATTTCACAAAATAATAGTTGACTCATTTACGAAATGCTTATTTTCTTCGATGTCGTCTACATAATATGCATAAATTTGGCATATTTAGATCACTATAAAATTTTTTAATTTACCTTAAATCTAGTTTACCAACGCTTCACCAAATCGAAAAAATGGTTATAGGAAATTGAAAAATAAGAAGAAAATAGAAAGCGAAAAAGTTGGCATCAACGCTGATTATAGCCAGAGGACGGCCAGTATCGTTAGAAGAGACACTAACGTAGTGTGATTATGGGTTTTATAGAGTTTTCCTCTCTATTTTCGGTAGATCAATCAGAAGTCTGGTACTAATCTTGCTGAGAATTACAAAATCTAGCTTTGAAAGATCCTTGCTTATTCCCTTAAATTAACCTTTATTCTAATTATTATTGCTTTAACTATTTAATTTAGCTATTCCAATTTGTATTTTTATTTCTCCCATCTACTACATAACTTTGTTATTATTATTAGTTATACTAATGTTTTCGATGTACATACATATATGTATATGCACATAAGTACATATTTATATTCTATATTTTTATTATAGATTTCTTATTTTTAATCAAACTTACTTTTTAATCATATGTATATGGACCTAAGGCCTCGATTCACTTAATAAATAACACATGAAATGAATTAAAAAAAATTAAATATCGACAAAATCGCGATAAATCTGGCAGCTTTGTTCGCATATAAAAAATAAAAATTATTTGTAAAAAGAAAATTCTTAAATTTTATTATTCCTATAATAAAATTTTATAAAATTTCAAAAATTTTGTGCTTTTTTATGAAGGAGGGCATTACTGCAAAAGGGGTGCATTGGAAATACTTTATACGAATTTCTTCGAACTTGTCTTTTCAGCCATATCCAAATAAGGAAAGTAAACAATTTTTGACAAGTACGCACTGTCTGACGTTATGCAACCCTACAAAAAAACATCAGAAGAATCGCTCTGACCTGTTTATTGGATTATGTAGAAGCTCACACAAATAAATAAATAAAAAAAATTCTGATATATTCAACGACATTCGTATTATTTTCTGATAGATATGTATCTGAAAAACTATCGAATGTCATTATTATCGACTAATCGTACAGATTTCTTACATATGTATCTCATAGATGTCTTATAAAATATCAACAGTTTTCCTTTCGGAAACCGAATCGAAAACTTAATGAAATTATTAAGTTTGATGGAAGTAGAAAATGAGGTTTTCAGAGGGGGATAGGGGAGAGGGGGTAGTAGTTGTAGACATTCGATTTGAATCTTCCCGCGTTAAAATTGACAGGAAATATCTCTCCAGAGAGTTTTTCCACATACATACTGTTACATACATACATTACTACGTAAATGCCAAATTGACAAAAAAGCAATGCGCTCTTAATGATGAACGCGTTGTGCGAAATCAGTTAGAAATCTATCAGCCATATCTATATTAAAAATTAAAATCCTTCGATATATTCATACAAAATCGATAGCAAAACAATGGCCAATCGTGTATTTAATGTCCGACAGAACTCTGTTCGAATTTTCTAAGAATAGAGTCAGGCATTTGGCAGAAATATCTGATTCAGAAAACATGGAACTATTTTTAGTATGTATTTAGATCTGACGGTTTACAACGTATTGTTATTGACCAGCCAAAGACAAACTAGAATTTCAATTCTTAGTGACTTCTTATTGCCCTTCCTTCTTAAGCGAATGTGAACACAATAGGTGGATGCAGAACCCCTCTCGCCTGCAATTTGAAGAAAAATTTCATCGTTTCTCGATATCCGAGAAAAAAGTATTTGTGCGAAAACAATCCACACTGATCCCATTTTTAATCAATTGTCAAATGTAAATTAAACGTCATTAAAAGAAAAAAATTAACAGGCTAAAGGTAAACGGAACGGTAAGCGAAATAAAAATTAAAACTACATAAATATTGAGCCATAATTGATTACAAATACAAATACTTTTGTAATGCTGTAATTACAAAATGTAATCATTACTGCCCAAGTCTGATTGCATGGCTGGAAGCAACGACAAAAGAAATTTAATAAATTAAGGAAGGCAATTTAGAGAGAAAGTATTTCCGCCTTATTTAATTTAAAATTCACTTTCAGTTTTAAATTTTCTTTTCGCATCTTTAAGCAAAAATGCAGTTTCCTTAAATTTAATTGTGCCATCGAGGAAAATCACAGGTTTTTCTTTTTTCACATTTCTGTATCTCTCTAACTGATGGGAACGAATGTTAATATTACATAATGCTACTTGTATCTATAACAACGACATACATATACACGTCGACTCTGATGTAGTTTAGGATAACAAATTTTCTATACAAATGATTTAACAATTTATGAAAATTTTTCATTATACGAGTACGTACATAAATGTGTGTGTTGGCAATCAAAGAGGAAATATAAAATGCGAAAAGAAAAAAATTTTGTATGTACATATATGTATATTTTAGATTACGACGGCTACGATAATATTATACGTAGTATGTGCATATGTTTGTCGTCAAACACACAACGTTCATATATTTAATCATTCAGCCAAGCATCATCTGTGAAACTTCAATCGGTTTTTCAGTTAAGGATAGAACAATTTTAACTATTAGCAATACACTAAAGCCCCGATTTGCGTCGTTAATGGGGCCGGGAGGAATGCGACGCAATATGCAAATGTTCTGATTTCGAATTAATTGGGTGAAAAACTAAAAAATTTCGAAAAAATATATACATATTTAGATAAAAAAAAGTCATAAGAATACGTTTTTATTTGTTTAATTTCATTCAATAAACGTTTTTAAAGTTAGAAATAAAAAAAAATAATACATATTAAAATTCATTTTCATATACATAAATACATACGTATATACGATTCACATAAACATTAAAGTAAAAAATAGTGTTATAAATGTTATTCAGCAGATAAATCTAAATTAACAACAGTTGCTTCCATTTGGTTAAGTGGTCTCACTGTTTTGTTAACAAAACTGTCTAAGGTTTGCTGAATTGTTAAAGATTTCTTTTGCGCATAGATTTCCTTGTAGCAACTGATAGCGTGCTACGCTTAAGCATCGAAATCAAAGTGACGCAAATAGAATCGACGCAAGTCGGATTATACCAATTTTTAAAAAGCGACGCAAATCGGATCGACGCAAATCGGGGCTTTAGTGTACACAGAATTTTTGAGATACTCGAGTTGAAATTTGTTCAGCTGTAGTGCAAATATTTTAAGAAAGAAATTAGATTTTGTTCATATCTGCATCCAGTGCAGAACATGAAAACATGTCGCTGACAAATAAATTTAGCAAATTTATTACATTTCATTGAAACTTAAGACTTAGCACGATCAAAAAAAGTTACACTATTAGTCGCATGGGGTCAACACGTATTAGTAAAGTGACACGTACATATGTACGCTTTAACGATCTAATCGCAACTAATTTATGTTCTCTTTTTAAATGTATAAAGATATAGAGAAAACAAGTTCGCTCCGAACATTTTAACGTATCAATTTTTCATTTTTTGTATACTTGACGAATTTTGTGTATAATAAATTATAACGGCACTAGCCTCTGATTATTCTTATATTTTTGATTGTTTCAGATGGTAAAATTTTAAGATGGTAAATTTAGAACTTCATTTAGAAGAGAAACTATCGCATGAAATTGTCATTGCCTGTAAAGGTCTCAATTAGCAGCTTCAACGTTTTGAAGAAATGATTATGTACATTAATTGAAGTTTTCGCATACATATTCATGCATTTGAAACAATCAAAAAAATAAATAAATCATGTTGTAATGCTTTTTATTTAAATTGCGAAAGCTCATTTACCACATTTTGAAACGTATCAAAAGGCTGCTTGCACTTTGGGGCGATAGTATCTCAGTAGGCTGTGCAGTTATTTTTGTTTTTTTAAGAGAAGTACCATTCTGGCAACTAACATATCTACCGAAAATAGTGTCATTATATATTACGTTCATCTATGTATATAATGAGGAAAGAGTATGTGAAATCGTGAAGTGGTAGGTCACAAATCTCTAAATTATGTCTATCCTGACATAATTAAATAAAAAAATTCCTACTAATCAATTTTCGTTTAAATATTTATTAATGTTATGAATGCAATACGCAGGAGGATATTAGGTAGATTTCAATAATATCTGAATCGCCACTTGTTTTTGGAACCTGCTAATTAGCCAATAAAAAATTGCATGCGAAGAAATTCATAAATTAATCATGATGTAGTTTTTTCTTATTTTTAAAAACTTTTTTTATTCAGATAATCCGACCTGCTTTAAATTAATTATAATTCATTATAAAACATTTTGCTTTAAATTTTAGTTGCACAATCGTTTTATTCAACGCCAAAAGGCAGACACAGTCTTATTTGGTCAACACATCCCGCAAAGCATTCACATCAGTAGCATTTTCACGCTGCGGACGTTATGTCGCTACAGGGGAATGTGGCATAAATCCAGCCATTAAAGTGTGGGAACTAGAAGCTCCCAATGGCAACCTCGAACAGTGTTCAGGAGGTAATGTTATAGCGGAATTTGTAGATCACAAATATGCGGTAACGTGTGTGGTAAGTTTAAGTGCACTTATGATTTAAAATGAGGAAAGTAATGATGGCGATGTTCTTTTTTTAATTGTTTTCTAGGCCTTCTCACCCACTGGCAAGTATTTGGTGTCGGTGGGCTCACAACATGACATGATCGTCAATGTATTCGATTGGAAGTCCAATTTGAAAATGGCCTCGAATAAAATTAGTTCAAAGGTATCGGCTATTAGTTTTGCCGAAGATGGTAGTTATTTTGTGACGGTGGGCAATCGCCATGTTAAATATTGGTATTTGGAGGGAGGACGTAAATACAAAGACCCCATACCTTTAATGGGTCGTAGTGCCATATTGGGAGATTTACGTGATAATGATTTTTGTGCAGTGGCATGCGGTAAAGGTATTACAGCTGAGAGTACGTATGCCATTACGCGCCAAGGTCATTTAGTGGAGTTCAGTTCGCGACGTTTATTGGATAAATGGGTACAGTGTCGCACGTCAAATGCCAACTGTATTAGCGTGAATGGAAAATTTATTTTAGTGGGTTGTGCAGAGGCTATTATACGTATTTTTAATGCGACTACTTTAGAATATGTGACCACATTGCCAAGAACACATTACTTGGGCGTTGATGTTGCCCAGGGTATACATATCAATCATATAATGACAGTGCCACTGCATGCAAAATATCCCGATTGTATTGCAATGTCATACGATGAGCAAAGGTCAAAGGTTGGTATTCAAGACAATCATAAACTGTTTGATTTTTTAAATATTCTACTTTATTTTCCTGCATTCAGGTAACTTGTGTTTACAACGATCATTCTCTATACATCTGGGATATGAGAGATATAAAACGTGTGGGTAAATCACATTCCTTTCTTTATCACTCCACTTGCATATGGGGTGTTGAAACTGTGCCATACAATATGGAACGTGAAATATCGCCCACCTTGCCCGATGATTCTTTTGTAACCTGCTCTTCAGATGACACCATACGTGTCTGGGGTTTGGATGGCTGCGCCAACAACGAAATCTATCGAAAAAATATCTATTCAAAGGAACTTCTAAAAGTCGTCTATATAGATGAAGAATTAAGTTTCATTAAGGACTTGGAAATTGTTGGCGACAAAAATGTGCCCATCTCGAATTCAAGTTACGACGGCCGCAACGGAGTACGTTGTATTAAGATAAGTCCGGAATTACAGCATTTAGCTAGTGGTGATCGTAGTGGTAACATACGCATTTATAATCTAAACAGTTTAAAATTGATAACAACAATAGAGGCTCATGAATCGGAGGTTCTGTGTCTGGAATATTCAAATGATAAAATCGAACGCAAATTACTGGCCAGTGCCAGTCGTGATCGTTTGATTCATGTGTTTGATGTTGGTCAGGACTACAGACTGCTGCAGACTTTAGATGATCATTCGTCATCGATAACTTCGATTAAATTTGTAGGAGCCGGTTTGAATTTCCAAATGATATCGTGTGGTGCCGATAAATCCATAATGTTTAGGACATTTCAGGTAAATCCTTTAGCCTTTAGAATCTTGGAGAATATATTAGCATATGATAATATTAAATTTTATTAACAGGGAAATATTTTCCTAAGAGGTACTCACACATCTGGCAAAACTACTCTCTACGATATGGAAGTTGATTCGAATTCTAAACATATTTTGACGGCTTGTCAAGATCGGAACATACGAGTGTATGGCACTCAAAATTCAAAACATACCAAAACCTTTAAAGGTTCTCATTCGGACGAAGGTAGCTTGATAAAATTAAGTTTGGATCCCAGTGGAATTTATGTAGCCACTTCTTGTACTGATAAGACATTGGCTGTATACGATTACTATTCTAACGAATGCATGGCGCGCATGTATGGTCATAGTGAGTTAGTCACTGGGCTAAAATTCACTAATGATTGTCGCCACTTAATATCGGCTAGTGGGGATGGTTGTGTTTTTATCTGGCAAGTTCCCCACGATATGATTGTTACCATGCAGGCTCGATTATCACAACAGAAATTACGGTCGGGTCATGGTCCTATACCCAGACCGTTGTCGGCTGCGTTGGTTGTACCTGAAGGTATTATAGTAGAGTCTCCTACGCCAGAAGTAGATGAAACTCACAAGTTCTATTCATCGCCTAATATTTTCCAAGCTGAATTACCTCTAACACCTGGTTATAAATTATCTGATGTGGGTCAGTTGCCTCAGTGGGCTAAAAGAAAAGCCGGAGGCTCCACAGCTACAGCTGTACCAGCCGAAAATGAAGCAACTGGCCTCATTATACCCGCCTCCACCAATTCGTCGTCTATGAACAATTTAAGTTCTTCACCTAGCCAGGCTGGTATTGGTCACCGGCCCCGTAATCGTTGGGCTCAACGCGGTCAGATAGATTCTGATACTTTGACAGACATTCGTTCCAACTCAGAGAGTCCCTTGGGTAGTGTTTCCACAACAGGTGGTATGGCACCGACATTACATGGCAGCGGTTTGGGTAATACACAGACATCGGACTACAACAGTGCTTCATCCAAGGACATCATTTACAACCAGACATACTTAAGTGAAGACTCTTCTATTGATTCAGGTATGGAAACAAGGCGAGAATTGAAACTTATAGGCAGTAATAATACTGGTACCGTAACCACCGTAACAGCCACTGTCTCCGGGGCAAATCGAGGCTCTGCAACACTGGTGGCCGACAAACGTAAACCTGGTCTTCGATTCGATACCATATCCAATAATGATCATGATGGCGACGTCGAGGACATATCGGATGGTGAGAGGACTAGTTCGGATCATGGAATGTTCTATAACAACATATCGCCAAGTACACCCACGTAAGTGTTGCACAAACCAAATTAAGTTTACAATTAAAAGAGAATGAGCTGAAATTACTTTCAGAGATTTCAAAGTAACTGCCATGAATGAAGAGGAATTAAGAAAATCTGTAAGACGGCAGAAGTTCGAAAAGACTGGCCTAACCTTGAGTGGTAATGGTTCTCACACAGCTAGTACTGGTACGGGCACAGGCACATCGGATACGGAAGATGAGGGCTCAACACCCAGTGCTGATAATGCCGATCGCTCATTGGCTTCAACGCTGGGTGGCAGTTCAGAAAGTATACCGCAAGTATCAAGTAGCTTTCTTCAGGCCGCCTTACCCGATGGTCCTGGTAATCTGCTAGAAAGAGGCAGTACTAGTAAGATAACCTTTTTTAAATAATTAAATCTTACACGTTTTGACTTCAAAGTTTTAAATAATGATAATGTACGCTCTTACTACCACAGGTCGCCGCAGCATAAGTGCCAAACACAACAATGAATCAAGCAAACCCGGAAGTTCCGCCCCGCCAACTATAACCAAATCATACACCAGCACTAAAAAAGAAGAGCTTTTAAAAGTCATAAATGAAGCCAAACAAAAGCTAGAAAATGTACGTTTTCAATACCTTCTAAATTTTTATTTTATATTTTCTTAACGTTTTTACATTTTTGCTTTTAATTTTTTTATTTGTATTTTTTACACTTTATTTGAAATAATTGATTTCATTGAAACACAAAAAAATATTCATTTTTATCGTGACTGTTTGTCGGTCCGTATGTGTTTATGATGTGTAGGGTTCACATAAAAATGGTGTAAAAATGTTAAATGCCATACCTGAGGTGAGCACAGTCTTCAAATAGTTTAGATTTTTTTTACCTTTTATGCAATACATTAAAATCGCGCTTACGTTATGATTTTTTAATAACTGATTACATAAAAAAATTTCTTTACTAACACGTTTCGAAACAAATAATTTTCTTTCATATTTTCAATTAATGCTTATTTCCAACATTATACATGTTATTGCCAACAATTTATCTTCTAACACTTATACCGACGGCTTTTTCTAAAATCATATCATATCATGCGAAGCATTGTGCTGGAACTATAGGAAAGGGATAGTAGGAGAAACGATAGGAGGTGAAGCTTAATTAATTATTTTACAGCTCTGCTTTCGCACGTGTCGCTTTTTTAAACTTTTTTTTATACTTTTGGCATTTGCAGTCGGATGTTAAAGAATGATATGTCAATGATCTCGAGAAGACCAATGTTTTACACCAATAACCATTGACTTCAATTATCCCATTCTAGTTTTTATCCACCAGATCTCTGTTTCTACCACCCTCCTTATGTCAAAAAATTAAAACTCACTAAAACAATACACTTTTGCTAAGAAAACAATTCGATCATTCTTGCAGAACAGTCGATATTTGTAGGGTGATCTACATATACATAAGTCTAATGTAACGAAATCGTGTCTATTTGTATACGCTTCTTGTTTCTCTATACCGTTCGCTTCCAAACAAATACAAATGCAACTTACAATCACGCCCAACATACATCATGTGAATGGCTTTATAGTAAACTGATCATTAGTGATCTCTCTAAAATGACTTGCCAAGCACTGGCAAATTACTGAAGTCGCCACGTTTTTCTACACAAAGCAGGGATTCGTCTGTTGTTATCATTGATAACAGACCAAGATCTGCTAGTACGTTCAGATAATTATGCTAAGATTTTATCCACCCGCAATGTAGCAACAGGATACATTCATCAAATCTTCGATCCTCAAGTTAGTAACTTTGAAAGTCCCGCATAGCTTGAGAGAATCAATTGCACCAAATTCGAATTGACAGAGCCTCCATGCTAGCAATTCTATACACAAAACCAACTAGAATAATATCATGCAAATTGTATGCCAATGAAATAATCGAAATACCAGTCTAGAACAAGGAAAATAATTTCATTTAATACTTTTCTTTGCTAAACTTATTTAATTTCAAAGCCTCCACACTGGTCACCGATGAGCGACGTTTACGCCATATTTTGAGGAAGCTACGCCAAAAATACGACAGACTTGAATCACGTCGAAATAGGAATGATTAAAATTTCCAACATTTTATTTAACATTAGTTTTTTTTAATTCCTTTTGTATAATTAAATTTTAAAATGTGTCTGCAGGAATTATCGTCTTCCTGACCAAAAAAAAATTTATTTTTTCGTAATTGCAGTTCAAAAATACTTTATATTAGGCGGTATACGGGGCACAGTGGTTCAGAATTGTTTTTCATCCTCCAAAACTCTGTAACTTATGAACTAATGAATATTTTTTTTTCTATTTTTTTAATTCTTTTTTTATTTGTTAGATAACATCTTAAGCTTTTATCTAGTTTTAGTTTCATTAAAATCGGTAGAGTGGTTGTTGAGCAATTTAGCCCTGAAGATCCGAAGTCCAAATCATAGCTGATTTTCAGCATGTGTTCCATAAACTTTATTCTTGTATGCTACAATATAAAATTTAAAAGCTAATGTAGGTTACCTACTTAAATTATAAATTTTCGAATAAAAAGCTCGGTTCATTTACTTTACTTGTAATAATTTGCAACGAGAGAGTAACAAGAAATTTTCCAAAATTACTCTCAGAAATGTGAAAAAGTAAATGAACGCTTTAATTGCTAAAATTTTCAAGTTAAAGTAGTGTTGTAATGTATAGGTATATATGAGTACTTAATAACTGCCCCTATATTTTTTGGACAAATTATACATATACATATGTATATTATTATAAAAATATTGTGATTATGGTCATTTATATTCAGCATTGTCGTGACTGGCGTTTTTCGAGTATGGCTAGTAATAAAATAATGAAAAGTTTTGCAATTTTATTTAATCTAATACTAGGCGTACTCGAAATACGCTAAACACGATAAAGGTGATTAGCTACTTTTGAATAAAATGAATGAATAACATAACTATTTTAGTTTATACGTTATAACAGCCTGCCTACACATAGAATTTTTATTTCAAACATCGTAAATAACGGCAGAAAGAGGTCGCAAAAATGTTTATTTCCAACTTTGTGTTTTATTTTCCAAACGACTTTCATAATGTGTTGATTCCTCATACGAACTGAAGTTCATGGGGGTTTGAGCGTTTTGTTTGACTAAATTTTGGGACTTAGGTACATACTATGAACTATGTTTCATTTCATATGTACACCAATAACTTTTGCGAATTTGCCTAATTTGATGTAAATTTACAAGTTCCAAATATTGACTTAGATTGCTTTTTCACAATAAGAGAAAATAAGTCTTTCTAACCATAAATGAAATATTTTCAAAAGGGTTTACATATACAGACAAATAATATAAATGATTTTTACACATTAATTTGTAAGATATTTCAGTTTTTGCGAATAAAATTGCCCTATTACTTTTTGTAGCATATTCACAAATTTATAGCAATCTGTTCCTAAAGTATTTAAACTTTAGACATTTACTAATTTTTGTAAAAGACAGTTTATTGGCGTAACACAGTCTGATTTTGCTGTTGTTATTACTGTACTAAACAATCATATAAGGTCAAACTAGTATGTTAGATTGTAAACTTCCAATAATATTTACAGCTGCAATTAGACTGAAACATTTGCTAATAATTAACGCCGTAATTTACTTTACAGGTACATAAAGTAAAATATACGATAAAAACAAAATGAGCTTTTCATTTAAATGGCAAATTTTTACATAAGCTTTCTGCAGTATCTTAAGTGGAAAAAAATCGTAATAACATTCTTTTTTTTTTTTTTTTTTTTTTTATCTTGGACCAGTGCTCAGGGGCTATCCCCTACATATGCAAGGCATTGCACTGGAACTAGAGAGAAGGATAGGGAAGAAATAGACAGGTGGTGAAAGTGGTAGGAAGATAGAGCTTAATTCTTGCACAACTCTGCAGTTGCGTGTAAATTATAAAGCAAAGTTGCGGCGTCTTTGATGTTTTTTGACGCATTATTTTTAAGCTAATGGAGCCATTTTATTTATTATTTTACTTCGCCGACGTTTTATTGCTCAAATACCAACGAAGGAGGGTGCTGTAGCACAGAAAACTCAGAAAAAACTATTTTCTGATTTGACCCGGATGGGAATCAAACCTGGGTCTTTCTGGTTGCAGAGCCAACACGCTGACTACTCGCCATCAGCACCCCCGGCTTTAAACCGGCTTTACTATAAAAATTCCTAAAAATACTGATTTTATTTGATTTGTGAATAGGAATTATTTTAATTCTTTGTGGATTTTAAGAAGAACAACAGAAAAAGGCAATAAGAAACATTTACACATGGGTACATTTATTTACATATTTCATTCGTACTAACTGAGTAGTAAAGGCAACTTTAAATATTATGAGAGATTCATGACAATTAAACCTTAATTAATCATATTACCACTTTACTCGTATAAAAAAACATCAACGCTAAAACCACTAGTAATACACTATTAATATTTAACATAAAATCTAACATTAATATGGGTATTTCCATATCGAAGTGCAAATCTTCTGTAAAAAAAATTTTATTCAAAAACGATTAGTATCAAAATATGCAATTATCTGTATTTTGTTTGTTTTATAATATTTTTAGTCATACAAAGGTATAATAATTAGAATTATTCTTTAATTTATACAATAATGGAAATAATGAATTATGATACAAATTTAGAACACAAATTGCCAAATTATTTTGCTTCATATACAAAAAGGAGAATAAAATTTGCGTGACTTAAATGGCCGACCTTCAGACTAATAGTCTATATACTATACTGCATGCAAGTATACGGAGAGGATTAGGTGCAATAGGTGCTCGCTTATGGCATCGCTAATAGAACTCGTATATAAATATATATGTATATCTATTGGGCAAACAAATTTTTCTTCAAAGAATTACAGACTATCGTTTTTGAATACATACTGCTTTAGAAACCGGATCTTTTTTGTACGGCCGTAAACATTTGACTAACTTTTAAGCCTGTAATTTTTGGTAGTTTTTTCTAACTGTATTAATGTAAACTTAACATTTTCATTTAAAGTTTTCAAATTTCTGGTATTAAATTTTCTAGGTGGGCTATCGTTCTTTGCGTGGTAGTCACAGCATTTCAGATTTAAGTTTGGCTGGCAATTTTGATGGATCCCGTTCAGCGCTATCATCAACAAATCGTTATGCAAAAACAGGTAAGTTTTAATTATAAAATACTACAAAGGCACATGACGTCCTCAACTTATATGTAATTATATTTATATTTAACTTAATAAACATAACTTAAGGCTAATTCATATTTTCTCTCTTACACTCTACTCTTTCCCACCCCCCTACATGCTGGCCAAATTTGCAATAAAAAAATTTAAAATTTTGTGTCTTTTTATCATGTTTCTTGCTTTGTTCTTTTCGTATGTTTTTTTGAGTACTAATCTAAAGCTTTAAATCCTAACATTAAGAATTCACAGTACAATAATACCTCAAACACACCAGCTGATAAGCTGATTTATGTTGATCGTACACCTCCTGGTGTTAGTACACCACCACTACCTACTCAACCACCTCAACAGTATTTCTTTAATTGCGCTGCTTCCAAGTCCGTGCTTCAGCAAAATTGCCAAGCTATGCGTCAAGTACAAGAACAATATCCGCCCTATCCACATCATGTGGGTGTTCATCAAATTCATCCTCCGCCCGGAGTGCCCTTTATGGGTCCTTCCTCAGCGAAACAGCCGATTGTTCAAAAAATATTTACCAGCTCAACTCTACCGCCTAATAATCAGTCCAGTAGATCAAAACGTAACCCAAATGGGAATAATAGACGTACGCAAAGTATTTTGAAGCATTATAAATCGTGTCCTGTGTCCCCGGTACATGAGGAAGTTGAATGGTCGGGAGACAGTAAAAGCATTATTATAACCGAACCTAAACGGCATTCAGTGTATGCCGAAGATGCTCGCACCATACTGGATATGATACAGGCAGACACAGAGAAGATGATTGCAGAAATTACTAAAAAATATGGCGATTTAGATGATATTGGTGTAGATGTCTATGATCATGAATCGGGTACTAGACATTCTCAAATTGTGGCCTCCAAATCAGTTCCTGAAAATTTAGCTGCACATCGTAATAACTTATCTGTGGGTGTAAGAAGAGAGTCAGCACTAACTCCCGAGGGTGCTCCGAGTCCCCGTGGAGTTAAGCAACCCTATGTACCGCTGGCTCCGAAGCATTCCTTTTCAGAATTGTATGTATATCAAGAAGTATATCAGTGTGAACGTAAAGTATCTCTGTCCGATATATTGAATGACAATCCAGATCAAATGGCCGAGGCACGACGCCTAAATGAAGCCAAATTTTTGGAAACACAAAGGCATTCATCGGCCTCATTTTTCCTAACCTCTAATAACCCATTTAATGTCGACAGAAGTCAAGAATCTTTATTGACAGAAGAGTTCCTAGATGATGCTAGTTATTGCAATAGCATGGAAAGCATTTTATCAGACGATAGTGATTGCAAGAGTGCTCCGCTGGTGGATGTGGTCGACAATCCGCAACCACCCATACCCAGACATGCAGGTTTAAGAAACTTCATTATTCATGGGCCTACCTCGACAATTGCAGCAGCTCAAATGGTTTCAAAGTCATATGGATCCAGTCCCAATGGTTATGGTAGTTTTGACTACTACATGCAACAACGACATCTCCAATCCATGCCTTCTAATGTCTCACCCTATGAAAGTTTTGATGTTTCCAGCTACAATTTAGAGAAGATAACAACAAATGACAAAAAGAAATCTGTACCACCAAAATCAATACCAACGTCAAAAACATATCCCAAACTATCAGACTCCTCTATTAAACATACGCCAAGTACTATTGAGGCTTCGGATGATATACCAACATCAAAGTATAGAAATCAACAGTACAGTTCAGGTGTTAGTAAAAGCATTAGCTCCGACTTTGCCCACCACAGGTGGCAGAGGAATTCAAATCCTATGCAATCGGAGAAAAGAACTGCTCACAGTGACAAGCTGTTCCAAAAGAAGGTGGTAAAAGATAAACCTCCCGTACCAGCGAAACCCGACAATCTAAAATCAACACTAACCTCCACCGTTGAGATGGTGCAAAAATTACAAACAAAAGAACCTTTAAAAAAATCGTGCTCCTTTGAAGTAGATACCACAAATATACGTTGTCATTCACGCACCGCCATTGTGGTAAGGAAGTTCGAAAGAAATTTACAAAAGTTTGAAAAAGAAAAGCAGGCTGAACTGATGGCCCAAAGGAAGAAAAATAATGAAGCAAGACAAATGAGACCCTCAGTTAGTTCGGGAGCATTGGCTACACAAAGCTGTTTGAAGAAAGTTTCTAAATTTGATGGTTCGCCATCCAGACGTGCAACTTCTATGCGACAAAAAGAAAGGCCAAAAATATCTGTACGTTTCAATACTGTTTCACAAATAAAATACACGCCCAGCTCGAAAAGAAATAATACCAATAAATCATCTTTGACCACCACTTGCCCTCTAAATGATATCAATTTAAACGCATCTCCTCCCCTGGGTTCAAGTCTACCGAATGATTATGGTGAAAAGACGTTTGAAATGTTTATAACCGAAAACGGTAATAATGAACATGACAATATGACTGTGGACAGCTTGAAATTATATACGAGACCCTCTTTGCAAGCCGTAGTTGATGAGATAAAGCAGGATAGAGAACGTGATTCGAAACATAAGAAAAACTTGGCAAATAAAGAAATAACTCAACATCCAGCACACAGCGACTCTTCAACCACTAATCAGTGCAAAAATATTGCCAAACAAATTGATGTCATACAGAAACTTATCCAAATGGAAGAGCGCAAATTGGAACAAATAAGACTAGCCACCGAATCACGCATGCGTCCCTTTGAATGCGATACCAAGCAGAGAGGTTATGTAAAGTCGCTTACAATGAACTTTGATATGCTAGCCAAAGGTATTGAGAAGGACATTGAAAACGAGCAAAGACGTATTTTAGCCGACAGTTTGGATGCGGATCTGTGTGCTTATGCCCGTCATATTAAACGTAACGTTAGTCTTCCCGATGTCCTGGAAAGTACAGAATCCTATAATTTCAATAAACATTTAATGCACCAAGTTCAATTAGATAGCGATGGCATGGAAGTCGAAATAGCCAAAGAAGTTAAGGCCGATTCGGATGCAGACAATGAGGATGAAAAAGAAGATGAAAGCGAGAAGACTTCTTTGGAACATGTCGAAAAAAGTGCAGGTCTGAATGATAATCGAAGAATTTAAGCACCGTTTCAGTTCAAATTTTATTTCGTTGACAATAAAAAAACAAGCACCATTTATTTTGATTCATTTATGTATTTTATTTTTATGTGTTCTGTGTGGAATTCATTCATTATCATCGTATGTGTTTTCACTTCATTTTACGATATTCTATTAATGTTAAGTTTTGGTATTAAGTTTTCACTTGACTTGTTATTTTCTTGTTATATACTTTCGTATTTTCCAATTGATAAAAAATATTTCGTTGTTTTTTTTTTATAGGCAATCCAAAAAATCTACAACCCATGCCTGTTGAAGAGTCTTCGTCTATACGGCGAGCATGTTCACTTAGTGATCTACATATGGGCAATATGGGCAAAGGTAAGTTGGATTTTGTATTTTGGTGCTGTCTACTCGTTAAATTTGTAAACGTTTCCACAAATTTTAATTTAGTAAAATTATAAAACTAAAATTTACAAAACCGAACTAATTAAACAAAATTTTAAATTTTGTTTCTGTTTCGAATGTAATTAATCAGTCGAACGATATCGAGTGGCTTCGTGGGCCAAGCAGTAAACGTTTTATAATTTTGCAAAAATGAAATATGTACATATATGCAAAATTGTACTAATTTAAAGAATAAACAGTTGCGGAGTGAAATTTGAACTCAACTAATATTTCCCTTCCGAATACTAAATATGTACTATATATGTATCAATTGTTTCAGGTAGTAAATCAGCTAGTTCTTCCCAAAAAACAGGAGCTGCTCATCGGAACAGTTCAGCAACACGATCTGCCAATAAACGTAATAGTTTCCAAAATAAAGGTTCTTCCAATAATTTAAATGCAAATGTTTCAATGGGCGTACTCAACCAGGTTAGTTTTAAAACAGGCATTCGAGAATGTATTCCTAAAATTGTTCTTTTATGAATAATAATTTTAGAGCGATTCAGAAACTGAAGCCAATAAACGTGGTAGAACGGGTTCCAATGGACAAAGTAGAATAAATGGCCCTGCTGGTATGTGTTGTAAGCCTTTTAGCATATCTTTTACGAAAAGCGCCTTTAACAAATTAATATTTTCAGCTTCGAGTCGTCCTTACAGCAATACAAAAATCAATGGTAATAATAACCGCCGCAAGGGCAATCTACAGACAAGTTTCAATAACGGTATGTAATTAATGCATTTAACAAAAAGAAGAAAAAAAAAACAAATTCATTTAATTATAATTTTTACCTGTAGCGCCTCCACAAGATGACTCAAGCTCTGAAGAAACTCAGGGAAGTTCATCCATTACTAAACCAATTGTGCCACCGCGCCCTCGTAACTTAGCTTTCGATCATAAAAATAAAGTCGTTAACAGTCCGAATGTGGTGAAACAGCGTGGCGTTTACGAATCTGTTGAATTTGCCGATCTTGATAGTAACGGAGATCGTAAGATGAAACTCCTCATTCAATTTAAAACTATTGGAATTAATTATTTTCTATTCGTTTTTGCAGCCAAATCTCAAGTTCATAATGTTATAAATAAATTGTATACCACCACACAAACTGTCTTGCAGCTGCATGCTAATTTACGCAATTGTGAGGATTCGTTAATGCTAAAGGAACTGGAGAATGCTGTGATTATGACACAAAATATGTTAACAAATATAACACAAAATAAGTAAGTTTTTGTTAGATTTTGGAAGCTTTGGTTCGAACTTCTATATATGTAGATGGTCATAAATTGACACTTCATAATCCGCAAAATATGCAAATTAAGAGTACTTTTCCCAATAAATCTGGCAGTATGGGGTCTGGAATATTAGCTTTCAATGTGTCAGGAGTTGCTGGTTTGGTAGAAATAAAAATTCAATTAGCATGGCTCGATCCCTCTCGCCATCATCTTCTTCAATACTTTGCGCTACAGCAGCAATATATTCTTCCGTATTCACATGGCTTTGCTTGTTGATGGTTTTGAATCTGTATGAATTGCTTACTCACTAGGACGCCTAAGTTGACCGTAAAATTAACGAAGTGCTCTATGAACTTCGCGAACAGATTTATTTTTTAAATTAAATTTTGACAATTTGGAAGCGTTATTCTGGCGCTAAACGAATCATGATGGCTTGCCAAAGTTTACTGAACAGAAATGTCAACACAGTTTGACATTCTCAGCTGCCAAACCATATTATCGACATCGATAGTTCTGATGCAACTAAAAAAATACCAGCCAGAATAGTTTTTTTCATTTGCTTTGTTTTCTTTTTGTTATTTATTATTTTTATTAGAAATTGTATCTTTTATACATAGTTAAACACAGATTTTTTTCTCGCGAAAATCACAAGAACAGCTCGAGACAAAATTACTGTGAAAATCTATGAAATTAAAACATTTTTTTCCCCTATTCTAATCAAAAAAGGAATTTCTTCAAAATATTGTGATAAATTAACTGTGAACTTGAACACGACAGGAAATTTTCATTAATATGTAATAACTATAGTTCGATTAAATTCTATTCCGAATATTAATTTTTTTTATTAATTCTTTTTTCTTTAGTATTTACTTGTTCAGAATTTTTGCAAAATGTAATTTAAAATATTTATTTTCATAGATTTATATTCACAATAGGCCAATTCACAATTTTGAACATTTGATATTACATAATTGTGCAATTAAATAAAAAATACAGTGAAACCTCTCCTAAAGACCACCTCCTGTAACTGGGTGACGATGGATGGTAGTCTGCACGTTGACTACAAAACCAAAAACAGACCTGGGTTCAACCCCAGTTTCAGACTAAAATTTTAAAATAAAAAAAAACATCTCCCATTTTTCTGATGTGTGTGTCTTTGTGTGTCAGTTGTTGTCGGAAGGTTTCAGAGGCGAAGCCATAGTCACTGGTCACTGAACAATACCGGCTTCAGCTGATAGCAATCCACAATCGCATCAGAACGCAACCTTCGTCGCTATTGTGTAGCACCGGCAAAGTAAAATAATAATAAAAAAATTGCTACTAAACCGAAACTTCAGCACTGCTACGAGTATAAACAAAGAACGTGCCAAAGCAGAGCTGCAATATAATTAATATAGCTTCACCTCCCGTCGTTTCTCCTAGTATCCCTGTCCTCTAGTTCCGGCACAATGCACCGCATGTGTTAGGAGTCATTTCCTGAGTGCTGGTCCCAGATAAAAAAATAAAAAAAATAAGCGGACAAAGTTTGTAGAACAGTGATTTTAATCAGTTTTTTCGTACAAAATGTATTCCCACAACCGGTCATTATTAAGCGGACGTGGACACTAAATTTTAAAATTTTGTGCTCCAAAAGTCTCTCATAAGCGGACGGAGAGAAACTCACCAACAATAGTTGTATTTCTTAATTCTTCAACTCTGATTCATATTTATATTAAGAGCAAAATAAGCTACACATGCGGTTTGACCAACATACTTTTTTATTTGCACACAGTCTACACAAAACTAATTTGTGCAACCATAGAGTTTTCGTTATTTTGTTATTATTCCTCATTATTTTTTACAACGACCACACTCTATGAAAATTTTGTTATAAATGAAAGATATTGACAATACACCGTACAAATGGCTACCCAACAGCTTGTCCAAACACATATTTCTCCCATGTTTGGCAAGCCGCTTTGAAATTTGTGATTCCCCTGGTAACACGAATGTTCGGACTCATGTGATGAGGATGGCATAGAAATTGCTGTTTATTTGAAGAAATTGTTTGCTTAGCTCGTGATGTCACCTTTAGAACCACAAAAATATGTTGCCAATTTAAGAAAAAGTTAAAATTATACCTACAGATTCTATAAATATGTGCTTGTGATGAAGCATTAAAACAAATTTTCCGTTTGAATCATTTTGCTAGGATACGATCTTGTCGCATTATGCACATCAAAAACTTTTAAAATCATTTTGAAACTTGACGGCTCAGTTTGAACCGATATAAGTTAAAACAGTCTAATCTGAATAAATTTTTTTAACCACAAATCACTAGCATAACATAAAGAAAATATTTAAAATAATAAATGTGTACCTCTTATAAGCGGACACTTCTCATAACCGGACAAAAATACCGCAAAGGTGAGTGTCCGCCTATGAGATGTTTCACTGTATTTGGTATCAATGTAATGGCTTTTTTGATTAAGTTTGCAATAATTATTGAAAGGGAGATATTCACCTTTATTGACAGATATTAACATTTTTCTTTCATTTTTCCATACACCCTTAACCGTTTACTATCCATATTTTACTTTTCTGTTTTATAATTATGACTGTTATGTTTTATATTTTGTTTCTTTTTTTAATCATAAAGCGGAGTCAATAACTAGCAGTCGGCGGCAGTAGTCAAACATACATTAATCGGCGGCAGCATCGATTCGGCTGTAAACACATAATTTTTATTTTTTAATACTCTTTTTAATTTCTATGCTTGACCGATATTATCTGAATCAGACAATATTCTGGTAAATATCTGATTTTATTCTTATATTTGCTCGCGATTTCACAAAATGCGATTTCTAGAATTATTACAAATCAACTTTGCTCAGTGTTTGACGTTTTGCCACAATTTGCCAAGTTGCTTTAAAGAAGGCAATTTTTATCTGATGAATTTATTGAAAAACAAACATTGGAAAGCAATTTTAAAAATGTAGATTTTATGAACAACAAGCTAATTTATGTCACGTTGCCAGCAATTGTTGAAAATACAGAATTTTAAAGCATTTAAAAATTAAGGTATTATCAAAGTAAACTATGGACAGTTTGCTTCAAGTCGTACAAAACATTAGTTTTTGTTTGTGCCAGAGACCTGCGCCCAACATGTGAAACACGGCTAACCAGGGCCCCCGAACCTTTTTTCGTAACCGCCGCAGCCGTTTTTATTCGGCTTGATATGGTTTAAAATTTGTTATTGATTGCCTATAATTTAACTTTTCGCTGGACGATTTGTTCATTATTTTATGATTTTTATTGTGTTGTCTTTCTATAATGCTTTTGATGTAAATTTTGTTTTTAGTAAATATCTATCATTTAGATTTATATGTATATATTTAATTTTAAACATGTTTTCTTTATAAAAAAATATAACAGCAAAAAATATAACAAACAGAGATCAATAATCATAATTCATTTCGAATCGCATTGAAGAAATACAAAATAGAAATATTGAAATAGTAATAAATTATAAAAAATACAAAAATTTCGAGTTTCATAAATATAATTGCTCATTTTAAAGGAATAAACAACATCCAATTAATTTAACCTTTAATTAGACGCATGGGGTCAGGAGAAATTAAAATTGAAAAATTGATACGTTAAAATGTTCGGAGCGAACTTGTTTTTTCTATAGCTTCATACATTTAAAAAGAGTACATAAATTAGTTAAAACGTACATACGTGTCACTTTACTAATACGTGTTGACCCCATGCGACTAATAGTGTAACTTTTTTTGATCGTACTAAGTCTTAAGTAAGTTTCAACGAAATGTAATAAATGTGCTAAATTTATTTGTCAGCGACATGTTTTCATGTTCTGCACTGGATGCAGAACATCACAACCTGTTGATGAGTCTGACTAATTTTTGTTATAAATAACTGTTCAAATGGTTGTAAGAAACCAGTGCTGAATTTTATTTATGTTTTATGTTTTTAAATGAAAAAATTTTATGTTTTTGTTTTTTTTTATGTATTATTAATATAAATAACTCTGAAAATTTAAAAAAACTTACTAATTTTTATTTTTTTGTAATCCAACACTTGCAATAAACTTTGGGGTCACGTGAGACCCTATGCAATTAATTGTGTGATTTTCTTAATGCGCCTAATTAAAGATTAAAAAAAAATTTTATTATTTACAATTACAGTAGAATCTCGTTACTTCGTAATAAAAAGGACCAACTATTTTTTACGAATTACAAGAGTTACCGAAATAAAGGGATTTTAATAAGCGGGATTAAAATGCGAAAAATGAAAACGATTGGTTTGCACTATCAACACTGCGCGAACTATAAAAAAGGCGCTTCTATAGTTCTGATTATTCAGCTTCTTTACTATATAAAGACGTTTCCAATGTGAATACTTTTTTTTATAATATTGATGAAAGGGATGGAGGAGCAATACCAAATTTTTTAGCAATTACAATTTTTTTCCTCTATTATCAATTGCTGAAAGTATGTTCTGAAATTATAATAATAATGTACAATGCATGTTTTTTAGCCTTTCTACATCATACTCTTCAGTAAAACTTCAAATGAACTAACCTAAAAACACTCAAAAAATTCCGGTTATTGCTAAAAAAAAAACATTACCGGGTATGTTCTGCAAATCACTTTGAAGTAAAAGTAATTTGAAATCACTTCAATTTGAATGTTTAGTGTTCTACATTCTACTTTTGACATTTCATTTACTTTTTGTTTTCGAACATTAATTCGTAGTGAATTGCCATGTTCTATAAACTACTTTAATTTGAAAAGAAGTGGTTTAAAAATATTTTTTTGAGACGGTTCCTTTTTTAATATCAGCACTGAATTTTCATTGATCTCGCTATATTTTTAGTTTAAATTTTTATTTTTTTTTGTAAAAAACATACTTTAAGATTTATTAAATAATAAAATTCATATAAAAAAATCAAAGATGTATATCTTATTAACTAAAGTCGGTTGGCGATATCATCTCTTATTGAAGTGGCTACGGAATCAGTTATTAATTCATTCCAATCATTGTCATGAATTTCATTTCTTAATATATATACCAAACTTTTGCATAAAATGACGCTTGGACAAATTAAGCTCATCGTCGCTCATGATCAATGTGATCCATCTAGCACAAAATGTGCCTTTCTAAAATGATAAGCACGCGATTTAAAATTTTGCACGTGGTACTTCGGGCTAAAGCCACATCGCTGTCTTTTCCAACACCTCGTTGAAATCCGCCTTCTGCTAAAAATCTTAATGTAGCAGCAAGCTGTATTTGTGCCGGTATGGAAGAAACAGGCAGCCTACATTTTATACAATTTAAAAGAAGATGAAAAGCATCCTTGTTAATGCGGTAATACTGTAAAAACCTAAATACATATATAATTATAATTTAAAATTTTCATTGAATATATACACATCATGTATGCATGTGTACTTACATGGCGTCATTTATATCCAAAGGATTTGAGTGGTCTCGCAGAATCCTCCTCTGCACTTTTGCTGCCGCGAATTCATTGTTTTGAAGCACCATGGACACTAATATCACATTCATTGTTTAATTATTAATTATTCCTGAATATTTTTATACGAATTCTTTAACTTTTATGCGAAAAAACATTCAATAATTTAATTATGTATAAAGTAAAATTTTATTTTTAAAATCAGCTGTTACTATTTCTGTTTTCGAACTTCATTTCAAATGAGAAAATGTAACACCAAACCACTTCTTTTGCAGAACACCAAAAATGAAAAGTTTACTTTTCAAAACGTATTTTACTTTCATTCCACTACTTTTGTGGAACATGCCTGAACTTTTGTAATTTAATTTTTTTTTAAACTTTGATTTAGATTTTTTTTACGAATTATAAGAAGTATTTAACAATTAAGTACGATTTATAAAGATTTCCTCAGACTTTGAACTGCAAAAAAATATGAATTAACGAGGTGACCAAAATGTATGTAATTTTTATGAATTAAAGAGTTTTTCTCAAGGAACCAGTCGTTTTTTTCGAATTGTTGGGGTTTGAGAATTAACGGGGTATGAATTATCGCGGTTTGACTGTACTTTGATTTTCATCAACCGCCGCCACCGACAAAAATTTGTTGGCGCAGGTCTCTGTCTGCTTTCCCCGGTGGACAGAAGTCAATGAATTTTATGATGTAACAAAATACACTAAGCCACACAATTTCAATTCATTCACGTATTTTCATGCATCGTCGAAATAATTATAATAATTAATAATTTGAGATAATATTTTTTAAAATGCTTTTTTGTTTGTACGAATCAAAACAGCCAATTCATACTTTATGTTTACGCACTTTTTCTTTGCCATTTTTGCAACAGATATTTTTGACATACAAAAAAGTTTGCGTGGTTGTTGGATTGTAGTACAACAACTCCTTTTGCAGTAGCTTAGTTAAAGACGCCTTGGTTTCCTTATTGCATGCGCCTCATCAATACGAATTCATATTAGTTGGCCGTATTATATAGAATTCACATCAGCTGGTTTGTGTTCAAGGTCAAAATTGTGTTCAACACAAAGCATATTAATACCTAAACTGTTTTGACAACTCGAATAAAATTGTTGTATTTGTAAAAAATAAATGCTGTTGTTGTAAGGACGAGACTACCTGGAATGAATTCACCTTGCGTATCGTTTACTTTTCTTGTACATTTTGGGACCGATAACATTGTCAAAATCTATACAGTTGTATTTTGGAATACGATACTATATAGTGATTTTGCAAATAGGTTTTGGAACTCACCATATGTTTGCCGGATGGCGTAATCTTTATTTCTATCAGTTTTGATCTTTCTTCTTCTTCTTTTAATTTTAATATAGTTTCTCTTTGTATTGACTTTTCTGATAAACTAACACTAACTGCTAAAAATTGTTAAACAGTATAAAAAAGGGCTTCGCATATTTCCTCAATTCCGCAAATGGCAATTTACCAGGACGCCAAATAACAGTTTTAATTACATTGTATAGTTTAGTCGAAATTTGTATAAAATATATAATATACATATCGTAGGTCTCAAGTAGAAATGCACTAACTCAAATTATTCTAATTTACAGGGGAAGGTTAGGTGGCGGACCCTCCCCGAAGCAGAACGCCCCACCTATTCCAGAGCTTACGCTCATTGTTATACCATAAGAAAAACCCATGGTCTAGCCGGGATTCGAAACCGCACCTCTAGATTGATAAGATTGCATTACGCCAGTGGTTTTCAACCGGTGGGTCGCGAGCTGATCTAAATAAAATACATTGATTTTTTTTAAATATTTAATTTTTTTAATTTAAAAACATAAAAGTACTTATATTAATGCGAACCCTGGGCTTGCTTATTTTTAATTAAATTCGAAAAACGTGGTTGCAATTGTGACACGCAAACAATCAAATCGTTTTCTAAATTTAGTTTATTCCTTTTTTTGTTTTAATGTTCACCATTTGTGAAAAAGTCATTTCGCACAGATAAGATGTTGAAAATTGAATTATTATTTTAAGTGCTTTTCTAGCTAGCTCAGGGGATTCTGCCTTTCTCTTTAGCCAAAATTTAGAATTATTTTCAGATAAATATTCGATTTTGAAGTGAATTTTAAAAGTGACGATTGTTGAAAGTTGGTATAAGTTTTAGGAAATCGTTTTCTGCTTCTGCTTCAACTGCGACTTTCGATTTTTTTCAGAAGCATAAGCAGAATCATTCGTTGCTTTTAAATAGTTAAAAACAGTCAAAGCAGTAAAAAGTAAAAATTTTATTACTTTTGCTGCTTCGACTTGAGTTTTTTAAACACTGCCGTTAGGTCGCTTAATGAATAGCAAGCAAGCGGTGCCATGTTTTTGCTTTATTTTCATTCAATTTTCTGTTTTTATAAACTTTGAGAGCAACAACGTTAAGGGGTCGCCAAATTTTTTGAAAATCATTTTGGGGTCGCGGTTTCCAAAAGTTTGTAACCACTGCATTAGGCTACTGAGACACCCGTAGCACATAATAGAAACTGTTATTACAATAACAAGAAAAGGGAGCGATTTGTATCCGAATGCTAGCAAAACAACTTAAAATTTCCCTCGACATGACGTTTTGAATTGCTGTCAACCACTACCTACATTTTTTGGTCATAAGTCCCACAGAATTCTTATTTATATACATACATACACACCAGCTGCCCCGGCCCCGCGTTGCTGTAGCTGTTATAATAGTTGTATTTAAATAAAATATATGCCTAATGGGTCTTTGATTAAAATCGGTTAAGTTAGTTTTGGAAACGCGAAAGTTGCCCCTATGACCCGTCGTGGTCTTATATTTGAAAAATATATATTCTATGAGTCCATATAGATGCAGACCTATTTATGCAAAAAAGGGCCAGCCTAGTCGCCCTGATAAAAATTGCTCGATTTCTTATTTCTCCCGTTATTTATTCTTCCGCATATAATTAGCTATAATTAAAGTGAAGGAAGCAAAAAAAAATACTATCAAGTCATTCAGACCAAAATGAGAATCTTTAGCTTTCATCGTTTTCCAGATACACAAAATAAACAATATTAAATATAAATATTAAAATGAATAGTTATTATTGAAAAAGAACGAGTTAATTGAGTTGACTGAGTTGGCAAAAAAAAAAGTTCACCAGTAATTTCGATAAGAGACATCACGATAAAGTGGAAAAACAAGTAAAATTTTTAAAATAATAATTTTAAATTTATTGTTTTCAGAAATGATAAACACAATCAACATTCGAATCATATGTATTCGACAGCCGAAGAGGCTAATTTAGAAAATGGTGATTACATGATGATGGTGAATAATTGTGCCGATTTATTAAGCAATTTGCGCATGAAGCACAAAGCCGATGACTGTGAGAATAACTCCTAGTATGTAATAGAAAGGCAAAAATAGTAAGAATTTTAAAAAGTAATTTCTAAGTTCTTTAACTTGAATATCTTTATACAAACTTGAATTATTTAAACTATTGTAAAATAAAAAATATATTAAATGAACAATTATAGACACATGCACGTGCATACACTAACAACAAAACAATTTATTATACACAAATATAGTTTAACCAAAATAAGTTTCAACTAATAATAATAAATTAAGTTAAAATTATGAAAATATTTAAAGATAATTTAATTGTGAGAAAATACTTGGCGCTGGTATTTTTTTTTTAATGAAAATTTTTCAAAGAACCTGATGTAAGAACTGCAGTAAGTCCTTTTTAAGGTTATTATGGCATTTGTTTTATACTTAATATACATACATACATACATAAAGTATTTAATTGTAGTTTTATTTTATTTTTAAATAATTTATATTATTCGACGCCTGTTTGTTGTTAATAAAGAAATTTTTATGAAAATTTTAATTGTTTCGTTGTGTTAACTTTGTAATAGTTTAATTATTAAAACGAAATTTTAATTTTAATTGAATACATGACAACAACAACAAGAACAACATACTTTTTGATAACAACACATTATAAGTTACATGTGTATATACGAGAGCTTGTCTGGATTTTCCACACCTAAACAGAGCCTCGTTTCTTTAAACGTAATGAAAAATTGTAATCAGACTGCGATCAGTGAAAGAAAGAAAGAAATATTAATCTGGTTGATTCCTTTTAATGCAATATTTTTTGGTTTATGGACCAGCACTCAAAGAACGCAGTGACATTTAACTTTATTTTTCGATGTGAAAAATTTCCACAGAAACCAGGCAAAGCTTTGGACAAACATAAGCATATAAATATTTTAATATTTCCACTCTTTATACACGTTACACTTTTTGTGCTTTTTTAAGACATTTTCCAAATGTATTAAATGCAAACTTTTCATTGCTGGAAAATATTTTACCACCGTAGCTGTTTCGTTATTTGAATAAAGAAAGTCACTTGAAATAAGCAAATACTATATAAAATCTTCTTCACACTATCCTTATCGAAAAGAAGAAAGTAACATACAATGTCAGCATTTTGGCACCCCACAAGACACAACTGCCTCATTCTAATAATTCGAACATAGCTGCAACTTCATTATATTTTTGTATTATGAAATTAAATATATAGGTAAATCTCTTAAGTAGTTCCAGAATTGCTCTCATATTTTGTTTGTGTGTAGTTTCATAATTTAGGTTAAACAAATCGAAATTTTATTTTATTTAGTTTATACAACACTAGTACTAGAAATAGGTCTAAGAAAACAAATCTTCGTTCTTTACTTTTTTTTATAAATTGTTAAAAATGTTTAAAGTAATTATTTGTTATTTAAAATAATTTACTGTTCATGGTTATGTTTTTATGTATAAGTATGTATTTTATCCAAACTAAGAAATCTACTACAAATTTATTTTAATATGATAATGCAGCGCCTTATTAGTTTCATAAGCTTAAAATACTAATAATTAAAATATAAAGAATACTAAAGCAATGTTTGTCCAAATTAAATTGCGCTTCTGAAAAGAATTGTGTGGCAAAAGTTTGCAAAATAGCAAGTCAGCCTTTCAATGGAAAACTGGTATTATATCACTTTAAAATAAATAAATTATTAAAAATTTTCCTTCTTCTCTAATTCTATATTAATAAATTAATTTGAAATTGATTATTTGTTCTTTGAAATTAATCTCCTTTGTAGGAAAAACCAAACTAATAGACTTAATCTTAACTAATGAAAAAAAAAACAAAAATATTCAAGCAAGAGATCATTCATTATGTATAATTTATACATATTTAATCGAATTCTATTAACTACTAATCCTACAACACTATACATATACATATGTGTACAAAAGTACGTACATATATTACACGAAACAAAAATGATTCTGATATTTAAATTATTCTTCAACACGAAATTATTATAATAATAATCATAAATTAATTTTAAATTGTTTTTGAAAACAAACAAAAAACTAATTTTATAGAAAAAAAGTAATATTTACATTAAAAAATCATATACTAAATAATAAAAAAAATTTTGCAAAAGAAAAATTAAAATGAATGTGTTTGATTTAAGGATCACAGCCAAAGATCTAATTGATTTTAAGAAGAAAGAAAAACAAATATCCTTTGTTATTGAACGATAACAAAGGAGTATAAATTGTAAGAGGTGTTGCAGGTTAATAAAGTAAAATGTAAGTACTGGTTGTTAAAGTACGATATTTGGCACCCGAATTCTTATTTCCTATGCACTTCGGAAAAAAGGGCGATTGTTTCCATTACCAGCAGACAGTAAGGTAGTGTCCTGGGGTCTTTCACAACGCTGATTCTGTCGATTGTGATGGCTTGAGTTAATTTTGTCGTCGGTGAGGGTGTTAGTCGAATTGTTTTCTTGTTCCTTTACATCTGATTTGTAAGGTTGCTTTTATTGTGTTGTTGTGATCTGATATGTTGTGAGATAAGATTTAAGAACTCCAAGAATCGTATTTTATACATATGTATGTTTAAGAATAATAATAATAACAGCTCCTGCAAAATTCTTCCTAAAACTTTATATATGTACCACTACCGGACAGACAAATTGTTGTAGTAATATGTATGTAGGGATATCATCAGCCTTTTTATAGACAGGTGTGATTTTTTTTCAACACTGAGATTAGAATAGAATTGGAACAATCAGCTGTGTAATGTACCAGAAGTTTTTAGATATGTCAAACAGAAATGAATTGTGAAGCGTATGATACAATAGCTCTTTGAATAATTTATTTTTATACACAACAAAAAAACAAAGTTAAAAAAGAAACAAATTGATGATTTGCTTTTAAGAAGAAATAGGCATTTGCATTTAATAATCAGGTATGTGATGAAAATCGTTTTCGGCGTTAAAACGTTTTGAAATCGACAAATAGTGTGATGAATTTGGATGTGACGATTTCATATTCCATCTCGGTTCATTGAAAAAAAGAGGTTTTTAACATGTGACGCATTTCGATAATGCCAGTTTAAATTCGTTTTCAAATCGTTTAATTTTACTTGAAGAAAATGTAAGGAATTATACAAAAAAAGTAAAAAAATAAATGAAAAATGATTATAAATCCGTCCTTATTTAAACGAAAATATTCAATAAATCTATTTAAATAAATACTAGTTAATATAGAAGTGAAATTTAAACACCCACATTTCATCTGGCAAATTTAAGGGATCCGATTTATCGCTTAAACGTTTTCTTAGAATATTTTCGCTAGTCATCCTATTAGTTTTCTTCCAAGAGAATTAGCGAAACCGCAGCAAAAGAAGGCATTTTATAAATAAAAATGATAAAATATATTGATACAAATTTTATTTTGTTATTTTGTTTAAATATTTTACAAACTTCACTCACATACACATATGTTTACATATTTTACAGTTGTATTATTAGATTTTATATTTATTTTATATTTAGAGAAGATATGTGGAAACGAAACTAATATGGAATATGAAATCGATCGAAATTCATAACACTACTGTCAATTTCAAAAGACGATTTACTTTTCAAATCGATCGGTTTCCATCACATACCTGATTATTGTTAAATATAAAAGTTATAATTCCAGATCACTATAAAAATTTTTTTCCCATGGACGATAGTACAGTAGCGATTTCAATTGTAACATTTTTATATAATTTTTTATAAAATAATTTTTACATTATTTATATTTTTCACATAGAATTTTCTTCTTTTAAAATTTCAATAAATTCAATTAAAAATTACTTGCTCCCAACTTCACATTTCGCTTAAAACGAAAAAAAAAATTAAAAATAAAACAAAAATATTTGTTTGCTACTTCTCTCCGCAATACTCAAATGAAAAATTATCAAGTGTTCCCGTACAATTCAAATTTCTTGTGATTTGTGCACGCACAGCCCATTCACAAGTAAAAAGACGTTGACCACTCACAAATCACTCGTAAGTGGCCTGCTTTAACGAACCCATAATTTTCATATTCAGTGTGTATACTTCATTTTTATCAAGCAAACAGTATCCGAGCGTACGGAGTTCTAATAATCAGAGTGCGAAAATTATAGCAATAATTATTACTTTTTTATTATGTGTAATTAAGTACATTATATACATATTTTTTGAAAAAGCTGAAGTAAAACACTAGAACTAGTGCTAAGTATCTTAACTGTATATTTTATAATATTTTGTGCAGCCCGCAATAAAAAACATCCAACAAACGTATGTTTACATACAAAATATATTTTAATTTAACGTTATTTCATAAATCAAAAGAATTTTACCGTTTTGCTATTGCTTAAGCAGAAGAATAAGGTCTCTTTGGAGGACATAATGGTCTTGCAAAAGCTTCGAGAACTTCCAGTTTATAAAATAAGGAAAATTCAAAATTTTTTCGTTAAAAACATGAATCGTTAACTTTATAAAAACTGTTAATATAAATTTACATACATACATACATACATGTGTGGTTTTTTATTATATATTTAATTTTAATATTGCTTTTGTTTTTTATTGGTTTTTCTTTATTTCAAAGTCATCAATAAAAATCAATCAAAATTAATGCATTTATTTTAGTCAAGTTAGCATTTGGTTTTTAAAAACCTTTTATTTGGTTTAGCATACCTCTTTAATCGAAAAATATGCATAGAAATTTGTGACTCCATTTTTGCAACAACCTAAAATTCTATTGGTTGCGCTAACCGATGTTGCACTGTATTTCATATTCATCCCTAATGAATACTTTTTAAGGTGAAATAATTACCTGTTCTTTATAATTGTAATCGTGAAAAAATTCACCGGGAATAATTGCACGTCAAAATAAAATACCCCCTTGATTTTTTTGCCGTGAAATATTTCACTTTAATTTATTCACTTGATATTTGCTGGGAATTGCATAGAAAATTTAAATAAATTCTACCTTATTTATTTTTTTATTTTTGGTTAAATATAAATTTTTTTATATCAAGATCAGCTTTTATAGTGGAAACATACATAAATAATAAACAAAATGCAAACCAGCAGACCAATTCTTTGTGTTTTGTTAGAGTGTACAAATTTATCGCGGCCCATTTTTGAAGTTCTCTTACGGATTAACTTAAACTGTTAGTACGTCATAGTTCCAAGCCGAAACATTTTATTTAAATTGTTGGAGCACTCTATTTTTATTTACATATTTTATTTTTAAATTCTTTAATTTTCACGGTTTTGTTAGTTCTTGTATTCAGGTACTTTTATTATTCAAATGCAATACTTTTAATGCGAGTGACTAATTAACTGGTCCTTGAATATTTAAAAACATAACTTAACACTTAAACGTACGAATTTTTATTTCTGTATTAAATTTAAATTGGTTTGCTTTTTAATTAATTTGTATGTTTCTGAAGTCTTCATCCCTTTTCTACATTCCCTGAGAATGATAACGTGAAAATAATTCCACGTAAAATTCATGATAGCTTTTTCCACCTCAAGTGGAATGACAATTCCACGTGAACAAATATTGTACTTGTTATTCACGATAGGGGTGATTATGAAATTAGCATTAAAATATCATTTCTCTTTTTTATATAATTTTTTGCCTCATATAACGAGTTGTTTTCATATGTACATCATATGACTTTTTTAAAACGTAACTTCCGCGCTGTACGACGGTTACCTGTAATTGGCTGTGTGCAAATGTCTAAAAATTAAAACTGGACGTTAAATAGACATACATATATGTAGTACATATGAATGTATGTACATATGTATATTGTAATTTAAAGACAAGTGACTATAGTTTTTTTCCTAAAAGAAATTTGTTCAGTTTAACGACATTATAATATTCCTATACATAAATAAATTAATTACTAAATAAACATTATGTGGTATTATAAGAATGGACATTTTAAAACAAATTTACAGTAATTGCACAAACCTTCACCAATCAAACGAATGTACGAGTGTAATGTTCTTCACATACATACATACTTTATTATTCTAATTACAAGCCATATGTACGAGTATGTATGTACATAAGGCAGTAAATATTAAATATTATTTACTTTTATGTCCATAAAATAGTAGTGTTGCTGTTAAGAAAAAAACGGTTTTTGTTTTTGTTAGCAAACAAAACATTTTAATTATTAACTCGCGTAAATTCAAGAAACTGGTTTGTTTTACTTTATTAAAACATTGAAAAGTTAAAAAAAGTTCAAGGAGAAATGAATAATATAAATAATTGACCCTTACAGATTGATGAACATTATTGAAATATACAAAAAGATTAAGTAAATCAAATAGTTATTCATTTGACAGTATAAATAGAAAATTTAGAGTTGCACGTACATAATTTGCTTGCGATCAGTATTGCACTTTATAAACAGATGTGAAAATTTTTGGAAAAAAATGTTGGTAACACTATCTTACACTGTCACAATATGAAGAAAATCACCCGTATTCTTTCTCCATTGTGACTTTGGTATAATAGAGACAGAATGTTTGGAATTTCTGCAATAATGGCAATAGCCAGTTTCTTTCAATCGATTGTTGTTTAGGGCTCGAGCATAGGCTAACAACCTCTGTGGCTCGAGTATGTTGGTGGAAGTGTTGCTCAAGCGCGCTCTTCTTGAGTTTTAGTTCTCTATCGATTCAGTTTAATCTATTAGATTATAGTTTTAATGGATGCCTGTGCTTGTAATTCCCGAGGAGCATTATATTATTTCGAGGGACAAACTATTTCTATACATGTAAATAATATCCAAGTTGCATTTCCATTTGGAAAAGACCCGAATGCGAATTACAATTCTTAAAACACACTAGTACTAATCAATGAACTCGCCAAAAATATATGCAAATATCGGCCCTTTATGGAAAACTTTTATAAAAAAAGTATACGAGTGTTTTTGTTTTCGAACATAGAGATTTGAAATTTTTTCTACCTGTAGTTAGTGTGTCCCAAAAAAAATTTTTTTTTTAATTTCATTGGGGCTCAAGCATTGCTTGAACACTTATAGGGTCAAGTATTTTTGAAATTTTTTTCATATTTTTCGGAAAAGGTCTATAGTTTGCACAAGTCGTACATTTGCCAAAAATCGGGTTTGCCGGCCGTTCTTTGTGCTTTTATCATAAGTTTGTCAAAAACCACAATTTTCTTCACTATAACGAAACTTTATTTCTGTGTGCAAAAAAAAAATATAAGTTCTGGCAAACCAATAATAACATATGTATATATGTATATAATATATGTCTATATTTAACGTTAAACAAATATATATTTAAAAATAAAAATTTAAAATAATAATTACACTTAAAAAAAGGCAAAAAATTTACTTATAATAATTATACGTAATTTTTATAACTATTAAGTCCTTGTTTTATACCGGGTGTTTGTTTGTTTGACTAAAACTACATATGAATATGGAAAGAGTACCAAGCACATGTCCGCAGCAGCAATTATATGCTTTTGTAATTTTTATTCAATTTGTCTCAATTTTTGAGATATTAGGTTATTGATTTTACCCATTTTTGCTCTTTTTTACCCCCTAACATTAGAATATCCAAACATCTCTTATTAGTGGATCTAAACATGGAAAGAGTAGTTTACATAAAGAATTTCGAGCGATGATTATGGGTGGGTTAGCACTTCGCCTTTGCACCCACGCAATTCCCAAAAATAACAATTTTAGTGGACCAATTTCATATTTAAAAAAAATTTGAAAATTGTTTTACAAATGGCAAAGTTATTTGATAATCAATTTTTGGCTCGGGCATTTCCTCTCGCCCCCTTTCCAAAATTTCCAAAAAAAAGTGAAAATTTTCCTTATGCAATAAAAATTTTTCAAATGATCCCCAATAACAAAGTTATTAAAGTGGGCACATTATTTAATAATCAATTATTGGGGCAAGCAATTTAGTGTTTATATTATAAAATCTGTTGAAAACTATGTGGAATGATTAACATAATTGAAAAAAATGGGCGTGGTTAAAAAAGTAGGCCTCCTATGAGGTACAAACAAACACACATTTCGTTTTATATATGTACATACATACATACATATATAGATTACTGCAAATTATGCTAGGAACACAATTGGGACGAACGACGATTTATTTGTTGCGAACGTTCGTCCTCAGAAATAAAACACATTTGTGTATATGAAAATAAACGCAACACTGAGATAGAATTATTTTAATAGTTGTTTAATTGTAAAAATAAATAATTTTAGTTAAATATATACAATTATTTACCATAAATTTGCTTTCAATTGTTTTCTGATAATGAAGTTCGTCGTTCGCCCCAAATGTTTTCTTAACATTATGCTGACAAAAGAATTAGTTACGATGTGTCGTTAATGACAACACGTTTGTTTTCTGAATGAAGGAAGATTTATTACGACTTTTTTCTGCTTATAATTTTTTCAGTCGAGCCAGTTTGCCGATTCGACGTTGTCTTGAGATTTTCGTTAATTCCTAGTAATGAGCAATACAAGTCCACAAATTATGAAAAATAAAATATATTTTATCTAATTGTAACTTTTTAATTATTGTAAGTATTTGAATTAATCAGATCAATCTTTCGTATATGTATATGTACATTAGACCGTACCTCAAAAAATAAAATCGTCGTACACCCCTTAATATAGAGTATTTTTCAGCATTTTACTACTGCCATCCCCCAAACACTGAGCGTTTTGTTCATGTAGTATATTAAACTTTCAAAGGGGGCCCCCCGAAGACCAACGCATGGGCCAACGGGAGGCGCCAAAATATGATTGATTAAAACTTCCAACGTATTCTTTTAGTTTAATTCTTTTAGTATACCTAAATTTTAAAATGTTTCTGCTGGAATTATCGAATAACTTCCTTAGCAAAACTCTATTGTTTTTTTCGAGCTTTAATTTTCTGATATGAGGCGGGTACATTAGGGAAGTAGTAACAGAGATCTGATCTCATAAATATTATAACGGAATACTGGAAGTCCATGGCCATTGATGCACAATATTGAGCTTCTCGATACAAAAACGCTGGTCCGACTGCAAATGCCAAAAGAAAAATTTAAAAAGAGAGCCCTACCTTCTCCAAAAATACATTGTATTTGGAGGTGTACGGAGCACTTTCTTTTGTGCATAAAGTTTCTTCGATGGAAATCTTCGTTCGCACAGGGACAAATTAATTGAAATTAGACAAAACCGACAAAATTAATTGAAAAGTTTAAATTAAAAATTGAAATTACTTTAAAGTTTAAACACTGTTTCAAAAAAAAAAATGAGCCTGTAGGAAATTAAAATTCTTTAAAAATAGAAAATTTGCAAATTTGGTAATTTTCCCAAAAAAAAAAATGTTTTAATTTTTTTATCGATAACTCCAAACCTAATAGCTACATCAAAAAATTATACAAGGTGGGCCAAAAGAAGTCATCCGATGTTGTTGGGCTCTCATTTTTTTTTCTAAATGAAAAACTTCCATTCTGTTTTTTGATTGTGTTTATCTGAACCTTTAGAATTTTATTGGTCAAGTCGAGAAGATGATATCGGCAAAATGGCATCGGCATTTTTCATCACTTCGGCGAGAACATATAAATGTTTATTAATAAATTAATTTAAAATTTTTTATTTGTTCTTTGAAATTAATCGTATTTGTAGGAAAAAACAAACTAATAGACTTAAACTTTTAATGACAAAAAAAAAAAAAATATTTAAAAAAGAGATCATTCAATTTAAATGACAAATTGTTTCCACAACAATTATGTATAATTTATATACATACATATGTATATTTAATCGATTATTTATTAACAACTACTCCTACAACACTATACATACATATATCAAGGCGAATTCATCAGAGGTAAACTGACTATTACTGTCAAAATAATTCGTACAATTGGACATCAAACAGTAGGTCTGTTCGTTTACTCTAAATTGGCCGGGGGCGCCCAATTCTACCCAAAATCGTTTTCTTACGCAAAAATTGGGTAAATGAGAGAGATTTTGAGAGCGTAGAGAAGAACAAGCAATCAGCTGGTTTATAAATAAACAATAATGAAGTAAAATTAAAAGTTTTCCAAAAATGCAATGAACAAAGAAAAGTTAATTTTATTTCATGATTTAGTTCAAAATTATTTGGGGTTTCTTTAAATAACATGTATCAGCCAAATTATTGTGTGGATGGATGTATGCATGTGTGGACTTTTCCCAATTTTTGACTACAAATTCAAGATTCTTATGTTCAAAATTCAACTAATCAATCGAGAATTAAAGTTGAATACCGAACAAAAAACCAAAAATTTATAAACAAAAACATAACAATCCATTAGTTTACTTTTTTTATAACACATACATATTTCTATTTTTAGATTTTTCTTCTCATCTATATATATATATATCTACATATACTTATATATATGCTTTCCTCCTCAGTTGTTGAGTTTGCTTTTAGAAAAAATACTTTAAGAGAATATCATAAAGAATGTAATAATACATTTCACATATTTTTCTCGGGAAAAGCACAATTTTAAAATTAGAATCATATATAGATATTCTATTTTATTTATTTATAACAATAACCAACCGAGCACATAGGGGCATATATAGTTGGTGGACTACAAGTGTAACATAAGAATTATTAAATATGTAGGCAACAAATAAGCCAGAAATAATGTTTATGAAAAAATAATAGTTATAATATTATTAGAGCGCTACTATATAATTTGGAAGTTGTATTGCGCATGAATTTGACTATATATATTCAGAATCTAGATCAGTTCAATTGCGAGATATGCTTATCAACAAGTGAACTACGTGTAAGATGGAATGCTCTAAATTTACCCAAAAGCGTGCCAGCAATTATTAACAATTTTAAAATAAAATTAGAGAGTAAAATTTTTAATTTTCTGTACAAAGTTGCACGAACTTTTTCTTTGGATAAGTTCGGTCTAGAATTAAATTATAGGCTGTAAATTATATGTTTTATTTATATATGATACTAAGAAATTAATCAGAAAATTTGCAAAGAAACGACAAAAGTTTTTAATTTAAAAAATAAGATTTTTTAAATAAATTTCAAAATGTAAGTACATATATTTGTGCATATTTCTCACTTTATTTAATAAAAAATGGCTTTTACTTTTTTTCATTTTATTTTTGTCCACATTTTGCAGCCGTTGCCAACGATGCAAATGTTTTTGTTATGCACGCTGAACAGACCTATTATGTGGTAAATATTTTGATTTTTTGCGTTTTCTTACTTTTGTACCTTTTTGCCTCTTATTGAGATAAATTATAGCTTACTCTCATTTTATCAAACTTTACCAGAAAAGTAAACGAACAGACCTATTGATAACAATCGGTCAGCTGGCCGAATAAGTTCACCTGTTATGAATTCGTCTTGATTTATATGTATACTCGTACATATGTACATATGTTTATATGTATATTAAATAAAACAAAAATTTTAATTAATCTTTAACACGAAATTATTGTAATAATAATCATAAATTAATTTTAAATTGTTTTTGAAAACAAATAAAATAAACTAATTTTATTGAAAAAAATGAATAATTATGAAGTAATATTTATATTAAAAAATCAAATAATAAATTTTTACAAAAAAAAATTTAAAAGAATGTGTTTCATTTACGGATCACAGACAAAGATCTGATTGGAAAAAAGCATATGCAGGCTGGTTGTTATTTAAAAATAACCATGGACTATAAATTGTGAAACGTGTGGCTGGTCAATAAGGTGAAATGTATGTGGTTGCTAAAATGTGATATATGGCACCCGAATTCTTTTTCCGTTGAGACTTTGGTATAAAATAAGTAGATTGTGTATGTTACCGGCAGCAAGTAACGCAGCAGTTTCTGTGTTCGGTGTTGGGCAATCCATTTTACGCTCTTCTTCTCCAATGACCTATTACGCTATTTGTTATTCTTTAACTGTAATGAATTGTTGGTACAGATTCAGCAAACTATATCAATGAAACATAAACTAAACACAAATATATTAGGCAATGATCGTCTTTTTACACAAAATTTTAACAGAAAAAGTATACGAGGTTTTAAAATTTTCAACATAGGAATTACGGTGCATGCACGCAACTCTTTTTTTTGCAGTTTTTCCTAGTTTTCCATAAAAAAATTAAAATTATCAGTAGTTTAGTTTTTAAGCAAAGCTATCAATTTATTATTCGTGTTCCGTAAAATTAAGTTTTTTTATACTTTTTTGTTTAAGTAGAGCAACAAAAGAAAGGGATAAAATGCAAGAAACATAAAAAATTTAAATAAATAAATTTTTTGTAATTATAATCATCGATAACATGCTACATGTGATAATTACTAAGAAACAAACTAAACCAAAGACAAAAATTGGAAATCACAGTGCAACCTGCTGTTTTCGAAGGCTGGTATACCTTCATCTTCAGCGTTCTTAGTGTTTTTGTCCACTATTTTTGGTAGCTTTTTTAACGCTTAGCCAGCTACCATATTTTTAGTCAATCTACCACCTAACGTCGGTCAAAGAGAGCGCCACGTAATTTTATTTCTTTAGGTTTGAAATATCCAGTGGAAAGAGTGCTTACAAATTAACCAATAATATCCGTAACATGTGATGCAGGAGTAGTGCAAAATCGGATCAGTTCTCTACTTTTTACATAAGGTTGTCGTTGAGGGAATTTCTAACGACTTTTTGGGCGTTATGGCTCTATATATACAAATATATAAATAAGCAGTATGTTCAATATGTGCAAAAATTTAATTCTGATGAAGCACCCTTTAGTGAGTTTCGTTGCTTTCGTGAAGGTATAAAATAATAAAATGAATTTTATTAATTTTAAATGAAATTTACTTCTTTTTTTTTTGTATATTAACGTACGCATCCATTACAAGCTATGAATATGTCATTCTCTAAGAATGACTTGAATTTTTTTTGCTGAGTGTTTTTCTAAAGCGATATCTAAAGAGAACGACGTATTTCAATTTATGTTTTATGACTCAAAAGCATGGAAAATAACACTAATATAATTTGCACGATTAAATTGCAATTAAAAAAAATGCAATGACAATAATTGTAATTTTTGTTCAGGTTTGACACCAAATACTTCTCGTACAATGTAATGGCCAAAGTAATTCTTACAGCTTTTTTTACCATGGACCAGCACTCAGAGGAGGACCCATATACATGCGCTGGAACTAAAGGAAAGGGAAAGTTAGAGAAATGACAGGAGGTGAAACTTCAGTATCTTACAACTCTGCTTTTGCAGGTTTTTTTTTTATAGCAGTGTTGCAGCGCCTCTGATGTCAAAGAGACGTATTAAATTTTGAAGTATTGTTTTAGTAGTAATTTTTAGTAATTAATTCGCTGGTGCTACCCAATTCCGACAATACTGATGTCTCTGTGGAATTGGTTACAGCTGAAGCCGATACTGTTCAGTGGCCAGTGACAATGCCTTCGCCAGTGAAACTTTCCGACAACAACTGCACAAAGACATACTAATGCACATCTTTCTAATCTGTCTAATGATATTATCTGTTTCGGATTCTGATTGATATTCGAGTTCGGACCATATACTACGGGAACATTTTATCCATCACTTCATTCATCTACTGGCTATTCATCACCCTCCGACGCCAACTATTGCAACCAACTAGCGATGTTTTGATCATGCTAAGACAATATAATAAATATGGCGGCACTAAAAATCCTTAAATACCTAACACCGGTCACAGTGACTAAGTACGCATAAGATACAGAGCACAATATTATTTAGTGAACTTAAAAATAAGATACAAAAATTAGATTAGTGGTCATGCTAATGTTGGATGTAATAAAGTATCTATAGTATCTAGTATAAAGTATCTATAAAGCATCTAGTTTTTCTTGATTAATTTATTAATTGAATACTGAAAAAATTTTCAATTAATGTTGTAACTGAATTTTTAAAAATGTTTAATTCATTTCTTATGAGAAAAATCTTAAAATTTTTCAATTAAAACTCATAACTGAATATATGATATTCGTCATAGGTTGAAATCTGTTTTATAGTACGGGTATATAATTTTGTTAATTGTGATTTCCTGAAGAAGCACATCAAAAAAGCGTCGAAATATTGACTTAAATATCTGTACATACATATCTATGTATATTATAATTTTTATGTAACTATCCTTTCTATTATTCAATGTTAATAAAATTTTATAAATATTATTTATCTACTTTTGTTTTAGCCAGTCTATATGTAGCAAAAATCTATGTTTATATATATATATTAAAACCATATAACAAACATAGATAAATAATCGTAATGAATTTTGACTAACGTTCAATAATAGAAAGAATAGTTACATAATTGTATTGGAACATTTAATTTTTCATTTTGCCTTTAAATACAATCATTGTCAACCAAAGTGTTGACTAATTGTAAGAGACGTTTAGGAAAATTAAATATATTTAAAATCAAATAATAAAATGTTTGTTGTACAAGGAAAATTTTTAAAAAAGCTATTTGGTTTGTTCTGTTTGTATATTTCGTAATTATCAAATATTTTTTTAGAGTTCTTGTATAAACATGTGAAATTTCTTAGTTTTTTTTTCAAGAATTTGGTTATATGTCTACTGAAGGTTTTCGTATTACCACCAAATGAAATGCAGCGTATAGACTAGCTAAACCATATAAAAAAAATAGATAACAAATTATTTTAATTGATTGCGTGCTCCGTTATTTGATAATTCTTCTATTTTTTAATTATTTTTTTAATTAGTGTAATTAATATAAAAAAGAGGTAAAAAAATTAGAAGAATTAGATAAATAATTATTATAATTCTTATATAAACAGACCTTACTGCCGCTTCATAGCAGTAATCGTTCGGCCATTAATATTGAGAGCAAAAACAATTTTAGCTTTTTATTGTTGTTTTCAACATAAATGATCGAACGACTATTTTCACTCGTCTTCTATGAACAGGCAATATTTTTATTTATTATATTTAATTAAATTAAAAATTAAAATAATACATGTAAAAAAATATAATAATAACATCTAATAGAACCACACACAGTGGACAACAACACGAAGAACACTGAAGGTGAAGTGTATCAGCTTTCGATTTGGTTTGTTCATTAGTAATTCTCACACGTAATTCTTACCGTTACTAATTATGTATGTTATCGATCATTAGCCCATTTAAAATTAAAAAAAAAGTAAATTGCAAAAAATGAGATTCCAAATAAGGTCCGAGCATTATAATGTTAGTTCTTGTATTCAGGTACTTTTATTATTCAAATGCAATACTTTTAATGCGAGTGACTAATTAACTGGTCCTTGAATATTTAAAAACATAACTTAACACTTAAACGTACGAATTTTTATTTCTGTATTAAATTTAAATTGGTTTGCTTTTTAATTAATTTGTATGTTTCTGAAGTCTTCATCCCTTTTCTACATTCCCTGAGAATGATAACGTGAAAATAATTCCACGTAAAATTCATGATAGCTTTTTCCACCTCAAACGTAACTTCCGCGCTGTACGACGGTTACCTGTAATTGGCTGTGTGCAAATGTCTAAAAATTAAAACTGGACGTTAAATAGACATACATATATGTAGTACATATGAATGTATGTACATATGTATATTGTAATTTAAAGACAAGTGACTATAGTTTTTTTCCTAAAAGAAATTTGTTCAGTTTAACGACATTATAATATTCCTATACATAAATAAATTAATTACTAAATAAACATTATGTGGTATTATAAGAATGGACATTTTAAAACAAATTTACAGTAATTGCACAAACCTTCACCAATCAAACGAATGTACGAGTGTAATGTTCTTCACATACATACATACTTTATTATTCTAATTACAAGCCATATGTACGAGTATGTATGTACATAAGGCAGTAAATATTAAATATTATTTACTTTTATGTCCATAAAATAGTAGTGTTGCTGTTAAGAAAAAAACGGTTTTTGTTTTTGTTAGCAAACAAAACATTTTAATTATTAACTCGCGTAAATTCAAGAAACTGGTTTGTTTTACTTTATTAAAACATTGAAAAGTTAAAAAAAGTTCAAGGAGAAATGAATAATATAAATAATTGACCCTTACAGATTGATGAACATTATTGAAATATACAAAAAGATTAAGTAAATCAAATAGTTATTCATTTGACAGTATAAATAGAAAATTTAGAGTTGCACGTACATAATTTGCTTGCGATCAGTATTGCACTTTATAAACAGATGTGAAAATTTTTGGAAAAAAATGTTGGTAACACTATCTTACACTGTCACAATATGAAGAAAATCACCCGTATTCTTTCTCCATTGTGACTTTGGTATAATAGAGACAGAATGTTTGGAATTTCTGCAATAATGGCAATAGCCAGTTTCTTTCAATCGATTGTTGTTTAGGGCTCGAGCATAGGCTAACAACCTCTGTGGCTCGAGTATGTTGGTGGAAGTGTTGCTCAAGCGCGCTCTTCTTGAGTTTTAGTTCTCTATCGATTCAGTTTAATCTATTAGATTATAGTTTTAATGGATGCCTGTGCTTGTAATTCCCGAGGAGCATTATATTATTTCGAGGGACAAACTATTTCTATACATGTAAATAATATCCAAGTTGCATTTCCATTTGGAAAAGACCCGAATGCGAATTACAATTCTTAAAACACACTAGTACTAATCAATGAACTCGCCAAAAATATATGCAAATATCGGCCCTTTATGGAAAACTTTTATAAAAAAAGTATACGAGTGTTTTTGTTTTCGAACATAGAGATTTGAAATTTTTTCTACCTGTAGTTAGTGTGTCCCAAAAAAAATTTTTTTTTTAATTTCATTGGGGCTCAAGCATTGCTTGAACACTTATAGGGTCAAGTATTTTTGAAATTTTTTTCATATTTTTCGGAAAAGGTCTATAGTTTGCACAAGTCGTACATTTGCCAAAAATCGGGTTTGCCGGCCGTTCTTTGTGCTTTTATCATAAGTTTGTCAAAAACCACAATTTTCTTCACTATAACGAAACTTTATTTCTGTGTGCAAAAAAAAAATATAAGTTCTGGCAAACCAATAATAACATATGTATATATGTATATAATATATGTCTATATTTAACGTTAAACAAATATATATTTAAAAATAAAAATTTAAAATAATAATTACACTTAAAAAAAGGCAAAAAATTTACTTATAATAATTATACGTAATTTTTATAACTATTAAGTCCTTGTTTTATACCGGGTGTTTGTTTGTTTGACTAAAACTACATATGAATATGGAAAGAGTACCAAGCACATGTCCGCAGCAGCAATTATATGCTTTTGTAATTTTTATTCAATTTGTCTCAATTTTTGAGATATTAGGTTATTGATTTTACCCATTTTTGCTCTTTTTTACCCCCTAACATTAGAATATCCAAACATCTCTTATTAGTGGATCTAAACATGGAAAGAGTAGTTTACATAAAGAATTTCCAGCGATGATTATGGGTGGGTTAGCACTTCGCCTTTGCACCCACGCAATTCCCAAAAATAACAATTTTAGTGGACCAATTTCATATTTAAAAAAAATTTGAAAATTGTTTTACAAATGGCAAAGTTATTTGATAATCAATTTTTGGCTCGGGCATTTCCTCTCGCCCCCTTTCCAAAATTTCCAAAAAAAAGTGAAAATTTTCCTTATGCAATAAAAATTTTTCAAATGATCCCCAATAACAAAGTTATTAAAGTGGGCACATTATTTAATAATCAATTATTGGGGCAAGCAATTTAGTGTTTATATTATAAAATCTGTTGAAAACTATGTGGAATGATTAACATAATTGAAAAAAATGGGCGTGGTTAAAAAAGTAGGCCTCCTATGAGGTACAAACAAACACACATTTCGTTTTATATATGTACATACATACATACATATATAGATTACTGCAAATTATGCTAGGAACACAATTGGGACGAACGACGATTTATTTGTTGCGAACGTTCGTCCTCAGAAATAAAACACATTTGTGTATATGAAAATAAACGCAACACTGAGATAGAATTATTTTAATAGTTGTTTAATTGTAAAAATAAATAATTTTAGTTAAATATATACAATTATTTACCATAAATTTGCTTTCAATTGTTTTCTGATAATGAAGTTCGTCGTTCGCCCCAAATGTTTTCTTAACATTATGCTGACAAAAGAATTAGTTACGATGTGTCGTTAATGACAACACGTTTGTTTTCTGAATGAAGGCAGATTTATTACGACTTTTTTCTGCTTATAATTTTTTCAGTCGAGCCAGTTTGCCGATTCGACGCTCTCTTGAGATTTTCGTTTATTCCTAGTAATGAGCAATACAAGTCCACAAATTATGAAAAATAAAATATATTTTATCTAATTGTAACTTTTTAATTATTGTAAGTATTTGAATTAATCAGATCAATCTTTCGTATATGTATATGTACATTAGACCGTACCTCAAAAAATAAAATCGTCGTACACCCCTTAATATAGAGTATTTTTCAGCATTTTACTACTGCCATCCCCCAAACACTGAGCGTTTTGTTCATGTAGTATATTAAACTTTCAAAGGGGGCCCCCCGAAGACCAACGCATGGGCCAACGGGAGGCGCCAAAATATGATTGATTAAAACTTCCAACGTATTCTTTTAGTTTAATTCTTTTAGTATACCTAAATTTTAAAATGTTTCTGCTGGAATTATCGAATAACTTCCTTAGCAAAACTCTATTGTTTTTTTCGAGCTTTAATTTTCTGATATGAGGCGGGTACATTAGGGAAGTAGTAACAGAGATCTGATCTCATAAATATTATAACGGAATACTGGAAGTCCATGGCCATTGATGCACAATATTGAGCTTCTCGATACAAAAACGCTGGTCCGACTGCAAATGCCAAAAGAAAAATTTAAAAAGAGAGCCCTACCTTCTCCAAAAATACATTGTATTTGGAGGTGTACGGAGCACTTTCTTTTGTGCATAAAGTTTCTTCGATGGAAATCTTCGTTCGCACAGGGACAAATTAATTGAAATTAGACAAAACCGACAAAATTAATTGAAAAGTTTAAATTAAAAATTGAAATTACTTTAAAGTTTAAACACTGTTTCAAAAAAAAAAATGAGCCTGTAGGAAATTAAAATTCTTTAAAAATAGAAAATTTGCAAATTTGGTAATTTTCCCAAAAAAAAAAATGTTTTAATTTTTTTATCGATAACTCCAAACCTAATAGCTACATCAAAAAATTATACAAGGTGGGCCAAAAGAAGTCATCCGATGTTGTTGGGCTCTCATTTTTTTTTCTAAATGAAAAACTTCCATTCTGTTTTTTGATTGTGTTTATCTGAACCTTTAGAATTTTATTGGTCAAGTCGAGAAGATGATATCGGCAAAATGGCATCGGCATTTTTCATCACTTCGGCGAGAACATATAAATGTTTATTAATAAATTAATTTAAAATTTTTTATTTGTTCTTTGAAATTAATCGTATTTGTAGGAAAAAACAAACTAATAGACTTAAACTTTTAATGACAAAAAAAAAAAAAAATATTTAAAAAAGAGATCATTCAATTTAAATGACAAATTGTTTCCACAACAATTATGTATAATTTATATACATACATATGTATATTTAATCGATTATTTATTAACAACTACTCCTACAACACTATACATACATATATCAAGGCGAATTCATCAGAGGTAAACTGACTATTACTGTCAAAATAATTCGTACAATTGGACATCAAACAGTAGGTCTGTTCGTTTACTCTAAATTGGCCGGGGGCGCCCAATTCTACCCAAAATCGTTTTCTTACGCAAAAATTGGGTAAATGAGAGAGATTTTGAGAGCGTAGAGAAGAACAAGCAATCAGCTGGTTTATAAATAAACAATAATGAAGTAAAATTAAAAGTTTTCCAAAAATGCAATGAACAAAGAAAAGTTAATTTTATTTCATGATTTAGTTCAAAATTATTTGGGGTTTCTTTAAATAACATGTATCAGCCAAATTATTGTGTGGATGGATGTATGCATGTGTGGACTTTTCCCAATTTTTGACTACAAATTCAAGATTCTTATGTTCAAAATTCAACTAATCAATCGAGAATTAAAGTTGAATACCGAACAAAAAACCAAAAATTTATAAACAAAAACATAACAATCCATTAGTTTACTTTTTTTATAACACATACATATTTCTATTTTTAGATTTTTCTTCTCATCTATATATATATATATCTACATATACTTATATATATGCTTTCCTCCTCAGTTGTTGAGTTTGCTTTTAGAAAAAATACTTTAAGAGAATATCATAAAGAATGTAATAATACATTTCACATATTTTTCTCGGGAAAAGCACAATTTTAAAATTAGAATCATATATAGATATTCTATTTTATTTATTTATAACAATAACCAACCGAGCACATAGGGGCATATATAGTTGGTGGACTACAAGTGTAACATAAGAATTATTAAATATGTAGGCAACAAATAAGCCAGAAATAATGTTTATGAAAAAATAATAGTTATAATATTATTAGAGCGCTACTATATAATTTGGAAGTTGTATTGCGCATGAATTTGACTATATATATTCAGAATCTAGATCAGTTCAATTGCGAGATATGCTTATCAACAAGTGAACTACGTGTAAGATGGAATGCTCTAAATTTACCCAAAAGCGTGCCAGCAATTATTAACAATTTTAAAATAAAATTAGAGAGTAAAATTTTTAATTTTCTGTACAAAGTTGCACGAACTTTTTCTTTGGATAAGTTCGGTCTAGAATTAAATTATAGGCTGTAAATTATATGTTTTATTTATATATGATACTAAGAAATTAATCAGAAAATTTGCAAAGAAACGACAAAAGTTTTTAATTTAAAAAATAAGATTTTTTAAATAAATTTCAAAATGTAAGTACATATATTTGTGCATATTTCTCACTTTATTTAATAAAAAATGGCTTTTACTTTTTTTCATTTTATTTTTGTCCACATTTTGCAGCCGTTGCCAACGATGCAAATGTTTTTGTTATGCACGCTGAACAGACCTATTATGTGGTAAATATTTTGATTTTTTGCGTTTTCTTACTTTTGTACCTTTTTGCCTCTTATTGAGATAAATTATAGCTTACTCTCATTTTATCAAACTTTACCAGAAAAGTAAACGAACAGACCTATTGATAACAATCGGTCAGCTGGCCGAATAAGTTCACCTGTTATGAATTCGTCTTGATTTATATGTATACTCGTACATATGTACATATGTTTATATGTATATTAAATAAAACAAAAATTTTAATTAATCTTTAACACGAAATTATTGTAATAATAATCATAAATTAATTTTAAATTGTTTTTGAAAACAAATAAAATAAACTAATTTTATTGAAAAAAATGAATAATTATGAAGTAATATTTATATTAAAAAATCAAATAATAAATTTTTACAAAAAAAAATTTAAAAGAATGTGTTTCATTTACGGATCACAGACAAAGATCTGATTGGAAAAAAGCATATGCAGGCTGGTTGTTATTTAAAAATAACCATGGACTATAAATTGTGAAACGTGTGGCTGGTCAATAAGGTGAAATGTATGTGGTTGCTAAAATGTGATATATGGCACCCGAATTCTTTTTCCGTTGAGACTTTGGTATAAAATAAGTAGATTGTGTATGTTACCGGCAGCAAGTAACGCAGCAGTTTCTGTGTTCGGTGTTGGGCAATCCATTTTACGCTCTTCTTCTCCAATGACCTATTACGCTATTTGTTATTCTTTAACTGTAATGAATTGTTGGTACAGATTCAGCAAACTATATCAATGAAACATAAACTAAACACAAATATATTAGGCAATGATCGTCTTTTTACACAAAATTTTAACAGAAAAAGTATACGAGGTTTTAAAATTTTCAACATAGGAATTACGGTGCATGCACGCAACTCTTTTTTTTGCAGTTTTTCCTAGTTTTCCATAAAAAAATTAAAATTATCAGTAGTTTAGTTTTTAAGCAAAGCTATCAATTTATTATTCGTGTTCCGTAAAATTAAGTTTTTTTATACTTTTTTGTTTAAGTAGAGCAACAAAAGAAAGGGATAAAATGCAAGAAACATAAAAAATTTAATTAAATAAATTTTTTGTAATTATAATCATCGATAACATGCTACATGTGATAATTACTAAGAAACAAACTAAACCAAAGACAAAAATTGGAAATCACAGTGCAACCTGCTGTTTTCGAAGGCTGGTATACCTTCATCTTCAGCGTTCTTAGTGTTTTTGTCCACTATTTTTGGTAGCTTTTTTAACGCTTAGCCAGCTACCATATTTTTAGTCAATCTACCACCTAACGTCGGTCAAAGAGAGCGCCACGTAATTTTATTTCTTTAGGTTTGAAATATCCAGTGGAAAGAGTGCTTACAAATTAACCAATAATATCCGTAACATGTGATGCAGGAGTAGTGCAAAATCGGATCAGTTCTCTACTTTTTACATAAGGTTGTCGTTGAGGGAATTTCTAACGACTTTTTGGGCGTTATGGCTCTATATATACAAATATATAAATAAGCAGTATGTTCAATATGTGCAAAAATTTAATTCTGATGAAGCACCCTTTAGTGAGTTTCGTTGCTTTCGTGAAGGTATAAAATAATAAAATGAATTTTATTAATTTTAAATGAAATTTACTTCTTTTTTTTTTGTATATTAACGTACGCATCCATTACAAGCTATGAATATGTCATTCTCTAAGAATGACTTGAATTTTTTTTGCTGAGTGTTTTTCTAAAGCGATATCTAAAGAGAACGACGTATTTCAATTTATGTTTTATGACTCAAAAGCATGGAAAATAACACTAATATAATTTGCACGATTAAATTGCAATTAAAAAAAATGCAATGACAATAATTGTAATTTTTGTTCAGGTTTGACACCAAATACTTCTCGTACAATGTAATGGCCAAAGTAATTCTTACAGCTTTTTTCACCATGGACCAGCACTCAGAGGAGGACCCATATACATGCGCTGGAACTAAAGGAAAGGGAAAGTTAGAGAAATGCCAGGAGGTGAAACTTCAGTATCTTACAACTCTGCTTTTGCAGGTTTTTTTTTTATAGCAGTGTTGCAGCGCCTCTGATGTCAAAGAGACGTATTAAATTTTGAAGTATTGTTTTAGTAGTAATTTTTAGTAATTAATTCGCTGGTGCTACCCAATTCCGACAATACTGATGTCTCTGTGGAATTGGTTACAGCTGAAGCCGATACTGTTCAGTGGCCAGTGACAATGCCTTCGCCAGTGAAACTTTCCGACAACAACTGCACAAAGACATACTAATGCACATCTTTCTAATCTGTCTAATGATATTATCTGTTTCGGATTCTGATTGATATTCGAGTTCGGACCATATACTACGGGAACATTTTATCCATCACTTCATTCATCTACTGGCTATTCATCACCCTCCGACGCCAACTATTGCAACCAACTAGCGATGTTTTGATCATGCTAAGACAATATAATAAATATGGCGACACTAAAAATCCTTAAATACCTAACACCGGTCACAGTGACTAAGTACGCATAAGATACAGAGCACAATATTATTTAGTGAACTTAAAAATAAGATACAAAAATTAGATTAGTGGTCATGCTAATGTTGGATGTAATAAAGTATCTATAGTAGTATATATCTATAAAGCATCTAGTTTTTCTTGATTAATTTATTAATTGAATACTGAAAAAATTTTCAATTAATGTTGTAACTGAATTTTTAAAAATGTTTAATTCATTTCTTATGAGAAAAATCTTAAAATTTTTCAATTAAAACTCATAACTGAATATATGATATTCGTCATAGGTTGAAATCCAATTATTATTTTAATTTAATTTTTGTTTTTCTTAATTGAATGTTGATTTTATTTAAAAAATTCTATTAATTGACAACTGTTTTATAGTACGGGTATATAATTTTGTTAATTGTGATTTCCTGAAGAAGCACATCAAAAAAGCGTCGAAATATTGACTTAAATATCTGTACATACATATCTATGTATATTATAATTTTTATGTAACTATCCTTTCTATTATTCAATGTTAATAAAATTTTATAAATATTATTTATCTACTTTTGTTTTAGCCAGTCTATATGTAGCAAAAATCTATGTTTATATATATATATTAAAACCATATAACAAACATAGATAAATAATCGTAATGAATTTTGACTAACGTTCAATAATAGAAAGAATAGTTACATAATTGTATTGGAACATTTAATTTTTCATTTTGCCTTTAAATACAATCATTATCAACCAAAGTGTTGACTAATTGTAAGAGACGTTTAGGAAAATTAAATATATTTAAAATCAAATAATAAAATGTTTGTTGTACAAGGAAAATTTTTAAAAAAGCTATTTGGTTTGTTCTGTTTGTATATTTCGTAATTATCAAATATTTTTTTAGAGTTCTTGTATAAACATGTGAAATTTCTTAGTTTTTTTTTCAAGAATTTGGTTATATGTCTACTGAAGGTTTTGGTATTACCACCAAATGAAATGCAGCGTATAGACTAGCTAAACCATATAAAAAAAATAGATAACAAATTATTTTTATTGAGAGCAAAAACAATTTTAGCTTTTTATTGTTGTTTTCAACATAAATGATCGAACGACTATTTTCACTCGTCTTCTATGAACAGGCAATATTTATTTCTAAATTTTAATTAAATTAAAAATTAAAATAATACATGTAAAAAAATATAATAATAACATCTAATAGAACCACACACAGTGGACAACAACACGAAGAACACTGAAGGTGAAGTGTATCAGCTTTCGATTTGGTTTGTTCATTAGTAATTCTTACTGTTACTAATTATGTATGTTATCGATCATTAGCCCATTTAAAATTAAAAAAAAAGTAAATTGCAAAAAATGAGATTCCAAATAAGGTCCGAGCAAAAATTAGTGCTTGTATGGAAGCATTTCTGTAAGGCAGTATTGTCTGCCATGATGTTTGTTCGCGATGACCAGTTTATACAACTCCAGATTAAAATGAAGCGATAAAAATATTTTTAATATCAATTCAACTGATTTTAGTAGATGCTGATGGCTAGAAGGAGACGTGTCCGATTCCCGCCCCTGTCAAATAAATTTTTTTTTGTGCCATTAAAGTTTAAATAAGATTTCCAGCATCTGTAGGAAAATAGTGTATTTTTTGGTTTTTTACTTAAATAAATTAAAAAAGAACCATGATGTCCGAGTTAACAATTGCGTTCGCGATTTTAGTTCAGATGCGGCGCACACGAGTTATATGGATCTAAAAATATAAGACAGGTGATGAAATTGGTACGAAGATAGAATTTAATTCTTGTACAACTCTGTTTCCAAAGGGGCAACTCATCCATTCAATTGGAAGCTGGTATTATCTGTGTATATAAATAAGATGTCGTTGGTCTCATGTAGACATGTAACTGACATAATTGTAACTTTACAGGAGAAGGAAAAACATAATAGGAATTGTTATTATTGCAATGAGATTATCAAATGTCAATGCTTGTAAAACGGGGTTTTTTGAGACTATTGCATAAAATTTTTTGACTTAAAATGTCAATTTCGATTCTCGATAATTTAAAAATCAAGGAAGCAGAGAAAAAGTTAAAATAATCGAAAGTAGTTTATATTAGCAAGAGTACACCAAACGATTTAATTGGTCATTCGTTTCAAAAGCACGCAGGCAATCATAATTCCAGTTTAAATTATTGAGTATAGAAAAGCCACAGTACAAATTATAGAACGTCGGCGATCTAGATAAAATTTTTACGTAAACTGGAATGAATATGTGATACAATTGCTTTATTTTTATTTTATTTCTTCATAAAACAAAGCACAATAAAATAAAATAATTTACTATTATTTATCTGTGTTTGTTATATCGTTTAGCTGATCTATATGTACATTTCATTTGGCTCTAATACCAAAATCGTCAGTAGACCTTTAACTGAATTCTTGAAAAAAGCTACGAAATTTCACATGTTTATACAAGAATGCCCCAAAAATATTTGAGAATATATAATATACAAGCAAAATTAACTAAAAAGCTTCTTCAAAAAATTTTCTTTATACAACACATATTTTATTATTCGATTTCAATCTATTTAATTTTTCTAAACCATATAACGATTAATGTTGACTCACTTTGAATAAATAAAAAAATAACCTAAAATAATTTGAGATAATCGATGCTACGAAATTACATGTATTTTATTCAAATTATTGAATGTATTTCAATGAACCTGGAAAACAATTCCAATTAACGAGTTTTAAATTGTCACTACTCGACGGAATATTAATTGGTATCGCAATTAAAATTTGTCTTTTTATATAAATGTTTATTAATAAATTAATTTGAAATTTTTTATTTGTTCTTTTAATAGACTTAAACTTACCTAATGACAAAAAAAAACAAAAATATTTAAGAAAGAGATCATTCAATTTAAATGACAAATTGTTTGCACAACAATTATGTATAATTTATATACATACATATGTATATTTAATCGACTAATTATTAACAACTACTCCTACAACACTATACATACATACATATATCATGGCGAATTCATAAGAGGTAAACTGACTATTACTGTCAAAATAATTCGTACAATTGGACATCAAGCAGTGATAAACAATCGGTCAGCTGGCCGAATAAGTTCACCTGTTATGAATTCGTCTTGATTTATATGTATACTCGTACATACATATGTTTATATGTATATTAAATAAAACAAAAATTTTAATTATTCTTTAACACGAAATTATTGTAATAATAATCATAAATTAATTTTAAATTGTTTTTGAAAACAAATAAAATAAACTAATTTTATTGAAAAAAATGAATAATTATGAAGTAATATTTATATTAAAAAATCAAATAATAAATTTTTACAAAAAAAAATTTAAAAGAATGTGTTTCATTTACGGATCACAGACAAAGATCTGATTGGAAAAAAAGCATATGCAGGCTGGTTGTTATTTAAAGATAACCATGGAGTATAAATTGTGAAACGTGTGGCTGGTCAATAAGGTGAAATGTATGTGGTTGCTAAAATGTGATATATGGCACCCGAATTCTTTTTCCGTTGAGACTTTGGTATAAAATAAGTAGATTGTGTATGTTACCGGCAGCAAGTAAGGCAGCCGTTTCTGTGTTCGGTGTTGGGCAAACCATTTTTCTAATTTCTTATCCAATGACCTATTACGCTATTTGTTATTTCTTAACTGTAATGAATTGTTGGTACAGATTCAGCAAACTATATCAATGAAACATAAACTAAACACAAATATATTAGGCAATGATCGTCTTTTTACACAAAATTTTAACAGAAAAAGTATACGAGGTTTTAAAATTTTCAACATAGGAATTACAGTGCATGCACGCAACTCTTTTTTTTTTTTGCAGTTTTTCCTAGTTTTCAATAAAAAAATTAAAATTATCAGTAGTTTAGTTTTTGAGCGAAGCTATCAATTTATTATTCGTGTTCCGTAAAATTAAGTTTTTTTATACTTTTTTGTTTAAGTAGAGCAACAAAAGAAAGGGATAAAATGCAAGAAACATAAAAAATTTAAATAAATAAATTTTTTGTAATTATAATCATCGATAACATGCTACATGTGATAATTACTAAGAAACAAACTAAATCAAAGACAAAAATTGGAAATCACAGTGCAACCTGCTGTTTTCGAAGGCTGGTATACCTTCATCTTCAGCGTTCTTAGTGTTTTTGTCCACTATTTTTGGTAGCTTTTTTAACGCTTAGCCAGCTACCATATTTTTAGTCAATCTACCACCTAACGTCGGTCAAAGAGAGCGCCACGTAATTTTATTTCTTTAGGTTTGAAATATCCAGTGGAAAGAGTGCTTACAAATTAACCAATAATATCCGTAACATGTGAAGCAGGAGTAGTGCAAAATCGGATCAGTTCTCTACTTTTTACATAAGGTTGTCGTTGAGGGAATTTCTAACGACTTTTTGGGCGTTATGGCTCTATATATACAAATATATAAATAAGCAGTATGTTCAATATGTGCAAAAATTTAATTCTGATGAAGCACCCTTTAGTGAGTTTCGTTGCTTTCGTGAAGGTATAAAATAATAAAATGAATTTTATTAATTTTAAATGAAATTTACTTCTTTTTTTTTTGTATATTAACGTACGCATCCATTACAAGCTATGAATATGTCATTCTCTAAGAATGACTTGAATTTTTTTTGCTGAGTGTTTTTCTAAAGCGATATCTAAAGAGAACGACGTATTTCAATTTATGTTTTATGACTCAAAAGCATGGAAAATAACACTAATATAATTTGCACGATTAAATTGCAATTAAAAAAAATGCAATGACAATAATTGTAATTTTTGTTCAGGTTTGACACCAAATACTTCTCGTACAATGTAATGGCCAAAGTAATTCTTACAGCTTTTTTTACCATGGACCAGCACTCAGAGGAGGACCCATATACATGCGCTGGAACTAAAGGAAAGGGAAAGTTAGAGAAATGCCAGGAGGTGAAACTTCAGTATCTTACAACTCTGCTTTTGCAGGTTTTTTTTTTATAGCAGTGTTGCAGCGCCTCTGATGTCAAAGAGACGTATTAAATTTTGAAGTATTGTTTTAGTAGTAATTTTTAGTAATTAATTCGCTGGTGCTACCCAATTCCGACAATACTGATGTCTCTGTGGAATTGGTTACAGCTGAAGCCGATACTGTTCAGTGGCCAGTGACAATGCCTTCGCCAGTGAAACTTTCCGACAACAACTGCACAAAGACATACTAATGCACATCTTTCTAATCTGTCTAATGATATTATCTGTTTCGGATTCTGATTGATATTCGAGTTCGGACCATATACTACGGGAACATTTTATCCATCACTTCATTCATCTACTGGCTATTCATCACCCTCCGACGCCAACTATTGCAACCAACTAGCGATGTTTTGATCATGCTAAGACAATATAATAAATATGGCGACACTAAAAATCCTTAAATACCTAACACCGGTCACAGTGACTAAGTACGCATAAGATACAGAGCACAATATTATTTAGTGAACTTAAAAATAAGATACAAAAATTAGATTAGTGGTCATGCTAATGTTGGATGTAATAAAGTATCTATAGTAGTATATATCTATAAAGCATCTAGTTTTTCTTGATTAATTTATTAATTGAATACTGAAAAAATTTTCAATTAATGTTGTAACTGAATTTTTAAAAATGTTTAATTCATTTCTTATGAGAAAAATCTTAAAATTTTTCAATTAAAACTCATAACTGAATATATGATATTCGTCATAGGTTGAAATCCAATTATTATTTTAATTTAATTTTTGTTTTTCTTAATTGAATGTTGATTTTATTTAAAAAATTCTATTAATTGACAACTGTTTTATAGTACGGGTATATAATTTTGTTAATTGTGATTTCCTGAAGAAGCACATCAAAAAAGCGTCGAAATATTGACTTAAATATCTGTACATACATATCTATGTATATTATAATTTTTATGTAACTATCCTTTCTATTATTCAATGTTAATAAAATTTTATAAATATTATTTATCTACTTTTGTTTTAGCCAGTCTATATGTAGCAAAAATCTATGTTTATATATATATATTAAAACCATATAACAAACATAGATAAATAATCGTAATGAATTTTGACTAACGTTCAATAATAGAAAGAATAGTTACATAATTGTATTGGAACATTTAATTTTTCATTTTGCCTTTAAATACAATCATTATCAACCAAAGTGTTGACTAATTGTAAGAGACGTTTAGGAAAATTAAATATATTTAAAATCAAATAATAAAATGTTTGTTGTACAAGGAAAATTTTTAAAAAAGCTATTTGGTTTGTTCTGTTTGTATATTTCGTAATTATCAAATATTTTTTTAGAGTTCTTGTATAAACATGTGAAATTTCTTAGTTTTTTTTTCAAGAATTTGGTTATATGTCTACTGAAGGTTTTGGTATTACCACCAAATGAAATGCAGCGTATAGACTAGCTAAACCATATAAAAAAAATAGATAACAAATTATTTTTATTGAGAGCAAAAACAATTTTAGCTTTTTATTGTTGTTTTCAACATAAATGATCGAACGACTATTTTCACTCGTCTTCTATGAACAGGCAATATTTATTTCTAAATTTTAATTAAATTAAAAATTAAAATAATACATGTAAAAAAATATAATAATAACATCTAATAGAACCACACACAGTGGACAACAACACGAAGAACACTGAAGGTGAAGTGTATCAGCTTTCGATTTGGTTTGTTCATTAGTAATTCTTACTGTTACTAATTATGTATGTTATCGATCATTAGCCCATTTAAAATTAACAAAAAGTAAATTGCAAAAAATGAGATTCCAAATAAGGTCCGAGCAAAAATTAGTGCTTGTATGGAAGCATTTCTGTAAGGCAGTATTGTCTGCCATGATGTTTGTTCGCGATGACCAGTTTATACAACTCCAGATTAAAATGAAGCGATAAAAATATTTTTAATATCAATTCAACTGATTTTAGTAGATGCTGATGGCTAGAAGGAGACGTGTCCGATTCCCGCCCCTGTCAAATAAATTTTTTTTTGTGCCATTAAAGTTTAAATAAGATTTCCAGCATCTGTAGGAAAATAGTGTATTTTTTGGTTTTTTACTTAAATAAATTAAAAAAGAACCATGATGTCCGAGTTAACAATTGCGTTCGCGATTTTAGTTCAGATGCGGCGCACACGAGTTATATGGATCTAAAAATATAAGACAGGTGATGAAATTGGTACGAAGATAGAATTTAATTCTTGTACAACTCTGTTTCCAAAGGGGCAACTCATCCATTCAATTGGAAGCTGGTATTATCTGTGTATATAAATAAGATGTCGTTGGTCTCATGTAGACATGTAACTGACATAATTGTAACTTTACAGGAGAAGGAAAAACATAATAGGAATTGTTATTATTGCAATGAGATTATCAAATGTCAATGCTTGTAAAACGGGGTTTTTTGAGACTATTGCATAAAATTTTTTGACTTGAAATGTCAATTTCGATTCTCGATAATTTAAAAATCAAGGAAGCAGAGAAAAAGTTAAAATAATCGAAAGTAGTTTATATTAGCAAGAGTACACCAAACGATTTAATTGGTCATTCGTTTCAAAAGCACGCAGGCAATCATAATTCCAGTTTAAATTATTGAGTATAGAAAAGCCACAGTACAAATTATAGAACGTCGGCGATCTAGATAAAATTTTTACGTAAACTGGAATGAATATGTGATACAATTGCTTTATTTTTATTTTATTTCTTCATAAAACAAAGCACAATAAAATAAAATAATTTACTATTATTTATCTGTGTTTGTTATATCGTTTAGCTGATCTATATGTACATTTCATTTGGCTCTAATACCAAAATCGTCAGTAGACCTTTAACTGAATTCTTGAAAAAAGCTACGAAATTTCACATGTTTATACAAGAATGCCCCAAAAATATTTGAGAATATATAATATACAAGCAAAATTAACTAAAAAGCTTCTTCAAAAAATTTTCTTTATACAACACATATTTTATTATTCGATTTCAATCTATTTAATTTTTCTAAACCATATAACGATTAATGTTGACTCACTTTGAATAAATAAAAAAATAACCTAAAATAATTTGAGATAATCGATGCTACGAAATTACATGTATTTTATTCAAATTATTGAATGTATTTCAATGAACCTGGAAAACAATTCCAATTAACGAGTTTTAAATTGTCACTACTCGACGGAATATTAATTGGTATCGCAATTAAAATTTGTCTTTTTATATAAATGTTTATTAATAAATTAATTTGAAATTTTTTATTTGTTCTTTTAATAGACTTAAACTTACCTAATGACAAAAAAAAACAAAAATATTTAAGAAAGAGATCATTCAATTTAAATGACAAATTGTTTGCACAACAATTATGTATAATTTATATACATACATATGTATATTTAATCGACTAATTATTAACAACTACTCCTACAACACTATACATACATACATATATCATGGCGAATTCATAAGAGGTAAACTGACTATTACTGTCAAAATAATTCGTACAATTGGACATCAAGCAGTGATAAACAATCGGTCAGCTGGCCGAATAAGTTCACCTGTTATGAATTCGTCTTGATTTATATGTATACTCGTACATACATATGTTTATATGTATATTAAATAAAACAAAAATTTTAATTATTCTTTAACACGAAATTATTGTAATAATAATCATAAATTAATTTTAAATTGTTTTTGAAAACAAATAAAATAAACTAATTTTATTGAAAAAAATGAATAATTATGAAGTAATATTTATATTAAAAAATCAAATAATAAATTTTTACAAAAAAAAATTTAAAAGAATGTGTTTCATTTACGGATCACAGACAAAGATCTGATTGGAAAAAAAGCATATGCAGGCTGGTTGTTATTTAAAGATAACCATGGAGTATAAATTGTGAAACGTGTGGCTGGTCAATAAGGTGAAATGTATGTGGTTGCTAAAATGTGATATATGGCACCCGAATTCTTTTTCCGTTGAGACTTTGGTATAAAATAAGTAGATTGTGTATGTTACCGGCAGCAAGTAAGGCAGCCGTTTCTGTGTTCGGTGTTGGGCAAACCATTTTTCTAATTTCTTATCCAATGACCTATTACGCTATTTGTTATTTCTTAACTGTAATGAATTGTTGGTACAGATTCAGCAAACTATATCAATGAAACATAAACTAAACACAAATATATTAGGCAATGATCGTCTTTTTACACAAAATTTTAACAGAAAAAGTATACGAGGTTTTAAAATTTTCAACATAGGAATTACAGTGCATGCACGCAACTCTTTTTTTTTTTTGCAGTTTTTCCTAGTTTTCAATAAAAAAATTAAAATTATCAGTAGTTTAGTTTTTGAGCGAAGCTATCAATTTATTATTCGTGTTCCGTAAAATTAAGTTTTTTTATACTTTTTTGTTTAAGTAGAGCAACAAAAGAAAGGGATAAAATGCAAGAAATATAAAAAATTTAAATAAATAAATTTTTTGTAATTATAATCATCGATAACATGCTACATGTGATAATTACTAAGAAACAAACTAAACCAAAGACAAAAATTGGAAATCACAGTGCAACCTGCTGTTTTCGAAGGCTAGTATACCTTCATCTTCAGCGTTCTTAGTGTTTTTGTCCACTATTTTTGGTAGCTTTTTTAACGCTTAGCCAGCTACCATATTTTTAGTCAATCTACCACCTAACGTCGGTCAAAGAGAGCGCCACGTAATTTTATTTCTTTAGGTTTGAAATATCCAGTGGAAAGAGTGCTTACAAATTAACCAATAATATCCGTAACATGTGAAGCAGGAGTAGTGCAAAATCGGATCAGTTCTCTACTTTTTACATAAGGTTGTCGGGGAGGGAAGTTCTAACGAATTTTTGGGGGTTATGACTCTATATGGCTCAAATATATAAATAAGCAACCATAAACGAGTCTTGTAGAATAAACACACTTTGATATCAATTATAAGGTCGAAAATGTGCAGTTAGTGATATTTCGGAAGTTGTTCAAAAATATATCTTTCCGACTTCTAATATTTTTCTTTGGGTAATAACGCAGAAACACCCCATCATATACCTGTTTTGAAGATTTTACTAACTAAATTTTGTAAGCAAACGTAGATATCCTGCAAAAAAAAAAAGAATTTGCAAAAGCGACATGAATACCTTAATATTCCGATCAGGAATTTTATATAGACCTGTCCATAAGTCAGATAGAATAAACTTTAAAATAGATACAGATAATTTAGCACATAACTATAGATATTTAGTTCGTAAAACTTAAATTATTAGAATTAATATTATGTTGGATATTATAATATTACAAAATATTTACACACACTTTATTATGTTTAATGTTATTCATGTTAAAGTTATTTAAAATGTTTACGATAATAACTGTTGATTTAACTTATATTCATAAGATTTTAAGAAAATTTTTTTATGTTTATATATAATTTATAAATAAGAAAAAAAAAAAAAAGATTATATATGTATTTCAAGTGTATTTGTTAAATAATAGCTATTAACTTGAAGTATATTTTTAGGCTTTTATTCATGTGATGTTTAATTTGTTTTTTGTTAGTTGTTTAACATATAATTGTACAGTCGAACTTCTCTATAACGTAGCAGTTGGGGACCGTCAAATTTCAAATTTTAGAGAAAATTCGTTATAGAGAAACTGCAGAAAATTTTGACTACATTTTTTTTATGTAAAAAATATATTTATTAAGACAAAAAAAATTGTTTTTACACGAACACATTATTTTTTTTTTTATTAATACATACATATGTGACTAAATACAAAAAACCGATTGCTAAAAACTTCGCAATAGAGAAATTATTTAGTGTGAAAAATTCTATTTAGGTCTTAAAAAATTGTGAGTTACAGAGAGAACTTCGCTATAGGGAAGTTCATTATAAGGAGATCAAAATGTAAGAAAATACTCACAAAAATGTTGTGTTCACGAATTTTATTTGTTATAGAGAATATTTCGTTATATAGAGAAGTTCGCTATAGAGAAGTTAGACTGTACTTCTTTAATTTGATTACAAAAATTTTTTACTCTATTTTTAATGCGCCACAACTACGATGTGCACTCAATGTTACCAGAAATAAAATTAATATTGACAACAACACTACCATACTACGTCAAACTGCTTCAATATTGTCATGAATATCAAAACCATTTTGATATTCGTCAATATTACACAGTGCGTATATGTGTGACTATTTTTCGCACACAATGATAAATATTGAAGCTGAACATTGATCGTGTATCATAGGCAATAGAGATTTGAAAGTACGTATGCATACGAATGAAAAATTTTTTTCTACCTGTATATGCCCATATGAGTTAGAGCATGCCCACGGGCCGCATGCGTTCCCTAAATGTTTTGTTAGTGGCCCGCTTCTCATAGTAATCAAACTGTGAACTACTTTAAATTTCGGGCTGATCACGAGAAACAATGCGAACACTTAGTTACATATCAACATTAAAATAAATTTTCTATTTGCAAAAAAGTTAAACTGCGATTAACAAATTTAATTAATAAAATTCGACGCTAACGGCTGTATCTTGCTCGATCGTTATTTCAATTTCGTGGTTGATTTTGTAATTTTTAAATAATGCCAGGGTGTCTTAAATAGAAAAATATTTGATGAAAATCGACTATTTCAAGAGACCTGGGAAAAACAACGCAGGAATGTGTTTAATATGCGGTGTTATATTAAAGAAATATAATATTTCTCGCCATCTATATATATAATGGGTGTTTGTTTGTACCTCATAAGAGCCCAAACCGCTGAACCGATCTTCCTGAAATTTTCACACCATATAATTGGGACTCTTGAATAAATTATATGCTACTTTTTTTTAATCACGCCCACATTTACGCCTAGTTTTTTAATTATGCTACGATTATTATAATTATGCACGAAAAATTTGGTGCACTTAGTCTGTGCAACTACGGGAAACTTATAGGGTATTCTTTTTTTTTTTAATTAGTACCATGTGGGCTATAGGGGGGAAATTTCTGCCTCTCCGAAACATTCAAACCGATTTTAATGAAATTTAAAATTTGGATGTATTTGAGTTTAAAATCTAACCGATTTTAATGAAAGAGAGCGCTCTAATGTGCTAGTGGATTGGCTACAGCTGCATCCGGTACTGTTCAGTGACGAGTGATAACCACTGAAACCTTCCGACAACAAATGTCACAAAGACCTATTAATGCACATTAGAAAAAATGCGAGATGTTTTTATGGCTTAGTATGAAACTGCCTCGAACCCAAGACTCTTTGGTTTTGTAGTCAATGTGCAGACTACTTCAGCCATCGCTGAATTGAATGCAGAAAAACAACAAACTTTTTGTTAAGAAGTTGTAAGTTACTTTTGTATATAAGAGACCGTGTCTGGAATTTCCAGACTTAAACAGAGCATCAGAATGTGATCTATAATGGAGACTAAGAAAGCAAAATCAATCTGGTTGATACTTTTTAATGCAATCTGTACCACACTGTTCAGCCGCAAACGTACCGACGCCCGGTAACTAAAGCGCCGTCGAACCCGTCTCGTCCCGAAGCCAAAATCCTCGGTGCATCCGCCCGTATTGCTCGCTGACAACAACCACGTCCGCGCCCCTCTCTGCAACCATCTGGCCTGCTTCCCCGCATCTGATGCACATATACCTCCTATCCGTTCCAGTACAATTCGCCCGTTGCCTTCCACGCACGCCTGCAATCGTCCGGGACATCGATCAACTCGGCCATCTTGGGCACACCTCACTTCACATCGATAGTAATGCTCTTCTCACGCCCAAACACTCCCCGCGTCCCGCTTGTAATGAACAAGAAGGTGGTTGGGTATCAACTGAACTGAAGTTTATTGTTACAAATAAAAATGTATGATGAAGAGAGTAATACATAAACAGGGTGATGAGTATTATTATGACACCCCTCAAAAGAGCTCTGCATCGTACGATCACGTCCTCTTCCCTCAACCTCATATCGCGGATATGTCCGAGTCGCGGCGAGCCCGCAATGGCATTGGCAAAAGAATTTTCATTTCCCTTCAAAAATATTTTCTTTTTCTTCTTTTTTAAAAAAATTTTTGTTAATACAAATGATTATTTCCTGACGATGCTACCTATTTGATAGCGAAATATTGAAAATAAATAATTAAAAACACTTTTCATAAAAAAGACCATCGCTCAAACAAGAAATATATTTAAAAAATTCTACTTTCTTTTATTTTCACTTTTAAATTAATTACACTTCCTGCAAGTTGCGAAAGAATTATTTAAAGTGGGCCAATTATTATTTAGCAATACTATTCAATCACTTTTATATTAGTTGCAATTTTTGATAGTTGTGAAAGAATTACTTTGAATTACTTTGAATTACTTTTACTGATGAAATTGCAAATATGTTGAATTAAATTAATAGCAAAAATAAATTATTGTTTGAAATGAAGAAACATTGTAAAATCGGTCTTATTTCTCTACATACATAATTGTGCCAGCAATGCAATGATTGCGGACTAAATATATGAACCAAATTTTCGGGAGTTGTGTAAGAAACTTCAGAATGTTTGGTCAGCTAAATTTTCACGATTGTAAAATGTTGCCATGGATTTTTTTCAAATTATTCAATTTATCTTGAATATGAAGCGACCTAACGAGAAGTATTCATCGCTTACCATGGTAATAACACCCATGACTTTTTTCCAATATGAACACATTCATAACTTTAGTAGTAAATTAGAAAATGTTTTAGACATTGTAGTATTTTTGGAATTTTATAATTTAACTCGATGCTAATTCGAATACCTGTAAATAATCTTCTAGATACTGTTCAATTGGTTGCTCTTTAGGGTGTTTTTTTCTGTTTTCCCCATCCACAATAAAGTTTTAAAATTCATGAATACTTTTTCGATAAAAGAGAATTTTTGTTACGAATGGTGGGTGGTGTTAAGAGCGTTCTTTTGTTGTTTCTTATGCATACGACCTGTCGTACAAAAGTACACACACATATACCAAACCAATTATTTCTATATCATCCATTTATTAAAGCATTCAGTGTGTATCTTGTGTAGCGTTCACAAATCCATATGCATATATGTATGTATTTTATATATTGATTATAGGAGATTTTACTATTATTTAAATTAAAGTCAATCAGACGATGGTATTTCTTATTCATTTTTGTTTGTTTTTGAAACAAGTCGACTTTATGAATGTAGTTAGGACTTTGTAGGTACCCACCAAACCTAAACTTGCGACATTTTCTGAAGTATGATTTTTTTTTGATCTCAGAATTCACGTAACGAATACTTTAAGATTTATTCCGGTAGTTTTTCTGAAGTCAGAATTCTTTGAAACTTTTCGGTAGTTTGTCTGAACATATTTCTATCTATATATTTCTATATTAAGATAAATGTTAAAACCTCAAATCGTTCCCTAGTGTTATCGATAAGAAATGAGTAAAGAAAAAAAATGTACAAAGTTCAACTTAAAAGTGACGTTTCGAACTTAAAATTTTTTAATGTTGACAACTTAGCGATTTATGCACAATGTCTGCGATTTTGAACTTGGTTTTTGACCGTATATATTTCTATGCCGTTTTTTAAATGGAAATCAAATGGAAATCAAATATTATAAAATGTAAATATTATATTGTATTTGTTTCTTTCTGGCTATGCTGACCCTTGCTATCAGTATCAGGAGTAAAAAAGATTAAAAAAGTAGATTTTCTTAGCATCACGAGCATTACTTAAAATTTAATGATCGGCATCAAAAAAGGGAGCTTCCGGCAACGACAACTCTATGTAAAAAGAAATGGAACGAATACGAATTTGCACTATTTCCGGATAAAAAGTTCAGGATCATATTTACTTCTTTGGAAGCACTTCTTTGTATACATTGTATACTTTGAAAAATATGTAAAATTCGGTATTAAAAGTGATTTTACATATTTTTGTAAAACAGAATTTGAAAAACAACATGATTCTTCACCATCTAAAGCATTTTTTAACGTTTCTTTTACATAAGTTCTTTCCAATTAGCAATTCCACCTTACTATTTTGAAACGAATTAAAAACAAACATTTCTGCCATTTACATTTTACCCTTTTTTACACATTTAAAATTGGAAAATCAAAAGTCCGTTTCGAGTGGATCTAAACATAGAAAGAGTAGTCTACATATCGAATTTCAACCGATAATGAGTGGGCAGTGCACCCATTAAAAAAATAATTAGTGGATCTTTTCCATATGCAAAAAATTATTTTGAAAATTGGTCCACATACGGCCGAAGTAACTTGATAATATTTTTTTTTGTTGGTATTTTGCCTTCTTCGCAATCCCCAAAAAAAGTTAGCTTTCCACAAGCAAGAATAGAAAATTGGTCCTAAAATGGCGAAGTTATTTGATATTCAATTATTGGTGCGGGCACTTTGCTTTCCCGCCATACCATTGCATTTTGAGGACCGTTTGAATTTGCAAAAATAATTTTGACAATTATCCACAAATGGCAAAGTTATACAAAATCTGTTAAAAATTATGTGGAGGAGCAACATAATTTAAAAAAGTGAGTTTAAAACTGGGCGTGATTAAAAAAAGGAGCCTATAATCCATTGGAAATGTTGTGAAAATTTCAGAAAGATTGGTCCAGCGGTCTGGTATCCTATAAGGTACAAAGAAACAAACACACATTCTGCTTTACGATTACAAACTTTTATATAGATTTTCTTTCGCACTGACTTGAATCAATTAAAAAATAATTACAATGCATTTTAATTTGAGAAAAAATTTGTGAATTCCCCATATGCAAAAAGAATTTGGAAAATTTGTCCACAAATGACGATGTTATTTGATAATCATTTATTGGGGGTGCAATTTGAGCCAAGCGCAATTTCTTAAGAAATTGAGATCTCTATATACATTGTATGTACATATTTGCAAATTTTCAATTTTATCATGAAATTTTGCAAATTCTCTTTTTATTAAAATGCTGAATTATACTCTGAATATAAATTATGGCGAAATTTGTTATGGCGATTTATAAAGAGAAATGCCTTTACCTTTTTTTTAATTCTTATTAAAGCGAATTTTAAAACTAATTTTTCATACAAATCAATTGCGGCCATGACATCGTGTTTGTTATCCTGATGAATTTATTAAGAAAATCATATACTCGTACAATCGTAATAATAAGTAACAAATTACCATTGCTTTTCCTCTCGATAGCATTTTGGTAGAAAAAAAATAAAATATAAGGGATTCGAAATACTAGTTAAAACATCCAAGTATGTATGTATGTATGTACAAAAACTATTGATCAGAATATTGTTACATATCGAACAGAACAGTGTCATTTGGCAGGGGCGTGTTCTGTTACTGGCAAGTTGTTCTTCTGTATGTTTTGTTGACGAAAGTCGTTGGTTTTGTTGTTGTTGTTGTGTTGTGTTGTGTTAGTATTTACAACTGCATACATACATACGTGCGATTATCACCCACGGCAAGCGTAATTTATGAGGGTTATATATACATACATATGAATGTCTGTACATGTATATAAATAAGTACGTATGTATGGAGACATATTTACATTATTTATTTTCATATCGTCTACCCCCAAATATATGCTGATGGTTTTTTGCTAAGGGTGTTATCATCACTTGCTAAGGGCTCACAACTGCACAAACGTTTTTGTCTTCTATTTCGATTGGGTACTGCCATAAATTATTCATAATGCCCTTCAGTTTGCCATCGCCTTGTGTTTCTCTTTTATTTCTTTTTCAATATTCTTTTTGTTTGTATTTGTTCAATTTTATTTGGAAACAATTTGAGCTGAATGCAACAAAAAAAAATATATGTATGGATAAATATTTAAGTAGAAAATATGAACAAAATTATTTATTGGGCAGAGAAATTTTATGATTTAATTTCATCAAATATAGAATTTGTGAGACGATAAATTACACAGAGCACATTTTTCAACGTCAAAATCTTGAACCAATTGAGACGCCCAAAATCAAAAAGTTTTGCTGTTTTGAGTAAGATGTTGTAGTTTTATTGATTTTATCTCAAGGCAAAAATTTTAGATCTAATTAAGAGGTAAAAATGTTGCTGAAACGAGAAAAGCAATATTTCGAATAGTTCACGAGATATAGACTTAAGAATCAGTACATAATCTTTGAAAAATGTACTAAAATCCTCCTCCCAGTCGAAAACTTCAAGAATGAATGAAAAAAAAGCCTTAACTAATAATTAAAACCCCAGCTAGGGTTTTTCTTCTACTATCATAAGCTTTCAGATTTTGGGGATCTCAATTCGTCTATTAAGGATAAGGATAAGGATTCGTCTAAATTTATCTAATAAATTTAAAATTGCTGAAGTTTAAGTTGCTTTGAGATATCGATAAATTAACAGTTTGTTTTCACGCAAATGTGTGTGTATGTACAGTAGACCAACTTTTTAATATATGGAACGTGCAAAAGTGTTATTTTTTCATATAGGTTTGGGGGTAAAAAATAAGTTCTGAACAAGAATTTAGTTTGTGGAGTATAAACCGGTCAGGCGGTTCGCATTTTATAGGTCAAAATAGACATAAATCGGGTTTGCGACTTTATTTGTCCGGGAAAAAGCTCTGATAACATTCTTTGTGACTGCCCTGTACTTGCAGACACAGAAAGAGGTTTCGCAATCTGGGTGGAAAGATGTGGAAACCCAGACCCCAAATAGTGCATGGAATCCTTAGAAGTCTTATACGGGGGTCTAATATAAGGTGTTATGCTTAATAAATCTTCTTGGTCGCGGTGCTTCATGGCCCAATAATAATAATTACGAACTCCAAGTTTTTAAATTAGGTACTCTAAAGTCGGGTCCGGATTTTCACATTTAATAGCAAATCCCAAGGTACGAATTGAGACACACATGTACGGTAAATGTGCTGCACACCTTTTCGCAAATCCACACCCTGGTGCCTAATTCTTGAAGTCGTAAACGATCGAATACTTGCTGTTTTTACTTTTGGAGATTCTCTCAGTCGTTATGGAATAACATGTAATGAAATTTCTAATGACATCAGTCGATAGCGAGCAACCAATTAAACGCAACCTTGCGAGTTGTTAGTCGTAAGCAAAAGAGCTATCGAGGAAAAGTTTTTTTGTGATCAAAAGAATAAAAATAGAAAATGTAAAATAGACATTTTTAAAAACCACAGAAAAAAATTATAATTTCACCATTTTATGTAAAAATTATCAAAAATTAATTGCAGCCAAAAATAATATGTAAAACTTAATCGGTAACCAGACAGATTTATAAAGAGTAAGTTTATTGCCTCAGGTACAGCGTTACCATTTGCACAAGTCTTCCCTTTTTTCAAGTTTTTTTAAGTGCCAAAAAGTTTTTAATTTTTTAGCTTCAAAAATAAGTTTTTCTGGAATTCTTGAAAATTTTCAAGTTTAGTTTATTAATTTTTAACTTACCGTATATCAAGGTGAATTGATAGCAGGTAAACTTACTAGTAGAACAACAACCTACAATCATTGTACGGTCTGGTTAGGTTGAGCCTGGTATTCCTTGGGGCGCCTTTCTTTGACAACTTGGAGCTTTGCTCTCGGTTGGATCCGAAGGACTTAGGCAGGTATGTGAACAGCACGGGCTCTCTTTAATACAAAATTGCCGTATTATTAATATTACAGTTTTTTATGACTGTGTTTTTTTTCGAAAAAGTTTTCTATTCGAAAAGCATGGATAAATATTTAAAGAGAAACGATAAGGATAATATTTTTAGTTTTAAATCATTATATTGCTGTTATTAGTTTTAAGCAGAAATACAAGTGGAGAAAATAGCTACAAACACTTCAAAAGCTAAAAACAAATGGGGAACTGCTCAAAATCGTTGGAAGAATACGAATAATTATGTTGTTTAAATGTTGTTCGTTAGTTTTGTTTATCTTATTTTCGATGAAAATGAATTCAAAATATATATTTTTGTGCTTTTTTTCTTTTTTGGACACTTTTGTAGGAAAAAGTTTTTTGTTGAAAAATTAAGTTTTTTTTTCTAATTAAAAAGTTTTTCTTAAAAAATATATGGTAACATTTATGTTCCCGAATTGATTAAATTAATCGAAAAAAGCTTGCTTTATTTGTTTTATTGCTCAAACACAGATGGTCTTGGGCTTTCTGTTTAAAATTTCAGAAAAAGCAGACGCAATTTGGCAATATTGATCTTGGTCGTAGGTTTTGTCTACAATTCCTTAAACTCAATTAAATATTTTACAACACTGAAAATGATATTTCGTTTATTTCAATATTGACTGACATAATTAGAAAAAAAGCACATTTCTGTTTAGTATCGACAAAGTTATATTATTGAGTTAGTGGTTTTTATCTTCTCATCAAGCAAGAAATAATTATGAAATGGGATTGGCATTTACAATAATTATACCAACGTAGGCTATCACAGTTTTGAAGACGTATTGCTTCGGCGATGGCTGAAGTAGTCTGCACGTTGACTACAAAACCGAAAATTTCCTGGGTTCAACCCCCGTTTCAGACTCATAAAAATATCTCGCAATTTTTCTGATGTGCATTTGTGTGAGTTGTTGTGGGAAGATTTCAGTGGTAAAAGCTAGTCACTGGTCGCTGAACAGTAACGGCTTCAGCTGTAACAAATTCATAGGCACATCATAACGTCGGTATTGTGTAGCACCGGCGAAGTAAAATAGTTACTAAATACTATTGCTACTAAAACGAAGCTTAAAAAATTTAATACATCAGATGCGCTACAGCACTGCTATAAAATACAGAAAGTGCAAAACCATAGTTGTACAATAGTGAAGCATTAAAATCCTGTAATTTCTCGTTTTATCCCTTTCCTCTAGTTCCAGCACAATTAATCGCATGTGTACGATCATCTCTTGAGTGCTGGTTCAAAATCAAAAAGTAACACAAATAATTACGAATATATTTTAGTTTTTCAAAAATTTCGCAATTTATGGATACAAAAATCAAAAGTTCCTGTGCTAAACGGAAAACCCTTAATTATATTTTATTCCAGTACAAATATTTGATAAAACTTGACTATTTGAATAAGCAAAATTGTTTCTTAGAGATTCCTTATAGTGATCTTTTTCAATAGAGTGAACAGGCTTTGCACGAATTAGTTTGCTCTATATCCACTGTAGCGTACTTCCTTTTATTTATTAATAGTAACATTCTGAATTTGACGGTATTGAAAGGATATAAACTGTATAAGAAAGATGAGTTCAATTCAAGTTCAATTAAACACGGAAACTAAATTTATTCTTGACACTAACATAAACGATTTTGATTGTAGTTAAAATATGAACACTATGCATCAAATGAGAAAACAAATTTTTTCTTTGATAACCACTATTATCCGCTGTTGTCACTTAACTACAAAAATTATCATAAAATTAATAGTTGTTTAACAAATAATATGTAATCTACAACATATTAAATTAAATTTCCGTGATAAAAATAAGAAATTATATATGTAACTATTTTCGTTTTTTTTTGTGTATATTTCAAATATTGTAACAATTAAACAATTAATAATAAAAAGATGTACTACATACAATTACTAATTACACATTTAATTGATTTTGTTCAATAATTCAAGTACTGAAGTGTTTACATTAAACATTATATTAATTAATTTCAGTTTAATTTTCAATTAAGTTAATTAGTCAAACACTGTTTTGATTAATTCAATAAAGTACTTTGTTTAATTTTTTTATATTCTATGATTGATTAGTGTGCCACATGTCGAAATGACCAGCAATCATTGATTGAGGGGGTCGAAAAGAAAGCAGATTTGGTGGCGGTCTGCTTCGATGTCCCCACACAGTGGACAAAACTTTCATAATACATACTTTGATAATGGTCTGAATACTCGGACATATATTTTTCGAACAGGAAATATTCACAAAAAGTTTAGAATATATAATAGTCATATAAAGCATTAGTAGAGTATCCTGTGAATGCATTCATTGGAGTGGCTTGTAACAAGCATTCAGTATATTTTAAATTCACATAATATTGCAGGGGAAACTAGATTTTCGAATACAGTCGAGTCTCGGTAATTTGAAATTCAAGGGATCAAAGAAAAAGTTGAAATAAACAAGATTTCAGATTAACAAGACTTTAAGCGAGAGGCATGGTAACACATTGCTATAGATACTAAAGAAAACGATTAAATTTTTTGTATGCTTCAAGAACACAAACACATTCATATTACAATTTATATATAGTGTACAAAAACTGAAATTCAAATTAAAAAAAGTAGAGAAGCAAGATAACATTTCTATACTATAGAGTAATTTATATAAATTAAATTAAATAATTATTTTGTTTTTATTTTATATTTTGCATAATGCACAGAACATTAAAGTAATTCAAGTTATAGACCATACGAAAAAATGCATATCATGGCGCGTCGGCGATCAAAATGCCATTCAAATAATTTCAAAAACAGTACAAATTATTGCGCGATTCAAATTAACGAGTTATCAAGAGTTCACTGTACTTTATGCTGAGGATAAATGTTCGCTTTTTGGAGTGCTCTTATAAGAAGTAACAGTCGGTATTAGAACTCTTGGCTTATTAGAATTCTTATAAATACTAATTTGCTTCGTGTTTTATTGCTTTTTTTTCAAATAGGTCAACAGATTTCATTACAAGAAATGAAGCCTTTCAGAGAAATATAATCCAAAGTAAGACAACGTTAAGTGTGATCGTTAAGAATGAAATAAAAAAGATAAAGTATCTACTTACTGGAATTCTTCTCTAATTTTAAGTATAATACCCAGTGGAATTGTAAAGTGATGCATGGCGTAAGAAAGATATATTTTAAGTAAGTGATTATTCGAATATAATGAGCAGAATTTAATTATTTATTATATTTTGTATTCAAAGCCGAGACACGTAAAGAAGCACATACTATTCATAATTAAAGATGTCTATGGTGATGAAGATGATGATGATGTATTCATTAATAAAGGCTTTGTAACGAAATTATAAAATGTCACCTTTAATAACGGCAAAGTAATTCACGTGCAACACTACACAATGAGTGTCGTCACAAAGGCAGTAGCAGTGTAATGTTACTTTGAAGAGAACACAGAAGGCATACAGCTCCAACATCATTGTGCGCAAAATTTCATTCAAAATTATTCATGTCAACATAACACGGATCAATTATAACGGTTCAGGTAACTCGAATTAAAACGAACTCCTCCGTATGTACAATCGTACTTTGCACAATTTTTATTTATCTATTTTTTTTTTGTAAGAGATGTGGCTATAAATATGTACATACATAAAATTTGTATACGTACGCTCGTGCAACACACACAAAAATAATAAATGATGTATGCACAGTTAGTCACAGTCAAATTGGTCCACCTGCAACAAAATGTATGAGGATGTAAAAAAGTTTATAAAATCAATTGGACCAAAATTTTTGTTTACTAAATTAGTTAGTTTACTTTGTTTAAGAAAAAAATTCATGAAAACAAATTAATAAATATGTATGTATATAACATTTTGGACATAAATAAACAATAAACGAAGTTAGTATAAAATTAAGGTCACAGTGAAAATGGTCCACAACGTAAACATCTATAAATAACGGAACATTTCCATTTTCTGATATTGCTTTATTTCTTTTTATGTTGTTTACTCTCATTTATTGAAACTAACAAAGTTTAAATCGATTCCTTCAATTACTTATTTCAAAATTTTAAGATGGGTCACCACACAACAATTGAACTTCGAAACTTAATTATTGAACATTATAAAATTGGAAAAAGTCAAAGACAACTTGCTAAAATTGTTAAAAAGTCCAGAAAAACAGTGGAAAACATCATCTACCGTTTTAAAAATGAAGGTCGAGTTATAAATAAGCCAAAAATTAGCCCATGAAAGATATTCAGCGAACGTGAAGAAAGGTGGATAGTCAAGAAATCAAAATAAATCCAAGACTGAGTGCTCCGAAACTGCGGGATATGGTTGAAAAACACTTCAGTATTAGCTGTAACGGCGAAAGGATTCGAAGAGTGCTGCGTAAGAATGGACTGAATTGTAGAATAGGGCTTAAGAAGCCCTTTGTAAGTGCGAAGAATAAAAAAATTCGATTGCAGTTTGCTCACAGCTATTCTGGAAAAGACTTTTCATTCTGGCAGAACGTCTTATTTACGGATGAGAGCAAATATAACCTTTTTGGTTCAGATGGAAGAGTAAACGTTTGGAGAAAACCCAATGAAGAGATGAACCCAAAGAATCTGCGCGCAACAGTTAAACATGGGGTGGTCATGTGATGGTTTTGGGTGCATGGTTTGCTGCTGGTGTTTGTGAACTCCACTTTGTTGAAGGGAATATGGAAAAAATTCAATATTTAAATATTTTAAAAACAAATTTAAAAGAAAGTGCGGAAAAATTAGGAATAGGTGGGTGGACCTTTCATTTTTATCAGGATAATGATCCGAAAAACACAGCCGGAATTCTTAAAAAATGGCTTCTGTATCATTGTCCCAGAGTAATCAAAACGCCTCCCCAATCACCGGACTTTAATGTTATTGAAAATTTGTGGCAGAAACTCGAAGTTGAGATCCCAAAACATGAAATTTCCAACAAAAATTACCTAAAAGCTGCCCTTATAGAGGAATGGAATAAAATTACCCCGGAATATATAAGAAAACTAGTGGAATCTATTCCAAATCGTCTTAAGTCGGTAATTCTTCAAAAAGATATCCTACAAAATATTAAAAGTCGGTTTTCAATTGATTTTTTTAACTTTAACTTAAGTGGACCATTTTCACTGTGACATGAAATTTTCTCCTTTTTCCTTTAATCTTTGTTCTTGTGTCAAATATAAATGAATTAACTAATTTTTTTTATTTGAGTATTATTAAAACAAATTAAACCAACTAATCCAACCTTTTTTTCTTTGAGTTTGTATTTGTTTGTTATAGTTTTTACAAGTTAAAGTAAATGACTTTAATTGGACCAATTTGACTGTGACTAACTGTATGTATGTTTGTATGCACATTTAATATAAAAGGTATTTTCGTGAATAAACGATTGCGTTTTTTTTATGAAAAACTATATAAAATTTTTTCAAAATATGTACTCCTCTAATGTTTTTATGGCAAGAGAAAAAAGAATGGAATTACTTACTCTTATATTCCTGGTACTTAAAAATGTATGTACATACATATGTATTCCTTTTGTATTTTCATCCTGCCACATTTTATACGATAAGATTCTTAAAAACTTATTCACACCTAAGAACAATTACTTTAGGAATTTTATTTGAGGGTGGAAGTTAAACATATGCAACATGGAAATGGTGTGGATGTGGGAGGGGGCCGAATATCAATGTATTTCATATTTACTGAAAAGATACTCTGCTCCTTTTCTTTCAGTATTCAAAGGATTTTTCGATATACGAGTACCAACTACTGTTGCCATTCTGTGTTAAAAGCAAACAGCTTTCAACAGCAATAAGTTTTTAAGTACAAGCAATATTATTTATTTCGCTTTTGTGCGAAAGTTCGTTGCTGTGGTATACGAGTACATATAAGTGTTGCATGCAACAGTACTCAAGTTGTATACTATGTTGAAATTTATGCATTCAAATAGTCGTATTGAGTAGTTGTTTGTTTTGTTGGCAATAGTTTTTGAAATTCTTCAGTTTTTTTTCTTTAATCATCTATGGTTATACACATATTTTGGTTACTTTTGGGAGAGTACAGCACAAAAAGTTAATGATTTTTAAATGTTCAACGGTGCATATTTGGCTTTTGTTGCTATTTCATACGAGTATCTATTAAATGATTTTCTTTCGGCCATTCAAGTTTCCGAAGTAGAAATTTTACTTTACTATTTTACTTTTTAATAGTTTTCGTAAGGAAATATTTGAAAACTATATTTTGCAGATATAATCGGATGTCGAGTAGAGCTGTAAAAATTTTAACCTGTGTAGGTGAAATTTTTGTGTGAGTGACAAAAAGTGAATTAAAATAGCTCGGACAAATATTTAAAATGTGATGCATACAGAAAGAAAATAAAAATTCATTCGCCACAGTATTTATTGCACTAATGCCTCCAAAAGAGGGCACTGTTAGCATCAGAGATGTCAGAAAAATTTTTGGTCTGACGGGGGATTGAACCTACAATCTTCGGGTAGCAGAGTCACTGCCCTAACTACTCAGCCAAGATAATATATACAATAGAGTGCTATACGACGGAAATATATTAATTTTTACAAAGTTGCTCAGTTGGCATCCCTAATACCGACGAAGGTCGGCACTATTAACATCAGACATATCAGAAAAAATATTGGTCTGACGGCGGAATGAACCTAGGACCTCGTGTTGCAGAGTTAGCCTGCGATTACAAATTTCTTTTTATCTTGAACCAATGCTGAAGGAAAATATCCTATACATAGTATATGCAATGCATTGCAATGGAACTAGATAGAGAGAGGGATAGTGTAAATAACAACAGGTGGTGAAATTGGGTCTTGCAAAACTCAGCAGTTGCGTGTTAATTATAAAGAAAACTAGCGGCGTCTCTGATGTTAATTTGGAGCATAATTTTTTAAGCAAATTCCGACGAAGGAGGGCGATGTCACCGCAACCACAATAGATAGAAATTCTTTTTGCACTGCGGGTCTACTGTTTATAGCTAACAATGCACCTTTAATCAGGTATCACCTGTTCTACAGCAAAATTACAACACTAAAAAACACTCACCTTCAGAAATTAGTCAAATTCTGTATGCGTATGTAAAAATAACATGCTATATGTGTTTTTCTAAATACATATATAAAACAAATGCAAACACATGCAATTTATAAACAAACTTTTACACTTTTCTGTAATATCAACATTAACCATCTGATACCGGATTAAAACTGGCTTGTTAACTACTCAACAAGCTGAACAGAAGTTAAATTTGGCACCTCTCTCCACTTCTTCACGAATCGCAAAAAAGTATTATCACCCTGTGATCGACAGAGTTACTAATAAAATTGAGTACGTCTGCTCAAAAACTTGTTATAGAATTGATTAGATTTTTTTAGAGTGGTAACAAATGTAGCAGTACAGTGACTTTTAAAAAAGTGACTGGCGATCTTTGAACAGCAGTCATATCATGTACGCCGTTTCAAAAAAGCGAATCAATATCACTATCACCAAGAATAGTTGTAGTATAAGGCGCTGGTTATAAGAGCCAAGCGCTACTGTTATATCAGTTGAAATTATTTTCGCAACTTCGGGAAGATGTCGCAGCGTGTGTAAGGAGTTCAATTGACTTGTAAAATTGCATAGAAAATGCATAGTACAACTCTCACCAGTACCCAAGATTTAAGTGTCAGTCCCGTATGTGTCCGTTCTCTTCCCCACAGAGAAAGTTATTGAAATTGGACAGCGCATTCTGCAAAAGGGAAGAGTATATAAACAGGATTATTGTTCATTTATATTAATGAGTGATGATGTCGTGAGCAGAAACTAGTTATGAATGAGCACTTTAGTAACAATATAAAAAATCTTTAACTTCATATTTTAATAAAGAAACCATTTTAAATATAATAATATATTTTAATGTCGTCATATAAAACGCAAAACTATACAACTACACCTTTTCGAAAAAACGGAATAAAATAATCATGTAACCAATCTGAAAAAAGTTACTTCAAAACTTGCATAAAACTTACAGAATCAACTGTATTTGACAAAATATTTTATGCACGTGCATATTCAATAGAAAACCCGATTTTGGAATTTTCGTCACTTACATGATTTTACGTTTTATATGACGATATACATACATATATATATATATACACATATATATATATATATATACATATGTATATATACACGCACCCATAACCTCAAACCTTAGCGGGTTACTTTATAATTAAGGTAAGAATTTAAATTGACCTCACTTAACTGACGCTTTACTTGCCAAATTTGCTTGAATTACAACACTTGTAATAGAGTTGTAAACTTTGTAAAATTTCACTCCAGGGGTGTTTTAGCTTTAGTTTTCTTTTTTTATTGTCTATTTCCTTACTGTTGTCACCGAAAAAACTGTTAAGTAAGTGAAATAGAGCCCAAGGGTAAACATTAATCTTTTTATATCGTTTTTATAGCTTGCTGGCTGGCTGGCTGGCTGGATGACAAACTGGCAGAAAGGCAGGCTGTTTGTGCTTACTTAGTTGGTATCGTTTTAAATTTAGCCAACAGAGACCTTTTTGCCCAACTTTTTTTACGAACAATGAATTGTTTTCCTTTACATGTCATGACCATATAAAATTAAACATTTATTTTGACCATTTGATTTCCCCCTTTAAACTGAAATACTAAAATTATTTTTTACATTTAAATATGTAAGTTGGTGTATAAATGACAGAAGGGTGTTGTGGCGTGTTTGCGCTTTATTTGTAATGACACCTGATTACCTTTTTAATGCTTTAAACTTTATTTGGTATATTTTTATACGCTCACACAATTGTGTCTAGCGCTGTATGTGTGTGTAAATTATTTTAATTTTCTCTGCGCTTTCATTTGAAAAGGCTTTGATTTGTAATCATTTCCGACAGTTCATTAGTATTATTTTATTCAGTATAATCTGCGACCCAAAACATCTGATGTTGTTCTTCAACTTGCTAGTCAAATTGAATTGAATTGAATTGAATTGAATAAGGCATGGCGTAACACACAGTCGTTATTGTAATTAGTACAATATATTTATTTAAATGGCGTAATTTTAAATGCATCTATTATATGTTTTCCTCGTGATAATTTATGTATATGACAAAAACCCAAAAATTTTCTAACTTTTCAGGACTATAACTAAAAGATAACCATAATATATACGTATGTATGAAGTATTTTGACGGAGTATTTTTTAAGACCCCATTTTCATACAGAGTAAAGCTTCATTATCTTGTGCCTCTGATATCAGGAGACGCAATAAATTTCGGAGCTGTGTTTAGTAATAATTTTATTAATATTATACTTTGCCGATCACAATACTGAAGAACAACGGCGTCAGTGTGCCTTCGCCAGCGAAACCTTCCGATAATAACTGACACAAAGGCACACTAATGCACACCAGAGAAAATGCAAAGTATTTTTATGAATTTATCGAACACTGTACTCAAAGCCGTGACCTTTAGTTTTGTAGTCAACGTGGTAACTACTTCACCTATCGCAACCCACAGTGGTAAAGATTGTAATAGAGTTCACTTTCTCTTAGCGGGTTGCTGGCTGAGTAGTAGGCTCATTGACTCAAGATCCGGTCAGAACAAAAATTTGTAATTTTTTCTGCGTCCTTTTTCGTCGGCATTTACGTAATAAGACGTCAGCATTTTCGTCATAGTAAATAAAATGGGTGTCCTTCATATGGAACTAGTTGTCTTAACAACAAAATGTTAAACAGTAATTCAATTCTCTGTGGCTGAGTGACTTCGGTTTAATTTGCCTTGCCACTTATTCGCACTATTTCGAGATTCGAAAATATTACGTATGTATTATATTTTAATATTTACTTCAATTCAACATTAAAGAAATATTTAATTTGGATACGAACTTTTGTTGCGAAAATAACTATTTCCTTATAAATTTGATAGAGTGTGCATTGAAATAATTGGTAGTTTCCCCTTCTGGATCATGTTAAATCGGTCTCACATGTGCATTTCTATGAGGGTGTGAAGTGTTAACTACTTGTCGTTTAATTTATGGTGTTGTTGAAACTTTATTTTATTAAGTGCCTGCTTCATCGTCTCTATTATAACAAATATTTTACACACACTCACTCACACTTGCACATAACACGCCACCAAGCAATCTTGATCTAATTTTTATATCTTAATTATAACTTTGTGTGTTGTGGCCATGTTAATTAACTGCTTGTACAAATGGAAATGTTCCTCATCTCTGGGTTTTTCCTTAAATTGTGTCGATATTATTTAATGTCATGCTGTGATTTTAATAAACGGAAAACGTTTTTTGTTATGGATATTTAATAAGCTAAATAATTAACTGATAGCAATATATGAATCTTATATAATCTTGTATGTGCCTAAATACATACTACATACTTACTTACATACATATTACATTTATTGTTTTATTTCAATCACTAATTAAATTTTGTTATACAAAATTTGGAATTTAAAGATCAAATACGCACAAAATTCTTCATTGTGGGGTTTGTTGGTCATAAATACACTTAACTACTGATCTCATGACTGAATAATGTAAAGAAATTGCGTAGGGAAAGACCTTAGCTTTCACCTTTAAAGGCAGGCTGAAAAGTTGCCATCTTCTAAACACCTCAGCGTGTACTCTTTGTCATTATGGAGTATTTTTGCTTAAATAAATAGAATTAATTTTTTAATGACAAAAAATGGCCCTCTCTTCGACCTAACCAAACCTAACCTAATATCAACAAAATAAGTTTTATAAAAAAAATTAAATAAAAGTTTAATGTCATGATTATTTGACTGTTATTTGGGCTATATGGCCTACGAATTAGTGCACCTCAAATTGTTTACAGCCATCTCGTTTCGGCTGATTAGAATCTTCTTCAGAGCTACGACTAATTGTCGTTATATAAGATAACCCGTTTAATTATCACACGCGCTCCATTTATCAAACAAAAGTCCACGTTTAATTGCTACGCGCTTAATTACACAATTCGGGTAATTGTCTTAAAAAAATGCCCCAAATTGTATTCGTGTAATTGCGTCAGTACTATATTTCACAACAACACTGCTAGTAATGCTACCAAGTTTATACAGGGTGGTCCAAAAGAAACCACCTTATTGGAAGATGCTCTTATTTTTGCAAATGGCGGCCAATGTCCAATCTGTTTTGACATTTGTGAACTAGACAGATGTAGAATACAAGTGAACAAGCGCGTAACCTAACCCAAGCCATCCTCAATGTCGAGGACGAAGTGGACCATTTTTCGACCAAAATCATAATGAGCGATGAGGCTCATTTCCACCTCAGCGGGTACGTGAACAAGCAAAACTATCGCTTCTGGGGCACCGAAAATCCACGATTGATGCACGAGGAGCCATTACACCTGCTCAAAGTGACTGTTCACGCTGGAGGAGTCATCGGACCATTTTCTTTCGAGGACGCCGCTGGTCAAATGACAACAGTGGACGGTCCGTGCTATAGAGCCATGTTAACCGAGTATTTTCAGCCGCAGTTGAACGAATTAGGGCAGGAGGACATGTGGTTCCAACAGGACGAAGCAACGGAACAAACTACGTGAGCCACAACCGATATTCTGAAGGCGGCGTTTCCGGGTGGCCCCATCTCTCGTTTTGGCGATTTGCACAGGCCCGCAAGATCGCCCGATTTAACCGTTCCAGACGTTTTTTGCGGGGTTTTTTGAAGTCCCGTGTTTACGTCAACAAGCCCGAGACTCTGGAAGCCCTAAAGGACAACATTCGACTCGTGTGCGAGAATCTGTCGCCCGAAGTTCTCGCCGAAGTGTTTAAAAATGCCATAAAATGAGCCCGTATAGCAATTAATTGTGACGGCGCCCATTTGGCCGATATCATCTGCTCGACTTGACCAATAAAATTCTAAAGGTTCAGATAAACATAATCAAAAAACAGAATCAAAGTTCTTCATTTACAAAAAAAAAGTGAGAGCCAAACAACATCGGAAGACTTCTTTTGTCCCACCTTGTATGTTAATCATTAGTATGTATATATGTATACGTAGCATTTTTTTGTAGGATATGGCAAGCAGTGCAGGTAAAATCTAAAGCGATGCAACTGTTATACAATATTAGTGTGTATGTTATTGGCCATATTATTAACATTTTGCCATATTCGGCTGTATCCATTCCACTGGCACATCAGAATGCCCTCCTTCGTCGGTATTGTGTAGCACCGGCAAAGTAAAATTATTACTAAAAACTGGCAACTAAAAACGAAGCTTCAGAATTTAATACGTCTTCTTGATATCAGAGACGCTACAACGCTGCTATAAAAAACAAATGACGTGCAATTAGCGGTGTTGTAAGCTAGTGAAGCTTCACCTCCTATCATTTCTTCTACTAGCCCTTTCCACTAGTGCCAGCACAATGGCAATGTTATTGTACAATACGAAAAATTGCACACTTATATTGCAAATGTGTAAACCGTTTAAGACAGCAAATTCCATTGTTTTTTATTGATACCTTTTGCGATTTACATTTGATTTTCATGTACAAATTTCTATATACATATGTATGTATGGAAGTAAATTTCCTCACAAAGATTTTTAAACGTATTCCGTTCCAAAACAATATAAATGAATAGAATACGACGCCCTGATTAACAATTATAACCAAAGAGCTTAACTCACAAATAATAATTGTGCCAACGTTACTCTGTCGGGAACATATTTATTAGACATAAAATGACAAAGTAAAGTAACCACAAACTAACGGTCAAATAACACAAATCGACTAATATCGACGCTTCCTCTCGATAATTACCTTCCATTCGATAATCAGTATAATATCAGGATTATATGCTCTTCATTCTAGTAATTTCTACTCAAATTCGTGATTCAGTTTGCTTAACCGCCACAAACATTCTTAGAATAAAAACACTTGTTCAACTTCCCAAAACATCGCTTTCTCAATTTGTCCTTTTTGCCTAATCTTGACATTAAATCTCAATTGATGTATGAAATGTGCAAAATATGTGTAAATGTAAGAGATGAATGTATAACAGCATGCATGGCTAAGTACGTAATACTCACATGAACTCTCTGTGCAACAACAATGGAAAAAAGTTTATTATTTAATAATAATAACTGACAGTTTAACAACGTTTACGTAAGACCAGATAAGGAAAAAATTTAATCCAATTCTTTTGTCTTGCTCCCTGTATGGCTGAATGGAAATCTAAAGGATACTTATTTTTGTAGCAGCAGCAGTAACAGCAACAACAAAAGTGGGAAATTATGTAAGACCTAATTGAGAAAAAACACACATTTAAAACGTCTAAACAAGCATAATCGTTATCACCTCCACGTACCATAATGAAAAAGGATATCTTTACATCTCTATCAATACGTGCATCTAAGTACATACACTCACGAGCATAAATGTAGTACCAAATCTAACGAATAGTTTCAACAATAAGTTACATATAGTAAGTGCTTGCTTGATTTGCGTAACCCCGCACGAAGGGAAAAGAAAATGGTGCCAAATCAACAACGTCTGTTAAGAATTTTACATCTTATGTTGTAATTGTTGCTGTTTTCAACATGTAAACGAATGTGTACTTATTGCCAATGGTTTTTGCCAACTATTATACTGCTTACACACCGAGGAATATGAAGGAGAACATATGTTTCTGCTTTTATTTCGCTTTTAAATCCACACGAAGTACCCAAAAAAATAAACCATAAACGGAAGGCTAGACAAATTATGGGTGCCCAAAAATGTTTTGCATGCGTATTGGTAAGAGACTTTTAAAGCACATTGACAGCAAAAGTGAGTGGAAAGATTTTCATTAAAATTTAAGGGACAGCTCCACTCAGAGACCAATAGGATCCACTGTGAAGCCCTCATCACCTGTCCTACAGCCAACCTATTTCCACAATGAAGCCCCTGGATATCCTCTATACCACGATGCGAGATATCACCTAGCTCGACCAGCCACCTCAACCTGCTTCGCTACAAGCCAGGGCAGTGACAGATTGTGTTACATAGCCTGCCAGACGTGAATCTAGAATTTTTAAACATATGTATATTTTTGTACCGAACAACAACAATGTGTAGCTGCCGCCTACAAAATAAATTTGTAAGTAGGCGGTGAGTAGCCTGGTATGTTGTATTTATTTAATGTATGTATTTAATGTATGATACATATATAAAGACTTTTTTTTAAATATTTATTAGATCGGTGACATTTATGTTCATCACTGTAGGCACATCTTTAGACAATAGATTGTGCAAAAAGAGTGCATTATGCAATGACGAGGTTGAGTTGCTACCCTTAAAAATGCATTATAAGTATTTTCTTGTTTTTTATTTTACTTTTTAAGAATTTTTAATTAACAATATGTGTATGTATGTATTTGTGTAGGTAGTCGAACATGCCTTAATTTTATAAATACTGTGTATAGGAAAGTAATCTCTTCCGGATATTTTGTACATGTAAGTATTTTCATATAAAAACCCATATATGCCTCTGTTTAGAAACCTATACAAGAGTATATATTTTTCGTTCCCTATCGAGTCATAACCACCAAAATTTCGATAAAAATCGATAATTCTCGATCAGTCGCCTCATCTCACAAAATATACAAGCACGATATATAATCGATTATTAAAAATTTTCTTTAGTTATATGTCAATTTATTTATTTTTAACCGTTTTGTATTTCTTTTACACAACGTCATATTGGACTGCAAGAAGCAGATAAAACTTTTGCTAAATATATGTATGTAATTCATAAATACCTAAGCGTATTCATCGCATTCAATAATTATACACTTTTGTGTTATAAAAGACACTCTAAATATTTTTAATCCAACATTTCAACAATTTCTTCCACTTTGCAACTATTTAAAAAGTATTTACCAAAACAATGTTTAAACTCAAAAATTGGAATTTTTGAGTAAAAAACCAAATAAATCACAGGAAGCAAAAAACAATTTGTTCTTTGATGTTATGTCGAGGCGTAAATTAGTTTTTTTTAATTTTATTTCGTCGGTGTTGTATTGCTGAAATACCCAAGGGAGCTGTTAGTATAGACACATAAGAAAAATTATTGGTCTGACGGTCGTCTGAGAGTCAACTACTAAGAGTTGGCAAACGGCGATTTTGAAGCAACGTTAAGTATTCTGATTTCATTCACTCGTCCAAGAATCAACAAAAACACTCGCAACAGTATCTTTGCCACACGAATATCTCGCCATTTTGCGCATCAACTCATTACCCGATTTATTATTATTTCGCCAGATATTAAATGCTTCATCTCTTAATCTAACTGCAAGTCTGCATGTCTGATTAAACCATGACTTCGGTCTAGTCTTAATCAAAATTTGCTTCGATGGTATGAAAGTTTTCATTCCAAGCAATATTATATTTTCTACCATTTTTGCCATGGCATTGACGTTATTGTCAGGAAAGCAAAGCCTGTAATTAAAATGCTGGAAAAAATCATTGAGGGATTGAGTATAATTTTCTTGATTTCAAAGGAATTAAAATTTTACGCGCATAAAATAATTGTAACGTTTGTAATTCATTTCTACTTTATGTTCCATATTTTATTTTTGGGATTTAAGTAGACTTGATAGTATGATTGCAAACAACGCAACACATACATACATACACAGATATCCCTGTAATGTGCTACAGAAAGAAGACGTTGTTTCCTTTGTTGGTGTTAAAGTACATATCGGTCATTAACTTCAATAACGTCATTATTCAAAAAAAAAAAAAACTTGAGTAAATACCGCAGAATAAGTCGTCATATCGGCTGTTATTTTATGAAGAAATTCATACAAATATCTTAAAAACTCTTCTCGTGAATGAAGAATTTTAGTTCATTTCCCCATTAAGGTGAGTGTAAATTGAAAACTTTAAGTTTTTCATACAACTAGTTTTCTTTTAATTATGACGTTATTGCAGCAATTGAGCGGTATGTATGTACGAGTATATCGTGGTTATTTTCAACATTGTTTTCCTTTCCATTAGACACTTGTGCTTTATTATTTTCAAATTAAGTGTCTTTTAAGACTCAATACATTTTGTTTTAATAACAATGTAATAACAACAACAACAACAGCAATTAAAAAGCAAATCATCTTTATGGGGTCCATTGTTGCTGTTGTAGGGTTTATGCTTTATTGTTATCATCGAGAGAAGCTGATGGTGATGATGACGATGACGATGACGATGATGTATGATATCGAAAAGGTTGTGACCTATCTTTAAATCTTGACATCATTTTTCTGCTTCGAAAGCAAAAAAGTAAAACATTTTTTTCCTGTTCACTCTATTAAAATATATTTTCTTTTCAATAGTAGCTTTTTGCTACACTTTACAAATTATTTTATTGCAAGCATGTATCATCCTTTAGAATTAAAAGCCGCAACAGCAAAATTACAAATACCAGCAGATCCATTTGGTTTAATGCATGTGTTGCATGCTTTTATTGCAATTTTTATGTATTTATTATTTTTTTTTTTTTACTTACAACACTCTTTTCGCTACAATCTTTGTTACTGTATCTACGTACATATGTATGTATGTGTGCGTGTTGTTAACATCTATTGTATTGTTGCTTGGCTCCTTAACAATGGTATCCTAAAATGAGTTTTTCTCGTTGTTGTTCGTAGTATTATACTTTAAATGGGGGCGCGTACTTAGTCAGCATGTTGCATTTGTTTGTCATTAATTGTGTTTGTTTGCTTTTTATTGTTCGTTTATGTTGTTTGTTTGTCTTTCAATTTGTACTCTCACATCTTTGTTAATGTTTTTTATTGTAAAGAATATTGAGAAGAATTTTCTGTTTTTTTTCTTCAATTATTTTTCTGCACCTTTCACGATAGTCTCCTTTAAATTGGATGTTTTTGTTAACTTATATTTATTGTTGTTCGTATTTCTCCTTTACTTGAAATGCTTTGAAATTTATTTTAAGATCAATATTTTACTCGAACTAGTTATAACTACTCATGTCTTATATCCGACAGGAATCAATTAAATTTTCATGGCTCTAAGTAATCACATATCTTGTATTGTGCTCCTTCCCGTTTTTTTCTTTTTGGGACAAATTCTATTTGAAATTTCGGGGAACCTATAGCTTATTAGCACAGTCTCTAATCTAGAAAAATTACCAGATATTTGGCTAGTTGTGACAGCTTGATCATAAAAAAATGACACAACAGAAGTGTGAACCGAGGTAATATATGCATATCTATCGATTTCCGATATAATTGCATGCCGTAATGTTACAACTACGTACATCCTTGAAAAATTGATTAGCCATAAAATAAGGGTTTCACTTTACAGCTTTCAATACAATAATATAAATCTTACGTTGGTTCTCTTTCGAGGGCTTCTTTGCCACGATCTATAGTTATTTAATTCTTCAGTACAAAATAGTTTTCATATCTCAATATTTTCTGTCATGATTTTGTACTGATTGAAAAAAATTTTTTTTTTATTTTTTGTATAAATAAATTAAGCAACGAAAGAACATTTAGTTTTGTTTAAGTTCATAGTTAATTTACCGCAATAATTTTTCAATTACTTCTTATTAGAATAAAGAAAAAAATGGATTTCTCGTATTCATTTCAGAAACTTTGTTGGGTTAAATAGATGATATGGATTACTTTACAACTACCTCTCTGGTGACACAAAAAGTACTGATGACGTCTATAGTGGCATAGAAAATATGTACATGCATATATACGTGTGCTCCTCAACTGATGTCGGAGATTAATTGTTCTTTCATCTAATAAAAAAAATCGCTAATTCTAAAGATAAATAAATTAATTTAATTTAATTAACAGATTGAATTCAAGATTAAGACCGCCCCCATGGGTACAAGAGAGGGCACTAGTGATTTACAAAGTACACATCCCTTAGCATAGTTTTCCTTGCCTATGATATAGTCCTTGCTAAGGTGTTTCTAAACGAGAGCACTATGAGAACCTCCGTCTACATAGAGCATAACACCCTCCGGTGAGTGCTGTTGAGTGGCATCTCAAAGATCCGCCACTTGTGTCATCTTCAAACACAAGGAAGTTCAAGGTGATGCATTACCTTCCCAAATCCGCTTTTATAGACCATAAGGTCCATGTATATATCAATAGCCAAAGACTGTGGTATATACATACATCGTCAGCTTATTATTAGTTTGGCGCACCGACCATTGAAAAAAAATTTAATTAAGTACGAGTTATATATATTCTTGGTGTGCTCTTTCTCAATCCGATATCCGTTTTTCGAAACTGTGTATGCTTTTTGAAATATAAACTATAGACTTTGCTTTATATCCACAAATTTAGCGTGTACCGAGTACTGGTTTGCTTCACAAGTCACCATTTCGGGAAGCAACAAATTTTTCATACAAAATGTGAGAAAATTTATTTTATTTCATATTTGAGGTGGAAAACGGATAACTGTATTTTAGGGGCGTGCACTTCCCATTTCCCAAAAATGAAATAAAGGAACCCAATTTAAACCAAACCCAGCCGAAAGGAAAAAAAATTTTTCAAACTAGTTTATAACTTAAAAATTACACATCTGTAATTTTTTGGAAAAATATTTTAATATCCAGCACAAAACAAGTTTTTTCATTTTCTAAAGAAGGGTATTTTAAGTTTAAAATTTTTGAAATTTTATAAAAAATTACATTTTTCCTCAGAACATGTGCCAGAAGGCAGTAGTGAAAATACAAAATAATTCTATCGAGTGCATTTTGAGAAAACTTTATGTAAACGTTCGTTGCCGTTTTTCTCCATTCAGAGTTTGTGGTATATGCGCCAAATAGTAAGCTGACAATGTTTTAGAAGTTAAAAGAATGAAAGGAAAATTCTGGTTTAACCGCACGGCCGCCAAGCCCATAGATTCAAAGTCGTATAAACCCCCCTGCAGGAAATTTAATTAACAGAAAATTTCTTATCTAAAATTTTACAATTTAATGCATTGGATTTGGAAAACTTAAGGGTAATCTTAGAAGTGTTGCTCTAATTTTCTCTACAACTGTCAAGTATATCTAAAGACATATTTATATTTCGTCATTTACTGTACAGAGTTTGTTTATAAAACATAAACAATTTATTAATGAAAAAAAAACATACATATATGGCTTAACTGTTTCCTATCATGCAATCATAAAAATATAATTTTTATATAATTTCATTTCATTTGTTTATAAGAAGATACATTTGAAATAATAAAATAGATTATTTTTCTGATATGGTTTTCCAAATTAATTTTATGAAATGTCTGAATTTTTTTTATACATATTCGTAATTAGTAATCGTATCGATTGAATCAAAATTTGCTTTAAGAAACTTTTATTAAATAATTGCCTATATTTATGCATGCATAAATATTATTTCTTTCAAGCAAGCCTGCCTTCAGCGATAAGAATGGACGTCGATAACTACCAATCAAATTCCTGAAATCGTAAAACCATCCTATTTACAGCGCGGTACGGCCTGATGTAGGTGTGCCAACAATTATTCGTGACAATAGTGGTATTCGATGTTTCCCCTATATAAAAAAATATTATATTTTCACTATTTCTTTGCTTGCCAAATCTAACAAAATAAAACTTTATGCAACTTAAAAACAGTGAAATATTTTAATGGTTTTTTTTTTGCTGAAACACACAACAAACAAACGGAGTTAAAACACTTAGTTGGTCATCAGAGTGGAAACATTAAATAAACATCAAAGTTTTCTCTCTCTCACTTAAAAAGACAATAAATCCACTCTCATGCAAATCCCCATACACACTAACTTGCATTCAAACATATCCATATAAACAAGGACAGCGAAGGACTTCATACAATTTATATTTAACTAGTGGCAAACGCATAATTTTATTTGAAAAGGGATGAAGAACAACCTTACAAACACACACAGCCACCAACAGCATTTGTTCACTTGATATACCAAATACAATAATGAGATGATAATGCTCCAAAAGTGCTTGAATAGGATGAAGGCAACAGGAATAAACGAATAGACAAATATACAAAATCAGAAAGTTGGTTTTTATTCATTATTTTAATGCAATAAGCGTGACGAAGTTGATAAGTTGATTTGGTAAGTGACACTGTTTCCAAGAAAACTTTATAATTTTTTTATTTTAATAACATATTTAGATGAGGAATATCTAATAATTCAAAGTAGATAGAAAATATATATATATATAAGACGTCTTTAACAATTAAGTACGATTTATAAGGAATTCCTCAGACTTTCGCAAGATTTAAATGCTGCAAGTCCACGTTAAATTCAAATAGAAAGTGGCAAAAAGTATGTAAGTTTTAATTTACAAATAAACCCTCTATGCTGATGAATACGTGTTGGCAGGCTATAAACAGCACATTAAAATAATGTCCCGCCACAACACAAATAGCCATTCCGGAACTGGAGGAGTTAAAAGTAATTAAAAATTAATTGTTTTTTAACACCATTAGAAGAAGAAGGTGAAAAAATACTCGCTATTGCAACCATTGGAGAAAAAGAAGATGATGTAAGAAGCAGTACAATATCCAGCAAAGAAGTTAAATGTAATGATAAAAAGGAAATCATTAAAAACGAATTGAAAGATATAAACTGTGCGTATGAACCTTTCAACAGCAAATAAATACTTAAAACACAATAGTGACTGAACTAGGAGATGACCCCTACACATGCCGTACATTGTGCTGGAACTAGAGGAAAGGGATAGGAGGAGCAATGATAGGAGGTGAAGCTTCACTATCTTACAACATCGCTTTTTGCACGTTATGTGTTTTTACAGCAGTGTTGTACCGTCTCTGGTGTCTAGGAGACGTATTAAATTTTCGTTTTTAGTAGCCATTTTTAGTAATTATTTTACTTCGCCGGTGCTACAAAATACCGACGAAACCAGCGAATACCAGTGATTATGCCTTCGCCACTGAAACCTTCCGACAACATCTGGCACAAAGCCACACAAATGCACATCAGAAAAAATGCAAGATGTTTTTATGAAACTGGTGTTGGACCCCGGAAATTTTTCGTTTTGTAGTCAACGTGCAGACTGCTTCGACCATCGCCACCCTCGTTTTCTTCGTTAAACAGGCAGTACATCGCTCAGCTGAACTAATCAAGAATGAAACATACGATTAAATTTCAAAATAATTCTTGGAAACAGTGTCATCACCAGTGTTGTTGCCTAAACTAAAATCAATCGCTTCAATTTGAATAATGAGGACTTACTTAAAAAACTCAACCGAAATTCTTCTCCCCCACTAAATTGAGAGCAAATCAAAGACATCAAAGTTCAAAAACCGACCATATTCATAGTGTTAAAAGTCAATTTTAAAGAAAAGGCGTTTTGATGATTAAAACTGTATGACAGATATAAAACTGTCACGTTTAACAGGAACAATATATACATATAAAAAAGTGAGGGGTGTTTCCAAGATACTGTCAATAAAATAAACATGTGCTTTACAGCGGGTGGTAAAGCTCGTTATTGTCTCGACATACATATGTTTAACATTAACCTCTTCATTCTCTATATTTTTCTGTGATGAACGAATATGTAAATGATGACAGTTGATGAAAGAATTGACCCAGTATTGGTATTAATAAGTATGTGTACTTTGTTTGACAATTGATTAAAATTCAAAACAGTATGACAGTACTCTGTCAATATTTTAATGACATTAACAACTTTTCATGTACATGTTCGTTAAAGTGTTTTTGGTCGATAGAAAACTTCAAAGGATTTTAAAGAAATTGTTTTAATTAATTTTTTTTGCACATTTTCTTATTCGTATTGTCAATTTGTGTGTCTGTTTCGAATATTTCAGTTAAATAAAATACAAATAATGCAAAAGTACAAAAAAATATAAAATAAGAAGTTAAGGAAAAAAATACAACTTCAATTGACAAATGTCTGACATTTTGTACTACTTGAAAAGTCACTTGAATTTGTTTGTTTTCATTGTGGCATAAATGCCATATTTAGTTTGCCAGACGTTAAGCAACTGTAAGGTGCGGTCAGATGAGGCAACAAGTTCAATGAAGGAGAATCGACTTTTTTTAATTTTTTCTTTAAATACAAATTAAACACAAAACACTCTATTTTAAAGCCAGTATTTTTTTCGGTATCGAAATATTAAGTCAATAAGCTATTGATTTTATTTAAAAAAAATTTATACATATTTGAATGTCAAATAAATCATAATTTCTTAAAAAACCAGATTTTGACAATATTAAAATTGATTTTGGCAATACTAAACTTGACTCATACAGAATTTACAGTATTAACTTTGTACTGGTCGAGCATTTAAAGAAGAATAAATGGGAACAGGTAAAATTTTATACAAGGGTTCTTTCCTCCTCAGTTATTGAGTTTGCTTTTATAAATAATACTTTAATTCAGTTAATATACATGTGTACCGTGTTAGATTTTCATATTCTTTTATTTCATTTTTTAATTTTTCATTTGATTTAAAATACATTAGTTATGCTGGCCGATGGCAAGCCTAGTGTAGATGAGAAGATAAATCTAAAAATAGAAATATGTACATATCTGTAATAAAAAAAAAGTAAACTCATGAATTTTAAACATAAGAATTTTGAACTTGTATTCAGAAATTAGGAAAAATCCACAGATGAGCTAAGTAAGCATTAGTGAAATAGTGCTATGTGGGTATGCTTTCCTCCTCAGTTATTGAGTTTGCTTTTATAAAAAATTCTTTATGAGAATATCATAAAGTATGTAATAATATGTTTCACATACGTTTTCGGGAAAAAGCACAATTTTAAAATTAGAATTTTATTGTTTTTGTTTAAATAAATTTTTACATAGGTTCGGGCATATAATGAGCAACAGCAATATCAGAAGATTGGTGAAAAAGCAAAAAATTTGTATAGAAATAGAAATTGTGAGGAGTTCTATTGAAAGTCAGAATCAAGACGTCTTTAACAAGGTGGTGTTGAAGGGAGTTGTTGTACTATCACACATGTTATTTGTTCGATATATGTCAAAAGCAACTAGTGCAAATATTAAAAAAAAAGCAATATGTTTTTGACGTTTTTTATACAAACGTAGGTATAGCAAAAAATTGGCGCCTGTTTTAACAACTCCACCTTGTTTGATACGCCTTTGTGAAAATTTTCCATAACGTTAGGGCACAGAATGTAGTTTATGATATAGGGCCTAATAATGGTGCATCAATTTTTATTGAAAGTGAGAATTTTCTAGAAAAAAGGATTACGGAGCTTCGGTATTGTTCTAAAGGCTATGATATGTAAAAATAACACTTGAATAAGAAGTTCATAAGCATACATACACATGTATGTATTTCCACTTTTTTATATTTTTAGATGCTACACCGAGTTTCAATGAAAATCCTCATAAAACATTAAGATCAGCTTTTCAGCGCCCAAAGAAAAAGTTTTTTAAACAATCAAGCCGCACCAGAACTAAAAATAAGGAGCAAATTTTAAACGAAGACGATTCTTCTGACTAAACCAAAAACATATGTTTGTACTAATGTATCTTAAGTTATAAATGTACATACATACATACATATATATTTTTTTAATTTAAAACGAAACGAAGTTCCGTAATTTGTGTAATTTAGTAATAAGATAAGTTTACTAAAAAAATAATTTGTACATTACTTGACTTTTAAACATAGTTTTAAATAAATATTTGTACCTGTTTGAACTAAATTAAAATAAAATAGTATTGCTGACAAAGGCAATAGAGAATCAGTATAATTTTACTTTTGGCATTTCCTGCAGGTGGTGATAGCGTCTATAGTGAAACAGTACAGTTTTACTACGGACCGACTGTTATCCGTTTTTCTTATTCTGTATTTTCAAAAAATTTCTGTATAATGTTATACTATTGTAATTTTACTGTGGTTCTCTCACAACTTGATAAAGGCAGAAAGATGCAGAGATCAAAGGAGAAAAAAAGAACTAAAGCACAACAATGCAAATAAATGTGTTAAACATTGAGTGGTTCTTCATGCACGTCAGTTAAAAAACAATAACAAGCACAGCAAAAATAACACCGCAAAAGAAAAACGCCACTTGTGTGTTAACATGCAACCTCTTTTTTGCTTCTCAAATCTGCATCCAACAGCAACAAACCCAACCACAAACTACAATCATCACGTGGATTCCTTCTCGTTCTACTAATTAGGGCTTATTATTATTATTATTTTGTTGTTGTTTTTATTGTTTGTTTGTTTGTTTTTGGTGTAGAAAGAAGGATGTTCATATTTATCATTTTATTCAAAACACTAACACACACGCACATTCACAAAATCTCCATTTTGAAGGCACTTTTCTTTCTGAACTTTGTGGTTATTTTTTTAAGTTCATTTCATTTTATTTTTTCCCCATGACTTTTCGTTGTTGCATTTTGCTGTTCACATTTGTAGCTCTGCAACTCAACCACCAAATGCAAAAACAAGCCTTAAAGCAATTTGGAACAAGCAGTCATAATAGAAGAAAAAAAGTCAAATGCAAAACTAATTGTTTTCTCTGAATTTCATTACAGAGAAAAATTTGCATTTCGGCTTTAATTTTTGTACAGAATAAAAATTTGCAGAATAAAATATTCAAAAGGATTTGCATAAACGGTGCTCATGTGTTTAATTTATTGTGTACGTATGTGCGGCAGTACTTGAATGTTGATTCAATTGCACCACTGTGCAATAAATAATTTTGCTGACGATAGAAGACAACCTTTAAATTGATTATAAATTGTTGCCAAAATAATGTATTAAAAAAATTAAATCAAAAATCATTTATTAGAAAAAATCTTGCAGTAGAGTTTTCATCTTTTTAAAATTTCTGCCCCGTATCAGCTGACAAAACCGTTTCATATACAGTAAAATCCCGTTAATTCGTCATCGAAGAAACCAGCCATTATTTACAAATTACAGTAGTTTTCCAAATTAAGTGATTTCGACTAAGAGGGATTAAAATATAAAAAACAATTTATCAATTTCTAAAATTATGTTGCAGAATTCAGTAAAGCTGCATATAAACTAACGAAATAATTAAAGGAACACCAAAAATTGTGGTTAAACTGTTGAAAAAACATTTCTTTTTTTTTAAATCGGATTTAGATTTTTTACGAATTCTAAGAGGTTTTTAACAATTAAGTATATTTTATAAGGATTTCCAAAGACTTTGAATTGAAAAAAAAATACAAATTAACGAGGTCACCAAAATGTATAGAATTTTTACGAAGAGTGAAGGGGCAGGTGGTTTATTTCGAATTGTTAAGGTTTTCGGTGTTATTTTTTAATGGTGTACAAGTTATCGCGGTTTGACTGTATTAAAGTTACTGTTTTTAGGAAACGTACTGTTATTAACACAGAAATCTACAAAGAGGAGTTAGAATTTTATATTGTGAACGTTAATCGTTGACACATTTTAAAGAGAAAAACTTCCATATTCGTTTATTCTGTTACATTTTCTAGAAACCAGTAACCAAATTTAAACAACTTCGAAATTAAGATTGTACTATTTTACTAATTCTGCCATTATAACAACGTGAATTGCACAACCTAGAAATACAAATAGGACACACAGTATAAATGAGTTGCAGCTGAAATAAAAAAAATTTTCCTCTCCCTCTCAAAGCAAAACAAAAATACCTGGGTAGAGATAGTATTTTTCTGTTAGGTATTGTCGAGTACAACAACAACTGGAGTCCAATCACTGCATTCGATAACGAGTAAACTATCGTATTAAAAATTATGTTTTTTTTTAATTAAAAAAACAAAGGTTAACTTTTAAAACAAATGCATTTATTTAATTAAAATTAAGAATAAAAACAAAAAACAAAAATATATTTAGAATATATGTATGTACAAAAAAAAAACACATGTAAATTTTTAATGACGGTTGTTATCAAATTGAAGATTCGTGTTTTATGGAAAAAGAGTGCAAAATTTCGACTGCGTTTTTTAGATGTCATATATACATACATATATTATTTATTTATAAAAAACTAATTTTTAAAAATATAGCTTAACTTTTTTTGCAAAGTTGCGTCAATTGAGATTTTGTTTTTGAAAAGTTGCATTAAGAGATTCAGCAATGTTTCGATTATGGAGGAGTTGCGTTTATTGAGGGTTGCGTTAACCGATGTTACACTCTATATATGTACATATCAAGGACGTAATTGACACTTTCAAAATTGTACTTAATGGAGTAAAAAATTGTACTTGTTTGACCACAATTGTACTAAACCCACAAAAAAAGTTGAGCTAAATTTTATTATTAGAATACATAGCAGAAAGATAAAATAAAATTAGTTTTTGAACATTGAGAATTTCAGAACATTGAGAGTTTCGAAATAAATAAAATTAAAATAATACTGTATGGGGTTCCCATTGTTCCATAATTCGGCAGCCCACCCCTTTGCGAGACAACCAACGTGTTGTTGAATATTTAAAAATTTTGTGTAGTTCCGTACTTAAATATTCTTGAAATTTCGCAAATTCATTTCTTCTGTTACACCCTTTTCAGCCATATATTAACTTATCTATAACATTTGGAATACTTTTGTTTTAAGTTCTGCACGACACTAGGTTCCAAATGTGATATATGCACCCGTTGGGAATTAATAACCTTTCAATTGTTTTCCAGTGGAACATAATTTTTACTTGAATATTATTTTGTTTGAAGAGTAGCATTAAATATTCTACTTGCGGTAGAATCTTCAATTGGAGTCAATAATCATTAACATCATTAAAAATTTTTATTACAATCCCCAAACTGAGCAATCCGTGCTTTCATCAATTACTAGAGAATTGTAGTTTTCTTTGCATATATCTCTCATTTCATTATAATAATCACGATGTAAACGTGCAATAACTCATTCCCAAATAAATGATATCATATGGCTGCAAACTAGCTGCTAAAACAATTTATTTCACTTGGGGGATATACTGGTAAAAGTCTACATTGACGATGTAAACGATGTAATTATAATATTTTAAATTATACTGAATATTTTATTGAGGTATTGCAGTACTTCTGCAATGCAAATTGTTCTGATTTCACTAGAGCACATTCAATTGTAGTAGCGGTAGAACAAAGAAACACACCCCACATTGCGACGATGATCAAGGGAGTCAATGGAGTTGGCTACCCCATCGTTCCCAATGAGTTTCTTCGCTCTCTCCTGTACGCAGTCGAGTAGACTTTGAAGCACCGCCCCATACATGAGAGTTGTATTTGGTCGGATGTAAGCGGCATAAATAGTAAGGAGATCAGATGGTGTGAAGTATGTCTTACTCTGTCTTAAAAAACCGATGCAATTAAATGGTTCTTTTGGGACCTGAAAAATGTGCTCAGTCCATCGAACATCACACTGAATTTTCATGCCAAGAACATCAAGAGCTTCTGATTCCTCAATGTTTATACCGCCCATAATTACAGATGAGGCAGCGTGATCGGGCATTTATCGATGCGTAAGCATGCTGCATTGGGTCTTTTGACAGTTGAAATCGACACTGTTTTCGTGACCCCTTTGCGATATTTTCGTAGGGTCACTATTCAATGAATCATTCCAGCCTCAGCGCCGCGATTATGGATGATGTTTTTCTACCACTTAATGCTATGAGTGACAAATACTGTTGTCATCTGCAAAAGTGTGGGTAGGTTTAGAAGTTAGACATAGGAGGTCATTAAAAAGGACTAGAAATAGGGTAGAAGAACGAATGGAGGCTTTCGGTACTCCTAAATTTATGTTGAACTCGTTAGATGAGATCCGGTCTATAACAACTCTTATAGCGCGATCTCTGGGAAAGCTCGATATAAGTCGAGAGAAGATATCACCGACACCAAAGGCAATAAATTTGGACAGAAGTGCCCCATGCCACACGCTATATAAATATATATATATATATAGAGCCATTTTTCCGAGAAGAAGGCCAATAGGTCGGCCGTAGAGCGTCCTTGTTGAATTCTAGATATTTCATTAGGTGGAAGTTCACCATACTTTCCATCACTTTGGAAATCACGCAACAGATTGCAATTGGACGATAATTTTCAGGGTTGTTTGTCTCACCATTTTGGAGATCGGCGTTACATTTGCAACTTCCCAGCACGACGGAAATTCGCCTCGATGATATAGGGTACTGAAAAGGATTGCCAGAGGACGTGATCACGTCGAAGAACACTGATTCAAGACCAGTGCCGGAATTCCATCCGGCCCAGGATACTTGTTTATGTTGAGTTGTGCTAAAACCCTTCTAACTGCACGAGCTCGAAAGTATATCTTTGGCATAGTTACGAATAGACTCTCGAGAGCGGTCAGTGGTTGATTGCTTTCCGGCAAGTGAGAGTTACTTGCAAACATTCCAGCTAGAAGTTTAACTTTTTCAACCGGATCAGTGAATAATTGGTCATCCTTTAAAAGAGCCGGAATATAGAAACTAGAATTTCCTTCATTTATCAAAAAGGAATTCTGTGCCTTCCAATCATGAAGTTTTTGGAGTGCAAAATTTATTACTGCTTCTAGGAAGTCAGGAAAATCTCGACTGTTCTTAAATAATAGTAGAATATCATCGACAAAAATTGCGGGTTTTAATATGTCAGAGTCAATACAATCCACAGAGTTATTCACTAGATGAAAGAAAAAAGTACAATTACATTGACTTTATCATCCCTGATACATATTAGTATTTTTAAAGTGAAAAAATAATTAATTTGTCAATACTATTTTGTTTATCCTATTCAGACTCCAAAGAATAATAACATATAAAAGATATGCTGTTTGATTGCCAACAGCAGCAAATTTGGCAAAATGTTTCTGGTATGCATACCAACATATTTGAAATCTACTTCTATTTTTTTCTTTTTTTTTTAAATATGTGTTGTTTTTAGAGTTGGTCTTTCAATTTTTTCTAAATATTAAACACTTTCGGCGCCTAAATAAATTGCATTTTCTCCATACGATAGAAACTGAAGTATCGAACGGCACAAATCTCAAATTACGATACATTTATTCGCTATCGAATGCCAAGACACCAAACTAAGAAATGGAAGCATTTGGTTCGATATAGAATGAGGTGATTAGACCTTGGTTTAGAAATTTTCCAAATACCTTCCAAATCGTACAGTTAACAGCCTTAGTTGAATATCAAATGATTTAAAATCTATAAACGAATTTAGAAAGAAGAAAATTCTTGAAATACTCGTACTTAGAAAATATCTAAACAAGATTGCTGTTGTAATCGACAATACATACCAGAAAAATAGTGTTACATGCCATTAATTTTTGTGACACAGTGGAATGTATGTATAGAAATAAACTTTTGTGAATACCCTCGTATGTAGTATGTATTATATATTCATTTATGTAATTAAATTTATTTTAAACATCATTACTCCCCAGTTCGTTTTACATCATGCGTGCATAACTTGAAATCTATGCAAATTAAATGGGATGTTTATTATCTTTTAGGACATCTCCTCCTTTCACTGTTTATTCTCTTTTTCCAAAATGTAAATAAAAATATTCAAAATGGCGCATGATAGAGATCAGAAGATGAGTTGGTATAAAAATTTATAGAAAACGAATAGCACCCAAATTAAAGTTCTTTTTTTTTTGTAGTGAGAAATAATATTACGAAGAAATCGCCTTAAAATAAATTCTTGCCAATTAATAATATTTCAATGGATTCCAGAGTCGCATTATGCTCAGTGCCGCAGTAGCAATTGTAAGCACTCTCTGCTAAATAAAATGTTTCGCCCTTGTATACATAGTTTTATAAAATTTTCATTTTATTTTTTTAAATATTCTTAGATTCAAAACTTAAATATGTATTTACACAAAAGAAAATTATTCAAACTGTTTTATAAACATGTGTATATTAAATATTTATTAACTTAACTTTAACTAAATTAAATAATGTTTGTTTTTTTTTTTGTTTTTTAGTTGTTCAAATTTCCAATTTATTCATACTCATTATTTTTTAATTATAAATAGTCTCTCAGCATTCTTGAGACAATCTGGCAAAAGTTTTACATTATGAATATATAATATATTTGGATATAACATAAGAAGATAAAAAATTATTATTATAAATTAAATTGAAATTTAATGTTTAAGTTAAAAATAAATTTTTATAATAAGAAATAACAAAAATAAAGAGGAAAAAAAAAAGTTAAAAACTATAATTAAATTTCTTTCATGAAAGAAGCATATCAATACTTTGCAGCAAATATTGTTTCTATCTGTTTTTAAAAATGGAAATAGAGCCCGCGTTCTTAATACATAGTGGCAAATTATTGTATAGCAAACTACCATTATATTCGATTATTTGCTTCGTGGTTTCTAAGCGGCGCCTTACTGTTTGTATATTGGCACTATTCCTTGTATTGACGTTATGCAATTGAATTGCATGAAATCCAATATTGTTAAGAACTTTGTATACATATACAAGTACTTGAATAAATAGAATAAAGAGGACAAATTATTTTCTTATTATATGTAATATTATAAAATAATAACTTGTAAAAACTCTGATTTTCTTTATGCAGATATTCTCTAAACTAAATAAATATTTAGCACAGTTTCACAGAATGAAATGACCATCGTTTCTGGGATATTCCAGGTCCCCACATAAAATTTCTTAGGAATGTGTGTGGTTGTTAGTGATACCACTTAACAAACAATGTTTATAAAAAATATTAAATATGTACATAAAAACAATGTAAATTTCAGATAACGTGCTTTAATCAAACTTAAAATGTAATTTTGCTTGTATTTATAAAATAACAATACATAAAACAAATATGCTATTGGAAAATGCAAAAAATCGTTTGCGACCACCTTTCCCAAAAAAAGGCAATCAATATTGCATCATTTTGGCTTTTTGGCGCATCATTTTGGTTTTTTGATGACCTCGGATCGTTGGCGCCTCTGGGCTGCAGCCAATTAGACCTTTTAGTTCCAGCACAATGCATCGCATGTGTAGAGGTTATCTCCTGAGTGCTGGTCCAGCTAATGTCATATAAAGCCGTAAGCTGTAATATATAATGTTCTCTCTTTTGGATTCCTTTCCATCCTTGTGGTTTACCTGCACTTTTACTACAATTTCGTTTTTCTAATTAGTTTTAAACTATTGAAGAAAAACATGCTGTCAATTTTAATACAACATTACACAAATGTGTTGCTTTTAGTTATAAAAATTGCTGAACATGCACTTAATTAATGTAACAATATTTTTGTAAGTAAATTTACTGTAATACTCATCAATGCATTCTGGTCCCAAATCAATTTTTGGCAGAAATTAATAAAATAATTTGAGAAAATTTATTTATTAGAAATACTTTAATAATGACAATACTCCTACGAATCAAGAGTGATAAAAGTGAAAACAATATATGACTGCACTCACAGCGAGTTAAATTTCTAAAGTTAAAAGTTAAAATCAGTAAAGTTAAAAACAAAAGTTTTTGAAAAATTTGTTAATACTTATTTTTTTACCTTTTTTATATTAAGAACAAGCTCAAAAGTTCGTCTTAATTTTTATTTTTTATGTACTTCGAAGGAAATTTTTATTATTTATAAAATTTTTTTTCTCTTTGAAATTAATATCAAAATTTTTTAACATAACATGTTTCATAAAAATTGTGTAAAGAATATGATTCAAAATATTTTAAATTTTATACAACATTAACTCCCGGCAGGGAGTTTCTGCCACATAAGCGTTGTTTGGCTCAAAAATAATTTTCTCTGTAATGCGTTATGAACAGGGTTTCTAAAACAAGTTCCCGGATTTCATTAGAGCATATTCCATTATAGTAACGATAGATCAACGAAACACACCCCACTATTGCTCAATAGAAAAAAGTTTCTGCGCCCTCTCCTGTACTCGGACGATTAACTTCAAAATAGTCTTTGAAGCACCGGACCACACATGAGAGTTGTATTTTATCTTATCTCGGATGAAAGCGGTATAAATAGTAAGGAGATCAGATGGTGTGAAGTATGTCTTAAACAGTCTTAAAACATACATATACATATATATATATAAAATTTGGATAAAAGTATTTTGAGGCAAGCAAAATCGTAATATTTTAATTTTATTTTAGTTTTCACTTGACCGACATGAAATGCTTTCAATTTGGCAAGCAAAAAAAAGACAAAATTAAAGTTTGGTAGAATGGGTCCTGAAAAAGTTAAGATATGTTGATTACTTTTCGTGAGAAAAATCTAAAATGCACAGAAAGGCTCTGATTAATGCCAGAAAAGCGTCTTATGAAGTTTCCTTTACGATTAAGAGATTTTCTTATCTCGGCTTATGATCTTCTGTCAAAAGTCGACAGAAATATAGTCCGTTTCTTTTCTCGAATTATATGTTTTCTAAAAAATATTTATGTTTAAATTATTTTGCACTGTACTGTGTGCATGTCATTCTATTTTTTCCTTGACTTTTAATAAATACTAAATTAAATTAGTGCGCTACACTGCCCACAAAAATTTTTTAATAAAATTTATTTCAATTTCACTATAAATTTTTTATTATTTATTCCCGCATAAAAATATATATATATAATATAAGGTGTACAAATGAGTTAGCGTAAACTATAATGAAAAAGAATATAAATAATAAACCAAATATATTGCAACGTTTGCTAAAGTAAAAAGGAAGGAAATTAATAAATAAAAATATTGCAAGTTTTGCTGAATTAATTAAACATTGGTAAAATTGTTAAAAAGATAGCAATAACCAAAACAAGTCGCAACGTTGCGACTTTTAATAAGCATTTGCAACATGAATTTTTTGATAATTGCAATTGGGTCTACCAAGACGATATTACTTGTAAAAGTTGCAATTGTAACAACACTTTAATAAAATTATCGAGAAATCCAAATCACGCCGCATTTAGTAATAAGCTAGAATAAGTATAAATGAAACTAATTGTAAAATTGTTTTAAGTTCAGTTTTAACTTCAATAAAGCGCGGTCACGCTGTCCGCAAAAGTTTTTTTTTTTTATTAATTTCCATATTAAGGAAATTAATAACTTATGTACATACATATTTAAGTATGGCTTCAGATTAATTCCGTTTTTATTTACTTCGTCCGTATTTACACCTTGAATAAACGCTGCGTTTTTTCTGAAAAAATATTAATTTTACACTGTTGTATGAATACATACAACATAGATTTTAAAGGATAATTAATTCAATTCGTAATTCTAATTCAAAATATTTCCATACAAAAGTTTTTTTCTTGAGTATAAAAGCTGACAACACTTCGAATCCGATCACTATCAAGCAAAAAGTTGCACGCAAAAGTTGCGGCGTTTATTGCAAGGTGTAAATATGCTCTTAAAGTGAGAGAAAACGCTCTTGATATTTGTTTCACTCAATTTTTCCATCGTTTTTATTTTTGCAAAAATCCGTAAAGCAAATTTAAATCTTTTTTTACTTGAATCTAAAGCATTAAACACGTTCGCGCCTTCAGGATGTTAAAATTAAAATCCATGCATTTATATAAGAACGATTATTTTGACGGCAACACGGCTTCAGGTTGTTGTCCATGTTGATTTTGTCCTAGTAGTCAAATTAAACTGATTTCTATTTTTGTTGTCTACAAAACAAGAACAGTGTTGAAAATATAAACAGAAAAGTAACTAAATAACAGCTTAAAATAAGGCAACACATCGATTTTAATGAAGCTTATCCAAATGGATCCAAATTTCCGTACGTGGTATGAAACTTAAAAATATGAAAAAAATTACGTCATATTCCTACTAAACCGATCTGAATAAAATTTATGGTGGTTTCTTTGCTAAAAAAGAATGTATCATAAGTGTTACTTGTGATGTGGCAACATAGTTAAATGTTCATTTTTAAGAAGTATCGCATATTTTATGTTTACAAAAGAACAAATGTTTCGACATAAAACAATAAAGTAGAACTACCTTTTTTTTTTGTTGTTTTCGTAACAATAAATTTAAAATACAGAAACTACATAATTACCAAGAACTAAAAAACAAATTGTTTTTATAGATACTATAAGAAAACCAGATTTTAATATAGTGCAGCATGAATGCCACTCGTTGCACTTTTAAAATAGCACATATTTAAGAAAAGAGCTTGAAGAAATCTAATAGGCAGAACACACGAGAAGATTGTGCACATTTGTGCGGAAAAATTTTTAAAACCATATAGATGTTTTAAAAATTGGCCCTGTAGTACGTGTGTATAAGGGATTACTAAAAACGTAGTTGCCTATTAATATCATCATGATAATTCTGTAATATTTCTCACCGGTACAAAGGCCGCATTACACGAAAATTTTTTTTTTTAAATCAACATTTTTGGAATTTCTCTGATGACGGAAATGCCCTGAATGGAAATTTGTGCAAGTTCCATTGTGACTTTTTGAAATAATAAAACAGCCTATAATATTTTTTTTTTGTTTTGTTTGTTTTTAGTTGAACTTTTATGTTAATACGTTTTGTAACGTTTTTATTTCTTCTAATAATGCCATCTTAAAAACTAAACATTTTCATTAATTAGCCTGGAGCAGAGTGTAAAACATACATATGTATGTAATAATTAAATAAATAGTTCCTAAAATAATGACTCGATTGTAAGAGATTCTCGTTTTACACATTTCCCATAAATCATATTAATTATAATAGAAATGACTAACTAAAATTAATAAAACAAAATACTTATACACCACAAGTAATATTTGTATAACATTATTTAATTTAATCGATTTTAAAAAGATGCAATTTATTTACAAATATATGTATTTTTTATTACATTCTCAATAGATACACACACATACAATAAATACATATATGAATTGAATTTTTATAACCGGATATAAATTCTTTAATTCGCACAGATAGAGAGGTTTTTAAGTTAATAAAACATATTCAAATAATGAAATTGATAGCAAATAGATATTACTCGTATTTAAAATTAAACATAAAAATGGGTGGGGGAGAGGGAGAGGGAAATAGGGGACAATAAGTGACTGAGGAAAATTCTATAAATATTTCAATTACGCTATAACTAGAGATCAACTTTAGTTTATTATTAGATATCATATACATATAAATATATATGAATACATATGTATATTTCTTTTCATTTATATATCTGTAGAGGAGTTGAATGAAACCTTTAGATTGTAATAAGATATTTTAAATTTCGTCTGTGTTTCTCTTAAAGAGTCAACCTAATCTCAAAATAGGCCATTGAGTGCCTGTACCGCTGTTCCCAGAGTTGTGCTAGTCATAAGGGCTTTCTCGCGTTGTAATACTTCCATCTCCGCTGGATGGTGGTCGTGGGGATTAAAATACACTTCAGCGGGATTTGCTGTGGCCGCTGTTCTGCTCGTTGTAGCGGATGCTGTTTGATATTCAGTGTGAGTTTCAACTGTGAGCAGTTGTTGAGGCATTGAAGCTGCCGCTGCAGCTGCTACAAACTGCAGTCAATCAATTAAAATACTTTTGGAAGTATTATGATGTGCTGAGGAGGCATTGGGCATGCTAGCGTAATGGGGGGAGAGACGACTGTGGACCGTTGTAGCCAATGAATCTGCATAGTATCTATGTCAAAAGACTTTTGCTATGAAGGGTACATTTTCCATGGCGGTAACGGCTGCTGCGGCGGCCGACAAACGTTGGTGATTCGCTTGGGAAAGATGCTGAGCATGGGTGGGGTTTAAATGGGCTGCCGCAGCTGCTGCCGAAGGTGCATGCGCTGTCGTAGATGATTGAGCAAAATTTATAAAGGCTGAACTACCGCCATAATCAGTGGCAGTTCTAAAATTTGTAACCGAGGGTTGATTTAAATTGAGCGCCGTTGGTACATAATTGAGCGAATGGCTGGTGTATTGCGAAGAAGTGTGCCAAGCTGAACTGCTGCCTTCATTGCTGGACAATGGTGGAGTTGTCACATTTATGGGTGGCGACAAAGAACCATCCGACGAGTTCGAATTCAATTGACTATTGTGGAATTCTATGGAAGCTTCTCTTCTGGTGTATTCTCTACGTCTCTCCAAACGATCATTGGTGCTTTCATCATCCAATTGGAGACTGCTGCCTCCAATATCATGCAATTTTCGCATGTGTTTCTTCAAGTCAAAGTTGCGGCAGAAACCCTTATGACACACCCTGCATGTGTATGGTTTTTTATCGTTGTGTGTGTGCATGTGGAACGTCAAATTGTAGACTTGGTGGAAGGCTTTATTGCATATATTGCACTTGTATGCCTTTTCTCCGCTATGAGTGAGTTTGTGATTTTTGTAATTTCCCTTTTGATGAAAACCTTTGCCGCAGAATTCGCAGACAAAGGGTTTATAGCCGGCGTGAATTCTGGTGTGTGTGTTTAGTGTAGAGGAACGATTAAAGGCTTTGCCACATGTCTGGCATTTGTGAGGCTTTTCGGAAGTGTGTATGATTTTATGACGACATAAAGTGGAAGCTTGTCTGAAACCTTTACCACACACTTTGCACACAAAAGGTCGGGCTCCTGTATGTACTGGCATGTGTCTTGTAAGATTGTAGTGGGCATTAAAAACCTTGCCGCATTCCAGGCAGGAAAAAGTTTTTTGTTTAGCGCCATTAGTGGAATTTGGACTGTCATCTAAAGAACTGGGTGAATCGGCGCGGACACGTTGTGGTTCGGGTGGCGAGCAAGGATCACTAATAGACGAGGGCGTGTTGTTATGACTAGAGGCGGGAGAATGTTTGCGTTTGTTGGGGTGAAAATTTGTTGGAGCGCGAGATGTTTCTTTCGACTTGTGACTTACAGGAGATTTTTCCAAAGACTGGGGTAGCTGGGTATGCGATGCCGCCAAAACCTGATGATGAGCGGCTTGAGCTGCTGCTGCGGCCGCGGCAGCTGCTGCCAAATGATGACTAGAGGTGGGTTGAGTAAGTTGTCTTCTCAGTGTTTGACTATGCAACGAACTGAGCGATGCCGTAAAACTACTCAAATGAGCGGCAGTTGCTGTGTTGCTGGCCAAAAGACTTTGTTGTTGAGCAGCAGTTAAAGCAGCATATTGAGCAGCTGCAGCAGCGCACATCAATTGATTTGGCGCTGCGTAATACAACAACGGATATTGGGTTAACAATTCCTGATGGCGAGTAGAAACAAATTGTTGCACTGAAGCCGGGGAGGGGCCACTAGTAGCAGCATTAGAGGCTGGCACATATTTTTTAAAGGCTGAGTCATAACTATCAGCAGCGTTATTGGGCTTTGTATTAATAATGAGTTCACAATCATCGCCGGTGACCTCAATGGGACTGCAAGAACGTTCTGCCTCTGCATGCACAGATTGCGAGAATTGGGTACGTTGATCTGGTTCCATAATTTTTGCTATGGAAAATTTCAGAGGGCAGTTGCGGGAACTCAATGGTGTCGTTGAAGTCGAAGACGTTGCAGGCTCTGGTGACTTTTGGCCGGCAGCACATTCCATGGTGGGACTTTTTGAAGGAGGCATTGTTACAGCTAAAATGCCTGATGGACTGCTGGGTTGCATGCCACAAGGACTCTAAAAGTAAAATAAAAAGTAAAACCAAAATGTTATCACGCATATCAAGCTGGTACTTAAGTGAGTCTTTTTAAAGAAAATCAAAAAGTTAAAAATCAGTCAACCATCAATAATTCACAGTTAAATAAATAGTCCAAAAACCAAAACAATTAATTCAACTCGTTGACACACCTCCTGCTTTCAAGAAAACTTTCCCGACGGCGGGATGCCCAAAAAGGGTTGCCATAATTAAAACAGATTTTGCATTACAATAAATTTATTTTAATTTCAACAAACTGCTGCTGTTTTATTTAATGCAAACAAAGCGCGTGTTTTGCCTAAAAATGCTTTTGTTTGGCGTTCATATAAATAAAAGCCTTGAGTGATTTTCAATCAAATAAATCATCGGGAATTTGAACAAGAAATTTAACCCGTGCGGTTTTAAATTAAAAATTATTGCTTCTACATACACTTGAGTGCACTTTCGTGTTATTTTGCATGCACATCTCAACCACTTATTCGACAATTTGCATTCCGTTTAATTGTTCACCAAAGAAAAATAATGAAATTTTTTTGTTTAAATAAGAGCTCGAAAATTACAAAAAACATATTGTTTTCTTCACTAATAAATGAAAAATGCTTAAAAATTTATAATTATTTTGGCGCAATTACATTTGCTGGTTGAGTATATTTTTGTGTGATTTTTTATGCGGTTTCGAGTATTGTGATTTTTTATGAATTTATTCACACTTGACTGCAAGTGTGTAGGTCTTCCTTTATGATAATTCTCTGGTTTATTTGTTAAAACTTAAAGACTTCCTACTGGTGAAGTGTCACATATAATTCGCCACATCCGTTTTATGTTTCCGTTACGTACGTTCGTTCCATGACTTCTTTTCCACTTCAAGTGAGCCATTTATTTACTTATTATTATTGGAGTCATGTTGTTAAATGTAGTTTAATGCATGATTTAGGCAACTTTAATTTTAGATACAGGCATATTCATGATTCTATAAACTAATTAACTCGATTTAGCACTTGATTAATTTATGTTTCCATCAGGGAATTTCTGATGACCAATATATTTTATAGGTTAATAAATAATTTGACATGTTGAGGAAATATTCTTCAATTAGTGTATGTATGTATGTACGTTTATATATGTAAATATTAATTACAGTGTACTTTAATATATGCAAATAGAAGTTATTTATATTAAAAACTAGATTAACCCGGTGGTTTTCGCTACACCACACCAACTTATTCAATCTCTCCCACTTTTGTATAGATATTGTCACGGTAACCAAGCCATCAGCACCAAATTTGGATACTTTCATTGTTATATTTTTTTGTTATGTGGGACCACGAGATGACCCCCACATATGCGATGCATTGTACTGGAATTTGTGGAAAGGGAGGGAGAAATGACAGAAGGTGAAGCTTAACTATCTTAGAACTCCGCTTTTGCACGTTCTATGTTTATAACGCTTTCGAAGCGCCTCTGATGTCAAGGAGACATATTACATTTTGAAGCTTCGTTTTAATAGCCATTTTTAGTAATTATTTTACTTCGCCGGTGCTACACAATACCGACCAATTCCTTTTCTTCTCAAAAATTCCTTTAATTTGATACCCATTCATGAAAGTAGGTAAAATATAGACGTCCGCCATTTGAGGGCGTCCACCAGATTTACAGAGATTTTATTATATTTTATGTTTCCTATATAATCGGGGTGTATGAAAATAATAAAAAATGTACATCAATGTACAATGTACAATTTTCGAATGTTCGAATTTCGGAAAAATAAGAAAGACCATTCGAAACTTTTCTAGAAGAACTGATAACGGGAAAACGCTTTGTTCTCTGTGGAATTCTTTTGGAGATATATGGTTGCAAATAGAGGTACAAAAATTTAGTTCGTGTCCGTTTTACCAACTAAAAGTACAAATATATATGGAAAAAGTACCAAACAAATGGCCACTTATTTTTCAGCAGCATGCGCCATTTTCATTCTATCTGTTTTAGTTTCTACGATATTAGGTTATCGATTTTACTCGTTTTCCCCCTTTTTTATCCCCTTAGAATGAGAATATTCAAAAATGCCTTCTTAGTGGATCTAAACATCGAAAGAGGAGTCTACACACCGAATTTCAACCCTCTATGTTTAGCGGTTGGATGCACCCTGGGAAGAACATCAATTACACTTGAAAAATTTTCGAACTTTTCCCTGAAATTTTAAAATTATTTTTTATACAAACCATCTCCTGAAAGTTTTAATCGTACCAAAAAAATTTCATTTACCCGATCCAGCCGTTCTCAAGTGATGCGATTACTTGCATGGACCATTTCTTCTTATATGTATATGTACGTATATAGATATTTGTTTACTTTAAAGCTATAACCAAATTTTTAACATAGCACCATAAAGTAGGTAATATTGTTTTATTAACGGAAAATTTAAGATCTCAAGCTCAATTAAATAAACTATAATTCAACAAGAAAAAAATCGAAAAAAAAATTAGAAGGAATATATTAACGAAAAATATTATCTTGGGTTATTTTGCAAACAAAAACCTCAAGCAGTAAATTCATTTTCCAATTTCAGACAAAAAAATGTTTTAACAAGTTATTTAATTTCATATACGGCTTTTTCCTTTCTCAACAGAACGCATTTGGCTGGAGAACATGGTGTTTCAACAGGATGAGGCAACGCCCAATCGCCAAATCTTTATGCTCTTTTTCCCCACTCTTTGTCACGACCCTTATGGGGCTCGATTAATACTCGTATTTTTCAAAAAATTTGTTTTGGTAACAGTAGACATGCATTGTACACTAAGAGCTTTAAAACAAATCTAAATTGGCCTTTGTAGCTGCGATAGAACCGAAGATATTGTATTTCGAAGTTAAAAAGTGTAATGAATTGGGATTTTTTGGGGAAATTGAGGCCTATGCATTGTCGGCCCCTGTAAACATATCAGGCTAAAAATTTCCATTTTGTGGTTTCAGAGCAAGAATAACAAATATACAAAATTTTATTGACATCGGAGGCAGACTAGAAAATTCATGTTTGGTTGGAGTTGGAATTATCCACATGTCAACTTTGATGTCCCTTGGTGGGAGTTAGGTTTTGATTTTAGACCCATACTTTCTCCTGTTAGTTTTCCTAGAATTTTGTGCAGATTACGATTTTGCTATACGCCTGTCGCGTTTTTTCTCACCCGAACAAATTGACCCAAACTAATGTACATGTATGTAATTTGACAGCATTTCGAATGAAATATTGAACAGAGTACCAGGCTAATGTCAACAATCATCAGACTCTTGAACTTTAGAATATCTGTCGGAAATGCGGGAAGGAAAATGCTAGAAATCAGATCAGTGTGACCATCAATTCTGCCGGCGGCCAGTTGGCCGATATCATTTTCCCTATTTAATGAAATAAATTTTAAATCGAATAATTATAATGCAAAAACAGAACTCAAGTTTTTCATTTGAGAAACCGTTAAATTTATGCGTCACTTTGAATAATGGAAAAAGAAAAACCAACAATATTGTATATCGTTAGGTGAAATGCACGAAAATTATAAGTTAAAGAGCGTGTAGATTTGCTAACTGAATATATAGATACGTACATATGTATATCCTGCGAAGTTTTTATTGCACATTCTGCACAAATATTAGTCTTTTGCTGTTTTTTGACTAATGAATCACATTGGAATTTCTGGGCGTTTTCGAATCTTGCCAAAGCTCTAACGCACTTAATTTTTCTTGTATTGTTCAAATTTTTAAGAACAGCTTAAATATATTATAAGAGAAATATTTACCAAGTGTAAAGAGTTCAACTATATGAAGAGAAGTATCAAAGCGTCAAATGGGTGGCTGTAAAAAAAATCTAAATTTTCGACATAGAATTTACATTTCCAACTTAAAATCTTTAATATGTTGCTCAATTAGCGGATTATGTACGACTTCTGCGATTTTGAATTTTGTTTTGCACTTTTTCTTGCTTAGAGTTTTTTTAATGGAATTCAGCACATAAATATAAAAGTTTCGTTTTTACTATTTGCTGTTTCTTTCTATCAATTCTATATCAATAAAATTAAAGAAAAATTAAGTGTCATAAGGGCTCAAGGACTGTCATCTTTATTAACAGCAAATAAACTCACAAATTGTTTATATGTGCATTTTTTTGAGGACATTTTCTCCTCAAATCACTGCGTAAGCTGCTATCAAACTAAATGACGCATATTTCGACAGAAGTCAACTGACAGATGCTTGTTGACAGAAGCAGTGTTGCCCTTTCAGTGAAAAGGCGGGACATTCAAAAAGTCACTTAGTTATGACCCACTCTCGAGAAGCAACTGCGATAACTAAACTGCGATAACTAAATACAACAAAATAAAATAAACTAACAGATCTCGCAAGTAAATTAAATTAAAAAAATCGAAACAATTTAGGCACACACAGAAAAAAAAAACATTATAAAATTGTCAATAGCCGACATCAATTCGACAACAAAACGTGATTAATATTTTGATATATATTTTTATATATTTAATAAATTAATATTGGAAACTAAAAAAAAAAACAAGAACAATAAAATAAACTTTGTCTTCGGAATGAGAAATGTGCACTATCGAAGTAAGAACATGTTGTCAAAAATCCTGGTTTAGCAACATAAAAACAATTGTTAGTTGAAAGTTTGATACCATTCGTTGTCAATCTTTTTATATCAGAATTTTGCTCTGCACCTTTTGAGTAAACAAAAGAAATATATTTTTTTTTATCTTGGACCAGCACTCAGGAGATGACCCCTACACATGCGATGCATTGTGCTGCGACTATAAGAAAGGTGGTAGTAGGAGAAATGATAGGAGGTGAATCTTCACTATCTTACAACACTGCTTTTTGCACGTTATTTGTTTTTACAGCAGTGTTGTAGTGTCTCTGTTAAGGAGACTTATTAAATTTTGAAGCTTCGTATTTAGTAGCCATTTTTAGTAATTGTTTTATTTCTGAAACTACTATTACTACTACTACTGAAACCATTCGACAACAACTGACACAAAGCCACAGAAATGCACATCAGAAAAAATGCGAGATGTTTTTATAAGTCAGAAACTGGAGTTGAACTCAGGAAAATTTTTCGTTTTGTAGTCAACGTGCAGACTACTTCGACCACCGCCACCCTTTAATTTTTCTAAGGATAAAGAATAACATTCGTTCACTTAAAATATTCTGTACATAAAAATAACTTAAATGGTACTTTAACATAAATGAAACTTTTTCCTTTAAATTTGATAAAAAGTTCATTGAAGTTTTAATGGTAAAAATTAAATGACTTCAACTCGTAAAATTAAATAAAGAACTACGACTTCCGTAAAAATATATTTTTTTCCTTCGTATCTGCTATTTTGACTACCAAATAACTAATACGTAAAAACAACTCATTTTTGCTTTGTTTTTTACAGTTCAATTGTGGAATTAAAGCAAACGAATTTTTTTTCAAACTTCAGTTAAAATTATAAATTTTTGGCTATTGTTTGGGCTATGTGTATGATTTGTAGACCTCCAACAAAATAATTGCAAAAAGCGAAGAAATTTCACATGTTTATATAAATATTCGCATAAACTATTTGAGAATAACCAAATATTTCACTGTACCCAAAAAAAACCCCAAATTTCCTGAAAATAACTGATTAACTAATTTAAACCATCAAAATTTGTTTCTCTTTTATTTCATTAATTTTACTGTATCAAAAAATTATAACATAAAGAAAGGACAATTTGAAAGCAACCGAAAATCCGTATTAATGTGTACTTAGTTCTTTAAATGAATGTCAGAATCAGTTAAAAATAAAATTATGCATTTAAATATTACTGAACGGAACACTTTTTGAATAAACCACAGTCCGTTGCTGTAATAATTTTGTAAGTGTGGCTACAAAAATTATTACTATTTTTCGATCTTCGATACAGAATTATTGGAGAACAATTTTACAGACGACCGACTTGTAGACGAATCCGAAAAATCAAATTAAATAAAAGTTTGATTTTTTTTATTAAAACAAAAGCAATTGAAAAGTCCATTTGGATAGTACTCGTATTACATATGTAGGTATAGCGTAGATGAACTAAGATCTCACATAAATAACGTAGAACTTAAAAAAAATTTTTAACAAATAAATTTTAGGCTTTTTATATCAATGTACTTTAAACTAGATACCCATCGCCATCTAAAATGCCAAATTGAGTACGATTCGCTACATCATAATATATGAACTTATTAAATGTTTTGTTACATTATTTTTCATTTTAGATGCATGTATAGTATGTACATATGTATGTATATTATCTATATAACTGTAATAGCTATCGTTCTGAAATTTTCAACACAGATTTGGGTCAACTCACATTAGGTTTTGAGCGCTTCGGAAGCGGGCACAGGTTGCTAAATGTTGCAAAAAGCATTTTTTTATTTTTAACGGATTCTGTTGAAATTTTGCATACAAATTGGATCCCGTATCTAGATATACAAAAAATTTTTCAGAAAGTGCACAACAGTATTGGCACGGGCGGGAAATTTTTTTAAATATCAAAAACACGTACGTAATACATTTTTTTAGAAGTAGTACCACGATCGGACGTATGGGACGTAATATCTGCTCTAATAAGCTATCTAAACGATTTTTATGAAATTTAAAACATGGGTTATCTGAGTCGAAAATAACTCATATGATATACATAAAAAAATAGGACCACAAGAAGACATAGGGTGATATATATTCCTCACCGAAACTATATAACTATCTATATAATAAAAACTTAAAAGATTTTCGTTGCAAAGAGCATCACGGCAGAACTGCTGGATCGATTTCCGTAATTTTTTCTGGATATTGTTTGAAATATTTTGAGGATGGGAAATAAAAATTTGGGCGTGAGCGAAGCGGAGTGTAAATGCTAGAATTCTAATAATCTCTATATAACTTTAATATTTAAAAAAAATATACAAATTTGTAGTTTCTATAATACAATAGTACGTACATGTTTAAAAAACTCAAAATTTTTAATAATTGCCATAGAAATTTTTTTTAGACAATTACAATGTCCTTGTCATATAGAAAATGTCGCCGTTTCTTTAAAATGACTTCTTCAGAACATCTATAGCTCTATTATGTATTTAAATTTTTCAGTTGCTTCGTAGTGATTATCTGCCACCAACAAATTTCTGGTTGGAGGCTGGCAGCGCCATTGAAGTTGGTTGCAATACGTAATAGAACTAACAAAATGCTCATAAATAATATAAAAACCAAGGCAAATTCATTACCAGGTAAACTCCCTAGCAAATTCGCCCGTCAGCTGATACAAGAATTTGTAACGTATTTTTTAGCCCAACGTCAAAGTTTTCTTACTTTTGTGAGAAAGTTAAGAAATCTGGTTGTAAATAATTTAATAATTATAATAATATAATACTATAATAATAAGAATGCAAAATATATTACTTTTTGTATGAATTAATTTAATTTGAACTCATATTAACTCGTTCAACTAATTTAACACGTTCTTATTAGGTTATTTTACATTTAACAAAAAAAATTTGACGTTTGGACAAAAAGCGAATTGACGAATACGCCTTGCGACAACCTTGTATTAATAAACCTTGATAAAAATAATTATTAAATAACAAAACCTATTCAAATACACATCCATATACCTATGTATACATGGAAAACATGAAGCCTTGATTTCAAATTGAGAATGATTTGAAATGAAAACTTTTCTCAAACGACAAACGTTTTAAAATGACTTGAAAATAATTTGAAAAATATTGTAACAAAACTGGAAAATTATTTTAAAATTTATTCTCAACTTACTTTCAAACCTCATTCTCAAACGTTTTTCAAATGTAGATTGTAATGAAATGTGAAACATATGAATATGAAATACAACATTCGCTTTGTAAACAATAAGTTTACTTTCTTCACTTTCGCGTTTTATTATTGACGTTCTTATTCATAATAATCAATTCTCTACGCACACACAAAAATACTTTTTTCACAAGCAAACCATTAATTTGTAATATTTTTTAGTTGTAATAAATAATTTAAAAATAATTTTTCCCTTTAAATAGTGCTTCCACGTTTATGAGAATAACACTTGACAACAAATTGAAAAATACTGATTTTTCTAATATTAATAGGTATTCAAATAATTATGAATTTGAATTCAAGTGTTAACCTCAAACTTTTGATAAAGCTACCTTATTTCAAAAGTTTGACTTCGTGTTTTTCTGGAAATTAATATAAATAAAATATAATTTTTCATTTGCACACATATTTTTCCTTCGATTTCTGTTTGAAATTCTGAGCTAAATTATCATTGTATGTTTAAAATTTATCCTGCGTTCAATTGGAACGTTTATAATCTGTATATAACGCCCATTATAATTATTATCAGTTTGAATAATAGTTTTTTATATAAAATATAAGATCTATAAAGTTAAAGAATATTTTTAAATTGATATTTCACCAATCTTTAAACGAAAATTCACCGGAAATGTATTTAAAAAAAATTTTTTATAAATAAAACCTGCTTACGGTTTTTGGTAAAAATTTTGCAAACAGAAATAACCTGTCATATTCATATAACATAATTAATTAAAAAAAACCTTATTGGTATAAATATTTTTTTTTTTATTTTGCTAATAAATTAGAATTAAGTGAAGAGGAACTATATTATTTTAATTTGAAATTGTAAAAAATAGTAAAATGGCAAATTTTGAATTTGAAAATGTTGAATTTTAATGTGGGCAGAAGTTTCTTAAATCTCAATCAATTTATATTCGAAAATACTTCTGTAGAGCTGGAAGTGATATATGATTTAATGTTAAGCGTATTTTAATTACGATAAAATATTTTGAATAGCGGACATTTAGAATTTTAAGGATTTATTTTTGAAGCCGACGGTAGGGAAAACTCTATTTCATTAATTTTTCTATATCATCCTTCTATCAATTAAAAAACTAAATTATAGACTTTTTTTTATAAAAATACATTTTGCAGTTAGTAAAGCAAATACGTACAAAGTAGACCATATTTGGTTGCACGTTCCAAGTTTATATCCAATTCTCTTTTTCTTGGCGATGTGTTTATCAAATAAAAATTAACTTGAAACTATAGGAAAATATTTTTTTAACACAAAGAACTTGTCTTAAATAATGTTACACTTCTTTTGTATGAAACTTTAACATGCATATTTCAAAATAAAACACTTGTTCTCAACTGGGCGTTTAATTTTATATTCGTTTTATTTAAACAGAATTTTGATAACGTTTATTATGCACAACGTATTTTAATCTGTTTGTCTGTTCATTTGCCTTTTTATTGGAAAAATTGTTAAATGCGTATTTGTTTTACACGTTTGTACGGTTTAGATACGAATGATGAGCACTGTTTGCAAAGTATGATTAAAAGTTCATGCCAAATAAACCCCCTGTAAAGCAAAATTTTAGGGGATGATTTCTTGTAGTTGTCAAAAGAGCAAAAGCAAAAAATCAAAAAATCAAAATGCACAAGCAAAAATCAAACAAAATCCATATAAAAAAAGAGAAACACCCTTTCAGCTAGAGCAAAGTTCATAATTAATGCAAGAAAGAGAGAGTTGCATGTGAAAAAAAATGGAATGACAAAAATCCTTTTGTAAAATGTTAGGGATAGGAAAAGGATGCAGAATACATAGTGAGAGACAGAGAAAAGGATAAATTTTACTTAAGCTCTTTGCTTTTGTTGTTGGAAAAGTGTTGGCAGCGTACAAGGTAGAGTTGTAAATATAAATTTATTATTTACAGTTATGAATGAATTTGTGTTCAGAAAGAAAAAAATTATTATGATGATAATGACGTACACGTATGCATGTACGGTAATGATAATAATAACAATAATGATATTTATGATGTTTAAAGAGACAAACACGCCCTCTTTAAATATTTATGAATCCCTTTTGTATTGATAAAAAGTTAGAAAGAGAAAGGAGTATATGAGTTTGCTGTTATATGAAAATGAACATCATTTTGTTTTTATCCCATACACACAGCCCCACCACACACATACACATAACAATAACATTTTACTTTGGAAAATAAAATATGTACTCTGAACGTATAGGTGCACATAAATGGAAAAATTTATTAATTATTTAACCTCTCTCCCCCAAAAATGGACTCCCACAAAGGATACTACCATCTGTTGGAGTATATCCTTCAACACTTGCTCTTCTCCATGTTGATTATACTAAAATGCTCACAGAAATTTGTTTATAAAGACTTTTTGTACTTTAATAGAAATCTAGCATCTGTTTTATGGCTTTATATCTTGGTTTCTTTGATTGTGTGTTGATAGCTTAAGGTATTATTTAGCTTGTGGCACACAACCACCATCATACTAGAAGCATTAGTACTTTTCTATACATACTCATGAATGTTTGTGCATTTCTATGTAGTTAGATATGTACGTTTATTTCAAAGTGGGTTTCTTTAAGCTTTTACGTGCCTTCTTGGGTTTATTGTTGAGTGCGACAATTCTTCAACTTATTATCTGTATATTTCATATATATAAAATGTATATACCTATATAAGTATGTATATATATATATATATATACCGACAAGCAAATAAATTCATATTTACACATACATACGTATACTGTGAGAATATTAATGTATGTAGCAGATACCTATTTATATACATATATACAGCTATTGGCTGCTAAATAGAAACGCTCTTTTAACGTTTGTGTTACATCTGAAGTATTAATAACTTTACAAAATTTAATTCATTTAAATTTTTTTTTTTTCATTAGATTTCAATTATTGTCTGTATAATTTTTTTAAATTTATTTACAATTAGAGAACGCTTTAAACTTTAAAAAACTACAACTTAAACTTTTAAAAATTACATGAAAAAATTAAACATTAACAAGAAACAATTAAAAAGCAATTTTATGGTAAATAATTGTTTATTTTTAGCTGAAATGATGTATGATCGGTGCCTCCGTAGTCTAGTGCATGAGCATTAGTCTTATCAATATGGAAGTGCGGTGGTTGTTTCTAGAATTTGTATTGTCTTAATAAAAAAAAATAAAAAATAAAATAAAACACATTGGCAGTTATTAAAATAAAAATTATTTCTATTTACAAATATATTTAAAAACTAAAGTGAAAAACGGTAACTCTGTACTAATTTGTTCGTCGTTCGTCGTTCGTCGGCGTATGAAATAGAAATAAAGATATTGTAGATTTGTCACGCGCGACGAATTTCTTCGACGGCGCTGTTGTTTAAATTTTCATATGCACAAATGTGTTTTATTTCCGATGACAAAAACTCGCAGCGAAAAATTCGTCGTTCGCCCTAATTGTGTTAAAAATATCTCTGAGGATCCGGTAACGGTATGATTTGAATTCTTTTCCGTAGTTTTACAGCTCAACTTGATTTTTTATTTTAAAATGGGGAACGACCATCTATTGAGAAGAGGGAAGATAAATTTTTAAAACGAACAAACCCCACAAGAGGAAACAAAGATTACAAGAATGAAAGGCAATATTTGGTGTTCTCCGAGCAAAATACCTTCCATCGGACCTGAATAAACTAAATTTGCTTGCATTTGCAAAAAAAAAAAAAAAACTGTCATTAAGAATGAAATATTTTTGTTTAAATGTTGTTGACAAAACTCTCTTCTGCGATTGCGATTGATTTAGGTATTCATCAATGGCTTGTTTTGGGCCATTCTTCTATAATGTATTTATTTTAAATATTTTATAATTTAGTAGATATTTATAAATTCACGCTGTTCCTAATTACTTGTCAACAGCTGTGTTCACACAGATATGTACTATATATTATACATTTGCACTTAGTTTACGATTCTTCTCTTATGTACTTAATTGCAGACCGTTTGTTTGTATTGTGCAGTTGGTGTCCTTTTTTGTACGCCTAAGTGTATGTATGGCATTCAGCTTTTTATTGTTAACTTGGGTACTTTTTTGTTGCTTTTTTTTTTGTTTGTTTGTTCGCCGTTTTGTTAACTGCAACTTAAAAGTGGCATCAAGTTACTAAATGCGCTCTGATCTCAAATTGAGCACTGGTTAAACATTATTTTATATTCATGATGATGACGTTGATGTCAACAACTTTTTTCCTCAACGTAAAACAAATAAACAAAAATAGCAATCGCTTTTTTAGTTTAATAAATGCTAAAATGTTTATAGTTGATTTAATATTCTGTCTCTTGGCGGAATTAAACATTTTCTTTAGTATTTCTTTAAGGGCAAAAATTTACCCAAAAGAATTCAAAAACGATATGTCGGTTATTTATTCTAAAAAATAACTGAAAAATATGCAAAATAAATGCTTATGGTGAGTTTTATTTTTTGTTGAAATATTAATACAAACAGCTTAGACACTTACTACGGAAAATGGACAACTTTAGCTTAATTAATGAAAATCTCCGCAACTACCATGTATCACATGTACTAGAAGTCTGGAAAAAGGAAAAAAAAATTTTAGCATCAATGAAAGTAAAAAACTCTAACGAACTTTGGGAAAACGCCAATTCAAGCGTTGTAAAGCATGGTGATATGTAAATTCGCAGAAATGTTAAATTTACAAAAATATGAGACATCGGCATTTTAAGTCGTACTTTTAAACTGCATGCATTAGAAGTTACAGATTTTACTCCAATTTTTATTAAATCGAGTTCGCGTCATATTTCGACGTTTTGAAGTCTTAGGAGTCAATTCTGGCTATTTTGTGTGTGTGTGTGTGTGTGTGTGTGTGTGTGTATGTGTGTGTAAGTGTTTGTGAACACATCGCAATCTCATTTAAATACCGACTCAGTTCGATATACAGTAGACTCGGAAAAGAGGGAAGAAATTAATGCAAAGGCTTTTCTATCAGCCAATAGTGTACCCTTCAATCGAGATTGAAATTATACAAAACTTTTCACATACAAAAAGATTTTATTAATAATATAGTTTTACGTCCATATGCACAAAACAGTTGCTAAAGTTAAAGTGTACGTTAAAACCGGTTAGAAAATTCGTTTTTGCATTGGGATTTTATTATATGTTTTGTGGTTTCATTATACTATTACCCAGAACTAAAAATAAGAGCCCAGCTGCTGTACATACGCCGACGATCTCTCCAAAATATTCGTTTCATTATTTTGAATCCCTGATGTGGTCATGCTTTTAATGCTTTTAAGTAATGTCCCATCTTTTTCATAATTTAGCATTTCTTTTTAAATGTTAAAAAAAAACGAAGCACTAGTAACGGTTTTTTAGCAATAGAATAACTATCATATGTAGACGCATTTGCTTTATGCCCTTTCTGTGTCAAATCACATATAATTTGCGAACTTTCCTCTATCCAATACTAAATCAGAATGAAAGGTCTCTCTATAGAGTACTCAATGAAAGAATTTTTGCTGACACCTCAATCGAGTATTTCTCTCAATCGCGTGTTGCCTCTACCACGAGTCTACTGTATTTTGAAAATTAAATTTTTGGAAAATGTAACTTTGTTATTTTCCAATCTCTCTTAACTTTCCAAAGAAACGTCTATTGCTGCTAACTTGACTAAAATTGTTTTGTGTAATAACTTCAAAAGTCTTGGTCACGTGATAGTTATTCACTGGTTTTTATATACTTGGAAAATGTATTTGAACCCGAAGCCATCAAACTTTTTGCAGGAATATTTGAAAAATTAATTTAAAACAAGCATAGTTCTTATTAGTTTCGCTTAGAAGAATGTCTGTTCGCTTTTCATAAAATTGTCAAAAAAGTAACGATTTAAGTGTCGAATGGCGGGAGTTCTTTACATTCTTTTATGGATTATTAAGATGCAACGCATTTTTGGATTAAGTAGTGCATATCGCTTATTTGTTCAATAAACCTTTGCCCATTTGCTAAGTGAAAACCTAGAAACATTTTACTTCAGAAATCTACTTCTATTCTATTGGCATAGAAAAAAAATTCTCTCTTATATTTTGACTGCGATTACTTTTTATTTAATACATTTTTATTTAAGTTAAATCGTTCAGGGATTTATTTTCTTCCATTTTGCGAGTACCTCTTACTGTCCATGCGGAATTGAAATAACATTGCTCGAGTGGTACACAGTTTTTTAATGTTGCTGTTGGTTTATTTATGTTTTAATAAATTTGATTGTTTCTATTGCTGGTTGTCATGGAGAGAAAAATACGCAAATGTTATTCAATCTATGAAAATACTCAGTATAATTATGACAGGAACAACACAACTGATTGAAATGAGAATTCCATTATTATATTTTTTTTTAATGTAGAAGGGGGCAAAATAATGCTTCAACGAATACTTGGTACGATATAAATATCAGTGTAATTTAGAATTGTGTTCAATACGAGTACTCGTATGTGCAACGGTTGTTATTATTTTTAACACTACTTTAACCGACAGGTTCACAGTTGTTTAGAAATACCTCTTGAGAATACTTTCACAATCAACAAATTCTTTACCTACCTTTTAATAGAGTCGTCTTCGTTTAACTACTAAATCTAGTCAGCTTTGACCCTCAAAAAACACATCGATCGCTACCAGTTTGACAAACGTTAGCTTATTCGTTCGAGAGATACTGTTGACGAAAAATTACGAAAAAAATGGTTTTTTTTTAATAACTCCAGAAGGCTTCCTCAACTCGATTTGAGATATTCAGTGAATTTTATACCCTTGAAAAATTTATCGGAAGTGACAAACTCTGTAAGATGGTTCGAAAGAAATCAATGTCGAAAATTTGAGGGTAGCGATGGCTGCACGTTGACTACAATAACCAAAAATTTCCTGGGTTCGACCCCAGTTTCAGACTTAAATTATAAAAATAAAAACTTCGCATTTTTCTGATGTGCATTAGTGTGTCTTTGTGTGTCAGTTGTTGTCGGAAGGTTTCCGTGGCGAAGGCATAGTCACTAGTCACTGAACAATACCGGATTCAGCTGACAGCAATCCACAATCACATCAGAACGCCCTCCTTCATCGGTATTGTGGAGCACCGCGAAGTAAAATACTTACTTATTAAAAACGGCTACAGCTAAAAACGAAGCTTCAACAAAATTTAATACATCTTCTTGACATCAGAAGCGCTTCAACACCGCTGTAAAACAAGGAAGTGCAAAAGCAAACTTGTAAGATAGTGAAGCTTCACCTCCTGTCATTTCTGTAACTATCGCGCTCCACTAGTTCCAGCACAATGCAATCGTTTGAGTAGAGGTCATCTCATGAGTGCTGGTCCAAGATTAAAAAAAAAATTTAACTGATGGTGTGGAGAAAATCTTTTTTGTTAAAAGAAATTTGCTTTTCAAAATGTGTAAAGGTTTTATTAATCGGTTTCTTAATTTCGGCGATATAAAGCAAAGTGCGTTGTAAGCACCTGTTGAAAATATAATATCAGATTCTATCTGATATTTCAGAGAATTCATATTCAATTTTCATATTTTTTTACAGCTATTTGATGCTTTCATAGATTATATAAATAGGTAAGTTGTCAAAAAAAAAACCATATATATATACAAGGTGGCGCAAAATTAATCATTCCATTTTGTTTTTGAATAAATTTTATACTAATACAAAAAAAATCATTTTGAGTGGTGGAAATCTGTATTTGGACCTGTACAATTTTTTTCTGTTAAATGGAAAATATGACAGCAGCCAAGTGGCTGCCGCCAGTGTTGATACACATTTCTGCTCGTTTCATCGCATTTTCCATAACTTTCTGCAATATTTCTGGTGATAACTGTTCCTATCCCTCTCGAATATTCCCCTTAAGTGCTGTGATTGGCTGGGGTTTGTTGGAATAAGCCCTCGACTTCAACTACCCCCAAAGAAAGAAGTATGGGATGGTTAAATGTGTCCATTTTGCTGGTCATGCCACATTGCCAAAATGGGAGATTACACTACCGATCAGCAGGCATTAACGGATACTTTGTTTGTACTTTGTATGGGAACCTGTGTAAGTCGTTCACTACAATTCGCTTTAGGATCCGGTTGATATTTCTTTGTCCTCAGCAACATCAGCGGCCACAGCCGCTACATTCCCGACAGCACAACCAGTTCAGTGGCGACCACGCCCCGAAAGATTTGTTGTGGTTCCAGTCTGTTCGAGTCGAGCAGCTTAGCGGTGTAATGTTTGTCCATTTGGCGAGACACGATTATGAAATCTACGATGACATTCATGCTGAGCTAACACCACCGACCGATTATTGGTTAAAAAAATCGGCGCAATTATTCCATGCTCTTGCTGAATATTGTTTATCTGTTTGTATTCAGCAGCTGTCTAGTTCACAAATGTCAAATGTGATTGACGTAAAACGCCATTTGCAAAAGCTACTACATCTTACGAAAGGATGATTAATTTTGCGCCACCCAGTATATGTATATGAATTTTTTTTTAACTTTTAACATCGTCACGCAGATCCCAGCAAAAACTTCTTTTTTTCTTTCCTTATTAATCAGAATCAATAACCTACCCAGCATAGGCCATAGGCGGTTACAAATTTCTACTAACAAATTATAAATATGCATATGAAAAATAGTATCATTATCAATAGATAACAATTTTAAAACTATAGACAAATTTAAAGAAAATTATTAAATAGGCTTGTATCCATCGTATTTGTGCTCTCAAATAAAACCGAATTGTATAGGGAAGATAATTGTTGAGAGCAAAAATACGTGTGACGAGCTGATTTAGCTTTGTCTGTAAGAAAAACAAGCCCATAAAAAGAGTGTTGATAAATAAAAAAAAAACAAATTTAAACAAAGTTTCAACAAAAATTAAAAAACATAATTTATGTTATAAAATATGAAAATTTTTTCTGAATCCATGAATTTTTAATCTTAATATAATTCAATTATGTTCAATTATTTGAGTTTTATTATGCGAAAGACTTACGGCAATACTAACATTGGTTTCTTTGCTCTTTGTTGAAAAACTAGTAACTAGGAAATCAAAAATAATTTTAAAGTTGATTTGTAATATGTGTATAGTAATTATAGAATTATATATCTTTAAAACACCGATTACACCAAAAGAAAAGCATGATACAAAAATCTGGAAAAGTTAATTTCGGCTTAAATTGTTTTGTCAAAGATCCACCGTGATATGTTAACAAACATTCCAATACTGTCCTCGTACGATATAAAAAATGTTTGTAAATATTTAACTGCTTTCGCATGTGTTTAACAGTCAATTTAAAAGCAGAGTAATTTTCGAATTTGCTTAATTTGAACGAGTTGTGGTTGTAATTCTTTGTTGTGCAGTTTGTTGTTCAAATAATACAATAAAACATCGTAATAATTTTTTATAAACAAATGTATAAAATCGTTGATATGCTGTTATGTTCTTTTATTTATATTGTTTTTTTTTCTTTTCTTTAATAAATAATTGCAATAGCACGAACATGGCATGCCAATTTTCTATAAAATGAGAAAATTCAGAGGAGCATATGCTGTCAATTCTGCGGATTTTTAGTTGTTCGAAGGAAACTTTATGGTGAAAGTGTTGTATAAAATGTGTATTCACAATGTCGGTCTAATCATTTAGGCCCCAATTCACAGTCATTAGTTAACTATTAGTAAACTAAAATGATAACTATTATTTAACTAATACTTCATATTCACAGTGTATTGTTTAACTAACATTCTCAGTTTAACCAAAGAATGGTAACCCTAACAATCTTTTAATTTTCAATAATGGTAGCACTGTTATAGCATTTTCTTTTTGTCTACATTTGTTGTATTATTTCTTAAAACTCTTCGAAATTTACCGCGCAAGATAGTGAATTGCTGCTGAAATTGTTTCGGGAAAACCAAAATATCATCGAAAATGAAAAACTGATAGTATTATATATATGTATATATATATATACATACATATATTATATTATGGTAGATGATATCAAAACAAAAATACTAATAATAATATACTAATCAGCTGTTGTCTAACTATTGGTTAACCAATGACATTTGGCGGTTTAACTAATAGTAAACAAAAAGCTGTGAATCAAATATTATTGGTTAAACTATTGCTATTAGCTAACTAATGACTGTGAATTTGGGCATTAACGTTTGAAGCGAAATTCTCGAAAAACAGTACATTCTTTTATATCAAAATTTGTGCAAAATAACTGCGGATTCTACTGAAAACCATTCGTTTACACAATAATTCACAAAAGGGAAAACCATTTGAGAGAGTAAAATGTGATCTGACGAAACGATACCGTTGTAATTGCCAAACGAGTACTCCCTTTAAAGTTTAAATCAGATAGTCGTCTTTGGTTTAAAGAAAAATTATTTTTGAAAATAGTTACGAAAACCGAAAAATATTTACAACTGAATTTATAATAAATAATTTAATAAATTTGTAATTTTTTCTGTTTGTGTTAAAATATCCAAGGAATTTTTTTATTGGGCCCCACTTGCGAAAAACTGATAATAGAGCAGTAACTTTTTCGTTGCGGTATACCAATAAACTCCCAACCAGATCTCAATATGTGTAGTGCGAGAATTTCTAGTCGGGTTATTAATGTATTTAACATTGCGCAATGTTATTTTTATTACGAAAAAAATTGAGAATTTGGAACTTCTCGTTTCACATATGTGGCTAAAATTAAAAATTAAGTCATCATTTTTGCAAACATTTAACATGATTTTAAACAATATGTTAATTTTAAGTTGAAATTTTTTTCTGTGTATACAAGACAGAAATATTGTTGGAATGTAAGTTCTTTTATTATAATCTAGTAGATAATTTCTTTGCATTTATTTTTCAAATATAATTTCCGGCATTAGACCGCCGCAACTACGAGTTACATGGTTCATTCAATCATACTAAATTTTGACTACTTTTTCCAATAATATGGCGTCAGTAGTGGTTTGAATATTGACTTGCAATGCTTCAAGAATTGCTGGTTTGTCGACAGAAAGCAATGGCTTAACATAGCCCCATAAAAAGTAATCTGGAGGCTGCGTCGCACGAACATGGGGGCCAGTTAACAGGACCAGTTCTGCAAATAAAGGTGTCACCAAATTGATTTTACAATATATCAATTGTTAAGCACGTTGTACGGCAAGTTGCGCCGTCTTTTTGAAACCAAATGTCGTTGATGTTTAGCTGATTCATTTTATGGAAACAAAAAAGACCACCAAGTTTAGGACGACGGCGACGATTCTACATATGGGCGTCTTCTTTAATAATTCGTGCTACAGCAGCAATATGCTCTTCCGTACGCAAATTTCTTTATCTTGTTGATGGTTTTGAATTGAGAAGAGTAAAATTAATGCGCAACCAATTAATACCTGCACGAATTTCTTGCTCACTAAGTCGATTATGTTGACCCTTAAATGGACGAAATTCTCTGTGAACTTCCCAAACTGATTTAATTTTTTCCAAGTAAATTTCCACAATTTGAAAACGTTGTTCGGGTGTTAAATGATTCGTGATGACATGCCAAACCTTAGTGAACATAAATGTCACCACAATTTTACATTCTAAACTGTCAAACCATAGTTATCGTTATCGATATCCATCAAAAAAACAGGCGATAATTTGGAAGCATTGTGCTACTTGGTGACATCGTCCATAATATTTATTTTTCGTTCAACCTGTAGGCAGCGGCAACATAATTTTATTATTGTCGCATTTTGTGATCTTGAAAATATACGTGGTTGCACACAAAATAAAATTTTTTATCAAAAATCTAATTTAGTCTGTTTATCGTGCAGCAAGTATTACTAGTGTGCAATTATGTTGAGTACAATCAATAAGAACTAAATATGTCTGTAGCAAAAAGTAAAAGTATTATGTGGGGTATAGTACTGGTGTCAAAGTCAATAGTTAATCAGTACACTTTTAGTATCGAGATTTCCTTCACAAACGCAATTCTAATATTTTTCATGAATCTTGAAAAAAAAGTGAAATTGCTGCAACAAATTCACCATTCAAAGAAAATTTTCAGCATTCGACAGGTCCATAATGACATCATCGCGTAAATTGACACCCAGGACTATGAAGACTTTTATAGCAGGAAGTTAAAAATTTATGGAATTTACAATTTTCCCACTCAATGTTAAAATTATTTTCTTCTTCGAAATTTCAGGTCTTTTTCTAAGTTTTGGTAATAAACTGTTGCATATGTGACCGTGGAAAAACTTTTGATTTATTTAATATTTGTTGTGTTTTTGAGCACGGCAATGGGTATGCATTTACTGCCGCTCTTGCCAGTTTTTTAAAAAAAAAAATCGTCTTTTGCAGGCAGCACTTTTTTTTTGTTGCAGATTTTTAAATACATATTTACGACTTTACGAAGCCAATTGTTCCCTGCGTATATAAGCTGTGAATGCAAATAAGATCACGATGTACTTTTTTTAAATCTCAAGGATTTTCATCTTAAAAATCAAACAAAAGTCAACTTGAAGTATTAAACCAATGAACATTTTTAAACAGTTTTCTGGAACCTACAAGCAAACATCCATATGAACATGAACATACAAATTAAAAATGTACAGCTACAGCGATCAGCAGAGATCAGCCAAGTGCTTATAGACACCGATTCGGAATCTCATGAGAGCAAGGAAATTGCAAATTAAAAACATTTTGTGCGTGTTGTATTTACATGTGAATGATGTAAATCACCTGATATTGAGATGGATCACAATACGGCAACTGAGAATGTTATTTCAACTTACATAATCTGTGGTAAGTAGATGTGATTACGACAATCTGTTGTACCAGGAACTAAACACCGACGCACACACGGGCAGGAAAAGCTATTGCCCATTATGTACATACATACATATGTATGTTTGAGTTACGAATGCAACAAGAAAAGAACACAATTAAAAAAAAAAGAAAAAAACTATTTTCACAAAAAGTTATTATTCGTGGGCAAAGCAACTAAAATCAAATAGACTTTTCGTAAAAGAAGACAAGTAAATTAAATCAGCAGAGAAAGGAACACAATGGAGAACAGCTGTCAAAGGTCCTTTCTAATGTTTTTTTTTTATTTTCTTTCTCTGCTGTACATGTGTATGAGTTTGTTTGAGTGCACCCACACATTCATTTGAATGAAAACTCCAATGGATAACATTTATGAGTGTATAAATGTGTACTGAAGGAGAATTATATGAAATATTTAGTTTTAATCGGATTTTGTTTGTATTACAATTGCGCGTTATTTGACCAATATAACAATTGTTGTAATCCCGTAAATAAGGACATTAGTAACAAATGTAAACACATAGGAGATTGTTTTTGAAAAAGGTAAAATATATGTATGGAAACAAAATTATTAATTTTTCGGGTGTGTCTGTGTGGATTCTTAACAACCCAAACAAAAAAATAAAGACATGAATGAAATGCTTCCAAATTGAATGGGAATCGTTGTCTTTCATGTAGTCGTAAGTATATAATAATTTTTATATTTTGTTTATTTGAACTGCTACCAATAGAAATTTTTAAGGAAATATACAGATATACAAATATACGGAAAATGCAAGAAGCTCTAGCTTTTTTTTCTTTTATCTTGGACCAGCACTCAGAGAACACCCAAAACATGCGATGCATTGTGCTGCAACTAGAGGAAAGTGATAGTAGGAGAAATGAAACGGGTGCTTTTGTACGTTCTTGTAGCGCCTCTGATGTCAAGAAAACGTATTAAATTTTTTTAAGCTTCGTTTTTAGCTGTTGCCGTTAATAATAATTAAATATTTTAATTCGCCGGTGCTACACAATACCGACGAAGAAGGGCGTTCTGATGTGCATATGGATTGGATACAGCGTAAGCCGTTAATATTCAGTGACCAGTGACTATGCCTTCGCCACTGAAACCTGCCGACAACTCTAACATTTTGAAACTTTTAGAGGAGAAACAACAAACTTCTTTAAAAAAAAATATTGACAATTACCAAAACATTTTGCAAAACAAAACATTCGCCGTACGTAAAAGAGGATAAACAAATTAATTTTTGGATACATTTTTAATTTTGCGAGGTGACGTATTGGAACCTAACAGACGGGAATTAATAAAAAAGTTAAATATGAATTTTTTTGGTCAAATAAGGCTTCTTGCCACTATATGTTAATACTATATATTAATGCTCACTCAAGAGCAAAATAAAAAAATACTTGAAGAGTTGAGTAGTATGTATTATTTGAAATCTATTCAATAATTTTAGTTGATTGATTTTTGTATCCCAATTTGTATCTGGTTTGCATCTACTTACACCACTAGTTTCCTCCTTGTCATAATTTCTTAAATATCTAGGGGCATCTAAGGAGTGACAAAAGATCGCTTACCCAAGTGTTATTTATGTCTTTTCATTTAATTTAGTTCGTTGTTTCACGATCGCCTAAAATGTGAAAATTATTGAAAAATTTCATCGAAAATCCGGTTTAATTCAAAAAGCGCACCGTGATTTTCGCCGGCTTCAGTACCCAAATAATTCGCCTTATTTTGGAAAGTTTGACCACAAGTGGCCTGCTACTCTAATATCTATTCATTCAAATATGTCATCAATGCCCAGCAGATGTAAAAGTTGAGATCATAATGATTAAAATTATCATGTGGTTAAAAACAGTAAAGCTCTAGTTTATCAGCCAGAAAGTTCTGTTATCGAGTCTAGTATCCTTCACTACAGCAATCGATGATCAGATGCAAGTTTTACTACAATATATTATAATCCATAAACCGCACACACACACATAGGGTTGTCATGTGAATGGCACAGCGCACAAAGTGTAGTATTGCTGTTGGATTTAGGCCGTTGGAATTGTGCTGACATACGTATTTAAACGCTATAGCCATACAGAAAGCTCTGAGTTCTATAAACATAATCATCTACGATAGTTAATCAATTATTTTGGACTAGCGTGAGTTCAGTAATCAAAACGGTTTTGTCGTAGTTACGCTTCACAAAAAAATTATATCAATTGCATGAAGCTGGAAGACACAAATGTAGCTCTAAAAAGTCAAAATCTACCTCTCAGCTATTAATGAGTTTTCAGAGATTTTTCTTTTCTTACCCAGGAATGGGAACTTCGGCGGTCGAATTTCAAGCTAGAAAATATTATATTTTGCCTTCGCTATCAAAATGCGTCAGGTTTTTGAAAAAAATTCAATTTAAAAAATTTAATTTAAACTGCATGCAGCTCCATTTTAAATTCTTATAAGTTTATATGCTTTTATCTGATATTAAATTTTATTTTTAATTTCCTGTTTCTTTAATATGTTTGTAATTAGTTCGGTGATCCTTTTTATTCTTTAATCTATTATGTTTTCTATATGTTTTTTTTATCAACATTGTATCGTCTTTCTGGTTGTGTGAGTTATTTTATTTTTATTGTTTGAATGTTTATAAGACGTTTAAATAGATTAACCGCCTTAAGATTTCTTTCGGTATCCTTTGGGAAATATCCGCTTTTGCTAATCTTTGCAATTATTAAGATTTTTATTCATTCTTCATGTTCTTTAAGTAGATTTTATTGTTCCTCCTAGTCAATTGTTGGCAACGCTTTAATCTTTAGCAAATTAGTTCATTAAGATGTTAATTCTTTCAAACACCCACAATTTATGATAAAAAAAAGAAGAAAAATACCTTGAACAAATATGTGATACACTTGGAAAAATAAATAATGAAATTTGTAGTACGTAATTGAAGTATGAAGTATTGTTTAGGTGTTTCAAGTGCAGAATCAATGACTCGCAACCGCGCTATTCATATTTTTGTGGCGCTCAGATAAAGAATTCGCATGTCATAAACTCGTATTGGTTTCATTTGATCTAAAACCAGCGGGATAAAAAAAGGCATTGTCGATAGTCCAAACCCCTGCAAATCGTTTCCTAATTATTTCAACCCCGCTTAATTTAGATCCCTTTATTTCGAAAACTCCTATAATTTGTAAACAAAAAAAATAGCTGGTACCTTCGATTACGAATTAACGGGATTCTACTGCACGTCTGCTTGTTATCAGAGGCTTTTCAACACTGCTATAAAACAGAGAAGCTGGCGATACCTGAAGTAGTCTGCATGTTAACTACCAAACCAAAAATTTCCTTTGCTTTCCTTTCGACCACAGTTTCAGACCATATCATAAAAACATCTTGGGTCATCTCCTGAGGAGAGTAATTAGATAGTGAAGCTTCACCTCCTGTCATTTCTCTAACTATCCCTTTCCTCTAGTTCCAGCACAATGCATCGCATGAGTAGGTGTCATTTCCTAAGTGATGGTCTAAGAGAAAAGCGGGGCTGAAGAAAGAAAGTTTTTGAGTTTTGCTTTGCATCTATAAAAGTTTTAACAACTAACGATATATGGGGTCTTCGATAAAGAATACAGGTGAAAAACGTATAACACAGTACTTGTACAACGCAGATTCGCTCTAACGCGTTTTTTTTATTTTGGACCGGGACCCAGGAAATCACACATACACATGCGATACATTATGATGGCTGGAACTGGAGGAAAGGTTTGGAACTCGCTGATCATGTATAATTTATATATGATCTGCGGGAGGAGACGATTTTGACGATATGACTTCAGGAATTAAAGAAAAATCGTGTTATAAAAATAATATATAAAAAGTAAGTGTTTTTCAACATAAACCAGTTCTTCGTACAGCACCGGTTTTTTGAACAAAACCCCTTTGAGAAATTAGAAAAGTTGCTTCTTTTCAAATATTCAAGTTCTTCAGTAAATCTGATCTCGTAAAGATATACGCTACAGTGTGTTTGACGAGATGCCCAAGTTCTGAGAACGACGTGGAATCGGCTGATTTCGTTCATTTTGAGTCGATACACTCACGGATGCGATATTTTTGTCACTGCGAGCGGTACGGTGTCTCTATAATAAAATTTTTTCCACTAACGTATGTACAGCTTGACGAGTGGGACGATTATTAAGACCGATAATTGAGTAAGTACTCTCGAAGTTGAGACCACCGTCTCAGAATTTCTGTAACACATTTTGATTATTTATAAACGTCTACTTTACCATGACAAAAACATTATGTTTACTGACTATTATATCATTCATTGAAATCTTTTATATAACATTCACAATAGAACATAACAGTTGTTATGTCCCAATTGTAAAACCCTTTGTATATATAACATCGGGATTTTATGACTTAATTGAGTTGTTTTGAATATGCCAATAAAGACTTTAAATTTAAGAGATTCTTTATTTAAAAAAAAAATAAAATTTTAATTAAAAATGTTTTTACATCAACGAACAAATTTATGAAATAAATGAATTAAGAGTAGTTCTTAAATTCTTATAATTCAACTAATTGAATTTACTTTTAATTTAATATTTTTTAATAATAATAAATTAATTTTAAATTGATTATTTAGAAATTTTCAAATAAATTTTTAATCACAATGATTGAAACTTTAATTAGTATATTTAAAGATTTAATTAGATATGTATATTTACAAGAATCAAACTAAACTTTTAAATGATTTATAGCATCGCAATATATTTAAGAAGATTAAAAATCTTTGTATTCTATTTGTAAAAATGTTTTTAATTGTATAGTATAATTCAAGAGATTGTTGTTAGTTCTGAGGTTTTATTGCCAGCATGTTTATTACATTCCATATATTGTTAAATAGGTCGATTTCAATATAATCTTTTTAAACAAAAGACGGATATCCATTCAAATATTTACATTTGCAAATCAATATTTTAGCCACAGATATGAGTAGACATGAGGAAATAAGTCGATTTTTTTCTGATAATTCTTTAACTACTTTCATGTTAATAACCCTAAATATGAAATTAACCCTAAAAATATTTACACATTCTTATAATGATTCCGATTGAAACATGTGTCACGTACGCAGTTGTGAATTTACCCAGGCACATATTATGTTTTACAAGCCGTGTTGCCACGAAATCTTTAAAATTAACATATCAGCATATGTAATGAATATAAATATATATATATATATGAAATATATGATATGATTATATATGATGTGATATATATGAATGAGTGTTTGTATGTTTGATTGTTTGTCCTTATAGGAGCCCAGACCTCTGGACCGAGGCTAACGAGCAAAACTTTGCCATTTGTGGACGAATTTTCCAAATTATATTTCCATATATAAAAGGTCCACAAAATTTTTTTTTGCAAATTGGAGGAGGGGAAAAGTGTCCGCTCCAAAACTTGATTATCAAATAACTTTGTCATATGTGGATCAATTTTTGAAATTTTTTTTACGTATCGAAAAAGTCCAATCGGGTGTGCCCGCAAAAAAGTGGATTATCAAAAATAACTTTGTCGTTTCTGGAGTAGTTTTCGAAATTCTTTTTTGAAAAGTAGCTGCCACAAAATGCTCGGTATTTAAGACTCGAACGACTCGAAAGCATCGTTTTGCATTGGCTACCATGAGAGCTCTAAAAGGTGAAAAAAATTTTTTTTTTATGTTTTGGATTGTTATTTTTATTTTGGGAGAAAGAACCACATACCAAAACAAGCGATTAACTGCCTGTTCATAGAAACCGAGTGAAAATAATCGTTCGCCACTTATATTGAAAACAACATTAAAAGAACTCAAATTGTTTTTGTTTGGCAGTAATTTGTGTAAAAAAACTATTTGGTGAAATAATCCATCTTTCAATATAGTTTTATGTACTACATTCATTTGCTTAATTTGTTCCATTTTTATTACTAAGAATTTTGATTCCGTTGGTACGAATTACAAAAACCTTTAAATAGAATTTTTAACATCTGATTTCTTTGAATTATATATAAATTGGCATTATTTTATTTAATTTTGGTAAATCGTGCGTTTTTGTTCTAAAAATTTCACTTTCACCAACAATAAATTTGTCTGTGTGTACAAGAATGTCTAAGAACAAGAATGTTAAAAAACAATTTTCTTCGGTTATTTTTATTGTTAATGACTTTAATGACATTGAAACTTTAGTGTAACTTTCATATAACATTTTTCTTTGACTTTAGATTCAAAAAAATAATTTTTCCGGTTTTACCCCTATTTGTATATTCATAATGGAATAATTTACAAAAAAAACAGTAGCTTATTTGTTTGAATTTCTAAAAGTTCCAAATATATTTGAGTACGTTTTGAAAAGAGTAGCAATTACCTTCGAAGAAGTCGAGTAAAGGAAGCATGCACGCTTTCAAGAATGTCTGCTTCTATTGTTTAATCATCAAAGTCAGTCAGGGGTGTCATAGAATCCAAGTCGATTTTACAGGTTGTGGGTTTTGGAAACCGATATTGGTTTCATTTGGTGTCTTGAAAACGTGTCGGTTTTGTTATCTTCGAATGCAAATAAAACCGATATTCGAACCAGCTGTTTTATGGTTTTGTTCCTTTGTTTACAACTTTTAATGCAATTTTTGTTTGAATTTGTTTGTGAAAATACATATGCGAAACGAATTTATTGAAAATAAAAAATTGCTGTTTAAAATCAAATTTATAACAATAAAAAATTTTTTGTTTTTATGTTGTCCCCTCTTAAGGATAAAAACATGGAGATAAATACTTTTTTTTTACAAATTTATCGCAAATTTTCGCAAAAAAATTAACTTGAAAAACAAAAAGAAAATGAAAAATGTAGTTTTTAATTACTTTAAGTAAATAAATGTACAAGTTTTAACCAAAATATCTGATGGAATTAATAAAATTAAATGATTGCAAATGAAAACTGACAGCAGTCGGCTGCTTGGTTTATTTCCATTAAAAATCCGATAACATTGGTTTCTGTGACACCTAAAACCGACATTATTTCTAGTTCGAACATAAAACCGATAACATTGAATTTCATGACACCAAAGTATTTTTTTTATCGGTTTCAAATCCAATTCCGATAAGATTGGTTTGTATGACAGCCCTGAGTACATTTAGATTTCAAAAAACGCTAGTCTTTTGATGTATTCTATGGGTTTTGTGCAAAAACCTAAGACATAAGAGCGGTCACAAGCTGGCAACACTGACCATAACAAAATACAGAATAATAGTACAGAACGGAAGAATTAATTGTTGTTTGAATGGTAACTGTTTGCTTACGTGGACACCAAAGCAATAGCAATAATATGTTTTTTTCTTCTCATGCCCAACAAGTGAAATATTTTGACAGAACTCATCACACAAACGAAAAAACTCAACAACGAATACTGCGCACATGCGAACAAACAACTAAATCATGCCCATTGTTCCTAAATATTGTTTTGCTCTTGTATCAATGATTATTTAGGACATTTATGTAGGTTTTCGTGTATATTCTGCTTGTGTTTGTTTGTTTATATGGATGTACGTGAGCATGTTTCTCTTTTGTATTGCGAATAGGGCACTACAATTGTTTCGGTCAAGTAAAGCAGTTTTGGGCGGCTAATACAGAAAAATTAGCAATTATTCACTTTACAAATTGGTGAAAATCTTTAGTAATTATGAGCAAATCTTTTGTTCCATTTTCTACGGTTGAAAAAATCTCAGCTGCTTTGCTTTGACTAGTTTTGAAAAGATTAAAAATTTTGTAACATCGTAGCAAACAAAAAACGATTAAGTGTGATTACAGCGTTTTAAGTTCATTTGAAAAATTATTAAAAATTTAGTGCGTCCGCATAAAATTTTACTCGAACACAAATAGATACACATGCAAAATAAAATGCATTTTATCTGTTGGCTGTATAATCTTCTTTCATTTAATTGTATAATTGTTAGAATGTTTTGTGGATTTTTGTGTAATTTTGCATCTTAATATGTTTTAGCTCCTGTTCTGAGCATTCCTACGTAATCGCCGTTTACCAAGAATTGCACCTTTTTAATGGAATTGTTGTGTTTTTTGCCACTGGAAGTAGTAATTGCATCAAGTCCTGAGCATTCAGTAGTCTGTCATTTATTTCAGATCTTTTGCCGCCTTTCCATTGATCTGATTATTAAGAAAATTTTGTTATAGAATTGTTTTCCATTGTTGTTGGTTAACCGCAGCTGTCAGGACTTTTGTTGATCATTCTATTCTTCAATTATGTGAAAGATTCTTTAATATTACAATATGAAAATCATTTCTTTTTATTTGATTATTTTTCAAAAATATTTATATTTTATATATTTATATTATAAGTGTATAAAATTATTTTATATGTAATTATTTTATATGTAATTATTTTACCAATTTATTTATTTTGTAAAATATTTGTTAAAAATTTTTTCCTTTTTTAATGTTTTGCGCCGTAGCCGGTTTAATGGGGAATTCAAATTGTTGTCGTTAAGTCGTAAAAAGCTACACGGACAAAACTTTCCCACTTGCATATTCCCAGCAAAAAACTAGACATTACCTTAAAAAGTACTTGCCACAGAAAGTCTTATTTTTGCCTTTGCCAAATTTAACTACTTGATAACTAAACACATTACATAAAATTATAAAAAACAGAAGTATTAATTGAACTGAATGAATGCCTGAAAAATAATTAGTTACATATTTAGAAAAGAGTGTATAAATTTCTAAATTACATTCTTAATTATTCTTAAACCAAAAAAAGTAGTAGTAACTTTTTGAAGAAATAAAATAAATATAAATATAATATTTATATAGATAACCTGTTCCATAAAACTCATATTATTTTAATTTAAGTTAACAAAAATTGTTATTCTTTACAGTAAATAATTTAAGAATTATTAGAATCTTTAATTTTAAATAATATTCATGCCAAATAAGTTAATACTTATTTTTATTTAACTTTAATTTGAATTAAGTAAATTATTTACTAGTATTTAAAAATATATAAATATTTATATTCAAAGTTTGTTTTATTTATACATATAAAATTAAACTATCTCGATTACATAATGTTCAATGTCTGCAATTCGAATTTGGTTAAAAAAACTGAAAAAAGAGAAAGTACATTTAGTTATAAGAATTTCCTGCGTAGAGAAAATAACCATTTCGCACAATGAAAAGTAATAAATTCTGAAGAATCAGTTACATCTGATTATTGAATCAGGTTATTTAGAGTGAACAGTATTTATAACTGAGAGCGCGCCCCGGATTCAATTCTTAGCAGTTACTGTGGTCTGTTTCAATGAATTGAAAATCGCTAAATAAGCTCCGAGTGGAATTTTCATAGCATTTGTACTATTTCGTAAATACATACTTACTTTATCTCTTTTATTTATTTTTAATTGTCAAATAATACGTATTTAAATATTTTGTGTTGTATTTTTTTACAAAGTTCAACATGGTCGGTCGCATTTAAACTTTCATTTGTTTTACCAGAAACGAACAAGTTTATTTTTATAGAGAAGTTCCAAAATAATTAAATAAAAAAGGCCATCCGTTTTTAAAGTCGGTTTACCATCCGAAGGTCTGTTGTATAGGAGTTTAGAATTCAAAAAAATTTTAATTTCAATTATATTTTAAATTTAATGATTTTGAAACTTCAATGCCAATTACGTACGTAAAATAACAATTCAGCATAAGAACATCTTAAATCGATTCTAATCCGATTAAAAAATAAACGGAACCATACGTTCAGTAGCTGGTGGTAACAAGAGATTTGAAACTTTAACTTTAATAAAATACATAATAATGCATTTAACAGCAATAGAAATAACACGTTTTTCAATGACAATTAAATTTTTTATGGGAAAATATTTTCCAAACCAACTTAAAGGGTGTGTCGTCACCCTTTAATTATTGCATTGAAAAAAATATGTATGTACTATATATTTTACCACACAAAAATTCTTAATAATTTAAAAGTTTATGATTAGATTTGTTAGTAATTATAATTTAAATGGAAAACCTGTCAATTGCAAAACGATATTAAATATAAAAATAATGTTTATACGAAGTAGGCAAAATCATACTTCGAATTGTCCTTGGAAATTATTTCTTAGAACTGTGTTGCATACCCCTTTTTACTTTTCTACAACTTCTGTTTTGTTGCGCCTTTAATAAACCATTAAAATCAGGAAGCAATTAAGAGGGTGTTTCTTAAAATTTTACAGCAATAAACCGACATCTGACAAGCGGTCGGGCGTGATGTTAAAAAGCATTACAAAGTTTTCCTTTCACTTAGCACACATACATGTTCGTTCACTCTATTTACCATGAAACAACTGCGTCAACATTGTCATTTTTTTTCTTAATTTTTGTGGTGACAAACACGCGTCTGTGGATTTTAATCCGTTTGTTTGTCGATGGCATTTCTAAAGCTTCTTGTCAATCTTCAGTTGTGGACCAGAGCTATAAGCTTTGGCATTGATTTTTCAAATTTGAATCCTAGGTCGGTAGACTGGCTGCAAATATTGTTTTATCTTTTATTTAAATATAGTTGACTAAATTGCATATATAGGGTGCCCCAAAAGGAGCGAAGATGTTTGAATTCCTTATAACTTTTTTATTATATTTTTTTTCAGTATTTTGTAAGGAAGACTTGGGGAATTTAGAATGGAACAGTACACAATTGAACAACGTGCCGAAATCGTGAACCTTCATTTCAGAAGAAAATCATGACGAAGCCCATTTCCAATTGAATGGGTTTGTTACTATGCAAAAAGAGCTACGGAAAATCCAATACCGTTTGCTACCGCGTTTCATCGGAAAGGATAATTGGAAAAGACACAATGGCTCTTTGAACTCAAACTCCTTCGGACATTTTGAACCACCCTGTATTAACTCAATCATTTCCGAAAGGTATTAATTTTTTAAAAATGTCATTCGAACTTAAGTTTCGTTTTATTTGAACGTCAACGTCAGCTATTGAAAAAGTAAGTAAACGGTACATTCTACTGCATACTCGCTACTTCCACGGGTCGTTTCTTACGAGTTTACAATTTTTCTCAGTACGCACTCAGTACTCACACCATTAGGTTTGTTTCTTTACTTTTCCGGTTAAGTTTGGTAAAATGAGAGTAAACTACACTTTATATCAATAAAATACAAAAATGTACAAAAGTACGGGAAGGCAAAAAACCACGAAACGGAAACGCCAATGTATACAGTGCACTCTCGATAACGTCAACACCGCATTATGCAACGGAGGCACTGCGAATTGAAAATTTCTTTAATATTACATAAAAAATGTGAATACTTAAAACTTTACAAGTATATTGAATTTTTTTACTTTTTTTTGTAAAAACAAAATAAATTTAATTGTATGAAAAAGTTCGGAAACAGGAAATGCCGAGTGGCGTTAAAGTTCAGATTGAATATTCGCATTCGTTTTCGGCTAATATTGGAGTAAATATTCGTATTCGCGAGTATTCAAAAATTGGTATTGAGAGTAAATTCGAACAGAAATAATTTAATTTTCTGTTACGACGATGCTATCTTTCTATAGTAAAATGATTTCTGAAAAACATCTCCAAAGAGAACACGTTCAGCTTGAGTTTCGCACTACCAAAGCTCTTTATGTACCCGAAACCCAAACTTGTGGGATATTGCACATATTTTACACAAAAATTTTGCTTTCACACATACATTTCATGTTAAAAGTTTTAACATTTTCTATTAAAACTAAGAAAATTAGTCACTGAGTCGAAATCATTTTCAGTTTAAATTAAAATTCAAAAAGTTATCAATGATTGAAAATTAAAAATGCCTGCCGGGTGGGTTTTAGTAGTATAAATTGTTTATAAAATAAAATTTAATTTTTTCAACATATATTTTCGAGTAATTTTCTGTTTTAATACCCATTGTGTATACGGTATTGTGTAGCATCGGCGAAGTAAAATAATTATTAAAAATGGCTACCAAAACGAAGCTTCAAAAATTTTAAACGTATCCTTGACATCAGAGACGCTACAACAATGCTGTAAAAAAAAATAACGTGCAAAAGAGTAGTGTTGTTAGATAGTGAAGTTTCACCTCCTATCATTTCTCCTCCTACTGCCCTCTAGTTCCAGCACAATGCACCGCATGTGTAGGGGTCATCTCCTGAGTGCTGGTCCAAAATAAAAAAAAAGTGATAAGTCAAAATTTTAATTTTTCAGAAATGCTTATAAACCCGAAAAATTACAATTTTGGGTTGAGACACTTTTGAATTAGGTGTGCGATATGTAAATCATAATAAAAATATCGACAGTACATTCTTTTAAACGTCTTCTTAATGTTAACGGTATGTAAATATGTTTTCATTGTTTTTATTTTAAATTGTAACGGAAAACATACACAGAAATATTAGAAACCCACAAAGTTCCACAGATTGTTTCATACTCCTTAAAATGTTTGCCACCCCGCCTTGGAAGCTCTTATTTGTTGTTACGATTGTAAATGTTTAAGCTTATTTTTTTGTTCTACACGTTCATTTCTGTAGGTGTGGCATTTGATATAAGGATTTTATTGTTGTTTTAGAAAAAAAAACCCAACAAAAGTTCGTTTGGTATCTTTTAAGTGCTCTTAAAAGAAAATACAACAACAAGAGCAGAATAAAAAGGAACGTGAAAAAAGAAAACCATTTAAAGTATTTTATTTTATTCTCTACCCCAGCATCACAGAAAAGCTGTTCGAGAAGAAGCAACAACCACAATTCATCCATCCCCCTTTTCAAAAAATAGATTATTTTTCTCTAACACCGGCGCACCACATTCAGGCTTTGAAAAGATTCGAAGAAAGAGTGCGTGTGAATTGCAATTACGTTTGAAATCACACTTGCTAGTGGGTATATCCGCCATAGTAAAGTTATATTATTGTGATTGTTGTTGTTGTACTTTGATTTGAATTGATTCATAACCGACTCATATGTTGTTATCAAATCGTCCGTGTTATTCTGGTGATTATTCATTTTAAATACATCAATACGTATTAACAGTGTTGAGCAAAAGAGTTATACAGTGTGTAGTTTTTGTTATAAAATCTTAATTTGGTTTTTCTCACAGCAGTGTTCAGGGGATTTCTTATAGAGATTAATTAATTAAATAGATTTTGCGCTCTCGAAGTCGAATAATAAATAAAATGAATCTTCTTTAGCTTAATAATTGATGTGTCAACATAAGACTAGAAATGCAGGAACTCTGCTTTACAAATTATAAAAAAAAGCGCAACACCACAGTTGCGAAAGAATCACTTTCTCTTGGTCATCTTTCTATACATAGTGTGGCAGATGCTTTTCTTTCATGGACCAGCACTCAGGTAGTAGTGTGTCAGGAAAGAAATCTGCAGAGAGTTTATTCCACATATGTCCCGTTGGATCGATTCGCAGCCAAATCAACAACAACTGTATGCGCCCTTAATAATTAACGCGTTATGCGCAGAAAGGAGCGGCTTTCGGGGACAAGTTCCCTGATTTCATTGGAACAAATCTCATTATAATAATGATAGAAGAACGAAACACATCCCACAATGCGACGATGTTCAAGAGAGTCAATAGTATTGACTACTTTACCGTCACCAATGAGTTCCTCGCCCTATTACCATATTTACGCTGTGACTTTTAATTATTTGAAATAATTATTTGTTACAATCAGTGGTGTCACGAACAAAAAAATTCAACCAATTTTTCAAAAAAAAAGTTAGCAAATGGTAAGAAAATAACCAAATTTTTAAATTGCGGTTTTTATTTAAAATTTGGTTTTTCTATATGGTGATTTAAAATTGTTTTATTTAAAAATTATATTTTATAAAAATTGGATGTACTTCACATGTTATTAACAAACAAAAAATGCTCTTATAGCCTATTGGCAAGAAATCTAATACAGGGTGTCTGGTAGCAGATTTATATTTTCAAACTTAAATAAAAAACGTAATTATTGATGCAAAGTTTTATTAAGAGCATTGAACGATAGAATGGAAATGCGGATTTTATTTGTTAAAGAGTATGTCATCCAGATCTTTCAGATCCTTTCTTAAATATTCATGAATAATTGCTCTTGGAAGTCCAGTGAGGCTGCTCTTTTTCGTATTGATAGTCGCTGATTTTCACGTAAACTGCTTTCAACCAATGTTTTCGGGAGTCCTTGAAGATCGACTGGGCCCTGGCCGTGGGCCATTAATAGCCGAAGCAGTTGCGCGGAATCGATGCACCCACGAACGAATTAAATTTACACTCGGTCCATCACTTATTCGCCGAATACCGAACTTTGAACAAAATTGTCGACGAGCTATTAGGTAACACTCATTACTCTTAAAAAATGTCTCCACATGGAACGCTTGATGCTCACTGGAACTCGTGACTGACAAATCCGCACAATCAATAATTCCAACAGCGCCACCCTTCCTCCGCACCGTTTATTACTTTTTAAAATAATCGTATTTAAAAATAAAAATTTGCCACCAAGGGTGTCTGAGCAAAATCTAGTTATTTTTTTACTGGATTTCGCATACCAAACAAAATCTACTTCGTCACTAAATTTTTGCAAAATCTACTCAAAATCTAGTACAGGGTGGCACAAAAGAAGCTATATGGTTTGAATTCTTTATAACTTTTCTAATTATTATTTTTTTCTTTGTTTATTTTTCAGCATTTTGTGAAGAAGACTTGGGGAATTAATTATGAAACATTCGAAATGAAATCATGCCAATTACACCAGAAATTTTGCGAAAAGTTATGAAAAATATGCTAAAAAGAGCACGTAAGTGCGGAGCAAAAAATATACATCACTTACAGGATATCATTTTTCAAAGCTAATTGCAAAAAATTCTCCAATAATATACTGTATTTAAAAAAAAATTATAATAATCGCATAAATAAAAAAGTTATAAACCATTTAAACCATATAGCTTCTTTTGTGCCACCCTGTAGTACATAGTGATGCAACCATGTTTTTCTCCAAATTGTACTCAGTAATGTATGTATCATTGTCGAATAATATACTATGTAAGCGCGGAACTACGACAAGTGTACAATAGAAAAACCATCAGGACACTTTATTGTTGTATGTCATGTAATGAACGAAAAATTATGCTTGTTAATTGTAATTGGGGGTGCTGATGGCGAGTAGTCAGCGTGTTGGCTCTGCAACCAGAAAGACCCAGGTTCGATTCCCAGCCGGGTCAAATCAGAAAAAAGTTTTTTCTGAGTTTTCTGTGCTACAGCGCCCTCCTTCGTTGGTATTTGAGCAATAAAACGTCGGCGAAGTAAAATAATAAATAAAATGGCTCCATTAGCTTAAAAATAATGCGTCAAAAAACATCAGAGACGCCGCAACTTTGCTTTATAATTTACACGCAACTGCAGAGTTGTGCAAGAATTAAGCTCTATCTTCCTACCACTTTCACCACCTGTCTATTTCTTCCCTATCCTTCTCTCTAGTTCCAGTGCAATGCATTGCATATGTAGGGGATAGCCCCTGTGCACTGGTCCAATATAAAAAAAAACGTCTGCAAAACGAATATTTAATAGTGTGCATGTACATTGCAAAATTTGAGTGTAATTTTACAGCTATACGCTCGTGGTCAGCTGGCCATGCGACTCTACCTAGTATAGCATTGTACCATGGTATGTATATTAATAGGTGTGTTTTTTTTACTCTAAATTCGGTTACATTAGGTGTGTTTTTTTCACTAAAAGCGTTTTCTTACACAAAAATTGAGTAAATGAGAGATGTTTTGAGAGAGTAATATTCTTGTTCTTCATGCACTAAACCGCCCGTACTTTTCCTTCGGGCTAGTTTGGGCAAGAAGAAAGGGCAATCAGCTGGTTTATAAGTAAACAATAATGAAATAAAATTAAAAGTTTCCCAAAAATGTAATGAACAAATAATAGTTAATTTTATTTCATGATTTAGTTAAAAATTATTTGGGGTTTCTTTAATTAAAATGTATAAGCCAAATTATTGTGTTTTTATGGATGTATTCATGTGTGTAGATTTGTAATTGTACATGGTCATATATATTAGGTCTGTTCCAGGTGTATAACAAAATTGCCCGAACTCGCACAAATTTATTTTATTGATATGTGATTCTAATTTTAAAATTGTGCTTTTTCACGGAAAAATATGTGAATGTACATACTTTATGGTTTTCTCATAAAGTGTTTTCTTTATATAAAAGCAAATTAAAAAATTAAGAAGGAAATCATATCCATATAGTACTATTTCGCTAATGCTTACTTAGCTCACCAATGTACTTTCCCGTTATGTTCAAAATTCAACTAACAAAAAACCAAAAATTTATAAACAAAAACATAACATCCATTAGTTTACTTTTTTTACATATTTCTATTTTTAGATTTTTCTTCTCGTTTATATATGAATATATATAATTTGAATTTAAAATATTCTATTTTATTTATTTATAACAATAACCAACCGAGTCCATAGGAACATACATATATAGTTGGTGGACTACAAGTGTAACATAAGAATAATTAAATATGTAAGCAACAAATAAGCTAGAAATAATGTTTATGAAAAAAAATAATAGTTATAATATTATTAGAGCGCTACTATATAAATTGGAAGTTATATTGCGCATGAATTTGACTATATATATTCAGAATCTAGATCAGTTCAATTGCGAAAAATGCTTATCAACAAGTGAACTACGTATAAGATGGAATCCTTTAAATTTACACAAAAGCGTGCCAGCAATTATTAACATTTTTTGTACAATTGTGTAATAAAAATACAGAGTAAAATTTTTAATTTTCTGCACAAAGTTGCACGAACTTTTTCTTTGGGTAAGTTCGGTCTAGAATTAAATTATCGGCTGTTTTTTATTTATATATGAAACTAAGAAAATAATCAGAAAATTTGCAAAGAAACGCCAAAAGTTTTTATTTAAAAATTTAAAAAAGAAGATTTTTTAAATAAATCTGAAAATGTAAGTACATGTATTTGTGCATATTTATCATTTTATTTAATAAAAAATGGCTTTTACTTTTTTCCATTTATTTTTGTCCACATTTTACAGCATTTTTTTTTTATCTGGGACCAGCACTCTGGAGAGGATTCCTACACATGCGAAGCATTGTGCTGGAACTATAGGAAAGGAATAGTAGGAGAAACGACAGGAGGTGAAGCTTAATTAATTATTTTACAGCTCTGCTTTCGCACGTTCTTTGTTTATACTCGTAGTAGTGCTGAAGCTTCGGGTTAGTAGCCATTTTTATTATTATTTTATTTCGCCGGTGCTACACAATACCGACGAAGGAGGGCGTTCTGATGTAGTTGTGGCTTGGATAAACCTGAAGCCGTTACAGTTCAGTGACCAGTGACTATGCCATCGCCACTGAAACTTTCCGACAACAACCGACACAAAGGCATACAAATGCACACCAGATAAAATGCGAGATGTTTTTATGAGTCTGAAACTGGGTTACCCCCAGGAAAAATTTTTCGTTTTGTAGTCAACGCGCAGACTACTTCCACCATCGCCACCCTCAACTATGCAAATGTTTTTGTTATGTACGTGGAACATACCTATTTTGTGGTAAATTTTATGGTTTTTTGCGTTTTCTTACTTTTGTAGTTTACTCTCATTTTACCGAACTTTACCAGAAAAGTAACAAAAGCTATCTAATGTGAGAGCGTATGTGATACATGTGGTTTGTCAAATACTATTTTGAAAAATTTCAACTCCATTTTAAGAAATTTATTTATTTATATACAGAAACGGGTCACTGAAATAAATATTTTACTAGCAATCGAATAAATATGAAAAAATAAAATTCATACCGAATATACACTGAAAAAAATTCGTAAAATATTGAAGCGGATTCATTAAATTTCCTTCATTATATTAATGAAGTTTTCTTAATATAATATTTGACTGCCACTGTATACAATCTGCTAAAGTGTCACGTATTAAAAACGAATACGACAGATTTACAAATGTATGTAGAGGGATACTACATATATGGACGTATATGTACATATTTGTTTGTATTTATAAGTGATTATTTCCTATATAATTGGCTTTCTTGGCATTTTCTGACATTTTCATATTTTCGGTTTTGACGGCACTTAATTTTTTCCTCTTTGTTATTTTTTCGGTTTTTTTTTCTTTGTCTAAATATGACATGATTTCAATTGTATAGAACTTCTGGTTGTTTGTGGTTAGAACTGATTCTTCGTATTATGAGTAAAGATGGGTGTTACAACCATCAGACATGGTATTTATGTATTCATAATTATATGTCGGCTACGTTGAGAATGGCTGACAGCCAAACGGGTGGTGTTGGGCGTTCGTCACACTTGTCATGTGTTGACAAACATATCAATTAGTGAAATTAGTTGCAGATAAGCAAATAAAGCTTATGCATTCCTACATAACTATATACGAGTATGTATATGTATATGTATATGTATATGTATATGTATATGTATATGTATATGTATATGTATATGTATATGTATATGTATATGTATGTATGTATTGTATATAAACGCAGCTATTTGTGGTTTTAATAAGAGTTTTCGAAAGTAATTGCACTATTTTAAATGAGACTAAACAAAATTTGTTAATTTCTTTGGAACACACAACTTGTAATGTTAACTACCCCTATTCTCACTCAGGACATAATCCCTAATAACCAATAATCGGTGCGGTGGTGTTAGCTCAGCGTGAATTTTGTCGTATATTTTCTAATCGTGTCGCGACAACTGGACAAACATTACGCCGGTTAGCTGCTTGACTCGAACAGACTGGACCCACAACAAATCTTTCTGGGCGTGGCCGCCACCGGACTAATCGTTCAGTCGAGAATATATCGGCTGTGGCTGCTGATGTTGCTGAGAACAAAGAAACATCAACCAGACGACGTGCCACGCAATTGGTCGTCACCAAGCGGACCCTACAGCGAATTTTAGTGAAAGACTTACTCTTGTTCCCATACAAAGTGTCAACGGCGCATCAGTTAATGCCTGCTGACCGTCAGTCGCGTGAACTAGAGCCTTGCTCAATCTCAACAACGACTTTTAATAAATAATAATAAAATTTTTTAAATTTCTTATTGGTAAAAAATCAAACCATTCAGTGAATCGTATATGTGACACCAAATCTTCTCAAAACTTATGTCACTTATGTGTGACATATATTTTTTTCTTCGTGAGTTTTTTTTGAAAACGCAACAAATTTGTGAGTAGCGAAAGTGTTACCCCCTACAATTTTCTTTCAAATATTGATTGTTTTTTCTTAATTACCTGTATGAAATTGCATATGTGCAATGTTTTTTCTGTTCTGTTAGAAATACCAGAATCTAACGAAATTTATTTTCAAATCAATCAAAAATGCCAAAAAAAATTTTATCCTTAAGGAAATTAAATCATGCAACGAGGTGTGCAAGCGGTGTCCGCTAGTTATTGCTTCCAATATTATATTCAGACGTTTGATTAATTCTTCATTTATACCAGTAATTTTCCATAAAGTTTGTGGGTCTGAAAAAATCGTCGAAAATAATGGACCAACCTTGCGCTATCTTTTTTTGTTGTTCAAAGTTAGAGATTTCACATTTTCGCGTAGTATATGACATTATTTGTACAGTCACTACCTTCACTTTTAAAACACTTGTGCTTTATAACAAATATTTTTTTTTAATTGGTAATCGAATTGTTTCTAAAAAATTTCATCTTAACATATCGAAACCGAAAAAAAAAACTAATTAAAAACGCATGTAATTTTCTTCACTTTCCTGATTTTAGCAGTGTCAGTCTGAACATAATGTCTGGAAAATTCAACAAAAAATTATGTAGAATTTTGTTGTCTATCGAGATGCGTACTTAGTTCTTAAGATTTGTTTAAATTAATTTTGGCTTTTTGTCAAAATACTCCTCTGTGCGTTGGTGGACTGTTGGCTAAAAAAGCACACAATAGCTCCTAAATATGAATCGTTTGCACCAGAACTAGGTGCAAGTTTTCAGTTTTCACATCGCCTTGAACTTGTGCAGACTTTATTTTCATGGGCCTTGTCCCCTCCGACTATACTGTGTAATTGCAGGCTATTAAGTTAAAAATTATGATTTTTTCCCACGCTGGTTAAACGTGTTTGGTAAATTGTGTTTAATAAAACAGTTAATATTTATATGCTATTTGTTAGGAAAGAAAACAATGAACTTCCGGATAATAAATGTATAAAATTAAAATACATATGCATGTGTATGCTTTCCATAATCAGAAAAATAATAAATTTCCCTAAAGGGTTGTTGTATACAAAAATATCACACCTACTCTTCCCTTTTAAGGCTAAGAACAGTTATTAGCCATTAAATAACAAGTCAAACGCTAAAGTGTGCACTTATACAACAACAACAACAACAACAACAACAACAACAACAACACACGAATTCTTATTAACAATATTATTAAATTGTAAAAAAAATGCTAACAAGTTGTAGGAAGGACAGCAAACGTTTAAACGTTGCTGTATGTTAGTCTATTGTGTATGTGTGTATTTAGATGCTACCCGCTCGTGGTTAAGCTTATTATTTTTATGACATTGTTTGTCGTGTGACCAACCAAACCAACCTCTTTTTCTTTAAAGTATTTAAAGGCAAATGAAATAAGTTCAACCCAAAGAAAAAATTCAACCCAGCCATTCAAAATGTTACCGTTTAACGTGTAATTTTATTTTTTTTTAATATGCATGTTTTCCAAACTAAATATCCGCTTATGTCAGTTCCATAACGCACACACTCGTACTCAACCGTGCACAATAATAATTGTAACAAATTGAACGCAGCTCTTTGCACGCGTCTTAATTGGCCTTCTTCCTGTGTATTACACGTCCTTCCTTTCTTTTATTTATTTTGGACTAATAACTGTTTTATTATTAACTATTTGTATTTATTGTATTTTATTACAATTTTTTTATTATTATTGTATTTGTAATACATAAATTTTGACTTGAAAATATCTTGAGTTGATTTATTGACTTTTACTTAATTTCCGGTTATTTTTTTTTGTCCTTTATAACGTATTTTCGTGCGGGAATCGCTTCTATTGTAAGTGGTTGTTATTGACACTTCTTGTCTAGATAAATTTTATTATTGAAGTGTCATAAACGTCCTCAGCTAAGGTAAGGAAATGAGGAGTTACATTTCTTTAAATACTTATGTTAAAGTTAAATGTTTTTTTATGATATAGTCAGAGATTCAGAAAAATAGGTTAAAACGCTGTAATAATGAACCTCATTTTAACGAAAACCAAAATTTCGCCGGTTAACGAAAGAAAAATAAATGTGTACTCATTATAACGAATAGTTACAACAAATTGCAAAATATAGAAAAAAGAAGCAAAATAACCTTCTGTATACTATTGTCGGACAATTTACAATCATCTTCCACTGACAACTCATCTGTGTGGTAAAATCAGAAGCTTTCGTTAGGTATACCCATACTTACCGTGACCATCCGTACTGTATTATACAGAACAGAACAGTATTTGCAAGTATTGTTTTGTATAAATTATTAATTTAAAGAGAACGTTAAAATATTCTATATTTTATTTTATTTTATTTTATTCACAAATTAACGTCTTCACAATACTGTTTTACTGCCTGTTCATAGAAGCATTCATATTCAGCATTTATATTGAAAACAACAATAAAAAAACTCAAATTGTTTTTGGTTTCAATATAAATGGTGAACCTCGGCTTCTATGAACAGGCAATTAATCAACAATGACAAAAAGCTTAAAATATCAACTAAGACTAAACATCAACTAAGTATTCTTTCCATTATTTAACATTAGTCAAAACTCATTACGATTATTTAACTATGTTTTATTATATAATAATAGCTAAGAAAGTCACATTTTTAATAATAATAATAACATAAAAAAATAATCGTAATGAATTTTGAATAATGTTGAATAATTGAAAAAATATTTACAAATTTGTATTGGAAGATTTAATTTTTTTGCCTTTTAAATACAATCACTGTCCACCAAAGTGTTGTCCAATTGTAAGAGAGGTTTAGAAAAATTAAATAGATTAAATCAAATAATAAAATGTTTGTTGTAAAAAGAAAATCTATTTGGTTCGATTTGTTTGTATATTTCGCACTTCTCAAATATTTTTTGCAAGTTCTTGTATAAACATGTGAAATTTTTTAGTTTTTTTCAAGAATTTGGTTAAAGATCTACTGAAGATTTTGGTATTAGCACCAAATGAAATGTGCATATAGACCAGCTAAACCATATAACAAACATAGATAAATAATTATGTTTTTGTCAGATTTCCTTTGTTAAACATTTTTTCAGAACTGATAACACAAATGTTTAAAATTTTATTAATCTTTCAGAAAAATACTTTATTTACTATTAAATTTTAATAAATTTCTTATTAAACGTTGAAAAACATTTAATAGTAATTATTTGGAATAATATAATTGTTTTTAAAACTGTTTAACCTGTTCAGTAGATGTTTAATTTAATGACTGTTTTTATTAAATATGCATACATAGTTTATAAACTGTTTATTATTTTCTTTTTATGAAGAATATTTTAAAGATTGTAGTATTGATAAACATTTTATTAAGTTAATGAAAAATTTTAATGAAATTAATTAAGAGGCGAGTTTGGTGAGCAATAAATCTCACCTTTGGAAGCAGCCCTTTGGGAACCCAAATCATGCGTTTTACCCGAGTAGATTATTTTTATTGGGATACATGAAGGGTCTCAAGTTCTGGGACAACCCAGCCACAATTCTAGTCCTGGAGGACAACATTACAGCTGCAGTTGGTGAAATACCGGCCGAAATTCTGGTAAAAGTATACCATATTTTGACCTCAGGCATGGAGCACCTACGGCGTAGCAGCAGACAAAATTTACATGAAAAAATCTTTAAAACGGAAATGGAAGGCATTCATTTATCGGCCCAAATAAATATTTCATTCACTTTTGCTGATTTGTTTCAGTCAAATATTTAGGACTACACATTGATCGTAGACTTTCATGGAAAAATCACTTAAAAGCTAAAATAATTTAAAAACTAATCGCCTGGTTTAGTTACTGAGACAAAGATCAAAACTTAGTCTTGAATGTAAAATGATAATATATAAAGCAATTTTAAAACCACTTTGGACTTACGGTATACAACTCTGGGGAACAGCCAATAACTCCACTATAGAAATATTATAAGGATTTCAAACTAAAACATTACTGTTTATCATTAATGCTCCTTGAAACAAAGTCATTCATGATGATTTTGACGATTAAAGACGAAATTACTTGTAGAGGTTAAGTAATCGCAGCAACATATTGGCAATTACTTTGTTAGATGATACCAATGAAGTTTGTAGACTCAAGAGAAATCATGTACTAGATTTGCAATTTCGGAAATTTTTATTTTTCTATTCTTTATTATATTTATGAATATATTGCTGTTCTAACAGGAGTTCAACAGTAATTGTTAATATTAACTACTATATAAAATTTACTTATTATCTGCAATTGACAGATTGTAAATAACGTTCACAAACAAAAAACAAATTTCAAATCCGATCGGTTAATATATCTACCTCCACAGTTTATGTTTATGCTCTTTTTTCTGCCTGGCAACCCAACTTTTCTCTTCGCGCTTATTTTGTAACCAAAGCTGTCCGTACTTAGTAATAGAAAATTAGCACGAAAGTTATTAATATCGATTAATCGAAAAAGATTCGATATTCGATATCTAGTTCTCCATATTTGAACAGCAGTACAAAGCGTGTTTTGCTTTTATTTAATTCCGTTGCTATTGCATATAATTTCTCGTTTTCATCCAAAACTGGAAAGAAAAAAATGTACAATTGGCACGAGTCTTATTGTCTTAAAAGAAAAAATTTACAACATATTTCTTTTATATAAAACATAAATACAATTGGTAGCATTAACCACACTGACAGGAAATTTATTCTCATAAAAATGACATGCTAAAAACCATTTAAAATTTCCTCAACAAAAGATTTCTGTTCTGAAACACCTAACATATGTGTATTCGTATTTATGTGAAGACCACATTAATTCAAACAAAACAATGTTAAAAAAGCCATTTCGCTTTCATTTCACGGTTTATTCATTATATTTAGTATATGCAATTAAAATAATCAAGCGGAAATAGAACACGAGCCAAAAAGTACAAAGTATGAATATAAAAATATCAATCAACCAACTAAACAACCATCCGTCACTTTAACAAAAGCAAGTAAAGAAGCCAACCGAACAAAGTTTTAAATTACATAAAAAAAGAGAAAAGAAAATGATTAACATAGTGTTCCAGCTACTGTTTATCATATGCTGCCGACAATAAGCGTTCTTAGACGCGCACTTTATGATGTCAACAAACCCTAGAGAATGTCAGTGAAAACTAAAACGAACACACGTTTCCGGTAGCGGTTTTTGAAATGAAACTAAAAGTGAGGAATTGTAGGAGCAAAATCAAAACTGGCAAAGCAAGATGTTCTTGTTTCAACAAGACTTTTGCAAATGTCTTTTCAACATTTCTTTATTTCATAAGGAAAACTACACGCCTCCTCTGCAAAGGCGAACCATATCAAGCCATCATAGCACATGTCCTTTTTGCCACAACAATAGTTTTTCAAGCAGCAAAAACATTAAGTGGTAGTAGAATTTTAAGATAAAGGGGAAGAAAGACAGTATGTACATGATAGTATTAAAATTTTAAAAAAGCACTTGCGATTTCTTCCAGGTTACACTGAAAAATAAAATTCAGTTGAATTAAAGAAAAAAATTAACATAAAAGCATAGAGTGTTAAATAGTGAATGCGTGCGAACGTCATTTTTACATTTGTATATAATTAATTAAAATGAGTTAATGATGTGAAACATACAGCAGATAAAATTACATGTGATAACTGCTAAGAAAAAACTAAGGCAATGAAAGAATTGTAAGTAAGTCACACTGACAAGCATTAGCAGAACGGAACAGCACGTCCAGAAGTCGAACGTTTGTGATAGGTAACACAAAAAAATTGTTGGAGAAGAAATATCTTTCATTCATAAAATTCTTTCTTTCTTTCGCTTTACCTTATCTGAATTATATGAATTTATATGAATTTTCTAGAATGATCCTCACTGATCGTTGTCAAAGTCGACGTCGACACCAAAATTTGGCCCCAGTTACATCAATATGCTACAGCGTTCTTTTCAAACTTAAGTGTACATTTCAAAGATTTTAATTTTTTAGTAAATATGTATCAAATAAACTGTTTTTATCGTTCTTCCCTTAACTTATTTGCAGGTATTTCCGGCTTAACCCATTGTATAAGTAGGAGCCTTACGCCGAGTGCTAAACCAAGGTACAAAGAAGTTGTAAATTTTGGTATTGAAACGTATTTTATTTTCGAATATAAAGGCCTCGATTTGAACCTTCGCACGTCAAAAGTGGCAGGAAAGACCACTGCGTGTCAAAAATTTTGCGGGTTTCGGGAACAAGCTCCCTGATTTCACTAGAGCACATCCCCTTGTAGTGACGATATAACTACGAAATAAACTCCACATTGCGACGATATTCACGAGACTCAATCGAGTTGGCTACACAAATGTCCCCAATGAGTTTCCTGGCCCTCTCTTAGATACGGTCGAGTGCCTTGAAAATAGTTTTGAAGCACTACCACATACATTTTCGGTCAGATTTAGGCGTTACAACTATGAAGGAGATCAGTTGCAGTGAAGTATGTCGCACATCTTAAAAAAGCAGGGACAGTTGAATGGTTCTTTAGAGACGTGAAAAATGTGCTCATTCCATCGAACATCAAGAGCTTCTGATGAAGTAGCGTTATGGAGCATGCTTCGGTATGTAGGTATGCGGCATTGGGTCTTACAAGCGTTAAAATCGAACCTGTTCGCGAGACCAAATTTCGATATTGTTGCAAAATCATCATTCAATGTACGATCCATATTCAGGCCCATCACCTGAATCTCAGTCGATGTCAGTCTGTAATAGAGTGAGTGTGAATAGCAAATGCTGCTGTCATCTGCAAAAGACTGGATAGGTTTGAAAGTTTCAGACAAAAGGTCATTTCGAAAGACAAGGAAATAAAAATAAATAAAAATATTAACTGAATAACAACTTTTGAAAAAAAATTTTAACGACATAAAAAATACTAGAAAATAATAAGGCGGTGCCGAGTATGAAAACATACAAATAAATGTATGTGTGTATAATGGACATGTATAAAACGTATTACATATTATAAAATATATAAATTCAAAACAGCATATTAAGAGCCTTATTTCCTCAAGGCCTAGTAAATAAATAACGATTAAAAACGTTGTTCTTATTTTATCTTGGACTAGGGACCAGGGGCAATCCCCTGCATATGCAGTAAATTGCACTGGAACCAGATTGAGAGAGGGATAGTGTATAGAATAGACTGAAACTGGTAGCAAGTTAGAGCTTAATTCTTGCACACCTTTGCTGTTGCAGTGTTAATTATAAAGCAAAGTTGCGGCGTCTCTGATGTTAATTTTGATGCATTATTTTTTTTAAGGTAAGGGGAGCCATTTAATTATTAAATTTAATTTATTATTATTATATTATTTATTTAATTTTATTGCTGAACTACCGACGATGCACCGTCCATCACACGTAGCACAGAAAACTCGGAAAAAAAATTTTTTTCTACTTAACCGTTCTGGTTGCAGAGCGTACATTGTAAGTACTTGCCATCAGTTCCTCCAACTTGGCAGCGATTTCGACAATACAAAATTTTATTATCTTTTTATTTTTTAGTTCTATTTTTAAGTCGGTTCAATGTTTCAAAAATGTTTATGTATTTTAATTAACACCTTTAATTAGAATAATATATTTTTTGAACAAAAAGTTTAATCAATTCTATTAAATTTTTAATTAACTTTTGGGCTGACTTAAATAAATAAATAATTTATTTTTTTTTGTTATGAAATACACAAAATGACGGTTTATTTTAATTGAAATATTTATCTGATTGTTTTACTTCATATACAAGTATATATATATATATATATACAAATATTTAATTAAAAATTATTTCAATTAAGTCAACCATAATAACTTAGTTGATACTATTAATTTCATCTACACCTTGCGGACGGAAGGTGTCCGCCTATGAGGCCTTTCACTGTATTGCAGTTTTGGTAAAGATACGCATGCCGCAATATTCATATTTTTGGTTTTCTTAAGGGCTTACAAATTCTTTTAGTTTTTTTTAATAAACATGAAAACAAAGTGTTATTTTACTTATTTATCGAATAGAAGGTTAAACGTTTTTTTCTAACAGCAAATCCGCTTATATTGTAAATCACAAATGAGAAATTAATATTAACAATATAGTGTTTACTCTATAAATTAAACTTTCTGCCTTTCCCGATTCAAATCAATTTTTTTCACCTATGTCTGGCAGCCCTATAAACTGATAGCGCTGTGAATACTCAGAAAACATATATTTTACAGGGCATTATCTACAGTCTAGTTTTATATTCGTATTATAAGTAGATTCGTTGCCTTTCGCTAGTAGGTGTGTTTGTTTACTTTTTGGGTAAAGTTCGGTGAAATGAGTGTAAACTATAATTTATGTCAATAAGAGACAAAAATGTAGAAAAGTACCGGAATGCACAAAAACCACAAACTTTACCAGAAAATGGAACAAGCAATGTATACAGTGCACTCGCGATAACATGAACTTTGCATTATGTGAAGACCGCTAAATATGAAAGAAAAAATGTTTTAATTAATTATTCTAAAAGATGAACAAAGTTTGAAAGCTGTATAATTTGAATAATAAAACGTTAAAATTCTGGGTTCGTTAGTTGCGAGAATCCCATTTTTATAAATATGTACATATCGACCCCTGTGCGCGAAATTATCGTATGTTACACTTTTTTCGAAATCGACTTTCTTATGCAAAATGGTTCTAAATCCATTAATTCATCTGCAGATAAAGTATTATAGCGATAATTGTTATAGTTATGGAGATAACACTATGTACATTTTATCGTATGTAACAGTTATTGCTGTCAGGCAAATAAGAAAAAGACGAATAAAAACGCTCTCCTGTGAAATTTAGTTTTTGTAACATACGATAATTTCGCGCACAGGGGTCGATATACTGATATATTTTTTTAATAATTGACTATCCTAAAAGATTAACAAATTTAACAATGAAGCTTTCTAACTTGAACAATAAAATTCGCTTAGATAAAAGAAAGTTAAAATGTAAAAACTGTATGCGTGAGCATATGCACTTGGCATTTATATTTTTGACTATCAATTTAATTTAGTATTTTAATAAAAGTTTTGGAAAAGTTGATCGATTCTTTTCCAAATTATTATATAATTCTGTGTGATCTAATGTATAAATAAATATTTTAATAAAAGCCAATTTTATAAAAATATATTACAATTTTGTTCTATTTTTAGTATTCGAAAAGTTGGACAATTCGCAAACGTGAACACCGCCGATTTTAATTAGTTCACGTTATCGCGAATGTTTTTTAATTTGGTTACTTTGTTATTGTAAATTTTTGAAACAGCTGATTACTTGTTTACTTGGCCAAAATAGTCCGAAGAATATATTCTATCATTTACCCAATTTTCTTGTACGGCAACACTTTCTGGTACGATTGGAATCGCGGGGGTGCACAATTTAGAATAAAAAACAGACCTACCCTTTCTGAGAATAACACATTTTTAAGAAACGAACACCAAATTGCACGTTTAGAAAAATAATGTTGTGTTTTTCGATAGAATACGAAACACCATAGTAATAAAGATTTTTACTTTCGTAATAAAAGATAATTTAAATGTAGAATTATAAAATATATATAAGTAGAATATAAAAGAAAATCGCTTTTATTACTCTTTAACTAGCATTTTTGTTGAGTGTATGTTGATCAAAATCAGTTCATGATCTTTGCAATTGCTTGCTCTTGAAAGATTTGAGGGTTACTCCTTCAAGTCGATTACATTCATGTTCACTATGCTGCAATTATTGTTTAATATTTCGCGGTCCTTGACAGCTGCAATGTCAGTTTAAATATAACACAACTCTAATTTTCAATTTATTCTCATTCAATTATTATGATTTTATATGTACAAAGAAGGTAAAATGCAAGTTTAGGCGTGTGCTCTTCATCTACAACAGAGAAATAAACATTTGCTTCCTGTTAAACCAGATTTAATGCTATTGTCCTGCCACATTCAAACTCATATTGACAATTCCTACCGGAAGGATCGTGCTACAACGAAGAAGCGAATATGTGTCATAGTTTGAAGAAATAGTGGTGGTTTCTCTTTATTTCTTCTGCAAACTCCAATTAAATCGTTCATATGTTGTTAATCTCATTCTGATTTACATTGTGGATCGTGCTCGTTAATTTTGATGAAATTCTTGGAGGTGTATCACCATGTGTAGCAATTAGATAAACATGTGCAAACTGTTTTCTTGAGATTGTTTTGTTCAAGGACAATAAAGAGCGCGTGTTTTAGGTGTTGAGAATAGATTTTAATTAATTTATGAAAAAAATTACGTTGTATACCAGAGGGTGAAACTGCAAAAACTAACCTAACTTACATCTGCCTTTTTTTTAAATATATATGTATTTTGAATAACTTAATAATTTTAAAAGACAATTTAAGTAATTTTGTAAAAAAAAAGCACAGTTTAAAATTAAAGTTTTCAAATGTCAAACTGCACTAAATAAATTTAAAATGACTTCTTAGTTTCGACTTCAGTTCAGTTTTGTTGTTCAATTTGATTAATTTGTTAAAAAAAAAAAAACTTAAAACTGCAGACAATGTAGATTGTAATAAAAAGCGCACATTGAGTAATTGCCTGAAATCACGTCAATCCGGTAAACGCAAACGAAAGCGGGTGGAATTTTTAACTTAAAAGTATTTAACAAGTCTGTCCCACAGACGGCTTCAAAACGAAAACAACAACAGTTGGAAAAAAAATCCATCTAATCATTCTTTCAAATGCGCATACAAAAACCATTTATTTAGAAACAGTTGGAAGGAACTACTCGTAAAATACAGATCATTTATAGCGATAAGATTCTTTACAACAAAAAAGGAAAAAAGGAAAAAAGAAAAACTTTTACACAAAGCAAAGCTACAGCGGTACATAAATAAATGGAATTTAAGCAGCGAATTGAGCACTTGAAACAAATTACCCTAAAGGGCAGTAACTAACGGACTGTGAAGAAATTTTTAACACATACACTTATTCATTTACTGATTTGCACAAAAGTACAAACGACTCATACTCGCCCTGTTAATGAACCCAGTATGTGACACACTTGTAAGTATGGCAAAATGTTGTTCAATTTGTTCTTGTTGTTTTATTATTTGCCAACATGCTGCATGGTACGTAATGGAACTGTTTCACATTGTATTTAAAGATCAGAGATAGACTGGGTTAATTTTGTAAATTGCTTACAGAGCTACATATGGATGTAAGTATGTATGTACGTATGTATGGATTTGTATGTTTGTACCCCTATTTTATAAATTATATTCTTGGATTTTGTGATTACAGAATGAAGAAGATAAATCAATAGCGTTCATTTGCTAACACATTGGAAAGTGAAATAAAAAATTACTAATAATTCTACAAAAAAAAATTAAGGCTTCACTGCAAAAATTTTAAAACATAAATAAAAATTTTCGAAATGAAGTTTTATTTACTCTATAAAATATATATTATTGTATATGTCACTTTTTGACTATTTTTTAAATATAATTGGTGTGTTTTTTTACTCGAAAATGGGCACCCGCGGGCACCAGAAAACGTTTTCTTACACAAAAATTGGGTAAATGAGAGACGTTTTGAGAGAGTAAAATTCTTGTTCTTCTTGCACGAAACAGCCCGTACTTTTTCTTCGGGCTAGTTTGGGCGAGAAGAACAAGCAATCAGATGGTTTATAAGTAAACAATAATGAAGTAAAACTTAAAGTTTCCCAACACTGCAATGAACCAATAATAGTTAATTTTATTTCATGATTTAGTTAAAAATTTTTTGGGGTTTCTTTAATTAACATGTATAAGCCAAATTATTGTGTTTTTATGGATGTATTCATGTGTGTCAATGTAATTGTACATTGTCTGTTGTCATTAGGTCTGTTCCAGGTGCATAACTAAAATGCCCGAACTCGCACAAATATATTTTATTTATATATGATTCTAATTTTAAAAATTTGCTTTTTCTCGAAAAAATATGTGAATGTATTATTACATACTTTATGGTATTCTCATAAAGCATGTTTTTATATTAAAGCAAACTCAAAAATTGAGGCGGAAAGCATATCCATATAGAACTATTTCGCTAATGCTTACTTAGCTCTTCAGTGGATTTTATCTAATTTCTGACAACAAATTCAAGATTCTTATGTTCTAAATTCAACTAATCAATTGAGAATTGAAATTGAATACCGAACAAAAAACCAAAAATCTATAAACAAAAAACCAAAAATCTATAAACAAAAACATAACAATCCATGAGTTTACTTTTTTTATTACACATACATATTTCTATTTTAGATTCTTCTTCTCATATATAAATATATATATATATATATATATATATATATATATATATATATATAGGCAACGAATAAGCTAGAAATGTTGTTCAGGAAAAATATAATAGTTATAATATTATTAGATAAGGCTATGGTCGAAGTAGTCTGCACGTTGACTACAAAACGAGAAATTTTCCTAAATTCAGCCCCAGTTTCAGACTCATAAAAACATCTCGCATTTTTTCTGATGTGCATTTGTGTGGCTTTGTGTCTGTTGTTGTCGGAAGGTTTCAGTGGCGAACGCATAGTCACTGGTCACTGAACAGTTCAAATTAGAGAGTGTAGAAAAGCAAAACTTAAAATTTTAGATCGTTATAAAATATTACATATTTTATATATTTTTTTTTTTTTTTTTACACAATATATATTATTTATTGAATCTTCAAAATCAATTGAACTAATAATAAGTATTCAAATCTTAAGAACTAACTGCTAATTATTATTAAGTACAGCCTAGCTGTACAAAATTATTTATTGCTCGTATAGTTTTATTTCCGCGTCTACTACGTTCGGGCTAGGGAAAGAGTATCCCTTCTTTTCAGTCGAATGAACCCTCTTTCGCTTAAAATATTTCGGGCTAGTATATTTGGATGATCTTGGAGTTTGGTTAGGTATGACGTTGCGTATGTTGTTATCTCTTGTTTGACTGTCGGAATAATTAAATCCTTGTGTATGTTAGAATTTTTTATATACCACGGCGCATCTGTTATCATTCTCAGTATTTTGTTTTGACACCTTTGAATTTTTCCTATATTGGATATTTTTTATTATATATTTTATATATAAACATATTTTGTTTCTATATTATTTTTTCATAAAGCTCAGCACATTAAAATAATTCAAATTATATAGAACGTAAGGACGAAAATTTCAAATTATTGGGTGGTAGACTAGAGTAACAAACTACCTAATTTTTTTTTTAATTATCGAATGTTGTTCAAGGAGTCTAGAAAACACTTTAAATTATCGAGAGATTCAAGTTAAATAAGAGTTTCATATAGTCCAGATCCGACTGTAGTATAATATATACTCGTAACATATTTAAAAATTTAAAGAATTCCTTTATGACTACTTCCCTTTTCCTCAATTATCTATAAAATTTGTTTTATTGTATCATTATTTTATTTTGCAGCATCTACATAAATATTTACCATTGGTTTGGTAAACATTTTAATAAATTGTAAACAAAATTTCAAACATTTAACATCAATTGAGCAAACAGATTTCGGTAACTACCCACTTGACAGCTGCTGCAATAACACTTCGACAGCATTTCCACTTTCCATTATTCGGCTCATTCCTCCAGCTATTAATTCTCAAATGGACAGAATAAGAAGTTTATTATCTATGGTCTAGTATATATGTACATATGTATGTATTTACGCTTAGGATTTAGTGGGTTTCTCTTTTCGAAGAGAAGTTTCAATAATCTTGCCTGTATTTTCGGTATTTTCGTTAGTGGTTCTTATTTTTGGGGGATGTTTCATGTATGTTGAAGGTTGAAAGAAATATTTTATTTTATTGTTATTAGAATACGTACATTGTACAAATAAGAACAATTTCAATTACTTACATTTCAAATATACATTTGTAACAGTTTATTTATGAGTTCTTGCAAGTTTATGCAATAAGAATATTTGTGCATGTATTTTATGGGAAAACCAACAAATTAATCATTTCGAAAAGTAAACGAAATTAATTGATATTTTGATTTGTAAATAATCTTTTCAAATAGAGTGAACAAAAAAAAAACATAACCACGAGAATATTTAGAAATTTTTGCTAATATCAAATATCGCTCGAAAATATATAATTATTAATTACCTAAAAAGAAATTTGAATAGTACTATAATCATAGGGGCTTAAACATTGAACGATTTGCCTCAGAAAATTTTTTCAACAATTGGTGCAGTTAACATTTATTGGCCGTAAATGTGGGTTAATGATTTATTTCCATCCGAAAAAACTTGTCATCCCAGTAAGACGTTATTACAGTAGAGATAGTCACTGAAAATATATCGAATTTTGAAAAGCTTTTTCCATAAATGCACATACAAATATTATATATGCCAAAACTTTTCATCATTTCCTCAAACTATATTATATTTATAAAACATTACACTGGAAAAAATCCATCATTAATATATGTTCTTCATAATAATAATGAAAGTTTTCATTAATACAATGAACAATGGCATTAGATACCAGTTTTATTTTTAACTAGCTGCACCCAGTGTGCATCTCTACTCCACACAAACTTATCTAATCCCGCCCACTTTTTTATAGATATTGTTACGGTAAAATATGCACACTTTCATTGTTATATCAGCCCAAAAAATTAAAAAGGTACAAAATGCAGTTTTGCTGAAAAGTACCTTTATTGCAGGAAAGATTACGGAAAGATTACGAAGCACATGTTCCCTTATTTCTCAGCAGCATTTATATGCTTTTATATTTTTTATTCTATTTGTCTTTGTCTTGTTTCTGAGATATTACATTATCGATTTTAGTCGTTTTTACCCTTTTTTATCCTCTTAACATTAGAATATCCAAAATTATCTGTCTAATGTACTAAATATGGAAAGAAGAGTCTACATACCGAATTTCAACCGATGATGTTAGGTGGGTGGGCACTTTCCCCCCCATTTAAAAAAATGTTAGCGGAATGTTTCCATCTGAAAAAATAATTTTGGAAATTGGTTCACAAACGACGAAGTTATTTGATATTCTCTATATAAAGTTGGGCACTTACCCCCCACCCCTCTCAAATTTCCACAATAATAGACCTTTTGCAAATGCAAAAATAATTTTGAAAATTGGTCCACAAATGGCGAAGTTATTTGATTATCAATTTTTGGGGCGGGTAATATACCTTGCCCCTCATCCCAGATATCAAAAAGTTTGGACTCTGATTCTCGAGATTTTCCGATATATATAAGGAAGCGGAAACTACATAGATTTTCTGTAAAATAGATGCTACCAGTTAATTGTGAAAAAATCAGAATTTATGCATGGATTTTAATGAAAATTTGTATGTCTCATTTTAATTATAACATATGCGAGTACGAAAATAAATAACAACATTTCAGATTCTTTTTATTTTAAATTTTTAATAAACTTTAAAAAAAAATTTTTTTTAATTTTCTTTAAAAAAGGGGTTTTTTTCAAAACATTCTGAATATCTCCTAAACTATTCGGTTATTTTATTCTCGATCATTCCGTGTTGTCCTTAGTTCTATCGAAGGATTATTGCAAATTAGGTGGTGGAACCTCCGCTTTTTTCTATAGAACGGTAAATCTCGAGAACCGGAGTCAATCTAAAAAAAGTAATTTATAGGCATTGAATCGGAATACCATATGTATTCAAATTGAATATGAAACCTTAGACCACACAAGAAATATTTGATTTTGTGGAGACTGTGTTTTAAATCAGATAACAAAGTTAATCCAACAATTGATTTATTGCAATTTTAGAAAAGATTGCGGCAATATCCATATTTTTCTTTAAAAATGTTCACAAATTTCTTTAGTTGCTTTTTCTACACATGTAAACGAAAAACAAAGTGCCAGCTTACTAATTTATCGAATCCCTGTTGAAACGATTTTTTTCAAATGAACTCTTTTCTTGAGAACAATTTTCTAATACTGACTCACTCACATTTTATATCACTGACAAATCAGCATTAATAATATAATATTTTCTTAGTTTTTTGCCATAAAAGATAGGAAATTTAGGGTAATTTTCCTTATTTCATAACTAAATTTTTTCAGTCTACCTATGCTAACTGATTTGTTAAACTTTGTCTGGTAGCCACAGGGATGCAATGTGCTTTTTTCGCCATCTCAAAATATGAAAATGGACTTATCTGCTAAAAATTAACATAATATTTTTATAGAATTCTATTTAAATAAACATAATTTGTACTATAAAATTTTTGAAAACTAACAGCAAGGCAAACTATTCCAATTCTTATCGTTCGTTTGCTTTATCAAATACTTGTTGATTAACTGCCTGTTTTTGAACACGAAAGAAAAAATTCGTTCGGGAATTAATATTGAAAACAACAGTGAAATTCAAAAAAATTGTTTTTGGTTTTCAATGTAAAGATACGAAGTTTTTCTTTCATATGCTAAAAACTGGCAGTAAGTAAAAAAGAAAACAAAAAATCGAATTTGCTGATCGCAAGTTTTTAAATTAATTAGCCAGCAATTCATTAACGGCATTGTCGTTAGTACTGAATAGCTTTTACAAAAATTTATTTATGCAACACACATTTTTCTACTCAATTTAAATAAAATAAAAATAATAATTCAAATTCAAATAATTGTTGTAAAACCTACTCAGTTTTGCCTGCTTGAATACTTGATAATTCCCACAGATTTTTTGGTAGTTTTTGTATAAACATGTGCATTTTTTTTTTGTCTTTTTAAAAAATTTTATTGAAGATCGATCTACTGATAAGTTGGCATAAGCACCAAAGAAATGCAGCATAAACTTTATGCCATAAAGTGTAGCTTATCCAAACAATAAACATATCAATAAATGTAATTCATTCTGACTCGCGTAGAATAAATAAAATATAATGAATAACTAATAACTTCAAAACAATTTTAGCAATTTTTGATCAATTTTAATTTTATAATAAATATAATTCTAATAAATAAAAAATGAGGGTCGCGATGGTCGAAGTAGTCTGCACGTTGACTATAAAACGAAAAATATTTCCTGGGTTCAACCGCAGTTTCAGACTCACGGAACGGAACGTTTCAGTGGAGGAGGCATAATCACTGGGCACTGAACAGTAACGGCTTCAGCTGTATCCAATCCACAGGCACATCATAATACCCTCCTTCGTCGGTATTGTGTATCATCGGCGAAGTAAAATAATTACTAAAAATTGCTACTGAAAATGAAGCTTCAAAATTTAATACGCCTCCTTGACATCAGAGACGTTACAACACTGCTATAAAAACAAATAACGTGTAAAAACCAGTGTTGTAAGATAGTGAGGCTTCACCTTCTATCATTTTCTCCTACTATCCCTTTCCTTTAGTTCCAGCACAATGCATCGCATGTGTAGGGGTCATCTCATGAGTGCTGCTCCAAGAGAAAAAGAAAATTCATCCCCAACAAATCCCCATAATATTTATTGAATATCCCCAAACAAAATTTTCCGCGCCCGAAAAAATGGGCAAATGTCCAACTTTGGTGGTGCACACAAAACACATTTCTTTCAAGTCATTTTTAACACTCTAGTTTTATATGGGGTTTAAACTGCTTTTCATTTCACCATTACCAAAGTATATTTATCAAGTAAAATCAACTCAGCAGGTGACTTTTTTGCTCGTTTTGACGCCGTATATGTCAAAATTTGTTTACATTTATGAGCGCCAATATCATTTTTATTCATTTGTTTAATTTGAGAGAGCGCGCCATTAACAGTTTTACTCATTTCTTTATTTTGATAGCGACATACATAAATTAAATTAATGTTTTTCTTTTTCTTTGTAACATGTGTGTGTTTGCTTTTGAGCAAGGCAAATTGATACCAGGTACACTCAGTAGTACTACACAACCTTAAATCATTGTGTATTGTCAAAATAATTCATACAATTTGACATTAAACAGTGATAAATAGTCGGCCAGCTGGACTAGTAAGTTAATCTGCTATGAATTCGCCTTCCTTTTGAGAGAGCAGTAAAAAATCATGTTTGACATATTTAGCTAGTTTTACACAAACAAAATGCCTATTGTTTTTGGTATTGGTGTTTTACTGTAAATATGCGGCTACTTGATAAATATACTTTGACCATTACTATGTGAGATTTTGTTGTATGAAACATACAGGGTGTCTGGTAGCAGATTTATATTTTCAAACTTAAATAAAAAACGTATTAATTGACACAAAGTTTTATTAAGAACATTGAACGAAGCAACAAAAAGCCAAATGCGTAATACGGCACGGTCTATTGCCAATTGCAAAGTTTTAAACACAAGGGTAGCTATACAACAAAGTGACTTCTTGCATAAGACCGTCTTCCAAAAACCAATTATTCTCGTCACTACGGTCTTTAAATGATAATAAAAAACATAATGCAGTAGCACGTCCTCGATTCCATTGGTCACTTTATTCTTCCATATTTAGTATTATTATCTTTTTCATTATCATTTAGAATAGTAAACATTAAGCATTTTCCTGTATCGGATCGAAGAGAATGCAAACTCGCGGCTGTTTGAATCTGCATAGAATTTACAATATTGAAAAAAGGTAGTAATAAATTAAAGTCCCTTTAACATTAAAAATATATGTACAATATAATTTCTCTAACTACTAACCGCAAAACCTAAACAAATAAATGATGAAAAACGCATCTATTATTATCATCGTCAAACAAAATAAACAGACACAAAAGCTGGCAGCCAGGCAGGCAAATATTCAAACAAATTGCTATTGTAATCCTTGATATTTCTACTCAAAGAAATCCCAACAGGGAAGAGTTCTAAGCAAATAAACAATTAAAGTGTCACAACGTATTACATGATGAAATGTCGTATTATAGGAATATAACAGGACATACTTATAAACAGGAGTATTAGAGAGAATGCAGCAGGAGAAAAGACACCACTGAGCGCAGTTTTGTATGTTTTTCTACACAATAATCAAACAAATAGATGTTTAACTTTAGACACATCCAGTTGAATTAGAAGAGATTTTTCTCTTGCGCTATAAAATGTTTTTTTTTTAATTTAACAGCCTCTAGGGACATGCTGACAGACAAGTCTGCTCAAGGATGTAAATAAATATGAGAAAGAAATCCAATTAAAAATTAAAAAATCAAACAATAAAGAAGAAGTAATGAAGATAAAGAAGGCGGCATAAATTTAAGTCAGAAAGCCTGTATTCTAGTGAAGATATTTAAAGAATTCAAACATTTTCAAAGCAGTTTTTTTTTTTGTTAATTGCTTTTTTAAATTTTCTGATTATAAATAACTAAACATTTAGAAATATAATAAAACAATGCACTTGACGTCAATATGTTTTATAAAAAGTAAAAACCTTCTTTTTATTACTCCATATTTCGTTTTCCATATTTTCTTAATTACAAATATTTCAATATTAATTAAAATTATTAGTGCCAATGAATGGGTTTAAATTTTCCATTAAGTTCCCAGCAAAAAAAGTTCATGCGTTTACTATGAAGTGGCATTTTCATGACTTCTTAAACACTTCATTATCTGGATTCATTTTTAATTCCATCTTAATAACAATATCACTTTTTAACTCATGGAAAACACATTCAAGTCTGTCAATTAATTCATTTGAACAACTGCGCAGTCCTAATTTAATTTGTATACTTGCCGTTTTATTCATGACGAGCTATTTCTTTAAATGCTAAAACGGAAGCAAATCATGGAAAATTCATGGGTTATAAGAACTTATTTAAATGACGAGCTGTTTTGTTAAATGTGAGCACGTGTTCACCAATGACACCCCTATGATAAAGTCAAGTTGGACGAGTTCATTTCCAATAAAACCCATGCATTAACTATTTCTTTCGCATGTTTTTTTTTCTGGTTTTTTTTTAACAATATTGTAATTAAAATTTTTATGCCAGTTTTTTAGTTGACATACATACATAAGTATATGTTTTCTTAAAATTTATTTAAAGCAATAAATTTAAACCGGTATACATCTTTTTCTATCTTTCATAAAAATTAGTTTTGAAACTTTTTTCCCAAAAAAGTAACTATAAAGTTAAATGAATACGTAGTGTAATTTAACATTTTTGGCAAAAAATTTACTTTTTTATTTTCAATTAACACCTTTAATTAGAATAATATATTTTTGCAATTAAAAGTTTAATCAATTAAATTAAAATTTTAATTAATTTTTGCGCTTAATATTTAATATTAAATAAATAAGAATTTAATGTACAAAATGACTGCTTATTTTTATTTAAACGCTTATCTGATGGTTTTACATCATATATGCAACGCTATTTATACAATAAAAATTAATGGCCATTAAACATTCGTACAGAATTCAAATGTTTTTTTTTACTAAATATTTATTTGAAATTTTCATAATATTTAATTAAATTTTTAATTATTATTAATAAAAATTTCATTGAAAATTAACTCAACAATAATAATTTAATTGATGCTGTGAAATTTTTACTTTAATTTTTTAATTGATATTTAAAAATTTTTATTTAAAATTTTTTTTTTTTTTTCTACGAAGGGAAATATTTTTTTTTATATAAAAATTATTGGATGCCAATAATGGCATTCTTTTCTAACAAATGACTATGAAAATAAGAAAAAGAGTTTTACCTAAAAGAAGAAGAACAAAAATATGTATGAACTGTATGTATTGAACTGTTTCCACTATATACGCCCACTACCAGACCAATAACGAAAAAAAAACACCGAGTGTTTAGTACCCTACATCCCTCCAGTTTTTCAAAAACATTTTATTCAAATTTCAACTCATAATTAATAAATATTCATGAATTACTTTATTAAAATTTTAGTTTTTCTGGTTATGTCATTCAGTTAATTTTGAAAATGATCTAGTTCAATTCAACCACCGTAAACAACATATTGTTATGTGATAAACACAAAATTTCACATTCATAAAAAATTTTCATTAATTAAGATTAATTAAATTCAAAATTTAAATGTTGCACAATATTTAAACATCTTTTCATATATTCAAATGTAAAACATTAAATATTTCGAAACAAAATATATATGTATATATAAAGGGTGTCCCAAAAAGAACGCAAGATTTAAATTTGGCGCTATTCGAAGTGTCATTGTTTGACATGTGAACAATTGTTATTATTTGCTAGAAGAAGGTACGAGGTTAGTAAAAATGGAGCGCTACACGAATGAACAACGCATTCTCATTGTGAAATTGTTTTACCAAAATGGTGAAAGTTTTGCGGCTACAGTTCGCAAATTGCGATCAATTTGGGGTCACACTGTAAAGAGATTAATGGATAAATTTGCGTTGCCGACAACAACGCGCCTTCGACCAGGTCGATCGACCGAAAATGTCGCAGCTGTACGTGATGATGTCGCTCAAACTTCATCCACGTCAATTCGATACCGAGCTCAGCAAATTAGTGTCTCGAAATCCACAATGCAGCGAATTTTGACGAAAGATTTGCATCTTCATGCATACAAAGTTCAATTGACTCAGGAACTGAAGCCAGCTGACCATGGACAGCAAAGAGAGTTCGTTAATTAGGTATTGGAGAGACAACATGAAAATGCTGATTTTGCCGATAAAAACATCTTCAGTGACGAGCCCCATTTCCATCTTGATGGCTTCGTCAATAGGCAAAATTGTCGCATTTGGGGTGAGGAAAATCCTCGAGTGATCCACGAGAAGCAAATGCATCCTCAACGTGTCACTGTGTGGTGTGGATTTTTGAAGAAATGAATGTGGAGGGCATGTGGTTTCAACAAGACGTCATACAGCCAGAGAAACAATTCAATTGCTGCATCAGTCATTTAAATCTTGCGTTCTTGTTGGGACACCCGTTATATCTATTCATATTCATACATATTTCAAACACCGAACCAAGTCGTAACTCCATGAATTAACTATGAAGAATTGGTTCTTTTCAAATGCTGTTTTTCAAATGACTGCAAACATCTTGTATGAATAATCTTTTGAAAAAAAATAAATATGTGTATATTTATAAATATGTATATACATAAACACCCGCATGCAAGGACGTGTTAAAATTAATGATAGCAAAAGTTCTTATTCTGAGAAAATTTATTTTCTACTTCGTTTTTTGTTTCAGTCAGAATATTCCAATATTTTTTGTTTAAGCATAAACGCACAACACTTTGACAATTCAATTCAACAATTTGACAAATTGTTGAACTGTTGGACACCAGTCATCTTGCGGCTCTGTGAAAATGTGTTAGTGAGTGGCAGGCAGTGCCATTAAAATAAGCGAATGAATGAACATTTTTGTGAGTAGTTTAAATCATGCTGGCTGACAATTTGGTTCTCTGACGTGCACTTTCCATTTCATTGACTGCGTTCAAACGAGTCTTTCACTTCCAGCAGAAATTGTGTTGATTTGTTTAACGAACTTATTTGCAGGATAACAAAAGAAAGGAAAACAACCTTTTCCTTTTGATGGTGCTATACTAGATCTTTAAGTAATAGAATTTGAAATACTAGTGTTGTTTCTCTTTCATTGGGGAAATCTATAAATAAGTTTGTGTGTTTTCCGTATTAAAAAAAAATCATATTAAAAATCTTCTCTAGCAAAATCTATAACTTTCTCATGTATTATATTGGATTTTGTCCTTTTTTTTGTTATAACGCGAACAACAGCTAGTAACCTTTTCTTAAGAAAGTACATTTCTTAACCCTTGTCTTCGTTCTTTTGTTGTAATTTCGATTTCCCTACTTTACACAGTACTTGTCATCGTCCTTCCAATTGTTTGCTTTATTTTAAATAAATATTTGCGGTTTTACAATTGAATTTATTGAATACTATATCAAAGAAGAAAAACGATATTGATTTTACAAGTCGATAATAATTTTCAATTTCTATTGTAAAATACCATTTTTTTAAACCTTAGCGATGAACTTCATCTAAGGATTTTAATTATAATTCATAATAATTATGAGCTTACTTCAGGGGGCAAATTATGGCATTCGACTCGATAAGAAATTTGAAACAAAATTCTCTGAAAATATATTGCAATTTCATTCGAAATCGAGTACCGGATTTGGGCCCAGGATTTTTTATATTATGAATTTTGTAAGTTGCCCAAAAACAAAAAATTTAAATTAAAAAATTGGTGAAGATCTGAAACATTAAAAAATTATATTCTGTAATTCCACAGCAAACACAAAATCAATTTTGACTTTGTATTTTTATGGCAGAATCTGTAAAGAAGAAAATCCCTATGGACTCGACACTCGACGCAGAAGACGACGGTCTCTGTAAAACTGTCAACAATTTTTTTGTCAAATTGTAATTAGAAAAAATGTGAAACCAGTGAGCCAATTCAGACGAGAACAATTATGCTGGCATAACATGGCACCTTATTGGCACATTTTTAAACCAGCTACAATACCGCATTAGCAGTAAAAAACTAATAAATATACACATACGAAATACGAAATTAATAAATAAGAAAATATCCCAACAAAGCTAATATATGTATACGTATACATTTTATGCCAGATGAATTAGTCTCGTCTGTTTTGGAAAGAACAAAAATTGTGCGACTTAAAAAGTGTTCTGGTCTGAATTGGCTCAGTGAATAGTATGAAAAATAACGAAATAATTGCACAGGCATACTTCTACATTTACGTATGGATGTGTGTGCATTTAATGAAAGTGGTACCAAAGTGGTACTCGAATTCTCAATACGTGACATACTTCAAGTCTAATTATTACAAAAACGGTAAAAAATAAACAAAAAAGAAGCAACTGAAAAATCTAATCAATAAACTCTTATGTAAATACAAACATACTGCAGAAGCCTTCATCCACATACATACACAAATCAGGATAACGAAACATGACCAAGTTAAACAAATATTTACACGACATTCAGTTGCAAACAAAAAGGTATGTAAACTATAAATTGAAGAAGGATATTCGATGAAAGCTGAAAAAGAAATACAGAGAGAATGAATCAAAATAACACACACAGCCACACAAATAACAAAAAAAAGGTAGGAGTTAAATAAACGCCTTTGAAAGTACCTCCAAAAATGGTAGAATAAAGTTGTATATGGGAAGATATCATATTCCCGTTTCATTGTACAAATATTCCATATGTTACGTTTTATGTACATATGTATGAATGCATGACATACAGAATTGATATTATGATTGCCAGAGAATCGCTTAAAAGGAAATGTTAAAATTCTAAAAACTATGCCTATTGATTGGTGTACTTCATTTAAGTTACTGTGTAAAAAGGGGCAAAACTTTAAGAATAGTACTAAAATTAGTGAAAAACTAACCATAGGTACGGATTTCTTGCTGATGCAATTATATAAACATGGTATTCAAAATTGCAATAAAACAACTATTGGCAAGTAATTAGGAATGCATAAAAAGTTTTAAAATACTCGTATTTAATAGAATAATTATTTTATATAACTATTCTTTCAGTTATTCAACATTAGTCAAAAATCCTTAGTATTATTTATCTATGTTTGCTATATGGTTTAGAAAAATTAAATACATAAATTTATGTCAAATAATAAACAGTTTGTTGCAAAGAAAAAATTTTTAAAGAAGCTATTTAGTTTGTTTTGTTTGTATATTTCTTTATTCTCAAATATTTTTTGGGAGTTCTTGTATAAACATGTGAAATTTCTTAGCCTTTTTCAAGAATTTGTTTAAAGATCTACTCAGGATTTTGGTATTAGCGCCAAAAGAAATGTGCATATAGACCAGCTAAACAAACATATTTAATTAATCGAAATAATTATTTTATATTTAATAAAATATCCCTTAATAATGGACCCGAGAAATTAGTTCCTGAGTATTACGTAGCTTCGCAGCTGATGACGTATTTCGAACACATTGGAAGATTCACTTTATATTTCACTCGGTTTACGGTGATATTTTACATGACCTTTTACTTTGCGAAACATTGAATACGTTGCCATATTTATTTTCATTTCACCTTTTTATGCAAAACCTATTATATCAGTAAATATTATAATGTACAGTAAAAATTTATAATGGAACGTTAAGCAATTTGACGATTTTAAAACCTTGTTTACCTACATTCGGCCCTATACATGCTGTGCATTATGCCGGAACTAGGAAATAACGTTTTGGAAGAAAGTATAGAGAGAGTAGTGTTTATTGATTTAAATTTTCCTACGTCAAAAGTGGCAGCTTCTGATTCCCGGATGTTTATACCGCCCATAATTACAGATGAGGTAGCGCAATCGGGCATGAGTCGATGCGTAAGCAAGCAACATTTTTTTTAACCGTTAGATTTCTGTTGAATTTGCAATAATTTTTATTTTACTTTTCTTCTATTTTTTTGAAGATATTTGAAAAGAGTGAGGTGGACGCGCTTAAATCTGTCAGTAAGTGGAGAAATTTTGAAAGAAAAAACTAAAAAATTTCAGGAAATGTTGGAGAAAAAGGCTGGTTGCAATGCAAGCGCATTTACAATTAGTGCAGAAAAGTTTTCCTCTGATGTTTCTGCCGTCGATCGATTTAAAAAAAGCTAGGCAAAATGATTAGAGAGTTTGGATTTTGTGAAGAGCAAATATATAATACGGAAAATCTTGGAAAATGTTACCCGAAAAGACCTATGTTTATGCACATGAAAAAACAGCACCAGGAAGGAAAATTCAGAAAGCAAGAATAACTTTTTTTGGCATGCGCGAACGTCACTGTGCTCCATAAATTAGAACCATTAGTCATTGGTAACGCAAACAAGCCAAAAAAAAATTTAAACTGGTAATCCAAACGTGAGTTAGATTTGCAGGAAATTTTTACTACTGATAACATAGGAGAATGGAAGAATGCTGAAAGTTTATTTCCAATGGCCGTGCAGATTTTTAAAAAAGCCATTGACTTAGCAGAAAGCAACACAAAATATTGCTTATACAAGGCAAAAAACTTATAACAATTACTTTACTTCATTATAAATAATAATATTTAATAAATATAGATTTTTTTAATAAAAAAAGTTTTTTCAATAGACTCTTTAAAGTGTACATTTTCGAAAGAGTGAACAGGCATTGCACGAATTATTTCACTCTATTGCGATTCAACTATAATTCATTTATACTTATTATTATACTTAGGGCTAAATAAATCCGTTAAATGTTCAACTATAGTTTAGTTAAAGTAACATCAGTAAATCACTACTCCGAATATAGAGTTTAAAAAATAATAGTGTGGCAGCACTACGATAAATGTAAACAAAAAATTGTTTTTGCAGCAATTCTGATCAATCCTTTGCACAAGATTAAAGAATCTATTATCATTACTTTAAAAACAAAACTTCCTTTTTTTCTTTTTATATCTTGGACCAGAACTCAGGAGATGGCCGCTACATATGCGATGCGTTATGCTAGAACTAGAGCAAAGGGATAGTAAAAGAAGTGATAGGAGGTGAAGCTTCATTATCTTACAACTCTGCTCTTTGCACATTCTTTATTTTTATAGCAGTGTTGTAGCGCCTCTGAAGCTTTAGTGTTTTTATTTAACTTTCTGTATACATTACATTCTTAAGAACTGGTTGTATGAATTAGAAGTTTTTTATGTAGCAATAATTCATTTTTTTCTTTTTTGTCAATGTAGTATATGAAACATTAAAACTGATTAAAAAGCACACTATCCAAAATGCCATATTCGCACATTTGAAACAGGAAATCAAGGAAAATCTTTGATAATCACTCAGATGCAAACTGACGAATGTAATTTTTTACTAACACATATCGTATTACCATACCAGAGCGTATTAAAAATTGCATACGAACAATTTAAAACCTTTTGCTTTTAGTGACGTGTACCGAAAAGTACCGATTTGCATATTGGATAGTTTGACATGGTAGGTAGGAACCATATGGGCAATACACATTGTTTAAAGGACCCATTTTCGTTAAGGATGGTGTAAAAATTTGAATGTTTACTAATTTACTATTTTATTGTTTAAACACATTTAAGAAAAAACGAGATTAACTCGCACTAATTTGTTACCTTTTAATAAATAGCTAGTGTGCTATCAGTATGGGGTTTCTAAGTTCGATTACTAACAGGGACTCAGGCCTGTTTCACTACAACAAGTGAAAATCTTTTCAGCACAGGTATCACAATTAACACATAATGAATTGAACCCAAGTGGGCTGTCACATTTCCGTTGCCTTCCAGTCGGCCTACATAATCTAACTATTATACTTATTTTTGTTTTGCAAATATGTCCTACAGTTTATAATTTATATTTTATCCATAATTACAACTCTTTCACATATTTTCAAACGTATTGGGAAAAGCTTATAAGACGGTAACTTAGCGTTATAATTAATTTATATTGAATTGAAAATTAGTTAAGCCCGTATTACACTACATTTATTTTTCATTAGTTAATACAAAATTGTTAGAAAGAGACAGCAAAGTCAGAAAGAAACAAATACAATATAATATTTACATTTTTAAGTGTTGCTTAGTTATTTTCATTTAAAAAAAACGCTAAAGGAAAATATACGGTCAAAAATTAAGCTCAAAATAGCAGACATTGCGCATAAATCGCTAAGTAGTCAACATATAAACGACTTTAAGTTCGGCACGTCAATTTTAAGTTAAAACTTTTTACATTTTCCGATTACAATATACTAGCGCTCTTCTCCAAAATTTGACCAATGCAAAAAAATTTAGTGTTAAAGGGCTTTAGTAAAGACAAATTTTATAAGTTTAAAAACTAATATGCGTTTTAGTTGTGCGTGTGTGAGTTTGTTAAAGTGTGTATGGATCGCAACCAATTGTGCCGCATTCGAAAAATATACCGAATAATTTCAGCAGATTTCAAAAAAAAAATTCGCCTCCTGTCGTTTCTCCTATATAGTTAGTTTCCTATAGTTCCAGCACACTGCTTCGCATGTGTAGGAGTCATCTTCTGAGTGCTGGTCCCAAATAACAAAAATAAAGTATTCTTGGTGCCATGAGTGGGGCTGTTTGGTATCAGCTTTGTTTCAGCTTTTATGTGGCGTTTGGTGATTACATTGTCCATTTCTTGCCGACGATATTTCTTAATAATTCTTTCTTTAAGCAAACACTGCCATTCCATTGCTTGAAAAATTTGTTTTAAACAAACTGCAAGAAGAGGCTTGAAATTGCCGAAATGCGACTTGTTTCGTGATACCTTTTTTAACTGTTGCGCTATTTTTAATAGTTAGCTGCCGTTTGTTAAAAACGCCAATGCAAATAAATTAGATAAAATCAGACAGGAAAAATCAAAATCAGTGTCTAAAATCCAAAAGACAATATTGCTCAGATTGTTTATCCGTTTAGACATCACGAGTTTACGAATCCAAAATGCTACGCGAATTGAATAACTTTCTATAGAAGAATTTTTATGCAATTTTTCTCAGATCATTACGGGTGAACAATATCTCTTAATTATTTCGCATAATCTATTTTCCAAGTTCTTGGCCACTGGTCCAAGAAAAAAAACATATTTTATTGCAATTTGATTAATGCAATCTTCAGAATATTTTTTATTTCAATAACAAAAACTTATCCGGAAGTTTATACTAAAATAATAAAAAAAAAACACTAAAAAGTACCACAAAAAACACATAAGTATGTACATATATATATATACATACATATGTAAGTAATATTTCTCGCATGTATCAACTCGTTTTTAAATTGGAAAAAAATTCACAATTCATAAAAGGAGCAAATATTGATTATACGAAGGCAATTATAAAGCAGCATAACAAATAAAAAATAGAGCAATATGTACACATTACGAAGCGAAAGGTCGGTATACTATTTACCCCCTTTTTGGAAACAATAAAAAATATTTTAAACAGCAAATAAAAAAACGTAATTGTAGGTTAGGATGGAAACAAAATTATTTGCGCACTTGAATTGAATCAAAGCATGTTGTAATTAGTAAAGCGAAATGCTTGATAAATGGTTGCAAACATCCTTTGAGTTTAACGCTTGTTTCAAACATATAGTAAATACATAGTGGTTACAGTAATTTTGTGTGTTTATTATTTTTTTTTTTTGCGAATAAGCAAAAAGTAATAAAATATTTAAAAAGGATTGTGCAACATGAGGCCCTTGGAGTTAGCAATTGCAACAGTTATGGTTCAACCACATGCAGCGCAAGAGTTACCGGATTAGCAAATATATTTTGCCGAATTGTTATTGCAAAAGTCACATTGCGGAATTTAGCGATTTATGTGCTCCAATTTAAAATTTTATGAACTGATCGAATATTTAGTGAACCAAAACTTAGGAAAACGAAAAAGAGAATACGGTTAGATAAAAAGCCACATGAAAAAGTTTTATATACTTAAGACTTCTTAAAATTAAGTAAGCTAAACTGTTTCAATGCACATAAAAAAGTGCGTAATAAATAGCTAATAATTGTATTTTTTTTGTTATTGTTTTTATTTTTATTCTTATTATTTTTATAAGGAATAACTTTTTGTAAAAATCAAATTGGAAACTCAGGGCTTTTATTAGATATTCTTCTTGGTTTTGTCAAATTTTATACACATAAAATATCAAATTGTATGGTTTTCTTTCAATAGTGTAAACAGACAAATTACCAGATGGTAACAATTTTTCATTGTGAGTGCATTGCCACCATATTGCCGTATCGTACAATACTGTACAATCTGACAATCGTGTGAACATAGCTTTACTTTAGATTTTTTGGCAGTCGAACCAGATCTCATTAGACTTCTATCTCACAAAGTATTATAAAAGTCGTAAGACTAGTATTATAGTGTGAAAGGGCCTTCAGGTAGCGTAATGAAATATATAATAAATCCCTTTTTTATACCATTCAGAAGAAAACCTAATACAATCAAACAGTTTTTCTCTATGGATTTTTTGTGTTTGGTGCCAAAAATAACGAAAATTGAGTAAAAAAAATTGTGAATAACAATGTTACGAATACTTAATATGTTTTTGTTAATTCCTTTCATATTATAAAAGGAAATTTTATCTCACTTTTATTTCTTGTTTTTTTTTTTTCGATATATAAAATTGACTTTAAAAATATTGAAAAAATATTATAATTTCTAAAAATCGTCAAATAACCAAAACGCTATTCACAAATCGTCAAATCTTGAAGCACTGCTCGAATGCGCGATTACATGATTGTATATTATAATATCACTTTTTACTTTTTCGTAATGATGCTACCAGAAGTTGGTCACATTTCAAATGTTTAAAACCAACATAAGAAAATATGCATATGCATGGAAAAAATTCAACTAAAGGCGATGCTGGTGGTGGTGGTTTTTATAAGCCCTACATTTTCAATGCAGTAACCAACCCTATAGCGATTGTTTTATGTGTATCATTTATTTATTTCTAACAAAGTGCAGCCTATGTTCAGTCTCACTGAAGACATCCTTTTGTTACAAATGATACATGAACACATATACATATATGTATGTACATCACACATCTACATACGCTCAAAGAGAGGAAAGGTCAGTTAACAGGCCGTCGTTAAATATTCGCTCAAAACATACACAAATATATGTCTTTCCTAACTACAAATATAGTTTGTACGTACATCCATACATATATATTACATACTACAGACAAATGCAAAATACAAAATGAAACAAAAGAAAACAGGAACAAAGACGCGCATTTCCACCCTCCTGGCATGTTTTTTATCCGCCAGGCAAAATGGTTTCCGTCTTTTTACGCCGTAATTTTTATATAAAAAAAGCCAGACTATTCAGTATTAATAATTTACTCCTTTTCCTTAATATCCCAGCAAACATTCGTAAATACTGAAAATGACAATGAACTTTTTTGTCTAACATCAAATTATAAATTTCTATACAAAATTTAATCAATATACCTTCTATAAATCCAAAAAAACTTTATCAATATGACAGTTCGAGTTTACCGATCATCAATTTGGAAACACAACCTCTAATTAGTTTCTAGGCTTGTCACGAGTTAAGTATACCAATGGAAAAAAAGGACAAAAATAAATTCTAGCATGAATACTTACTTATGTACCTATCGATGCCCTAATATAGAAATGCCTTAATTAATGTTTTTCTTACTATAAAGGAGAATTAATCAAAATAATAGCAATTATATTTTGTAGTAGTTTGCTAAGCAATGGTCTTTTCGATCATACCAGTTTTTCTCATCAAAGCTTTGCCAAAATATGCAAAAAACTCGAGGTGAAATAAATGTATATAATTGATGTAACGTCACATTATCATCCGATTCCCATATTGGTTTTTTTTTTAATTAAAAACTTACAAAAAAATTTTTTGAATAATCCTGCAGATGATTGCAATATTACTCCAACTAGCATAAGCTTTTAAAATAGATCTATATAAAAATTATATTAACCTTTAAATAGTGAGGTGAAATATTTGGGCATATTTACCAAGGTGGTGGTAAATTTCACCACCTTTAAATTTTTATAAAATGTTTACCAAAAAATAATTTTCGTTTAGTTACTTGTTTTTAAAAGAACAAGAGAACAAATATTTATTCAATAAAATATTGAAATTAGAAAAAGCACGCTTAATTTAATAAACTTTATTTCATGGACATTTTTCTTAAACATAAAAAAAAATAGTGCATACTTTATTTAACAAAAATTTTTTATTTAAAAATTAAAAATAAACTCAAAAGGCATTTTTTCAAGTCAAGTATGAAAAAATAATAAAAGAAACAAAAATTATATATGCACATATATGAAGAAAAAAAATGGAGATATCTCATTCATCAAACTCTTATTTGCATAATGCAGGCATATGCGTTTGCTTACATTACATTAAATACTAACGCTTATTCGGACGTGGTGGTAAAATATTTCCCAAGAAAAAAGGACGTATCCGTTGATGAGTACAGCGCCACTAGCGTATTTCCGTTTATACGACACCCAAAGCAGCCAAAACGCAACGGATTAACAATAAGATGAATATGAGAAGATACTGTGGAAATGAATTTGGTGGCGTTCAACGGTAGAGAATAAATTAAAAAAAATTTAGCAAAGGGGAAAATTTATGACCAGCTCTCCAGTTAAAGGAGAAAATCAAAATATGTTAATTACACATACCAAAACTTTTTTCTTTTAGAATTCAGAATCTTTGGATCCTATTTCTATACTACGAATATTTTGCACAAAAACCGATCGCTCTTTTCAATTTTTTTAAATTTTGTGTGCTGGGATCACTTACGCTACAGTAGTGCTGTATATGAATATTGCATTTTTATAGCCATCATATTACACTCATCACCCGTACACACTAAAAGAAGAACTATAGTTTTAAGATGAGAGTGTATTAGCGCGTAAAATCAACAATTTTATAATTCTGAAGTTCGAAGCATATGCACAAGGGCATATAAAGGGATACAATGTGCGTGTCAACCAGTCAGTTAATCATTCAGTAATTTTTTTCAGACCAGTCTTTTTAGTAATATGTACATGTGTGTATGCTTGTAGTTCTATGTTTCTTATTATTTAAATAAGTAATAAAAACAAGTAAATTAACAATTTCTTATTAGCATAATGATTTCATAAAAAGCTTAACAATGGCAACCAACACAAAATGAGGGCGCCTGTTGGGTTGTCATGCCATTTATGTTTAGACGATGATAATTTATTTTAAAAAAAATCTAATCATTTATGGTGCGAATATTATTCTTCTAGGTTGGTAAGTGGTGAGTACGAGTACACATATTTGTCTATACAGTTCGATGATTTAGAAGCAAGGTCAATCTAATGGTGGTCGGGAGAACTTTTGTATACTTCTTTAAATTAACTAAATTTTGTCTAGTAACGTTGAAAATATTTAAATTTCTTAAACGTTTTTTTATTGTTATTTATATATTTTATTATATCAGATTTTTATATTTTTCTAGGTCAAACCATCTATAGGTAAAACCATTAGATTTCCTTTAATAATCGGCAAAATTTGGTGAGATTGAGAATTTTTGGCAGAATATCAATTCAATCACCAGTACACTAATCATTGCCTTTCTATGCATTTTAGTTTATGAGATAATAACGGCTTTTTTCAATTAATTCGTATAACGTTTTTACCCTTTGTCAGATCTTCTTGATTTTAACTTTCTTTTATTCAGCAAAAAAATTGCTTTTCTTGTGTAGGCTTAAAATATATTATGGGAAAACATTTCTTTATAATTTACGCAAATTAAAATAAAACTCTTAAAATTCCATATTTGGTAGAGGGAAGATGGAGGAGGTAGATGCAACATTATAGAGGTATTCAAAATTTATTGAATGACTTTTATTTTTCTTCATACATAAGGTGGGTTAAGTTGGAAAAGTTTAATTATTTTTGTCACAAAGCGTATAAGCAACTATTGAACTAAAAGCCTATCTCGAGCCAAGAGACATAAACATACATATTTTTTTTATAGTGGCCTTGCACTCAATGCATTGTGCTGGAACTAAAGAAAATGGATAGCGAGAAAGATGAAATATTGTGAAGGGATAGAGGAAAGCTTCACTATCTTACAATTCCGCTTTTGTATGTTTTTTTCTTATTATAGCATTGTTAGAGTGCCTCTGATGTCAAGGAGACGTATTTCATTAATGTTGTGATTTTTTCTGCATAATTTTTTGCAGTATAATTTTAAATTTTTTGAAGCCCATACACCTGTAATAAAATGCTGATTTTATTATTAATAGTTATTTAGAAGGCTATTTACAATAGCTGTATTTTTATTAATAGTAATTTACAAGGCTAATTATAACACAGATGTTGCTCTTATTACTTCTATACCGGATATGAACATTTTTAAAAGATGGCTCGTAAGTTCTAACTTATCTCTACTTTCTTATTATATATACATATATAATAGCCAACTGCTATTACTCTATACTTATTATATATGTATATAAGAGCTTGTGACACCTTTAACAACAATGTTGACAACTTAATGATAAAATTCCTAAAATGCAAAAAGTATTAACACACTTATTAAAGAGTATTGACATACTTATTACAACACCCAAATACTCAATCGAACTGTCAATAAGAATACATCATTTTTTAATCAATATTTTATAATTTATTGATATATATTTATTAAGCCTGAGGTCTTTTTTTATTTTATTTTGTTTTTATTATTCGATATTTCGTTAATATAATTAAAATTTTATAATTTATGTAATCAAAACCTTATAAACGTAATATATTAAAAAAAACAAGGCATTGATTAGGCCAGTTTTTAACTCATTTTTACAGTCCATTCGAGGAGTTCGGATACGATTTTCTATAGTCACTGTCTTAATTCTGTCTCGATTCTTTGCAATTACTCGTCGTGAGACATCAGATTTAATATACTCCAACAAGTGCTCGTGAGGAATGCTTTCAAGAAATGCAGGCTCAACTGATATACTCGTATTGTCATAAAGCTAGTCGACCTCTGTTCAATCGAAATTAATGGGATATTTCTCATACGTTCTGAGTTTAGTTGAATCATGTAAATGTTTGCGATCGACCCAAAATGGGTTTGCTTTCGCTAAAAACTAATAGCAAAGATTATGGTATGAGTTTTCTGTAAACGCAGAAAGAACGAATCACACATCAACTGCGCCACTAGAGTTGATTATACCATGAAGTATTTTTTATACTGTGTTATAAAGCAGACGTAGTTGAATGCTAATTTTGAGACTATTCATAAAAATTATTTTCGATTATCTAATTTGCATACAAAATTCAGTACAGGAATAATGCAGAATGCATAATAATAATAATGAAGTCCAAATTTTTTTATGAATACGGCAGTAAATATGTATAAAATAATATTTCTTTTTTAAATAATAGTAAGATTTTATCAGCTTCATAATTTATACTATTTATATTACATACTTTTTATTTAAGCTGACTAAATTTTATTAAGAAACGAAAACACTTTTTATTAATTTCTGGTAATAAATCAATTATCAATAAAATTATTAGAACGTTTGATTAAATAAAATTATAAGAAAAATTAATTAATAAGATTTTTAGATCAAATTGGTTTAATGTGAACAATCATACAGTCAAAATCCATTTACAAATTATGCACTTATGTATGTTAATTGCAATTTTTAGAAGCATTATTTTTATTCTGGTTTTTTGTTTTTTCATGAATTAGAAAAAAAATGTATTGTATGTATGGCTAAATAAGAAAAATTCTGTAACAACAGCAAACAAATACCTATATTTTTAGAAAATTTTACTCACCTCTTTTATATAAATTTTTTTAAATGATCGTTTGAATTCAAATAGCCCTTTGAGTAATTAATCCTTTTAATATTGTATGTAATCCGTTTCTAACAATGGTATTAATTTTTGCTCTTATTTGTGTGATATTTTGTATTGTGCAAATATGTATGTGTATGTTTGTATGTACATACATATGTATATATGTATTTATACATACATATATTATGCATATATTATGTTGGTTTATATTTCCTTCTTTGATATATGTATGATATATCTTGATTAATTTACTTAAATTTAAAAATGAAATTTTTTTTATTCCAAATTCACATATTAATTTATATACACCGTCAAACACTTTGATCTCTATTGGTTAAATATGTATTACTTATGCAGAATTTACACTAAAACATTTAGTAGGTAGGTATTTGTTTAATTTAGCCGTTGCTATTGTGTCTGTATGAATACTGGAACCAAAGTCAACCGACACGAATAAATAAATTTACACTAAGAACATTCACCGTTAGTTTGAACCACGTAACATCAATGTTAATTTTGAAATGCAAATACAATTTGAATTATGGCAAAAGAAAAACCATAAATGTAAATTAATGCAATAACCGCGTTTTATGTACTTACATATTTATATACATAAGTAAGTGGATAAATAAATTCATACTTCATGTAAAACCATGTTTGAATATGGAAATATAAAACATACATACATATGTACATTAAGAGAGAGAGATTTATAAGCAAAGATCAATAAATTTTAAAGAAATAAGAACTAATAAGAATATGTAAGCACACACAACAGACATACATATGAATGTATTGTCAATTTATTTACAAATCTGTGCATACATTTGTATGTGAACATACATCCATATATGTATAGTATTTCACCAGCAATAGTCTTAACAAATAGGTGTCTACTATAAAAAATAAATAAAATATCGCAAAAGCCATCACGTCTTCATATAAAAAAAATGTGTAGATGTGTTAAAATCTCTGCAGCCAATAACTGGTCTCATGCACATTCCACCATTTTCGTCACCATTATGTATTTTAATACATACATATATACTCATAATTTAAAGGCCCCATTTTCGGATTAATAAAAATGATTTGCTTTAAAACATTTTCTTGGTTTTTTTTACAACACTAATTGCCGACGGTAAATGTTGCTGATAAATTTTCATTAATTTTAATGCGCTTGAGTTGTAAAAATTTTTCCCAGAGAATATCTCGTGTACACGTGCTCTCATAAACTAGAGTAATTTCTCTAAACAAAACGAAAACTGCAACAAAAAACATGGAGAGTATTATGAAATAAAACAGTTACAAAAAAACTAATCAGAGAATTTTTACTCAAACAACACCCCAATTAATCTCATCGCACGCAATCAATCGTTGTCTCTCTCATTCCTACAGCCTAAAAATTTCTTACTCAATATTGTTAACAACATGAGGGTGTTTCTGAATTTCACTTTCTTCTCCATTTATAAATTGCTTCATATGTTGTATTAAATCATTATCGCCTTCCTCATTATTATGGCCTGTTCGTGTTGTTATAGGTAGTTGTTGTTGTTTATATCTGCCGTTATGTGGTACTATGTACAATTTTGCTTTTCGATGTGCAAATGTTTATCAAAAGTTTCATTATTTCTCATAAACCGTTTCAATTTATTGCATGTGCGACTGTTTGTATCTACAATGTTATGTGCCTTTTGTACATATTTGTGCTGTAATTTACTTGATTTGCTCCTTTTTTCGGTTCTGTTTGCAGGTGGTCGGTTTAATTTTTTTTTCGTTGTTTGGATTTACAATGGCTGCCTGATATGGTACTTTTGAAGATGTTGTTTGTCAATGTGGCATTTCAAGCTATTATACAAAGCCTTTTGTATTTTTATTTGATTTCCATACTCGTATGTATGTATGTTGTATATCGTTCTCATCTGCCATTTATCAGGGTTCGTTTGCTAATGTGAATAAAATGTAGGGTTAGAACTCAGCAAAACATTTTTAATAAGAGATTTTAGCGATTATATGTAAGGAGTATAGATGTGTGTATGTACATACATTAGAGTGGCCGCGATTTGTTCTACAATTTTTCAAAACGGTGATATCAATGAGAACCGGGCAAAAAAAGTTTCCTTTTTATTTAAAAACAACTTCCGAAAAGTTTGAAGCTAATCTATGAATGATTAATGGATCCACAAATTGGATTAAATTTGATAAGTCAAAATTTGGAACTTCTTAAACAATTTCATGTAGATGTCATTCTTACTCGAATAAGGCCTGTCCAATTTTCTCCAAATAAATATAGAAAAATTTGTAATTACAATCCCTTTAATATATTCCTATTCCTTAAAGGATGACGAAACATCGAAATCGGAAAAAAGTGACAAGTTTTATCAACTATTCTGAAGCAGTTTGATATTCCCCATTCTCTGTCCACAATGCTGGGCCTAAGTCGAAGAAGTTAGTTTGTAGTTTGAAATTGATAAAGAAACTCTTTGTTTTATACGATACAAAATCATATAAATCACAAGTCAACAGGTGCTGCTAATTTGGATATGTACGGTATTTGAGAAAATTTAGAGCAAGAGATTTCACTGTCAAACCATTCAACATTTTTTTTGATTTGAATTGAAACGTTCGGATCGAAAAATGCTAGTCCTACTGTTTCAGGACTCAAATACCACAAATGATTCTTAAACATTTCAATTACCGCATTATATACAACTTTATAGATTTTTGAAAACTCGAAAGCAGCACGCAAAAATATCATATCTTGATTAGGGCATTCAATGGAATTTGTGCTTCCGTGCCAGACCTTAATATAAAGTTTGGCGATGAAAACTGCAATATCTCGAATACAAATCAGCTCTCTTGCGGTCAACTTGAACTGAAAACGAAACAAAAAAATTTTGAGGCCTTCAACATAAATCTTGCATGAGAAGTTGCACCACATGTACGAAAACACCATCATTATTACCACGGAATGTGACTGCGAGATCCAAGAGTTCTTCATAATCGCAACGTATCTGTGTCTGTTTGATTTTACTTCGGCAAAACTGATTGATTTGTTCACATTCATCGTCGGAAATTTTAGATTTAAGAATTGGATCATCGAGGACACTTCTGAATTCATCTTGTTCCATCATTCCGCAAATCGGTTGAAAATTAGGGTTTCCGGTCTACTACTTTTGCCGTACTTCATATGACAGACATTTTTTAGGAAAATCTCATACATGTGATGACGGCATGCAAAATATCGCATGAGTTTTCGCCCCAGAAGTTCTTCCAAAAGAGTACTAGTTCACGGCCAGAGTTTGTCGAAGTAGTATCAAAGTTTGAGGCGACAACTTTCTCCGAAATTTCCCATTCTATGAATATATTATGTCTTATGTTGTCTACTTATTTATTTTATTTCACATTGTCATTGGCGTCATAATTAGATTATCTCTAACATTGTTCCTTGTCCATGTCTTATTTTGTTCATATTTTATGTGTATTTACGATAAAGTGATAAAACTTGTCACTTTTGCTAATACCGATGTTTGGTAATCTTTTCAGTATAAAAAATTCATTTTTTTCACCATAGTGTTGATTTTATTGAGAAATAGTATAGGAATATATTAAAAGGATTGTAATTACAAATTTTTCTATATTTATATATCTGTATTTATAATAATATATCTACAGGAACTTGCCTAACAAATTACAAAATTTAGACTTATCAAACTTGAACATAATTGTTGGTCCATTAATCATTCATGATTGGCTTTAAACTTTTCCGATGTTGTTTTTAGATAAAGAAGAAATTTTTTTTGCCCGCTGCTTATTTATATTATGTGATGTTGCAAAAATGGACACTCTAATGTCCGTACACTCTAAAAATGTTGCTTAAATTTAGAATCTTATATACATACAATGTACAAGGTGGGGCAAAAGAAATCACCGTATTGGAAGATGCTCTTTTTTTTACAAATGGCGGCCAATGTAAAATCTGTTTTTACATTTGTGAAATAAACAGATGTAGAATACAAGTGAACAAGCGCGTAACCTACGCCCAAGCCATCCTCAATCTCGAGGAGGAAGTGGATGAGGCTCATTTCAACTTCAGCGCGTACGTTAACAAGCAAAACTATCCCTTCTGGGGCACCGAACATCCACGAGTGATGCACGAGGAGCCATTACACCAGCTCAAGGTGACTTCATGGTGTGCTGTTCACGCTGGAGGAGTCATAGAGCCATTATTTTTTCGATGACGCCGCTGGTCAAACAACAACAGTGGACGGTGCGCGCTATAGGGCTATGTTAACCGAGTGTTTTCTGCCGCAATTGAACGAATTAGGACTGGAGGACATGAGGTTCCAACAGGACGGAGCAACGGCACACAATGCGCGAGCCACAACCGATATTCTGAAGGCGGCGTTCCCGGGTCGCCTCATCTCTCGTTTTGGCGATTTCCACTGGCCCGCAAGATGGCCCGATTTAACCGTTCCAGACTTTTTTGTGAGGTTTTTTGAAGTCGCGTGATTACGTGAACAAGCCCGAGACCCTGGAAGCCCTCAAGGACAAGATTCGACACGAGTGCGAGACTCTGTCGCCCGAAGTTATGAAAAATGCCATAAAACGAGCCCGTATAGCAATCAATTGTGACGGCGCCCATTTGGCCGATATCATCTTCTCGACTTGACCAATAACATTCTAAAGGTTCAGATAAACATAATCGAAGTTTTTCATTTAGAAAAAAATGAGAGCCAAACAACATCGGAAGACTTCTTTTGGCCCACCTTATATGTATGTACATATGTAACTGAAAAGAGTTATGATATGTTAATTGTTTTTATAAAAGAACATATTTGAAATCACCGTTCATTTTATTCCAAAATGAAGAATCTATGTAAAATACCGAATATTAAATAGAGCCACTGTAAATAGTATGTGATATTGAATTTAATGATACCTTTTGTTTGAAACCTTTTTATGAATATACTGACTGAAATATACATATTTGTTGTATAGTTTTAAGACTTTAGGTTCGATAAATATTTAAATTTTTGTTTAATCAGTTTGTTTCGTTGAAATGAAGTAAAATAACTGTTAATAGGGAAGAATTATGAGAAATAACCCATTTATAAAGAAATGTTAACTAAAGTAACAAAAAAAATAATACAATTAAAATTTTAGCATTATTTTTTTTGGCAGTTTACGATTTTTTTATCAAATTCTCTGTGCAACATTTGCTTCCAATTATGGGCAAGAAAACAGTTAATATGTACCTATGTACATATTCTTATGAATTGATAAATGAATTTGTTTTTACATTGCTCAAAAATTGCGTGCATCATACTTCACAGCTTTCAAACACATGAATTTTCAAAAAAATGTCACAAAAATAGTATTTAGTGAATAAATATTTAAAGAAACAAAACAGAAATAATATACCGAGTTGCTCTTTTCCAGTAAGTGCCTATTATCAGAGTTTATGTGAAAAGCATAAACTGAGAGAAACAAAAATTGTTTATCATGCATTGCTTTACTAAATTGATATAAGTATGGATGTACATAAAATGAACATTTTCTATACAACTGAATAAAATTATTGTTTGTTACACTATTTGTAGCGAGTTTCGTAAACAGAAGTGCTGTCTATGTGTAAAAATGCAAATCGAATCTAAATAAACACTACTCCCTCTACCTTTTCCCCAAAACCTTACTTCCTAGTTCCTGCACAATGGACCGACCGACCGTCGAGGTCATCCCCTAAGTTCCGATCCAAGAAAAAAAAGACGAAGTGTACTCGTTACATTTGAAACAAAAGCGAATTTAATAATTTTATTATAATTTTAAATGTAATTGGGCCAAAGAAGAACAAGTAAAGGGTGGTTAAATTTCAAGGGCCGATGTTGATTTTGAATAAAACACAAACTATTTAGGAAATTATTGTAATTTTATTTTATTATGATATATTGGTATTACTCAATTATGTATGGAACAAAATATCGGCCAAATGGGCGCCGCGACCACGGCAACAGTGGATAATCAATTTTCGAAGAAAATCATCTTCAGTGATGAGGCACATTTTCACCTCAGTGGATTCGTCAATAAACAGAATTGCCGCATTTTGGCGAATGAGAATCCAAGAGTGATTGTCGAAAAACCAATGCACCCACAAAGAGTGACTGTTTGGTGCGGTTTATGGGCTGGCGGCATCATCGGGCCGTATTTTTTCCAAAATGAGGCCGGTCAGGCAGTTACTGTGAATGGTGTTCGCTATCGTGAGATGATAACGAACTTTTTATGGCCCGAATTGGTAGATATGGATATGGACGATATGTGGTTTCAGCAGGACGGTGCCACTTGCCACACAGCTAACGAAACAATGGCTCTTTTGCGCAACAAATTCAATGGCCGTGTTATCTCACGTAATGGCGATGTCAATTGGCCGCCAAGATCATGTGATTTGACACCGTTGGACTTTTTTCTTTGGGGTTATTTGAAAGAAAAGGTGTACGTCGATAAGCCAGCAACAATTCAAGAGCTAAATGATGAGATAATTCGGCACATTAACGGCATAGAACCTCCATTATGCCTCAGGGTCATCGAAAATTTGGACCATCGGATGGAGGTGTGCCGCCGTGGTCGCGGCGCCCATTTGGCCGATATTTTATTCCATACATAATTGAGTAATACCAATATATCATAATAAAATAAAATTACAATAATTTCCTAAATAGTTTGTGTTTTATTCAAAATCAACATCGGCCCTTGAAATTTAACCACCCTTTACAACTAATATAACAGAAAGTGGTTTGTTTTTAATAAAAATGAATTAAAAAACTCTTAAATATGAATTATATTTTTCCAATATAATACACGTATTTTGTAGGTGTAGTTTTTTTTCCCCAAAAAACGTTTTTTTAATTGCCAGTTTAAAAGAAATTCGGCCACATTGTTCTCGATACAAAAAAAAATGTCATTACTTTTATTACCAAAGCGCAAAGAAAATGCGCATTTTTTGCGCAGCTCTTTTTATTTCGCAGAACGAATATTATGGCACAGAGCTAGCGCAATATTAAATTGGGCCGGTCTTTCTGAAATGAGCCAAAAAAGCGGCGCTACGCTGAGTTTTTCGTACCCTGGTAAGTGCACCGTACAATGACACCATTGTCAGATAAATATTTCTATTGGCAACGCTGCCCATAATTATTAAAGAGTGCTTTAGACGATAAGATTTGTCGTACGTAAAATGAGAGAGAAAATAAAATGAAATTCGATCCGTATTTCAAAAAAAGAGAGTAAAAATCGAATGGTTGTTTTCTGGCTTTTACACCATTGGTATGGATCATGATCTAAATACATATATAAGGTCTGCTTGATATTGAATGACAGCTGTCATTTTTTTTTAATTTGACGTCATCGTCGGGAAATATTTTGTTGTGGTTAAATGGAAATTTAAAAGCTAGTGATTAAAATTATTATTATTACATATTTATTATTATTCAAAAGACCGGTAATTCGTAAACCTCCATTTCGAACCCCAACTGGGGATTGGGCAAGAAACGACACAGAAAAAGGCAAGTTGTTCGTTGAGCACTTAAAAAATGTTTTCACCCCCAATGCACCAAGCGACCCTGAAGAACTTCCATCGATAGTTACGGATGCAGCAGTTTCGATAAAGTTTAAATTGAAAGACGTCGAAGAAGCTATCGCCAACTTAAACCCTAAAAAATCTCCTGGCATCGATAAAATTAGCAACAAGATGCTCCAAGAGCTCCCAACTACAGTAGTTAAAAGAATTCTCCACATCTTCAACGCGATATTGTGCATTGAATACTTTCCATCTAAATGGAAGATATCACTAATAACTACGATACCTAAGCCAGGTAAAGACCACACCAGAGTTGAGTCCTACAGGCCAATTAGCTTTTTGCTAAATTTATCTAAGCTTTTTGAAAAATTATTAGCTATCAAGTTAAATAAAATCATTAGCGAAAAGCGCTGCATTCCAGACCATCAGTTTGGCTTTCGAAGTAAACACAGCACAACTGAGCAAACACATAGACTTGTGAATGTTATAAAGCATACCCTAGAAGAAAAAAAGTACTGCTCAGCCCTCTTTATCGATGTTTCCCAAGCTTTTGATAAAGTGTGGCATAAGGGATTAATATATAAACTGACCCAGTACCTTCCTGAAAATATTTGTAAGCTACTGGAAAGTTACCTGCTTTGTCGCAAATTTATTTTAAAACAAGGTGATTGGCTGTCATCACCGCAGCCGATTGAAGCTGGAGTTCCCCAAGGCAGCATATTAGGTCCATTGCTGTACTTGATATACACCGCAGATTTGCCAACAGTCGCGAACATCCATACCTCAAGTTTTGCCGATGATACAGCTTTCTTAAGCATTCACGAAAGTGCTGACGAAGCATATCGTCGCCTACAGCACCAAACTTCGCATTTGGAAAGCTGGCTAAAAAAATGGCGAATCTAAGTTAATGAGAATAAGTGCGTACATATAACCTTCACCCTGCGCAGAGACACATGTCCTCCTATTCTGATCAACAACCAGTTAATACCTCAACGTTTGGAGGTCAAGTATCTAGGGATGCACATTGATAAACGGCTAACATGGAAACAGCACATCGATGCAAAATTAACTCAAATGAAATTGAAAGCAACTCAACTAAATTGGCTTATTGGTCGAAATTCTGTGCTAAAACTGGACTGTAAGCTTTTGCTTTACAAAGCAATTTTAAAACCAATATGGAGCTATGGTATCCAGCTATGGGGCACTGCCTCAGCTTCCAATATAGAAAAAATTCAAAGGTGTCAAAACAAAATACTGAGAATGATAACAGATGCGCCGTGGTATATAAAAAATTCTAACATACACAAGGATTTAAATATTCCGACAGTCAAACAAGAGATAACAACATACGCAACGTCATACCTAACCAAACTCCAAGATCATCCAAGTATACTAGCCCGAAATATTTTAAGCGAAAGAGGGTTCATTCGACTGAAAAGAAGGGATACTCTTTCCCTAGCCCGAACGTAGTAGACGCGGAAATAAAACTATACGAGCAATAAATAATTTTGTACAGCTAGGCTGTAATTAATAATAATTAGCAATTAGTTCTTAAGATTTGAATACTTATTGTTAGTTCAATTGATTTTGAAGATTCAATAAATAATATATATTGTGTAAAAAAAAAAAAAAAAAAAAAAAACATATTTATTAAGAAAACTAAAGGATTATTTTATTGACAATTAATTAAAAATAAATGTGAACTGAGTTAGAGCAAAAAAAAAAGAGTTTTTAATAAACAATTTGTGTAGAAAGTGATAAAATTTATTTGGACAATGAAATACTGTGTGGTAAAAGATTGTAAAAGCTCGAAGCAGGATGATAAAAATCTAAAATATTTTACGTTTCCAAAAGATCCAGAAATAAAGAAAGTGTGGATCAATGCATGCGGTAAAGAAATGTTAATTGGAAATCTTGAACAACTTGTTCTGGACATTTTACGAATAATGATTGACGTTTAAAGGATATTATTATTGAACACGCCAATAAGAAAAAGATTGTTAGATGCGAAGGCTGTCCCATCTTTAAATATCCATGTAAACAGCATTTTACCAGTCGAAAGATCGAAACCATACGTAAAAAGAGAAAACAAACAAATTGTAAAGGAAGCAATTGCTGAATTTGATTTAAAGTAAATAAAATTTTTTTAAAATCCACTTTTTTTAATGAAATAATATTTGCAATTAGTAAGTACAAAAGTATTGAAAATATTGAAAATTAAAATCCAAATAAGTCAGTTGCAGTTCAAACAGAGGGTTCTATAAACCCTGCCAAGAATTTATGGGAAACATATTAAAATTAGAAAATATATGTAAGGAAATTAATAATAATACTTTAAGTTTTTGAAATAATTATTTAAAATACCATAACATTAAATGTGATAACATAGATGTGCCTGAAAATGTAAAATCGTTATTTTTTAAAAGTCGTATATATTTTAGAATAAGAAATTTAAACAAAAAATTAATACAAGAAAAAAATGAAAAAAGAAAATTAAAAAAGACTATAACATAACAATTTAATTTGTTTTATTTATTTTACCTTTAAAATTGCAAAATATTTAAAAAAAAAAAACAAACCCCATACATATTAAAAATAATTTGAACTGTCAAGCAGACCTTATATATTTAGATCATGGGTATGGATAAAATCAAGTAAGATGAAAACATTCTCATTTAATTTAACTACAGCTGTTTGCTTGTTTTCCCCAGGGATGGAGTTCTTGTGCAATTGAATTTTTTTTTTAATAACCTTGAAAAATATTTTTATAACTTTCGAATATTTTATTATCGTGGTCAAAATTTTTAGTGTACTTTTGGAAAATATACGTATATTTCTATAAAATTGTGCTGTCGTGGTCTAAAATGTACATTTTGATTTTATAATTGGAATAAATTTATGAAACCAGTTTTCCCTCCCTGGCTTTCTCACATTTGTTTACATAAAAATGCATCCCTGATCTAATGGTGTGTGTTGGTTTTTGAAAAATTTTAAAAAGTCAAGAGAGCCATACGACTGTCAAATTTACATCCGTATTTTCTCTCAAAATCTTATAGTTTCATTACATATTACGTTTAGACAATCCGACTTGTGGCTCTTCTACACAAAAATTTGGCATGTCGTACGACTTGTGGGACAATGTAAAGCACCCTTAAGAGACAAAGATTAACATTGAAACTGACAACTTTTGCCATACAATAATCTGACAACCGTGTGAACGGGCAATTTTTGTTGGCAGATAAATTTATTGCCGGACAACTGTATGACAATAAAATTGTAAAGTGTACTTACAATAGTCTAAACTGCCAAATTACCAGATAGTAACAATTCTTAATTGTGATTGCATTGCCATATCGTACAATATAGTAAAATATGACAATCGTGTGTACATAGCTTACACTAGTTTCTTAATTTTTTAAATTTTTTAAAACTGTTTTTTTATATCTAGTCACGGTGTACAATTTCAAAAAAAACGGTAAAGCTGGCTTTTCCTTGCCCTATGGTAATTCCACAGTGAAAACACTGCTAATATTATTCATTACGTGATTTATTATATTATTGCAGTTTTATGAAATAAATGTAGAAAAACTTACACCCATTCTATGAGAAAATTTTTTACGATAAAATTTTAAAAATAAAATTTATTGTGTAGAGTTTTAAATAAATTAATTTCTTTAAATTATGAACTTTAATCCTTACATGTACAGCATACGCTATAAGCTTAAAATCATCTGTAATATTAGTGTCCAATGAATAATTTCAATCAAGTGCTTAAAATTTCAGCCATCTTTCTGATACCGACAGTCGGAAAAAAGTCATAAAATTGTATCAAGCATTAACTAAAATGCATAACACTTATCTCTCAGAACAGATGGTATAAAATCAGAAATCCTTGGACAGAACCAAATATTGAAATATTAAATAACAAAAAAAAATAAAAAAACGTAAAACCAACTGAGAAAATTAAACATTTAAAACACCACAAGTGGTACACCAGTAGGCAGCAATTCATTTCGAAAACAATACGTACTCTACATTTATTATATGCACATAATATAAAATAACACCAACAGCAAAAATTACTGAAAGGATTATACACAATATTTAACTATAAAGTAATCATTAAACCTACAGGAATTTTAATGTGACTACAAAAATTTAAACCTCCAACTGCCTTCTAGAAAAATACAAAAGAGTACAAAGCATTTATTCCAACTCACAGGCATTTAAAATACACATACACACATACACGCTCATATAAAGTAGTATAAAATGCACTTATGGAGAAAAGTATAATGAAATGTTTGCATATAAAATCTAAAATGAAAATGGTACCAAATATACAAAAGCAGGCAAACCCATGCATACCATTCTGATATTCATCTATACACTAAAGTGACGTTAAGTAATATGATAAATATGGAGACGAAAGGTGTGTTACCCAACATAATAAGAAGGAGGATAAGGTATAAAATAGTATAAAACCCTATGAACAAAAAGAGTTGCCATTTCGTTAAATTATTTAATAGTGCTAGTATAAAAGCCGTATGCATTGATAAAAATTTAAAGCCGCTTTACATCCCTTTATTAAAGCATTATTAACTAGGAAAATTTAACATTTGTACCACCCTACTGCTGATGTAAAAGGTTCTTTTCCACCATTAACAACAGTGATGATACAATTTTGAATATCAATCATTCATATATGATAGCTGAAAATTATACAAATACGATTTTGTTTTACTGTTCATAAAAGCTAATCTAGCGGGCGATATTCCAACAAAAAAAACAGACTCGACGATGTTGTTTCTGCCTTTCTGAAAAAACGGACAATTGTCGAATTCATAAAGTATTCTTTTGGTTACAACCGAATTGTAAGGTAACTCAAGCGCAAATAAAAAGTCATTTCAATTCTTAAGAATTTGTTTAATTTTCGAAATAATTAGGACTTTGGCAATCTGATCTCGAGCACAAAAAGAAGTCTATTATTGATTTCCTTTATTTGTAACATTGGCTAGGAGATTGATCACAGTTTTTCAATAGGGTTCTTTCACAGCACTCATCCATAGTTTAAGCACATCCACATTAACATTGGCCTTTCGAGCCGGATTGGAGAAATAATTTCAACCTGAGAATTCTACATTGGATTACAAAAGTGAGGACGACATGCCATACTAAAAATTCAAAAAAAACATTACATTACTTTATTAGTTAATATATTTATGTATACGTTTTTTAACAACGGCTTTTTAGCCCTTAAGCCTTTGTTAAGGAACATATACTTCAATGCTGAATTAAAATATTTCCTATGAATGTAGCTTTAAGAATATAGCGGCAACCAACGAACATAGTCATACATACTAAATAACTCCGTAACAATCTTTCTATTAAAACCCACACATTGTTGTACGTAAAAATGTACGACTTTCAATAGCCGACAAGCCTCTCGCCTTTTCTTGTACACGATCGAATAGCTTCAAAATAGAGTTTAAAGCACTGGGTCATACATGCGATTTGTATTCGTCGGTCTGGTAGAGGAGATAAGGAGCGAAGTATCTCTTATACTGTCTGCAAAAACCTAGGTGCTTCAATTCCACTGTTGAGAAAAATGTTGTCGTTCCAAACAGTGTCACAGCGAATTTTCAACCCAAGAACATCGAAAGTTTCTGATTCCTTAATATATGTATACACCATCATTGATAAGGACTTAAAATTTAAAGGTATTTCAAAGTGCTCTTTAAATAAAAGTTTCCAATAAGCGATACTATTAGGTCTTCTTATAAAAATTCAAAGAAATTGTCTTCTTTTAGTTCCTCCGGCTTCTTATAAACTAGATATGTATTTTTTCTTTTCTTTACTATCTTTTTATAACAATTAATTTGGACTATAATTTTATTATAACATTTATGTAAAGGCCCATTTTATAAAATTTTTCCTGCGAAACCGCCTTAAATGCTCATTTAAAATTTTAGTATTTTTTACACTTTCCATTCTTTTCTTTCTCATTCATTCATTCAAATTCAATAAGTACGAGATGGGCCAAAAGAAGTCATCCGATGTTGTTTGGCTCTCATTTGTTTTCTAAATGAAAAACTTCGATTCTGTTTTTTGATTATGTTTAGCTGAACTTTTAGAATTTTTTTGGTCAAGTAGATAAGATGATATCGGCCAAATGGGCGCTGTCACAATTGATTGCTATACGGGCTCGTTTTATGGCATTTTTCATCACTTCGGCGAGAACTTCGGGCGACAGATTCTCGCACTCGTGTCGAATCTTGTCTTTGAGGGCTTCCAGGGTCTCGGGCTTGTTCACGTAACCACGGGACTTCAAAAAACCCCACAAAAAAGTCTGGAACGGTTAAATCGGGGGATCTTGCGGGCCAGTGCAAATCGTCAAAACGAGAGATGAGGCGACCCGGGGACGCCGCCTTCAGAATATCGGCAGTTGGAACCACATGTCCTCCAGTCCTAATTCGTTCATTTGCGGCAGAAAAAACACTGTTGTCGTTTGACCAGCGGCGTCCTCGAAAAAATATGGCCCGATGACTCCTCCACCGTGAACAGGGCACCATGCAGTCACTTTGAGCGGGTGTAATGGCTCCTCGTGCATCACTCGTAGATTTTCTGGGCCCCAGAAGCGATAGTTTTGTTTGTTCACGTACCCGCGGAGGTGCAAATGAGCCTCATCGCTCATTATTATTTTGGTCGAAAAATCGTCCACTTCGTCCTCGAGATTGAGGATGGCTTGGGAGTAGGTTACACGAGTTTGGCGGTCGACAGGCAGCAGCTGATGCACGGACTGGACTTTGTACTGGAAATTGCGCAGGTCTTAGAGCAAAATTCGCCTTAGGGACGACCGGCTGATGGATAATTGTGAGGCACGGCGTCTGGTCGATGTTTCTGGCGACAGATCGACATCCTCGTCAACAGCGGCGACATTCTCATCAGAACGGGCGCTCCGAGGCAGGTCACTCTTGCCAGCGTCTCGTGTGGTCCCATACTCTTCAAGGTTGGTGGCCAAACGGCGCAGTGTCTGCGCAGTTATGTCGGACGACTGGGGAATCGGCGACGGAATTCGCGCTGCGCCAACACCACAGACGAATTGTTATGCAAAAAAATTGACACGATTATTCCGCGTTCTTGGGGAGTATATCGCTCCATGGCTTGTTCACTTGTATTCTACATCTGTCTAGTTCACAAATGTCAAAACAGATTTGACAATGGCCGCCATTTGCAAAAATAAGAACATCTTTCAATAGGGTGATTTCTTTGGGCCTACCTTGTACTTCCAAGCAATAACAGTAACGTATTGAATTGAAAAAGCTTGGAAACTCTGTTAAATCTTTGTATAGAAAAGTAGCTACTGACGATGCAACAATTTCTGCAATCATGCAAACTCCTTTTGATTGCATAGTCTGTGGTTATGTGTATTGTTCCATTTCGTGTTGCTTTTGCACGTGTTTTGTTTATAGCAGTATTGCAGCGCTTCTGATGTCAAAGATAATTTCATTTTGAGTCTTTATTTGAGTAGCCATTTTATTAATTATATTACTTCGTCAATTATGCAACACACAACCGACGAAGGACGGCGATCTGATGTGCCTATGGATCGGTATCAACCGAAGCCAGTGACTATGACTTCGCCACTTACATCGTCCAACAACAACTGACACAGAGATACACCAATGCACATGAGAAAAATGCGAGATATTTTTATGACTTAGTCTGAAACTGGGGTCAAACCCAACACTTTTTGGTTTTGTAGTCAACGTGCGGACTACTTCAGCCATCGCCACTCCTTATACGTATAACAGAGGGTGTAAAATTATCGGACGATAATGTTAGTAAAATCGGTTCATCTGGAAAGTAATGAATAAGTAGAAAATAACATGGTCAAAATTTTAAATACTTTTATTAAGTTAATTTAAAATATATGTATCCTTTATGCTTGTAAAAACATGTATTTTTATGTATATCACTAAAATTCGTGTTTATATTATACAAAGTAGATTTTATATATATAAATAATTTAAACAAACGTAATTTTTGATTATATATGTCCATATACATATAAAATATATTAACAAACTGCTATAAAAAGCCAAAAACAGAAAATTGTTTCAAATAATATATTTGAAATGTTAACTGTTGCTTTTATTTATATGAATAAGAACCAGTGTTACAAAAACTAGCGCCTTTTTTTAAGCTTTAGATTATTTTATCACTTTTATTTTCTTAAATTAGAACTTTTGATATGTTTGCTTCTGGCAACCCTGAACAAGATAAAGAATTCAAATGAACGAGAAGCAGCAGCCACAAAAATAAAAGGAAAATCAAAACTAGCTTTCAAATGACAAACGTTATTGAAATAAGAGCAGATAACTCCGTGAGGATTTATGTGGCAACATAGAAAATAAAAATTCAATAAATTCTGAGTAAATGTACATACACTTAGTCACAAAACTCTATATACGATTTCGAAATTTAATTTAAACTAATCATTATTTTATATGTAAAGTAAAATTTTTAAAATTCTTACTTGTAGTAATTATCAAGGCACATTTATGAACTCATTTAAAACAGAAACTTGGCTTCCTCCACTTCTCACTTGAAAATTAATTTAAAAGGGGAAATGGAAATATTTCCCCCGAAATAACAAAAAATTGATTTTTTTCGATGCCTAAAAGGCTTAGCGAAGTTTAAGATGCAAAAAAGCCATACAATCCATTAAATAATTTCTAAATCACCCCAAAGTTTTTACAATGTATCGTATTATTATTTTATTCATTCAATAATATTAAACAGCGTGAATTTTTATTTCTTTATTTTCTGTAAAGATCGTTAATCCTATGAAATAAAAAAGTTCAAAAATTTTTTTGTATTTCTCTTAAAAATTAAAATTTATTGAAGAAATTAAATCGTATGTAGAGTTTTGCGACTAAGTGTATGTAGGTACCCACATGCAAAAAGAAATTTAGAAAGGTAAAAAGAGATGGAACAACAAAACGGCAATGGCCACTAGAAAAGAGAGAACAACAATGGAGATATTTATTAGCATTTTATTATTACATACATACATAAAAGAGGCGTGTTTTGTAAGGAAAAAGAGGAACAGGTTGTAAAGCTGGAGTATGCGCTTCTCAGTTGCATTGTTCTCTTAAATATATACAAGGTGGCGCAATTTTATATTTGAATAACTTTTTTACTAAATAAAAAAAATTAGTTATTAAAATTTTTTTTTCAAATTTAAATATGCTGATAATCGATACCTTAAGGTAGACGTAGGCGACATGTTTTTTACGTCTGACTTGTCAAATTTCACATTGTAAAATATGTACACATTTACATGTCGTGTGGTACCTTTAAAATATTGCTTTTGTAAAACACATGTGCAAACTCATCTTAAAAAATTCCAATTAGAGCTTGTTACGAGCGCCAAGATAGCGTCGAAATTTGCAATTTAAAAAACGGGAAAATTTTTACGGGAACATTGTGGATATTTTCATCATATGTTTCAAATTGGGAATTTAAAAGTGGGGAAATGATAATTACTTCAAAGAGACGCTATCTTCTCCTGGCCAAACGAGGCTTTGCCACGTTACACACCTATATATTCTGAAAGCTGACACTTTCCCCTTCAAAATGAAGGAACTTGGAGTTCGGAGAATATTGAAACGGACATTACATAATAAAAAAAATCGGGAAAAATTTTGAGAACTCCAATTTTCTTGGAAACGGTTCTAACGATTTTTCGCACGGTACCTTCATTTTGAAGGGGAAAGTGTCAGCTTTCAGAATTTATAGGTGTGTATGCGTGCCAAAGCCTCGTTTGGCCAGTAGAAGATAGCGTAGATTTTTTGGCCAATTTCTAGAACTCTAATTTTCTTGGAAGTGCTCTAAAGATTTTTAGCACGGTACGTTCATTTTGAAGGGGAAAGTGTCAGCTTTCAGAATATATAAGGGTGTATGCGTGCCAAAGCCTCGTTTGGCAGCGTCTCTTTGAAGTAATTATCATTTCCCCACTTTTAAATTCCCAGTTTGAAACATATGATGAAAATACCCACAATGTTCCCGTAAATAAATTCCTATTTTCGACGCTATCTTGGCGCACGTGCTAGTTTGGGGAAGAAAGACAAGCAATCAGCTGGTTTATAAGTAAAGAAAAATGCAATAAAATTAAGTTTCCCAACACTGCAATGAACCAATAATAGTTAATTTTATTTCATGATTTAGTTAAAAATTATTTGGGGTTCTTTTAATTAACATGTATAAGCCAAATTATTGTGTTTTTATGGATGTATTCATGTGTGTAGATTTATAATTGTATATAGTCATATACACTAGGTCTGTTCCAGGTGCATAACAAAATTGCCGAACTCGCACAAATTTATTTTATTTATTCTAATTTTAAAATTGTGCTTTTTCCCGAAAAAATATGTGAATGTATTATTACATAATTTATGGTATTCTCATAAAGTATTTTTTTTATATAAAAGCAAACTCAAAAATTGAAGAGGAAAGCACATCCATATAGTACTATTTCGCTAATACTTACTTAACACACCAGTGGACTTTTCCCAATTTCTGACTACAAATTCGAGATTCTTATATTCAAAATTCAACGAATCAATCGAATATTGAGTTAAATGCCGAACAAATAACCAAAAATTTATAAACAAAAACACCAATCCATTAGTTTACTTTTTTTATTACACATATGTACATATTTCTATTTTTAGATATTTCTTCTTTCCTCCTCAGTTGTTCAGTCTGCTTTTAGAAAAAACTACTTTATAAAGTATGTAATAATTCATTTTACACATTTTTGCCGGGAAAACCACATTTTCAAAATTAGAATCATATAAAAAGAGGTATTCTATTTTATTTATTTATAACAATAACCAACCGAGTCCATAGGACCATATATAGTTGGTGGACTACTAGTGTAATATAAGAATAATTAAATATGTAGGCAACAAATAAGCTAGAAATAATGTTTATGAAAAATAATAGTTATATTATTAGAGCGCTACTATATAAATTGGAAGTTATATGGTGCATGAATTTGACTATATATATTCAGAACCTAGATCAATCAATTGCGAGAAATACTTATCAAGAAGTGAACTATGTGTAAGATAGAATCCTTTAAATTTACCCAAAAGCGTGCTAGCAATTATTAACAATTTTTGTACAATTATTGAATAAAATTAGAGAGTAAAATTTTTCATTTCCAGAACAAAGTTGCACTAATTTTTTCTTTAGGTAAGTTCGGTCTAGAATTGAATTATCGGCTGTTTTTTAGTTACATATGAAACTAAGAAATTAATCAGAAAATCTACAAAGAAAAAATTAAAAAAAGATTTTTAAATGAAGTTGTAAGTACATATATTTGTGCATATTTATCACTTTATTTAATAAAAAATGGCTTTTACTTTTTTTCAATTTATTTTTGTCCACAGTTTACAGACGTTGCCAACGATGCAAATCTTTTGCTTTTCAAATATTATGCATTTGAAGCGGCTAAAATCACTAAAATAAAATTTATTTGGGCACTTTTCTAATGCACGTGGAACAGACCTATTTTGTGGTAAATTTTATGGATATTGCGTTTTCTTACTTTTGTGCATTTTTGTCCAAGGCAACTACATTACTAGGTAAACTCAGTAGAAAATTCGCGTCAGCTGATACAATAATTTGTAACGAATATTTGAGCCGAACGTCAAAGTTTGTTTACTTTTGAGAAAAAGTTAAGAAAAGTGGTTGTAAATAATTTAATAATTATAATAATATATTACTATAATAATAAGAATGCAAAATATATTACTTTTTGTAACAAATAATTTAATTTTAACTCATATTGCACTAATCTAACAAGTTCTTTTCTGGTTATGTGATATTTAACAAAACACATGTATACAAAAAATTTGACGTTTGAACAAAAAGCGAATTGACGAATTCGCCTTGCGACAACCCTTTATTATTAAACCTTGTTTTTGTCTCTTATTGAGATAAATTATAGTTTACTCCTATGTCCCCGTCCATATTGTGAAACATTTGCTGCAAAACTTTTGAGTTTGTTGTCGAGAAGAGGAAGAGGAGTGGAAGTATGTACGCTGTTTCATGTACATGCAGCTTTTGTTGAATTTCTTATTTGCATCTTTTGAGATGAGGTGTATTTGACGTTTCATTTTATTTCTTTTCGTTTGGTATACTGTTAACTTCTATCATAATAATAGCTACCCTGTTTTATTGTTAATTTTTTGTGAAATATAATCAAAAATTTAAAAAAAAAATATAAAATTATATAAAAATTATTATATATATTTTCTTCTTAGCGTCCATTTTGCTTCAAATTATATCTTGTGCTTCAAATGTGTATCCAAAAAAAAATATTCACACCTTCTATCACAGCGTAGTTATTTTATATTTACATTCGGTATTGAGAAATGCCAAAAAAAAAGTTAAAGAAAGAAGATAGAAGGGAAGAATAAAAAATACTAAACATGAAGCAAAAGTTTCATGTATGGACACTGCTGAAGCTTCAAAAGAGAATTCAAAAAAGTTTTGCAGCAAATGTTTCACAATATGGACGGGGACTATTTTAACAAACTTTACCAGAAAAGTAAAAAAAAAACACCTATTACCATATGCATGTATTCTCTCTCAATTTATCTACTCATCATTTGTCAAAGACCACGTAATGTTTTTATTTGTGAATTGTCAAAAACATCGCAAATTGCAAACTATCATTTCAATAAATCCGCATAGCGTCGACAAAGACAATTTGAAATATTAAACAAAATAATATATCTATAGTAGATTTGTATATAACTTATTAAATAAAAATTTGTGTATAAGTGAGAAAGGTGAGAATGACAGATCCTGGCCAGTGGTATAAAGAATTGCCCAGATTTACAAAATACTGGCTGACGGCTACTGTGGTCATAAGTCTGTTGAGTCGCTTCGGTATATTTCCAATTTATCACTTGTATTTGTCACGCGAACTGGTCATTTCACAATTACATCTGTGGAGATGTCTTACGAGCCTTTTTGTATATCCTCTGACTCCTAGTACTGGTTTTCATTTTCTCATCAATTGCTACTTCATTATACAATATAGTGGACGGTTGGAGAAAGATCAGTTCGGTCGCAGTCCGGCCGACTATTTATTTTTGCAACTGGTTGTAGCCACATTGGCCGTTGTAGGAGGTTTGTTATTCAATGTGCATTTTCTTATGGATTTATTGGTCGTAGCCGTCACTTATATTTGGTGTCAGCTAAATAAGGAAGTTATTGTGTCCTTTTGGTTTGGAAGCCGTTTCAAAGCTCTCTATCTGCCTTGGGTGCTAGCTGGTTTCGAGTTTATTTTCCAAGGGTAATATGCATACATATGTATGTTAACTTGCTATTGAACTTACGAGGAATTTCAAACTTTATTTTTCCAGCTCCATTGCTTCTCTTATTGGCATTTTCATTGGCCATTTTTATTATTTCCTCAAATTTCAATATCCTCAGGAATTAGGTGGTAATGCTTTCTTAGAAACTCCTCTGATTCTGTAAGTATTAATTCGAAATATACACTGCAAGATTTTTATTAATTTTTATATTGTAGGAAGCACTTTGTACCCGATTTGAGTGGGGGGGTACGTTATTTCGGTGTGCCGCCAGTGTCAAGAGCCGAACAAAGACCTGGAGGTGTCGCCGCTGCAGCAGGTATTTGGGGTCGAGGTAATACTTTGGGACGTTAAATTTACTTTAGATCATTTCTTATTTTGTAATGAATTTTCAAGAAGAAGATATGTATAGTTGTATATATTTTTATAAATTATACTGAATTTCAAAATGTTTACTATTCAATATAATAATAGTTATTTTTAAAAATTCTTAAAGTAGACAATTAATTTATCTACCAGGGTAAGGTACTGCTTAATTAATACTGTAAAGCAAAAATTTATTTAGCCATAAAATTAAGCAAAATTTTATAAAAAAAAAAATAATTTCTATCTCAAACCTGAAACTGCTTTTTTAGAAAAATCATATCATTAATACTTTTTCACGTGAAATATATACCTAAATTTGAAATAGTGAAAAAATGCAACGTGAACAATTGCACGTCAAAATAAAATTCCCCCTATCGTGAAAGAGCCAATTCAAACGAGAACACTTTAAGTCGCACAATTTTTGTTCTTTCGAAAACACGAGACTGATTTATCCAGCATAAAATAGGTTTGTTTTTTTTTACTTTTCTGGTAAAATGAGAGTAAACTATAAGTTGTCTCAATAAGAGACAAAAATGTACAAAACCAAGGAAAAAAAAAACAAAATTTACCACTATAACGTAACAGACATGCATAACAAAAGTGCCCGAACTTTTGGGAATAAAAGTAAGTTACTCTCTGAATGTGACAAAAGGTGTGTTTTTTACTTTTCTGGTGAAGTTCGGTAAAATGAGAGTAAACTATAATTTATCTCAATAATAGACAAAAATGTACAAAATTAAGAAAACGCAAAAAACCATAAAATTTGCCACAAAATAGGCTGTTCCACGTGCATTAGAAAAATGCCCAAATAAATTTTATTTTAGTGATTTCAGACGCTTCAAATGCATAATATTTGAAAAGCAAAACATTTGCATCGTTGGAACGGCTGTAAAATGTGGACAAAAATAAATTTGAAAAAAAGTAAAAGCCATTTTTTATTAAATAAAGTGATAAATATGCACAAATATATGTACTTACAACTTCAAGTTTATTTAAAAAATCTTTTTTAAATAAAAACTTTTGTCGTTTCTTTGCAAATTTTCTGATTAATTTCTTAGTTTCATATGTAAATAAAAAACAGCCGATAATTTAGTTGTAGACCAAACTTACCCAAAGAAAAAATTAGTGCAACTTTGTTCTGGAAATGAAAAATTTTACTCTCCAATTTTATTCAATAATTGTACAAAAATTGTTAATAATTGCTGGCACGCTTTTGGGTAAATTTAAAGGATTCCATCTTACACGTAGTTCCCTTCTTGATAAGTATTTCTCGCAATTGATTGATCTAGATTCTGAATATATATAGTCAAATTCATGCACCATATAACTTCCAATTTATATAGTAGCGCTCTAATAATATTATAACTATTATTTTTTCATAAACATTATTTCTAGCTTATTTGTTGCCTACATAATAACTCTTATGTTACACTTGTAGTCTACCAACTATATATGTCCCTATGGGCTCGGTTGGTTATTGTTATAAATAAATAAAATAGAATATTTCTTTTTATATGATTCTAATTTTTAAATTGTGCTTTTCCCGAGAAAAATATGTGAAATGTATTATTACATACTTTATGATATTCTCATAAAGTATTTTTTTTCTAAAAGCAAACTCAACAACTGAGGAGGAAAGCAAAATCTAAAAATAGAAATATGCATGTGTTATAAAAAAAAGTAAACTAATCGGATGTTATGTTTTTGTTTATAAATTTTTGGTTTTTTGTTCGGTATTCAACTTCAATTCTCGATTGATAAGTTTAATTTTGAACATAAGAATCTTGAATTTGCAGTCAAAAATTGGGAAAAGTCCACTGCTGAGCTAAGTAAGCATTAGGGAAATAGTACTATGTATATGCTTTCCTCCTCAATTTTTGAATTTGTTTTTTAAAAAAAATACTTTATGAGAATACCATAAAGTATGTAATAATACATTCACAATTTAAAATTAGAATCATATATCTAGTCCGAACTTACCCAAAGAAAAAATTCGTGCCACTTACTCTCTCACTTTCTCTCAAAATTGCACAAAAATTGTTATCTGGAACGCTTTTGAGTAAATTTGTGCGACTTCGGGCAATTTTGTTATCCAGCTGGAACACCTATTATTACATACTTTATGATATTCTCATAAAGTCCTTTTTTTTATAAAAGCAAACTCAATAACTGAGGAGGAAAGCATATACATGTTAATTAAAGAATCCCCAAATAATTTATAACTAAATCATGAAATAAAATTAACTATTATTTATTCATTGCATTGTTGGTAAACTTTTAATTTTACTTTTTTTTTCAAGTATTAATTTTTATTTCATTTAGACTGAATTCAGAAAAATGCGGTGCCTCAGCGCCAATAGGCATTTTAGAGGCGAGTTGGACTAACATTAAGAAGTAATAAGAATTGAGATATGTATGATATATATATACTTATATGAATATGAATGAATATATGTATATGAATGAAAAGAAAAAAAATAAAAAATACAATATTGTGTGTACATGTGTAATAACTTAATACACATATGTATGTACATGTTTCAAAAAAATTTAAATTATGTATCCAATTTTTCTAGTAAGTTTTTTTCAAATTTACTTTAAACAATGAAATTCTATTTATTGATTTTACCGATTCTGGCAAGTTATTATATTCTCGACTACACATGTTTTCTACGCGTTGATTTGTAGACTCCAGCCTACAACGAGGCACTGCTTGGTGTTATTCCTCGTGTTAAAAGCATGCTGATTACCCGAGAACTTAATTGTGTGATGACCCATATTGTGCAATGATTTAAAAACATAGAGCAAAAGTTTAAACTTGTATACGCCATACACTGGCAGAACTGTTTTAGAAACATTTTTATAGAGAAATATAGTCGAGTACGTCAGAGGAATTATAATTATATTACTTATTTATTATATGTACATGAAAAAAATAGGGTGGCGATGGCTGAAGTAGTCTGCAACATAGGCTAATATAGACTCGCCATAAAAACAGGGTTGTGAAAATATAACATCTCCGTTCGCTATCAAGATCGAAAAGGGATAGCAAATGTGTTTTTTTTACAATTTTCCCTTTTCAATGTTTTTATCGGAATTTTTACTTTAATTGACAAACAATTCCTTACAATGTGCAAATTTTTTAATATTTTGGCGTATTTATATAATTTTTCGCCAAAATATTAATATTAAAAAAAGAAAAGTGTTCGGTAGGAAGTGTACGTACCAAAAAAAAGTGAAATTATAAATAAAAGCAGTTGAATGTGCTGCTTATGTTCAATTGTAAAATTGATAAAAAAAAAGTGTTATAAAGAAAAATGGAAAATATTTTAAATTTATTTAAAAATATTATTTAAATCAGGTTAAATTATAGTAGTGGAAGCTGTATAATGAGATGTGCTCCAGGGAAACTTTGCATCATTTCCCGAAGGACGATATCAGGTAAGACTTTTGTTTTTGACGTGTTAGAATTTGCTGAAGAAATATACTGTAGTAAAGCTGCTCCATAAAAACAATTAGAATAGAATCAATTTTCTATTAGCATCTGTTTAATGTGTAGCAACTTCCCTAAAGTATATTTCTTCTCTCTGTGGTATTATAATTTGAGGGTTTATTGTAATAACATCATGAGGCATCATGAAAAATACTAATAATTTTTAAACATATGTTGTGCAAAGCAATGTATAATTATTGCTTCTAACCCATTGCTTTCCCAATGATTTTCTTTCTCTTTTCGATCTACATAGCACAGCTGAGAAAACGCTTTTTGTTTATGTCGAGTCTATATTAGCCTATGGTCTGCAAGTTGACTACAAAACCAAAATAGACCTGTGTTTAACCGCAGTTTCAGACAAAAGTTATAAAAAAACAACATCTGGCATTTTTCTGATGTGCATTAGTGTGGCGAAGGCATAGTCACTGGTCACTGAACAATACCGGCTTCAGCTGATAGCAATCCACAATCACATCAGAACCGCCCTCCTAAAGCGAAGCTTCAGCACTGCTACGAGTATAAACAAAGAACGTGCGAAAGCAGAGCTGTAAAATAATTAATTAAGTTTTACATCCTGTCGTTTATCCTACTATCCCTTTCCTATAGTTCTAGCACAATGCTTCGCATGTGTAGGAGTCATCTCCTGAGTGCTATTCCAAGATAAAAAAAATAAAATGCATTGTTGGGAAACTTTTAATTTTACTTCATTATTGTTTACTTATGAACCAGCTGATTTCTTGTTCTTCTTGCCCAAACTAGCCCGCAGAAAAAGTACGGACTGTTTCGTGCAAGAACAACACGAACATTACCTTTTCAAAACATCACCCATTCAACCAATTTTTGAGGAAGAAAACGCTTTCTGGTAAGATTGGAATCCCGCGGGTGCCCAATTTGGAGTAAAAACACACCTAATATTCTAACACAGACGAATTTTTCGCAACCATCAAAAACGATTATTGATGGCAACCGGTTGCTGATTATGTTGGTATGCTTGACAAATACCAAATGAAAATTTCAATTGCAATTGCTTTATCATGATCAATTGATAAAATTGCATTGCTTGTAAATACTCCTTTTATTTACGAGTAGTGTTGTTAAGTCTTTGTTCACACGATTCATGTCTTATTGGCAAGATTCTTACTTTTTCTTCTTTGAACTCTCATTGATGTTCACACAATTCATGTCTTGTTGACGACATGTACATTTAATATGTGTGTATCTTCAAATTAAGAATGAGAAAGCAAAACGTACTGACAGTACATGAACATGAGTACTCGTTACCCTTCCCCTCGTTACTCAATATTCGCACACATGAATTTTGACTCGTCAAGTTTGAGTATTTGGATGAGCGGCGAAGAGAGAATGGAAAGGGGCACAGACTTGACGCTACTCGTCAATTTTGTTTCCTTCTCTCTTCTTTTCATAACCGTAGTATTGTAAAACAAGCGAATCTTGACGCCAAAATGTTTTCGTGTATGAACGTAAATGCATATGAAAAAAATATATAATCATCGACCTGTGTCCAAGTCATGGATTTATTTCCACGCAAATTTCAGTAGATCCCATGAAATATATAACTATTTTTAATACATTTTTTATTCAAAATCTATTAATTTTATTTTCCTAAAAAAAACTTGTATTGACAGCATTTTGAAAACATTAAAAATCTGCATATTTCACTGAAAAAGAAATATTACATATTATTTGCATCGGTCCGAGCATAATGGTTTATTTATTAATGAAAGTTGAAGGATTTATTTTTTTTATATCCGCATAGTAATGAATATTTAAATCAAATAGCACGTGATTAAAGATATAACATATACTAAATTCTTCAATCTCCATTTAAAAATAACAAAGATTAGTGATTTAAATTAATTACACATTTGTATATTAAAACCAACCAACAGTGTTCTTTTTTAGGTAATTATAATAACTAGAAAATAAAGTATGTGAAGAAATGAAAGCAAAAATGATTTTAATATATGTATAATAAATTTAAGAAAAACAATTTAATTAACTAACCTATAATCTCTTGTTTCTAAAAATTTGTTAAATTTTCAAAATAAGTTATTTATTAAAGTTTTGTAAATACATATGTGTATTTTTCTTCAATTTAATTTTTAATTTATTATAACTACACAATGAAATAACTAACACTACTACAAAGATTTAAATAAGAAAAATATGCAAAAAAATAGTTATAATAGTTAAAATATATATTTACAAACTTTTGTAAAGTGTTATCTTTTTACACAGAATTTATTTTTTGTATGTTTTTCTGATAGAGAAAGAATTAAAACTGTTGAAACGGGTAGCAGCGGTAAGGTGCATGTTCATTTGTAATATATTTATATGTACGTGAATTTGGAAAATCTTAATAGTATATTCAAATTGTGCGTTTGTTGCCACAAGTTTGATACCCTTAATTATACCTGTAGACAATATATTCCTTTTAAACATATTACGAATTTAATTAACAAACTAATTAACAATGAAATATAAATTATATACATTATTAAAGTTACAATGGAATCGATTAAAAATCTAAGACTTAAATTTTAATAAAATTATTAATAAAAAAATTTAGTAGCGAAATAAACATATTGTGTACATATTTATTTGTTTATTTTGAAGGTTGAACCTGTTGTGTTGCACTGTTGTTGGCTGGTGTTATGTGTGTAGCATTAGCTGTTGCTATTATTTGTTCACTTTGTAAACTTTCAATCCTACTTGATGTGGCTGTAGATATATTTTCAGCAGATATAGATGAAACTAAATGATTATTGCTAATAGTACTGCTATATTTCATATCCTCTTGATTTGTAATTAAATTTGTTATGGATGTTGTTGATAAAGTGTTTATTGTAGTTTTCTGTTGCATGTAATTCTTTTTACTCAACACTGAAGTTGTATTTGCTGTAGCTGTTGATACGTTTGAGCTGGTACCATCTTCTTCAATATATTCTAAAGCAGTATTTTCGTCAATTTCAGTAACTTAAAATAAGTACACAAATAGTTAAAACATGAATTCTATAATCAGATTTATGTACATATAATGTTAGGAATTTCGTACAACCACCATAATTTTTTTGTTATTTATTTATTTAAATTATAGATCATATTAAAAGAATGCATTTCACATAAGCTCTAAATAATTATTTACTGCAAAATTTATTAATGCAAGCTTTCAAGCAACTGTATGTAAGAAATGTAACAATTATACACTTACCAATTGTTTCATCAAATCCCCCATCGATGTCACTCTCTTCTTGCGAAAAATGATGCTGGTGTTCTTGCTTCATCGTATTTGTGTCAATGCTTGTGTTTTCTAGAGATTGTAAAAATTGCTTAGTTTGCATTTTGTTATCGTCTTCATCATTAATATCGACTTCGACGTCGTCCTCATTATTGTTTGTTTTAATTTGAGCGACCTTATTGTCATGACCGTCATGTTGTTGATATATTTGCATGTCCAATATTTTGGGTATGTCATTCTCATTCTGATTATGTTGCTTTTCTAACGAAGATATTAAAGATACCTCGTCTTCGTGTTCCTCCACAATAACATCATCAAAACTATCATCGAGTACGATCACATTATTGACAGAGTTAGATATCGTTGCTGGTACTGTAGATACCTTTACACAACTCGAAGAATCTTTTGTTTTTAGGTCCATAGATATATAATCATTCGATAAATGTTTTTGTTTGGTTCCACGACTGCTGGTGCAGAAAGAAGTTGGCTGATTGTTGCATGAAGGCGTTGTCTTCGACATATTTCGATTGTTTTGTTTAAGATTTTTGTTGTTGTATTGATTTTGTTGTTCAATGTCCAACTTCATTTCCCAGTCAACATTAAGCACTACTGTTTTAGATGGTTGATGTAACTGAGTTTGGTCGATAATAATTGGTGTGGCTAGAGCAGAAGATGAGTTGCCATTGCTAGTATCAATAATATTACTCTGTAATACTGTTATTGTTTCAGGTGCCGATGACGAAGATGATACTCCAACACCTGGGTCCATTACTATTGGCATATTGAGAATATCCAAGGGCGCATCTTCGTTCATTAATTGTTGATTTTCTACTTTAATATTTTGAGAACCTTGTTCCTTCACCAATCCTGCTGATGATGGAGACAGCACAACAATGTTCGATTTAGACATGCTATGATCACCTGCAACGGCTGGTATTGTCGTAGTAGGCGATGTGGGATTTATTTGTTGATTTGAAGAGGACTTAAGTAATATACTGCTGCCCATTTTGGAAAGCGTTACTGGCCGTACATTTGTTGCGGAGCTAGGCATAAATATCATATTACTTTTACCTGTCTTTGTATTCATGTGAGTACCAACTGATTGCAAAGCGTTTCCACCTGCAGTGGAAACGGTTGAAGCTGGAAATATCTGTACCTTTTGTATGGCTATGCGTTGTCCACCACTTGTAATTGCCGATTTATTTGCTGTTGATGAATTTGGCATTATTTTGTGAGGTACCGAACTGGTATTTAGTTTCATTTTTGACCCATCTACTATACCGGCTGACTGTATAAAAACTTTTCCGGTAGGTGACTGACAAATTTTAACACTTGTTCGCACCATACCTGAGGTAGATGGTAATACATTTTTGAAGGTACTAGCTGTGGCCAGATGCGTTCCAGAACTGGACGAGCCAACACTCACAGGAGTTAATTTAACATTGCTTATAATATGAGGAGCGGAAGATTGTGAAGTAGATTTCGTGGGTGTTGTTACTGCCACAGAACTTTTTATGATATTTGAAGGTTTACGAAACACTGTAGATCCAGCCCCCAAGGTCGAAATAATTGGATTACTTGTGCTTGTCACTGTAACTGGAGTTAAGTTAGCTGCGCTAGTATTCAAAACCATATTAGAAGGTAAACTCTTTATAATCGAAGATCCACTAGCCGTTGCAGTTGATGACGTTATACTGGAACTTGCAGACGACGACACCATTACCAAATTAGATGTGTTAATCATAGTATTATTGGTGGTGTTCTGAGTCGCCGATCCACTCAACACCAAAGGCAAAATTTTTGTAGTAAGCATTTTATTATGAGTAGCGCCGGAGGAAATATCGGAGGATATGGAACCTCCAGCTGTGTTTTGTATTTGAATAACGGCCGGCGGTGTATGCAAAGGTGTTACGTGAGATGCATTTGTAAGGTTATTGTTCCCGCCAGTTTCAACTACTTGACTCTGTATACTAGCTACATTAGCTAATTCATGTAAAGCTCCCGCGTTTATTGTAGAACATCCACTGTTTCCAATTGCAGTTGTAGACGAAGAACTTAAAATGCCAGAAGTTTTTTTCGCTACTGTTGAAGTTATTTTACTACCCGGGGCAATAAGTGTGGTATTAATAGCACGAAGTTTTGTAGCAGCAGCAGATATTTGTGGGAAACTCATTATTTGTTGTGGTTGCCCTGCATTCGATACCTGAATAATGTGGGTTTGCGCTGCTGTCGATCCATGCGGATTTTGTACATTAATTAACGTGCTAGGGTTTGAGCATGTAGGTAAATTCATAGCTATTCCTGGCTGCCTTTCTTCTACAATGTACTTCTGTACCGGTGTTGTAGAGATCAATGTTTTTTCACTTGATTTGTTTTTATCAGCAGATGTTGATGACAGTATATTACCCAAACTTGTTTGTACATCATGCGAAGGTATGCCTGCCGAAGCAGGAAGAGCTGAAGATATATTTGAAAGATTTGATGATAATTGTTGATTTTGTTGCATTTGTAACTTATTAAGATTTTTGGATATATCACGTTTCGAAGATGCTATTTGTGGGGAAGATATTGGATTTATTAAAGTTTGTGGGTATTGATTCGAAGACGATACGGAGGATATTATTCCAGCTGTAGTCACAGAGCCAACTGGTAATACAGATAGTTGCGAATGTCCTCCTTCAATATCTTTTTCCTTAAATATTTGCTGAGGAGGTTGATGATGTGTAGCATATGTAACAAATTGCATATCAATTTGTTGTTGCGTTAGAATGGCTTGTGCTGCACTTTCTGCTGTACTTGCTATTCCACCTGCAGCTGTTAAATCAATTTGCATTGGAGCTTGTTGCTGATGTTGGCTGTCCATTTGTAGCTGCTTCAGAGCCAGTTGCTTTTGTTGCTCCAGGTGCATTTTTTGAGTAGCCCTTCGACCACTTTTAGCTGGTGTCGCATGTCTTTTTAATGGAGCACTTCCGGCTATTCCGGAATGATTGGCTGAAGCTGCAGCTGCTGCTGCCTTCTTTGCCATTTTTTGTTTAGATAGTTGGTGCTGACGATGGAAAAATCTTTGTTTTTCTAAATGTTGGTCCGCAGCATTCAGCTTTTGCTTACGATCGCTGTGTGCATTCAGCGGAGATGTCGTATTGTTAGTTTGTGGTGAATTGGCGGTAATATGTGGGTAATTTTTACGGGCTGTCTGTGCTTGACCCTGTTGTGGTGAGCTATCGATCATTGATCTCTTTTTGCCAGTGCCACTTGTTTGGTGTTCACTATTACGTTTCAGGTTCTTTTTTGGGTTTTGTGGTATTTCTGGTACTTTAAACTATAAAAATAAGGAGATACAAATTACAAATTAAATTATGTAACTATTCTTTCAATTATTCAACATTAATCAAAATTCATTACGATTATTTATATATGTTTGTTATATGGTTTAGCTGGGGTATATACACATTTCATTTGGTGCTAATATCAAAATGCTCAGTAGATCTTAAACTAAATTCTTGAAAAAAGCTAAGAAATTTCACATGTTTATGCAAGAACACCCAAAAAAATATTTGAGAATTACGAAATATACAAACATACAAACCAAATAGCTTCTTTAAAAATTTTCTTTATACAACAATTTCTTCCAATTAGTCAACACTTTGGAAAAATGCAAAATGAAAAATTAAATCATCCTATACAATTATGTAAATATTCTTTCAATTATTCAACATTAGTTAAAATTCATTACGATTATATATATGTATATATAATTTGTGAGTAAAATGGGTCTGCAAATTTTTACTGAACGAATTTTTGCCAGTAGAATCTACTTGAAAAGAAAAATATAAGATATACAGTATCGGCCAAATCCTAAGCACCCCCACAGTACATTTTTTTTAAATAATTTTTTTAAGAAAACAGAGTTATTAAAATTTTTTTTTTATTTTTTTATTTATTTATATCTTTATTATTGAAAAACACAAACTTAAGAAATTCAGAATTTAATAAAAAAAAGTTATAATTCAAAAAACATTTTAAGTCGCAAATATAAGCGGACTAAACTAAAGCCCCCCTAATATTGTGTTTGGAAATTTTACTACGCTACTGCGACATTACTGTATTACTTACCCTACACTCCAAAAATTCAGCAGACATTAAGCTGCAGTGTTAGAAAAAAGAACTTGTTAGAATTTATGCGAAAATTGTCATTGTTTTAAAGTTTTCGTTGAGATAAGAGTAATGGCACGCAATAAGTACTCAAATGAATTTAAAATTAGAATTCTTGATGATTGGACAGCCGGCTTATCAAGACATCAATTGAGTGCAAAATATTCGATCAACAGATCAATTATTTCTAGGCTAATTAAAAAGTTTTTGAAGACTGGTCGCACATCTACTCATTCTGGAGGAAGGCCACGTGAAACTTCGCTACATGAAGACTCCTTAATTAAAAGGACAATCCAAAATGATTCTACAGCATCTTCTAGTCACATACGAAACCGCTTAGATTTAAAAATTAGCGAAAGAACGATTCGCAGAAGGGCGGTAGAGGCCGGATTATTCAGTCGACGACCAACAAAAAAAACCTTTTATATCGTCAAAAAATAAAAAAGCCAGATTTGAATTCGCCAAGGCCCATGTCAACTGGAGTGTCCAAAAATGGAGAACTGTGCTGTTTTCTGACAAATCTACGTTTAATTTAAAGTATTCAGATGGCATAAGGCGTGTACGCAGACCAAATGGACAACGGTTGAATCCTAAATATTGCAATGGCACTGTAAAACATGGAGGCGGCAACATAATGGTCTGGGGTTGTTTCTCTGGGCAAGGGATTGGGCCAATTCATAAGATTGATGGAATTATGGATCGTTTCATGTAACGTGAAATATTAAAAGACGTGATGTTGCCTTATGCTGAAGAAGAAATGCCACTTAAATGGACATTCCAGCATGATAACGACCCAAAACATACGTCAAAAGTGGTTAAGGAGTGGTTTCAGAACAATTTGATAGAAGTTTCCCGTTGGCCTGCCCAGTCCCCCGATCTTAACCCAATCGAGAACTTGTGGGAGATCGTTAACTTAAAAATCAACCGAGAAAATTGCAAAACCAAAGAAAATTTATTTGAAGCCGCAAAAATTGCTTGGGAAGCCATATCACCTGATATAATTAATAATTTAATATCCTCTATGCCTAAAAGATGTGCGTGTGTCTTCCAGAATAAAGGATTCGCAACGAAATATTGATTTCAATAGTTTTTTTTTTGTACCTTAAATTGGGGGTGCTTTAGTTTAGTCCGCTTATATTTGCGACTTAAAATGTTTTTTGAATTATAACTTTTTTTTTATTAAATTCTGAATTTCTTCAGTTTGTGTTTTTCAATAATAAAGATATAAATAAATAAAAAAATTTAACAACTGTTTTCTTAAAAAAATTATCATTTAAAAAAAATGTACTGTGGGGGTGCTTAGGTTTTGGCGATACTGTATATATATAGAACACAAATTGTGTTCTCGTTTGCAAATTTTTGTGTTAACGAATGCAGCTATTACTAATTTATTGTATATGTACATACATATCGAACAATAACAAAAACAAATTCCAAGTTTTTTCTTTTAATATTCAGCCTTATCGTGGTTGTCGTTTTTGAGGCGAAAATTGGGCGTTTTTAAAAATTACATCGTGGTTAGCAAATACATACATATATGCGACACTTTTTCAAATCTATTACAAAAAACCTTATCGTAGTTGGCGTATTTGCCTGTCAAAATCTGCAAAAACTGCCGTTAAGTTTTATAGTCACGACGGGATATATAAAATATAAAGTTGATAATAAATTATATTTAAAATGCAGGAAAACAAACAGCCAGCACAACTTTCAAAGTTGGTAGAATTTATGGAAAAAATACGTACATACTATTTAGCAAGAGGTTATAATAAAAGAATAAATAAAATAAACATAAAGGATGAATGGAATGAAATAGCAGATGACCTTAATAGTATTGGTTCTCCATTTCTTACTGGTGAAAGATAGTTGAAGGTATGGGCGGATTTCAAATTTAAATTAAAAAAAAATCTGTCGCACAAGGCCGAAAAGCGTGCATCGCATACAAAGGACTGGCAAAGGTTAACATTTACGTCATTTCTGGCTCCTTTTTGATAACTACCTTCCGCAAGTATTCTCATGGTTGCAGTTAGCTTCGCCACCTTGGACACAGGAAAGTGTTTTTAGGGTTCTAATTTTTGGAGAAATTGTTCCCAGGACAAATTTGAAAGCCTCTTTGTTAAGCCTAAAATAACTAACAAATCTAAAAGAAAGTTAATTTAAATTTTCATGTGTACATTGTATGCATACTCACTTCTTATTTGGGAGCGAAAATATATCACTGTTGTCTTACAGTGACTCAATGTTATAATGGGACAAGCTGTTTATCCAATAACTTTCGAATTATTTTTTTGAACTTATTGGTTTAAGAAGAAAATAAAATTATATTTATACTTTTATTTTTATTATTTATTAAGAACATAAATAAAAAATACATTGACTACCGTCACTGGGATATAAAAACAAAAAAACTAAAACAACACAGAAAATCCTGTCAAAGTAATAATGGGGTAATAAAGTAACAAGTTAAGTATTAAATATATAATGTTTAATATTTAGTTGGAAGGCCTTTTTTCTCTATTACATCCTTCAATCGATACGGCATAGATTTCACAAGTTTTTGACAGAATTATGGGGTTATTCTACCCCATTCCTCTTTCAGAGCACTAATTAGGTCCGATTTGCAACTTATTTGGTAATTTCTTAATTTTTCTTCTAAATAGGCCCATACGTGCTCTATCGGATTGAGATCGGGTGATTGCGGAGGCGTTTCGAGCACATGTGGGCAATTGTAAAGCAACCAACACCTTACATTGTGAGCCTTATGCTTGGGGTCATTGTCTTGGTAGAAGTAATAATCATTCGCCAGTCCCAATTTCTCTGCTGTTTCTGCAAGATTAGCACGCAGGATGTTGATATAATATTTATGATCCATAATTCCTTCAATAATGTGAAGGTTACCGGGACCAGCTGCTGATATTGCACCCCACACCATAACTGACCCCAAGCCATGTTTAACAGTAGGTCTCAAATTTTTTTCTGACAGTTCTTCATTTGGTCTTCTCCACACGAATGACCTTCCATCCGATCTGAATATGTTATATTTGCTTTCGTCAGTGAATATTACCTTATTCCAGAATGATAAATCCTTGTTTCTGTGGTCTTTAGCAAAGCGCACTCGTTTAAGCTTATTAACCTTATTACTAAAAGGTTTTCTCCTAGCTACCCGGCCATTATAATTGTGTTTCCTTAACACATTTCTTACCGTTTCGGGATTAGCTTTCTTTGCTAGATGTATTTCCGCTTCAGCAGCAAGTCTGGGAGCGCTTAACTAGGGTTTTTGTTTGATTTGTCGCATAAGCCATCGTTCATCCGCGTCGGAAAATATTTTTCTTTTGCTTGGTTTTGCTACATTTTGAAAAGTTTCTGTACCTCCATATCGCTTTATGATGTTAAACACTGTAGATTTTGGTTTATTTACTATTTCCGCAATATTTCTCACGGTTTTTCCTGATTACGAATGTTCTAATATCAGTTTTCTGATTTGAGGCGATGTTTGTGAACCCCGTGGCGCCATATTTTAATTTTCTTTAAAAACTTATCAAAAATTAATCTGTAATATACTCTAGCAACTTTTAAACAAAAAATTTTTGCAAAATGTTCCGTTATAAAGCCTAGATTATATAGTGATGGCACCTGTCCCATTATTACTTTGTACTGCATTTTTAACTTATTGTGAATAATTATTTATAAATTAATTTTGACAAACTTAAGAATCATAATCTTTTGAGATGGCAATTAGCACAGTGTTAGCTACACAAAAGCATGAAAATTTTGCATTAAAATCAGTTAACATAGTGCTTAATTATCTCCACATAAATCATTTTAGCTTTGTCCCAATATTACTTTGATTCACTGTAATTGTTTTTTTAAATCCCTCTCTGAAACGTTTAAATCTTCTTCGTCTTCTGAAGATGCATAAAAATTCACACTTAACATAATAAGAAAATGGTTTAACTTTTATAACGCGTAAGTAAATAATTTTTTTTGTAAACATCTGTCATTTCTGGCAGTTATCATAACAGGCTGTTTCAGTAAAAAAAATAAAATTAGATAATCTGTTACAATACGACTCTTTTACAAAAGCTGGCGTACTCGAAAGTTTTGCACGATATCGAATTTCAAATACGACATTCGTCTAAATACGCCTACGCCAACCACGATGAGGTTGATTTACATGCATTTGTCTAAATTATTTTCACTGAAAAATGATAACTGCACATTTCACAGCTTGATATTTTGTGAGATAAAGCGGCTGATCAGTAACTATCGATTTTTATAAAGAAAAATAAAATCAATAATCATAGAGCTTACGTCTTTTTGGCAGCTGTATCTCGATATGTTTACATATATTCTCATATATGTACATATCTCACCTGTGAAATAATACTGTACTACTTAAATTTTTTTCGTTTTTAAAAAAATCGAAATTTGGTGTATTTCTGCCCACCATTGATTAATAAAATTGATTATTTATATTTACGCTTTCTTAAAAGAATATGAAAAAAAAACTATTTAAAATATTCATTTTCCGTTGTCCGATTTTTTTGAAAATTTCTTTGAATGAGTTCGAATCATAGGTGTCCCTAAGAACTTCCGTTTCTTTTTTACTGGTTATAGAAATTAAAAAAATGCTAAACACATTAATTGGAAAAAAGTCCAAAAAAATTTTTTTTTAATTTACAAAACAAACATTTATAGCTCATCTAAAGAAACAACAGTTGTGCCCTGGTATAATTAAATGTAAAGAAAATGAATTTTTTTTCGTTGCTTCGTATTTCCATTTGAAATGAAAAGCGCTTGTTTGGTGCATAAAAATTCTTGAAAAAAATTGGAAATATTCGTCCAATGTGATTTAGTTTCCAATGTATTGTAAAAATATATTCAATATAAATATATAAAAATTGAAAATAAGAACAAGCATATGGCCGGAAGAAAAAATAGTTTTGAAAATAAATGTATGTAAAGGGTGTACGGTGCCGATAGTACCCGTAATACCGACTACTAATCAGCAATACGAAAAGGAAGAAGAAAACCCGAACGAGCGAGAGGTAATAAGAAAGAAGTTGTTGGGCAGTTTTTAAGAAGAATTGAACAGAGCAAGTCGTGAAGATCGTGAAAAGTTGAAAAGTAAAATTTAAGTTGAAACAAATTAAAAATTTAAATTAAAGTTGCCTAAAGTTAAAATATAAGATATCATTTGCTGAAAAAATAAAAACTAAAGTTGAAAAGTTGTAATTAAATAAAAAACAAAAGTTGAAAAGTTGTAATTAAAAAAAAGCTAAGTAAAGAAGATTAAAGAAGTAAAAGAAGATTAAAGATTTAATATTAATTAAACTAATATCTAAACTCATATTTCTATTTACATTTAAATCTAATACCTACAATCTACATACAAAATTAATACTTAATATTTGAAACTACATTCTACCGAATTGAAATTGAAATATCTATTTACTTATTTTACATTTACCTACTTATAATACCTGAAATACAGTGGCCAAAAAAACTATTCGACATAGGCCGTAAACTTTATATATTTATCAAAAAAAAATATGTAATGTTGTTTTTAACAAAATAAACTTATAAAAGTCTTTATTAAGGAACACAAAGTTATATTCAGTAAAAAAAATTAGATCTCAAAGTAAAAAAAGCAAAAAACACATGAATTAAAATATTAATAACAAAAAACAAGCAAAAAAAGTATTCGACATTGGTAACATTTTTAAAATACATGAATTGAAATACAAGCTTATTTCTACTTCAGTAGCGAGATGCTTTTCCTTGCCTACGTATAACCTCTTTTAAACGATCTGTCATAGATTTTACCAACGTTTTGGTATATTCTGGATCAATTTGGCTTCATTTCTCCTGCAGGAGAACTTTCATCTGGTGTTTGTTCGTAAATTCACGTTTTCTGATTTTTTTTTCAAGGTGACCCCAAAGATGTTCAATAGGGTTAAGGTCTGGGGCTGTGGCGGCGTTTTTTTTTTATTAATTTTGGACAATTATATAAAAGCCAAAGCTTTGTATTAGTGGCACAATGTTTGGGATCATTATCTTGATAAAACTGAAATCTATTTGCCAGACCCAATTTTCCAGCACTAGACCTAAAATTTGGTTTAGGAGGTCAATGTAATTTCGGTGATCCATAATCCCATCAATAAACGCAATATTACTCACGCCTGATGCCGCCATACATCCCCATACCATAACACCACCGCCACCACCGCCACCACAGTTTAACAGTTGGTACCATATTCCTTTCATTTAATTCTGTGTTAGGCTTGCGATCTACCAGAACTTTTCCATCACATCGAAAAAAGTTATATTTAACTTCGTCAGCAAAAATAAAATCCATCCAGAACTCCATTGGCTTATTTACATGCTCTTTCGCAAAATCTAATCTCAACTTTCTATTTTTCTTAGTAATGTGTGGCTTCTTCTTGGCTGATCGTGCATGGTAATCGTGCTTTTTTAAAACGTTTCTTATTGTTTGAGGTGTAACGGCTATATCTAAGTGTTCCTCAGTGTTTTTAGCTAGAGTGTTAGCAGTAATTTTTAGATTTTTTCTTACTTCACGCACGATTCGCCGTTCATCTGAATCTGTAAGTTTGCAAGGTCGCCCAATCCTTACCTTGTTTATCACAGTTTTACTTGATTTTTTATTTTTTTTAATGTAATATACAGTAGTTCTTGACCTTTAAACGATTTCTGATATAGTCTTTTCCGTTTTTCCTAATTTAAAATGATATATTATTAAATTTCTTACATCAACAGAAGTTTCTTTCCCTTTACGTCCCATCATCGCGATCACTTGCACAGAAATAAGAAAAAAGTTCTTGTAAATGATAAACAAGAAACATAGCGATATTTTTACCAACAATTACATGAAGTAATAAGAAATACACAATCAGAATAAGGGAAAAACAATGCCAGTCGAATACTTTTTTTGCTTTGCAATTTTTGTTTTTTCGTTCAAACAGATAGATGAGTTAAAAAATGTGCAATTTTTATTATTTTTAGGACCATAAATTATTAAATACATATAATACAATGTGATCTCACGTTTATACATATAAAAAACAAAAGGATACTAGCATTTTCAATGAAATTTAAGAAAATAATTGCAATGTCGAATAGTTTTTTTGGCCACTGTAAATATAATTGAAGTTAAAAACCATACTTCACTGGTTTTGTGGAACCAAGAAAATTAAAATCTTACATTTGGGGGCTCAACCGCCTGAAATTTTATATTTCGCAACAAAATATTTCATTTTACAATTATTAAATTCAAATATGTAGCTGTACAAAAAACCGGTAAAAATATCAAAAAAAAAAGTACATGCAATGTGGTACTGTTAAAATTGCGGGACTTAGGTATGTGAGTATATTAAAATAACATCACATATGTACATATAAAGTATATAAAGACCAAACAAGAAAGTTAAAATTTGCAAAAAACAACAATTAATGTCAAAAAACAGAAAAGAGAATATACCAACACAAACATACACTTTACGTTCGCAAGCAAACAGAACAAGAGAAGAATTAAGAAGTAAATAATAATAATAATAAAACAACAAATATTAGTGAAGTTGAAATGCAAAAAGCAAACATCGGCGAGACAAGCGAAAATATAAACAAAACAAAAATGCCTATCAACGAATTAAGTGAGTTGGTGAGATTACTTTCGTTACAAGTAAAAAATGAATATGATCAGAACAATAAGACAATAATTACAGTGGACACATTTGCAAAAATTTTAAGTGATTTTGATGGAGAAAACGTACCGGTAGAAAAATGGTTTACTAATTTTGAACAAAACGCAGACGCGTATGAGTTAAATGACAAACAAAAATATGTACAAGCAAGAAATAAAATTACAGGGGTAGCTAAAATGTTTTTAGAAACGAAAAGTGTTAGTAGTTACGAAAGTTTAAAAGAAGAACTTATTACAGAATTTAAACGTGATTACGACAGTGGTGAGATACATAAAATGCTTAAAGAAAGGAGAAAAACCAAAACTGAATCGTTTCACGAATATATGCTTTGTATGCGTAGAGTGGCTGCTCTAGGTGACGTTGAAGAACGGGCTATAATAAGATACATTGTGGACGGTCTGCCTGCAAAAGATATTTTTAAACAAAATTTATACACTTCAAAAATATTTAAAGATTTACGCGAAAATTACGAAATTTATGAACGCGTTAACGTAGGTAACCGATTACAAAATAAAAAGTGGTACAAATCTAATGATATAAAAATTAGTGAAAATACAATACATTGTTATAACTGCGGATCCACGGATCATACGAGAAACGAATGCAAAGCCCAAACAAAGTGTTTTAAATGCAATCGGTTCGGACATATTGCAAAACAGTGTAAAACAAACCTGAATCATTCAAAAGAAGTTCTTACGGTCGTTGAAAAAAAAAGATACAAATGCCTGCAAGTAAACGGACAATCGTTAAGCGGTCTAATAGATACCGGGTCGGATGTTTCAATAATGAAGCACTCGGTATATACGAATAAATTTAACAAATACAATTTAACGCGTAATGATTCATTATTATCTGGGCTAGGCAATACAAGAACAAAACCGTATGGTTCAATTAATTGTAACGTTAAAGTCGACGAAGTCGAAACGAACCAAGATTTTTTGATACTACCAAATGATACAATAAAGTGTGATATATTAATCGGGTATGATTTCATTTCAAAATTTAAAATTACTGTTGATGATGACGGATATAAATTTGAACACAAAAATACAGATGACAATACTACCTTCGATGCATTTAATATAAATGCGTGGGAAATCGATGTCGACGGTAAATATAAAAACGAAATTAAAAGTTTGATTCAACAGTATAATCCAGCAGCAGCAGTTCATCAGTGTACCGTAGTCATGAAAATCAACCCAAATGGAGAAATTAAATCTTTTCGTCACTCCCCGACTAGACTATCATTCCCGGAAGAACAAGAAGTTAACAAACAAGTGCAAGATTGGTTACAAAAAGGTATTGTTCGCAAATCATACTCAGATGTCGCTAGCCGAGTGGTCGTAACTAAGAAAAAGACTGGAGATTAAAGAGTTTGCGTCGATTTTCGACAGTTGAATAGAATGGTGTTGAAAGATGGGTTTCCAGTACCCGTAATAGAGGATGTGTTACAAAAACTCCAAAAGGCAAAATTTTTGTGTCATGGACCTAGAAAATGGGTTTCTCCATGTACCCATCGAGGAATCGAGTAAAAAATACACTGCTTTCGTTACTAAACAAGGACTATATGAATTCAATCGTGCGCCTTTCGGCTTTTGTAATTCGCCAGCTTACTTCATAAGGTATGTGAACTTTATTTTCCAAGAACTCATAACTGCAAACGTTATGGAATTATATATGGACGATATAGTCGTTTACGGCGAAACAGAAGAAGAAGATATTGATAAATTGAAGACAGTGCTAACTGTAGCAGAAAAATATGGCTTAAAGATCAAGTGGTCAAAATGTACGTTTATGAAAACTAAGATCGATTTCCTTGGACACACAATCGAGGGCGGCAAAATTTGGCCAGGAAAAACAAAAACGAAAGCGGTCGCAAATTTTCCAGAGCCCAGAAACATTAAAGACGTCCAATCTTTTTTGGGATTGACTGAATATTTTCGAAAATTCATCCAAAATTATGCGTACATAGCAAAGCCGTTGACGAATTTGTTGAAGAAAAACGTTACTTTTAAAATTGGAACAGAAGAAAAGAATACTATTAGTCAACTAAAGTCTTCACTAATCAGTGGGCCAGTCCTACGAATCTTTTGTCGAGAAGCAGAAACTGAATTGCATATAGATGCATCTAAAGAAGGATTTGGTGCGACATTGCTGCAGAAATTTGATGGTCAACTACATCCTGTTCTCTTTTATAGTAAAAAAGCGTCAGCGCAAGAAGGACGACTCCATAGTTACATTCTGGAAGTGAAGGCGGCGTATATAGCATTCAAAAAGTTCAGGCATTATATTTTGGGCATCCCTTTTAAGCTGATAACAGACTGCTCTGCCTTTAAGCAAACGATCTCCAAAAAAGATGTTCCACGAGATGTTGCACAGTGGATACTATATTTGCAGGACTTCGATTATACAGTGGAGCACAGAAGTGGCAACCGAATGAAGCACGTAGATTCGCTAAGCCGTTACCCAGTAGACGTGATGACTATTTCTTCAGATATTACGCCAAGACTCATCAAACAGCAACGAGAGGATGAGTACATCAAAGCCATTATTCAAGCAGTAAAACGTGGGCCCTATGATAGTTTTAAGATGAAGGGTTCGTTAGCGTATAAAAATGTTAATGGTAATGACCTACTACTTATACCAAAGCTGATGGAGGTAGATATAATTAAAAATGCTCACGAAAATGGACATTATGCAACCCAGAAAACTATGCATGCTATACAGCAACAATATTATATACCGCATTTAGAGAAAAAGGTTCAACAAGTCATCAATAATTGTGTGAAATGTATCATTCATAATAAAAAGACTGGTAAAAAAGAAGGGTTTTTATGTTGCATAGACAAAAGAAACGTACCGCTGGAAACAATTCATATTGATCACCTTGGTCCTATGGACGCTACAACAAAAAAATACAAATACATTCTAGCTATGGTTGATGGATTCTCCAAATTTGTATGGTTATTTCCTACGAAGACGACAAACGCAGAAGAAGTCGTCAGGTGTCTAAAGGTGTGGTCAGATACGTTCGGTTTTCCAACAAGAATTATAAGCGACAAAGGCTCAGCTTTTACATCACAAATCTTTGAGAACTTTTGTAGTCACAACGGAATCGAACACATCTCGACAACAACAGAAGTTGCACGTGGCAACGGACAGATTGAGCGTGTCAACCGCGTTATACTATCGGTAATTGCAAAACTTTCAAGCGAAGACCCAATGAAATGGTACAAAGTTGTTGGCGATGTACAGAAAGCTATCAACAGTTGCATGCATAACTCAACAAAAACAACGCCGTTCCAGATATTACTGGGAGTCAAAATGAAAAACGGGTTAACAGACAACGTGTTACAAATACTACAAGACGAGATGATTGAAAGATTTGATAACGATCGACAACAGCTACGTAGTGAAGCTAAAAATCAAATCCAGAGAGCTCAAATCGAATACAAACGTAATTTCGACAAAAGACGTAAGGAATCAAAAGGCTACCAAATAGGCGATTTAGTCGCTATAAAGAGGACTCAATTTGTGGCTGGGCGCAAACTAGCAAGTGAATTTATCGGTCCATATAAAATCGAAAAAGTTAAGCGGAACAACAGGTATGATGTCCTTAAAGCAGCCGACGTCGAAGGACCTAACAAAACGTCAACAAGTTCGGACTTCATGAAGCCATGGGAGCAGGACGGGGCTATCGGATATCTATTATCATCCGGGTCAGATGAAGATCAGAATGGCCGGGTGTAAAGGGTGTACGGTGCCGATAGTACCCGTAATACCGACTACTAATCAGCAATACGAAAAGGAAGAAGAAAAAACGAACGAGCGAGAGGTAATAAGAAAGAAGTTGTTGGGCAGTTTTTAAGAAGAATTGAACAGAGCAAGTCGTGAAGATCGTGAAAAGTTGAAAAGTAAAATTTAAGTTGAAACAAATTAAAAATTTAAATTAAAGTTGCCTAAAGTTAAAATATAAGATATCATTTGCTGAAAAAATAAAAACTAAAGTTGAAAAGTTGTAATTAAATAAAAAACAAACGTTGAAAAGTTGTAATTAAATAAAAGCTAAGTAAAGAAGATTAAAGAAGTAAAAGAAGATTAAAGATTTAATATTAATTAAACTAATATCTAAACTCATATTTCTATTTACATTTAAATCTAATACCTACAATGTACATACAAAATTAATACTTAATATTTGAAACTACATTCTACCGAATTGAAATTGAAATATCTATTTACTTATTTTACATTTACCTACTTATTATACCTGAAATAAATATAATTGAAGTTAAAAACCATACTTCACTGTGTTTTGTGGAACCAAGAAAATTAAAATCTTACATGTATTTCTCTAATTCTACGTATTGAAATTTTAATATTTATGTACATATTATTAATATACTATATATGTATGTGGATCTATAATCATAAAACGCGTCGACACAAGCACCCACAAATTTTTAAATTTTACAAGAGGAAAAAATTTACAAAACAGATGATAGATGCAACGTCGTTTTCTAGTTGACAATAACGTCGGTAAGTATATAACAAACAATAATTAATTGAAACCCTAATTTTGAATTGTTTGCCAGATACGGTCTTATGTTTCATATGACAATATGTAAGTATTTCCATATAAGTTTTAATAAATAATTTGCCTATATATATACATATACATATGCGTTAGATGAAACACTTATAGTTTTCATATTATAAAAGTATTCACCTCAAAAAAATCAAATTTATAATTAAGTATAATACATGTGTATACATGTGTACATATGTACATCCATATCTCGATGTAGGAAAAAGTAAATGCTGTAATCCTCAAAACGTGAACAATCAAAAAAACCTGTGTGAAATTAGAAAAAATTCATTACACAAAAACTATACATCGTAGGAACATGTTTTTAAAATATATTTTTTTTTTTTTTTTTTTTTTTTTTGATATATATTTATTAAGCCTGAGGTTTTTTTTTTATTTTATTTTGTTTTTATTATTCGATATTTCGTTAAAAGCTTGTTAACATCATTATACTGATGTAATGGTGTAAGCCTCTGTTTGAATAGCAAGAATAGCGTCAGTAACAAATGCATCACAATATTCGTTTACTTGTTTTATATTATTCTGAATTTCAAGAAAAATAATGTGTTTTCTGTTGACGCCATAAGATGAAAACGCACTTTATTGTATACGTTATTATTTGATTTTTCTTCAATTGTGTGCTAGCATAAATAAGTGTTATCATGCCCTTAACATAAGCACAGCAGTGAGCAACTTTGCACTGTTATTCTGACGACGTTTTTACTTTTTTGCTAACATGTTTTTGCAGTCTAGACAGGGGGTTACATAGGGTCATCATGTAGCATAATATCTGAGATGAGAACGTCAAATTCAATCGCAGGCAGAATTATGTTACGTGTAGACTTCAAATGAATGTGATCTCAATCCTATAATAATAATTATGAGAGAGTTGTTATAAGAATATTTTTAAAGGGTGCTTTAGACTATACGATTTGTCGTACGTAAAATGAGCGAGAAAATAAAATGAAATTGCATCCGTATTTCAAAAAAAGAGAGTAAAAATCGAGTGGTTGTTTTCTGGCTTTTACACCATTGGTATGGATAAAATCAAGTAAGATGAAAACAGTCAGTAGTCAAAATTTTTAGTGTACTTTTAGAAAATATACGTATATTTTTATAAAATTGTGCTGTCGTGGTCTAAAATGTACATTTCGATTTTATAATTGGTATAAATTTATGAAACCAGTTTTCCCTCCCTGGCTTTTTCACATTTGTTTATATAAAAATGCTTCCCTGATCTAATGGTGTTCGTTTTTGAAAAATTTTAAAAAATGAAGAGAGCCATACGACTGTCAAATTTTCATCCGTATTTTCTCTCAAAATCTTATAGTTTCATTACATATTACGTTTAGACGATCCGACTTGTGCTCTTCTACACAAAAATTTGACATGTCGTACGACAGATCTTATGGTCTAAAGCACCCTTTACTGATCATTTTGTAATGGAACACTGAAATTTAGTATCTCTCTGTTTCTTATACTCGTTGAAAAAATACAATCCTTTTAAGTAACCATAAAGTTTAGCTTGGGTGTGTTTTAAAATAAAACCGGTATTTTGAAAAGCGAAGCCAAGCAGGGAGAAACGAGAGTAAGGATTATTATTACATTTTGTTTCCCTTTCTATAGATAATAAAACTTCCCACAAAAACAAGAACGTCAGCGGTTGTTTTATTATCTGTTTATTGCCGCCAAGTTGCTGCCGCAACAATTCTTATAACAACGATCTTATGAGATGAGCTGGCAAATAAGCACATACACATGTATATTAGGGGTGGAATAGTGTTGTATGGAAATCTTTAGTAACGAGATTTGGATACGCCAGAACCCATAGTTTTGTAAATTTTGAAAAAAAAAAAAAAATGTATGAGCCAAAAAATTAAGGGCGTGGTATGGGGGAAAATGATTTCTCATCGGGGTCAACGGTAGCGGAAAACGCGACAAAACCCACGAAAAACTCAATAACTATTCTTAGGTCGGTCTTAGTGGGATAAAATGTAAGACTGACTCCCAATAATATTTCTCATCTACATTTTTTGTGAGCATACCTATACCCTATCTGCCCTCCTTAAGGACGTTCCCATACAAAGTGCAATTTTTTTTTTAAAGTTAGCCCCCACCCTAACTAGCTCCAGAGTGCTTCTAGAGGGGCCAAATATATAACCGACATCAGTTTCCGCGTTTTTGTTATTCCGTCAGATACTATATGCTTCTTCCTTGGATCTGACTGCAAGTCAGCACGTCTAATTAAACCCTGACTTCGGACTAGGTTTAATCGAAATTTGCTTCGATGGTATGAACGTTTTCATACCAAGCAATATTATGTTTCTACCAATTTTGCCACCGCATTGACGTTATTGAGAAGATAGCAAAGCCATTAAAATGCCGTAAGAAATCGTTGAGCTCAGCCCATCGTGTCCTTTCGGAAATATATTTCAAACGTTTCGTAGCTGGCCGTGAAACGTTTCAAAGTTCCGTAATCGAAAAGGAGGCAGAAATTGTACATTGATCCGAATTTCCGAGAGGTGCGCTAATATTAATTTTATACTTATCAGAGTGTGGAGTGGAAAAAAGTCGAGAATGTTGTGCTGATGCCCGCCAGCACACGAAATATGTATTGGTTCATTCAATATTTAGTTTGTATGGGAGGTACAACACCCACTTGTGTAATCCCTCCCAGTTTTTGACTGACGATTTGTTTTAACTACAAAGTCATTTGAACCATATTCAGAAACTTTCACTTCAACCGGTCTCAAGATATACAAAAATAAATATTTACTTTATATGGGCGTCGAACACCCAGTTGGAATTTTTGGAATTTATATAGCCTATAGTTCCTTCCAGATATACAGAGAGATACTGTGAAAATTTGAAGAATATCGGTTCAGCCGTTTAGCTGTCCATAAGGCACAAACACCCATACATACAAGTATGTCATTTTTAGAAAGTGTGGTCCAACTATAATGCGCGATGTTAATTGTGAGTCACACGTCAAATATTTTGCCCAACTTAATTTGATATTTCTTTGTTTCAGTGGCAAATTCAACCATGGAGATGTACACAATTGAGCAGCGCGTTAAGATTGTTGAAGCCTTTTACGCAAATGGTCATTGAAATCAAAATGCATTTTGTGCACTTCGTGATTTTTTGGTCAGCATAATCGACCAAATGTGTCCACAATCGGTAGAATTGTGCTGAAATTGAAGCAAACCCGGTTTGTAGGAAATGTGAAAACAACTGTGCATGCTCGCCCAATTCGTTCTGCGGAAAACATTGCTGTTGTTCGCGACTTTTTGTTATTTCCACAATTAAAATCGTGCGTTTCGGTTGAACCAGCATTTATATAATGATGCGTCAAAATAACACTTGAGACGCAGCAACCCTGACTTACAAAATCTCAATAAACACGCAACTGCAGAGTTATTCTAAAATTAAGCTCTATATCCTTGTACCTATTCACCAAGAATGATAGAACTACAGATTACGCCATGCGCATAATTTACCGTTAGATGACGTAGTTTAACCAATGTAAGGGTTGCCTATTCTTTATATTTCCAAATCATTTAGGGCTGTGTTTGTATTGAAAACTTTTATTTGTATGATTAATATTAATGATCTATAATCCGTAGTGTGTTGAATTGTAAGGAACTATGTATGTAGATTTAATGAAAAGAATGAATTTGGAACCAATCAACAATATAGTGAGCTCTCACATTTTTTTCACCAGACATAAAATTGATAATGTGATTACGAAACAGAAATTTTTTTCGAACTTCCTTAGCTTAGAAGCTTCCGGAACCCAAGGTAAAAATGCAAATATCTTCCTTTGTATGTAATAAATCTAAACGATCTGAATGGATATTTTTTAACGTAAGGAAAAAGGCAAAATACCTGCTCACATATCAAACAACCAAGGCAAAGACGTTCTTGAAAGTCTTGCACACCACAGGAAACAGGTAGCTGGCCGACATACGCAAAAATAGAGAATACAATAGGTACCTTTATCAAAGAAACCTACCTTATTCTAGCAGAAAAAGTTAACTTAATAAATATTGATGACAACAGATGAAACAGATTAATAATAGCAAAGACACTGAAAATAAGAAAATTTGACGATGGTTGACGGCAACTCACTCAATATTGTAAGTACAATAAACCCTGTCGGAAGCCAAGAAGAAATGTATAGAAGATTATATTACATGTTCTAGATTATTTTCTAATTTTGTCCGAAAAAAGCTTATATGTTGTGTGAGATTTGGCAACCCTGCAGTAGAAATCACTTTGACAGTTCTCCAAAAATTAATTTAAGGCCGTCTAACACTGCAGCCATACGTTCAATTTTTGCTTTAAAATTTTTTACAAATACAGCTTCCCAAAATTCATGTGTATTGATAGCTGCGACGTAGGCTGCATTCAACTGAAACGTAAACACTACCATATGAAAAGCAAAAAAAGAAAAAAAACAAACACTTGCATTACATTTTAAGACAATTGGAAATCCCATATAATCATCATAGTAACAAATTTAGTTTTGAAATATTTTACTTTGTTTTTGAGTGAATGCCCCTCATATCAGTAAATTTTTTAAATGTTCAAAAAAAATTCAATTATAATTGTTTTTAGAGATACATTGCGCCAGGAGAATGAAATGCTAAACTGCCAAAAAAAACCAATCTGAGACTACTATTAAACATTTGTTTCAAATAGTTAAGAGGTTGAGTTCAAACGCAAATGTGGAGAAGGCGGAAGGTCAATACGGTCACAAAAGGCAAAACATTACAGACTTAGATATTGTCCACTCAATCGCTATGTACTCTATAATTGCTAAAGCTTACAGATTGTTAAAAAGAAACAACTTGCCACTCCCCTCGGAAAGAACTTTGCAAAAATGGGCACAAAAATTAGATCTATCAACAGGTATTTTAAGCCTATCGTAAAACTATTGTCTGCAGATAATGAATTGTCAGAAACCCTAAAGCTGTTTAAGTTTTGATGAAAAGAAGGTAAAAAAGTACTGCTACATCTACAATTCAAAATGCTTTTACAGAAATTTTTCTGTTCCATTAAAAGGTTTAGTGGCAAAATGAAAGCAACCATAGTTTATAGTTATGATTGTCAAATGACAAAAATAATATTATTTGATATATTGAAGACAATGAAGCAGTGTGGCTTCATAATTATGGCAATTGTTTATGATTTAGATAGTGGAAACAGAAAACTATTTTACGAACTTTAAGTTGATTTTAATAACCCTTGGTACGTTTTATACAAGTGACTATATTAGATAGTAATTATTGTGCTTTTATGCTTTAGTATGACGACACAAAAATATTCGTCTTCAGTGATGTTTTAAATTATATAAATACAGTGAATCAAAGTAATATTGGGACAAAGCTAAAATGATTTATGTGGAGATAATTAAGCACTATGTTAACTGATTTTAATGCAAAATTTTCATGCTTTTGTGTAGCTAACACTGTGCTAATTGCCATCTCAAAAGATTATGATTCTTAAGTTTGTCAAAATTAATTTATAAATAATTATTCACAATAAGTTAAAAATGCAGTACAAAGTAATAATGGGACAGGTGCCATCACTATATAATCTAGGCTTTATTACGGAACATTTTGCAAAAATTTTTTGTTTAAAAGTTGCTAGAGTGTATTACAGATTAATTTTTGATAAGTTTTTAAAGAAAATTAAAATATGGCGCCACGGGGTTCACAAACATCGCCTCAAATCAGAAAACTGATATTAGAACATTCGAAATCAGGAAAAACCGTGAGAAATATTGCGGAAATAGTAAATAAACCAAAATCTACAGTGTTTAACATCATAAAGCGATATGGAGGTACAGAAACGTTTCAAAATGTAGCAAAACCAAGCAAAAGAAAAATATTTTCCGACGCGGATGAACGATGGCTTATGCGACAAATCAAACAAAAATCCTACTTAAGCGCTCCCAGACTTGCTGCTGAAGCGGAAATACATCTAGCAAAGAAAGCTAATCCCGAAACGGTAAGAAATGTGTTAAGGAAACACAATTATAATGGCCGGGTAGCTAGGAGAAAACCTTTTATTAATAAGGTTAATAAGCTTAAACGAGTGCGCTTTGCTAAAGACCACAGAAACAAGGATTTATCATTCTGGAATAAGGTAATATTCACTGACGAAAGCAAATATAACATATTCAGATCGGATGGAAGGTCATTCGTGTGGAGAAGACCAAATGAAGAACTGTCAGAAAAAAATTTGAGACCTACTGTTAAACATGGCTTGGGGTCAGTTATGGTGTGGGGTGCAATATCAGCAGCTGGTCCCGGTAACCTTCACATTATTGAAGGAATTATGGATCATAAATATTATATCAACGTCCTGCGTGCTAATCTTGCAGAAACAGCAGAGAAATTGGGACTGGCGAATGATTATTACTTCTACCAAGACAATGACCCCAAGCATAAGGCTCACAATGTAAGGTGTTGGTTGCTTTACAATTGCCCACATGTGCTCGAAACGCCTCCGCAATCACCCGATCTCAATCCGATAGAGCACGTATGGGCCTATTTAGAAGAAAAATTAAGAAATTACCAAATAAGTTGCAAATCGGACCTAATTAGTGCTCTGAAAGAGGAATGGGGTAGAATAACCCCATAATTCTGTCAAAAACTTGTGAAATCTATGCCGTATCGATTGAAGGCTGTAATAGAGAAAAAAGGCCTTCCAACTAAATATTAAACATTATATATTTAATACTTAACTTGTTACTTTATTACATTGTCCCATTATTACTTTGACAGGATTTTCTGTGTTGTTTTAGTTTTTTTGTTTTTATATCCCAGTGACGGTAGTCAATGTATTTTTTATTTATGTTCTTAATAAATAATAAAAATAAAAGTATAAATATAATTTTATTTTCTTCTTAAACCAATAAGTTCAAAAAAATAATTCGAAAGTTATTGGATAAACAGCTTGTCCCATTATAACATTGAGTCACTGTACGTATTTTAAATGTAATTTAATTTTATAGATTATTTGCATATTTCACTATTTTCATAACGTAATCAATACAAATAAATAAATACAAAATAAAAAATTTTCTCTTGAAATTATTTAAGGAAAAAAATAATAAATCGCTCCACTGTTATGTTTACATAACTTTTAAACATCACGCTGTTTCGTGATGTCATTGACCATTTTGTGACGCAATTTTATGTTCGGAATAGCGTACTCTGTAGTTTTATCATTCCTGCCGACCTGTTTCTATTAGTTCTGTTGCATGCATTGCATACTGTGAGCGTCATAATAAAGTATACACAACATATTTACTAAAATATATCGTTATTTTATTTTTTTAAACTATAGTAGACAAAAAGCATTATTGTATAATTAAATAGTAATTAATGTAAAATGGAAATCATAAAAAAAAAATAATCAAAACAAAATAAAAATGAGTGGAAGTTTTATTGAAATGTACCATTTTTTACGCGTCAAAATAAAGTAAACAGTACCACCATCTCTGTCCGAAAAATCTTCCTTAATGATTTCTTGTTTTTAAGTATTGCGGGAACATACAGCAACATATAATTACGCATTACCAAGTTTACCGGCGCAAAAGTTTAATTGTAACGTAAAATAGAAAAATAAAATTACAATGGCAAGACAAACTTACATTGAGACCCGCGAAATCATAATAGATTTACATAAGAAAGGTAAATCTTTACGTGAGATAAGTAAAATTGTTGGCAGAAATCATTGCACAATAAAAAAAAACTCATAGACAAGTATGTGAAATATAATACCGTAAGACCAAAGCGTCTTACAGGCACGGAAATGAGATCAATAGTCAGAGCAGTAAAGGCAAATCCGGCTTCTAGTGCCGTAAAAATAGCTGAAAATATAACACAAACTTCTGGTACATCAGTAAGTGCTAGCACAATTAGAAGAGCATTACATCAAAAAGGCTTACATGGTAGAGTACCGCGCAAAAACCGTACATATAAAAGATCAACCAAGCAAAGCCACGAGCTTCGCCAAAAAATATATAAATGAACCTACAAACTTTTGGAGAAAAATTCCTTTCACCGATGTAAGCAAGTTTGCAATATTTGGTGTCAAAAAACCCCCAAAAATATGGCGAAGCAAGAATGAGGAATTTCATGACAAATGTGTTACCAAAACAATAAAGCATGGTGGTGGCCCCGCAATGGTCTGGGGATGTATGGTGGCATCAGGTGTTGGTAATCTAGTATTTATCGAATCTACAATGAAGAAGGAAGACTACCTAGATATTTTGAAGCACAATGTAGCCCCTAGTGTAGTGAAATTAGGATTAGGATCTAGCTGGATGTTTCAACAGGACAATGATACGAAGCATTCCTCCAAAATTGTAAGGGAGTGGTTGCTCTATCGTGCTCCAAAAACTCTTGATCATCCACCGCAATCCCCAGACTTTAACCCCATTGAACATCTATGGGAATATCTTGATAAAAAAATTAGAGAAAGGAGCATCTTTTGCAAGGATCTAAAGTGGCACTACAGGATGACTGGAGTAAAGTTTCACCACATTTCACACAAAAACTTGTGGACTCGATGTCTAGAAGATTGGCAGCTGTGATTACATCAAAAGGACAACAAACAAAATATTATATGAACTTTTACCCATCGTTATGCAACCTGTTTACTTTAATTTGATGCGACAAATCTGATACATTTTCAGAAAAAGTGAATTAATTGCTTCTGTGCCTTACTTTTAATTTATTTTTTGATTAATTTTATTTTACTTTAATTTTCAATGAAGTATCCAATTTTTTGTTTAACAAAACTTTGTTTTATAAAAAAATAATAAACATATTTTAACCCAATATCAGGTGTTTACTTTATTTTGACGCTCACAGTACGTAGGAGGACATCTCCTGAGCAGTGATCCTTGAAGAAATTTTAATTTAGGAATTCTAATGACTTCCATACACAGATAATCGGAAAAAAATAAATAAATAAACTTCTTCCCCTTCATGACTATGTGATACAAGCATCGATAAGCTTTACTTTGCACAGAACCACCCTCAATCAAAACATTCTTAAAAGCCTTATTCCATACACTTACAGATTGCTTAGTTCATAAATACTCCCTGTAGGTAGTCAAACACATTTTTAAATAACTTCCAACTGCTTTTTTAATAACCACATCTAGTGGATTAAGTGACTATTTTCCTTGTCGGCGACTCATTATTTTAAAATAGGCATGTCATAGGCGGTAGTCAATTGGCCATCTCTGCATGACTTTTAAATTGACTACTAAATACTTATTTCTGAACCAATTTGTAGTTGGGTTATTCTAAATTAATTAAAAACCACTTTTTTTTAAATTCATTTTTAAAGAGTTTAATTTTAATTCATTTTTGTCAAAAAATATATATCTATCTATATATGCATATGTATTTATATATAGAAATAATTATTATAATATAAAAAATAAAGCAACTTTTTAAATAAAAATTCAAGTACATTTCATGACTTACATAAAATAAAAGTGGTAATGAAAACAAGTATAATGAAAAATATACATATACATACGAAAGTTTGAACTGCTCATAGAAAATATTATATTAAGTATGAAATTTTTTAGTTTTTTTATCATCACAAACGTAATGAAAATGACGTTTTTTAATAACAGATAAGGCGTTACGTAATTCTTTATCTGGATTATCACAGAGAGGCCGAACCGCATCCATCAAAAACTTTTTTATAATCCTTTAAGCGCTTTTTGCCATGAGTGCCATCAATATTTATAGCGAGAGTCAATTGCAAAGATAGAATTGTCGTTAACGTTTTTGGCAACTTCCCTTTCAGACATAATTTCATGGCATTGGTCTGTAAAAAAAGCAGGAAAATTTGGAAAATGATAAAGGTAGAGAAAAATAAAACTCACATAAATTTGCTGATTTTCATCAACTATGACGTCAGTGAACGCTTTCAACTCCTCGAGGGTGTTTATTGGAAAAACATTCTTAATTGACACATTGGTTTTTTCCTGACGAACAAGTCTTTCGGTCACTACTTTTTGGGCTGACAATGCTGCCATTATAGTTTCATTTTGAGTTTGAATTATCTCTTTGAGCTCCTTGATTTCGCCTTGAAATGTAAATGTTTATATGAAAAACGTGATATTTTTGTAGACAATAAATATTTTCATCTTACATGTCATTTCTGAAAATTTTTCATTAATTTCAGAAAATGTCGCATCAAATTGCTTCAAAACTTCAAGGGAGCATTGGCAAGGCGCTTTATAATCATTTTCTTTTCCGTTATCTGAGAAAATACGAAATAAGTAATTGAGCATATTTTTAGGATTGTACAAGATACTTACCAATAGTGCTCAACAAAATGCGCTTCATAATTGCTAGTACATAAATAGATTTGTATTGTTTTAATTTTACGTTTTTTCTTTCAATTTTTGATATTTTAATATACATATGTATATATATATATATATATTATTTTATTACTTTTATATTTATTTATGTAGTTAAATATTGTTAGCATATAACAAGTTTTAATTCCTTAATTTTTAATAGCACCCGTGCAATAATGGAAGCAAAACTATTTTTCCCCTCTGGGTAAACCAACAAGCTTACATTCAATTTTATTTACTTCAAAGATTTCTTCATCGGCTAGGCAGCTCGGATCAACAACACATGTTCCCTTAATTGAAAAGGAATCAAATGGCTCATTGAAATAGCATTCGATTCCTTTAAATTTTTCCCCTACAATAAACCCTACCCCAGTCTCAATAAAACCTGTTATTAAAATGGAAATAAATGGGTGAATGGCACATAAATTATTTGGAGTCTTTTTGGAAAAGAAGTATTGTTTCTTTGTGAGACTAACTATTTCATCACGTTTTCGATTGAACATTACTTCCTTTTCTTTAATAATCATATTTTCAAATTTCAAATTATTAGATATTTGTTGCAAAATTTTTGATGGTTTTTTGACATACTATTTCTTTAAAGTTTGAAGATAGTTTTCAAAAGGATATCCTGAGAAGTTTGTAAGTGGACCAAATTTTTGAACACATTCACTCAGATGCAGCAGACCATGTATATTGAAAGTCACGCTATTCTGCCCGAAGATTTAAGGAAAATTTTCAACATACAGCTCAAGCAGAAGTTGTGCGTTCCGCGAATTTCTTGGGTATGTTCTAGGGCATGATAGAAATCTGCAAGCACAGTGAAGTAGCAAAAATTTGTAGTACAAATCTTCATGCACTCGATCTTTAAGAACAACAATTCCCGTATTCAGTAAGAACTGCCTGAACTCAGATGCCTTCTAATGAAATATTTCATCTAACCCTCTGGGAGTGCGAGAAAATTCCTCAGTAATATTTTTTTAAGATCATTCAAATGATCAGAAATGTCATTTTTAATGCCTTCAGTTATTTTAAAAATACATTTATTTGTAATAATCCGAATAAATTTTCTCATCACTCCCAGGTCAACGAGATGCATCGGATCGAGCGGGACCTGACTTACCATTCCTAAATTAAGTTTCTCAAACGGACTTTTTTCTTCATAAAATTTTTTTTTATGGTGTCCTAAATATTTTCTGCATGCTAAATCGCTGTCAGAAATAAGCACCCCTGATTTCGCAGAATAAGTTAAAACGCCACCAACTTTTTTTGCAATTTGATTGCATTTTGTGCATCCATGGCGGCAGGTATGGCTTACGATGCCACACGCGAAAGCTTTTGCCGGCGTATCGCAAATTATTGCCCTAATTATCAATGCAATAGCTTGTTCCCTAAATTTTAGTCCATTTCGCATCAAAGTGTCGAGTTCCTGAATAAACTCATGGAGGAATTCTTCAATATTGTTAGGTTTGCTTCGGCCTAAAAAAACTCCTACCGGAAAAACAGACAAGCTTGTAATATTGACGACCTTCATCAAAATTGGCCACAATTGGATTTTTGAACTTTTGAACAATGGAAGGCCGTCAATATTAATGTCATCCAAAATTTCGTCACAATCTTTAAGTAAATGCGAAACTCTTTCTAATTGTTTGAAAATTCCAAAATGCGTATATAACCCAGGGGACACTTGTGAGACGATTAAACAATCACTTTTCTTGCAAAATGCATTAGCACTTAATGGCACATCTATGCTTTCTCCTTTGAAAATTGCCAAGAGTTCATCAAAACTTTTACGCGATGGCTCATTTCTATGATACCACTCTCCTAATTGTTCACGTAAGGATTGCTTTTTTGCATTACAACTAAAATAATTAATTTCCACATCATCTTCACAAAATGATGTTTCACTTGCAACTTCTACCACTTCCATTATTGCTGGAGCACTTTTTTCACAATTCTCTTTTCTTAATTTCATTCCATATTTTTCTTTTTCCAATTTTAATTTTCGCATTAAATGGCTTTTACTGTACATTATTTTATTTAGATTTTTAATGAATTATTTTATATACAGTTTGTAAAAAAAATGTTTTCAAATCAAAAATTTTTTAAGAATTTATATTTAAATAAATATTTACAACAACAATATCATTATATTTGTGAATTTTTTTTTTTACAACTGTTGTTTTGTATGTTGTCGACAAGCAGGGGTCGAAACTTTGACAAATTTATGAACATATTACAACAACAACGCTACAAAATAATTTTGCATACTTTAAACAGTGTAAAAAAAGTGTTTTCAAAAATGCAAAGACAAGAAGGAACCGTTAGTTTTTTGCATATGTATTGCGTATAATAGTTTTATATGGACGGTAAGAGTAGCAGTTGTCTTTTATTCATTAAATTAAGCTCATAGAATAAACAAATGATTACCCAATTATATATAAACTATGCCAGGAAAGCGACTGAACACAGACATTACCCAACTGGTGTATTTTAATTACTATAAAGGAAAATCTCACAGAGAAATTGCTGAAATGTTCTCTCTTAGCCTAAGGACGGTATATAATGTTATTAACCGTGCTGAAAAAGAAGGAAGACTGGAAACAAAAGAAACACCAGGCAGATCAAAAAAGTAAGTCGGCGAATTAAAAAGAAAATTTTAAAAATGATTGATGAGAATCCATATTTCAGTACTAGAGGAATTGCACTTAACATCAGTAATGAATGTGGAGTAAGTATCCCTCTCAGACTGTTAGAAATGTGCTACAAAACCATAAATACTCTTCAATAGTAGCGAGGAAAAAACCTTTGCTATCCGCGGTAAACATTGAAAAAAGGTATACGTTTGCCATTGAACACATTTCTTTTCCTCCGGAGCACTGGGATGATGTTATTTTTTGTGACGTAACGGAAGTGATGCTTTACTACCATGATGGACCTCAAAAAGTTTGGCGAAAACCCCTGACGGCTTTAAAAAATAAAAATATAATACCCACTGTAAAGTTCGGTAAACTATCCGTTATGGTGTGGGGTTGTATTTCGAGCAAGGGTGTTGGCGAAATAAGAATATTAGAGGATATAATGACCAAGGAAGTCTATCTAAACATTTTAAAAAAGGAATTGAGTGCAAGTCCTCGGAAATTCGGTTTTGTTGACCCAGAAAAACTCAAGTATAAATTTTAGCAGGATAATGACCCGAAGCATAAGGCATATATTTGTAGATCCTGGTTGTTATATAATTGTACAAAAGTGATCGATAGCTCAGCACAAAGCCCAGACTTAAACCCTATAGAAAATTCATGGGTCCACCCAAAGAAAAAAGTCGGAAAAAGGGCACCATAAAACAAACAACACTTATTAAAGAAGAGTGGGAAAAATACCTGAAAATTATGATATACCAAAGCTTATCCATTCAATGTCTAGACGCTTAGAAGTTGTAATTAAAGCTAAAGGAGGGCACACCAAGTATTAGCACCCTCAAACCTTTTTTTTACCATTTAAAATAAATTTAATTAAATTTAACACAATTTTGAAAACATTTATTTTACAGCGTAGAAACTGAAGTATTTTTTAAGTTAAGATTATTATTTTGTTATTTAAATTAGTTTTGTTTTTTTTTGTACAAAGTGTTTATAAACATCTTTAATTGAATACATGAAGAAAAAAATTTAATAAAAGTTATATAATTTGCTTGCAAATAAGAGTTTCTCTTAAACTTTTTCATTTTTCTAAGTTTTGAAAAGATTTTTTTTACAAACTGTATAATTATTTTGTAATATAAATACAATAAGACTTTTATTAATTTTATTAAAAACTCAATATTTAATTGCTTTTTCTTCACTTGAGCACTGTTTACCTCAAAGACCTCGTTTGCTTTGATTGACATGTGCCATTTGACTTCATGGCATGCTTCTTTTGTTTTCTTATTTTCTTTTCAATTGCTTATTTTGCTTTTATTTATTTGTTACCGGTGCTTCTATGCAACATGTTTGGTTGATATCTGCATGAGATTTAAACCAATTTGTAGTCATTTGCAAAATAATTTATTTAAAGTTGCTGTTTTTTATCAACCGATTATTTTATTTAATACAGGGCTTCGTTTAAGCTTGCACACCATGACATTGCCATTATCTTTAATAAAACCAAGCTTCATATATACTCTTTTTCAAACAACCTTTTCAAAATACAAACTTAATATTCATGTGTACTATATTGTAGTAGCAGCACAGAAAGTAAAATACGAAACGTTGGTTGGCGTAATATTAGTCGTACTTGGATCCAAGGAATCATGGAACCTCTCTATTTGACCATCAATACGTTTATTTTATAAGTCGATTTGCAGCCAATAAAATTCTCATCTTGGATATGCTTTTCTATGAGATAATTTTGTCAATCTCTTTTTTATCTTGGACCACCACTCAGGAGATGACGATAAAAGGTGAAGCTTCACTATCTTCCAACACAGCTTTTTGCAAGTTATTTGTTTTTATAACAGTGTTTTAGCGTCTCTGATTTCAAGAAAACGTATTAAATTTTGAAGCTTCGTTTTAGTAATTATTTTACTTCGCCGGTGCTACACAATACCGACGAAGGAGGACGTTACTGCTCAGTAACCAGTGACTATTGCTTCGCCACTGAAGCCTTCCGACAACAACTGACAAAAAGCCACACAAATGGCCATCAGAAAAAATGCAAGATGTTTTTTATGAGTCTGGAACTGGCGGTTGAACCCAGGAAAAATTTTTCGTTTTGTACTCAACGTGCAGACTACTATCGCCACTCTCGAATGTGGTACATTTCTTTCTAATCCCTCGACGCGCTTCATGTTATGGAATCTTTACATGCATACACACACACACACACATACATAAATCCATACTGACATCATCGGAAAAATATTCTGAATCACTACCAGGAACTCAAAACGTAGTAATATTCTGAAATATCGATTTTTGAAAATTGGTGTAGAATCAGTAACTTCCTATAGCGGAAGTTAAAAAACACATCCACTTGTATTGCGGTTGTCTATATAGATGTCGACACCAAAATGTCGCCCTGTTACGTCGGCCTTAATTTAAAATTTACGTGTAGTGGCCATAATAATTGTCTAAAAAAATTTTTATGAAAAAATCTCATAATTTAATATTATACACCCCGTTCTGCAAAACACTTTTTGTCAAAGTGATTTGAAATCACTGAAGTGGTGTTCTGTACAAAAAATCTAGTAATGGTCAATAATTAAATCGTTTATGTGCAAATTTATAAATAAATAAATGCAAAATTTAAGTAAATTTCGTTAATGAAAACACTGGCAACTTCGCAATTATACATACATATGTAGGTATTTTGTTGTTCTAATAAAAAATTTATGGTTTGTTCCGCAAATGTTTTTTAACACGCTCTTGTTTTAAATGATGCTTACTTAAAGCAATTATTGACAATTAAGTAGCTCCTGGCATTTTTATATTCTTCATTCCATCTAATACTTTAATTCACAATGCAAAAATATAAGCAAATATAAAACATCAGCTGTTATCTCGTGTTTTCGAAAAATTAAAACCACACCGAAAAATGTAAAATCGAGTGATTTACAGAACAGCTTTTAATTATCGGCGTGGTTTCAAAACGGTTCATGATTTCAAATCACGTGATTTGCAGAACAGGCCTGATAGTCTCTTTTTAGTAAATCTTACATTCAATGTTTACCCTGCATTTGCACATGTAAGTAATTACTTGCAAGTAGTAAATACGTATTATCATCGAAAAAATTAAAATATTAGTTTGATTGTCTAGTAAGTTGATTGAGTGTTTACACTAGAGTTGTGTCCTTCCGGAACGACCTCGTTCCTCGGAACGATTCCCTACTTGGAACGGTTCACAATTTTTCATAGACTCTTCTTTTAATCGTTCCTCGTTCCGACTTCACTTTTTTTTCGTTCACTTATTTCTGTACATTTAGAACTGAGTTCGTGTTTGTATAGAAATTAATGTAGCCGATTGTGTAATTATACACGAAATGAATTTTTTTTGGCTATTTATGCATTATGAATTTTTTTTAAAGTTTTTTCAAAGCTTTTCTCTGGTTTTCGTACTGTACAATAATATTGCCAATGTGTACGTCATATACAATATTTTTTCCTGTTTACGACTAGGACTTCTCTACATCGGTTTCTTGTGGACGCATTTTTTCAGCCACCGGACAAATTATTAATGACAGAAGGACTCTTTCGACATCAAAGAAAGTTTCTAGTCTGGTATTTCTACATGAAAATATGTAAAACTTCATTTACAAATTTACAAGACTGAATTAATTTAATTTTCTTATTTTATTTATGTTTCCATTATATTTATATTTTTATTTTATTTCCATTATTTTTGTGATTGAATAACTGATGTGATAAAAAACCAAATATTTAAAAACTTTTACATTAACTAAATTTATTTTGGGAATATCTATTTATATATAAGATTTTAATTGTGATTTTTTCCCTTATAAACTATATGTGAAATTTATTATTAAATACCTTATGATATTCTCATACAGTATGAAAAATATCATAAAGCATTTTATTACAAAAGCAACTCAATAACTGAGGAGGAAAGCATATCCATATAGTACTATTTCGCTAATGCTTACTTAGCTATCAGTGGATTTTTCCTAATTTTTGAATACAAACCTAATTTCTATATGTTTAAAAAATATTATCATAGAACTTATTTTTTCAAAAAACATTGAATTATTGTTTAAAATTACAATTACGCCGTGTTTTGTATAGTTGTGGTCCTTTTTATTTCTTATTTTTTTTAAAAATACAATTAAAATAAATCAATCAACATTTCAGTCATTTGAATAGGTACTAGAAATTAATTTATAGAAAATTCATACTTGGTAACGCTGTTCCTTCATTTGGCATTTTACAAGTGACAAAAACTTACTAGCAAGACAATTTTCTTGTAAGTAGCCTCGCAAGTTCGACAAATGTGAATGTTTGGTGAAAAATTTAAGTGAATATAGTTTTTCGGACTTTCACTTACATGGGTAAGTGACAGGTAACTAAAGCAACACTTGGGTACATTTTGTTGTCGATACCGACGTTTACAACCGGAACAAGACCGATCGTCGAAATTAACCGAGTTATGCAAAGCAATTCTCGTCTAAATTGTGTTGTCATTATTACATATTTCGTACGTTACCTAGAACAATCTGGTATCACATTTAGAAACCCGTTAAATAACTTCTCATACAACTCTGTAGCCGTAAACGCCATTGTAACTATTGTGAATGACTCTGCTTTAAGTCAGTAGCTAAGAAAAAATCTTTAAATGCAACGAACCAAAATTTAACCATGATACCTAGCAAATTTAACGCATAAAAACTTTGAAATACATTCTTTAATGCGCAATAATTTCAGTTGGAATTATTTGAGAGCAAAAGTGGGAATTAGTACTTACTGGATCGTCAGTTACTACATAATTAGTCTGTTCCACAGAACCTTCCTGTAATTTCCTTTCTATTTGTGATTGCTCTTCCTTAATTGAGGCCGCAGTTTCTGCAGGGTACGGCAGCTTCGCATTATCTAGGGCTGCTTCTTCGGCCACATTATTAGCCAATAGAGCCAGTGCCGTCTGTGGAGCCACCCGTGGCAACATTGGGTAAGGACGTCTACCTTCACGTGACCACTCTTGCCAAGTGTTAGGACCAGAAATGCTGTAAGTTAAATTACGTTAGTTGTATTTAAAAACTTCTGAAAACCTCTAAACTTACGCCTCTGCAATAGTAGCAAGTTGTTCATCATTGGCCACTCGCCTAGCTTCCGCACGGTGACGTTCATTTGATATATGAAATATACTACGCAATTCTTCTAACAACTTAGCCTTGGCGTCACTAAGCCCGCCCTGGGCGCGAAAAACACTGATTACTTGAGAGTATGATTCCAGTTCTAAAATATAAATATTAAAAATGCATGTTAAACGCATTACAGAGCATTTATATATTAATTTGTTCAGTTTTTATTTTCCATAACCACATTTTTCCACAATTACGGCACTCGCAACAAATTAGCGTTTCACTTAATACACTACAGTACCACTTAATAGTATGTACAGCACACGACGAACAACATACCAAGTCTCCGTAATATGCCTCGACATTCGTCCCTGGTTATTTGTAATGCTTGCGGCCACATTATATATATATTTTGTATTTGTTTCTTTTAAGAAACGTATATTTAGTTCACTACTTAACAGGTAAGTATGTTAATTATTTCCTAAAACTTGCAAATTGGAGCGAAATCTTTCGAAAAATGGAAAAAAAATCCCACTGCTGCTTCTTCGTTCGAGAGGATTGGCAGCCATTTATGTTTACTTGTCAAAAAAATGTACAAACACAATGTTGATAAGTATTTGACCGTAAAACTCGCTAAAAAGAAACCGCTTCGCAAGTACGTAATTGTCTTTTGATAATTAATTTTAGCGATTCTGCCTATAGAAATTTTAACATTTTCATAAAGCTTAGTAAAATAATTTCAACATACATATACTAATTAAAATTATCGTTTTAAAAAACTTCTCGACCTAATAACAATAATAATGTATAATTTTTTTTTTGGTTATTAATGGTTTATAGATATTATAAACCAAATATACTATGTTGCGCAATATATTTATTACAAGAACATAAGTAGTCTACACGCACAATTTCATGGAAATGAAAATAAAATATTATGTTATATTGAAAAAAATAAATAAGTAATATTTCATATATAATTATTATGTAATGGACGTTACTTTTACTTTAATAATTGAATTACATGGATCAAATCTTTGACCTAAGTAGGGAGTTCTCCTTCAGGCAGGTTTTATGTTTGCATTTCATGTAAATTTCTGCGAAATTACTAATATTTGGCAATCCGTAATTAATGGATGTAAAACCCCGCCTTCACGAGACCTATAATCACTAACATTGGTCTCATACTAGTGTTATGCACCCCATACACGTTTCAATTCAATTGTCAACTGACAATTTTAAATTATTATTAATATTAAAAATACTTTACTTTTTTTTGCCAAAGAAAACTATAAACATATATAAATTTTGACAACTAATCAAGACTCGAGCACACACAGCACGATCGAATTGAAAGACTTCATAGCCAACTTGAAAAAATCAAAATCTTGTGATTTTTCTTCAACCAACTCGACAACTGCTAAACTAATCAATTGACAAAGCCATACACGCCTTGATTTGAACAACAACCGAAGTTGATAATTGAACTGAAACCTGTATGGGGTGCTTTAGGTGTAGACGGCTGATGTTAGTGTATTTAAACATGCAGCTTTATTGAAATTTTGCAATAATTGAGCTTAATATTTGATGCAAAATATAAATTAAGTTATTGCGTAATAAGTACGAACTAAATATTGAGTAACTCGTGATTCACACACATCAAGTTTACTTGATCAGTTTTTGTTAAATTTTGTTTTGAACCTGCATTTACGTTCATGCACGAAAACATTTTGTCGTCAAGCTTCGCTTGTTTTACAATACTACGGTTAAAGAAAGAAGAGAGGAAGCAACAAAAAAGAAGAGAGAAAGAAACAAACTTGACGAGTACCGTCAAGCCTGTATGCAATATCTCTTCCCCGTTCATCCAAATAATCAAGACTTGACGAGTCAAAATTGATGTGTGTGAATCATGAGTATAACATGGAATGTCTGTCTGTTCAGTAAAAAAAAAAATTCTGTACAATGAATAGCCAAGGCGGATGAAACTAGTTGTTAAAACGACCCAATTTTTTGATACCCGTGAAGATAACAAACTTATTTACGACCTTTTTTATTTACATAGAGAGAGAGAGAGACAAATCTTCTCTTGTGCTGAATTCAATGAGGATTTCCGGCTTAACACACTAGTACTACCAAATTTTTAAGTATGCAAAATGTTAGTATAGCAGCACACTTATAATTTATTATATTTTTGGATTTCATCAAACTTTCTGTGGCCTTTCTGAGTCACTTCCAACAAATTTTTATATTTTAAAGAAATTATTTAATTATGTAAGAACGTTATGATTAAAAATTAAAAAATTACGATTCGAATAAAATTCAAAAATTATGTATAAGGAAAATAAAACACCAATTCTTAAGAAATAAAATCACTCACTGTTTCAAGGCGATTTCACTCACTACACTGTAAGGCCTATAGCTCCGAAACTTGGACTTGTGCCAAAAATCGCCCTATACCGGGTGATAGGTCTAAGTATTTACTACATTTTGCCATCATTCGTTTTTGCTCCAATGGTTCTACATTTCGAACAAATTTTTTCAAATACTGTTTCAAGCCGATTTCGCTCACGACATTGTAAGGCCTGTAGCTCCTAAACTTGGACTTGCGCCAAAAATCGCCCTATACCGGGTGATAGGTTTAAGTATTTACTACATTTTGTTATCATTCACCCGGGCAACGGCAAAACCCATGACTTCGGAGCCTACGGGTGTGCAGAGGCATACAGTAGCCTCCAGCATGCCAATTGTGGATAAGGGCACCAAGAGCAAAACCTCAGGTCCCCGAGTTCCACCGTCTCAATCCAGCGAAGGGACCAAGATACATAGTTCGGGTCCCGTAGCTGTGTCAACACCGTCCCTTGCATGCGGCAGTGGGGGTACCGACGGTATTCCAGCTACGCATCAAGCGGCGCATGGCATGATAAGGGAGCTGCGAACAAGATTTCGGGCTCCCTTAGCAGCACTCCAGCTCCACAGACCGCAAAGAGGCATGTAACTCAGGCGAGGCGATCGTATCTTCAGCGGCGTGCCGCAGATAGGATCCGTAGCAGACTGGGCGGAAAGCCGGCGGAATTGATATCAGCCGACGAAACATCGTCGTTAAAATGGGCTGTCGACATCCTTGCTGGGTGTGCAGCACCTCTCCCACATTCTCGGATGCGCCTAAACGGCAACGCTCAGTGGAGGAGGTCTGTGTACGAGACCATCAGCCCGCCAGCAAGTAGTTAAAACCCCACGAGTCCACGAGAGACCGTACAGCGAAGTGGCTAAGGATAAGCTTGTCATGGCTGTGTTGGACAGGGGAAACGCTGACTATGCATGACATCGGAAAACTGGGTCACGGTCAAGACACAGTTGATGGGAGTTCTCAGAAGGGTCATGGAAGACAATCCGAGGGCTTACCCACGCCGTAAGGAGGCAGGATGGTTCAGAGGGTGCATCAAACTCATGGCATGCGCGGACAAGCGATCGATTATGCTGCTGAATCTAGGGATCGCACGCCTGCAAGAGCTGTGGGAGGGAGCTGGATTGTACGTGGTCCCCGTAGAGCCCTAGCTAGGGTGCCTGATGCACCATCTGTCAAGGAGGACATCCTCAGGCTCTTGAGGTTTGGAAACCCGGGGTACCTACCAGTGATTGGCAGGTGACTCGGGTTTCGGAGCCCTCGGGGTGTTTCAGGAAGATCTCGATCCTGCTAAATCAGGAATCCCTTTCGAATATCCGGGTGAGGAAATGGGGATGTACTACGGCTACGGAGTCATCTTCCTCAGAATCTACCGTGGAGACGATAGGAGGGAACTGACACGGGTGGAGGGAGATACCAAAACGGTGGCTGACAGTATGTCGGCGGAGAAGGGAGTTCTGGCATAGCTACTAGATCCCAAAACGAGGACGGTCGACGACACTGAAAACACGGCCTCCTTGGGGATCGCCCTCTCTAACTCTACGTTAGTGGGGTAATTCTTCAAGGCGGCTCTTGACGCAGTGGACGATGACGCCCTCTTGGAATCAGACCGGGAGGACGCCAGCGTAACAATTGTCGACAGAAGCAGTAGACATGGAGATGATGAAGGTCATTCAGATTAACCTTCATCACTCCAAAACAGCCTTGGCTGCGTTGCTCCTGAGGATGGCGGAAAGAGTAGACTGAATATTTTCATTTTATCCGATTACAGCGATGAAGACACGGTGGCGGTAGCGTGGGAGACAGATGGTGGCACCATGTTGTTTGTCGGGGACTGGTTGACATGGCGGGCCGAAGAGGCTGGCCGATCATAATTGGGACTGACGCGAACGTCCAGTGTGTGGTCTGGGGAAGTTCGGAAGTAAATATAAGAGGTGAGTCTTTATTTGATTTTATAATCAGTATTGACTCAGACATACCCAACACGGGTTCAGAGCCGACTTTTATTACGGTGAACAGGAAGGAGGTTCTGAACATTACGTTGATGAGTGCGACTCATGCGAACCTGGTGGGGGAATAGAGGGTCTCGGGGGACTGCTCCCTCTCCGATCACAGGTACATTGAATTCAACATTGGAATTCGGGCGCGGGTGGTGACACCCAGGTTGAATAGGAGGACGCTTCGCAAGTACGTAATTGTCTTTTGATAATTAATTTTAGCGATTCTGCCTATAGAAATTTTAACATTTTCATAAAGCTTAGTAAAATAATTTCAACATACATATACTAATTAAAATTATCGTTTTAAAAAACTTCTCGACCTAATAACAATAATAATGTATAATTTTTTTTTTGGTTATTAATGGTTTATAGATATTATAAACCAAATATACTATGTTGCGCAATATATTTATTACAAGAACATAAGTAGTCTACACGCACAATTTCATGGAAATGAAAATAAAATATTATGTTATATTGAAAAAAATAAATAAGTAATATTTCATATATAATTATTATGTAATGGACGTTACTTTTACTTTAATAATTGAATTACATGGATCAAATCTTTGACCTAAGTAGGGAGTTCTCCTTCAGGCAGGTTTTATGTTTGCATTTCATGTAAATTTCTGCGAAATTACTAATATTTGGCAATCCGTAATTAATGGATGTAAAACCCCGCCTTCACGAGACCTATAATCACTAACATTGGTCTCATACTAGTGTTATGCACCCCATACACGTTTCAATTCAATTGTCAACTGACAATTTTAAATTATTATTAATATTAAAAATACTTTACTTTTTTTTGCCAAAGAAAACTATAAACATATATAAATTTTGACAACTAATCAAGACTCGAGCACACACAGCACGATCGAATTGAAAGACTTCATAGCCAACTTGAAAAAATCAAAATCTTGTGATTTTTCTTCAACCAACTCGACAACTGCTAAACTAATCAATTGACAAAGCCATACACGCCTTGATTTGAACAACAACCGAAGTTGATAATTGAACTGAAACCTGTATGGGGTGCTTTAGGTGTAGACGGCTGATGTTAGTGTATTTAAACATGCAGCTTTATTGAAATTTTGCAATAATTGAGCTTAATATTTGATGCAAAATATAAATTAAGTTATTGCGTAATAAGTACGAACTAAATATTGAGTAACTCGTGATTCACACACATCAAGTTTACTTGATCAGTTTTTGTTAAATTTTGTTTTGAACCTGCATTTACGTTCATGCACGAAAACATTTTGCCGTCAAGCTTCGCTTGTTTTACAATACTACGGTTAAAGAAAGAAGAGAGGAAGCAACAAAAAAGAAGAGAGAAAGAAACAAACTTGACGAGTACCGTCAAGCCTGTATGCAATATCTCTTCCCCGTTCATCCAAATAATCAAGACTTGACGAGTCAAAATTGATGTGTGTGAATCATGAGTATAACATGGAATGTCTGTCTGTTCAGTAAAAAAAAAAATTCTGTACAATGAATAGCCAAGGCGGATGAAACTAGTTGTTAAAACGACCCAATTTTTTGATACCCGTGAAGATAACAAACTTATTCACGACCGTTTTTATTTACATAGAGAGAGAGAGAGACAAATCTTCTCTTGTGCTGAATTCAATGAGGATTTCCGGCTTAACACACTAGTACTACCAAATTTTTAAGTATGCAAAATGTTAGTATAGCAGCACACTTATAATTTATTATATTTTTGGATTTCATCAAACTTTCTGTGGCCTTTCTGAGTCACTTCCAACAAATTTTTATATTTTAAAGAAATTATTTAATTATGTAAGAACGTTATGATTAAAAATTAAAAAAATTACGATTCGAATAAAATTCAAAAATTATGTATAAGGAAAATAAAACACCAATTCTTAAGAAATAAAATCACTCACTGTTTCAAGGCGATTTCACTCACTACACTGTTTTTGCTCCAATGGTTCTACATTCGAACAAATTTTTTCAAATACTGTTTCAAGCCGATTTCGCTCACTACATTGTAAGGCCTGTAGCTCCTAAACTTGGACTTGCGCCAAAAATCGCCCTATACCGGGTGATAGGTTTAAGTATTTACTACATTTTGTTATCATTCACCTGGGCAACGGCAAAACCCATGACTTCGGAGCCTACGGGTGTGCAGAGGCATACAGTAGCCTCCAGCATGCCAATTGTGGATAAGGGCACCAAGAGCAAAACCTCAGGTCCCCGAGTTCCACCGTTTCAATCCAGCGAAGGGACCAAGATACATAGTTCGGGTCCCGTAGCTGTGTCAACACCGTCCCTTGCATGCGGCAGTGGGGGTACCGACGGTATTCCAGCTACGCATCAAGCGGCGCATGGCATGATAAGGGAGCTGCGAACAAGATTTCGGGCTCCCTTAGCAGCACTCCAGCTCCACAGACCGCAAAGAGGCATGTAACTCAGGCGAGGCGATCGTATCTTCAGCGGCGTGCCGCAGATAGGATCCGTAGCAGACTGGGCGGAAAGCCGGCGGAATTGATATCAGCCGACGAAACATCGTCGTTAAAATGGGCTGTCGACATCCTTGCTGGGTGTGCAGCACCTCTCCCACATTCTCGGATGCGCCTAAACGGCAACGCTCAGTGGAGGAGGTCTGTGTACGAGACCATCAGCCAGCCAGCAAGTAGTTAAAACCCCACGAGTCCACGAGAGACCGTACAGCGAAGTGGCTAAGGATAAGCTTGTCATGGCTGTGTTGGACAGGGGAAACGCTGACTATGCATGACATCGGAAAACTGGGTCACGGTCAAGACACAGTTGATGGGAGTTCTCAGAAGGGTCATGGAAGACAATCCGAGGGCTTACCCACGCCGTAAGGAGGCAGGATGGTTCAGAGGGTGCATCAAACTCATGGCATGCGCGGACAAGCGATCGATTATGCTGCTGAATCTAGGGATCGCACGCCTGCAAGAGCTGTGGGAGGGAGCTGGATTGTACGTGGTCCCCGTAGAGCCCTAGCTAGGGTGCCTGATGCACCATCTGTCAAGGAGGACATCCTCAGGCTCTTGAGGTTTGGAAACCCGGGGTACCTACCAGTGATTGGCAGGTGACTCGGGTTTCGGAGCCCTCGGGGTGTTTCAGGAAGATCTCGATCCTGCTAAATCAGGAATCCCTTTCGAATATCCGGGTGAGGAAATGGGGATGTACTACGGCTACGGAGTCATCTTCCTCAGAATCTACCGTGGAGACGATAGGAGGGAACTGACACGGGTGGAGGGAGATACCAAAACGGTGGCTGACAGTATGTCGGCGGAGAAGGGAGTTCTGGCATAGCTACTAGATCCCAAAACGAGGACGGTCGACGACACTGAAAACACGGCCTCCTTGGGGATCGCCCTCTCTAACTCTACGTTAGTGGGGTAATTCTTCAAGGCGGCTCTTGACGCAGTGGACGATGACGCCCTCTTGGAATCAGACCGGGAGGACGCCAGCGTAACAATTGTCGACAGAAGCAGTAGACATGGAGATGATGAAGGTCATTCAGATTAACCTTCATCACTCCAAAACAGCCTTGGCTGCGTTGCTCCTGAGGATGGCGGAAAGAGTAGACTGAATATTTTCATTTTATCCGATTACAGCGATGAAGACACGGTGGCGGTAGCGTGGGAGACAGATGGTGGCACCATGTTGTTTGTCGGGGACTGGTTGACATGGCGGGCCGAAGAGGCTGGCCGATCATAATTGGGACTGACGCGAACGTCCAGTCTGTGGTCTGGGGAAGTTCGGAAGTAAATATAAGAGGTGAGTCTTTATTTGATTTTATAATCAGTATTGACTCAGACATACCCAACACGGGTGCAGAGCCGACTTTTATTACGGTGAACAGGAAGGAGGTTCTGAACATTACGTTGATGAGTGCGACTCATGCGAACCTGGTGGGGGAATAGAGGGTCTCGGGGGACTGCTCCCTCTCCGATCACAGGTACATTGAATTCAACATTGGAATTCGGGCGCGGGTGGTGACACCCAGGTTGAATAGGAGGACGGACTGGGAACGCCAGTTAAACATTCTTGGCGGTCTTATGTCTGACCGTCCGGCCGTTGCGGATAGGCAGGGCATCGAGGAGTCGGTGGTGCCTTCACTGGCGCCACGGAGCAGGCCCCGCGGCGATCGTGTGGACCATTGGTCCACAGGAGTAGCGGCAGACCACCTTGGTGGAATGCTGGCATTGCGGGTGCCAGATCGGAGTCGAGGAAACTGGCGAATATCACGGGACACTGAATGGCCTATAAGGCCTCGGTGATCCGTTTCCTGAAGCTCGTGAGGAACGCGGATCGGAAATCATGAAGATCATTCTGCAGCAGTGTGGAAAATGTATCGGAGGTCTGCCGAATTCTTAGGATCTTGTCGTACGCAACCACGGTCCCGGGTTTAGTGAAACGGGATGGTGCTGGCTGGACGACGAGCGGAGTGAGACCCTTGGGGTGCTCATGGAAACGCATTTTCCGGGGTGCACCCCCTATATCAGGGTTGGTAGTTCCGGCGCGCTGTGGCGACAAGAGCCGGCGGCAGCGGTTCTGGACCCGACCACGATCTTCAATTGAGAAGGTCGATCAGAGGTGACCATATATCGGGGTCTCAGCATGCCTACACGAAGGGTAGGTCGGTTGAGACCGGACTGCACTCTCTGGTGGGCTATCTGGAGAAATCTATGGCGTATGGGGAGTTTGCGCTGGTGGGTTTTCTCGATATAGAAGGTGCGTTTAACAACGTGAACCCGCGCGCGATTGTGCGGGCACTGAGGGAACTGGATATACACCAGTCGTTGATTGGCCTAGTGGGGGGTTTGTTGACCGACAGACTCTCATGTCCACCCTGTGGCGGACTACGGAGGTGAGGGTTGCGAATAGGGGACTCCACAGGTGGAGTCCCATCTCGTCTGCTGTGGAATCTGACCCTGAACTCTTTGCTGAAGGAGTTGGACACTGCGATGTACAAGTGCGTAGCGTACCCCGATGATATCGCTGTGGCAGTATCGGGAGGACACTTGGACATTGTGGCACAGAGGCTACAGGCATCGCTGGGGATCATCAGTGGATGATGTGAGGGATGCGGACTGGGGTTGAGTCCGCTGAAGACGGATCTCGTAATTTTCACGTTCTTTATGCTTCCCAGGTTGAATGGGACGCAACTTGTCCTGTCTGACAGAGTAAAAAAACACACCTAGTCTATGCTCGGCAAGTCGAGAAAAGTTTTCTTATACTTGAAGTAGGTTGCAAATAAATTTTGATGTTTTCTTTCATTTGTATTTCGTTGTGCTTTTTTTGATCTGTAAATATTAGGCCTGTTCAAGGTACATAACAAAACTTCATAACAAAACTGAAATTTTGAGAATCAAAAGAAAATTACTCTCTGAAAGTGACAAAGTTGCCCAAAATTGCTGGAAGGCAAAAAACCACAATTAAACATCTTGAAATACTAGTACCGGTTTTTTCCGCTTAGCTTTTACGCTGAAATGCCTTACCTAAATAAAAGCGGCAACGCTATGTCAAAACGATAAAAACACGGTTATCAAAAAATAAATATAACAACCCTGGTTATTTTAACAATAAAGTTTATTGGTGTTTGCGATTTTTAAATAAGCATTTTATAAAAAAAAGTTTAAACAATGAGTTATATGCACGATTTAAAGGATTTACTTACCTCCATTTTCTAATAACAAATATTTTTTTATGTTTCCTTCTTTCACCTTCTTTATTGCAACTTACATCACTCTTAAACGCAGTGTCAAAATCGGATTTTCCAATTGCAAAGCGTTGCCGTTGCGTTGACGCCGAGGTATTTCGGTATGCTACATACAAATTGTATGGGCATGAAAATTTTTGACAGCTAGAAAAGGCTTTCTGCTCTTGTTTAGGTATGGCTGTTAGTGATTTTGAACTTGGTATTTAAATACAAATTTGTCGTTAACCAATGCGATTTACGTCTTCATAAACTTACTACAATACATATTGCAATATTTCTCATTAAAAGTTTTCTTTTGCATTACTGTCGTTTACAGCAACAGCTTTGTTGTATTGTGCCAGAGAATGTTATACTGTGTTAGGTGTGTTATGTTGTAATAGAATCACAGTAATGATTCGTTGACGTGTGGCGTACATTTGTTGATGTTACTACTCTTCGTGAGTTGATTAAACTTTCGTGCTTGCTTTTTATTCGTTTTATTTCGACACACACTGGGTCTGTTCGTTTACCCTAAATTGGGCGCCCACGGGCTCCAAATGTTACCCAAAAGCGTTTTCTTACGCAAAAATTGGGTAAATAAGAGATATTTTAAGAGAGTAATATTCTTGTTCTTCACGCACGAGAACGCCCGTACTTTTTCTTCGGACTAGTTTGGGTGTGAAGAACAAGCAATCTGCTGGTTTATAATGTTTGACCGTTTGCTGCGCTCTTTGGGCTGCCCAATGCGAATTCATACCAGATGGCTGCATTAGCTAAAATTCTTATCAGCTGATTTCTGTTCAGTTGTCAAAGTTGTGGTCTTCATAGCATGTAAATACGTAAACTGTTTTGACAACTTGAATAAAATTGTTGTATTTGTTAACAAAAAGTTCCGTTGTGTTGTAGGGACGAGTTCTAATGACATGGATTCGCTTGGGGCTGCTGTGAAACGATTGCAGACCATCTGATTGGGCGAAGAGGTGATCACAATTGGCAACAGATATTTTGTGATTTAACATGTTTAGCCTTTTTACCTTTGCAGCTTCGTGAAAAATAAGACAGTTTTCCATAATAAAAAATGTCCATGAAATGCCCAGAATATTATTTACGGCATTTTTTTTATCTTGAACCAACACTCAGGAAATGACCCCTGAATTCGTTACTGTCCAGTGACTATGCCTTCACCACTGAAACCTTACGACAACAACTGATACAAAGACACAAAAATGGCTTGAATTTTGCATGTCACGCGTGAATCACGTGATTCGTCAAAAATTCAAATAATACGTGCAAGTGTGATAGTGTGAACGCAAAATGTTATGTAAACTACAAGTATTACGATAAAAAATTGACATCCCATAATACATTCTAATTTTTTGAAAATTTTCTAAACGATAATACTTTTCAACTGATTAAAATTCACAAGCCAACTGTTCCGCCGCCGGTGGCGTGCCGTCCATTTTTTGTTATTTCTTTCTTCATATAAAGGCCCAACATTTCTAAAATTTTAATCGCATAGAAATATATTTCGTCTTAAAAGCTTTTTTAATATTATTCATTTGATTTATTTCCTTTATCCAAATCGAATATTTTAATTGCTGCATACTTTCAAGAGCCAGCACGTTTGCCATCTACGTAAAAAAAACCTGCCGCCATTAGCCAATAATAATAATTCAATATGCGCATGCTGCTTGTGTTTCTTTATTATAGCTAAAGCCATCAAAACTCCCACAAATTTACATTTATTTCTTTTTTGAAATAACATGACTTTTCCTTTTTTTAATTTTAAAACACTTTTGTTTATTAAAAATTGTTTTCTCAACTTATGTTTTTTTTTTGTATTTTCTCTCTATTTCAAGTGTGATGGTGTGAATACAAAATGTCAGTTTACGTTAGATTTTTTGACAGTCGCAATAAATGTATTTTGATTTCTGTATCGTAAAATGTGATGAAAGTCTTAATAATTGTATAATAGTCTGAATGGCCCTTTAGCCGATATGAGCCGGTGAAGACGGCGGCGGCTCGAGTATGCAACTGCCGGCTCGAAGTCGTGCGACTAATAAAATAAGAAAGCACCATTTCTTAAAAAATGAAGCAAAAAAAGAAACTTGGTAAGTTATGCTTTAATTCTTTTCCAAAATAGATGTATTAAATAAAAATTTAATAGCTGTGGGCTTAAGTCGCGAAGAACGTCAGGTCATCGTTATTGGTGAAATCATTCAAGAACTTTTACTAGCTCATGAAGAAAAGAAAGATGTAAATCTTAATCGTATGAAATCTAGAATATCATCCAAATATGGATTGGAAAGTTCACCGAGATTAGTAGATATTATAGCGGCAGTACCGCAAGATGCGAAGAAAATTCTCTTACCGAAATTAAAAGCTAAACCCATCAGGACTGCAAGTGGTGTATGTTGAAAAAGTTTTATATTTGCGATCTTTATTAATATATGTACATATATATATTTTGTAAATAATTAGATTGCTGTAGTAGCTGTAATGTGCAAACCACATCGTTGTCCCCACATCAATATGACTGGTAACATATGTGTTTATTGTCCCGGGGGTCCAGATAGTGATTTTGAGTATTCTACGCAATCTTATACGGGATATGAGCCTACGTCAATGCGTGCTATTAGGGCGCGGTACAATCCGTTTCTTCAGACACGTCACCGCGTTGAGCAACTGAAACAATTGGGCCACTCGGTGGATAAAGTTGAGTTTATTGTTATGGGGGGAACTTTCATGTGTTTGCCGGAAGAATATCGCGATTACTTCATACGTAATCTGCATGATGCATTGTCGGGCCACACTAGTGCAAATGTGGCAGAAGCTGTACGTTATTCAGAAAAGTCTCGAACTAAATGCATTGGTATAACTATTGAGACTAGACCAGATTATTGTTTAAAACGGCACATATCAGATATGCTGTCTTATGGATGTACCCGCTTAGAAATTGGAGTACAATCTGTGTATGAAGATGTTGCCAGAGACACGAATAGAGGACATACTGTGAAAGCTGTATGTGAAAGTTTCCATTTGGGTAAAGATGCAGGCTACAAAATCGTAACTCATATGATGCCTGATCTGCCAAATGTTGATTTTGAACGGGATATTGAGCAATTTATTGTGAGTATTTTAATGCATTGTTATTACTAGCTTTCTAATTTTGTTTACATTTTAGGAATATTTTGAAAATCCAGCGTTTCGATCGGATGGCTTAAAAATATATCCAACATTAGTCATAAGAGGCACTGGCTTATATGAATTATGGAAAACAGGACGTTATAAGTCATATCCTCCTTCAATGTTGGTTGATTTAGTGTCTAAAATATTAGCTTTAGTACCACCATGGACTCGCGTATATCGCGTCCAACGGGATATCCCAATGCCTCTGGTCAGGTTAGAAGTTTCGTTTATTTTTTATTAAAAAATTCTTAAAGTGTAAAGTTTTTAGTTCTGGTGTTGAACATGGAAACTTGCGGGAACTGGCACTGGCACGAATGAAAGATTTGGGCACCGAATGTCGTGATGTACGCACAAGAGAAGTTGGCATACAGGAGATCCACAATAAAGTTCGACCTTATGAAATTGAATTAATACGTAGAGACTATGTCGCAAATGGTGGGTGGGAAACTTTCCTTTCTTATGAAGATCCAGCTCAAGATATTTTAGTGGGTCTTTTACGTTTGCGGAAATGTTCTCCGGAAACATTTAGGCCAGAACTTAAAAACGGACAATGTTCTATTGTCAGAGAATTGCACGTATACGGTTCAGTGGTACCAGTTAATTCCAGAGATCCTACCAAATTTCAACATCAGGTACGGAACGTAATAAATTTTTTTTAATCTTGTTTTCACATAATTTCTACAGGGCTTTGGGATGTTGCTCATGGAGGAAGCGGAAAGAATTGCACGCGAAGAACATGGTAGCACAAAATTAGCGGTTATTTCTGGTGTAGGTACTAGGAACTATTATCGTAAGATGGGTTATGACTCGGACGGTCCATACATGTCGAAAAAATTGTTTAAAAAAAATTAATCTTTCCTATTTCTATTTGAGACAAAATTAATTTATTGTTATAATTTCTACTTACATATTAATATTACATAAGAATAAAAAGAAATGTGGTTCAAATAGGGTCGTCGAGAAGTCTTAGAAGTCTTAGGAAATAATAATTATATAGTCAAAGTTGTAAGTCATTTTTAAATGATAAAACCATATAATATAAATTGTATAGATATAAATAACGTCTTGGAACGATGTGCAGAATTGTAAACAAAAATTTTGGGTTGAGTTAAAATCACACTATAGCCTCTGCGGATCCAAATACAACAAATATTATCCACCCTATGAAATTAATACCGGCTGCTGTGCTGAAAACCATTGGCCAACTTTGTGTTAGTTCCAATATGTGGCCGGCTAAATAAACTCCTAAAAATCCTGGTATTGCCCCGACAGTATTCATTAAGCCGAAAACGCTTCCGGAATGTGAAGGTGCCAAATCCTGGGGATTTACTGTAACGGCGTTATTATGAAAACCAGTACCACCTGAAATTAGAAATAAGAATGTAAAAAGCACAACCATAAAAATAAAATTTTTTTAACAGACCTATAATAATAGTCATACATATTAGCGCAGTGTGAAAGTCACTGGTGCGAGACATTATAAACAATGCTAAATTTTGTGCAAAAAAGCAACCACTTTGAATTAATTTTCTTACGGATGATGTAGACCACTCTCTTGCCAGTAATCTCCCAGTGAGATATTTTGCGAAAAATGTACAAGGCGGTAATGCCAACCAAGGTATCATATTTACAACCCATCCTTTAGCATGTGGAAAACCGTCATGGAAATAAGTTGGTAACCAAGAGAGGAGCACAAAAAAGCAATTCATTTCACAGGCATGTGTCAAAACACAAGCCCAAAATGATAATTTGCTAAAATATTTCAGCCAAGGTACTGTATCAATACTTGACTTATTTGTATATAAACGGGAAGGCAAAGATATATTGATTATACGATTGCGTTCACCTGACATAGCATAATAGCGTAGAGTTAATGCCCATGCAATACCCATTAAACCAATAACGCGAAAAACGTATGACCAACCAAAATAATCCAACACGAAAGAACCCAGTATTCCAGTCAGCAGAGTACCCATAGCTGAACCAGAGGTTAGAAGGCCAAAGAAACTCGTGCGTTCATTTATGCACAGATTCTAAAATATAAGATTTTTTTCATTTATAAGTTTGTCCACATACTTCATAAATTGCAAATTATTATGATTAAAACTGTTTTTTATATAGTTACTGGTAAAGTACGCAAACAGATCTTATATTGTACTTACTTGACTTGTTAAACTAATCATACTTGGAAAATGGACACCTTGAAATGCTCCATTAATTATTCTTATTGTAACAATAAAAGGAATTGAATAACTTTTGATATTCGGTGCCCACCAAATTATATTTGGCATCAGGAATGTCATCATTGACCAACCAACGGCTGCATATAAAATAACTTTTTGGCCTCCAAAACGATCACTGAAATAACCACCCACTACCTGGAAATAAAAACATGTACATGCATTTATTCTGTACAATTAATTTTTTGTGATCTCGTATGCCTTTTCTAACTACCTAAAATAAAATGCAAAAAATTTCATTGGACTGAATATCGTAGTTGCAACATGAATTCATTAGAGAACACAAAATAATAAAATTTAACTTAAAAATAGCTAATATTAGTTGTTACAAATCATTATATATATGTATATAATCTCTATATTAGTTTATTTTAAACAAATGATCGAAAGTGCGATATTTCGAAATAGGACTCAAGCCAATTAGGCATATGTCTCAATATATCTGTATGCCATGACTGATATGTAACATGTACATGCCAATATATTTTAATGAATAAAAATTACCTCAATTAAAATTAGGGGAACTACTTACTTGTGTTAACGTATATCCCCAGAAAAAAGAACTCAATACCGTACCAGAATCTGTTTTACTCCATTTCATTTCTGCCGCAACGGCTGGTACCAACAACGGCATCGTTGTACGTGTTGAATACAGCATGCAAGTGCCTGTTATCAATGTTATAAACCATATTCTCTTCTCATAACTAAAATTATATAAATGTTAATACAATAAGAAATTTATTTAATCAATAATTTAGGGAAATAGCATATAATTTACCGGCTCCATAAAGATTGGTTATCCACTAATTTGTTTCTTAAAGAATACTTCAATTTTTCGTCCATCTTATTTTCAAAGTTAAATTGTATATTAGAGATTCCAACAAATGATTCTAAAATCCTAATTCATAAAAAATTTTTGAAGCACGTCGTCAGCTAAGTGACTGCATTATATTAGTATCTTTAATAATCCATTATTCATCTACTTTATATATTTTTCAGAATACTAAAACAAGATGTATTATATTATAATTTTTTTATCCTTCTTGCAACTCATCAATTCTTCTATTTTTATTAATGATATATTTAAACTAAATTAATGTATTACTTTCCAACGATTTGTTTATTAAATGTCACTTATTTTCTCTTATGTAGTAATATTCTTAGCACAGCTGGAAAACAACTGTTTTTGTTTGTTTTCCCATTTCTGACAATTTTTCTTGTGTACAAGCGGCCACCGGTTTTTTTTGTTGTTGGGTTATCATTTTAAACTAGCTGTGCATTTGTCATTTTGCAAAAGAAGCATAATTTTTCAGCTTGCATACATTTTTTCGCCGTGTCTTGCAAAAAAATTTATATATTGTACAAAATAATTATTGTTAATTTTAAATGAATTAAATTTAATATAAAGTGTACCATAATAAAAGAATAATGATGGCACCGTTTAAACGTCAGAGACAACCGAAAATGAGTACACAAGCACTGCTTGACTTTGATTTGGGAGAAAGTTCTTCAGACAGCGATTTTTGTATTGACGATTTCGATTCTGACAACTCAAAGGATGACGAGGACGGTGATGACAATTCTTCTGCCACTTCATCGAATGACGACGACGACGACGATGATGAAGATGATTCTACTAAGGGATCGGAAGATTCCACATTGCAATTAAAACAATTGTTGGCAGATGCCAGCGAAGAAATTGGGGTGGATAATAAAAATAAGAAAACAAACAAAACGCCAGAGGTTACTAACGGTGGCGACAATTTAGAAGAGTTGTTAGCAAAATTCGATAGTAAACCTGATAAACCAAAAGTGCCCACAAAACCTATTTGTTGCGTTTGCTTGGGAGATCGCAGCGATGATTCCAATGAGATAGTAGAATGTGATGGCTGTGGAGTTTCAGTACACGAAGGGTGTTATGGTGTTAATGATAATAACAGCATATCTAGTACAAATTCGACTTGCTCCACGGAGCCCTGGTTTTGTGAAGCTTGTCGGGCAGGCGTTTCGGAACCATCCTGTGAACTTTGTCCGAATACTGGTGGTATATACAAGGAGACAGATGTTGGAAAATGGGTTCATTTGGTGTGTGCCCTTTATGTACCCGGTGTAGCATTCGGTGAAGTTGATCAATTGTCGAATGTCACGCTCTTCGAAATGCAATACAGTAAGTGGGGCGCTAAAGTATGTAGTCTCTGTGAAAATACTAGATTTTCGCGTACAGGCGTTTGTATAGGATGCGACGCTGGAATGTGCAAAACTTTTTTCCACGTAACTTGCGCCCAAGCTGCTGGTTTTTTAACGGAAGCCCATCATGAAGATACTGACGCTGCCGATCCTTTCTATGCTCATTGCAAAGTACATTCCGAGAAGGAGCTAATTCGAAAACGTAAACGAAATTATCACACATTCCGTCTTCACATGGAGCAAAAGCATCAAGAAAAACAACAGCTCAAAATGGATGACCCATGTCCTGCTCAAATGCGCATAAATCGAAAACTACAAAAATATCAATTAAAGTATGCCGCGCAAAAGCAAGCTCGGCCAAATCCGTGGGTACCTACCCAGAAAATGTCAAGATTACTGACAACATCAGCTTCCGCCTGTCGGCGACTTTTGTCAAAGGCAAACGTAATGGATGTTGATGTCGATTTACTCGAGCGGCAAGAAGTTCAAGTAGCTGCAATATCAGAAATACGAAAGAAATGGCATATAGCACCAGCATTTAGTGTAGAATTTGTTGCTTACTATCTTGACAGAATATCGCGCACAAAAGAGTTGAAAGAACAACTTACATCCATGATGACCCGCAACAACACATTGACAAAAGAACAAGATGTTCTGAGAACGGAATACGACTCTCTTCTGGATAACAATAGAGACCATAAAGACAAACACGAATCGCTGCTTAATTCAATATCACAAATACAAACACATATAAGCGCTTTATGTCCTAACAAGAATTTAATAAATCCCGTAAATATAGGTAAATCTTTGCAACAGGATAGCTTTAAAGCGAATACACCATCCGCTAGACCAATAAGTGTGCCTACTGCGGCTGCTCTTAAAATGGGTGTAGGTTTTCCTTTAGCGCATTTGGGACACCCTAATACAAAAGGTGATTCAAATCGTCTCTTAAGTACACATGCTAAAAATTCTCCATCTCTGCCTGCCATACACTCCTCGTCAACTTGCAGTCTATTCTTGTCTGTTAATAATAATGCTACAAAATCTCCTCCAATATCCGTGGAAACCCACAATTGTGGTATTTGCAAAAAATCTAATGATCAACATCTTCTCGCCAAGTGTGATACGTGCAAACTGTACTATCATCTGGGATGTTTAAATCCGCCTATTACAAGACATCCCAAAAAATCTAAACTCTATGGTTGGCAATGTTCTGAGTGTGACAAATCAGATCAGTCAGATAGCGTATCCGACCTTCCTAAAGGGCCAAGAAAATCACGTACACGGTTTAATAAAGACGGCATTATCGTACCGGTGAAATTTGAAAACAACGATAATCTGATACAAAACTTAACTACCGCCAAATTAGACTTGCGATCAGGACCAACAAAAAGACGTTCTGTAGATATTTGTCCATCACCAAATACGTCTGTATCAGGATCGGTTAGTGCAACTAAAAAAATTAATTTAAACAAATCCCTACCCAACGCAGTCAGTGAATTATCAATAAAAGTGGATAGTTTTCAAAAATTAACATCTAGTAGTCATATTACTCCTAAAATTGGTAAAAATTCGAAATTAAGCCTAAATTACTCGAAATCACCGCTGCTGGTAGACGACCACCAGAGAAGTTTTAACATCGATTCGAGAAAGACGGCAGCAAAAAGTACAACACAAATTTATGGAGGTGAGTTCAAAATATCGGCCATAACAGTAGGTTCAAAAATATTATATACAAGATTAAAAAGGCGTTTCAGATATGTATGTATGTATGTATGTACATATATAATCTCTACATATGTACATCGAAATGTGGTATATGCGTTCCAAAAAACATTAGATTTGTTTTTTTACTCTAAATTGGGTACCCGCGCGATCCTAACCTTTCCCGTACACAAAAATTGGGCAAATGAGAGACGCTTTGATAGAAGGTCTGTTCGTTTACTTTTCTGGCAAAGTTCGGTAAAATGAGAGTAAGCTATAATTTATCTCAATAAGAGACCTAAATGTACAAAAGTAAGAAAACGGAAAACCATAATATTTAGCACATAATAGGTCTGTTCAACGTGCATAACAAAAACCTTTGCATCGTTGGCAACTTCTGTAAAATGTGGACAAAAATAAATTGAAAAAAAAGTAAAAGCCATTTTTTATTAAATAAAGTGATAAATATGCACAAATCCATATATTGTTAATACAAAAATTGTTAATAATTGCTGGCACCCTTTTGAGTAAATTTAGGGGATTCCATCTTACACGTAGTTCACGTGTCGATAAGCATTTCTTGCAATTGAACTGATCTAGATTCTGAATATATATAGTCAAATTCATGCGCAATATAACTTTCAATTTATATAGTAGCGCTCTAATAATAATATAACTATTATTTTTTCATAAACATTATTTCTAGCTTATTTGTTGCCTACATATTTAATAATTCTTATATTACACTTGTAGTCCACCAACTATATATGGTACTATGGGCTTGGTTGGTTATTGTTATAAATAAATAAAATAGAATATCTCCTTTTATATGATTCTAATTTATAAATTGTGCTTTTCCCGAAAAAAAATATGTGAAATGTATTACCACCTTCTTTATGATATTCTCATAAAGTATTTTTTTCTAAAAGCAAAATCAACAACTGAGGAGGAAGCATAAATATATATAGATATATATAGAGAGAAGAAAAATCTAAAAATAGAAATATGTATGTGTTATAAAAAAAGTTAACTAATGGATTGTTATGTTTTTGTTTATAAATTTTTGGTTTTTTGTTCGGTATTCAACTTCTATTCTCGATTGATTAGTTGAATTTTGAATATAAGAATCTGGAAATTATAGCCAAAAATTGGGAAAAGTCCACTGCTGAGCTAAGTAGGCATTAGCGAAATAGTACTATATGGAATGCTTTCTTTCTCAATTTTTGAGTTTGCTTTTATATAAAAAATACTTTATAAGAATACCATAATAATACGAATAATACGACTAGCGCACGCACTATTAATGTCACAGTTGAATTATTGTCTTGGGGTTTTTACTGGGACATTGGTTGGAAACTTAAATGGTGTCGAAAGGCTAGTTAGGAAAGTTGTTAGATATGTTTATAATGCTAGATTACGCGATCATGATTTAGTATCAATTCTCCTACCAAGGTTTTTAGGTGTAGGTTTTAATGCTTATGTTAATATGCGACTTTTGCTTCAGTTTTATAGGGTGATGAGAAATGGCCAGTCACTTTCTCTTGCGCGTAGTTTTGTATTCTTGAATTCGACCCGAAATGTTCAAATTTATATACCTCGTCTACATCTAGCAACTTTTGAACGATCTTTGTTAGTGAGAATTTGTCGGATATGGAATTACTTACCAAATAATCTAAAAAGGTTTTCATATTCATATGGTACTTATAAAAAAATGATCTTTGACTTTTTTAGATCAAATGTAGTACCTATTACATAGTTTTATCACTGGCAAAGAAATAAAGAAACAAAGAAACAAAATTTTGTAGTTTTTTCATTATTTAACTCATATATGATAATACTTATATGGCTCGGGAGCCGATTATTATTATATACATATATATATGTATGTATGTATATGAATATATGTTTTTTTTGATATACAATCTTATTAAATAAAATGTTATTATTAAAAACCTACATATGTATACATATATAGGCATGAAGTTAATCTTCCAATACATGTATTTTTGGCCAAACAGGCTTCTTATGTATTGAAAATTAAATAAATAAATAAATAAAGTATGTAATAATACATTCACATATTTTTTCGGGAAAAACACAATTTTAAAATTAGAATCATAGAGTTCGGTCAATTTTGTTATGCACCTAGAACAGACCTAATATATATGACCATGTACAATTACAAATCTTCACACATAATTTGCTTATACAAGTTATTTAACCCTATGATGGTTTGAACGTTTCGGGGGCAGAACATTCCCCCTTATCGCCCTGCCGGTGCTATTTTTGAAAATGTGTATAGCCTATGGGCGTTGTTATATGCAGATCTATTCTAAATTTAATTAAAATCGGTGTGAACGTTTCGGAGGGGCAGAAATTTCCCTCCTATCGCCCTCCTGTTCCTAGTTTTAAAAAAAGTATACCCTATAACCTTCCCGGAGTTGCACAGACTAAGTGCACCAAATTTTATCGCGATTGATCCACACATGGCGAAGTTAAGCTCGATTATATTATAAAATCTGTTAAAAACCATTTGGAAGGAGTAGCATGATTAAAAACGTAGGCGTAAAGGTGGGCGTGATTAAAAAAAAGTAGCCTATAATTCATTCAAGAGTCTCAATTATATGATGTGAAAATTTCAGGAACACTGGTCCAACGGTTTGGGCTCCTATAAGGTACAAAGAAACACTCAAACAAACAAACACATTCATTTTTATATATTTAGATGTTTCTCCTTCACGCGCTTCACTTTATTTTCCAGGAAAATATATTTTGTCAACGCTGTGGTATTGTTATCGTGAATTTTATAATTTTAAGTTTACTTTCCGTTAAATTGAATTTGCGAATTCAAAAATTAAATTTATTTTTAAAGTGAAGTGCGTGAAAGAAAAAAAAATTAAATTAAATACAATAAAACTTGCATAAAATTGTATTTGTTCAAACATTTTGTACTAGAGTCAGTAACCTATACATTTTACTTATTCAAACACATGTTCAATAAAGTAAAGTATAGATAATTGTTCGTTCTTATTGTGATTGTGTATTCAGTCAAAAGAACGAAATGAACGAGTTGAACGAACGGGTTCTTTTTTTGGTTTTTGAACGAGAATAAGCGCTCATTAAAGTGAAGGGTTTGGCATAGCTCTAGTATAAATGTATTAAATTTAAAATATTTTCGTTGCTCAACTTTGCTTCCATTTTAACTTTTTATTTATTGTGTACCAAACACTGTTACCACCTTCGTCATATAACAATCAAGGTAAATTTTTTTTTATCTGGGACCAGCACTCAGGAGATGACCCCTACACATGCGATGCATTGTGCTGGAACTTTAGGAAAGGGATAGTTACAGAAACGACAGGAGGTGAAGCTTATTTAAATATTTTACAGCTCTGGTTTTGCACGTTCTTTGTTTATACTTGTAGCAGTTCTGAAGCTTCGGTTTAGTAGCCATTTTTATTATTATTTTACTTCGCCGGTGCTAACAATACCGCCGAAGGAGGGCGTTCTGATGTGATTGTGTGAGCTATTTTCGAAATTTGTCAGTGGCGAAGGCATAGTCACTGGCCACTGAACAGTAACGGTTTAGGCTGTAACAAATCCACAGGCACATCAGGATGTCCTCGTTCATCGGTATTGTGTAGCATCGCCGAAGTAAAATAATTACTAAAAATGCATACTAAAACGAAGGTTAAAAATTTTAATACGCCTCCTTGACATCAGAGGCACTTCAAAACTGCTATAAACAAAGAACGTGCAAAAGCTGTGTTGTAAGTTAGTCAAGCTTCATTTGTCATTTCTTTATCCCTTTCCTCTAGTTCCAGCACAATGCGTCGCATGTGTACGGCACGTCTCTTGAGTGCTCGTCCAAGATATTATAACCTTATCCTAAGGCTTCTAAGGAATCCAAGCACTATTTGGGGTCTGGTGTTACACAGCTTTTTTGGAGGCGCCGTAATTCCACCCAGATGGTAAAGCCTCTATCTGCCGAGTGCAGAACAGTCGTAAAGAACGTGTTCAGAAATTTCAGTGTCACTTTCACAAAATCGGAGAAACCAATTTTGTTAAGGTGGTACCTCATGCCTCAATGGCCTGTGAGTTACCGCGTAAAAATGCTTAAGTCCGCTCTATTCAGCGAAAGTACCCTATTTGAGATTGCCCTATACGGGATCAGGACGCGTTCGGTCTGACGCTTGCCGGGACTATTATGCCAGAGAGCAACGAATTCCCTTTCCTCCCAGTTTCTAAGAATTTTATTTCTGTGGCTTTTTGTAAGTACAGGTCTTGGTGAATAAGGGGCTACAGTGCAGACGGTAATAAAAAATTTTTCTGAGTATCAATCCCTAGCACGCAAGCCAAAAACTGGACGTCCACCCAAAATTTCCCCACGATTTGACAATTTTTTTTAAATCTGGGACCAGCACTCAGGAGATGACCCCTACACATGCGATGCATTGTGCTGGAACTACAGGAAAGGGATAGTTAAACAAACGACAGGAGGTGAAGCTTAATTAATTGTTTTACAGCTCTGCTTTTTGCACGTTCTTTTTTATAGCAGTCTAGAAAGCTTCAGTTTAGTAGCCATTTTTATTATTATTTTACTTCGCCGGTGCTACACAATACCGACGAAGGAGGGATTTATGAAAGGTGTTATTAGTAAGAATCCTATAACAACAAACGTGGAAATACGAAACACTTTGGAATATTACTACAATATTAATGTTCATTCAGAAACAGGGCGAAATGTTTCTCGAAAAAGCGGATTCCATAGCTACGTACGAAGAACACACCATTAATAAGCCAAATAAACATAAAAAGCGACTCGACGTCGGAGTTAAGTATTAAATGAAAGTTTTTAATTTTAAATTTAAATAATAAAATAAATATTTGCGTTCATTTAAAAATTTTTGGTTTATTTAGTTTTCTTAACACCAATGTTTGCAAAATCAAAGAATTTTTAGGGAGTATGTACTATTATAATAGTACATACAGATAATTAACTGTGTGACAGTACCTACTTTTCATTTGGTGCTAATACAAAAATTTGGTTAAAGCCCTACTGACGATTTTGGTATTAGCACCAAATGAAATGCTCAAATAGACTAGCTAAACCATATAACAAACATAGATATATAATCGTAATATGAATTAAATTAATAGAATTTTAAAAATACGCCTCTAATTACTTTATGACATTTTATTATTGTTATTACGAAAGTAATTAACCTCGTTATTTAATTTTATTTTTTAATTGCAGATACTCAACGAGTGCAGTCAACATTATCAAATAATGAAGAATTACTTTTAGTTTTAAATTCTAAATCGCCAACACCATTACCTGTTGCAACAGATGAAACAGACCCATTGGCTTTTCAAAATAACTTAGCTATCACTAACAATGCAACTAAAAATAATATTAATTCGGTATCCGTAAGAGACGTACTGAAAGACAATTCAAAACAAGCCCGCAAGCAAAAACGAAAAGATAAACATAGAAATAAACATAATTTGCCATCAGATACCGATAAATCTGCAAATAGGGAACACAAACGAAAGCGTAAAAAGAAACAGCATGATTTGGAGGCGCCAAATGACGCTATGGGTATCATACCAAAAATTAAAATCAAATTCAAAACATTACCACTACCGGGTGAAGTTACACCAGAGGCTCAGTTTTTCTATGTGCCGGCAGATACGGTACGTTCAGCGGATGAAGCATCGCGGCCGGGTTCTGTAGAAACGGTTGAAGATATCGCAGTTACAAATTTAGCTGAAGAGTCTCCTTCGATATGTAAAAGAAGCGTTGTAACACCTCGTCCCTCTACGGCAACAAGCACGAGTATACCAAATTCTCCAGTGGTAGCAACTACACCTGCAAAAAATATACCCTCACCGCGTAAGAGTAGTCCTCGTAAGTCAGTACCACCACGCACATTTTTAGGTCATAGTGGAGCAGACAGATCGGCGTCGCGTTCAAAAACATTGTCTCAAAATCCTAATCAAATACTATCATGTTGTATATGTAACGAAACTGGCACAACATCAAATGCTGTTACATGTGATGAATGTCGCAAGAATTATCATTTTACTTGCTTAGATCCGCCTGTCAAAAAAACTCCTAAAATAAGAGGTTACTCTTGGCACTGCGCCGAATGTGATCCAACCGACGAAGAAAAACAATAATTTGCAGTATTTATAATTATTATTTCTTTTATGTCATTGACATGTCTTTTATTTTATGTATGTTAAAATTTGCTTGTATCATTCGAAAGTATGGGGTCATAAAGGTCGCATTTGTGACTCCTCCGACGTATATTTTAGAAAATATACATGACTACCGATTGGATGTCATATTTAATTTTATTTAATAATAATTTCCACACAATTAATTTAAAATTTTAAAAGATCCAGTAAAATATTTTTTTGTTCAATAACTTTTTTGTAATAAAAAAAATATACATACATACATATATTGAGTTTGAACATTAATATATTTTATATTAACTGAATTTATTTTGAGAATATCCCTTTATATACACTGCGGTTCATAAGGGTAGAACCAACACATTTTAAAGTTAAATACAGTATAAAATGCAAATACAGATAGAATAAAAAAATTTAGTTTTGCAGAAAAATAGTTGATACTTTAAATGATAATTTTCATAAATTCTATTTTTCATTGATTCGTATAGGGATTTTAAATAGTCGAGGGATATTTCACCCCATGCAGCTTTTATTCCAACAATAAGCTCATCCTTTGTTTCGTATTGCTTTCCTCCTTCGTATACATTGGCGTTAGTCAACCCCAAACATTTGAATAGGGTGGCCAGTTTAAGGTTTCAATATTTTGGCTGGCAATCATGATTTTACTACAAGTACCGTGTGTATAGGTGCGTTATCATGTTGATAAATCCACTCTAGTGGTCCAAAAATATCTTTTATCATAGGGAAAGTTTGTTCCAATAAATGAATAACAACGTCAATAGTGCCGTAGTATGAAACTGCAGCCCATACCATAACGCCCCCTCTCTGCTGTGATGGCGGCTCAGAAACTTTTCCTCCTTGCGCATATCGTGAAAATAAAAGTTATAGCCATCGGGGCCATCCAAATTAAATTTTTTTTCATCCGAAAAAATTATTTTCGCCAATCGTTATCGCTTAATTGTCTTTGAACATCCCCTGCCATGTGATCTGTGGCAAACTGAAGGCGCTGTTGTTGACGGATTGCATTTAATGGAGGTTTTTTCTTTAGTTTTCGGAGTTGTAAATGTTCACTGCTTAAAATACGCGACGAACTGTTGATTTACTTGCATTAACTCCTGCTAAATGCTTAATTTTAGAGCTAAAACGGACTGAATTTGAGGCAATTCGAAGAATTTTTTGCTTGTCCTATGGTATTAGAACTCTTGCAAGTACCTCCTTTGTAATTTTTTTTATATGTTTCACGATGTTTTATGTAATTCATTATCACATTATGACATCGTCCGATTTTTCTAGCGATTTCGCGATAAGAATAATTTTCAGAATGGTAAATTTATTTGTATTTGCAATTTATACAGTTTTTTTTACTTTAAAATGTGTTGGTTCATATATTCTAGTATGGCTAGAATATTTTAGTTTAAGTTACATATGTATTTAAAAGGAGCTCTTTTTTACTATTTAAAATTATAAATACAAATTTAGGAATTCAAATAATTTTATTATTTTTTGTGGAACAACATAACATTCTGCGAAGCTCTTAGCTTGTCTGCGGAAACACCCAGGGTCTATGTGGGTAATCAAACCCGCAACTTCCAGTTTGATGCTCAAGTAATAGACTACGGAATCATTACAATTATTTTTATAAGTATAACTAGATTAGTTTTAGAGAGAACTTCGGTTATTTTGGCCAATTTTAATATTTTGCTTGATATACTAGATACTATCCAGTATGCTTTTCTTTGATTCCAGTTGATATGGGTGCATTTCAGAAAATTGTAGAATTAAGAGCGGAAGATAAAATGTCGTTAAGTCTAAGGTTGACGTCTTCACTAAAAGCAATTATGACTGGGGTCATTAGTAATCGATAACAGACAAATTATTTTGATACCTCTAACTAACAGCTGTAATCTGACATTTCAGATAAAAGAATTATTGTCAATAGCAAAAAAGCAATTAATTTTCTATTTTCTCAGTAAAAGTTGTGCGAAAAAATCCAGCAAAATGCGGGTTGCGTTAACAAGATTTACAAAACTGACACCCAAGTTAAAGGAGTTGCGGATACACTTGTGCCAAACGGGAGATACCTCGGCCGGAGCAAGGTAAGCGGAGTTAAACATACAAAATATATTCTGAAGTTATATAATGGTCTATGGTTTATTGGCAGAGAATATGTAGAACGTTTTTATCCAACACTTAAAAAGGACAATCCCGAGTTGCCTATTTTAATTCGAGAGTGTTCGGGAGTGCAACCGCGTTTATGGGCTCGTTATGGTATGTTATTTATATGCATATATACGTATAAACGAAATTTTAAATTTAAAATATTTCTAGTTTTGGGAAAAGAAACTTCTGTACCGCTAACAAATCAGTCTGCCCAAGATATTCAAAAGCAAGTCGAAGCTGTTGGTAAATAGATTTCTGACTGAACAATAATAGTTGTAGAATTACTTCGTAGCAATGTTAAGTGAAAGTTAATAAAATGAAAGCATTTTAAATAGAAATGGTTTCGTTTTATATCGACATTAAAGTTAGTAGAACAGTAATTAAAAATTTCATTAAAAATATATTGCTTGTAACAATACAAAAAAAGTTTCTGTGGCCATTTATGTGCGTAAACGTATGAGATGCGGTAGCGAATTATATTTAATAAAAACAATTATGATTGAATTACACAACCAAAAAATTCGACATTTAATTTGGGCATAACTAGGTAACTTAAGATTTATGCGCTATCTTTGTTAAAAATACTCGCACACTATTGGCAGATTTGCGGCTTGTAAAACTCAGTTCCAAGTGTTAGTAAGAAAAACTGATTCGGAGGGAAAAATTGTTATTTTTGGAAATGTCATTAAAATTTAATTTTGTTTTCCCACTTCCATAGTTTTTTAATTATTTTCTATTATTTTGTTTTCTGCGTAGTTTTTAGAAGCTCGTAGAACCATTCAAAATATTGTGCAAATTAAACTACAATCGCATAATTACGAAACACGGATTTCAAAATTTTGAAAAAATAAAGAAATTTATTATAAAATTTAATAATTGTATATACGCTTCTTAAAAATTCTTGGCAAAATGTTTTTTTAGCTTTTATTATTCATTTTTAATTATATTATTAATTGACCTTTTTTATTATATTTTTTGATATATATTTATTAAGCCTGAGGTCTTTTTTTATTTTATTTTGTTTTTTATTATTCGATATTTCCTTAACAGCTTGTTAACATCATCAGGAATAATAGGAAATTATATCCTATTATTCCTGATGATGTTAACAAGCTGTTAACGAAATATCGAATAATAAAAAACAAAATAAAATAAAAAAAGACCTCAGGTTTTATTATTAATTTATGTTCTTTCAGATTTCATTAATAGATATTTGTGCGAGTGAAGGAAATCCTTTAAAACGATACGCAGCTATAATTTTACACTGCAGTGTACATACATTATCAATAAAATTTTGACTATTTAATCGAATGGACTCCCTAAATTAAATATAAAACAAAATCCGTTTTCTATATTTCATCTATTTATTGTGTAGTAGGAAGTTAAATGCAAGCTGAGCATTCTATATAATTCATTCATTTTATCTAAATTTAAGAGGTACATAAATTCTAAGACCTTAAAAAATATAGTGATCTAAATTAAGCACATAGAAATTGCAATATACTGTAAATATGTCAGGTAGCATCTATTTATCAAATGGTGGTAAACCATACAATTCAGGTTTAAATTCATTCAGAGAATACAATCGCTGAGTGGCCAATACAGACATGTACATTGGCACGCGAGGGTCGGGTACCATTACAACTTGCATGCCAGCACTATGAGCAGCTTTGACACCATTCGGTGCATCTTCAAAAACCAAACATTTGGATGGATCCGGTTTGTCAGGAAAACGCGAAGCTGCAATAATAAAAATGTCAGGTGCTGGCTTTCCCTGTTTCACTTCAGCATCTGTAGACCCGCACACACGATGATGGAATAGTTTAAAAACTTCTTGATGGTTAGTTATTTTTACCTCGACCATTTGCTCGCTAGAGCTGGTAGCTAAGCAGAAGGGTATTTTATGCGAATGCAGATGACGTATAAGGCGTTCAGCTCCTAAAAAAATGTGTGTTTATATGAAATAAAAATATACATATGTATGATGTCGTACATATATATATATATATATATATATATATATATATATATATATATATATGTATGTATTTTTTTAATTTTTTTGCAAATTGAGAACTTAATAGCTGAATAACTACTTTAAAAAAACCACTATAAAAAAAGGAAATAAAACAAAAATGCCACCAAAAAGAATTCGTAAATCTAAATACGAGTCAAAATGATTATATTTTAGAAATTTATACAACATCTTGAAGTAGTAACTTGTTTTATCACTTGTTTATTTGAAAAAAATCACAAACTTAGTAAAATGCTATAATTTCGGTCCAGCTATATATATTTTTAATTTTTTTTACAAATGCTTAAGTAACTTAAAAATGCAATAAAGGAGCGTTATAAACCAATTAATAAAATAAACATACGTAAATAATCGTAAATAGTTTTATTTCCTAGCAAAAAAAAGTGAATGCGTTTTCTATGAATGAATTGGTATTTTCATGACTTAAGCACTTAATTATCTGAATTCATTTTTAATGCCAATTTATTGGTTCTAAGCACTCATTCCAATCTATATCTTGTGTCATCCGATTGTTATAAAATGATACGAACGTAAAAAATACATGTCGCTCATTTACTTCAACAAAAGTCATTTCAATTTACATACACCTTAATGGAGATATGAAAAAAATATTCTTCCATTTCCAGCTCATTTGTAAGAATTTTTTACACAAGATGAGAACCGATATGAAGAATTATTCTGCATTCTCAACGCATCAATGTATTATTTTAATTATGTCGTTATTGAACTAAATGAGTCAGTTGTGATTACAATGGAATTACATTTGTATTTGTTTTGGACGCTATACATGAAAATAGGACGTAATTGTTCCAAAATCTTACAGAAATAGTAAGAAAAACTTCAAATTGGATAAAATAGTTTATGGTTCTCCTGACTTATCTTCATAAAATATGTACGTATGTAAATACTAAATGCGAAGTTTTTGCATTAATTTCAAATCAAACGTTCAAATCGAACGTTTTCTTTAAAAAAATATAAAATGTCACGAATTTCTAAAGTTTTTATGTTAATGTATAATTCAAAGTTCATAATACGTAAATAAAATATTTCTATATGTATTATACATAGTGCATATGTATGTACTTTATGTTCAAAATTTAAATATTTCACATTAGAATTAGGAACGATAACGAAGACTGTATAAGATGGTGACATGCTATAAAACTATTAGAAAATTTTATAAGAAGCTGTACAATTATGTTAATTATATGTATGTATAAGAGAATATAAATTTCTTCTGTCTACAATGGAAATTATTTTAAATTCAAGAGATACATACATAATTCAAATGGTAGGAGAAGTTTTAAAGGCATATAACAGCTGGAATTTAGATTTAACAAACTTAATCATCGGATTAAGTATGCAATAAAATAATCCTTTTGATATAAAGAGATTGAAAACCTCATAAAAATAATCTAATTATGAAGATTGCAAGTTGCACTTATAGAAGTTTCGTAGCTAGATTCTTTTGAAGAGAGCGTCTAGATATAAAATTAATTTCATAAAGTACAGAATCCACAAAATAAAAAAATATATTTTAGAGCACTACGGACTTTGAAACGACCACGCAGTCAATTAGATGTTTTAATTCTATTTTAAATGTTATTATTTAAAAATTACAAAATTATAAATTGAAAAAATTAATATAACTTCAACGAAACTAACCAACCTGAGAAACCTAACCAACTATTGTGTGCTTTGTCTTGTGCCTTATATGCAATGAAAGAGTCAATATTTCATTATGCAGAGAATAATCGTAAGAATAATGGTTACTTTTATTTCATCAAATATTTTCCCGATATAAAGGTTCCACATGAATTGACTCACGTTACTCAAGCAAAGTCATACTCAAAAATGCGATTATAGGATTACTAATGAAGAATAAGAATATTATTTTAATTTTTTATTGAGTCGTACACAAATTGAAATTTTTAGGAAAATGTGGTGAAAATCCAACAAAACTTACAGGACTGATGCAAAGTGAGTCCAATAGAGATTTCTATTGTGGAGAGACATGACATTTACTTATTTCATAAATTTTTAATTTATTTATTCAATGACAGTAATATATACACTTCCTTGGACCAATTAAACTATATTACAAAGATATTAATTTTATTATTTAAAAATATTATTAATTAATTAATTTTCAAAAACGAAAACGACTCCTTTTATAAAAATCAATTATTGTATTTATTTATTTGTATTGGCCTACAGGCCAAAGTTATTGGCATATATAAATTTGGAAGTTTGGTGAAGAAATTGCAGAATAAAATTCACTAACATTACAGCGTAAAGACGAATGAAATTTGGCAAAATTCATCTGTTACGATATCGGATTTCTATTCAATTAAAGCAGAAAAAGCGAAGGCCATAGGCTAGTATGGTAAATTAATGTAAAAAAGTTGAATAGGATAAAAAATTTTTAAAAATCTGATTAAAATTGTATGTAGAGTACATCGAACAGAGTTAATTTTTAATACTAATGATCCATTAAAACGAATAAACGTGCAATTTAATATATTAAAATGGCTATCAATATAATCAAAACGAAAAATTGAAATAACCATTATTTCTAACCTGATTTCATTGGACAGTTAAATAATAACACGCGGCTTAATTCATGAAATTTTTCCAAAAACTCTTGAAGACTGATGGGTAAACCTAATTCTGTAACCACTATTTCAGCAGTGCGCGGTTCCGTAGTGCCCATAACTTTTAGACGCACCTCTATTGGATATGTTTTGTTATATGATTGTGCTATTTGCCTTATGACTTCCTCATACACAGGCTCAGTGTCTGTGAGTCCAGGCGAATAAATAAAATAGAGAGAAGAAAAGAAACAAACATTAGTTCTCGTATGATCTTAGTAAAATTACCTGGCATTAATTTAGCAGTGGCCATAACTTTCAAATTCGCCTCCCGTTGCAGTTTGGAATATTCGTCTGGTGTTGTGGGAAGATCGTAAGTGTCCACAATCCGTTCGCACATTTCCATATGTTGTAAGCCCATAATTGAGAATTTAACTTCCGGAGTGAATGTTTTACCATATTTATCTAGAATCTCTTGTATAGTTATGGAGTACAGTGTTTCCGTGTCTAAATTTATTTACATAGTTTATATGGATTAATGGGCTCATAGAAATGAAGTTGGTATTTCTACAAACAAATGGTTCTTAAAAGTCTTTTCTAAGATACAATATTCAACACGTTCAAACACAAAATTGTTGTTTTTGCAAAATTGAATTTAAATAAAAGTACGTTTTGGACAACACAATAAAAGAGAAACTTTGAAGGGGTCAGCAGACGCAAACTAAAGGGGGATTATGTACACAGCAGAACTTCTACTGGATTACGAGTTAGCTACCACAAGTTTTACTTGAGAGAAAAGCAGTTAAAAGCAAATGAAGATTAAAATTGTCAGTTGCCTTCCATAATATCCACCTATTAGATGAATGCATTTGTTTGAATGGAAATACGAAGATTTCTTTAAAAATGGCAAACGTTAGTGGGTCGGGGAAGCCCTGTATTTACATTTTAAGAGTTATCATTTCACCCTCTTCGCCAGATACAAACGAGACACAACTTTATAGTTACACCAATCTTCTTTTGCTACAGCATAAAGATCTTACCTATAACAAATTTTAACTGAAATGTACATACATACTTATGTATGTATGCACAATTCAATGTATTAGAGAATCTACTATTTACCGATTGAGAACTACTGAATTCCGAAGCTGCTGTTGCTACCCTTTCAAAGCGTAAAAAACTTGCATACTTACCCAATAACAAACCATCCATGTCAAAAATACAATGGGTTACATTTTGAAAATTTTGAGACATTTTAGCACAACCTTTCGTATAAATAAAAATATTTACTATATTTTTCCTATCTGAAAATTAATAATTTCAAAATAATAATGGCGTGAACTTGAAATATATTTCAAAGGCGAAACGTTGCCGACAAAATTTTAATTGAATAACATTACTATGTACCGTATGCACTTAATATTTTCCAGTTATATGGTAAATAGCTGTTTTTTTCCTTTGACAAGTCAAGGTCACCATTACATAATTGTCTTTTTACACTTGCGTTCATTTTAAGGGGCTTATACACTATATAGCAGCGTGACAGCAAATTAATTTACGTGTGATAGATGTTTTGGTAAACACTTGCTGTATACCATTCTTTTACGCTAAGGTTACATGGTCAAGTGTCTTTCAAATTATTTGCACATGCATCTTTTAAATTGAATAATGAAACGTTGGTTGCACGCAAGTTTTAAGCAATTTTAATTCCCAAAAGGCATAGTCAAGATAGCAACAACAAAACTGTTCATAAGAATAGCAGTCAGCTATTTTCTTGCTTGCAGTTTGAAAGCCATAATTGGAAAGGAAATTTGAAAGCAAATTTATTTATTTATTTACGCCAATGGACTACAATATCCTTACCGGCTAATTTAATATATTTTAATCTAATATTTAATAAATTCTTATTTTTTCCACAGATAAAGAAAAATCTATTCTTGGCATTTATTATATGTACCTAAGAGTTCTGAAAGGTATACAAAAATTAATCAAACCCAACAAGTACTCACACTCGATGAAACCATTATTCTATATTGCCATGAACCAAGAGGTATGCTTCGCAGTGGTCCCAACTGCTCTGAGGATGCTCCCTGGGGATGCGTCGCATCAGGGCATCCGGTACCAATGTGAATATTACCGTAGCAACACACCCTAAGCCTAGGTATTGAGGTACCCGTGCCGAAGACTGAATGATTAGAGGGTAGTAAAATTTGCCAATCTCAAACGGTGCCCGGGCAAGAACGGTTGTATAAATCGACATCAACTATGATCGCGGCGACGCGGCAGAATATGAATGATTAGCTAACAGGTGACCTCACGAGAATATTGGAATGCGGTCAGGCTAACAGGGTCGATTTCAATTCCCAAAAGACCCTATGCTGCATGCTAACCCATCGCTGTATGCTCGATCACGCTGCCTCATCTGTAATAATGGGTGGCATAAACATTGAGGAATCAGAAGCTCTTGATGTTCTTGGCATGAAAATTCAGTGTGATGTCCGATGGACTGAGCACTTTTTTCAGGTCTCAAAAGAAGCATTCAAGTGCCTAGGCTTTTTAAGATGGTGTAAGACATACTTCACCCCATCTGATCTCCTTACTATTTATACCGCCTACATCCGACCGAATATGGAATACAACTCTCATGTATGGGCCGGTGCTTCAAAGACTATTTTGAAGTTACTCGACCAGGTACAGGAAAGGGCGAAGAAACTCATAGGAGACAGTAGGGTAGCCAACTCTATTGAGCATCGTCGCAACGTGGGGTGCGTTTCGTTGTTCTATCGATACTATAATGGGAGGTGTTCTAATGCTATCAGGGAACTTGTTTCCGAAACCCCGTCATTCGCGCGCACGACGCGATCATCATTAAGAGCGCATCCATTTGTGGTCGATTTGACGGCGACTCGCACTACGCATTACAGTGAAAATTCGTTTTTTGGCCGAACGGCACGTATGTGGAATAGACTACCCGCAGATTTGTTTCCTGTCACTTTTAGCTTGGGAAGATTTAAATCAAATGTCAATAAACACTACTCCCTCTATCCTCCTTCCCATAACCTAATTTCCTAGTTCCAGCACAATGCATCGCATTTGTAGGGGTCATCCCCTGAGTACCGGTCGAAGACAAAAAAAAAACGAAGTTTTCGCGATCGCTGTTGAAGGCGCAGTACCAAAGAGCGAAGTTCCTGCTGGCAAAAATTGCCGCGAACGAGCGCGATAGTAGTGCGCCTGAACGCGATGCCGTGGACGGGTACAGGTATGAGGGCGTAGTTAAAGACTATGAGGAGTACGTGTCAGAACGGCCGAGGTTGCAGCACGGGTATCAGAGCGACGGCATCGGTCGCAAAACGCAATCGATCGCAGGATGTATTCGAGCAGGCGGCCAAAAAAAACCAGTGATCCATCCACAGCGCAGCCGCAAGGGCATACTGTGGGGTGGCCAGAGGGCATCTCAGTGTGGCACTTGTGGAAGCGACGACCAACAGCTGAAGGAGGGTACTGTCCCAGTACGGGCAGCGATGCTAATGCCAGGCACATCTCTATACCACTAATGTTTCTATACCCCGGAACCCAGAAAAGGGAAATGGCACAGAAATCCCGGAGGACAGCCAGCTCCTGCCTACACTCACTAACAACACGGGAGCAGACGGCCGGTGTCACCAACGCCGCCTGACTAACAGAAAGAATAGCAACAGTACCTTCCATGCTCCGCCTTCTCAGCATTAGGCAAGGCTGCCAGATATCGAAAATCTCCGCTTGGAAGACACTGGAGGTATATAGAAGCCTAGTAATGTTAGTCCCCACTGAACCCGGCCTGATCTCCCTGTCGGAAAGTAGTTATTCCACCCAGTCTCCGATGAAACCATGCACCCCCCGCCTATGCAGAGCCGAAACAACCAGTTCCCCCTCACATTATTAAAGGCGGCCTCGATGTCAACGGAGGCAGCCAACGTGTACTGCTTGAGCATAAAGGATGTAAGCTGATTGCTCTAAAATCTTTCGGCAGTTCATGGGCCCGTCTACCTGCCTTGGGTTTGAAAACCACCCTGGTTTTCCTCCTCTGCAGCATAATTGGCAGAATTCCATTCAGTCTGGGTGCTATTCCGTCTAACGATAGGATGGACATCAGCTGCACACCGGATGCATCCGCACACCAATTCCAAGCTCCGATAGATCACGAGGAGTGGTGGAGCCATTGGGAAAATGCGCATCCATGAGGACCTCCAAGGACAAGTCAGTCCACCGCCCACCAGGCCTCTTCACCAGAATCCTGTTGGAGCAGCCTCTGTACAGAATCTTATTCAACCTTGCGGAATCCCTCACTGTCTCAATGGATTCACAGAAAGTCTTATAGAAGCCCCGTTTAGCCCCCTTATTGCCCTCTTATATTCTCCCAGAGCTACCCTATAGTTACGAAAATCCCTGGTCACAATACATACATTGAATATCCTCCTGGCCTTCCTCGTAGGGTGGTAAGATCCTCATTCCACCATTCGGAATAAGTTTTCCTGCTGCTCGAAACCGGTCACGCAGCCTTCAAGGCCGTCCGATAGGTTTCCTCTACGAACCCGACGCGCTCCTCCAGTACCATATAGGCCGATGCCATCACAAAGCATCAGCTTACCACCAGTTCAATCCAGATCACCACTAGATCCTCAGAGCAGTAAGGAGACAAGAAGAAGGCATTGATGGTCTTCTTGACTAAAATACACGCCCTAGGCTTACTTGCTGAGTGAGTGTAAACCAAGTCATAGAATCTATCACCGAGAGCCATGACTTTTGGCTGCCAGATCCGCGGTTCTTAGATCAAACAAACGTCAAAGTCTTCCTCCCTGAGAAAGACGCGGAGGTTGCAAAACGATTTTGACGAATATCAAAATGGTTTTGATATTCATCACAATAGGTGTGTTTTTTTACTTTTCTGGTAAAGTTCGGTAAAATGAGAGTAAACTATAATTTATCTCAATAAGAGACAAAAATCTACAAAGTAAGAAAACGGAAAAAAATCATAAAATTTACCACAAAATAGGTCTGTTCCACGTGCATAACAAAAACATTTGCATCGTTGGCAACGGCTGTAAAATATGGACAAAAATAAAAAAGAAGTAAAAGCTATTTTTTATTAAATTAAGTGATAAATATGCACAAATATATGTACTTACATTTTCAAATTTATTTCAAAAATCTTTTTTAAATTTTTAAATAAAAACTTTTGTCGTTTCTTTGCAAATTTTCTGATTAATTTCTTAGTTTCATATATAAATAAAAAACAGCCGATAATTTAATTCTAGACCGAACTTAACCAGAAAATTAAAAATTTTACTTTCTAATTTTATTTCTAAATTGTACAAAAATTGTTAATAATTGGTGGCACGCTTTTGGGTAAATTTAGAGGATTCCATCTTACGCGTAGTGTACTTGTTGATAAGCATTTCTCGCAATTGAACTAATCTAGATTCTAAATATATATAGTCAAATTCATGCGCAATATAACGTCTAATTTATATAGTAGCCCTCTAATAATATTATAACTATTATTTTTTTCATAAACATTATTTCTAGCTTATTTGTTGCCTACATATTTAATTATTATAATTTAAAAATTATAATAATGTTATAAATAAATAAAATAGAATATCTCTTTATATATGTTTCTAATTTTAAAATTGTGCTTTTCCCGAAAAAAATATGTGGAATGTATTATACATACATAATACATACACATATTTTTTCGGGAAAAAGCACAATTTTAAAATTAAAATAATAGGTCTGTACGTTTACTTTCTGGGAAAGTTCGGTAAAATGAGAGTAAGCTATAATTACTCTCAATAAGAGACCAAAATGTACAAAAGTAAGAAAACGCAAAAAACAATTAAAATTTACCAGAAAAAAAGAAATGTCAACTTTTTACAGCTCTGTTTATATCGGAGATGATAATTGACAATTTTAAAATTGTACTTTTTTGACATCAAATGTACTAAAAACATAAAAAGTAATACTGTAGGAGCTGTTACTCGAGACCACCTCGTTGCGCGACAACCAACGTGTTGTTGAATAGTTACAAATTAATGCAGTTCATTACAAAAGTATTCTTGAATTTTCGCAAATTCATCCATTTTACAGAAATGATAATTTTACTCGTTTATAAACTTATAATTCGGACTATAGTTTTTGAAGCTCCGTACGACTGAGTTTAGACGAGAAAACATTTAGTTTGGTAGCATGTTACGGGTGTGGAAGAGAGCATCGTTTTTGTGTTCGGTACTCGGCGACACGTTTTAACAACAACATATGTTGTCTTTGCTGATGGATAGAATTAATTTTTAAGCGAATCCCTGAATAGTTTGTTTTAATATTTGTATATTTTAAATAATTGTGGGCAATTATATTCACAGATGATGGCCCACTCCAATGTTTTGATGGATATTTCTATTTTATATTATATTACATTTCTTCTTTATCTACATATGTATGTACATATATAATAGAATATTGAAATAAAATCAATATAAAGAATTTAAATAAATAGTGTTTCACTTCAATTGTGATATCCGTTAACAGTGACCGATATATCCGTTAACGCTGACTAGTCAGCAGTGGTCGATATATTCGTCCATGCTGACCGGTCAAAAGAGACCAATTTATCCATCAACGCTGGCTATCATATGCACACAGAAGTTTCGGTCATTTTTCTCATATTGCCATTGAGAAAATTATGTAAACTTTGTTCTACGCAATTACCTATAATTCTGTCAACAATGACGGTCGTATCACCGGTCAAATGACCGTCACTGTTATTGTCGGGAAGCTAAACTTATTAGCTATTTCGCTGGTCAGTTATTCAACAGGCCAAACGACAAAGTTTGTGAAAAAGTTGTGGAAAGTGGTTGTGAATAATTTAATAATTAAATATTATATTAAGAAAAATCGAAAATATATTTTTGCTTTAATTAATTTAAATTACTGAACAACGTATAAGCATATGAATATACCTTGGTACTTAATATTTAGTGGAGTAAAGTAGTACTTTTGCAAAGCCAATTGTACTGAATAAAGTACAATTGTAGGAGCTTGATTATCACTGATTTTCGTTGAAAGTTTAATGTGATGACAGTTTACCGAAAAAAAACTATTTGTAAAAGAATTTATTTACAAAACCAAGCATTGAAAGAAATTATTTAATTATATTTATTTTTGAGCGATGGTCTTTTTTATGCAAAGTTTTTAACAATTATTTATTTTTCAATATTTCGCTACCAAATAGGTAGCATCGTTAGGAAATAATAATTTGTATTAACAAAATATTTATTTAAAAAAATGGTCTTTTTTATGAAAAGTTTTTAACAATTTATGGTATAAATAACAAAAATGTTTGTAATTAATTATTGTTAAGAAAAATTTTTAACAACTTTTTTAATGTCTGTCAGCTGTTTGGGACATTTGTAATTTTGCTTTGTTATTTTCAATGTTTATATAAAAAAACTGATTGCTTGTTCTAGCCCGAAGAAAAAGTACGGGCATTCTCGTGCGAGAAGAACAAGAACATTACTCTCTCAAAACCTATCTCATTTACCCAATTTTTGCGTAAGAAAACGCTTTTGGGTAAGATTGGGCGCCCGCGGGAGTAAACGAACAGACCTAATATATAAACAAAATAAATTTGCGCGACTTCGGGCAATTTTGATATGCACCTGGAACAGACCTAATGTATATTACCATGTATTATACATGTTAATTAAGGGTGCTTTAGACGATAAGATTTGTCGTACGTAAAATGAGAGAGGAAATAAAATGAAATTCCAGCCGTATTTCAAATAAAGAGAGTAAAAATCGAATGGTTGTTTTCTGGCTTTTACACCATTGGTATGGATAAAATCAAGTAAGATGAAAATATTCTCATTCAAGCTGTTTGCTTGTTTTCCCCAGGGATGGAATTCTTGTGCAATTGAATTTTTTTTTTAATAACATTGAAAAATATTTTTATAACTTTCGAATATGTTATTTTCGTGGTCAAAATTTTTAGTGTACTATTGGAAAATATACGTATATTTTTATAAAATTGTGCTGTCGTGGTCTAAAATGTACATTTTGATTTTATAATTGGTATAAATTTATGAAACCAGTTTTCCCTCCCTGGCTTTCTCACATTTGTTTACATAAAAATGCATCCCTGATCTAATGGTAAGTGTTGGTTTTTGAAAAATTTTAAAAACTCAAGAGAGCCATACGACTGTCAAATTTTTATCCGTATTTTCTCTCAAAATCTTATAGTTTCATTACATATTACGTTTAGACGATCCGACTTGTGCAGTTCTACACAAAAATTTGACATGTCGTACGACTTGTGGGACAATGTAAAACGACCTTTAGAGAAACGCCCGCGGTCGCCCAATTAATAGTAAAAAACACACTTAATATGAATTTTCCTTGGCTGCACGCAAGTTTTGAGCATTTAATAGCAAGTTTATTTATTCATAGAAGAATAGATACCAGCTGTTTCCTTGGCCATAATTTGAAACAAATATTGCCCTTCAAATTTGAAGGCAAACTTCCATCAAATTTTAACAGTATAGGTGGTTAGTAAGAAAAGTAAAGAATTTTAAATTTGAAAAAAAAAAAATTACACGTTTATTCGCCATGTAAAAGTAGACTTTGGCAATAAATGTTGACATTTTCAGTCATCAGGGATGTAGTAACGGCTTATTGCTTATTGAACATGATACGTTTTTACTGATGACATGTTGAAAGTGCGACCAACTTCGCTGACTTCTTTCTTTTCTAAAAATTCAAAATGGTGAGTGGACGTACAATTTAGTTCTCAACTCGAGTTGCCACAAAAACGTAAAAATCTGGAGAAATTCGAAATAAATGTGAATGAAGTATGTGAATATGATAAATGTAATTAATTAAAGTAAACACAAGTATAAATGTATGTCTGATGAAGCTATGTAGAACACGTTGGACCATATATGTATGTGGGAATCGAATAATCGAGATTTAGTTTGTGGCTGCTCGCACGTGTTGCAAATTTTTAAAACTAAATTATCTAAATGAATATATGTTTCAATTTAGTCGAATATAAAGAGGAAGAAAACTAGGAAGCTTCGTGGTCATGTGAGTCATGGTCACGGCCGTATTGGAAAACACCGTAAGCATCCTGGTGGTCGTGGTAATGCGGGTGGTATGCACCATCATCGCATAAACTTTGATAAGTACCATCCTGGTTACTTCGGAAAAGTTGGAATGAGGAACTTCCATTTGCGTCGCCAGCATAAGTTTTGCCCTACACTTAATTTGGATAAATTGTGGTCCTTAGTTGGTGTAGAAAAGGTCGACGAATTGAAAAAAGAAAAGACCACTAAAGCACCTGTCATCGATTTAGTTAAATTCGTAAGTTACGTAAATAATAAAAAATAAACAAAAACTTTAAAATGTAGAACATGAAGATATATCCTAAGGCGTCGGGCGGACTGAATGCGATCGTACAATTGCTTTTCCAATGTAGTAAAAGCCTTTCAGATTCTATAATTTTAAATGTTCTATTCTAAAGCTTAATAAACATACTAATCGTAATAATTTGTTTTAGGGTTACTACAAATTATTGGGCCGTGGTCATTTCCCCAACTTACCAGTCATTGTTAAAGCCAAATACTTTTCAAAGAAGGCAGAAAATAAAATTAAAAAAGCCGGCGGAGCTTGCTTGCTGGTCGCTTAAGTTAAGGTATATATTTCCTTTCCACATACATACACAGAAAATGCAGAGGCGCTATCTAACATGTAAATGTTCAAAATTCTGGTCATCCAACTAAAAAATACATTTTCTTCAGAAATAAATTTTTTGATCCTTTTTTGCTTTTGTTGTAAAATTTTGTGGTAATTAATTATATTATTAATTGACCTTTTTTATTATATTTTTTGATATATATTTATTAAGCCTGAGGTCTTTTTTTTATCTTATTTTGTTTTTTATTATTGATATTTCGTTAACAGCTTGTTAACATCATCAGGAGAAATAGGAAATTATAATTCTTTTATTATATTAATAATAATCTTTTTAATTTAATTTTATTATATTAATAAAATCTTTTTATCTTATTTTGTTTTTTATTATTGATATTTCGTTAACAGCTTTTAACATCATCAGGGATAATAGGAAATTATAATTCTTTTATTATATTATAATTTCCTATTATTCCTGATGATGTTAACGAAATATCAATAATAAAAAACAAAATAAAATAAAAAAAGACCTCAGGCTTAATAAATATATATCAAAAAATATTTTGTGGTAATTTTTATTTAACAAAGTTTTTTGTTTCTGTAAAATTTTTAAAATGTTAGGGCTTCTTGCATTTTTTGTAACTATATATTTCTGAAGATCTATGACGATTGATACTAGCCCGTCAGACTTCTGCTGAGTGATTTCTAGTTTACCATAACTGAACTGAGTTTTTTTTTTTTTTTTTTTTTGTAAGATTTATTATCTATAAATTGTTTTATTTTTAATAATTTTTTTTTTTTTAGATTTCTGGTTCGATGACAAATTTGATTATTCAACACATAATTTTTTTTAAATAAATAAAATTGAAAATATTTTACTTATTTTTACAACTTAATCTTCAATATGTCGAATAAAGCGTTAATAATTTCTGTGATTCAACGGAATACACTACTTTAAGTGAGATTTTTTTTATCGTCGCCATAATGAAATTATGTATTTTGGGAGTTATTACAATAGGTCAGTGACACCCAATGCTAAGTACTCTTGTTAGGATTCCGCAGCCGAAAAAAATGTGAAATATGTAGCTGAATGAGCTCGTAATGATTGCCCCGTTCGTTCACTTTTGTGAATGGCTCTGCTGACTAAGGTCGTAAATGAAAATGTTAGAAAGTATTTGTTTACATTGATTTGACGTATGCAAAGGAGGGCGCGCGTTATCAAGATCGCCATCCCCCGCATTATCCTCTAAGCGAGACGTGTTGCTCGCAAAATTTTGTGCCCGCCACCACGGCGCTACCGTAGAACAGTATTGAACCGATAACTTTTTATAAGCCATCCACCCACGTTAGGGTCGATTCCCCAAATGGGCCGCATGGCCCAACCATACATAACTCTGTTCGCGCTATTTAGAATGTTAGCCCTCAAGAGTAGTCTGCTGTTCAGGATCAGGCCCAATAACTAGCGCTTGCAGATAGTGACTCCGTCCAGCCTGGGTAGCGTAAACGAGGGATCTTGTACCGTCTTTGGAACAGCACCAGTTCCGTCTTAGTAGGATTCACGCTAAGGCAGCTCCGTTCAGAAGCCATGGTCCCAAGACGGGAGACAGAAAGCCTCCCTGAGGCGTACCCCGACTGAAGACGCGCGTGTCCTCCAGTATGGACGCAATCGTTCTGCGCATGAGCTAATTCGCAACAAATCTCCAACGAGCGCCTGGATCAACATTATTGAAGGCATCCTCCATGTCCATAAATGCAACGAGGGTGAAGGTCGCATGCTGCAGTGATGTCTGTATGTGGCCCACGAGCGAGTGAGAGCCGTCTCCACCGACCTACCTCTAGTATAGGCGGTGGGCAGCAGGGAGCTGTCGATGCACATCATGATTTGGATATCAAGCAGCCTCTGGAATCTTCAAAAGAAAAGAGAGATTTATGGGACTGTAATCCCCCGCCTTACTCCATTTGGGATGAATATTACGACATTTCTCGTTCACCGGTCTGGGATATGGGACCAGTCCAGACATGCCCCGTATGTGGCCAGTACCCACGGGATGTGAAGATCCACATTATGCTGTAGATCCGCCGGAAAGATGCCGTCCGGTCCAGGAGTCTTGAACGGTTGGAAGCACCCAATCGCACGTTTCCTGTCCGCCGATAGCACCACAGATGTTTGATCCAGAACGGGTGGCGCAGCCACACCATCACCCAACGGCTCGCTGCCCGTAAAGTGGGTGTCCATAAGAACCCCCAGCGATTCCCGGCAGGTAATGGACCAGTTACCCTTCATCCCCCTCACGATGTAATATAAATGTATAGCGTACGGCGGTCTTATTTTAATTGTATTTTTATTTATTATGTATCTTTTCGAACTGTGCTCAAATAACCTTTTGGAATTCTTAATTTTTCTACGATATTCTTACAAGACATTCCTATTGGATTTTCTATGCTTAGTAGATTTTTTAGAAACCAGAACACTTCTCCAGTTAAATGTTTATTTTGTAATTCAAAAACTGCATTTAAAATATTTGCTAAATCTGTTTGCATATTTGTCAATATTTGTTCCAGTAATTTTGCATAACAAGCAGAATGGCAAACTATAAGGTTTCCCAAAACACGAAATGAATAAAGAATTCTCAACCTCTGCTCATTCATTGTAAATTCATTGGTATTACTAATATTTCTTAAAGAGAAATTTATTAAGTAGTATAGTTGAGAAGGCATGAACGAATTTACTAGTGCTGGCTGCGAGAATAATGAGTGAAAAATTATTTGTAAATGATATTCACCAGCTAAACTGTCGGGATTTTTTTCAATAAAATATTTTAAAATGTATTCACGATCATCATTTCTTAATAGTAGATCCGATTTTAACGCTATTAATTCTAGACATACAGCAGAGTCTTCACGGAAATCTGAAAATTTATCTGCAACTTTGTCATGAATATAGAATTTCCATAGATGGGGCAACAACTTCATTTGCATCAATGTTAAAGCGCCTTTTAAACTTGTGGCCAGAATATTTGCAATTGTCCACAAACACATCCGTAATAATTGGTTTTCCGCAGTGTGTAGGTATGTGATAAGATAACTGCCAGCTAAACCTGAAATTTTATCACAAACAGCAGCTTGCCCTAAAGATAAATTACACAAGCACTCTGCCGATCCAAGCTGGCGTTCAGAGTTTTGGCCAGTAAACTCTTTAATCAAAACTTGCATTGCACCTGGTATTTTAGTAAATGTTTCTATGTTTTTCTCTTCCTGCAAAAATGCATGTGACAACCTATACATATCATCGTTTGTCGCATGTTTTCGACGCTTTATACGTGCCGCGAGACCACTGACATCTTTTTCTGTTAAATTATCCAATTCCTGTATTTGTGCTTTTATCTCCCCAATACCAAAACGTACAGCATCAAAAGAGCCTTCACGCAGGTGATAGCGGTGTAATTTAGTATAAGCACGTATTTTTTGGCTAAGTTTAAGAGTTGGCGTTGTTATTTGCAATGACTGCTCCATCGTTCACTGGAATATTCAACTGTTTTTACGAATAATACAGAAATGGATTTATTTCATTGAAATTCGATTGCAGAAAAAAAATCAAACAAGAAGACTTAAAAGTCTGTTGATTGAGAAATTTATAGCGTAGGCTAATACCACCGATGGAGAAATGCCTGCAAGAAAACGTATTTTTTTTTAAATAGGTTGGTGGAAATCAATTTATCTATTTACGTTAAGTACTTTCCAATTGGTTAAAAGATAATCCACATTTTTTGCTGAAATAACTAACCAAACTACAAGAAAATTGTGATTTTTGCAACAATTTTGAGCACGAAAAATACAAAATTTTTTTAAACATAATGAACAAAGCAATGTATAATATTAGTTGTGTTTTTTTACATTTCTGGTAAAGATTGATAAAATGAGAGTAAACTATAATTTAATAATAATATTTATATAATTATATAAAAGTAGAGAGTAAAATTTTTAATTTTCTGTACAAAGTTGCACGAACTTTTTCTTTGGGTAAGTTCGGTCTAGAATTAAATTATTGGCTGTTTTTTATTTATATATGAACTAAGAAATTAATCAGAAAATTTGCAAAGAAACGACAAAAGTTTTTAATTTAAAAGAGATTTTTTAAATAAATTTCAAAATGTAAGTACATATATTTGTGCATATTTATCATTTTATTTAATAAAAAGTGGCTTTTACTTCTTTTCAGTTTATTTTCATTCACATTTTACAGCTGATGCAACTGTTTTGCTTTTAAAATATTATGCATTTGAAGCGTTTAAATTGGGAAAATAAAATTTATTTGAGTAAGCAGCACTAGTATTTCAAGATGTTCAATTGTGCTTTTTGGGTTCCTGCAATTTTGGCCAACTTTGTCAACTTTTTTGACAGTTGAAAAATTTGGTGTCATCAATTCACCTAAATTCAATGCTTTTTATAAATTTATGAACCGATGGCCACATAATCTCTTCAAAAACAGATGACCGTGTTGCTAGTCTACAGCAGAAATATTTGGAGCACAGAGGTCTATGATTTGGAGCATAGGCTAATAATATAGGCATCTGTAATTTCGAAAATTAATGAATAATAAAAGTTGAAATAAAATGTCAGGTCCTATTCTACAAAAGATATTCTTATCATGTGTAAAGGCAGAGCAACCTCTCTTAAGTATATTTTTGCTAAATGTCACAAGAATATGTTATTTATAAATCGACTTTTTCAGCTGCTATACGTAACGCCAGCAAGAAAACTGGCACGAGTACATCCAATAAAGGTAATTCAAGAGCAAAGCATCGTGGTTGGCGGGTACAAGATGGTCATTACGTTTCGCAAGGAACCATTTTGGCTACACAATTCACATGCAGATTTCATCCGGGCTTGAATGTTAGTATTATACCATGGATTATTTCAAGTTAAATCGATGTTTAATCATGTTAAATTTGTTTAGGTTGGTTTCGGCCGCAATGGTACCTTGTTTGCGATGGACCATGGTAGAGTATACGTCACGTGTGAACTTGCGGATCCCAATTGGGATCATACATGGATACAGCGCAACTATGCTGGACGTGAGGATCAATTTATGTACAAAAAATTCTTCAATGTTATACCAGAAAAACAACATCAACGTTTTCGTTTAATTGATGAAATTTAATTTTGTAAAGACTGAAAATTTATTTTGTTCTAAATGAAATCCAAATCAGGCTAAACTTCGTATTTTATTTTATTATTTAATTTCTTTTTCTAAGGCTACGATTTAATATTCTTAAATACCTTATGATATTATCATAAAGTTTTTTTTTAAATAAACTCAATAAATTTCATTATTGAGGAGAAAAGCATATCCATATAATACTATTTTGCGAATGAGCTCAATGGATTTTTCCTAATTTCTGATTACAAACTTAAGATTCTTTTGTTAAAATCAAAGTGCCTCTTAGGTCCTTTCGGTCTACCTTGATATCCTCGAGAATTGTATGCGACTGCCTGGAAAGATTTCGGGAACCTTAACGACGTTACATTGGGCTGACTAGACTTTAGGGTTATGAGGGCAATGAGTACTCAGGGACTATCCCCTACATTGCACTGGAACTAGAGAGAGGGATAGGGTAGAGAATAGACAGGTGGTGAAAGTGCTAGGAAGATAGAGCTTAATTCTTGCACAACTGTGCAGTTGCGAGTTACTTATAAAGCAAAGTTGCGGCGTCTCTGAAGTTTTTTTTTTTTTACACATTCAGGTATTCATCCTATTATTTTTTTCCAAGAGAATTAGCGAAACCGCAGCAAAAAAGGCATTTTAAAAATAAAAATGATAAAATATGTTGATACAAATTTTATTTTGGTATTTTGTTTAAATATTTTACAAACATCACTCACATACACCTATGTTTACATATTTTACAGTTGTATTATTAGATTTTATACAGTTGAATTTAGAGAAGATATGTGGAAACGAAACAAATATGGAATATGAAATCGATCGAAATTCATCACACTACTGTCGATTTCAAAAGACGATTTACTTTTTAAATCGATCGATTTCTTTACTTCGCCGACGTTTTATTGCTCAAATACCGACGAAGGAGGGTACTGTATCACATAAAACTCAGAAAAAACTTTTCTGATTTGGCCTGGATGGGAATCGAACCTGGGTCTTTCTGGTTGCAGAGCAAAACGCTGCCTACTGGCATGATTATGTCGGGCAGCGTGAGGCCGAACGCAACCTGAACCCGAATATGGCAATCTCACATAGGGTGCTTTCGCTGAATAGAGCCATTTGATAGGGTACATCAGAGGCCATTGTGGCCTCACCGAGACCAATCAGGGCTGTCATAGAAAATACGTTGGTGTCATGAAATCCAATGTTATCGGTTTTTGTTTGAACTAGAAATAATGTCGGTTTTAGGTGTTTCAGGTTATTGGAAATAAACCAAGCAGCCGACTGCTGTCGGTTTTCATTTGCAATCATTTAATTTTATTAATTCCATCAGATATTTTGGTTAAAACATGTACATTTATTTACTTAAAGTAAATAAAAACTACATTTTTCATTTTGATTTTGTTTTTCAAGTTAATTTTTTTTTGAAAATTTAAGAAAATTTAGTTGATAAATTTGTAAAAAAAAAAGTATTTATCTCCATGTTTTTATCCTTAATATCGGTTAAACATAAAAATAAAAAATTTTTTATTGTTATAAATTTAATTTTAAACAACAATTTTTTATTTTCAATAAATTCGTTTCGCATATGCATTTTCACAAACAAATTCAAACAAAAATTGCATTAAAAGTTGTAAACAAAGGAACAAAACCGAAAAACAGCTGGTTCGAATATCGGCTTTATTTGCATTCGAAGATAACAAAACCGATACGTTTTCATGACACCAAATGAAGCCAATATCGGTTTGCAAAACCGACTTGGATGCTATGACAGCCGTGAGTGCTTGCATTTCTTAGGAGCCTTAGGATGAGGGTTTAATGTGATGGTCTTTGCGCAATATATCTTCTTGGTCGCGGTGTTTTCTGCCCGCAATAATAATAATAACATTAAAAATCGTGGGAGCGGTTTGAGAGAAAATAGCCGTTTCTGACTTTTCCCGTCCAACACAGGCTTTCGCACGGGTACACGCCTATATTTTTGGAAAGTAGACATTTTCTTTTACGAAATCTTTCTGTTTCCTCGGAAACTGCTCCGACGATTTCCAGCACGGTTCGACAGTGTCCACTTTCCAAAATTATAGGTGTGTACCTGCTGGTTAAATCTCAAATTGTTCACAGGAGCCAATTCTGCTGCACATGATAAGGTATTATTTATAATGGCCTTGTGACAATCAATGAATTTTTTCCACCAAAAAAGAGCAAGTTAATATTATCACCTAAGAATAAGCATTTTATAGTGCCAACAAGTCATTAATAAATATAATAAAAAGTAAGGAACGAAGAATGGAACCCTGCGGCACAACCCTAGGGCAATAGGAAATTGTAGAGTTCAGTTCCAACACCAACAAATCGTTTACGGCCACTAATGTAGCAATATAACTTACACGACGATGATGAGAAGCTCAATTTTTTTGCCATTTTATCAATCAAGAGACAATAGTTGATAGCGTCAAAATCAAGGTTCAGAAAGTACACACCCCAGTGAAATTTTTACTACATACATCTTCGATTTGAGACCAATGACAATGTAAGCAAGACCCATCCAATGTCTGTATACAATTTCTATTTACATTTACACAGCGATGGCCTAGGCTGTAAGATTTATCCAACACAATATACATTGTAAGCGAAGGTTGGATGGGTCCAACACAATATACATTGTAAGCGAATGTTGGATGGGTCCAACTATTATGGTGAATTCGGAGTGCAATAAGATGTATCTGAATGCCATTGATCTTGGAATGAATTTTAACTATTGCATAATTAAATTAGGAACTTCATTTTTTTCAATATTTTAATTTTTTATTGTTATATATATTAAATTAATTGTTATAATATGAGAAATAAAAAATAATTAATTAATTATAAAAGTTAAAGAAAATAATTGATAAAGTAATACATATGTATAAGTGTGAAATTTTGGCAAAACACTTTAATTAAAATTTCCAAACTTTTCAAGAGAACAAAAATAGAACAAAATGTTGAAAATTCAAATTATACTAAACGAAGCGTCTTTAAAATTTGTATTTATGACATGTAGATTATTTAGTTTTTCTACATTTTTCTATTGTACGAAAGTTTGCGGAAGTGCCTGGCTTTATGCACTTTGAAACAGTGTCTAATGTTTGTTTGGTAATCTTTTTCATTTGATCCTTCGCCCTTGGCAGCTTCTGAATTAAAGGATAGAGAATAAATAAATAACATTGTTTAGTATGACAATTTATTATAAATATAATATTGTGAATTTACCGAAAATGGCCATATTTAAAAGTTTAAAATCTTTAAATGCTTTCTTATTTTTCGTCCCGTCATAATTATACGCTAATATAATAGGCATGTCAAGAATTTTTTGAAAATTTTCTACAAGCCCACCAGGAGTGATTATAATTTTAATGAGACTAACCTGAAATAAAAAAGGAAAAATAATTAATGAAATTGGAATAATATGTTGATTTATTAGTTATCCTCACATATTTTTCGAAATCTGTTTCAATATTTTGCTCCAAAGCCGTCATATCTTCGTCAGATTTGATTGGGAAATTTGTCGTTTGGCGAACCGGAATATTTTTCTTAATAATTTCTTTTAATATGGCCAGTTCTTCAGAATGGGCTCCAGTATTTAATTTATTTTCTTCTCTATTTCGTCCAAGCGGTGGAAAAACTTCAGAGTCGGGTACGTTATAAAAATGTCCCATAATTGGCCACAAAGTTGTTCTAGAACTTTTGAAAAGGGGTAAACCATCTATTCCAATATCTAACAACAGTTCTTCTAATTGACCGGATACAATTTCGTTTTTCAGCGCAAGTACTCTACTTTTAATGCCAATATGATGATGTTTTCCAGGTGCAACAGTCCTTATGATCATATCATTGTTATTAATAAAACTGTTGACCGAAAGTGGGACGTCCAACCCTTCTGACCGAAGAATCTTTAACAAGTCGTTACAGCATGTTTTCCCCGGCAAGTATTTTTTATACCAATATGCTAATTTATTTTTCAATGGTTCTTCAGGAAACATTTCACAAACTGAAAATGACTCATTGAATCATTCTTGATTGTTTTCGAAATTGAAATCAGTAAGATTGTGCTCAGCATTTTCCATCGATGTAAATTCGGAATTTTGTTTCAAACGTTCACTTTCTATTTTCTTTAGTCTTCTTAAATTTCTTTTACTAAATCCACTCATTTTATTCTTTACAACAAATAAAAATACAAAACATACATACATACATATGTACATATATAAATTAACACATAAATAAAAATAAAACAGTCACTTACCTTTTTTAATTATTTTTATTTAATAATTTATAACAATATTACCACAAAAAATGCCGCTAACACTTCACTTTTAAAAACACTTATGAACTTGATACAAATTTTACTTTGGAATAATAATAATAATAAAAAAAAAGAAAGAATAACGGAAAAATTACTTCAGAAAAAAGAACAAAATTCATAATTAAAACGAAATGACGTCATTTTGTACAATATGATACATTACAAAGCAGATGGTAATGCGATGCAAAATTTTTATTTGTGTTTGTTTTAATCTTCATTTCTAATAAACATTTAACTTTACAATTGGATGGGAAAAAGACAAATCCGAATCAGATGCGAGTTGTAAGGGCTTAACTATTTTCGTTTTATTTTCCCTATTGACATAATATTATACAATCGGATGCTTTCAGTTTGTAATGAGTAACCGGACTGCTGGGACATCAAACATTCAGCGTACTGTTGAAAAGCAACCAACACATATTTTTATTTTCATAACATTTATGCGTGTTTCGTTTTAATATTCAATTTTGTACACGAACGTAAGAAGTTCACGTACTGTCCGATTATAACACACTTCAAACACACAGGTTCGAGTGTACGAATATTTTAAATTCGTGTACGTTCGCGATAATAAAGTACATGTACGATAGACAGATTCAATTTTGCCTATACATTATGTACTGTACGTGTACGGCAAGAAAAGTACATGAACGAAAATGTTTGTGTACGGAAAAAGTACATGAATGTTAATAATACGTACATTTATGTACGAACATTTTTTGAAAAATCTGATAAACGTAAATGAAAACAACAGCAATTATTTCAAAAATTTTTAGTTTTAAAATGAAAATATGTATATAATTCATTGGCAGCAACAAAGAAAAAAATATATGTTAATATATATATACATATATATATATATATATATATATATATATATATATATATATATATATATATATATATATATATCTCAGGATTGTATTTAGATCCTCGCTTTAATTTTCAAGGAACTCCATTATTAACCAAGGAACAAAAACAAACTGCAGTGGTAGGTTTTAATTTTAACTTAAAAAAAAATAATAATAATATACATAATTTTTTTAGGACCACTTAATTAAGACTTATGAAATGCTTAATCATATATCGCACTCGTCATCTCCACAAGACGAAAATGCCAATACTTCATTTTCAGAATATCCATTAGATATTACTCCAAGTACATTAAATACCGTACACTCTAAGCTAGCACAACACATAAATATACTCGTAAATACAGCAAATTTAAATCCAATAAATCAAAATTATCACATAAAAACAGAACTACTTGCTATATGTAAAAAACAAATGGAGCCGTTAGAAATTAACGTATTGGAGTACTGGAAAAAAATATCACAGTATAATTTAAAACTAAGTAAGCTTGACGAAGTGGTACTTGCTGTACCTGCAACACAAGTTTCTGTAGAACGTGCGTTTAGTGCACTTGCTACTGTCTTGACCAAGTTAAGGTCTAAGCTCTCAAAGAAGTCAATTTCAAACATTTTAATTACAAAATTAAATTTTGACTTGCTTGACTGCTCAGCTCTTAAAATAGAAAAAACTGAATAACAGTTTAATTTTATTTTTTTAATATATATTTTTTCCTTTGTTGCTGCCAATGAATTATATACATACATATTTTCATTTTAAAAATAAAAACTTTTGAAATAATTGCTGTTGTTTTCATTTACGTTTATCAGATTTTTCAAAAAATGTTCGTACATAAATGTACGTATTATTAACATTCATGTACTTTTTCCGTACACAAACATTTTCGTTCATGTACTTTTCTCGCCGTACACGTACAGTACATAATGTATAGGCAAAATTGAATCTGTCTATCGTACATGTACTTTATTATCGCAAACGTACACGAATTTAAAATATTCGTACACTCGAACCTGTGTGTTTTGAAGTGTGTTATAATCGGACAGTACGAGAACTTCTTAAGTTCGTGTACAAAATTGAATATTAAAACGAAACACACATAAATGTTATGAAAATAAAAATATGTGTTGGTTGCTTTGATCTGTGTTCGTTTACATTTATGTACGAGATTTTTATACGGTGTGTGTACTTTTCTTAACTCTGGTCAAAATCCTTACTCAGATCTAGCGAAACCAAACTGGACAACCTACCACAATTTATGTTTAAGCGAGTATTAAGATTATTCGAATTATTAAAGATTTCTAGACAAACTGTCTGAGACACTTATTGGTCTGTAATTACTTAGTGAACTATTTTTATCTTTCTTTCTAATGGGAACTCTTCTGGAGATTTTTCAAGGAGAGTTGGATATAAAGATGTTGTTAATTTGAGATGAAACACACGTTTTGTTTGCAGAATTAATTATCTGTATTAGCAATAAAATAATAAGTAAAAAGTGTCTTGCTAAATGTACGTATGATAAGCTCGAACGTCAAAACCAAAGTTGATACGATGCTGCTCATTCATACGTTCATTTTCAAAATTGTTGAGTTACTAGAAATGAGAGTTGTAAATATTTAGAGTTGCTAGCAAAGGACAGTAGTCTGTACCCAACAGAAGATGTCAAAAAACCTGAGTTAATAACGTGAAGCAGGTAATCCTCAATAAGAAGATATATAATTTTTATAAATGCTTGTGGTAGCTTTGACTTAATTCTAGAAGTAGCAAAAGCGAGTTCGTTCTTATCAACATATCTAAAGCCAATACCTGTTTCCAAGAACCCTTCAAAGTCCGCAAGGAAATTATCCGAATGAACGTACAATGATATGAAGTTATTTAAGTTGTCGGGTAATGAGTAATGTGCGTACGATTATTTAGAGTCCTCCACAATTTCCAAAGGTGGGAATTCCAGTAGCTAATCCTCAGTTTTCTTTGAAAGTATTGCTCCTTATTCCTATATTTGCAATATGTTGGCCAATTTGTTTTACTTATATCCTCTCTTTAGACCTTAAATGCTAACGTAATCATGTTCATAGCAACCCTCATACTAGGCGAGAATTCAGTAATTGGTAAAAAAGGTCCGATTTGTTCGTCAACATCGCTGGTTTATAATAGATCATTCCAGTTACATATGTAACAATAAAATAACACGATTGCCTTCCCAATTAATGTTTGAATGATTTTTTTCCGAAATGAAAATGCAAAAATTTAAAGGAACTTCCATAAAGTTTTATTTAAGTTTTCTTTTAACTAAAAAATACGATATAACATAAGTAACACTAGTTTTTTAATGGGGATAAACTTATTACTTCTTCATTGTTGTTTTTTTATATAAAATTAATATAACATATTTTAATGATCTAACACAAAAACTAAAATTAAAAATGTTTTTTCTCGTTATTATTTAACTTATAAATAATTATTTTAGAATACAATAGCAATTTTTTTTCGAATTTTAACTAATATAAATTGGTATTTGATAATTATAACAGTAAGCATAACAATTCGCTTTTCTTTTCATTTATATGTTAAATCTATAAATAAATATAAAAAAATATAAATCACAAAATATACAAAATCATTTAAGACAATAAAAATTTAGGATTATCAGGTGTGTCACATAAACCAAATTAGTACGAAAGTGAAAACGTTTCTGCTTTCTCCAGAAAAATTAAAATGCGAAAAAAATTTCGTCTTAAATTCATTTCAAAATAGTAAGGTGGAATTGTTAATTTGAAAGCACTTCCATAAAAGAAGCGTTGAAAAAATATTTCAAATGGTAAATAATCCTTTTGTTTTTTAAGTTCTGTCTAAAAAAATATGCAAAACCAATTTTAATAGTGAATTTTATATATTTTTTAAAGTTATGAAAATCCACAAGAAAAAATGTGAAAATATAGAAAAAAAGCATTGCCATTTTTTCTATTACCTATCGGAACTGCAACTATTGATGCTTGACAATTTCTTAAGAATAAAATTTAATTTCAAGCAAGTTTTTTTATTTATTTTCAAAATACCCGCTATTACTTCCATATTTTTCACCTTTTTGTTTACTGTTATTTATTCAGTGTACAAAGCAGCTATTATTTAACAGAGATGCCATATTTAGTAATAAAAAACAATGTTTTAATTTTTTCGTAATTATGAAAACGTATGAAAGCTGAATAACCAAAACAAAAACACTACGATTTGAAAAATATATAAATTTTCACTTTCAAAAATTTTCTGTGACTGACTCACCTGTATAATAACTATTACATACATACATATATTCATAAAACAATTTTAGATTAATGAAGGTTTTTACAAAAAATTTATTTTATAAACCATAAATAAAACAAATATACTTTAATAAATATTATGAATAAGGACATATCAGTCAAAATAATAGATATTGCCATGGGCATCGTTTTCCTATTACATTTAATTATAATTCCTAGGAAGGATGCTTAAAATCATAATAACAAAACAATCGAAGATTAAACAACTGGAAACATGAAAATTTATTTATTGTGTTAGTTGTAACTTCGTGTCGCCGTTTAAGAATTCTACTACTTTAGTTCGTTGAAAACAAAATTTTGTAGTAGAGGGTGGTGCAAAAGTCATGTTATAATTTGAATTGGCTGCCGTTTTTGCAGATGGCGCCAAATGTCACTGTGATTTTACAATTATATATAGAGAATTAGATTTAAAGTCTTATTCTGTTCATTTTGGTGCAAGAAAGCAATGATTTTTTATAAAAAAAAAAAATGAGCGACGAATCCCAGTTTCATACACAGAGCGCACTGAATTCACATGAAATGCATCAAAAGTCACTCCATGAGTGATGTTTGGTGCGTCATTTGAAAAGACAAAGTGAAAAACCAACCGTAATTGGTGAGTGTTACAGGCAGATCCCAAACGAGTTTTTTTTATTTGTTTTGTTTTTATATCACAAGTTGTTGCTTGCTCAACGTTGAGGAGCACAATTTTGCCGTTTTCAACTGGAGATCTAACAGCACCAAACTTCTTCTTTTGGAGCACTGCAAATCCTGAAAATCTAACATTGCAGAAGAAATCGCCTTATTGGAGGCTGGTGTTTATTGCGTAATAATTCGAGCGCAATTATGCATCTAGGTATTTGAGCGATATAATTTTTTCCAATTAATGTCATCAGTTGTACAGTTCATTTACAAGAAATTGACAGCCAGTTTATTATGATGACATTGCTTTTGCGCCACCTTCTGCATGGGTTGCAAGCAATACGTTGGCTTGACTGTTGCTTCAATATGTTGCTCCAACGATAACCGGTGTATACGTAGCTGTCAGCATTATGGGCTCTAATGAAGCATCCGTAACCACTTCTATGTATATAAGAAACACATTTTAGATTTAAAATTATTAAACAGTTTCTAAATACCGAACTTTATACATATAACACAGTTCTTAAATAAATATGTAGGTTTATTTATAATTTTAAATAAAAGTATTTATTACAAACGTGTAAGATGAATTTAGAACTTATTATATTTCTTTCAATGTTCATACTAAACAGGCTTATATTCCAATACTTTAAGTAACAAGATTTCTTAGCGAAATATTTAAACTAATTCGTGTGTTTTCAATTTAATTCAGCTAATGCTTACGTAAAAAAATAAAAAAGGTTTGTGCTTTTTAATTTAAAAAACCATATTAATATAAATTTCGTTGGTATGTTTCTAATATACAGTATTTATTTATTTATAATTTTTCCTTTTTCTTGAGAAAGCAATTTTTTTTTAATTTCAATTATTTTATACATTTGAAGCTGCATAGCAACTTTTACGTGTTCATACAATCGTTTCAAACTACAACTAAGAATTAGCGTTCATAATCTACTAATTGTACAAACATATGCATGTATGGATGTAAATGGATTGTAATTAATTAAGACCAAAAATAGTGCATTGTTATTACTATTATTGTTTTCAAATTGAATATTTCATTAAAGTTTTGTAAATATTTCTTTCAAATAAGTCTTCTTCTACATAACAATTAACGCTATTACGGACCGACAAACTTTTTAAGTTTTATTTTCAATAGTTTTTTAATTTTGTTAATCCTAGCTGTACAATAACAAAATAAATTACATACATATCTTAAAAATCATAAAACTCATTACTTTTATTATTGAAACGTCGAGTTAAGACGTAAACCACAGCTTCATAAGTTGCCATCATTATAGCAGTATTTGGTATTTGTCGAACAAGTTGTGTGCACAAGCCTCTGCAAAGAAGACAAATAATTTTATAAATATTCAAATATGTACGTACATATCTACATATGGGATATTCACAAGGTAGTTATAAATTCATATATTTGAAAATAACACGAAAAAATATGACTGCTGTGAGCAACCTGTCATAATTTATTGAGCTTTTTCAAAAGTTTTCTGCTGTTTTCAACAATTTTGTGTGCCAAAGGAACAATTTTATAATTTTAATTAAAAATGGAATTATTACCAGATTTAAATGGAAGCTCTTATTTGCTATATTAAAAAAGACGAATTATTTTAGTTTCTTCGCTTGTTTTTCTAATTTTTATATCAAACATTAAAAGCGTTTTTTTTCGTAACAGCTGTATGAATTTTTTGAAATAGCACTCTAATTATGTCGGGTTGTTCATAACAGTGTTATTATGACATTATGACTGTCTTGTTAATACCCCAATAGTATATTTATCAACTAGAGTTATAAGATTAGGTGTCTTTTTCTGCATGTTTGTTATACATAACGTAAATGTCAAAATTTGTTTTCATTTTATGCGCGCCAATAGGTCCATTCGTTTACTTTCCCAGTATTTGAGTAAATTTATTTAATTTAAAAATGTCTCAAACAGCAAAAAGTAAACAAATAGAAAAATTGCCAACATTTGTAGATTATTCAAAACAACTGATCACTCACTAAAAACCATAGTGTTATAAAAATATGATCTGTTTTTGTAATCATAAATTTTGAAATTGGCTTAAATCTAGTTTACGGACGCTTCTCTAAATGGAGAAAATTAGGTGGGCTAATAGAAAATTAAAAATAAGAAGAAAATATAAACTGAAAAAAGCCCGGCAACGCCTAGTTTTCGAGTTATGGACCTACAATATTTTCATATAGAAATGCAAATCTTTACTACATTTTGGAACGCAAATGGCCTATATTGGTATCATTTGAAAGGTTTTAAAGATATATCGCTATGTATATATGTATATTATTTAAAAATTCTTAACTTCTTAAGGGCCGGCGATAAATTTGTGAAATTAAGTTTTTTTTTATAATTTTAAGCTTTTGTAAGCGAAGCCGGTGTTCGTTATACCATAGAGAAAAAAATTGTTGCAGCAGGCTATGCAAAGAAGCTTTTGTTAGCGAAGCCAGAGTTTGTTATACCTTAGAAGAGAAAATCGGTCATATTGTAAACCCTGCTGAGGGCAACCATAGGATAATATCGGTCTAACCACGGCAGTGTATGTCCAGAGGGCGATCTTAGACTTAGGACCCATCCACCTTCCGAACCTATTCTTACGGCGTATAAGGCTACAAAAGCCTTCCTTAGACGCTCCTCAATGTGCTCCCTATAGTTTAGCCTGGAATTTAGGATCACCCTAAATACCTAACACTCGTCGATTGATGGGGAACCTGCCATCCAAGGCGAGGAAGTCTGAAAGCAGCGGTACATCGTGGTGAAGAATACCAGCTCAGAATTGCTCGGATAGACCCTGAGACCGCACTCGTCCGCCCATCCGGCAAGCTTGGGTAGTGTCCCTCCCAAGACCTCACTGAACGAGGAAAAAGTTCCAACACCAGTAGAGGCACGTCATCGGCATAAGACGATAAACATTAAAAAAAAATTTTTTTTAATTTTCTTGAAAAAAAGAGTTTGTTCTCAAAACATTCTGAATATCTGATATGGTACATGTGTTCAAATTGACTATGAAACTTTAGACCACACAAAAAAAATTAGATATTGTTGACCTGTTGTTGTAATTTAAGCGCCGCACAGAGGGTTAGAAAAGCCTGTTTTCTTGGATTAATTAAAAAAAAAAATTTCAAGTATCGTCAAAATTTTTTTTCCCGGTTAGAGTATATAAAATTCTACATCACTTGTCGTTAAAATAAATGTCAAAAGTGCTCTGGTGTTTTTGTAGTGAAAATCAAAGTCAAACTTTATAGAAATTTTTGTGCAAAAAAGGCTGAAAAAAGTGAAAACTTTCCCGTTGAAAATTTTATTTAGTTTAAAAGGCATTGCAAAAGTTAACAATTTTTCAATGGAACCATCAAGTTCAGGTTATTTTGCAAATACTTCGTTAACATTTGTGTATCAAATTGTGTGTGGAAGTGTTTTAGATTTATTTATATTGGAAATGCCAAAAAAATTAGCATTTTTATATTTTAAATGGATATATAGTTATTATTTGTCCACATTCGTGTCATAATTTTTAGTTTATATTAAAGAGGACATAAATCTGTATTATATTGCAAAACTTTACGTTGCCTTTTTCTGCCTTTTAGAAGCTATGCATTGTTTAATACAAGTGTTGCAGCAGTCAAATTAGCTAAAAATCACATTGATCTCGCGAATGCTGCTGTTGTTGTGTGGTGTTGTTTTTCATGTTACTTTTTTCTATTTATTTGTGCTCTTCTTTTCAGTATATTAGTCCCCGTCCATATTGTGAAGCATATGCTGCAAAAGTTTTTTGAATTCTCTTTTGAAAGTGCAGCAGTGTCCATACATGAATCTTTTGCTTCATGTTTAGTATTTTTTATTCCTCCCTTCTATCTTCTTTTTTGAATTTTTTTTACATTTCTCAAACCGAATGTAAATATAAAATAACTACCTTGTGATAGGTGTGAATATTTTTTTTTGGATACACATTTGAAGCACAAGGTATAATTTGAAGCAAAATGGACGCTAAGAAGAAAAATTATATAATAATTTTTATATAATTTTACATTTTTTTTTTAAATTTTTGATTATATTTCACAAATAATTAACAATAAAACAGGGTAGCTATTATTATGATAGAAGTTAACAGTATACCAAACGAAAAGAAATAAAATTAAACGTCAAATACACCTCATCTCAAAAGATGCAAATAAGAAATTCAACAAAAACTGCATGTACATTAAACAGCGTACATACTTCCACTCCTCTTCCCCTTCTCATCCACAAACTCAAAAGTTTTGCAGCATATGCTTCACAGTATGGACGAGGACTTAATAATATTTTTTGTTTCAATATTTTGTTTTTGTTTATTTGAATAATATTCTTTGTTTTGACAAATAGTGATCGTGTTGTGTAGTTTCAAGTAATCGGGTAAAAGGGATTTTTGAAATTTTTTTTTGTATTAGCATTATTTTTTTTTATAGAAACAAGTTCGAACATTGTTTTTATACTCGTCGAAGCTTATTTGATATTATGATGAATTCAAGCGCTCAAACAATGAATGACAAGATGAAATTTTTAGCTGAAGAAATCAAAAAACCCACCAACTGCTCTGAGGATAATATGTGTGATTTTAATAAAAGAATTGATAATTTTCCTTTATGAATTTAAATCTAGGTGGACTAGAGCGCATAGAATGGAAATGAGGTTTATTACTCAAAATAAAATCTGGTTGGAATCCTCTATTGGTTTTACTCTTGCCCTGACTGCAAAACGTGGTCGAAAAGAAATTAGTTTTACAGACTCCAGTGGTTGGAGTAAATATAAAAAAACAAAGATTTTAAGAGACACCATATCATTGCCAGAGTTACTTTATGCTTCACAGGTTAAATTACAAAGCGCAGGTTATGTCGAGGAATCAAAAGTGTTGCAAGGGCATAAATTAAAAAAAAAAGTTGATACAACCACTTCTCACCTTGAAAATATCGAATACAAAAGCTTTGGCTGTTTTTGTAGAAGCTAAACTAACACGAAATCAATACAATGTTGTTAGACAAGCTGCTCCTCAATTATTTCCCTCCTACAACAATATTCAAACTGAAAAAGAAAAAACTTACACAGAATCGACCAGCTTTAAAATAAGCGAGACCTCCGTTGAAGTAACTTTACAAGGTCTTCTTAATCACACAGCGGAGCGACTAATAGAACTTCAAGAAACTGTTATGGACTCATTAGGTATTACGAACTCGAATGTAGTATTATATTCAAAATGGGGCTTTGATGGAAGCTTTGGCCATAGCTCATACTAACAAGCCTTTCATGTATCTGATACTCGTGATTCATCAGTTTTTTAACCACAATTGTACCACTTAGGCTTATGTTTGAGGAGAAGGTAATTTGGCAAAATCCACGGTCGTCTTCACCTAGATTTTGCAGACCCTTGAAAATTGAATTTACCAAAGAAACCGCATATATGTCAATTAGTGAAAAAAAAAAATTGAAGAGGAAATACAGAATTTAACCTGTTCAACTGTCACGATTGGTGAGAAAGTTGTACATGTTTTCCACAAATTCATTTTGGCAATGGTAGATGGAAAAGTTTGCAATGCCTTAACAGAAACCACATCAACACAAAAGTGTTACTTATGTAGCGCTACAAGTAAGGATTTTAATAATATAGAAGCCATGATCCAAAGATCTGTACATGTAGACAATTTAAGATTTGGCCTTTCCATTCTTCATGGCTGGATTAGATTTTTTTAATGTCTTTTGCACGTGGCATATAAAATACCTTTAAAAAAGTGGCAGGCTAGAACTGATTCTGAAAAAAGAACAGTAGCTGAAACAAAAAAAGAAATTCAGAAAAAATTTAAAGAGAATATGGGATTAATAGTTGACCAACCCAAAACACGAATGATGGGAATACGGCAAGACGTTTTTTTCAAAACGCTGAAAAATCTGCCGAAATAACAAAAATAGATGTTAATTTAATAAAAAAAATGCACGTGTTGCTTATTGCTGTATCCAGTGGCCATGAAATTAATAATGAAAAATTTAAAATATATGCACACAATACAGGACGACTTTTTGTTGAAACGTATCCTTGGTACAATATGCCTCCCACTTTGCACAAGTATTTTATTCACGGACCCGAAATTGTGTCAAATGCCATTTTACCAATTGGGCAGTTATCAGAAGAAGCGCAAGAAGCTCGAAAAAAAGATTTTAAAAAATATAGGGAGTTTCATTCACGAAAGTGCAGTCGCGAAAAATCAAACCAAGACATTTTTAATATGTTTTCGATAACCTCTGACCCAATTATTTCAAGCATGCGAAAATTGCCTACAAAGAAGGTTCAAAGCTTGCCAGAGGAGGCAACTGATTTAATTGTACCTGCAGCTCCGAACAAGAACCATTTCAGTGATGTTGAAGTTGCTTATGATGATGATGATGATGTTGATGATGATGATGATGATGATGATGATGTTGATGATTAACTTCAAGATGTATAAAATGTAATGTTTAAGTTCTCATACTGTACTCCTTGCACTATATACCTACACTGATATTTGGCATTATTTAATCAAATTATACTCAAATATACTTTGAAAACATTTTTTTTACTTATTTTAATGGTATTAACTGATAAATAAAGAAAAATTATCCGAACATAGCTTCCCTGATTTGATCCAAGAAAACATGCTATTCTAACCCACTGTGCGCCGAAAGCATTTTTAATATTTTGCAAAACATAAAGAACAACATAAAAACAAACAAATATTTTGCAAAAAAAAGAAAACAATGTAAGTTAAAAGAAAACGTTTCTCCTGTAAAATTTGTTTTTTTGCGTTTATCGCTTTTTCGCGGTTATGTACATATACATACATATATGTATGTATGTGTGTTTTCTTAACGAATAACAATCATTATAAAAATGTACTTATTCAACGTACCTATATAAACCAGCTCTACCCTCTTCTTTCCATACCATATGTAATGTTTGCCAAAATTTATTATATTTATTGCCCTCTTCACGTAACCGCGTCCTTGCAACTTCGTGTGGGTATGCTATACAAGAGGCGACAGTCTTAGATATGGCACCAGCCATCATAAATTCAATAAAATCTCTTGAGCTTTTCGAAGTATCCAGATGATGTTTGTTTTGTCGGAGATTTTGTCGTTCAATCTGTATGTGTATGTGGAGTATGTACATAATTATGAAAAGTATAATTGTATAACTTACCAATTTTGATTTGATAAATTCATAAATAACAAAATGTATCATTGTTTCACAGATGCCAAAATAGCTGGCGGTTATACCTTTGTAAAAACCAACGATACCACTCTGGCTATAAACACGTTTTATACATTGCCTAACAGTCATTTGAACTTTTGAATTGTAGTCCAATTGTAAACGTGTTTTAACAAACCAAATTGGATTTGTTATGGAAGAGGCAACGAAACCAGCACTAGCTGCACTAACAATATGAACTTGCGGTGAATCAGGTTGTATTAATCTGATACAATAAGAAAAGAGAACAAAATGTCAAAAAGAAATGGCAGAGAATATAATGCAGAATATTAAATTGTAAATAGTGCTATCTTGAGACATTACTGGCTGTTGTCTGTCGTCTACTTACCCTAAATTATTGAGGAAATTTTTGGTTTGTGAATATGTGCAAAAGTATATGGCACGCGATGGTGCAACACCAACGAGATTCGGTCCAAGACCTTTAAACAACGCTTTTGGTCCTTCATTTTGTACTATGTGCCTGAAAACGTAAAGTGAAATAGTTATTTAATTTTTTTGTGTTTGATGTTTTCAAAAAGCTACTCTGCTGATGTTTATTTTTTTAACTAAACGAAAACAGGAGTTGATCGATGTTTTTGCTAAGATCGGAGAAATGCAACGAGTAGTGAATTTTTGATTATACGCGATATGAATTTTTATTGTTCAATAACAAGGAATGATTGAATATGGGCGAATAATCACTACGTAAAATCATATCAAATCTATACGAATAATCGCCCAAAGCAGAAAAATCATGATACGGCCAAATATTGTTTTAAAAAAAGTTAGACGATCGATCACTGACTTTGGGTGATTTAACATTTTAAAATATTTGGGGTTTTGTTCATAATGGCCTAATGCTCAATTTTAAAGAAATGTAAAATTTGGAATTTGTGTGTGCGGCTGTACGAATAAACGCCCAAAACACACAAACGATGAATCGCCCAAAATTGTTGAGTGAAAAATCACAGTGAAGAAAACACCCAAAAAGCAGTAATCAATCATTAAGTGTTTTGTGAACTGAATTTGCCTAATTTTACTCGGTTTGAAGTGTACTATTCTATATTCTAGAAAATAAATGATGAAACACATTTTTTTCTCTTCTAAATATGTATATGAAGTTATAAATTTACCATCTTAAACTTATAATAGTTATTTTCGTTACATAATTTTTGTTTCCATTATCCAAAGAACAGAATTGTAAATTAACTGACACATACACAATAATGGAAACAAAAATTATGTAACGAAAAGGACTATTGTAATTTTAAGATGGTAAAGTTATAACTTCATATAGAAGAGAAAAAAAACGGGGATATATTTCTCATATTCTATTTATAAAAAAATAATAAATATATAAATCTAATAATTTACATCTACTGACAACCACACACAGTGGACAAAAGTACGAAGAATGCTGATGATGAAAGTGTAGCAATTTCCGCAAATGGCATGCTGTTCCGTTCTGCTAGTGTATTTGTCAGTGTAATTTACAATTTTGTTCTTTGGATTTAGTTTGATTTTTTGTATATAGCTATCGCATGTAATTCTCATTGCCTATAAAGGTATAAATTTTCAGTATTAGCCTAATGAAACATAATTACCAATTCTTTTTTATTTAAGTACTAGCTTTTACCCGCGGCTTTGCTCCCGTTATTATCTCCATCGCTTAAAAAGTTTCGGAAAGCCATATCTTACCCCTACGTCGCCTTCTGGTTCTATTTAAAAAATATATGTATGTATACATATGTATGTATGTATTATATAACTCCGATTTTTATTTACCCACAAATATCAGGAAACAATTAGCTTATGCTATTCTATTGCCCCATATACGGTATTGCTTACCAATTGTTAGTGGAACGGTGGGTTACAATGTGAGACGACTCAATATGATATTTAACCGCATTGTTCGGTTTGTTTTTAAACTTAGAATATCGGACCATGTTTCTCGCTTTGCTATTCTGTTTCTCAATTGTTCTTTTACTGTTTTTATAAGAATTGAGGTTCTGGCTGCTTTAAATAATATTATATCTATGCAGTTACCATCATATTTGGTTGGCTTATTTTGTTTCTCTAGATCCACTAGAAACCCTTCGTTAATTATACCTAAAATTTCGAGTTCTTTGTTTGAAAGATTTTATTTTATAAGAGCATGTAGACTATGGAACACATTGCCTCCATCATTAAAAAGATTTAACTTGTCCAAAACAAAATTTAAAGGTCATCTTCTTGACTTTTACGAGAATTAATAATTAATTACTCACCCAAGTCTTCTAATATAAATTTAAATTTTACATATAGATTTTAAACAAATATAAAATTCTTGTTTTTTTTTATTTTTTTCCCCCTTTTGCAATAATTGTATTGGCTGAGATTCATTTCCAGCTAAAGGGATTATTTTATTTACTCTCCTATAATTTAATTACCTGATTTACTATTATATTTAAGAATATATATACTATTATTTTAGCTTACATTACTATTGTTATTTACATATACTACTTTAATCGTATATGGCCCTCGCGCTCTGTTAAATTGTTGAATTAATAAATATGAAATCTATTATAATTATACATCAATATAATATATTTATATATTTTTATTGATTATTATATCTTCATTACTACTGTAAACCATATTTTTAATCATATATGGCCCTATGGGCTCGATTAATAAGCAAACTAGTCCTAGTTTTTAAAAAAGTAATACCCTATAACGTTCCCGGAGTTGCATAATTACCAATGTGTCTTTTAAACTCAAACACATCCAAGTTTTAAAGTTCTTCAAAATCGGCTATGTACGAGGTCGGATCCATAAGTTCGTGACTTTTCCAACTTCCCTCGTAGTTATATGAAATGCAACACTGTTCCCATTATGAGCAAGTTTCGTCATTTACTTACGGACTTATTGATCCACCCTCGTAGTTTTGGAGAGGCCGAAATTTTCCCCCTATCGCCCTCTTGGTCCTACTTTTGAAAATCTACATTACCTACGAGCATTTTTAGATGCAAATCTATCTATGTTCCAAATTTTATTAAAATCGGTTTGAAAGTTTCGGAGGGGCATAAATTTCCCCCCTAGCGCCTTCCTGATCCTAGTTTTGAAAATGTATATTACCTATGGGCATTTTTAGATGCAGAAATATCTATGTTCTAAATTTCATTAACATCGGTTTGAACTTTTAGGAGGAGCAGATTTTCCCCCTTCCACCCTCCTGGTCCTAGTTTTAAAAAAAGTAATACCCTATAACCTTCCCGGAGTTGCACAGACTAAGTGCACCAAATTTCATAGTGATTGGTCCACAAATGGCGAAGTTAAACGAAGTTTATATTATAAAATCTGTTAAAACCATGTGAAAGGAGTAGCATAATTCAAAAAAGTAGGCGTAAAGGTGGGCGTGATTAAAAAAAAGTAGCCTATAATTCATTCAGAGTCCTAATTATATGGTGTGAAAATTTCAGGAAGATCGGTCCAGCGGTTTGGGCTCCTATAAGGTAGAAAAAAACACGCATTCAGATTTATATACATACTAGCTGACCCGGTCCGCGTTGCTGGCCCTAAGAAAACATTAGTGTAGTATTACCACACGATTTATTTATTTAAAATAAAAAAAGCAAAAAAAATAAATATATGTCATTGGTGGTGCAATATGAAAATTGGATTTTGACACGCCCCTCCGTCCGCAGACCGAAAATCAAAAATCAGACTTCAGTGTCACCCGCCTGAAGATTCCCTGAAAATTTCATCAAAATCGTTTTATCAAATCCTGTTTTATATATTCTCAATACATAGAAAGGCCAATTATAAATGTACAGTAGACCGTACCTGAAAAAAGGTGTTCCCCCTAATATTATTTTTGAACAGAAATTTAAAAAAGGACGATGGTAGGGGTCGCATTTTTAATCGTTTCTTTATATCTTTGGCATTTGCAGTCGGACCTTAAATAATAATATATCAATGTTTTTGTATCGAAAAACCCAATATTCTAGTTCCAGCACAATGCATCGCATGTGTAGGTCCAAGTGCTGAGTGCTGGTCGAAGATAAAAAAAAATACTCTGCATCAATGGCCATTGAAGTCTAGTCGCTCGTTCTAGTATTTATCGACCAGGTCTCTGTTTCCACCACCCTACTGTCAGAAAATTAAAGATCGCAAAAAGCCAATTTCTGCGTTGTATTATGGGGTCTACGGAACCCTTTTTTTATGCTGTAAGGTGGTACGGTCTAAGGTACAGGGTGGCTGAAAGCCACTACCAAAGAGAGCAATTGTAGTTTTAATAGTTTTCTTATGCTATACTGCAAAGCTTTAACATTCCATATGCACTTTTTTACTTTATCAAATTTATTTAAGAAAATTACAGCAAAATCAATCGATCTTATAATATATTTTTGGACACTATACATATGTATGCTCGAGTATGTACGTACAAGGTGGGCGAAAAGAAGTCTTCCGATGTTGTTTGGCTCTCATTTTTTTTCTAAATGAAAAACTTCGATTCTGTTTTCTGATTATGTTTATCTGAACCTTTAGAATTTTATTGGTCAAGTTGAGAAGATGATATCGCCCAAATGGGCGCCGTCACAATTGATTGCTATAAGGGCTCATTTTATGGCATTTTTCATAACTTCGGTAAGAACTTCGGCGAGAGATTCTCGCACTCGTTTCGACTGTTGTCCTTGAGGGCTTCCAGGGTCTCGGGCTTGTTCACGTAAACACGGGACTTCAAAAAACCCCACAAATGTCTGAAACGGTTAAATCGTGCGATCTTGCGGGCTAGTGCAAATCGGGCGCTCCGGGTCCTACCACTCTTGGCAGTCTCGTGTGGTCCCATACTCTTTAAGGTTGGTGGCCAAATGGCGCAGTGTTTGCGCAGTCGGAGTCGGTGTATCGCTCCATGGCTTGTTCACTTGTATTCTTAAATTATTGATGTATGCCCAATATCAACAAAATCAATAAAATTTATGTGCAAAACCTTCCAAATAAGATTGTCTATTTTTAAGTGGAGTACAGGTTTGAAAACAAAGTCCCTAAAAACTTGTCACACTACAATTATTTTCTAAATAATTTTGCAAAAATACCATTAATCCCCCAAGTTTGGAAATTTTTACAAAAAAATAAAAGATTATATTTAAGACACACAAACAAAAGGTTTTTATTAATAATTGAATCCAATCTTTGTTATTAACATTTGTTTTATATATAAGTGTCAAATACAGAAAAATATTATTTTTTTGATACGTTTGGAAAAAATTAGTTATAAAATTTGTTTACAATTAATTAGGTTTTTGTTTTATACTTATTTATTCGTACATTTACTGTATTAATTGTTTAAGTTCATTTGGATGAATGAGGGTATTTTTTCTATAATCTGCAACTGTTCGCATTATTATTTGCTTTTCTTCCTCATCACGTGACAACACTTGCTTAAATTCCTCCAAACCCTTTATCGCCCGTTTTGCAGTTCATTAACAACTTACTTACAATATCCAAGCCTGCATTGCAACCATTGTCGGTATGCCATTTTTCTAGATCTTTCTTTAAAAAATACGTTGCAATAGAAAATCTTTTGAAGAAATTTAAAGTCTTTTCTGTAACAAAATCGTCAATATTTTCACACATGAACTGGCTTATGTTAGGAGGGGAATGTTAAACCTTTTGATGTCAGTTTTATTGGGCTTTTGTAGCAGCCATCATAAATTTTCTTGATTTCATAGTTCAAAATGCCAAACCTACAGCCTCTGGTGATAAGTACCACAAATGGTTGCAAAATTTCTGTAATAATTTTTTACTTAAATTTTCATTCACCAGACCATAAACATATACATTTTTTAATAAAATTAAATCTTGATTAGGGGCTTCAGCAGTAATTGGCGCTTTTATCCAACCTTTTAAATATATTTTCACTATAAAAATACATATGTCTCTAACGTTATTCTTTTCAGAACCACTTAGAGTAAAGTGTTCTCTAAATAAAATCATTTTTAATGTATAAATGGCCTTAGACATCTAACGCGCATGGTGAAAGGCACCTGGCATTCGGAAAGTAAACTTTGGAACCGACTGTCCAAGGAAAACTAAAGCCAGCTGGAACCAGAAGTTCCTTGTAATCGTCCCAGGGCTGCCTTTCTTTTAGGGTACTGAAAGCAAACTCAACTGTATCTTTGATATTGCTTAGTATGTTTTTTACATGCACATCTTCCTTTCCACATTTAAGACTTTTTTTTTTATTTCTGCCCAGTCTTCTCTAAATTTGTTAAATATTTGTACACTGGGACCAGAAGATTTTTTGCATTTTCTCATCAAAAACGTTCCTCAAAAGAATTTCAAAGATATGAAGTTCTTTTTCCAATATTTGCTCCAAATTAACGCATGCACCCAGCTTACGTCTTAAATTGGATGCTGTAGTATCGCAGCATAGATCCTCCTATTCTTCTACATCCCATTCTTTCAGCAAATTGGAAATAGCTGTGGCCTGTTCTTTTCCAGTGCCGTTAGAAATTGCTGGAATCCCAAGTAAGTGATCATTTCCATTAAATGAGATTACTACTGGTAAAAGATCGACTTTTCTCTACCCAATAATCATAACTAAATTTTACCATCCCAATGAACAGTTAATGTTGATATTTGTTTGTTTTTAAATACATCACGATTTCTTGATTTTTTTGATATAGAATCTTTTTACGACATCGGCGGATAGAGGTTGTGTTTATCACTAAATCGCTAACGTCATGTTTCAAAGCTTGAGCGGTTGCTATAAGAACTCGCACTGCATTACGATCGCTTACTTTACATTTGTCTAAAATTGACACCAGTTTCGGTGTTAAAAGTGATATCCACCTCGTTTTTTTTTTGCAGCTAGCTCAGCTTTCGATTCTTGCGTTCCATCTGAATCATTAACATAATAACACTTTTACATACTTACTTTCCAAAATGAATTCAGTTTTCTCTTTAAAATTTTGCTTTTTCTCTTCACGAACACGTTTTCGGTCTTCTTTTTTTGGTAAAACCCGACCACTGCCCAACATTGAACCAGATCTTCCTTTTTTTCTTTGATTCATCAAAAATAATTTGTGTTCTTCCATATTTATCATATCTAATGCATTAACGTGAGCAATATCAAATAGATCGTCAAACCTTTCCGAGAGTTCCTTTTTCACGGTTTCTTGCAATAATGTTCAGCGCTTGCAATTTCTTCCATTCAAAGTATAAACTTTCCACTTTTGGAACGCATTTGTCGAATGCTCTTCTTGGAATTCTCGCTTTATTCCAAAAAATTTATATTTCTCCTACCACAAGAGATGCACTTACTCGCAAATCTAATTTTACTATGCGCATATTATAGAATAATACTCGCAAAACTTGCGCATTGGAGTGTAATTTGGCACCGATAATCTGGCTCGCGTCATGATCAAGAAGGTATAATTTTTATTGTACTTTTGTATTCATTTTGCTTTAATTGAAACTATTTTTGCTAGTTAGCCACACAAAAACGGGGATAATTCAAATACGGATTAATAGCCTTTTAAATCAAGTTTCAAACTGTTATTTCGAGAATTCTTCAAACAATTATAAAAGTTTACCTTTTGGTGTGACGGTTAAATAAATAGTACCCCTTTGGGCCGCCTCTCATCCATTTGATGAATTCGGATTCCCATATTATTATGATTTATTTTGGAAAAGTAAAGCGTATTACATTAGTTTAACTCGAAATAAACACATGTGAAAACTGAATATACATTGTCATTTTATCGCAACTTAAGAGCGGATGAGCCACGTCTTCCCGATATGTGATCAGCCTAATTTTTTGCTAAACATTGCTTTTTGATGTGAAGAACATTTCTAGGGGGAATTACGGTACAATTTCGAAAGTTGAAAAAAAAGGCGCACTTTAATGTACATTCGAACACACATTTATTTAATTTCAAACCATTGTCAATTTAATAGTTTGTTTCAATGCTTAAATTTGAAAAAAAAAAATTGTTTGTAAACAGTCTCGCTTTTAACGTATGACCGCCTTATGCAAAAGCGATTGCTAAAATTAATGTCGAATTGAAGTAAGAATTTTGTACGGAAAAACCCTTTTTAACATACACTTCAACTTTAACAATCGTGTGTCCATAATTTTTCGTGGCTCTGCCATTCGAGCCATAAGACTCCAGAAGGCCAATATGTTGCGCTATTTGCAGTGCACAATCACCTTGCGCAATTAGTGAATCAACCAACGCATATTTCGTGTGTTGACAGGCACCAACACAACACCCTCGACCTTTTTCTGACTTCACACCCTGACAAGTATGAAATGAATATTAGCGCACCTATCGGAAATTCGGACCATTGCACCATTTCTGCCTCCTTTTATATTGCGGAACTTGGAAACGTTTCACGGCCAGCGACGAAACGTTTGAAATTTATTTACGAAAAGACACGTTGCGCTGAGCTCCACGATTTCTTCCGCCATTTAAATTGGAATCTTTGCTTTCTTGACAATAAACGTCAATGCCATGGCAAAACTGGTAGAAAACATAATATTGCTTGGTATTAAGACGTTCATACCATCGAAGCAAATTTCGATTAGGGCCACACCAAAGTTGTGGTTTAATCAGACGTACAGACTTGCAGTCAGATCCAGAGAGGAAGCATTTAGTATCTGGCGGAATAACAAAAACGCAGATACTGATTTGATGCGCAAAACGGCAAGATCTACATGTGCCAAAGTGCTAAGACACGAAAAACCTTTGCACGAGCAGCGACTTCGCGCTAAATTTCTTACATCCCTACGGTTTAGTAAAAGCTTTTGGTCTTTCGTTAAAAGACTAAAGGAAAATTCTATTTCTTCTATTATGCCTCTTTTAAAAGATGATCAAATGATGATCACTGACCCGATTGATAAAGCTAACCTACTAGCTGGAATGTTTGCAAGTAATTCTCACTTACCGGAAAGCAATCAACTACTGCCCGCTCCGAGAGTGTATCCGTAACTATGTCAAAGATATACTTTCGAGCTCGTGCAGATAAAAGAGTTTTACCAGACCTCAACGTAAACAAGTCTCTTTGCCGGGATAGAATTCCGACACAGCTCTTGAAGCAGTGTTCTTCGAAGTTATCATGTCCTCTGGCAATCCATTTCAGTACCCTATACCATGCAGTGGAATTTCCATCGTGCTGGAAAGTTGCAAATGTGTCGCCGATCCCCAAGAAGGGAGAGATAAGCAATCCTGAAACCCTGACGTTCCATGGGGGACTTATTGGCCTTCCTCTCTTCTCTTTCTTAATGACCTTCTATGTCAAACTTCCAACCCTATCAACTCTTTCGCAGTATCTGCTATTCATATTCGTTTGATCGTAGGCCGACGTCGACTATGATCGCGGCGACGAGGCAGAATATGAATAGTTCGCTAAATGGTGACCTCACGATAATATCAGACTGGGGTCACGCGAACAGTGTCGATTTCAATGCTTAAAAGACCCAATGCTGGATGCTTACGCATCGCCGTATGCACCATCACGCAGGCTCATCTGTAATTATGGGCGGTATAAACATTGAGGAATCAGAACCTCTTAATGTTCTTGCATGAAAATCCAGTGTCATGTTCGATGGATTGAGCACAACTTTCGGGTCTCAAAGGAAGCATTCAAGTGCCTCGGCTTTTTTAGACGGTGTAAGACATACTTCACCCCATCTGATCTCCTTGCTATTTATACCGCTTCTATCCGACCGAAAATGGGATACAACTCTCATGTATGGGCCGTTGCTTCAAAGACCATTTTTAAGTTACTCGACCATGTACAGGAAAAGGCGAAGAAGGTCACTGGAGATAGTATTTCTATTTACTCTCTTTAGCATCGCCGTAACGTGGGATACACTTTGTTGTTCTATCGTTACTATAATGGAATGTGTTCTAATGAAATCAGGAAACTTGTTCCCGAAACCAGTTCTTTCGCGAGCATAACGCCATCATCATTAGCAGCGCATCCAATTGAAGTCAACTTGGCAGCGACTCGCACTACGCAATACAGAGAAAATTGGTTTTTTGGCCGAACAGCACGTATGCGGAATAGACTACCCGCAGAGGTCTCTCCTATCACTTTTGACGTGGGTAAATCGAAATCGAATATCAATAAACACTACTCCCTCTAAGCTTTCTCCAAAAAACCTATTTGCTAGTTCCAGCACAATACACCGCATGTGTTGGGGTCATCCCATGAGTGGCGGTCCAAGAAAAAAAAATCGCGATTACTTTTGAAGTTTCTAGTCAATTCTCATTCGGAACACAGAAAATTAGTTTAAAAGCAATTTGGTTTTTAATGGTTATGTATCGAAATAAGCAATGAGTTAGGACTTTTCTATATTAAGGTAACGTTATGTACTTTTCGAAAATATGCACATGCCATAGGCTGCAAAAATTAACGCCAAAGGTATACTTTTCTCGCCCTAAACAGGTGCAAGGGAATATCTTTAAACCATATTTTTGTGAAAAACGGAAACGAGCCCATGTCGAAATTATCAGCAACAAGGTTAAGCATAAACTGCTTAAATAATATTTACCTCAGACACTGCAATATGCTCATACTTTTTGTGGATGATGACGAAATGCCACAGTGTGAAATTGCCATTATCTGAAAATATTTTGTTAAAAACTTTATTTAAAGTAAAGATTTTATTAAATATTTAATTAACGGTGTTAGTAACAAAATTAACTTTATAATAAAAAGCGTTAAAAAGATATACAAAAAATAAAATAAAAAGGGAGGAAGAAAATAAAAAAATGCAATAATAAAGTGGTACTACCCTACGAACACCCCCAATCACCTGTGGTTGGGACCTGTTACGTAATATAGTTGTACTAAGTTTACGTCTCTGTTCAGGCCTGAGTAATTCGGAGGATGCATTTGTAGAAATCTGATTCTCAACTGCTCGTGACGGTATTTGAAATGCTGCTGTTGAACTTTGTAGGCGAGTTTTAACAACTTCTAGGGGACATGTTACAACGGCACCAACCGTACCAGCAGTTCTGTAAACAAAATAAAATATATTGTTAATATGTACTTCGTATATATGTATGTATGTATATACTGCCGTATTCATAAAATTTTTTTAGATTTATAAAAAGCATATTGATTGAATTTTGTATGAAAATTTGCCTATTAAACCTTTTATAAATGTTAGAGAAAAAATTTTTATGAATACGGCAGATAGTATTGTACAGGGTGTCTGGTAGCAGATTTATATTTTGAAACTTAAATAAAAAACGTAATAATTGACACAAAGTTTTATTAAGAGCATTGCACGATAGAATGGAAATGAGGATTTTATTTTTTAAAGAGTATGTCATCCAGATCCTTTTTTAAAATTTCATGAACAATAGCTCTTGGAAGTCCCAGTGAGGCTGCTCTTTTCCATACTGAAAGTCGCGGATTTTCACGTAAACTGCTTTCAACCAGTTCCATGTTTTCGGGAGTCCTTGAAGATCGACTGGGTCCTGGCCGTGGGGCATTCTAGCCGAAGCAGTTGCGCGGAATCACTGCACCCACGAACGAATTAAATTTACACTGGTTCCATCACTTATTCGCCGAATACGGAACTTTGAACAAAATTGTCGACGAGCAATTACGTAAGAGTCATTACTCTTAAAAAATGTCTCCACAGCAAACGCGCGATGCTCACTCGACCACTGCGACATCGTGACTGACAAATCCGGACAATCGATAGTTCCAACGGCGCCACACGCCCGCCGCACATTTATTACTTTTTGAAATAATCGCATTTTTTTTATTTTTTATTTTATCTGGGACCAGCACTCAGGAGATGACTCCTACACATGCGAAGCATTGTGCTGGAACTATAGGAAAGGGATAGTAGGAGAAACGACAGGGGTGAAGCTTAATTAATTATTTTACAGCACTGCTTTTGCACGTTCTTTGTTTATACTCGTAGCAGTGCTGAAGCTTCGGTTTAGTAGCCATTTATTTTTTATTATTTTACTTCGCCGGTGCTACACAATACCGACGAAGGAGGGCGTTCTGATGTGATTGTGGATTGCTATCAGCTGAAGCCGGTATTGTTCAGTGACCAGTGACTATGCCTTCGCCACTGAAATCTTCCGACAACAACTGACACACAAAGACACACTAATGCACATCAGAAAAATGCCAGATGTTTTTTTTTTTATAATTTTAGTCTGAAACTGGAGTTGAACCCAGGTCTGTTTTTGGTTTTGTAGTCAACGTGCAGACTACCATCCATCGTGCCACCAGACAACCTGTATATGTATGTAGGCAAACAAAATTTTATTTTTCAATTAAGTACCTGTTTCTATAAAACGCAAGACAAATTTTGTTAGAGAATTTATATTGAAGACAACAACAATATTTGGTTTTGTTTTTAAAATATTGTAGAATTTATCTTATATTTTATAAAAGCAGATAATAAGTTACAGAAAATATGTTTACGAATTAATTAGAATACTTGTAGTCAAATATGTACTATGTACATATATATATTTACATATGTAAATATGTACATATTGTTGTGTTGTGACCGTCCGTTGTGTTGCCAAATCTTGAAATGTATAAAAAATCATTGTCAAGTGTGATTATTTGGTTGAAAATATGTACAGTTGTGGAAAAAATAATAGCACTGTTAGCAGTTGCAAGTCTTCTTTATATAATGAATTCTAATCTTCATATCATTTAGTCTTTTCTAAATGTGATGTAATGGGCATTATGACTGAAAGCAATAGTGTGTCATTCAAAGTTTAGGCATTAAGATACGTTTATGATGCAAAAAAAACAAGAATCAAAAATAATTGCATGTACATACATACATGCATGTATATTATTTTTTTCAAAAAGATATTTTTTTAGTGCGCACAAAATTAATTGTGTATGTTCATAAATACAAAATACGTGCAAGAAATTATCCCCTTGGTCCTATAAGTTATACATTACAAAAATTGTTTCTTTATTAAAAAATGCCAAAATACTTGTTTCTTAGGAAAAAAAACTTCTTCATAAATGCATTTTATTTCCATATAATCTATATACAGTGGCCAAAAAAACTATTCGACATAGGCCGTAAACTTTATATATTTATCAAGAAAAAAATATGGAATGTTGTTTTTAACAAAATAAACTTATAAAAGTCTTTATTAAGGAACACAAAGTTATATTCAGCAAAAAAATGAGATCTCAAAGTAAAAAAAGCAAAAAACACATGAATTAAAATATTAATAACAAAAAACCAGCAAAAAAAGTATTCGACATTGGTAACATTTTTAAAATACATGAATTGAAATACAAGCTTATTTCTACTTCAGTAGAGAGTTGCTTTTCCTTGCCTACGTATAACCTCTTTTAAACGATCTGGCATAGATTTTACCAACGTTTTGGTATATTCTGGATCAATTTGGCTCCATATCTCCTGCAGGATAACTTTCATCTGGTGTTTGTTCGGAAATTCACGTTTTCTGATTTTTTTTTCCAAGTCACCCCAAAGATGTTCAATAGGGTTAAGGTCTGGGGACTGTGGCGGCGTTTTTTTTTTTTTATTAATTTTAGACAATTATATAAAAGCCAAAGCTTTGTATTAGTGGCACAATGTTTGGGATCATTATCTTGATAAAACTGAAATCTATTTGCCAGACCCAATTTTTCAGCACTTGACCTCAAATTTTGCTTTAGGAGGTCAATGTACTTTCGGTGATCCATAATCCCATCAATAAACCCAATATTTCCCACGCCTGATGCCGCCATACATCCCCATACCATAACACCACCACCACCATGTTTAACAGTTGGTACCATATTCGTTTCATCCAATTCTGTGTTAGGCCTGCGATGTACCAGAACTTTTCCATCACATCGAAAAAGGTTATATTTACTTTCGTCAGCAAAAATAAAATCCATCCAGAACTCCATTGGCTTATTTACATGCTCTTTCGCAAAATCTAATCTCAACTTTCTATTTTTCTTAGTAATGTGTGGCTTCTTCCTGGCTGATCGTGCATGGAAATCGTGCTTTTTTAAGACGTTTCTTATTGTTTGAGGTGTAACGGATATACTTAAGTGTTCCTCAGTGTTTTTAGCTTAAGAGTTAGCAGTAATTTTTGGATTTTTTCTTACTTCACGCACGATTCGCCGTTCATATGAATCTGTAAGTTTGCAAGGTCGCCCAATCCTTACCTTGTTTATCACAGTTTTAGTTGATTTGTACTTTTTTATAATGTAATATACAGTAGTTCTTGACTTTTAAACGATTTCTGGTATAGTCTTTTCCGTTTTTCCTAATTTAAAATGATGTATTATTAAATTTCTTACATCAACAGAAGTTTCTTTCCCTTTACGTCCCATCATCGCGATCACTTGCACAGAAATAAGAAAAAAGTTCTTGTAAATGATAAACAAGAAACATAGCGATATTTTTACCAACAATGACATGAAGTAATAAGAAATACACAATCAGAATAAGGGAAAAACAATGCCAGTCGAATACTTTTTTTGCTTTGCAATTTTTGTTTTTTCGTTCAAACAGATAGATGAGTTAAAAAATGTGCAATTTTTATTATTTTTAGGACCATAAATTATTAAATACATAAAATACAATGTGATTTCACCTTTATACATATAAAAAACAAAAGGATACTAGCGTTTTCAATGAAATTTAAGAAAATAATTGCAATGTCGAATAGTTTTTTTGGCCACTGTATATAAATATTTAGAGGGCAAGGGTTCCCATTATTTTTATAGGACACTTAGACCTAAAATTTGGTATAAAGGGGTATATTGGGAAAAAATAATAGATCTGATTAAAAAGGAACACGGGAGATATTCTTAAATGAATTGGGCCAGTAGGAAAGGAAAGGGGTGTAAAGGAAATACTGCATAACTACACAACTAATCACATAAATAAAACTGAACTGATGTTCAATGCTGAGCGCATACGGGAGATTTGCTGAATCGATTTCAATAATTGTTTCTGTTTATTTATTGAAATATAACGAGGAAAGAAAAGTCGGATGTGTGCGAAGACGCGGGTAAAATCTTTTGCAACTGCCGGTAATTTTAGGTTTATAAAATTGGGGTAACCTTCAATAAATAACATTAGTTGGTACTATTAATAATAACAATTAAATAGTGGAGTAACTAAGAAAAAAAATAACCGCTATACCAGTGACGGGCGAACAATATAAAACAGTGTTAATACCACCAACCACTATTGTCAATTCGGTGACCGGATCAGGGCTTTTATGGCCTTTTTTCGTGCTAAATCTCCTTACCTTACCCGACTAAATCTTTTATATTAGGTGTGTTTTTTTTTACTTTTCTGAGAGAGTAAACTATAATTTATCTCAATATGAGACAAAAATCTACAAAAGTGAGAAAACACAAATACCATAAAATTTACCATAAAATAGGTCTGTTCCACGTGCATAACAAAAGTGCCCAAATAAATTTTATTTTAGTGATTTTAGACGCTTCAAATGCATAATATTTTAAAAGCAAAACATTTGCATCATTGGCAACGGCTGTAAAATGTGAACGAAAATAAATTCAAAAAAAAGTAAAAACCATTTTTTTTATTAAATAAAGTATTAAATATGCACAAATATATGTATGTACTAACAACTTCAAATTTAATTGAAAAATCTTCTTTTTTAAATTTTTAAATAAAAACTTTTGTCTTTTTTTTTTGCAAATTATCAAATTAATTTAATTAAATTAAATAAAAAACAGCCGATAATTTAATTCTACACCGAACTTACCCAAAGAAAAAGTTCGCGCAACTTTGTACAGAAAATGAAAAATTTTACTCTCTAATTTTATCTCAAAATTGCACAAAAATTGTTATCTTGAACGCTTTTGAATAAATTTAGAGCATTCCATCTTACACGTAATTCTTCCAAAGATAAACTCGTTGAACATTTCTCGCAATTGAACTGATCTAAATTCTGAATATACAAAAACTTCCAATTTATATAGTAGCCTTATCTAATAATATTGTAACTATTATTTTTTTCATGAACATTATTGCTAGCTTATTTGTTTCCTATATATATATAGGTCATATGACCGGTCAAATGACCGTCACTGTTCTTGTAGGGACGGACGATAGGGCTGAATATAATGCAACGGTTTCATAAAATATATTTCACTATAATACAATGAACAATTACATTAGATTCATGAAATTTTGCAATATCACTCTTTATAAGTTTTTTATAGTTGATTATACCAATAAATATATTCATAACCTAAGAGTTTTATTTGTAATACGTACACATATGTATTTATGATAAATATGTAAGCTTCATAATTTTTAATAAATATTTCTATATTTTCTTTCATGCTTAAAGGTTTGTTTATATTTTTTTTTTCGATATTTCGTCATCTGTTAACATCTTCAGGAAATTTTTATTATTTTATATAAAATTTTTTCTTTTTGAAATTAATATAAAAATTTTTTAACATAACATGTTTCATAAAAATTGTGTAAATAATATGATTCATACATAATTGAAAATACCATACAACATTAACAAAATGTATAAAATTTAAAAAATTATATTTACATTTAACATATACATTTAAAGTATTTTGAATCATATTCTTTACACAATTTAACGATAAAATATCATTTTAAATGTTTGTATATGTAATATGTAAAATGTAAATATTAAAATTTTATACATTTTGTTAATGTTGTTTATATATCTTTTTAAATGTATATGTTAAATGTAAATATTATTATTTTTTAAGTTTTATACATTTTAAAATGAGAAATTTCTTTGTATTGATGAAATATCGTCATTTCATTTATGACAACAATATTATTTCATATATGAAAGTTTTCATAAATTTTATGAATTAATTTCGCTTAAGTTAAAATGTAATTTTATATGCAATGCAAAAATTTCACAAACTTCAAGAAATTAAAATAGTTTAATTAGTTTTTAGCAAATTTTTATGAGCCAACAAATTTTTCCTAACCTTTCATTACAGCGTTACCAGATTATATTCAGAATATATGTAGAGAATGGCTAGAACGATTTGCCTGAAATTTTTTGGCAGGTTTAAATTACTTTTATATTTAATTATAATCTCGTGGAAGTGTTGCGTGATATGAAACAATCATGACATTTACGAATACCACGGACAGATAATTCTAGCTTATAAGTTTGATCAATAAATGTTTTTGGTTATTATTGTAATGCATGAAAAGTTTTGTTTAATTTTAACAATTCACTTAAGTAATTAAATTAATAGAATTAAATAATTTTGCTTTGTTAAAAAACAAAGTAAACATGCACCAGAGAATCATTTGCATAAAATGACTGCGTTTAATATGTATATAAAAAAATAATAACAAATAAATAATAAATATAAAAATCCACTTAAGCTGACTAGCCCATATTGTTGTAATGGTACTGAAAATCTGGAAAATTCTTGTTAGCTTTGGCCTGCAAACTGATAACCTTTTGTCGTTTAAAATCCAAACTAATTTAATTTTTGATGTTGGGGTATTTTTAAATGACTTTTGTTCTTTACTGATTAGAAGTACTTAATTGTTATAAAAAATGCTGGTTTGTTCGATAATTGTGCCATTCACAAAGAATTGTTTAAATTAATGTTGATTAGCTGCATCAGGTATGATTTACAAATGAGTGCATGTGCATTACATTAACGGAGTGCAGTTTATTCAAAAAGTATTCCATAAATTAATTTTTAAATGAACAAACTTTTAAAATTGGAAGCAATTTTATTTTTAACTGCTTCTGACATTCATTTCAAATAGCAAGTACAGTCGTACTTCTCTATAACGAAATCTTCTCTATAACAAATAAAATTCGTGAACACAACATTTTTGTGAGTATTTTCATACATTTTAATCTCCCTATAACGAACTTCCTTATAGCGAAGCTCTCTCTGTAACGTACAATTTTTTAAGACCTAAATAGAATTTTTCACACAAAATAATTTCTCTATTGCGAAGTTTTTAGCAATCGATTTTTTGCATCAATTTAGTCACATATGTACAGGGTGGCTGATGAAAGCCGCTACCAAAAAGAAATTTAATAACTTTTTTTCTATTTAATGAATCTGGTTAATTTTTTTTTATTTTGCAGATTGATTTTTAGATTTAACAAAAATGGATAACTGGGACACTGAAAAAAGAATTTGGATTGTCCGCCGCTATCACGCACTGCAGTCCGTAGTTTCGGTTCAAAGAGAGTATAGGCGCACTTTTGGCTGCAATCCTCCGAGCAGATGGACCATAATGAGACTTGTGAACAATTTAGCCGAGTATGGAACAGTTCAAAGAAGACCTTACCATCGAAACCCTTCAGTTCGGACGGGGGAAACAATCGCTGCTGTAGCTGCTGCCATACAAAACAATCCAAGAGTTTCGACAAGAACCTTATCTACTCAAATGGGTATAAGCAGACAGTCATTGCAGTCAATTTTGCACTATGATTTGGACTTATTCCCATATAAAATTCAAATGGTCAACAAACTGAATGCAGCAGGCTTACCGATTCGCTTGGAATTTTGCCAGGAGATGCTTCAAATGGTGGAAGAGGACGAAAACATGTTGAACTGTCTTTTTATGTCTGACGCCATATGCTATTTGCAAAATAAACAATTGGAAAAATTTAAGAATACACCTAATTTTGCAAAACTCCGTTGCTTGCTAATTTCTTACAGAACACTAAAAAAAATTTTAATCCACTGAACTTCCAATCTAGAGAATACAGTGTACCGCAACCCTTGATAAACGCAACTCCTCGATAATCTCAACACCCAAATTCGTAACTCTGTTAAGGCAACTTTCTATAAAACGCAACCTCAATTAATGCAAATTTATAAAAAACGTTTTGTTTTTCTACTTCGGTTTGTTATTTACTTTAGTTTTTATTAATGAGTTTAAAACTACAAACGTACGTCTGTATATACGATCTTATGTTTACTTAGAAAATTTATTTAAGTTTACCGCTATTCTTTAAATCTAAAGAATTTTTGCTTTTGGAAACAACTCAGTTTACAAAATTCTCTAAAAATTTTATCAAAATCTTTAAGGTTCGTCTTCAAAGGGCGGAGGAGAATAGTAGCTCTTTGGAGGACATAATGGTTTTGCAAAAGCTGTAACAAGATAACGATTAATAAATCACAAGCAGTGTGGCCATATTAGCGTTTTTCGCTCTTAGTTTTGCTTTTTTCAATGTTTAGTTGAAATATTTCATTTAGCTTTTAGCTTTTTTTCAGCTTTTTTAAACAATGCATTTAGTTTTTTCTTCAATTTTAAAATATCATTTTAAAATATAAAGTAATTAAAAAATAATAATCTGGAAACGCAAAGGCATAGTTTTTCTTTTTTTTTTCATTTTATAAAAAATTTTAAAATTAAAAAAATTATATATCAATATTGTCAGCTGTTTACGAAATTACCTCAAATGTCATTTGGCTAGTATGAACTTTAGACTTCGTTCATAATTTCGACTTTTTACTTACTTAATTTAATAGATAATTTTATTCTGTTATTGATTCAATATTTTTTAATGAAATATAATAAATCTACATATGTACATACATACTACATGCATGTATTGTATAAATAATATTGTATAAATAAATAAAAGTACTTGTATTGCAATGAGTAAGCAGAATTAGACAATTTCGTTTTCTGGCTCTTTTGTTTTTGTAATACAAAAAAGACGTGTGCCAAAAACAATAAAATTATTGTTGACTTTTTGTTCTCTATTTATATTTAATTTTTATTATTGTTTCGGAACTGTTATTTATTTTCTTACCTACAATTTATTACTTTTTGGCACAGCGCTGCATTCATGTACATATAGTACATCGTTACCTTACGTCGTAAAGGAGCTAATCCCACATTTTTTGAAAATTCAGTTTTTGTTATAGGTCAATAGAGTAAACAAAAATACATCGTTTTCAGGAAAAATTTATATTTTTAGTCTAGTTGTTGTTTCTCAATGATATTGAAATATGAAAAGTTAACAAAAACCAAATTTTTTCCCTCTCCTATAAAATTTATTAAATTGCGACCGAACGATAAATGTACATACATACATACATACATATTTACAATTCGAAATCTTTCAATCTTAATTCTGAATAAACATTTAAATAAAATAATATAATTAACACTATGACAAAAAAAATATATGGGATGTTATACTATTTTTCTGCTACCTGTAACCCATATATCAACCCATTTAAAATTTATAAACGAATTTAGAACGAAGAGACCTAGACCTTTGGAACAATGTAATCGTATATTATATTTTTTTTATCGTTATTTTTCTTTTGAATGAATATATATTCATACATATATATATTTTAATGAATATTTCAATATTATATATTAAGCTTAAAGATTTTATTTTTTATTTTTCTATTTCTATATTTCGTCAACCATCGGTTAACGTCTTCAGGAAATTTTTTTTGGTTGACGAAATATCCAAATATATGGGATATTCACAAGGTAGTTATAAAGTTGTATGTTGTAAAATAATAACACGAAAAAATATGACTGTTGTGAGCTACCTATCATAACTTAATTGGGGTACTGTGTATCTTCTTCGTTTTTGTCACACAGTGTAATCGATCTTTAATATTTAGTAGTTTAGTGCCTATTTGTTTTTTAAATACTGTTTGTATTAAAAGCTATTTAATCGAACACATTGAATTGAGTCAGTGTGCCAGAAAAAGTTTGTACACCTTTATTGTATTTTATTCATTGAAATATTTTTCAAGATATTTAATTGCAAAAAAAATTGCACACAAACAGTGCCTGCCAAGATATATTTTTTTTTTGCATACAAACAGAATTTTTGTTTGAATAATAACATAATCAACATTTATATGTGCATGCATTTCGATTGTTAATGTATCGATTTTATTCGGCAAATATCGCATTCCTATGTACAATAAGTACATTTGAAAATTAAATGCCCCATATACATACATATATTTTTATGTATATGAATCACACAGTATTTTGAAAAAAAATAAATTCATAATTGAGGAGGAAATCCCCGGTGGTCTAGTGAGTAGTGTGATAGTTTATCAGTTAGGGGTTCTAGGTTTGATTCCTAGAAGAGACTCTGGTCTGTATCACTACAACACGTGAAAGATTTTTCACAGCAGGTATCACAATGGGACCATAATAAATTCGATCAAAGTGGGCTGGGACCTTCTTTAAGCTTACATCCAGGAACCTGCCGACCAAACCCAACCTAACACAAAATCTACTCCATGTGACCAATTATTGGAGCACTTCAGAGAATAATTTTAATGCGTAATACGTATATACGAAGAAATGCACGAAAACTTGTCGTATAAGAATACGCTGTTGTTTTCAATGATATGGTCGCATTATATAGGACCATGTTTTCAATGGGTCCATTACAGCTACAACGAACTACGTAGTCCAATATTATATGCAGGGAACTCGTTAAAGAATGGAGCGATTTTCGCCCAAATTGCTTCAGAGGTTGATGAGTTACAGTGCTTTAAGAAATGTATGAAAACCGTTTTTGGTGGATGATAATTAAGCGTATAGACAAAACTTCATGTACATATAGTCATATTTACGATATTTGGCGTGATATTACTCAATATTAGTCTAGGTTCTATTGCCATTGAACAGTAGTCACCGAAGAGTGTCCGATATTGCAGAACTAAGGTTCTGCATTAAGGAGATCGTGGCGCGTAACCTTTGATGTGACACGGGTTTAGTCAGCCCAACACATCTTAACAAGATGTATATTATAGACAGGAATAATATAATAGAGATTGGAACCTATGTGTACTTGGTAAGGCACTAGTTGCTTTCTATTGTTCCTATCATTTCGTCTACTATTCCTTTCCTCTAGTTCCAGCACAATGCACCGCATGTGTAGGGGTCATCTCCTGAGTGCTGGTCCAAGATAAAAAAAAATTTATTCTTTATGCCTTATTTATGAAATTTTTGTATCATTATCTTTCTGTCTATTGTTTCAAAAGCTCGCTTAAAATCTAAAAATATTGAAATAATTTCTTTGTTCTTTCCATTGATTTATTACATAATTTACGCTATGTAACATAAGCAAAGCAGTCACCTTATTCACTGTTATTCGCCGAGGTTTTTGATTTATTGCTAATTGTGCTTTTAGATTGGGCAAGTTTTCTTGTTGCAAGTCTGTGTTCGTTAGAGAGAGGGGAGAGAAGAAAGAAGACGTGTACAGAGGTACTTCTATTTTCTTTTGTCATTTCATTCTCATTCTTTGATTTGTTGTCTCCATGTAATGTTTTGCAAATTGCCGGGACAGATTTTTACAATAATTTTTAAATAAATGTTGAACACAAACGGTTCAGCTTGATTTTTTATCTGAAAATAGGGAATGAATATCTATTGAAAAGAGGGAAGATATAATTTGACAAATTGCAGAAATTGTGGCACTTACTTCCTCAACTTTGCCCAATGGAAATCCTATTTCTGAACCATCATCATCAACCGCAGCTTGTATTTCTCCCATTCAAACTACAAACGATACTCTTCCTACCGTTAAGATTACGTCTATTACTTTAGGCAATATAAATCCTATTTCTGAACCATCCTTAAGTGTGATTCAAACTGATAATATGGTTCAGATTTCGTCTACCATTTAGTAATGGTGACTCTTGGAACGGTTCCTATAAGTCTTCTATTTCTATAGTGTCGCTAAAGCCACTTCGTGTTCTTCCACCCCCAAAAAAAGATGAAAACTATTTTCGCTACACGTTTTGTCGATGATACTTCTGCAGTAGATATTGAATCGCATGTAAAATAAATATTGACAATGAGCTTTACAAGGATATCCAAATATTTAAAATTAATTCGTCCAACAGAGCATCATTTAAAATTATTCCGGAATATATCTTTGATGATTTAGTAAAACCAAGTTTTGCCCAGAAAATCTTTATGTTCGTGAATTTATACATACTATGTATATCGTAATGATGACAAGGCAAATCGTATGCACTCTAATTATAAGTAAAAAAAACTGAGTAGTGTTCACAATTCATCAAATAACCTACAATTGTTTGAATTTGGTACACTATCGCCAATCAACATAGCATACCAAAATGTTAGGGGTATGAATACAAAACTAAAGTCGTTATATCTTCAAAGTTTTGATGTGGAGCATGATATTGTAGTACTTATTCAAACTTGGGTTAGAATCAGTTCAACAAATGAAATTAATTATTCTGATATAATGTGTAGTAAATTCCAAATTTATAGACGCGGTAGAAGAGAGGGCAAACAAGGTGGTGGTGTACTAATTGCAGTATCTGATTTTTTACCTTCCGAGGAAATAATTCTTAACTCTTATTGTTGTATGTGTGAAATTATGAAGTATATCGTTGTTTACTCCATGTTCTAATATTTCACCTACTTTAAGCCTGGAGGTATATGAGTTACATTCAATAGCTATTAAAATCATTTCAAATTTACCTAAGCTTGGTGACACTCTTATTATACTTGGTGACGTCAACTTCCCAAATATTGTGTGGAATGCAAGTGAGGATATTAATTTCTTAACATTTCCTTTAATTCTGACTCTAATCTTAATATTATCGACGATATTACTGATCTAGCGATTTTCCAAATTAATAGTGTAAAGAATTGTTTAAGGAGATTACTTGATCTGACATTTGTTAATAATCCTGAAGACTTTGACATTAAGCGTATACATCCATTATTATCGCCTGAGGATTCATATCATCCTACGATCGAAATTAATTGGTTCGTTCAAAGATAATTGCCAGTAGACTATGAAGTAAATCTTGAAAAAAATTATTGATTTCAAAAATGCTTATCTTTCTAAGTAAAATAATTGGTTAACAGAAAATTGGTCTACGTCTTCTTTGCAACAGCCCGATTTCAGTAAGGTCTTCGATAAAGTAAATCAAAAACTACTCTTGTACAAGTTGGAAGAAATTGGATTTTCCCCATGTTTTCAGAGTTGGACATCGACCTATCATACGGATGGAGTTCAGTGTGTATTATTTAAAAAAATGAAGTCTAAATATATTTCTGTTCCATGCGGAGTTCCTCAAGGTAGCCACTTGGGTCCGCTATTATTTTTACTATTCATCAATGATCTACCATCTTGTATCAAGTATTCTAAAATATTAATGTACGCCGACAATGTCAAACTTTTTCTAAGTTTAGATAATCCTGACCTGTATTCATTACTGCAATCTGACCTGAATAATTTCAGTCAATGGTGTGATATCAATTCAATTGACATTAACGTGAAAAAATGCAAATTTATGTTGTTCTTTAGAGAAAGCCATATATCCTACAATTCTTCTATTAATGATTACACGCTTGAGAAATTGGAAACATTCCTTGATCTTGGTGTCCTACTCGACAGTAAAAGTTTTTATTTACACATTTTGCAATCAGTGAATAAAACTAAAGGAGTTTTGGCATTCATAAAACGTTGGGGTAAGGAACTTAATTATCCCTTTTAAAGCTTTTGTTTACATCAATGGTGAGACTCATTCTGGAATACGCCTGTATTATTTGGGATCCGCAATATGATATCCACATATAGAAAATTGAATCAGTTCAAAACCTATTTCTTTTATTTCCTTGGATCCGGAATCTTAATCTCCCATCATATGAAAGTCGCATTGGACTTATTAAGCTTCCTACTTTGAATGTATCATTTGTAATGAATCAATAAATCGCGTTATTGATTAAGTGTTCTTTCTCCGTCACATTGAATTCACAGTTCCAAATCGTCCAACAAGATATTACGTTCTCTTAAAACTTCAACATTTCCGCTCCAACTAACTATGCCAAATTTGATCCATTCCATAGAATGTGTGCTGAATTTAATGACGTAAATTCTTCCATTGATTTTTTGCTTGATTCTTTTACCTTAAAACACAATATTTTAAGGCACTTAAATGCATATTATTAATGATTGTATACGTATGTTAATGTTATACTTGCTATCCTGAAACTGTGTGAAGAGTTTTGCGTGAATGAAATTTTCATGGAAGGACAGTTCGTAACAAGCCATTGATAAAAAAAAAGAAAACTCAAACGGGTCTTGTCAACCACATTTAAACAATGATATTTCGTTCTGGAAGTCAGTTCGTTTTGCAAATTAAAGCAAATTTAGATGATTATTAATTTTGTTCTAAAAAATATTAAATGCATCAAATAAACTGTGAGTGACTTCACATACAGAAGTAGTTAGTTTTAGTGTAAAAAAACCAAATGTAATATGAAATGCAAGATTTCAGATACATACTATATTAAAATTGATCATCTACGTTTATCTATTATGAAGAAACCATTCAAATACACTTTGCAAATTCAAAGGGCACAGAATATTTTTCTGACGGTCACGTTCTGTGAATAATTCTTCAAGTGTGTTTCAGTCTTATTGCTTTAATAACGACGTTATTGTTTAATTATAAGAAAAAAGCTGCTCACGTTAAAAAAATTAAAAAAAATGTGCAATATAGTATATACAGTAGAGGCTCACAAATTAGAACTCTCAGTAATGAAAATTTTCAGAAATTACATTCAGCTGGTTCAATACATTTAATGCTCTGAAATTACAAAGAAAAATTATAATTGTGATTTTTTGTTGTTGTTGTAAACACTGGAATTACGAAGCGCATCACCAAATAGTTAATAAAGTGCTGTAAAAGCTGTGAATTATAATGCACTAAGCACATGATAAACCATTTAGCCACCCGAAAAATATAAAGTCTGTTCCACGTGCATAACAAAACAGCACGTACTCGCACAAATTAACCCAAAAGCGTCCGAGATAACAATTTTTTTTTTTGTTTATGAGTCTAAACTGGGGTTGAACCCAGGAAAAATTTTTCGTTTTGTGGTCAACATGCAGACTATTCGACCCTCGTAGCAAAGAAACGAAAAAAAGTTCAGTTAAAAATTTTTTTTCCAGTTTATTTTCATTCACTTTTTACAGTTGCTGCCAATGATGCAAATGTTTTGCTTTTAAAGTATTATGCATTTAAAGCACTTAAAATCGGCATTAGTATTTCAAGAAGTTCAAGCAATTTTGGGCAACTTTGTCACATTCAGAGAGTAATTTTCTGTTTACTCCCAAAAGTCCGGATTGTTATGCACCTGGAACAGACCATAATCTAATTAAACGAGGTGGCTACGTCAGATGATTATTTTTTGCTTTGCTTAAGTTTGCGGCATAAAATGTCAAAATTCTATACAAACACATTTGTTATATTTGTTTTTATTTTTTTTTTGGACCGGCACTCAGGGGATGAGGATAAAGGAAATAAGGTTTTGGGAGGGAGGGTACAGGGAGTAGTATTTATTGACATTCGATTTGAATCTTCCCACGTTATTATTGACAAAAAGTGATAAGCAATTTAATTTGCGTAATTTTATTGCAATAAGTATTTTGTTTAAAAAAAATTTATTATTTGTGCTTAAATATTACGAATGAAAATTTTTTCTGGCATATTATGTCGCAAAGAACAAACACACGAACGCATGTAAAAGTTTTAATGCTGCACCTTAATGATTGCATCACAGAACAGACCTATAGTTATATATGTATGTATATCAGAAATATGAGAACTTAAACAAAGCTTGAGAGAGAATTTAAAAACATTTAGAGTTATATGGATATGTATTTGCTTTTTAAATTAAATTAGAATAAATTTTATGTTTAGATTCACCTTTATATACCTATTGTATATAGAAATTAGAAAAATTCGGAAATTCGAATCGCCTTAAAAACAAAGTTGTTCTAATATCCGAGCCTCTTCTGTATTTACAAAAGCAGTTGACTGCAAAACCTAAGTCGTATATAATTTTTTTATCTTCCCACGATCAAGTAGAAACAAGTGCATTCAATGTGTGTAAAGAATTCAAATTGTAAATAATAATACATGTTCGTATGCATGTACATACATATGTCCACACATATTTAAACTAAACTAAAAATAACCTTTCGTTAATCTATAATATTGTATGTACATACGTAATGTGTTTTGCAAATTTTTGTCTGCTTGACATATGTATGTATGTATATAGTACATTGCGTTCTTTTATTGCGACATAGTCACATCTCAAAAAACATAATTTTTGAGTTAATAATACAGGGTGGCGCAGAATGGATATGGTTTAATAGGTTTAGAACTTTTTTATTGATTTTATTATTTATTTATTTATTTTATTTATGCGATTATTATAATTTTTTTTTTTAAATACAGTATATTATTGGGGAAATTTTTGCAATTAGCTTTGAAAAATGATATCCTGTAAGTGAAGTCCATTTCCTGCTTCGCTCTTTTTAGCATATTTTTCATAACTTTTCGCAAAATTTCGGGTGTAATGGCTATGATTTCATTTCGAATGCTTCATAATTAATTCCCCAAGTTTTCTTCACAAAATGCTGAAAGAAAACAAAGAAAAAAAAAAAATTAAAAAAGTTATAAAGAATTCAAACCATATAGCTCATTCTGCGCCACACTGTACTAATTAATTAATTTTAAATTAATTAAATTAAAAAAAAAATAACAACATGACTCGTACCATCAACAAAACTTCACCAAACGCCATCCAGACACATTTCCTCCTGTAACAAAGCTGCACGAATTTTTTCTTTGGGTAAGTTGCGGCTAGAATTAAGTTATCAGCTGTTTTTTATTTACATATGAAACTAAGAAATTAATCAGAAAAATTGCAAAGAAACGACAAAAGTTTTTCGCTAAAAATTTTTAAAAAAACAAAAAGGTTTAAGTACTTATATTTGTGCATATTTATCACTTTCTGTCATTAAAAATGGTTTTTACTTTTTTCAGTTTATTTTCTTTTACTTTTTACAGTTGTTGCCAATGATGGAAATGTTTTGCTTTTAAAATATTATACATTTTAAGCGTCTAAAATTGTTAAAATAAAATTTATTTGAGAAAGTAAGCAGCACTAGTATTTCAAGATATTCAATTGTGCCAAGGCAGAGATTTATTACTAGGTAAACTCACTAGCAAATTCACCCGTCAGCTGATACAAGAATTGGTAACGTATTTTTGTGCCGAACGTCAAAGTTTGTTTACTTTTGTGAGAAAGTTAAGAGAAGTGGTTATAAATAATTTAATAATTATAATAATATAATACTATAATAATAAGTATGAAAAATATATTAATTTTTTAATAATTAATTTAATTTGAACTCATATTACACTAATTTAACACGTTCTCTTTAGGTTATGTTATATTTTACAAAACACATGTATACAAAAAATTTGACGTTTGAACGAAAAGCGAATTGACGAATTCGCCTTGCGACAACCTTGTCTAATAAACCATGAATTGTGCTTTTTGCGTTCTCGCAATTTTGTCCAACTTTGTCACATTCAGAAAGCAATATTCTTTTTATTCCCAAAAGGTCTGGCACTTTTGTTATGCAGCTGGGACAGACATTTACCACAAAAATGTTACAGTTTTTTGCATTTTCTTACTTTTGTACATTTTTGTCTTTTATTGAGATAAATTATAGTTTACACTCATTTTACCAAACTTTACCAAAAAAGTAGAAAAACACACCTATTATTTGTTTATTTTTTGTTGGCTTTATAATTTAATTTAATTACCTGTCCCTATGTCGATTGTAATATTTTCTATTTCAATAATTTTCATTTAAACAATATTTTTTATTGGTAAATGATTACGCTGTGATATGAGTTTGAACATTTGAATGTGAAATATTTGAGGGTGCACGTGAAGAACGCATGACTTCTGTGCAAATTTATTTTTGGTTAAATATATGTATCTATGTTTGTATGTATGTGTATCTGAAATTTTTATATGATGATCAAGAAATTTTATGCAAATTAAAAATTAAAGTTAACGCGAGATAAAAAATACATTTTAAGATTTTAATACGTTTCTCATTAAGCGTTTTTTTATTTTGGAGAAAGTCATAATTTCTGGCAAAATAATAACTGAATAACACATCTGAAGTTGCAATTACAAGTACATGTAATGGGAAATTAATTAAAAGTTCAATCATAAAGCAAATGCTACACGATCATTGTTCAGCTTTAATAAGTGAATTATTATAAAATATCAAACACAGTGACAAATATTGAAGCTGAACATTGATCGTGTAGCATTCGCTTAAGGAAATACAGTTGAAGTATTGTAAATTCAAATTAGATAGTAAATGTAAGTATGTATATAATTGACAAACGTTCGATTATATTCCTTAACCATTGGCTAACGGCTTTAAGCCCGTATGGCCCTACATTTACTTTTTATTAATTAATATAAAATTGATAGAAAGCCCTTATGACGCTTCATTTTTTAATCTCTATGGCACTACATTTTTTCTGCATTGTTCTAATTTTGGAGAAGAGAGCATATATATTAAAATGGGAAAATTAATCAGGAGCAGAGTACAACTATATTAAGATAAATTCAAAAACGTCAAATCATCCACTTGTGTTATCGATAAAAAATGAGCAACTGTCAAAAAAAAGAAAAAATTTTTAACTTAAAATCTTTTATATGTTGACAACTTAGGGATTATGCACAATGTCTGCGACTTTAAGCTTAGTTTTTAACCATACACTTTCCTTTACCGTTAGGTTAAGTCCGCAGTTTGCTGGATGTAAAGGTAAAGAAAGGTTTCAGCCCACTTGGGTCCAATTTATTATGGTCCCATTGTGATACCTGTTCTGAAAAAACTTTCACGTGTTATAGTGAGAGCTGTGTTTCTGCTAGGAATCGAACCTAGAACCGCCCACTGATAAACTAGCACACTACTCACTAGACTAACGGGCACCCTTCTTTAGCGTTTTTTTTAATGAAAATAAGGAGGCTACACTTAAAAATGTAAATATTATATTGTATTTGTTTCTTTCTGGCTGTTGCTGCCTCTTTCTATCAATTTTATATTAATTAATGAAAAATAAATGTAGTGTCACACGGCCGTAATTGTTTTACTCGTGAACTATTTTCACTTACGTAGAGCTTTGGTAGAAAATATCTGAACAAAACTTTGACAACTGAAAAGAAATCAGCTGATGAGAATTTTAGCTAATGCTGCCACCTGGTATGAATTCGCCTTGAACTAGTATATATTTGAGTACTTATTACAGCATATTACTTAGGGTACAGAATACCAAAAATTTAGTATTGATGTATTTTCGCATGAGATTTAAACAGAAACAAATTAAAAAATCATACAGCAAATTAAAAACTTTAAAACCTCATGCAGTACTTCTATTTAAATACATTTCTCTTCGAATTTATGATTACAAAAACGGATTGTATCAAATACCAAAAACTTGTATATACTGAGTAGTAACACAATTCATATTTTTACAACACTATGATTTTTAGTCATCAGCTCTTTTGAATAATCTGCAAATTTTGGGAATTTTTCCCATTCTTTAATTTTTTTTGTGTTAGAGACAGTATTGAGAGTAATTTGTTTAAATTATACAAAATTTACTCAACTACAGGATTTGACTGGGAAAATAAACAAATGCGCCTATCGTCAGCTTATTATTGGTTTGGCGCTTAATCCACAAATTATGAATGGAAAAAACGGCAAAGAACATTTCTCAAAATACATCCGATAGAATTTTTTTGTATTCTTATTCTTATTCTTCTGGCACATGTTCTGAGCAAAAATGTAAATTTTTATGAAATTTCATGCATTTAATAAAAAGTTAAGGCATACCCTGTTTTTGAAAAGTTGCTTTTTCCATAGAAACAGAAGTGTAATTTTTAAGTTATGGAATTATTTGGAAATTATTTTTCCATTGGATTGTGTTTCGCTCAACTATTTAATTTATTTTTGGAAAATTGGCAGTGCCACTCCCCTAAAAGACAGTTTCACGTTTTCGATAGATTTTTTTGACCACCTTGCAGAAACAAATTTTAAAAGTGAACATCAGTGTTGCCAGATGTGAACATTGATATTTTTAGCTAATCAATTCTTTTGAAATTTTGCTCTCACATTGATTCGTTATATATCAGTAAAAAGGAATTTTAACACACTGCTGCGCTTTTCAAACTTATATTTTGCTCGATGCACTAATAGAGTCAATGTGTGTGAAAAATTTCCATGGATTGGCTAAAAAGGACAAAATGTTTTGTCCTTGATGTCAATACAGATGTTCACATGTCAAGGGACTCAATATGAGTTCACCATTTCCAAAAATTTTATAAAAACGGAAAATATATTTTTTCACATGTACATATGTACATTAGGGTTGGTCAATATTTTTGGTCAACAGACCTATAGCAAAAACGTAATCTACGACAAATTCTAAGAAACTTTACCCCCGAAGCTATGGGTGCAAAATCAAAACCTAGCTCCGGACTAGAGATATTAAAGTTCACTTTTGGGTAATTCCAAGCCAAATCAATCATGAATTTTCTGCCTCCGATGTCAATAAAATTTTGAACACTTGTTATTCTCGCTAATAAACCAAAAACCGGTAGGTCTACATGGCCCGATAATACAAGGGTCCCAATTTTCCCTGAAATTTCCAAGCCATTACACTTTTCCACTTCTAAATTCAATATCTTCAGTTCTATTGCAGTTAAACAGGACAATTTAGATTTGTTTTAAAGCTCTTGATGTCCACTACGAGACTCCGGTTACAAAGAAAAATTTTTGAAAAATATTAGAGGCCCTCATAATTCAAGGGTCGTGGTAAAGAATGGGAAAAATGAGAAAACCTGAGAGGCCGAACTATTAAAGAGTAAAAGCTTTATACAAAAATTCTTACTTGAGACTAGAAGTTTACGTCAGCTACCAGCGACATTAAGGCTAATAAACCTATATTTTTTCAACCAGCTACAACCTCGCATTAAGGGGTTCATTTTTTGTTATTTTTTTCTTCATATAAAGGCTTAACATTTTTAAAATTTTAATCTCTATTTCAAGTGTGATGGTGTGAATACAAAATGTCAGTTTACGTTAGATTTTTTGACAGTCGCAATAAATGTATTTAGATTTCTGTATCGTAAAATGTGATGAAAGTCTTAATACTTGTATAATAGTCTGAACGGGCCTTTAAGGGCTACAGACAATAATACAAGTTTTACGATCTTAATAATACTTTGTGAGAAAGAAATCTACAGAGATTTGGTACGACTGTCAAAAAATGTTTTACCTCCCCTCCCTACCTTCCGAGTCGCTACCCGTATACTAAATTTCAGCTCTATAGCTATGTGAAGAGTGCGCACCAGTACATCAAATGGAAGTGCCACATGCAAAAAAGGATCAGCCTATCTCCCTGACAAAAATTGCCAGTTTTCATATTTTTCCCATTAATTACTCTCCTGTATACCAAATTTCAGCTCTGTAGCTATAAGGAAAGTGCCCGAAGAAAAAAATTTACTATCAAGTCGTTCAGACCAAATACAGGAACTTTCACTATCAACCGTTCTCAAGTTATACAAAAATAAATATTTACATTGTATGGGTGTGGCAACGCCTAGTTGGAATTTTTGAAATTTATATAGCCTATAGTTCCTGCCAGAAAATTAAAAATCAAGAAAATCGGTTCAGCCGTTAAGCTGTCTATAAGGCACAAACATACATACATACATGTAATTTTTATATGTATATAAGATTATTCGTCATTGCATTCATACTACCTCACTTGCACAAAATACGTTAATTTTTGACATGCTTTAATACAAAGTATCATAGGGTTTTTTTCATTTTAGGATTTTGTCATTTCATATGACGACATGTACATTCTTAGGAATATCAAATTCTGAAATTTGTATTGCTTAAATCCAGTTATAATTAAAAAAAAAATAACATTATTTTTGTTACTTTTTCACGAATTGCCGAACTCAACCCGCGGCGAAATTTTTGTAACTAGCCGCCGTTCACAAAATAAGGTGGCAGAGATCTATAACAGTAGCTGTTTATGTTTTTGAAATAACATATGCTATTTTTTCGTGTTATTATTTTACAACATACAATTTTATGACTACCTTGTGAATACCACAACTATTTAATTTGTGATAATTATTAATACACGAATGCAATTATTAATCCATCTTGCCACTCTACAAAATTTGATGAGTACCGGCAAATTCTTTCCGGCTGTTTCTTTGATATTGTTGGGATAACTGAGTCATGGGTTTCTGACTCTGCTGTATATATACCGGGATATAACATTTTCAGACATCATAGGACAGAAGCGCATTAGGGCTAAAGTTGTGTTTGAGTTATCCGAGCTGGATATAATTGTGTGCTTATTTATAGAAGTTTCAACTAACCTGTAAAGGGCTCTAATATGTGTTCCTCTTCTTCATGGTAACGTAGATGGTCTTAGGCGCCTGGACAATGTCTTGGGGGACTTATCTTGTCGCTTTGAACACGTTGTGGTATTGGCGGATTTCAACAACAACCTTCTTAACCCTGTGAAATCTAACTGCAGTAGGAAAGTTTTATATTGAGCAACCACACTCGTATAGCCTTTTCTGGCCAATTCCAGTCTCCTCATATTTCCAAACATGCTTTCATTTGCCTGAGTCTTGAACTTCCAATTTGTGGGCCATAACCTTTTCTGAATTTAGGGATTATAGGGCTATTAACTTTGATCAATTTGAATGTAAGTTTAGTGAGTGTGATTTTGATCTTATCTACCATACGTCTGATGTGGACGTGCAGGTTACATATCTTAACACGATTGTATTTGATCTTTTATGTTGCGCTCCAATTAAGCGAAGGTTTGCCATGGACAATACTTGCTATCTGAATAGGAGGGACGTCAAATCCTCCCAATACCTGCGTAGATTGCCGATTTTTTGGAATGTAACAGTGAGGAAAACTGGTCCAACTACTGTTTTTATAGGAATCGTCTTAATTATGTTACCAGAAGGCTGAAGAGAAAATATAGGTTGAAGAGATTTAATAATATTTATATGGCCTCCAGCTGGAGAACTCTTAAGGAAATTGGCTGCCGCGATGCTGACAAACTGGGTCATATTGATAACCCCGATGCCTTAAGTGATGCGTTTATTGATAACCAATCTGATGCTTTTTGTCCTCTAGTCCCTCTATCCGATTATGGTCTATTTCATTTCGTCCGATTTCTTCCCATTGATTTGGCTAATGCTTTTCTCCGTGTGCGGTCTAATGCAATTTTTAAAAATATTTTACCCATACATACATTGAGCAACATTTACTGCATTTTTTAATACAATTGTTATGACTTCGAACTATTTTAGTGCATGGAAAACTGCCAAGGTTGTTCCTATACGGAAAACTCAGGCCATAGCTCTAACTGTTTTCGACCAATCTGCGTACTTACTTGCTAATTGCTAAAAATTCCCCAATAATATACTGTATTTAAAAAAAAAATTATAATAATCGCATAAATAAAAAAGTTATAAACCATTTAAACCATATAGCTCATTCTGCGTCACCCTGAATTAACGCAGAAACACCCATATAAATATGGATTTTAAGTATTCATGTTAAACTAACGATACATGTATTGGCCATATCGCGCGTTTGGTGCAATACCGTAGTAATTCAAAAAATCGTGAACTGAGAAAAATGCATTTAAAGTTTTGAGCCATCTTTTTGATAGTATTTTCCTTTACTAACGTTATTTTTTTACAAGTTTTTAAATAAAGAGGCATTTTTTGTTATGTTTTCTGTTTGTAAATATCTTGTCATAAAGGAAATATTTCATTATTGCAAATAAATATTGTTTGAAATACCTGGAGGCAATAAATACATTTGTAGCTGTAGAATCTGAACAGTTAGAGATAGAACCATGATCTTTTTTTCTTTAGATATATATTTCCCCAAAGATCACATCTGCATACCCAGCTCAAAAAATTAAAATTTTGAATTACTACGGTATTGCACCAAAGGCCCGATATGGTCTTATTATGTATTGAAATTAATAATAAATAAATAAATAAATAAAAGAAATTATGGAATTGCTAACGGCACTATCATTTTTGTCGGCACATGCATATGTACATACGGAAATCAATAGAAATCAGCTATATGTATTAAAATATAATATTATATGTACATACGTATGTAACTTACCCGCCAGCAACTAAATGTATAATTGTATCCTTTTGTCCTTGGGACATGCTCAGTCGTATATTTTCAATCCTTTTCAAATCCAGTTAAATTTATCCAACAAACAAAATACGCAATTTGTTTGCTTTTCAAGTTTATATATAAATATTTTGCGTGTTTTCAACACAAGGCGACTAAAATTTTCATTTATTTTTGCAGAAACAATATGTTATTGATGTCATTTATTATTTTGTTTTTATATTCGAAAAACAAAGGCATCAAAATATTATTTTTTTTGTATATGGAATTTACAAAAACCCGGCTTATTAAAATATAAACGAATGTGAATTACACTCTCGCATACAAATGAAAACCACACGATTAAAATAAAGAGAAATACTATAAAAAAGAACCGGTAAATAAGACAGCACTAGTTTTATTTTAATTTTTTTTGTATGGGTTTTTGTTTTTAATGGCTGCTCTTTTCTTTCCAAAAGAAAAGTAAAGGGGCGAAAATGTGAAGCACTTGTCTGATATAGATATTTGCAATAGTGATGAAATTATATTACTTAAAAATTTGTGAAACAATAACTTTTTTTCAACTTCTGAAATTTTAAAACAACATAGAAATATTTTCTATTTTAACATAGATCTGGAATTTTATAAATATTTTCATGTAATTAGTTGCGTACATATTATTAAACAGCCTTTTTCTATGAATAAACACTGTAACTAATAAACTTTTAGGCCTTCGCTTTTTCCTTGATTGATGATATTGACTTTAAGGGAGAAATTGAAAAATTTTACAGATTTTTGTTATAATGCTGCTGTTGTTAGTATACCATATAAGAGTATTGTTGGGTTTTAATATTTATTTCTGCGAATACAGAATTTTTTATATTAAATTTGCCTTCAAGATTTTTAAGAAGGTTATGTAATTATAATTATACAATTCAATTATATACTCTGCCACAACTTTGCATTGACAAGATTTCTTTTGCCAAAAATTTTTCTGTTTCTAGTTTTATTTGGAAAGTCTAATCGATTTTTCTGGAGCCAAATTTTTTCTTTACTCTCTTGTGAACTTTATATCAATACGTTGTTGTAAATTGTATTTTTTCACATTATAAAACACATGTTTTCTTCTAATCAACTTTTGCATTTTATTTTGATTTACATAATTTCACTTTAAATAATGCAATAAACACTGTTGTGTAGATTGATTGTGTATTAAAATTTTTTGCGGATTTATATTCTAATCGTCACCGTTCTTGTTCAGTTCTGAATTAAAAATGATTTTTTACACTCTGCATATGAAACAATTTTTCTCCAAGGTTTTTTTTATTATTTGTTTGTTTTGGTCGTATTATTGACACTTTCTTCGGGTGAAATTAACGAGCAGATTATTTCATTTCTTGTTGTACGATGTCGCTAACATCGACTCGTTATATTTGTGGGCTAGTTACAGAGCTGCCAGATAAATTTTATTTCAGCAAAACAACTCTGTATATTATGACAACTGATGCATTTTGATATTGGCGGAAGCAGCAATTTTCGAAATATCCTATTCAAACTTAATTGGAACTTTAACAATCGGTTAGGTATAAATCTTTTTCAGAATGAATGATTAACATTGAATTGACACAATTTAACGAAGCAGTGTCTGTTAAATTTAACCAAACGAAATGTGGCGTTAGAAATATAATCGACACCAATGCATAGCTAATTTTAATTGATGAATGGAAAAAATGTACACATGTAAAAAATGGGAAAGCACCACTTATATTTTTTCAATGTTTATAATTTAAAACTTTGTCAGTTAAAAGTTAATCATACATTGTGAAATAGATTTTTATTTAACCGACTGTTAAAGTTCCAGACATTGTGAAAATGACCGTTATGTCTAGATAACTGTAATTGCTAAATACAAAAATTTACTCATGCAAAAAATTATTTAAAAAAATGGCAAAGCAACATTTATATTTTTTCAATGTTTATAATTTTAAAACTTTGAAACAGAAAAAAGAAATCCCGCTGTGTAATTAGAGGCTCTACAAAAATCTTTTTAAAATGTGTATATCTAAATATTTTTATAGAGCAATATTTGACATGTTTTTTGGAATTTCCAAACTAAATCAATTTGTTGCTGATGAAAATTCCGCCATTTCCTTTCAATATACCTTGAATTTTTTTCCACAAATTTTAGTATTTATTTCTATTAAACACAAAAAATATTACCATACTTTTTGCCGAATTTTTTTCCAAGTAACTGAAGGATGGTGAAACATAAATCATTAACCGCCGATTAAATAGTGCCTGTTAAGCAAACTGATAGTTAGTTAATTTTCTGTTAAAAGTAAAATAAATACACATTGTGAAAATAGAAGTAAATATTTTTTTTGTAATTTTATTATTTTCTTTATTTGCCTTTATTTTCTTCTCGTTTAGGAAATTTCCTGAAAACGCTGCAGTCTTATGGGATGCATTCACATTATACACTTGGACGTAATACTTGAATTTTTGACGTGCCTTAATACAAGGTATTATAGTGTGAAACCCACTTATTTTTTTTATTTTCATATTAAGTTTTTTTAATGCCCCGTTGAGGGTAACTGACAAAGCTAATAACAATTAAAAAAACATTTTTTTTAGTGAATAGAGAAACGTTTCCTAGCTAAATATGCCTCCTAAACATTTCCCCCAAGTAGATCAACGAGTGCACACGTTAAACACGTTTTACAATGTAATACTTTGTATTAAGATAAGTCAAAAATTCACTGCTACTTATACTTTTCATTTTCTTTGAAGTGTGATAGTGTAAAAGCTAAATGTAATATTACATTAGCTTTTCCGACAGTCGCAGCCATTCTCAATAGATATTTTTCTCATAAAATCTTATGAAAGTCGTAAGACTTGTGTTATAGTCTGAAAGGGCTTTATGGATATATTTTTCTTATAAATAAATATTTTATTTTTTAACGATGGGGGTAGCGAAGCACACCTGGTGTAGCTGATATCATATAAATTTTGTAATGACGTTATAAGTTGATAGTAAAAGTTTTAAATGAAAAGTTTATTTCATTATTTTTAGCGCATTTAAAGTAAAGTTTTTTTTAATTTGAATTTATTCCTTCTTAATTCTTGAGCTGAAGAACAGAAAAAATTTTAGATTTCTAATAAGAAAAAAAACATTATTCAGAATACTTAGAATTTAATCGAACAATTATTACAATTATTACAAGTGAAAGAAAATTTTTGTGAGTTCAAGTTCACAGTTAATTTATCACAATATTGTGAAAAAATTACGTTTTGATTAGAATAAGGGGAAAAAGAACAATTAATCTGCAACACCAGTTGAGTATAATACGTATTTTTCAAGCTCTATTTATTAGATCTATGCAGCTCTACAACAACGAACAACAGAAAACACAACAGGTATTTTGTTTGTGTAAATTAACTTTGGAATGTCAAAAGTAAACACACACAGCCTACAATAGCAAGAAAAACATCAATTTCATTTGTGTATGCCTTAATTGTTTTTGCAAACCTCTCCCAAAATAAAGAAATGAGTAAAATTGTTAAGTCCCCGTCCATATTGTGAAACATTTGCTGCAAAACTTTTTTGAATTCTCTTTTGAAGCTTCAGCAGTGTCCATACATGAAACTTTTGTTTCATGTTTAGTATTTTTTATTCCTCCCTTCTATCTTCTTTCTTTAATTTTTTTTGACATTTCTCAATACCGAATGTAAATATAAAATAACTACCCTGTGATAGACGGTGTGAATATTTTTTTTTGGATAGACATTTGAAGCACAAGGTATAATTTGAAGCATATAATATGAAGGTATAACGAAAAGAAATAAAATGAAACGTCAAATACACCTCATCTCAAAAGATGCAAATAAGAAATTCAACAAAAGCTGCATGTACATGAAACAGCGTACATACTCCCACTTCTCTTCCCCTTCTCGTCTACAAACTCAAAAGTTTTGCAGCAAATGTTTCACAATATGGACGGGGACTAAGCGCGCTCTCTCTAATTAAACTAGAGTAAAATGTAAACAAATTTTGACAATCAACTATAAAATACTTGTAAAACACATGGCGAGTTGCACAGACCTAATAAATATACCTTGTAATTTTCTATGCCATTACACACATCATCAGTACTCTTTGTGTCAACAAGGAGGTAGTTGGAAAGTCATTAATATCATCTATTTAACTCTTCAGAGCTTAGGAAAATGCATACGAGAATAATTGTTACTGTCCACATATTATTAACAAAGGTTGCCAGCTTTGTTGTTTTTTTTGTTTTGTTAGGAAAGGTCATACTTCATATATTCCGAAAAGTCAAAGTTTCTGTTTTTAGTACAGGAGAGAACGAAATTAACTTTCTATAACTTTTTAACTGCTTTTCCTAATTATGTTCCCAGCTGTACTAAAAACAGAAGGTTTGACCATCGCCACCCTCAATAGATTTTGACAGTTGCGAAGATGATTATTTCCAGGCTTATAGAGGTCAAGCAAAAGTCTTTCAAATGCATTGGAAATTCTTTCGATATTGAATGCCATAATTTGGTCCAGATTACACGACTTTATTTGTTTTGAAAACCACGACCTTAAATAAGAAAATCATAATGGGATGCGAATTCGTGTATCATTGCGAAAAATTCTAATTGGTTTTCGTTAGAGTTTACGTGTGAAACGTTAGTATGTATACATATATCTTCTTTCGTTGTAGCAAAAATTTGTAGTGAAAAGGATAAATACGTGAAAATACATTCTATCCAAAATCATGCTTTCAATGATAAGGAACAAGTTTTTTAAGTTAAATAATATCTAATTATTCTTTTGTACTTTAAAACATTTAGAATGAAATTGGTTACTGTTGATCATATAATGGATAATTACTGCCTTATTCATGAAACATTTTTGGGTTTATAGAAGGTATATTGTTTGAATTTCGTATTGAAATTTGTCTAATAAACCTCTTATAAATAAAACATTTTTTTTATGAATATGGTAATTAGGGTATAAGTTATAAATCTGGGAATAACATAATTCGTGTAGGCTTTGTGAAACTGCAGGATTCAATAGAAGTATTGGAAATGGGATTTCAGTTATCCAGAACCAGTTTTTATAGCTTCAACTTACACTGAGAAAAATTACTTATTTAATTATAAAAAATAATACCTTTTTTGTTTTTATGTTAATTTCTTGTTTTATTTTTGTTGATGTTCTAAATAACATTATTTTTCCACTTAAAATATCACCGACTTTATTTCAGTTATTTATGTTCTTGAAATAAATCACATTAAAATTTAATACTCAAATTATTTCATATTTACGAAAGTTGAACTAACCTTTTGTACTGTAAATTATAAAAAAATTCATGCTTAAATTTTTATTTAAATAATTTTTGCTTTCAAAAAAGAAAAATAATTAAAACAAGCTTCATAAAACATGTTCTATAACATTGTTATAATTTTCTTAGAATTCTTCTATTTACCTTTTTGATATAATCTATTGAATTTTAATAGTACGTTCATTTGATTGTTAATTATTTTTCAATTAATTTGTAGATTTTCTGTATAACACTATTTTCATTTTCTTTTTATTATTATTATGGGTTACGGATTTCGTTTAATAAAATTTTATTTCTGTTTTCATGGTTTTACGTTTTAAAATTTGACGGGGTAAAGAGTTTTTAAGTTTCTTTTTTTATTTATTTTTTAACGTTCTTTTTAGTGTGATTTTTTATTTCAAATATTAATATTTGTTCCTTAAAAAAATATTAATTTAAACTTGTTCTAATTTTTGCTTAAATATTTATTACAAATGAAATTCTATTTTATTTTCCTTTTCCGACTTAATTTAACTAAAAAATATTAATATACACACCTGTAATTATGTGTGTATTTGGTTTTTAATATGCCATTTAAAATGTTCTAACCTGGTCCTTTTTTTCTTTTTTGTCTCTTCATTTATGCTTTTTCTAAAAGGCATACTGTATGCTTTTTTAATTAAATGGCCTTTTGTCTTTTAGGTTTCTGTAACTGTTTTTTTGTTAAACCTTCTTAAAGCTACGATTGTTCGTTAGCAAGTCCAACAGTTTTGGTGTACGTCTAGCACTAAAAAAAATGTTCGCGTCGAAGTGATAAAGTCATCTGATTTTTAGTACCAAGATAATAAAAGGGTCAAATGGTGTTAATTTTCTTAAGCGTATCAAGCGTGATCAATACAATTTAGTGTATCGCTATTTAGAACGACATTGCAATGTTGTTTTCAAGGAGTGCTGACATTTAGAAATTTGTTTGGCAGATGAAAATGTTTGAGTTTATATTGTCCAAGACAATTTAAAAAAAGCAAGGCCACATGTTTGATTGGGCGAACAATATTATTTCTTAAGTGTTGAGACAGAACGGTTGCAGATAAAACATTAATTTATGATTTAATAAAAGAGAAATTAGTGTGGCCAAATGCTGACCATATACATAGTGCTCGATTTTAAGTTCTATTCAATGGTGAACAAATTACAGAAATTACTTTATCACTTCACCAAAAAAAAAATATTCTCTGTAAGCAAAAAAAAAATATTCACAACACACTGAAAAAATATAACCAGTTTTGGTTAGAAATGACATAGAACAGCAACGCTGCTTATAATGTAATATAAAAGTTTTTGGAACTCTGTTAATTTTTTGGGACGAAAATTATATACATATCTTTATCTCTTAAAAATACAAAAATAATCGAAATTTTCCTACCGAGCACATCGCCCCAAGGTGTGTGTACTTTTTTTGCACGGTTCAAGACGTGATCAGTGGGTCAGTAGAACTTACAATTAAAACAAAAGAAGTGGACTTGCTTGATTCCGTTCGACCTGGTAATCAAGTGAAATCTAAACATTATTTCTATTCTTCTTTGTGTGTAAGTCTTTAAAAAGCCATTATAAACGCGCAACTTAACGTGAACCAAATGCGTTAAAATTCTATATAGTATATAAAAGAGGAACATGACAGACTGAAGTATCATCGCCCAGCCGTAATGGCAAAATCTAGAGGGTTGTAATTCGGTATGTAGACACCTATTTCAATGCTTAGATCCACTAAGAAATGATTTTTATTTATTCTAAAGCTAAGGGGGTAAAAAAGGATAAATACGGGTAAAATCGATAACGTAATATCTCAGAAACTAAGGCAGATAGAATAAAAATTATAAAATCATATAAATGCTGCTGAAAAATAAGCGGACACGTGTTTGGTACTTATTATATATATGTATGGATTTTTAGTGGGTGAAACGGGCAGAAACTGAATTTTGGTACAAAATTATTGCATATATAACAAAGCTTTGGTCCGTAAATTTTTTTTTTAGAAAAAATTTCGAATGTCTTTTTTTACTTTTGTGAAATTCGAGGACATATAAGGTAAAATTGTACTTTGGTACTTTTATGCCATTTAAACGTATTTTTTTTTCTATTTTTATTCACCTCCTGATAAGGGTATAAAATTAAAGGTATTTTTAAGAAGGGATCATAAAATATATTGAAATCTCTATAAACACAATATGGCGGGCGCCCCAAAATGGCGGACTATTATTTTTTATCCGACATTATGATATGGGTGTCAAATAAAAGCCATATATCAGAAAAGAACTCAAAATCAAGTGAAATGACTATGAACACAACATGACGAACGTCATAAAATGAAAGGGATTTTTGAGCAGAAAACTGAAAATAAAGTGGACTATGCACTTTCCCGAATAAGTACTTTTTTGATACACAATGTACTTTTTGGCAATGGTTCTTTTTTAAAACGCAATTATTTAAAAAATTTACACATTGGAAAATTTCACTTTTTGGAGATGGTGCTTTGTGAAAAAGGTAAAAATCAATATGTATAAATAAATAGTATATAGTAAATTTAGATAAAAATTCAGCACTTTATTAACTTTGATTATGGTATTTGGGATTGATAACAGTAAGGCAGCTTACACACTAACGCACCGCAACAGATGTGACCGGCTCAAGAAATTAATTGCGTCAGTCTGACCCATAATGTTTTTGTAGAAACATTCACACTTGCGCAATGCAACTGATGCAACCATGCGACTGGACCGGCGGCCGCAGCATGCCGGTCGAACCGCGTTAAAAAGAAGTTTTCGAAAGATTACCTCTGAAACTTTAGAAACGTAGACATTTGAATTCAAAAATAATGTCATTATAATTCGGTGCGAACAGCAGTTTATTTGTACAACAATAACATATTTTTACCGCACAATAAGACAATCGGTCACATAACCTTAACGTTCGCTTATTTGCTCATAAATTATATGAAATCATTTAGTATTTTGTGGACGTTGTCTATCTGGTGTTAATTAATTTTGAAGTTGCAAGAGAGCCATTTGATTTATTATTTTACTTGTTCGACGTTATATTGCTGAAACACTGAGGAAGGAAGGCGAAGGAAGATATAGACACAAATGCTCATTAGAAAAATTTTGAGTGCTCGGCGATCTGAACCCACCTAAATCGTCTGCTATAATAAACAGGATGTGCTGGAACTATCACTTTAACGGGTATCTTCACGGTTCAACAATATACATTTTTGCTAATACTATTTATTTATTTATACTTTAAAAATCTCTTTAGTATTTCCAAACAATTTCTCTACAATTTAAATGAAAATAAACCATATATTATGTTTTCTTTGCTTTTATTTCATTCAAAGAAACCTATTTTAAAACTAATGTGCTAAAAAACTTAATTATTTTAAGGCTTGGTTCTAAATACTTAAATACCTTTTGTTTATCTTCAATTTAATAAAACCCAAATTTTTTTATTTTCTGGAAATTAAAATTATCTAACTCTTCATTAACTGGTTGTGTTTCATTCCCCTTTAAATGGTTTTATTTTAACGTTTATTAAATTCCCTAAAATCTACTTATGATCGAAATTGTAATTTTTTTGTTTTGAAACTAATATTATTTGTAATTTTCGTTTTCGCTTTTATTATTATTATTTACTCGTATGCATATACAAATGTATTTGAAGCTGAAGTCTTATTTTTATATATTTCTTTTTTATTTTTAATTTAAAACTTTTATCAATTTTTTTTTATTCTTTCCTTAAAATTGAAATATAATATTGTTTTAAATTCTTAAAATTTAGTCATAAGGATGGAGGTGTGATTTCGAAGTGTGCTATATATATATACGTAGTATGCATGTATGCCTATTGATTTATAATTTATTATATATTTTTATTAACTTTTTTTGAGAATAAAATTCTTAACAATCTAAATAAAAAAATTATTTGTTTTAAATGGACCTTTTTTTATGTAATAATTTTATTATAATTAATAAAATCTTTTAAATAATTGTAAAGGTAAAATTCAATAATTGTATAGAGTTTTGTTTTAATAGAGAAATTATTGTTTTTGCAGAAAGCTTTTTACTTAAGAACAGTTCTTATTTTTTAAATACATAAGATTTTGAAAATGTTATGGAAAGAGAGATTTAAAAATTTTAAACAAATTTGTATAGAGCGTAAACAGTAGTATAAATATGTCGCCGTTCACGCGTATCAAATTTTGTTAAGCAATTTTTGAGTTTGTATGATGGTGAGAGAGGGAGATAGGTAGGAAAGAAGTATGGATAATGTCAAAGTTTTTTTTAACAAGGTGGGAGCATTGGTACAGCTGATAATTTTTTGCTGTACTAAGAACGCTGCTAGATGAAGAAAGTTTGCTTTGCAAAGTCATAAGTTTGTGGGAGAAGAAGGAAAGGAAATGAGTAAAGAATTTCCAGCACCTGCAAAGTTTCGCAAATTAGCTTTTTTCTTCATTCGTCATTTATAGTTTTACGTATATAGCTGTCTGAACTGCAAAACATTTTATATTTATAATTTTTGAGACTGTATAAAATTGCAGATTTGTACTATACAAGAGCAGAAAATTTCTGAAAATTTTTAAAGACTTTGCTAAGTAAACTTTCATCTAAATAGCCCTAAAATAATTTACAGGTACAAAGTACAGGCCGAGGCTTCCGTCGTACTTCATATATCACCTTTTCCAACTGACATTAACGTACCGACGTAGTTTGATGATATTAAAACAGCTGATTTTCTACCGCATGAAAAATTTTGAAAAGCTTCCACAACTTTGCCTTAAATTCTATTTATTTAGATTTAGTTTATTTATTTATTTTATTTTTTTTTTCAAGATTTTATTTTTGCTGCGACATAACATACAAACTTAAATCAAAACAATGCAAAGTACTCAACGTACTTTAAAAGTTGGTCAACTTTGCATTGAGGGGGACGTACTGAATAAGACAAAGCTCATAAAAATGATGTATTTTAGCTAGGTTTTTAGTTAAAAAAGGTGAAAAAGGTGACAACGGATTATATGTGCATCGATTTTAAAGTGCAAAGAACAAATAATTTTTTCGAGTGTTATGTTATGTGTTGCGAAATAAGGCCGTAGGAAAAAAGATCACATATATATTTTTAATTTTGGGATAATATTTTAAATATTCCAAAATTAAATATAGTCCCAAAAATAATAACTGGACAACGTCACACAAATATTCCTATTTTTACTTTGGGGCCTTTTGTATTCACGACACATTTACTAAAAATTTGTGTAAAATTCCTTTATTCAGTATGCGACTAGAAAATTTTATACTGTTAGAATTACTGATATTTATTTTAACCGTAATTATTACAAATGAATGAATGAAAATTTGGTTGTGGTTAAGTTCGCATTTCAATGAAGGGGAAAATAACTATCAAGTGGTTGTTGCTTGCCTTCCAAACGAGGGCTAGTAAACCAAAAAATTTTAATAAGGAAAGACAGTTAAAAGGTGTAAATGGGTAATTTTGTTCTCACCCGTTCTAAAAAGACAGCTTTGAGCTTTTCGCAATATATGACCTATAATGAAACCGAAAGAACAAACATTTCAGCCGTTGTTAATCTCGTGTATGTGAATAATAATAGGTTTTCTCTCGTATAAATTTTCTTCAACTCTGTCGAGTTGAGGATGGCGATAGCTCAAGTAGTCTGCATGTTGACTATAAAACCAAAAAGTCCTGGGTTCGACCCCAGTTTCCGACTTAGTCATAAAAATATTTCGTCAGGTTTCAGTGGCGAAGGCATAGTCGCTGGTCACTATCCACAGTCACATTAGAGCGCCCTCCTTCATCGGTATTGTGCAGAACCAGCGAAATAAAAAAGGAAAGCTCTAAATTTAAAACGTCTCCTTAACATCAGAGGCACTGCAACACTGCAAACAACAAAAAAACACGCAAGAGCAGAGTTGTAGGATAGTGAAGCTTCACCACCTGTCATATCTCTCACTATCTCTTTCCTCTAGTTCCAACACAATATATCGCATGTGATATTAATGACTTTACACCGACCTCTCTGTTGACACAAAGAGTAGTGACGACGTGATAGAAATGCATACTTGTTCTACTCAACTGGCGTTGGCGCTTAATCGTTCTTTTTCTTTTTCTTTTAATCTAAAAATTAAAAGTAATATTTCATATAACTATGAACTTAAACACAACTAAATTTTCATTCATTAATTTGAAAATGGAAACTTTTGAATTCTTAATATTTTCGGTCAAAAAACACCATCCGCCATTCTTCCTCCACAAAAACATATTTTCTTTAGTCCAGTCTACATATGATAACACTAATTCAAAAAAAAACACGAAAAGAATGGAGCATAAATAGTATGAATACCCATTGTATATTTTTTCGGAATTGCAAAAAAGTTACCGCCCCAAAACGCACTTAATTTTGATCACTATTGCTTACAAAAAAAACGAAGTTTCAAACACGTTCATCTTCATGTAACTAGATATTAATATTTTCTGTTCTTGGACAGCACTCAGGCTGTGCATTGTACCGGAACTAGGAAATAAGGTTTTGGGAGAAAGGGTAGAGGGAATAGTGTTTATTGGCATTCGATTTGAATTTTCTCACGGCAAAAGTGACAGGAAAGACCTCGCGCGTGTAGTCCCTTCCACATACGTGCTGTTCGGCAAAAAAACGAATATAACAAACGGTCAAAACTCTTTTTCATTGAGATAAGGGAAGGATCCCACGCTTATGAAATCGAAAAAGAAATTTTCTTCAGAAAATTTTGCTTTAAATTATAAAATTTAAAAATAAATATTTCATAGGATTTTATTACATATTTAATAGCAAACTGCTGATCTAACAAAAATGATAAACAAAATTAACTGTTTTAAGGATAAAAGCATTAAATGGCGAAATGAATAGCAACATTTATGTATATGAATTGTTCGAACGCAGCAAAAAATATTTAACATTTTGGAAACAGTATTTACTTTTTCTGCCTTATGAATGTGATTTATAGTAAGCACATCTGTATTGCCTTAACAAAACCAATAATGTATAGTAAAAAATACATATTTGTTTTTCGCTTCTTCAACAATACAAGAAAGAAAAACCAAATTTTTAGTGTTTCCTACATTCCCTTACTTTAGTGCATAAAAATCACTCCTGTAAGGCAATGATACAATGATCAATTTTAAGAAGTGCAACGAACATAATGAACTGAAGCAACGAATTCGGATGAATGTTTTAAGATTTCTTGATTTCACCACATATTCCCTGCGCTAAAAAATCTTTTAAACATTTAGCATTTAAAGCATTTATTCCAAAGTGGGACATTGCAAACAAATCTCATGTCATACGGTAGCAGCTTTGTAAGGGAGTACTACCTAAATATTCCGTCATAAACCTACTTACAGCGATGCAGTAGTTTTTGCTCGGAAGCTTTTAAATACTTGCGGGAAAAATAACTATTTTCCGCCACAATGCACTGCATTTGTAGAGGTCATCCCCTGAGTGCCGGTCCAAGAAAAAAAAATAAACGACTGTGTAAATCATCACACATGTACTTGAAATTTAAAATTTATTTCATATAACAATTGAAAGCATTTGTATTTTTAAGCGACTTAAAAAAGGAATAGGTTCTCAATTCGACAACATTTTTTTTAATGTGTGTTACCTCAAACAAAAATAAATTTTTTTAAATAGATTTTATTTATTAAAGTCGAGTCAAGAATAAAATAAACATTTTAAGAAGATTAACGTAATGAGAAACTAAGGAGTATAAAAGAAACGTTTTTGAAAAACAATTGAACACATTTAAAAAAGGAACTATGTAAAAAGTAAAAAATAATAATATAATATATAATAATATAATAATATGCAATGCTCTTGAACAGCTTCAACTCGGCGCCAAATACGACACATAAATATATCAGGAAAACATAAAAATTACTTTATGTACGTATGTATGTATGTATATATGGACATTATCCTCATATTTTTGCTAAGTAATTTCGAAAAGTGTTGATTTTAAATAAAGCATCATCGGTTCTCAATAAATAAATATTTGCCAAATGTGACAATAGTTTTAGTTCCTTATTTTAAATCTGTTAAATTTTTTTTCAACATTTTTTATTAAATAAAAATATAGAAAAAAAGCCTGACTTTTTTAGTAATCGCGTTTGGTGCGGAACATATTAATTACCTAAAAATGTGACATCCATTACTTGTTCTGCGGGCTCCCCTTCTCGTCGTGCTGGAGGCGCTTGGATGAGCACTTTCTGGAGGAGGCTCGGGGCAGCGTTATATTTATAAGAACGAATATAAGTAAATAATAATTCTATTCTACTATATTTCCTACAACACAACAAAACAAGGTGGCATAATGAGCGGGCCTGCACGATCGCAAGGACACTTTGACCTTGGTTTGATGTCAGGAGGTCTGTCCGAGGCGCCGGCTGCGGAGTCTTACCGCTACGATGACTAGACACTGGCCTATTGCGATTAATGCAAGACGCATGGGTCTGCCGTATAACGATTTCTGCTATAGCTGCAACGATGAGGAGGAGGAGAGTGTGGCTCACTGCACTCGGGGACTTGCGTTTTCTTCTTTTCATAGGTATCACAACGGGACCATTATGAATTGGACCCAAGTGGGCTGGGCTCTTTATTTTCACCGGCGACCTGCCTACGTACCCCAACCTAACCTACTTGTACAATATTTAGCACCACGTAGTGGTATGCCAAATTTGTGGTAAAAATTAGTTATCTGCCTAATGTACATATGGATGTGTTTAGAGAAAATGGTATTCATTCCTTTGCATAGTTTGAATATATTATTACCAAAATATACATAGCCATATGCATTCCACACTCTCATACGTGCCGAATACACATGCAATTTTTGACATTATTAGTACTACTTGTCTAGTTAGCAAAAGTGTTTATTGGAGCTATTGGTACCAGACATCGCTTATCGAATTATACCCAGCGGTATGATGAAAGATTACAAAAGCTTTCCATAAGGCCTTATTTAGTAGGTAAAAGCACTGCTCGTCCCATTGCATAATCATATATATATTTTTTACACGTGATGTCAATATACACCAAGGCCTTACATTCTCCCTTTCGAAGTAGGGCTGATTGAAGGCATTATGTATAAAACCTGTTTGAGGGCTAAATCAAACAGACCTAATTTAGCATTTTCCATTATTTAACTCCTACTTGAATTCCTAAGGTAAATTCTTTTTTGCCTTTTGTTGACTTAAATTAGTCAATTCTGCCTAAAGAAAAAAATCACAACTGTCTTTAACTTTCTGCACTTCTAGCTTAAGGTTACTATTTTCTTTATTCTTTTATTTTTTTCAGTTTCTTGTTCTCATTGTTCTCATAACAGTTCACAAATTGCTGCTATGGAAAGTTGTGAATTGGCGCGGCGTGTCGCATTTTTAGAATGTCTCTGTAGTGAATGCTTTTACCGCTGAGTAACTAATTTCAGAGCCAGAGAGAGGCTCAGAATAGAAGCGAAGTTGTTATTTTTATTTATTGTTATTTTCTTCTTAAGCAGGACTGCTATAATCAGGCCTCACACTAGATGTTCAATGTTGATATTATGGAAAAGTGCCATAGCTTCTTTATAAGCTGCATGAGTCAGTGTGTGTATGTGTTTCATAGCTCTAGGAATTTATTTTTCTGAGACCAATGCTCAGCAGATGTATGCAATGCAAGTACCGGAAGTAGTTAGAAGCAATAATGTATAGAAAGGCCGGGACATGAAGAGATGATAGAAAATTTAATTCGGGCACAACTCTGCAGTTACGTGTTTTTTTTTTTTTTTGGGAATTTGTAAAGCAGAGTTGCTGTGTCTCAGGTTCTATTTTGACACATTATTTTTTTTTGAAATCTGAAGGAGAGCTACTTTATTTATTATTTTACTTCGAAGACGAAGGACGGCGCTGTCAGCGTACACACAGTTGAAAAACTTTTGATATTCTGCGTGCAGAGTCAAGACGCTAACTACTTGGCAACAACATCCGTAAATGCGTGTATTTTTTGGTGTTGTATTTTGCTGTGGAAGTGCTAGTACCTGATTAAACCTGCCTTGTTCTTAAGCGAGTCCTATTGTTTTGAGAGCTTAACTCATAGAGTTGACATGAATCGTGATTCACTTTACTTGTTGTATATGTTGTTGTTACTGATTTATGCAATAAGCCTAAACCTAAACTTAAGTCTAAACCGCCATAAGAAGAATCAAAAATCTTGTGTAGTATTCATAAGAGTAAACAAAAGTTTAAAATATTTCTTTAAATCGCTCTTTCCTTTATCCCTATATCTACGTAAATATAATATAATAATATTTATGTTACTATGTGTATTGAACGAGATCATAAACAACTACATACCATGAAACTTTTTTCGCGTTTCAAGTTACATGTTCTGTTTTTTTTTTAAATAAAAAAACCCATGATTAATTTTTCCTTTTCTCATTAGCTTTTCGTTTCGTTAATGCTTATTAATATATCACATTTGATCGGCTCATTGTTGTACACCATCGTTATCGTCTTCTTCATCGTCACCATTATCGGGATCGGTAGGACTAATTGGGGACATTTCAACACTATCCAATAACGGTGTTTTTTCTTCACTACAACCGCTGGAACCTGCTGTACTATCCATGGAAAATATTTTTGCCAATTCGATGCCACTTAAGGAACGTCTCCTTGGCGAATCATCAGGTGAAGAGTTATCTTGGATAAGACTGCCAAGGCGACTTCCATTTTCGCTACCGGTATCGGTGTTAGAGATGGCAGTGTTAAGCAAAGTTTTGAACACAGTATTGCTTGAGAATTTTTTTGGCGATCTGGATGTGGTGTTTAAGCTACGGACATTTGAAGATGGTGATGGCGTTGAAGAGATCGAAGATGGTTTATCCAAATGACATGAAGAAGAAGATGATGATGAGTGCAGCTGATGTTGAGGGCTGAGATTGTAAGCAGTACCAGCTGGACTAGTTAAATTCTGTTGGCAGGATAAAGTTGCCAAAGAGGTGGTTTTAATATTGGTCAATTTTAAGCGATTTATAGAGCAAGAGCTCCAGCTTAGCTGATTTGGGTGGGAACGCTTAATGTATGATCCAGCTCTATTTGAGTTAGTTGTTGTAGAATGCTGTGGCTGCTGTTGATAATATTCTTCGTAGGTGCATTTGGATTTTGTATGCGCCTGATGACGTTTACCCTGTGATCTTAAATTAGATGATTGTGGCGGAGGTATATTTTGATTTTGATAATGACCTCCCTGAATATTATTGTCTTCATTGAAACTGCTATCATCTTCGGGTTGATAACATGGATCCGAACCATCCAAAGGCATGGTGTTATTAATAGCTGTCTGTTTCAGTGTCGTCTCAAAAGTAACCAGGTGTCTCTCAGAGTAAGACTTTCGAGCATCCATTACTCTAAGATAGTCCGATGAGTCGGCCAAATCTTCGCTTTTCGAACTGCAATAACGCCTGTTGCCATTAGGGGGATTCTTGCAAAAACTCGTGGTGACAGTTATTTCGGGCCCCAAAGTATGATTGGAGCCCATGATTTCATGTATAGAGCCACCACGGTTTAGGGATTGTCTACTATGACTACGACTACCATACGAAGAAGAACTATCATAGTGATTGTCTCTCAACGAAGAGGGTGAGCGTCGTGCCGAGTGATTTGGAGATGTTTCGAGTAATGAGTCATTGGATTTGGCAATGCGGTTCTTGCGATAAAATTTACTATCGCGCCACATGGTTTGCCGAGAACTAGACGAACCCGAAACAGTGGCTGGTCTTTGAAATTCCAAAGAGGTGCCACACTGGGTCAGCATAGTTGATGAACCAGGCGAGGAAGTAATCATTAGACCAGGAGATGTATCGTACATAATAACCTGACTTGATGTTTTGCTAATGCGAAACGAAGCATGAGTAAGTTTTTTGTATTTCTCGCTCTGCATATTCACGCGGTTATCGGAATGAACGCGATCTGTAATGGGCATGAAGGCATTGTCTATACGTCTTTCCTCTTCTAAAGAACGAAATGCCAAACGATTGACATTTTTCAAATGTTGTTTGTCGCCATTAGAACCTCTTTTTAAGGGCGACATATCTTCAAAAGAACTAACACGATATTTCTGCGAAAATACTTCAATTGTGCCTGATTTTTTTGAAGGAGACGTGGTGTAAATAGAGTTCTGATCATTCACCAGTATTTTTGGGGGATCAAATTGTTGAATTTGATTTTGTGGCGCCTGTATTTGGCTACCGGAACTAGAAGCTAGACTCGAATTGCTGGAATTAGAAGTTGTGGTGACTAAAATTTTGGGTGATAGTGAAACTGGAAAATGTTGAGGTCTCAGATTACCGGTTGAACTTGAAGAGCTAGAGCCCCCTGAACAAGTCCCTTCGTCTATGTTTAGAAAGTTATTGGGTGAAGTTTCACGGCATGGCGATGATATGGCTGAATCCTGAGACACCATACTACGCGGTATTGTTGCCAATTCCAAACAGGTTTCATGACCGGCCGTTGTTGTAGCAATTATAATATCTTCTACTCCCTCATCAATAGGTGATGAAATGGATTGAAAACTACTTAAGCGAAAACTAGAAGTTGACAGATCATTGTCAGTTAATGAACCAAAAGCCGAATCCTGGGAAGGATTGCTGCGGCCATATTTCAAACATTTTAATGAATATTCCAAACGGCGGCTTTTGGAATTCTTGAAATTGCACATATCGGCAGTCAATTGGTGATTAAAGGAGGACGTGCCGCCTGTGGATGAAGAAGAAGAGGCCGCTGACGAACAAGATAAAGATGACGAGGCATGTGAATGGCCCGACTGATTATGACTGACAGTTAAATTTCCTAAACTCTCCTTCAAATTAACTGTCTCGTACTCGGATGCCTCCAATTGTGTGGTAATCGATGATTGGTCTGTATCTTCATGGGAAACAATGGTAGTGGCTGTTACACTTGTCGCACTTTCCGATGAACAAATACTACCTCTATTGCCGGAAACAGCACCTTTTAAGTTTAAATCACTCTCACACGTAGAACTGCAACGTATCATCGGCTGTATTGATGGCTGTTGCACCTGCTGTGGCTGTTGCTGCATCTCATTCGCTGCAATTTGAGATGCAAACAAATCTTGTGTTGAATTATGCTCAACTTGTGTGGTGTTGTCACAATAGTGTATGGGTGATTCCATGGGATCATACTGTGACTTTTGACATAAATACGGTTGACTATGATAATAACCTATGGCCAAGGCATGTTGGGAACCATTATGTGAAGCATGTTGTTGATTCCATTCTTGTTCCTGTTGCTGATAATGATGTTTTATACGTTGTAATTGTTTCTCTTGAAAATTACAACCCACTACGATTTCATCAAGTAGCCCTTCTTCCGAATCACTTGATATACAATCAAATGATTCCATTGTTCTGCTAAAGCTTTTGTTACATTTGTTATAGTACAGTGAGCGAGTGAATAGCATGTAGTCGTAGTAGACAAATCCGGAAAATATTAATTTGTCGGTCGAAGTAAGAAAGAGAAAAAAGGAGGAGAAAAAAAGAAAACAAAAATATAATTGTTTTAGTTGAGACTCTATGATGTCAAGTATAACTTAATTTAAAATATAGAATATATTTTCATATCAGTGACTTCTTCATCAGCGTCATTATAATGTATTCTTAACATCATGAAAAGTGTCTATGTGTTGAATGCTTTACATTTGATTATGACTGGCAATTGTTTTCAAAAAAATGTTGAAAAATGATGTACAAATATATTGAACGACTGTGTATACATTCACGTGATTGAGTAGGATTTCTAATGATTTGAGTTTAGTTAGGAACAGGATATGGGAAGCATGCCAGTAACATACCTACATACAAACAAATATACATTCATTTAAAGGCGTTTCAGACTATAATACAAGTCTTAAGACACTGTGAGAAAGAAATCTAATGAAACTTGGTGCGAGTATCAAAAAAAAAAAAACCAAAATAATATTACATTTCCCTTTCACACTATAAGTTGAAAGAAAGAACCGGCTCAGAAGTAAAAGATTTTTTTGTAATTTTCTTTATTTGCTTTTGGTTTTTAGAAATGCATTACCGTATTATTTGTCATTTTCATAACACATTGCATCCACACGATCACACTTGTACGAATTTTGTAATTGAATTTTTGGTAAGTTTTTCTACTAAGTATTATTGTGTGAAACGCCCTTTAGCCTGTAATATAGAGCGTATTGCGGATAGTGAAGTCAATAAGCGAATCGAAGCTTGTTGGAAAAATGTAAATTGATTTATGTATGTGTGTTCTAAATGTATTTTGAAGAACTCTATGTCAAGTGAAATCCCTTTTTTTTAATGAAGAGAAATAACACTCAGGCAATGAGTGTTACCTTAAACAGGAAAGTAATAGTGATGGGGATGACGGTTCGTGAAGTGATAGACAGATGAAAGATTCATTATTTTTACATCTCTGCTTTTGCACATTTCTGTATTTATAGCAGCATTGCATCGCCTCTGATGCAAAGGAGATGCATTAAAGCTCTCGAGACTGAAAATTTCTGACAACAACTGACACAAAGGCACACCAATGAAAAATACGTTTTGTTGTTATAAATTTTGTACTTTGTAGTCGACGCTAATATAATTGAACGTTTATTCCAGAAAGCTCTACCTGAAGGAAATTTATATTAATTACCATAATTCATCATGAATATATAATTCCTGAAGGCACAATTAGATTCGGCTAATATTAGAAAAATATGGGAATCGGTTGTTCTTTGGAAATTTTTTTTTCGCAAATTTTCGACATCCTTAACTCTCGATCATATTACAAATTTTTGGAAATTTTGCGACCTTTTATACATTTACTGAGTCTATCAAAAATCAGTGAATATCTAAAATCTATTTGACAAAGACTTTGTCAATTATTTAAATAAAAGCGAGGTTAAAAAATTTTTCGTCAACAATATCTCTCGAACGAATTTTCCTATTTTAGCCAAATCGACAGTAATCAACATTTATTTTTGAGCTGATTAGATTTGTAAATTAATCGGGTTAGTAGTCTTATTTTTCAAAATCTTCCTTTTTTCAAAATCTAGCGAATCGGTTTCTCACACCATCTAAGTGAACACAATATCTTTCGAAAGCGACAAATTTTTTTTTTATTTTGAACCAGCACTCAAGATATGACACCTACATATAAGATGCATTGTGCTGGAACTAGAGGAAAGGGATAGTGAGAGCGATGACAGGTGGTGACCGTTCCACTATCTTACAACTCTGCTTTTGCAGGTTCTTTGCTTATAGCAGTGTTGAAGCGTTGTTTCAGTAGGCATTTTTAGTAATTATTTTACTTCGCTGGTGCTACACAATACCGACGAAGGAGGGCGTTTTGATGTGCCTGTGTTTTGCTTTCAGCTAAAGCCGGACTGTTCAGTGGGCAGTGGCTATGCCTTCGCCACTGAAACCTTCCGAAAATAACTCACACAAAGACATTCTGCACATCAGAAAAAATGCGAGATGTTTTTTTTTAGTATAAAACTGCGGTCGAGCCAAGGATTTTTTTGGTGTTGTAGTCAACGTGCTGCCTACTTGAGCCATCGCCGCCCCCATTTCATCCGCTGAACCGTTCTAAAGTTTTGAGATATTTCCACAAATACTGACATCATCGCGAAAATAGCCAGAATCACATTCCATGATCTCTAAACGCTGGAAGAGAATAAATAAATACTTTTTTTTTACAAAAAATTACAAATATGGCTTATTATTGTCAGAGAAATTGTTATTTTTAAATCTCAGCGAGTCATTTAAATCGTAATAAAATTCTGCACTGCTTAAGGAAAAATAATGAAAACAATCTCGCGTAAAATTGGTGAAAAAGGGGTAAAATAGTACGCTCCGTGTGAAAAATTCTCTGGTAGACTCAAAAGATCGCCCATGGAACAATAATGAAATTTTCTAAATCCTGAAATGTTTTTCTTGTTTTCTATGGTGAAGTTTATAAATAAACATTTAAATTTATAATTGGCAACATTTCCATCGACATCACATATATATTTTGGACTCATCTCTAGAAATGCATTCTCATACTGGACTCTCTTTGTAATCGTTATTGTATTCAATTACGGAGAACTGCAATGACATATGACATATTATATACAGAAAATTCAGACATCATGGTAATCTATTAAAGTCGGGAATATACAGAATTTCATCAATAGACAGTTTGTTGTTCATAAATTAACATTGGTATTTTATTTTTAAGGTTGATCCTCAAATTCATGAAATAAACTTTCAGGACCCAAATTACGGCATTCGTTTCGAATCGAAATTTCAAACAAAATTTTTTTAAACTGTATAGAAATTGCGTTTGACATCGAAAGCCATAATTTGGAGCCTGAACGTTTATTTCATGAAATATTTCCTTCAGATAATATGCATATTTCAGCAAATTATTATAGCTTTGCACGTTATTATTCTGAATCGAATTAGGAAGCCCATTGTTTTCAAATTCCCAGCAAAAAAGTATCGAAATTTAGAAGCGCTAAAAGCTGTCGGAAGCAATACATTGCATATTTAAGAACAAATGCTTACAAAAATGCTGCCGAATGCGCAGATTTCATTAACAACAAGTTGTAAGGAATCCATAGTACACAAGCAAAATCCAAAATGAAGTGCAATAAACAAAAATCTAGTTTTTCGAGCACACAAATTCCGCAATGCACATTAAAAATATGCTATTCTCCAGTAATTCAAATGAAGGGTGCTAATTTTACCAACGTAACCGTATTTGCTAACAGTTCATGGAAAGTTGTTTATTTCGAAAAATATTTTAACCAACTCATGTAATGACAATATTTTAGTGACAGAATTGAGGCGATGTGTGCAATTGTGGCATAACAACAGTTTTTATAATTTTATAGAAGGAATACAATGATTTTATAATGGAAAATATTACTACCATGCGTGCATGTGGAAAACAACAATTCATAAGATAAGTTCAAATTGTAAATATAAATATAATAGCAACTGAATGATCTTTTATCACTTCAATAAAAAAGGGAATTGTCTTCGCGATTAAGAAAATTGTCCTGACATGTTGTTTGTTACAACGGGCTGTTACTGTACATGGCAATATGACTGCATCAATATTGCATTATAAAAATAAATGTTAAAATGTCTACAATAAATATTTGAGTCGTCTGACCTTACCTTTAGTTAATCACTTAATTTGCATAAAATAGTTGCATTTATAATTATTTCACTGCAAAATAAACGAAAACAGTTTCCAAAAGCATGCAAAAATTCTACAAACACACCAAACAAAATCTTTTCGAAAAATCTTTTAAAAAATTATAAAAAGAGCTGCGAACCAAATAAGCAAAACAAAAAACAAACAAACAAACAACAAAAATGCTTTATAAGGGGTGTGCAAAACGAGGTGAACTTCAACCTTAAAAGTAAACGTATGGGTGTGGTGAATTAATGTGGTATATACATATGTATGTACATACATATTTGGATCTGTCCGTGTACGATGTATGCCAGAAGTATGACTGTTACAATAAAGTTTAATATTGTTTTAAGTGATTTAAAATGTTTACTAATTAAATTTCATACTCAATTTCCGTTTGTTTAAAAAGCCGTTTAAAATAAATTTTTGTTTTGCTTGTTGATTTTTCTACTTTAGTAAGAATTTCATCACTTTAAATTTTTCTTTGACAATTATAATAATAACAAAAAGAAAAAAAAAACGGTTACGGAATGCATTTTGTAAAAAAATAAAAACTCATGTGATGTTTATTGCTTTTGAAGATAAAGAAGAAAACTTAAATTTAAAAAATAATTGAACAAAAAACTTACCAAAGTTTATTTTTTTGTTTTCAAAAGTAAATGTTGACATTTTTTTGTATAAAATTAAACATAGTTTTTACACAAATTTAGAAATTTTATTAAAAAAAATTTCTCCAATACATTTTTTTGAGTTTTATACAATTTTATTTCAGTTAATACTTTTTTAGTACTACGATCTTCAGGTTTTAGTACATACGAAAGACTTCATAAGGCGCTGGTGGGACTCTTTTTTAGTTTAGTGTGGTTCAAAATACATTTTATTGAGAAGGAAGTTTGGTTTTGTGTTAATAACGGTAAATAAAAAAAGATGTAGAAAAAACAAATATTGGTTAAATAACAAAAGTATTAATTTGTTTTTAAAAATATTGCATCATTAGGGGAGGCATTATTTTGAAACACTGACTGCTCTAAATAAGAAAAAAATCCTGTTTCCTTACATATACATGTGTATATATACATAATTTGTTTTTGGATTCGAAATACATACATAACTATTACAAATATTGTTGCCATTGTCAAACAAATGATATAAGAAAAACTTTCAAGTGCAATCGACTTTCGATAATTCGAAACTCCTTATTTGAATATCTTGATAATATTAACTTTTTTGTTGCTGGGTAAGCACTTAGCGTGATGGTTTAATTGTGGGCTTAATTCTCCGCATAAGAATTAATGCGTCCACGTGTAATATCAGAGCATTGGGAACTCTGCTATATAAATTCATAAAACGTACTGTTTACTGTTTCATCAACTACGATAAAATTTTGCTCTTTTACAAAAAAAATTTAAAAACGAATATGAAAACAAATAAATAAAAAGCTCGTTTTACATTTTGATGAAAATTAATTTTCGAAAGTCGACTGTACTTAATTGTATTTAACTCTCTACCGTGTTATATTGATTACGATTTTAAAAAAGTGCATTGCACTTTTATTCAAAATAATTGCACTTAATAGTTCTCCCGAGAAATGGCGGAACAGTAAAATGCAAATGTTTTGAATAAATAGCGCAAAATTGTATTAGAAATGAAATGTACTTTTGGCTGAAAAGAAATCATCATTAATTTGAAATATTCACTATTACTGCAGTTGTCAACGTTGATGTCAACCTCGAGTTTTCATTTCAAATTTAAATCGACATTTACAAAAAATGCCGACGTTGACATCTGTAATAAGAGTGAGTATTTTATTTTCTATTATAGAATAGTGCAATTTCTTAATGTCCAAATTTGATCTGCAGACCTTAAGCATTTGTAGGAATATTTGCATTCCATATGTCTGTGCGACAACAAGCATAATTTTAACTGTATCGAGTTTCAAACGAATGTATATTTTTTAAATTCCATTAAAATAGTGCCCTCCCAATGATGCAATTTTATATATTTAACACAGATAAAAATTTTATGAAAATTTAAATTTTTATCTGATTTTTTAGTATTTTGCTTTTGGAGGGGAGTTTAGAAATAAAATGTACAAAAAGTTTTTGTTTCAAAACAAAATAATGTTAACAAAAAGGAACATTATTATATGAGAAAAAGATATGTATATAGTAATAGTAAAAATTACAATTTACATTTATAAATATGTATATGTTTAAAAAAAATTTCATAAGCAATGAAAAAAAGTAAATAGTACATATATTTTTTGTATATTATAAGTATTATTTATTTTACGATAAGTATTTATTAAAGTACAACATGCTACAACAAAAACATTTTTATTAAGTTTGGTATGTTTTTTATTTCTCTTTCAAAAAAAGTTATAAAACAGAAAATATATTTTAAAAACATGTCAGGAGGGGGAGGCAGTTAGTTACAATTAAACAAGATTTTGAAAATTAATACGTATAATGTCTGTATAATTGAAATTAATATTATATAAGAGACATAGCAGAGGTTATGACTTACAGTGACTCACATAAGTTTTCTTTTTTTGTTTGTTTTGTATATGGGTGAATATGTGTGCCATCATTAAGGAAAATAAATCTACATATGTAATCCAGTAAGTTACCAAAAAAAACTTTTGTCATTCTCGAACGGAACACTTTTAAAAGACTAGTATAATGCCTTGTAGACACTTGGCATTTATTTTGTTGTAATTTTGTGACGCCATTATTGAAATGTGTGCAATGAGTGCAATACCTATCGGAAACGACAAACTATTACACAATATACTGTTTGGTTGCCATGTCACGAAATGGCATAGTGTGTACCCAGCATAGAACAGAGAACAGCTGACTGAAAATAAGTCTACTGCTATACAGATATGCTTTTTTCTAGTCCACAGACTCTATAAACTTTCAGATTAGTTTTTGTTATTTTATTTGTTTTACATTTCTTTAGACAGAGACCGACACCGCGACAACTTATGGAATTTTTGTATTATAGATCAGTAACTGATACAACCTCTGTATAACTTCCTAAAAAAAGTAAAACCAGAGACTGATGTAGGCCGCCTGATATCAGCCGCGCACCAAAGTTCAGAATGACAGATCCGTCTCCAAATACCATACATAGAATGTGTACATATCGCACCCTAAATACAAAAGCGGCACAACTCAAAATTCTCAAATTTTCAGGAGAGGCAAAAAACTGTTTATGCAAAAATGATTGTAATATTTAAAATAAAATTGGTTCCATTATGAAAGAAGTCTATTTCGAAGAAGGTTTTGCTAAAATTTTTTTAATTTTATATTATAATATAATATTATGTGTAACAAAAGTAATCAGCACTTCTTGAGAACATTGACGCAACTAAAAATAGGTCTTTTTAGTCGATCGTGCGTAAGCAATGCAATTAACATAAAAACAGACATAACGGTATTTTTCCAGTTAAAGAAAACAGTGATGAGAAAGAAATTTTTGAAGTAGTTAGAGATGTGTACTGTGAATTATTTTACAGAAAAAAGTACATTTTGGAAAATTTTGAGTTGTGTCACTTTTGTATTTAGGGTGCGATATATTCCATCCAACTCCATGAACAACAAAAATAGAGGTTAACGATCTTGATGAAACTTCAACAAGAGGTAGTTCAGAATGGCATCGTCCAAAGAAAACTTGCAGTAACGCCTTAGCCTCATTCCATATTGATCATACCAAAATCATTTTCCCGATAAGACCAACTCACGCGACAAAAAGATTCTGGTAATTAATCTGCTACTCCATTACCCCAATGTACACTATGATCCGGGATCCAGTGAATGAAGATCTTATTTTCCATCGCTAACAGTTGTAATGCATCAAAGCAAGCTACGAAACGAAATTTGCAAGAACGATAACCTTCTGGGCCGCCTTATTATCGGAAAAGAAAGCTAAAGATGGCACATGTGGTGATATTCTAAATTTTCATCTGAAATGCCGTAAGCCATTTCCGCAGGCCGCCAGATATCTTAATGTAGCGTAGAATGACACCAACGACAACACTAGCATCAGTTTTGTATCCATGCGTATATACAGGAAGACCGAAATTCTTCAACGCAGATCTACCCGGAATAATCACATACACAGTATAAACAGTATTCTGCCACAAGATAATGAGAATAATAATCGCACACTTCAGCAGGTTGTTCCTTCAGTTGATACATAAATATTTAATCTAAAAGAGAGCCATTTCTTTTATATCTTAATATTTTTCTATGTTATTATTTTACTTCGCCTACGTTGTTAATAGCTCAAATACTGGCGAAATGGATTTAGTTAAGATATTGCTAACTGGTAGTCCACTCTATTCATGTGATGCTGAGTGAAGATCAATTAATTTCGAAAACTTATGTGAGACAGTGTATACTAAATTTTGAAAATAATTGACAATTTTGTGTTGATGTTACATAACATTAGAACATTGAATTATTTAATTATTTATAAGAAATAAAACGACAGAATCGCAACGAAATTTGTTGAAAGTAGTAACGACAATCCCAAATAATTAAAGAAAACAATACCACAATATTGAAACTGAAACGAAAATATTGTTAAACGTTTATTTTAATATTTCATGGTATTCTTATTTTATATTGTGGGACAGAAAGAAAATTTATATCACAACATTGAAACTCTCTTTATGGACTTATTAACAAACAATTTCTTTTCTTTTTAACAGCTCATTTTTGTACATTTATTTTAAATGGATTCGTTCGGGTGGTGTATTTCGCATAACATAATAATTAAACTTACCCAGCTCTGCGGTCTCTCGGTGTTTCGGGTGGCGTACACGGAGAACTGTTTTCACTAAAAGAGTGTCCTAGTGCAGCACATTGGCGTTTTTTAACGGCTTGTAATAAGTTCAAGGTTGATCTACTCAGGCTTGGTTTAATTGTCTACAAAAGAAAAATTATGTGCTTTAATGGACAACTTTACAAGGGATAAGTTTTCTACATCATATTTATTATTTGTAATAGTAATACTAATAATAATAATAATAATAATAATAACTGCCAGTGAGAAGACTGAGATGATCCTGGAGACACAAAGTCACATGTCGAAGTCGATGTAAACATGGAGATAGGCGATGTCAGGCAGAGGTCGGTGAAATAATTGGGCGTGCGACTCGACTGCAGGCCCACTTACTGGCCTCAGATACGGCACGTGGCTGAGGGTGACCATGATCCTAAGTAAGCAAATTTTTGTTATCTTGAAGCAGCACACATGCGATGCATTATGCTGGAAGTGGTAGAAAGGGATAGTTAGAGAAATGACAGGAGGCGAAGCTTCACTATCCTACTCTGATTTTGCACCTTCTTTGTTTTGTATCAGTGTTGAAGCACCTTTGCGGTCAAGGAGACGTATTTAATTTTTAATTTTCGTTTCAGTAGCCTTTTTTCGTACTTATTTTACTTCGCCAGTGCTACGAAATACCGACGAAGGAGGGCCTTCTGATGTGCTTATAGATTGGTTACAGCTGAAGCCGGTACTGCTCAGTGACCAGTGACTATGATTTCGCCACTGAAACCTTCACACTACAACTGACACCAAGTCACACTAATTCATTTACAGTTTCAGGTGCAGCGGTCCTGGTGATTTGTGGAGAGATACGAGGGCTGTTTGAGAACTTCGTAATTTTTGAATTTCCCTCGCAGTAACTTTAAATGCAACACTGTTGCCGTCAACCATCGTATTAATAAACTACTGTAAGATTTACAGCAAACTGTTCAATGGTGTTTAACAATCATTAAAAGCAGACAACCTCGTGAGTTTTTGCGTAAAAACCTTCACTGAAATCAAGAAGGCAAATCTTATTTGAACTCCTCACAATCGAAGAAGTGAGTTTCACCGGGTGAACGTGTACCAAAGAATGCCAAAATGGGCGTGTCAGCCAACAAGGTCATGGTCACAGTTTCTTGCGATTTCACATTTATTACAACGATCACCATTCAGAGCTTTTAGACATATTCCATATTGATTTAAAGAAAACACGACCACATTTGGCAAAAAAAGTGTTGTTCCACCAAGAAAATGTACGAGTGTACACCTGTGTAGTCAGTGTGGCAAAAATCAATAAATTGTGCTGCGAACTGCTAATCCATCCAGCATATTCTCCAGATTTAGCAATCTGTGACTATTTTCTTTTTCCAAACCTGAAGAAAATGCTGAGGGGTAAGAGAATTGGGTCAACTGAAGAGGCCATTGCCGAAACGAAAGTAAATTTTAAGGTCAATTTAAGGTCTTTATTTGGAAAGAATAAAAAAATTGGAAAAACGATGGACTAGATGTATTGATCGAAAAGGATATTATGTTGAAAAATAAAATACTTATTTCCCGACAAATTCCCGAAAATTTTATTCAAATAGCCACGGACTTATTAAACAGCAACCCTATATATTGCCCTCTTGGAGCTTAAACGGAAGAAGGCATGAGACTCAAGGGAGGAGAGCCCTGGTATTGGTGCTATGGAGCTGAGATCGCAAACTATCCGGCGATGGCAGGACAGATGGAGCACGGAAACAGTCGGCATATGGGTGGCGATGCTCACTCCCCGTGAGGACCGAAGGGCTGAGAGAAATTTTGGGGAAGTTAATTACTTCCAGATACAATTCTACTCGGTGCACGGGCACTGCCGGAAGTACCTGGACCGCATGGGCAATGTAGATGCTTCAATCTAAAATTGTAAGCCCTACTTTACACGCAAAAATTAAAAAATTAAAACAATAGAATCAATCAAAATCAAAACGCCAAAAAAATGTTCAAAGAAACAAAGTAGAAAACTAATTTTGTAACAATTGTTCTTCACTTACATTAAAACAAGGACCTCGTAGCTCTCGTAAATCTATTGATCTAAATAAATCACATAATACCAGTTCCTCCACAGAAGGGCATGCTCCACTGGCTGGCTCAAAAATTAAATTCAAAACATCTAAAATCTGAGGAAGTATATATGGAATTATATTAACATATACACACACACACACACACAAATATCTTCTTGGTATTTTTTTTCTCACCTGCGGAAATTGTTCCATTTCCATTTCTAGCACTCTCATGGACGGCTTAGGTGTTGTCATTTCTTGGCCCATGCACATTTCATACAGCAGATGACCAAAACAAATTATATCAACATTTTCTATGTCTGTTGTAGAACGTGACCACATGACAGCATTAATGCGCGACGACAGTCCTAGTAAACCATTTTCTAGACCAGATAATCTGTTTAGGAGCAAGGGATATAACAAATTAAAAAACATTTTGAAATTCAATATATCCTTTAAATATATGATTTTCATATTAAATGAATTTACTTTGGGAGTATCTTTATATACGATTCTTATTTAAAAATTCAGCTTTTTTTTATATATTTCGGGAAAATAGCAAAATACTGAAATAAGAATCACATTTGATTTACATTTATATTTTGCTACGAGTTATTTAGTTTTTTTCTTTCGTTGTCTTGCTTGTATGAATACAAGTCATAATTCTGGTATTGTTTGTATATAAAAACAATCAACAGCAGCTATTTTATGATTCTCTGCGTGTTTACATGTGCAAGCAAAATAATGTGTAGGGGTCCTCCCCTGGGTGCTGGTCCATGATAAAAAAATACGAATTTCGCATATCACTAAAGTGTGGTTTTGCCGTTGCGGTCGAAGTATACTTGAAGACGTACGTAAAATAGAACTTTGTGGAAAAAATATTTTCAGCCTAAGCGCTAAGCCGCCCAAAGCTGTAGGTTAAAATCCTACTGCAGTCTTCAAAAAATTTTCTAATGTTGTGTCTATGGCCTACTCAATACCAGAGACGCTGCAACTCTGTTTTCAAAATGAAGACACCGTAATATCAAGCGCTTTTAGCACTTATTTTTCATTTTATTGATATAGAAATGAAAGAAAGAAGGAGCAAATAACAGAAAGAATTAAATATAAAAAATCTTATAATTGTGTAATTTTTCGTATTGTACAATTTATATGTCATATGCGGTGGCGGCACAATATAATAACGGAAATTAAAATACTTTTGATTTTTATTGTAGATACAAGTAAAAGAAGTGCAGTATATTGTGTAATGTGTTGGCAACATTACACAACATTATAAAAAAGTTGCCCAAATTATATTTGGAAATATAGTACCACTTATTACATCATATGGAAATTATACGACGAATAACATAATAATATTGTAAAATTAATGTATAAAATTAATTCTGTCGTGTTCAAGTTCACAGTTAATTTAACACAATATTGTAAGGAAAATATTATAATAAGGGAAATATAACAATTAATCTCCAACAAAAGTTGAGTAGAATACGTATTTTCTATGCCACTACACACGTCATCAGTACTCTTTGTGTCAACAGGGGGGTAGTAATTTTTGTAAAATAATATTATATTGTAGTGTAAAATAATATTGCAAAATAATAATGTACAAGGATGGGGCCGCTTAAGTGTTACATTTTCCTTTAGAAAAAGGTAGAAAAAAAGGCCAAAAATATAGCTCTAAATTGCAGAATTCGTTCATAAACCGCTAAGTGGGGAATACGTTAAAATTTTTGGTTGTAAACGACAGTTTTAAGTTCCAAATTGTTCAATTTTTTTGACAGTCAAAATTTTTTTATCGATAACAGTATTGAAGGCATTGGCGGTTTTATATTAATTTTAATATAGTTGAACTCACAAGACCTTTACTACTATTAGTAGTAAAAAAACAAAATTTTTTTTATATGCGCTAAAAATAATACAACAAACTTTTCTTTTAAAACTTTTACTATCAACTTATAATGTCATTTCACAATTAATATGATATAAAATCTTTCATTTGTGGTATATATCTACACTAGTAAATTTCGCTAGTATCTGTGTAGGAAAGATGGTGTTTTAAGTACTCGTATTTACTTAGTTTGAAATTTTTAAACATTAAAATCAAAACAAAAAAATTAAAACAGTATCAGGTTATTTAATTTAATTATTTATCTTTTAAATCTTTATATATCATATAAATGTGGACTGTCGTTAAAGTTAATAGTAAAAGTATTAAAGAAAAAGTTTATTTTATTATTTTTAGCGCATTTAAATAAAATCTTGTTTTTAAAGAAGATTTTTTTACTACTAATTATGGAGTAGTCACGGTCTTATGAATTAAACTATGTTAACATCAATATAGAAACAGCAATGCCTTCAATAGTGTTAAAAATGATAAAAGAATATTGACTGTCATACAAATTTAATTAATTTTTTCTTTTCATTTATCGCTGAGTAGAAGAACATAAAAAACTTACTTATCTTTAGAAGTCCGCTATATTGGATTTAGGGTAAGGTCACTTTAATTTTCGGGCTACTTTCAAAAATACTTATTGTAGGAGTACATTAAAAAAAAACTCGTACACCATCTGGGGTGTTCTACAACGTTGAATTTAGTATGACGTCACATAGCTAACCATGCATTGTCATCCAAGCTAAGCTCAATAGCTTGAAGATACCTGCATCAAAATTAAGTTGAAAGATTCCACCCGAACAAATATATATGCAAGTTATATAAAAGCTTAAAAAAGTGAAGTTAACTGGTCTAAACATATGCGCGCATGCACATAAATGCGCCATTTCCCTGACATAAAATGTCGGCAATCATATGATTTCCCATATACGTTCACAATAATAAAGTGCAAAAACTGAAAAATTTTTAGACCAATAATTTGCAAATGGTTCTATTTTGAAAAGAATTTCATATTGCTGTATGGCGTTGAAGCTATGAGTACCTTATGTTGCAATAAACCTGGAATGGTTATCATAGTATGACATTGTGAACAATAATGTCTTTGTTGTTCTTTTTTTTATGTTAATATTATTATGAACTGTTTATTTAATTTTAGCCTTGTTAACATGTACCATTACAACACAATACATACAATCACAATCGCACTCTCCAATTCGCATACTTATTCACGTTCACATAAAAGGCCTGCAATACGACAACGTCTCATAATAATGTGACAGTTAAAATGTGGAACGAGCGTATATTTATGACAATTCTTTGAATTAAAGCAAATGCGACAACGCGAAGCGTGACACACAATGCTACTTAGTTTATGCAAGGACAATATGGCTGCTAAATAAAGTGTCCTTTTAGTAGTTATTAAAGAATTAAATTTATTTATTTTGTTTGAAGCTCTCGGTCTTCCTCACAATTTAAAGATAAATAAATAAATAAGTGTTAGTGTTTCATTTGCCAGTGTGACTTACAATTGTCTTTGATTTGGTTTGTTTCTTAGTAATTATCAAATGTAATTTAACTTTTACGTAATTTAAAATATGAAGAACGTTTGCCCCTCAAAGAATATTGTAATTTCATATATATATAAAGCCGTGTTTTATACAGGGTGGCCCGAAAGGAGCGAATCTGTTTTAATTCCTTATAACTTTTTTATTATAGTTTTTGTTTTGTTTTGAGTATTTTGTAAAGAAGACTTGGGCAATTTATAATGGAACAGTACACAATTGAATAACGTAACAAAAATGTTGAACTTTTATTATTAGGCATAAAGGGCTACGGAAAATGCAAGAATAATTCAACAGCGAGAATTACACCCACTTAAGTGTACCGTTTCGTGTGGTGTTTCGTTGAAAAGGATAATTGACCCATATATTGTTGAAAATTAACACGGTGTCGCCGTTTTCATCACTGATGTTAGATAACGGACAATGTTGGAAAATTGTTTACCGCCAGCCGTGTACAATCATCTGCAAGTATGGTTCCAACAGGATGGAGTCACAGCACACACTTGGGGGGAAACACAATGGCTCTTTGCACTCAAACCATTTCGGTGTTTTTGGGTCACCTTGTATTACAGAATACTATATATAAGGAACACAATTACACTTCAATTCTTTTGTTATAAATTTCATTTATTTCATTGGAAGTAAATATACACACATTTTATATCTTGCAAACTTATTAGTTTTACAAACTGCAATCTTTTTAAGTACATTTCAATTTTATGAATTGGAAAACACACTTTGTGAAGCACAAAATATTTTCATGAAAAAGCTAACTTATTTGAAAAGAATTGTAAAGAATTCATCAACAAATTGCAATAATTTTTTTGTAAATCTAAGATAACTGTCCAAATATCTTTTAAATACACAAAAATTATTTTCATAAATTATATAAAGAGTATTTATTTTTCAGTTTCACAACTATAACGTAGCAACGTAAAGTCTTAAACTGTAATGTTAAGTTATCGGGGACATTAAAACTCGCTAAATTGAAAGAGAAAATAGAGATAAATCGCTGGATTGACCTGAGGCGAATTTCACTTGAGCACTGGTACAAGATGAAAAAAATTGTCATTACTTTGCAACAAAGTTATGGATAATCAATTAACCAGTGACCAGTAACCGAGACGCAAAAGTGCGGCAGTCTCAACAACAAACACAAGCCTGACCACAGAGGTCTAAACAGAGTTCTCAAAAGTGACAGTTGTAAAAGCCCCGTATCAGCTGTTGGACCAAACCGAAAGTTTTGAACAGGAATGGGGAATTCAATGTATAAGAAGCAACAAATATAGATTGCTGTGTTGAACATCTGTTCAAAAAATTATTAGAATTTTTGGTTGACAAAATTGTTGCAAAAAGCACAATTTTTGTAAACTTTATTTAATTATGGTGAATTAACTTGATATTTTAGCAAGAAAATGTGGTTTATCTTTTAAGCAATTGGTAAGTACCTTATTTAAATATATAAAGTGATTTCCAACAACCTATTTTTCACAATATCACACATTTTCTTTACAGGCATCAGTGCAGCAAATCAAATGGACGCCTTTCATTGAATGTGAAAATATATTAAAAGGAAATTGCATCAGAATATGATGTACGGCTCAGCATTTGGAGCAGGTTTTGGTCCTCAAAGCTTACCGCTTGGAATGAGTTTACCATATTCAGCACCACCTACAAATTATTCCATACACCATCAAATGACGGGAATACCAGTGCCTAAACTCCACGATGTAATGCTCCAGCAAGAGAATTTGACAAAATACTTGATTTGGTCTCTAACTGCACCGAACTGTGAGCAATCTTTTGTATCAATTGTAGAATTTCAAGACGAACGATATAAAATAATGTAATTGGATTTTTTGCAAAAAAAAAATCTAATAGAACACATACCCATACATTCGAAAAAAAACAAGTGGCCTGTTTTCTTTGCAGTTAATTATTAAGGACAAAGATTACGCTATTTGATCATCTCAACCAGATAATAATAGTAAGTAGAACAATCTAAGTAAACAATTTACTGATTTTTTCCATCATTTATTGCTTGGCAAATTTTTAATTTTCAGCACAAAAATATCAATGCGCTCAGTATTTTAAATACTTTGCTTCGGAAAAGTTTTTAAGGTCACACATGATAAAGCACGTATATTGCTTCAAATTGAGCATGTGTGATGACTTGTTCTTCTGCCAGTGATTTAGCCACGCATGTTTGTTATCGTCATCTAAAGTGTATGGAATGCGATTACCTATGTGTTCGGGAATCCGACCTTAATCAACATGTTCAGTTGATACATAGCCAGGAAGTTCATCGTTGTGAGTAACCGGGATGTACTTATGCGGTTAAAACATTTCAAGCCTTACGAAGGGTAAGTGCTGTACTAGATAATTTATTTGAATTATTTCTGTTATGGTAAAAAAAAGTAAAAGCATGCAAAAGAATAAGCAATGATATATGCAGTTTCGTTTTTTAAATCAATGGACTGGTCATAAGTGCGACCTTAGTTAAAAGTGAATTTCCAGACTTCTAATTCTTTAAAAACAATACCATTGTTTTTATACAATAAACGTAAATAAATTATGTTATAGTTAATGTTTTTAAATATTGAAACTGTTTTTTACTCATCGTACATTTACTAACTTTTTGTTATGCATATTTTATATACATAATTAATTTGTTATGAAAATATAATGTTATTTTTTTCGTTCATTTAGCACTACCTGGAAATACATAAAAACACTACTTTCATATAAATTTGTCGATGTTGTGAACAAGCCTTTAAGAATGGTAAAACTCTATCTTCACATCCCAAGAAACATGACTTTAAACTTCCCTCCGGTCACCGACGATTTACCTAACGGATTGATGAGAAAGGCTTTTATCGCTTAGAAACAACAAAAGTTCATTTGTAATTGATTTGCTTTGTATTCAAATAAATTGCAATGTAACACGTCATAAATATCTCTCGCAATTACAACATACCATAATGTGAAGCAACTAATGAAAACACATACAAAAGAATAATACAATATTATGTGCATATTTTTTTTTATTTCACTTAAATTATTTTTGAATAAAATTTACAAATAAAAAATTAAATTTACACATTTTTTATTTAATTGAATTTTGAATTTTTGTGGTAGCTTTTACATTTCTGGATGAACAAATTGGCACTGTCTGAAAATATATAAAAAAAAATTATAAGTTTTTTTACAATAATATGATTTTAACAAACAAAAAAGACTTACCTGTGCTCATCCTTCAGGAAGTGATGTAATTCCTACCAGGGTCAACCCAGTGATTGTAGATTATTTCAATTCTCGGCACGTTCAGCGGCAATAGTAGTATATGAAAATAGAAAAAAAATTATCACTTAAAATCACAAAAATATATAAATAATGTTGATTTTTTTTCGACCTTATCTGGTCTAGATCCATCATGTTTTGCTATAAACAGCATCACCTCTTGTAGGATGTGGCTCTTCACCACGCATGATGATCTTGAGTAAGGAGAAGCTAGAAATATTCAGCGGACAATGAAAAATGCAAAGCAATGATCGCTGTTCTACAAGGGACTACAGCTATATAATACATTGCCAAATATAAAAATATATTTACATATCGCACTGCCGCCTTTGCTAACAAAAGCTTCAAATTTAAAAAATTTCATGCAGAGGTTTTGTTAGCGAAGCCGACGTTTGGAAATTTATGTTTATAAATAATTTCAGAATTTATTAACAATTTTACTAAATTCTGAAATATATTTTCAATATGATACCCATATTGCCCATATTCGATGGAAAATACACCCTTTATTCACAAGTTTGGAATGGAACTTCGGAGGCACATAACTCGGAAACTAAAGGTTTCCGGTCACTTTTTTATTTTATTTCTTCCTCTTATTTTTTAATTTTGTATAGGGTGGAATACTTTTTTGTGGATCCGGGAGGGTGCCCTAAACTTTGGATACGCCCAAACTTCATATGCATACATATTGCTTATGTATTTAAGAAAAATTTAAAGACTTACCTTTTTGCATCTCTCGGGAAACGATGCACTTTATCCACTCCCGTGCATCCCATTATGCAGCTTCCACTCCTGTCAATTACAATAATATAAAATACAAATATAAAATGTTATAATAATATTTATTTTAGTACTTACATTTTTTCAGCAAACAAAAACCTTTTTTTCAATTAAGTGTGTATGCTTATAAAAACACACACACACACACAAAATTACACCACAAGATTATTTAAAAATTATATTTATTATTAAGAAATTCAACATTTAACTTTATATTTATTTAATCTAAACTTTTTAAATGGAATTATTAATATAAATGTCCACAACGAAATTTGACAATTGGACAAAATGTAAGAGATAGCACTATGATTTATAGATTTGCTTTCACTTCCTTAAATTTGTCCAATCGATATCTCCGTTTTAGTCATACAAACTCTGTTTTAGTTTTGATATGTCGTGTCTAGTTAGCCTATGAGCCTGACCACGTGTAAAAAATAATTACAATTTCGCTAGAGGAGTTCGTAGGTATATTTTATGCTTAACAATTATTTAAGTCATCTTCAGTGGCAACAATGGTTGTCATCCATAATCGAGTCAGCCATTTTACGCGTTTTAGTTTCAAGTAACACAGGACAAGTCATAAGATGCGTAGACGCATGAAATAGTTATACTTTCTGCTTTTGTATGCGTCACAAGCGATTTGAAAGTTGGAGGAAAATTTAATTATATAAAAAATTAATTCTGTGAAAATTCTACTAAAAATTCTATTTAATTTTCCATTTTTGAAACATATTTTTAAGCAAAAAAAGCGTAGCATGTGACGCGTATAATGCATGTTAAAGACTTTCAGCTTCAATATAAACTAACAGCGCTTTCAAACGTTTATTGAATTCAATAACATTTGTTTTAGAAAATAATATATTGTTGCCTACTTTTAGGCGATTAAGTTTTTAAACATTTTCTGAATATGTAATTACCTGGCAGCACCATTTTGTAAAATCACATTTCCGCTATGCAAATGACCATGCAATGGAAATCCACGCTCTCTAAGAAACAGCAAAGCTTCCAAGATTTGTCTCCCCAAACGTTGGATTTGCGTGACTGGTAAACCATTGGGTTTTCGTGTATATTTACGTGACCAAGGTTCATTCCATTGGGCCTTGGAAATGAAATTAAAATGTGAAACAATAATTAATTAAATAAATTTTAGAGAGATAGAGAGAGATAAACATATTTTAACCCTTAAAAGCCTGGTGTATCTTTAAAAGTACATCCATTAAAAAAATTCCGCTGGCGAAAGTTTTAAGTAAATTTATTTTTTAAAAACAGTTTTTGATAAAAAATTATAAGAAGTTGAAAAATGTTTATTTTAGGGAAATTAATTGATTTATATATTTTATTGTATATATTTTTTTGATTTATTTTCAATTCTTTTATGTGTTTTTTAAATACTGTTTTCACTTTTTAAAACAAATTATTTAAATGCACCATGTATACTTAAAGATACGACCAGTTTCTTATAAGTAACTTTAGAAAAAACATTAAAAAAACCAAATAAATGTGCAGTAATTTTTTATTTACATTTTGACATAATATACATATACTTTTTTTTTAGCGAAAATTCTTGTCTTCGGATATATAAGGGTCTTAACCCCTTAACAAATATGTATATATTTTTTTTTTGTTAATTTCGGACCACCACTCAGGAAATGACCGCTACACATGCGATGTATTGTGCTGGAACTAGAGGAAAGGGATACTTAAAGCAATGACAGAAGGTGAAGCTTCACTATCTTATAACTCTGCTTTTGCACGTTCTTTGTTTTATAGCAGTGTTTTAGCGCCTCTGACGTCAAGTTGACGTATTAAATTTTTGAAGCTTCGTTTTTAGCAGCCGTTTTGTTAGTAATTATTTTACTTCGCCAGTGCTCCACAATACCGACGAAGGAGAAAGTTCTGATGTGCGCGTGAATTGGTTTCAGCTGAAGCCGTTAGTGTTCAGTGACCAGTGACTATGCTGTCGCCACTGAAACCTTCCGGCAACAAATGACATAAAGTCACTCAAATGCACATTAGAAATCCGAGATGTTCTTTTGAGTCTGAAAATGGGTTTGAACCCAGGAAATTTTTGGCTTTGTAGTCAACGTGCAGACTACTTCAGCCATCACCACCATCATATTTAAATCGGTGCCGGCCAAACACACATTAAGGAAATTACTATATGCTTGTGTTGGAAAAAAATTAATGTAAAATTTGTTGTGGACTGAAAAATAATTTAACTTTCTGTGGAGAAATCACTTTAAGAAAGTAATATATATGAAATCAGTAATCATCAAATGCGGAAATTGAATTTATGTTTCGAAAGTAACTTTTGTAAATAAGGTCATAGATTTATTTTTCATACAATATTTATTTGCAAATTGTTTCCAGAGTGGTTTTCCAGTGTTTTGTTGACATATAAGAATATGCTTTAATTATAAAATTTATAGAAAAGAATTATGAAAAAATTCATGAAATATTTCGTCCTGTGTAATTTTAAAGAACTACGTAACGAGACCTTATTCCAGTGACATATGACAGGCAACTGATTTGATGCTCTTTGTTGAAAAATGAACAAAACAATAAGCGATTACGTGAGTAAGTAGCAGTAGCAGAATTTTGTGCACACTGCACGCGAGTTATGGCAACTAAAAGTCTGATTACTACAAGTTTAAATCAGCACATGCGTTATTACAATTTTTGTGTATGTATTTTGCTATTACAACTTCAATTTCTTTTTGAAAATTTTTCCATTTCGAAAGTAGAAAACATTCGTGAAACCATTAAAGACTAATTTATGGGTGCGGAAAGTTATCAAATATTTATAATAAAATTGTCTTGGCATATGCTAGTGGTGTCTGTATTTATGGCAGCACAATATCGGTTTTAAAAGTTGAAGGTCATAAAATTAAAAAACTAAAATGATACTGTGTGTAATAACTTGTGTAGCTAAATCATGGGCAATTCGAGTCCTACTTGATGAACCGAACAGAACTATGTTATGATTCCATTATGGATGGAATGTATTGCCAAAAATTATGCTATTTTTACTGATAGTGGAATTCCAGCTTGGAGCTGTAGGTATGAAATTCCACACAGAACTTACGTAAGCATTAATTGTCAAACGAACTGCCATACAGAACTAATTTTTTTGACATATATAGTGAACAAATCATCGTGAATAGATTAAAAAATAGCCATTAATTTTCGCAACTTATATAAAGGGTGAGCTATCTTGGACTGACTGATTTGAAAAGCTAATAACGTTTAGATTTTTACAGTTCGTTATTTGATATTTTTGCAGGTAATGAAGAATTTAATAATATTTTATAATGTCATCATACTCAATGCAAGAACGTGTAAAAATTCTTAGCGAGATTCCCATTGAGAGAAAGTGACAACTTGTTGGACAATCGCATGTTAATAAACCGAACTGCCGAATTTGGAGCACCGAAAATCTTAGAGCAGTGCTGCAGCGACAATTGTACCCTCTGAGATGCACGGTTTGGTGTGGAATTACGGCATATTTTTACGAAAATAATGCTGGGGGAACCAGAAACCGTCTCCGGGCGGTATATCAGACCATGTTGGAAAATTTTTTACTCCGGTCGCTTTCAATAATCCAGAGATATGGCTCCACCAAAATGGAGCTACACTACTGGAGGAACTACTTTATGATAGGGAACTAGTTTAAGATCCACTAATATAAAAGCACAGGAATATTTTCAATATCTATAAAAAATAAGTTTTATAATTTTTTCTATTTAAGTTATTGTAAAAATATGAAATACAATCTGGCAACACTGACTACATCGCTAATACTGGCAACACTGATTTATAACTCAACTTTCTTATCGCAAGTCAGAAAGAAAGTAGTAACCCAATCATAATATAATATTTTTGTGGGCGTAGTGCATGTAAATTTTATAATAAAGTGGGATAGGCGTGTCACAACCACCCTTTTGCAGCTAGATTGTGCTGTATCTACATAGTTGCGGTAATGGTGGCGATGGCTGAAGTAGTCTGCACGTTGACTACAAAACCAAAATAGACCTGGGTTCAACTCCAGTTTCAGACTAAAATTACATAAAGAAAAAAAAAAAAGAACATCTCGCATTTTTCTGATGTACATTAGTGTGTCTTTGTGTGTCAGTTGTTGTCGGAAGGTTTCAGTGGCGAAGGCATTGTCACTGGTCCCTCAACAATACCGGCTTCAGCTGATAGCAATCCACAATCACATCAGAACGCCCTCCTTCGTCGGTATTGGGTAGCACCGGCGAAGTAAAATAATAATAAAAATTTCTACTAAACCGAAGCTTCAGCAGTGCTAGAAGCTCTCTCCTGAGTGCTGGTCCCAGATAAAAAAAAAATTAAATCGGTGCTTTTAGTATTTTCTTTGCTGAACTTCCATTGTGTAGAAACTGTAACGAAATTATCTCTGTTCAGGTATCAGCGATGACAACAATTTCGAAAGGAACCATAATATATATACATGATGTATATTTGTACACTTCATATTTATCAAATTGCACTGACTATAGATATTGTACATATTTAATAAATGAGTTAAAAAATGTTTCAAGATATTTCTATGATGTACTCTACCTTGTAAATTAAATCCTTGAGACTACCTCGCGAATTAAACGGTGTCACTAAGCAGGCATAGTTTCCCGTACTGCTATGCAAAAAGCCCAAATCCAACACCGGATATATGTAAGGATGATGCAGGGAACCCAACAGTTCCATTAACATATTGCGAGGACTTTCATTTGGCGAGAGATCTTCAAAGGCGACACAGTCAGGAGGCAGGGTTAATAAAGTCATTAGGCGATCGGTGCGAACCTTAAGACAAAGCGAACGATAATAAAAACCATTGTGCATTTACAGAGTGTAGCCAGCCAAAACTTACCGAAGCATCGTTTACTAGAAACCAATTCTTGCCATGCCTGGAACCGATTTCATCTAAATGAGCTATAACTTCGTATCTACCATTTGATTGTTGTATCCACTCCTGAGTAGCATTAAGCGCCTTCTCCCGGGCAGCACGTTCACGTGGCGAACGCTCAACGATGCCATTCCCACTATCTAATGCGGAATATTGATATTTGATATTGGGTCTGCAAAGGGAAACCCAAACAAATAATTAATTCGAAGCGTTATTTCAATGAACTAATCAACTATAAAAAAGAACCATTTTAAATTTTATTTTAAAATCTATAAATAAGTAAGTATTGGTCAACGCTACTTTAAATGTTAAATTTAAATTTCAAATAATATTCGTATCACGAACCTGATTTGTTAGTTTTAATAAAATTAATTAACCACGTTACTGCATAAGTGTTTATTTGTGTGAATGAATGTTAGTATTCTTGAAACTACAATTATACCAATTAAGTTAATATAATATATACATACATACAAACTTACATACGCATACAACCAAATGTAGAAAATTACTCAAATATACAATTTCGTCAGTGTGTGTGTTTCTGTGTGGATGTGTAGGACTCTACAAGAATACATAAAGAAGAGGATAATGGCTAAGAAGAACACTTGTGTCATTTAACTAAATAACTGCATGTTTTTTATTTCAAAAATCTTATGAATAATTATTTTATGACAAGAAAATGCTAATGCTACACCATGAATGAATCTGCTACTGCTACGACAAAAATGTAAAATGGTTCCATAAATAATAATACTCGTTTATTCATTGCAATTTCACAGCTCTAGATAGTTTCCATTTTCATTGTTTGTTACTCTTTCATGTTGTCAGTTGTCTTTCACAAATTTTCGAAAATAATAAAGAAATCGTCATGACGAACAAATTGTGACATTTATTGCATTCAATTTTTTATAACGTCATTGTTGCTCAAAAAAAATATTTGTTAAAAACTTCAATGAATTTTCTAAATCATTAACTTTTTCTTCATGCCAACAGAGCAGAAAATTCTATTGTTAGAAGACGAAATGTATGAAATCTTAGCGATGAGAAACCATTACAACTGTAAGACTTATGGCATGAATTGGGTTATTTCTAATTCGTCATTTTCACAAATGATAAAACGTCTAATACATAATCAAACTAATTGTTCAAATATAAATAAATGTTAATAGGAAAGGTGACGCATTGCCTTGAACTGCCTTTGAGTTCGAAGATGACAGAAGAGGCGAAAACCAACTAGAGATTTGATTATGGACTGTTTATTGCGGATCCATTATGACTTTAGTAATACAGTCTTTATATTGTCTAGTTCCACGGGTAGCCAGCGAACCGCAATGCTCTACCAATAAGTAAGGGTTTAATGATTGACGTGCTCCTTATAAGTACTTCGATGTGCTCCCTGCTCCTCCCCTGAAAAGTTGGAGTTAGTGTGCTGGCATGGGCTTGTTTTCATGCTGGCTGTGGTTAATACCTAAAATCACATGGAGAGAATAGTTAGACTATAGAGACATATTAGTTATATTTAGTTACAGATATGTTCTGATATGACGTTTACTAATGTAGGAGCTGTTCGCATTCGACAGTAGTCACCGGAGAGTGTCTTGGTCTATGCAGGTGAAAGTTCCTTGTACTCCTGTATTAAAGGAACATGATGTGACAATGGGGTTAAATAGCCCAAAATACTTCAGCAAGGCGTAATATCATAGGCAAAGGAAAACTATGACACTTGGATTGCAAACTATGTGTACTAGAGTTGGGTTCATGAGCTCTTTGAAGTGAGCGCTCTTTTCAGTTCAGCTTTTTTTGGTGAGCTGATTCGTTCAGTTCGTTCAGTAGCTCAGTAGTATCAGTTGACTTTTAGCTCATCTGATTTTGATGCTCAGTTGAATTTGTCGCTCAGTTGATTTTGTTTCTGAACTGATTTTTTAGCTCATTTGATTCAATCAAATACAGCACAAAGGCAGCTTTAATCAGTAGTAGAAAGAGAAAATATGTTTTTGGTGCTGAAATTTGTTATTTTAGGGAAATTTGTGAAATGTTTTACATCGGCTAATATAATATAATATGAAATATTTTAATAAAATTTAGATTATTATTCAAGTACCGAAACTTAAATCAAATAAATACAAACTACAAGACAGAAATTTATTTAACAAAAAATAGTGTTTGGACTAAATCGCCAATGACGTGAAATATTCGCATCTGGCATCATACAAATTTTATTTACGAAAATTTTTTGGTTCTGGTAGCACTGATAAACCAATAAAATGAACGAAAAAAAACATGGCGAGCGCTCTTCACTGAACTAGAATCATCAAAAAAAGTGAGCGCTCACTTCGCTTAGTTTACTGAATTGGTCAATTGAGCTAGATCAGAGCTGAACGATACAACTCTAATGTGTACTAGTCTGTTACTATTGTCTTTCCATTTGCCAATGGGGGCGCTGGTGGACGTCAGAATTGACTTGCTGTTAAGCATACCGTCGGGCTAGGACTTCGGGCAGGTACCGACGTAAAACTTGAACACAATCTATCACTTTTAAAATGGGATAAATCAAATCCAATGTCCAGAAATTCTATTCGCTCTATACCCTCCCATTAACTCATAACCTAGTTCAAGCACAATGTATTGATTGCATGTGCAGGGGTCATCCCCTGAGTACCGGTTAGTTCATTTACGTCAAATAAAAAATATAAAAAATTTAAATTTATGTCAACAAAAGGTAAAAATTTATGCCAATAATTCGAACTCCCCTCCCTTTATGTAAGCTATAATCTGTAATCTGTAAGCTGTCATCTGTAATAATTGTTTGTTATTTATATTTTTAAAAATTATTTTATTTCTTAATTCTTTAAATTAATTGAAAATTGCAGGAAGTTAAAATTTATCTTAGTTATAATTTCCGAGCGTCTACTGCATTTTATTTTAATGTGGTTTATTAAATTTTTATATATTTTTTATTATTAATAACACTAATTATTTTAAGCCTAAGGTCTTTTTATATATTTTATATTTATTTCAATATTTCGCTACTCCTTTGTGTAGCTTCTTCAGGAAAATTGGTTTTTGTTTATAATAAAAAAATTTTTTTAAAATTCACAATAGAGGAAAAGTTCTTGTCAATGAAAATTTAAAATAAAAAATATATTAACAAATCCTATTCGCTCTATTTTAATATTTTTTTTTAATTTAAATTTTCATTGACAAGAACTTTTACTATATTGTGAATTTAGGCTTAAAATAATTAGTGTTATTAATATAAAAAAAAGGTCAAAAAACTAGAAAAATTATTTTTTATTATTTTATATATGTTTTTGAGTCGCAAATTTACTTTGGTTCTATAAAATAAAAATAAACCAATACATTTACATTTAAGTATATGAGTACAAGTGCTGCAGACTTGTATTTCTGCAAAAACGATTTTAATGCAGAAATAATTTAGTAATGAATTCCAACACATAAGTATGTATGTGTTCAAAGGCACTAGTAATAAGTGCCCGTTCTCAATAGGCGTTTGCATAAATAATATTGTTCCCATTAATATGGCAAGTCCCTCAATATATATATATATATATATATATATATATTTAATACCATGTGTGGCTGTGTAGATATGTTTGTGTAATAAGATTTGCTTTGATTTACTAAAATCACATTTCTCCGGAGCATTAAATATTCATTTCAAAACTAATACTTCTTATATGAATGTCACATCCATAAATCGTTAAGAATGTGAGCAAATATACTGTGGCAAACATTTGTTTGCATTTCGATTGCAGTGCCATTCCACTCGAAAATAAAATATTGTTTTAAAGAGTTATTGCTGCACATTGGGATAGATCAATATCTGCTGATTAATTGAAGTACAATTGCTTTCATTTTCAATAGAGTAAATAAAAATTTATTATAAAAAATATTTCTCGGACAGGGGACAGAGACTGAACTCTTTTAAATAAAGCGGAAAATTATATAGAAATACATTGTTAACAGATTTCAATAGAAAAATATATGCCTGAAGTTGTTGAAAAATCAAAACGAAACGTCAAATAAGAAATAAATTAATATGATTTTTACTTAAAATACGGAAAATTGCCGAGATTACGAGAAATTCTTTTCAAAATCTAATCTAACCAAGGGCAATATAGGCAAATTTACATGATCAATTTTAGTTATTTCACGAGAGTAAGGAATCTTAGCAACAGCTAAAGTTTGCCTTAAGTTAGGCATTTGGTAGCAATTACACAAGCCATTAGATCATTTCCATAGTAAAAAGTCAACGACATGATTGGATATTATTATATTATTTTGGGGCGTCGGAGTATGCAAAAAAGCGCCATCCAGTACATTTCGAATGCCTCCAGAATGTTGCGTCTACTGAAACTATATGCGAAAACAATTCCTTTAATTTTTTTTCGACTTAACTTTCAGCCCTATGCCAGAGCTGGGAATTGGAGTAATATTATGTATTTTATTATAATTTTATATTGAATAAAAAGAATTTTTTATTTCACATTGAAAATTATTTTTAATCGAAAAATTTTTTTTATGTTTGTTGAATGTTGGTTAAGCGAGCATATATGTACATTACGTTGTTGCTAATTCAACTCTTCCGTAGACCTTCAACCAAATTCTTGAAAAAGTTAAGAAATCTGATATGGTTATACAAAAACTCCCAAAAAATCTTTGAGAATTTCGAGTATACAAACAAAAAAAAAAAACGAAACTAAGTAGTCTTTGCAAAAATTATTTTATACAACAAACATTTTTTTATAATTTGGTTGCACGTCTACTGATGAGTTGAATTAGTAACAACGGAATGTATATATAAGCTGGTTTAACAATACAAAAATCATAAATATATAATTGTAATTTATTGTGACTCGTGTTAAATAAACAGAAAAGGATGATTAAAAAAACTTTTTGTACTTTAAGCTTAACTGTCTGTTAATAGACGCCGAATGAAAATAATCGTTTACACTTTTATTGAATACAAAAACAATTTGAGCTTTTGTATGTTGTTAGTTATGAATCATTAACCATTAACCATATTATTGGTTAAATATTGTTAGTTAACTAACGACAGTGAATTTGGGCCTAAGTCTAGCAAGCCGGATATTATATTCATATAAAATGTATTTAATTACTGCCCGTTCATAGAAGACGAGTGAAAATACAATACTCGTCCGGATTGCTACACTTAATGATTCATAATTTTGGTCTCCGCTTACAAATTTTATTCATTTTTGATCGTCTCAAAATTATCTCAAATAGATGTACTCAGTATAAGAATAAACTTTTTTCAACTCTCAAGTCCTGTAACCCACTACATCTTTATCCGATCAACACAATCCTTATATTGGCTGAGAGAATATCTAGATATTTACTTAATAGTGTAAAATTTTATTCAGAAGAACCGTTGTCGGAATTTTCACCAATAAACAAAAAAAACTTATATTTCGCGCAAAATAGCGCTCATTAAGAAAAAAAAATTAGTTCCATATTTGTGTTCAGCGACCTCAAATTAGATTATAAAATATTTTTCTTTTGATTTACGATATGACATAAAACTTAGGAATTAAATATTTGACTTCATAACTTCATCATAAGTTTGTCTGAAATCTGTGGATATTTTGAGTGTAATGAGTTACAATACAATAACTGTAGAAAATTTGTTATGTTGCATCATATGCTGTTCTACAAATTATTCGATTTCATTTAATTTTCAAAAAAAAGTCGCAATATACACATTTTCCTCTATGTTCCCATGTATCTGAGTATAAAATACAACGTTTTAGTGCTATTAGAAATTGAAATTCGCAAAAAAGTTTCGACGCTCCATCCCAACGTATATGAGCTTTTTTAAATTTATTGCACTGTGTGAATTAAGCACTAACTTTAGAATGAGAACGCAACACAGTACGCACGAATACAGTAATAAGGGACATTCCCTATACACGGGTCAAAAAATAAGTAATAACGTAATTTTTCTAATACCAGTTCTACATTTTTTAATTTCATTATCTCAATTCAATTCAGAGTTTTAATTCTTTAAAAAAAAAAACCTTTACATACCTATATGCATGTACGAGTATGTATGCCAGTACTGATACTTAAAAGCAACAACTAAAGCATCCTTAAAAAAAGAAACTATTTGAAGCCCTCTCTCTATATGTCGTAACATTTTCCTTCTGTTGTTGCTTTTGTATCTTGTTGTTTATCTCTAAAATTATTACTCTAGTTATTGTCATACTTAGATGAATTTCGGAGAGATGGCAGTGGGACTTTTTAAAAGTAAAGAAAAAAAACAAACCACTATATGTAATTTAAGCCCTTTATACACGGCCACAGCGGAAACGGAACAAGACCTTCTTCTTTATATTTTAATTGTAGTCTTTTATTTTTCTTCTCTCCTCATCCTTTCGTTGATGCTTTAGCCGCAGTTAATTTTGCTGTTACATTTTAATAACTTTATATGAATTTTCAGAAAACATAAAGAACACAAAATTTAACATAAAAAAGCTGTTTGTTTATTTTAAAGATAATCGGCACAAATGTGTAACTTACAAATTTTGTGTAGAGAATATAGAAGGAAGAACAAAAAAAAATATTTGCTAATGTAGTTGTTGGATTAAATTTATTTTTATATGTTTCTTTTTTTTATTTTTGCAACGTGAGTGCGATGCTGCGTGTGCGATAATTCAAGCAGAATTATTAAACAACTTTTGTTGGATTTTGGTTGATGTGTTGTAAAAGCGTTTATCATTTAAAGTGCATGTTTAAAATAAAAGTTAAAATTGTATGTGTTCTGTTCCATTTAAGTGCATGTGTGCTTGAGTGCGTGTGTGTGCAGTTTGTAAGTTTAGTGTGCCTTGAAGAGAAATATATTTATTGAAAGAAAAATCCAATTAATAGATTTTAATTGCTAAAACTTGTCTTCCATTTTTTTTTTCGCTTTTATTCTAAACGTCTGTAAATGTATATACACACTTAGAAAAAACACATTAACATACTTACTTAACATAAGTAAAGATAATAAAGATTTATTTGAATTTTGTTAAAATTAAATACATATAACTAGTTTTCTTTCTAAAATAATAAAAATATTTGTAACATTTAGAATAAATAAAATTGAAATACGTAAACTAAATGCAATAAATATTTATCTGTTGGTACATCTAAAAAAGTAAATAGAAATGAATATATATATATATATATATATATATGTGCTTAAAATCTTAAGAAAATAAAAATAATGCTTAAAAATGTTCGTAAAATTTGATAAAAGTCTCTTGCAGACACCATGACATATTGAATGTTCGTCATAAATGATACGAAAAACAATAGAGATTGAATCGAAAAACAAGTACTTAATTAAACAATTTCTGGTTAAGTAGGCATGTTGCTGATGAAGATAAAAAAGATTAAAATATATAAATATAAATATACTTCTAAATATTGACATAGCGTTGCCGCTTTTTGTCAGGTATGCCACTTCTCTGGGCGGCCATAAATCGTAACACTCTTACAACACTTGTCGACCATAGCAGGCTACACACAGCTGCATGACAATAAATGTTTTTGGCTGCATGTGTCGCCTATTTATTTTTAGTGATTGTACATAATCGGTAGCCTACTGTGGTCTATGTGATTAATTCTTTATATCTAGTGACTCTTTGATATTTGAATTTTCAGTGTAAAAAAGATTTGTGACATGTGGCAATTGGAAAAATGCTCATAATCGACGCAGTGAAATAGGCTTTAGCCAAGGGAAACACCCGATTATACTAATAATAGAACATTGGCCAAATAAAGAAAAAACAAACATATTAAAAAGTTCATTTACATTTTTGCTAAACTTCTAATTTTTGAAAAAAAAATACCAAAGAACGTTTAAAAACAAAGCCAAATTCGAAAAAATTTTACAGAAATTTTAAATCCAAATATTGAATGCCTCTAATATATTCAATATATATGTGTAATTGTGAAAAGTAATTTTGAATAATTTTTTTCCAATAATTAATGATTCGATTAAGGAGGTCAAGCGAACCTGACTTGAGGTGGCAGTTGTGAAATATAAATATGTTATACTGGAAGGCAACTGCCAAATGAAATGAAATTTCATATTTCATATGCTTTACGGCCATTTTCACAATGTCTAATTATTTTACTTTTAACAGAAAATTAACTAACTGACGGTTTGCTTAACAGGCACTACTTAATCGACAGTTAATGATTTCAGTTTCACCATCCTTCAGTTACTTAACAAAAGAATTCGCTAAAAAGTATGGCAATATTGTTTGTGTTTGTTTAAGAAAAATACTATAATGACAAAAAATAGAAAAAAATTTTAATGTTTGTGAAAAAAAACATTGAAGTATACTGAAAGGAAATGACGGAATATTCATAAGCAACAAATTGTTTCAGCTTGGAACATTAAAAAAAACAAGTGAGACAGGTAAAATATTGGTCTATAAAAATATTAAGATATACACATGTTAAAAATTTTTTATAGAGCCTCTAATATCACAACAAGATTTCTTTTCTTGTTTCAAAGTTTCAAAATTATAAACATTGAAAAAATATAAGTGTTGCTTTCCCATTTTTTACATGTGTGCATTTTTTCTATTTATCAATTAAAATTAGCTATGCTTAAGTGTCGATTATATTGTTAACCGAAACATTTTGTTCGGTTAAATTTAACAGACACTTTTCCGTTAAATGGTGTCAGTTAAAAGTTAATCATACATTGTGAAATATATTTTTAGTTAACCGACTGTTAAAGTTCCAATTAAGTTTTAATCAGACATTGTGAAAATTGCCGTTATAGTGATTTTCTGGTAATTTAAAATTTCTTGTTGCCAGGTGGCAACGCAACTGAAGTTCTGTTGCAAACCATAAGCGACACATATTATTTAATGTTCTAATTTTAATGAAGGACATATAAAAATCCACTCTGCTGGATATATCGCTCTTATTTGTTTTCATTTCATGTTCTGTTATTTTTTCTATTTAAATCTTATTTTTAGGCATACATAAATATTTTGAACTTTTAAACAAAGTTTTATATCCTCTTTGAATTTATTTGTATGCTTTCAAAATTTATTGCCTCTCTTTGCGTCGCTCATGTAAATTGTGAAATAATAGAAAAAAATTAAATAAAAGAAAATAGTTTTTTTTACCATAAAAATAATCGCACAAAAGAAATGCAGAACACAGCAACTATACACATGCATGCTTGGGCAAACATAAAAAACACAGCCACACACACATACACAAGTTCTTTAAATATTCTCCAAAGTAGTCGTTCATACATGTTGTTTAAAAGTCAATGATGTTGTTTTTACAAAAGAAAAGGCGAAAAAAATGTTGGTCAACAGGCTAGAAAAACGAAATGAAAGCGACAACAGCACCACCAACAACCTTGCTTTTATTCAGAATGGTCTACAGTCATGAACTTATGTAAGTCTTCACACACACACCATAAATGTTATGCGAAACACAAAAAAATCTTATTAAAAATCTACAAACTATTTTCGAGATAAGAACATTTTGCTGAAGATTCGTTAAGGCAAAATTCAGATTTTTTTGTAGTCTGTGAAGACTTACATAAGTTGGTTATGTGTGAATATTTGTACTTATGTATGTGTGTATATATGGGTGAGCATCTACACTCATGTATATGCATATGTATATGTTGAAATATATTGTATAGAATCGATTGCATTTAGAATGTAGCATTACGCCAGATAACATGAGCTTGAATATGTTGGTACCAGAGTATAACTGGACTTAACTTTGTGGAATTGATTCTATGGGAAATATGTAGGTTGTGTTAAGTTAGGTAAGGTGGCGGGTCCTCCCCCAAGTACAAGGTCCCAATTCTCTGGGAGAGTTCAGTTAACGATGACGGGAAATGCAAGGTTAACAACCTTCGGCATTTCATGGCACACTAATACATAAGTTGAACAATGCTCTCCTCTTCCTACACGGACATAGAAGTCCTGTAGAATTTGCGCTAGGGAATCCAACAGGGCAATGGTAAGTGAGAACGACGAAAGAAGACAATTGCGTTGGAAGAGATTCGTAGGAAGCGTACCTTCGCCAGGGTCTCTCGGCAATTCGATCTCCTTATTAAAAAACAAAAAAAAAAAATTGGCACACATGGGCAAATATATAATTCTTATACTAATAGCCAATTAGTCTGGTAATTTTGGAAATGTAAGAGAAACAGATCAGTTGTATATGTTTTGTATACAACATTCATAGAGTTAATTACTTTTTAAGATTCCCTTTGCCAAAGTTTACTACCAGGTATAATGCCTTTTTCGTGTTTATTTTTTTTCATTTTGCACCAGCACTCAGGAGCTGACCACTACACATGCGATACTGAGAGAGATGACAGGAGGGGAAGCTTCACTATCTTACAACTTCACTTGTGCACATGTTTTGTTTATAGGAGTGCTGCAGCACCTCTGATGTCAAGGAGTCGTATTCAAGTTCCGTTTGCTTTGTTGTAGTAGCCATTTTTTTCGGGAGCATGATTAAAAAACTAGTAAAAAGTTTAATCTTTCCTCGTTTCGTTTTGGAATAAAAAATCTGTACAACACACACACATTGACAAGCATACACATATCTACCTGATGGCTGCTTTCTCAACTTGCTGGTATTATTATCTGCATCGACGGCTGTGTGCACTTAAATTATCTTAAAAAATAAGAACGAATTTTCCATTTGGTGGTGCTAGAGATTAAAATGCTGAAATAAAACTTTTTTGCTAATAATGCACTTTTTCAGCTGAAAAGCGAAATAAAAAACCAATATTTTCCCCCGTAATGCGTACTTGTTATTTTTGGTTTGTTGTTATTGCTTTGATGAGAAATATATCCATGTATAAGAGTACGTTTTTGTTGTTCCCAATAAGTACAGAAATAACAACATTTTCCATTAACCTATATTAGACCAATTTTGGATTTCTTAAAACACTCTTATAACAATACAAAGAAAAGGTAACCCATCAAACATTTGACATACAACTATATATATATAGATATATATATATATATATATCTTTTTATCATGATAATTTTTGATCATAACATAAACTTATTCTTTTTTATAGTTATCCAACGCGACTCTGAATGAATTAACTTTATTTATACATATATATTTGGTGTGTGTTTCTTTTTACTTTAGACCAGGAGGTGACCCCTACACTAGTAATGTATTGTACTGGAACTAGAGGAAAGGTATAGGGAGAGAGATGACACGAAGCTTCACTATCTTACAACTCTGTTTTGGCACGTATTTTGTTTATAGCAGTGTTTCAGCACCGCTTTGACTTTGCTGACTATAGTTCCGTCGCTAAGGGTATCAGGAATTTGGAAACATCACCCGTAAAATTCATATGACGGAACCATTCTTTGGAAACGAAGGAACAAGGTAGCATTATATTCAACAAGGTAGTATCTAATTGATACAGTTGTTACAACAGGAACATTATGAATTGGACCCAAGTTGGCTGGGCTCTTCGTATATTTAAGGGCGATCTGCATACATAATTGATAAATAAGTCTCTGATTGGTATTAGGAACTTTTTGGCAAATACCTTATTCTAATACCAAAAAAAGTACATCGCCATGCAAAATCTGAAATAAAAGATAAACGGTATTCGCTGGTATACCGTGCTAATAAAGTGGCTACTGCATACGCCTGGGTACAGGTTTAGCATCACACAGAACCTCCTAGGGTTCAAAGATGATAGAAGGGAAGCCTTTTGTGCTTACCCCACATGGTTTAAAGCTAAGCAGTTTGTTGTTGAACTCGTAGTGGCTCTGCTTGGAACCAGAACATACGCTGAGAGAATGGTATTTGACCTAATACGAGACAAATCGTCATCTTTAAGGTGTGTGCTTTGGTACCCATGTTGGTTTTTGCCATGAAATAATAGTTGCTGGAAAGTGACGCAGTTATATAAAGTGCGCAAGTTCCCAAGGTTCTCTGGGTACTTGGTAGGTCACAAGGTGCACAAATCCCTATGGGTCGGTGCTGAATGTTAAAAGTTTGCTCGGTGTTATACCCTTTATTTTAGTCGCATTTTTGCTACACTCGAGCATCGTTGCACTGTTTTACTCCACTGATATCAGAGAACAAATTTCTAAAATTCAGACATTTTTACTTACAACAAGCATGTTATATCCTATACATATGGAATGTATTGCACTAGAACTAGATAGTTGTATATGATAGTATGAAAGTTGTAGAAAGATAGAGCTTAATTGTTCCACAACTTTGCAGTTGCGTGTTAATTATAAAGCAAAGTTTCGGCATCTTCTGATGTTAATTTTGATCCATTAGTTTAATTCACCGCCGCGTTATTGCCCAAATTCCGACAAAGAAAAGTGGTGTAGCACAGAAAAATCAGAAAACATTTTTGACTTGACCGGGTCGGCAATCGAACCCGGGTCCTTCTGGCTGTAGCGTTCACACTATAACTAACCAATCATCAGCACCACAGGAGATAAGTCGATTTATAGCCAAACCTTTCGCATGTCGAATACACTTCCTGCAGAATAGTGATGATGATTCAAGTCAAATGCCCACAAAAATATGTAGGGAACTAGAGCAGGAAAAAAATTCCTCATCTGCCTTTGGAATACTTTGAAAGTAATTAGAAAGTGGAGGAACAATGTATTTGGGACATAATATACGCATATCTACTTTTTTAGTGCGAAAATGTAGTCGTCTATTATTGGCAATCGTAAAAAGTTCAGTAGAAGCGATTTATCCAATTTTCGTATCATAAAAGCAACAGTTCTCGGTCAATATACAAAATGCGACATACAATAGGCAGCAGAAAAAAAGTCAATGAACACGATCGAAAGTTCCGATCGAAAGTTTAAATGTTCATTGAATTTATATAAATTTATTGTAGTATTTTCTTTTAATTATAACAAATATTATTTAAGAATTACGCTGAAATTTAACAAACAAATCAATAATTCAACAAACATTAGTACCAATAAATAATTATTTACAACTACTTTTACAATACAAACGTGCTTACAAGCGTCTTCATGCATTTAGTGTATTTACAAAAATATGAATTGTTATTGTTATTGTATATTGAAATGTCGTAAAAATTGTTTCTTAAAAGTTGTTATATTAAGAAAAAAAATCTTACAAATTGTAATCACAAAATCAACAGAAAATAATAATTATTTTTAAACTCACACATAGAATCATAATCATGCTGACATACTAACATACGGATACAAAGCACTTTATACAAAGGAAAATTAAAATTAAAACGAGTAACTAGACCTTGATGTCTTTTGTGGTTTGATATCATGCAGGCCAACAAAACACAAAATAACATATTTCTTGTTTTGGATGATTCATACCCAGCAACTTTTTTCTGTTTTAATCGTAAAAAAAGTAAAATTAATCTAGATCCAGCAAAATGTGCAACTGACGTGGGTAAAAATTATTTACGAAATTTATACCAGAAAATTCAACTGTTTCACGCAGCTGAATGCCATTAAAGCTACTTCAACGAATATAAAATTACAGTTATTGTGATTACTGTTCTAGCACAAAAATGACACCATGCTAAAAGGTGCATATGTAAAATGTCTTCCCAGCCCTGTAGTTACGGTATTTGTTATTTGGCGAGAACAAAACACAATTAGGGAAGACCTGTTTGTAACAAGTAATTTTTTTTTTACATTTTCTGTTAAACAACATTTTACAAAATTTCCAACGAAAGGAAATATTAAATCTAACACTATTTAATCTAGCACATATTTATTTGAGCGTATTCTTAAAATAAAAACTCACATTCATGGCCATTGAGCTAATTCAGACGAGAATACTTTTTAAGCCGCACAATTTTTGTTCTTTCCCAAACACACGAGACTAATTCATCTGGCATAAAATATATACGTATACATAGCTTTGTGTATGTTACTACTTTATTTATTCATTTCGTATGTTTATATGTATTAGTTTTGTATTGCAAATGCGGGGTTGTAACTGGTTGAAAATTAAGCCAACCAAAAAAACCTACTTTTTACCGAATTTGCCTACAAGGTGCCATGTTATGCCAGCATAATTGTTCTCGTGTAAACAACAGTCACTGATGCAATCAATAGAATTAAACTTGCCTCAGTTCTTTGTGTTTTCTTACAATGTCAAATTATAAACATACGAGTAAATAAATAAAAATCGAATAATCATCTAATGTTGACTATCTCAATATTATTTTGTGGCAACAGTGTTCGTCAAAATTAGATTTTTTTATTGGGTTAGTAAAAGAATCAACAATTTATTATTTCGAAAAAGAAATGCTCAAAAACCAATGCCACTCTTTCGCATGAAAGTACACATTAATAAAAACAGCAAAGAAGAATGAGGTGTGGCTTCTAAACAATTGTTTGTAAAAACTGGCACCATGCATTATGTTTATGAGTGCTAAGGATGTATTGTTTTATCAGACCGTATACATATATAGTAAAATTTCTTTATATGTATTGCTAAAAAGGGTCTTTACACGACTTGTTCTTCTACTAGTGGGAAAATTGTGACAAGATATAGTCTTGATAAGTTATAGAAAACTTAGCGGTGTCGATGGCTGAGGTGGGAGATTACCTGGTGGAGTTTTTTGGTGATTCTAATCATTTTATATAAGTATGTCTTAATTGAGTGTTCAATTACTCTAATTCATAATTTATAATGCATAAGGAATTCGAATATTTCTTAGTCTTTTTTGTATATTTTGGATATATCTAGCTGCCCCAAATGGTATTTAAAGTAACCGATTTGCCTGAATTTAAATAGCAACCGAATTAGGTATATTAATGGCCGATTGACATCAAAAGGAATTCTGTGTGAAATTTCGTTTGGCCGGAAAGTTGATTTCAACGGACACACAGACAGACGGACAGACCGACAAACGGGCATGTCTCTATAAAATTCTCTATTCATAACATTTCTGAAAGTATATAAATTTTTTTTCATAAAGGAATATTAAAGAAATTACAAACGGAATGACAAACTTATATGTATTTACCCGTTACACGTAAAGTGAAGTGTATAAAAAACAACACTAGTACGGACTAATTAATTACTAACAAGAAAAAAGTTGCTGGCTTAGTTGTTTGTTAAAAATATATAAACAAAGACCAAAAACACAAGAAGGAGAAGTTAACTACTTCAGGCATAACAGCTGTTTCACTGTTGTATCCAACAAAACTACAAGCTTTTGCGTGTTATTTTAGCAAATTAATAATTCCTTGTTCCTCTACTGATAAAAAACGAAAAGAAAAGAAAAGAAAAAAAACTTAGGATTGTCCAAAATTTTTATTACATAATAAAGAATAAAACAAATGTTTTCGCAATATATTTTTTTTTGTCAAAATCAAAACAAAAATAATCAAATTAAAAAAACAATTGTGACAACCTTGTTGTTAGCACTGAATCTAGGGTATCTCTACTTCCGTTTTCCGCTGGCATCGATTTGCTAAAAAATATCCTAGCCAAACTGTCTAACCTGGCGCTAACCAATGGTGATTTCTCCGAATGCTCAGATTGGTCGGAATTATCTTGCTCTGAGCTTGCCGAACGGTTGCTGCAATTGAAAGTTAGTTTGTTTGTTTGTGTTTTTTTTTGGTGATTAAAAGATAAAAAAAAGGAAAAAACGGAAATAGAAAATTGGTTTTAAAAATTTTGCAAAAAATTAAAAACAAATTCTTTAAAAAGCCATCGTGTTATATTTTTTTAACAAAACAAAAAAAAAATTACAAACTGCCAATTTTGTTTGTTGTTTTAAATAGTAAATTTTTTGTTATTTTTGACTGAAATTATAATAATTTTGTGTTTTAATGTGATCAATTTTGGTGAATTTTTTCTTAAATTTTGTTGTTGTTGTATGTATATATTTTATATTTTGTGCTTTTATTTCATGATTGTTTTTTTTTATATTTTTATTATTGGCATTGAGAGAGGACTTACCTACTGTAGATATGTCTTCGATTTGCTGCAGTTAATGCTGATACATCAAATTCTATTGCTGAATTCGAACGTTTCAATCCATTTTGTTTTTGCAATTTTTTGATTAAATGTTTGGCTTTTCTTTGGTTTCAAGTTGATTTAATAAAACTTTATTATTTTTTTAATTTAGTTTTAGAATGAAGAAGAGTTTATAGTTAAAGATTTTTGAACAAACGGTGGTGAGTTTTAAGAATTGTATTTTTAGTTTAGTTTGAATGACTGGCGGTAAATTAACAACTCTTGCAAGGAACATACCAAAAATTTGTGATCTAATTTAGTGCAAAACTCGAAAACAGTTGCTGCAAGTGAGAATGATTTTTTTTCTTCTAATACCTGAAATTGATTTTTGTTTTCTTTTTTATTGAAGATATTAACTGCCGCAGTTTGTCAATATGGAAGTTGCGCGTTCGATCCGCCCCTGCACCCACGGCGTTTCTGCGGAGAAGCTAACAGGCTCGCATATTGTCTGTTGTAAAAAAAAAAAAATTGTATATCAAATATGTAAATATTGAATACAAAGCCAATTTAGTGAGTGCAGTCTATGGAAATTATTCGTATCTTTGACGATCATTTAATTAAAAATAATCTTTCCTTTTAATGTCCTGTTAACAATATCAATAACTCTGTTTTTACCTTGGACCAGCACTGAGCGGATGATCCCTACACATGCTGTACATTGTGCTGGAACTATAGATAGTGCAAGAGATGACAGGAGGTGATGCTTCACTATCTTACAACTGTGATTTTGCACGTTCTTTGTCTTTATACCAGGGTTGAGGCGGCTCGGATGTCAAGGAGACGTATTAAATTTTTTTAAGTAATTATTTTAATTCGCCGGTGCTACACAATACCGACGAAGTAGGGTGTTCTGATGTGATTGTGGATTAGGTATAGCTGAACCAGTTACTGTTCAGTGACCAGTGACGTATGTCTGTATGGATGTATGTGTGTTCATATTCAAGATTCTAACACAAACATTTCAAAAGTCACATACATTTTGTCGACAAAATAAACAGTACACAGTTAACTTGAAGCGAATATAGTTAAAAATTTTACTGATCTGTGAATTCTGTGGGGATAATTTCCAAGACATATAAGAATAATTTCTCTGCCCTCAACCGTACATACTTCATGCAGTATGAACCGATACATTTTGTATATTTCACCCGCCTAATGTTTGCCACATAGATGACAAAAGGACATATTACGGCAAAAGAACTGTATTTTTCTTTTAATATTCTTTAAACCCTAAATATAGCACCCGCCATATAATGTGCAGTATTTGAGAGTTTCCCAATTTCATTCGTATTAAATGACTCGCGTACCTATTACGAGCATTCAACACAAAACTCACCACTGTTTTTCTTTTCGTTTTCACTCTTTTTGCAAGTCTCACAAGACAGCAGGAAAAAAACAAACTCTTCTCGCATTCTATTGCTTAGCAACTCAACTCACTTTTCCGATACGGGAGGCTTCACAAACTGATCATGTCCCGTGCACGCACTGGCTCTGGCATCGGCGCGCGTCTGTTGTGATGCTTTATTAAACTTAAACATGTTGAAATTCTTCTTCACGCTGGCCACCTCACAAACGCGTACAATTATTTTGCGGCTGCTCTTGAAGACCGTATTTAATGTTTTATACACCAAAATGGAAACGGACTTGGTATGATTATGACCATGAGGCGAGGAAGCACCAACATTGCCGTGTAGGGGTGTTGGCAACGATTGTTGTTGTTTTAGTTGGTGAAGGCTTTGAAAGTTCTGTATAACTTTTGATGATTGTGATCGAGTAATAATTTTTTGATTATTTTGAATTGGGTGCTGCTGTTGGTGCTGCAACGTTTGTTGTTCCTGTTGAAATTGATGTTGTTGTTGTTGCGGTTGGGATAAATTTGTTGTGCTAATTGCAGAAAATTTTGTTGCTGCTGTAGATTGTGAACGTTTTTGATAAATAGACGGTTGTTGCTGCGCTGACGCTTGGTGTTGTTGCTGATGATTGTGATTTTGTTGTGGCTGTGTTGGCGTTGGCAATTGTTGATGATTATTCTGGTGGCGACAACTGATAATAACTTCCTCAGTGCAGACTCGCTGCAGTGGCGGTATTTCACTTGTAATATCCTGCAATTTTTTCATGTTTTTTTTTGCATTTTTATTTTATAAGATTTTTTTTGTGATTTTTAAGTGATTTAAGGAGGTGGTGGTGGTGTTTTTTTACAATATAATTTTTGGTCACAATAGTGTTTTTTGTAGTTGGTGGAAATATATAGTTTTTTTTTTAATGTGGGTTGCAGTAGTTTAACAAAAACGTATTTCACAATAAGAAACAAAGAAGAAAGAAAAAACAGAAGACAGACAAATATTTAAAAAATGTGGACGTATTTACTTAAACATAGAAATAAAAAATTTGGTATTTATATTCTTAAAACTTAAGGCATTATATATTAAGCGATTTCATTTTATTAAAAATATTTTCATTCTAGTATTTTTGAACTCTTACTAAACATTATTGATGTAAAATGCTTTTAAGCTGCACAAAGTTTATTTATTAAATACAACACTTAAGCCATGATTTTAAATGGTTTTTCGGGGGTGTGCTAATGAAGTCGGTGATCTTTGTGTTTAAACGACCCTCCAGCCGTATAGAAAAAATTATTTACTGAAATATCGTTTGTTTTATAAGAACTCTAAACTATTCTTCGATTGCAAAATTTTGTTATCTTACGACTGATGGTTAATTTTTTTCGATAACAAATATTCTCTGATAAAATAGTCGTCTAAAAAAGATTTGTCGCTAAAAATTAGTATTTAAAAATTTTTTTTAATGAACTTTTTTTTTTAAATTTCAAGAAAATTATTCGAAATAAAAATTGTTGATTAAAAACCATTGGATTAAAAATTTGTGAAGAAAATCGATGACAAATTATCTATGAAAAGTTATTCGCATAAACCATTTTATATAAAAAATTTCTCGATTCAACAACAAATTTGTCCAGAAATAATATTCTACAAAAATTTGTCGAAAAATTTTTTTTTAGTAAAATTTGTCGATAAAAAATTTCTGGCGAAATGTCTCTTTTTAAAAATGAATGATTATTGATAGAACACTTTTTACAAAAAATTATTTATAAAATACTTTTTACAAAGAATTTATTCAGAAAAACTCTCTATAAAAATTTAGACAGTTAATTTTTATTTTGAATAATTTTTCAATGAAAAATTACCCTTGAAATATTTATTGATAAATAACATCATCTGTAAATTTTTTATATTATTATTAATATTATTATTAAACGTTGAAGAATCAACGAATAGAGATTATTATATAAAATAAGCTCTTGCATTGATCTTTTGTTATTAGCAAATCCTTTACAATAAACTGGTTCCGAATAGTATGTTAAAGTTCAGTGATCTGGTTGGTTTTGTAAAGTAAAACTGCAAATATGGCATTCGAGTGCCTGGGTATAGGAGCGTAATAGTTTTTACATTCATATTTTCTTTACTTAAAAAATTGAAAAAAATACCAAACAGCTGGAGGGTACAAGTTAAGTCTCGTCATAGTTGAATTTTTACTACAAACGACGTTTTCGTATGTCTTTTAGTGACAATGGTTTTGATGGTGCAAAGCCTGTTTTCTCCTGGCAGGATAATAACTTTTATTTGATGTTTATTGAAAATGTAAAGAATGAATAAAAACTAAAATGGTTACAGCCAACACTTGCAGTTTCAAACTTTTTCTTGCTTTGTTGTGCTTTTCAACTTCATTCGCAAAAGTTACATACATGAATGGATGGTTCAATCAACAATTTGACTTGTTTTGAAACAGACATCACAAAAGCTTTGGAAACAAACAGAAAATAATAATAATAAAAAAAAAAAACCATAAATTCTAGAATTGTAAAAATTTTGAAACATGCCTTCTTCAAGTGTTTATTGTTTTTGTTTCAAATAAAAATCAACCCTAAAATCTCAAAACAAATAACAAATGCAGCCAATAGTGAAAATGTTTGAAGGGGAAAAATTAATGTTGGAAAATTTTTGAAATTTTCATAAAAAAAAAAAACTTAAACAGTACAAATGAAGAGAAAATTAGAACACAGGAAATTTACAAATAGAGCGGAACACTGCTTTTAAACTTGCACTAGAGATATTCCATTATTTGGAAATATTTTCCATTTACATATAAAAACATTTTGAAGTTAATTTGTTACAGTGGTTTTATGGCATTTAATAACTTTATTTTATTTAAGAAATACTTTTCCTGTTACCTACCGATTGTCGCAGTGCTTATGTGTTATTGAAAATCCTTTGGATGTCAGTTACACCTATTATACACATATACACACGCATTTCAGATATTTAATACTTAACGTGGCAGTTTACGATTTGTTTAATAAAAAAACTATAATTACAAATACGAAAGTTGCTTATTAATGAATATTAATGATTTAAGGCTAAAAGTAATAAAAAATTAGGTGTAATAAATAAATCTTATTGCGAAAGTGACATTAGTCAACGCAATAATGACATCACTTTATTTATTTCCAAAATAACATATCTATAGAACTACATACAGACATATACGATATGTAGTATATGGATTTATTACACTTTTCTACAGCACTTATTAAATATGAGACAGATGTTGAGTGAGGAAGCCAGAATTTTTGGACTTTAAAAGAAAATGTCGCATAGCAAAAGGGAAAATTAGCAAAATTCATTTTATTCTTCAGTTTTTTAAATTAACAGAACAATGATTGCCATTTCTAAATCAGGTAATAAAACTGATTTTTGTAATTATCAATGTTCAATGTTTCAAAAGTTTTAGAGAAAATATGTTAAAATATTTCTCAATTAAGTTCTATATTTGTAATGTACAGCATGGATTTTCTACTGGTCTTTCTACTGCTACAAATTGTGAAGTCTTTAATCACTTTTGCATTTCAATTTTTAAATCAAATAATCAAGTGAATGCGGCTACTTCTGGTCTACGACAAGGTACCGTATTAAGTCTGTTTCCTTGTAGCGGCACTCAGAGGTGCATTGTGCCGGAACTAGGAATTAAGGTTTTGTGAGCAAGGGTAGAGGGAGTAGTGTTTATTGACATGCGGTTTGAATCTTCCCACATCAAAAGTGATAGGAAACACTCTGCTCAAAGTAAATTTTATATCTACAATTCCTACCTAGTGTATTCACTAATAACTTACTACCGCGTTATAACCACTGTAGCGAATGATTTACTTCGACTGCTTCTACTTACATACTGCCTCAATCTTACTTTCACTCAAACCTTTTATAGTTTTTGTTGTCCGCTCAGCATGCTTTAGATTCCATGCTTAGCTTTTCTGTTTGATTGTTCTAGTTTTTTTTTAATCGTCCATAAAATATATTAAAATTAAGATATATACCCAGGCAGATATTGCCAACCCTACAAAAAATTTTGCGCTGAGAAAGTATTGAAAAAAATTGATAGCAATTATTTTATTTTGTAAATTGGTAAGAATGCACTCTACATCTATCATTTCTAATTTTATTTCATATTTATTGTGGTCCAAGTATCGAACAATGTACTCGTACATATAAATATTTGGAGCTTAGTGGACAGTCAAACATATCGCAGACTTCATTACCAATGTTGCCTTTTAATAAAATATTACCAGGTTTGTATTCGGAATATACTAATGGAATGTTATTGTCTTTGAACTTCTGCTATTGGATATATTGTTGATTTCACAATACCTCAGACTATTTTCAAAATCAAAAGCTGATTTCGGAGCGCTTACATTAATTGCATTATCTGATAAATGGATAAGATTATATATGTTCATGACCTGAGAATTATGACCACAATGTCGCGGCATAAAGTCTACACATCATTTCAGGAAATGTTTGACGTAGTGTGATTTCAATGTGGCTAATTTCTTTGAGGTAAAAATGCGAGAAATACAATATAGAATCAAAAAATATTTGTACCTAATGCATTATTCAAAATCGTTGCCCCACAATATAAGTCCGTATTTACACCCTGCAATAAACGATGCGCTTTTTTCTACATTTTTTTAAAGTTGCTTCGAAACTCTGGTCGCTTTTGCATTTTAATTTTTTCAAAGCATTTATTTTTGTTCAATCTTTAAACGTGTTAAGAGGAAAACGTAATAATAAAATGGAATACATTCAAATCCCGATAATTCGTAGCCCGATAAATCGTAATTCCCGATAATTCGTTATAAACTGTCGGTCCCTTGAAAAAATCTCGCTAATTCGTAAAATTTCCATACATTTTGTTCCCCTCGCTAATTCGGATTTTTTTTTTTCAAATAAAATTTTCTTTAGCTTTTAAAAATCGTAATTGTTTGCCAACTACCACTTATAATTCGTAATAAAAACAACAGAAACATGGAAAGAATGATTTTTTGTTTACCGCTATTTTTTTTGCGTGGTTTCTTTCTTTTACTTGTGTGTGTGTTTGTTTATTTTCTTAAGATCATGACATGTTACATGAATAATAAAGAAAAATGTCAAAGCTATTAAAATTACACGTATTTTATTTTAAGTAAATGAATTCGCTGTTTTATTTTATGCATTTATTTTATTTATTTAGTATTTTATTTTTCACAATTGTTTTTTATGTTTTCTTTTATCGTTTTAGTAAATAAATTGAAAAACTCCGTAAAATTCGTATTTATTTTATTTTAAACCCGTTAAATCAAAACCCCACTAAATCGAAAACCCCTATAATTCGTAAGAAATGGCAGGTCCCTTGCGATTACGAATTATCGGGAGTCCACTGTATAACTAATAAGGCTGTGTTGGCTAGTTAGCGTGGTCTACTGCTATTAACCGATTAAAAACTCTTTTAAATAGAATTAAAATAGACTTGTAAATGCATGTTTTACAATATGTAATTAGTGCTATTGAATACTTAACCTTTTTGAAAAAATACGTTTTAAAAATATTCGAGCAGTACTGCAAGGATTTGAAGAAAGTTAGGATTTTCTTCATCATAAAAAGTACCACACTGGAGTTAATTTTTCGAGATTAATAGTTACATTTTAAAAAGTACCAATGCATATAAATTCGTATCTTTTTCCAGAAGATTGCAATACGAACAATGTTTTCAGCTATGAAATATAGCTTTTGCATAAACAGAATAAATATAAAGTTCAGTTTTTTCTTTTTTTCCAAACATTTAGCCGTTTGCTTTAAAATTATTAAAACGTTATTTAATTTTTACTCGTATCCAGACATATTACGTTACAGATTTCACCCATTTTTGTAAATATGGTCTAATAAAAAAAAAGCGGAATGGTGTGGCTTTCCAGTTTGTTAAATCCATCAAATCGAATGTTTTCCTCTAGAATTAGAGCGGCATATTATTGTATATAATTAGTAGAAGTTGAAGTTTTTCTACATTTTCTCGTTACATGAACGAATCAGAATTTTTAAATATTAGCCTCCGAATTATCTGCTTCCAAATTGCTAGATAAAGCATGAGAATTTCTTCTTTCTATAATGATCTTAAAATCTAATTTTTATTCTTTTCATATTAGGCAATGTATTGTTATATTTTCTTTCTTTTTAATTAACATAACTGAATTATGATGTATAAATTTTAAGGAAACTGAAATTTAGCCAACTCGTCTCAAAAGTGCCTTTTAGGCATAAATGAATTATTTTCTTATATAAAATTTATATAAAAAAAAAGTAGTATATACATACATAAATATAAATGTATTAATGCCGAAAATCAGGATAAATGACAAAAACTACAACAATTTTTTGAGTGTCTACACAACACAGTGGAATTTAAATTTTATTAAAATATCGTCAACAAGTACTGTTTAGTATTGCAATATCGTAAAATATCTAAAAAACTAATTTTTTTTCCAAAAACATAAAATTAATGTTTAACCATCAGGACGTGTTTTTGTATAGTTATGTTCCCTTTTATTTCTTCCTTTTATAAATATAATCAAAATCAATAAATCTACACTACACTACATTCATTATAATACGACTAGCAAATTAATAGAAAACTCTTACTTGGTAGTATTGTTTCTTTATTTGTCACTTTACTGGCCGCAAGTGCCAAAACTTACTTGCAAGAGAATTTTTAGACATTCTTATTATATTCTTAAATGGTGGCTCTAATATAGTACCCACTCCACCCAGCTGTACTATACTATTAGGCGAAGTGCATCTAAGACATTCGGTAGGTCAGAAGATCAGAAGCTCAGTAACTATGTGATTCCAGTTGATGCGCAACAGCGTTAAAGAACCGGCTAAATTCTTCCTTACAGCGTGTTCTTTTAAAATTTTTTTTTTTGTAAATGAAAAAATTCTTCTAACGAAAAATTCGATATTTCTCTCGTTCTCTATAAAAGACAGAAACTATTGCACCGCTGTTTTTCAAAAAGTAACATCATTATACAAATTTAGTGTTGCGCATTTTCGTTACTACATTTTCTGTATATTTTATCACTTCTCTTAAGAGGTCGCATTAGCTTTTTAAAGCTTAAATCCATTTGAAACTTTTTATAAATTTTCTTTAAAATTTAAGAAATAGACAAATAAATATATCGTAACGATACGAAAAAAAAGCAACAAAAGGAATGTCACGTCATGACATGACATTAAAATGCTGAAGATAATGACGTTAGAAGGAGAAACACCACCGAAAGTTCTAAATAAAAAAAAAACACAACAACAAAGTGAAATAAAATGTACACATGAAGAGCAAACAAAATTCTGTCTGTTGCATTTTAAATATTTAATAGGCCGTGTTTTTTATATGGAAGTCCTACAAGTCTTAATATGTTTTTCAGGTGAAAAAATATTACGTTCTTACTTCCTCTTAGCGTGTGATTTAGATTTCATTTGTTTGTTCAACTAATCAAGCAAGTGTCAAGATTTTTTTACCAGCAGACACTAAACTTGATTCAATTTACTGGGGTATTTTGGTATCCGTGTCTTATATTTCTCATGACATTTGTTTGACAACAAATAAATAAAATTTGTATGAGAAATCTGTTTTCAACACAAAATTTCTATGTTGCAGACAAGAAAAAAAAATATAATTTGACAGCCAAGGTTTTTAATGCATTATTTTTTTTCTCAAATATAACTTTAAAGCAACTCGATAGAAATTTAAAAGTTTAATAAACTTTCCGTCGAAATATTTAAGAAAGATTTAATTTTTTCTGCTACTCTTAATTAATTTTTAACCACTGCGTAATTTTGTTTAGTTATTCACCCTGATGATTCATCCATAGTATTCCCATCAAAAGAATTTTTAATGTCGGCGTCTAGAGGTCAATACTTTTTTTGGTTTGGAAAAAATTTATGGTTTAAAACTTGACAATTCTATCTTGTTCCTAAGAGGGATGATAGACATCATCAAGAAAGAATAATAGGCTCGGTCTAATACACAATGGGTGTTTTCATAAGACAGGTGTTGCGCAAGCATTGATTTTGTGTGTTAGAAATGCATAGTTGGATAGTTCTGCTCAGCTCAGTAGACGTATTTCATCCATCATAAAAGGATATTAAATACATATTTCATAAAATAGTTTCCATTGTTATACACTATTTGAAAGATTTCTTAAGCTTATTGCACTTTAAATTAACTTGTTCATGTATATGTTACGCAGCACCCAGTATTCTTATATTATCTTTGTTCTTATACAGGGTGGGCCAAAAGTAATCACCCGGGGCATAAGTAATTACCCGATGTCTTTTTGCTGTAATTTTATTTAATAAAAACCTTTGGATCTGCATGTAAGGTCATCAACTCTGGCGGCGGTCACTTAGCCCATATCATAAGCAGCGCCAAAATTTGTCTTAATAAAAAATTACAGCAAAAGAACATCGGGTGATTACTTATGCCGCGGGTGATTACTTTTGGACCACCCTGTACCTATGTAAGTTATACCCTCAGCTTGTTTTATTTTTTTAATTGTTTACATTTTTCTCTTTCAACGTTTTACTTTCAACAGTTGGCAGCAGTTTTTTAACAATTTAGCTCAACAGCTACAATCATCTAATGAACTCGTCCCTTCATGTTGTTATTACTTTTTCAATCGGCACCCTCCTCGTATGAGCAATATTTTCAACATTATAAATCCCTCTCATACGTAAATATTAAAAAAAAAATGGGTGCATACTGGTTAGGATCTTAATAGGTTAGGTTTCTAAATAGGTCTATGCTACGCTATACGGGGCGTACTAGCTTACAAGTAAAAACTGAAGAATATGTATTGAAAAACGTGACGCCTTCGTGGTTGACTTTTCCATTATACAAATGATTTTAGTATCAAGCCATTCACAAGAAGAACGTTTGATGTGATTTTAAATGGCATTTGCATTTGTTTGGAAACAAACTGGTTAGAGAAGCAAGAAATGTATACAAATAGATACGATTTCGTACCATCATACTTATAGATCCGATTGTAAATGCCTACTACCGTTCTGCACGCATTATCGAATTGCTTCATTTTTGTTTCGAGACAAAAACATTGATATATCATACTTTAAGACTGTAAATGTCAAAAATATAACGAAAATGTTAAAAATCCGACCGCTACTTTCGGCAAATTTTTTTTGCAAAATTTCCTTGCAAAAATACTTCATATTAGAGGGTGCACAGGGATAGTTTTTCGGTACGGTCTACTGGACAGCTATTTTACTTTTCTGCAGCACCCATACTGAAATGAAAAATCGCAAGCACACATTTATTTAATAAAAAAAATTTCGTTGATTTCAAGGGAGAATTGCTTAAAAATTTTAATGCGAAACTGATTTAAAAAAATAATCGTGACTACTATACTTTAAATTTTAAAAATATTTTGCCTTTTCTTGTATAGTACATTATTAGTTGGGGCTTTTCACTATATTTTCAGCTCATTTCCGAATCCAATGCAATTTTTTTATGATTCATTTTGAGATGGTAAAAGCTGAAAGTGTTCTCTTTGCTGAAGACGAAACTGACTGCTTTGAAGCAGATTAGACATTAAAAATTTAATAGTAAGAATGTTTTCTATATAAAATAATTGAAAAAAAAAACTTGGAAACATTTCCAGCTCTGACCCCTGTAATATAATATGCTGCTCATTTACGATGGTCATCTCGGTAATTTATGGTGTTTGCGTGTTCATACTCATTGTAGCGCACATTCAACTGTAGCAGACAAATACTAAGAATAGCTGTTTTGTTCCTTTGAAGAAATTAACTTAAGAATATTAGAACAGCTTAAAAGCCACTAATCACAAGTAATTTGTCAAATGGTTTCAAGGTCAAGGTATAAGTGCACATTCAAACTTATAGTGTACGAAGTAGCATGAATAAAAACAGACAAATGACCCGATTGTTCAGAAATACAAAAGTAGTTGTATGTGGAATATGTATGGACACATGTATAAAAGCAAGAGTATGCCTGTGTGTGCATATGCGTTTTTATGTTAGTAAATTGTTGGTTAAGAAAATTGGTATACAAAACAAGCATACACATGTTATAATACAAAATTGAAGAACTTAAAAAAAATTAAAACCAAAAAAATGTACTTAAAAACGAAAATAACAATAAAGTAGATTTAAGAGAGAAAAGGAAACATAATTATAGGGGCATTTGTTGTTTGACTATAGCAAACAAACCAACAACGAAAAATAGGAAGAAGGAAAAAGAAAATAATTTAATGGTGGGTAGTAACCATTACCTAAGTGGACTAAATTTTAAATATATTTAATGTAAACAATATAAAATTTAATACCATATGTTAGTGTGCAAAAGACTTTTAAAACAATTGCAATTTATTATAGCAAATCTAGATTTCTAGATAACGAGCACAAACAGTGTAGAATAAACTTGTTCTATTACGGCCTTGTCATGAGTTATTCTCTATTGGCCATTTTAGTTCTTCAAGTTGTAAAGAAGTGTTGTGGAAAATTCATCAAGATAAGAGGCTGCCACAAAATAAAATGGATTTTTCGGTTTAAGAATTTCACTCTGCCTGCAAAACCTCTACATCTTTCGTATTAATTTTCACTTAAAATTTAAGGACAAGCTAAAATCTGCTGAAGCAGATGGACATAATTACTAAGAAAGTGCGTCACAACTGGTATAATAAAATTTTTCCGATTCCGTTTATAAATTAACGCTTCAATAAAAACAAAAATATTTCAACAGAACAAAAAATTCAAATTATAGTAAGAAACCATTTATCTAATAATAATTGATAGTTATATGAACATTATATTAATAAAGAAAATCCATATGTATGTATCCAATATCACATAAAATATCAATATCACCTGCTTACGTTTTAGCTTTCATTTCCTGTATATTTAAGTAGCCGATTACAAGGCAATAACGCCCTCATATTTTTTATAGTCTCCCAGAAAAAAATCATCGAAATTTAGAACAACTGAAAGCTGTCGGAAGCAATACATAGCATATTTAGGAATGAATGCTTACAAAACGGCTGCAGAAATGCACTAAAGTAAGTGCAAGTTTATAGCAGTATAGCGGTTAGTGTTCGCCTTTGTATGGCAGACAACATAATGGAATCACTTCCAATTGCGCTTTTTTTACGCATGATTATTGTTCACGATGAGCATTACTTTATGTATTTGTTATAGCAAATATATAGTATATGTTTAAGCATTTATACTACTATGAAACGTGTTTTCACTTACATTAGTGCATTTTGGCAGCATTTGTTCGAAAATATGCAATGTATTGCTTCCGATAGCGTTCATTGATTCTAAATTTGGATAATTTTTTACTGGGGTACTTTAGGAAAAAAGCCTAGAAGATTAAGTAACAGCATAACTCCTGATAGAGCAATCACTCTTATTCCAGTTGTCAATGTCGACGTGGAAACCAAAACTTCTCGTCCCTCAAATCGATATGTGGCAGTTTTCACTTTCATATGAACACCGCGTTATATCGTCTTAACAGAAGCTTAATTCTGGTGTCAATGTGAACGTCGACAATTGGAATAATGGTGAATATACTTTTTATATTCTAAAAGCTTTAAAGAATAAAAAATTTTCTTAGTAGTGCTCGTAGTTGTAAAAATAAAGAAACTTTCCTCCATCTCTCATCCTTATCACTATCGCTTTCCTTAGTACCGTGACATGAATTGTATTCGTAGGCGACATCTTCTGGGCACTGCCCTGCAGAAATCGCGGCTACTCCACACACGCCTGTAAATTATACTCCAAAAGTAACCCAAATGTATAAAATAAACGTGTTCCCTTTAACATTGCGATGTCCTAGGTGGGGACCATATACTCCAGCCATGCATTACATCAGAGTAATCCTAAAAATAATGTCACTACTCCGCGTATTATCAGCAGAAAATTAAACACGATGCCTTAAAGCATACAGTCGGTCAAATACGAACACTTGTTGGTCAGCAATAAGCTCTTGCTTGAAAATAACATGGTCCATGCCTGCATTACATGGGACCATTTTGTAACTACTCCTTTTTAACTAATATGGATCATGTAATCCACTAATTTCTGCAGGGTGGTCCCAGAAAAATACATATACATATGCAAAGCATCAACCAAATATATGAATGTGATTCGCACGAAAATTTTTGTATTTTTTTATATCTGTGGGCGTCGCAGCAGCTCAATTTTATGTCCTATACTCGCGAGTATTCATTAACCTACCTAAAAGTATGTACCAGTTTTCTCCTTTTTTTCCAGTTTTTGGAATGAGAGAATCTCTCGGAGAGAGAGAGATATATATTAATATTGAGAATATTGCTCATATGCTCAGACGGGATGTGCCGTTTTTGGTTATATCTAACCAAAATTTGTTATATTTTTTTTTCAAAGTGTAGATGTGATTTTTTTTTGTTGTTTTTGGTTATTTTTTTACCAAAATTTTTCCATGTACATGAATTTTATTTTTGAAATTTAAAAGCAAAACATATTTCCAATATAATCGTACATCCGAAAGAAGTTAGTCGGTTCCAATTTACTGTTTTCCCAATTTATTAGGCGGTAATGAAAAAAATCTAACCCAATTGAAACTACTGTTAATTTTTTATTTTTTTCTTAATATGTAAGATCTTTGGATTTTGTTGTTATTATCATTATTATACTGAGAAGTATATATTTTATAACGTTTTACAAAGGCTACTATGGTTTTTCTGCTTATGTACATCTTTTCAGTTCTCTAATATATGTATGTCTTGCTAAAATTGGGTTGAAATAAAAATATATTTTCATTTTAATTGCTTTTTTTTAATATGTAAAAGCATTGCTTGTTACTACTAACATGTGATGTACATACATACATTAAATTATTTTTTTAAAATTATTTTTTTTTAATAAAATTAGTTTGTTTTTGGAAAATAATTAAATTTTAATAGTTTTATTGCATATAAATATACTATAAATTTAAATAAAAAAAGAAATTTTAAAATTTGGTTAATTTTTTCTCATTACGATTTTTTTTTTTAAATATTGGTAGAATTTTTTTTTTTCTTCGCGGCAGCAAGCATTGAATGGAGTAAAAAAATGAATGTTAAAATGAAAGTGTATCTTGTTGCAAAGAAAGTAAAACAATATATTCGGATGTAAGATCCTTAGAGGTCTTTAAAATGGCGGGAATGCATTTTTTTTTTTTATTTTATTCTGGGTCCAGCACTCAGGAGATGACTCCTACACATGCGAGGCATTGTGCTGGAACTATAGGAAAGGGATAGTTAGAGAAACGACAGGAGGTGAAGCTTAATTAATTATTTTACAACTCTGCTTTCGCACGTTCTTTGTTTTTACACTCGTAGCAGTGCTGAAGCTTCGGTTTAGTAGCCATTTTTATTATTATTTTACTTCGCCGGTGATACACAATACCGACGAAGGAGGGCGTTTTGATGTGATTGTGGATTGCTATCAGCTGAAGCCGGGGTATTGTTCAGTGACCAGTGATTGTGCCTTCGCAACTGAAACCGTCCGACAACAACTGACACACAAAGACACACTACTGCACATCAGAAAAATGCGAGATGTTTATTTTTATTTAAAAATTTTAGTTAGTAAATCAGGTAGTTGTATTCAAATGTATAAAAACACTTATCATGATAAAGAATGGAAATTTTTAACACCAGCACTGCGGCCAAAATATATTTAAATCACGCTTTATAGAATAGAATCAAGTGATAGAAAGTGAATTGAAAGCCTGGTTAATTGATTTTCCTTCTCTAACAAACATGGCACCAAGACGTTATAACGTCCTTCGGCAATCTTCTTCAGCACTCTGTACCATACGGGAAAATTTCGATTGTACTGGAAAGTTGCACATGTAACACCAATTCTCTAGAAGGAACAGATAAACCCTTACATTATTGCGCAATCGCCGTATGTTTTACAATCTCCAAAGTGATGGCGAGTATGCTGAACTTCTATCCAAGTAAACGGTTTACTTAACTGACTTACAAGGCTTTCCCTAGAAGCCGATCCATTCACCATTTTGTTGAAAATAAGGTGATAGTTCTAGTTATCTCTAAGGCAATTGACAGAGTTGAGCACTTTTGCCTAAACCTATTGGTTTTGGAATCGGTGATATAATCTCTCGATTTATATCAAGCTATCTCACGGATCACGCTATAAAAGTTGTTATAGACAGGATATCATCCAAAGAGTTCAAGATTAATTCCTACTCTTTTTCTTATCTTTCTCAGTGACCTTTTGTCTGAAACTTTCAACCCTATATACTTTTTGGCAGATTTCAGCGCCATATATCATTTATATTTATTTGATTGTAGACCAACATCGAGTGGGAGCGCGGCGCTGAGGCAGAATATGAATGATTTATTGCATACTGAACTCATAAAAATATTTGAATGGGGTCACACGAACATGGTTACACAGCGACGCATACACCATCACACTGCTTCTCCTGTAATTATGCGTGGTATAAATATTGAGGAATCAGAAGCTCTTGAATATTTTGTCATGAAAATTCATTGTGACGTTCGATGCACTGAGCACATTTTTCAGGTCTCAAAAGAAGCGTTCAAGTGCCTCGGTTTTCTAGGACGGTGTAGGACATACTTCAGCCCTCACCTTCTAACTATTTATACCGCTAACATCCGACCGATAATCGGATACAATTCTCATGTGTGGGACTGTGTTTTAAAGACTATTTTGGAGTTATTCGACCGTATACAGGAGAAGGCAAACAAAATCATTTGGTAGCGTCATATTGACTCTTTTGAGCATCATCGAATTGTGGGATGTGTTTCGTTGTTCTATCGTTACTATTTATAATGGGATGTGCTCTAATGAAATTAAGGATCTCGCTCCCGGAACCCTCTTATTCCTACGCATAATGCGTTCATAATTAAGTTCGATCGTGGTCGATTGAACAGCATTTACGCATTACTGCGTAAGCTCAAGTCCCTGCAGAGGTCTTTTGGTCTGTTACTGGGAAAATTCAAATCAAATGTCCATAAACACTACTACCTCTATATCCCGTTCCATAACCTCGTTTCCTAGTTCCATGCATCGCATGTGCAGAGGTCATCCACTGCCGGTCCAAGGTAAAAATGAATTGGTTTGCTGTGATTATTTTCGTGTTATTAAAATTTAAAGACAACCATAAATTGTTGGAGATATTACGATAAATATATTTGTCGCAACCATGTCATTATCATGTCTCTTCTTTGTTTTGTATTTGGAAATATTTAAAAATGTTGTTGCTCATGATTCGTAATGTTTTTGACAATTGTCACAATCAAAAATGGGGGATGTGTAGAATTAAAGTAACTGCTTAAAATTTTTTCCTTACGGAAGCTACTGTTTGTATTTTGTTACGCTCGAAGCAAACAATACTATTAATATTTAGGATTTTTAATTTTTCTACTTAAATTAAGAAAAAAAAAAAAATTTTAAATCAGTGTACCTTGTGCTAATGATATTAAAAGAGGTAGTAAACAGTTGTTAATGGGTTTATGTAACATGAGATTTTATTAGGTGACGTGTCGCTAAAGAAAACAGCGTTAATAAAATATGTGCTAAAAGCATTGTTACGATATGTTAAGAACAACAAATTGCAGATGAGCAAATAAAATTAGAAAACATACACTCGCTGTACAGGCTTACGTTTCGAATGGTAAATAATATTGAATTAGTTGACCAGTGTAATAGGAACTTTTTCTTTTTTTCTTAGCAAAATTCCTTTAATATTTAATTTTTAAAGTACAATTATTTTTACTTTTCATTTTATGTTGCCAGGATAACGACATTATAAATTTTGAATGTTAAGTGCTGTAGAATCTGTGTACATGCTTTGCTTTGGCATGCGTGTGTGTTTGTTATTTTGATATTAAATCTCGGTTTAATTAAATTTAAGTTTTGTGAACACGCTCTAACTGCTGTAAATAATTTATGTCTTAAAATGTTCAAAAAGCGGCGGTAATCTCAACAAGATTTAAGTTTTTTGTTTTTTTTTTATATTTTTGCAACAAAGAAATTATATTTTTATTTTCTTTTTAAATAAGTTTAGTTGTAAATTTTTTACGATTTTCTTTTATTTAATTTCTTGTCATGAATTTTAATTTGTTTTTTATTATTTGATTTGATTTCTTTCTTGTTTTTTTGTTGTTTTTCAAAGGTTTCACTTTTTATTATGAACATGCAGCGCAATTGCGATTCTTTTCCAGTCGTTTGTGAAATTTGAATAAATAATCCGTTAGAATAAATAATAATTTTTGCTTCTACATTTAATGCTTTACGATCTGCGTTACATTTAACAATGAAGTAAAATTTTACAAATATTAACCATCAAGTGAACGTGCACTACCAATGTACAAATTTACAATGTCTCTTTGTGACATTAAATACAACGCACGCATACCCCTACATGTGCATATACAAAAATGATATGTTTACCAATACACAGAAGGACTTGACGATAGAGTGAATATTTTTGTGAGAGTGAACAGAAGAGCAGTATTTTTTCTGTAAATAAATTTATTTAACAATATTTTTATTGTCTTTGTTGTTCTTTGTGTTTTGTAAAAGAGCTAAAACTCTAACTATGAAAGTCATCGTAGTACCAAAAACTGCTAAAAGAAATAAAATATGAATGCTTTCGTATGAATAGTGCTCATATGAGTTTCAAAAAAAGTTTATGCTCAATATTTCCATCTGAACATCTGCTGTGGTGGTGGACAAACTCAGATCTACAAATCCTCGGAACAGGTGCCATATTAAATTACAGCAGAATGTTATCATCAAAAAGGAAAATATATACAATGTCATTTGTATAGAAAATAAAGAGAACCGAAACAGATCTTTGGGTATACCTGCGTGAAGCTACAGTGCATTCGAGTATAAAACATGCAACTTATTGATGCTAGAGGTGTAGTTAAATGGTTTTGCCTGATCTAGAGAAATTAGCAGAGACAATTTCACAATGCTCTCACAGTTCCTTATTTCATCAGCAAAGTTGAATGATACCACGTGCGCTTGATCTGCTGGTATCGGGTGTTACCAAGGAGTTTCATAAAAATGGCTACTAAAGAAGCTTCAGCACTGCTATAAGTATAAACAAAGAACGTGCGAAAGCAGAGCTGCAAAAATAATTAATTAAGCTTCACCTCCTGTCGTTTCTCCTACTATCCCTTTCCTATAGTTCCAGCGCAATGCTTCGCATGTGTAGGAGTCATCTCCTGAGTGCTGGTCCTAGATAAAAAAAAAAGAAATACCGACGAAGGAGGACGAACTGATGTCCCTGTGGATTGGGTACTGCTGAAGCCGTCATTGTTCAGTGACCAGTGACTATGCCTTCACCACTGAAACCTTCGACAACAACATACACAAAGCCACACAAATGCACATCAGAAAAATGCGAGATGTTTTTATGAGTCTGAAAGTGGGGTTGAACTCAGGATAATTTTTCGGTTTGTAGTCAACGTGCAGACTACTTCGACCATAGCCACCCTCAAACTAGGAGTTTGAATTTTCCGTACAACGACTTCTGCCGGAACTGTCGTGATGAGGAGAAGAAGAACAAGATAATTGAACACTTGCTCTGTCCGGCTCTTGTCGTCAGAAAGGCATCTGCGATGTGCTTGGCATTTCTGCGAGGACTTGCTGCTGGTGTGTGAGTGATAGTTGTGTTTAACCAAGATTCGGGATGGTTTGGCAACGACTAAGGGGGAACTACGATCGAACCTTCCCAGGTAACACAATGGAACTCATGACGACCCAAGTGAGCTGATACTTGGAATTTTTTTTTTGATCTGCGACCAGCACTCAGGAGATGACCCGTACACATGCGATGCATTGTGCTGGAACTAAAGGAAAGGGATAGTTAGAAAAACGACAGGAGGTGAAGCTTAATTATTTTACGGCTCTGATTTTGCACGTTCTTTGTTTACAACAGTGCTTAAGCTTCGGTTTAGTAGCCATTTTTATTATTATTTTACATCGTCGGTGCTACACAATACGGATGAAGGAGGGCGTTCTGATGTGATTGTGGATTGCTATCAGCTGAAGCCGGGGTATTGTTCAGTGACCAGTGATTGTGCCTTCGCCACTGAAACCGTCCGACAACAACTGACACACGAAGACACACTAATGCACATGAGCAAAATGCGAGATGTTTTTTTTTTTATTTATAATTTTATTCTGGAACTGGGGTTGAACCCAGGTCTCTCTGCTTAAACCGTTTACACCTTTACATTATTATGAGAAATCAAATAAAAATTATAGATTAAGTCGGCAGGTTGCTGGATGCAGAGGTTAAGAAAGGTCCCAGCTCACTTGGGTCCAATTTATTATGGTCCCATTGTGACACCTGTTGTTAAAAAACTTTCACGTGTTGTAGTGATACAGACCAGACTCTCTGCTAGGAATCGAACCTAGTACCTCCACTGACAAACTAGCACACTACTAACTAGACTACATTTTGTCCTCAAAAATCGAATTTCTACTCTGTTTACAGACTTAACGTACGCATTCAAATTATACAGATTACTAAAAATATCAAAATTATACGAATACGATAATAACTGGTACATGACATGTTTTAAACTCGCAAATCTAGAGGGATCTAAGGCTACCACTGAGATCTGCAAAATTGGAAGATAAAGATTTTGAGTAGTAAATTATTCAATGCATTTGTTTTTTTTTGTGTTGAAAACACATTAAATAAATAATTTTTATTTGGTTCATTCCCTAAGCAATTGTATTTTACAAATACAAAGCAATGTCATTTTACAAATTTAGTTAATTTAGTACTGTGAAACACTCGCCTCTGCGTGAATAATGAAAGCATTCTTTTACAGCCAGAATGTCCTTATTAATTTTTGTTGTATTTTTCCAACATTTATATTTTATTTTACCTTGTTTTTGCTTTATTTTCTTTTCTTTTTATAAAATATCCACACGAGTAGTGACTAATTATGATTGTATTAGTGCTGCTAATATTCTAACAAAAACTCGAATAAGTGAATATACATACATATGTATGTATGTGTGCTAATTTTGTTTTATTATTTTTTTCTTGTCTCTACAAGTAGTCCATCAATTCGCTCAGCACTTGTTCCATTTTCCTTTGTCGTTTGTCGGTGTTGTTGTTTTTTTTTTTGTCACTTATTTGTATTTGACAATCAGTCAGTTTGCCCAGACGACAAACAAACACATATTGTACGTTTGTCTTGTCTTTCTTTTGGTTTTTTGACTTTATGACAGTTGGCCCTTCAACTGTTTAAGGTTATACACTGGTCGTTTATTGCATTATTTTTCCCTCAAAATGTTTATTTTTGTTGTTGCTGAGTGACAGCAACAGCATTATTAGTTTGTTGTTTATTATTGTTATTGCTTGTATTATATTTATTGTAAATGTTGTTTTTGTATTTATAGTGACATGTTGACCAGTGTATCAAAAACTTTGAATATCACAGATTTTTACAGGTTGTTAAGACGTTTTTACCTTTAAATGGATTATAAAAATTGATTTTCTACAGTTTCAGATTAGGCAAATACAAAATAGGAATCATGTAAAAATAAATATAGGAGAACGCTACGAATAAGTTTTCGTGAGTTAATTGCAGAAACAGACTGTAATTACAAAAGGAAAGACAATGTTTGAAAAATGTTTTCTCTGGTTTATCGAACCTTTTGGGGGGCGTTTTGAATGAAGCATGTTGTTTAAAAATTATTCTTTACTTGGGTCGTGTTATTAGTGAATATAAAATTATTAGTGACGACATGAATTTAAAGCCGCAAAATATTTAAAAAGAATTAGTAACTAAACTAAAAATATATATGTACATATATATATATACTATATTACCAAGTGAAGAAAAACGTAATAAAATGAAAATTGTTGTTATAAGTACGGAGTTGTTCATATATACTTATGTGTAAAATATATTGTCATATAAAGGAAGTGATTAAGTCCAAGAACTTAAAAGGAAATGATGACCACGCGCTACTAACAAAAGTTGCTCCGATGTAGATTTCGAGTGAAACCAATCTCGATTATGTACTGTGTCATTCGGCATATGGCATTCATGTGTCGGAATATGCCAGTTGTAATAATGAAAAAATTGTTATCTGTCAGTTTATCGCTCACAATTGCCAAAGATACCTTTAAATAACGAGTACTTTACCGCCAAGTTATAATAATGACCCTTAATCTTCTGTCGGGTTTAAGACACATTCTTTACTATCCACTAGCTATTGCTATAAAAATTTTTAAACTTTCTTTCTCAAATATATTTTAAAATTAAAATAAGCTGGTTAATTTTTCTACACTAAGTCACATTTCGGACATTTTCCAGGAGACCACAAAAAGATGTTAAATATCACAACTGCTGTATTAAAATTTCGCCGTACCACGAATATTTTATACAACTTTGATATTATCAATTATGTATGGAATACAATATCAGATAAATGTCCGCCTCTGTTAGCCTCACAAATGCGATCCCTTTTGAGCACATTTTTCATTACATTGTCACACATTTCACGGGGTATTTCGCTAATTTCATCCCAAATATTTTGTTTGAGTTGCTCAAGCGTTTCTGTTTTGTTTGCATAGACCATGCTTTTCAGATATCCCCACAAAAAAGTCCGGAGCAGTCAAATCAGGCGACCGTGGGTGCCAATCAACATCACCATTTCTGGAAATAAATTGTTGTGGAAAACGGTCTCGCAGTAATTCCATTGTAATCCCGGCTGTATGCGATGTGGCACGGTCTTGTTGATACCACATGTTAATCAAGCCCAAAGCATGGAGTTGTGGCATTAAAAATTGTGGACAAAGTTGTTCTTAAAAGACCAAGCTCCTGAGCACGGCGTCGAATTGAGGTTGATCGATTGTTTTGAACACTTTCTTGAGCAGCAGTAATGTTTTCAGCCAATCATGCAGTACGTTGTGGTCCATGCCTAGGCCTATCACCTACAGACCCTCTTTCTTCGAAATCATTCACTACACGATAAATAGTACGTTTTGTTGGCACGTTGTTACTCCCAATAATTTCACGTAACTTTCTCATCGTCACAGTAATCGATGATTGATTTTGATAAAATGTTTTAACGATTAAAACACATTGGTTTATCGAATATTTTTCCATAATAAATTTGCCACGAGTCTACTTCACGACTGCCAAATATGAACTGTCAAGACTAATGTTTACCAAAATGGCGGTAGAACTAAGTAGTATACTTTCCCGGCGGACACCCGGTGTTAACGTTACTTATTAAAATGGTGTTCTTCTCACGATGGTATAATCATGCGTATCATATCTCGAAAACTACATTAGATAGAACTTGTTGGAATAGACGTACCGATAGAGGAAAAACTTCTAATTCGAGTAAAAACATGTATTTTGAACGAAATGTGACTTGGTGTATTAAGAAGTGTTCCCAATTTTGGAAATTGGGTACTGTTTGTAACAAAAATAAAAAACAATACCCTGGGAAACAAACTCAACTAAGTTTTTCAGTTTTAGCCAGTCTAATAAAAAATTTATTTATTTTTTTTTCATATGCTTGTGTATGCATGAGTAGTTATAATTTTTATTTGTCACATTAAATAGTCGTTCATTTAGCTGGGCTCTTGTCTACTTTTTTCCAATAAAATGTTGACTTTTCTGGTCATACCGAAACAGCACACATAAATACATATGTACAACGAACAATGTATCTAGATTTGCTTACATGTATGTATATTTGTTTGACAATGTTGTGTTTAAATAAGAAAGTGTACAAGCTGACAGTAACATATTTGTGTTGATTGTTATGGCGGCAATAATATTATGGGATTCACACAAGAAAACAAGTCAAAAAGACTCTCTACAAAACAAACGAAATACCGTGAGTAACCAAATGGGCAATTAGTTACATTAAATGTTTACGAGCGTAATACTCGACAAAGAAATTCTTTAACATTTTTCTTGATGTAAAAAAAAGTAATTAGAGAGAGTTGATATACATACATCCATAGATATAAAATATATATCACGAAATCCATGTAACGAAGTGTTACAGCACGCGAATAATTGTAACCGATTTTGGTGAGAAAATATTTTTTGTTAAAGAAGATTTGCCCATTTTATTAATCAATTTTATATTCTTTTTAAAATGTGTAAAGGTTTCATTAATCCGATTTTTAATTTAGTTGATATATATAATACGGACGCCGTACCAAAATCACCCTTTGCAAATTTGATGTCAGTTCATATCTAAAAATTCCCCGAATTTCCTTCAGATGGAAATTTTATATATTTTTTACAGCTATTAGAAGCTTTCGTAGACAATATAAATAGTTATTTTATATAAAAAAATATTTATATAAAATATATTTTGAACCATAATATTTTTTAAGCTTAAGGTAAGTAAAGTTCTTTAATTTTTTGTTTATTTGTTCAATATTTCGGAAATTTTGAGGAAATTAGTTCTTGTTTAAAATTATTATTCACTATAAGGAAAAGAAAAACTATTTCATTAAATTCAAAATAAAAATATTATCAGCCGTATTCAAAAAATTATACTCTGGATTTTTTTTTTGAATTTGAAAAAAAATTTAAATTAAAATGAGATTAAAGTTTGAAGCAGCTCCAAAAAAATTAAAAATAACTTATGTGATAGAAAATTGAAAAATAAAAAGGAATAATAAAATAAAAAAGTTGGTGGTAACCTATAATTTCCGAGTTATGGACCCCTGAAGTTCTGGTACAAGTTTGTTTAAAGCTTTTAAAGCTGTTGGTAAGATCATCTTAAAGCTAAAATTTACGAGACATAATGGCGGACAAAATCCTTAAGCGCGCGTGGAAAAACTTTAGAATGCAGCTCCGTTTCGGGTGGAGAAAACGTTTAGGGCAAGAAAATCACTGTGGCCGGTCGAAAGTCGTTCATACAGAAAAGCTTTAGCTCGTGTTTGTTATACTATAGAGGAGGAAAATCTTGCCGGCGTTCTATATGTAATTTAATTTTTTTAGAGTTTTTAAATAAATTTAAAATATATAGAAAGATATTTTTAATACCTTCCAAATGATACCAATATTGGCCACATACATACATTCAGAAATGAAGTAGAAAATCGCATTCATATATGAAAATTTCAAAGGCCCATAACTCGAAAATATGGGTTGCCGCTAACTTTTTATTTTATATTCTTCTTATTTTTAAATTTTCTATCACATAGGCAAATTTTTTTTCTTTTTGGAGCTGCTTCACCAAACTGGACTTGTTAAAAAAATTCTTTTAAAAAATTTATTAAAAATGTCAAATAAATAGAATCTGAAATGTTATTATTACTTTTGATCATTCATGATCCTCTAATAAGCCGAGAAAAAATTATGCTTCCACCACTATATATGAAACTTGAACTTATTAAACATTTTGTGAAAGCTTTATATACGAATGGTAATTGAACAAGGGGAACGATTCTACCAAGATATCAAAATCATGGAGGAAAGAATATCAAGGCCGATGGGATCGTCATATGATGGCAGACTACTGCTGGAACTTATAAAGAGAATGTCCTGAGTAAATATACCGTAGAAAATCCCGCGTAAAACGATTTTCTTAACAACTGAAAGCAAATTCATTAAAACTCAACTACTTCTGGTTTGTGTTAATCAATTTAAAATAACAAAAATAGGTGCTACCAGTTAATTGCGAATAAAATCAGAATTTATTAATGGATTTTAATGAAATATGGCCCAATTTATTTGTAACATATGCGGATATCAAAATTAATAACAACAATTCAGATTCCATTCTTTTTTTTCGATTTTTAATAAATTTTTTAAAAGAAATTTCTCAAATTTCCTTGAAAAAAATAAACTTTAAAACTTTATTTTTGTCAACTTTTGCCGATACTACATCAGATTTGCAAGGTGATTTGTAGGAAATTAAATCTTCTTTGCAAAATTTTACTACTATTATTACGAAAAGAAGCGTTATTTGAAAAAAAAAATTCACTTTAAAAAATGTTATTGTAAAGAACCATACAAAACACCCTTGTCCTTTATTTCCATTACCTGCCTGCTAAGCTAACGCAATCCTATTGCCATAAGTAAGATTGACTGCACACATTCTTTCTTTCAATATTGGGTACCTGCGGTAAATTATGATTAAAATCCACATTTGTTAATCGATATTTTTGATTTATACCTTTTTTTATTTTTGAGGTATTTAGATCTTAGAAAAATGTGCAAAATATAAAATATTTGCTTTTTTTATTGCATTTTTAAACTGAAAAAATAAACGAATTTTATAAGAAAAAAGATTTTCCCCTCTTAAATTTTTTAATAATTCCAAAACGATAAACTATAGAAAAAAATTATGTTGAATGAATTAAATATTGTTACGCATCTTTTGGTGTTTTGTTATTGAAGGCTGAAATATGTCTTCGTCCCTGTCTCATTTAAGGGAAAATTTTGCCACGCCCATCGAAAAAAAACCCTACGTGATCCGAAAACGGATTAGAGTTTATCACATCAAAAATCATATAGTCCACATAGTTCTATTTAAAGGAGGATTTTGCTGCTGAGCAGTGTTATAGATAATGTTGATTAATTTTGTACAAGCAACTAATACCAGAAATTAAAGTCTTCTTAATGATGAATGTATAAATATGTTTGTAATTCATTTCAATTAAATTTCCACACAAATTGAATCACAATTGCTTAGCGTGAAAAATTTAGAAACTACTTTGTATCAAATTGCAATTTACAGACGTGGTTCAATTTCATGAAATAAAATAAAATTAATTTAAAATTACTTTTTAAAGAAGAAATGTTATTTACGATACGACAATGATACTACAAATTTCCTTGTTCAAAAGAACATATCTTTTTTTAGACGATAAAACGCACAACTGAACTTGTGAACTGAGTCATACACTGATAGAAAAACCGTCATAATGATGATGTAATTTGACAGCAATGCTAAAGCATGCATCTTCGTTTTTGACCTCATGCCACTTTTCATTATCATGATGTCAACCTTTATATCAGCTAGTCATCTTGCCATCAAAACCAATTCTTTGATCAATAGAATGACATACTGGCGATAGTGCAACTATGCGCTCTCATTCTTTTTGATGTTTATGACTATATGTCATACGATAGTTTGCTTCATTTAGTTTAGGTTTAGTTTTTAAAAAGACGTGCAGATTTTATTATCAGCTCAGTCGTAGTAGTGATGATGTGTGTATATGCAGTGTCATGCTTTTCAACTTTTTAAAAATCCGTTTAAACACAAAAATAAAACAGTGAAAATACAAATTATCAACATTGTTTACAAGAATAACATTGCGTGCAGCCTTCGAGGGATTAATTGTTATACAACTGGATTTTGTCAATTTGTAAAGCAAAGTAAAGTAGGCGCATTACTTTTTACGCTAAAATACTAACATTTTGTTATTTCTTATTTTACTTCAGCGCAATATTATACAGTGGTGTAGACTCTAATGGTCATCAGAACTGACTTTGAGGACACCAAGGAAATCGCCGAGGTCATACAAACGCGTCTAATCGTACCGGCTGCCACAGGCAAAATAAACAATGAATACAACTTAAATTTTACTTCAGGAATATGCATATTAATGCAGTAAAGAAAATTTGTGACAATCATCGGACTCTCCAAAACCGCGAAATTTTAAAAATTACTATTAGTTTTTGAATATACTCCGTAAATAATAAAGTCCTTTGTGGTCTTGTTACCTATTTTAATTTCGCTCTCAGGTAGCCGCAACATATATATTATAGTTGTTGAGTGAATGTAAGAAACCTTTGAAAGGGCGATGCGACTGTAATAATACGCGGCAGTTGTATTAAAATATACAAATGTATATATACAACACGTACCACGTTGTCTCGACAAGAAAAATTATCTTGATTGCAGGAAGAATGACTCACCAAACTTTTGTTCTTTTTTTTGTTCCAATGAAATTGTTTAACTGTTGGTCTGCTATATGTCTAACTAACGTGAAAGGTTATTCATGTAAATACACTATAAAACAAAAAAAGAATTAAATAGACCTGCAAAATACAGAAATGGTGATTGGGCATACAAAAAATTCAAGTTAAATAAATGTTTTTTTTTGGAATGTAACAATATATGCATGTATGTATATACGTTGGTATTTACGGTGGTGTGATAACTGTTGTATGGATTGTACTTCTTAATGTTTTCGAAATAATGTATACAACTTTACATTGTAACTAAAGTTAAATCAGTATATACTAGTGAATACACCCACTATATACTATTTGTTGATTTACAGGTAAAAGACCTTTTTCATTATATTAAAAAAAGGGCGGCATTGGCAATTTTTTTCCACTTGTACCTTGGGCCACATAAAAATAAAATTGTATTTTTGGTTTGCAATAATAAATTTTAATAAATGACTTCAACCTTCTATTTATTAACAATGACTTTTAAGGTAAATAAAAAAGTTAAAGTACTTTTAACAAGTATCCAGAAAAGAAGGTTCATAAAAAAGTTGTTAAATTTACATAAAATTTTTAAAAGAAATTGTTTTATTACAAAAGGAAGCAAGTATTTAGAAGTACATAAGTGTTTGCTTTGTCATTGTAGTTTATTTTATTGGCTCACATGACTCAGTAAAATATATTATGCACATTACAGTTGGGCCTTAACTCACCGTCAAAATATGCAATATCGAAAATTTTTTTGTTTTCAAATAAGACGTGCATATATAAACGTAGAGAAGTAATGAGTAAATATATAAATTAAAATATAACAAATAAATAAATAAATATATAAAAACGACATGTTTGTATGGATGTGGCTTTGTTTGTGCCTTATGGATAGCTAAACGGCCGATTTTCATGAAATTTTCACAGTATCTCTCTGTATATCTAGAAGGAACATTAGGCTATATAAATTTCAAAAATTGCAACTGGGCGTTGACTCGCCCATACAAACTAATTATTTTGTGATCTGTATCTTGAGAACGGTTAAAGTGAAAGTTTCTGAATATCGTCGAAATGACTTTGTAGTTAAAAGAAATCTCATTAAAAAATTGGGACGGATAGGAAAAGTGGGCGTGGCACCTCTCATACAAACTCAATATTGATTTCATTATGTCTTGAGAATGTTTAAAGTTAATGTTTCTGCATTTGGTTTGAGTAACGTAACGGTTAGTACGAATCATCACTGAGAAAGTGGCAGGAATTGGACAAGTAGGCGTGATACCTCCCATACAAACTAAATATTGATTTTTGTATATATTTAAAACTGTTAAAGCAAATTTTTCTAAATTTGGTACCTATGACTGTGTAATTAAAAAATCATTAAGCAAAAACTAAGAGGGATTGGGCAAGTGGGCGTGGTACCTTCCATAGAAAGTTGATATTGTTTTTTGCATATCTTGAGAACGATTAAATATAAAGTTTCTCATTTTGCACTTTACTTACTTAACTGGCAATTTTTATCAGGGCGACTTTTTTCGATATACGGGTGCGCACTCTTTATAGAGCCAGAGAGGTGAAATGGGATCTTGAGAACGGTTGAAGTCTAATTCTCTGCATATGGTTGAAATTACTTTGTAGTTAAAAGAAATCTTCAGTCAAAAACTGGTAGGGATTGGACAAGTAGGGGAAGTACCTCCCATACGCACAAGAAATTAAAAATTTACTTTTTGATTGATTATGATCTATTTTGGCTAGTTACATCAGAATCACAGAAGTTCAACATTTATTTCAGAAAAAAAATTAAAATATTTTCAATATAAATTCATGAACTTTTGGTTTATATGGAACTTTTTCTAATTTAAATAGGTGTAGCGAAGCACGCCGGGTTTTATCTAGTAATTAAAAAAAATCCATTTATAAAAATGTAATAGAGAACTATGTAAATCAATTAACACATAAATAAGTGATGAAGTTTTTCACAAGTTTTTCCTACATAGTGAACTCGCGATATATGACCCTAATTAAAATCAAGCCAGTTAACTTTTGCGATATTGCTCATGTTTACGAATTACATCTAATTGCCCTTTAAAAACGTTTATTGGATTAAAAAGAAACAACAATTGATTTAAAAATAAAAGGAAAACATAAAGTTAGTATGCGAAAAATTCAGTGATTATCTTTTGCTGTTTCGATTGACAACTGACGACAATTTAAAACCAAACAGCTATGAAAATTCCCTAATTGTTATGCAGTTGAATAATAATTTAACCAGCTCTCTTTTGATTTAGTTTTCAAAACTGTGTAGATAAAACCTGTTAAAAATAAAAGGAATTTGGGGTGGTCACATTATCAGGAGTGCACTGTAAACAGCTTTAGTTTTTTGCGTTGAATTTTTTCTGCTTCTTTCCATTAGTTCTACTGAAAAGTTTGACGTAAATTTATTAAAGAAAAACAAGCAGCCAACATTATCAGTATTGGAATAAACAACATCATTTTAGCAATTCAAACAAGAAAATGGAAGTTGCTAAAAATTTTACATCGCCCCCTCTACGCTTTAAATGCAGAATACACATACATATCATACTTATGTTTATATGGATGTATGTATGTACGTAAATATGTACACATGTATCTTACTAAAATTCGCCTGTATATTTAATTGCCCAATTCACAATCTGCTGCATTTCAGATGATACATTTGTGCAATTGCAAAAATGTTCCACAAATTGTGAGCAGCTTTTATGGTTTCCTTTGCAATACATATAGAAAACATAAACTTTCACTGCGAAACTTTGTATGATTTGTCTTACCTTTACTTCCGGACATTCTTGGGAATAATATACTATATATTTTCATTATATACTCCTCGGTCCGTTTTTCTCTTTTTATTGGTTTTTTTTATTGATTGGTTTACCACATTTATTTATTTTTTTCTTTTGTTATTATTTGCTGTCACTTTGGAAATGAGTGTTGCAGACGTATAGTAGATATAAACAATGATTTTCATGGTAGTTTATTTATAATCAGTATAGCAAATGCATATCTGTTTATTTTGATAGTCTAGAGTGAAAATTTGCTACAAAACATTGCAAATGAAATTATGCTAGACCATTTGTATAAGACTGTGAGTTGAGCTAATGAGTTATTTTCATTTCAAAGTTTTTTTTAACTCTCTTAATTTATTGCGCATTAGTTTTGCTTTAAATCCATCGAAACCTCTTTAAATTATTGTTTGTGTATTTTAGTTTAAACCTCAATAAATTCAAACGCTTGGAAAATGTATTTTTATAATTTTAACTTCGTTGAATAGATATCGCTTTATTTCGCCAAAAAAAAAAAACTACACGAGTTACGTCTAAAGCTAATTAAATGAAAGAATTGATAAGACTGCAATAAGATTTCATATATGTATGTATTTTTAAACGAAATTTCTAATCTTATTTTTAACAGAAATATTTTTTTTTCTTTGTTTAGCTTACTGTAGTAGCAAAAGTTATGTCATGGCAACAATAACAATAACAAACAGAAACATAACAAAATTTAATTATTTTATTGCTGTTATAATACATACTTTTGCTTGTTCAGTCGAAAGAATAAATAACTGGCTTAATGTATGATAATTGTTTATTCTATTTATTTATAAAAAAGAGAAGAAAAAAAAACAAAAATGATGACGGGATTAGTACAACATTTGGCAGAGAATCGGCATGAGGCAGCGTGGCCGAGCGGTCTAAGGCGCTGGTTTTAGGCACCAGTCCGAAAGGGCGTGGGTTCGAATCCCACCGCTGTCAAAGTATTTTTCTTTTTCAATTAATGCTTTAGAAATTGTTGATTAGATTGTTTTCGTAATATTAATTTCTCGGTGCACTAAAAATTATTTTATTGTCATTGCTGCAATAATTTTTCATTTTACCAATTCAAACAATTTAATTTTCAACAGTAGCACTGCAGAGGCAGTTTTGTTAAAACGAAATTAAAATTGTGTTCGTCATAGTTTTACATAAGCGTTCAACTTTATTTATTAAAATATGTCTATTACATGCTACTCAGATAAACTGTTGTTGAAGTTTTCGGCAATGAGAGAAAACAGATTTATGAATGAATAAAAAAACGGATTTCTATTTTTGTGAATATTTAGAAATCAAATATTTCATAATTGAAAAAAAATTTAATCACTTGTTTCTCAAAAACTCCAAAAATAATAGTTATACTAAAGAATATTATTAGAGTAACTTATAACTGGTAAAATTCAGATTTTTTTGACATATTACGTAACAAAATTGAATGCGTCGCTATAAAGTTATGAGAAGAAAGCAGAAACTTAAATAAATCTCATATTTAAAAATAAATTCTAAAAAAAACTTATCCATTGAATCAGAATAACGCATCAATAAAATGTAGTGCTTATCCAAGCAGAGAAATTTTTTTTCATTTGTTGCATAGTGAATTAAGGGTAATTTTACTTTCTCTTGTTAAACAGCTGATAGGCATTGAAAGTTTTTACGATATTTTTTTTATTAAAAAAAAACTGGAAATAATACTTAACTTTTTAGAAATGTAAGAGCATTTTGAGAATGTCCAGTTAGTTTTGCGAAATCCATGTGAATTTATTCATGTCTATTGGGGTGAATGACGGGTGCATCAACCTCACGGACTCCTTGAAAAAATTTTTCTGTGCGAAAACGCATTAAATTTTGACACTTAATATTTTTGCTTTTGGGGAACGCTTTTTTTTAATTTCAAAGTACAAAAATAGAAATTGCAAAAAACGTCTTCCGGTTGTTCCCGAAGATGCACCTGAGGTAAGTTGCTTCTTGTACCCAAATTTGCCAATCGTTGCCCTTAAAAGCAGTCGAATTTCTATTCTGTTGGCAGAGTTAATCGTACGCATTCAAATTATACACTATACACACGGTACTACTACTAGAAAATCATATTTATCATTTAATTTTTATTTAATATTTAACTTTTTCAATAAATGTTATATTTTTTGTAGAACTTAATTTATAAAAAAAAATTTTTTTTATTTTAATGACTTAAGGTAGGATTGGTGTTTACTTTCTATTCTGTTACGAATCAACTGATTTGCTTTTATAAATACAAAATCTTCACAAGTCGTCAGTTTTCTTTTATGTTTTGTTCTGTAGCGGTTCAATCTGTGGAAATCAAAGACATGTTAAGTGCCAGCAATATACAGCTGATATAAATTGTGTAAAAACCTATTGAAATTTGTGATTGTGGTTTTAGAATTTATAATTATACTGAATTAAACGAAAATCAACAATTAATGATTCAAAACTGTTCACATTAGTGGAATCTGAATAGAATGCAAGATCTGATGCAAAACTAATATTGTTGCAATTTAAATTTTAGCGGCAAAAACTTAAATTTTCAACTTTCGCTTTTTGGGAAAAAAATCCACGATTCAATTCTTAACCCTTCGACGATATTAATACCTAAAATTTGTGCCAGTTGGCAACTCAGCTTAAATATAACAGCTGTGAATGTTTAAATTTTTTAAATTAAGTTTTCGAACTGTTAAGTTGTAAAAAATTGCAATAAGGAAAAATTTATTTTTTTGAAGAAATTAATTATAAACAAAACTTTGTTTTTATGTGTTTTGTAACGTTGTAAAAAACATTTTGCCTTCTGTAGTAAGAAATTATGTTATTAAGATTCCTTGGAGGAATGGTATATGATGTATGTAATTATTTGTTGGACGCTCAAGCTTCATGTAATATTGAAAATTTTGCACCTGCTTGCAAACATTGAAGGTTGAAAATTGCGAATTCCAAAGAATAAAAAATTGCTTACCCAATTATTTTCTTATAGTGGAGCCCTCTAGAAAACGGGGGTTTAGTGATCTATCCTTCGTTTGCAAGAATGCTCTAAGTATTTGCCGAAAGTACCATATCAATAAAAATTAAAAACATTTTGGAAAATATTGGATGCGTGAGGTGCGCTCGCCCTTTTACCAAGAATATTTAAAGTGGACAGTGTTATTGCCAACATTTTTTAAAATGCTTAGTTTAGCAACAGGTACCTCAGCCCAACGTTTTAAGATCCTAGCTCACTTGGAAATAGTTTCTGCAGCAATTTCGGCTTTTGGCCACATAGTGCATTGTGTTTTAATTGGTGGGTGTTGTTTCTAATTTATTTATATCTTTCTTTATCTAACACAGTTTATAAGTTACCACAGAAAAAGTACTAATTAAAATTTAGTAACAGAATGAAATAGAACAGAAAGTAAACACTAATGCGAAAATAAATTTCGTTTATTTTTTAATAAAATAATATTTCATCAGAAGTTTATTGTTTACTCTGCTTAAACTTTCTACGCTTTCTGGTTATAACGAAAAGTATATTATTTTAGTTGTAACATAAACATGATTAATAAATTTTTTTTACTCTTTACCCTGCCTTTTCCTACTTGTTTGCTCTTGGCGTTTTTATATGCTGTTGTAATTGCTGTTCCTTTCGACATTCTTTTTTACTCTTTTTGCCATAAATACGAAACTCTTTAGTCAAAGGTCAAGCTAAAATGTCTTCATATAAATTGCTTAGGAAAATGTGAACCCAATGTATGAACTTTACTGCTTGATTTAGAATCACAAATCTTTTGAATATATGGCGTGTAATATATAATTTTAGCAGCAAAAAATGAGTTGGCCCCATATATAATATTTTAAATATTTTATATATTTTATATATTTTAAATGATTTAATTGACTTAATCAAAGTTATGCCAAAGTGTTTGTTGAAGCTTTTACAAAAGATACTTCCTTGTTAAGCTTTTAAAAGGATTAATTCCAACACTTATCGATTATAAGTTGATAAATAATTTAGTTTAAATTCAAGAAATATTAAATTTATAATATATTTATTATTATTAGCATACCTGCATCTTCTTATCCAGTACGATATGACCGCAATGCAAACTAATAATATGGCTCCTACGGCACACCAGATAATGTTCTATAAAAAAGATGAAGAAGAAAATAATGTATTTAAATCAAATTTAAAAATTTCATTTTTATTGTATCAATATTTCGTTTTCACAATAGAAAACTTCTCCGAAATATTGGATATAAATAAAGAACATATTAATTGATTTTTATAAAAATAAAATCCCAAGCTCAATAAATAAGAACAATAAAATAAACAATCAGAAGATAAAAGAAATACAAAGAGTAAATCTAAAAGTGTACATTTAATTTTTTCTTTATTATTTAAAAATTTTACAAAACAAATTTTCTTTCTCAAAGGTCTTAAATATTAACAAGATTATCACTTTTGAACTCATGGAAAACGCATTCATGGCCGCCGATTAATTCATATCAACAACTGCGCATTTGTAATTTCATTTTTGTACTTTGCGTTGTATTCATGACGAGCTGTTTTGTTAAAAGCTAAAACGTAACCAAATAATGGAACATTCAGGGGTTCTAAGCACTCATTTAATTGAGGAACTGTTTTGTTAAATGTGAACACGTTGACGCCAATGACACCTCTATGTTGAAATCGAGCGTTCTTCAGCTAAATTGAACCAATTCATTTGCAATAGAACTATTTACTTTACATGGCTTGATTATGGCATGATTAGTTTAACTGGCCGTATAACTAATAGACCTAGTTTATATCTACGGATCTATTTCAAATGTTTTAAATGCCCTACCGTATGTCTAATACTAGTTGGACTAATAATAAATTATTACTTATACGATCCGTTTTCTACGTATAGGATTGCCCACTCTGGTACACTAGTGGTAAATTAAAACTAAATAAATAACACGCAATAAAAATTTTAACTGAAAATATTATTTCTGTTTAAAATGTAAAAAAGTTGTTGTTCAACATTTTACTTATACAAATATTATAAAGAGTTTGTATGTTTGTAAGAAGTTGTCTTCGTAGCCAACCGCTTTACATAAATCTTTTGGGAAAATGTACAAGGTGGCGCAGAATGAGCTATATGGTTTAAATGGTTTATAACTTTTTTATTTATGCGATTATTATAATTTTTTTTTTAATACAGTATATTATTGGGGAATTTTTTGCAATTGGCTTTGAAAAATGATATCCTGTAAGTGATGTCCATTTTCTGCTTCGCACATACGTGCTCTTTTTACCATATTTTCCATAATTTTTCACAAAATTTTGGGTGTAATGGCCATGATTTTATTTCGAATGTTAGATTTTAGTTGGAGTATTGTTCTTGGTTTGTTAACGTACACCCTTTATTTCAAATATCCCCACAGAAAACTGTCAAGAGGTGTTAAATCTGGTGAACGTGGAGGCCAGTTAAAATCGCTTTGTACGTAGTTCGATCGTGTAATGCTTCATAATTAATTCCCCCAGTCTTCCTTCACAAAATGCTGAAGAAAAACAAACAAAAAATAATAATTAAAAAAGTTATAAACAATTCAAACCATATAGCTCCTTTTGTGCCATCCTGTAATACTCGCCCGCTTTTATGTGCATATACGAGTATGTGAATGAAAACAAAAATAATTTTTTGCCTGACCAATGGCGTTTGTGCAAAACGAAAACAACGAGTCGAAATCAAGTTAAATAGAGTAGGTAAATTAAATAGACTTTAAATTCCCAAGAATGGTCATTTAAGTTATATTTAAATGTATTTCAAATTTATACTGAGCAAACAAATTTTCTATTTAAAATGAATTTAAAGATAAATAACATTTAACTACGAAGTCATTTATTGCCTCTAAGCCTCTAAACTGGCATAGGCAACATAAGATTGTTTAGGCAGGGATAGAATCCCGTTAATCCCGCTATTCCCAGAAAATATTTAATATTTTACAAAAGTATATTTGTTTGTCATGTTATAAGCAACAAACGGTTGAAATCGATGAAATTTTATATATAAATAGATCTGTATATAAAAAAAAACAAATATGAAGAGATTTGCATCCGGAAAAACTTATAAATTATGCATTTTTCAAGACTATCACTTAGGAGTTGGTTGGCGATTTTTACTTAGTGTAACTTTTCAGCAGTTTTTACAGTTTCTAAAATAAAGTTTTTTCATTAATATATATATTAACAAGTTGCTTTTAACAACAGTCCAATATAATCATTGATCGTGCTTTCCCATAAACTATCTTATTTTACAGCACCTTTAACGAATTTCTGTACCATTCAAACCAGACAAAACCGTTTCCATCACCGATATTTTTTTCTCTAGGCGTTTATTGTAACATTGGAGAAAAAAGGTTTACAAAGTAGCTGGAAAAATTTATGAGCACAGGCATTGAAAATTTAGATGATTTATTACAATTATTTCAAAGTCTACTAACATTTTTTATTATATTTAATTTTTTTAATATAAAGTAGAAAACATATCATTTCCTCCTTGCCAATTTGTTAATAACATTTGGTGAAATTGGTTCTAGTTTACGTTTTAATCTCTCAGATCTTCTTAAGTAAGGCGCTGAAATCATAGAACCCTGTTTGATTTCATGTGAAGAGCGAGATTGACAATCTATATTTTTTTTTGTATTAGGTTGAACACAAGGTATTTGAACTGGTACTTTATAACTAGGTGACAAGCAATTTTCGATTAACTGACGAGCAGTTTGGTGAACATCTAAATATTCGTTTCTATATTTAAACATTTTAATTTGATTTTCATGTCGCCTCATGACTTTATCAGCAACTTGAATTAGATACATTACTCTTCCAATACGTTTTAAAATAATTCCACGTTTCCATTTTTCTCCCAAACCGAAGTTCTTGCATAATACAGTATCATTAACATTAAACATCCTTTGACATGGAATATTTCCGTTACCGTTATTGGCTACATTGTTAAGTGATGGCTGTAATAAAGATAGTATTAGACGAAATTGACGACCATGAATGATTTCAGCAGGTGATTTTCCATCTCTATTTGGAATCCAAATCTTTTCCGCTGGCTAATTGTTTTTTCAAACAATTTTTAAATGAACGTTTAAATCTTTCTGCTAATCCACTGAGTTCCGTTGTCTGTCATTATTGTTTCAGGTAACTTGGCTTGTTAAATAAAAACTTTAATTTATTTTGTAATTAAATCTTTTTATTTATATGAAATATAAATTTTACAACCTCCTCCTGTCATTTCTCCTACTATCCCTTTCCTCTTGTACCAGCACAATGCATCGTATGTGTAGGGGCCATCTTCTAAGTGCTGGTCCGAGATAAAAAAAAAATATTAATGTCATGATGACGTTGTTTGTTCGTCTATTAAAGGGACTTTGTTTTTCGAATATACGTGTGTTTATTTACTAATTAAATTTTTTATATGGCGGTATTGACTCTTCGGTTTGTTAGTCTTGTTAATATTACAGAAATACATACGTACACGTACAGTAAACGTACATAACAATAACAGGTATTAGAAAGAATTTTCCTACAACGAAGTATAACTACAATACGAAAGCCACATGAGATAATCAACATGGTAACGATTTAGCAGGTGCACATACTTATGTGTTTTGTTTCATAAATGTTCAAATTTGTTAATATTTTCTGCTTGTATGGTTTTTTTTTCCAAAAAAAGTTTTGTGGTGTAAGTTATAAATTTAAAATTATACAAATTTTGACAGTTTTTCGTGTGGTCTGTTTAACAAAAATATGAAGTCGCAGCTGGGCTACTATTTCGTCTGCAAAACAAAATGGAGTGAAATTTTCCATGTGTTATTCATGTGTGTATATGTATTTGTCACGGTAAATTTGTACATATAGCCTGAACAACTTTAAATAATATGTCTTATTTCTCTACATGGAGTACATACGACACTTTTGATTTAGATGGTGCCATGTGCGTAATAAACGAACGTGTGAACGTAAAAACCTTTTCTAAAAGACAATTTTTGAAGTAATGACAAAACAACTAGAGAGAATAAAACAATGACATTCCCTGTGGCAAGTACATGTAATGTCAATACATGTAAAAAATATCTAAATTAAAACAAAAGTGTATGATACAAGACATCATCATATAAGCCATCATGCTTACAATTTTTAGAAAATAAACAGTCACGCTTTGGAGCTTAAAAATTGTATTGAATTATATCAAATGTATATATACAATCAAGAATGCAAACCGCCAACTGGGACGAAGTACGAATTTTTTGTAACGAATATTCGTCGAAGGATATAAAATTCATATGTTTGTATGGCACTGCATACAATCGGAAGTACCTTTGCTATAGGTTTATTTCTAAGTCTTATTTATTTATTTTTTAATTTCCTTTTTGATTTACAGCACATGAATTCAATAATCACTTTCTTTTACATATAAATCGTTTTAGCTTGTTTTTTTTATTAACATTACATAATTTTCAAAATTTATTTATTTTATTTTTCTATTCTAGACAAGACCATTTCAAGCCATATTTATAGGTCGTACCTATGCTGTCACAAAAAAGTGAAGTCCTCTACCTTGCTGAACATGATGTTTATAATTTTAATAATATTCAGTTTGTTTCGTTCATATTTTGCCAATGTTTATTTGTTATGTATGTAAGTGTTAACGGGGACTGAACTTAGCACTTGAGTATACCACACTGTTGTGTATTGGCAGTGTTGCTAGAAGATGCAACACTGTGACAGACTGAGAGCAGACAGAAACGAAGTAGGACAGAGGGGAGTAGAGAAAAGTGATCAGTAGAGTATAGACTACTGTTTACGCAGGGTTGAATTTAATTACATTTTGCATTAACAAAATAGTGGTTGTGTGTCGGAGTGTGAAAAGAAAACTTAAATTAGTTAAACCTAAACTTATCAAACATAAAATAATTGAACTTAAACTTAGTTTCTACGCTATACTACTCTGTACTAAAGTCTAAATGAATTGTGAATTCAAATCTAGATTTAAATCTAAATAAACAACCCTTAAAACTTAACAGAAATCGCCAAATTTCTTGAAAACCTACATGTATATGTGTATATTTTTATTAATTTCACTTGACATTAAAAGCTGCTATGCTCATGCCTTATTCGACGAATTTATGCAACGAATTCTTTTCGACCAGTAGTCGTGTTGTGCGATATTCGTCAGTCGTTCCAGTTGTTTTTACACCAATGCATGAAAGCTGAGTTTTATGACGTGATCAAAACGAAATTGATTATTCAAAATCTCATGTGCTAAGTGTATTGCAAATGTAAGCAATTTCTAAAAGTTTTTAAACATTTATAATAGATTTCTTAAATATCTGATATCTAATGACTCTAGTTGTTATATAAAACTAATTTCTTTGGTATACCGAATTCTGAAAGAATACTGAAAATTTAATTTGTAGTGAGGTATGCCCAAAAGAAAGTGTCAGCAGCTTTCACGCCTCACAAACCAGACACACTTCAGAGTAGCGTATATTTTATAGTAGAAGTCGTAAAATTCTTTGTTCTATTATATTTAATGTTTTCGTTGACATTTAAGATTGGAACAGAATAAATAAATTGTAGTACATAGTAGTTGAAGCTCACGACGTAACGTTTAGCGGTGCAAAAGAAAAAGCGAACAGAATAGTGAAGCTTTCTGCTTTTCGTTACCAAAAAAACGTAATAATTTATATACGGGAATAATATGTGAATTTTTATTCATAATATATAATAAATTGTATAACAAAGGCATTTCCGTCAACGTATTCTACACTTTTTTGGAAATTTATTATTGACAATCAGCCTACAAAGTTCAAGAGTTCGAACTTCTACTGCAAAGACTACAACTACACATTATGTACGCTCTCATTTAAAACAGACATTTTTAACTTTTGACAGCTGTAGTGCTACCCGTTACGTTATGCTACAGTGACTATTCTGTTTCCCATTTTATTATACAATTCGTAATTCGTAAAAATAATTCGGCTCTAGGTCATGAAAATAAAAATATAAAAATTCTTCAATTGATTTTTCCGATAGTTCAATCAATGTTGTTGATCATCTTCAGGAAACAATAATTAAATTTGTACGTGGATAAAAATAACTAATAAGCTAGAAACTTTATTGCGGCTTTTTTTTATGAAATTTTTTTCTCTATTAATAGCTGGCTGCATTCTCTACCTAAATAAATATTTTTATTTGAATGTATATGTATGTGTGTCACTGCATTTGAATTAAAACTCAACACGTTCGTTCAAACTCCTTTATGTGGAAAAGATGTTTTCCTCCCTACTCAAATAAAAGAGATGTTTAGTGGTCTTTTAATTCTGTGAAATATTGTGTTTTTTTTTACTGAAAATTTCGTTTACTTTTGGCTCTTAAGCCAATACGATTTTCATAGAGAAATTTATATTTGAGCAAAAAAGGATAAAGGTTAGTTTTACTGACAGCATAGTATTGTATTTGTGGCCGGTTGCGTAGGAATGAAATACAAGCAATTTTGCTGACATTTTACAAAAACGCTTAAGGCAAGTTTCAGTTGCCAACAAATTAAAACTATAAAAAAAAATCGTGTATTTTGTTGAAAATTTTAACAGATGTAAAAGTGTAAAAAGAAATATTTACTTGTAAATGAAGTTTGTTGTTATTGTTCTGTTTTGTTATTTTTATTTTTTTTTTATTTTAACTATTGCTAAACAATAACATTTTTATTGTGTATGTGTGTGAAAGATGAAAGAGGATTTGCACACTCTCATAGAACTTTTTTTATTTCTATTTTTGATTCAATATTTTTTCCATGAAATTCCATTGTCTATGTGTAGTTGTGTGTAACCCTTTTGTGTAAAAGTGTAATTTCTTTGTTTGCATTGGTTGGAAGAAAAAAAGTATCGATAACAAATTCTGTTTATGGCTGAGAGACAAGTAGGCTGATTGTTTTCGTTATTTTATGCTTTTATTGTTATTGTTGTTGTTGGAGTTGTTATTGCTGTTATTTGTTTTAATCAAAATCGGTATGGTTTTTGCGGTTGGCTGGATGCCAAACAAATGCTTTGAATTCACACTTTATTTAAATATTTGTCTACACGTATTTGATGAACTGAATTTTTGGCTTTTATTGTTGTTACTCTTGCACGAGTAGTTTCCTTTGAACCACATTTCGTTATTATTTATTATTAAATGAAATGACGGCATCATATTGCCAAATATTTGTTCATAATAAAAGTTTATTTAAAAGTAACTTAATAGCATTTTTCTACATTTCTTTAGAAAAACTTTAGCACGTGTTGCTGGATATGAGAACTTTATCAACATTTTGGTTTAGTTGTAAATAATTTATTTTACTGAAATGATTTTCTCTGAGAAAATAAAAATAAGAAGAATTTTATGTGAACGTATTTGGAGCAAACAAATTCTATGGACGTGTTATCTCACGTGGTGGCGATGTCAATTGGCCGCCAAGATCATGTGATTTGACACCGTTAAACTTCTTTCTTTGGGGTTATTTGAAAGATTTGAGATCTGTATACAATCATACATACGTGTTTTTATATAAATTAGTGAACTAAAAATTTTATGTTCTTCAAGAATTAGAAATCTTAAACATAAAATAAGAAAGAATACGTTTCAGGAAGCAAAATAATACTTGCTTAGCACACACATTCCTAATTGGCATTATGTACATATGCAAGCAGCTTTTTTTATCTAGGACCAGCACTCAGGAGATGAGTTCTACACATGCGAAGCATTGTGCTGGAACTATAGGAAAGGGATAGTAGGAGAAACGACAGGAGGTGAAGCTTGATTAATTATTTTACTGCTCTGCTTTTGTACGTTCTTTGTTTATACTCTTAGCAGTGCTGAAGCTTCGGTTCCGTAGCCGGTGCTACACAATACCGACGAAGGAGGGCGTTCTGATGCGATTGTGGATTGCTATCAGCTGAAGCCTTTATTGTTCAGTGACCAGTGACTATGCCTTCGCCACTGAAACCTTCCGACAACAAGTGACACACAGAGACACACTAATGCACATGGGGTTGAACCCAGGTCTGTTTTTGGATTTGTAGTCAACGTGCAGACTACCATCCATCGTACCAGCGCCACGCTCGTATTGATTTTAAGTCGATGTTCATTCATTCAATTTTTTCAAGAGGGCATAATTTTTTGAAGGAACTTTTTCTGTTTTTGCAGCAAAGTCGTTAAAATCGCTAGCGCGATTCATTGCCCATGCGCTGACGTTTTATGCTGCTTCTCATTCTACCGGCTGTCTCTTCAATGCACCTGCTATCGTTAAATTCAATTTTCAAATTTAAATATTCCTTGTCGTTCACAGCTTTGTTTTTGGGGCGAGTGGTGGATGTCTGCAGAACTGTTGGTCATCACTACTCCTTTGAAAATTCTAGATAATTCCTATAATTGATATGGAAATATTGACCGTCTTATTCATATGATTTTTAAGGGCTTATTTGACTAGTTTTGTATAGACATTTGTCACAAAAAAGCCTTAATAAATGTAAAATAGTTTTTATGAATGAGGCGGTAAAATTGTAGCACACAAATTGCAGATTAATAAATTGAGCGCACTTTCTAGGAGAAACCTGTTTTGTCAAGAATTGCATTGCCTCCACATATCACCATTTCGTTTTCTCTTCAGCTGCAGTTACTACAGGACATCATCTAGACATCACATAGTCTTCTGAGAAATATGAAAATTGCTTTGGGTTCCAGAAGTGGCAGCTGCCAATATTTCCATAGGCTCCTGCCAAATAAGAAAATGCGAAGTCTGTTGAGTTTCTGTCTGTTGAGTTTGAGTCTGTTTTCTCAAATTACAATGGCCCGTAAGCATGCCGGTGGGTATACTTAAAAGTATTCTTATTAAAAAATATGATAGCTTCGAAACCAGTCCGATTTGACATCCCAATCTTCAGCTATGCGTGTCTCAGTGCAAAGAGATTGAGATGGATTTGTTCCCTAGCATTGCTGATCTCTGTCCGTATATTTTCTAGGATCTTATTCGATCCAATTCTGCAATAGAAACTGCGCTGTGTTGATAATAAAAATCAGAAAAGTTTTTGACGGTTGTGTAAGTGCTTAAAAACTCAGCTTTTGAATGGTAAAGTTAACGGTATTATGCCCAACAACAATTTCTATTACTCTTGGCTTTTATCTTCTTTAGAGCCATTCTGTGACGTTGCAATAGTTTATGGATACCAACGGCGAATTTAATTGACCGGATAACCAATATTATTGATTCGTGTGTTGTTTGCCTTTAATAAAACTTAATCATAAAATTTTTCCATTTTATAAAAAAAAATATTTATTATGTAATTATTCTATCAATATTTCAACGTTAGTCAAAATTCATTACGATTATTTATCTATGCATGTTTGTTATATCGAGCCTTTGTTGCAATACCGTAGTAATTCAAAATTAGAATTTTTTGAGCTGGGTATGCAGAAATGATCTTTGGGGAAATATATATCTAAAGGAAAAAAAGATAATGGTTCTATCTTTAACTGTTCAGATTCTACAGCTACAAATGTCTTTATTGCCTCCAGCTATTTCCAACAATATTTACTTGCAATAATGAAATATTTCCTTTATGACTAGAAATTTACAAACAGAAAACATTACAAAACATGCCTCTTTATTTAAATACTAGTAAAAAAATAACTTTAGTAAACGAAAATACTATCAAAAAGATGGCTCAAAATTTCAAATGCATTTTTCTCATTTCACGATTTTTTGAATTACAACGGTATTGCGCCAAAGGCTCGATATGGTGTAGCTGGTCTATATGCAGTATTTCATTTGGTGCTAATATCAAAATCGTCAAATTCTTGAATAAAGCTAAGAAATTTCACATGTTTATACAATAACTTTTTTTTGTTGGAGTTCTTGTATAAACATGACCATGAGATTAGCTAAACCATATAACAAACATATATAAATAATTGTAAAAATTTTTTATTTCAATTAAAATGTTGTTGAAAATTTAAACATTATTTTACAGCACTACTGGAATATTTTTAATTCGAGAAAATATTTTACATTACTTTCAATGCTAATATAATTAAAAATTTTTTTTTTTTATAAACAAAATGGATTTATCGCAAAGTTTAAAAATGAAATTTTTTATTCTGCCACCAGCTGAACTAGCAAGTCTTCATGGAAGTTCATCTGTTTGCAAAATATTGTCACAAACAAGGTTTCTTTTATATTACTATGCAGTAGTAGTTCCCCTTAATGATATTTCATAACCCCTTCATAACACGTATCATATGTGCATTACCCACGTTATATTACTTATAAATTTTTGCTTTTCGTGAACATATGAAAAATAGTATAGGGAGTTCTTCTATAATGGGGAGTTTTACTGTAATTTTATATTTTCTTTTCCTTCCATTGCTTTTAGATTGACTGGTTACTTACAATCCAAAAATGTGTTTCCGCTGTATGTCTTCTTAAATCCACTTGCATGGCACTATAAATTTTTGTTTAGCTGACGTTACAGTTGTACGATGTCCTGGAAATAAAATGAAGTAAACGGAAGTACAGTCAAATGAAATATTATTGTTTTATATAAATGTTTTTATTATAAAAAACTGACCATACATTTCTGCTGTACATATTTGGTCAGGTGAAGGCTTAATATGGTAAAATTAAATCTATTTACATTTGTTTATAAATAGTGAAAAGTTTAAAGGACGTTTCAGTCTTACGGCTTTCATACGACTTTGTTAGTACGAAATGTAATGAAATCTGGTGCGACAATCAAAAAGAATTAAGTAATATTACGTTCTGCTTTCACACTATCACGCTTGAAATGAAGTGAAAAGTATAAGTATAGGTTGGGCCAAAAGTCACGCATGCGTGTTAAAATAAGAATAACTTTTTTCTTTATGATTATTTTTTATTATTTTTTTATATTTTTTAGATTTCATTCATCGAACATTTTATTTAGTTATTTTTCTTTATTAGCTTTTATAATATTACAACCCTGATAAAATGTAAAATCTTTTGTTTGGAAAAACTTCTAAAAACCACGGATGTCACATACCATACTATTTGTCATTTATAAAAAAAATATCTCAAAAATGTATTTCCTGCCTGCACATCTTACACACACATTTTCCGACAGTAAAATATTATTGTAAACTACGACATTTAGGAAACTATGACATTTAGCAAACAATGATATAAACAATAGATTGCAGCACTAGTAACTCAAGTAAAGAAGATTACAAAATTTGGTTTACAAAGATACAATTTTATTTGAATTATCTAGTGTTTTCTAAAAATTTGCTAAACTTCCAGCAATGGATTTCTAAGGGAATTTTTTTTTTTAAATAATAAGAAGCTCAAATAAATATAAAATATTTGTTTAAAATCTTTGTGACAGGAATTTGCAAAATAAGCATGCAGTTGCACTCACACAAAACAAATTAAATTGCCTTCCCTTCAAATATTAAAGGCATTTGATTTCGCAAAAAAAAAATATAAAGTAAAAGTAAAACGTTTCTATTGCAGTGAAGCGGCAAAACAATGAGAGAATAAGTTGTTTTCACTTTTTTTCATGCGGCAGTTCACCTGCTGCATCAGAAAGTGTTGTGCTTGTTGCCAAAACTACAACATCTTAAGTATGTGTGAATGTTGAGTTTGCTTAGATAAGTTCTCATGAGTGTGCATTCATGTATTTATGGGTTGGCATATGTTTGAATCTCAACATGCTTTCTTTTTGCAGACTTTCGCCAAAAATTTACATACAAATTGTATGCAGCTGGCATTAAGTAAAACATTACAAATATACCTCTGTATCTATATTTATGTACATGTGTTAATATGTATATATATACAGAGAAAACTCTAATAACAGATACCTCCTATAGCCGGACACCTCCCATAACCGGACAAACTTTGTAGTAGAACCGAGATTTTCATCAGTTTTTCAGTACAAAATTTTCTCTCATAACCGGACACTCTATTAAGCGGACGCAGACACTAAATTGTTCGCAAAAAGCCTCTCATAACCGGACAGAAGCGTTAATTTTAATTAATTCGCCTTGATTGGATCTCACCAATCCTAGAAATATTTCTTTATTTTTCAACTCTGATGCATATTTGTGTTAATGCCATTGAACATTTTGATTCCCGTGCTAACACGATATTCATATGTTGGGGATACCATAGAAATTACTGTTTATTTGAGGAAATTGCTTGTTTAGCTCCTGTTGTCACCTTGAGAGTCACAAAATGCCACAAAAAAGATATATTGTCAATTAAAGAAAAAATAGAAATTACATGTACTTGAAGCATTAAACGAAATAACCGGTTCGAAGTATTTTACTAGAAACGAATTCATCGCATTTAAAAACATTTAGAATCATTTTGATAGTAAGTTAAAGCAATCTATTCTGAATAAATATTTTTAAACACAAATAACTAGTCTAGCACTATAACATAAAGAAAATATTTAAAATAAAAAATGTGTAAAGGTATGTACACACGCTTGTCATTTACTACAATATTCACAGAAAAATTGTTACAAAATGTGCAACAACCGTGTGAACACACAATTTTTGTGTGGCAACATCGTGACAAAATGTATTGTCGGTGCATTGTATGCCAATAATATTGTCACACTTCTGACAATCGTGAGAACACCCTTCATTTCCATTGACACACTATTTACAGTCATTTGTTATTGTCGCATGTGCTACATTTAGTGCACCGTACCATAACACCATCGGTAGATAAATATTTCTGTTGCGATGCTGTCCATAAATATTTAGATACAATGTTAAACATCGGATCTGGCAACTTTTTCCATACAATAATCTAACAACCGTGTGAACGGTCAATTATTATTGGCAGAAAAATTAATTGTCGCAGAACTGTGTGTCAATGAAATAGTATGGTTTTCTTTCAATAGTGTGAACAGACAAATTACCAGATGGTAAGAATTTTTTATTGTGAGTGCATTGCCACCATATTGCCGTATCCTAAAATATTGCACAATCTGACAATCGTGTGAACATAGCCTAACTCTTATAAGTGGACACATCTCATAACCGGACAAAAATACTGCGACAGTGAGTTTCCGGTTATGAGAGGTTTCACTTTTACTTTCATACACATGTTCTAATATACTAATACGCTCTCATTAATTTACATAAGTAAGACTGATTTTTTTATATGAGAAACAGCAGCGGATGAAAATGTTTTCATATACTTTAATGGAAACATATTTTCCCTTTAACGGAGCACAATTACTTTTTATTGCTGAAACAAAATACTAGAAAAGTCTCCACAAACAAAAATACCTTATAGTGTTTTCACACCTAAAGTTAAAACCTGCTTTTAATACAAAATTAACGTTAAAAACCTGGGCCCAAATTGTGGCATTAGATATCGAACGAAATTCTTATACTTTCGAATAGAATTTTCGAATCAATTTGAAGGAACGGTAGGATTGAGACTGCACTAAATCCACCAATTAGAGGCAAAATATAAGGTAAACAATGCATTACAAAACTACTTTGAATGACCGAATGACGGAGGAGTTGTATTTAATAAGGAAACTGTTGCAAATGTGTTGCCGTTCCAGACATAAATAATTTCTCAAGGTATGGTTCAAGGAGGCACAAACATAGAATATGATAGTCTTCCTTAAACAGAATACAGTTCTGTAATTGTGCATTGGTTGTCTGGTTCAAAGGGCCATTAAAAGCTGAAATAAACTTTAAAAAAAAACATGAATAGTTTTAACATTTTTCTTACTTAATTTATGGCTCAAAGAATGATAATAATGTACAATAACCAAAATAAATCAGCTGTCTCCAAATACATCAACCTCATCCTCAAACTGTATCAGAATCCCATATTAGTATTATTATGTTAAAGTGATGGTGACTTCAAGTTGACGACGATATTGATGTCGCCGAGTAGAATAAGGATGAATAGTTGATGAGAAAATAAATAATATTACCAGTGAAATAATAAATAAAAACGTTCTACCGAGTATGAAATAATACATTTATTTCTACGAGAAATATATTTCTTTTTAAAAAAATTATTAGGAATTTAATTTATTTATTCAATTCACAAGCAGATATTATCGTTGTATTCATTGTGTAATCGTTTTATTATGCAGTATTGTATTATTAATGTAGGCAATTTGCATACGAAAGTGTATTCTTCTTATAAAACTGAATTTTAGTTGTTCTTCAAATAGTGATATGTTTCTATAAAAATTTAAAATTTCCTTCTCTACGTTTAAAGCAAATTTTTTTCTTAAATAATATATGTCTGTTTTGTTCGCCACTGTGCTTTTAACATGATTTTAAATTTGCACTTTTATTTTCTTTTCTTTTAGTAGAATGATTATCTACGAACCTGCTTCTAGGGATTTCCTTACTTAAGGGTAGATTAAAAGTGAATATAAGAGGGAAACATCCACAACGAAGATATAAAACAAGCAGAATGCTTTTATTTGAAATAAACTCTTGCTGTTTTTATAACCGTATGCAAATTAGGCATTCCAGGAATATATTTGTTTATAAATAAGAATTTATGTTGGAATATGCATAGAGTTTTGCAAATAGTGTGCGCCTATTTGTATGAGCATAGTACGTGCTGATAATTAAAAGATTTTAAAGTGAATATTTAACCCAGTTAAAGTTAAAGTAACTATAAATGTGGCAAAATACCACTTGAACGAAAACAACTGGAACTGTTCAGTGGTTCACTTTTTTATACAGCGATGCAAAATTTATTTTTAATATCATTTATTTTTTTTGCTGTGTTTTCCAGCAAAAAAAAAAACTAAAACGGTAAAATTTTTTAAAATAATTTATGATATTTGTTTTGGAAGGTGTGAGCCATAACATATTTGCAACAAAGGAAAATTTACAATATTTTGTTCGATTTCACTGACCAGCACGTTACGTACGATTTATATGTACGTGTTGCCAATAGCGTATAGCACACATTTAAATACTTTGCAATTCTATAAATCAATGTCTATTAAGAAAAAGAAACTACTCCAAAGGATACTGCAATATTTGAAATTACTACAACTTAAAGGCTCATAGTCATAACAAATTAAAAATGTATTTAAATTCTATTTTAAATAAAATATAATTTAAATTCGATTAAAATTTTTATTTAAAAAAATATGCTATTATAATTAAAAAAGGTAATTAAAAATAAAGAAATAAATTTTTTCTGTGTACGAGTATGTGTCCTTTTAGATTCGGATATATCCATGTTTTAAATTTCATAATGGGGTTGATTGTTTTATAGGTGCACATATTACCCCTTATGTCCTCTCGACATGCTATTTTTCAAAAAAGTACCCAGCAAAAAATTTTAAAAAATGTAATGGAGTTTGGAATTAATTATTGTTGGTGGAATCACTTCCCAACTACTTAGATTACAAACTTAATGATTTTAACCAGGTGTGATACTAAAATTATCGATTCTTGAGAAGTCATTACTTTTTTTATTGTGTGAAATACAATTATTTTTTACGCAGGAAAAGTTTCCCTACTTCAGTTTTCTGATCCAAATTCGCATTGCTGACATCATATTCAAGCTGTAATCGAAATAGTTCAATTTTATGTATATAAATAAAATAAAGTTTGAATATAAATATTTATGTTAATTTTTCTTTTTATTCAACCTTCTATTTTTATTGTATAAAAATAAATTATTTAGCACTTTAGCAGGTCTTACTTTTATAAAATTTTGAATTTATTTATTAATAAGTTTTTTCGATATTCCGCTAACCCTTGGTTAGCATCATCAAGAAAAATAAAATAAAATTATTTAACAAACATAAAATATAAATATTTTATATTATTTGAAAAGAAAAAATTTTGGTTAAAAAAGTAATGCTCATCCCAACAAGGCTACTTTCACAGCTTATTTCTCATTTTGTTTATGTGCGATTAACTTAGTGGAGAACACAATTAATTTCATTCAAAATACCACCAGATGGTTGAAATCGTCCTCACAATCTGCTAATCGCACTTCTGTTTTACAAATATTTTACGTTTTATTTCGCTTTTAAATCATTTTGAGGGTCATTCGTTGAACGTTTATTAAGTATTAAATGCAAATACTTGAATATAAGTAGATGTTTGCAAAGAACAATTTACTTTGGCCTTAATTTTAAGTAAATTCTTGTACAATAAACAGCCAGAGGATGACTGAGAGAGAGAGAGATAATAAGAGAGACAGCGGTGGCGGTAGAGAAGGGTTCCGTTTGTTAATGTACTTTTAGTTGAAAAGAACATCTGTTACAGCTGGTGTAATTACGTAGCTAAATTGTAATGTCCCTGGCGTGTAGTTATTGTGTATATGTATGTATGTATGAAGTAATGTTAAAAATAATCGGACTGTCAATCTGTTCTAAAAGCTTTAGATAGCTATTCTTAGCATGACCAATCGTAATCAGGTTAACGTGGTTTGACTACCAGGACATGAGGAATACAACGAAAGCGGAGAGGCGGACTTTCGCGTTAGAAATATCAGTAAACGGTTCTTTCTCGAACATAAACCCACTTTCGGCTTAAAAGAGAATGATATAAAACAGAATGATATAAATAGTAAGAACCCGAACTTGGTTCCGCATGGTAATATCCTGATCAAAATAATTGCAAAAAATTTTACTTTCTTAGAATGAACCTGAGAATACTCTCTGGCGCACTCATTCGACATTTCTCCTGCAGCAAACCCCTAACGTGACAACGTAAGAGGTTTTCTACGAAAATGCCAAAGAAATGTTAATCAATAAAGTGTACAAAAAAAAAAACGTAAAGAAAATTGAACTATTTCAAAGTATCTTTAATCTCTCATTGTCAATAGCAAATGCGGTAAAACGCAAATTTTAAAAAATTTATAATCATCTCTTTTAAATAAATAAATATTGTATGCGGGTATTTAAAATCGCTCCAGAGGATTATTAGTTGCTTTTCTCATTTATAGAAATAAAACTTTGCATGGAAATAAATTTTTTTTTTGCCACAAAATCTGTTTTAATTACAGGAAATTCTACAAGGGTATTCATTATGTACGTCTGAGCAATAATAATAAAAATAATTGGTCTCGAACCGAGGAAAGAACGTCTACTAAAATTCATGATTGCAATTTTGCAATTAAATTAATTTGTGTTATTTCACATTTTGACATTTCTATACAGTGCACGACAAAATACTAAGGTTGCTTGTATTTTAATTACATTGTGTTTATAATCAATGTCCTCTGTAGTGTGCGAACTTATTTTATTTCTGTGAATTTCTTATGACGCAATGTCAAGGTTCTTATTCATATATGTACAGTCATAGGTGCTGTGTTGGGTCGATACTTAAGATGTAGTACGATGGCACACAATTTAAGGAAAATGGGACCGGTTTATAAACTTTTTTTTTTTATCTGAGAGCGATTGCTGTTATGTCTGTCTAAGACAAGTTTATGATATAGGGAACTGGAGGGGTAACTCTCACACAATCCAATCTATATACATATAAATATAAGGAAAATAATCGTTGTTTTCTTGGTTGTTTATTTGTTTGTTGCAATATTTTTTAAATATTTTTATTTGTAAAAAAAATTTTGCTTAGTGCATTGGAACGAATGATGAATATCATGACGAAATTGTCGACAAAAATTCATTGCGTAACTTCGTCGAATAAGACACAATTAGTACATTAATAACAGCTGTTTATGTCATGTGAAATTATTTAAAAATTATATGCAGGAAAATCACGGTATGACGAAAGAAATATAAAAGATAAAAGAAATATCGAATAATAAAAAACAAAAGAGAATTGTATCTAATTTGCAAAAACCCAACAATGCGTAAAATAAAATTTTTCAATTTTGAATAGGCTAGTGACCGATAACACACAGGCAGTCAAAATTACATGTAATACGGGGTGGCACAAAAGAAGCTATATGGTTCAAATGGTTTATTACTTTTTATTTATCGATTATTATACAGTATATTATTGGGAAATTTTTTGCAATTGGCTTTGAAAAATGATATCCTGTAAGTGATGTCCATTTTCTGTTTCGCATATACGTGCTCTTTTTAGCATATTTTCCATAACTTTTTGCAAAATTTCGGTGTAATGGCCATGGTTTCATTTCGAATGTTTCATAATTAATTCCCCAAGTCTTCTTCACAAAATGCTGAAAAAAACAAGGAAAAAATAATAATTAAAAAATTTATAAACAATTCAAATCATATAGCTCCTTTTGTGCCACCCTGTAGTTACATGCTAAGAAATAAACTAAACCATTGACAAATTTGTAAAGTACACTGAAAAACGGAACAACATGATGTTTTCGAAGGTAGCTACAACTTCATCTGCAGCATTCTATGTATTTTGTCCACTGCGTGTGGTTGTCAGTAGATGTAAATTTTAGCTTATATATTTATTATTTTTTATTAACAGAATACGAGAAATTTATTTATTAGATATTATATATTGACTGCCTGTACGTTATCGATCACTAGCCTATTTAAAATATAAAAATTTTAACGTACGCATAAACAGGGTTTTAAAATAAAGCACTGCATACATATCTATGTATCTAACAACTAATATACAAAAACCAACAAAGAAAAAACGTTTGCCAATAAATGGAATTGCGGCAAAAATAAATGCCAGAAAATAATTTATAATGGTAATGGCCGGGATTTAAAAATTCACGATTAGAGTTCTTGGACCAGCACTCAGGAAATGAGGCAAAATATAGTTACAGAAATGACAGGAGGTGAAGCTTCACTATCTTATAACTCTGCTTCTGCACATTCTTGTGTATAGAAGTTTTGAAGCGCCAATATTAGAGAGACGTATTAAATGTTTAAGCTTTGTTTTAGTACCCGTTTTTATTAATTATTTTACTTATTTATTTTTTTATATTTATATATAAAAGCTGTAAGTAAAAAATGAAAACAAAAAATAACCATGCTTACTTAAAAAATATAAAACGAAAAAAATCAAAAATAAAACCGGTCACTCTATACCAAATTACTTGGAAATAAACCTATCGCAAAGGTCGTTACGACAAATTTAGTTATTTTGCATTTGAATGCAAGCAAAGAGTTATACACGGTGGGCCAAAAGTAATCACCCGATGTCTTTTTGATGTAATTTTATTTAATAAAAACCTTTGGATCTGCATGTCAATTAGCGGCTGTCAATTAGCCCATATCATAAGCAGTTCCAAAATTTGTCTTAAAAAAAATTACAGCATCGGATGATTACTTATGCCCCGGGTGATTACTTTTGGCCCCCCTGTACATTACACAGGAATAAACTTTATTGAAAAAAAAGAAAAACACCTCATAGCCAAATAATGCCACGTTGTCTAATTCTGATTATATGTGCAGACTTCGGACATATTTCTGTCAGATGTTAAATGTTGGTTTTTTTGAGTCATTTTCTTATCGATTTCTTGTGGATATGTGGAATGGCATTTTATTTGCTGTATATGCCGAAATGGCTGATATATTTCTGTCTGATTTCGTACATACACACATACATATGTATGTGTCCAATTTTTTTTAAATTTTTGAAATTTACAAATATTTATATTGTCGGAATTTATTGTATTTGTCTTTTCATAGAATTATTTCAATTATAAAAAATCCCTTGAAGGCGTTAAACAGCGTTAACGAAATATTTTCAAATTTAATTAATAAAATAAAATCATAAAGTTTTTAATTTTTTAATTGATTTAATTAAATACATCTTTCGCTTAAATTTTAATTTAAATTAAAAAATAAATTAAAGATAACAATAAAAAGGTTCAATAAAAATATGAGAAAAAAAATAATTAAAATGTAATAATGAATAAATTTTAAAGTTATTAAGATAAAGTTTCTTTCAAATAGAATTTTAATTTAATAAGAAATTATTGCTAAGTTTAATGCAAATAGCACCATGCTACTGCTGACGTATAAATCAAGATACAATTTTAATCGAATTTTAGTTCTTTTAAATTGGCATATAATCCTGGTCTCTTCTGTATCATTTTCAGTCACTTTTAAATACCTTTTGTTTATTGCTACTTCCACTGCCAAAGCACGTCACAGTGAATTTTTGCACGAGAGGAAGCTTTAGTTACATTTCAAAATCCATTATTTTTTGTATTCCTATTGAACACGGCAGGAAAAAGATATTTAAATTATCCGCATTTGTATTTACAACAAAACAAACTGTTTGCCAGTAAGAAATATTGTTAACAGTTTGCGCTCCTACAGCTCGTGCTTCTTTTTAATATTTTGTCATATCCGTTATGGTTGTAATGTCCCCTTTTTTATCACTTCCGATTTCCGTTGTCCAAAATAGAAATGACTAAGGAAATGGAATTCAGCAAATTGTAAATAAATTGCTTAACAAGAAAAAAAAAAATATGAAATAAAAATGCAAAATTTTTGTGTTTGTGAAATGAGAAGCAGTATTGAGCTTACCGAATTATTCTACTTTATATTTTACCACGTAAATTCGGACATATATTGAACATATACTCAAGCAAGTGGCAACGTAGTTGATAACTAAAATTTCACAAAGAGCCGCATCACTATACAGTTTGTTGTAGCACATCCATTAACAAGTCGAGCGAGACGCATAACGCCACAAATCTACAACTTAATAACTTCTTGAGAAGTCGCAAATATTCATTTATTTTTCGGAAGTAGATCAAAAGTAGTTCTCTAGGAATGACTGCTAATATTTTTCACTGGATATTTTTGTTTGTTTGTCAAATCGAATTCAACTTAATTTTTCTACGAAATTATCAGAAAAAAAGAGTGTGACGGAAAACAAAAACTTACTGTTTTAACTGTTTCAAAAAGCGAGCACACTTCTATATACGATTTAATAAAAGGATACATAATAATTGTTACAAAAAATTAAGCGAAACTGTAAATACTTATGTACACAAGACTTGTAGTTTACAATTAATAAATATTAAATTGGAAAATTGAAGGGAAAACACACAAAAAGTACCCAAGAAGAATACATCCAGAGTTCCATGCAAAAACAATTGTGGGCGACGAACTTTTTATCAAACATACGCATTTCAGTTTGTTAACATAATTAATTAACATGTACAAACTACATACATTCATACCCGTATACTGCAAAGCGGACACATGTTTCAAGCACATGTTTCTGCATTGAGAAGGGCAGTAAGCAATACAAAATAAAGAAACCACAAAAAATTTGCAACAAATAAAAAACACTTTTCAAAAAATAGATACACATTTTTAGCATACATACTTATGTATGTATTTTCATATATGTATATAGAATATTTTTACATTTTATATTGAATTTTTAAAATTTTTTATTGAACTTTTTTTTCGATTTTTATCAAATATAATCGAATATTGATATTTTTCAATAACTTCGACATATCTATCAATCACTTTTGCTATGGAAATTTTCAAAGATATCGAATGCTGTAATTTAAACTCCGTATAACATTCGGCAGTCATCTTAAAAACAAATTTTGATTTCAAATATTTTGGCCGCAATTGGCTGCTTTCACCCTGTTATTATTCCTATGGCAGGAAATAATTTTCTTTAATTAATTTACTAATGAATTATACTCGTATTACACATTTATTTAGTAGTTTACAGTCTATTGCGTTTTGTATATGGAAAATAATGTCCTTCAAAAAGAAATATTACACGAGAATTAATTTAAGTAAAATTTATACGTTCATTTATTTCAGGAGTTTTCAACTACAAACAATTATAAGTAGAAGCTCATGACTGAGACACACCAACCGCATTATCGTAAAGAAAAGATGGGTGTATAGCATGTCGAAAGTTGTTTTGCTTTAGAGAAATCCATTGCTAATTATAATTTTTTTTTCTTGCTGTTCTTCAGGAAGCATGTTAATCTAGAATTATTTTTGTGACAGTACAACACAGTAGTTTAAATGGAGTTATGTCAATAACAATGAATAACATATTCAATTCTAAGAAATGATTTAATAAAAGAAACAGAATATATATTCTTCCAATAGTAAGAATTATAAGTAAAATTTTTTCTTTTATCTGTGTATAAATGAGTTTACTACATTCTATCGATTGAAAATAACGCTACTCTTAAATATTGTCTTTGACTTATTGTTGTACCCACTTTTACAACCACACACCCACGCACATAGTTGATGAAATTACAAATAAAATTTCCTGTTTTAGATCCATTAAATGCTGCTCCCTTAGTTGCTGCTATTTCACTTAAAGAAAAATTTTTTTTGCCAGTCATTTTCAAAAATACGTCTGCAAAGACTGTTTGCTATACGCAACAAATATTGTTGCCGTAAATTTATTTAACAAGTTGAAATTGCTTCACTTCTCTAAATGTAAATTTCTTACTTTATGTGATGAATTAATTATGGAAAATGTTAATAATTATAAGTTCGTGCTGCTTCAGTTGTGGCATAAATTTGCCATCAAATTGCTGCCATATTCATAAAGACCTTTTTTGTTGTACAAAAGATTTAAAAATTTAATTTCGTGTGGAAATTATAATTGGGTATAAAAAATATTCACTGTCAAATAATCAGTGTTGAGTTTATTAAATATTTACAACTTAAAATATGTATATTAAAATACATATTTAATATGAATGTAATTCTCTTTTTTGGAAGCACAGTTTTTGATATTAATATTGCAATATGAAATCGATCGCTTGTAGGCAGTCCATAACTCACTCATAGATGTAAGAATTAATTAGACTTTGAAAGTTAAAGAGCCAATTTTACTGTTTCTCTCTATATCTCTCTCTGATCTACATAACTCCCGAATCAATCCAATGGACAAATCAGAGGGAAAAGTGAAAAAATTTCAAGGGATAGAACGTTGAGGATAAAGGAAATTTAATGTTACTGTGAATGTTGTTTCCGTTCATACGGAGAGGATCATTTAGTCCATGACTTATTGATTGAAACACAGGTTATTGAATAAAATATAATTTTATTTATTCAGAATGGAATTTAATCGAACTACAATTATTATATATTAATGAAAATTTCCATTCGTGTTCAAGTTCACAGTTGATTTATCACAATATTGTGAAGAAATTTCTTTTCGATTAGAATAAAATAAAAAAAGAACAGTTAATCTCCAACACTAGTTGAGTATAATACGTATTTTCTATGCCATTACTCATGTCATGAGCACTCTTTGTGTCAACAGGGAGGTAGTTGTATGCATTTTCCTGAGCTCTGATATTAATGATGTTATTCTAATCAAAAAAGTAATTTCTTCACAATATTGTGATAACTGAACTGTGAACTTGAACACGACAAGAAATTTTCATAAATATATAATTTTATTTTTCAACAGAACCTCCCTTTAGATCTCTGCACTTTGACCAACTATTTCCCAATATTTTTATCCCTTCCACAAAAATAAGATTTGGCGCGATCATTATAATAAGAATTTGTTTGTGATGTGTTTTCATCGTTGGAGTCGAATCTCTTTACGGCGAGCCATTTCTTCAGGTATGTCAAGTAGTCACTAGGGTCTAAATCCGATGAAGGAGTTATTGGTAGCCTAACTGAAGGATTTTTGCCACGAAAACTGCACTTGGGTGTGAACTTTTGCATATCGTGGTAAAAAACAACTTGTTCTTAGTCAAATGTGGTCGTTGCTTTTTTTTTATATGGATATTTGTATAATAAACTCTTTATAAATAAAAAAAAAGTGTATGAATATGTAAATTGTGTAGTAAATTTTGTTATTAGTCGTAAGCATTATGTCAATTGCCTATATTAATTAATAAATAAATAACAACATTCAGTGCACAAAATATGAAGAACGATGAAGACGAAGGTGAGGCACCTTTAGAAAATAGCCTGCTGTTCCGTTGTACCAGTGGTTGTCAGTTTGATTTACAATTGTGTTTGATTTAGTTTACTTCTAAGCAATTATTTAAAATGGAAAAATTTTAATTAATTTAAAAAATTAAATTAATTTATAAAAAAATTCCTATTAGTAAATTAGGCACTCGAGCTCTATTTATATTATAGTCATGAAATTCTAAGAAAAAAAAGCTCTTCTTTCTAGGATTTATTTGAAGAGGGTCGTTGAAGAAGAAAACTTATGTGAATACAAAATTTATCGAAAGAGAACATCATTTTCATGCATACGTAATCACAAACATATACACTCTCTCATACAGACACAAACGCTGACACACTCTTATGCACAAGTCACTAAAATTAAATGTGTGTATGTGTGTGTGTGTGTAGATTAAAGCCAATTTTTATTATAAATAATTAAAGCAAAAATAGTCCCTACTTGACCGTTCTCTTGACCCAAAAAACAAACAAACCCAAACAAATTATTTATAACAACATTAAAAAATATTTATATAATAAAAGCCAGTATTATTAACACAAAAATGTTTATTTTTTTTTTGTTAAGTGCGGTATGTGTTGGATTACATGAGTGTGAAAATATTTTATGAAAATAACCATACCATGGTAATAATCGGCTTAAGATATTTTAATTTAAATAAACGTGAGCAAGTAGTAATTTCTGAAAATAATTATTGCATTTATATTGCAGATATTTGTGGAAAAATTTGTTAAATCTCATTAAAAGTAGAGCAGACTGATTGTTTTTTGAACGGTTTTTAGCGTAAAGGGGGCAACCCAAAGACTTACACAAGATTTAAATTCAAATGAATATTTATTAAACATAAATTAGAAATTATTAGTATTATATGCGAAGAGCTTTTGATTGAAAATTATGCAGCACATGCCTCTTCTATTGACTTGACAATATGTGTGTGACTAGATGCATGTAAAGGACAAATGTGAAATCTGGATTGGTGCTGACTGTCCGGAGACGCATTGGGTGTTGCTTGGTGGAAAGAAGATGGTGAGGGGACACACAGGCATTGTGGGAAGCGGATAAATAGTAGTGCGACTCCGTTCATCGGAACAGGTAACGAAGTAAAATAATTACTAAAAACAAAGCTTCAAGAAATTTAATACGTCTCCTTGACGTCAGAGGCGCTACAACACTGCTATAAACCAAAAATAACATGCAAAAGCAAAGTTGTACGATAGTGAAGCTTGCAAATCCTGCCATTTCTCCTACTATCCCTTTCCTCTAGTTGCAGCATAATGCATCGCATGTGTAGGGGTCTTTCCTGAGTGCTGGGCCAAGATAAAATAAAAATGAGCGAGGTACTTTCAGCTGTATCATAGCGCTAGCAAGCGAGGCGAGGCGAGGCATAGGTCAATGCCGTTTTATCCTCTATCGCGATGGTGGAACTTAGTCTGGGGCAGATGCTAGCGATAACTAGGGACTCACTGATGAGTTTGAAAGTCGACTACCACACATCAATAGCGTCTAGAGCAATGCTGTATTTTACGCGGATCTCAATGTACCGGCAATCACTGGAATACGTGGGGGTTCAAAAGAGACTGCTTCGATGTTCCCTAACACAGGAATATATAATCTTATGATATTTGGCCATGCTCAATTATTGACTATATCCTATTCTTCTCCCGGTATATGGTTTTTCAAAATAATTCCAATGATGTAGCATACATGTGATGTGTTGCAATACCGCATTCTTTTTGTGCTTAAATGTATGCGTATGTACATGTGTGTGAAATTATGAATAATCAGCCCATAAATGAAAGCAAACACAAGTTGATTGGAGATTTAAATGTTGAACATGAAATAGTGTCAATCTCTGTTTTGACAGGCAAATTAACATAAAACGTGTACAACAAATAAGTAAAACAAATGAATGCAGAAGAAAAAGTGACGTGAAACATAATGTAGTGGACAAAGTTTAATACATTGATCTGAATAACTGTTGTTCACAAGTGGATCGGCTTAGACCCAGACATATGGAGACAGAGTAAAAATAACACAGGCCTTCACCAACTGATATCTCTACAACTATCCCTTTCCTCTAGTGCCAGCACAAAGCATCGCATGTGATTCCCTGATTGCTGCTACAAGTTAAAAAAATATACACTTGTTTTTACATATAAAGCGTTCTTAATCGAATGCTGATAGTTTTTCGTTATTATTAAACAATTTTTTTTCTTAACAAAACAATGTAATGATGTTAATAATTTTTCAAAAGTATATAATTTTCAAATAATTTCACATGACAGTAACAGCTGTTATTCTCACACTAATTGTGTCTTATGTGGCGAATTTACGCAGCGAGTTTTTATCGAAAAGTCGCTGGTTCTAATTCTGTTTATACCGTAATGGTTAATATTTTAGCTTTTTTTCAGTTAATGCGTATACTTTAGATAATTTGAAACTCGTTAATTTAAATTTTTGCGATTAAATAAAAAAATAAATTATCCTTTATTGGCATTGCCTCTATATAGAAATATTATCTTGCCAACCTTCTATGATTTGAAGTTTGACTTTTCTACACTCTATAGTTTGAACTCGTAATGCGAGTGTATGTTTTAAACAAACAAAATATTAAATTGTTTGCTTTAGTCTCGCAATGCTTATGTGAATTTGAAATGTCGATTATTTCAACTTATTCTTTGGTCCAGTAAAGTTCAAATTATCGAGAGTCGACTGTGTTCCCTATTTCTTAATAAACAATTATTTTTGTGCATTTTATGGCGAATGCATATGAATTTCGTGATAGCTGTTTTTGCATATTATTGCCTAGTCTTATATGAATATTGTCCCAAAACAGATGCTTATGTTATGCATACTTCAATATGATTTGATTTCAACTATTTTTTATAAAATTTTTTTAATGTGAAAAATGGTGAATGAATAAATATTTTAGCGTAAGCCCATTCAAATAAATGCATTTTGCAATAAATATATATTTCCTGCATAATTTATTATAAATCTATAAATTAAACGCTTCGTGGAGATCTAGCTTTCTTACGAGTAACATAATTACCGCGGTTTGAGTAACACTTCCGTAGTAAGTGCTAAAAATATACAACCAGTTTACAAATCTTTTATAGTAATGCTTTTCTTAATGATCATAATATTAAGTAGGCATGTCAGTAAGAAAATCTACCGAAATTCAAGCGATATATTTTTGGCTCTGTAAACCAACTCAGTACCAAGAACAAGCCCCAAGCAAGTTTGTAGTTGTTGTTACTTCAATTCAATAACAAAAAAAAAACACACTGTAACCTTGAATTCATTTTTCTTTATTTTAAAACTCAAATCATTCACTTATGATATCGATTTGCCATTAAAATCATTTCTATTCCATTTATTCTACTCCTCATTCAATCATTTGTTCATTCATTCACTATTCCATAATTTCTTCCCATTCGTATACGAATTATTTTACCTTGCAAATTGCATTTATTTCGCTCTGCAAAAGAATACTGCATGAGTTCTACTTAAGTGTAGCCTGTTGTGGTACAATTCTCATGCATGAATTCTCATGAATTTTTCAAGTGCATGAATTTGTTAAGCAAATATTTCTTGATGAACACTTTATGTTTTTAACATGCAGTGGCATAAAGTTCTGATTGACAGGAAAATTTAAAAATCGTGCATGCTTTAAATTTTTTTTTTATATTGGACCAGCACTCAGGAGATGACCCCTACACATGCGGTGCATTATGCTGGAACTAGAGGAAAGGTATAGTAGGAGAAATGATAGAAGGTGAAGCTTCACTATCTTACAACCCTGCTTTTTGCACGTTATTTGTTTTTATAGCAGTGTTGTAGCGTGTCTGATGTCACAGAGACGTATTAATTTTTGAAGCTTCGTTTTTGGTAGCCATTTTTTTTAGTAATTATTTTACTTCGCCGGTGCTACACAAAACGGACGAAGGAGGGCATTCTGATGTTCCTGTGGATTGAATACAGCTGAAGCCATTACTGTTCAGTAACTAGTGACTATGCCTTCTCCACTGAAACCTAGCGACAACAACTGACAGAAAAACACACAAATGCACACCAGGAAAAACGAGATGTTTTTTGAGTCTGAAACTGTGGTTGAACCCAGGAAAATTTTTCGTTTTGTAGTCGACGTATAGGCTACTTCGACCATTGCCATCCTCATTAGGCAAATGGTGTTAAAAATTTTTTATCGAGAACTATATTTGTATTTATTAGTTGCAATTTTATTGTCAATTAGTACAACTAGCAAAAGTGGTGAATTTTAGCATGACAGACTATTCAGCGGTTCATCTTATCTATGCGACAAGAATTTATTATTATTTCTTGTCTAGATTTTTAAGTCTCTGTATAATTCAAGAATTATATGATTTTGATTCAAGCGCATGACACACATCAGTATTCAGCTTCAATATTTGTCTTTGTGTTAGTATATATATTGAAGCCTCTGACACACTACGTCAACATTTCTAATCAATGTTCACTTTTTTGGGTTTTCTGAAGTGCAAACATATAGAAGTTACAGTCGGCAAAATACACATCTATTTATTCCTTTATTTATTAAAAAAAAAGCACTGATGATATCTTTTTTGGTTTTTGTCACTATATTTTTTAATTTGCACGTCCCAAACAGCCATTAGTGAGCGATATATTTCAATTAATTTGATTACAAAAATTTTTTACTCTATTTGTAATGCATCTCAACTACGATTTGCACTCAAAGTTACCAGAAATAAAATGAATATTGACTATAACGATGCCACACTGCGTCAAACTGCTTCAATATTGTCATGAATATCAAAACCATTTTGATATTCGTCAATATTACACAGTGCGTATATGTGTGACTATTTTTCGCACACAATGACAAATATTAAAGTTGAACATTGATCGTGTGTCAGGCGCTTTAACCTTGAATTATGCTAATTTTTCATGTTTCATAAATGAAACGCCTTACAGGAAATGTTTTATTCAATAAAAAATTCTTATGGGTTAAAAATAAAATTCCATTTAATCTAAAATGCTCAAATATCAAACTGACGAACATAAATCAAAGAAAAATATGAAATAGTTGGTTGTTAAAATGTATTTCATAAGGAAGAATTTAAAGAAGAAGAATATGTATTCACTAATTTATTTCATAGACTTGGCATGAATTTAGAAAATTATTAATTATAAAGCAATTAAGGCAGCGAATAAAATTGGCTTCTTTTAATCGTGCAGTTAAGAAGGAACTTTCAGCAAATACTGTCACGCATATAAAATATAGAACTTACGCCTATGAAACATTTAAGCAAATTGTACGTAGCAGACTATGAAAAAATTCATAGTTTTTATATTGCGTTATTTATTTTATTTAAACACATTATTGACTTTAATTCGTCAATAAAATCGTCTGTTATCAGAGTGTGAAATTCTATGCAAGAAAATTCCATATTTAAAACTTTTTTTTTGGATATTTTTAGATACGTGTCGAGTCAGTATATTTATATTAATTACAATATACAAAAAAATAAATATATAATTGCTGTATGGCTAATGCATTACAATGGTAAAATATTTCAAGGTGTACAGATTGCATCATGGACCTGAAATTATATAATTGAAATTGAATATAAAACGTAAAATATTACAAAATAATCGTTTATTAGGAAAGACATATATGTACAGTAGACTTTCAATTATCGTAGATACTCGCTAATTATACACCTAGATTGTTGTTACACGAAAATTTTTCCCTTTAAGTACTCAGTACCTGTAACAGTCCAAAATTTATACCTCAATATTTGCAACATTTTATACCACATGCGTTTTTCAGTGTAGATTTTTTAGTTTATTCGTTAGCCAGTTACACAATCCATCTGTGTGAATTGAATAAATTCAGTTTAGAGTTGAATTGGAGGTGAATTGATTGCAAAAAGACAAAGAAGAATTTTACAGAGCCTTGATAAAGAAGTTGATGACGTCGTGCTTAATTTGAAAAAAATATATATCTAAAAAAAAAAAAAAAAAAAAAAACTTCCCGAAGATGTTAACCGAAGGTTAACGAAATATCGAAAATAAATATAAAAATAATAAATAAAAAGAGAGAATAAATAAAAAGAGAAAAAACCTTAAAGCTTAAAAAAATAGATTGTTAAAAAAATATATATCTGCGTTGAATATTTACTTGGACGCAGAGCAAAATATTGATTTCTTAGAGAATGTAATGACATGGATAGCATATTCATATAGTATTATTTCGCTAATGCTTACTTAGCTCATCAGTGGATATTTCCTAATTTAATTTAAAATTTAACTAATCAATCGAGAATTAAAGTTGAATACCGAACTCATAACCAAAAATCTATAAACAAAACATAACAGTCCATAGTATAGTATATATATATCGTATATGGATCTGATTTCCTCCTCAATTATCGAGTATGCCTAAAAAAAATACTTTAGGAGAATATCATAAACTATGTAATAATACATTTCACATATTCTTTCGGGAAGAAGCACAATTTCGAAATTAGGATCATATATTTTATTAAATATTTTGAAAATTCCAAACAAATTCATAATAGCAAAAAAAAAATATTTCATTCAAATCCTATACAATAAATAGTGTCCCAGTATAAAACAAAACAGTCAGATAAGCATTTAAATAAAAATAATCTGTCATTTTGTGTTGTTGTCGGAAGGTTTCAATGGCGAAGGCATAGTCACTGGCGACTGAACACTACCGGCTTCAGGTGACTGGCACTCAGGGGATGACCCATACACATGCGATGCATTGTGCTAGAAAGACCTCTGCGGGTACTCGATTCCACATCCGTGCTGTTCGGCCTAAAAACGAATTCTCTCTGTAATGCTCAATATTTGATTATCAAGAAAAAGAAACATGTACAAAAAGTTTAATTTGTGACTTGCATATTTACGTGGATATTGTTGTGGCAGTTTCTAATAATTGATTTCGTTGTTTGTTATATCGGTTTCTGTTCTAAAGTAAAACAAAACTAAATTAACCAAAAACGATTAAAGTTAGGCAAAAACGGTAGGCAGAATATAAGCAAAATGTAAGGGAAGGAAGAAGGGAATTACTCTTAAAATAACTTATTTTATTTATTTATTTTTACGTTAACGAATAAAAAAAGGTATGACGATATATTAAAAAAAAATAAAATACATGTTTTTTTTTAGGAGATTGTTATGTCTCCACAATCTGTCTATAGATTTTGCTTATTCATTACTCATTTTAAAATTATATTTTTTGATATTTAATTCTTTCCTTCTTGTACGATTTTCAATGTATCCAACTCTTTTCATTGCATATTCTCGTGAAAGTGCTATTTCTGACAAATTTTAAAATTGTTTCTCTATTTAAAATTCGAAAAATATTCAGGCGAATTCCAACGTACCATAATTTTTATTCTTGTAGTACCAGTACAAAGTATGAATTCGCCTTGAAAAATACTATGTAGAAGAAAATATGCTTTAAAACTTAAAAATTTAAACAAGTCTCTATCAAAATGGGGAGTACTATTACATTCCTTATAGAGAATTTGCAGTAGGAATGAAAACAATGTTCTGTATAACGACATATGACAATTTAGCTCCAAGCGGTCGAAATGTTTTTTTTAATTTTATTTGTGTTCAAAATAAAAGAACCATTCCATAATCTAAATTGAAATATTGATTGAAATACGTACATTTCAACAACCAAACTTTTGTTTGCAAAAGTATTTCTTCTGAATAAAAAAAGTTTTTTTTGTTCAACATTATTCTTTTTTCTTGTAGTCTTCATCAATCACAATATTTGTTAGTTTCCCTTTTTAACTTTTTAAATTCCATTATCGTGCCGGGGCTTTAGTTTTATTGACACAAACAATCCTGCAGGACTTGGCAATTGAAATGTTCGAAGGCATGAAAGCATTAATTTTTTATTCACACGTGAATTGATTAAAATTTCTTTTATTCTCAGACATCACTACTCGAATAATTTAAAGATTGATTATAATTCATTATGTGTAATTTGTGTGAATTTGGTGTGTAATAAAATAATAATATTTTATATTTATCGCACTGTGTCGACTATGGGCCAAGTAATAATACGCCAGTTAATTTAATCCTCGAATTTGGAATATTTTTTATGTTGATGCCGTCGTGTCGAATTCGTTTTTAACACTTCGTTGTTATAACTGGCTAATGCGTAATTTTTTTTATAGGATTCTTACTTTCCGCTTTATTGTGCTTTAAAACAGAGTATTTTTTTTAAGGATATAAAGTAATATTTATTGATATTTTTGTAAGGAACGGCTCTTCTAAGTTTGTTTTATTATTTTTTAAACAGAAATAGCTTATTTTGGGAAGAGTGGTTATAGAGAAGAGACATGTAGTAAAGATGAGATCCTTGCTCCGCTCAGCTGTTGCGCCTTTTTTAGATCATAAAGCCGAAGTGCCACCTTTACCGTTTAATAGAACATACACTAACGCACATAAGAAATATTTTTGTATCAGAAATATGATTACGAATTGCAGGATTAACACGCTAACTACTCAGCCATTATACAGGGTGACCAAAAAGTCACGCCTGCGTCAAAAAATATGATGAATAAAATCTAACAAAAAATAATAATAAACAAAAAAGTTATTCAAATTCTAACACGCAGGCGTGACGTTTGGCCCACCTTATATTATTATACTGTTTATGAAATTTCTCTTGATATTTATTAGAAGTAAATGACAACAAGTTAAAAATTTATTGCGAAAGTTGTTACTAGTTTCCAAATATGAAAATAATTTTATTTCATGCATATGAGGGTGCTGTTAGCTGAAGTAATTAGTACGTTGAGACAAAGTCATGGGTTCACAATACACTAAATAATATTCTGAATTACAGTAGTGCCTATTAATATAGTCGTGCATTGTCTTCATTCTTTGCCACTTGAGCAATGACAACGTCAGCAAAGTGAAATATTTTACAAAAACGGCTCTACTTTGGCTTAATACATCTACGCAACAAAAGAAAAACTACAATACTCAATGGAGTTCTCCCTTAAAAATTTTATAATATCTACTGTTTCCAAAAATCCCACTTGTCGACTTGTAATGTAAAGAAAAAACGAGTACGTATATTTATATTGAAAACGCCAATAAAATTTAATAAATTTTTCTTGTTTTCAAAGTAAAAACACGATCGAATTTTTTCTTTCGTTTTCTAAAAACACGCCGTATATATCGGATGGTATACTTATTTGTAGAATATAAAACCAATTTTATAATAAAATTAACACTATTAAGGTATTCTACACATTTAAATTATTCGGTATGCACATTTACAGTATAGCTTATGAAATACATTCTTATTGTCGTTCCTCCATTAAAATCAGCCGTGTTTTTTTTTTTAATAATTTTACAGGATAGAAAAACCCGTTTTATGTCGCAACTTCGCCATATTTTTTTAATATTTTTTATTGAAGCAGAGTTAGTATTGCCATAAGTATTTTGCAAATTAAACCCTGAATAAGAGGACACTGGGGTGCTATGACAGAATTGTAGTAGAAAACATAAAGCTGGTGTAGTCGTAGCAACGATATGCATATATAAATGGAGAAAATCAAATCGATGAATTTGAATTGTATTATTGAATTTTCATCAAATTAAATAAATAATAATATTTGTATACATAGTACATGTGTTTATTTTTTTATTTATTAATGCATATTTGTGTACATATTTTACATTACATTTGAGTGAGTGTGGCTGTGTTTATGTATGCCCATGTGTTTTTGTGTACTATACCGAACACAATATGTGATGTGTTCATCGTGCATCATTTACAATACATCAATTGTTATTGTTCGTTTGAAAAAAATTGTTGCTGCAATTTTTGTTTTTGTTTGCATTTTAATTTTATTTATATTTCTGCAGACAAGCTTTAAAGCTTTGCGGATACTATTGTAATACGAATTGTTTAATTGCTAATAAAAAAAAAATAATTTACTTGTCATTGTTTATTGAAGACAAAACACTTGAGAAATATGTATTTATTATTAAATTTCGATTATCTATAAAATCTATATTGTAATAAATTTGAAGAAAAAAAAGAAAAGAGGAAGAATTAAAGTGGCAGTTATTAACTGTTACTAAAGTCAAACGCAAAAATATTATATGTCATTTGCAGTGATATCAGTTTGGATTTTTCGAGGCTAGATTTAGCCTTTTTTGTCTTGTAGCCCTGAAATTTACGTATGCTGGAACTAGGAAATTAGGTTATGGCAAGGAGGATAGAGGGGGTATTTTTTATTGACATTTGATTTAAATTTTCCCATGTTAAAAGTGACAGGAAACACCTCTGCGGGTAATAATGCAATATGCGCAAGAACTGCCTACATTTTAGCGACTTTGAAAAAGCAGTCCAATTTTCCCAGCAATTCTGTTATAAAATCAATAAAACTATATGGTTTGGCAACGCTGGTACACAACATTAAATTGATAGTTAAACGAATACCCGGAGGCTGCTTTTTCAAATATAATAGGTCGCGGACAGCATTTCGCATAAATTGATAAAAATAACGTGCGTATGTGCCCTTTTCGAAAGTTCATCTTTAGTTTCAGTTGGCAGCAATTTCAACAAGTTTCTTGCAATTTCTATTAGAATTATTTCCATATTTATAAACGATTTTTTAAAATTCTTCGGTTTATTTCTTTCAAACTTATTTCTTCCATTTAAATAATTTTTATTTCAGTGTCCTTCAGCTGAACAACAATGTATGCAAATATTTGACTAGAAACAATTTTAATTATTATGCAGATACACACTTAAACTAATTAGTATGTTGGTAAAGTTATTCACAATTTCCAAAGGATTTCTTTTAAATACTCTTTCATTTCATTTCTTTCATTGTGCAAATTAGAAGAGGGAGACATTTTGTGAGAAATATTCTGTTATGAATATTTTTAAAGAGAGATTATTTTTAATGTTAAATTTTGGCAGCAAAATAGACTAAATAAAATTAATACTGGTAAATATATATTCCTGCTATATTCTACCCGCGATAGATGTCACATTATCTCATGAAATTAAGGGTCACTTTCACCAAACATATTTAAACACAATTTAATTTAATTCATGATCTTTATTTAAAGTATGTTTAAAAAAATTTTATTTTCACCAACTGAAATAATGAAGCACAAGAAAGTATGGTAACGTTCTGATATTTAATATGATAGCGTCAACTTACAGCTTTTTAAAAAGCTGTTTAAAAGCTGTTTTAAAGCTGTTTCATGCTGTTGCAAAATCAATATTTAAATGCAGACTGCTGGCTACTTAAGCAGTATTTAAAAATTCAATGAGTATATCTAGATGAAAATGAAAATCGACATTTAAATATGAATTGATATTTAAATAGAATTGGTGAAATAGGCTCTAAGAACATTTGCGATTTGTTGCCGGGGCTCTGTGGATTAACTCCCAGATGAAATAAGTCCCAGTGCAATAACTTCCAATGAAATAAATTCAAAAATAAATAAACCCAGTCCCATACTGAAGAAATGAAGTAAATCCTGAAGAAAATTAAATAGTACCCATATAGAAAATTAAATAACTTCTAATCGGAGCACTTCAGAGAAGTGAAATATGACCCAAAAAGAAATAAAGAACCCCCAAAAAGAAATTAAATCAAAATGTTACCAAAGTGCACTAGCTAACAAAAATTTCTCTGCATATCCGGCCTTCGGCAGCGGTCTCTGATTTTCTTCTCTATGGTATAACCACCACTGCCTTCACTAACAAATGTTTTTCTGCATAGCCGGCCTTCGGTCGGGCTCTGGGAGTTTCTTCTCAATAGTATGATGAACACCGGCTTCGCTAACAAAAGCTTTTGGTGCTCTGTATAATTTTCTTCCCATTCGGTGAAATCTTCAGAAATTAGAAATCTTGATTAAAAAATTCTGCTACTACTATTACGAAAACAACCGGTATTTTTACAAATTTTTAAATTGACTTTGACAGATTATATTTTGCATAATTTCGCTTCTCTATAAAATATGATTTTGTAACAATACGGATGATTTTGCTCTAGAATTCGTATGATATGTGTAGTTTATATTAAAAAAATTTCATATAAGGTAAAACTAGTGGATTTGCTTTTATATGGCAGTCTTGAAGAGTTGAAGCATAATTCGACCTGGAAAGAAAAAGGATATCCTTGTGCTACCGACATTAAGACAATGAGTGAAAAAACAGATAGGTATATAAACTATAAACTTGATTTTTTTTTATCTTGGACCAGCAGCATGCCATTATTTTGTTTTTATAGCAATGTTGTAGCGTCTCTGATGTCAAGGAGACGTATTAAATTCTGAAGCTTCGTTTTTAGTAGCCATTTTTAGTAGTGATTTTACTTCGCCGGTGCTACACAATACCGACGAAGGAGGGCGTTTTGATGTACCTGTGGATTGGTCACAGCTGAAGCCGTTAATGTTCAGTGACCAGTGACTATGCCTTTGCCACTGAAACTTTCGCACAACAACAGACACAAAGACACACAAATGCACATCAGAAAAAATGCGAGATGTTTTTATGAGTCTGAAACTGGCGCTGAACCAAGGATAAATTTTTCCTTGTGTAGTCAACGTGCCGACTATTTCGACCATCACCAGATGCCACCTATAAGATTATGATTTGCAGCGACAATAATGTATCATTTATAACGACAGGTTACGACAAGCTTTTCAAAGACCCCTTATATTAAGGGCTCAAAACTCTAAAGAGCTGCAGGAACTTAAGAAGGCGATTATTTTGCCTACAAAACGTAAGTACTTGATTATACCTGTCGATTATCACTATTTTTACGACAACCTATCGCAAACTTTAATCCATAATTTATTTTATTATTATTGTGCAATTTATGTATTTCCTTATGTTGTTTTAGTCCTTCAAAAATAAATATTCTTTACTAATTTCGGTTCTTTTTTTCTATTTATTTTATATTTTTTTATGTCTTTTAGAAAGCGACAACAGAACTGTTACGAAGTGCCAACCTACAACCATCGAATTTCTTTATTATTTGCGTTTATATATTTATATCTACTAATGTTTTTATATTCAAAGTAATAAATTAAAAATTAAGGGTATCATTCTGCTTTAGCATGTTTTCAAGTTTTAAGACTTCGATAAGATAATCGTCTTGAAATTAGTAAATTTTTTTATTGCCTTTATTTTATGCATATAAAATAAAATAAGAGCAACATTTTTATAAGTTATTGTTGCCGCATGGATATGTACATAACACGGCTCCAGCATGCGTATCTAGCGATTATACGTTTACATATATTGAGGAGGAAAGCATATCCATATACAGTGCCAGCTCGTTAATCCGAAGGTGTGTAATCCGAATTATCCAGTAATCCGAATTTTGAATTTATGATGTATTACATACTCTATAGTCCGCATTACTTGCAAGCTCGCTATACCGAATTTTTATTTTTTTTATTCTCTGCTTCTCTATTATTGTGTATGTTTTTTTACAATACCATGTGTGGAATTTTAAAACTAACGTTACATTATACATATGTATGTATGTATGTATGTTTTATGTCTTGTTGCAAATAGTTTAGTTGTTGAATGGTATTAGTCGCATATTCATTCTCAGAGGTGGGCTTCAGAGGATAACATCCCACTATCGTTGTTACAACAAGAATTGCCTGAGAATGATTGTGTTAAAGAAACAGGAGAATTTCATGCAATAACCCACTACTTATTTCATTGCAATAAAGATGTGAGAATTTCTGAAGATGAAATTCTTAGCTGGATTATTAACTCTGACAATACTTCGTGTAATAGTTCAGAATCAGACACATAAAATGTAGAATGAGAGCCTATAATTATGAAACACGTTAAAAATCGTGAAGCTGTGCAGGTCTTAAATACTTCAATAGATTGGGCAAACGAACGAGGTATTCATACAGATTACATATTGATGCTGAAGGAATTGCGAAACAAAGCTCTCAAAGCCTGTGCACTGAAAGAGCAGCAAACCTACACGACAAATTATGTTAAAAAAACGTAATATTTAAACAAAGCTTTAATTTTTTCATTCTTGTTTAATAAAAATAAAATAAATTTGTTTTGATATACTGGCTTGTGTTTTAATTGCGAATACAGTGAATTATATTACATAATAACAGCAAATCCAGTAATCCGAATATCTCGTTAATCCGAATCACGGTCTGCAATCAATTATTCGGAATAGCGAGCTGGCACTCTACTACTATTTCGTTAATGCTTAGTTAGATTCATAACAAGAAATTATGTTTTATTCCTTGATTTTGAAGGTTCTTTGATTTTGTTAACGTTCCATAAAATGTTTGTACGAAAAGTATTTGTGAAAAAAAAAATTTAATTTGTTTTCACGCAATGAGCATATGTCAAAATTTAATTATTTTCGATATTAAAAAAAAACTAAATTTAATTGCTTATTAATAATTTAGGACCAATAATTTTCTTATTATATATGCATATATATATGTACATACATATATATACAATGTATTTATTTTGCCTCAATGAACTTATTGGATTATCACTCATTCGCACCGACTTCATTAACAATCACAAAAGCACTGTTTGCAGCAAACATTGCGCATACTTGATTTTTATATCAACCAGAAGGATTATTACGCGTGAAGTATTTGAAAAAATAAAAGACATTTGTATTTTTGATTAAAGATGTTGACGCATATTCAGAAATCGTAACCAAAGTCGGATCCAATGAAACAGAAACTAAAAAATAGTTCGTCTTCATAGTTCACTATTCAGCTATAAGCTGGTAAAATGAATGCAACCCTGCATATTGCCATGCAGTGATAATAAAATGTCGATTATATTTTGAACGATAATTATGGGAAAAATAGGGAAACTGGCAATTTTTATCAGGGAGATCATTTTTGCAAATGGCACCTCCATTTGATGTACGGGTGCGCACTCTTCACATACCCATAGATTTGAAATTTGGTATACGGGAATCGATCGGTAGGGAGGGGAGGTAAAACATTTTTTGACAGTCATACCAAATCTCAATTGGTTTTCTTTCTCACAAAGTGTTATAAAAATCGTAAAACTTGTAAATAGTGTCTGGTAGCAGATTTATAGTTTCAAACTTAAATAAAAACCCTAATAATTGACACAAAGTTTTATTAAGAGCATTGAACGTGAATTTAAACAGTATGACATCCAGATCGTTCAGATCCTTTTTTTTAAATGAACAATTGCTCTTGGAAGTCCCAGTGAGACTGCTCTTTTCCGTATTGAAAGTCGAGGATTTTCATTTAAACTGCTTTCAACCAGTTCAATGTTTTCGGATCGATTATAGCCGAAGCAGTTGCGCGGAATCTCTGCACACACGAACGACTTAAATTTACACTCGATCCATCACTTATTCGCCGAATACCGAACTTTGAACAAAATTGTCGACCAGCAATTACGTACGAATCATTACTCTTAAAAATGTGTTCACAGTGAACGCGCGATGCTCACTCGACCACTGCCACATCGTGACTGACAAATCCGCACAATCGATAATTCCATCGGCGCCACCCTCCGTCCGCACCGTTTATTACTTTTTCAGGTAATCGTATTTAAAAATATAAATTTCCCACAAGACACACTGTATTATTCTCTGTAGCCCTTAAGTTACATTCAACAAATTTACAAAGAGAAGCAAAAATTTTGAATTTCAGTTACGAAAGCCTTTTTGAATTGCATTTGAACATATGTATGCATTAGAATATATGTTTAATACTTAAATATATATTCAATTTAAATATGCGCTTTTTAGTTTCATTCCTAATTAAGATCATTTTTACTGACGTTAATGGCGGCGTCTTACAATTATTATCAGCCGCTTGACCAAGGCGACTCAACATTTCGGCGCCGGTTTCTACTACGACTTACAACACATCAGTTTACATACTTTAAAAAGTGTTATAATTTTACGATTGTTTTGTATGAGGAACAACAACAATGTTTTTAAACTATTTTAAAATATTACAATATTACAATATTACGACAATACGACAAAATACAAGACTTTGTGAATATCCCACTTGTTACGTTTTACGTTTTTAAAATGTGTATTTTACTTTTTACATTTTACCTTACCATAATTTACCAATTAGTTTGATAAGCTTTTATTTACTTGTCCTTTTATTTTGACATTTATGTATAATATTCTAGAAATCCGTTAATATTTGAATTTTACATCTGTATTTAGTCCTATAGTTGTCTTAACTGTATCTTTTACTTGTATTATCTTACTATAGTTGTATTGGTGTGAATGTGTATTTGTCAGCCTATGTAGTTGTTTATTGTTTTGCTTTGCGTAAGTGTGGTACGTGAGTTGTGTGTTTGTTTATGTTGTTTTGAGTTGATGAGAATACATAACGTTCTAATTTCTATATTTCGTATTTCCGTAACAATATTGTTGATATGAAATGTTATTGGAAATAATCGTAAATAATATTTATGAAAAAACCCGTAATAAATTCCATTTGTGTATTTTAATTCACCTATTTTTGTGTTTATTTCATTTCATATATATTTTGTAAAATATTTCCATTTATAAGTGTATGTATGTAATGGTAATTTTATTGAAATTTATTTCATAAACTCGAGTCAAAATGAATTTATTAACTTCATCTTTTCAGCACATCAGGACTAATTTAATAAAAAAAAGAAAAAGAAAAAAATATATTTAATTAATTTAATTTTTATACAAAAAAAAATTTTAGGCCAAAGCTTAGAATCATTTTGTATAGAAAATTATGCCAACAAAAAGTATATGGTTTTTGTTATTGCTGCTCTTATATTTACCTGATAAAGGTGCTTTGCAACGAGTCCATAAATTGAAAAAGTTGTTAAAGAAAAACAAACATTTTCGTTTTGTTCATTCAGTACACATAAAAAGTAAGAAGGAGAGGACTTTTCGCTTGAAGTTGTTATGTGTGTAGCCTTATGTGTACAATGAAAGTTTTAAACAGCGACCAATAAAAAAGAATTATTAAAAGTAATACAATGCGCTCTCAATTGATGTAAAAATTAAGCAATTTTAGCCAACAGAAGCCCGTTTTTCTACGCTTCATTTTCCTAATCATCTGCTTTTAAATTCACTTCAGATACTGTTGCTGTTAAAAAAAAATGGATTAAGCACCCTGCGTTTGAACAAAACTTGAGCAATTGTCACTGTTCTAGGGAATTAATAATTCACCATTTTTGTTTTTTGTATTGTTTAGCAAATAACAACACTGGGCTAGAAAAATAAACAAAAAATGTCCCGTCTGCAAATTGGGAGCTTTTTATTTTAAAAACAAACAAAAAACAACAACATTAAACTGAATTAGGCCATTTTTATTTGTACTCCTACTCATATTTAATTCCATTGGGATTATCACACAAAGAAACTTCTGTACGTGCCAGGACAGTAAAATAATTATATCGGGTGTTTTTTTTTCAAGGTTTTAAGTTTATGTTGGTCGTTTTCTTCGAGCATGAGAGCAATGTTTGCAAATCTTTGAATTTTTCTTGCAAAAAAATGGTTATGTATGTGAAACAATTCCTGCACAGTAAATCACAGCGGCCAATTTCAATAACTATGGATCGCTTAGGACGCCAAATAATGCCTACAATCAATCAATGTGCACAATCAATATACGCAGAAAAATCATTTTGACCCAAATCATATTTAAACATTAATGCCTTAAAAGTATCCATCCAGTTCAATTGATACTAAAAATATTTTTCTATGCTTTATTAGTAAAAAAAATCGTGACTGGAAAAAAGCACCCGGTACTTTTGTAAAATTTAATTCGAATCATTCTGGCAAAGGTTCGCGATTTTTTTGTACTTGTTTTATATTAAAAATTTAAATGAATTAAACTTTTTAAAGATGCAATTGAAATAATATTTTGGTGTAGTCGAAATAAATCAAAAGTTATGAAATGCATTGCTTTCAATAAAATTAACATTTTTTTGAATTTAAATTGCAAATATTTTCCAAATATAAAACAACAAACACGAACAAACATTTTCATTTCGCAGCAAAAACTGGAGCATGTGTCACAGCTACCAAAAATCTATATTTTCCACCATACCGTCTACATTACTTAGAAGCAGTTAGATAGTGATTTGATTATTACTTGATACAGAAGTATTTATTATTATGCGAAAAATCTTTACTTTTTCTAAATGCAGAAATACTTTTAAAGCGATATTTCCGTAATCAAATCAGCCTCATGTCGCGTCATGTCGACTTTTATGTACATATATATATGTAATACATATATAATTGAATTGCAAAGGAATGAAAGTGTGTTGCATTTAGTATCCGTTTGTAAAACTTTCACTTTATAGTAAAGCCGCTATAAAGCCATGTTACATCTCTCCAAAAGAAAACAATAAATTGCACACATTTTTAAATATACAAAAAAATAATACGATAAGCTCAGTTAAAGGAGAAATTATTCCCATTTTTTTTAAATTTTTTTACATTTCTAACCAAAAACTACATCATATTTTTTTCATAAGGCAAATTGTTATGGCGGATTAAAAAAAAAAATTCATGCATTTGATGTAGTTAACACGTATCCGACTAAGCCATAAATACACTTTCGCATTTTTCTGATGTTCATTACTGTGCCATTATGCCAGTGTAGTCGGAATGTTTCAGTGGCAAAGGCATAGTCACTAAAGGCCCATTCAGACTATTATACTTTGTATTAATACTTGTCAAAAATTCAAATAATACGTGCAAGTGTGATAGTGTGAACGCAAAATGTTATGAAAACCACAAGTATTACGATAAAAAATTGACATCCCATTATACTTTCTCATTTTTTGAAAATTTTCTAAACGATAATACTTTTCATCTGATTAAAATTCACAAGCCAACCGGTCCGCCGCCGGTGGCATGCCGTCCATTTTTTGTTATTTTTTTTTTCATATAAAGGCCCAACATTTTTAAAATTTTAATCGCATAGAAATATATTTCGTCTTAAAAGCTTTTTTAATATTATTCATTTGATTTATTTCCTTTATCTAAATCGAATATTTGAACTGCTGCATACTTTCAAGAGCCGGCATTTTTGCCGTCTACGTAAAAAAAACCTGCCGCCGTTAGCCAATAATAATAATTCAATATTGAAACATTTGTAATTGTAATAATATGAGCCTTCAGATGCTTTAGGACAAAACGCAATATGCTTGCCATCTAAACATTTAAATTATAAATAACTAGAAGCAAAATAAGTAAAATCTCTTTACCAATAGCTCCTAGGCACATGGGAAAGTTCCATTTAGTATGAAACCCAGCAGCAACTGTTTTCCACTCCGCAGCTGTTTATGCACCTTAAAAACAATTATTTTTATAATACTTCGAATTAAAGGTTCTTAAAAGTACTACTTCTGGAACTAGCTCTGAAATCAACGATGGAGATATTCTAAACCCATAGGGAAGATCTTAAAAAAGGAGTTTCCCGTGTGATTAGCAGACTGAGCGGAAAAAGAAAACAGAGAATTAAAATGATGTTATTACACAATTATTTTAAGAAGTTATACCGTGTTGTAGCTGAAACGGATTCTCTTAGCAATGTGTTTTGTTTTGATATACGTTGGCCAACAACATTTAACAATTCCTGGAAGGAATGTTTAGAAAGCCTGCAAAAATTTTCAAAACCTTTTGGGTCCTCTAGTCGTAATTCCTTGGTTGCAATATGAGTTAAATCTCTTCCCGAATACGGCCGTAGAAGCCATTCACGGCTCCAATACCGTTTTCTACTTCGTCGAATGTACAATTCATTATGTTTGTGTTTCTTTATTATAGCTAAAGCCATCAAAACTCCCACAAATTTACATATATTTCTTTTTTGAAATAACATGACTTTTCCTTTTTTAATTTTAAAACACTTTTGTTTATTAAAAAGTGTTTTCTCAACGTCTGTTTTTTTTTGTATTTTCTCTCTATTTCAAGTGTGATGGTGTGAATACATAATGTCAGTTTACGTCAGATTTTTTGACAGTCGCAATAAATGTATTTAGATTTCTGTATCGTAAAATGTGATGAAAGTCTTAATACTTGTATAATAGTCTGAATGGCCCCTAATCAGCAGCGGCTTCAGCTAATAATAATCAATAAGTAACATCATTCGTCAGTATTGTATAGCATCATCGGCGAAGTAAAACGAATAATAAATACGGCTACCAAATACCGCTTCAAAGTTGAATATGTCTCCTTTTTTTTATCTTGAACCCACATCGAAATGGAAAGACCCCATGCGATGCATTATGCAGATTTGTGGAGATAATGAAGTTTTACTCTGCCTATATCTTCACCACCTGTCGTCTCTATCACTATCCCCTTCCTATAGAAGTAACACCAAGTAGTAGACAATCTTTGTACGACTGTTACTTCTCAAGTTGAAAAATTTTTGCAAGTAAAAAGGCTCAAAGTGGTGTACGTTCAAACTTTTGTTAGCAAATACGAATTTTATTATACCTTTATGATTATTATAATTATAATTTATAAATTTTTATTGAAAAAAATTTCATTTTTCACTTTTTAGTGTTTCATTAACACACTAGAGTCATATGCTTTCCTATGACATAATAATCATCAAAAAGTTCTGAAATAACACACATAAAAGCAAATATAAGTATATATGATTCTAATTGTGCTTTTTCCCTTATAAACTATATGTGAAATTTATTATTACATACCTTATGATATTCTCATACAGTATGAAAAATATCATAAAGCATTTTATTACAAAAGCAACTCAATAATTGAGGAGGAAAGCATATCCATATAGTACTATTTCGCTAATGCTTAATTAGCTCATCAGTGGATTTTCCTAATTATTGAATACAAACCCAAGATCTATATGTTTAAAATTCAATTAATCAAACGAGAATTTTTTTAATATCAAACATACAAACCAAAAAAATCTATAAACAAAAACATAACAATCCATGAGTTTACTTTTATAACACACACATATTTCTATTTTTAGTTTTTTATTCTCATCTATTATTATTTATTTATTTTTGAATGTTTTCAATTACATATACAAGGCGGGCCAAAAGAAATCATCCGGGGCAAAAGTCATCACCCGATGTTCTTTTGCTGCAATTTTTTTTTTAAATACAAACTTTGAATCTGCTTGGATGGCCGTCAAATCTAGCGGCAGCCACTTGGCCGATATCAGAAGCTGAACCAAAGTTTTTCATGATAATAAAAAATTTGGCAAAAAAGTATACGGTGATTACTTGTAGCCCGGGCGATTTCTTTTGGCCCACCTTTTATCATGGTTAAATTTTGCGAAAACAACATTTGCTTTTTGTTGTTGGTTCTCGAGTATACGCACAAGCTGTAATAACGTATTTGTAATGGCATTTAGAAGTTGTTGTTCGCTTCCAGTGACATTGTCATGTTAAAGTAATTAGTTCAAAGCCAAAGTGGAAGTAGTGAAGAGTATATTGGTATTATTGGTATTTTAACTCATTACTGTGCCAGCAAAGTTTTTGTTGGCATTTTTTTGGTGAATAATAATGGACATTAGACCGTACCACCACGTACAGGCACAAAAAAGGTACTCAGTGCACCCTCTCATATAACGTATTTTTGGAAAGTGATTTAAAAAAAAATTCCTCTTTTTGGACGATGGTAAGGGTCGCCTTTTTAAACTTTTCTTCATATCTTTGGCATTTGTAGTCGTATCTTAAAGAATGGTATATCAATATTTTTGTCTTGAGAAGCCGCATCAATGGCCAATGCCTTCCAGTATTCCCTGCACAAATTCACAAAATGGCAGCAACAATAAAACAACAAAAAAAAATAATACCAGTGACGGAACTAAGATAAAATACGTCAGTGCTGATACCACGAACCAGTGTTGGCACTTCGGGTGACGGTGACCAGATCAGGGGATTTTGGCCCTTTTTCGCGTCATTGTGCTAACAATTCCTAAACCAACCCGATAAAAAAACTTGGTATATTGTTGATGCCATTGTGATAGTTGCTGTTGAACTGTTTGGTGATGAAATCATAACACGGATCACCGAGCAGTCTCTCAAGCGGCAATTGGATCATTGGGGTTGACAATATAAAAAGTAGACACTTGAATTGATTTTTTCTTGCGTAAATTTTCGACAGGCCGTTTCAGAATTGTTTAAGGGCAAATTTCTTCTCTATATATGCCCACGTTTATCTCTATCAGCTGTATGTTTTCGCCCTAAGTAAAACCCATGTGTCTGAGGATGCTGATCCTCAGGATTTTCATATACCTGGGTATGACCTTCTATCCTTTTAATTCTTCACATTGGCCTTGGTACGCAATAAAATTTTGTACCATTGCCAGCAATCTTTAGGCACGAATGATACCGAATTTAGCTGTCTTTAGGTTAAATTCAAATTCAGGGCACATTTTTTGCACTTCGGGTTTCTATACAGAAGTCCAAATATGGAAATTGCTAAAAAATATATACAGCTACGATACCCTTTCTGACACTATATCGGAGATCCTTGTAAATTATCGGAACAGTGAAATCGTTACTGTTGGTGATTTCAAATGCTGAGCTATTCGCCGCCCACAATTACTTTGCGCAAATAGTAAAAGAACCAGCACATATTTCGTGTGTTGACGGCCACCAACACAACACCCTCGAATTTTTTGTCACTTCACACCCTGACAAGTATGAAATAAATATCAGCGCACCTATCTGAAATTCGGACCATTGCCCCATTTCTGGGGTAACGTTTCACGGCCAGCTACTAAACGTTTAAAATATATTTACAAATATGTACATAGGGCTGAGCTCAACGATTTCTTTCGGCATTTCAAAAACGCAGATACTGATTTATTGCGCAAAAGGGCGAGATCTTCGTGTGTCAAAGTGCTAAGACACGAAAAAGTTTTGCACCAGCAGCGACTTCCCGCTAAATTTCTTACATCCCCACGGGTTAGTAAAAGCTTTTGGTCTTTCGTCAAAAGAGGGAAGGAAAATGCTAGTTCTTCTATTCCGGCTTTTTGGAAGGAAGAATATGAATGAATAATTAACTTGTTTTAAATAACTCTCGCGCATATCCCGTTGTGTATTTATTTCCCCATGAAAATTAACATTTAAAATGGAATAGAGAAAGAAACAATTCAAAAGTTTTAACCATAATTTCTTGTATATGTCGTTATCGTGGCATTCATATGTACAGATACTCGCACCATGTGTTCACACAACAGCGGTAAATGTAAATTTAACAGTTATTTTAACGCACACACATGAGTGCCACAACAATGTGAATGAATATTTTTATGTTTATTATTTCAGACATGAAATTTAGCCGCACAACAGCTTGTAACTGCAGATAAAGACTGTTAAATGTTGTACAAGTCGTTAGTAATTTGCATTACCGTTACATTTACTGTTGCTGGCGTTAGGCTCTCATGGTTGCAATAGTAATTTATTGTTAATGCCACAATGTTCTAGCTGTCCTTATATGCACACACACAAGCTTTCACATTAGCACGGCTCAAAAAGAAAAATATAAAATTTTTATTTCAAATTATTTTATTCGGCAGAGTTTTAAGTAAAAGCATTTCCTACTGGTTTAAATACACAAACTCATTGAAATCTTCGAATTGAATTGTCAACAAAGAAGCCCAACTTCTGATAATTTTGCAATTGCGTACGGTTTTATTTTGTCACAAACGTTTTCATTTTCATTAAAGAAACCATTCACCATTCTCATATAAAAATTTTTAAATTGTCTGTTTTGTAATAGATTTCACTATACGATTCCTTAAACAAAACGGAAATAAATAAATATGGACTGCCGTATTCATAAAAATTTTTGGACTTATAAAAGTTACAATAATAGAATTTTGTTTGCAAATGGGATTAATAAACGTTTAATAAATAAAAAAATATGGGAATCGGTTGACTTTGCAGGACATCCAAGATAACAAATTATTCGGATAAAATTAATCGCAAATTATATTAATAATTTTTTAAAATTCTACAGCAACTGTACGATTGTCACTGAGCTTACATAAATTTTTAAATTGTTGCAAAAGTTTTTGCTGTAGAATGGAATAATTATTCCAATAAATTTTTATTTATTTATATTTTAGAATCTAAATGAATTCACAATTCATTCCTAGAAAATAATTGCCTTTATTGCAATTATTCGCAAATATTACAAAACTTCTGTTTATTATTATAAAAATTATTTGCAAAAAAGTTATACGAATAGTGTTTTCAGCAACATTACTATTGTACGTTTGTCTTTTTTTTAGAATTAAGTCATTTATTCTAAAAAAATATGTTCATAGAAAAGTTAAAGGAATAAATATAAGTCAAAGTAGTGTTATTGAAATGTAAAAAAATATATAAAACTTACAAGACTACCAAGATTTTTATAGTGGCTTTAAAAAAAATATAAATATTGCTGCAGGTTTTTATAATTTTTGCAATATTATGATTAATTTTTATAGAATAATATGGGCCTTCTTAATGTATATGCCTTGATATTCATAATAAAACTTTAAATTATAAAAATACATAAATTTAGATAAAATTTTCCATTTCCATAAACTTTTAAACATAATGTATGAATTAGTTGATTAAAAACCCATTTCTAATAAAACAATTTGTAACACCTTGAAGCAAAATTGAAAATTTTAAAACACATAAACAGAAGCATAAAAATGTCAGTATCCTCAACCTTTACAAGAAGGAATGTAACACACAAAATCACCATTGTTTACATTAAGGAAATTTAAATGTCAAAGATGCACTGCAGTGTGATCGGTGTATACAGCGGTGTAAGCTCAGTGAAAAATATTGGAAGTCATTCCTTAATTTTGATCTACTTCCAAAATATTAATAGCTGTATATTTTCGACTTCTCAGGAAGTTATAAAGTAAAAATTCCAAGAAAGTAATGTGAAAGTCATTTTATTCTTTAAAATTCGTTTCTGTTTGCCGTCTGTTCAAAAGAAAAGTTTAATTTTGAAGTTTTTTGAAAAGTATTTATTTCTTCATCAATATCCATTTTGTCCCCTTCAAATTAATTCCCCTCAGATATAATACTCTTATGCTAGCGCTGCTTCCAATCATCGAATCACTCCTGAAATGCGCTTTCGGTACGACCATCGTTCTTCGATTTTGACTTTATCTCCACAAAAACAAATGAAGTAATAAAAAATATAATTTAATTGCACTTCGATAAAATAAAATAATTTAAATTAAATTTTCTGCAGAATTAGAACTTTTCATCATCTGCTTTTCATTAATAGCATGAAAACAAAGCGATATGCAACTTCTCAAAGCTCGTAGGAGTAATAAAAAATTTGTTCCAATTAGTCCCCAAGATAAAGACAACAATTAAGTTACAATACGCAATTGCAATACATTCCGATTCACCTGTGATATAAACTGTAATAATAATTTTCGTGTTGTTGCTTCTATTTTCAATTATTATTTGATAATATATATATTTTTCACATGTTGTTATTTCATGTTGTGACGACCTGTTATAATTTAATTTTATTCCAACAGTTATCTTATGCTTGCGATGGTCAGTTACACAAATATATAATATATAAAAAATGAATTTTAATTTACCGATATAAAAATTAAATAGTAAGTGCCACACAACACATATTTTCATACAGCAATATTAAAATTATATATTATTTTGATAGATCTAATTTAATAAAGAAATTTGGTAGCTAAAGAAGAAACATGATATTGTAGAGGAGAGACAAGAAGTGAAGTGGTAAGAAAGAATAGAACTTAATTCTTCCAGTTTTTCAATGCACCAAATTTAAATGCAAATTACAGCGAAAAATAATTTGATCATTTCGCACTAAGAAAATTTATTGATTTTTGAATTTGTTCTGTATATTTATTTTGTCCATAAAAATAAAGATTTTTATATTATTATATTGTTATATTTTATATTATTTTATTTTTATAATCCTTTACATATATTTTACATACTGCCAATTTATTTATAATTTAGTATTTACTTTTTCTGCCTCATGAACGTGATTTACATTAATCACGTATGTATTGCTTTAATAAGAGCCATAAGTAGAAAATAGATGTATTTGTTTTTGGCTTCTTAAAGAATACAAGAAAAAAAAAGAAATATTTTAGTGTTCACTACATTCCCTTACTTTAGTGCACACTGAAAACCACTCTTGTAAGGCAACGATGCACTGATCAATTTCACAATTATTATTGAGCCAGGACGAAACAAAAAGGGAATTAGGCAAAATGGTCTAAACAGCAGCAGTGTTAATGTAGAATAAAAAAATATCTTCAATTATTGTATATACCGTCGTATCAGTAACATTTTTCAGTTTTGCTTATAAAAATATCGCGTATACGCAACGGCTGGTAAAATACTCTCTTTCTCAGAATAAAATCAAAGTACAGAAGAGCGTCGTCAGTCAGTACTTTAATTAGACAACACAATTTCACAATTTCTTTTGATGTTTATTTGTGTGAATATAGCGGATTATAAGATTTTTTTAAAAATACAACGCACCAAATTCAATAGCATGGCTTAAATTTTGGCTTTCTTAGCTGTCAAAATAATTTCTGTCGGTCTAATTTTGAATCACTTTTTCGCGTATACCCGCACTTATTTCGACAATAGTCCCAACAATTTTGGCTTCTAAATGATCAATCGTTGTTCGCGTATCAACAGAGACCCGATTTTTGACGTAGCCTCACAAAAAGTAGTTCAAAGGTGTGAAATCACACGAACGAACTGGCCAATTCATAGGTCAATTTCATGAAATAATTCGGCCGCCAAACATTTGCCCGAGCGAAGTGATGGCTTCATGCCCCACATGACATGTAGCGCTTACTTTTTTAGAATCATTTCTCCGAATGATTTGCTATTACATGGGTTATAAAAAAATAAAAAAAACGCTGTCGAATCTAAAAATTCGGGTCCTCGGACACACTGACGTCTATAGCGGCGATGAATTCGTGTGTGTGCACGGAACAGAGCAAATGTGGTCATGAAGCGATCCATAGTATTGCTTAAACTTGACGATGCTCTGTAATTTTGGTGAATAGAGCGCGAATTTTGGAAATAAATTTCAAAATAAAAGTCAAACACACTTTATTAGTATGGCAACTAGTTTGTTCTATATATCTAAAAAAACACCAATTATTATCTGAGAATTAGATGAGAAACTAATGAAATGCAGTAATATAAATGGATAAAACACTACAATTTATGATTATGGTATTTTGTTTGGTAATTGATATGATTTTTCGCATAACTGCGGACGAATAAGGGCGGACGAAGAATAAGATAAAGTCAGCACATGTGATCTGCTTACTATGAGCGACAACATCAACTACACCATCGCTAATAGAATAAAAGTATTATATAAGGCTCTGAGCTTCAAAGTTCATGTTGAGACAGAAGCGAATAGGCAAGAGCTTGGAGCATCGTCCTAATGCTGCGCTGTTTTAACGGATTGTACAGTAAATGCATTTTTTGTCGACTCTTCGTATATGGAATAAACAACCTGCGTAAGACTTCTCTATAAACTCCATTGTTGGATAGTTCCTATCAAATGTCCGCAAATATTCCGCGAACGTATGGTGTTCCGAAATTGCTCCCAATTAAAACTCTTAAATGTGCCAGTCAGAATCCCTTTTTTTTATAATTTCACTGTGAACTCTTGTCGAAATGAAGAAAAATTGCCTATTTAATAATAATTTTATTTTATCATAGCAAATTAAAAGCACTTACAATGCTTTAATGCATTTTTCCATAGCATCAATTTTTATGGCTTTTTGGTGTTGATGTTTCTTTAGGAAACATGCCAAAAAGGGGAAATATAATTTACGTGCTGTACACACATTTAAACATTCCATTGAACCTGATTTTAGCATTACTTTCTCAACATCTTTGTAATTTATCAAGACAATTTAATCTAATTTACTACACAGAAAACAACAGAAAAACCCGCAAAAAATATTTTTACAATTAGTTGGAAAACACTTGAAATGAGAACTCCTTGTTTCTTGTTTTATTTGCATTGTGAAGGAATATTTATTTGAAAACAGGAAAAGCAACCTTATAGTTTATAGATGTCATCGTATATGTGCAGTTGTACGTGCCTTGCAATGCCCTCTACTTCTTTTACATTCCATTACACAATTTAAAGTACACATTTCAGCAGAGATGCAGAAAAATAAAAAACATAAAATTTCTATGAAAAGACACGCAATTAATTCCCGCAGTGACTGTTCTAATTTTGTTCAATTTTCTTCTTTCTTTCACACATACAAATATTATGTTACATCATCACGCTGCTCCTCCATGCAATATACATATATTCAGCGCATTTTATACACGCGCACTTATATTTCACTCGTATTAAATTGCACTTTTAGAACATGTAGTTGCAATTGTGATATCCCATACAATACATTGTGGTTCAAGAACACACACAGCAATTTGTCTATTGTGGAGAAAATATTGCAAAGTTATTTCAGTTCGAATGTTATGCAACTTTAGCTGCAGAATTAATTCCAGATGTAATAAAAGAAAATATCCATACTTAAAGAGAATATTAATGAAAAATTGTTTCTATTTGAGGTAAAAATAAAAAAGCATGTTCTGCAACTTGTTCAATCAAAATCCTCTAAGTAGTCTTAAGATCATGTATGGAATGATTGTTCAGGCTGTTTAACTTCCTATCAGTTAATCCAGCGGAATGAATTGCTTATGAAAAGGCAGTCTGTGTACATAAAAGAGAAACCGCAGTAAAAACTACTGTATCGCAGTATATGGGAATATTAAAACTGATCTTTGTTCGCAATGTCCAACTTTGGAGCATTTCCTGTTGCATTTTCTTTTTTCAGCGCAGAGAATATCTGGTGAAATCATGGAATCTAAAACCATGCATCCGAATTCATTCCGCCGAGTCTTTTAGCTATACACAATTACTTTTTGCTATTCGAAAATAAATTGTTTTTGAGCCGTGCTAAAGGCATATTTTTAAAGGGTGGCCCAAAGCAGCGAAGGTGGTTGAGTTACTTATAACTTTTTTATTATAATTTTGTTTTTTTTTTGTTTTCAGTATTTTGTAAGAAGACTTGGAGAATTTAAAATGGAACAGTACACAATTCAACAACGTGCCAAAATTGTTGAACTTTATTTCAGAAGAAAATCATGATTTTATTAATAATTCAATTATGAGCGACGAAGACCGTTTTCCAATTGAATGGGTTCGTTAATAGGCAAAAAGGGCTACGGAAAATCCAAGAGTAGTTCAACAGCGAGAATTGCACCCACTTAACTGTACCGTTTAGTTCGGTATTCCGTCGCTGTTAGATATGGGACAATGTCGGAAAATTTTTTAAGGCCATCCGACCCATTCGGTCATTTTGGGCCACCCTGTAGTAATTGTGATCTACAATGAAATTATTTTAAAAAACATTACAGAGTCTTAGCCAAAGCATGTATAAAATTATTATGTGTAGAAATTAAAACGGTTATATATTAAGGAGGGTGGGGACCAAGAAGTCATTTTAATCGATTAACGACTCTTTTTCATGAAAAATAGAAAACAAACAAGTGACTTTTTGAGAGTCCTATGATTTAAATTAATTATTGCAGTTGTCTTGTTAATCAGATTTCATATGATAATTAACACCTAAATTCTTATAATTACACGGTGAATTTGCTTGTGATAGTGAAACAAAAGAAATATGTACTTAAAATAAATTACAGCACTGTTATTATTAAAATTTTGGTGACATTTCTAACGAAATGAAAAAAGATATAAAATCTAACACGAATTAAGACAATAATACCCTAAAGGATCAAAAAGAAGAAGGAAAACATAGAGAACAAACGTTGGCACACTGCATGGCACACATTTATAAATGAGTCGTATGTCAAGACTAACTAAACGTCTGACTAGTGATTTGAAAAGTATACAATATGATAGAATGCAATAATAAGAACTCGAAGATTAAAAAAAAGGAACACTTAAGAAAAACCCTAAATAGAAGACGAAATATTATTATTGTGTTTGAAGCAGAGAGAACCGAGATGCTTGTGAAGCAAAATGTTAAGTCCAGACCAGAAATAAGAAATACAAATACACATGATTTGGGAAATTTAGAAAAAATTGTGTAAAAACATTTTTCTATGAAACGTAGAAGAAGCAGAGAACTGGAAGAAATAAACAGCTTTTTTGTATTCTTTTTGTTAATTCTAAAACAAACAAAAAAAATATGGTTTTCATTTCAATTTCCATAATATTCTTCGTTGTTGTCACTGACAACTCGTCATCCATTAAATCGCCCCGAATTATTTATAATCACGTTTCTTATGACGGCAATAAACATTTAAATCGTTCGTTTCAAATAATGAATTCTCGTTTTGAGAGGAATTAAAATGGCGTAACAAATCAGCACTAAGTAGTTATTGAAATACAAAAGATGGAGCGCTCAATTAATCTGGCTTTTAATTACACAATTAGCTAATCGTTAAACTAATTAATAGAGTTTTTTTATGAATTTAATTGGTATGGCGATGGCTGAAGTAGTTAGCAAATTCCACCAAGTTTCCTTGGTGCAGTAGTGTGCCTTTCTGTCAGTTGTTGTCGGAAGCTTTCATTGGCAAAGTAAAAAAATTAATAAAAAAGGCTACTAAACACATCTTGTAAATTGAATACGTTCAAGAAAAGTGCAAAAGTTAAGTTGTATGTTGATAAAGAAGGTTTTCTCTGTCTCTCCCTGTCTCCTGTCATCTCTATCACTATACCTTGTCTAAAAAAGATCACATCTAGTAATACACAATCATTGTCTGAGTATAAGACAAGCTGCTCGTATGTAAAATTGAGTTGCACAGAAGACCTGCTTTGTTTTCTTGGAGCAGCACTCATGGGTTGACCTCTACTAGAGGAAAGGGCTAGTGAGACAGATAACAGGTGGTGAATAATTATTATCATACAACTCTGCTTTAGCACATTTTTTGCCGCTGATGTCAAGGAGACGTATTCTATTTTGAAGTTTTGTTTGCGCTGTACCAATATCCATAAAAAACTTAATTTTGAGATTTTCTTTGGTTGTTACGACCTTTTGCATATCAGGTGGCGATATGGATGTCTTTTGCAAGACGGAAATAAATTAAGTATTTTAAAAACTAAATTTCCACAATGATGGTGTCGCAATTTAAATTTAATAAAAAACACACATGTACGAAGTATAAGAATCTGCTTTTAGTTGATGAAGAGCCCAAAGGAAACAGTGGAAAGAATGAGAAAATAAATCCTTTAGACAGATAAAATTTTTGGAATATGCTAAACTCTGGGGTTAATATCTCGTTTCACGCAGTCATTTGAAAAACAAACAAACAAAAAACTTAAACTAAACTGATATGTATAACTATGAAAGCAAAGGCCCTCTCAATTTTTAGCCTATGAACTAATTTCTTCCAGGCTTAAGCATAAATTAAATTCAAAAATATTAATAATAAATATAACTATAGTAATAATATTAGATTACAGATTTAAATATAAAAATATAACATTAAAATACAAGATACGTATGCAATTATTAATGAAATGCATTTAAGTGTCTTAAAATATTGTTTTCTAGAGTATTAGAATCAATCGAAAAATCAATTGAAGAATATAGAGTATTAAATTCAGCGCACATTCTACGGAATGCTTCGCAATTGGCATAGTTGGAGCGGAAATATTGAAGTTTTATAGGAACATAATATCTTGTTGGACGGTTTGGTATTGTAACTTCAATGGGACGCAGTAAGAACGCTGAGTCAATAACGCCATTTATTAGATTCATTACAAATGTTACATTCATGTATATTCTCCTACTTTTCAAAGTAGGAAGCTTAAAAAAAGGGTGGCGATGGCACGATGGATGGTAGTCTGCACGTTGACTACGAATTCAAAAACAGACCTGGGTTCAAACCCAGTTTCAGACTAAAATTTTAAATTAAAAATAAACATCTCGCATTTTTCTGATGTGAATTACTGTGTCTTTGTGTGTCAGTTGTTGTCGGAAAGTTTCAGTGGCGAAGGCATAGTCACTGGTCACTGAACAATACCGGCTTCAGCTGATAGCATTCCACAATCTCATCAGAACGCCCTCCTTCGTCGGTATTGTGTAGCACCGGCGAAGTAAAACAAAAATAAATATGGCTACTGAACCGAAGCTTCAGCACTGCTACGAGTATAAACAAAGAACGTGCGAAAGCAGAGCTGCAAAAATTATTAATTAAGCTTCACCTCCTGTCGTTTCTCCTACTATCCCTTCCTATAGTTCCAGCACAATGCTTCGCATCTGTAGGAGTCATCTGCTGAGTGCTGGTCCCAGATAAAAAAAGAAAAAAAAAAAAAAAGGCGAATTTCATATGATGGGAGATTAAGATCACGATTCCAAGGAAGTCCACGCAGAGAAAATAAAAGAAATTGTTTTTGAACTGATTAAATTTTCTTTATGTGGATATCATACTGCAGATCCCAAATAATACAGGCGTATTCAAGAATGGGTCTCACCAGCGACGTAAACAAAAGCTTTATAACGTAGGGATCATTAAATTCCTTACCCCAACGTTTTATGAATCCCAAAACTCCTTTGGCTTTATTCACTGATTGGGAAATGTGTAAATTAAAACTTAATTTTCTGTCGAGTAGGACACCAAGATCAAGGAATGTTTCGACTTCCTCAAGAGTATAATCAATAATATAATAATTATAGGATAGATGGCTTCCTCTATAAAATAGCATAAATTTGCATTTTATTTTAATTGAGGTCCATTAAATTGATATCACACCATTGACTGAAATTATTTAGGTCAGATTTCAGTAATGAACACAGGTGAGGATTATTCAAACTTAGGAAAAGTTTTAAATCGTCGGCGTACATTAATAATTTAGAATATTTGATACAAGAATGGTAAATCATTGATGAATAGCAAAAAAAAAGCGGACCTAGGTGGCTACCGTGACAAAATTAAATTCTACCAAAAACTACTCTTGTGCTTCTTTTTCATTTGAATTGTGAATGTCGAATTAATTAATCTGATGGTGGATATGGTTGACATAGTCTGCACGTTGACTACAAAACCAAAAAAGTCCTGTGTTCGTCCCCAGTTTCAGACTCCCGTTGTTTTTCTGATAACCATTAGTGTGTGGCTTTGTGACGGAAGAAGAAGAAAAAAAAACTTATGAAACAGCAATGCAAAATTTCCTAGTATGGATACAGTTTTATTTCACAACAACCCATATTTTGCGTAGCTCTTAGCATGTCTATTATTATATATATTATTATTTTATTTTACACATTTATTTCTTGTTTTTTGTTTATTTAATTTCTATTTTGTTTTTTTTTTCCAGTTATTTCAGATAATATTTTATTATCAAAATTAGAGATAATACTAATTTCTTCGTGGGTCGTACTTGGTAAGAAATTAACCAATATGGTTCGGTCTCATAATTTTGTATGGCAAACCAAGTAGTTTCAATCATGGTTGGGGTACGAACCACAAATGAGTGAGCAAAGTACAAATGTGTGAACATACTAAAAACTTCTGTGGAAGTGGGCACCTGACAATCGATCGTACGAGTATACGAATTAAGTTTCGCTTTCATATTATCACAAATGCCATAATTAAAACAAGAAACAAAAAAAGAAGAGAAAACTAATCACCGTACGATGTTCGATTGTTAAAATTATCAAGCCAAAATTAACAATCATTGTCAACCAAATGTCGACTAATTGTCTATAGGTTTTAAAAAATTAAATAGATTTAAATCGAATAATACAATGTTTGTTGTTTAAAGAACATTTTTGATGAAGCTATTTAGTTTATTTTGTTGTGTATTTGATAATTCTCAATGATTTTTTGGTAGTTCTTTTGCATGAACATATAGAATGTCTTAGCTTTTTTCAAGAATTTGTTTAGCAAACATAGACAAATAATCGTAACTAATTTTGGATCTCGTTGAAAAAATTAAAAAATAGTTACATAATACTCAACATTTTTAAATAATTTCTTTTATAATTTTATTTAATTTCAAACCAAGTTTAATGCAAACAAGAAAATAGAAAATATCTAATTCGCCTTTATTTCTTTAAGGGCAAACATAAAAAGTTAAGCAGTCTGTAATTTTTAAAAGTTTAAAAATATCTGGCATAAATTTCCTTTCTTAACGGGAGACTTCTCTCTTAAACCGCAATTATAAGGATCGGAAGATAAAATCACAAAAAAAAATTACGTTTTAATTTTTAATTAACACATTTAATTAAGGCTGATGGCGAGTAGTCAGCGTGTTGGCTCTGCAACCGGAAGTGCCCGGACCACTTCCCGGTCAAATGAGAAAAAAAAGTTTTGTACGAGTTGTGAATTAAGCTCTATCTTCCTACCACTTTCACTTCCTGTCCATTCTCTACACTATCCTTCTGTCTATTTAGTGTGCAATGCATTGCATATGTAGGGGATTTCCTCAGAGCACTGGTCCAAAATAAAAAAAAATTAAATTAAATTTTGAACACTTAAATAAAAAATTAATTTTTCTTCTATGAAATACACAAAATAACGGCATGATTTTATAAATATTCATTTAAATATATTCAACACTCGTTATACAAATCGAAATTAACAATAATAATTAAAAAAATTTCTAAATATTTATTTAAATTTTTAATTATTATTATTAAAAATTTATATCCAAATTCATTCAATTAAGTCAACAATAATAATTTATTTGGTACTATCAATTTCTTTACAGGCAAAAATCGAATTAATTTTTTAATACTAATATAATTTTTTCCGATGTTAGTTTTAAATCTGTATTAGTCTTAATTTTTTTTATTTTTTATTATGGACCAGCACTCAGGAGGTGACCCCTACACATGCGATGTGTTGTGCTGGAACTAGAGAAAAGGCATAGTAGGAGAAATGGGAGGAGGTGAAGCTTCACTATCTGACAGCACTGCTTTTTGCACGTTATTTGTTTTTATAGCACTGTTGTAGCCTCTCTGATGTCAAGGAGACCTATTAAATTTTGAAGCGCCGTTTTTAGTAGCCATTTTCAGTAATTATTTTACTTCGGCGGTGCTACACAATACCGAGGAAGGAGGGTGTTCTGATGTGCATGTGGACTGGATACTGCTGAAGCCGCGATTGTTCACTGACCTGTGACTATGCCTTCGCCACTAAAACCTTGCCACAACAACTGACACAAAGCCACACAAATGCACATCAGGAAAAATGCGAGATGTTTTTTTTATGAGTCTGAAACTGGGGTTAAATCCAGGAAAATTTTTCGTTTTGTAATTAACGAAATTTGCACCGTAATAATATTTCTAATTTTTTTTTTGTTTTACAAAAGGTTTAAATTTCGTAAGGAAATTTATTTTAAAAATATTTTATAAATTTTTTATATTGGATAGATTTTATCACTATGTGTGTTTTCATATCCTCGATACTCGCATGTACACATACAGAAATATAGATCCTTTTCCACCTAACTTTGAGTCTGTTTCTGTGCTATACCTGCGTATATGTACATCAATGGTGAGTTCAGTATTTGTAAATAAAATTATTTGCCAATATGAACTGCATGTAAACATAGTAATTGACTTACCTGTAACACATTCAGGCATGCACAATTTTCTTTATACGAACGTTGCAGTCTGGATGATACTTTTCTTCTACAGTGATACAGATGAAGAGGCAGATTATAAATAAAATTAGTTTTATTTGCTTAATTCCTTTTTTATTTATTTAATTTGTTTTCTCGTTCTTTAATTGTTTATATGTATGTACTTTGGAAAATGTCGACAAAATGTATTTTAAATCAGAAGTGTAAATTTTACCACAAGATCTAATTAAAATTTTATTGTAATTTTTTTTAGTATTTATTTTATTTACTTGAATGCTTTTTATATGAGTGTGTATATGTATGTGTTAATATGATTAGTTTCTGTTTTTATGTAAATAAAAGAAAAGCAACAATAACGAATTCAATTACTAAATGCCCTAAATAAGGGCAAATACATTGTTCTTGGGGGAGTATTTTGTATGTTTATCAAATCTAATTATTAATTTCCAACGGATAAGACTTGGGCAAGAATGACAACAAAATGAATATGTGATATCTACCCTTCTCTTATTATAATTTTTATTCATTATTATTGCTATTGCTATAATTATCAATATGTATTGATGATGATGCTGAAATAACTGTTTGTTTATATTAAACACTTTCACTCTCTCCTAAATTATGACTCTCACACCTTGCAAAACAATGTTACCAGAAGGCTACAGGTATTCGATTAATAAAATTTATTGTACAATTTCTTTTAAAGATTTAATTCGATTTTTAAAATTCTATTAATTACACCCATATTTCAATTTGGAACTGTCACTTGTCATCACATTTTCTTTTCGCTAAAGGCAAATACTTTTGAAATAATTTTCATGTGGGAATTTTTATATATTTCTATTTTTTGCCAGATAAAGCGCATTATATTCCTATTCATCTGGCTGGCGTTTGGAAGGATACTGTAGTAGAGATATTTGCACAATTTTGTTTTTGCACATTTTTAAACTTTACAAAACTAAAAGGATTTGTTTTTATTGTATGTGAATGTTTGTGTATGTACAGAAGTATGTATGGTTATTTCAGGTGCAGAGTTACCATGGCAAAGTCACATTTGCAGGTTGTTTTGAAAGTAAAAAATTAATTTTTTAATTAATATTTCAGTTATTTAACAGCGAATTGTTTTATTGCTTTTTGAATAACTCTTTGTGTAGTTTGGTAACAAAAATTATTTTCACTGACAGTGGGTTATTTTAGCGGCATTTCCGATAAGTTTATAATAATCTTTGAAGCAGCTTTTGGTTTCAGAGACTTGTAGTAAAATTTAATACTAAAAATTTTTGTGGCACATTTCAATCAGTCATATTTTAGTTTTATGGATATTTGCAAAAGCTTTGTGGTTTTATTTTAGCTGTCATGACTTGCATGCAATTACAACAGTATGTGTAGTGTTGTTTAAGGATTAATTCTTTGTAAATATTATAATTGCAAACGCGGTATCAGTGATATTACAGAAACTTACTACTCTTCTCATTTTTCTTGTATATTGCTTCCTCATTTAGCAGTGTTACGTCAGTCATCGCAACCAGTTTAAACACAGGCTAATCGAGAAAAATTTTTATTTAATATTTTCTTAATATTCTGCTACTGTAATAAAAACTGTTTTAATTAAATTCTTGAAATTTTTATTACATTATAATAAGAACGATTTGAGTGTAATTCGCAAAAAAGTATTTCAATATTTTAACAACCGACAGTGGTACAAATTCCGAATATTATAGAAATTAATTAACAATTTCTGAGTGCAAGTTTGCTTCAAACTTTGTTTCATATGCCAATATCAGATGAGTATTGATATTCAAAATTTTGCTTAAGAGAAGTACTGAAATTTTATATTGGAACATGTTTATATATAATTTATAGAATTCACATATTATAGCCTTGGTGTTCGTAAACTGCTAACCGTTATTGGGTTACATTTGGTGTATTTATCAACCCCAATGAATGCTAATGTTGAAAAAAATAATGCTAATGCTTTTGCAAAACTTTTTGGAAATATTTCATGTAGGCTATGTTCGCATATAAATAGCAATGTTTATACCACACTATCTGCGTATGCAAAATAATTGGCCAGGAACCACACATTTTCTCCCATTTTGTTATTATTGGTATTGTTTTAAACTTTGTGGGTTTTGATTGCAGTAAACTGCTTAAAATCAATTTAATTTCTATTGCATTATTTACTGTAGATTAACTAAAAACTGAGCTAGTGCCTTGAAATTAAGATAAAGTCTCGACTATTATGACTAAAAGCCAGGCAACAAAATTAAAATAACAATTAAAATATAATTTAAAAAACGATGCGCTGCACACAATGTATGCACCACCTTTTAAGATCTCATACCTCATAAAATTTAATACCTCATCTTATTACCATTAAATTTTGTATAAAAATTTATTTAGTTGGAAAAATTACTTCTCTTGAAACTCACAATGCTCTGTACGAAAACTATTTTAGTTTTTTTATTGTATGTTGCTTGAGTTACGATAAAATAGAAATTTAAACCATTTAATAAATTTAAATAATTTTATAGCTTCAAAATATTAAAAATGCTTCAAAATTTTTAGAATCTACAACCAAAATTATTAGTATATAGTATTTATAGGTGCAAATATGCTAAAATGGTCACTCTGATAAGAGAACATAACATGGTCATTTCTGTTTTCTTTTGTTTTCAAAAGAGCTTTATATTGACTCTTTTCATTATTTAATGCCTGAAGAGTTCATCTATTTTGTTATTATGGTGCAGTGCTTGATACTTATTTTTAGGAGAGAGCGAGCAAATTAACAATAAAAACACTGTATAACAGCAATGGGAGGCCAATACACTCGTATAACTACATATATGCGTATATACAATAAACGTCACATTTTTTTTCTAAACCAGGAATAATTGGAGATGTTTTTTCTTAAATAAACATTGATATTTTTAACTTTTATGGCAGAATATTTTATTAAATTTTCTATATAGATAATGAATTTTAAAACACTTTCGTTAAAAGAAAACAAATAAGTGCTTTTTATTTAACAATAAATTAAACATAATATTTTACTGAAATTTTGTGGTTTAATTCAGCAATTTTTATTAGATCTATTAAACATTTTAATCCATTTTATTAGAACACAAAATAATTTCATACTAATTTAAATATTGATTTCTTTTATGAAATAATTTCGTTTTACTTTTATATACATATGTATGTATGTAGAGATATTTTTTCATTTTACTTTTACAAAATCACTTAAAATTTCTAGTTTCTTGTTAAAAATTTTGTTGAAGATGTAAGAAAATGAAGTTTTTGTTCTAATTTACCGTTAAAACCAACACAATCCAACCGTAACGTTATAAAGCTCCAACTTGAATGAGGAAAAATTGCTGTGTTCTGTTTCTTACAAGTCGTTTTTTTCCCATAATAGAAAATCAAAACCATATATTTTCCCAAAAAATATAAGAAACAAATACGTACATAATTCCATAAACTCTATTCACTCTCGTTGAATTTTTGTAAAAGACTTTGACCAAGGGGAAAGAAGTGCGCCGCAGGAAAAGGAAAGCAAGAAAAACAAAAACAACAGCATAAAAATTCTCCAGCTATCGAAAGCCGAAAAGAACGCACATTTTTAGTGGGTTGTTGTTATTATGTTATGTATTATATATCCGTACAATTTATACATTACGCGTTAAAGTGATATAGCGACATGAATTCAGTTGGTCTACTATTTTTATGGTTCTAATATTAAGAAGAGACAAATGGAAAATTAAGTAAAAGAAATATAAAACAAAAAAAGGCATGGAGTTTTTTATATTTAAATTCTCCACCCGGCAAATATTATAAAGACTTTTTAAATAATGACTCCAGCCATTTTCATTGCTGGTTACACAATCTAAAAAAGTTCTTTAAATATTAAGCGGTGATGCTAATGGCTGAGTGGTTAGCGATAACTCTGGGACCAGAAGAAGCTGTGTTCGATTCCCATCACTGTAAAGTACAACTTTTTTTCATATTTTTATCTGGTATCACTCCTCTTCATCGGTATTTGAGCAGTAAAACGTCATGCATCAATTAAGCCGCAACTTTGCCTTAACACACAACTGCAGAATTATGAATTAAGCTTTATCTTCTACCATCTTCACCACCTGTCTATTCTCTACAGTTTCCCTCTCTCTATCAAGTTTCAGTGTAATGCGTTGAATATGTAGACAATATCCCCTGAGTCCAAGAAGAATAATGAATCTTTATGCGGATTCCAAACTCATTATTTCTAAACTTTAAAGCAAATTTAATGAATCTTCTCCAAAATCGTTGGCAAAAGTTTATCATTCACTTGCGATGGAATACAATGAAATTTTCTTTTTTAATAAATTTCAAAGCAAAAATTCCATAATCTGTGTCCACTGAATTATTCCCTTAAAAATCAAATACTTTATTATCAATTATATATTCATATAATATTGTCTCAATATAACATGGACTAAGTAACCTTATCAATTTAGCGTGCGCTGTATAGCCGTTATGGTTTTTCTTATATTGCTATTGTAATTGTTATATTCGTTTTCCACTGACACTTGTGCTCTTTTTTCCAGTTGCCTAAAATGCCTTCACCTAGTAAGAGTTGTATATATTTTTGGCGCTACTGCTGCTGCATGATATTTCTACTACAGGCAGTGATGCCAAATGTGCAAATGTATCTCTTTTTTTTTGTAGATTTTTCAAGTGCGAAACAGATTTTTAATCCAAAAAACAGTTTTTTACATCAAGGCAATTTTTTAAATTTTATTGAAATAAAACTAAAAATCATTAAATTACATTAAATTGACAAGCATTTATTCTTTATTTAAAAATGATTTTCTAAAATATGTACATAGAAGCTTTAGCGCAATATGAAAAGCATTTCTGATTTGGTTTATTTTGTTCCGAATAGCATCATTGTGGATGAATGGTGTGAATTATTGCACTGTAATTTGAATGACTACAATTTATTAGAAGTAAAGAGTATTAGACAATTTTGTCAATTCGTATTTAATACAAAATATTGGGATGATTCAAAACCAAATGCTAGTGTAAAGAGGGTGGCGATGATCGAAGTAGTATATATGTTGACTACAAAACACACCCCATTTTTTCTGATGTGTATTTATGTGTCTTTATGTCAGTTGTTGTCGCAAGGTTTTAGTGGCGAAGGCATAGTCAATGGTTACTGAACAGTAGCGGCTTCAGCTGTATCCAATCCACAGCCACATCAGAACGCCATTCTTCATCGGTATTGTGAAGTATGGGTGAAGTAAAATAATTACTAAAAATGAAGCTTCAAAATTTAATGCGTCTCCCTGACATCCGAGCCGCTCCAACGCTACTATAAAAAAAACCAAGAACGTGGAAAAGCAGAGTTGTAAGATAATGAAGCTCACCAGAAAAATGCACCGCATGTTTAGGTGTCATCTCCTGAGTGCTTGTCGAGGTTAAAAAAAAAATGAATTTATACAATTCTGTCAACACTGTCTGACACTGGTCAATAGCCAACGTTGAGAGAATATTTTCTTAAATAAATTTAAATAAAACAAAACCTAGAAAAATTTAGAAATTCCTACTCTATTTGGAATTTGACGTACCAACGACTTCCTTAAAAAAATTATTTTAATTGAAAAACAAAAGAAATGCAAATTAAATTTAATAAGAAGATGTACTAGTAATATGTATAATAACAACCTCTATGTGTGACGAACTAACTGATATATATTATGTTGTTACTTATGATCTTCTATATAATATGATAGTAAAGTTGTTTTGTTAATTTTCTTCTGTAAGAGTTAATTAAAAATACGCAAATATTAATGGTTCTCTTAAAAACGCTCAAAAGCTTCGCAGACTGTACATCCTGTGCATTTTTATACACTCGCAAATTAACTGTCAAAAATTGCATGGAAAGTCATTTACTTTTGTAAACTTGCGGTGTTCAATTGTACATTTATTAAAACGGCATGTCATAACTTCTGTCATTTCCAAATTCTTAAGTGTTAACTTATCTCAAATATCAACTTTTTCAAATCATCTGAACAATTGAGTCTTTAGCGTCGTACACATTATATCATTTTGTGACATCGCAAACAAACATTATAATGTGTACGATCTTCAAAGTGTGTCAATTTCAAATTGTTTCATTGTGTGTCATTGCGTTAAAAGCTGCTTATATCTGTAAAGTAGACGGTTGTCAAAATAATATGTCAACATTGCAGGCACAAAAATTAACTGACAACGTGTTGACATTTGGTTGCATTTGGTAAATACTGAAAACATGATAAGTATTAAATATGTATAAATAATAATAATTATTAGTATGATTAATTTAGTCAATGGACATAATCTTTACAGACGAATAACAAAATTTAATAAAATTATTGAATAAGAAAATATTAAGGATTCACTTAATATATGTATAAGAATACTATAAATTGAGAAAACAATAATTTTCTGCTATTTTGCATTTGAATTTAAAAGAAAGTTTGCCAATTGAGTCAAAGAATTAAATATTGAATCCTTTATTCGAAAATTGGAATAAGGAGAGGTATGCAATCTATTAGTGCCGCCCATTTTTTTTCTTGGCTGCCATAACTCTTTTCCATATTATGGCCAAACAGACGGTGGAACTAGCTAATTGTTATCCATTTGTCTATTAATAAACAATATTAAACCAGTCGCAAAATTGCTAAAGGAAATAAATGATATTATGTCACAATTCATTCAAAATGTAGACGATATTGCCATATTCGTGTCATTTAAGAACGAAACAATTTTGTTTCACATTGACAGAACAGAGTAGCGTCTTGCAATGTGAACGGTATTGCACGGGGTGCACACATTTAAAAAATGGCGTCACAAAATGACAACAAAAGAAATGGCAAGTGTGTACTCGGCATTCCGCCTATTCTTAATGCAATTTTAAAACCGTAGACATAAATTTGAATTTTTTGTATTTAATTTAATTTATTTTTATATTGACGTTTGCTAAAAACGTGCATTATCTCCAGTTGCCTAAATTCCATTACATTTCAGTATTTCTCTGGCAAGTTTAAAAGGGGTTTCATGATACAAGTCTCGCAAATATACACAAATGGCAATTTTAAGCGTTTTCATGAGGAACCTTAATATATGCAGTTTCTACTTTATTTTGAAGGAGGAGTTTTTTTACATAGTTTTTTTGAGGAAATTGCCAGTTTTTTGTAAAAAAAAGGAATGGCAGCCCTGACTACAGGCAATGGTAAATGATTTCGTCGTTTTGGGGAGAACACATTTTAATAGAGAGTGAGAGTATATTATGATTTGTTTTGTTTATATTCCAATTAGTTTCTGTTTACAAGAAAGCTTTCCCTGGAAAATTTCAAACATTGTTTTTGTTTAAAAAAAAGCAGCTGTTCGTACTTGAAAATTTCTTGATAGTAGAACTTTAGTTGGCACTCTTAAATGCAGCGGAAGTATTTGTATATTTATTGACAATCAATGCACATATGCACATACTATGTAATTTTTTCCTAAGTCCTAAGGTTAAAGGGCAATAAAAATAGCTTTAAAGAGGAAACAAGGTTTAAATATGTAGGAAATTATTATTTCGAGGCAATCGACGTCAATTAAAGTTAGTTTGTGGTATTCAATAGCCATGCAAGTAGTCCAACAGCATTAGTGAATCGTATAAAATATAATTCTTCTACCTACTATTATAAATACATTAGAACGCTTCATTTGAAATTTCTTACAATGTATATTTCATTCTCCATAAAGTGAACATATATTCACACAATAATAAACTCGCCGCTGGCGAGAGCATCCTTGTGAGCTATTTCATAAGACGACATGATGGCATGTTCCCCAAAAACGCATTTTTTTTAATGTAGATCCAACTGAAAATGTTTTATTCTGAACGGGGATTCGAAGCAGCGTCTTCTGGTTGCGGAGTCAACACCATAACTACTCAGCCAACAGGTAGACTTTATAATAAATTATTCAAATGAAATACTCAAAGTGTTCTTTATAAATTTTTTGGCAGAACTAGTTCTTTCATACACATTTCAAATTAAGAAACTTCTAGAAACATTTGTTAAAAATTTTATTTGCTTTTGTGATTATAACACCGTCAAATTAAAGAAATGATATATTTTCTTCTGATGTTATCAAGTTAAAATCACCACAAACAATGCAAAACACGATTTACTGAATATCTTGTGCCTTGAAATCACGTGATTTTTAGAACAGGTCTGGTAGAAAGTTGGAAAAATGTTTCTAGTGCTCATACATATTATAAAAGCTGTATTTAAACACAAATAAATATGCACTCCTGTCATTGAACTGTTTCAAGTACAAGTGCTCGTCAGCACTGGTAATTTTCTCGGCAAATTCTAACTTCTCTTGCACTAGTGTTGCTGCGAGTATTCTACAGGTTGGCACAAAAGGAGCTATATGGTTTACATGGCTAATAACTTTTTTATTTATGCCATTATTATAATTTTTTTTTTTAAATACAGTATATTATTGGGGAGTTTTTTGCAATTAACTTTGAAAAATGATATCCTGCCATTTTCTGCTTCGCACATACATGCTCTTTTTAGCATATTTTTCATAACTTTTCGCAAAATTTTGGGTGTAATGGGCATGATTTCATTTCGAATGCTTCATAATAAATTCCCCAAATTTTCTTCACAAAATGCTGAAAAAAACAAAGAAAAAATAATAATTAAAAAAGTTATGAAGAATTCAAACCATATAGCTCCTTTTGTGCCACCCTGTAGTAATTGTACTAGTAGCTTTTATAAAATAACGGTTAATCTCCTGTTATTTCCTTTTCCTATTTTGTTTAATTTTTTCATAAGAATTTATGCTAAAATTTAAAAATTCTATTATGGCAGGACTGATTTCTCGTCATTATTTTATTATACCCTTTATAATATCTCTTTATATTTCAAGATAATATATAAAAGAGAACATTGTTTTTATGGGAGAAGTAAACTTTCCATGCTCTTTTATTTTTCCAATCGGCCTACAACTACATCGGCAATAAAAATATAAAATTCAAATGGTGAATGTGCATGAGATTTGTTGATGCTAAAATATTGTTATTGTTTTTTAAATATTTTTTTTTTGGTCGCACTCGTGCTGATGATGCTGGCTGGTGGTTGTAGTGGTAGTGTTCGAATTCATTGATGCCACAAATATAGGTCAACAACGTGCTCCGGGACAATTCAACGCGAACAGTGTCATAATAAATAAAATATAACAACACGTACTATATAACACTAATAAAATTATGTATTGTTGTATTGGAATTAAATGTAGAATATATGCAGGTAAATACGTATGGATATAAAATTGGTGTGGCTTTCGTGCAGTTCACTACATGCGGAGTACAGTGAACTTGCAGAAACGTGAACTAATTTTTACAGAGTGTGTTCACGTTTTAGATTGCATTTTTTCTATAACATATTTTAGTTTCTAAATTATGTTATTGAATTCATCAAAAATAGAGGTTAGCTGAATTTAAATTACGATAATTATAAATTTGTTTAATTATTTTTTATTGAAAAGGAGAAACAACAAAAACACATTCTTTTTTGCTTGAGCATTTGTAATGCAGCATTTTCTTTGAGGTTTCCGCAAAAGCTCTAAAATATCTGACTTTTTCTGAAGATTTAACACTTTTGATTTTTTATTAGACATACATATTTTCAATAAAAATATTTTTAGATATCACTTGTTTATATTATTTATATATTTATATATATAGTCAGCACAGAGAGATGCTTCCAGTAGAACTGCCGCATTAATATTAAAGCTACTTATCATGCAACAGAAGTTGCGGGTAATCCCAAAATTTTTAAATAAGCTTACAAAATAGAATTTTAACGTTCGATAAAAAGTTCACGTTTTAGAGCCTTCGGCCTTCGTTCACGTTTTAGAGAAGTCAATGTAAAAAAAAAATTTTGCATGTTTTTGGGTAGTTCACGTTTCTGCGAGTTGACTGTATTTAGTATTTTTTGTTATTTCTATAATATTATTTGCGACCAGTGTGATCAAAATCAAAAATGTTATACATGTATTTATATATGTAAAGGGTGGTTAAATTTCAAGGGCCGATGTTGATTTTGAATAAAACACAAACTATTTAGGAAATTATTGTAATTTTATTTTATTATGATATATTGGTATTACTCAATTATGTATGGAACAAAATATCGGCCAAATGGGCGCCGCCACCACGGCGGCACACCTCCATCCGATGGTCCAAATTTTCGATGACCCTGAGGCATAATGGAGGTTCTATGCCGTTAATGTGCCGAATTATCTCATCCTTTAGCTCTTGAATTGTTGCTGGCTTATCGACGTACACCTTTTCTTTCAAATAACCACAAAGAAAAAAGTCCAACGGTGTCAAATCACATGATCTTGGCGGCCAATTGACATCGCCATTACGTGAGATAACACGGCCATTGAATTTGTTGCGCAAAAGAGCCATTGTTTCGTTAGCTGTGTGGCAAGTGGCACCGTCCTGCTGAAACCACATATCGTCCACATCCATATCTTCCAATTCGGGCCATAAAAAGTTCGTTATCATCTCACGATAGCGAACACCATTCACAGTAACTGCCTGACCGGCCTCATTTTGGAAAAAATACGGCCCGATGATGCCGCCAGCCCATAAACCGCACCAAACAGTCACTCTTTGTGGGTGCATTGGTTTTTCGACAATCACTCTTGGATTCTCATTCGCCCAAATGCGGCAATTCTGTTTATTGACGAATCCACTGAGGTGAAAATGTGCCTCATCACTGAAGATGATTTTCTTCGAAAATTGATCATCCACTGTTGCCGTGGTCGCGGCGCCCATTTGGCCGATATTTTGTTCCATACATAATTGAGTAATAAAAATATATCATAATAAAATAAAATTACAATAATTTCCTAAATAGTTTGTGTTTTATTCAAAATCAACATCGGCCCTTGAAATTTAACCACCCTTTACATATGTATATGAAGCTATATGATTAAAATTAAGATAAGAAAAAGGCAAAAAGGAAATTTAGGCCAAAAAAATAAAACCACATTTTTTCTTGTGTTTTCTAGAATACAACAAATATTTTCAAATTATAATTACACATACTGTGTAACGTAACTGGCTATTGAAAAAAAAAATTTAAAGCTTCAATTGAAGGTGTAGCAACCTTCGTAGACAGCAATTTGCTCCGTTCTGCTAATGTTTGTCAGTGTAATTTACAATTTTGTCTTTGATTTAGTTTGTTTCTTAGTCACTGTCACATGCAGTATTGACTGCCAGTATGTTATCGAACATACTGCCTATTTAAAATTGATAAATTTCATTATTATTTATTGAATTAGTAATATGCCCGATGAAGTTATAATTGCCCTACGAAACGTTGGATGTGTAACCATAACAATTTTAATTTTGTAGTCGCGATTAATGTTTAATGTAGTATTTTATTATTGGAGCACACCAGCTTTCCACATTAAAACTTTGTTAGTAATGTACTGAAATATTTAAAAAATTTGATTGAAAGTTAAATACGATGTAGGCCATTTCTATATTTAAGTAACGATATGATGCTGTTAGCCATAACTCATTCACAATTCGCTCAATTTCCTATTACATTCGTATATTAAAATTTAGGTTATAATTGCTTGACGTTGTTTTTTCTCCTGTTCCCTTGGTATGTTGTCTCATGTCTATTTCTATCTAACTGAAAAAGTTATGAACTGATTTGCATTTAATAATAACCAAAAATACATATGATTCTAATTGTGCTTTTTCCCTTATAAACTATATGTGAAATTTATTATTACATACTTTATGATATTCTCATACAGTATGAAAAATATCATAAAGCATTTTATTACAAAAGTAACTCAAAAATTGAGGAGGAAAGCATATCCATATAGTACTATTTCGCTAACGCTTACTTAGCTCATCAGTGGATTTTCCCAACGTCTGAATATAAACCCAAGATCTATATGTTTAAAATTCAATTCATCAAACGAGAATTGTTTGAATATTAAACATACAAACCAAAAAATCTATAAACAAAAACATAACAATCCATGAGTTTACTTTTATAACATACTCACATTTCTATTTTTAGTTTTTTATTCTCATCTACACTAGGCTTGCCATCGGCCAGCGTAACTAATGTATTTTGAATCAAATGAAAAAATTAAAAAATTAAACAAAACAAAAGAATATCAAAATTCAATACCGTGCACATGTAGTATTTTATATTAACTGAATTTATTTTGGGAATATTTATTTATACATATGATTCTAATTGTGCTTTTTCCCTTATAATAACCAAAAATGCTAAAAATTATAATAAAATTTATTTCATTTATAGTTATACAAAAATGCTAATCTTTCCATTTAAAATTGTATTGTATTTCAATATCGATTTTAAAATAAAGTTTTTAATAAATGCGATGCACTTCACAATAGCAGAAGTAAAACTCAAGCACAAAAGTAAATTTTAGAACTAATATAATAGAACTTATTGAAACATTAACTGAAAACCAATAATTATAACAATTTCAAGTCACTACATACATACTTATGAACTTATGTATATCATTTTGCTGTCAAAGCCTATATCTATAAATTTTGCTAATATGGTCACGCTCTTCGCAAACATATGTTTTTCTATATGTGTTCCAGTAATTGCGTAAAGTATGTACAAAATCCATCGCATATTAATTAATTATCAGTCACAATGTACGGCACTGAGAAAGTTGAAAATGAGGAACATTTAAAGTTGGTATACCAATTATGATAATTGGTATAGTCATTTCGGTGAGAGGTGCAAAATTGAACAATTTTTTAATTGATCCAATTATTTTGGTAATTAAAAACATTTTCTAATTTTTTCTGCGTAGTTGAAAATAAAAAAAAATAATTAATCGAAATCTACTTTCTCTAAGGAAATATTAAGTTTATCACTTCATATCATTATCACTTCATCACCTATCTCTTCTCCACACCAGCTCAATACAAATATTTCCGATGCAAGTCATTGCATACATAGAGAACATCCCTGACGGAAAAAAGTAATTTGGCAGGTTAATTTTCTGTTGTTTAATTGTTGAACGCCTTTTAAAGGGAACTGCTGGAACATTCGCAGTTCTCTAGTAATTACATATTATCACACATTATTTTAGGCCACAGTGCATTATTTTTCTTTTTTATCCAATTTACAAGACAAAAGACTGGTGCTTGTAATGAAGCGGAAATGGGAAATCATTTAAACAAACGAATTTCAAATTAAAAGAACAAGAGCAGACCGCAAGAAAAGGAGAAAAAAATAGCAAATAGAAAAATTGTCTAATGATGAAAGCAAACTGCTTGTGCACTTGCTGTCAGTTACTTGGGGACACAAATAATAATAATACTAAATATACAAAATCCTAAGCTGCTGATAGAGAAACATGAAAAGGATTTAAAAAGTTTCTTGGCAAGCAAAATGCACCTGACGACAAAGAAACAAAGAAGACTCATGAAAAGTGAAAAGTCATCGTCATCATGAAATTAGAAATTTAATTGAGATTATAGTTAAGGAAGTTTTAAGTCAGAATATAACAAATACTACACACACACACACAAACAGCCATCCATATACACACACTTACACAAATAAAACGAGAAAAGTGAAACTAGGACAGCATGGAATTCATTATTACGACTACTGACACCAAAGTAAAACCATTCATAAGAACACAAAAAATGTGTGTCACTTTGCTGTTGTAAGATATTTTAATTTTAATCTTATATTTTGGAAAAAAAGAAAAATTTAAATACATTTTCTGACTGCAAAACGGAAGGTTATATGATAATCGCATATATATATATATATATATATATATATATATATTATGTTCGCCGATATTTTCGTGAACTTGATTTAAATTCTTTGGTTTTGAAGTATAGTCTCCCAAAGTCCATATCTTGTTTTTTAAGAGAAATAGCAATTAATGTTCCAACCAATTATGGGGACGATTAATTTTTTTTAATGAGAGGACAACATATCCTCGCCAAGAGTTGTTTCTAATTGAAATGTCGGATACGTTACTGAAAAATTTTTTCAAGATTTCCTTTAAAGCAATTAAGTGCTAGTAAAATTTTTATATGCACTATTTAAAGCGCATAAAACTTTCTGCTATAGCAAACCAAACATTTTAAGCCAAAAAGCAGTCGAATATTTACACGAAATTTAAAAAAACAGAATTAATATTGAGTGTCAATATTAATTATCTTAAAACTAAATATACAGAAAGAGTAATAAACGAAACTTATCACCACATTACAGATGCTTGGTGATCGCATACTATGTGGTCATTATATGTTATATATGCTTTTAATATGTGGCAGACATTATGGCACACGAGCAAGAACATGATTAATTTTTATGAATATATCGAGCCTTTGGTGCAATACCGTCGTAATTCAAAAAATCGTGAACTGAGAAAAATGCATTTGAAGTTGTGAGCCATCTTTTTGATAGTATTTTCGTTTACTAAAGTTATTTTTTTACAAGTTTTTAAATAAATAGGCATGTTTTGTAATGTTTTCTGTTTGTAAATTTCTAGTCATAAAGGAAATATTTCATTATTGCAAATAAATATTGTTGGAAATAGCTGGAGGTAATAAAGACATTTGTAGCTGTAGAATCTGAACAGTTAGAGATAGAACCAGAGATAGAAAATTCAACTTTTGAGTTACTGCGGTATTGCACCAAAAGCTCGATATATACGTAACTAACTCAATCTTTAAACAAAAAATATATTTTTAATTTATTATCGTGACTAAATTTTAAAAAATTTTAATTTAAAACTGGGCAATAGATATAGGATATAGAAAGTCATAAATAACAAAATAAATCTAAACTGTCGATAAAAATATGCACATGTTGAATTACATTCATGTGCAAATGTGTCAATGGACGTGTACCTTTACAGAAATATATTTTGCTCGTACGTTCCCTACAGAGAACTTGACTAGTTTATACCTGCATATAAAGTGTAGTGCATAGATAACTAGGATTAGTGTACCATATAGTTCAGCTATGCATTACACCGCTCTAACCCAAAAACCACTTCTTTCTTTTAACAACACAAAACAAACTCTACGAAGCTCTTATAGCTTGTGTGTAGAAATACCCAGAGTGTAGGCGGGAATCGAACCCGCAATTCCAGATTGGTAGACTTCTGCTCACGCACTAGGCTGCGGAGGGGCCCTCCTTGTACATCAGAGATCAGCATTCATAATTATTGTAATGTTATCGATACTCATATCCACTCGACAGGTTATCATACTCATTCTTAACTACATTTATTACTCTGTTGACTCATATTCTTCGTAACTCATTGCGTATGCACGATGCAAAATGAGTGTGATTTGCATTACACTTTAGGAAGTCGATCAAACTTAAGGGGTTTCCCTTTCTAAAAAAAAAGTGTTACATGTTATTTGGCAACATTGTAAAATGTTCACATGATTTTTAACTATGGTTGCCGATTTTACGTGAACAAATATTTCGACATAAAACAATAAAGTACAACTATTCCTTATCAATGAATTAAAAATACAAAAACTATTTAATTATCCTGAGAGACGAACTAAAAATAATTTATTTTTACAGAAAGAATAACAAAACCAGCTGCACTCATGCGACATGAATTAAAATTAGGGTTGGACATGTAGCATTTTTTCTTTGTAACGGGAAAATCTTCAGAAAAAAACGCGTTACACTTTTAAAATAATACTTATTTTTCAGAAACGAACTTAAAGAAATCTAAAAGGCAAAATATTTCTCAGAAAAGAAAACAACATTAATTTAATTATAGTTTCGTTAAAGCTAATTAGTAAACTGGGTTCAATCCAACAAGTTGCTTATCAGTGATACTAGTTTAAGGAATACCAAATGTCAAGTGGTAGTGCCATATTTAACATAAAAAATTCTTAATAGATACAAAGCAGTAACAAAAACGAGTAAAAGTGCTATATTTGGCTGTGCCGAATCCTAGATACATTTCACTGGCTCACTTCATTACCCATAATCTTCTGCATTTCCAGATAGTTATTTAGTAGTGCCGAACTTTTACATAATTCTTCCATCTGGTCCTTCGGTTCAGCGCTTTCTGATCACTATATACTCGTAACTTCAAATAGCCAACTCAACGTAAAGCTACCAAAAAAACGAATATTTTGATGTATTTGTGACTTACGTCATTCTTGGGTGATCGGATCTTTCAAACAGACGCTTATACAATTTTTTGCTGTAATTATTTCATACATTTAAATGAAAAACTCCAAACTTCTGAAATGCTCTTCTCGTCCTTCGGTTTTGACTTTATCTCATCAATTGTGGCAAAACTCTTTCCTTTCATTAGTCTCTTCAGTTTTAGGAATAGGAAAAATTTGCAGAGAGCCAAATCTGCTGAATAAGGAGGTTGAAGCATGATTAGGGTGTTGTTATTGTCCAAAAATTAAGAACAAACATTGATGTGTGAGCTGGTGCACTATCGTGATGCCGAATCCATAATTTTTTTTCCACAATTCCGATCATTTCAGCCGTATTACTGCACGCAAACAGTTATGTAACGTTGTAGTATTAAGAAATGCATTAGTAATTTCCAAAAAGTGCTAAATGCTAGTTTAGCTTTTTTATAATTATTTAGCACTTTTAGCATTTTTTATTTAGTTCATAAAATTACAAGTTTTGTCTCACTGCATAAAGAAAAACTCATATATACAAAAAATTTTTGGTGATGAGTGAATTAAAATCTGGTCTTCCCGAAAAATTTCAAAATTTTCAATAGATAAAACGTTGAAACAAATCAAGGATACCGTAATTCATATTTGCAGTAGTAAAATAGAAAAAAATTTAAATTAGTTGAGATATATAACTAGATAGACAGAGAAACAGAATAGAACCGAATTCTGGACAATTTTGTAAATTCCATGAATGAAAAGCCCTTGAAATAGTTGTCAAGCTGTGTATTTACTCTTTCACTTATGCCTTTTTCAAACGCAGCGTTTATATAGTTAATTGGACCGAATTGAAAGCAAACTCAGAACAACAATGAACACAGAACTTTTGTGTAGTTATACATTATACGGCTGTAAAATAAAACAACGTTTGCTGCCACTTTATAAACCTGTCGAACGATATTGTTAGAAAAATCGGTTCATCTGGAAAGTACTCGTACTAAAATGAATTGGTATATGAAGAAGATGAAAATAACGTGGTTGAATTTTTGAATTCTCTCAATAACTTAATTTAAAATATTTATATATAGTATTTTTGCTTTAAAAAACCATAAATTATCATAAAATATGACGATGATTTGTTTCGTATAATATCAAATCAATCCATTGATAATATTTTCTCTGTGCTCAATAATGATATAAAATTTACAATTGAAAGGGAATGTGATTCTAAAAGACCGTATTTATATACATACATTATTCTGGAAGGATTATTAATTATTATTCGAAACATTCTAGAAGAGTTATTATTAATACAGCCAAGAATATGATAGATAGAGTATTGAAGATTCGTGATATAGAGTTTTACAGGGCGACTATAGGGAAAATCAAGAGTATTTTAATGGTTTTTTTTTATCTGGGACCAGCACTCAGAAGATGACTCCTACACATGCGAAGCATTGTGCTGGAACTATAGGAAAGGGATAGTAGGAGAAACGACAGAAGGTGAAGCCTAATTAATTATTTTTGCAGCTTTGCTTTAGCACGTTCTTTGTTTATACTCGTAGCAGTGTTTATTTTTATTTTAAAATTTTAGTCTGAAACTGGAGTTGAACCCAGGTCTGTTTTTGGATTCGTATTCAACGTGCAGCCTACCATCCATCGTGCCATCGCCACCCTCAACGCCAATTAATAATAATTACCCACTTTCACTGATTTCTCGACTAATAGGGCAATATAAAAATTGTAATATTTATTGTATGTAATAATATTACTTAGCAATGTAGGTCTTTTTTATAAAATTTTTTTTTGTTTTTTTTCCTGAAGATGCTAACCATAGGTTAGCGAAATATCGAAAAAGTAAATAAATTAAAAAAAAATTTTTTTGATAAAAAAGACCTACATTGCTAAGTAATATTATAACATACAGTAAAAATAGAAGGTCAAATAAAAAGAAGAATTAATTGTAATATTTAAATAGAAGAGTAATGACTGAACCAAAAATTTATAAATCATTTACTTATGTACCTCTTATATCTGAAAGATTTCAGAATTCGAAGATTTATGATAAAGAAAAATGTTTACTAGCACATAAAATGTATAACACATTAGGTAGTTTATTTAGCAGAACAAAAGATATAGTGGATAAATCAGAAATGTCTAACTTAGTTTATAAAATACCGTTGTGGTGCTAATCATAATGATAATTGTAATAATATGTAGGTATTGAAAAAAAATAAACTAAAAATTCGAATTTCTGGACACAAATCTGATCAAATATAGAAAAACATTACAGGAACACCGAAAACAGCATTAACATTACATTGCAAATATAATAATCATTATACAGATTTTGAAAATACAATCATTCAAAATAGAGAAAATCACTAGATAATAGATATATACTCGAGATGTTAGAGATTATAAAGGTACCATATACACAACGAATTAACTATAAAACAATATTATAGACATTTAGTTAATAGATAATAGAACTTTAAATAACTTAACATTGTCAACATTACTTCAAATAATTGTTATTTGAGTTATAATATTTTTAGTATTTTACAGAAATCAAATTTATTAATATTTGGGTTTTTTAATTTTTGATTTGCTGCCTTTTTTTATAAAAATTAATTTGGTTAATTATTATAAAATATTTTCGCTGCAGAAGTTTTACATTGTGAAAACGAAATATAGGAAAAAATTAAATTTAAAACACAAAATAATATAAGATTCCAAGCTATAATTCAACAAGAAAAAGATCGTGAAAATTAGAAGAATATATTATTACATATATGCAATATGAATATATATGAATATTATATTTTAAAAGGCTTCTACTAATGCGACAACAAAAGCATATCCTCAAGAAAAAAGGATTTTTTAAACTGTAGTAAAAAGTTTGTTTGTAGCTGCTGTTGGTTAAAGTAGGAGGTTCAAACCCGACGGCAGTCATCAAATATTTTTCTAATATGCATTGCGGTCTAGAGGAATATTATTTGATTTTGTTATTTTACTTCGCAGATGTTTTATTTACTTAAATACCGACGAAAGACGGAGACTGTTATATAGTCATCTTGCAATTATTTCAGCGGAAAGTGTGAAAATAGCTTCTTCCATCTTTAATCAAGAACTTCCGTCTATAATTGTTCTTAAATATCTACATGTTCTTCTAAAAGGTCTGGATATTTTATATTCGATAAACAAACAAAATGTTAAATAATACATTTTCTCTTTAACTTAAAATAAAATATTCTTTTTTTTATTTATTTAACTCGAGTAAGAATGAATTAGGATTTTTTATATATGTATGTGCATATACTTATTGCATGGTTGAACTATTCTAAATGTATGTGGTGACTAAATGTTTAGAAAAATTATTAGAATGAAGAGAAAAATTACTTGTTATAAGAAATAATTTGTTCAAGGACTATCCGAGACCGCCAATCATTCAACAGGAGTATAGAAGACAAAGTTCCTCCTGTGAACATCAGACAGTGCAGGACATTGGCACAATCGCCTCTTACAGATCATTACATTGCAACTCAAATAAATCCTCTAAGCGTTATAGGTCTGTGCACCGTTAGCATCGCCACCAGTAAAAGCATCCAATCCTTACTGAATCCCAGTAACCCGCAAGTTTATAATAGTTGCGCCTAGGGCTTCTCGCTCTCCCACTATCTTCGATGCCATTTTTTTTAACGAACGGTAAACTGCCTGAGCTATATGAGAAAAATCAATATTTATTTCCTTCATATTTTTAAGCATTTAATTTTTATTTTAAACTTGATTAATTTCTTTAACAATGTGCTTTTAAATGTGAAATATGCAAAGAAAGTACATGAGTTTATGTACCATTTTCCTCAGTTTACAACTTTATTAAATTTATTTCGTTATGAAGTGCAGGAACGAAAGCTAAAGGATGTTTCTGTCTTCTTCTTCTCCTTTATATATTTAACTTCAGTTGCACGTAGTGAAATTTATACTGGTGAAATAAGTTGACTATTTTTATGTAATTTTGAGGTCATTGCATTGTGGCAAGGATATATTTAGATATCCATGTTTATGTGTATATATGTGGGTGTGTAGCTAAATGTGTGTGGGTATAGATTTTTCACAACATTTAACAGCAGTCACTGCTTCAAGTAACTACACCAGCCACCACCATACAACAGTTTTTCAGTGGCTCCATCGAAAAGTGTGTAAAAATAGGCAGTGCATTGCATTTCTTGCCCAATTTGCCCCTTTTCGTATAAAATATTTGTACTTTAATGTTACACTGTACAGCCATTTAATAACACTTTTAAAGAGATCAATCAAATGCAAACTTTTTTAATAAGTAAAGTGAAAAGTGTAATGCCCTTTTGGAGGATCTGAAGCACTATTGGATAAAGCATTATTTTTTGTGGGATTATTAACAGCGACATGATTATGTATTGCGTTACGTATTCTTTTAATACTAGTTTATAAATGGTTACACGCGGAAGATTATTTTGTTTTTCTGGAACATTTTAATGTGCGCTACTTGCGTTTTTATTTAGTAAAGCACAAGCCAACATAAAAAAATCCTACAATAAAATATCATCTTTCAACACACAATTTTTCTTGTTAACCAAGTGCAATGGCACAAATGCAACTGTCCTCCGTTGCATTATTATCTTGTGTGTGCATGCAGCAAAAAACAGTCAGTTGGAACTGTGAGTATGAAATTTAAATGCTGTTGTTATTTCTTTTTTTTTTATTTCTTTTGTTTTCTGCTTAAAATATGAACTTGTTTGTTTTTACCCATAAAGAAAAGAAAATTTTAACTTTTGTGCCAACAATTACTTGACGTTTGATGGCATTTAAATTGTTATTGTTATTATGATGAATATTATTATAAATACGCTTTTAATTACGAAATTAATTATGAATGTCAGCTTTTATATAAGAGAAATTTATATTGAATATTATTTCTCACTCGCCTCAAAATCCGATAAATTACGCGTTAAATTATGAAGAACGAACGAAATTAACGAAATTTTCAAAAATATTTTAATATTTTTGAATAAAGACTTTCGAATAAAATTTTTAAATTACCCCTCCGACTCACTATATCGTTTTGTTGCTTAATTACATTTAAAATAATAACATTATTATAAATTTTAATAACATTTTTTATTAAGCGACCGAATAATAACGTGCGACATCGTGAGCTTAGTCAGTGTATATTTAGGCAAGACCTCAGACTTACATTGTTTTCTTGGATCAGTGCTAAGCCATGCCGTCCTACAGTGACATAATGCGAAAACTGTGTTCAACATCGGCTGAATTCTGTTATGTTCACCATTGAAATATTTTACGACATCATATTGAATGCAAATCGAGTGGATTACTTCTGAAGGTTTTCGTTGTTAAAAAAATACTTTATTCAATATGTTAATATCAACAGCTAACGTTGAAAGAATGAATACAAACAAAATAAAAAACTAGTCTAAAAACTAGAAAGTTAAATAAACAAATGAATAATGTTACTCCGAGTATAAGAAATTTAAAAATGTTATGTATGTAAAGAAATATTTTAACTGAAGTTGATTTAAAAAGATTTATAATAGGAAAATAAAATTTTTTTGATCGATATGAAGATTTTTCAAAAAGAATTTGGCAAAACTTGGTAGTAACGACAGCCACCACAGCCAACACGAATCCGAACCAAAGCCACCGCAAGAACTCCAACCCTTCAGGGTTAATACGAATTACTCACCAGAAGTATGTATATACGATGTACTAAAGCTAAATAAAGAAGAAAATACTAAGAAAAAAAGCTTTGTTCTATGTTCCATACTTTGGGAGTTATATGGTTGCAAAGAGAAATACCAAAATTAATTTTTTTTCAGTTTTACCCACTATAATTAAATATATGGAAAGAGTACGAAACACTTCCTTCTTAGTGGAGCTAAACATGGAAAGAAGAGTCCACAGACCGAATTTCAAATGATGAGTAGGCGGCCACTTTGCTTTTCCCCCCAATTTAAAAAAAAAGTTTTCATATGCAAAATAAATTTTGATAATTGATCCACAAATGGCGAAGTTATTTGATAATTTGGTGGGGAGTAATGTGCGTTATCTCCCCCCTCCGCCCACTAAAATTCCAAAAATTGAGTCACAAATTACGAAGTTAAACTCGTTTAAAAAAGTAGGCGTAAAATTTCGTGTGGTTAAAAAAAGTAGCCTATAATTCATTCATGAGTCCAAGTTAATTGTCGTGAAGATTTGAGGAAGATCGGTCCAGCGCTTTGGTCGCCTATAAGGTACAAACAAACAAACGCTCATTCTGCTTTATATAGATATAGAAAAACTTTATCATACAGCAAATATATAAATACATATATATAAATATCGTAATTCATTCTGACTTGTTTTATATTTAATTTATATTTATATATTAAATAAATTTTGATGTGATCCTCACTAGATCCACCTGTCCTCCAATTGGAAATAAATAAATGCATATATTTACATAAATAGTTTTTAGCTTTATTGACAAAATAAGAAGCGAAAATCTTTTTGTTTAAAATTGCGTTAGTACGAGTAGATATTTCTTCACGGATACGTTACCATTTTTCTAAAATTTTAGAAAAGCTTTAATGACACATAATTTCATGTTTATTTATTTTATTTTATTTTAGTTAGTTTTTTATTTTTATTTCGAAGAAAGAAAAATCTCCTACAAACTAATTTTTGAAATTTATGACTCGTGCTGCTGCTTTTCCATAGAGAAAATTGAGTTTAACTTGTTTCATTTTAACATGGACATTTATACTGCTGCTTGTGTGAATGATACAATATTGCCGTTGACTTGTTTCGAAAGCTTTTACGCTACAAGCTGACACACGCCCACTCACACACACTCGATTATTTAATTTTTTACCAGAACTTTAATATTTATAACTTGTAATTGTGCTGGCTTTGTGTGTTAATTTTAAAATACGTTCTCTGTGTGAGTCACACATATGCGGATAAAAATGTTGGAAATTAAGTTGGAATTTATTGCTGAAGTCGGTTAAGAAGACTTTAGTTAAGCCTGTGGCCACTATAAAAATAAATTTTATATTTTATCTGATATTCATATGAATCGTCCTGGGTTGTCAAGCCCATTGCAGAGCCACTTGGGTTTATTTGCGTTTGCATGGACACAAGCTCCACAATGCTCTGTTCCAATGGGCGCAAGCTTATTTCCGACGATGGACCACCACCAGTGGCTTGAAAATTTCTCTTGTTTACAGCCATTTTTCTTTTTAAATTGGCTTTGTAGTGAGTCCATACCTATGATTAAAAAGAAATAATTTTTGGTAATATAATATAATATATATAAATAATAATAATATAAATTATGAATTACATCTCATACTTACTCTTTGCCATTCTTTTGTACTTTTAATTGGCGGTCCTAAGGCATTCAATTGTTCGGAAAATTTACCCCATTTCTCCTTGTCGATCATTTTGTTGCATCCAAATGGCAGCTTTCCTCGGCCAATGTCTGGATTTATTTTCATAACCTCAACCAGCTTTTTAATTTGTTTTTTATTCGTAATTATGCTGAAAAATATTTATAATTAATTATTTTTTATTCTATTTTAACTGTAAATTTTAACTGTATGTATACTTACACATTTTTCTCCATCTTTCTTTTTGAACACGTTATTTTCATGAAACAACACCTAATGAGCTGTTGTTCGTTTTTGACAGTACTGACAACACATAAATACACATGTTGTAAACTATAATCGCATTTTTCAAAAATACAACACTCAAACTACAACTGTTGAAACCATAATCGGGTCCTTATTTAACTTTATTACGCACACAAAAACGCACGCGTCTTAATAATATAGAAAATTTATATAAACATTAATTAGGTTTTTGTTCATTTTTGTCACTTAAGAAAGTGTTTTTCATTACTTATCTAAACGTTCCGTACCACACGGTGCCATTGTGAAACAGCGTTGTTTTGTAAAACAACCTACAATTTCATAGTGTTACCATACTTTCCTGGTATTTAAATGAGAACAAAAATTTATGACTGAAAAAATTTATTTCTATTTAAATATCACTTAAATCTGAATGGCAATTAGTTAAATGAGTATTTAAGTAAGAAGTCAATAACTTGTCCTAAGTCAGTAGCAAATCAGTACAGTTTTACTATTGTTATTTCCTGTAAATTTCTTTGACCTTTTGGGAAATGCATTTGTTCAAATTTATTTACATGATCTCTTGTAATAAGTATTTTTATTTGAAAATTAAAGGCCCAGTCAAAAATTAGTTACGTCTTCTAAATCGGAATGAAAGAAGAATGGTTTCTGCGTTTTAATCGAGCATGGCGAAAAAAATAATTTTCATTTAATAATTCTTAGAAAATGTTAAATAGAGCCATAAAATAGGCTTTGATCGTTTAATTTATTATTTTTTCTTAATTTATTACCTTCACAAATTTAATTCAATTATTAGTACATAATACCTGCTTAATTTTGTGCACTTTGATCGCATTTCGCAGAGATTGTTACTGAAATTAAATGTTTTTATTAAGCAAGTGGCACCACAAAAATTAAAAAAAAAAAATTATTACTTTTTTTATTACCACAATTTGGAAAATTTCATCGATAATAAAACGTTAGTCATGGTCACAAGAAACAATTTGCTATAGAGTGTCTTAAATAAAAGAAGAAAATATCGGATAGATAAATGAAAATGAATTACTCCATTAACATTGAACAAATACAAATAAAAATTTGATGCAATTATTTTATTTTATACTCCACGGATTAATTTCTTTATTATTCAGACATGTTGTTCTGATTTGATTGTCGCTTAAGTGCATTTAAAAAAGACATCAAGAAAAAGTTTTGCATATTATTTCATAGCGAATTGAATTTGCTTTCATTCTGTACATGTCAATAATAATTACACTTGTATTTATAATTATAACACTATACATTCATAATTTTCTAGGTTAAAAGCCTTCTTCTATTGCTCGAAAATACGTCGACATCATGCTGAGTATTTTTGAAAAGAAGAAAAATTCATTTCCTGAATTCTCATATTGATTACTTTGAGCTTCTGTTGGCATATAACTGTTTGGAGGTAAAAAAATATTTTAAATAAATGCATTGGTACTCACATTTCATCTTTTATTTGATATAATTTATTATTCATATTTGAGGTAATCCCCTAATTTCCATTTTATACGATATTTTACAAAATTAACCATAGACCGCATATTAAATTTTTGTTTATTTTTAGTGTTAAGATTGAATTTTGTATTTGAGTGTGATCGGAAACTATAGTAATATTTTATGGAAAACATTTTCGTAGAATATTTCTACTAATTACATTACTATTTTAAAAATGATTTTTTCAATTTTTTTAAAAAGTGACACAAAAGGGACCAAAAGATGTAGAGGGTTAATATATAGTAACAAAATGTTCCTTGTAATGTTGTGAGTAAACAGAAGAACTATTTGTAACGTGGTTTTGTCGTCGGCTGCGGTAGTTCAGCGATGTCTATGGTTAACTTACGGATCCAGAAACTTTAAGTGATAACACTATTATTTACGCTCTATAGAGGTTTAATTAAATATTTCTTTATTTGCAAGTTTAATAAAATTCTATACAAAATTATATATACGTTGATGATCAGCAGTTCGGGGAGTTCTCCGCGATATTGTCGCTACTTATACAACTCGCAGAATAGTATCGAGGGTTTTCGGGAACAATCGGTGAGTACTCGGTAATTGGTGCACAGTACCAGCGGTCCTCGCAGATGCTCTGGTTTATACTATTAACTATACGTTTATTAACTATTGCGGCGAACGGCCTTCGTGTATACTGGTTATGGTATTGGTGACAGGGGCATACTTATATTAACGACTAAGTATTTACAATGGGTGATTAGGGCTAGAGCGTTATTACTACTGTTCTACGGTCACTACTTTGATATGTAAACAGTCAGCCGAAGCCGCTGTAAGAAACAGTTAGCCGAAACCGCTGTGTAAAATTAATTTATCGGGCTCAATATCACCCAGGCAGATCCCCGTTATTGCAGCAGGTTTTTAAGAACGGACGTTCGAGTACGTGGAAACCAATCCACTCTTGAAACTTTCACAGACCCACTGTAAGTACTGATGGCATATTCTGTGGCCAAAAACGTAAGTATCGCACGATTTTCAATGTCGGTTTACTCTACAAGGATGAAACTTTAAATCGGCCGTAAAATGAGCTCCACATGTAAAGTTTGAAAACGTCAATATACGTATATCTCTTTTAATTCCCTCTATCAGTTGGCAGAATATTGTTATCTTAACAATTAATTACAATAATATCAATTACACATAATGTACAATACTTTAGACAATCTTATTCACCATAATTTAAAATAAATAAGTATATGTATGATTTAATTATAATTTTAATATGAATTTATTATTACAGTGAAGTACGTTATAGGCGAAGTTCATTATAACCGGAGTAATACTGGTAGTCTTTAAAATATATTTTTCAATATTTTCTTAATTTTTTAAAATTGTTGTAAATGTTGACTTTGGATTTTCTTATATTTCAAATTTTTTCTTAAGTTTTGTTTTTAAATTCAAAAAATTTTTTTTATTAACATATTTACCATCGAAGCTTTTGAAAATCCTTAAAAGTATATTTTAAGAGGAATGTATATATATCCAGGGGAATAAAGTGAATGTGTTTACGATGAATTGATATTTTCATGACTTCTTAAACAGTTCTTTATCTGTATTAATTTTTAATGCTATCTTAAATGTTTATAAGATTATCACTTTTGAATTCATGAAAAGCGCATTCAAGTCTGCCGATTAATTCATAATTACAACTGCGCAGTTTTATATTAAATTTTTTACTTTGCGTTGTATTCATCACGAGCTGTTTTGTTTTGTTAAATAAAATACGTGCTCCCCTATGCTAAAATCATGCATTCTTCAACTGTATTGAACCAGTTCATTTGCAATAGAAGCCGCGCATTAACTATTTCTTTTTCGTTTTCTTTTTTTGCTGGGTATTTACGTATAGGTTATTTATACTTTAAAAAATCTTAAAGTCATCAATGGAGTAGTAAAAATTTGGATAAATTTTCTACCTTCAAATATAATTTTTTAGTTCATTCTGACAATACCAATACAGTTTTCCTTTTATTATTTACTTGCTATTGCTTCAGTATTTTATTCGTTCTGTATTTTAGACGACCTTCATCACTTCACCACTTGATAAATTATTACACTTTGAGAACGCTCACTTTAAATTTGAAGACGTTTCAATCTCTTATAGTCTTATCTATAGAAATTATTTTTGATTTCTAAAATTTTATAATGCAAAAATATTTTTATAAATTTGACAGATAATTATTAACATAATTAGGTGTGGGTACATGCTTCCAAATGTGAATGTCTCCAAAATATTATTATCAGGTAATTATTTTGTGTTAGATAAAAATTAGTTTATCTTTATTAAAATTAGATTGTCATTGAGCGTGTTGATGAATGATTTGAAATGATTGTCGCGCAATTATTTGTGGTCTCTTGTAATTTACTTAAGGCCGTTTCACACTATAATACTTTGTATTAAGATATGTTATAGTAAGTATTACGTGGAAGTGTGATAGTGTGAATGCGATGTGTTATGAAAATTATAAAATGAAAAATCTTATCGTTTAGAAAAATTTCTATAAAATATGAACTCTTATAGGATGTCAAATGTATTACCATATTATTTATCTATTTTATAACACATTGCATTCACACTATCACATTTGTACGTAATACTTAAATTTTTGACATTTCTTAATATTAAGTATTATAGTGTGAAACGGCCTTTTCTAATACAGAAATATTTATATACATACTTTTTATATTTTTATAGTGATCCTATTATGGGTTAAAACCATCTACATATAGCATAACAAAAATATTTTGAAATTTATAATACCAACCCATTATTGATATATTTTTTTATATAAAAATACATACAAAAATATCAACAAAATTTATTTCTGGAAAAAATTTACATTTTGCAAGGGGACTTATTTGGACTTAACAGACGAGAAGTTGTAAGTAAATTTTGTATTTTTAAAATGTTAGATAGGGCTTATTTCATTTCCTTTGACGATATATAACTAATGCTATAGTAATCTTAAAAAACTTTAAAAATGAGTACAAGAGCAGCTTAATTTCTTGGGTTCAACCCCAGTTTCAGTTTAAATAATAAAAACATCTCGCATTTCTTCTGATGTGCATTAGCGTGTCATTGTGTAAGTTTTTGTCGGAAGGTTTCAGTGGCGAAGGCATAGTCACTGATCACTGAATAGTCACGGCTTCAGCTATAACCAATCCACAGGCACATTAGAACGAAAGAATTGAAATAAGTACATATGTGCAATAAAAAAAAGTAAACTCCTGGATTGTTATGTTTTTGTTTATAGATTTTTGGTTTTTTGTGTTTGGTATTCAACATAAATTCTCGTTTGATTAGTTGAATTTTGAACATTAGAATGTTGAATTTGTAGTCACAAATTAGGAAAAATCCACTGATGAGGTATGTAAGCATTAGCGAAATAGTACTATGGATATGCTTTGCTCCTCAATTTTTGAGTTTGCTTATATAAAAAATACTTTATGAGAATATCATAAAGTATGTAATAATACATTTCATACATATATATATTTTTTTTCGGGAAAAAACTCAATTTTGAAATTAGAATCATATATACAAAATTAAAATCTTAATTATTTTGCTACTCTTGATCTTATTTTTTTTTTATTTTTTTATTTTGTTAATTTTGTTTGGAAATTTGTTGCATAAATCTTTAGCAAATCCGAAATATATTTTATGAATACTGAAGAAAATGTTTAAAATTTTGTTTAATTATTAATTAAATAGAAAAACTTTATAAGACTCAAATGCTTCTGATTGTTTTCATTATTCATATTTGTTTACAAATACACACTTTTTAATCATGTCAACATAATCACAATCTTAATCTGTTTGATGTTAACATACGGTTAAGGGTTAATGCCAGATTTTTAAAAAGTTTAGAGTGTTTCGTAGGTGACTATTAACCCTGAATAACCTAATGGTTCCTTGAGGAACCAACTAACAACTTTTCAAAATTCGTTTAACGATTTCTTTGCATTTTCTTGCTATGCCTAATACAACTAATACAACTGCTACGGTTTACGTTGATCGGAATTTAAAAACATCATCGTTTAAAGTTTGTGTGTTCAGTAGAGTTGGACCCAGCAAAAAGAAATTTGTGTACCTTTGCTTTTATATAGTAATTTTATTCGTGTTAAAAATACGTTGAAAGTGTGGAGAAAAAAGAATTGCCTTTATTATTATAGTGTATTGAAACATTTGTGAGTATTTATAAGTTAATATTGCTTGGTTTTTTGTAATTTTTTCATATATTGGTGGATGATTCTTCGGGGAATCACCACGCGTTGGTAGTTAATGTTACTTGCATATGAAATTACATAGCAACGTTACATTTTTTTCTACTCCTGTTTGTAATGTTTTAGAACATATACAATGAAAAAACTCTCGGTAACGCCTAGTTTTCGAGTTATGGACCTACGAAAATTTCATATAAAAAGGCGAATCTCTACTGCATTTTGGAACGCAAATGGCCAATATTGGTATCAGTTGAACGGTTTTAAAGATATCTCGCTCTGTATATGTATATTCCTTAAAAATTCTTAACTTATTAAGGACCGGCGATAAATTTATGAAATTAAATTTTTTTTTAAATTTTAAGTTTTTGTAATCGAAGCCAGTGTTTGTTATACCATGGAGGAGAAAATCGTTGCGGCCGGCCGAAGGCCTGTCATGCAGAGAAGTTCTTGTTAGCGAAGCCCGCGTTTGTTTTACCGTGGGGAAAAATCCATGCAGAGAAGCTTTTGTTAGCAAAGTTGGTGTGTGTTATACCATGGAGGAGAAAAGGCTTGCAAAAAAGCTTTGGTTAACGAAGCCGGCGTTTGTTATACCATAGAGGAGAAAATCGTTTCACAATTATAATATAATATATCCACAAACATACACACAGAGGATTAGTACACACTAAGGAAATTTATTTTTATAAATAATTTATGAATTTATTAACATTTTTATTAAGTTCTCAAATATCTTTTCAACAGCTTCAACATGATGCCCATATTGCCCGTATTCGATGGAAAATACACCCTTTATTCACAAATCTATAATGGAACTTCGGAGGACCGGAAACTAAAGGTTTCCGCTCCTTTTTTATTTTATTTTTTTCTTTTTATTTTTTAAGATTCTATAGAGTGGCATATTTTTTTTTGGATCCGGGTGGAGGCCCTAAATTTTATTGGTTCCTTTTTTAGTTCTGTCAGGCAAACATAACATACAGATATTTAGACAAAACCATAGAACAAAACTTGTTTAGAATGCTAAAAGAAATATGCTCAGCTCAAAAGAATATATCAGGATATTAAGGGTTAATAAATATATATTTTTTTTTTTTTTTTAGTGGAGCTATCAGTAAGTGATATTGACACTGAAAATAAAAACAAGAACAACGACAACCAGTGATGAAGAGAAACAGTACGCTGTTTCAACTGTTTCGGCAGGTTAATTAGAAAAAATTTTGAGTGAAGAAATGTATTTGCATTACAGGCGGTTGATAATAAAGAACTGTGGCGCTAAAACAGTCAGTACAAAAAAAGATAAAACGATTCAAATAAACAAACAGTGAACAAATTTTAGAGCTACAAGTGTGTGAAACAATATTTCTCTAAAAAGCTATTGGAAAAATCGAAAAAGTACACGTTCTATAGTATAGAATCTATACAAATAAAAAAATGTTATTAAAACTTAATAACTAGAATTAATTATATTCCATATATCAATATAATAATTAAATATTGATAAAAAATGTCTTCTTTTCCAAGAAATCATGTGAGTTTGTTTTACTTAAAAATTTTTATACAATTAAAAGAAGTGCACGTTTAGCTTACAAATTCCTCTTTAATTATGTGGCATATTTGTGTTATTAATTATTGATTATTATTCCTTATCAATTTTTTGCTATTATTTTGTGATAAAAAAAAACAAACATGTTAAACTGTAAAATGAAACCAAAACAAATAGAAGAAAACTCATGCTTTTTAAGCTGTCGATATTTTTAATTTGGGGTGGCCAGCCTGTTTGCTTATTCGCTGAAAAACAATTTTAAAAAATTGATTTTAGTGTTTTTATTGTTCTTTTCAATATAAATGGCTGAACGAGTATTCTCACTCGTCTTCTATGAACAGATAGTTAAATGCGGTAGTTAAGTATCGCATAGTGGAATGAAATTTAAAAAAAAACAATAAAAAGAGAAGAATTAATAAGTTGTTTTAAAATTTAATATAACGACATACTTCGGTGTATATAGTATATATAATTGTTTTTTTGTTTGGAACTTGTTAAAAATAAATCATGAAAACTATTGAATCTACTATACTGTTCAGGAAAGTTGACGTTAAATTTTTTATATATACATACATTATACATATACTTTTCTTTACTGAAATTTGGAATTTTATTTATTGCTAAAAAAGAATATGCAACTAATTTTTGGAAACTTATTGATCAATTAGTAAAATTTAATAAAATGATTTCTTTTGAAAAGTACAATAAAATTCCTGCACAGAATACTATATAAAAATTTAAAAAAATTTTACCTTTCCACTGGTACTGGCCGAATGTGCTAACAAAAAATCATGTTTTTATTTTTCATCTGTTTTTCTCTTCTACCATAAAATAAGTTCTTCTAAATATCTGATATATGTAAATTGTTAGATATGCCAGACATGCATGTAATCTTGAGAAGTGGTTATTTTAGAAATGAATAATTTTGTTTATAGATTTTTTACATATTTTAAAATTCCTGAAGTGACCTTTATAACATATTTACTTATATATGTATATATATCTACACATCCTTAAAATATTTGCAATAGTATACATAGCGCAAAAAATGACAACAAAAATGGTAGTGGGAGTATGAGCTGTAGCACAGAAAAATCTGATAAAATTTTTGACTGGACCCTAAATACAATTTTTTTGAATAAGTATTAACCAAGCCTACTATGGATTAAATTTTTAATATCAAAATTTCATATACATATACATTCAAACATAAATCATTAGTTCTTAATCCTTTTTCGCATATATCAGAGCTTTTATTTTATTCTACTCCACTGTAAAGTGTATACAAATAAATTTGTTCTTACACTCATTAAATATAATTTATACATTACGTTACATCTAAATAAACTTATTAAGCTGAACAAATAAAATAATAAAACCAAATAATTGTCAATTATAAATAACGCCAAGTCTTCATTGCCAATATGAACTTAGAAAAACGTTTCTATTGTTCCTATTGCTCTCTCATTTGAAATTATTTATAAATACTATTATATAAATTTAACAAGTAAAATAAAAAAATAAATAATTGTCTGAAATCCGTCTGCATTTTTCATTTAATTAAAATTTTTAACTACTCACATCATACAAGAAATAAAATCAGAAAAAATCTATAAGTCAGCAAACTTTTCAAGGTACTATTAACTGGCGTATCTATAAATACATTGTAACTTCGATATAATAAACTTCGTTATAACAAAAAACAGAGTATTAGGAATTTTTACTGAGTACCCTGAAAACGCCATTTTATTGCATACTTATACCCATTAAAATGCTTTATAACTACAACTATGATCCAATTATTAGGTTTGTGCTGCTCTACAATAATTCAGCAATATCACCCGTTAGCAAATTGCCAAAACTATTTGCCTACAAAATAAAGAGAAATGTGTTTTATTTAAGTTTTTTATAAAAAAAAATAAAAATAATTTGTAAAAAGCAAATTCTACAATTTTATTATCCATTTATTTCGATATTTGTATATCATACTAGCGGACCCGGCGAACTTCGCCTCGCCCCAATTTTAAACCTTCTGACAAACTTTAGAGTAATAATACAACACAAATATTTAAATTTTCAATGTGATTTATTTGAATGGAATAAGTAGAGAGCGATTTGATGAACAATGTTTTCATACAAAAAATCAATTTTCGATTTTTCCAATTTTCCGACTTTTCCGGAGGGATTTTCCAAAATTTTACAGAAATCGGCCCAGCCGTTCTCTTTTTATGAATTACTATACATTTTTTACACCATTTTTATATATATAGATAATCCACACAAAAATTCAACTAATCAATTTTGAACATAAGAATCTGAAGTTTGTAATCAAAAATTAGGAAGAATCTACTGATGAGCTACGTAAGCATTAGTAAGAATATCATAAAGTATGTAATAATACATTTCTTATATTTTTTCGGGAAAAAGCATAGAATCATAGATATTAGAATTATATAGATATATAAATATATGCCCAATGAAAATTCTTTTAATATACTCTTATGTATATAAAGAAATCTTTTTTCGTCACAAAAAATTAATAAATTAAAAGCAAAATAAAAATTAAAACAAAATTATACATATGAAAACAAAAAAACAATTTTTGACAAGTGCATAATTTCTGACGTTAAAAACACTGTTCAGTCACCAGTGACTATGCCTTCGCCACTGAAACCTTCCAACAACAACTGAGACACAAAGGCACACTAAAGCACATCAGAAAAAATGTGGGTCACTGAACAATAACGGCTTCAGCTGATAGCAATCCACAATCACATCAGAACGCCCTCCTTTGTCGGTATTGTGTAGCACCGGCGAAGTAAAATAATAATTAAATGGGTTTCAAACCGAAGCTTCAGCCTGGTACGAGTATAAAAAAAAAAGAGAACGTGGGAAAGCAGAGCTGCAAAATAATTAAATAAATTTCACTTCCTGTCGTTTCTCCTACTATCCCTTTACTATAGTTCCAGCACAATGCTTCACATGTGTAGGAGTCATCTCCTGAGTGCTGGTCCTAGATAAAAAAAAAAAAAAATTGTTCCGTTTCATATCGAATAAAGGGGACGCCACTATACATATTAAATATATATATTTTTTTTTCTCTTGAACCGGCACTAAAGGGATGACCTCTACACATGCGATGCATTGTGCTGGAACTAGAAAATTATGTTAAGGGAAGGAGGATAGAGAGAATAGTGTTTATTGACATTTGATTTAAATTTTTGCACGTCAAAAGTGACAGGAAAGACCTCTGCGGGTAGTCCATTCCACATACGTGCCGTTCGGCCAAAAAACGAATTTTCTCTGTACTCTGCTTAGTGCGAGTCGCCGCGAAATAGATCTCAAATGGATGCGCTCTTAATGATGATCGCGTCGTACGCGCGATTGACCGGATTTCGGGAACAAGTTCCCTGATTTCATTAGAATACATCCCATTATAGTAACGATAGAACAACGAAACGCACCCCACGTTGCGACGATGCTCAAGAGAGTCAATAGAGTTGGCTACCCTACCGTCTCCTATGAGTTTCTTCGCCCTTTACTGTACATGGTCGAGTAACCTCAAAACAGTCTTTGAAGAACCGGCCCATACATGAGAGTTGCATTTTCCATTTTCGGTCGGATGTAGGCGATATAAATAATAAGGAGATCAGATGGGGTGAGGTATGTCTTACACCGTCTTAAACAGCCGAGGCACTTGAATGCTTCCGTTGAGACCTGAGAAATGTGCTCAGTCCATCGGACACACTGGATTTTCATGCCAAGAACATCAAGAGCTTCTGATTCCTCAATGTTTATGCCGCCCATAATTACAGTTGAGGCAGCGTGATCGTGTATAGGGCGATGGATAAGCATGCATCATTGGGTCTTTTGGGCGTTGAAATCGATTCTGTTCGCGTGACCCCATTCCGATATTCTCCTGAGGTCACCTGTTAGCTAATCATTCATATTCTGCCACGTTGCCGCGATTCATGTCGGCCTACGATCAAATGAATATGAATGGCAGATACTGCTGTCATCCGCAAAAGAGTGTAAAGGGTTAGAAGTTCGACATAGAAGGTCATTAAGAAAGACAAGAAATAGGATAGGAGAAAGAATGGATACCAGTATGCTAGCCTAGGTTTTAGAAAGCAACAATACATTATATGTATTTTCTAAAAGCTTAATTGCAGTCATTTACTGGTAAAGCTTCAGTTTATGTTTTAAACGTTTGTCGGTCAACAAGTTTAAATAGTGCGTAATGAAATACAATAATCATATATGTATATATTTTTAGGGAATGATTTAAATGCATATGTTAAGCGTATATTATTATTTTTCTTTTTTGGTCTGCAAAGTTTTTGACATGACTATTTGTGACCATTGGTCACTCACGCCCTTCCCATTTATAATTTCTTACACAAGTTACGCAAATACAATAACCTACCTGCAAATAATTTTAATACCCTTTTCAATTCGTAATATTCTAATCAATTTCTTTGTTCATAATAAACTAGTTATTAATAAAATAAATAAATGAAATTATTTTTAAAACACTACACTCTGCGCAAAAGAAAATTTATTATTGTGTGCTTGATAATAATTTTATGAATTATTACTTATTTTTTTTTTTTGTTTTATTAATCTTATCAATAAACGTTTTAATATTTTTTTTAATTAAAGAAATTATATGTTGTATCTTTTGAAAGGAAAAAGAAAAAAACTTGATTTAAAGTTATACATATATACGCTGATACATACGCATTATTTATCAGCTCACTGTTTGCGGTATTTTATCGTCATCATAAATATTTGTATCATTTAGCACCTGTTTAAATTTAACTATATAATTTGCCCATTCTGAAGCTGTAATTACGTAGCATAGACTTTGGTAAACAGTAAACTTTCCAAAACGTTAACACACGAAATAGTGTTGTTATTTCACAAGTGTAATTTAAATTTTTTAATAATAAAATTCAAATACAAAAAAATTTTTACTGCAACTCTATTTAACGAACATATTTAGTAATAAATTTCATCAGTCGTGTAGTGAAACAGACCAGAGTCTCTGCTTCGAATAGAAATTGGGAAGTTTTTTCTGGTAGACTATCATGCTACTCACTAAAATTGAATGTGCGCATATACTGTAAAATAGATCCATCCTCCGTTCCCCTTACCATCAGATCATAAGGAATACGTTGTATAAGACAGGTGTTCATATTAGTGTTGCCAGAAGGTCGATAAAATCCCAAGATGTAGGATTCTTTGATACTAATGGTGTTTTCTTTTTGACAAAAAAATGCGTATTTTTTTTAAACGTGCAGTTTGGTGTTTGTTTTTTAAAAATGTGTTTCCCTCAAAAGGGGGTTGTATGTTTTATTCAACAAAATGACACGCATATGTTGAAATAAAACATACCCCAAATAAATCTAGAGTCTTGAGAATGCCATGTCAAAAATGTGTTGTTTGTTTATTCATAGAGCTACCAAATAGAGCGAATAGGGCTACGAGACAAAGTTTAAAATCGCTTGACATCGGTTGAGTGAAATAGTCGAGTTATAAAATATTTTTTTATGGAATAAACGTAAGAAAATATTATATTGTTCCTGCTGGTTTGTCAGTGATATAAAAAATAAGTGGATTCGGTAGTAGAAAATTGCTCCCAAAAGAAGAGTTAAATTTTTCGATAAATTATCAATCTGGTTCTTTGTTTTTTTTTTATAGATATGTTTACGAAAAAAGAAACTGAAGAAGTTTGTGAACATTTTAAAAGAAAAACATGGCTTTTGCCGCAATCTTATCTGGTGTCCCACTTTTTCATAAATAGTGTTTCCTTCTCCTCCAATAATAAAGAGAATTACAGGCTGGTAATATATTATATAAAAGTCATCACCCGATGTTCTTTTGCTGTAATTTTTTTTTTAATGGCAAACTTTGGTTCCGCCTGGATGGCCTTAAAATCTAGCGGCAGCCACTTGGCCGGTATCATAAGCTGAACCAAAGTTTTTCATGAAAATAAAAAATTACGACAAAAAAGTAACGGATGATTACTTGTGGACCGAATGATTTCTTTTGGGCCACCTTGTATATGAACATTTCAGCAAGGTGTACTTTTTTGTGGAAGAAAAGAAATCACCATAATATAGGAACATTGTATTGCCCTAAAACCGCTTACTAAAATATTTTAAATATGTATGTGATAGAGATTATCTTAAATCTGCTGAATACGTTTCAAACTATATTAGCAAAGTGAATGCTTTTTTTCTGGCAAAAAATAAAATAATGAGCTACAGTCAGAATCAAATAAAAATTATTTAAATTGTATTGAAATAGTCGGAATTGAAAGTAAATTGTTCAGTTATATCACCACATACTTTGTTGGCCATAAAGAAAAAATTGCACATTCACAAACGTCAATAATGAGACGTCAGCATCTGACTTGGTCATGTTACAGATAGTTTTCCATCGTTGTGTTGCCAGTATGAGGAGAAAGTGTACTGGTGATTATTTTCAGTATGAAGATAGTATTTTATGTGAGCTTTATTTCTGGTGAGGTTATTGAGCATCAACGAAATAAAAAAAAAAATATAAAAAGTTTAATTTTTCTTTTTATTTGACCTTCTATTTTTACCGTATGTAATAATATTGCTTAGCACTGTAGGTCTTTTTTTGAAAAGTTTTTTAAATTATTTATTTTTCGATATTTCGCTCACCCTTGGTTAGTATCTTCAGGAAAATTAAATTTTTTTCGAATAAAATTATTTTTATTATTTAAATTAATTAAATTAATTTATTTAGTTAAATTAAATTATTTAAAAATCGTTTATTTATTAATATCATATTGGTTATCGAGGATTTTAATCAATCTGTTACTACACAAATTATTTTTTATTAAACTTGTATACTTAAGTTGTTGTTGTTGGCCTTTTTAATTGCAGGGTGAATATATCTGGGTAAAGCCTCAGGCTCACCACATAAATGATGTCGAATTTGCAGTACCTTTTGGTGCTTGTATTGTACGCACAGATAAAACACGCACTTTGATATGTGACGATGACAATGAACAATATTGGATTAATAACGTTGACATTGTCAAATCAATGCACTTAACGTCACAAACTGGTGTAGATGACATGATAACGCTGGGCGATTTGCAAGAGTATACTATTTTAAGGAATTTGGAGATAAGATATTATCATAAAATTATTTATGTGAGTATAATAAAATTCAAGTTAATAATAAAAAATAACTCTTCCTGTAGCAAATAAAAATACTAATTTTGGATACAGTTTTTAGTTATTTTGCACTTATTTAGAAATTAACAAATTTTGTAGATCAATAATGCAACCATTAGTTTAAAATTCGCTCTTTACTAGTCTAATGTTTGTAACGGATTAGTATTCAGAAAGAGAAGAATATGAGACACAGGTGGTGTCAAATAAAGGAACAAATAAAGTTCAGAAACTCCGCAGTTGTATGTTTTTTGTTAATTTGTTAGACAGCAACTCTGTCTCCGACTCTAGTGTTTTGTCGATGCATTCATGTTTTAAATATAGGAGATTCATTCTATTTTACTGCGCCGATGTTTTATTGCTCTAATAACGAAGACGAACAGCGGCAGTGACCATAGAGACATCATAAAAATGTTTGACTGGACAGGGGCTAGAACCTAAAATTTTTTATCTGCTTAGTCTATTCTATAAATTGTCACGCAAAACGGCAACGCAAATTATAGTATTCAAGAAGAATGATTACGTCTTTTCAATGATTTATCGCTCGATGAAATATTTGTTCCTTAGCTACGGTTACCAAGTCTCTTTCGTATGTAAAATTTATAGTTTTTTTTTAAAGTTGGCGACATTGAAATTAATTTATTCCAAGAGTTCTCAAAAAAAAATGTATCAAGTTTATTGTTGCAAAGCAAAGAAAAACCCAAACAAAGTAGCAGCGAAAAAACTAGTCGGAAATTATTAAATAATTTAATGCAACTGCTGGCAAACAATTTCAATACAAAAATAATTAATTGTGTTTGCCACTAGAACGTCCGCGGCCATCACCCATGTGTTAGGAGTTTGTACATGTGAAGCCCAATTAAAAATACGAACTTAAGTAATATTTCAAGTGTTGCCCAAGAAGACTTTTAAAAATTTGTTTTCTATTTGATACAAAATTTTTAAGGAAGAAACGCACAGCAATTTAATTTTTTTTCAAAAATCGTTAAATAATTAATAAAAGCAAGTTGTTTTAATAACTACATTGGTAAAAAAATTGGCACACGCATATACTTTTAGAAGCAAGTCAGGGGAGGGTGTTATCGAAAAACTGAAGACGTTATATGTAGATCGAATTTATTCAATGTTTAGCTCAACCTGCATATATGTAGCAAAGTGGCAGTTTCTAATTAGAAAAATATTCGAACGAAATACAGAAACAGACATTTGAAAAGTCTCGTCAGCATCAAATGTTGCCCTTGTAAAATTGAACTAGTAGTAAATTATCCAATTGACATAACTTAAATGAATAAATAAATCCATTATGTATTTTGTACATATTTACATAAGTATATTTTTAATGCACCGTAACAAAACTTTATTTTTCAATAACAATGTTAAATGTTAAATACACATGTATTTATACAATATGTATATTATTTATCATTTATTAATATGTTTTCATTTATTATATTTTACACAGATTTTTTTTCTAATAAAATTTTTTTTTTCAGTTAGTTCAGATAAAGTAACAATATGTATGTAAGTATATCTGTTATCAAAATTAGAGATGATAGTAATTTTTATGTGGTTCGAACTTGGTTCACAATGCTTCGCTCTAAAAAATTTTGTATGGCGGAGCAAGTAGTTTCAATCATGGTTGCGGTACGAACCACGAATAAGAGAGCGGACCATGTATAAGTATATACGTTTTATGACGTCAGAGTTCGCACATGCGCAGAAAGTAAAGTACATAAAATGCGTTACTTAGCGCGAGTTGTTATTATTACTCTTTGGTCTTAAGACTTACTTATTATAAGTTTTTCTTTTCCATTAAGACTTTAACACAATTCTGTTTTATTGTTTTAAATGCTTGCCTAGCAAAATCGATCATAAATAATTTTTTATATCGGTTTTCATTTAAATATTTCTCTGAATCTGGCTGAATCAGTCTGCACGTTGACTACAAAACCAAAACAGACCTGGGTTCAACGCCAGTTTCAGACTAAAATTATAAAAAAAACACTCATTTTCTGATGTGCATTAGTGTGCTTTTGTGTGCCACTTGTTGTCGGAAGGTTTTAGTGGCGAAGGCATAGTCACTGGTCACTGAACAATACCGGCTTCAGCTGCTAGCAATCCACTATCACATCAGAACGCCCTCCTTCGTCGGTATTGTATAGCACCGGCGAAGTAAAATAATAATAGAATAATAGGCAACACCACTCGACGCAGAATACGACGGTCTCGGTAAGTGCGAAGGCATTTTCAACCCTACCTCACACGCCCAAAAAAAAAAAAACAAAAAAAAAAAATAGTTCGCATGTGTAGGAGTCATCTCCTGAGTGCTGGTCCCTGAAAAAAAAAGTATTAGAGATGTTTCCTGTGTCTGTGACAGTGAAATTACATATGTAACTCGCGAGCTGTAGGCAGTTTCCAAAAAAAATTTCAAATATTGTAGTATTTTACAATAGAACAAGTTACACATGAAATATTTTGCGGCTTCATCTTATGCGACTTTATCATCTGAGCATCAAATGAAAAGATTGGTGATAATGATTCGAAAAACGAAATGATGTCACTATAGCGGACGTAATGGCGGACCAAATATATATAAAACCATAATATAAATTTTTTTCTCTACATTGAAGTACACTTATTTCCATTATAGCTATTTTGTAAGGACATGGCCACGTCCACTTCTCTGGATTTAGAATAATAAATAAATATGTCCATTCGAAATTTCTAAATAATAATAATCAATGGGCGATTATGCACACCACTTATATGCATTTCATTAGAATATCTATTGCACGTTTGTTCCTCTGTCATACTTAGCTTCTGGCCGTAATATTCTAATAATTTTGTCAACCAAAAAAACATTTTCCGATTAAGCCATAAATAGAGATACATATATGATTTTTTGCTCTTTCAGACTTATACTGGTTCAATGCTGGTGGCCATTAATCCCTATCAGATTTTACCCATTTACACAAATAAAGAAATCACCAAATATCGTGGCAAGAAAATCAACGATCTGCCCCCCCATATATTCGCCATCAGTGATAATGCATTTCAAGAAATGAACCGCGACAAGGCCGATCAGTGTATAGTGATAAGCGGCGAATCTGGAGCCGGTAAAACAGAAAGTACCAAATTAATACTACAATATCTAGCGGCCATTAGCGGTAAACATTCATGGATCGAACAACAAATTATTGAGGCAAATCCCATTATGGAAGCATTTGGAAACGCGAAAACCGTACGCAATGACAATTCCTCACGTTTTGGTAAATATATTGATATACGTTTCACGGAGGCAGGCTATATACAGGGTGCCAAGATAGAACAGTATTTATTGGAGAAATCTCGTATAGTCTCACAAAGTAAAGATGAGCGTAATTATCATATATTCTATTGCATGTTAGCCGGTCTCTCGGCAGAGGAAAGAGTAAAACTACAACTCACGGAAATATCTCCCGATAAGTACAATTATTTGGGTCGAGGATCCTGCAACAGCCTTAAAGAAAAAAATGATTTAAAAGATTTCGCCGAAATACGTTCCGCCATGCAAGTCTTGTCGTTTAAGCCGGAAGAAGTCTGGAATATATTTACTTTGTTGGCTGCTATTTTACATTTAGGAAATTTAAATTTCAGGCACATAGAGATTCAGAACATGGAAGCTTCTGAGGTAAATGATGTGATAAATGTCAGTAGAATATGCTCATTGATGGATGTGACAACAGAGGATTTGTGTACAGCTTTGGTGCAGAAAACCATCTTGGTGCACGGTGAGCATGTTGTGACAGCACTTTCCAAAGAGTCAGCACTCGAGGGCAGAGATGCTTTCGTCAAGTCTCTGTATGGCGGCATTTTCATACGAATTGTAGAGCGTATTAATGAAACAATAGACAAGAAGGCCGGCAAATACATGAACGCAATTGGTGTCTTGGACATTTTTGGTTTTGAAAATTTCACCGAGAACAGTTTTGAACAATTGTGCATTAATTATGCCAATGAAAACTTGCAACAGTTTTTTGTAAAACATATTTTTAAGGTACATAAGTGTGAAGAATTAATTTATATAATTATCAAATTAAATAATATAAAATTTTTACCTTACTGCTAGATGGAGCAGCAGGAGTATCAAGAGGAAAACATCAATTGGCAACATATTGGATATCAAGATAACCAGGTAACACTCGATCTAATTGGCATGAAATCGGTCAATATAATGTCCCTCATCGATGAAGAATCAAAATTTCCAAAAGGTACCGATCATACGCTGCTTGAAAAATTGCATACCCAACATGGGAATCGTTCGATTTATGTCAAACCAAAATCAACCCAAAATTCTTCGTTTGGTATACGTCACTATGCTGGCGTAGTGATGTACAATCCTTTGGGTTTCTTGGAGAAAAATAGAGATTCGTTTAGCATGGACTTGGGCGATATGATACAAAATTCTAAGAATAAATTCGTTAAAGAAATATTCCCACAAATAACCAACCATGACACGATGAGGAAACAATTAACGTTGTCGGTGAAATTTCGTAATTCTTTGGACTTGTTAATGAGAACACTGTCAGCTACTCATCCTTTTTTCATACGATGCATTAAACCAAATGAGAACAAGCGGGCAAAAGTGAGTATAAAAAACGTTATCAGGTAATTTTTAATTTTTTTTGTGCATTTTGCAAATAATTGGTGTTTTTGTTATGAATTTACCAGCCCCCTTTTAAGTGTGTCACATTTTAATTTTTTCTTTTTTTGAGATGGCTACTGAAGTGCATATCGACAGTGTATGAAATGCAAACTTTGCTACATTATTTTTGGATAGTGTAGTAGTAGGCCATATTCACATATTAGTGAAATATATTAGTAAACTAATTGCGGGTCACCATCAAGGGTATGAGATGGAAAGTATAGCCGGAAAATTGAAAGAAGTCCGAAAATATTGTTAAGGAAAGTCTCACCAACCTAATATTCCACAAAGCAGAATATGAATAATTCGGTAAATGGAGACCTCATGAGAATATAGGAATGGGGTCGCCCGAACAGTGTCGATTTCAATGCCCAAAAGACCCACTATTGCATCAAAGACTATAAATATATGAAGATGTTCTACTTTCATACATTGTTCGTCGAGTGCTAAATTTACTGATGGCAGTTGTACTACTTCCAAATTTTGAAAGAGATTTTTTATTTTTCAGAGAACTTATTATTCTTATCTCTCCATTATTCATTTTCTGATGCATGCATGTATTTATAGATGTGTGGCTTTGCATACACAGCTACATACATGTGTAAACAATACATATTGTAAAAAAAAGACAAAATATAAACAAAACAAAAAGACATATGGACATTAGGTACATTAAGTTTAATATCGCCGATTTTTTAATTGTATGGCAAAAGTATGTATTTTATTGTTGTACTATTGCAAGAATATCGATTCGCACCGAATTTTAGATTTAGTATATATGTATGTATAAATTTATTTATACTTTTCTATTCGCATATACAGGGTGGCGCAAAATGAGCTATATGAATTGAATTCTTTATAACTTTTTTAATTATTATTTTTTCTTTATTTTTTTCAGCATTTTGTGAAGAAGACTTGGGGAATTAATTATGAATCATTACACGATCGAACACAGAACATACTGCAGGTGCCTCAATAGCTTTGTTAAGGGAAATATTCGGCGAACGCATTATTTCGCACACAAGCGATTTTAACTGGCCTCCACGTTCACCAGATTAAACAGCTGCTGACAGTTTTCTTTGAGAATATTTGAAAGAAAGAGTGTACGTTAACAAACCAAGAACCAAACTTCAACTAAAAACCAACATACGAAATCAAATCATGGGCATTACACCCGAAATTTTGCGAAAAGTTATGGAAAATATGCTAAAAAGAGCACGTACATATATGCAAAGTAGAAAATGGACATAATTTTTCAAAGTTAATTGTAAAAAAATCCCCAATAATATACAGTATTTAAAAAAAAAATTATAATAATCACATAAATAAAAAAGTTAAAAACCATTTAAACCACATAGCTCATTCTGCGCCACCCTGTACAAAGGGATGAATTATTTATGTTGATAAAATATATATATATATATAATAGTAAGTATCTCTAAACCAAGCCATATTATCAGTAAAATATGTTTATCGCTGTTTTGTATTGGTTTCATGCTTTGGATTTGACCAACAAAGACCAAATTAGTTTGAGCTTCACCGTTAATTTTGTCTATTTTATTTTACATATTTCCATTCTTTGTGTGTTTTTTTTTTTTTTTTTTTTATCTAGGACCAGCACTCAGGAGATAACTCCTACACATGCTAAGCATTGTGCTGGAACTATAGGAAAGAGATAGTAGGAGAAACGACAGGAGGTGAAGCTGAATTAATTATTTTTGCAGCTCTGCTTTCGCACGTTCTTTGTTTATACTCGTAGCAGCGCTGAAGCTTCGGTTCAGTAGCCATTTTTATTATTATTTTACTTCGCCGGTGGTACACAATACCGACGAAGGAGGGCGTTCTGATGTGATTGTGGATTGCTATCGGCTGAAGCCGGTATTGTTCAGTGACCAGTGACTATGCCTTCGCCACTGAAACCTTCCGACAACAACTGACACACTAATGCACATCAGAAAAATGCGAGATGTTTATTTTTATTTTAAAATTTTTAGTCTGAAACTGGGGTTGAACCCAGGTCTGTTTTTGGATTCGTAGTCACCGTGCAGACTACCATCCATCGTGCCATCGCCACCCTCTTATTGTTTAGCGCCATATCTGTCGTCGTCCTTAACTCGCATACCATTACTTTTGAGTTTACATTTAAAATTATATACGTATGTACATACATAACTTTATTTCAATATCGCAGCTAAGGAGAGACTAACTTTATTAGTTCTTACTCTATTAAGAAAACCTTCCTTATGGATAACATATCAATATACAATTAAGATTTTTGAAACAAACAATTTGCTGCGAATTGACATAATTCCAATAGTACAACAATAAAATACGTATTTTTAACCTACAATAACTCAATCGGTTGAATACGCTTTACATAATTTATTTGCATATGAATTACGAGTATATGAAAACAAGAAACTTCTTTCAGTTATTTCATATTTTTCCGTACTTGAATATAACACACACCTAAACAAATTTCTCAGTAAGCTTCAGTCATATGTATATGTAAAAAAAATTAAATGATCAAAAACAATACACATTACTACATACATACTTATATATGCTTAAACATTTTGTGCTCTCTTTTTTGTGGTTTTCTACAAATAAAGGAAAAACCGGTTTAGTTTTTCCCTTGTTACTTTCCAGCGCAGCTTCTATAAACACAAAAAATTTTACATTTATAAAATGTTCTACGTGCACCATCTTCATATATTTACATATAGTCTTTGATTGCTTGCATACGCATCGACGCATGCCCGATCACGCTGCCTCATCTGTAATTATGGGCAAACATACAAACATTGAGGAATCAAAAGCTATCGATATTCTTGGCATGAAAATACAGTGTGATCATCGATAAAATGAGCACGTTTTTTCTCCTTGCTATTTATACCGCTTACATCCGTCCGAAAATGGAATACAGCCCTCATGTATGCGACGGTGCTTCAAAGACTATTTTGAAGTTCCTGGACCATGTACAGGAAAGAGCGAAGAAACTCATTGGAGACTGTGGGGTAGCCAACTCTCTTTACTAATTTTGCAACGTGGGGTGCGCTTCGTTGCTCTGGGATGTCTTCTGAAGAAATCAGGGAAATTGTTCCCGAAACCCGATCATTCACGCGCACAACGCGTTCACCATAATAGAGCATCCATTTGTGGTTGATTTCGCAGCGAATCGCACTACGCATTACAGAGAAAATTCGTTTTTGGCCGAACAGACTAGACTACACGCATAGGTTTTTCTGTCACTTTTGATGTAAGAAAATCCAAATCAAATGTCAATAAACATCATCCTTTCTCCCAAAACCTTATTTCCTAGTTGCGGTACAATGCACCGCATGTGTAGGGGTTATCGCCTGAGTGCCGGTGCAAGAAAAAAAAGCCAGCATGAAAAAAAGCTTTGAAAAATATGCTGCAAAAGAAACTTTTTTTCCATCCGTTACAAACGTTTTCATGGGATGAGTCGTAAGCATTAACCGAATTTTTTAATTGAGAAAATGCGGATTAACCCTCTAGTGCGCCAGGAAACCAAATTAAATAAAATACTACTTAAACGAAAGGAAATGGTTAAAAAACAAACTTTTGTTTGTTTGTGTTTAATTTTAAAATTTTACAAGTGTATGTAGTGTTCGTTGATTTTTACCAAATAAAAAAGCCCTTAAAATCTTTAATAATTTTGTTGTTACATAAACTGGAATGCAAAAACATTGGTTTACGAATTAGTTCAGGAAAAAACTTACACTACTCTCTTGTTGAATATTAATCATTCATTGTTAAAATAGTTAAGAGTCCGATAGCGAACACATTATAGTAGTTTAATTTTAATACAACTTCTCTGTTGCGCATTTTGTTTCATTAAAAAAAAATAACGGGAAGGCAATAGATATATTTCTGCATACATACATACATATCTGGGATAAGAAAATTTTCATCGTAAGGGAATCTTCGCAAGATGCTTTGTTGACACTAATCAGGGCATTAGTAAGAATTTTTGTTCTTTAAATATCACACAAAAAAGTAATCAACTTATTCGGACTAGTAAGTTTGATTTAAAGAGATTTTAGTAGGAAGTAAAACTACAGAAAAGTTAGCTTCGGTATACTAAAATTATAAATTTTCTAAAAGGCGAACAATAACGTATAAAAGACGAAATGAAAACAAATAGTTAAATAGTTTTTTGCGCCTTCCTGAAAAATTTTAAAAGGTTTTGTCAAAAGTCCACAGATATGTACGTATGTACTATATATACTCTAATAAAGCTTTGATGATAATTTTTTCAATTTTCAATTTGCATTTCATCTTTATTAATATATTTTACTTAGCATATAAATTTACATTTTCGAGATTTTATCTATAGATACTATAGCGAATAATTTAGATAAAAAAAAAAACCGATAATAATTTTTAAAATTATAACATTATTCAAAGGAAAAGAAAATGATTTGATGATAAAAATGTATGTGACCCTACTGACAATTCCGATAATGCCTTAAAAAATGTTCGGGACTATAAAACTTAAAATTTTAAGAACTTTTTTCCTTCTTACAGTATGAAAGTTAGAGTCTTTTTATATTAAGGTAACGATATACGAGTATATACATACTTCGTACAAATATGCCGTACATTCGTGCTTTGGGAAATCACCCAATTAAATAATATACCCACACAAAAATAAATAAAAATAATAATTTGCTATTTTCAGCTGACAGCTCTATTTTAAAAAATTATATAATAAAGTATATTAGTGTTAGAGTGGATTATAGGTGGGTTTGAATTAGAAACACTGAATATTAGTTTTGTTAGCTGTTTTGAATAAATATTATTATACTGAACATGTTAAGGGCGTTTTAAAATTAATACAAGTCTTACTTACGACTTTTATAAGACTTTGTGAGAAAGAAATCTAAAATTACATTTTGCTTTCGCACTATCAGACTTCAAATAAAATGAAACGTATAAGTAAAAGAATAAAACCGGTTGAGCAGTAAATAATTTTTTTGTAACTTTGTTATTTCCTTTATTTGCTTTTGTAATATTACAACCCTGATAAAAAGAATAGTTTTTTCGTTTAGAAAAATTTCTAAAAACGAAGTCTTCTGGGAAGTCAAATGTATTACCGTACTATTTTTTCCTTTTTTAAAACACATTGCATTGGCAAAATCACATTTGCACGAAATACTTGAAATTTTATCAAGTCCTAATATAAAGTATTATATTGTGAAAGGCCTTTTAGTAGTCGGTGTGTGTTAAGTATACGCCATGTTAACGCGTTAACATGTTAACATGTTGAACAGCAGTACAGAACCATTAAGTAATTTCCTGCTGTACAACTATCCATCCCTTGTGAAGAACCCAATTAACATTATTGTCAGACTCTACTGCTTTTGGGTACTCGATAAAAAATATTGATTAAATTTTCTAATTAACCAATTTTTTTTTTTTTCATTTTAAATTTACTAATGTTTGAGAACTTGCAGGCGACAATTTTTTTTTTTTTTTTTTATCTGGGACCAGCACTCAGGAGATGACTCCTACACATGAGGTGAAGCTTAATTAATTATTTTTACAACTTTGCTTTCGCACGTTTTTCTTTTTTTTATACTCGTAGCAGTGCTGAAGCTTCTGTTTAGTAACCATTTTTATTATTATTTTACTTCGCCGGTGCTACACAATACCGACGAAATTTTTATTAATTATTAACTTCAAAAGCACTGCTACGAGTATAAAAACAAAGGACGTGCAAAAGCAGAGCTGCAAAATAATTAATTAAGCTTCACCTCCTGTCGTTTCTCCTACTATCCCTTTCCTATAGTTCCAGCACAATGCTTCGCATGTGTAGGAGTCATCTCCTGAGTGCTGGTCCCAGATAAAAAAAAAAAAAAAAATTTGTTTATTAAAAAAGTAACTTAACGCCACCAATAATAACTTAAAATAACAAGAGAAAGAAATAAGAAGAGAAAAAAAAATTAAAAAATATTGGCTACCAGCAAGTCTGCACAGCTCCGCTTTCTACAATAAACTCAGCATTGAAGCAAAACAACTAATGGCAGTAAAATCTGACAAACATTGACTGAGTGTTACTTCTATTTAAAATTAAAAAAATATATGTATCTTAATTTGCCGCTTCTTATCAAAAAGTTGGACTGTAATTTTCACTCTATTCACTAACTAGCATTCCAATCCTACTATGCTATTCCAAAAAGGAAGCAAGTAACACTTTGTAACCATTAATTGCATGGGTGTAGCTTATTTAGAAAAATAATGATTTTAGGACTCCTCTTTCAGATTTCCCGGAAAGTTGCTACTTATAAACGAAAAATTATTTATTTAAGAAATACCAAGATTTATTGTTTTTATTTAACAAAAGCATTTATATTTCCGTTGCTATTTACCGTCTCAATAAATTTTAATGCAAAATATTTCCCTCCTCTATTTAAAGCAATTCGACAAAGAACTTTGTATACGACAATTACGCTACTCTGGCATGATGGAAACAGCACGTATACGCTATGAAGGTTATCCGATACGGCACACCTACAAAGAATTCGTAGAACGCTACCGTGTACTTGTGCCGTTTAAGGGCGCCATTGAAAATTCTGATTGCCGGAAGGTTACTAAAGAAATATGCACAAAGATTTTAAACCTCCAAAGTGATCATCAGTTCGGCAAGAGCAAAGTTTTCCTGAAAGACAGCGATGATATTTACTTGGAAGAGCAACGTTCGACCGTTATGCTCAAATCGATTATAACCATACAAAGAGGATTTCGCAGAGTTTTATTTAAGCGTTTCGTTGAGAAACATCGCAAAGCAGTTGTCCTAATACAGAAAAACTGGCGTGGTTATAGGCAACGTAATAATTATATTGTTATGCAGAAGGGTTTTCATCGTCTAGCAGCTGTCATAGCCGCAAGGGAGTTGACACATCGCTTTGGTTTATTTAGAACACGTGTTAGAACGTTGCAAGCCCACTGTAAGGGTTATTTGGCGAGAAAGGAATTTAAAGCAAAATATGATTTACGTTTGATTCAAATAATGCAACTAAAATTATTGAGAAGTCAAGAAGAGGAACAATATCGCAAGACCAAAGATCACCACTGGAAACAGCATGCAGCAGATAATTATCAAAAACGTTTACATGGCATTGAACCTTTAACTATTGCTTATGCTGACTCTCCTGTTGTACTCACAAATGGGCGAGTTGAACAGAAAGAAATAAATACCGATGATTACATCGATGTAGAGTCGTCGAAAAAGGTGGTGGATGATGTATTTGGTTTTCTCGATGATGCTGATGTAAGTGGTCCCATGGGTCCGAATGTAAGAGCTAAATCTCTTATGTTTGAACAAGAGTTACGCAAAAATAAATTTATTCCCAGTAAATTGTTGTCAAGACCGGTTAATTATTATGAATCGACTGCATTACCAGTCCCACCGCCACGTAAATACGTGAATCAAACACGCCTGTAAATATACAAACTCATGCCATCATTTAAGTCTAATGAATAGAAATTCTTAAAATTAACTTTTTTTGAAATCCTTTTAGATATTTTAAGTTCATTATTTCGCATTTTTATTTCTTCATTCATCATGTACAGAAAGAGTAAACCATTCCCCTCATATTCATGAAAATTATGTACGACCAACGTATCATTCCATTAATTATGTTCGTGTAGTGTACTTTCCACTGCCATTGTTAATCATTTTCATTTCTTTTTGGGCTGATAAAAAAAATATTAAATTCAAATTTGTGCAAATATTAAATTTTTTTATGGAAAAAATTACCTGCATTTTGTCTGTTGTTTATAGTTTCTGTTTTTTTTTTTTTTTTTAAATATTTGTATATATTTTTATCAATAAAATGAATATTTCGTCTAGGACATGTGAAGTCAACGTTGTTTTTATTAATACAATAATTGTTTTAATGCAACTATATCGCTATTGCACTTTGGTTTTGGTAACAATATATTGGATTATTGCAAATATTTTATTGGTTAAGGCTGTAGCATGAACTGTACATTAGTGGGTTCAAAAAAAATTCTTTTTCGGCTCAAGCATAATTTGAAAGCTTAAGGGATGAAGCATTTTTAACATTTTTTTCAAATTTTTCGGGAAATTTTTAGAGGTCGCATTAGTCGAATTTTTGGCGAAAATCGCGTTTGCCTGCCGTTCTTGTTGTTTTTGTGATAACTTTGTCAAAAACCACGATTTTCTTCACTTCTGAGTTAACAATTTAAAAGAAAAATATCCAAGTTTTATTTCTGTGTGCAAAAGAATATAAGTTTTGGCAATAACTTTCCCCAGTTAGGTACCTTACATTATAGTTTTTCGTATATTTTCCATAAATTTTAAAAATAATGCTTTATAACTTTTAAAATTTCTATTAAAATCAAAAAAAAAACGAATGAAGCAGTTTGAAAGATCAATTAATAATAAATAATTTGGAAAAAAGCCTGAAAGGCCATATTTAAATGAAACCGGCAATTCTATGGGAATGAAGAAAAATTCATATGTTTTTATTTACTTTTTCACTTGCTGAAAATAAATTTACTTTTTGACGCGCAGTCAATATCGGATTTTCCAAACGAACGGCGTTGACAGCGCGCTATTACCGTTTGCTTCACAGAAATTGTATTGACATGAAAATTTTTTTTGCAGATAAACAACTCTTCTGGATTTTGTTTAGGTTTTTGTGTTATATTTTTGGATACATTTTTCAACTAAAACTCCTACAGTTCGATTATGGAATTCGATTATGAATTGATATTTACTGAATCTGAATTAATTTTTAATGTATTCTTAAATGTTAACAAGATTATCGCTTTTGAATTCATGGAAAACGCATTCAAGTCTGCCGATTAATTCATATGAACAACTTCGCAGTTGTAATTGTAATTTAAATAAATTTTTAGGAGTGTTGCAAGAACCGTTTAACCTGCTAAATGCTAAAATATTACCAAGTAATGGAATATTCATTGGTTCTAAACACTCATTTGAGGTGAAGATATAGAAGAATATATGCATTTGGAAAATTTTTGCAATGATGAATATCAAATTTATAAAATGCTTTTAACAGACATAGATCATAGGGTTCCTTTAATTGCAGAGTAAGATAGAATTAGTTTTCTATTGTATTGTAAATATTAGAATAACAATTACAAAAATGTTCAACTTTTCACTTTTAACCGAAATGATCATACAAATTATCGTAATTGTATAATTAGAAAAATACAATTATTGACATTTTTAGTTTTGATTAAATTTATAATTAAAATAATATAAGAAATAAAACAAATAGTAAATTGATTCAATTAGCTTAGTTAATTGATGGCCTTAGCAGCAAGTTCTATCAATAAATAATAATATTATATTTTTATAATTTTAATATCAAGTAAATAAAGAAATAAATAAACGGAAATTAATTAAGATAATGATTGCATTAAACAAATCAGTAATTTAGCTTTTGGACAAAATAAATTAAATGTATCAGTAGTTATTTTTTTATTTTTAATATTATTTTTTTAATTTTTAAAATTATTGAAATACAAAATAAGCCAAAAAAGTCATATAATTTGCAATTTTAAATAGAGAATTTGGAATTTAAATTATATAAAAGATATGCATATATATTTATGTTTTAGATTACATATTATTTGTCTAAACAAAGTTATGTTTTTTTAATCTTAAGTAAGTTTATTAATTCTAGGTTAGCTCTCCCATTTGCACTTTCCGCCCCATTCAAAGAATTTTGTTGAATATAGCGAAATTTACCTTGTATGCACAAATGTCTTTCACTCTTCCTAGTATTAACTTTCAATAAATATACAATTCAGTAATTGATCAAATTAATTAATATATTAATTAAAATGTAAAAATTTTTCATTTTATTTTTGGTCAAACAAAAAAGTAATTGAATTAATTAACAGCATAATTGAATTTCAATATTATATCAAACATCAGCTTTAATTAGAAAAAACCATTCATAATTTTTTCTGTGTAGTTGGAGCCATGCTCCGCAAAATTAAATACATTTGGGGTATTCACAAGCTAATGAAAGTCATATGTTTTAAAATAATAATACGACAAAATATGACTGCTGTGAACAACATGTCATAATTTAGTGTGCTATTTCATGTAATTCATTCAAAATTCCTGCGAAATGGTAAAAACAAGTGGAAAAACTAAAATAATTCGAATTCTTATTATAGTAAATAAGATATTACATGTAAATGTAATAAGTCCCTTTTCAATTAAAATTATAAAATTATTATTTTGGTACACAAATTTTTTTAAATAAATATAAGCGAAAGCAGCTGTTGCCAGTAATAAGAGCTGAATATTTTTTTTGATTTCTTTTGGACGGAAGTTTGTAGCTAAACGTTAAATAGCTGCCAGCCAGATAATTTACACAAACAAAATTTGCTCCCTTGCATATTGTTGGATGTTGTGATTTTTTCCCTCTTACTTATTTTTGTTATAAAAATTTAATATAATCTTGTAAATATAAATGCCGGCTCGACTAAAAAGTTTCTACGAATAGCTCAGATTTCATCTGTTATTTTACGACAAACCAATAAACATATCTCAAAATGTCTTATTATTTTACGACTATTTACTTCGAAGCAGAACAACAATTTGTTTAAACTATTTTAAAATATTTTCACATTATGACAATATATCTTAATAGCACACCTCGTGAATACCCAAATATTTCATGTAATTTTAAGCAACCAATTGTCAAGAACTTTGCTTCACAATGACACAATCATGCAGCAGAAAAATTACGGAGGCTAAAAATTACACAATATCTCGTTTATAAAAGTAGACATAGAAGTTGTCATTAACGATTTTTACGAACGCGTTTGCAATAAGAAGGTTGTTATTAAAATTCAATGGATTTCCATTACACATTGCCATCGCTGTTTACAAAATTAGTCAAAGTTTCTTTCCCATTTCCAGTCAATAATAAAACCACTTTTACACGAGCCTTTGCAATTTAGAATTTTTATTTATTTCGGATTCAAAAAAAAATTAATTTTTCTTACCTTTGACTAATTTTGTTCAATCTTTTTCACCGCCAACCATTTTCTCCTAAGTAATTTCAATTTCCTACTAACCAAAAGCTTTTATAATTTTTAAATGAAGTCCCAAGATTTCATTATAAATACATTATTTGCTTATAATAAAAATGTCAAATGTTAATGCTTGGAATTTAAGAACACAGTCTTAAATTATTTGTCGCATGTCTGCTTATCACCACCATTCACATATTTATTGATTATTAATTCATTTTGCCAATTTATTTATAACCATTTTGAATTTTCGAGACTTTATCGTACCCAAGAATTTACGACCAGTATTTTCTCATGTGTTTTTGTTTTTTACTTATCAAAATTAAAATTTTTCATTGTAAAACAACTAGAGAAACTTTGATTAAAATTGTCAAACATTACCGAAAATAAAAATTAGTTCAGAAGATATTGAAATAACAGTAGGAACAGTGTGATCGAAATTTCTATTAGAAATTTCAGTTAATTTATCTTTAACATGATTTTATTTTTAAAATACAACTAAAATGATATTTTGCTTTCAAAACACATTTATACGTTTATATTTCAGACATTGTATAGTCCACGCTGCATAGTGAGGTTAGTTTAGATTCTAAGAGCAGCCACTTGAGTCCTCTAACTAAAACCATTTGTGATAGTCTGTGCATAGTCAACTCATAGCCCGCAGCACCTTTAAACCATGCATAATTCCTTTGGCATCTGAACAGATTGTTCAAATCGACTCATAACTCTATATCCAACACAGCGTAGGAATAGGAGCTGAAGTTTCCCAAACTATGAAATAAAAGATTTAAATCGACTCCCTTAAGTATCGCTGTAATGTGGGCTGTGTTTCGTTGTTTTATAGCTGCTACAATGGAGTGTGCTCTAATGAAATCAGGGAACTTCTTCCTGAAACCCGTTCATTCCTGAGCATAACGCGTTCATCATTAGGGGCGCATCGTTTTGTAGTCGATTTGACAGCAAATCGCACCACGCATTACAGAGAGAACTGATTTTTCGGCCGAACAGTGCGTATGTGGAATAAACTCCCTGCGGAGATCTTTCCTGTCACCTTTGACGTGTGAAAATTCAAATCAAATGTCCTTAAACACTACTCCTTCTTCTATCGTTCTTCCCATAACCTAATTTCCTACTTCCACCGCAATGCATCACATGTGTAGGGGTCTTCCCATGAATGCTGGTCCAAGAGAAAAAAATGGTAAAATAAAAATTTAAAAAGCAGTTGTTTTATTTATTTTATTGTATATATATTGTAGAAAAATATATATTAATGGGTTATTGTTACTACATTCAAATGAAATATTCAAGAGAATTTTTCTGTTGGATTCAGAGGGGAAGAAAATCAATTACTTTTAATATTTCTTTTGTATTTCAGTCTTCAAAGAAAAGGATATCCGCTGGTGGCACCATTCGCTTACCACACTCTGAGGTTCCCAATATCGACGCTTCCGATTACAGGTTTGCCAAATTTGCTGCCACATATTTTAATTCGGGTATTACGGGTCAATATAGCAAGAGGACATTGAAAAAGTCTTTGCTTAATCATGATCTGCCGTTGGATGAAATAGCCGCCCAGGTAAATAAATTTGTAATATTATTGTCGAGATATATAATTGTCAAACCCCACCAATAATTCTATACCCTGCAGTCGTACTTGAACACATTTCAACATAAAATTTCAAGCATTGTGGTGATCATTTTCATTTCATATGTTTAATTTCTATTAATATTAATTTTATTTTTCAAATATTACTTGCTCATAGTCAAATCTATTGGATATTAAATTATGACAAGCAACGGATTTACAAAAATTAACGCAAGATTGGAATTCCACACAATTGGTACGGTGCCTTGATAGACTTGATATGGTACTTTGAAAATTGTCTTAAAGTCTATAGATACTACGAGATTATAATTATGGATATTAAATTGTTGTTTACTGTGTTCTTTCGTCCACATTTTTTAGAGTAGAAAAATATTACACATGAATTAATAAATATTTAGTTAATTTTTCAAAATTACTTTTAATTATAATAAAAGAAAAAACTTGGAGCTTTTTGAATATGAGGATTCACGCCTCGAAGAAAACAAAGCTTTGAGCCTTTGTCAATATAATATGTGGATAATAGTGTGTATTAATTTTTCAAACTTAGCCGAATGAAGAATATAATATCGATGACTTTACAATTGCCACATTATTCTGATAAATTAACTATGCACTTAAACACAGCTAAATATTCACTCATTCATTTGTATAAATTTAATTCAAATAAAAATCAAAAAAAAAAATACCTCTAAAGAGTAAAAAATATCTTTTTTTATATTTGTTCAATGCACAAGCTCCTATTAACGTTGGATGGCATCGTAATCGGTTATTATGCTATATTGTATTTATTTTTTGTTGGCAATTTTCATTTCTGCTCAGAGGATAGACTTTTATATGTTTTTGAAATAGTTGGGAATATTAAATTCTTTTGATTAAAATTGCAAAAATCTTTCAAAGATGTGATAACTTATACCAGAAATTAAATTCATCTGAATGGAAAATACATATATATTTAATTCATTTCAATTCAATGTTTAAATTATTTGCATCAAGATTGTTTATCATGAAAAACTTAAAAACTAGTTCGTATCAAATTGAAATTAATGTAAAATTTATTTAAAGGAGAAAATATAATTGAAAACGAAAATAACGATACTATAAATTTACCCGTTCACAAGCACATAAACACATACCATAATTTTTTTTAAACGATGAACCATATGACTGAGCATGTGAATTGAGCAACATTTTTACTAGCAATTTATTTACTTACACGGAAAATACAACAACATAGGAACTGACATCAAGGTCTTTCCCGTGGCGGCTGGAACTAAGCATCCAAAAAATTTAATTGACAAAGTCCCCGAGTTTGGGTTGTTAGTTCACTATGAACTATGTCCCCAAACTAACTAGAACCCCAATAATTTAACGCAAAGGGAAAAACATCTCCAAAGTGATGATTAATTTAATTTCGGAACAGCCTACAGAAAAGATGTTCAGATATACATACATATGTATGTATATGTTTTCGTATTTCAACACGTAAACTTCGAAATTTTTACAAAAATTACCATTTTCACTTGTAAAAATCAATAATAGGCTTTCGGATAGGAGAAACAGCCCTAACAGTAGCAATCTAAATATTAATGAGTTTACAACTACCTCCTTGTTGACACAAAGAGTACTGATGACATGCGTAGTGGCATAGAAAATGTGATAAATTAACTGTGAACTTGAACACGACAAAAATTTCTTTTATATGTAATAACTACAGTTCGATTAAATTCTATTCTGAATGTTTAACGAATTAAAAAAATTTAATACAAATCATATGAGATAGTAATTAATTAATTTTATTCCTTTATTTGCAGTCGATTTGGATTGTAATACTTCGTTTTATGGGCGATATGGCTGAAGCTAAATATGCTGAGGACTTTTATGATGATACAGCCAATAAATTTGGAACACTTAAGTCCAGCGTTATGCAAAGATTGACACAAAATCTGTCGCGCAATCCGGTACAAAGTGAAGAATTTCAAGAGGCTTTAACTGCCATGGGCAGCATGGATCAGCAGAGAAAATTAATACGCAAAACGTTGAAAAGAAAAACTAAATTACCGGATATTGTACGTAAAGCCTTAGATAATTCAGATGACGTGGAGTATTACCAGGAAATATTAAATACCAGAATAAGCAATTTAGACAAACTGCACTTTATAATAGGACATGGCATATTGAAAGTTAATTTAAGGTAAAAAATGGTAACATTCGAATAAATAGATTGTAATTGATGATAATTAAAATTAATATGTCTTTCTAATAGAGATGAAATTTTATGCCAAATTTGCAAGCAATTAACTAATAATCCCTATCGCACCTCCTTTGCTAAAGGTTGGATTTTACTGTCGCTTTGCATAGGTTGCTTTCCGCCCAGCCTACGTTTTCAGCCATTTTTAAGGTGTTTCCTACAGTGTGGCCCCCAATTATATGGTTCGTATTGTGAAGAGCGTTTGAATAGAATCTTAAAAAATGGTGCGCGCACTCAACCTCCATCTTGGTTGGAATTGCAATCCACGCGCAACAAATCGCCCATAATATTGCAAATTCTGCTTATGGATGGTGCTGAGAAGAAGCTGCAAATTGATTCAGCTTCTACGGCCAAAGAAGCCGTACAGCAATTATGTGAAAATATGGGTCTGATAGATTATTTTGGATTTTCTTTGCTCATCACGATCTATGACAAGACCATGTCTCTGGGTAATGGATGTGAGCAAATAATGGATGCTGTTTCCAATTGTGAACAATATGCCAAAGAGCAGGGCTACAATGAACGCACGGCACCATGGAAGATGTATTTGCGAAAGGAAATGTTTAGCACTTGGTACGACCCAACGCAAGATCAGTTGGCTACTCATTTAATTTATAAACAGGTTTAAATAAAATGTAAACATTCAAGTAATAAAATAATATTGTTGTTTACTGGTTTCTTTTTAGATTTGCCGAGGTCTTAATTATGGCGAATATCGCTGCCGCACGGAGAAGGATGTGGCAATGATTTGTGCTTTGCAATATTATGTAGATCATGGCAGCGAAATGAATGACGAGGTAAGTGACTTGTGAAATAGAAACAGAAGTGCTGTTTAAAAACTATACAAAACAGAAAGAGGGTAATAATTGCAAGATGCAAATTGTCAGCTGTACTTACGCATTGTTTAAGGTGCTAAAATATTTTACGAATACGTTTAAAATGGTTTCACAAAGCATGTTTTGTACATTTGACATTTCCACTGTCTGATTCATATGTAACTATACATATTTATTTTGCACATACAAGAGTGGATTTTAGTAACCAACTTTGGTATTATTCACAAGAAGTTATTTTGCTATGCAAATTTTGTTTTTCTTTTTGGTTTTTTTTTATCTTGGACCAGTGATCAGGGGAAATCCCCTTCATATGCAATGCATTGCACTGGCACAGAAGGATTGTACAGGGACCTCCTATTCATCCTGTTAAAACGCGCTAAATCACCCCGTTGATAAATATTTGTAACCAAATGCGCTGTTCTCAAACGAGCTAAATAAAATTTGAATAAAGTTCGCTGTATATATAAGAAGAAAAAAACAATATTTATTGCAGCAAAATATATTTATAATTGTATACATATTTGTTTTTAAATTTTATTCCGGTACAAAAATAATATTCACTATAAATATTATTTTGGGTTATCAATAAAAAGAAAATCTGTCAAACATTAAATCAATAGCTGAGTAATTTTTTTATATTTAATATTTAACTTTTAATATTCTGATTAAAAATATCAATAAGGAGCTCGTCTGATCATATGCGAAAAGCAGAGTTAAGATAGATCGTCGTCAATAAAGAAAACTTTCAGTTAAACTCTTTCAGTGTTTCGTTCATCTTCTGGCCACATTGTATGCAATACATACTTCAAATTATTAGGTGCAATTTAAATTTGTTTTCGCACACGCATATAACAGATCATATCGCACAAAGTGTTTTAAAAAATAATACTACAAAATCAATACAAAAGAAGGAAGAAACTGTTGAACTGAAGCGTTATTTACTTTACTAAAAACGCGCGAAACGCTATTATTCCTCAAATACCGATGAACACGGGTCTTTCTGATTGCGGAGTCAACACGGCAATCACTTAGCCATCAGTACCCCCATCAAAACATTTTTATACCAATAATCTGATTTCCGATAATTTGTCAAATCAAAATAGATTTGAAATTTTGTCTAATTTTTAGTATAATTTTGCATTTTTGGAAATTAAAAGTCTGACTCTCGACGTGTGTGGCGTCCATGCATGATTGTGTAATTTGAAAAATTTTTTTTGTTTCCCTTCTCCACTAGCCGCAACCGTCATATTCTTTCTTTATATTGTTTTTCTTATTACTTCGTCGTCTTTGTGCAGACTTTTTGCATATAATCATCATATTCATCAGAAATCGTTTAGTCTGAGTCCGAAACAGAAACATAAGTTGGTCGCGGTGGTTTCGTACAGTCAAATAGGGTAGCATCGACCGCGGTATTGTAATGTAATATAATGGTAAAAAGGTAGAGGGGGAGGCCGCCAGCACCGCGACCATCCTGATGTATTGTGCACCCCATACTGCCTATCGACCGTTAAGTATGCTCATGAATCGGACCAGCTTCTTCTGGTGGAGGGACCGGAGCTCCACACCCGTAAGTTCGATCTCATTTAATTAAAATTTTAATATTATTATCAAAAAATTGTTTATGTTTTCAATAAAAATGTAGGAACGGAATACAAATGCAGTGAATTTCTACTATGAATTGTGATATTATTAAATCGTGTTACAAAACTTTTCAATTAAAATTTAATTAATTTTTGTATAAGTAATTAAAATGTGCTAATGATAGAGAACATACCGGCAGGTAAAATGACATGTAATAATTGCTAAGAAACAAAGTAAATCAAATACAAAAATTATAAGTCACACTGAAAAACACTAGCAGAACAGAGCAACACGCTGTTTTTATTTTTATTTAGTCTTTCTTATTTACAACTACACTTAATTCGAATTCATAAGCCTTATTTTTATTTAATAGATTCTTCGGAAATGTCTAGCCGACTATGTGCCCAAAGATCTTTTAATTTCGGGTGATAAGGCCTCTAACTCGTGGATATCTCTCATACGTGAAACATTTAGCAAAAATGATTATGTAAAAAAAAGTGCTCCTAGACTGACAGCCAAAGAAGATATTTGCCTGTATGCGCATTTAACTTGGCCCATTATGTTTTCCAGATTTTTTGAGGCAATACGTACGGACGGACCAAAACTCTTAGCTGATCAAATTGTAATTGCAATCAACTCAAATGGTATTTACTTTGTCGATGAAATGGAACAAATTCTCGCTCAACTCTCATATACCGAAGTAGAAAAAGTTTATACTGAACATCAGTCGAATTCAAATATCGACATTTTACATATTGATTCGGTACAAAAGGATAATTTCACCTTCAAGTGCTATGAGGCAAACGATGTTGAAGAATTGATAGAGTTCATGTGTAAAAATTTAAAAATGAGATCGAAATATGCCATCGCTTTGGAAGATTTTAGACCAAGTGAAACTTTGTTGGAAACAAAGCAGTGTTTGTCTCTATTCAAGGGTGATCTAGTGCAACTGGACAGTGGTCTGACCGGTAAAAATATATTGCAAGCCACTGACCAACAATGGTTTACAGGTATTAGCAAAAATATAAAAGGCGAATTTCCGGCTGATATTGTTACAGTTCTGGCTTGTATTTCAAAGCCTACGGAAAAGGTTTTGAAAATATATAAAGATATGACCCATCATGTTCCCATAAAACCTTTGAGGTCTAAGTATAACACCATACAGAGAAAGAAAATGCACAATTTAAAGAATTTTGCCGAAGACCATTTCAGAGCGGATTTGAAGTAAGTGTTTTGTTGTTATTTAAACTGTGAAATGTTTTTCCTTTAATAAAAGTAATCAGCAGTACCCGCAAAGAAGCAATAACAAGCCTACATAGTGTGCGTTCGGACGTACATGATCTTTGGCGACATTCACGCAATTTGCTAAAAGCGCCTCTTCTTAAGCAACTGCAACATGCCGAAGATTTATTCCCAATAGCGGTCGTAATGTTTCAGCATGTACTGAAGGTAAAAGAAGAATTTATTACAGTGAAGCAAATATATTCCTTAATAGTGTCTTTTCTTTTAAGTACATGGGTGATGTACCCAGTGGAAAAGCACAACTGAACACAGACTTAATATTCAAAGCATGCCTAAAACACGAACTCTTAAGAGATGAATTATTTTGTCAACTAATGAAGCAATTAACTGATAATAATGGAAATTATAGTGAAGAACGCGGTTGGGAATTGATGTATTTGGCCGCGGGTATAACATTTCCCTCCGCCGCAGTTATGAAAGAATTGTTACAGTTTCTAAAAACCAGAACTCATGTTTTAGCAGCTGAATCATTGAAAAGATTAAAACACACACTTGCCAATGGCCAAAGAAAGTATCCTCCCTACGTAATAGAAGTGGAAGGTATACAACACAGATTTATGCATATATATCACAAGGTAAGAGGACTGCTTTTAGAATTTTAATAGATTCATTGTACGATTCAATAACACAGATATCTAATCAACTGATATACCGCAATAATATTTCTCGTTTGATCAATGCTTTCAAATATGAAAAATACCAGCATTTCATAAGAAAGTGTTGGTCCCTTTGCGAAAATTTGGATTAAATTGTATATTTTTCATACATATCGTTACCTTAATTTGTTTGTATTTGTTTTCAATTCAAACTTACGTATGCAATGAATTAGGGATAGTATAGAAAAAAAAAGAATAGACGCCGACGTTTTATTGCTCAAATAGCGACGAAGATGGGTATTTTTTGCATAGACACATCAGAAAAAATGTCGCCCGGACAGAGGATTGACCAAACTATTTTCTCACTGTTGAGTCAATGCGACAACTGCTCAGCCATCAGTAACATCTACTTACTTCAAAAGAGTAAATGAAACAAGTTGTTATTTGCAAAATTACAACCGTAAATTTTTTATTCCGAGAATGTGGTGGTTACTTGTATCTTAATAGCAATAAAATTAATGAGTAGCGCTTAATTCAGTGTATAATCGACCAACAGCATCCCCAGTAAAAGGAAGTTATTGATTCCACGCCAATTTTCGAAACTCGAGTTTTCATTATATTTCAACATTTTGAGATCCTGGCAGTTTATTCCAACTATTTTCGCGATGAATACAGTGCGGATGAATGTATGGACGTATTTTTTGTTGTATAACAGAAGCTGGGAATCTTCACCAAGCACGCACGATTCATCATCGCTGACGCCTTGGTTCTAAACCCATCCTTCCACCAACCACTCTACCCTCGGAGACTGCCACTAGGTATTACTTCCAATTTTCAGTTGATGTTAGCATCAAGTCAATAATGTTGTCGGGCATAATCTTGGGTCTGATTGCCTTATCCAGCGAGCCCGTCGGTTTCCATATCACGGGCAATAAAAGAAAACATGATCCGCAGTTTCTCTTATATTGAGGCATTCCGGCCACTCATAATCATTGTCGGACCATACTTAAGGAGATGTGCTCTGAAGCATCCATGTCCGCTTATCAACTCTGTCAGGTAGAAGTTAATTTTCTGCATTTTCTTATCTGTTCAGTCCTTTATTATCCGTATTTTTATTGGCCGAGTCATGTTGCCATCTTTCCATTGGGCCAAAAATCAACTGGGTGGGGCGCGATATTCCCGTTGCTCTTGCAACATATTTCTCCTGTTTGATATCGGCTACCAGTCGTAGCGGCATCATTCCAGCAATCAGCAAGCAGCGTCCATGGACACTGTGCGGAAAGCAGAAACAACCCTAAGAACACGCCACCTGTAGGCTGCATCTATTCTTCATAAAGGGTGGTTAAATTTCAAGGGCCGATGTTGATTTTGAATAAAACACAAACTATTTAGGAAATTATTGTAATTTTATTTTATTATGATATATTGGTATTACTCAATTATGTATGGAATAAAATATCGGCCAAATGGGCGCCGCGACCACGGCGGCACACCTCCATCCGATGGTCCAAATTTTCGATGACCCTGAGGCATAATGGAGGTTCTATGCCGTTAATGTGCCGAATTATCTCATCCTTTAGCTCTTGAATTGTTGCTGGCTTATCGACGTACACCTTTTCTTTCAAATAACCCCAAAGAAAAAAGTCCAACGGTGTCAAATCATATGATCTTAGCGGCCAATTGACATCGCCATTACGTGAGATAACACGGCCATTGAATTTGTTGCGCAAAAGAGCCATTGTTTCGTTAGCTGTGTGGCAAGTGGCACCGTCCTGCTGAAACCACATATCGTCCACATCCATATCTTCCAATTCGGGCCATAAAAAGTTCGTTATCATCTCACGATAGCGAACACCATTCACAGTAACTGCCTGACCGGCCTCATTTTGGAAAAAATACGGCCCGATGATACCGCCAGCCCATAAACCGCACCAAACAGTCACTCTTTGTGGGTGCATTGGTTTTTCAACAATCACACTTGGATTCTCATTCGCCCAAATGCGGCAATTCTGTTTATTGACGAATCCACTGAGGTGAAAATGTGCCTCATCACTGAAGATGATTTTCATCGAAAATTGATCATCCACTGTTGCCGAGGTCGCGGCGCCCATTTGGCCGATATTTTGTTCCATACATAATTGAGTAATACCAATATATCATAATAAAATAAAATTACAATAATTTCCTAAATAGTTTGTGTTTTATTCAAAATCAACATCGGCCCTTGAAATTTAACCACCCTTTATATACATTTCCTTATCCACAGCATCCGCCCATACGGAGGACGCTTTTAGGGAAATTGATTTGACCATCCCCATCAGCAACTGCCTCCTTTCCTTCTACGGGCCGCCTGGGTTAGGCATTATTCGCGGAAGTGCGGAAGTCGGTTTTGCACATTTCACACCTATGTACTGCAGATGTTCCTTGAACGTCAGTCTGTGGTCGATCATAACCCCCAAGTACTTAATCGCCAGCTCACAGGTTATTCGCTGGTCTCCTAATTGTATCGTAATGCACTCCGTTTTCTTTCAACTGCTTACAAGTAGAACATCTGTCTTATGGTCAGCAAGTCTGAGACCTATGTTCGTGATCCAGCTTCTAACTATAGCGACGGCATCATTACACGTTCCTTCAAGCTTTTCGAGGTGTTTGCACCTTATTACTATTATTAGTCATCTGCAAAAAATGATCTGTGTACCCCGAGGTAGCTCAATTCTTAATACCGTATCATACATGGCGTTCCATACTATTTGTCCCATCACAGAACGCTGAGGAACGCTTGTTGATATCGGGCACATAACCGCCTGTCATCTTCCGTGTCGTACAAAAGCACTCTATACTTAAAATAGTCGGCAATCAATTCAATCAAATATTCGGGTACGATTTTCTAATTGAGTGCAGCTAGCATTTCAGCATGAAATGTGTCGCATTCCAAAGATATTGAGGTCACTTATATGAAAGATCTTTCATTAAGCGCTTCCTATCTTTGAATTGAAGCAAATTAAAGTGTAAGTGAGATATCATCGAAATTTTTTATTTGTTTGATACTATTATGTGTGGAATATAGCATTGTTCAAATGTCCGCCAAGGCTTCTCTGGGTGGAGTGCATCTAAAATATTAAATTTTCCATCACTCTGGCGCATAAATCTGGCTGAATTTGACCGGTGGCATGGGTTATGTTGGGTTTGAGGGACGCTGTGCTTTCTGGTTTATTCGCATACACGTGCGACTTAAGGAAAACCCACAAGAAAAGTCAATTGTAGTAACTCGGCGACCAGTTCATATCACTTCCACGTAAGATCACCATGCACTCAAATCGCTCGTGCATAATACCTAATGTGGCATGAGCTGCGTGGCACGTAGCACCGTCCTGTTGAAATCACATATCATTGGTATCCAGACCATACAATTCAGGCCAAACGAAGTTGGATCTGAACGATCTATAGCACTCGCCGTTTATAGTGATGGCCTCGCCACACCAAACAGTGACTTCTTCGAGATGCCTTTTATGCTCTTAGATCTCACATGTATCGCACTAAATTCGACAATTTTGTTTATTCACGTACCCATTCAGCCAGAAATGGGCCTCATTGGTGAAGACGATTTTTCGATGAAAACATTGAACGAACAGAACATCCATTTTGATAAAACAAGTCCATTATTTGCACGTGTGGTTGAATGCTATTGTGGTTCATGGTTATTTGGCAAAACGAACTGAATAAACGGCAACTAATTTCACAACAAGATAACCGTTCACAACAGTCAAAGTTCGGAACCCCTGTACGTGGTGAGTTAATGAACTGATTTGGTTTAGTCGATTTGAAAAAGTTTAGAAAATAAACTGTCAGCAGCTGTTAAATACGGTGAGGCCAGTAAAACAGGCTTGTCTTCAAAATAACACTATGCAACAAATAAGAAAAAAAAATTTTTTCTTCGATAACCACTATTTTTTTTTTAATCCGCCGTGGTCAAATAATAACAAAAATTATCATTATTTCAAATTCTATGGTAAAGTTATTGTAAAAAAAAATGTTTTCTTCAATTTGGGTTTTTTGAAGAGGCTGTCCCCTCCATATGCTGGTAACTTTGGAAAGACCTATTCAATCTTGATATGCAATACGTCAAAAAATTGTATGCCAGCTTTAAGTTTTGTTACTATAATTTTTTGATTTAGCCATTACTTTTGGAGTTATTGATGAAAATGTGAAAAAAAACATTTTATTTTTTGGAAAAATTACCAAATTTTTGAATTCAAAAAATTCATAAAACATAGAAAGCACCAAATCGTTACCAGTTTTACTACGCTCGGAGACTTTTTTATATATGGTTAAAAATGGTTAAAAATTAAGTAAATAGAAAAGTCTTTTTTCATTTTTCTGTTAATATCAACGATATTTACCAAATATTCAAACAAAATCTGATGGTAATAATGCATTGTATTTTATTTAAGTTAAAAAAGAACCCTCGCATATCTAGTGAACATTATGTGTAATTTAAAATCTTTGTTTTTTTTCAATAGATATATTTTCCAGATGGCACTGTGGAAGCTTTTGAAATCGAATCGCATACACGTGGCTTTGATTTGGCAAATTGCATTGCCTTGCGTCTGAAACTCAAGTTTTTGGAGGGATTTAGTCTCTTTGTGAAATATGGCGACAAAGTCTTTTCCATACCGGAAACCGATTTTATATTTGATTTTATTTCAGAACTAATGCTATGGATAAATCAAAATATGCCTTGCAGGTCACACAAAAGCCAGCAGAAATCTTCCTATCAATTGTATTTTATGAAAAAATTATGGCTTAATGTAATGCCAGGTAAAGACCCCAATGCCGATGAGTACTTTCATTATCCTCAAGAAGTGCCTAAATACTTGGCGGGTTATTATAACATTTCAAAGGAATTGGCTGTAAAATTAAGCTCCCTAATTTATCTAGTTGAATATGGCAAAAATGTTATGCCTTTGCAAAGGCCTCATGAAATATTAAAACAAATACTGCCGCATGATGTTTTAACTTTAATGCGACCCCAAGAATGGAAAATTCAAATAGCAAATCAGCTTAAGGATTTGCTGCTAAATGGTATGGACGGCAGCAAAGCTAAAAACAAATTTCTAATGCTGTTGAAGGAAGAACAGGAAATGTTTGGATCCACCTTCTTTGTAGTCAAACAAACAAACGATGACAGTATGCCGGAATTAATATATTCAGCTGTAAATCGTAAAGGTTTTCACATCATAGATCCACTAACAAAGGTACATATTTATTTACAGTTTACGATGGAAAGATTTTATGAATTAATTATTTATTTTCACAGAATCTTTTAAAATCATTTAGTTATAGTGAGTTGAGTTTTTGGAGTTCAGGCAACACTTACTTTCACATACGCTTTGGCAATATGATAGGAGCTTCCAAGCTGCTTTGTGCCACTACTCTGGGTTATAAAATCGACAATTTACTTTCGTCTTATATTAAATATTTAAACGATAAATAGAAATAGAAATAAATGGATTTTAAAGCAAATTGTGAAATAGAAAATTTATTTATACATAATGCAGCTCTTTGGCTTTGCCCACCAAAGCAATCATGCCGGCCATTAACTCTTCACAATTTGGCAGAATTTGAGTAGGTGGCAAAACAAAGCCATACCGACCATTATCACGATATTCAATGGTGTAGCCCAATTTGGCACTCGTCGCATTAACTGCCCAATCAACAGTTGAACCAGTTGCAACATCTGAAAACAGAAATTCGCTGATTATAATCAAATATATTACATTCAAGGTTGCAAATCCAGCTTACACAACACCGATGCTGTAGATCCATATCTGTATTTAGTTTTATAGGGCAGGCTAACAATGGCATTATAAAATGCGTTCCCTACAGCTTGCATGTCATCATAGTTTTCAGGAAATTCAGTTTTGCTGTGACCAAAAGGAGATAACAAAACCTGGCCATAGGAATGAAAGGACAAATATATATTTATTTTATCTTTAATTTTCATAATGTAATTGACTAAAGCTTTAGCTTCTGGTGTTGACACAGCATCAGTACCGGCAAAGGTCTCATCACAAGGATTGCTAGACGCACCATTATTTTCCAGCCAATGAAATTTAAAATTACGATTGATATCGGCACCAATACAATTACTTGATTTAACGGGTTGACGGTTTTTACGCCACAAGCGGTTCTGTGAATAAGAAAGTCGATTTAGAAATGTTTGAAAAACATCTTTTTCACATGAATTTGGCTATACAAAGAAACTTAAATACTTTTAATGGATCTTAAAAAAATTGTTTTTAAATGAGATCCTTCCTGAGAGGCGCATGAGTGGCTTCTTAACAAATCCATAAGCTAAAGAAATATGAAGTTACTTCGACGATACATGCTATTAATACATATGTATATATATGTACATACGTATATATTGTTATTAATATATGGTGGGCGACACGTGGATTATTTTTAATTGAGATAAGTCACTATCTAAACATTTTAATATGCTATGCATTTTAGATAATAACATATCTTCAACATATTTTACTTTTCCTTGATGAAAACATGTATAAATCGAATAATTAAATTTTTTAAAATTCTCATAAAAGTTGTTTTATTGAAATTGAAATAACTCGAAAAAGTTATTTCAGTGATTTGATTTAAAAGGAAAGAAAAATACTGATATACGAATAGATATGTAAATCAAATCAAATGAGTGGAAAAATATAAATTATTATGTAGCACACGCGCAATAAAATAATTACTAAAAATGGCTAATAAAAGAAAGCTTCAAAATTTAATACGTCTCATTGATATCAGAGGCGCTGCAACACTTCCAAAAACAAAAAACCTGCAAAAGCAGAGTTATAGTATAGTGAAACTGCACCTTATGTCATCTCTCCCACTATCCCTTTCCTCTAGTTCCAGCACAATGCATTGCATGTGTAGGACTCATCTCCTGAGTGCTGGTCCAAGATAAAATAAAAACATAAATGAACTAAAATATACACATTTTGATTTGGGGAAATTCTTCATTACATTGTAGTTAAAAAATAAAAGTGAATTACATGTAATAAATACGAAGGCCTGATTTCAAATTGAGAATGATTTAAAATCAAACCTTTTCGCAAACGACAAACGGTTGGAAACATGATCGAATAAGCAGGTCAGAGCAATTTTCGTGCTAATATTTTGTGGGAATGCCTTTTTAACGCCAGACATTGTGTACTTGTCAAATATTGTTTACTTTCCTTATTCGGCTATGACCGAAAAAGAAACATATTTAAAGAAATATGTACAAAGTATTTCCAATGCATTAATTCCCTCCTTTATAATTGCACTAAATTTTGTAAAATATATGCATTACATTATACAAATAATAAAATTGGAGAATTTTCTTTTTACAAGTTATTTATATTCACCCTTATTCTGTGTTTCGATTCGAGTCGAAATTTTACCCGTTTGCCAACTTTGGTATACTGCGTTCCTTTTCTTTTCGATTGTATGTATTCTGCATTACGATCGTAATTACGTTTTTCTAATTTGTAACTTTACTAACGGAAGGTTTTTTGATTCTTCTTGTTTGGGTTCAAAAATGTAATTACGAAATGCACTAAATTTCGCTTCTTCTTTTTCTTTCGATTAAGTCTTTTTTTACATAATACCTTATTTTCGTAACTCAATGCATCAAAATGACATCACTGATTTTTAAACGTTTATATTCAAATCATTATCAACTTGAATTCAAATGTTGAAATCAAACCTTTGAAAAAGGTTCTGGAATTGCGCTTGATATCAGATTATAAAACCGTCTTATTTCAAAGGTTTGACCTCGTGTTTGTTGGGATGTCTGTTTTGATTTTGTGACTGCAAATATGAGTTCAGAAAAGCAAAACAAAAATAAATCAATAAAATAATGGGCGATTTATGGCCTGTTCTTAGAAAACATAATCTTTTAACTTTGATACGATAAAGTTTAAAATTGGTTATTACAAAACATTTGAAAGAGCTTTCTTAATTCATTCGTTTTAATTGATTTTGTGGTGTTTTGAGAAAACTTAAAGCTTTTGTGTTACTCACTTGAACGTTTTCAACGATATGAAAACGTAAAGATCGTCTTGTTCATTTTTGTACGAACGAATAAATGTTTGCATTTTCTAAAAACAGGCTGTAAAACTCAAAAGCAAAAGAAGCTTTTGTTTCATAAACAATAAAGCGATCTGTAAAATTTAAGACACTTTCTCATTATGACGTTGCTTTTCATTAAATTTCTCACCCTTTCATGCGAATAAACAAAGCCATCGACATTGTATACGGGTATTATGTGCCAATCATAATTCTCAGCCAAGTTTCGAACTTTTTTATCTGCAGAAGTCAATAATTGATTGATAAACCAAGTTGCCGTAGCAGAGGTGATCCATTCGCGTGCATGTACATTTGATTCTATGAATATAGTAGGATTGCCGGACTTATAGGAAATTTTAATACCACGTATGTCACGCCCGTCGTAGGATTGGCCAATTACGAAACTCTCAGTAACATTGGCATAAGTATTCAAAATCAAATCTAACCACTGTTCAATTTCATGCAACTGATAATAACGAGTCCAACCAAATTCGTTGTTATCAGCTCTTGCCCTAGGAATATTTGATTCTTCATCGATTAATCTAAACGGTGAAATAAAAATTAATATTCTCATCGATTCTTTTTTGTTAAAAATTAGTATTCGTGTATGTATATTTATGTATATAATATAACTGTATTGACGGTTTGTAGCACTTACTTTTGAACATTGTTTATCATTAATTTGCTTTCAAGGCCGTTAAATTTTATAATGCGTTGGAAATGTGAAACTTCTTCTGGATTAATCATAACATGAATTTCATTGGTGGCCTCATCGTAATCCTTCCAAATGTTGTACTGAAAAGGAAACAAATTTTTAATGGTAAATGTTCCAATTTAAGCTAAATTTTCTTCTTTTGCAGAGCGTGTGACTACCACTGTATCAGCCATCATACACGAGCTTAATTTTGCGTCTAACAATTCTTTCTGAATTCGGAACACAAGGGATAATTTTCAGCTGATATAAAATGTGTACATTAGAGCGTACTACCCAAATGTACTACCCTGATCTCCTGGTGTGAACCGCGTGTGGTATCACAATGGGCCTAAGCTCTGGCCTAAGTGTAGCGTCTTCCTTCGGGTAGGGTCCCCCACCTAATATAACATAACCCTAATGTCTGAAAATAAAAGCTCACAAAAAATCAATACAGTTTTGTTAAGGAAGTAATTCCATAATTACTGCATAAACATTATAAAATATCTTTATACAAATAGAATTAAAAATTTAAGGTTAACTAAAATGTTGGAAATATTAATAATTTACATATATTATTTCGTTTAAAGATACAAAAAATAAATAATAGGACTAAAATAACCCAAAAATACAAATTTATTTCGATAAAGGTTATGGGTAACCAAAATAGTTTTTTTGGGTTCTGAAATAGTTATTCGTATCCAAAAACAATTTTTGGTTTATATTTGTTGCGATAATGGTTAAAATAATTTTTATTATAATTCATAAATTTTAGTAGTTAAATATAACATTTTAGTCATTACCCTTATAACTATTACGTCCGTGCAAAATATTATCTTGTTGGGAATAGTACCCGTTATTTTCGATGAACGGATCGACCATCTTTCGGGAACTAACGAATCCAAGATATGCATTGGAAAAAATGTCGTTTTCGGTGAATTGCCAGTGGTTGGTAAACCAATTTGGAAAATTATTAGAGATTACTTTAGTATCAAGCCATTCACATAATTTGTACGGATTAGTTTTTTTAGTATTCATTTATTTTTTGACACATATGTAATTATAACGTGAATGAAAATGTATGCCAATTTTTTTAAGTCTAAAGTGGTCAGTTAAATTAAAGAGTATTTAATTTTGTCATATTGTTGCATTTCGAAAAAGATTACCGTTTGTAGAAGTTGATTTCTTAGATTTTAACACAAAATTTATAACAATTTAGTTGTTGAAAATTAAGCGTTAAAAGTTTTTGAAACAAACAATTGTATTGGTTACCTAAATTAAAGACTGTAATAAAATTTGTTTGTTACACATTTCACCAATAATTGCTTATTCATCTTCTTCTTTCGTATTTATGTTTGCACGATGACAAGCCAATAACGAATGTTTTTATTTATATTTGGTGTTACTAACTTCAAAAGAAATTCCGTATAAGTTCATAATTTATACCAACTCTTCATTATATTTTGTTATACAAAAAATAATGAGTAACTCCTTGTTAATTTATATTATTAAACAAAAAGGCACTTTTTGGTTGAAAAGAAAACACCATAAGTATGGGCCATCGACTGTTGTAGAAAATGCTATATTATAAATATGCAATAACTCGAGATGGTGGCGATGGTCGAAGTAGTCTGCACGTTGACTACAAAACGAAAAATTTCCTGGGCTCAACAACAAAATTAAGCTTCAAAATTTAATATGTCTGCTCTAAAACAAATAACGTGCAAAAGCAATGTTGCAAGATAGTGAAGCTTCACCTCCTTTCATATATCCTACAATACCTTTTCTCTAGTTCCAGCACAATGCACCGCATGTGTAGGGGTCATTTCCTGAGTGCTGGCCCAAGATAAAAAAACACTGAAAGAAAATAGTTCTTCGATAGAACTAATGAAGGAAACACGGAAGGAGCTAGAATAAAATAACCTTCAAATTATGTTATTATACATTTTTTTCAAAGCATTATAGTTTAGGAGATATTTAGAATGTTTTGAGAAAAACCCCGTTTTTAGAAAAAAAATTTAAAAAAAGTTTCTTTTAAAAAGTTTATTAAAAATGTAAAATCCACGAAATCTGAAATGTTGTTATTAACTTTGATACTCGCATAGGTTGCAAATAAAATGAGCCATACTTCATTAAAATCCTTTGATAAATTATGATTTTATTAACAATAAATTGGTAGCATCTAATTTATAGAAAATTTTTGTGGTTTAATTTTTTTAATGAATATCAACCGATTTATTCACATTATCTTGTGGCCTGATTATTTTAAATATCCTACTTTGTTGCTATGTACATTAGTACTCGTGTCAACTTGCATTTTACTATTTAAATTTTTATCTTTTTCAGGCTGTTCACATTTCATATTATAAAACTTTCACAGTTCAGGTAATTAAATTTTTTTAGCTACAATTTAAATCATAAATCACCTTATCACTTTTGGCTTGAAAGTAGTCCATAATTGCCAATTTTAACTTGTTCTTTATTTTTAATGTGTAAACTTTATAATTATCGTAACGAATTTTCCCACTGGTATTTACGCTTGGTTGCTTAATTAAGGTCGCAGCGGTGGAGCAAACCACCATGCTGGCAAGAAACCATATTATACGCATTGTACAATACGTCTTTAGCCAACAGTCAGAAAAAATTACTAAAAAAATTTTGGAATCTACCAGCAATTTATAGCAATTCCATTGAAAATGCCAAGTATATTGTGGGATACTTGAAGTACTTAATCGGTAAATAAATAACGAATTATCAGTTTGCAAGATAATATGTAATCGTATTTAGGGTGAAACCGTTAAGATTAATTTGCCGAATTCATTCGCATATAAAAATTATACGATCAATCGAATATTTCTTTATATTTTTTATTCTGATGTAATGAGCCATATAAATTTCCGACGGTCAAAATACGAGCGTTGTTTTTTATGTTGTTGAATGATCGATTTGATAGGTAATTAAAAAAAGTAACAGCAGGTATGCGTATAAAACATTTCAGAACCAAACTGTCACTACGGAAATCTATACTCTCCAAGAGACGAAATCAGATCGTAGCTAGATTAGTTATGACTAAGGTTAAGCCTAACGAAATGTAAGCAAGCTCAATGCCTTTAGAATTCAGCATAAAAATATGTGCACTTTATTGTTCTGTTTTAATATGATGTAAAACGGCTTTGTAACGGCTTTACTATTAAATGAAAATGTTTTAAAAAGGGTACGAAATCCAACAGGCTTTCATTCGATTGCGAGTCATATATTATATTTATTATATTATATATATCAGAATTTAAATAAAAATGTCTCGATGGCTTAGGCAAATTTGGATAGAGAAATATCAGTATTAACAGTATTGCTGCAGGTAGACACAGTAGACATTTGTCGTACAATAATAAAAACTTCTGTATCAAGTAATAAAAAAACTCTATTTTGAATTTTATTGTTGTTTTCAATATAAATACTGGAACGAATTTTTTCTTTCCTTTTCTAAAAATAAGCTAATAATGCACTCTGCGAGGTTCGGTCAAGATTATTTACCTACGCATGTATAAAATCAAAAGTGCCAAAACCCTTAGCCACCATGATTATCGATTTTGTGTTTCGTTACAATTTTGACGTACAGATGACCCCTACACATGCGAAGCATTGTGCTGGAACTATAGGAAAGGGATAGTTAGAGAAACGACAGGAGGTGAGGCTTAATTAATTATTTTACAGCTCTGGTTTTGCACGTTCTTTTTTTACAGCAGTGCTGAAGCTTCGGTTTAGTAGCCTTTTTTATTATTATTTTACTTCGTCGGTGCTACACAATCCGACGAAGGAGGGCGTTCTGATGTTACTTGTGGATTAGTATCAGCTGAAGTCGGTATTGTTCAGTGACAAGTGACATGCCTTCGCCACTAAAACCTTCCGACAACAACTGACACACTAATGCACATCAGAAAAATGCCAGATGTTATTTTTATAATTTTAGTCTGAAACTGGGGTTTAACCCAGGTCTGTTTTGGTTTTGTAGTAAAGTTTAAAAGAAAAAACATTTTTATTCGCTTGCGCCTTTTAGACGGTTAGTATTCCGAGCACTCGTATTATTTTTAAGCTTTATGCTGTACATACAGTGAAACTTCTCATAAGCGGGCACTCAACGTCGCGATAGTTTTGTCCGGTTATGAGAGGTACACATTTATTATTTTAAATATTTTATTTATGCTAGACTAATAAAATTTATTCAGATTGGACTGCTTTAACTTAGATCGGTTCAATTGGAACCGTTGAGTTTCAAAATGACTTTATTTGTTTTTGATGTCCCGGAATGCGACAAAGTCGTCTCTAACAAGATGCTTCAAACGGACAATTTGTTTTAATGCTTCATCACAAGTACAGAAGATTAATAATGAAATTATAGAAGAATTATTTAAAAAGAAATATGTAACAGTAATAGTTAAGAATTAATTGAAGAGAAATATTGCAATAGCTCCTAGATTGTCTGGATTACCAAAAACACATAAGAAAAATTTTCCATTGAGACCAATTTGTTCATTTATAAATACACCTTCATATGAGCTATGTAAATATATGTATATAAAATATTCTTAAGAGATTAACTATTAATTCAAACTATAATATTAAAAATTCTTTTGAATTTAAAAATAAAGTTGAAACTTTGAATATAGATAAGGATGATAGATTAATATCACTTGATGTTGTATCTTTATTTCCAAGTATTCCAGTTAATTTAGCATTAGATATAATAAAAGAAAAATGGGATAAGTTAGAAATACATACACATATAAATAAGAATATTTTTCTACGTATTGTCAAGTTTTGTATACAGGATAACAGATATTTTCAATATGGAAATAAAATATATATTCAGAGTAAAGGACTTCCTATGGGATCACCAGCATCACCAATTGTAGCAGATTTTGTGATAGAAAAACTATTAGATTCTTATATTGGAAAATTAATTTTAAAACCGAGAATATTAACTAAATATGTAGATGATCTATTATGTATTATTGAGGATAGTCAAACAGATAATATGTTGACAATTTTTAATAATTTTAACCAGGATATTAAGTTTACGATAGAGAAAGAAATAAATTTAAAACTTCCATATTTAGATGTATTAATTGAGAGAAGAGGTCAGAATTTAATAATAGATTGGTATCATAAGCCTACATCCTCGGATAGAATAATAAACTATTTTTCAAAACATCCAAAGGGAGTTATAATCAATACGGCAGGAAATTTAATTGAAAGAGTTTTGAAACTTAGTAGTAGTTATTTTCATAAGAAAAATAAGGACATAATTTAATATATATTGAGGGAAAATGATTTTCCAATACGACTTATTCATAAATTATTGAAAAAATACGGTAATCGGGATAATATTAATGGGAATACGAATATGGAACCGAAAATTTTTAAATCTACGACATATATACCTAATATGTCGGAACAACTTGTAAGATCGAAAATATTTATTACGGAAAAATATACAATAACATATAAAAGATGTAATACTTTAAGAAAATTATTTAATAAAATGAAAGATAGAGTTAAAAACACAGAATTATCTAATTTAGTATACAGGATACCTCGTGGAGGAAATAATTCAGAAAATTGTAATAAAGTAAAGGTAAAGGGTGTCCCAAAAAAAAAAAATTTGGCGCAATTCGAAGTGTCATTGTTTGACATGTGAACAATTGTTATTGTTTGCTAGTAGAAGGTACGAGGTTAGTAAATATGGAGCGCTACACGAATAAACAACGCATTCTCATTGTGAAATTGTTTTACCAAAATGGTGAAAGTTTTGCGGCTACAGTTCGCAAATTGCGATCAATTTGGGGTCACACTGTAAAGAGATTAATGGATAAATTTGCCGAAACTGGGTCTGTTAGTGATGTAAAGACAACAAAGCGCCTTCGACCATGTCGATCGACCGAAAATGTCGCAGGTTTACGTGATGATGTCGCTCAAACTTCATCCACCTCAATTCGACACCGAGCTCAGCAAATTGTTGTCTCCAAATCCACTATGCAGCGAATTTTGACGAAAGATTTGCATCTTCATGCATACAAAGTTCAATTGACTCAGGAATTGAAGCCAGCTGGACATGGACAGCGAAGGGAGTTCGTTAATTGGGTATTGGAGAAACAACATGAAAATGCTGATTTTGCCGATAAAATCATCTTCAGTGACGAGGCCCATTTCCATCTTGATGGCTTCGTCAATAGGCAGAATTGTCACAATTGGGGTGAGGAAAATCCTCGAGTGATTCACGAGAAGCAAATGCATCCACAACGTGTCACTGTGTGGTGTGGATTTTGGGCTGGAGGAATCATTGGACCTTTTTTTATGAAAATGAGGCAGGTCAAGCGCAAACAGTCAATGGTGTTCAATATCGTGAAATGATAACCAGTTTTTTTGTGCCAAGAATTGAAGAAATGAATGTGGAGGGCATGTGGTTTCAACAAGACGGCGCCACATGTCATACAGCCAGAGAAACAATGCAATTGCTGCATCAGTCATTTAAATCTTGCGTTCTTGTTGGGACACCCTTTATATGTAGGAGCAAAAAAAAACAAACTTAAAACTAGATTAGCAGGACATAAGTCAGATCAAAAATACACCCATATAAATACAAAAAACCAGCATTAACTATACATTGTTCAACATTAAATCATTATCTTAAATTTGAAGACACAACTATATTAGAGAAAGAAACTAATTATAAACGACGTTTTTTGTTAGAAATGTTACAGATAATTAAAATACCTTCGGACAATAGAATAAACTATAAATCAGAAGTAGATAATTTAGCACAAAATTATAGATATTTAGTTAATACAATTTAGATATAGATTATGTATTATATATATATATTTCTATGCAAAAAATAGAGTTAATAATAGATAGTCATAGGTCATTTATTAAATAATTTTTAATAATTCTGTTCTATTATTGTTATAGTTATATGTTATTATTACATTGTAGAAATATGTTGTTTTACATACATGTATGTATATATGTACAAAAGAAAATAATTATGAAAACATGTTTATTTATATATACATGTACACACATTTATACATGTGGATAAAGAATATTTTTAATATCAATGACAAAAAATTTTCAATTCCTTTCAAAAATATTTTCTTTTTCTTCCTCTTTTAAAAAAAATATTTGTGTTAATACAAATTATTATTTCCTGACTATTTGGTACCGAAATATTGAAAATAAATAATTGTTAAAAACTTTCCATAAAAAAGACCATCGCTCAAAAATCAATATAATTAAAATATTTAATAAAGGTGAAAATAAAAATAGAAGTGAGACTAGTACTAGTTTGGTATTACATCCATACATATATCAAATTTAAGACACATTGCGAAAGCGAGTTAGGAAAAAATAAGCATTATGCGAAAATTTCCTATCGCTAAATAAATAAAACAATCTTAATTTTGAACGAGGAATTAAAAACAAAAATGGTTAACTAAATTATGCCATAGGAAATTTATAAACCTTTTCATAACATACCCTCGTAGGACTCCGTGGCGCAACGGTAGCGCGTCTGACTCCAGATCAGAAGGTTGCGTGTTCAAATCACGTCGGGGTCAAAAGCGACATTATTTTTTTTTTTATAGTTACTTGTACTTATATTATTTTATACATTTTATACATATATTAGAAGTCTAAAAAACAGTTCTTTATGTATGTTTTTATCATACGAGCAAATACAAAGAAACGGGTATACCTGAATTAAATTAGCAAAAACATAAATAAAACAATTGTGTGTGCCAGCCATCCATAGACAAACAATATTACCGCAAAAGTTTTGTTTTCATTATTAAATAATTTTTAATACAATTTTTTCAACCGCAAGGCTATTGCTGGGAACACAATTGTGGTGAACGACGAACTTCGTCTAGCACAATGAATTCGTCGGTAACAATTCGGTGCCTAAATTCGCAGTCTGCTCACAATTACGACGAAAAAATTACAGCTATAATAATCATGAAAGTTATTTGCTGTCTGTGTTACCGTATAAAAAAATTACTTGAAAAAATTTAACTTTTTATGGTAAATAATTCTGTATATTTAAATTAAATGAATTATTTTAAAAATTAGACAATTATTAAAATAAAAATTAATAATTCTTCTAGTTTGTTGACCTCTTTTTATATTAATTACACTAATTATTTAAGCTGTAGGTCCTTTTTATATATGTAATATTTATTTTTATTCGATATTTCGCTACTCCTTTGTGTAGCTTCTTCAGGAAAATTGGTTTTTGTCTATAATGAAAAAATAATTTTTTTAAATTCACAATACAGAAATTTACGATTAAAATATTAAGAAAATAGTCCACAGATATTATTATCTTAAACACACTTTCCACTTAGAACAGAAAATTGGTATTAAATTTTTTAAATCGCTTTTACCCTTCTGATCGCAAGCACATTCATTTCAAATCATTTTAATATCAATATTTTATGTTATGGAAAAATTTTTTCCACATCTGATATATATAATTCCCGTGTCGCGGTGTTTGTAATTAAACTCCTCCGAAACGGCTCCACCGATTCTCATGAAATTTTGTATGCATATTGGGTAGGTCTAAGAATCGGACAACATCTATTTTTCATCCCCCTAAAATTAACCACGCCCATTTTACTCCCGCTTTTTTTTACCTACATTTTCGTTTTTTGCAATAAGGGTATCAAATGAAAGGGTATGATGAGGAGATTTTGAAAAGTTTATCATCAACCTAAATCCAATATGGCGACAGACCCTAAAACTGCAAAAAACCTATTTTTAATGCTTATTTGCAAATGGGTATCAAATGAAAGGATATGATGAGGAGATTTTGAAAAGTTTATCATCAACCTAAATCCAATATTGCGACGGACCCTAAAACTGCAGAAACCTATTTTTAAAGCTTATTTGGAATATGGGTATCAAATGAAAGGGTATGATGAGGAGATTTTGATAAGTTTATCATCAACATAAATCCAATATGGCGACTGACCCTAAAGCGATGAGAACGAAGCTGCTCTCCTGTCTTACTCACTATACAGTTGATAGCAGAAATATTAATAATTATTTTTAATGTTTAGATAGCTATCGAGAATTGTAATTTAAGATATATTTGTTACTTTGATAAAGATTAATTTATTAACCTAAATAAAGCATACTTTCATTGTCTACAACGCTTTCGATTATAAGTAAATCCCCGCACACTTATAGTAGATAGTTATTTTTATTGAACTAAAAAAATGGTTCATAGAAATAATATACATGGCAAAACAACGTTTTCCGGGTCAGCTAAAAACAGCAAAATTTATTTTTTTTCTCATTAGTGATCTAGTATTTTTCTATGTTTATATATGTACATATGTACACATGTACATCTTTTTGTATCATTAGCAAATAAATTATCATTACTAATTATTTCTTTTAACGCGAGTCAAAATTAAATACAATTTTTTATTTAATTATCTATGTACTCGTATGTAACAATTTTTCATTTATTCAAAGTGAATTAAAATTAATTACGATTATTTATTTATATTTTGTTACATGGTTTAGCTGGGTTTTATGTTCATTTTGATGCTAATACCAAAATCGTCATTAGACCAACAAACTTCTTGAAAAAATCTAAAATATTCCAAATGGTTATACAAGAACTCGCCAAAAAATTTATAATAATTATATGTATGTAAGAAAGGTTGAGAAAAATTAAATAGATTTAAAATCAAATAATAAAATGTTTGTTCTATAAGGAAACTTTTTAAGGAAGCTATTTGGTTTGTTTTGTTTGTATATTTCGTTATTCTCAAATATTTTTTAGGTGTTCTTGTATAAACCTGTTAAATTTTTTTAGCTTTTTTCAAGAATTTTATTAAAGTCTACTGAAGATTTTTGTATCAGCACCAAACGAAATGCCGCATATAGACCAGCTAACCTATATAAAAAACATATGTAGATAATTAATAATAATAATTATTTTTGTATGATTGGTCTACGAATAATTAGCAACAATGAAATGTGCATATAGGCTAGCTTAACCATAGAACAAACATAAATAAATAATTTGAAATTATCATTCTAAACTCAGTAAAATTAATTGGAAGAAAATTATATACGCGATAATTTTATTTAAATTCATTTCTTCATATTCCATAATAAAAATGTATTTTGTTTTAAATCAGCAAACCACAAGTGTGCTGGCTACAATTTAAATAAGAGTGTCCGAGACGAACTTTTTATGAAATTTTTCAATGGCCGCTGAACAAAAAAAGAAGTGAATGCGTTCAGTATGAATTCGTATTTTCATGACTTCTCAAGTACTTTTTAATCTAAATTCATTTTTAACGCCTTCTTAAATGTTAGCAGGGTTATCAGTTTGGAACTCATGGAAACAGCATTTAAGTTTACCGCTTAATTCATGTGAACAACTGCGCAGTTGTAATTTAATTTTTGTACTTAGCGTTGTATTCATGGCGGCCAGTTTTCTTAAATGTGAACATATCCTAAAACGTAACTAATTCATGGGCTGTAAGCACTCATGACGAGGTGTTTTGTTAAATGTGAACACGTGCCCGACGATGACACGCCTATCATGAACCAATTAATTTGCAATTGAACCCATGCATGTTTCACGGCAGTTGACTGAGAAATTTTATTTTTCTACTTACTTTCGATCCTTACTTTACTTTTTTCAACAGCTGATCACAGGAAACAGTAGGCAGCTGCTGTTATTTGTTATTACTCCTATGGCCCCAATGGGTTGCCACGGTGTCAATTGAGAGAGGTGCACAGCGAGGTTATCACATAAATCTAACAAGGTTTGCTATTTCTTAAAATTTTCTCTGATGGCTGTAAAATCTATATCATTGTTTTTTAATGGCCGATTGTACTTAGTAAATACACGTGAGCAATGCAGTATCTAATAGCGTAACGCAATGTGTTATGAAGAGTATCAATAACCCACGTTGACGTCATTAAATTCCACAATATGTGTTAATGATTTATTTAGTCCTAAAACAAATGAATTAATAAAAACTACAATTGAATTGCTTTTTGAGAAAATAAATAAAATTATAATATTTGTAGAATCGGAACTTATCACAACCTGTATTTATTAATAGTATTAAAGTAACTTCAAAAAATGAAATTATCATATATTCAGGACAAGCAACTTTTCACAGCATCATAGAAGTAATAAAAAATTAATTCAACTAAAAAAGTAAATTTACTTAACAACACAAGCATTAGTTGAAATTCAATGAAGCGGTAGTAAAAAAGATAACTTCCCGCTATGTAAAAAGAACTACAATGGAAACGATTTTGAAATATTTTCTGATCACAAGTTCAGCATCTTATTGACTTCGATGGAAGCACTTTTTCCCTGGGTGGTAATTGAGAGGGTTCATCACACCTAATCATATCTGCTGAAGAAATACATAGTTCTCTTACAAGAGAATTTTAAAATTCAACTTTAATGACCTGCGACTGGTTACTGGTTACTGGTTTTCTGTTCATACGACTATTATATAGGGAAGTACTACTACATTATTTTCTTCTTGTATACTCCATTTTATTACAACTGGTTCACACACATCAATTTAATCGTCATGTCTTTTGGTTTGAGGAGAGAGTGGAAGAGATTACAGTGTTGGCAAATCCGTACCAGTTTTGTAATTTAACCGTATAGTCGTTTTTTTTTTTTTTACTATGTCTATACGAAAATTAAATAACAAAAATTTATTAAAACGTGTCTCAATTTAAACGCAAGTTAATAAAAAATAAGTAAACTTGGTCTGCGCAAACTATCCTTTATAGCGCCTATTAATCATTGTACTTGTAAGGAACAAGAAGAAAAAACAAAATTTGTTTTGATAATTTTCTGGTCAGATACGAGATACTGGGGAATATCTTATCCAAGGCGACTTCATACCAGGTGATCTCATCCCTAAAACAGAATTTTTTGTTTACAAATACAACAATTTTATTCAAGTTGTCAAAACAGTTTACGTATTAACATGCTTTGAGTAGAACACAACTTTGACAACTGAACAGTAATCAGATAATAAGATTTTTAGCTAATGCAGCCACCTGGTGTGAATTTTCCTTGACCTTATCTTTACAATTTTACCAAAAAAAAATACGGTTGTAATATTTCCCTACAGATGTTGGAAAAATTTAGATTTCGAATAAAATTCCCACTATACTGTTTGCCCTATTGAAAGCACAGATTAATCAGATTTATTTTATTATAAAAAAAGAGATGAAAAAAGGAATTAAAAATCGATTTGAGTACATTTGATTACAATTTATTAAAATAACAAATAATGATGCAGATAAGAAACTCACAGTGGTTGTTAATAAATTTTATTCTAAAATTAACATAAAATTAATATTAACTTGAGATGGAAATAATTAAAATTAAAAAAATATATTAAATATGCTACAAAATTGGCTAAAGCGACTATTCAGCACATTTATCTATAATTCTCTGAGCTAAATCTCATTAGCTACAAAAAAAAATTTAGTTAAAAAAATATTTTAGCGAACTATGTATGTCGCTAAATCGCTTTTCTCTAAGTCTAATAGCAGTATTTAATTTCTTATCGATTATGAACAAAATACTAATTACAGAAAAATATAAATGTAATTCATAGATTTAAGGAGTTAGGGAATAAGGTGACAGCTTTCTCATAACTGCTTGAGTTTTATCAAATACTGCGATTTGTAAAAACACAATTAAAGTCGAAATAAAATTTTAGAGCTGTCTTCACAAAAAATGTTTAAAAAATAAATCTAATTTAAAAATTAAATTTTTTTTGATCTAAACCAGTTTCTAGAATACGGCAGTTCTATTTAAAGAAATTATTTTTTTTTCAAGTCAGAGATATTAGGAGTGTATATTCATAATAAACACTTCACAATATAAAAATTGCCCACAGAATAAGCCTGACAATCTCAGTTCTAAAAATATTAATTTCTTATATGTACATATGTATGTATATTTGCTTGTTATACTGACATTTTGTTTCGATATCATTTTCTGCTTTTTCTTATGGTCAGTATATATTATAGTTATAAGGTAATACCTATACTTTGATTGAATTTTTACAAGAGTATTAAGTGAGAATTTGAGGAAATTCGAGGAAATTATTCGTTTTGCAAAATAACTCCAAATAGCCCCAAAAATAATTTAAAATTAATCTAAATGTTAAATGAAAAAAAAATTAATTTCTTTTTGGAAATTAATTAAAGTATATTATAAGTGAATTATAGGCTCATGGTGATAATATGAAATTTTATGATTTGGTGAACATGGAGATGAAAACCTCTATCCGCGTAGTCGGTGTTTCAGATATCGCATCAAAAATATGTATATACGTAATTTCTGAGCATTTTTTATTTGATTTAATTTTTGTACTACACGCAGAGTTGTAAAAAATTCTAAAAGTATTTTGTGGGGCCTTTTTTCATTTCTCCTTTTTGAGGGCATATTTTTTTTAATATTTAAAATAATTCCCAAAATTAAAAATGAAAAGCGATGTTTTTGTTTTCTGTGCTGGTTTTAGAGTTTTTTTTAATTTTTAATTTTGGGTTGTTGTTTTCTAGAAAAATTGCTGTTATATTTGCCGGCAATCGTTAATTAAGCTCAAACTATTAAGCTCTAATTGTAGAAAATAAAAAATCCGCAACAATATATTGATTTGAAGAAGATGCAGTCTTAAATTAAAATAAACGACTTGATTTGAGTTCAACAGTCACACGGTATTCGTATTGTATTTCCAGCGTATAAAATGCTTTCAACATTTTTGCTTTTCAATTGAAAATCAGTTAGTTGTACCGTGATTGTGCACCAAGCTACATTTGAAAAATTAATTAAGAAAAACCATGTTTCCGAAGTTGATTTACACAATTTTGAATTTATTTCTTATTGTTAATGGCACTCGTATGGCCAAATACTTGGATGAGGATACAAATTTAGATGTAAGTAAATTTTTGCTGGAAAAGAAATGTCCATTGCCTTGATTTGTCTAATTTTTGCAGATTTTTAAAGAATCCCAATTACCAATGGATGTTCTATTGAAAAGAGACTCTAGTCAATCTCCAATTCAGTGGTAATTTTGCTTTTAACTATTACATAAAATTAATTGAAAGTTTTTCATACTTTCAGTTACTACTCCGTAATAGCACCTGGACTCTTGAAATCTAATCGTAAATTCACCGTCGTTGTCAGTCTACATGATGCCACTGAACCGTGCTCTGTGAACATTTCACTTACTGGCAATGAGTTTAATGAAACTCAAAACGTATTCTTACAACCATTTAAGTCTAAACTTGTAGATTTCGATCCACCACAATTAAATTATGGTTTTTATACGTTAACCGCCCAAGCCGTTAGCGGTTGTAGTTATCGCCAGGAAAAAAAATTATTGGTCGAAGTTCAAAGCGGACCGAAAATTTATATACAAACGGACAAGGCTGTCTATAAGCCGCAAGATTTGATACAGTTTCGTGTTCTATTCTTAGATGAACATACGAAACCTTTAAAGATTAATGAACCCGTTCAGGTGGAGATATTGGTAAGCAATGAAATTCTTTTCGTTCTACTAAAAGTTTCTAAAAATGGTTTTTATAGTGATATATTTTTTTCAAAATGAAGTGCAGTACTTTTTGTGCACTCAAAGAGTAAAAATATACTTTAGTTATTGAATTAATCACATTTACGACTGTCGACTGGCGACAAGATGACTTAAAATCCCGCTAGCAATAATAGTCGTGGCTACTTAATTATATTTGAAACGTCAGCAGTATTACTAGCAGGTGATGTGTCATTTTCACGTTTTTATACGTAATAAAATCACATAATATAGTATAATACTATAAATAAATAGTAATAATAAATTAATTACCAACAACACAAAGTAAAATAAATAAAAGCCATTTTGCAGCAGTGTAAAGTGTGAATAATTTTAATAAATAAAGTGAAATGAGCAAAGGACTTTTTGAGAATAAAAATCATTAATGAAAAATGTATACGACAGTTCGCCATACATCGCCATCAAGCATTGCCGGTGTCAAACATATATAGCATATAAGCCCAATTCACAATCTTGTGCAAATGGTCTTGCGTCATTGCATTTGCAAAATGGTTGCGCATATTTTTGCTCTACACTAACAAAATATACAGATTGGCACTTGCTACACTTTTGCCCATGTGCAAGACTAAAAGTAGTAGTTTTTATTTGCTGAATGCAAATTGCAAATGAACAGCTGTCAATGAGAGACCGATGTCGAACTGCTGATGGTAGCCGCCGACATTTTCTCTACTTTCTTCAGCATGGTTTTGTTAATATATAACATTTTATATATTTATGTACATAGAGTAAGTTAATTAAACAATTTATTCTAATTTTCATAATCTATGAATAAAAAATAATTTAAACTTTAACCGGAAGTTATGTTTAACTGCATTTCATAATGAATTATTAACTTTTAACTGACACCATTTAACGAAAAAGTGTCTTAAATTTTACCGAACAAAATTTTCCGGGTAACAAATTAACTGGAACTCAGAAAAGAACTAAATAATACAACATTCATATTTCTGCAATGTTTATAAATTCAGAAGTGCTAAAAACACAACTTTGTCCGATGATGACTTTAGACAAACATACATACTTATATGTACTTATGTTGACAAAATCTTCAATAAAATATTTATATTATCTATATCGCACGCAATATAAAGTTTGTAATATATTGATATTTAAATGGAAATATACTTATAATATATAATTATGTGTGAATGTTTTACATCAGAATATTAATTTTCAATATGATTTATAGGAATTTCGCCATCTCTGCCAACTAAAAAGGAATTGCTGTTTTGTGCTTTTTCTTTATTGGATTATTTTTCGAAAACCAATATACACACATACATACTTATATACATTGCCACATTTTCCATCACATTTTATTGTTAAATAAGCGGATGATGGTTAAACTCAAATCGGTAACCACGTGCTAAATAATGCCTGTTAACCAAATCGGCAATTAATTCTTTTTTATTAAAAATGAATAGTCTTAAATTGTGAAAATAAAATAAGTTTTGGTTTGACAGTACGCTTAAAAATGTTTAGCAATCGAGCAAATTGTATACTTTTTTGGAAATTGGTCCTATTTTTTATGCAAATATGCTAAAATAAAATATATCTCTTAAATGTATTATGTGTATATAAATCAAAAGTGCACTTATAGTTTTGGAAATTAAGTGAAAACTACTGCACTTATTCGCTAACTGATATAATCGTTAAGTCTCCCAAAAATTTTCTACTTTTCATTTAGTTACACTTAAAAAAATTGAAAACTTTTACTGATTTATTATTATTAAATATTTCTCTTAACCTTTCCTAATTTTTTTATTTTTATCTGGGACCAGCACTCAGGAGATGACTCCTACATATGCGAAGCATTGTGCTAGAAATATAGGAAAGTGATAGTAGGAGAAACGACAGGAGGTGAAGCTTAATTAATTATTTTGCAGCTCTGCTTTTGCACGTTCTTTGTTTTTATACTCGTAGCAGTGCTGAAGCTTCGGTTCAGTAGCCATTTTTATTATTATTTTACTTCGCCGGTGCTACACAATACCGACGAAGGAGGGCGTTCTGATGCGATTGTAGATTGCTACCAGCTGAAGCCGGTATTGTTCAGTGACCAGTGACTATGCCTTCGACACTGAAACCTTCCGACAACAACTGACACACAAAGACACACTAATGCACATCAGAAAAATGCGAGATGTTTATTTTTATTTTAAAATTTTTGTCTGAAACTGGCGTTGAACCCAGGTCTGTTTTTGGATTTGTAGTCAACGTGCAGACTACCATCCATCGTGCCATCGCCACCCTCTTGAGCATAATCTTTCAGTCGATAAGTACAGTGGAGAATATATTTATAATCCTAATTGGTAAATAAAATTTCAGATGAACAATGACTTCGTTGTAGATTTGTAGTTCTTTTTAATTTGACATCAATTAAATCACAAGGAAACGGACTACGATTGAAGAAGAGTACACTATACGACACGGTGGGAATGGCAATGGTACTTTAGGTGAGCTATTACTCTCTGCACCGCAACCAGTTTTATCTAATGAACTCCCTTATTTTTTGTTCATTGACCCGGCATATCAAGGAAGTGAACCCGTTCATTCGGTGGTAGCATTGGTTTCTCCTATGACCAACTGGGAAAATATACCTTCTGTTTTATGGCTGCAAAATAATTTATCAGCTCCCGAGCCTATACATACTTTTGCACTCGGTACGCCCCTTGATATTATGAGCAAATATTATTCATGCTCTCTTTGATTATTAAAAACCATAAAATTTAAATGACATGCATCAGGATTTTAACTACAGTCTTCATTATAAATTTTAATCTTTTGTCCAAAAACTGTTGTATAATTGTAAAATAAATGTTTCTAGGATTCCAAAGAAAATATAGTTAAGACTTTTAAGGATGTTCGCTTTATCAAAGGAGTTTATACAAACAGTTTTATACTGTCCGAAAGAGCCCTAATCGGATCATGGTCCATTAGAGTTGCCGTGAGTGGAAAATATTCTCATACTCATAAGAAAACAATAGAAGTAAAGAAATATGTTCTACCAAAATTCAGTGTCCACATCAAAACCCCCAAGTTTTTGGTCACTAGCGATGCTTTTCTCAAGGCCTTTATCTATGGCAGATATACTTTTGGGAAATATGTACAAGGTACAGCCACTGTGCAACTATGGGATGTATACCGCACGAAAATGTGGCGAGAAAAGAGTTTCAATGTCAGTACATTAGCAGGAGTGGAGTTTGCCCTCGCAAATATAGATGATTTAAAGATAGAGGAGATGCTTAACATGGTGGTCACACTGAAAGAAAAGTTTACTGGTATAACGCAGAACGAGTCTTTTCAAATAAAAGTTCATCAACAGCGCTACAATATTTATGCAAACGATGAAGATTTTGAATTTCGTGGTTTCTATCCCTACCGTTTAAATGTTCATGTGGAATATTGGAATGGTGCTGCAGTAGTGGATCACAAAACAGCTGTTATGCTAATACATAATGGAAAGTCTTATGAGTCATACATGAATGAGACCGGTGTGGCACAATTTGAATTTGAAAATGAACCAAACAGTGGTTACTTATTGTATTTTAAGGATTCGAGCTTTTCTATACCAAATGTTTATGGCAGTAGAGAAGAAGACAACAGCAGTATGTTTTATTGTAAATTAAAGCTGGTGGGAGAAAGGTACGAGTAAAAGAATTACAATTGTTTTAACGGTATATAAATAAAAACAATTTAATTTTTCACTTTAGATTACATTTGGGAGCACCGGCGAAAGTGTTAGTCAGTTCCAGCGAAGACATACCGCACATAGTATACGCGATTGTGGGGCATGGAAACATCATACGGATGCAACACTTAAAATTGCCACCAAATCAAAAATCATATACAATACACATAAAGCCCACAATTGAAATGATACCCACATCATATATTTATGTTCATTACTCGCAGAATGGCATCTTGAGATACAATGAATTGGAATTGGTTTTTCCAAAGGAATTTGAAAATAAGGTAATTTCTGCTCTACCCTTTTCCTAAAATCTTCACAAATGCATATTTTACAGATCTCTCTAATGGCCCCCAAAGAAACTCAACCCGGCGAAGAGATTGCTTTGGAAATAACTGCTCAGCCTAAATCTATTGTGGGCATTTTAGCTGTAGATTTGGGAGTGCATATGCTGGATCCTTCATATGATTTGCAAAGAGAACTTATAATGAATGAATTGGCTGAAGATAAAAGTTATATTTACTCACAATACATTGAGAATGGGGAATTACTAGTTTCTGGTCTGGTTGTTTTAACAAATATAAAATCTGAACTCTTAAATATAAGACGTAAGTGAAACTAGAAATAGTTATATTCCGATGATGGAATTTTAATAGAGAATTAAATTGCTTTGCTGCTGAGGTTGAAGAGCATCCAGAGGTTTCTAGCAGACTTCACCAATCTGTCACAGATATCTGTAAGGAGGTTTAATTTTTCTCAGCAAAAACAAATGTTGTCAGTAACGTCATTTTGTTTTTAAAAAATTCACAGAATGTTTTTTCATTTGAAATCTATATCATGCCAGTTTAAAGTATTCCATATTTTGGATTTATAATAACGATATAATGTAAAAAATATAGTTGGTCCGACATGTTCCGGCATCCCCCCTATTGAATCTACAGTGATATGATATTCTTTTTCGGATTCTATTCTATTCATTAAGAGCTTCATGAAGAAGTTTAATTCTCCTTTCTGTACACCCGCATGGGTGTCGTAGGGGAATAGCTCTGTAAGCCTATGCTGTAGCAACCCGCTGTTAACCCTGCTAACATATAAGTTCAGAAATTTCTCAATCACTCCTTTTGTTCTTAAACAATGATATATGACCTTTACTGGGTTGTTAGGCATATATTTAGACCTTAGGGTCTAATAGAATAGCGTGGGAAGGTGATGCATCGCCTTGAACCTCCAGAGTTTTAAGATGATAGAGGAGACGACTCTTAGTGATCCCAGTAAAGATCTGGTTCCATGGGTAACCGGTGGCCCGCGCGTCTCAATACTAAAGAAAGCATTTAATGGCTGATGTACTCCCTATATGGCTTCATTTCGAAGCCGGAAGGTTGGAGTCCGTGTGCCGGTTATGCGTTTGACTTTGTGGTGGTTGTGTTAACTATCTGAAATCATACGCGGAGAATAGTTTTTGGTTAGTTCGGTACATATAGTCATATCTAAGACATTTGCCCTGACGACTCCCTACTAATCTAAGATATTGTAGAACTTAGGTTTTGCATTAAAGATCGTGGCAGGGATAATATGAGAAAGATTAAAACATGTGTGTACTTGGTAAGTTACTAGTTGCTTTCTATTGTGCCTACAGGGGCGCTGGTCAACGTTTGTCTTTTTACCCGGTATTGAGAGCACCGTGCGGTTGCACACTTATCGCCACGTTAATCTTGAACACACTTCTTCCCTCTATACCTCTAATGAAACACAAAAATTCAAAATTGATTTACGCACTCATTATTTTTTATTTCCTAAAGAAATTTTAACGCTTTCCTCTCTTTCGATTAGCCAAGAAGCCAATACGTCAAAGTGATGAAGGTCCTCTTAAATACAGAACACAATTTCCAGAAGTATGGATTTTTGAAAATGTTGAGATGTGAGTCAAGGCAGCTAAAAATAATAAATTAAATAAATTTTGTCAGACAACATTGTTCTTTTCTACAGCAATACGACAAATACAAAAATTAAATACAAACTTCCGGATTCAATTACGAGTTGGCGGTTGACGGCATTTTCTATAAATGATAAAACAGGATTGGGTATAACTGATAGGCCCACCGATATAATTGCAATTAAACCATTTTTCATCTCTCTCAATCTTCCTTATTCCGTAAAATGGGGTGAGATAGTGGCAGTACCCATTCTGGTATTTAATTATGATTACCAATCTCTGGATACCACCATTACAATGTACAACGATGAACAAGAATTTGAGTTCATGGAAGCCAGTAAAGATGGTACAGAAAAATCGAAAGATCAACAAAGTAAAATAGATAAATCGATGATTTCTTCCAATGATGGGCTGCTCTTTTCGTTTTATATAAAACCTTTGAAAGTGGGTCACATAAATCTTCGCATAACAGCCTCTAATAAGCTTTACACAGATGCTGTCCACCAGCAGCTTAAAGTAGAATCGGAAGGCATTCGTAAGAACGTAAACCAAGCAGTTTATATTGATTCAAATAATGAATCCACAACAGCTATACGTGTTGATACACCCCCGAACGTGGAGCCGTCTACAAATGAAATATCACTATCTGTTGGAGGTGATTATATTGTTCCCGCTTTGGATAATTTGCAGAATTTGGTAGAGTTGCCCACGGGTTGTGGAGAACAAAATATGGTTAAGTTTGCTCCCAATATTTTAATTTTACAATACTTAAAAGCAATTGGCGCATATGCAAAGGAAAAGGATCTCGTATCCACCATTAAGTCTTACACAGATATTGGTTATCAACAACAATTGTCATACCGTCATGACAACGGTGGCTATAGTGTCTTTGGTCAGAGCGTCGATGAAGAGGCCAGTAGTTGGCTGACAGCTTATACAGTACGTTTCTTTATTAAAGCGTCGAAATTTGCTACCATAGAGCCACGTATAATTGAAACTGGGCTGGAGTTTTTATCTAAAATACAATTAATTGATGGAAGTTTCCCATATACCGGTTATTTGTTCGATCCGATACAACAAAATCAATACGGTTTGACAGCTTTTATATTAGCTACATTTTTGGAGGATCGCGTGAGTATTTGCTCTTTAAGTAAGTTGTAAAGGGAAACATTTTTTGCTGTGTTACTTATATATTTATAAGCTGTGGCAGCTGTTGCATGTTGAGACCTGCTCTTTTAGCTATTGCTTTGTGTGTAATTGAATTATTTATTAATTCAACCAAAAAGAAATGTTTTATATGCTAATGGCCGTTTTCATAAAAAAAGCATTTTGGTTTTCAAATACATTGAGGGTGGCGAAGTAGTCTGCACGGTGACTACAACCCGAACATTTTTTTCTGATTTATGTGGCTTTGAGCCTGTTGTTGTCGCAAGGTTTCAATGGCGAAAACATAGTCAATGAACAATAGCTGTATCCAATTCACAGGCACATCAGAACTCCTTCGTTGGTATTGTGTAGCACCGGGGAAGTAAAATAATTACAAAAATGGCTACTACAAACGAAGCTTCAAAATTTAATACATCTCCTTGACATCAGAGGCGCTACAACACTGCTATAATAAACAAATAACGTGCAAACGCGGAGTTATAAGATAGTGAAGCTTCATCTCCTATCATTTCCCCTACTATCCCTTTCCACTAGTTCCCGCACAATGAACCGCATGTGTAGGAGACATATCCTGAGTGCTGGTCCAAGATAAAAAAAATAAATTTTATTAATTTTCCTTTTTATTCATTTTATATTATTTTATACACTTTAGTTAAACACATTTTAAGCCTAAAAAATGTTTTTTAAAAATTCGTATCCATAATAACTAACTTTAACTAAAAATGATTTTTTTATATTATCGTGGGAACACTACCTTATTTATTTGTAACTTGCATCTTAATTCTGCAAAAGAATGATTATTAATGTTGATTGCGAGTAGTCAGTTTGTTGGCTCTGCAACCAGAAGGTCCCAGATTCGATTCCCAGCCCGCTTAAAACCATAAAAGTTTGCTGTGCTCTTTCGTCAGTATTTGAGCAATAAAAGTAGGCGAAATTTCAAAAATAACATCTGAGACGCCACAACTTTGCTTTATAATTAAACACGCAATGCAAAGTTGTGCAAGAATTAAGAATTTTATGAATATTATATTATATGAATATATTTTTTGACGATTAAAACGCATTCGAATAATGAGTTTCATTTTATTTGTTTTGATTGTTTGCATATCAAAAAGCGTTATGAACATACGAAAGGGAAATATGTACACACAAACACACAACCGTGAATATACATACATAAACACAAGGCAAAATATCAACAATGTCATTTTAAAATTGGTTTAAACAAGGGTGCAATCAATTTTAAAATTTGCTTGTTTACACAAAGTTTTTAAGTTAAAATTCCTTTATGAATACAATATTAACCAAAAATTGCTTAAAACAGATTTGAAATGATGTTTAAAGTTTTTATGAACACGTCTATATATATATACTTTCTTGTACATTTTCTAATCTTATAAAAGGCAAGCGATGGACGGCATTGGCGGCTGCACGAAGAGAATTTTCGATATTTATTGTTAAAAAATAAGGAATAGTCTCATTATGAAATTGTATTATTTCATATCACGCTAAACAGAATCTTATCAAACTTATGATGGGCTTTTTTCATAAATTATTTGACCACCCTTTCAGGAAAACGATGAACTATCAACGTTTTACCGCCTTTTATAGTTTTTACTTTTTTTTATAAAGAGAATTAACATTCAGGCAACTGGAATGATAAGGATGACATGTACTGAAGTGATAGATAAAGGAAAACTTCATTATCTCTACAACTCTGTTTTTGAACGTTTTTTTTAATTATAGCAGTGTTGCAGCACTTGTGACGTCAAAGATACGTATTCAATTCAGAAACTGTTTTTTAGTAACCATTTTTATTATCTATTTTACTGCGTCGATGATGCTACACAAAAACGACGAAAGAGGGCACTCTGAAGTTACTTCAAAATTTCCGATGTGTAGTATTGTCTATAGCACAGCGCATTTCTTCGTCGATATTTGAGCAAAAACAACGTCGGCAAAGTAAAATGATGAACAAAATAGATCCCTTATTCAGTGTAAAACAATTAATGCGTCTACAGCACATAAGACAAAAATCAGAGCTGTATAAAAAATTAGTCCTAAATATCGCGTTACCACTTGTCTCTTATCTAAGCCACCCGCTTCCTTATCATTGTTGGAATACATCTTAATTACCTGAACTACTCCTTTTAAAAAATGCCATTTCCATCTTGACTACAAAGTTTCATAAATAATAAGAGAATATTTGGTTTGCTCGAAATTACTCTGTTCGGAGGAAGGATTCTTTTTTGCTGACTCCAAACAAATATTAATATATTGTTAATCATTTCCCTCAGACGTATACGCGAAGATATCAAAAAGTCATTGATAATGGTCTTGAATTCTTAACTAAAAACTTGGATGATCTCGAAGATGCCTATCCACTTGCCATTGTGGCATTTGTACTTCAAATGGTTAAGAACTCAAATGTCAACGGAGTTTTGAAAAAACTTCAAAACCATCGTAAAGAAGAGGATGGTCTGGTTTGGTGGTCACAAAGGGATAATTTAAATGAAAATAATGTGGAAATGACAGCATATGTACTGATGGCTCTTCTAGATACGGATACAACAGCGGATCATATGCCCACCCTAAAATGGTTGTTAAAGCAACGCAATACACAGGGAGGTTTCGTATCAACTCAAGATACCGTGGTTGGCTTGCAAGCTTTGGTAAAATTTAACCAAATATATGTCGATGAAAGAAATGTTAATTTAGAAATTAAATACACGGCTAAAGATCCACAAGGTGTTGAAGTTAAAAAGGGGGAATTTAAGCTTCAACCAGGCAATTTCATGAACACACAAAAAACCGAGGTGAGTACAAAAAAGAAAAAAAAGAGAATTTCATAAGGAACATTTAATTTAATTTCAGCTGCCCAAAACTACCCAAAATGTTAGTTTACAAATGTCTGGTGATGGTGCTGCTCTGGTGCAGCTTTTTCATAAATACAAGCTGCTTGATGCAGATAAGCTAAATAGTTCAATCGACTCAAGTGCTGCCAAAATTCGCAAAAAATTCGAAGTACCGAATGATAAAGACAGTGATGTGAAATACTTTCTCATAGAACCGAAAATCAATATATTGAAAAATGACGACTTAGAATTGGATGTCTGCTTCATCTATAAAAGTAAAACCAACATGGTTATAATGGAAGTGAATTTACCATCGGGCTACCGCACAGATGACGAAACTCTGGCAGATGTTCAAAACAATGCCTTCATACAGAGAATCGATCCTCAAAGAGAATATACGACAATCGTAATATATTTGGATAAAATGCCAGTTGACATTGAAAACTGTTTAAATATTTTTGCCTATAAAACCAACGATGTTTTCGAACGCAAACCAGTGCCCATAGTGATGTTCGACTATTACAACAAACAATTGTACAATTCAATATTTTACAATATTTAAATATTTTATGGAATTAATCTTTTAATAAGTAGCATGTTGATTTTTTTTTATATCTAAAAATCCTTAAAGCTTGAATTAAAATCAAAATATCTATGTACGAGTATATCTGTGGTCTTTTGACAAATGCTCACAAGTCAAGATAAGAAAATTCCTTACTATTTTAATCGTATTTAAGTCGTAATTTATGAGCATGATTTTAATAGATATTTAGTAGAAAGTGAAATTACAGAAAAGTTAGCTTAGTTATACTGAATTTATAAATTTTTTAATAGGCAAGCAATAACGTATAAAAAGACGAAACAAAAACAACTACAGTGAAACCTCTCATAAACGGACACTCGCCGTCGCGGTATTTTTATCCGGTTATGAGAGGTGTTCTCTTATCGGAGGTATCCATTTATTATATTAAATATTTTCTTTATTTTATAATGCTAGACTAGTGATTTGTGGTTGAAAAAATTTATTCAGAATAGATAGCTTTAACTTAGATCGGTTCAATTTGAGCCGTTTCAAAATGGTTTTAAATGTTTTTAAATGCTACGAATTCGTTTCTACTAAAGTACTTCAAACTGGCCATTTCGTAATGCTTCATCTCAAGTATTTAAGGAATCAAGAACATGTAATTTCCATTTTTTCTTTAATTGATAAAATGTTTTTTTTTCAATGCCATTTTGTTACTCTCAAGGTGACAAAACGATCTAAGCAAACAATTTCTTAAAATAAACAGCAATTTCTATGCAATCCCCAACATATGAGAATGTATGTACATTCGTGCAATCACAATTTTCAATGGCATGAACACAAATATGAATCAGAGTTGAAAAATGAAGAACTACTACTAAGGTTGGTGAGTTTCAATCAAGGCGAATTATTTAAAATTAACGCTTCTGTCCACTTACGAGAGGCTTTTTGGATACAATTTTTTAAAATTTTGTGTCCGCGTCCGGTTAATAGAGATTCTGGTTATGAGAATACATTTAGTACTAAACAAATTAAGAAAATCACGGTACTACAACGTTTGTCCGGTTATGGGACGTCTATGGCTATAGGAGGTGTCAGTTAGGAGCGAATTTACCGTACTTTAAAAGTTTTTTCGATCTCCTAAAAAAATTTAATTTCACTTAAGTTGTTTTGTTAAAAGTCCAAAGATATATCATCACGCAATCTATATAAATTACGATGGGCTACGTTTCGTTGGTGATTTTATGTTTATAAAAAAAACCACCGAAAAATGTTTGAGCATAGCAAAAATACAAACGGCAAAAATTTATTTATACAACAAGTATTTTTTTATCGATTTACATATATGTAATTTTTCCAACGATATATATAAATAATCGTAATTAATTATGACTCGCGTTGAATAACTAAAAAAGGATACGTTTAAAGAAGCTTTTAAACTTTATAAAACTTTTTAAGCTTTCTAAAGCACACAGTTGTGAAAATCGTTTGGCAAATAAAGGTAATTTATACGACCAATTTTTCCCGTTTAAAGATGGTTTAAATGTTTACTTATTTACTGTTTTCTTAGTTTAAACATACTTTAAGCTAAAAAACGAGATGAACTCGCACTGATTTATTAGCCCTTAGAATGCGTAACAAAAATCATACCAAAAAAAAAACCCTGAATAAACCACATCCACTGGAAATTATATTTTCCACTTCTTATATTTTACTTTTTTTCACTTGTTATAAATGATATAAAATATTTAGTTAAAAAAAATGATTTTATATATTTTTTTCCTGTCATAATTCTCCATGCACTCAATTTAAATGTATAAAAGAAAATACTTTTTATTATAAAATATACATAATTTGCTTTGTTTAACATGAATTCCTGACAACGCCGTTTTAATTTAAATAAAAGAACAATATTTAAGATTATTTTACCATGATGTAATTGAATTAAAAATTAAAAGCAATTGCATTATGAACCGTACATTCCATGGGTGGTGGTGTGGAGGCTATCTTTGAAATCCAAGCTACTGATCCAAAGGTGAATCCAACCACTAGGAGTTATTACCAAAATATATAGAATTTATTACGTAGAAGAAAATCGTTTTTATTTATTCCTACAATGATCCTGGACTCCGGTGAGTTTACCCCACCGGACATTAAAGAAATTGGAAAAACTTACACTATACATATGCATTTAAAAGAAAGTTAAAAAAATTTTCAAAAAAAATTAAAAATAAAAAAATATTTCTATATTATCTTTTAAGCTTAAAGGTTTGTTTTTATTTTTTATTTTTCTATTTTGATATTTTGTAACCATCGGTTAACATCTTCAGGAAATTTTTATTATTTTTTATAAAATGTTTTCTTTTTGAATTTAATATAAAAATTTTTTACATAACATAAAATTGTGTAAAGAATATGATTCAAAATATTTTAAAATTTCATACAACATTAACAAAATGTATAAAATTTAAACAATTATAATCAGGTATGTGATGGAAATCGATCGATTTGAAAACTAAATCGTCTTTTGAAATCGACAGTAGTGTGATGAATTTCGATCGATTTCATATTCCATATTTGTTTCATTTCCACACTTCTTCTCTAAATACAACTCTATAAAATCTAATAATACAACTGTAAAATATGTAAAAATATGTGTATATGAGTGATCTTTGTAAAATATTTAAACAAAATAAAATTTGTATCAATATATTTCATAATTTTTATTTATAAAATGCCTTTTTTTGCTGCGGTTTTGCTAATTCTCTTGGAAGAAAATAATAGGATGAATAGCGAAAATATTCTAAGAAAACGTTTAATTGTTTATTGTATTTGGCGCTTTTGCGGCGAAAACTAGGCGGTTTTTGAAAATGGTACCGTGATTGGCGAAAACGCCAATGAGTACGACACTTTTTTTGAAATCTATTACAAAAGACGCCGTTAAAACGGTACCGCGTTTGGTGTATTCGTCTGTCAAAAGTGTATAAAACTCTCGTTAAGATATTTGATCACGACATTATTCAAATTTGTTTAAAATAATTAAATGGAAAGGAACAAAATGTAAGTAATGAAAAAAGTATAATTAATATAATTAAAACATGATTTTATTCGTACATACATACATATGTATGTATTTATGTATACAAATGTACATACATTTTAGAGTAAAAGTCACAACTACTGGTCAATTTGCGAGGCTAGTTGAAATAATGGAACAGAAACCTTATTTGGCAAAGGGCTTCCAGAAAAGTTTACGAAAGGTAAATTTTAGGGAAGAGTGGAAACCATTTCGGATGATTTAAATTATATTGGTCCGATATCGCGTTCTGGGGAGGGCTGGATGAAAGTGTGGGCTGACTTTAAATGTAAATTGAAAAAAAAAACTAGCACATAATAAAGCTGAAAGCTATGCTACAGGTGGAGGCCCGTTTAAAAAGCTATCTTTTTCAGCTATAGAAGAAGCAGCAATTAATTTATTAGATATGCGTGCTGTTATACAACATAAAGATGCATTTGAAATTAAAATACCGAAAGTTATTTCCCCAAAGGCCGAACCAAATTTAGTCGCTACCACGAGTATTGAAGAAATTGATGAGCCTTGTACTTCAACCCCGCTTAATAAAAATAGAAAAACAAAGAATAAAGAAAAAGTAACGCTTTTAGAAGAACAAGTTAAACTGCAAAGAGTTGTGCTTAGAACTGAAACAGAAACTGTCGGAAATTGAAAGTTACAACAGAAAAATATTTAAAGCTAAGGAAGAGAAATTAAATTTATATAAAGAGAAACTCAAAAAGAAAGATCAACATAAAAAAGCCCTTTTAGAAATTCGTAAAAGCGAACTCGAACTTAAAAAAAGAAAAATCGAACTCGATGAGTTAAAAAGTGGATTGATGTAATTTTATTTTAAAACGATTTAATTTTATTTTTTCTTGAATTATGTACATGTAGAATATGTCCATTTCGTTTCTTTGAATTATTTTTAATTTTGTGTTTAAAAAATTTAGGAAAGTAAACTTTTTTTTTCTATGTATACAAGTTTTAATAAAAACTTGAATTAAAACAAATTAAACAAGTTGTTGCATAATTTTCAATCTGATATTTGACGCGCTTAAGTTGTCTTCATCAACATAATCATGTGCTACTTCATCGCTTATATTAATTTCAGGCCAGTCTATATTATAGTGAACACAAATATTGTGCAAAGCAGCGCAAACTGCAGTAATTTTGTTCAGCAAACTCAGAGCTACAATGCAGTTGTCTGGCTACTAGTAAACACCGAAACCTGTTTTTTAAAACCATCGTTCAACTGCATTTCTAGTTCGGGAATGAATATTGTTAAAATTCATTTCTAGCGTTCCCTCTTGTGCCAATCGAAATGGTGTTATGAAGTAGGGTTCCAATGGATAACCTGCATAGCCTGGAAATTCACAAAAAAGTAATGAATTCTTGTATCAAAATAGAAATAAATGCTTATGTAGAAATGTATTTACCTAACCGCCATGTGTTTCTTTCTCCATTTTCATATTATTGCTTTAAGTGGTGCTTTAACTTACTTATATTCCATATTAACGAATCGTGGCTTGACCCAGGAGAATGCGTCTTAATATACCTAATGCGAAGTCTGTGATCGCAAACCTAAAATGTTTCTTTTGACTTTAAAAATATTTACAAAATAAATTTTTAAACTTACCAACATGACGTTAAGAGAATAAAATCCCTTTCGGTTCAGATATTTGAAATGATCTCCAGCGGATTGTGGTATAATTGAAACGTGATTGCCGTCTATGCAGCCATCCTGTTTTCTGATAAAAATGACTTTCAATTTCATTTTGTTCAGCTTCATCCATTTCAAATGAAATCCATCTCGGACAAAGTTCGCTGTACATGGCTTCTATGCATTCATGAAACGACTCGCTTACTGTTGTTTGGCAAAGGTTAACATAGTGATCATACCAGCTCCTTTTTGGTAACTGCCCTCAGCAAGTAATCTCATTGTTTCCGTAAGTTTAATTACCTTTGATATGCCTGTACTTCTTTTCGGTTCCCGCAGTTTTGGTGAAATTTTACGTATTTGAAAGCATCTTTATTAATTCTATAATAACTAATAAATCTAAAACGAAATATATATTAACACAATTATACTTAAAATATTTTATTTATTATTTTTAACTAACTTTTCGGTAGGGAGTTTAAATATATCCGCTTGTTGTCTTAACTCCTTCTTTATGGCATTTATTTCCTGTATGATGATTGTCTCGTCATCGTCAGAGGATGAATAAAAAGCTACACTCAACATTTTCACACAAATTAATTTCACAAAAAATTAATAACAAACAATTATTGCACGGAGAAGTTTTATTTTTTGAAATTTTTTTTTTTTTTTTTTGTGAATGTTTTGACAGATATTTAACCGGGTGTTTCATAATAATTCTATTTATCACAATCTTTTACAATATAATTCATTTACAAAATTTTGCTTGTCGAAAATATTACACGCTACCATAAGATTGTAAATTCGACAGCAACTACTTTCGTCGTTTTTCTATTACACCAAACACAACAAGGGTGATTATTAAGTTAAACAGATGCAAATGAGGGTTTATAAACGCTCTGGTGAACAAATCTTTATCTGTAAGAGGTTTTTCCAGCTATTCTGATATCAAATTCGGACGATACATGACCACAAAATGTGAAGTGGGATCACTACCCTCCAGCTCTTCCTAATGATTTGTGCTTCATTGGCACGTGTGGGCAGAAATTGCTTTGGCATCGAGATCACGAACAGATTCTTTTATTGGATTTTCCACAATATCTTTCTTTTTGCGTGTTTTCTTAGCTTAACTATATTTCTTTTCACAATAATATTAAAACAAATAAAACCAAAAAACAAAACAAAAACCACGAGAAATTAGAAATTTTGCGGCACAAATTTTGTGCTTATAAAATTTATGCACTATATGGTCAGCGTTGCATTTTGCATTTAGCTTTGAAAATGATAAGTGATGTCCATTTTCTGCTTCGCACATACGTGTTCTTTTTAGCATATTTCCTATAACTTTTCGCAAAATTTTGGGTGTAATAGCCATGATTTGATTTCGAATGTTGATTTTTAGTTGAGGTATGGTTCTTGGTTTATTAACGTACACTCTTTCTTTCAAATATCCCCAAAGAAAACTGTTAGGAGCTGTTAAATCTGGTGAACGTGGAGGCCAGTTAAAATTGCTTGTGCGCTATATAATGCGTTGGCCAAATATGTCCCTTAACAAAGCCATTGAGGCACCTGCAGAATGTACTGTGTTCGATCGTATAATGATTCATAATTTATTCCCAAGTCTTCTGCACAAAATGCTGAAAAAAACAAAGAAAAAATAATAATTAAAAAAGTTATAAAGATTTTTAATCATTTTATATTATTTATTTCTTTATTATATCTGCAAAATTTAAGTAAAAATATTTTTTCTTTTATATTTAATTAAACAAAATCAAAATTTTTGGAAATAAATAATAAACAAAGATATACTTCAATGGCATTGGGGTTAAAATACAACAGAAAAAATATTGTGGTTTAGTTAACGACACAGCTGTTAAATATAAAACTTAAAGGGCCTAATAAACTACGCAAATGGTTTGACAAATGAGAGATTTACGTTTTATTAAAATGGCGAGCAAAATTGCCGCAGCACAGTTTGTATCTGTATCCACTGAAAGCAAAACCATAAACTACAACTAGACTTGACACAAACATTTTAGTGCTGCCAGGTCTCAAGCTTCGTGCGAGAGGGACAACAAATAGTTTTTTAAAAATGTTGCTTTCTTTGTCGTACGAAGCTTGTGAAATTTTCTTTTGGTTGACAGAAAATAAATTTTTTTGTAAAATATTGGAGCAAATTGGAAATAATTTTCCATTTTCCTCCAATATCATGACCAAAGTTGGTAATATGTAGACATAAATATTATAGATTATTTTGTCTACATGTTACCAAAAGTGAACACAAGCAAAACAACACAAAAGCGGATGTAGAAGCCGGTGAACAAAAACCAAAAGGTAAGTACATACATATGTATATAATTAAAAAATATTTATCTAAATGCTTTTACTATATTATATTTAAATTTTTTAGGAGCCAACATTGCGTTTAATGGTGCACAGAAGCATATAAGCTCCACATGTTCCGGAAAAGTCTAGACAGGTAGGTGATATATGTACATGTTATCAAATTGCAATTTTAGGACCTAATAAAAAATTTGTGTTTCAGGCAATACATGACATCGACGCCAAAGAATGGATTTATGCAATAAAAGCAGCTATGAGAAGTAGGATAACTGGCTCAGTAGGAGTAGCAAGGTAAGTCATACATTTTCTATTGAGTGCTAGTGTCCCAAGTTCTAAAACCCACCCCCAAAAGTGTTACTGTGTTTGTTTTAAAATACAAACGTCCAGTTATTTTATTAAGCACAAAACCAATTGGAACAAAAGTGTTTAGTGCTAAACAATTTGTTATTATAAGCAAAAGAAGTTCCAGTTGATTTTGTGATTAACAAAAGCAACAAAGTGTGTTTGTGTTTTATAAAATAGCAAAAGCCAGTTGGTTTGTGATTGACGAAAGCAACTGGACCAAAGGTTTTTAAACATTTGTGATTATCTACTCCAAAAGTGTTTGTGTGTTATGAAATACAAACGTTCCGTTGGTTTATTAAGCACAAAACCAATTGGAACAAAATTGTTTAGTGCTAATAAATTTTTTAGCATAAACAAAAGAAGTTCCAGTTGATTTTGTGATTAATAAAAGCAACCAAAAGTGTTTGTGTTTTATAAAATAGAAATGGCCAGTTGGTTTGTGATTGACAAAACAAACTGGACCAAAAGTTTTTAAATATATTTGATTACCTACCCCAACAGTGTTAGTGTGTTATGAAATACAAATGTTCCGTTGGTTTATTAAACACAAAACCAATTGGAACAAAATTGTTTAGTGCTAATAAATGTTTTAGCATAAGCAAAAGAAGTTCCAGTTGATTTTGTCATTAATAAAAGCAACCAAATGTGTTTGTGTTTTATAAAATAGAAATGGCCATTTTAATTACCTATTTCAATTTCCAATTTTATAACAAAAAATTAAAAAAATTTCTTTTCTTTTTCGTTTTATATGTTAAACGAGTGCGTGAATATGTGGTGCTGGATTTTGGATCGTAGATGATATGGGTAATGCAAGCAACTACAGCCAGAAGAAATCGGAACAAAATTTGCAGTACTTAAAAATAAAATACTTGCTGTAATATACAATTATATTTAAAATAAAAACAATTTTATGAAAAAATAATTTTATGAAAAGAATTTCTATGCAAAGTTTTATTTTTATCGGCATTTACATTTTAATTTTTGCGGTTTCTGTTAAGTTTTTTCTGCTAAAAGAAAATTTAAGTCGTTTGAGTTTATGTTGGTTTAACAATTAACCTTGAACAATTGGTTTTTGCATAAGGGGGTAATTCCATTATCTTATTGTTTCGTTAAACAAAAATACATATATACATGCGTTTTAACATTATTTATTTGAAGAATAAATTGGAATTTAAAAAAATTTAAATATTAATATTTCGTTCTAATACAATTATACTTATCTAATACAATTATAAATAACAAAATTTCACAATCCTCCATATATATACATAGAACAGAGGCCGATTTGATAAAAATTTCCAACTATCGTATTGCAGTCTTTCTCGTTTAGAAGATTGCAGCGTATGCAATGATATCCTTGCACTGTACGAGCTTTAATATATTTTGTCTACGAATGAAATTAAAAGAATAAATTGTTTTACAAAAAACTTATTTTTAGAGTTTGAGTACCTACTTAATTTTATGGCAGTTTAATGTGGTCAGCACGGCATTCATGATATAAACTTTCCTGCACCAACTTTTGCATGTGCAGTTGTGTGTATAGTTGTCCGCCAACCATATCTTTTAGTGTTATATCGTTTACGCTTTTTAATTTAAGTATTATCGTCCAAGTTATGTTTTCCAAAACACAAAAACGAATATACCTAAAAAAATATAAAAGCTTTTAGAAAATAAAATATCATTTCATATCGTTTTTTAATATTGCATGCTTTTTTTACGTACTTGTTGGTAAGAATGCCTTATTTTAATGTTTTTTGAAAACCTCTAATTAAAACATTTTTGAAAGCAGGTTTTTGTGAATCAAATCTGGTGGCCTCTATTCTTGTTTGTAGGCAAAAGTTGTTGACAAACATCCACACTCCAGTTAGTAGTTGTAAGCACCAGAGTCTTAAAAGGAAAACAACATTTGCAAATGTTAGCAGCTATTAAATAAACAGTAAAAAGAAAATAAACTTACCTTTTTCTTAAACAAGCACACAAACTGCCTTCACCATAACAGCCAATTAGATGAGAAAGTGATCAGATCAGGGTTACATTTATACAATTTTGCCATCGGTGGCAAAACCCAAGTTAATTCCAATGCACATATATTTTCTGTTGTTTTAACAAAGCTCACTTCATTGTAAAATTCCTTGTTAAAATACTGGGTAGATTATTGCTGGGTATATACACGAAATATGACCACAGAATATACATACAGAATACCCACAAGTGACAGTTGAAAAAGCCCCAAATCAGTTTTTGCACAAGTGTCGTGAGAGTGAATAAAATGATAGCATAAGCAATGTATTAAAATCAATGGTTATACCTATACTTTTAAAAACAGATGTTTTGCAATGTAAAATAAATTTTGAGTAGCAAAATGTGTAAAATTTTTGGGAAAAATTTTACTTTTTATTAATATTTCCCTTTTTATGAATGAAATGTGAAATCCGCGGTTTAAAAAATATTATAAAAAGTTAATGTGCAAATGAAAGTGTAATATTCTATGCGCACAACAAAAAAAGTATGTGTAATAAGTTCTAAAACTTTGACTGAAATTTCCGGCAAGAGTGCAAATGCAAGTAATACTTTAGATTTTATATTATTGGCTGGTTGGTTACTTTTAAAAGCAACATAAGGCTTAAATCTAGTTTATGGAAGCCACTCCGAATTTTAAAAAAGTTACCGCTTCTGATAGAAAATTTAATTTTAAGAAAAAAAAGTTTAGTGCAAAAATCTTCGGCAAAGCATATTTTCCGAGTTATGGGCCTCGGAAATTTTACAATAAAAATGTCATTGTGTTTAATATTTCTTAGCTTATTGGGTCAATATGGGTATCATTGGAGAGCTTGTGAAAAAGCCGATCACATGATGGTAAAATTTCACATTTTGGGATGATAAAATGTGTAGCGGTGAAAATTCTTAGGCGCCGTCAAAGGCCGGTTATGCAGAAAATCTTTAGTTAGCGAAGCCGGTGTGGGTTGTACGATAGAGGAGAAAATCCTTAAGCCCGGCCGAAGGCCGGCTATGCGGGAAACCTTTAGTTAGCGAAGCCGGTGTCTGTTATACCATAGAGGAGAATATCTTTAAGCCCGGCCGAAGGCCGGCTATGCGAGACACCTTTAGTAAGCGAAGCCGGTGTGTGTTATATCATAGAGGAGAAAATCCTTAAGCCCGGCCGAAGGCCGTTTATGCGGGAAACCTTTAGTTAGCGAACCCGGTGTGTGTTATATTATAGAGGAGAAAATACTTAAGCCCGGCCGAAGACCGGCTATGCGAGATACCTTTAGTAAGCGAAGCCGGTGTGTGTTATATCATAGAGGAGAAAATCCTTAAGCCCGGCCGAAAGCCGTTTATGCGGGAAACCTTTAGTTAGCGAACCCGGTGTGTGTTATATTATAGAGGAGAAAATACTTAAGCCCGGCCGAAGGAAACATTACATTTAATTTGTAAAACTAAAAAAAAAATTTATTAACTCTATACAAAATATGGCAAAATATTACTGCTTTTCTTAAACACTGTTTTGACATTGCATACGGATGTTTAGGAAGGCAGCCATACCCATATTGTTGCAATGAATCAAACACTTATAATGAAAATGGCAAAATATATCGACGACTTTGTAGGTCAGTAACTCCCAAACTATGCGTTGCCGAAGATTTTTGTACTAAACTTTTTTTTCTTAGAATTTAATTTTCTATCACCTAATATAATTTTTTTTAAATTTGGAGTGGCTTCCTTAAACTAGATTTGTTCCCAACATAAAGTATGTATGTTTGTGTGCCGGCACGTTTGTCTATTGATGAATTATAGAGTTTCGAAATGGTGGTGGTGGTGGAGTTTAATGAAAAATTTTACGGATGTACCCAGCAATAATCAACCCAGTATTTTAACAAGGAATTTCACAATAAAGGGCGCTTTGTTAAAACCACAGAAAATGTATGTGCATTGGAATTAACTTGGGTTTTGCCACCGATGGCAAAATTGTATAAATGTAACCCTGATCACTTTCTCATCTAATTGGTTATTATGGTTAAGGCAGTTTGTCTGCTTCAGTGTAGTGAGTGAAATCGCCTTGAAATAGTATTTGAAAAATTTTGTTCGAAGGCACAATAATTGGGGCGAAAACGAATGATGGCAAAATGTAGCAAATACCTAGACCTATCATCCGGTATAGGGCGATTTTTGGCACAAGTCCCAGTTTCGGAGCTATAGACCTTACAGTGTAGTGCGTGAAATCGCCTTGAAACAGTATTTGAAAAATTTTGTTCGAAGGCACAACCATTGGGGCGAAAACGAATGATGGCAAAATGTAGTAAATACTTAGACCTATCATCCGGTATAGGGCGATTTTTGGCACAAGTCCTAGTTTCGGAGCTATAGGCCTTACAGTGTAGTGACTGAAATCGCCTTGAAACAGTATTTGAAAAATTTTGTTCGAAGGCACAACCATTGGGCCGAAAACGAATGATGGCACAATGTAGTAAATACTTAGACCTATCACACGGTATAGGGCGATTTTTGGCACAAGTCCTAGTTTCGGAGCTATAGGCCTTACAGTGTAGTGAGTTAAATAGCTTTGAAACAGTGAGTGATTGTATTTATTAAGAACTGGTGTTTTATTTTCCTTATACATAATTTTTGAATTTTTTCCGAATCGTAATTTTCTAATTTTTAATCATAACGTTCTTACTTAATTAAATAATTTCTTTAAAATATAAAAATTTATTGCAAGTGACTCAAAAAGTTTGTTACCTTCCACAGAAAGTTTGATGAAATCCAATAATATAATAAATTATAAGTGTGCTGCTATACTAATTAACATTTTGCATACTAAAAAATTTGGCAGTACTTGTCTGTGTAGCCGGAAATCTGCATTGATTTCAGCACAAGAGAGGATTTTTTCTCTCTCTCTATGTAAATAAAATATTTTTTTGAACAAGTTTGTTATCTTCACGGGTATATAAAAATTTGTATTTGTATGCTATGCTATGTTTGCATTGTTTGTTTACAGCACAACACAAACAGAGAGAGCGTATTTGTCAAACCATTTACGTAGTTTAATGGGCCCTTAACACACAAATGGTTAAAAAAATGTTAGTGAATAGCAGAATCGCTTATTTTGCTGTTAAATATTTTTAACCAAACCAATTAGCTACTTATTTTGTGAACGCTTATCAGTCTCTTTTGTTAATTTCAGGGATTTGTTATTTTTTATTACTTACTTGGTAAAAAAATAAAGTACGGCGACGTATAATAAAATTTTCATTCGATAACAATAAAATGGAACAAGAACAATTGATTGGTTTCACTAAAGCAATTGGTTCAATTACGAATCAAAATTTCAGAGAAATAGTAGCGACTGAAGTAACACGCGGGAGTCGTAAGTAAGTAACAAAGTTTGGATCATGTTTTGTTGCCCCAGAAGATATTCTGCGAAAACAATACTACCAGTTAAGAAATTTAATTTTTTCCTGACGATAATACTGACAATAAGTGATAATATTATTTAAAAGTTTTTTAATATAGGTTTTCTTTCCCACCGAAAAGTGCGTAATTTTTTTTAACATAATGTATTCCACAAAATTCAGCTGTAGTAATAGCCATACGCACTTAATACGCCATATAAATTTAGTGTTTTGTAATCAGAGAGCGAAGTTGGTCGTTTAGAGCCACGGATATGCCGACGACCAATCCGTCGCTTATTTCCGGCTAACTAAATTAGCCGATTGACATCAGAAATTCTGGATCATAATATGTAATTTAAAAATTTGTGTGCAAAGCAAGTTATCACTACTCAAAACCTTGCTTGTTATTCATGTAAATTAAAATGTAAACTTGTAGCACCACAATCATTATAAAAGAAATAAATATGGCAACCTTAAATTAACCAGTTATTAACATCTGCAAAATGTTTTGTTATCTTTTACACCAGTGAAAAAGTAATAAAAAGAAATCGTATAAAAATTTTTTCAAATGAGAATTCCAATATTGCTCGCAAATATTAAAAACTATTTTGCAAATGTGCCATCAGTTATATCTGATACATCAGAGTCAGAAGAAAATACTAATTATTTATCTAAAGACGTTATATACTATGAAGAACTTTTAAATAAGAAAGCCGAATTCAAACAACTTCGAAAAGTTGTAACAAACAATAGAGATATGTCGGAATGTTAAAACTATTTCGGCATCTTTGAAAATGAAGTATAAATTTCTTTTCAAGTTTTTATAAACCTACTTCTAGTTCAAACTGTAATAACCACTTACTGAGCATATACAATAGTGACACCAAATCTAGGAATTATAGAAAAAAATTATTTGTTCTGGAATATAAAGCGTATATATGTACTTAATAATAAAATTTTATACAATAACAAAATATCTGCGGACTCAAGGTCTATTTATTAGGTGTGTGCAACTCGCCATGTGTTTTACAAATATTTTATTCTCGACTGTTAAATTTGTTTACATTTTACTCATTTGTTTAATTTAAAATAGTCAGCGTTGATGGACTATGTATATCGGTCACTGCTGACCGGTCAACATTTGCGGATATATCGGACACGGCTGAGTAGTCAGCGTTGCGGATATATCGGCCACTGTTGACGCATGTCCCTATTGAAATGAAACACTATTTATGTCAAATCTTTATATTGATTTTATTCTAACATATATGTACATATGTATATAACAAAGAATCTATATATAAAAGGCAAACATGTTAGTTACACCATTTATAACTCGAGAACGGCTGGACCGATTTTTGGCATTTTGGATTCGTCTTTGCTCAGGATAGCATAATAGCTTTTTTCAAAAGTAAGACCAGAAGGGTGATAGGGGGAAAATTTCGGCCTCTCCAAAACTATATTGACGATTTTGATGAACTTTAAGATTTGGATGTGTTTGAGCTTAAAAGACACTTTGGCAATTGTGCAACTCTGGGAAGGTTATAAGGTATTACTTTTTTTAAAACTAGAACCACGAGGGAAAGTAGGTGCAATTTCCACGCCAACGAGACCATGTTTATGTTTTTGCATCTAGAAGGACACATATGCTACATACATATATACAGATTTTTTAAATAGAACCGGGGAGCGACGTAGGGGTAAGATATGCTTTTCCGAAACCGATGGAGATAATAACGGGAGCGAAGTCGCATGTAAAAACTAGTGTAATATAATATAAAATAGAAATATCCATCAAAACCTTGGAGTGGCCATCATCTGTGAACTAAAAAAGTTAGATACTTACATTAGCCTCGATCGTCTCTATTCTGGAATGTTGCGCCTGCCCTTGGCTCAAGTTGCGCCAGTTATAATTCAATGGGAGCCTGCTCTTGGCTCAACGTCGACTGGTATAGTTAGATTTTTTCGACGCGGATGGTTACTTCCTCTTGGCCGAGAACCTGCTGCAGAAGTACCAGAATACATAAATCGAAAAAAGGTGCCAATGCAATATGATAAAAAAAAATTTTATAAATAATTAGCGCAATATACTTATTTTTCATATTCTCTTAAATATCCAATGTTTTCTAAATATCATTTAACTCATTAATAATGCACGACACACAATTATTTAAAATATATAAATATTAAAACAAACTATTCAGGGATTCACATAAAAATTAATTTTATTCATCAGTTATGACAATCATATGTTCGGGCAAATGTATTAGAAAAAAAAGCGTGAGTCATTCAGCTGGTCATTCATTTCTTGTAGGGTTGAGAGAGCGCACAATTAACAATTTTACTCATTTCTTTATTTTGAGAGATGGTTGCAAAAGCATCCATAAATGAACATAATGTTATCATGACATCACTAAGTTCATTTACACAAACAAAATGCCTGTTGATTTTTGTGTTGTTAATTGTTGTAGAACTGCATAGACCTAATTAATAAAATAATAAAATCTTTCAGGAGAGCAAAAAAATAAAAAGTCGTTTTTGCTTCGTATTTTTTATGTTATTGTATACCGTTTAAAAATTTAGTATGAATAAACTAACTTTTCTGTAATTTTGCTTTTTACTAAAATCTCTATTATATATATTTTACTCGAAAAGCTGTTTGATAAAAAGTCGTTGAATCCACCGACAACTAAATTTTTCTCTAACCGCCGCCGCTAACTCTTATTAATCAGCTTCGTTCTCTGGTTGTAAAGCGGATTCTACAAGCATCAATATTCATATTCAATAGGAGTGTTTTTTTACTTTACTGGTAAATTTCTGTAAAATGAGAGTAAACTATTATTTATCTCAATAAGAGACAAAAATGTACAAAAGTAAGTCCCCGTCCATACTGTTGAGTTTTTGCTGCAAAAGTTTTTTGAATTCTCTTTTGAAACTGCAGCAGTGTCCATACATGAATCTTTTGCTTCATGTTTAGTATTTTTTATTCCTCCCTTCTATCTTTTTTTAATTTTTTTTGACATTTCTCAATACCGAATGTAAATATAAAATAACTACCCTGTGATAGGTGTGAATATTTTTTTTTGGATAGACATTTGAAGCACAAGGTATAATTTGAAGCAAAATGGACGCTAAGAAGTAAAATTATATAATAATTTTTATATAATTTTATATTTTTTTTTTTAATTTTTGATTATATTTCACAAAAAATTAACAATAATACAGGGTAGCTATTATTATGATAGATGTTAACAGTATACCAAACGAAAAGAAATAAAATGAAACGTAAAATACACCTCATGTCAAAAGATGCAAATAAGAAATTCAACAAAAACTTCATGTACATGAAACAGCGTATATACTTTCACTCCTCTTCCACTTCTCATCAACAAACTCAAAAGTTTTGCAGCATATGCTTCACAGTATGGACGTGGACTAAGAAACGGAACCATAAAATTTACCACAAAATAGTTCTGTTCCACATGCATAATAATAACATTTGCATCGTTGGCAACGGCTGTAAAATGTGCACAAAAATAAATTGAAAAAAAAGTAAAAGCTATTTTTTTTATAAAATAAAGTAATAAATATTCACAAATATGTATGTATGTATATGTACTTACATTTTCAAATTTATTTAAAAAATCTTTTTTAAATTTTTAAATAAAAACTTTTGTCGTTTCTTTGCAAATTTTCTGATTAATTTCTCAGTTTCATATATAAATAAAAACAGCCGATAATTTAATTCTACACCGAACTTACCCAAAGAAAAAGTTCGTGCAACGTTGTACAGAAAATTAAATATTTTATACTTTAATTTTATTACAAAATTGTACAAAAATTGTAAATAATTGCTAGCACGCTTTTGGGTAAATTTCGAGGATTCCATCTTATCTAGATTCTGAATATATATGTATAGTCAAATTCATGCGCAATATAACTTCCTATTTATATAGTAGCGCTCTAATAATATTATAACTATTATTTTTTTTATAAACATTATTTCTAGCTTATTTGTTGTCTACATATTTAATTATTTTTATGTTACACTAGTAGTCCACCAACCATATATGGCCCTATGGGGTCGGTTGGTTATTGTTATAAATAAATAAAATAGAATATCTCTTTATATATGATTCTAATTTTAAAATTGTGCTTTTCCCGAAAAAAAATATGTGAAATGTATTATTACATACTTTATGATATTCTCATAAAGTATTTTTCTTATAAAAGCAAACGCAATATATAGAAGAGAAGAAAAATCACAAATAGAAATATGTAAAGTAAACTAAAGGATTTTTATGTTTTTGTTTATAAATTTTTGGTTTTTTGTTCGGTATTCAACTTCAGTTTTCGATTGATTAGTTGAATTTTGAACATAAGAATCTTGTATTTGTAGTAAAAAATTGGGAAAAGTATGTACACTGGTGAGCTAAGTAAGCATTAGCGAAATAGTACTATATGGATATGCTTTCCTCCTCAATTTTTGAGTTTGCTTTTATATAAAAAAATACTTTATGAGAATACCATAAAGTATGTAATAATACATTCATATATTTTTTCCGGAAAAAGATGTCAAGAAGACGAATTAAATTCTGAAGCTTCGTTTTTAGTAGTTATTTTACTTCGCCGGTGCTACACAATACCGACGAAGGAGGGCGTTCTGATGTGCCTGTGGATTGGTTACAGCTGAAACCTAGTTGGGGTTTTTTTTAAAATAAAACAAGAGGTTTTGCATTGGAAGTACTTTATATAAATTATATTGCACGAATTTTTTCTTTAGGTAAGGTCGGACTAGTATTAATATCAGCAGTTTTTTTTATCTACAGATGAAACTAAGAAATTAATCAGAAAATTTGCAAGGAAACGAAAAAAGTTTTTAATGGCTTTTACTTTTTTTCAATTTATTTTCATTTAGTTTTTACAGCTGTTGCCTATGATGCCAATGTTTTGCTGTTAAAATATTATGCATTTTATGCGACTAAAATAAATAAAATAAAATTTTTTGGGGAAAGTATTATTATTATTATTATTCTTTATTAGACCTATAATAAATTATATATCTAATACAAAGTCAAGGAGCACTAGCTGCCGTGGCTATCGGCTCTTAAGCAAAGTAACTAATTAAGATAGGAAATTAAATAGATATATATGTGTATCTTAAGATATATGGTACAGAAAATTAAAGTAGAAGTATAAGGTTCTCAGCGTTAAATTAAATAATGAATCCAGTTCGTGTAATAAAATCGTTGATTTTCAAAATATTTTCAACTGTAGGATTCTTCAAGAGCTCCCTAGGGTTTGTAGAACCGAAAACAGTTTTCCTAATGTCAAAAAAATGACTGCAATGTAGAAGAATATGATCCACAGATAGATTTGACCCGCATTTGGAACAGATTGAAGTTGACTCTCGATTAATAAGGTGATTGTGTGTTGCATAAGTATGACCCAAGCGTAAACGCGAAAAAATTTTTATTTGTTGTTTGTTAACCTTTGTTGGATAAGCAGGGGGACAGCAGTTCCAATTTAATTCCTTATAATGCGGATGATGATAGTTAGTCCATACAGATAATTTCCTTTGGTGAAGATGATTTTTGATAAAAGCTTTTATATCAGTCTTTTCGGTGTGATGTTCCATTATAATAGGGGCGTGGTTAGCGAATTTAGCGGCTTCGTCTGCTTTAGTATTCCCAATAATATTGGTGTGTCCTGGTATCCATAAAATTTTTAGTAGATAGGAGTTAATTATGAGGAGATCCCGAATATGATTGATTATATTCCATTTACGGGACAGGGGATTGGATATTGCTTTGGTAACTGACAAACTATCGGTGCAAATTATGGTTTTTTCTTTTTTACTGGTAGCAATAAAAATTGCGTTTATAATGGCAGTTGCTTCCGCTGTAAAAATTGATGTACTTTCCGGGAGAATTTTCAAACGAAGTATTGATCCGTTTCTATCCACAATTGCGTAAGAAGAAATTCCATTTGGTAATTTCGAACCATCAGTAAAATAAAAATTCCAACCTTCTCTTGATAGAGTATTCTCTTTTTCCAGGTAGAGTTGAACAAAAACATCATTTGAATATCTGTTTTTGTTAAATTTCGATAGGGAAATGTCACATAATTCAATGTTAAAAAACCAAGGAGGATAGTAGAGTTTAGGAGGTTTGCTTGAAATGTTAATGTTTAAAATGGAAGCAAGTCGAAGAGATTCTCTGATAGCAGATGTTATACGATAGTGTCTTTTAGCGGAAACTTGATTTTTTACGTCTACATCAATTATGGAATTATTTGGAATAACAATTTTCGACGTTAGTTGGGACTTAGCTTCATATATACGATCTTCTAAGGACGGTAAACCTGCTTCTGCTAAGAGATTTACTATTGGTGTGGTTCGGAATGCATTAATGCTGGATCTGATTGCTTGGTGATATATTCCTTTTATGAGGTTAATATTTGATTTTGAGGTATTTCCAGTGATGAAAAGAGCATAATCAATTTTGTTCAGTATTAAAGTTCTGGTGAGATATGTTAAAGTGTTAATATGAACACAACTTTTATTGCTAGCTAAAAAGCCAATTAAATTAGCTCTCTGTATTAAGGATCTTTTAAGGGATAAGTAATGATTTTTCCATAAATAATTTTTTGTAAAAACCACTCCTAAAATTTTTAATTGATCCACATGTTCAACACTAGTGCTATCAACATATAAGTTATGAAGATTTGAGTCACAACATTTCTTTCTACAAATATGCAGCATTTTTGTTTTGTTGGTAGAAATTTTCGCTCCAGATCCTAAGGACCAGTTAATAATTTCATCCAGAACATTTTGCAATAAGGTTCTACATTCATCATTACTATTTCTTTTGCAGAAAATATATAAATCATCTGCATAAATGCAATGATCTATATATTTGTATTTGTTGACCATTGAGCTGATCTCATTAAAAGCTATAGAAAACAAAACAACAGAAAGCGGTGAACCCTGTGGTATACCGTTGTGTAAATTATATGATGTAGAGTAAGTACCATTTATTCTGACACGAATTTTGCGATTCGTTAAGTAGGATTTAACATAATTAAAAATTTTCTGTCCTATTTTCCATTTGTTCAAAACATCAAAAATAACATGTAAGCCGACCCTGTCAAAAGCTTTTTCAAAATCAATGGACAGGACTGAAATATGGTTGTGTGCTGACAGCGCCTTCGATACGAAAAAGTCTATGTGAAGAAGAGCATCCGAACATCCTCTCCCAGATTTAAATGCAACTTGATTTTTAGCGATGAGGCAATCCTTTTCGGTAAACCATGACAAACGATTGGCAATAATTTTCTCTAGTACCTTGCTTAAGCACGAAAGTAAAGAGATAGGACGGTATGATTTAATGTCAAGTGAATTTGATTTGGTTTTAGGTATAGGGATAACAGTTGCTGTTTTCCACTCAAATGGTATTGTATTGCTATCCAGTATATTGTTATAAAGAGCAAGTAGTCTTCCTTTTGAGTTAGGACTAATGTGTTTGATCATATCGTATGATATTCTATCATAACCAGGTGTAGAACCCTTTAACTGTTTTAAACAATATATAAGTTCGCTTGGGAAGATGGTTCTTTCTAATTGTGAGGTACTGGAGTTGAGTGTTACGTTGGGCTTTAAAACTAATGCCCCTATTTTCAAATGGTTAAATTGTTGTGAGAAATTATCGTCGGCAGAGTATTTTGCCCACTCATTTGCAAAAGTTTCCGTTATGTCACATGGGTCAGTTACGATCTGGTTGTTAGACTTGATAGCTATTATCTGCTTATTAATGTTGTTGTTCGAAAGTCTGTTAATTTTGTTCCAAATATCTCCGATTGATGAATCCCGATTGATGGTACTGGTAAAATTCTCATAGCTTATTCTCTTTTGTTTTTTCATTTCTTTCCGAAATATAGCATTGCTTCTCCTATAACTTATTAGGTGGGTTGTTGTAGGTGATCTCTTAAATACTTTCCAGGAATATATTTTTTCGTTACGTAATGAAGAAAGAAATTGATTCCACCATGGAACATTTGACTTTTTCTTTAAGGACGACTGTGGTATAGACTCATTGGCGGCGGATCTTATTGCCTTTGTAATCAATGACGCCTCCTTATTTATATTTTTTGACTGGGGCCTATTATGTAGTTCGTTATCGACCATATTAGAATATTTTTTCCAATCAGCTAGCTTAATCAGAAATTTGCGATTAAAATTATATCTGGCAGTGTTGTTCTTTAAAGCAATATTAATGATAATAGGAAAATGGTCACTATTGTAGAGATCATTTAATATATCCCATGACGTAACAAAGTTTGAGAGCAGAAGGAAACGTCGATATTAGTAAGTGTACCGTGTGTGGAGAAATGAGTAGGACTTCCATCATTTAAAATGTATAAATTAGATGATAATATTGCATTTTCCAAGGTATAGCCTCTTTTGTTATTCTTTTCAGATCCCCATGCAACATTCCACGCATTAAAATCGCCAATAATCAGTTTTGGAGTTAAAGTGGAGTCGAATAAAGCTGCAAGTTCCTGTTTAGAAAAGTGTTGATCTGGTGGTATATACAACGAAATTATAGAAAATTTTTTATTAAGTTGGATCTCTATGGTCAGCGACTGTAATGAAGAGTTATTCTGGATTATTCTATGAGGAATATTATGTTTTATCATTATACCAACGCCCTGTTTCGATGTAGTATTAAGAGGAGAATTGTAAAAATAGGCGCAATAGCCTTTAGGTGGAATTGGAGTATAATTATGTGAGCAATGTGTTTCTTGAATAGATATGACAGATGGATTGTACTCTTTAATTAAAAGCTGTAATTCATTAATATTGTTGATGAAACCTTAATGTTCCATTGCAATACACGGAAGTCAGCCATTTTGAAATCTTAACTGAAAAGTAAAGTTTAATTTACCTAGGTTAGATTATGAAGAGCACAAGCCATGCTTATTGCTTGGAAATTAGTCATCAGAGTTGTCCATCCTTTCGGATGCCGGTAAAAAGTATTGATCTTTATCGATCAGATTTTGAGTTATCTTTTCTAGTGGAGAAGATAATAGATCAGTGACATTATCATTTTCGATATCTGAATTGAGTCTTGTAAAATATTTTTTGATTGGTTCAATTTGCTTTGTGGTTTGTGATGATAGTTTAACAGGGTTAGAAATTGAATTATTTTGTGTTTTTGTTATTTTAGTTTTTTTTCTTGTTGATGTTGAAGTTGATGGATTTGTATCTCTTTCATTAGATGAGGATCTATATGAATTGCGGCGAGGAAGTTTTTCTGTTGTTGTGTTTATCTTCGGTGATGATGCAATACGTTTTTTCTGTGATTTGTTGGTTTCATCGTGTGAATTATTTGGCTGTTTAACAATTGCAGAGTATGTTGGCTGTTCGTTTGTTTGTGTGTTAGCTCTTAAATTAATTTCATATTTCCTCTTAGCTGCACCAAAAGAACATTTATCTAATGTTTTAATTTTAATAATTTCTTTCTGTTGAATATAACGAGGGCAGTTTCTATCTGAAGATGCGTGTTCGTCTTGGCAATTTGCGCAGTGTAAGCGAGAGCATTTATCTGGAACATGAGGTGGTAGGTTACATTTCTCACAAGATGCTTGATTGGAACATTTGTTCTTCGTATGTCCCAAAAGTTGGCAATTGCGACATCGCATTGGATTAGGAAAGAAGGGTTTAACCTTAACTTTATACCATGCAACATCAAGGACTTTTGGTAAATTAAATAAATTGAATGTGAGAACCATATTGCCATTGCATTGGTTAGCGCCATTTTGATCAGTGGTTGTGTATTTATAGACTGAGACTACACCCTGAGGTTTTAGTTCATTCACAATTTCTTCTTCAGGTACATCTATTAAGCATGGAGCATAGACAACTCCTTTTACAAAATTTAGGCTTTCATGAAGTTTGACTTCTATTTCACAGACATTTAATAATGATTTAGATTTCAAGAATTTGTTAGCGATGACTTGGTTACGAACTAATATTAAAAGATTTCCATCTCTGAGTTGACTGATAGAGTCAATTAATGTTGAAATTGCATTTAATCCTCTTTGAATAAAGAATGGGCTTAGTTTTTTCAATTCATTATTTTTTGATGTTATAATAAGATATTTTGGATCACTTAGTGGAAAATTGGTTTTAGGTGTTGGAAGCTGAGGTTGGTCTAGGTAGTCACCAAATATGGCAAACCTATTGGATGAAATATTTGGTGGCCCAGGGGCCATTTCTATTTTTTTTTTCAATTATAATAAACAAATGTCTTTTACTTGTCCTCTAGAAAAAAGACAACAACGCACGAAATTAAGATAAAGAGAACACCAAATCTGTAACTGTTAACCGTTACTTTTATAAAATAAAATATTATATTCTTTACAATAAGCGCAGTCAAAAAAACACGTCCTTAGTAGGCAAGTGATAATCTATGACTGTGGGGAAAGTAAGCGCCATTAGTATTTCAATATATTGAATTGTGTTTTTTTTGCATTCCAGCAATTTTGGACAACTTTGTCACATTCAGAGAGTAATTTTTAGTCCGGCCTGTTTTGTTAAGCAGCTGGAACAGAGCTACAATATGGCGGTCGACTATTTTGATATGGATATCAATAAAAAATGCTTGAGAAGAAAACAGAAAATAAAGGGAATTGGGTACTTTTCGGCAAAACTTTGTTTTGAAAAGGGTACCTTTTTTATTTTATGGAAAAGGGGCTGTTGATATAACAATAAAAGTATCCAAAGTTGATGCAGATGCCTTACCGTAACAATATCTATACGAAAATGGGCGAGAGTAGATAAGATATAGAAGATATAAAACAAATACAAAATAAATTGCAAATGTATTTAGCTGTCGGCAAAATTTATTTTAAAATTTCACGTAAAAAAGATAAGTATTTTTTAAGTAAAATTACTAATATGAGAGTGACGATGCTCCAATGAGTCAAAAGAGTTGGCTACCACAACTAAAGCGGTAAGCTTTTGCTTCACTTTCCCTTATGCTTTAATTCCATTTCCGATCAAATATATTAAGTACACCATCAGAAAAAGTCGACACACTGGACATAGACTGGATTTTAGTGCCAAAAACATTGAACAAATTAGCGCGTTCTTTCATACCTGTGAATGGGATGCAAATTTTCGCATAGTCTTTAGATTTTGCTTTTTAAATACGCCAAGAAAGTTAACCTTTCTGAAATTAATTAATTTTTTTTTCTCTCGTTACAGTTTTTACTCCATTGTGGCCCCTGGAACCATACAACCTAACCACGATTACTCAGTTAGTGTCACTCTACATGAAAATTCCGAATCCGCCACAATTAAGGTAGGCATTGTAGGATCATCATATAATGAGAAACAAACCATCGGTGTATCGCCTTCGCAAACCGCAGTTGTCACTTTCAAAGTGCCCAAACTAAAAAATGACAACTACAAATTGGAAGCTGAAGGGATAGCGGGTTTAATATTCAAAAAATCCAAAGAATTGATTTTTAGAAATAATGAACCCAAAGTTTATATACAGACTGACAAGGCTACTTATAAGCCAGGAGATTTAGTACGATATCGTATTCTGGTTTTGGATGAAGAAACTAGACCTGCCAAACTCGAACTTCCTTTAAGGCTATGCTTAAAAGATGGCGCCGGTAACATTGTTAAACAAGAGAATGATATAAAATTAACTAAAGGCGTTCATAGTGGTAAATTTCAATTATTAGAACAGCCAATTTTGGGTGATTGGGCATTGCAAGTGAGTTTGAGTCCCAACGTAGATGACAGTAAGACAGAAAAGAAATTTGAAGTGGCCAAACATGTTTTGCCAAAATTCAGTGTGGATATAGAAACTTTGAAGGATATTTCATATGCCGATCCTCTTAAAATCACTGTACATTCCAAGTACACATATGGCAAACCAATCAAAGGTCAAGCCACCATTAAAGTAGATGCGAAAAATGGCCAGGCGCAGTCTGAAAAAATCATCGAAGTAGATGGAAAAGGCCACGTGGAATTTGACCTGTCTAAAGACCTTGATATTAATGCTCTTCCTGCTGGAAGTGACTTCGGTAGCTTTGCATATCAATTCACGCCACCAATCAATATTTCGGTGATAATGACGGATGAATATACTGGTAATAAACAGTATAAAACTGCTCACATAAACCTGCATTACTCACGCTATATCATTGATGTTCCGACTAAAGTCTACGATTATGTAGCCAAAAAACCATTTGAATACAAAGTGTTTGTAAAATATCTCGACGGTTCACCTGTTCATGATGGCAAACACACAGCCCAACTTACCACTAATAACAATAATGGAATTTTTGGTGGTCTTGATGGCACGATAAAGAACGATCAGTCCATATTTATTACTGAGCTCGATGAAAATGGTATGGGCGTCTTTAAAATCACTTTTCCTACTGCTACTTATTACCATGCGGTTAAAGTGACATATGATGACAGAACACAGTATCTGCCCAATTTATTGGGACGTGAGGAGAAAATCGATTCAAACGAAGGAACAGAAAACCCCGAATCCAAAGGCGACGAAGACGTCGGACCACTGAAATTGGTGCAAAAAACAGATAAGTAAGTGGGTCATTAACTATTTAAGATTTGAAGCAACTCTTATAAACGAAATTATTCACTGCTCTCAATAGTAACACTTTCTAACGTGACAGAAAATTACTAATTTAAAGAGCCTCATTCCGTAATCAAAAGCACAAACTTAAATTTGCTGTTCTAGTGCGCTTTTTTTTTAAGAGAAGTAGGAGCTGGTCTCACGCACAAGACTCGTCAAGTTTTTAGAAGAAAGAAGAAAAGAGATAAAAGCTTGCGCAGACTTAACGTTCTTTTTCTTCTCTCGTAGGAAATATTCTTCACAAAAGTTAACAGCAATCGAAACTTTATGAACAGTTTTCGTGTATGAACTTTGTTGTAACTTATATAAAAAGAGGGCACGTCTCTCTCCTTTAAGTTAATTTATTAAAAAAAACAAAAGTTTAATATTAATTGTAATGACAAAGAAAAGTATAATTGTGAATAATGCAAATACAAAATGAAGTGTGAATTGCAGATGGTTTGCAGGGTTACAAATTCCAACATATTACCGGTCAAACCAAATGCGTAAAAGTATTATTAATAATATTTTTAAATATGTAAACATGTACGTATATGCGATAATAACATTTATATAAAAAAAATCTTATTCAAATTTAATGTGTAATAATTTACATGACGTATTATGTTTTTCCTTAGATAACGTTTTAGTTGAAATGTACTCGACTTCTACGGCTCCTTTATTATGTTGTTCGCGTACATAGTGGAATCTGATATCTATGTGTTTGCTTCTTTTGTGAATAGTAGGGTTCTTAACCATGAACTTTGCGTCTTGATTGTCGCATAGAATGTTGGTTGGCTGGTTAGTGTACTCACAAAATCCCATTTCTTCCAGTAAGCTTCGGACAAAAACGGTTTCTTTTATTCCTAGGCATACTGCAACGTACTCAGCCTCCATAGAACTCAACGCTACAATTGTTTGTTTTTTTTTTCGACTCCCATGCTACCACGGCACCAGTCCATAAATATCACGTAGCCGGTATACGATTTGCGGTCACGAGAGTCACAATTATTATTTTTCATTATTATTTTGCCGCATTAAAGTGTTCTTTAGAAGGATGCGAATTAAATTGCGACAACTTAGATACGACACGTGCAATATCGGGCCTAGAAATCACTGCCAAATACGTTAGGCTTCCAATCAAGCTTTGGTACTCCTTCACCTTAATATTACTGCACTGTTTATCACACTTATGTGAAATTGTTCCATTAGCTCAAGGAGTTGACGTTGGCTTTGAGTTGTCCATGTTCCATCGTTTCAGTAAGGATTTCACTTAGCTTTCTTGATACATATAGCCGCACGGGACCCATCTCTTTAGACTTCCATACCCAAAAAAAATTAAATTTGCCCCCGATCAACTACTTTAACATATTTGTTAAGATCATCAATAATTTCTGCCATCTCTTGCCTTGAAGAAGAACTCAACATCATACATATCATGTACGTATAAAGCTACAAAACTTATGTTGTTGTTCTGACGTCTAAAGTATACATAGCTATCGGACTTGCACCGCATGAACTGAAGTTTTAGTAGAATTTCTCTTATTCCATTCTCGTCCAGGTTGCTTTAGACCGTATAATGGTTTTTTTAATAAACATATTTTTTCCATATTATTCTCATCTTTGAACATTGACGGTTGTTTCATGAAAACCTCATCCTCTAAATCATCATTTAGATACGCCGCCACAATGTCGATGTGATTTACAAGTAGTTCTAATTTTACAGCTAGTGCCAGCATAATGCGCATGGTCGAATGTCGCAATAGGTGGGAAAACGTATGCTGATAGTCCACATTATATTTTTGTGAACAACCTTGTGCCACCTGCCTAGCTTTATATTTGTCCACTGATCCGTCAACTTTTATTATTTTAAAAGCGAATACCCATTTGGAACTAATTACATTACAGTCAATAGGCCTATCTATTAGGCTCCATGTTTTATTTCTCATTAGATAATTATATTCGGCTTCCATCGCCTTCTTCCAATCTCCTGCTTCATTTGCATTCAGCGCCTCTTCAACAGTAAGTGGATTTTCAGTTACAAGATTAATTTGTTCTATTAAATTTTTTTCTGCTACTTCGGTTATTTTTAATTTCGCTCTTGTTCTTTTTGCTATAGCATCAGCATTCTCCACATGATTTTCTTTTTGAACTAATTCTTGGCACTTTTTGAAATTTATTTTCTTTTTTAGTTGACATTAACCTTGAATTATCGATATGAAACTGTTCTTAAAATATCTCATCATTGTTTGCTTTCTCAAAAGATTTTTCATAAAATATAACATCCCTTGCTTTAATTGTTTTGCGTCTTGCAGGATCATACAAACGATATCCCTTAGTGGTGCTTTCGTAACCAACAAATTTAAGCTTTTTGCCTTTAGGAGCAAGCTTACCACCACTGATTTTCTTTTGCAAAACTACAGCATCGCAACCAAAAACACGGAAATGAGAAACTGACGGTTGCTTCTTGCACCATTTTTCATAGGGAGTTATGTCACACATCACTTTAGTTGGACTTCGATTACGAATATAAATCGCCGCGTTAATAGCTTCGGCCCACAAACTATGTGTTAGATCTGATTCGTACAACATACACCTTACAATTTCCAAAAGAGTGTGGTTTACTCATTCGGCAACCCCATTCTGTTGAGGAGTGTAGCCTACTGTTGTTTGATGGAGAATACCATTTCTCTGGAAATAATTTTCAAACTGTGAATTGACAAATTCCTTGCCATTGTCACTTCGTGCGGATTTTATTTTGCGGCCAGTCTGCTACTCCGCCATCGTAGCAAAAAGTTTAAATGCTTGAAGAGCTTTCGATTTTTTCTTTAAAACACTTATTGTTATATATCGCGAATAATCATCTATAAAAGATATAAAATACGATGCGCCACCCAGGGATTTAGATTTAAATGGACCACATACGTCCGTATGGATGAGCTCGAGTGCCTCTGTAGTGTATATTTGAGAATAGCTGTGAAATGGCTTCTAATTTATTTTACCCATTGCACAAGTTACACATTCAAAACTATCTGCTTTTTTTACATTTAAGCCATTTACCATGTTATTACTTGATAATAATTCTTCTAGTTTTTTGACCTCTTTTTATATTAATAACACTAATTATTTAAGCTTTAGGTCTTTTTAATATATGTTATTTTTATATATATGATCCTAATTGTGCTTTTTTTTCCTTAAAAATTATATGTGAAATTTATTATTACATACTTTATGATATTCTCATAATATAATATAATATAATATATATACTTTATGATATTCTCATAAAGTATTTTTTACAAAAGCAAACTCAATAACTGAGCAGGAAAGCATATCCATATAGTACTATTTCGCTAATGCTTACTTAGCTCACCAGTGCACTTTTCCCAATTTTTGACTACAAATTCAAGATTCTTATGTTTAAAATTCAACTAATCCATCGAGAATTGATGTTGAATACCAAACACAAAACCAAAAATCTATAAACAAAAACATAACAATCCATGAGTTTCCTTTTTTATAACACACACATATTTCTATTTTTAGATTTTTCTTTTTATCACTAGGCTTGCCATCGGCCGCATAACTAATGTATTTTGAATGAAATGAAAAATTATAAAATTAAACAAAAGAATATTAAAATCTAAAAAAAAAAAAAAAATAAAAAAATGTGTATTAATTCACTGGGCCTGATACTGAGAGCCTTTTGATCATTCATGTCCCATACAGCCTTTTTATCTACAGCTAGCGGAGGTGTGTCTGCCACAACCTCCTATGAGTCCAACGTGGTCAACAAACTTTTAATTTGGATCTGCCACGTAGCATAGTTCTCACTGTTCAATTTATCAATGCTAGGCAAAGGGACCATATGGAACCGCAATTTGATTTATGTGATTATTTACACGGACATCTTATTGTCTTCTACAGACAGCATATCGAGCCTTTGGTGCAATACCGTAGTAATTCAAAAAATCGTGTACTGAGAAAAATGCATTTGAAGTTTTGAGTCATATTTTTGATAGTATTTTCGTTTACTAAAGTTTTTTTTTTACATGTTTATAAATAAAGAGGCATGTTTTGTAATGTTTTCTGTTTGTAAATATCTTGTCATAAAGGAAATATTTCATTATTGCAAATAAATATTGTTGGAAATAGCTGGAGGCAATAAAGACATTTGTAGCTGTAGAATCTGAACAGTTAGAGATAGAACCATAATCTTTTTTCTTTTAGATACATATATATTTCGCCAAAGATCATTTTCGCATACCCAGTTCAAAAAATTCAAATTTTGAGTTACGACGGTATTGCACCAAATGCTCGATATTATAATTTTTATAAACTATTAGCCTTTACATCCGGTTTTTTTTATCTTGGATCAGCCCTCAGGAGATAACCCCTACATACGTGGGTGCATTGTGCCGGAACTAGAGGAAAGGGATAGTAAGAGAAATGACAGAATGTGAAGCTTCACTATCTTTAAACTCTGCTTTTGCACGTTCTTTGTTTTATAGCAGTGTTGAACGGCCTCTGATGTCAAAGAGACGTATTAAATTTTGAACATTCGTTTTTAGTAGCCATTTTTAGTAATTATTTTACTTCGCCGGTGCTGCACAATACCGACGAAGGATGGCGTTCTGAAGTGCCTGTGAATTGGATACTGCTGAACCGTTATGGTTCAGTGACCAGTGACTATGCCTTCGCCACTGAAACCTTCCAGACAAATGCACATCAGAAAAAATGCGACATGTTTTTATGAGTCTGCAACTGGGGTTGAACCCAGGAAAATTTTTCGTTTTGTAGTCAACTACTTCGACCATCGCCACCCTCACTGCTCACTTTATATACTTTTTACCATATTCATAAAAATTTTTTGAATTTATAAAACGTTTAAAAAATTAATTTTGTATGGAAATTTGTTTATTACTATTATTTGCTTATATACATAAAAGAAAAATATTTTTCATGAATACGGTAGTTGATGTCTTATTCGACTCAGGTATACGACAACATATACATACATAAGTATGTGCTTTAATTTCCATCAAAATCGGTTCAATGGTTTTGGAGAGGCCTCTTATAACCTCTACGTCGCCTTGAAATTCTAGACTCAGATTTATATACATATATGTATATGTTTTTAATTTTATCAATTAAAAATTTTATTAAAATCGCTGTAAAAGTTTTGAAGAGGCAGAATTTTGTCTCTATCACCCTTTCGGTGCAACATTATTCCCGAAATCGGTTCAGCCGTTCGCGTTTAATTTTTATTTATACATATAAAATAGTGTAGCTTGACATATGTAGCTCTTTACAACATTGATACAATATTTAACTATAGGCAATATGGCAGCCATAGACTGTCAACTTCTTGCCGAATGTAATGGTAAACCTTGTACTATCCCACCATTGATTGCATAATTTGAATACATATTTTTTATTTCAGACTCCAACTACATGAAGATGTCACTGTGGAAGTCAAATCAAACAAAAATATACCCTATTACATCTACGGTATTGTTTCCCGTGGTGACATAATTAAACAAGAACACGTGAAATTATTCGAAAATGTAACATCAGATGAAATTAAATTTAAACCCACATTGCAAATGGTACCCGAATCACATTTATATGTTTATTTCATGCGTGATGGAGACTGGCAATTTCAAGAAATGGCTCTTACTTTTCCCCAAGAACATCAAAATAAGGTACATAAACTTTAACATCCGTTACTTTAGAAACTAAATCAGACGACTTTGTTATTATTTTGAAGATTGAAATCACTGCCCCCGAACAAGCTAAGCCAAGTGAGGAAGTCACTTTACTTATTAAAAGTGATCCATATTCAGTTGTTGGATTGTTGGGTGTAGATCAAAGTGTATTATTGCTGCGGACGGGCAACGATTTAGATTCATCTACAATAAACAACAATTTGAGTTCGTGGAGTACAAAAACACTTGATACTGGATTTTATGATGAAGATCCAGACAGATCATCGGGTTTGGTTATCCTAACCAATGCTAATTATACCTATTCCACTAGTAAGTTCTTACTATAAAAATTGTGAAATGTCCCAGAATATGTTGCTGTTGGCTGACTAGTTAGCGCGTTGACTCTGCAACCAGAAGATCTGCGATCAGACAAAAAATTTGTCAATTGTGTCTGCGCTAATTGTCGATATTTTAGCAATAAAACGTTTTGGAAATAAAATCGTTAATAAAATGGCTCTCCCTTGGCCCAAAAAATAAATGCCTCAATATAACGCCTGAGACACAGCAACTCTGATTTACAAGTTAAAAAAAAAAACACGTAGTGTTGTACTATTCTCTACTCTTCAATCTCTTTACCACCCGTCTCTAAAATAGTTCCAACATGTATTGCGCACTGACGTACATATCCTGAGAACTGGTCCAAGAAAAATAAAATATTTGGGTAATGAGCAAACAATCGCCTTTGAAATTCATACATGAACTGAAAGATTATATATCAGTGATCCCAATTACAAATCTATGACAACGTTTCTATACTAGCGACATACTTCGTGGAGAAATATTTCATCAAATATTGTATGGGGACAGTTCAATAGGTCAGGGTGCGGCCTTAAGTGGTTTTTTTTGTAGTATTAATTTTTCACAAATTTCGATATAAATCCAGAAATACGAAAAGATTTTGTTGAAAATTGTATTTTTAATAATTTAAATGAGTACTAATTTATTTTTTCTTACTAACTGAAAGTAAAGAATGTTCAACAACTATCGAAAGCCTTGTGTACGTTCTTCATCTCTCATTTCCTGTCATCGTTAACTGAACTCTCCCAGGTAAGGATTTCCGCAATAGCTGGATATATTTTGGAGGCGGGATGGTTTCATGTGGCGACCGTCTGGTTCACGGGAGTGAATACATTATGATAATACCTATGGCTAAAACGGACGTTCTCCTTCGCGGAGCGTCTGCCGCCTTACCTAATCAACCTCAGTTCGTCACACTTTCACACATCAAAATACCCTTAGCTACGTTCAGACTTGGCAAATATTTGACGGAAAAAGCGTAACCACTCTGTTGTGCAAATAGTTAATTAATCTTACATGTGGTGTTTTTTTTTAAATAAATATCTGTTTCAAATAATATTTCCAAATAATTAACAAAAGTATACAGAACTTATTTTATTTGTTACGCCTTTTTCTTCAAATATTTACCAAGTCTGAACGTTGCTTTAAGCACGCATGTCACCTATATGCCGTTATTTTTGCGACAGTTTTCCTATTTTGCGTAAATTTTTGGAGACCTTATATTTGTCACAATAAAAATAATTTATGTATATGTATACATATTTCTGGACTTTTGACAAAACATCATAAGTGAAATTATAAGAATTTTCAGGAGAGCGAAAAAACAAATTATTGTTTGACTTTAAAAAATGTTACAAATTTAGCATAACTAAACCAACTTTTCTGTAATTTTACTCTCTATTAAAATCTTTATTAAAATTAAGCTTACGGATTACATAAACAACAAGATAAGTTGAGTACTTTTTGTTTTTAAAATTTTTACGTGTTAGTGATTTAATACGAGTGACCCCAAGTGATATAAAATTTCACAAGTTACCCATTTTATAGCAATGGGATGTGCCTTCAATATCTAATTTATGTTTGTACTCGTATTGAAACAGTTGTAAATTAAAAAAAAAAAATGGAAATTGGAAATGCTGGCTGTGCAATTGTTCGGGAGAAATTCACATGCTTCGCAGTCAATAGTGTAACTCTTCTTTGGCTACAGAAACATAATTTTTTTAACAACTAGTTTTCAATATTGAGCTTTTACGGGAGGCCTTGTAGAAGGAAAAATTTATGGAATTTTTTAAATTATATTTCTACTCGCCATATCCCACATATATGAAATTTTTAAAATATAAATGAAATAAAGTATGATAGATAGATAGGGTCACAGAAAGTGTAGAACAATTTAATGGATTATAAAAATATTATATTTTCCAGAACGTGAAAGATCATGGATTGCACCATTTTTACGTAGACCTGTAACAGCGAAGGAGTCAAATATTCAACGTTTTGGTATGGTGCAACCACAGACAGCAATGAGTGGACTTCCTAGTTCTGCTGCCCCAATAGCTTTAACTAGTTCCGCAATTGAACCAAAAATACGCAAAGAATTCATTGAGAATTGGATTTTTAATGATTTAATTATGTAAGTATGACTTTTGTTACATGTGACTAATATTGGGAGTTGGATCAGACGTAGCAAATTTTTAACTAAAATAATCGTAACTTTTTACTATTTTTGGGAGAGGTTTATGTTACAATTACATATACATATATGTATATGTACATATATATTTATGTATGTGTATATATTGTACTAGTAGTATCAGCTGTGTTACCGAAAATTTTCGGAAGTGAAAATTTACACATTTCTCAAATCGTAACACTTTTCCTTCCTTCTTCAACTTTCATTCATAAATACGAAAAAAAATAATTATTTTATTACTAAATATGACATCTCTTTATGTAACTGCTTTGTAAACAACTGAAATGGAAAGTAAATAAAAGAAAACAAAAATGGAGAAATTATAGATGTAAATCAAAAAACTTATTTCAAAATGAATTTCATGCCTAAAAGATTGTCAAATATTAGCACTTGGTGGTTCAATAGTTCCAGTTCTGATGGAAAATAGGAAAAATTTGCGAATATTTTTTTTATTTTCACATTTTTTCTTGTTGATTTTGAAATCTTTAAAAACTATATAAAATTCGCTATTTAAACTGATTTTTGGAAATTTTTTAAAATAGAACTGAAGAAACAACAGGTTTCGGTTTTAGACGATTTATTCAGAACATTGAAACGAACATGTTAGTATATATACATAAGTATATACTTATATTTTTTTATATCTTGAATCAGCAATCTGGGGGTGACCTCTACACATGCGATGCATTTTATTGGAGCTAGAGGAAAGATATAACGAGTGAGATGACATGTGGTGAAGCTTCACTTCAACTGCTTTTGCACTTTTTTCTTTATAGCAGTGTTGAAGCGCTTCTGATGTCAAGGAGACATATTAAATTTCGAAGCCATTTTTTCAGCAAATATTTTGTTTCGCTGGTGGTACACAATGCCGAAGAAAGAGGCCGCACTTATGTACCTGTGAATTGGTTACATCTGAAGGAGGTACTGTTCTATGACCAGTGACTATGCCTTCACCACTGAAACCTTTCGACAACAACTGACACAATAAGGCACATGAAGAAAATGCGAAATGTTTTTATGCTTAGTCTGAAACTGTGGTCGAAGCCACGACTTTTTGGTTTTGTAGTCAACATGCAAACTACTTCAACCATTGCAACCGTGCTACGATGCCATAAAAAGTCTATCTTGAATATATAAACCAGCCACGCGTTATAATAGTTTTATTTAAAAAAAAATTATATTCCTCATGTGTTCTTTATTAAAATCGGTTAGTTAGTTTCGGAGATGCGGAAGTTGCCCCCTACCACTCGTCGTGGTATACTAATAATAATAATTTACTATCAAGTCATTCAGACAAAAATGAGAAACTATAGCGTTCCAGTTATACAAAAATCATTTCTGACTTTTTATAGGAGGAACCACGCCTACTTTCCCAATCCCTCCTTGATGATTTGTAATGACCATTAAATTACTCAGACCAAATACAGAAACTTTAATTTTAAACATTCTCAAGATATAATGAAATCAATATTTAGTCTGTATGGGAGGTACCACGCCCACTTGTCCAATCCCTCCTAGTTTTTGACTGATTATTTGTTTTAAGCTATTTGGACCATATTTAGAAACTTTCACTTCAACCGTTCTCAAGATATAAAAAAAATAATAATTTTGTATGGGCGTAGCAACGCCCAGTTGAAATTTTTGAAATTTATATAGCATATATAAGGCACAAACACACACACATACATACATTCAAATATTTTATTTTTGCATATAAAAGAAAATGATATGAAAATACAATAAAATTACAAAATATTCCTTGAAACATAAATTACTTAGGACAAAGTATGTACAAACATATAATGGAAAAGTTTAATTCAAAAATAAAAAAAATTTAATTATAAATTTTCCGAGAAATGCATATTTTTTATTCGAAAGATCCATAATGTCATAATGTCATTACGTCAGGCGATTATTTCCCTTCTGCTGAAATTTGAGACAAAAAATTTCAAAATTCTATACAAACACATTTATTTAATAGTGTTTATTATTAACAAAAAGTGATAAGCAATTTAATTTGCCTTAATTTTATTGCAATATAAAATATATTATTTGTGCTTAAATATTGCGAGTGAAAATTTTTCCTGACATTTCATGACGCAAAGCACAACACACGAAAGCCTGTGAAAGCTTTAACGCTGCCACCTGAGTAATTGCATCATGGAAAGAGCAATGCATTTTAAAAATATGGTTTTCCCGTTCGCGTACTTTTCTACATATTTGTTTCTTAATAAGAGAAGTTACAGTTTACTCTTATTTTACTCAACATTACCCAAAAAAGTAAAGTAGCATACATAAATAATATTGGAAAATCACATATTGCTCTGGTTTAATGATTGTGATTATGTTGGCTTAACTAAATTTAAAAGCATTGCCCAAATCATATGTTCAAAGTTTATAAAACGCAATAGGTCCATTTGTTTACTTTCCCAATGAAATCCTGTAGTTACTTTCAATAATGTCTCTAAAACATAAAAGTAAACGAATGGTAAAAATTCTCAGAATTTGCAGATTATACAAAATCATGGTGTTGTAAAAATATGAGTTGTGTTGACTACTCAGAATATACAAATATTTGGTATTTGATACAATACATTTTTGTAATCATAAATTTGTAGAGAAATGTATTTAAATACAAGTACTGCCTAAGGTTTTAAACTTTTTAATTTGCTGTATGATTTTTTAATTTGTTTTTGTTTAAAAGGCATGCGAAAATACATCAATACTAATTTTATGGTTTCGGTATCCTAAATAATATGCTGTAATAAGTAGTCAAATATATACTAGTCTTACGTCTCAAGAAATTAATATAAATAAAACAATTAGAAAAAGTTTAGCTATTGATGATAAAAAAGAAAACTGAATATTTTAATTTTTTTTTTTTATCTGGGACAAGCACTCAGGAGATGACTCCTACACATGCGAAGCATTGTGCTGGAACTATAGGAAAGGGATAGTAGGGAGAAACGGCAGGAGGTGAAGCTTAATTAATTATTTTTGCAGCTCTGCTTTCGCACGTTCTTTGTTTATACTCGTAGAAGTGCTGAAGCTTCGGTTTAGTAGCCATATTTATTATTGTTTTACTTCGCCGGTGCTACACAATACCGACGAAGGAGGGCGTTCTGATGTGATTGTGGATTGCTATCAGCTGAAGCCGGTATTGTTCAGTGACCAGTGACTATGCCTTCGCCAATGAAACCTTCCGACAACAACTGACACACAAAATGCGAGGTGTTTATTTTTATTTTAAAATTTTAGTCTGAAACTGGGGTTGAATCCAGGTCTGTTTTTGGATTCGTAGTCAACGTGCAGACTACCATCCATCGTGCCATCGCTACCCTCATCTTTAATTTGTTTCACGCTGAAAACAATTATTTTTATTATTATTATTTCAGGTTTTATATATTTAATTTTTTTTATTTATTCAGCTTTTCCTTTTTTCAATAACTTGCTGATGATTTTTCACGGCTGGCCTTAAAAAATTTCCAACATTGTCCTATATCTACCACCAGTGATGGAAAAAATATGGGACAATTATACTTTCCAACGAAAAACCGCACCAAACGGTACAATTAAGTGGGTGTAATTCTCGCTGTTGAACTACTCTTGGATTTTCCGTAGCCATTTTCACCTATTAATGAACACATTCAGTTGGACATGGGCTTCGTCGCTCATAATTTAATTATTAATAAAATCATAATTTACTTCTGAAATAAAGTTCAATGATTTTGGCACTTTGTTCAATTGTGTACTATTCCATTTTAAATTCCGCAGTTCTTCTTTACAAAATACTGAAAAGAAAAAAAAATAATAATAATAAAGTAGTTATAAGAAATTCAAACACCTTCCCTCCTTTTGGGCCAGCCTGTATAATCGTAAATAATTGTTATATTTGTGATTAGTTGTTGCATGTCAAAATTCTTAATCTTAACTTTTAACTCAAGTTAGGTTAAATTGAACAGAGGGGGCAACAGCGTCGACCAATCCCATACGAGATTACACCTATGCCCAATGCGCCATCTTGTGCACTCTACCTGAAGATTCAGGATACCTATAACAAAAACATATTCGAAACTTGTCAGCACTATGTACCCTTTTAAGTCTCTCTAATCCGAGATCCCAAAACATTTCATATCCAGTTTATTGGCCCTCAGCAAAACTTGAATTGTAATCCGGCTATACGCTAGACAAGGACAGAAACAGTATTCCAGTGTCTCGTCCTCCTCCTCGCTTACTCTGCAAGTTATATCCTCCATTCTTTTTTACTTAATTTTAACTTAAATCATAACTTTTGTACATAAATTCAAACTGTTTAGTGTTTATAGTATTTGAATGTAAATCTGAACTAGGACTTAATTAATTAATTTTTTTTCTCTTCCTCTTTTTAAAAAATTAGTACGGACGGCACTGGAATGGCTACTTTAACAAAAAATATACCCGATACTATTACCTCGTGGGTAGTAACTGGATTTTCTTTGAATGAAAAAACAGGCTTTGGTATGGTCGCAAATTCAACCAATATTCAAGTATTCCAACCGTTCTTCATAGGCATTAACTTGCCATATTCCGTTAAACGTGGTGAAATTATTTCTATACCCATTTTGGTATTTAATTATATTGACAAAAACTTAGATGCTGAAGTAACTATGGAAAATACCGATGAAGAATATGATTTCATCGAAGTATCAAACGAAATACATGAATTGGTTTTAGAAGAGAAACAGAGAATGAAGAGAGTAACAGTTCCGCCGAATAGTGACAAAATTGTATCGTTTATGATACGTCCCATTAAGGTAGGAGAGATTACGTTGAAAATTAAATCTCTTACGCCCTTGGCAGGTGATGCCATTCACCAGAAACTAAAAGTAGAAGCGGAAGGTGTTACACAGTATGAAAATCAAGCCATATTTATAATTCCATCAGCTACTAAAGAGCCTATTAAGGAGACTCTTAAGGCCGTCATACCCAAAGAAGCTGTTTTGGACTCTGAATATCTGGAATTTTCAGTTGTAGCCGATATCTTAGGCCCCACCTTCAAGAATATTGACAAATTTGTCAGCAAACCTAATGGATTTGGTGCAGAGAATGTGATTAACTTTCAGCAAAATATGCTAGTGTTACATTATTTGGATGCTGTCAAGCGTGAAATGCCCACAGTGGTTGACAAGGCTAAAAATTTTATGGAAGTTGGCTATCAGCGTGAATTGACTTACAGAGATAAAGATGGCGCTTATTGTCCTTTCGGCGTGGATAAAAGTGACCCTAATAGCTGGCTTACTGCTTACGTGGCCCGTTCCTTTATACAAGCTAAAAGGTATATTCCCATTGATCAGCACATCATTGACAATGCCGTGAAATATTTGGTGTCCAATCAATTAGAGAGTGGTCAATTTGATCAAACTGGCGACTCAATACATGCATTACATGACAACGATTTGGGCTTTACAGCATTTGCCTTGTTGGCACTCTTAGAAGATGAGGTAAGGTATTGCTTTTGCTTCTTGGACCAGTGCTCATGAGATGCTTCCTGTGTTTCTAATGTATGCACCGGAACTAGTTAGAAAGCGATAGTGTAGAGAAGTAGCAGACAGAAGTAGTTGACTTCTCCATAAAAAAAAGAGTCTCAAAAGTCAGTAAATTGTTATATTTATGATCGGAAAGTAGTTCATTCATTACGCATATGAAAATATGTTAATAAGATTCTCAATTTGTGATCCAGAAGTACAGGGTGGCGCAGAATAAGCTATATGGTTTAAATCGTTTATAACTTTTTTATTTATGCGATTATTATAATTTTTTTTTAAAAATTATTGGGGAATTTTTTGCAATTAGCTTTGCAAAATGATATCCTGTAAGTGGTGTCAATTTTCTGCTTCGCACATATGTACGTGCTCTTTTTAGCATATTTTCCATTTTTCCTTTTCGCAAAATTTCGGGTGTAATGGCCATGGTTTCATTTCGAATGTTGGTTTTTAGTAGGAGTATGGTTCTTGGTTTGTTAACGTACACTCTTTCGTTCAAATATCCCCAAAGAAAACTGTCAGGAGCTGTGCGTGCTGGACGATATGCACGCTGTGTCAACTCAATACACTGTTGGTTTGAAAAATAAAATTCAATTATTTTTGTACGTTGTTCGATCGTGTAATGATTCATAATTAATTCACCAAGTCTTCTTCACAAAATGCTGAAAAAAACAAAGAAAAAATAATAATTAAAAAAGTTATAAAGAATTCAAACCATATATAGCTCATTCTGCGCCACCCTGTATTATCATAGACGGTTCACTATTAATGATTATTGTAAGGGCTCCTCTTGCAAGAAACTCTCTCTTTGGTGTCATTTCAACAGATCTAAAACTAAATTTTTTCGTATATTTGTATTTGGTATCTCTTGGACCAGAGCTCAGGGCATTCCAACTTGAATCGTAATAGAGGGAGTAGTTTTTCTGGACTCCTTAACAGCGCAATTGACGGGAAGACTTTTGCAGCGAGTTCATTCCACGAACTATTTGTTCGGCTAAAACGATGGGTCACTTGTAAATATACCACAAATAGATACGCTCTGGAAGATAATATTGTCGCATGTAATAATTGAATAACAAAAAATCAATAATCCAAAATCACTCAAAATTAACAATTTGATTGTGAACCCTTCGTCAAAAAATTGCTACATCAACAAACTATGTATGTACATATTGGTAACTTAACTAAGCAATAAAGTTGAAATACAATATTGAAAGATAAATAAAAAGAAATTGACTTACAATATTTAACTGAAATTAGAAAGTTTAAAATGGTTTACACAAAAGTACTTATTATACCTTGAATAATACCGTTTGTTACAACCTTCAATTTCAGAACATTTCGAAGAAATATAAAACCCAAATAGAAAAGGGCCTTAAGTACTTGACGCAAAGTATTGACGAAGAAAATGATACTTACGCTCTGGCTATAGCACTAGTAGTCTTAAAAAGAACACAACATGCTAGCGCTGAGAAACTTATGGCAAAACTAGAAAAACTAGCAAAAGAAGAAAATAATCTTAAATGGTGGTCCAACTCGTCACAGTATGCTAATAACGATAACGAAATTACATCGTATGTTCTGGAAGCTTACGTATATACTGAACCAGCGGTAAAACTGACACCCATCATTAAATGGTTAATAAAAAATCGTAACGAGACGGGAGGTCTTGATTCCATACAAGATCTACAGGCACTAGTCAGATTTGCTGAAAAATATATAGTTGCTGGTGATGGTAAATTAACCATTAAGTATGGGGCCCAAGATAGCGATGGCAATGAAATAACCAAAGGCAGTTTCTCTATTGACAATGAGAACTCATTAATTTTGCAAACTCATGTAGTGAGTATGAAATATGTGATATTCATTTCATTTGGTATTATATGATTTACTTATCACAGCTTCCCAAATCCACTCGTCAAATATCAATGGAAGCCGAAGGCAAAGATTCTTTCCTGGTTGAACTCTCTTATTGTTACAATTTAGCGTGCAAAGACAACAAATACAGTTTTAGCATTAAATATACAATTCTAGATACACCTTATTCTAATATGTTAAAAATGACCGTTTGTGCTGATTATGTTCCCGGAACAGATAGCGAAACCAAACAATCCAATATGGCCGTAATGGAGGTGTATTTACCATCGGGTTTTACCACCAATAATGATAAATTAGACTGTATACGTCAAATCAAGCAAGTGCATCGTGTAGAGACTAAAAATTCAGATACAATCATAATAATCTATTTCGATTATCTTGAGGCGGGCAAAAAGGTATGTCTTGAAGTGAATGCCGAGAAGACTCATGATATGGCGAAGCAAAAACCAGCTGCCATCACAATTTATGACTACTATAATTTAGAGCAACGCGCCACAGTTTACTATGAAGTGAAATAGTCCTTGTGCGATATTCCGAAGAGGGTGAATTAATAAAGTTATATTGAAGACATAAATTCCACTTTTATGTGTAACCTTTCAATAAATAAATTTAATAAATTACGATGTAAAGAATTATTCAAAAGCAATTCGTGGAATATAAGAATTTCTCAATTAGACTTTCATCCATATTTTTATTTCCCTATATCATCATAAAATTTGACCGCGAAAATAACGTAAACGACAGACGAAAAATTTCAAAGATCTTTTTTTAAACTTCTTCGAATTTTTTTAAAGAATATTTTATTGTATCCTTAAAAATTACCTTATGCATGTTATGGATTAGTTCTACAATCCCCATATTAAAAAAGTTTTTTAACAATAAAATTTTAACCAGAACTTAACATTAAAAACAAAATTTAAATTACTGTTATTTTGTAATTTATTCGACACCTTCTTTTAGCATCAATTATTTTCAGAAACTCGAGCTTTATTTCTTATTTTGTTTTCACTAAATATTTATTTTTCTTGCCTGCTTTAGCAATTACATTTTTTTTGATTATAAATATTTGGATATTTTCTGGGCATTCGGATATTTTTTTTAACAACATAAACATAAACTCTACTAATCTTTTATAGCTTGTCTGTAAAAACACCCAGGGTGTAGGCGGGAATCGAACCCGACCCTGCAGGTTGCAGGCATACAATAGGAAAAACAAAATAAATATTGTCGAAATAAAATATGAACAATTGTTAAAAAACACACAAATTTAAACAAACAAAAAATGGATGTAATATTCCGCTTTTACTTTCTGTTTCCATTCTTATTAGAGGACTGGACAAGAACAATGAAAATGTCTTACAAAATCCATCTCCTTCTTTCACATTTCAAAACAAACAGTTCAATGCCGAAATGTTTTATGTATATAAACAAATACTGAATTATAATATTACAGAATAACAGAACGAAATAAAAGTAGAAGCTACTGAAATAGAATGAAATTGAAGTAGAACGAATCGCAGTAGTTGTTCTACTTCAATTTTGTTTACAAAGTTTGTTGTTTTGATTTATTATTATTTTTTTTTTGTATTGGCGAGACTTCCATTTTTGTTTTTGAACATGAACACATGGGAACACAATTGCAACAAACGATTTTTCGTTGCAAACTTTCGTCATCAGAAATAAAACACATTTGTGCAGATGGAATTGAACAGAACACCGCCGTCGAACGTAATTCGTCATACGTGACGAACTCTGCCATAGATTTATTTCTAACTTAACTTTTAAAATAAATCTTTAACTTAAATATACATAATTATCTCCCAATAAAAGGCATTTAATTCCTTTTTGTTAATGTTTAATTCATTCAAGTAATTTTATTTTATAAGGTAGCACTATCACATATCATATAAAAACTAAATTTAAATTATTTAATATGGATACAGGTGAATTAAAATCGAAAGATTACAAAAATGTTGAAAGAAAGGCTGAACTATGTGATTATCAGAGCTGTAATTTTTTGCCGTAATTAAGCGCGAAATGGTAAAATTATAGCAATAATTATAAATTTATTATTATTTTTTCATTATGTGTATATATTTATATTATGTGTACATTTAGCGTAATAAGTTCTAGTTTAGCATTTCAATATGTTACAAGTGAGTAAGTGTAAAAACGTTACAAACGTCGTATTAGAAAGCATTAAAAATAGTGATATGAACACTACGTTAACAACACTGTCTCTTAATTCTCATTTTCTTTGTCAATGTTTTACTGCACTCGCTATCATTACTATGGATATTATTTGCTTCATTCATTCATATTTTGTTTTGATACTTCCTATAAATTAGAACTCAAATCTTGTCGAGCACTGTAGCAAGTCTTTTCAAATTATGGAGTGTTTGTTTTGTTTGGAAGTGTTGACGTGAAGTACTTAATTTTTTTTTTGTAAAGACTGAAGTAAAATACAGTGCTTGGAAACACTACATAGTAGGGAAATGTGCATTTTAGAGTATGTTGTGCAACCTTTTATTTGTTATATAATAAATATTTCGTCACCTTAAATGTAAACGAGCGTAACTACATAAAAATTCGAAAACAAGTTTTTGATTGATTATGGTTCTTTTTATCAAACTACATGCTCACACAAATTTTTAGACCCCTGCTCAAAAATTACAACTTCATTAGACAAAATTCAAACCGACGTATCTACTTTTATATGAAAAAATATAGTAGGAAATACTATTGAAGTTAGCTTTGACATATTCGTCGTAATAGGTGTTTTTTTATTATTCTTGTAAAGTTCGGTAAAATGAGAGTAAACTATAATTTATCTCAATAAGGGACCAAAATGTACAAAAGTAAAAAAACGAAAAAAAATTGTTGTTTACTTATAAACTGATTGGTTGTCCTTCTTGCCTAAACTAGCCCGCAGAAAATGTACGGACTGTTTCGTGCAAGAAGAACAAGAACATTACTCTCTCAAAATATTTCTCATTTACCCAATTTTTGTGTAAGAATATGCTTTCTGGTAAGTTTGGGATCCCGCGGGTGCCCAATTTAGAGTAAAATAACACACACATATGAGACTAATTCTGTACATACATACAAAAGCAAACTCCAGTATTATCTAAGCTTGTAAGCATATGATTGCACTGGTGTTATTTATTTCAAAACAAATATTACCGATGATTATTTGATACTTCCACAAAGAACTGGAAGAATATTTTTAGATCTGGAACCCACCCAATTACATACTCAGAGAATTAAAATTACGAATAAAAAGTAGCAAAATCTCCAAGAAAACAAAAGCAAAAAATTCCTTCGTATATTTATATTTATAAGAGCAATAAAATTTAAAAAGTAATATTAATTTTTAATGTAAATACACGAAGGAGTTATTTTTCTTTTTTTAATCTTGGATCAGCCCCCAGGAGATAACCCCTCCACTTTTGATGCATTGTGCTGGAACTAGAGCAAAGGGATAGTAGGAGAAATGACAGAAGGTGAAACTTCACTATCTTACAATCTCTGCTTTTGCACGTTCTTTGTTTTCATAGCAGTGTTGTAGTGCCTCCGATGTCAAGGAGACGTATTAAATTTTAAAGCTTCGTGTTGAGGAGAGAAAACAGCTGTTGCAAGTGAGCTGAATATTTTTTTAAGGCGGTAAGTAGATAAGCGCTAAGTGGCTGCCTATTTTGCTCATTTGTATATTGTTAGATGTGATATCTTCTTTTTTACTTGCTTTTTCTTATATATAAAAATGTATGTATGTGTGTTTGTGTCTTATAGATAGATAAACGGCTGAATCGATTTTCTTGAAATTTTCACAGTATCTCTCTGTATATCAGGAAGGCACGCCGCCACGCCCATACAAAATAAATATTTATTTTTGTAAATCTTGAGAACGCTTAAAGTGAAAGTTTCTGAATACTGCCCAAATGACTTTGATATTAAAACAAATAATCAGTTAAAAACTGGGAGGGATTGGACAAGTAGGCGTGCTACCTCCCATACAAACTAATTATTGATTTCATTATATCCTGCGAACGGTTCAAGTTAAAGCTTTTGTATTTAGTCCAAGTAATTTATTTGTCAGTACAAATCATCAGTAAAAAAAAGTTGGCGGAATTTGACAAGTGGGCGTGGTACCTCCTATACAAAGTTCACAATAATTTTTGCATACCATCAGAATGGTTAAAGCTAAAGTTTCTCCTTTTGGTCTGAATGACTTTATAGTAATTTTTTTTTGCTTCGGGCACTTTCAATATAGCTACGGAGCTAAAATTCGGTATACAGGAGAGCAAATAAAGGGAAAAATGTGAAAACTGGCAATTCTTATCAAGGCGAATAGGCTGATCCTTTTTTGCATGTGTCAGTCTCATTTGAAGTACAGGTGCGCACTCTTCATAGAGCGAGCGAGCTAAAATTGGGTAAGAAGATGTGGTTTAAAAGAAGTATCCAAAAACGAACATCAATTAGCGATTTTCCATCAGAATTAGCTTTGGATATAGAACCGTAAAAATTAACATTATGTACGTATTTCTTGTTTTTTTTTGCTTTTAATATTAAAATTTAAAATATTATTTCGAAAAACACACTTAATGCCAAATATAAGGCTATTAAGATGTATAATTTAAGCCTACTGGAAAAATAAAAATCCGTTTAATTTTGAATTTTGCACTTTCAATTTGTATCATGGTCACGTTAGACATCACGGAAATGTCCATATATAAAAATCACAAAATCTTAAGTTTAATTATTTTTAACTTGTTACCACCTTCTCGTCGAATTGGATTAGATTTATTCTCTAAACATTTCTTTTACTTTACTATCATTCATATTCACTACAATTAAATTTTGTTTTTAAAATTATTTAAAATTACATTCAACAGCTTCTCTAATTTAATAAACTATAAAATGCTGTATTTGAACGACTTATATTATAATAGTCATACATTATAATGGCTGCAGGTTGTTGGGCCGCTACCTCATTTCCCCTATCGATGGGTATTTCGAGGCAATATTTCTTATTCCCTGTTAATTTGTTTAAGTACAAAACAACAACTGAATCAGAATTTTTCATTTCAAGTTTTAGAACGAGGTCATTGTTTTCTAGAGCCACAATATTTTGTTCCGTAAAAAGGAACCCAGAAGGTAAATTCACTTCAACTATCACCATGTTAGTGATATCGTTGAGATCGTGTGCATTCGATAAATAAGTGAAGCAAAGATTCAAGATATATTCATCGGCATTGTTTAAAATTGTTTTCGGCTCCATATTGAAATGACGAAATTCGTGAACGTTAATAACATTGTACTGCTGATTCAGTTGCACAAGTGCAGCACCATTGCCCTCCATTTGGAATGTTACATGGCGTGTATTATTTGGTAACTGAAAAAGAGAAATTATAATTCTTTAGTTAAAATTTTTTCTAAATTTTAGAACTGGTACCTCTTGTTTTTGAAAATTTAAAACATTATTTGAGTCCACAAACAAATCATCTCTTGCTATTTCATTACCCAACTCATCCTGGGCACTGTATGTAATTTTCAAGTTGATATTTTTAATATTCGTATATTTTTCCGAGAATTTTACCAACGCTTCCATACCCGCTACTGTGTCATCGCAGGAAATAAAACCACCATTTGCATTTCGCTGTTTTATTAGCCACTTGAGAATGCTTGTGTGATCTCCCGGTGTATCCAGCAGAGTTACAGCAGCATTTGCTGTTATTTCTATATCATTGGCTGGATTTTGATTGTTTCCTGACCACCATGTCAATCCATTGTTTTTCTTGCTATTCGACTTTAGCTGGTTAATAAGATTATCGGCGTTATGTTGCCTGGCTCTTTTTATGACCGCTGCTATTAAAGATAAAGTATTGGTGTCGTGGACCTGGTCTACAATGGAATTTATATACTCTACACCATTTTCTATGATCTTCTGATGTCTCATGTTATGTTTCTGAAATGAAAATAAAACTTGAAAATATTTTATATATTTTTTAAAATTTTTATATTTTCTATTAACTGAATTTATTTTGGGAATATTTATCTATACATATGATTCTAATTGTGCTTTTTCCCTTATAAACTATATGTGAAATTTATTATTACATACTTTATGATATTCTCATACAGTATGAAAAATATCATAAAGCATTTTATTACAAAAGTAACTCAAAAATTGAGGAGGAAAGCATATCCATATAGTACTATTTCGCTAACGCTTACTTAGAAGCATATGTATAGATAAATATTCCCAAAATAAATTCAGTTAATATAAAATACTACATGTGCACGGTATTGAATTTTGATATTCTTTTGTTTTGTTTCATTTTTTAATTTTTTCATTTGATTCAAAATACATTAGTTATGCTGGCCGATGGCAAGCCTAGTGTAGATGAGAATAAAAAACTAAAAATAGAAATGTGAGTATGTTATAAAAGTAAACTCATGGATTGTTATGTTTTTGTTTATAGATTTTTTGGTTTGTATGTTTAATATTCACCCAATTCTCGTTTGATTAATTGAATTTTAAACATATAGATCTTGGGTTTATATTCAGACGTTGGGAAAATCCACTGATGAGCTAAGTAAGCGTTAGCGAAATAGTACTATATGGATATGCTTTCCTCCTCAATTTTTGAGTTACTTTTGTAATAAAATGCTTTATGATATTTTTCATACTGTATGAGAATATCATAAAGTATGTAATAATAAATTTCACATATAGTTTATAAGGGAAAAAGCACAATTAGAATCATATGTTTTTATATTTTCATTGAAAGCATTCAAATGCGTTAAATGTGTTATATGCATTAGAATGTTTTTATTTTAGACAGACAGTTTGTGAAGTATTAACAAAGGTAGGGCTTAATTCTTGCACATTGCATGCCGTTGCGTGTTTTTGAGAATTTGTAAAGCTGCATGCTAAAGAAGATTAATTTTATTTATGATTTTACTTCGCGGATATTTTATATATACATATATATCAAATACCAATTAAAGGGCGCCCTTTCAGCTTAGAAACATTTTTGACTTGAACTCACGAACATCTAGTTGTAGAGTCAACGCTCAGCCAACAGCACCCAAGCTTTAATTGAAACCATTAAAAAGTGTTCAACCTTCACAGATCTTTAAATTTTGTGTTAAATGCTTTCTTAAGTCAGAACATGCACTACGGTGTAGTCTAAAGGAGTCTTCAGTGCACATAAGGCAGCCTTTGAAGCAGCAGTACATTGTCCAAAATTTAATATCTTATGGAAAGTGGTTTTCGTGCTTCGAGAGGTTATTGCCTTACGTGTACTTCTTTTTTTTATCTTGGAACAGCACTCAGCGTTCTGATCGGCGTGCGGATTGGTTAGAAGCCGTTACTGATCAGTGACCAGTGACTATGCCTTCGCCACTGAAACCTTCCGACAACAACTGACACAAAGACACACTAATGCACATCAGAAAAAATGCAAGATGTTTTTGGTCTGAAACTAATGGTTAAGGTTAGTAAAAGATCGTGCTGAAAAGGTATAGAGATACCGTTAAATATTTACATGCTTTCTCAGTTCAGCAATGATTTTTCTAAATATTTTAATTTTAGTTCTTGTCGCACTTTGAAATGACGACTTTATTTTGCAAATATGTACTTACATCGTCTTCTAGAAAGGCCAGTAGTATAAAGGCAGTTAATCCATTTTCATTATTATGATTTGGGTTTAACAAATAACCGGTAAGTGAAAATTCTCCATTCGATTTTTGCTGACTGGCCAAGTATTCCAAGTCACTTTCAATTATATGCGCATCAATGTCTATAAATTCTGAAGCCTTAATAAAATAGCGCACCACATAAGCTGTAAGCCAGGTACTTGGCTCTTCATCGGTTCCTATTCCAAAAACACTATAACCACCATTTCCATGGCGAAAGGATAATTGTTGCTGGTAGCCAACTTCAATCGAAGATTTTAAACTTTCAACCAAAGTTTTTTCTTGCAATATTTTTCCATTGACCTTCAGATACTGCAGTATTAGAACACTGGGTGCAAAATTTACTATATTCTGTTCCCCACTGCCAGTTGGTAATTGCGTAAGATCTTCAAATTTTTCCACTGTTGGCACTAAGTAGTGGCCACCTACGGAGAAGGTTATATACTCCGAATCGGGAACACTTTCCGTTGGCTGTGATAGTGAAAAGGTGGAAGAAATTTTCTCTCCAGCAGGAATACTTAAATACGAAGCTTGATTTTGTTGCTTGGGCACACCTTCTGGTTCCACTTTAAGCTTCTGCAAAATGGCATCTGAATACAAGGAACTATTGGCTGCGATTTGAAGTGTTATTTCACCTGTCTTAATTGGGAATATAAGGAAATTAACCGTTTTTCCTTTATTTACTGCTATGCTTATCTTTTTTATCTGTTGTTCTGCATTACTTGATTTTTCCACATCTCGTCTAGTGGATTCCATGAAGTAGAACTCCTTGTCGTTATTGTATAAAATAATTTCGGCATCTAATGTTTGATTGGAATAATTGAATATTGTTACTGGTACAGTCAAAATTTCACCACGTTTTATGGAATATGGTAGATTTAGGGAGATGAAAAAATCCCGAATGGTAGTGATTTCCGTGGCCTTGTTGACTATTCCAAATCCTGTTACAGCGTTATTTGAAAATGCCGTTATAAGCCAAGTGGTTATGGTATCCGGAATTTGAAAAGTTAATTTTGTTTCTGTCTCGTTGCTGTAAGAAGATAAAAAGAGGTCATATATTTTTTATGAACGGAATATAGACCAACACGGTTTTGAAAGAAAGTGTATTATTTTCTTCATTATTTTCATTTTATTTCAATTTAATTACAAGAAATTACATTTTTTTTATTTATTTATTTTATAGGGGAAGGAGGATAGTTAGAGAAATGACAGGAGGTGAAGCTTCACTATCTTATAGCTTTGTTTCTGCATGTTTTGTGTTTTATACCACTGCTGAAGCGCCTCTGATGTCAAGGAGACAGTAGTCTTCTTCAGTAGTCTTTTTTAGTAATTATTTTACTTCGCCGATGCTGCACACTTCGCCACTGAAACCTGCCGAAAACAACAGACACAATAAGGCACATTAGAACAAATGCGAGATGTTTTTATGATTTAGGTTGAACCTGGGGTCGAACACAAGAAATTTTTTGTTTTCTAATCAACGTGCAGCCTACTGCACCTTCGCCACCCTCCAATAGATTTCTTCTGTTACAAATAGTTTTTGTTTAAAAATGTGTTAATTACAATTACAAAATGTAGTTGTAATTAAAAGATTTCAATTAAATAATTAGGAGATGAGATACAGTAACGTATATCTTACACCGTCTTAAAAAGCCTTGAACTTTGAATGCTTCTTTTGATATTTGGTAAATGCGCACTGTACATCGAAAATCACACTAAATTGTAATGCCAAGGACACCAAGAGCTTCTGATACCTCAATATTTGTTCATATGAAGCAGAGTTTTAAAATCGACCCTGTTGCCTTGACACCATTCCGATATTTTCGTTAGTACGGTCTATAAGGTAGACAAAAATAAGATTATAGTAGTCCTTAATTAATCTTGATCTCGTTTGATGAGAGGTCGTCTATAAATATAAGATCAAAATAATCGTCAAGCATACTGGTTGTAAAAGTGATCATTTGTATGTATGCTGGACGGAGAATAAAAACCTTAATTTTTGGAAAACGTACGCTATTTTCTGAGGGCGGCGATGGCACGATGGATGGTAGTCTGCACGTTGACTACACAACCGAAAAACAGACCTGGGTTCAACCCCAGTTTCAGACAAAAAAAAAAAATTTTTTTTAAATAAAAATAAACATCTCGCATTTTTCTGATGTGCATTAGTGTGTCTTTGTGTGTGAGTTGTTGTCGGAAGGTTTCAGTGGCGAAGGCATAGTCACTGGTCACTGAACAATACCGGCTTCAGCTGATAGCAATCCACAATCACATCAGAACGCCCTCCTTCGTCGGTATTGTGTAGCACCGGCGAAGTAAAATAATAATAAAAATAGCTACTAAACCGAAGCTTCAGCACTGCTACGAGTATAAAAACAAAAGAACGTGCGAAAGCAGAGCTGCAAAATAATTAATTAAGCTTCACCTCCTGTCGTTTCTCTTACTATCCCTTTCCTATAGTTCCCAGCACAATGCTTCGCATACGTAGGAGTCATCTCCTGAGTGCTGGTCCTAGATAAAAAAAAAAAAAAAAAAAAAAAAATCTGTTTAATCGGGCCTTGGCCGCTTTGTAATATAAATTCAGAGCAGATATCGCAAACACAAATAGTGTGTCGCTTAGGAGCATACTTAGAATTTACGTGACCTCATACATCATAATAAAATATCTTAAGATTAGGTCCATAATTATTTGGAATTATAAAGTTTTGGAAAGATACATTTTTGAGAACTTAAACACAAATGTCACACTATGTACCTCCTTCCACCGACTAATCCAAAATATGAACTTGTGCAAAGCTTTAAAATATGAACAGCTTAAGTTAGTATTTTTTAAACTGGTTTCATCTATAAAGTCTTAAAATCTAAGTTGACAGAGTAGTGGTTGAATTCTTATTCTACTGCATAACATTCGCAAAATTAATTAGTTCATATTATGTCAAGTTCATTGTATTTCTTAAATAAAAGTTATAAGAAATGGTTTGAACAGTCTTACTTACATTAAATAGTTGTCAAATATCCATGTTTCCGGAAATTTCTGACGAAAACGATAATCTCTTGGCACACCTCCTCCACCACCACCCGAAGCTGGAATTTAAAAGTAAACTTTTGTGTTTTATTAAAAATTTATTAAAAATTGTTTATTTACGGGGTAAAAACTGAAATGGATAATGAGCATTGGTTAATGTAACCAACCCAGATATTACGCCGGGGTATTCAGCTGATCCTATAACAGAATATGAGTTTTCTGCAGACAAGCCAACTAGTATGTTATTTTTATTAAAATCATATGTATTATCTAGCAAATATACTCCCAAATCCACAGCTAAAATTCCAACAAACGATTTTGGTTGTGCATTCAATGTAATTGTGACTTCTTCACCGGGATTCTGTCGTCTCGGTGCTGAAAGCGAGACCTGAAATTGTGAATAAATTATTTTGTTTTTTAGAGCTGAATGGATTCTTCGAAATTTTTAAATGATTTTCCACTGTCGAAATTTCCTACCTGATTCTCGAATTCATAAGGAAATCTTAAAATCATTTCTTCATAACGCAAGTTGCCCTTGTGAACGTAATAGACGTAGATGAAGGACTGGGGTATCATTTCAATGGAAGGCGTTATATTGATGGTATAGGATTTTTGGTTGGGCATTAATTTAATGTACTCATGTTGTATGATACTGGCATGGCCCATGACTACGTACATCAGGTAGGGAATGTTGACAATAGAACTGACTTCAATTAGAACAGGCTTTCCAAGTTTAAGTCTAGATAGTAAAGGATTTGAAATATTATTTGTATTATAAATTGCAATAACGAAATTAATACTCACTTTTTATCTACCAACCTCAGACGACAGTAGTACTCTCGATTGTTTAGCTTCAAATTCTTATTTGTGTAAATAATTGGAAACACTTTCGTGGAATCTTTGAATTGGAATTTATAGTCTGCGTTTTCTTGAAAATCGAATTCAAATGTTGCTGAGCCAGCTGCATCTAAAAATGCTTCATACTTGTTCTCCCCATGTTCCATAGTGACTGGTGTTTTATAATCCAGAACGGGCGCTCCGGTCCAGTGTTTTACATAAACTTTTATACTATACGGTTTGTTATTTTCAAATTCTATGTCCTCTTGAAGTACTTTTAACTCATAGTGGCCTTTTCTCAAATTTACATATTGTTTTTCCATTTCAGTTATACCCGTGGCCTTTTCGGTCAAACTTGCTTTAATAGTTACACCATCGTTTTCTCCAATATCCTTTATTGTATTCAGATTAAAATCGACAAAGCCATAATTTTGTATATCAACATGTTTGATTGCGTAGAGGCTGCCATCCCTCCACAACTCAATTGTGGCGTTGCCTTCGACATATTTCTCAAATGTGTACTTGCCATAGATTGCCACTTTTAAGATGCCATCTTTCGGTACAAAATTCAAGGGAACTTTTAGATAAACGCTAAATTTTGGTAAAATGTAATTGAGTACTTGTATACGTTTTCGTCGAGAAAAACCATATGTGCCATCTATTGTAACTTTAATTTGCCAAGTTCCTAAAACGGGATATTTGGACAGTTGGAATTTACCATCATAAATGCCATGGGTGAGCGAAATGTTTTTAAAATGCTTAACCCGATTATATTTGTTGTCCTAAAAGAATTTTACAAAAATAAAATATGCTAATATTAGCTGATCATTAAATTCTAAAAAAATTTTTCTTTTGTAAAGCGGGAAAGAGGTTTCTAAAAATTATCGAGGATTAACCGAATTATTTTCTTGTATTGTATTTTCTTGTCTTGGTCTTGTTAAGACAATACATATCGAGCCTCTGGAGCAATACCGTAGTAATTCACAATTTGAATTTTTTGGTCTTGTTGGACTGTTCAGTGACCAGTGACTTTGACTTCGCCACTGTAACCTTCCGACAACAACAGACACAAAGACACACAAATGGACATCAGAAAAATATCAGGAAAATTTTTCGTTTTGTAGTCAACGTGAAGACTACTTCGACCATCGCTACCCTCCCGGTTACTCTATTCAGCAGCTAAGTTTACTAAATTCGGCTTAAAATTGATAAGCAGAGAATGTAGAACAATTTAATTTAAGAAACGAATGCGAATAAATTATAACTTGAAATTCTAATATTGTAGTGGGATTTCAACGGCTTAATTATATATTTTCTTCACTCTTTTATATTATTCAATCGAAAATAGCGTAGTGCATCATTCTGTAAAATGTGTCTAATGCGCGCTTAAAGAGGAACCTACAAGCAAAAAAATGTAATTGTTAAAATTAGATGCCATAGGTGAGGGAAATGTTTTTGTAATGCTTAACCTGGTTATCGTTTGCGTCCTAAAAAGTTTTAAAAATATTAAACATGCATTAAATTATTAAATTTGGTTATGTGAACTCTCTAAAAAATATAAACATATATATGTACCTATATATTAGACCGTACCTCAACAAAAAACTCCCTGTACACCCACTGATTTAAAGTAATTTTGGACGACAATTTCGAAAAAATGAAAAATTTTTTAAATTCTCAAACTTGAAGAAACTTTTCGGTGCAAGCAGTGTTGCCAATTTTTTTTTCGAAATCTTTATATTAACCAAAAAAAAAATCTTATTTTTTTATTGAAAATATTTTTCATTTAATTAATCAATTTCACTTAAAAGATTTATTTACATACATTATATTTGTAAATTTTTTATATTAGGAGTAACATCATACATTTGTTTAATACATTTTTTTATTAATTTCTTATTATTGTAAACATTTCACATTTACAATCAGATTTATTCAAAATGTGTTTAAAAAACCACACAATGAATGGGTTGGTATATTTCATTAGTTTTTTACTTTTGTTATATGAATCACAATACCTTAAAATTTATTAACAATTTTCTCTCCACTATACAAAACGTATGAAAATATAAAATAAAGAAGATTTACTTCATTAATTTCTTTATTTAATTTCTGTGCAAAAGAAAAAAAAATTCAGTTTCATCTATGAAAATATCTGTTCGAACCAGTTTTTTTAAATTTTAATCGTGCTTCAATTCCAGCACACCACGAAAAGTTTTACGCTGCGTAAATAACATGAACCTTGTTCAGTTCCTTTAACAATTTATATATTCAAAAAAATCACCTGAAAGAGATCTCTAAAGTCTTCTTCCTTTTCTCACACTTTGTAGTTCGTCACAGTTTTATGCTTCTGCCCTTTAAACTTTGACGAATGACAAAAATCTTTTTATTTACCCGCTTCAACGGCTTACTTAGATTCTTAAACAGAAGCTTATCGACAATAAATTAAAAAATTATTGCAAAAAATAACAAATAACAAAAGTCTAACAGAAACTCTATATACGAGGCCTGTTCAAAAGAAATGGTGAATTTCAAATATTTTTAAAAAGTATTTATTTATTCTTCAATACCCATTTTGTCCCTTTTAAAGTAATCCCCCTCAGATATAATGCACTTATGCCAGCGTTTCTTCTAATCCTCGGAGCACTTCTGAAATGCGCTTTTCGGTATGGCCATCAGCTCGTTCTTCGATTTTGACTTTATCTCATCAATTGCGGCAAAACGCTTTCCTTTCTGGAATAGAATAGGAAAAAGGGAATAGGAAAAAGTCACTGGAAGCCAATTCTGGTGAATAAGGTGGTTGAGGCATGATTAGGGTGTTATTTTTGGGCAAAAAATCACAAACAAGCATTAATTTGTGAGCTGGTGCATTATCTTGATGCAGAATTTTTAATTTTTTTCCACAATTTCGATCGTTTGTGCCGTATTACTTCACGCAAACGTTGGATAACTACCATTTAGTATTCCTTATTAACCGTGCGACCTGCTGGCAGGAACTCATGATGCTCCACGCCATTTTAATCGAAGAAAACAAATTCACCTTTTCTTTTCAACAAACCTCGTATAGAAAAACTTAAAAAAAACAAATATGTAAAACTAAAATTTTAAGAAAGGTCTACCGATATCGAAAATTAATATGTTAATAAACAAATAATTATTTTTTTACATTCTATTGAGGGATATTAAAGTTTTAAGAATAAAATGTATTTTCAGTTCGCCGAATTGGTTATTTTGAAAAAATTGGTCTGGAAACCGAAAATTCATTTCAAATAAGGGATGGTCCAACCATAATGCACAATGTTAATTGTGAATAATACCTTAATTTCTTTATTTCAGTGTTTGACAAATTAAAATTGAAGAACAGCGCGTTAAGTTTGTTGAATCCTTTTACGAATATGAGCGGTCAAATCAAAATACATTTCGAGCACTTCGTGATTTTTTTGGTCAGCATAATCGACCAAATGTGTCCATAACCGGGAGAATTCTGCGCAATCTACAGCAAACCGGGTCTGCCGGAAATTGTGAAAACACCTGTCCGCTCGGGTAGTCGTTCTGAGGAAAACAGTGCTGTTGTTCGCGATAGTGTGACAGATGAAGTCGTCTTGCCCAACAATTGAACGTCGCACCAACATCATTGATGCGAATTTAGAAAAAATATTTGAATTTACAAGCTTTTAAAGTTCAATTGACTCGAATTGATACCTAATGCCCATTTCAATCCGCCTCAATACTTTAGCTTTAACCGTTTTCAAGATATACAAAAAACAAAATTAACTTTGTATGGGAGGTGCAAGCTCACTAATGCGATTCCACCCACTTTTTGACATATGATTCGTAGTGACTAGCAAGCCATTCAGACCAAATTTAGAAATTTTAGTTTCAACCGTTCTCAAGAAAAAAAAATTATTATTTACTTTGTAGGAGAGATACTACGCCCACTTGTTCAATTCCGTCCACTTTTTTACCTGATGATTTTTGTACTGACCATTAAGTTACTCACACGAAATACAGAACCTTTAACTTTAACCGTTCTCAAGATATTGAAATCAATATTTAGTTTGTATGGGAGGTACCACGCCCACTTATCCAATCCCTCCCAGTTTTTGACTGATGCTTTGTTTTAACAACAAAGACATTTGGAGTATATGTATTTAGAAACTCACTTCAACCGTCTCAATAAATAATGAAATCAATATTTTGTTTATATGGGAGGTACCACTTTTATTTGGTACCAGTTTGATTTGTTTTAACTTCAAAATCATTTGGACCATATTCAGAAACTTTTACCTCAACCGTTATCAAAATATACAAAAATAAATATTTACGGGTTGGAACGCCCAGTTGGAATTATTTAAATTTATATACGGTTATGTTCTGTAAACCGAATCCGCAAAAATAAAAAAAAATTACCAATTTTTACTTGAAGTCTTTCTTTAATTAAATTAAGTCAAATTATATTACAGAGTATATATATAGATTTTAATACAAAGTAATCAATTTAAAAAACACTCCAATATTTCTCCATGTTCTTGTTATAGTATGCAGATGAAGTAGATGGATGATTAAAAGCACATCTTCACTAAATTCATTAGATTATCATTAAAAAATCACTTTTAAATAAGCATAAACATTATCTTGAATAAATTTATTGACGTTTAAAAAATCTTATTCGAAAACAAGTTCGAATGTTGGATATCGTGTGATTTTTAGAACTCCAAATTAGCATTTATTCGGTTTTGAGAAATCACTCGTTTTTAAATCGACTCGGTTTACAGAACAGCGGGGATAGCTTATAGTTCCTTCCAGATATGCAGAGAGATACCGTGAAAATTGCAAGAAAATCGGTTCAACCTTTTAGCTGTTCATTAGGCCTAAACGCACATCCATACAGGTCATTTTGATATATAAAATTATCATCGTGCATTTTGGTTGGACCACTTATAAAATATGCGAGTTTATTTTATAACATAATATTTATAATTTACTTCAAAAAGAAAAGACAACTTAGGTAGTTAAGAATTTAAATGATTGAGATCTATTTTGTTATGAATGGCGTTGTCTCACTTTCCAAATCAACGGACCAATTATTACATACACTAAAACTTTTAATATATATATGTATTAATATGTATCAAATAATAGATACGAAAATTTTCGTAGTTAAAACACTTTAAACTTGAACAAATTTCTATTAAAAACATCGCAGGAAAATATGTCGCATTCTAAATGTCCCATGTTAAATCATAAATGTTGTTAGGAAAAGAGGTATACAAATATTTAAATACGACAGCCATCAGTAGAAAGTCGTCTTAGTCCATTTTATTTAAAAAATATCTTTTTAACAATTGTTTCCTAATTCGCAAATTTTTTAATTTTTCTAAATGCATTCGAAAACAAGTTCTAAATTTTGTCCCGTTCGTGATACCATGTTTATTGCTTCTACATCAGAAACAAAAAATCGATGAAAGCTACACTGTAGACTCTCGCTATCTTGGGTTCTAGGTCGTGGAATCTGCTCAGAAGGATTATCCAAAGTTCTTTTTTATTACAACGTTTTACACATCCAGCGCACAGCCGTATTTCAAAATTAAAACTTTTGAAAATCTATATATGTACGAGTATATGAAATTTAAAATTCAATGATTAATCGTTCGGCTGGAGAACTTCTGTCGATTTTTCAATCTGATCTCATCTCTAATTTCCCGCTAGAACATTTTCTAGCCCTCTATAGCTTTCAGTCTAATTCCCTAATATTTCTTCTTCCTCATACCTTCCAATCATTAAATCAGGTACCGATATACATTTATCTATTGACACATAATAGAATTACCGCTTAACAAGAAAAAAAAAATAATTACCAACTACAAAGTTTCCTAACCTAAAACTCCAACCGGTATATGTATAACAATGTCCAATCCATTCACCTGACATTTGCTCCTATACATTTAGCAGGCACCCAGAACATATCGCCCAGATACCAGGGCCTCAGAATATTCAACAACCTATGATATTCTTACCAAAAGGGTGGCGATGCCTCAAGTAGTTTGCACGTTGACTACAAGACTAAAAAGTTCTGCGGGCGACCCCAGCTTCACACTGAGTCATAAATATATTTCGCATTTTTTCTGATGTCCATTAATGTGCCTTTATGTCAGTTGTTGTCGGAACGTTGCAGTGGCAAAGGTATATTCACTGGTAACTAAACAGTATTGGCTTCAGCTGTAACCAATCCACAATCACATCAGAACGCCCTCCTTCATCGGTATTGTGTAGCATCGGCGAAGTAAAATAATAATAAAAATGGCTACTAAACCGAAGCTTCAACACTGCTATAAACAAAGAATGTGCAAAAGCACAGCTGTAAAATAATTAATTAAGCTTCACCTCCTGTCATTTCTCTAACTATCCCTTTCGTATAGTTTTAGCACTATGCATCGCATGTGTAGGGGTCATCTTCTGAGTGCTGTTCCCAGATAAAAAAAATATTTCTCCATTCTCTCTGTCACGCAGCTGTTCATACCATTCAAATCTTAACATTCACACGCGGTATATTAAACACATTACATTTCACTATACTAGTAAACAAACAAAAAAAAACACAAAACAATGAGACCTAAGGGACACTACTAACTAAACTACCAAAAATTTTATGAATGCAATGACAATCATCATAATCGGTCACAAAGCCACCGCAACACTTTGTTCATATTCATAAAAAATTCTTTCAATGTTTGTAGAAATAGTTATTTGTAAAAGTTAAAGTATTTTAATTGCTTAATAACCCTGTATTTTCTTTCTTTTTAAATCTTTATTGATTGCTGATAAGTTCGATTATAATATGTATTAAATCTAACTGTGTCTTTTCATGACTCTCATATCCATATTTATATGCAATATTCTTTTTCTATATACGAGGTGTGATCAAAAAATAACCGTTATTTTCAAATTTCGTGAGTTACGTATGTTCGATTATCGCATTTTTTTTCTGTTATGTTGCTACACATGTCTGTTATATATGTTGGTAATATCAGCCATTTTGGATTGCCAGTTTGTTTTTGACAGATAAAAAGGTTAGTCGTGTTTTGGTGTGCTCTTCGATTTTTTACTATTCGAAAAAATGATCAAAGACTCTGTATTAAGTTTTGTGTAAAAAATGTCCACGTCAACAACCGATGAAAACATTGAAGCAGTGAAGAAAGTGATTTTGGATAATCGTCGAATTACTATCAGAGAGGTTGCTGATGATGTTGGCATATCGTTCGGGTCATGCCAAGCAATTTTTGCGGATGTTTTAGGCATGAAACGTGCGGCACCAAAGAGCGAAGAGCCAAGACCGAAAAAAGCACGTCAAGTTCCGTCAAATGTGAAGGTTTTGCTCACTGTTTTCTTCGACTGCAATGGCCTGGTGCATCATGAATTCTTGCCACAAGGTCGTACGGTCAATAAGGAATAATAATTTCATTTTTTACACAAAACTTAATACAGTTTCTTTGATCCATTTTTTAGAATAGTAAAAAATCGAAGAGCACATCAAAACACGACTAACCTGTTTATCTGTAAAAAACAAACTGACAATCCAAAATGGCTGATATTACCAACATAACAGAAAAAAAAATGCGATAATCGAACATACGTAACTCACGAAATTTTAAAATAACGGTTATTTTTTGATCACACCTCGTACATATGTATGTATGTACATTTGGTTAAAACCGTAAAAATGACTTTTTGAAATCAATCATTAAACGAAGCTTAAACTATTTACAAGTGTTCGAATCACATATAAATAATAAAAATGTATCTGTTGCTGTAGAGTTATCACAACGGAACCATGATCAATTGGACCCAAGTGGGCTGGGCTCTTGTTTGGGTTTTCACCGGCGACCTGCCTACCTAACCAGCTGTTGTTATTGCCATATCGCATGAACTATTTTTTAAACAACGAAAAGCTTTAGAAGCAGTTGAAACGATTTGCATTCGAAATTACATACTAAAATATTTAAATATTTTCTTCACGCAATTCTCGCCAATCGTCATGAATTTGTTGAATATTATTCGAATCAATGATATTTGGAAGACTTTCGCTGAATGAGAATTTTTTTTGTCAACATGTTTTCATGACAAGGAAGTTCAAAAAGTACTAAACATCATATTTGTAAAAATCTTTTTTTATTTATTTATCTATGTTTGTAAATGGTTTATCTGTTCTATATGTACATTTCGTTGATGCTAATACCAAAATAGTCAGTAGTCCTTTAACCAAATTCTTGAAAAGAGATTTCTTGGGAGTTCTACTGACGATTTTGACTGGTATTGAATAAATGAAAAAATATTACTACTTTTTTAAAAGGAAAAGCTTCAGCTTCCATATTTTTTCACCCACTGAATAATATTTGTTATCCATTTGTTGAATATGAGGGTGGCGATGGTCGAAGTAGTCTGCTAAACCAAAAATTTCCTTCATTCAACCACAGTTTCAGACTCATAAAAATGTTTCGCTTTTCTTCTGATGTGCATTTGTGTCAGTTGTTTTCGGAAGGTTTCAGCGGCGAAGGCAAAGTCACTGGTCACTGAACAGTAACGGCTTCAGCTGTATCCAATCCACATGCACATCAGAATGCCCGCCTTCGTCGTTATTGTGTAGCACCGGGGAAGTAAAATAATCACTAAAAATGGCTACTAAAGCGTAGCTTCAAAATTTAATACGTCTCCTTAACATCAGAGGTCCTACAACACTGCTATAAAACAAATAACGTGCAAGAGTAGAGTTGTAAAATAGTGAAGCTTCACCTCCTGTCATTTATCCTACTATACTTTTCCTCTAGTTCCAGCACAGTGCGTTGTTTGTACGGGTCATCTCCTGAGTGCTGGTCCAAGATAAAAGAAATATTCGAAGCATTGACAATTCGGAACGATTTCGCTGATTGGGAAATACTTTTTTTGCAGGTTTAGTTAACCGGCGCTTCAGTAAATATTCTAATGCCCATATTCACAGTCTGTAGTTAACTAATAACATTAGTTTAACGTATAAACGTATATATAATTAGTTTACTTAAATCATTAGTTTTAACTAAAGACTGTGCATGAGGCATATAAGTACTAAATATCACATTTAAAGAAAACTTTTTTAAGCTAAAAAAAAAACTTTGAAAATATTATAAATCTTCACATATGGTAACATCGCTTGTAATTAGAACTTAATTCAAATAATTCGAACATGATTAGATCATAGCAAAAAAAAAATCCGTTCTGGACTGATTGAACTAATGAATAAGTGCGTGTTTTAACAAAATTTAGTTTTTGAAATTTCAATATGTTTATGTGTTTATGTATATTTATTATTCGTTCACATTCTGTTCTTTGACGAAATGCAATTATTAGAATTTCGTTAAAAATTGACTTACCAATATCTCCACTCGTATTGGGTCCGAAATATTCAAAGGTCTCGTATGTTCATCTAGTAAAACAAAACGAAATCGGACGGTGTCGTGAGGCTTGTAAACAGCCTTATCGGTTTGTATGTAAATGTTGGGACCATCATGTAAAAGGGAATACAAACTGCTTTCGTTTTTAAAGGTCAAACCGCTTAAACCTTCAGTTTTTAAAAATATCTCTCCAGTCGGTAATTTTTTTGGAGAAAATTCTATAACTTGAGATTCAAATGGCTGTAAATTAACATCTTTGAATTCTTTTAGACCGGATCCCTCAATGCCCACACGTATCGAACAGGGCGAACTCGCTTCATGTAGCGCTACAACAATTGAATATTTTCTATTCGATTTAATCACACCGGGAGCATTTACTGAATAGTAACTGTTAAATAAGCAAAAGAGTGATTCGCTAATCTTTTCTGAGTATTACAAGCAATAAAAAAAAGATAAAAACTTGATTTCCTTCACCTTTCAGAATTAACCGCAAATGGTAACAATATCAACAACAAGGATATGTTTGGCCAACCGCAAATCATACTTATTAAAAAAAATAATTATCATTTAAGCGTATCTTGCAACTGCTAGATTTAATTGTTAGTTATAAACTGAATTGACAATTGAAAACTATTTAATAAACAAATAAAGCGTCTCATTGAAAATAATTTTTATTCACATGCACTGTTTATTATGCGAATTTGTTAGAAGCAAAAAAAAACTAAATTTCAATGTCTCTAACCGGTTTAATACAGGTTTGAAATTTATGATTTGTTTAAAAATTTAATATTCATAAATAATTCCCATAATTAATTCAAAATAAATTAGAAAGAGTTACAAGCAAGAACAAGTGATGTGCGGAGGTGGAGTGAGGAATTGCAGTTTATGTGTTCTAATGGAATATTGAACAACGAAATGTTTGATAAACAAAAAAAGCGTCATACTGCACCTGAACTAGTTGGAAAGGTATAGTATACAAAGCAGAGGCAAGTGGTGAAATGATAAGAGGGAATACAACTTAATTAATGAGACAACGCGGTGACTACTGAGCCAAAACCACCACCAGATATAGGTTGATATCGTATGGCAAGAGGGTTATATTCTTTAAAACCATGATGATTATCATCACTTGTACCGAACGAACCACAATGTAAATACTTTATTGTTTATTGCATCCCATCCAAAAGTGAAGCAAATACTCTTAATGTTGCACAAATGCTTTACTGTCTTAACTACGGAGATATTGTGTACTAGTACACGTTTGGATTACAGAACATGATTAGCAAATTTAAAACAATTAATTAAAATTTTTCTCAATAACTTACAGGCAGTACAGAAGTATACGTGATAGTTACTAGGTAACAAACTAAATCGAAGGCAAAAATTGTAAATCACACTGAAAAACACTAGCAGTACGGAACAACATGCTATTTACAAACGAGAATATTAATTCGATAGATGAAAAATTATCGTATGATATTAACTAAAAAAATATATATAAACACATTACAAGATGAAATAATTATTCCACAGGTATCATCTAAATTTTCCAACAAATTTGACAAATTTGACAACACCGATATTGTCTACAGCAGTGATGCCCGCCGCATAGCATAATTGTACAAAATGAATTTACACGAATTCTTACAGCCAGTTTACAGAACACGACTCGCCGATAATAAACGCTAATATTTGAGCGTTTATCTTTTTTTGGTTTATAGCACGCGATTATGACGTTTATGTTAAAATATGTGACACTTGTCAATATTTTTTGGTTTTTATAACACGATAGCTGTCGTCAAAACGTCAAATCTGAGTGATAAAAAGTTTCTAATCGTTACCAGGGAACTTGTGATAACATACAAACAAAATAATCTAGCCTGTGAAAAAAAATATATAAATTATTTATTTCAAATAGAAAATTCAGCAAAAAATAGGTAAATATATATGTATATTTAAAGTAAAGCCAGATTATTTAGTTTTAATTATTCATTTTATTCATTAATTAAACATTAATTAATAATTAAGTAATAAATAATTTGGAATAGTGAGGCTTTTTCAGTTTTTTAATAGTTTAATATTTAAAGAACTTTATATAGAATAAATGATTTTATATTAATGAAAATTATATATAGTTTTTGAATAGGAATTTAGTTTACTGAACTTTACAAGTTTTCAAGCAACTTCAACTTTATACTAATTAGCAACTTTTATTTCACAACTTTAATACTTTGACAACTTATCTCAACTTTCGCGCACGACCTCTTCTAACAAACTGTTACTGCTTCCATTCATCTCGTTCCCTTTTGCACTACTGGAATGTTCCATATCAGAGAGAAAATTTCAATTAGTGATGAAATAGATTACTCTTTACATATGTATATGTACATATGTTAATTATATTATAATGCTAAATTAATATTTTATTAAACGTGATTAAAATATTAATGTAGTTAACACATGCCGCAAAAAGTTATAAATATATGTATTACTATACTAATATAAAAAATTTCTTATTTTAATTTGCAGCATCAAAATGACAACAGCCAACCAATTTCTCCAATTGGTGGCCTGTATAGAACAGTATCCACACCTTGCTACGGAAAGCCCTGAGTTTGGCAGTAGCAGGGCTGCAATGGAGTGTACATGGGAAACTGTGGCAAACAGACTGAATGCCTACGGTCCTCCTTCAAAGTTCGCTTAGGTTGTGCCCAATTATGTTTGTAAAAGATGCACATATTTTGTAGTGCACAACAAACGTTTACCATTTGAGTAACTTTTGCAGCAGAATAATGAAGCCCTCTAGAACCAATCAGGCACCTAAAACGGTTTCTCAAAACACCAAAACAGCGTTCAATTACAATCCGGAATTAACGGTGTTTTTCATTGAAATTGGTTTCATGGGCGCCTGTAGGATTTCTATAAAGAGTCATAAAATATGGCTGGAACTGATAACCCCCATCACAATTTTATTAACTTCTTTCCTTCTCTTGCAAAATTAAAGAAAAAATTTTCTTTGATTTCATAATTTGATTTGTAAACAAATTTTGAGATACACGGTGTGTAAAACATAAATAAACGAGCAAAAAAAGTCACCTGATTGATAAATATACTTTGGTTGAGATGAGAGAAAGGTGAGTGGGTATGGACTATGTAGGTCTGTTCCAGGTGCATAACAGGAGTGCACGAACTTTAGCGGGTAAAAAGAAAATTACTCTCTGAATGGTCTGCCAAAAATATTTTTTAAAACAGCAAGTGCGGTCTTCCAATTTTTGCATTTTCTTTTTTATTGTTTTTTATAGTTATGTAATAACATTTTTTGTCAGGAGATGACCCCTACACATGCGGTGCATTGTGCTGGAAGTAGAGGAAAGCGATAGTTAGAGAAATGACAGATGGTGAACCTTTACTATCTTACAACTTCGCTTTTGGACGTTCTTTGTTTTATAGCAGTGTTGTAGCGTCTCAGATGTCAACGAGACCTATTAAATTTTGAAACTTCGTTTTAGTAGCCGTTTTAAGTAATTATTTTACTTGATCGGTGCTACACAATACTGACGAAGGAGGGCGTTCGGCTGTTCCTGTGGATTGGATATAGCTGAAGACGTTACTGTTCAGTGACCAGCGACTATACCTTCGCTACTGAAACCTTGCGACAACAACGTACAGAAAGACACACTAATGCGAACACTGGGGGATCGAACCCACTACTATTGATTTGGTAGTCAACGTGGTCCCAACTTCAGCCATCGCCATCCACCCACGCCAATTGATACTATCGTGTTTTCAATTATTTCCGAAGCATGCAGAGAATCAATTTGAAAAATGCAGGAGTATGAAGATAGGTATTTATTTGACGTTTCTTTTATATAAATTTATTTACGCCCTCCTTCGTGCGTATTGTGTATCATCATCGGCTAAGTCAAATAAATAGTGAAATGGCTACCATAACAGAGCTTCAAATTATGAACGCGTCTCTTTGACACCAGAGACGTTACAACACTGCCATAAAAAAGGGAAAAACGTGCAAAAGGAGAGTTGAAAAATAATGAAGTTTTCCCCCTCATGTCATCTCTATCACTATACCTTTTCTTTATTCCGGTGCATACATTGCATATGTAGGAAGCATCTTCTGAGCACTGGTCCCAAAAAAAATATGCCTTCTTTTCGAAGTTGGTTAATTTCGTATTTAAAAAGTTTTTTTTTTAATTTATTTAAACTCATTTTCAATGAAATTAAGTTTTGTCCTTAAAAATACCAAAACCGTTTCTCTAATTTAATAAACTATAAAATGCTGTATTTGAACGACTTATATTATAATAGTCATACATTATAATGGCTGCAGGTTGTTGGGCCGCTACCTCGTTTCCCCTATCGATGGGTATTTCGAGGCAATATTTCATATTCCCTGTTAATTTGTTTAAGTACAAAACAACAACTGAATTAGAATTTTTCATTTCAAGTTTTAGAACGAGGGCATTGTTTTCTAGAGCGACAATATTTTGTTCCGTAAAGAGGAATCCAGAAGGTAAATTCACTTCAACTATCACCATGTTAGTGATATCGTTGAGATCGTGTGCATTCGATAAATAAGTGAAGCAAAGATTCAAGATATATTCGTCGGCATTGTTTACAATTGTTTTCGGCTCCACGTGGAAATGACGAAATTCGTGAACGTTAATAACATTGTACTGCTGATTCAGTTGCACAAGTGCAGCACCATTGCCCTCCATTTGGAATGTTACATGGCGTGTATTATTTGGTAACTGCAAAAGAGAAATTATAAATTTTTTATTTAAAATTTTTTCTAAATTTTAGAACTGGTACCTCTTGTTTTTGAAAATTTAAAACATTATTTGAGTCCACAAACAAATCATCTCTTGCTATTTCATTTCCCAACTCATCCTGGGCACTGTATGTAATTTTCAAGTTGATATTTTTAATATTCGTATATTTTTCCGAGAATTTTACCAACGCTTCCATACCCGCTACAGTGTCATCGCAAGATATAAAACCACCATTTGCATTTCGCTGTTTTATTAGCCACTTGAGAATGCTTGTGTGATCTCCCGGTGTATCCAGCAGAGTTACAGCAGCATTTGCTGTTATTTCTATATCATTGGCTGGATTTTGATTGTTTCCTGACCACCATGTCAATCCATTCTTTTTCTTGCTATTCGACTTTAGCTGGTTAATAAGATTATCGGCGTTATGTCTCCTGCCTCTTTTTATGACCGCTGCCATTAAAGATAAAGTATTGGTGTCGTGGACCTGGTCTAAAATGGAATTTAAATACCCTACACCATTTTCTATGATCTTCAGGTGTTTTTTGGCATATTGCTGAAATAAAATTTAAAATAAAACTTGAAAGTATTTTGTATATTTTTTTTTAAATTTAATATAATTTTTGAATTATATTCGACCTTTTTTTATTAATTATATTAAGCTTAAAGTCAGTTTTTTTTAAGGAAAATTTAAATACTTATTCTTTTTTATCAACATTTCGCTTATATAAGGAAATTAAAATTTTTTTCTTTCTGATTATAAAAATATTTAGAAATTACAATTGAAAAATTAAACATTGTAAACAAATATTGAAAATAAAAAGCATACAAATATACATAGAGAAAAACCGGATATAATTAAATGTTCCGTTCTTATATAATAAATATCTCGAATTTTGTATTTTTGCGAATTTGTAAATAGAGCTGCATGCTAAATAAAATCTATTTTATTTCTTATTTTACTTCCGAGCCCCTATATATTGTGCTTTCGTAAGTTCAGCAATGATTTTTCTAAATATTTTAATTTTAGTTCTTGTCGCACTTTGAAATGACGACTTTATTTTGCAAATATGTACTTACATCGTCTTCTAGAAAGGCCAGTAGTATAAAGGCAGTTAATCCATTTTCATTATTATGATTTGGGTTTAACAAATAACCGGTAAGTGAAAATTCTCCATTCGATTTTTGCTGACTGGCCAAGTATTCCAAGTCACTTTCAATTATATGCGCATCAATGTCTATAAATTCTGAAGCCTTTATAAAATAGCGCACCACATAAGCTGTAAGCCTGGTACTTGGCTCTTCATCGGTTCCTATCCCAAAAACACTATAACCACCATTTCCATGGCGAAAGGATAATTGTTGCTGGTAGCCAACTTCAATCGAAGATTTTAAACTTTCAACCAAAGTTTTTTCTTGCAATATTTTTCCATTGACCTTCAGATACTGCAGTATTAGAACACTGGGTGCAAAATTTACTATATTCTGTTCCCCACTGCCAGTTGGTAATTGCGTAAGATCTTCAAAATTTTCCACTGTTGGCACTAAGTAGTGGCCACCTACGGAGAAGGTTATATACTCCGAATCGGGAACACTTTCCGTTGGCTGTGATAGTGAAAAGGTGGAAGATATTTTCTCTCCAGCAGGAATACTTAAATACGACGCTTGATTTTGTTGCTTGGACACTCCTTCTGGTTCCACTTTAAGCTTCTGCAAAATGGCATCTGAATACAAGGAACTATTGGCTGCGATTTTAAGTGTTATTTCACCTGTTTTAATTGGGAATATAAGGAAATTAACCGTTTTTCCTTTATTTACTGCTATGCCTATCTTTTTTATCTGTTGTTCTGCATTACTTGATTTTTCCACATCTCGTCTAGTGGATTCCATGAAGTAGAACTCCTTGTCGTTATTGTATAAAATAATTTCGGCATCTAATGTTTGATTGGAATAATTGAATATTGTTACTGGTACAGTCAAAATTTCACCACGTTTTATGGAATATGGTAGATTTAGGGAGATGAAAAAATCCCGAATGGTAGTGATTTTCGTGGCCTTGTTGACTATTCCAAATCCTGTTACAGCGTTATTTGAAAATGCCGTTATACGCCAAGTGGTTATGCTATCGGGAATTTGAAGAGTTAATTTCGTCTGCGTTTCGTTGCTGTAATAAGAAGAATATAAGTAATTTTTAGAACAGAATATGACGCAACACGCTTTTGAAATTGTTTTAAAACTGAAACAAATATTTTGCTGTAGCTTAAGAAAAAAACGACAGTCGTAAAACGTAAGTCGATTTAAAAATTTTGAAATTGTTGCAACGCTTACGAACACAATCACAAGCAATTCTTGCATAATTTGTCAGCAATCGCAGCCTAAAACAGAAATTCTTTTTTGTGTATAATATTTTCTCTTGATAAATACATATTTTTTTCATACGTTCATAATAATGTACGTACTTATGTTTGGATGTACATACATAAATATGTATGTAAATATATATATATCAATATTGAAGAAGGCAACCTTGATAGGGCAACTCCGCTAAAGTTAAAAGTGCATCAATATTTGTATGTGTGACTATTTTTTGTAAAAAAACGCATGTATCATCCATTTCAGCCTAGAGAATGAACGTAACTTTCATGCAGCGGGATAGTTATATGCAGCATTTCGTTTGGGACTTGAAAGGGCCAATGTGATACTATTTTAAACCCTTGCCAATTTTTCTGACAATTTTTTAAATTTACCCTTTTTTCCTTTTTAACTAGGTTGTGCTACTTTTTGACCCTCTTGGTCAATTAGTACTTATCGTTTTATTTTACTAAACAAACAATCGCGGCACGTTATTGAAACAAAAATAGAAGATATTGTTTTTGAACGCACTTTCCATTTTAAAAATAAATTTAACATGCATCTATATTGGCCATATCGATATTACAGATAAAACATTAAATATTTCAAGTTTCTTTGATCCAATATGTAAGTTAACAACAATTTTGTCACAATGTTTACCCTTGCATATAGTATTTCTGGTTGTTGCACATAAAATAAAACAAATTGAACATTTGAATGTTTGCACTTTTTGTTTATTCGGAAAACTGTATTTGCTGAGGGTGTGTGAAATCATCCTGAAATTTAATATTGCTCATTTTGTTATTTGAAATTATAATGTAAAGTGAAAATTGCAGACTGTCGAGTGGACAGAATTTATTGTAAAAAAGAGATGAACTGTATTGTTATAAATAAAATTATTTGGCTACGAATTTTAGTCGTAGTCAAGTACTCGAAAGAATAAAACCAAATGTAGTTTTATTTAATTTGTATAAAGTCAAATGAAAATATTAACTATTTGGAAATTGTTTCTGAATTTAATGTATATCATTAGTGAACCATAGGCTTTCATAAATGAATTTAATTTATTAAAAAAAAGGGCAAATGACACAACTTCTGAGGCTATATTTAAAATATATAATGCAGAAATGAATGTAGAGACTTGCGACTAAATCTCTAAATGTGCTACAAGCAGAGCTGGGAAACTGGACTCCAAGTGAGGACTTAATTTAAAAATATATACATATGTACCATTTCCAGGAAATTATTATTAAGTTTTTACATATAAATGTATATATCTATGCAGTATCTTAAATTAAAACATGGTGTTTATCAAAATTAGATGTAAAGAACAAATATTTCTTTAACTTTGTGTAGGTATATTATTGTTGATTTTTTGTTTTCTTTTATACTAAAAATAAAATAGAGCTTTATTTTTTTTTTAAATTGCCCTCTTTTTTCTTTTAAATACTCTTTTTGAGACTATTATTTTCACAAAAGACCCTTTTTCTGACCCTTTTTGAAATTTGTCAACGGTAACGGTGTATGTACGAGTATGTACTGTATCTGCTTTTAATTTTATAATTCAAGTTTAACATCGTATGAGCCGTAAGGTCCGTTTTATTTATTAATAATCATCCTTAATTAATTGGCAAACACTTCGTTTTTTGTAATCCCTTTTACAACCGTACTACTGCCCCGATTTTGGAAAGATATATATTGTTTTAAAGATGTTTCGGCATAGATGAGCACAATTCAGATCGGTTTAGTACTTTAGTAGTAATATGACTTTAAAAGTACTACTCACCGCATTGAACACAACACAAACAAATATACATTTGCTTTACGTGTGCGTGTTTTTTTCAGAAACAAAAACAAATACAAAAACAAGTGAATCAAATATAAAGAGTTTTTTCCCTCCCTTAGGCTAGGCTAGGTTAGTTTAGGTTAGGTTAGGTTAGCAGGATGCCAATTCGAAAGAGAATTAGCCCACTTGGGTCCTGTTGGGTTGCATTGTGTTGCCCGAGCGGGATCAGTCCGTATCCCGTTCCACCGGTCTCAAACCACCCCGAGTTCCGGATAAACAAACTTATCACCCTCACATTGCTCCCCGACACCCCCGCAAGGTCCACAAGGAGGGGGAACCCCATCGCAGACGCAGCAAGTGACACAGCAAGTCCTCAACCGTCACTTATTCCTCCTCATCACGACAGCTCCGTTCTTATATGAAAGTCCCAATTACCTGGCGTGCAGACCAATGGTACAATGGGCCATTTGCACCCCGACCGTCATACCGAGTTGGCCCCTGGGCAGTTCCCTAAGCCCAACGGTTAAAGTATTAAAAAATTTATAGTAAAATTAAAATAATTTTTCCTAAAGAATTTTGGAGGGCAGCGAAGCGCACAATTGAATCTAGTATAATTTAATATTCAGTGAGTAAAACAACTCAACCTACTTTGTGTTATCAATCATTCAAACATTGAATTCGTGTTTTATTGATTGAAGGAAGACTGGGTGTTTCAAAGCCATTGATGCATTTATTCTATTAAAAAGGCAAAGAGGACAATGTACGTCTGTTTATAAAATACACTTGTTTGCGATTGCTTACAATTTGCAACTTCGACCGTTGACGACTTGCGAAAGCAAAGGTATTGCTTCTGCTTTTAATAACCAAAAGTACAGAAAAGCAATTCATTTAATTATACATATTAACATGTTAATTTGTTTATACATTATTTTGCGATGTTGCTTTGAATGACACTGTCGTTATTTTCAGAAGCATAAGCAGAAGTCAAAGCAAAAGAAATTAATCTTACAGCAGTTTTTTCAACACTGGTTTGAATCACAGCAGACTTGGCAATTTTAATTACATTTAACTTTAATTACAATTACATGTAATTACAACTGAAATTTATTCAATTAAAATCCAATTTTGTAAAAAAAAATTTATTACAATTGTAATTGTAATTGTAATTGATAGCCTCCAATTATAATTATTTGTAATTGCAAGTGGTATAAATAATTAGTAGGTGAGATGGAGTTAACTATGTTTTGCACCATCTTAAATAGATGTGTGGCACTTGAATGCCTCTTTTAAGACTTCATAAATGTGTTGAGTAAATTGAACATCACACTAAATTTTCATGCAGAACATTAAGAGTTTCTCATTCCTCAACATTTATTCATATGAAGTCGCGTGTTAAAATCAACTGTGCAATTGGCCCCATTTCAATATTTTCGTTAATATCGGCATAAAATAAAATACATATTAAGGATACAATACATATGCTGATGTTGCCTGCAAAAGAGTGGATAAGGTTAAAAGTTTGACAAAAAGAAAGTAACAGTACTCCTGAATAAATCTTGAACTCGTTTGATGACATCTCGTCTATAATAACGTGTATAAATACACGATCGAAATAATCGTCAAGTATTGTGGTTGTATTATTGAAAATTTATATGTATTCTGGACGGAGAATCAGCTCTTAAAAGTTACGTGACTGTGTTACTATTTATAATAAATGCTTAAGGGGATTTCTCAAGCTGTTTGCTATTAAATTGCTAATGCTATTGTTTGCTATTAATTAAATTTAAACATTTTTGCATTTAAAATTGAACAATCTTGCAAATGGGAACTGACTTGGACTTAATTAGTTCATATTATCGCGAGTTCACTGTAATTCATAAATAAAAATAATTTGAAATGCTTTGAAGCGTCTTAGTTTAGGTTAGGTTAGGTCGCGGACCCTCCCCGAAAGAGAACGCCTCAACTAGACTAGACCTTAGGCCCATTGTAATACCACAAGAAACACCCAGGGTCTAGGCAGAAATTTAACCCGCACATCCAGATTGATAAGACTAATGCTCATGCACTAGGCTACGGAGTCTTACTTACATTAAATAGTTGTCAAATACCCAGGTTTCCGGAAATTTCTGACGAAAACGATAACCTGTTGGCAACAATCCTCCCCCACCACCGCCAAATCCTCCCCCTCCCCCTCCACCAGCGGCTGTAATTTAAAAAGAAACTTGTTCAGTATTTTATTAAAAATTTATTAAAAATTTATTATTTACGGGGTAAAAACTGAAATGGATAATGGGCATTGGTTAATGTAACCAAGCCAGATATTACGCCGGGGTATTCAGCTGACCCTATAACAGAATATGAGTTTTCTGCTGACAAACCAACTAGTATGTCATTTTTATCAAAATCATATGTATTATCTAGCAAATATACTCCCAAATCCACAGCTAAAATTCCAACAAACGATTTTGGTTGTGCATTCAATGTAATTGTGACTTCTTCACCGGGATTCTGTTGTCTCGGTGCTGAAAGCGAGACCTGAAATTGTTATTATTATTAATTGTTTTTTAGAGCTGAATGGATTCTTTGAAGTTTTTAATTGATTTTTCACTGTCGAAATTTCCTACCTGATTCTCGAATTCATAAGGAAATCTTAAAATCATTTCTTCATAACGTAAGTTGCCCTTGTGAACGTAATAGACGTAGATGAAGGACTGGGGTATCATTTCAATGGAAGGCGTTATATTGATGGTATAGGATTTTTGCTTGGGCATTAATTTAATGTACTCATGTTGTATGAGACTGGCATGGCCCATGACTACGTACATCAGGTACGGAATGTTGACAATAGAACTGACTTCAATTAGAATAGGCTTTCCAAGTTTAAGTCTAGATAATAAATGATGTGAAATATTATTTCTATTATATAAATTGCAATAATAAAATTAAAAGTTACTTTTCATCCATCAACCTCAGACGACAGTAGTACTCTCGATTGTTTAGCTTCAAATTCTTATTTGTGTAAATAATTGGAAACACTTTCGTGGAATCTTTGAATTGGAATTTATAGTCTGCGTTTTCTTCAAAATCGAATTCAAATGTTGCTGAGCCAGCTACATCTAAAAATGCTTCATACTTGTTCTCCCCATGTTCCATAGTAACTGGTGTTTTATAATCTAGAACGGGCGCTCCTGTCCAGTGTTTTACATAAACTTTTATACTGTACGGTTTGTTATTTTCAAATTCTATTTCGTCTTCAAGTACTATTAACTCATAACGGCCTTTTCTCAAATTGACATATTGTTCTTCCATTTCAGTTATACCAGTGGCTTTTTCGGTCAAAAATGCTTTAATAGCTGCACCATAGTTTTTTCGAATATCCTTTATTGCGGTCAGGTTAAAATCGACAAAGCCCAAATTTTGTATATTAACATGTTTGCTTTCGTAAAAGGTTCTGCTGTCACCACTCCACAACTCAATTGTGGCGTTGCCTTCGACATATTTCTCAAATGTGTACTTGCCACAGATGACAACTTTTAGGATGCCATTTTTCAGTACAAAATTTAAGGGAACTTTTAGATAAACGCTGAATTTTGGTAAAATATAATTGGCTATAGTTACAGTTTTTATTTCGAAATAACCATATGTGCTTTCTATTGTAACTTTAATTTGCCAAGGTCCTAAAACGGGATATTTGGACAGTTGGAATTTACCAGTATAAAGGCCTTGTGTGAGCGAAATGTTTTTGAAATGCTTAACCCGATTATTATTTGCGTCCTAGAAAAGTTTTCCAAAAATAAGATGACTAAGTTTAGACGAGAAAACATTTGGAAGAAAAACATCTGGAATTCTCTTTTGTTTTTTCATTTGCCGTCACACAGGCGAAAATGTTGCTGGCAACATTCACATTATTATTGTTACATTGTTATTGTTGTTTTTGTAAGACACTAAAACGAGAACAAAGCGTGTCGTCGAGTACCAAACACAAAAGCGATGCTCTCTTCCCCACCCGTAATATGCTGACACACTAAATTTTTCCTTTCTAAATGTTTCTTCGTCTAAACTCAGTCTATGCATTAAATTCGATTATGTTTCTTCACTGAATATATATGTGTGTTGTTCTGTACAGCGGTAAAAATTCCACATGTTTATATACGAACTATCAAAATATGTTTAGGAATTACAAGAATAGGAAAACCGGGCTGATCACCCTACTAAATACGCATTCATATGGAAAAGAAAAAAAAAATACCTTAAACATTTTTTTTGTTTTTCATACATATAGTGTACAGTTCATAAAAGATAGTTAAACGCTTTATGGAAAGCATATGTATGGAAAATAAAATCATTTTTTTTCTTTTTTTAATAGGAATTTTATTTAAATTATTAATATATAAAAGTTTTTGAAATATTTCAGAACATAGTTTTAATCATAATTTCATACCCTTTTCTAAAGAACGTTGTACTATTTGCAAAATAACAATTTTATAACGGCTGCGGTGTTACGCGGTCGTAACTTTCGGCGCTTCTAGTGTTAAACAAAATTCTTTTCTACAACTATTTATATAAAGGGTTGTTAAATTGTAATGGCCGATGTTGAATGTGAACCACACCTAAACGTCAAGTTTTTTTCTGCATTTCATTTGACATTTCTCAATTTTGGACTAACTCAATTTAAACCATGGAAAGATACACAATCGAGCAACGCGTTAAAGTTATTCAGTCTTATTATGAAAATGCACGTTCAAATCAAAATGCATATCGTGCACTACGTGATTTTTTCGGTCAATTTAATGGTCCAAAATGTGCGTAAAATCGAAAAAGTTGTGCAAAAATTTGATCAAACCGGGTCTGTAGGAGATGTGAAAACACCAGTGCATGCTCGTACAGCTCGTACTGCAGAAAATATTGCTGCTGTTCGCGATAGTGTGGCTGAAGAGCCGTCCACCTCAACTCGTCGTCGTGCCCAACAATTGCACCTCTCCCGCTTGTCGTTGATGAACATTATGCATAAAGACTTGCTTTTACACGCTTACAAGGTGCAATTGACTCAAGAACTAAAGCCTCTTGACCATTCCAAACGTCGTCAATGGTCAGAATGGTGGCAAGAAATGGCAACAGTGGATGATCAATTTTCGAAGAAACTCATCTTCAGTGATGAGACACATTTTCACCTCAGTTGATTCGTCAACAAGCAGAATTGCCGCATTTGGGCGAATGATAATCCAAGAATAATTGTCGAAAAACCGATGCACCCACAAAGAGTGACTGTTTGGTGCGGTTTATGGGCTGGCGGCATCATCGGGTCGTATTTTTTCCAAAATGAGGCCGGTCAGGCATTTACTGTGAATCGTGTTTGCTATCGTGATGAGATAACGAACTTCTTATGGCCCAAATTGGAAGATATGGATGTGGACGATATGTGGTTTCAACAGGACGGTGCCACTTGCCACACAGGTAACGAATCAATGGCTCTTTTGCGGTACAAATTCAATGGCCGTGTTATCTCACGTGGTGGCGATGTCAATTGGCCGCCAAGATCATGTGATTTGACACCGTTGGACTTCTTTCTTTGGGGTTATTTGAATAGCCAGCAACAATTCAAGAGCTAAAGGATTAGATAATTCGGCACATTAACGGCATAGAACCTCAATTATGCCTCAGCGTCATCGAAAATTTGGACCATCGAATGGAGGTGTGCCGCCGAGGTCGCGGCGGCCATTTGCCCGATATTTTGTTCCATACAAAATTGAACCATACCAATATTATCATAATAAAAAGAAATGACAATAATTTACTAAATAATTTGTGTTTTAGTCAAAATCAACATCGGCCCTTAAAATTTAACCATCCTTTACTAATAATTAAAAAAATAAATAAAAAACTTAAAAACCACTGAAAAAAAATAATTATCTTCGATCCAAAGATTGCAATTGTTCTTGAAACAAGTTTCTTCAATTCTCTTTTAAAACTGCCGGAGTGCTTAAACACAGATCGTCTGTTTCCGCAATTTACCAAAAAATTACATGGATCAACAACAACTAAAAGAGAATTCAAATAACTTTTCGGTACAAGCAATTCTGTACCCCTTTTTGCTCCGCTCTGCTACAAGCTCAGGCTCGATTCAAGAAAAACTGCCCAGCAGTGTTTCTACTCTTAAAAGAAATATGCAAATTACGCAGGGCAACATTACAAATTACACATTCCATTGTTTTTGGTTAAATTGAGAGTGCCATCAGCTACTTTTTTATTTTAGAAAATTTAAAAAACCACAATTTTTTGCGTTGTGTGCATTAGAAAAATTTAGTGTTTTTAGTTTTCAAAAGAGAATTTTTTTGCTGCACACAAGCCTACTATATTGAAACATGTATGTAGAAGATTTGACGCCTGTCATACCATCCGAATATCACTATTTATATAATAATTTATTTCAGATAAAGTAAGTGTAGTGCGATGTATCAATTCGAATTAGCTTATGCATTTTGGATTATTTTGTTATTTTTTCTTATATGTATGTAAAAACACTGTAAAACTTTAATACAATTGAAAATTATACTTTGCGATACTGTCTATCAGCCTAGAAATATTTGCATATTTCAATTTTGAAATTCTCTCAACCATAGAGCCGCGAATATTAATTCTGAATAAGTGGAAAGCATTATGTTCTTTTTAAAAACATACAGTCACAGAGATAATAATACATATTTCCTCTAAAATTGGAGTTTAAGAATAACCATGGATTTCTGATCGATATTTTTGCTTGCCTTTACAACGCATCGACACTCTGTAAAAAACAAACTACAAAAATTTCGGTTAATGTTAAAACTTAATCTGGCAGCGCACATAATTACACGTACGATGCGAAATAGAAAGCGGTACTTTTTAAAATCTACAAAATTTAAAGAAAAAATAATATATGGAAAGTGTTAAAACCTTAATTTGTATAGTCTGCAGTAAGTTTAGGAAAAAATATTGTTAAAATAAAGTGGGTGAGAAAACCACGATACAAACGTATCGAAATGCGTGAACATATTTTAAAATTGAGCAAAGATGGGAATTCCTTGACTTCAATTGCTAAAATTGTTGAACTACAGTGGAGATTGTAATAAAAAATTTTTCTGAGTCTCAAGCCCTAGTAAGTAAACTAAAAACTGGACGTTCACCCAAAATTTCCCCAGCGATTTATAAAAAGTGTTTTTAGAAAAAATCGTAAACCAACAGTCGTGTAAATTCGAAACACTTTCGAAAATTACCACAATATTAATGTTCATTCAGAAACAGTGCGAATTGTTTCGGGAAAAAGTTGATTCCATAGTCGCGTACCAAAAAAAAAACATTAAACATATTAAATGAGAGTTTTTTATTTTAAATTTAAATAATATAATAAATATTTGTTGCATTTATTAATATTATCTGAGTGTTTTCATGAGACTGAAACTGGGATTGAACCCAGGAGTTTTTTCGTTTTGTAGTCAACGTGCAGACTACTTCGAGCATCGCCATTCTCAATTACTTAAATTGTAGTCAAGTTCATTAAATTCGGCATAATTGGTAGGTACACAACACAAAGATAATATTGAGCAATTGAAAATAACAAACGTTTACGAATAAATTAAATATTAAAACTTAGATATTACAGTGGGATTTAAAGACTTTTACTCCTACTTTATGTATTGAGTTATTCCCTGAAATTGATTTATTGCGTACTTAAAAGGAAATTGACGAAAAGTAATTGTTAAAATTTAGTTCAAAATTGACTTACCAATATCTCCACACGTATTGGGTCCGAAATATTCAAAGGTTTTGTATGTTCATCTAGTAATACAAAACGAAATCTGACGGTATCTTGAGGCTTGTAAACAGCCTTATCGGTTTGTATGTAAATTTTGGGAGCATTATATAAAAACGAAGTCAATATGCTTTCGTTTTTAAAGATCAAACCGCTTAAACCTTCAGTTTTTAAAAATATCTCTCCAGTCGGTAATTTTTTTGGAGAAAATTCTATAACTTGAGATTCAAATGGCTGCAAATTAACATCTTTGAATTCTTTTAGACCGGATCCCTCAATGCCCACACGTATCGAACAGGGCGAACTCGCTTCATGTAGCGCTACAACAATTGAATATTTTCTATTCGATTTAATCACACCGGGAGCATTTACTGAATAGTAACTGTTAAATAAGTAAAAGAGTGATTCGCTAATCTTTTCTGAGTATTGCAAGCAAAAAAAAAAGAAAACTTGATTTCCTTCACCTTTCAGAATTAACCGCAAGTGGTAACAATATCGACAACAAGCAAATGTTTGGCCAACCGCAAATCATACTTATTAAAAAAAATAATTATCTTTTAAGCGTATCTTGCAACTGGTGTATTTAATTGTTAGTTATAAACTGAATTGACAATTGAAAAGAATTTAATGAATAAATAAAGCGTCTCATTCAAAATAATTTTTATTCACATGCACTGTATTTTTGTTTATGGTGAGAATTTGTTAGAAGTAAAAACAAACTTAAACTCTAACCCAGGCATACTCAACCTGCGGTCCTGTAATATTCTATTAGTGGTCCACCTCTCTTAGTAATCATACTGTGAACAATTTTAAATTTCGGGCAGAGCAAGAGAAACAGTGGGAACACTAAGTTAAATAGCAACATTAAAATGTATTTTCTATTTCCAAAAAAGTTAAACTGCCATTATCAAAAACTAAAAAAAACATTTTTTTCAGCGATTTTGACATTGAGTTTGACGATTTTTAAGATTAAGTTTTGGCGATAGTTTAACATGAAAATGTCTTAAATTAATGTGTTCGTTTGACATTTAATGAAAATCGACGCTAACAGCTGAACCTTGCTCGATTGTTATCCTAGTTTCGGGAATGATTTTGTAATTTTTGCTGTAGAGATAATTACTTTTTTTGGAATTTGCGTGAGAGGCCATTTTACTCTTAACACACTTATTGTGTACCAAGGTACCCGGGTACCTGTACGTATTTTATATGGGAAGGCGGCTTTAGCAAGTATATTTTCTGAAGTTGTTAGCAGTTCTGCATAAATAAATAAAAGACTATAAAATATAAACGTAAACAATCTATTTCATGACATAAAAAAACAAAAAAAATGCAATAAATAATAAAAAAAAGATATAAAATTTTAGTTCAGATCTTTCGAGCAGTTTATACACATTGGTCGACGGATCGAATGTTCATTGCAGATTGGCTTTGAACAGTCTGAACAAGCTTTACGAGATTTACTCTGGTTCATACGTAGCTGCGAGGACATATGACCTCTTCCTACTACTGGAATACGACCGCTTTTGTCCTTTGTTTGTAAACTGGATATGGGCGATGTTACAGTTTCAAAGTCTTGTTTATAAAAAATTTATATTGCGGATGCCGTCGTAGACTGTGAAGTTATTTTTGTATATTTAGCTCGTTGTTCTATGTTTTCCTGACACATTTCAATGATTAAATCTTTTAAAAATGTTCTACGATGATCAGTAGACTTATGTTGGGTAAATTCCATATAATATATGATGCTAATGCTGATATATGAATAGCATTAAAAAATAGTGACAACGACTTGTTGCGCGTTTGCACTTATATTCACCCAATAATTTATCCATATTATCAACACCCCCTTTAGTTTTGTTGTAAGATGTTATAATTTCAGGTTTTGCAATCGTGTTTGACTCCACGTTAGCTTCGGCATAACTTCATAACATAACTAATGCATTTTTCTTTTTTGCTACATAGGAACATAAAGTTGCATCTTTGCTAAAGGCGAAATTTGTAGAGTATAATGATCTGAAATACAAATATTTCAAACCATGTATCAACAATTTATAATTAGATTAAGTACATCTTGGATCATATGACACAATCAATAGTATAGTAAATATGTATAAAATAATACTAATCTTTCCTTACTTGCCTGCATATTAGGTGGTAAAAACCATTTGTTTTTTCGCACCGTGCCGACAAATGTCAGGTTCCATGAGCTTGCTTGTTCCAAAGACGTAAAAAAATTGTCTGTAGTAACATTCCTTCCTGAGTTTTTATAGGGAAAGACCAGATCTAAAACGGTGTTTTCACCTATTTTAGTTTGACGTTCAGCTTCTGGTGGTTTGCCGGTATACAATTGGTCGTGTAAAGAGCAAGAGTTACGTACATCGCAAGCACAAAATATTTTTACGGCATATTTTTCAGGTTTAGACGGCATATACTGGGTAAAACGGTTACGGCCGCGGCATCCATACAGCTGCTCATCAATAGTTATGCATTCAATAGGCTTATAACTTTTACGTAAATTGGTGTTTAGCATCATCCAAAAGTCTCGAAAAGCAGCTGCTTTATCAGACTTTAAACGTAGGTATATCCCGAGTTATATTATTATCAAAACGTATACAGCGTAAAGGCTTTCTAAGCCTATTGTATGACATTGCTGCCCGATACAATGATAAATTACGTTTCCATGATTTGTGATCACCAGAGTAGATCAAACTACCAAAAAAGGCATTGAGTTCTTCTGCTCTAAACGGAACTAATATTTTTATTGCTTTTTTTCCGTATTTTTTGTTATACTCTGTTGTAATTTGCTGTCTTTTACGATTTGTTTCTCTAACAATTATATCACAAATTTCACTTGACATAATACTTTTAAATATTTCTTTGCCTGATAACAACTTAAATTTTTGGGGTGCACCTGCACGTTCTCGGAAAATATTTTTTTACAGTCTGGGATTCTGGAAATAGGATTAGTTGCCAGAAAGTTCCGTCTTTTCCACAAAGTTCACTTCTTGTCTGAACTTCATCATTTACACAATCATCGCTCTCTTCCGAGTCAAACGAATCTTCATTGGCTTCCAACGTTATTTCGTTTAGTGGTGGAAGATATTCTTCATCGCCATCAGAGTGTATAACATCTTCTTCATCATTTTCTATTTCATTTAATATAGTAATTATGTCAGTTGAATTTCGAAGTCTTCTAGAACAAAATTTTGCGTTTGAATTCATTTCGTTTCATTTCATTTCGTTTGTAGAAACAAGTTAACTGCACCGCTCAGAAGACAAGTCGAAATAAAAATAATATGCACAACATTTTTTTTTTCTATCTTGGACCAGGACTTAGGGGATGACCCCTACACATGCGATGCATTGTGCTGAAACTAGAACTTGATACAGATTTTTTATTTTTTTCTAAAAGTGTAATCACCACCTTTATATTGATTGAAGAACTTTAGCTTTTATATACATACTGGGAAGAAGCCGTTAAATTTAAAAGTAATTTTATGTAAAAATTAAAATATGTATCTCTTGTTTTTAACAATATTAAAAAGTTTATTTTCTACGGAACTTCCATATAGGTACCCAGGTACTTTGCTGCGCATTATGAGGTTTTTTTTTTGCCGCGCACATAAGGGTTAAATAAGTATAATATTTCTCGCCATTTTCCTCATCAATCGCCCTTAAGAAGTGAGAAATTGACTTCTTTAAAAGAATCATTGCAAAACAACAAATTGTTATGTCCGTGGCACTTTCGCAAGACTAGCTGAGCTCACGAAACCGTGCGCCCAATGCGGCATAATTAAATGTTTTTGGAGCCATATACAAAAAAGGTTGAGTATGACTGCTCTAACCGGTTTAATTCATGTTAGTATTGCTTTGCTTTTTGCTTGATATTTACAAAGAAGCGTAGAATTTCTCAAGCCAAATTATAATTTCTGACTTGTTTAAAAAATTAAAATTTCTTAAATAATTCTTATAATTAATTAACAATAAATGACAAAGATTTACAAGGATGAACAAGTGATGAGAAGAGGTGGAATGGGGAAATTCAGTTTCTGTGTTCTAAAGAAACATTCAATAACGAAATGTTTGATAAATAGAAAAAACGTAATTTTTTTCGTGCACCTAAGGGGATGTCCCATACGTATTCAATGCATTGTATCGGAACTAGTTAGAAAGGTATAGTAAACAGGTAGTGAAATGATGGGAGGGAATACAAGTTAATTCTTGCACAACTTTGCACTTGCAGGTTTTGTTAATTTCTAATCATAGTTGCTACTATTATATAAACTATTGTAATTCGGCGATTTTTTTTTTGTCCAAAATCTGACGATGACAGCGCTGCACATTGGCACGAATCTCAAATTTAGCTGGACAAAAGTAATTGTTAGCGTTTTAAAAAAGTGGATTTCTGGATATTTCTGAGGGTGGTGATGGCTGAAGTAGTCTGCACGTTGGCTACAAAACCAAAATTTTTCCTGGGTTCAACAAAAAACATCACGCATTTTTTCTGATGTGCGTTAGTATGTCTTTGAGTCAGTTGTTGTCGGAAAGTTTCAGTGGCGAGGCTACTAAACACGAATCTTCAAAAAATTTAATAAGTCTCCTCGACATCAGAGGCGCTGCAACACTGCTAAAAAACGTGCAAAAGTACAGTTGTAAGATAGTGTTGCTTCACGTTCTGTAGGGGCCATCTCCTTAGTGCTGGTCCAAGATAAAAAAAGCTAAAAGCCTGCTCTAAAAGTACTGATAATTTTTTTTTTACTTTCCATCTCAAGTTTTATTGTTGCGCGCCAAGAAAAACAGAGTGCATTCGACTTTTTTTTAATCTTGGACCAGTGGTCAGAGGAAATCCCCTATATCTGCAATGCATTGCAGAGAGGGATAGTGTAGTACAGGTGGTTTTTCTTTTCTCTTTCCAACTATTTTTACCCATTTCAATATAAATAAAATTTGAAGGCAAAACAACGTTCGCCGGGTCAGGTAGTTATTCCTAAATATATGCATATAATGATAGTTACAGACCCACTTTCACGCATTGTCTGAATTTTCGTTCTTTCATGTATTCACTTAAATAAATTACATTATGTTGCATAAATAATTAAATTTTAGTAAACAACTACAAGTCTGTTTTTAATTTTTTTACAAGGTGTCAAATTTATATTTTTAAATACGATTATTTCAAATAGTAATAAATGGTGCGAAGGGAGGGTGGCGCCATTGGAATTATCGATTGTGCGGATTTGTCAGTCACGATGTCGCAGGGGTCGAGTAGCAGCGCGCATCGCTGTGGAGACATTTTTTAAGCGTAATGATTCTTACGTAATTGCTCGTCCACAATGAAATTTTAAAAAACGATCTGGATGACATACTCTTTAAAATATAAAATCCGCATTTCCATTCTATCATTCAATGCTCTTAATGAAACTTTATGTCAATTATTACGTTTTTTATTTACGTTTGAAAATATAAATCTGCTACCAGACGCCCTGTATTTGTGGGACTCAAATCTGGAAGTATTACGCTCTTTTGTTAGCTCGAGTTCTCTTATAAAATCTTTGAGCTCAAATTGATTATAAAGTTTCGGTCTTAGATCATCTGATGTACTACACATGCTCGATGATGATGGTTGAGGGGGTGATAAAATGTTACCATATGGTCCATCAGACGGATTTTCAAGATATGACTTCCTTTCGTGATGTATTAATGCGACCTATGAAGTGTTGGGTTGGGACCATCGCATGTGTTTTCCTAAACCTCTTTCAGTACTTAAACAAAAATAGGAAATATATTCATGACTCGATGTTTCTCTCCACGGCATATGTTTTAGCATTTTCTTGAGTGCAACTAGAGAAAAAGTTGCTGTGAGAGAATGTATAGATATACGAGTATATGAAACTTCATTTCGATGAAGATAGATTTCTTAAAAAAATTCAGCAAACCCACATATTGAACTAGGTGTCCAGTACTGGTCAATGTTGTCTACATTTATTTTTAAATAATCTTTGGTAAGAAATTGAGAAATAATGTCTTGGTCATAAATTTCCCACACACATAGCAAAATATAGCCAAATATAAGCATAATTTTACACAATATTTTTCTAAGTTTTTCGCTAATTTTTTTATTTTTGTATCTCAAATAAACAGTAGTCTCCTCGGATTCACTTGTTGACTAATGCTGACTGTGCAAAGTAAACTCTTTATGTACATATTTTATATGATCTTCTTCGTTCACTTAATTGTTCTAATAAAAAGGAAAATAAAATATGCATGCACTCAGGTAGACACAACAAATAATCACACCGTTTTTGCCTCTACACAAATTTTGTATAAAAAATGTCAAAAATAGGCACTTTCACTTAATCGGCAATAAAACACACATTTATCCATGGATGTTCATGAAATAAAGTTTCTTTTATTTCTACTACATTCAGCTTTAAATAACAAAACTGTTAACTATTTTGTGCTTTTTATTTTTTAAGAATTTTTTGAATTCAAACATTTGCTTATTTTTTCCATCAATAACTCCAAAGCTATTGCCTAAATCAAAAATGGATCGACTATTGTAGAAGATATAATGAGCACTTTCTCTGTCATTGTTTGATATTGTCAGAAGGAACTATATCATGGCGGTGTTAGACAAATTATTAGGAATTGCGCTTACTTGGAAACTCTGTGATAATCACTGTACTGCAAACTGTATGTCAGGGCTCTCAATGTACGCGGGCGTTTTTTTTTTTGGTTTTTTTGTCTGGGACCAGCACTCAGGAGATGACTCCTACACATGCGAAGCATTGTGCGGGAACTATAGGAAAGGGCTAGTAGGAGAAACGACAGGAGGTAAAACTCTGCTTTCGCACGTTCTTTGTTTATACTTTTAGCAGTGCTGAAGCTTCGGTTCAGTAGCCATTTTTATTATTGTTTTACTTCGCCGGTGCTACACAATACCGACGAAGGAGGGCGTTCTGATGCGATTGTTGATTGCTATCAGCTGAAGCCGGTATTGTTCAGTGACCAGTGACTATGCCTTCGCCACTGAAACCTTCCGACAACAACTGACACACAAAGACACAGTAATGCACATCAGAAAAATGCGAGATGTTTATTTTCATTTTAAAATTTTAGTCTGAAACTGGGGTTGAACCCAGGTCTGTTTTTGGATTCGTAGTCAACGTGCAGACTACCATCCATGGTGCCATCGCCACCCTCATTTGACCAAGAGCGTCATTACGGTCTCCATGGGAGAGGCTCCTTGGTGAGGAAGATGGCGAGAGGTACTCCGCAAGGTGAGGTTGTCTCGCCCCTGCTGTGGAACGTCGTTGTAGAAGGGTTGCTGGAGGAGGTTCGACGACACGATTTTAAGGTGGTAGGTTACGCGGACGACCTGGTCGGGTTTCGATCCTCACACCCTTTTTGGGTCTTTAAAACTTATCGCAAGGTGGAGCTCGTCATGTCAATCCAAACAAAACGATACTGATGCTCTCTACAACCTTCTGTTGAGGCAATTATGGACTCCTGGTGGAGTGACCCGGAGGTTCCTGACAATGCCCTTGAGGTTTATACAGGGTGGCTGATGAATATTGCTACATCAAGAAACTCAAATAATTTTTTTTTCAGTGTATGGAATTAATTTTTCTTTTATTCATGTCAAAGGTAATTAAATTTTATTAAATATGCTTAATTGGTTTTAAAAATAATGGAATTTAAATGCCCCCACCCCGCTCGTTGATGCATGTGCGGCATCTTACCAAAAAGTTGTTCATTACTGCTTGGAGAGTTGAGACAGGAATAGCCGCAATTGTTTCTCGAATGGATTGTTTGAGTTCATTCAAATTTGTTGGTTTTGCTTTGTAGACTTCCTGTTTGCAATAACCCCACAAGAAAAAGTCAGGTGCAGTAAGGTCAGGCGACCTGGGGGGCCAACGGAATGTGGAGTTTCTGGATATCAACTTATTGGGAAATTTTCGTCGCAATTCTGTCATAACAGGCCGGGCTATGTGAGGAGTTGCACCATCTTGTTGAAACTACGCAGAGTTGAAAAGAATTCTCATTCGGCGTAATTCTAGATAGAAAAACTCTCTCAACAGGCTCCAGTAACGGTCTCCAGTAACTTTAACGGTGTGACGATTTTCTTCAAAGAAGTAGGGCCCGACAATGCAGCGTGCTGAAACTGCACACCACACTGTGACACGAAGTGGATGCAATTCCGTCTCATGGAGTATCTGTTGGTTGGAAGCACTCCATATTCGACAATTTTGTTTGTTTATGTTGCCGTTTAAATCGAAATGGGCCTCGTCAGACCATTTGAAGCATCTCCTGGCAAAATTCCAAGAGAATCGGTAAGTCTGCTGCGTTCAGTTTGTTGACCATTTGAATTTTATATGGGAATAAGTCCAAATCATTGTGCAAAATTGACTGCAATGACTGTCTGCTTATACCCATTTGAGCAGGTAAGGTTCTTGTCGAAACTCTTGGATTGTTTTGTGTGGCAGCAGCTACAGCAGCGATTGTTTCCTCCGTCCGAACTGAAGGGTTTCGATGGTAAGTTCTTCTTTGGACTGTCCCATACTCGGCAAAATTGTTCACAAGTCTCATTATGGTCTATCTGCTTGGAGGATTGCCGCCAAACGTGCGCCTATACTCTCTTTGAACCGAAACTACGGACTGCAGTGCGTGATAGCGGCGGACAATCCAAATTCTTTTTTCAGTGTCCCAGTTTCCAATTTTGTTAAATCTAAAAATCAATCTGCACAATAAAAAAAAATTAACCAGATTCATTAAATAGAAAAAAAGTTATTAAATTTCTTTTTGGTAGCGGCTTTCATCAGACACCCTGTACCAAAGACTGCAGGATACTGACTGGAGTTGGCTGTCATGTCATATACTCGTACATGAGGAGGGAGTCCTAATATTAGGCTTTCGTATAGGCTGCCTGATCACTGCAATATATTTTAGGCGGAGGTCATAGCCTTACAGAGGGCTGTGCAATGCTTTTCCTCTGACAGTCAGGCTACAATCAAGTACCTGCCGGCAACTTCTACGGCGTTCCCCATTAATTCCCGTGCATAAAATATAACTAAATCGTAAAGTGGTATAATTTTTACTTAATATCCATTGGGAACGGCAAGAGCAAATGCAAAAATCTTTTTGTGAAATTATTTAGAATTAATTGGTCTTTCAACTGCTTCATTAGTTGCCTTAATTTTTATAGAAATTTTGAAAGTATAAAAAGCATTATTTTATAAATTTATGGAAAAATTATGAAAAATTATAATGTAAGGTACTTAAATCAGCAAAGTTATTACAAAACTCTACTGATTCATATCGATAAGTCATATGAAATATGTGAAGATTTATTACATAAATAAAACCAAGTAGAATTTTTGAGGATCTAAGCAAAAATGTCACAAGAAGTATCTGAACTTTGTCAATTATGTGATCTCAAAATTAAAAAAAAATTAATTAAAATCCTGAAAAGCGTCTTACTTACATTAAATAGTTGTCAAATATCCAGGTTTCGGGAAATTTTTGACGAAAACGATAAGGTTCTGGTACATGTCCACTCGCTGGGACAGCTGTCATTTAAGAACAAACTTGTTGAGAAGTTTTTTAAATACATCAAAAAAAGATTTACTTACCGGGAAAAAATTGAAACGCATAATGGGCGTTGCTTAAGGTCACCCAGCCAGATAATATGCCGGGGTATTCAGCTGACCCTATCGGGGAATATGATTTTTCTTCATAAGAGTGAGCGAGTATTTCATTTCTATTTAAGTCATACGTTTTATCTAGTAAATATACCCCTAAATCGACAGCTAAAATGCCAACAAATGACATTGGTTGTGCATTCAGCGTGATTGTGACCTCTTCGCCCGGTTTCGCTTGTTGCGGTGCTGAAAGCGACACCTGAAATTGCCAAAAGTTATTTTGTTTTAATTTCATTTTATAGTTGAATAAATTTTCCAATTTTACAAATGTTTTTTTTTTTAATAATAATTATCACTAATTGTTCAGGGTCAAAGTCTTCTTATATAAGAAGCTATAGATTTTAAGAAGGTACACAAAGGAGTAGCGAAATACTGGAAAATAAATATTGCTAAATTAGACAAAAAAAAAAAAAAAAGAAGAGATCTTAAATTTTTTTAACTGCATATAAACAAAAATAACAATATATAACAAAATAAAACTAAAAGAAGCTGCTGACTGCATGAAGTGTAACAGTGATGGCACAGGGACCTAAGCAGTACTCTATATCTATAATAACGTAGCATCACTATCCTTGTGAAATTTCAATATACATACATATGTAAACTAATTTTATGCTAAAAATGTAGGGTCAAAAATTCAATTTTTGTTTATTGAAAAAATAAATTCACAATTCATTTCTTAACTCTTTGACTCCGGGATTTGTTTTTAGCAGATTCAAAATTTTACGAATCGTCTCCGATTGACATTGTAGTTAGAGTCGACATATATCCAAAGGCGATCTACCAAATCACGGTATTTGGATGGACGATATATGGGCCATGCACTTTGTAATTTCATTATATTTTATACTTTGACAGCATGTCGCAAATTACATATTGAATAAAAGTTTTTTTTTCTCATATTATTTTAATATTGAATTGTCTAATGTGCAAAATTTATATCCTTTTGACATAGAGTTCTAGAACATACAAACTTTGTTTAAAATTTATAACTTTTTTTTTTTTTTTTTTTTTTTTATCTTGGACCAGCACTCAGGAGATGACTCTTACACATGCGAAGCATTGTGCTGGAACTATAGGAAAGGGATAGTAGGAGAAACGACAGGGGGTGAAGCTTAATTAATTAGTTTTGTAGCTCTGCTTTCGCACGTTCTTTGTTTATACCCGTAGCAGTGCTGAAGCTTCGGTTCAGTAGCCATATTTATTATTGTTTTACTTCGCCGGTGCTACACAATACCGACCAAGGAGAGCTTTCTGATGCGATTGTGGATTGCTATCAGCTGAAGCCGGTATTGTTCAATGACCAGTGACTATGCCTTCGCCACTGAAACCTTCCGACAACAACTAACACACAAAGACACACTAATACACATCAGAAAAATGCGAGATGTTTATTTTTATTTTAAAATTTTAGTCTAAAACTGGGGTTGGACCCATTTCTGTTTTTGGATTTTTTGAACCAACATCATGGGTATAGCCAAAGGGGATTGTTAAGTTAAATTGCATACATCCTGCAAGGCGGGCAGTAATGTTAATGGCAAAAGTACATAACTTTGTTAACAACGGTGTTAACTTATTTATATATTCGAGCTGAATTTTCTTCGAACCCTGAATATAACTGTCGACTTAACCGATAATGCGCACAATATAGTTTCCCATATTGCTTTTTACATTCTTAATTTATTATACTATCGACCATCAAACTGGCAAGTACAACAAAGCAAATTGCTAAAACCATTTAAATTGTGTGTCTAAACTTTCTTTTGAATACATTTGAATCTATTGGGATCCTGCATATTTTTCGAGCAATACAAATAAATACAATATTTATTTAATTATATTGCTACCTTGGCTCAGAAGTTCATTAGGAAAGTTTTGAACCAGCTTCATCGATTCTTCCAAGCTTTCACTCAAAATAACAGAACTGTCAGAACTGCAACTACTGAACCACAAAGCATTAATACTTGGCAATTTGTTAGGAAAGAAATTCCATTTCAAGCCAGCTTCTTAATTTAATTTCAAAATTTCACGCAATTATTTCCATTTTTCCCACTTTTGCTTAATTTTTCAGTAGTTTAGAAAGCAGCTACTAAATAGGGATGTGATATTTAGTAACATGTTTTAGTTTTTTTTTTCGAATTTATGAAAACGAATGGAAATGTGAAACTGTTCACTTCCGAAAAATATTCTGTGACAGCCGTATGTGTCAGATTTCGTATTTTTTAGTTCATATATACATACGAGGTCTGTTTAAAAGAAAAGGTGAATTTTGTTTTCTACGATTACAATGACGTGGTGCAGCATGAGTTTTTGCCAACAGGTCGTACGGTTAATAAGGAATACTAAAAGAAAGTTATGCAATGTTTGCGTGAAGCAATACGGCTCAAATGATCGGAATTGTGAGAAAAAAAAACCTTATTCACCAGATTTGGCTCCCTGCGACGTTTTACTATTCCCAAAACTGAGGAGACTAATGAAAGGAAAGCGCTTTGCCACAATTGAAGAGATAAAGTAGAGGGTGGCGATGGTCAAAGTAGTCTGCACGTTGGCTAAAAAACGAAAAATTTTCCTGAGTTCAACCCCAGTTTCAGACTCATAAAACATCTGATGTGCACTTCTGTGTCTTTGTGTCAGTTGTTGTCACAAGGTTTCAGTGGCGAAGGCATAGTCACTGGTCACTGAACAGTAATGGCTTCAGCTGTATCCAATCCAGATGCACATCAGAATGCCCGCCTTCGTCGGTATTGTGTAGCACCGGCGAAGTAAAATAATTACTAAAAATGGCTACCAAAGCGAAGCTTCCAAATTTAATACGTCTCTTTGACATCAGAGACACTACAACAGTGCTATAAAAATAAATAAAAATAAAGAAAGCACTGTTGTAAGATAGTCAAGCTTCACCTCTTATAAAAAAAGGCAAAATCGAAGAACGAGCTGATGTTGATATAAAAGAAAACTCAATAACTGAGGAGGAAAGCGTATCCATATCGTACTATTTCGTTAATGCTTAGTTATTGAGTTTGCTTTTATAATAAATACTTCATGAGAATATCCTAAAGTATATAATAATACATTTCACACATTTTTTCGGGAAAAAGCACAATTTTAAAATTAAAATCATAGATAAAGAAATATTCCCAAACTAAATTCAGTTAATATAAATAAATAATTTTAAAAAAATTTTCAAATTCACCTTTTCTTTTGAACAAACCTCGAATGTATCTAGTTATTTGTGCAAAGCTCAAAGCTCATGTCATACTGAAATTTTTGTGGTTGCTAGCTGTAAAACAAATAATTTTATTTTTTCTAGAAACTTTGAAGCTTAAAAATAGTGAAAGTTTAAAGCCGTACAAAAACTTCAGCGCGTTCTCAAGCAGACGTTTTATTATTTATTTTAATACGTCGATTTGCTACACAATACCGACGAAGATGTGCTGACCACTTTTGTCAAGTCTCTAAATAAGCTTTCAAGTGCCTAGCTTTTTAACCCCGTTTAAGCAAAGGGCAAAAGGCTTATAGGTGACAGTGAAGGGACTCGCAGGAGCATCGTCGCAATTTCAATGGAATGTTCTCTAATGACGTCAGGGAGCTAGTTCCCGAAACTCGGACATTTCTATGTTCAACAAGAATTGTCAATTGAGATGTTGCAAAATTCAAATTGTATCACCATAAACACTAGTACCTCCATTGTCCTCACCAGAACCTATTCTGCTACTTATGAAGCAATGCATTGCAGGCCTGGACTCTGCTTCAAGGAAAAAAAATTTAACTACATTTACCTGATTCTCGAATTCATCAGGAAATCTTAAAATCATTTCTTCATAACGTAAGTTGCCCTTGTGAACGTAATAGACGTAGATGAAGGACTGGGGTATCATTTCAATTGAAGGCGTTATATTGATGGTATAGGATTTTTGGTTGGGCATTAATTTAATGTACTCATGTTGTATGAGACTTGCATGGCCCATGACTGCGTACATCAGGTACGGAATGTTGACAACAGAACTGACTTCAATTAGAACAGGCTTTCCAAGTTTAAGTCTAGATAGTAAAGGATTTCAAATATTATTTGTATTATAAATTGCAATAACGAAATTAATACTCACTTTTTATCTACCAACCTCAGACGACAGTAGTACTCTCGATTGTTTAGCTTCAAATTCTTATTTGTGTGAATAATTGGAAACACTTTCGTGGAATCTTTGAATTGGAATTTATAGTCTGCGTTTTCTTGAAAATCGAATTCAAATGTTGCTGAGCCAGCTGCATCTAAGAATGCTTCATACTTGTTCTCCCCATGTTCCATAGTAACTGGTGTTTTGTAATCTAGAACGGGCGCTCCCGTCCAGTGTTTTACATAAACTTTTATACTATACGGCTTGTTATTTTCAAATTCTATGTCGTCTTCAAGTACTATTAACTCGTATCGCTGTTTTGCCAAATTTATATATTTACTTTCCTCTTCAGTTATACCCGTGTTCTTTTCGGTCAAACTTGCTTTAATAGTTACACCATCGTTTTTTCAATATCCTTTATTGCGGTTAGGTTAAAATCGGCAAAGCCCAAATTTTGTATATCAATATGTTTGGTGTCGTAAAGGATTCTGCTGTATCCACTCCACAACTCAATTGTGGCGTTGCCTTCGACATATTTCTCATATGTGTACTTGCCACAGATGACAACTTTTAGAGTGCCATCTTCCAGTACAAACTTTAAGGGAACTTTTAGATAAACACTGAATTTTGGTAGAATATAATTGTCTATAGTTATAATTTTTATTGGGGAATACCCATTTATGCCATCTATTACAACTTTAATTTGCCAAGGTCCTAAAACGGGATATTTGGACAGTTGGAATTTACCAGTATAAAGGCCATGTGTGAGCGAAATGTTTTTGAAATGCTTAACCCGATTATTATTCGTGTCCTGAAAAAATTTACAAAAAAAAATAATAAAATTAAATGATTGAGCAAGAGCATTAAATTCGGTTCTGTGACTTCTGTTAAAAAATATGATTCTTCTTTTGAAACGAGGAAAATGTTGACATAAGAGCATATGTTCTTTTTAAACTTTTTGAAAATCAATACTTAATAAATATCTGATAAAAAGGTAACACGTAGTTGTAGGCAAACATTGCCTGAGTGTTAATACTCTCTCTTAACAAAAAAGAGTTAAACACGATAAGAGTGAATAATTTTATTAGCTATTTATATTATACAGGGTGTTGCCGTCACTGTAAATAGATGAATATATATATATCGATTACCGAGCCTATTTTAAAAAGAAGATCAATAACGCAATAGAACAAGGAAACAACAGCAATAATATCAATACCAATAACACAAACAACAACACCAACAGCGGCTGTAATTTTAGTAGAAAAATCACCAACATTATTAACAACAGCAATATAAACAACGTCAACATTAACAACAACAATGTTAGCACAAACAATATCATCAAAATAACATAAACAACCACCAACAACATTTACAATTCTTCTAGTTTTTGGACCTCTTTTTATATTAATAACACTAATTATTTAAGCTGTAGGTCTTTTTAATATATGTAATATTTATTTTTATTCGATATTTCGCTACTCCTTTGTGAAGCTTCTTCAGGAAAATTGGTTTTTGTTGATAATGAAAAAATATTTTTTTTTTTTTTTAAATTCACAATACAGAAAAAGTTCTTGTCAACGAAAATTCAAAATAAAAATATTCACAACCGTATTCATAAAAATATATTCTGGATTTGAAATAGGTATAAATATTCGATTTTGTATTGAAATTTGTTTTTGAACCAAATCCAAAATACATTTTTACGAATATGTGACAACATAATAAAATATTTAAAAAACAATAATTACAATAATAATTATAATAATAAAAATAATAAAAAAAATCTTTTTTCTATATCTTTTTCAATAATTAATTATATGTTTATAGTTCTAACAATTTTTGTTCCGCCTCTAAACGTAATTCTATTTATGTATAAGAATAAAAACTACAAATACAATCATAATCATAATCAAATACAATAATATATTCAATCTCATATTAACTAAATGCCTAAAATTTTGAGCAACATTTGCTGTATCTGCCTTAAAATTAATTATGTTGGTAATTGGTGTATTAATTATATGTACTATTTCTAACATATATCTACGTTTATAATTATTATAATATTGTGTCCAATACCGATACATTTTCAAAGTTTGGATAGTGATTTAATCTAGAACAGTACGAAGATAATGCTGTTTTTTGAGAATTTATATCCCTATATTTTTGATCAGACTTGTGTCCTGCAATCCTAGTCTTTAATTTATTTTTAGTTGTACCTATATACTATATATCTTATCACAATCTTCATTGTCGTTCCCACCACAAGGTATCTTATAAATTAAATTAAAAAAATCCAATTATCCAATATTAAATTGCTAAATTTTTAAAGTAATTTTATTGAAACTAATAAAAGCCCACATGCGGTTAGTTGATTAAGTTCAATTTCAGCTATCGGCGCAAAATTTCTGATTGAATCTTCATATTCAAATTTGGCGAATATTGGCGCAGATATTCGAATTTGTATTCGCGAATATTAAAAATTTGTACATTAGCATACATGCTCCTATAGTTTTTTTTTGAATGTTTATTTCAACAAAATTAAACAGCAATAAACAAAACCATAGTTCAAATAAGACATTTCTAAACACTGTCCGTTAAACGAGCTCTCTAGTATTTCAGATATAAGCAAAGATATATATTATTTACATTTTTTAAAGCTAATTATAATTTATATACAACAGTACAAGTATTATCTGTATTTAGAAAAATTTAAACGTAAAGAACCACAACTGAAAAAATATTACTTAAAGGAAAAAAGAAATTCCAGTACTTAACTAAGCCACCGGTATTTATTAAAGTTCAAGTATGGACGAATGTTTTTATTCTCACGACAAAAACTAGTATCGAATCTTCTATTCGGTATTGTTAGTATGTTGCTAGAGACATCTTTTACATTGGTCCTTCTATTTATGTGAAAAAAATACTGTTTCGTCCTGTATAAAGCCGTTCCTATCTAGATGTACAAAGGCTTCAAGTGGTACATATGCATTTCGCAACGTATTCATCATTGGCATACTAGGGAGCCATACCATTTACAACATTCTCTAATGAACGGTGGTTAAACCCTTAGGAACCTAAGCGTCGTTGGTGTGGTGGCCGAATGCCATGCAAAGAAGGGCTAGGAATGTGTTGAGTAAACTACATCGAACAATCTCTGTTGGTATCACGGGGGCAACGGATGCACATTTGGGCATCCCGCCACTTTCAATCATGATCCAGAGGGAGACACGTTTTGGGGACCTAAGATTGGAGGGACTTTTGAAGCTAAAGAGTGGTCATCAGGGGCTGACTGTCTGACAAAACTAGGGGCAAATTATACCCTTTTGAAAATTGCACTCGGCAAACAGAGGATTCACCAATGGGGGTTTGGGGAATTGCGGTGCGTCTACACAAGTAGTGAAACACCAGACCTTAGATATCTTAAAAGGATTTCTAATATTAAGGTCTTTGCACAATAAATCTTTTTGGTCGCGGTGCTTCCTGGCCCAATAATAATAATAACAACTGTAACTTTTACAAAAACAACATTACGTTTTGTTGTTGTTTCTCGAGTATACATGTCAAACAAACGAGTGTTTAATGAGTCATTACTGGTAAGTTTTTTTTTTCTTGTACCGGTACTCAGAGGATGACCCCTACACATACGATGCATTGTGCTGGAACGTGGAAATAAGGTTCTAGAATTTTCTCTGTAATGCAATAACTTATTTGTAATGGCATTTAGAAGTTGTTATTCGTAAGCGAGAGTGGTTAAAGTAATTAGTTGAAGAGCCAAAGTAGAAGTAGTGAAGAGTATGATAATTAATACTTTAATTTATTACTTTGCCAGCAAACTTTATGCTGGGTAAGTTTTAACTTGCCTTTTGTTTTTTACTTTAGATTTTTATAAACAAAAGATATGTCCTACAAGAAAACACAGTCGAAAATTTCACTGTTTTTCCGTTAAAAAAAAAAAATGTACATAGAAAGCGTATTTTTTTTAATCTAATAAATATTTCTATATTCTATATATAGTTATAAGTTTAAAGGTTTGTTTTTTTCTTATTCTTATTTTTTCTCTTTTTTCGATATTTTGCCAACTAAATACTTCATGGTTTTTTGAGATGCAAAATAAACTGAATAAGATGAAATTTTTACGGTGGATAGATATTGATATTGTTAGTTGATTTCTTGAAAAAAGTAAAATTTTAAAAATTTTGAGTTAATACCCTCTTGTTGATCAAATGCCATATGTCATATTTTTGACTATGGACTGATTTAACTTCTTTTATATACGAGTACATTTATATAACATGGTATTATTTAACAAGAAACAAACGATTACGAATAAATTTTAAATTAAAACTCAGATATTGGAATCCCTTTAACTCATAATTACTAGCAAAATGTAACTGTTAAATTTTAGTTAAAAATTGACTTACCAATACCTCCACATGTATTGGATCCGTAATATTCAAAGGCCTTGTATGTTCATCTAATACAACAAAACGAAATCGGACGGTGTCTTGTGGTTTATAAATACCCTTATCGGTTTGTATATAAATTTTGGGCCCATCATCTCTAGAGAAAAACAAAATGCTTTCGTTTTTAAAACTCAAACCATTTAAGCCTTCAGCTTTTAAAGAAAGAAAGGCAGAGGGTAACTTTTTAAGCAAAAATTCTATAACTTGAGATTCAAATGGCTGTAAATTAACATCTTTGAAATATTTTACTCCGGGTCCCTCAAGACCTACGCGTATGGAACAGGGCGAACTCGCTTCATGTAGCGCTACAATAACTGAATATTTACGATTCGATTTAATCACACCGGGAGCATTTATTGAATAGTAACTGTTAAATAAACAAATTAATGATTCATTAATCTTTTGTACGTATTACAAGCAAAATAAAAAAAAAGTTTAAAACTTGATTTACTTCACCTTTCAGAATTAATTGCAAATGGCAATAATAGCAACAATAACGGCAATACATACATACTTATTAACAAAAATAATTATCATTTAAGCGTATCTTGCAACTGATTTGTTTAATTGCTTGTTATAAACTGAATTGGCAATTGAAAAGAATTTAATGAACAAATAAACCGTCTCATTAAAGTATGTTTTATTCACATCCAATCTGCGTTGCCACAATTTTTTTTATAAAAACTGCAAATTTAGAGGAAAAAAATTGATTTTTACTTGAAAAACTGATCATTAAAAGTGAAGACATTATAATTTATTAAGTTTTATATAGATTTGTTGTATGATTAAGCTGGTCTATATATACATTTCGTTGGCGATTCCACCAAATTTATGAAAACGTAAAATAAATCTCATATCTTTATATGAAAACTTCCAAAAATTGTTTGAGAATTACCAACATATAAACAGAAAAAACCAAGTAGCACTTGCCTTTTGTACAACAAGTGTGTTTTATTTTTTCATTCGGTGTAAATATATTTCATTTTTTAAACCATTTACTATTTTTTTGGCGTGTGAGGTAGGGTTTCAAATGACTTTGCACTTACAGAGACCGTCGTCATCAGCGTCGATTGGTATTACCACAAAAAAATTCCCCCCTCCTCCTCCGCGTAGATTCCTTCCGTCCCAATCAGGATCGCCCCTTACTCACTCAAGTCTGGGTTCGCCAAGTTTGTAGCCGGCACTACGCCACCGGCCTGTACTCTCTCGTCCCCGTCAGAGGGGCCTCGCTCTGCAGCAACGTATCGAGGTCCCTCTTCTTCCTACGTATTGCGCCCTCGCAATCGAGCATCCTCGCGTCACTCTGATGTGGCTTGAGGACCACGTCCTGCAACTTGCTAGGCAGAAGACTGAGGTTATGCTGAACCATATACTAGCTTAACCATGCAACAAGCATGCATATATAAATCGCAATTCATTCTGACTCGCATTGAATAAATGAAAAAGAATATGTTTAAATTATTATGTATTTGACATTTTTTATTAAAATATAAGCACATACCACAACAACTTCATAGCACGCTTTCTGTGAGAGGATTAGAATCAGTGCATTTGCTTTTGGAAATTCCAAAACATAAAAGAGGGTACAATGCACAAAGTAGGTATACTTTCAATTTTTGTAAACGTTTCAAGGAACGTGATAAGAAGGTAAGAAGGCAATTTATATTTTATTTCTAAACATTTTGTATTAAAAAACTTTATTAGTATAGTATAGTTATTATTAAATCCAAATCAGGGTAAAATTCGTAATGTTTTTTAGTCAGTGACACGGGTTAATTGTTATTGCATTATTGTTGTTGCATTTGAACTTTACAAATTAAGTTGCTAACTGTTGTGTATGTTGGAGTCAAAAACTACCGTATACCGTGCTGGCAATGTATAAAAATACATAAAGAGCACTGACGATAGAAGTTTACCGACTTACGAAGACGCGATCTGCTGAGCCTGTGTGGAATTGGTATTGATTGAATTGGTTTTTTCGCTTGTTCCCTTGGAATGCTGGTTAATTCGTTCGGATTAATAAACTCTACGAACTCAAGCTTGGTTCCCAATTACAGCATTCGATATCGAGCGAAATTTATACACATTTTAATAGAATTGTGTTTGAAATGTCGATTCGAATCGAATTTCGTAATTTAGCCACCGGCTTTAGATATATAATAATAAACAGAAATATACTAATAAAATTTTTTAATACAAAATTTTTATCAAAATCCAAATACGAGGTCTATTCAAAAGACAAGGTGAATACCTCGTATATATGTGCCACTTACATGCCTAAAGCAAACGTTTGACGTGGGAAGATTCAAATCAAATGTTAATAAAAACACTACTCCCTCTATCCTTTCTCCCAAAACCTTATTACCTAGTTCCGGCACAATGCACTGCATGTATAAAGGTCATCCTCTGAGTACCACTCCAAGTTAAAAAAAAAAGGTATATAAATTTGCACATTTGGCAACGCTGCCTCCTCTGAATTTTTATTTACGGTGAGAATTTGTTAGAAATGAAAATAAACTTAACTTCAATATCTCTATCCGGTTTAATGCATGTTATTAACGGTTTTGCTTTTTGCTGTACATTTAGCGTAGAATTTGTTCTAGCCAAATTATAATTTCTTACTTAAAAATATTAATTATTTATTTTTTAACACTTTCAATATTATTACAAGTACAACTTTTCTAAAAGCGACAGTACTTTTTGTTGTTATTTATCGAGTATACATCCAAACAAACTGCAATGACTTATTTGTAATGGCATTTAGAAATTATTACATGCTTCTAATGACATCGACATATTAAAGTAGTTAGTTGAGAAGCCAAAGTGGAAGTAGTGATATAATTAGTATTTTAACTCATTACTTTGCCAGCAAAGTTTTTGCTGGGTATATATACAGGGCGGTCCAACCAAAATGCACGATATAGTTGTAAATAAAACAAAAAGTTTTCAGAGAATTATCGTATTATTTTTTTTTATTAAGATAGAAAGAATTATGACAATTATGTGTGAAACAAAATATCAGCCAAATGCCCGCCACGGCTTCGGTGGCATTTTCAATGAATCTGAGACAGAATGGAAGTTCAATGTCGTTAATGTGCCGAATTATTTTTTACTCAGATGGTGATTTCCTTTCCGAACAAAAATGTTGCCCTTTCGATGGGTAACATTTTCTACAGTTTGCCCAAACCTTCAAAAAGTAATACATTTTTTATTGCCATAATGATCCAAAATAATTGAGACTTCACTTTTCGTTTCGCATTTCCTATGATTTTTACCATAATTTTATCAATAAATATAATTTCTCATATTCTCCGGATTTGGCAAATAAAATTACAGGTATACAAGTTCTTATTTGTATACAAAGGTATTTAACAAAGATGGAAAAAAGGTTAGTATATCACACCGACTTGCGAGTAGAGGGTAAAATATGCTGCACTTTTTGTCAGTTTTTAGGGCAACATAGTCAGAAAAGAACATAATAGGTTTCTAGAATGTTATACACTTTTTAGAATGCAACACAAGTAGTAACAAAATTAAGCATATCGCACCCTAAATACAAAAGTGACACAACTCAAAATTTTCCAAAATGTACTTTTTTCCGTAAAATAATTCACAGTACACATCTCTAACTACTTCAAAAATTTCTTTCTCATCACTGTTTTCTTTAACTGGAAAAATACCGTTATGTCTGTTTTTATGTTAATTGCATTGCTTACGCACGATCGACTAAAAAGACCTATTTTTAATTAAAAATATATAATAATTTAAAATTATACTTTATTTCCACAAATATAATATAAAATTAAAAAAATTTTAGCAAAACCTTCTTCGAAATAGACTTCTTTCATAATGGAACCAATTTTATTTTAAATATTACAATCATTTTTGCATAAACAGTTTTTTGCCTCTCCTGAAAATTTGAGAATTTTGAGTTGTGCCGCTTTTGTATTTAGGGTGCGATATGTCGAGCCTTTGGTGCAATACCGTAGTAATTCAAAATTTGAATTTTTTGAGCTGGGTATACAGAAATGATCTTTGGGGAAATATATATCCAAAGGAAAAAAGATTATGGTTCTATCTCTAACTGTTCTGATTCTACAGCTACAAATATCTTTATTGCCTCCAGCTATTTCCAACAATATTTATGTATTTGCAATAATAAAATATTTCCTTTATGACAAGAAATTTACAAACAGAAAACATTACAAAACATGCCTCTTTATGTAAAAACTTGTAAAAAAATAACTTTAGTAAAGGAAAATACTATCAAAAAGATGGCTCAAAACTTCAAATGAATTTTTCTCAGTTCACGATTTTTTGAATTACTACGGTATTGCACCAAAGGCTCGATATGTAATATTTTTGTCAGAAAGGAAACGCCATTAGATTTCGTATTTAAAAATTTTTCTTTCACTTTATTTCAAACCATATTCACTAAAATTAAGTTGCGTTTTTAAAAATACCAATCAAATTCAACAGTTTCTCTAATTTAATAACCTATAAAATGCAGTATTTGAACGACTTATATTATAATAGTCATAAATTATAATGGCTGCAGGTTGTTGGCCTGTTACCACATTTCCCTTATCGATAGGAATATCGATGCAATATTTCATATTTCCTGTTAATTTATTTAAGTACAAAACAACAATTGAATCAGAATTTTTCATTTCAAGTTTTAAAACGAGTGCATTTTTTTTTAGAGCCACAATATTTCGATCCATAAAAAGGAATCCAGAAGGTAAATTCACTTCAACTATCACCATGTTAGTGATATCGTTGAGATCGTGTGCATTCGATAAATAAGTGAAGCAAAGATTCAAGATATATTCGTCGGCATTGTTTACAATTGTTTTCGGCTCCACGTGGAAATGACGAAATTCGTGAACGTTAATAACATTGTACTGCTGATTCAGTTGCACAAGTGCAGCACCATTGCCCTCCATTTGGAATGTTACATGGCGTGTATTATTGGGTAACTGGAAAGAAGAAATTATAAATTTTAAATTTTACATTTTTGTAATTTTAGAACTGGTACCTCGTGTTTTTGAAAACTTAAAACATTATTTGAGTCCACAAACAAATCATTACTTGCAATTTCATTTCCCAACTCATCCTGGGCACTGTATGTAATTTTCAGGTTGATATCTTTAATATTTGTATATTTTTCAGAAAATTTTACCAACGCTTCCATACCCGCTACTGTGTCATCGCAAGAGATAAAACCACCATTTGCATTTCGCTGTTTTATTAGCCACTTGAGAATGCTTGTGTGATCTCCCGGTGTATCCAGGATAGTTACTGCAGCATTTGCTGTTATTTCTATATCATTGGCTGGATTTTGATTGTTTCCTGACCACCATCTCAGTCCATTCTTTTCCTTGCTATGCGACTTTAGCTGCTTAATAAGATTATCGGCGTTATGTTGGCTGGCTCTTTTTATAACCGCTGCCATTAAACATAAAGTATTGGTGTCGTGGACCTGGTCTAAAATGGAATTTAAATACCCTACACCATTTTCTATAATCTTCTGATGTTTATTGGCATATTTCTGAAATAAAATGTAAAATAGAACTTGAAAGTATTTTACAAATTGTGTGTTTTATATTTTTATTGAAAGAATTAAAAGTTGTTAAACTTTCCGTAACTACTTTATTTTGTTTTAAATTTTTGTTTAGAGAACATATACTATATTGCGAAGTGGAAAGAAACACAAAGGGTAATTCTTGCACTCGTCTCCATCCAATTTCCGGTTTTTGATAATTTGTAATTAGAGTAGCATGCTAAAGAAGATCCATTTTATTTATTTTTTTACTTCGCCAATATTATTTACTGGTATATACAACAACGATGACGGAGAGGCCCTATTAGTACAGAAAAATCAGAAAAAAGTTTAGCCTAATGGGAATTCAACTCGCTAACTCGGCAACAGTAGCCCAAAATTAATTGACACAATTCAAAATTGTTCAGCCTTTCGAGACCAATATATTTTGTGTTAAATATTTTCTTACGTTAGAATCTACACTACGGTGTAGTCAAAAGTATTCTTCAGTATACACGAGACAGTGTTAGAAGCAGCTGAAGCATTGTACCACGTTCTAAAACGAATATAATTTTGAAATTGTGGATTTTTGAATATTCTGCATCAGTAGCGTCGAGAGGTAATTTTTTTATGTGTTCCTCTTTTACATACCAAATATTCGAAGCTCGAGGAAAGATCGTGGTAAAAAAATTTACAGATACCCTTTTCAAAATTTACATGTTTCCTGAGTTCAGCGACGATTTTTCGAAACATTTTAATTTTAGTTTTTGTCGCATGAATGAAATGACGACTTTATTTTACAAATATGTACTTACATCGTCTTCTAGAAAGGCCAGTAATATGAAGGCAGTTATTCCATTTTCATTGTTATGATTTGGGTTTAACAAGTAACCGGTAAGTGAAAATTCCCCATTCGATTTTTGCTGACTGGCCAAGTATTCCAAGTCACTTTCAATTATATGCGCATCAATGTCTATAAATTCTGAAGCCTTAATAAAATAGCGCACCACATAAGCTGTAAGCCAGGTACTTGGCTCTTCATCGGTTCCTATTCCAAAAACACTATAACCACCATTTCCATGGCGAAAGGATAATTGTTGCTGGTAGCCAACTTCAATCGAAGATTTTAAACTTTCAACCAAAGTTTTCTCTTGCAATATTTTTCCGTTGACCTTCAGATACTGCAGTATTAGAACACTGGGTGCAAAATTTATTATATTCTGTTCCCCACTGCCAGTTGGTAATTGCGTAAGATCTTCAAAATTTTCCACTGTTGGCACTAAGTAGTGGCCACCTACGGAGAAGGTTATATACTCCGAATCGGGAACACTTTCCGTTGGCTGTGATAGTGAAAAGGTGGAAGATATTTTCTCTCCAGCAGGAATACTTAAATACGAAGCTTGATTTTGTTGCTTGGGCACACCTTCTGGTTCCACTTTAAGCTTCTGCAAAATGGCATCTGAATACAGGGAACTATTGGCTGCGATTTTAAGTGTTATTTCACCTGTCTTAATTGGGAATATAAGGAAATTAACCGTTTTTCCTTTATTTACTGCTATGCCTATCTTTTTTATCTGTTGTTCTGCATCACTTGATTTTTCCGCATCTCGTCTAGTGGATTCCATGAAGTAGAACTCCTTGTCGTTATTGTATAAAATAATTTCGGTATCTAATGTTTGATTGGAATAATTGAATATTGTTACTGGTACAGTCAAAATTTCACCACGTTTTATGGAATAAGGTAGATTGAGGGAGATGAAAAAATCCCGAATGGTAGTGATGTCTGTGGGCTTGTTGACTATTCCAAATCCTGTTACAGCGTTATTAGAAAACGCCGTTATACGCCAAGTGGTTATGGTATCCGGAATTTGAAGAGTTAATTTCGTCTGCGTTTCGTTGCTGTAATAAGAAAAAACGTGATCATAAATAATTTATAAATGAAATATGGCCAAAAACGATTTTGATAGAGTATGCATTGCTTAAATCACAGAAGTTAAGCAAAAACTCTGCCTTGCCATTTTAAGAAAAATAATTCTAATTCTATGCCTGACTTACAAATGTTTCTGTTTCTTCACGCAGTTGAAGATATAACACGTGCTTTGTTTTTAAGGGTGGGAGGAGGTGGCGATGGCTGATGTAGTTAACACGTTGACTACTAAACGAAAAAGTTCTGCATTCCACCTGAATTTCAGACTAAATCAAAAAAAAAAACACCTTGCTTTTTTTCTTACGTGTATTTGTGCGCCTTTATGTCAGTTGTTGTCGGAAGGGTTCAGTGGCGAAGGCTTAGTCTCTGGTCAATGAACAGTACCGGCTTCAACTCATACCAATCCACAGGCACATCAGAGCAACCTCTTGTGTCGGTATTGTGTACCACTAGCGACCAAAATAATTACTAAAAATGGCACGTTCTCTGTTTATAGAAGTGTTGAATCTTCGGTTTAGTGGCCATTTTTATTATTATTTATATTTTATATTATATGCCGATGCTACACAATGCCGACGAAGGAGGGCGTTCTGATGTGATTGTGGATTGCGATCAGCTGACGCGGTATTGTTTAGTGACCAGTGAATATACCTTCGTCGTTGAAACCTTCCGACAACAACTGACACACTAAAGTTAATTATATTAGCAAAATGACGTTCGAATTAAGGCAAATGTTCTGTGATTATGACGTAATTAGCCAAAATACATCATAATCAATCAAAAAGTTGATTTTAAATATTTTGTTTGTATGGGAAGTACCAAGCCTATTTGTTCTATTCCGACCACTTCTTATGGACTTGACTGATGATTTTTATTGACCATTAAGTTGCTCAGACCAAATACAGAAACTTTTACTTTAATCGTTCACAAGATATAATGAAATCAGTAATTGGTTTGTATGGGAGTTACTACGCCCACAATTTAAATAGAAATTCATATCGAGCCTTTGGTGCAATACCGTAGTAATTCAAAAAATCGTGAACTGAGAAAAATGCATTTGAAGTTTTGAGCCATCTTTTTGATAGTATTTTCCTTTACTAAAGTTATTTTTTTACAAGTTTTTACATAAAGAGGCATGTTTTGTAATGTTTTCTGTTTGTAAATTTCTTGTCATAAAGGAAATATTTCATTATTGCAAATAAATATTGTTGGAAATAGCTGGCGGCAATAAAGACATTTGTAGCTGTAGAATCTGAACAGTTAAAGATAGAACCATTATCTTTTTTCGTTTGGATATATATTTGTCCAAAGATCATTTCTGCATACCCAGTTCAAAAATTCAAATTTTGAGTTACTACGGGATTGCACCATAGTCTCGATGTGAGTTTTATCGAAATAAACATCAATAATTTCATATAATATAAACGTCAAATAGTTTTCGAGTTTAGTAACGTAGACCAACTTTTGTAGTCCGAAATGTTTATATCTATATATTTAGTTAAACAAACGTAGTAAATTTCATTGAAATCGGGTAAGCAATTTTAAATATAACATAAGATAACTGCAGCGCCACCTAGCGGCTCCAAATGGTATTCAATGTAAGCATGGACTAAATTTACCAAAATCGATCCAGCCGTTTCGAAGTTATGGAAGTTTTTGTACTAAAATTTCAAGTAAAAAGCGAAATGGTCGTGTTTCTTCGGCTGTAGCTCGGAAAATATTGAAGTGATTCGGCTAAATTTGAATAGCAGCCGATTCAGGTCTACCTGACCGTTTGACAATTGATTTCAACGGAAACACGGACAGACGGCCATGGCACAATAAACTTCTCTATTCATCACATTTCTGAAAGTATATTAATTTCTTTTAAGATACGAGTATGAATATTAAAGAAATTACATATGGAATAATTAATTTCTATATACCCGTTATACTGATACACTTTGAAGGGTCTTGCTTACATTAAATAGTTGTCAAATATCCACGTTTCCGGAAATTTCTGACGAAAACGATAAATTGTTGGCATTGCCGCTTTCGCAGTTGGAGGAGCTGCCATTGGAAAAAAATTTGTTCAGTTGCTTCTTAATTTATTAAAAAAAAATATTTACTTACTGGGTAAAACTTTAAATGGATAATGGGCGTTGGTTAATGTAACCAAACCAGATATTATGCCGGGGTATTCAGCTGATCCAATCGGAGAATATGATTTTTCTTCATCCAAATCAGATAGTATTGCAGATTTCTTTAAATCATATGATTTATCTAGCAAATATACTCCCAAATCCACAGCTAAAATGCCTACAAACGATTTTGGTTGTGCATTCAACGTAATTGTGACTTCTTCACCCGGTTTCACTTGCTTCGGTGCTGAAAGCGCCACCTGAAATTGACAATAAATTATTTTGTTTTTGTATTGAATGGAAGAAAAGAATTTGGATTCATATACATAGAAATTACTTACCTGATTCTCGAATTCATAAGGAAATCTTAAATTCATTTCTTCATAACGTAAGTTGCCCTTGTGAACGTAATAGACGTAGATGAAGGACTGGGGTATCATTTCAATTGAAGGCGTTATATTGATGGTATAGGATTTTTGGTTGGGCATTAATTTAATGTACTCATGTTGTATGAGACTGGCATGGCCCATGACTACGTACATCAGGTACGGGATATTGACAATAGAACTGACTTCAATTAGAACAGGCTTTCCAAGTTCAAGTCTAGATAGTAAAGGATTTGAAATATTATGTGTATTATAAATTGCAATAACGAAATTAATACTCACTTTTTATCTACCAACCTCAGACGACAGTAGTACTCTCGATTGTTTAGCTTCAAATTCTTATTTGTGTGAATAATTGGAAACACTTTCGTGGAATCTTTGAATTGGAATTTATAGTCTGCGTTTTCTTGAAAATCGAATTCAAATGTTGCTGAGCCAGCTGCATCTAAGAATGCTTCATACTTGTTCTCCCCATGTTCCATAGTAACTGGTGTTTTGTAATCTAGAACGGGCGCTCCCGTCCAGTGCTTTACATACACTTTTATAGTATAGGGTTTGTTATTTTCAAATTCTATGTCGTCTTCAAGTACTACTAACAGAAAGCGCTGTTTTCTCAAATTTATATATCCATTTTCCCTTTCAGTTATACCCGTGGCCTTTTCGGTCAAACTTGATTTAATAGTTACACCAAAGTTTTTTCCAATATCCTTTATTGTGTTCAGATTAAAATCGACAAAGCCATAATTTTGTATATCAACATGTTTGATTTCGAAAAGGGTGCTCCCGTCATCACTCCACAACTCAATTGTGGCGTTGCCTTCGACATATTTCTCAAATGTGTACTTGCCATAGATGGCAACTTTTAGGATGCCATCTTTCAGTACAAAATCCAAAGGAACTTTTAAATAAACGCTGAATTTCGGCAAAATGTAATTAAATAACTTTATAGTTTTTATTTGATAATAACCATATGTGCCATCTATTGTAACTTTAATTTGCCAAGTACCTAAAACGGGATATTTGGACAGTTGGAATTTACCATCATAAATGCCATGGGTGAGCGAAATGTTTTTAAAATGCTTAACCCGATTATAATTGTTGTCCTAAAAGAATTTTACAAAAATAAAATATGCTGATATTAGCTGATCATTAAATTCTAAAAAAAATTTTCTTTTGTAAAGCGGGAAACAGGTTTCTAAAAATTATCGAGGATTAACCGAAGTATTTTCTTGTATTGTATTTTCTACTATACATTATTGGTCTTGTTAAGACAATACATATCGAGCCTCTGGAGCAATACCGCAGTAATTCAAAATATGAATTTTTTGAGCTGGGTATGCAGAAATGATCTTTGGGGAAATATATATCTAAAGGAAAAAAGATTATGGTTCCATCTCTAACTGTTCTGATTCTACAGCTACAAATGTCTTTATTGCCTCCAGCTATTTCCAACAATATTTATTTGCAATAATGAAATATTTCCTTTATGACAAGAAATTTACAAACAGAAAACATTACAAAACATGCCTTTTTACTTAAAAACTTGTAAAAAAATAACTTTAGTAAACGAAAATACTATCAAAAAAATGCTTCAAAACTTCAAATGCATTTTTCTCAGTTTACGATTTTTTGAATTACGACGGTATTGCACCAAAGGCTCGTTATGTGGTTACTGTAAATCACATTCATAAGGTAAAAAAATAAATACTGCTTCCGATTATTTTAATTGTATTTTGCTGGGTTATTATTTTTTTTTTCATCTTGGACCAGCACTCAGTAGATGACCCCTACACATGCCATGCATTGTGCTGGAACTATAGAAAAGGGATAGTAGGGGAAATGATAGGAAGTGAAGCTTCACTATCTTACAACAGCGCTTTTTTTCCACGTTATTTGTTTTTATAGCAGTGTTGCAGCGATCTCAAGGAAGCGTATTAAATTTTTAAGCTTCGTTTTTAGTAATTATTTTACTTCGCCGACAAAGGAGGGCGTTCTGATGTGCCTGTGGATTGGTTACAGCTGAAGCCGTCACTGTTCAGTGACCAGTGACTTTGACTTCGCCACTGTAACCTTCCGACAACAACAGACACAAAGCCACACAAATGGACATCAGAAAAATATCAGGAAAAGTTTTCGTTTTGTAGTCAACGTGAAGACTACTTCGACCATCGCTACCCTCCCGGTTACTCTATTCAGCAGCTAAGTTTACTAAATTCGGCTTAAAATAGATAAGCAGAGAATGTAGAACAATTTAATTTAAGAAACGAATGCGAATAAATTATAACTTGAAATTCTAATATTGTAGTGGGATTTCAACGGGTTAATTATATATTTTCTTCACTCTTTTATATTATTCAATCGAAAATAGCGTAGTGCATCATTCTATGAAATGTGTCTAATGCGCGCTTAAAGAGGAAGCAAAAAAAATGTAATTGTTAAAATTTCGTTTAAAATTGACTTACCAATATCTCCACACGTATTGGATCTGCAATATTTAAGGGCCTTGAATGTTCATCTAGTAAAACAAAACGAAATCTGACGGTGTCTTGAGGTTTATAAACAGCCTTATCGGTTTGTATATAAATTTTTGGGCCCTCTTTTAAGAACGTATATAAATTGCTTTCGTTTTTAAAGCTCAAACCGCTTAAGCCTTCAGCTTTTAAGAAAATATCTCCAATGGGTAATTTTTTGGGGAAAAATTCTATCACTTGAGATTCAAATGACTTTAAATTAACATCTTTGAAATCTTTTAGACCAGGTCCCTCAATGCCTACACGTACAGAGCAGGGCGAACTCGCTTCATGTAGTGTTACGAGAACTGAATATTTACGATTCGACTTAATCACACCAGGAGCATTTATAGAATAGTAGCTGTGAAAGAAATAAGAGAGTGAGTGATTCGTTATTTTGTGAGTGTTAGCAGTCAAAAAAGTTAAAACCTTGATTTACTTTACCTTTCAGAATTAATAGCAATTGGCAAAAGCAGCAACAACAAGCATTTATTAAGCCAACAGCAAATCATATTAAAAAGAAAATAATTATAGCGTATTTGCAACTGCTTTCTTTACTTGATCATTACAAACTGAGTTTGCAAATGAAATTAGTGTCATTAAAGTTGGTGTCGCAATTCCATGCTAGCACGTCAACCAAAAACTTGTTTCATAAACATCTTTAGTTCTCTTCTCTGATATAATTCTGACAACTGAGATTCTATTTTAATAATTTTGAAGCAGTTCCTTCTTATCGTTAGTGCTCTGCAGATAAAGCGAGGTCTCATTGAACATCATTTTTTTAATGATTTGAATTGTCAGTAAAAACGAATTTATTTTAAATATCTTTAACCGGTTTAATACATATTGTTAGCGGTTATGTTTTTCATTGATATTTACAGAAAAAGCGGAGAATCTATTTAATTATAATTTCTGACTTGTTTAAAAAATTAAAATTTCATACACAATTTTCACTTTGTAATTCTGTGCCAATATGAAAAGTAGCTCAAGTCTGCCTTGAGCGATTTTATAAATGTCAAAAGTTAAATACATAAGTATATTTTTATAAGTTTGTTGGAACCACATATCGTTCAGGTCCTCATATCCTCAATTTTTGGCCACAAGAAGTCCATTGTCATTTCGCCATTCACGATAACTGCTTGGCCGTCCTCATTTTCGAAGAAGTACGTTCCGATGACGCCGCCAGCTTATACACCGCACCACGCGAGCATGCACAGGTGTTTGCACATTTCCTACAGAGCCGATTTGCTGAAGTTTGGGCACAATTCTTCCAATCGTTTTTTTTTTTTTTTTTTATCTTGGACCAGTGCTCAGGGGCTATCCCCTACATATGCAATGCATTGCACTGGAACTAGAGAGAAGGATAGGGCAGAAACAGACAGGTGGTGAAAGTGGTAGAAAGATAGTGCTTAATTCTTGCACAACTCTGCAGTTGCGTGTTAATTATAAAGCAAAGTTGCGGCGTCTCTGATGTTTCGTTTGACGCATTATTTTTAAGCTAATGGAGCCATTTTATTTATTATTTTACTTCGTCGACGTTTTATTGCTCAAATACCGACGAAGGAGGGTGCTGTAGCACAGAAAACTCAGAAAAAACTTTTTTTCTGTTTTGACCCGGCTGGGAATCGAACCTGGGTCTTCTGGTTGCAGAGCCAACACGCTGACTACTCGCCATCAGCACCCTCACATTGGCACATTTGTTCGAATATGCTGATCACGAACTGCGCGAAATTGAATTGAATTTGGACGCTCGTTTTCGTGAAAGTCTTCAACAATCTTAATGCGCTGCTCAATTGTGTACCTCTACATGGCTAAATTTGTCAAACACTGAAACAAACAAATTCCTAATTAAGTTGGACAAAGAAATTGACGTTAAAGTGTGTCTCACAATTAACATCGTGCATTATTGTTCGATCACCCTTTATAAGATACTTATGTATATAATTCTACAATTTAAGAATTTATTCGATAGCTGTGACAGTAATAATGTTGCAAAAAGCAAAATTATTTTCATTTGAATACTTAATTTATTGAATTTGTATTATATCTGTGTATTATATCTTTAGTCTGTAAGGATTTAAGGTTCATAGACCTAATAAATAAATAAATGCATAACACATATATTAATATTAACATAACTTAAGTGTTTAAATCGACTAAAACTACTCTTCCATTTCGATGCAGAAATAATTAAAAATAAATAATAAAGACTTACAAGCATGAGCAAGTGTAGAGCGGAGGTTAAATGTGCAATTTCAGTTTCATAAATGTCTGATTAATATTACACGATTGTGCATTGTGCTGGAACTAGAGGAAAGGGATAGTAGGAGAAATGATAGGAGATGACGCGTCACTATCTTACAAGACTGCTTTTTGCACACTATTTCTTTTTATAGCAGTATTGTAGCCGTCTTTGATGTCAATGAGACTTATTAAATTTTGGAGCTTTGTTCTTAGTAACCATTTTTAGTAATTATTATACACAATACTAACGAAGGAGGGCGTTCTGATGTGCTTGTCGATTGGATACAGTTTAAGCCGTAACTGTTCAGTGACCAGTGACTATGCCTTCGCCACTGAAATCTTCCGACAACTACTGACACAAAAGTACATAAATGTACATCAGAAAAAAATCGAGATGTTTTTGTGAGTCTGAAACTGGGGTTGAACCCAAGAAATTTTTCATTTTGTAGTCAACGTGCAAACCACTTCGACCATCGCCACCCTCTATACTGGAGATCAGTTATTAAAAAAATTTTATTTATAAAATGTTTTGCATAATAAACTTTTTTTTTTTTATGGAGCAACTGGAATCTGTTGACTTTATCATTTTTTACATATGGGCACCAGTAGGAGACGCTAAGGAGATTACAGTCTTTTTCGTTATAGATATTTTGTAGAACGTTGCTTAGCAGAATTTCTAATAGTAAAATTACTTTTGATTTTAGAATAAAGGAAAATAACAATTAATATCCAACACCAGTTGAGTAGATAAATTGTGATAAATAAAACATGAACTTAAACACAACTAAAATGTCATTCATTCCATTGAATTTATTGTTGAAAATTATTTTTATTCTACTGATTTTTATTTAATTTAATTCGCACTTTCTATCAACGAATACATACATTCTTATATAAATTATCCAACAAAATTGCCAACCACTTTAAAAATTACCCATTCCATAAAATTATATAAAGGGTGGTCCAACCAAAACGCACGATGTTAATTGTAAATAAAACAACAATTTTTCAGAGCGTTATCTTAATATATTTTATTACGATAGAAGGATCACAATTATGTGTGAAACAAAATATCCAACAAATGCTCGCCACGGCTTCGGTGGCATACTTCTATCCGATGCTCGATATTTTCAAAGACTCTGAGACATAAGTCAGGTTCAATGCCGAATTATCTCATCCTTTAGCTCTTCAATTGTTCTCGGCTTAAATTTTTTCTTTTAAATAAGGAAAGAAGCCCAACCGTGTCAAATCACATGATCGTGACGGCCAATTAACATCGCCATGAATTGAGATAAAACGGCCATTGAATTTCTCGCGCAAAAGAGCAATTTTTCCGTTGCCTGTGTGCCAAGTGGCGCCTGCCTGTTGGAAGCACATATAATCCAGGTCCATATCCTCAATTTCTGGTCACAAGAAGCCCGCTATCATCTCGCTATAGCGAATACCATTCTGATAACTGCTTGGCCGGCCTCATTTTCGAAGAAGTATGGCCCGATGACTCCGCCAGCCCTTAAACCGCACCACAACGAACTGAGCAAGCACAGGTGTTTTCACATTTCCATAAACTCGGTTTGCTGAAATTTGCGCACAATTCCGAAAAGCATTTTTATTTGAACGCTCGTTGACGTACAGAAAAGGTTTCAACAATCTTAACGCCGTACTCAATTGTGCACGCCTCCATAATTTAATTTGTCAAACACTGAAAAAAAATTGTCAAATTTCGTTTGAAAAAAGAACATTGTGCATAATGGTTGGACCCGTTATTAAGGCGATAAAAATCAATAGTGTCTACGCTTATGGGCATGGTTGTGCTTATGAGTATTTGTATTTTATAATAATATTTGTTTTTGTTGGTACGACCACAGGGGAGATGTGTAAACATCTAGTAATGAAATATTTTTTTGTTTTCCTTATTTTGCTTTGTGTTAGTAAATTTCTTATTAAAAGTGCAAAAAATCCTTTTAAAAGTTATTAAAATTAAATGTTTTTGTATTCAGTTTATTTATTTGTTTTTATTTGCCTACGATAACATAATGTACGACAATTAGTGAAAATTAGTAGCTACTACTACTATGTAGCTGTTAAGTTTCTCTGTACTTATTGTTGTCCGTATGATTACACTAATGCACTCATACACAGCTCACACCGCGTTATCGTAATTACAATCTTACTCTAAATTTGTGATTGTATTGTATAGATGCGTATAGCGTATAGATGTTTACACATCAAAAAGATTTAGGTATTAATTATTCTTTAGGGCAATAAAGTCTAGATATCGTTTGCATATAAATAATTAGAGCAATGTTGTGTTAATGGCCTATAAAAATTTGTGACTCGGTCAGCGCAACTACCGCGGTTGTTGCAACAGCCTTGCTTTTTGTTAGTTGCACTAACCGAGGTCGTACTGTAATTTAAAAAACTTTTTTATAAAAAAGACCTACATTAGTAAGTAATATTATTACATACGGTAAAAATAGAAGGTCAAATAAAAAGAAGAATTAATTTTAAGTTTTAATTTAATTAAAGGCCTTTTCTCCGTTTACTAACTCAACATTTTAGAAATCTATTTATACTGGTAAACGCTCTGGAATTTGAACTTTTATTCCTTCTTGGTGTAACCAGCTGCTGATTATGTAAGCAAAATATAAAAGATATATTTTCAATTAAATAGAATAAAAATCAATATTCGATCGAGATAAATTATAATAATCGTAAACAATTATGGCAGCAGGTTTTGATTTAAAAACATCACTTATTTTATCAGCTGCAAAATTCACACAATTCTCAACATTATTTAACACACTATCAAAATAAAAAATTATTGTTGAATCAGAATTTTTTGTTTCTATTCTCTGTATCAGTTCATTATCTTCAATATCAAAATTATTTGCAACATCTGAACGATAACCCGATGGCAGATTTACTTCCATGATAACCATATTAGTAGTGGCATTGTCCTTTTCACCTTGTGCGTGATAAGCGAAGCAAATATTTAAATCCAATTCAATTTCATTCAACACTTTTACTTTAGGATTTATTAAAAAGTGGCGAAAGGTTTGGTCTTCCTTTATATTATATTGATAGGAAAGTTGTATATATGAAGAACCGGTACCTGTAACCTCGAATCTGATGTGCCGTGTTGTTTTGGGTAACTTTAACATTAAAATAAAATTATAAAAATTATAAAATAAATGGCATTTATAAAAAAATAGAACAAAAAATAAATTTTCATATATCATTCATAAAGTTCAATTAGAAGTGCTGTACCCTAACGGCATAACCGCAATCGATAGATATGACTGCAATTCTCAATTTGAATTGCTTTAACTGTTGAAGGTAGTGCAAAAGTCTATAAAAATAGTAATATAAGGAATAAGGATGAAATTGAGTAATTAGAATGGACTTGTTTAGACGTGTCCTGTCAGTTTTCGTCATAGTTATTAAAAAAAAAAATTCATTCAGCTATATTCTAAAAATCACATTTTGTCAAAGTGTTCTGAAGCTACAAGAAAAGTGTGTGTGTATATAAGTTTGTGATTTCAAAACGATCAGCTAAATCGTTAACGTTTTGAAATCATTTGGTTAATATTGCGATTATTATATGGTTAATGTTAGAACAAATTAGTTAAATAACTTACTCACTGTATTCTTTATAAGTTTTCTTAAGCAATTAGTTGTTTAATTAAGAACCATTTTCAAAGTAAAAATAATCTAGAGTCACATTGTATGCTGCTATGAAAGTCATTTACTTTTTACACTGTTTAAAAGTTAAGTCAGCTATTTTCTAGTGTTTTCGTCAACTTAAAATCACATCGAACCATACAAAAACCGCGTGATTTACAGAACAGTAGACCATCACACGTCTGATTTTAAAAAGGAAATAAACAAAATGTAAAAACATCAAATCAGGCAACAGTTGTTATAGTAATGTCTGAAAACTTATTATCCATTAATTGTTACGCTCATGGCTACGACGCTATGGCATGTCATTTATAATCTAATGCAAAGTTCCCTTCAAAGTGTTCGTTACGGTTATGTTAATGGTACGGCAAATTAAACTTTTAAAGAAATTTTTTATGATTTCGAAATTTACGGTCAGATTGAGCAAATATTTAAAGAACTGCTAAATACCGCAATTCACTATCATTCACAATCATTGATGGACTTGCAAGAAATTATGAAATTACGATCACGTTACGCTAATTGCCGTTAGAAATAATATAATCTTGTGTTAGCAACTTTCTCTGACATTAATCAACAGAAAATGCGTATAAATTTTAAAATTTATAATTTAATTTATAAAATGGCAGAATCTGATATTGCAATTTCCAATCTTATGCAATATTTTTCTGCTGATTCTATTGTGGCGATTTTGATGTCGAAGATGCACCACATTCTGAACCCCAAATTTTAGAAAATGTTAACAAAATAATGCAAGTGAGCTGGAAGTAAATCCGATGAATGAACGACTGTTAAATCTCAACTAAATCATCGTATTTCTCTAGCTTCCCTTTAACAGTGATGAGTCCCTTGCAAAAACGTGAAGCGAAAAGAGTCACTGAATGACAGTCAATTTTTTTTTTCTTATAACTTTTCCCCTGTAAAACTCTTAATTTGAACCGCTACTGCCCATAATTAGACCATCTGAATTACACAAACGCCCACAAGCAGCAAGATTTTTTTTTAATTTAAGGACATCTATTGTGAATAATTTGGTTCGCAAGCAACTCCTAAACTATAGATTTTACTTTATTGCGTTTTATATATATTTGCCCAATCCGCAGTTTATAAACGGAAAATATTTTCTATGGGAAATAAGAAACAATTTACCTCATGTTGCTGCAAAACAAGCATATTATCCGCTACTATTTCAAACTTATCATAGTGAACATCGATACCTTCCCGATCTTGTGCGTGATAGTTTACAATCAAATTTGTCATATTAACGCTTCTATGCTTCTCGGTAAATTTAAGCAAAGCTTGCAAACCCACCACAGTATCCTGCGTTGATTTGAAACCCCCCCGAGCATTTCGTTCCTGTATTAACCATTTTAATATCGACGTAAAATCGCCGCTTGTTTCTAACAACGCCATTAGGGAATAAGATGTAATTTCTACATCATTTGCTGTATTTTTGTAATTACCAGACCACCATTTCAATCCATTAGCAGTCGTTCTGCTGCGTTGCTCTAATTTTTCCATTAATTTATTGGCATTGGTGTCTTTAGCCAATTTGAGAGCGTAAGCCACGATTGCGATAGCGTAGGTGTCTTTAATGTTTTCCAGATTTGAATTCAGATAGTGTAACCCTTTTACTATTGTCAGTTGATATTTTGCAGAATATTTCTGTTAAAACAATAAGATTATAATTATTAATTTAGAAAATCAGAGGAATTTTTACTCAAGTAATTAAAAAAATAAACAAAATCTTTTAAATTTTAATCAGGCAGAGCAGTAATAAATAAATACCCGCATTTCAGTTTACAGTTATTTCTGGATTTGTTTACGGAAGTCCGATATCTCACATGACTTCATGTAAATACTTCGCAGTTGCATGAAATAGTTAGCGCTGAACTTCAAATCAAAAAACAAAAAACTAAAAGAAATAGCCGTCACTATTTTAGTATAGAAAACGACGTCAGCGAAGTGATGTTATGTTATCAAATGTGAATTCTAAATGTAATTCAAACATATAATTACTGGACTTTATGTATTTATTTCAATACAAATGTAGAAATATTTTACTATACAGTCGGGCCTCGATTATCCATGATCCGGTTAATCGGGGTTACGCGATGGCCAAAGATCAGTCTATTGTTTTTTGTTTGCAATGTTTTCAAATTGTTTGCTTCGATTAACCGTGATTACCTCTATTATCCGTGATGGCAGAATTTTTTTTATTAACGTACATACATACAAATTCATACATACAATATAATAAACATGAAAACGGGGAATTCCCTTGCATACGGTGAGTCAGAAGCATTTACAAGTGATTAGTTTAATTTTGAAATTTGAGAAGTGCGGGTGGTTAGATCAAAATATATTTAGTATGGCATCTTTACCAGTGGTAAAAAGACAAAAACACGTTTTAAATAATTGAAGATAAAGTTAAAAAAACGAGCATTCTAAAAATAATAATGTGAGTGTTAAAATGCTAGCTCAAGAATACGAAGTTGGGGTACAGACCGTTTATGACAATATAAAAAACAAAGACAAGTTTTTAAAGTTTTGTGCAGAGAGTGATTCGGTGGTTGGATTTCGTAACCGAAAAACGTTAAAGACGGCTGAAGAGCCAGAAGTAGATTTGGCACTTTACGAATGGTTCAGATAAGAGCTTTTTAAAGGCACTCCAATTACAGGACTGATGATACGAGAAAAGGCTAAAATATACCACTTCAAACTAAACATTCATTCTGAATGTGAAAATTGTATAATCAAAATTGTTATTCGATTAACAGTGAAAATCGATTATACGTAATGCTTCTGATCCCGACCATCACGGATAATAGAGGCTCGACTGTATATAAATACCTTAAATGAAATTGCTATATACACAAAGGTAAATAGAGATATCAAAAAGGCACCTTTAAAAACAATTTGAACATATCACACGCTTACCGCGACAAAGTGGAAAACGATTTTTTTTTTCAAAACACTTTTTAATAAAAAAAAAACCGATGGAAAATTCTACTGAATAGATTGCGCTTACTATTTCTGCGCGATAAGTGCTCGATATAATTGGATTTGTATGTTTTAAGTGCCTTATTACAGTGAAATATAATAAAAAACGTTGGGAATTTTGCAGGGAAAGTGAGGAAAATTAGGAATTCTTTGGCGCTGTTGGTATTTTAAATAAAATTGGTTAACATCACTGGTATGAACGCGTATGCATGTACTGATGAAGATAAAGAGGAACCATATGAACAGTGTGACCAGATTCTAAAATAACATAGCTAAATCACGTTTGAATACGTGTTGAAAATTTTATTTGGAGCTAGAAAATGGAGGTAAATTTTTAATACTTCTTTCATGAAGTAAAATACACGTTTTAAAATGGTAAAACGTAACAGTATGATTGTGATTTTATTCAACATGGACTTTTGTTGCATGGTATGGTCTGAATAAAATATATTCCAACACTCAAGTCACATTTGCATAAATGAAGTTTCAAGCTGATTTGATTCAATGGTGAGTTTTGTAGCGTGATTAAATGTGAACAAAAAGTTTTATGCATAATGCAATCAAAAAAAAAATATAATATTTGTTATTCTCTGATATGTATGTGTATACGAAGAGAGCTGAACAGTGTAAGATATACATATGGTGTTTTTTTGAGTTTAGGCAATTAAATTATCTATTTAGCAAACCAATAAATACCTGATCTTCCAGGAATGCCAACAATACAAATGCTGTAAGTCCATATTCATTTTGATATGTAGGACTAAATAAATAACCCGTAACTGGAAATTCTCCGCTCAATTTTTGCTGCCTTGCCAAATACTTCAAATCATTAGCAATTATGTTTGCTTCTACTGGTGAATATTTAACGGATTTGATCAGAAAACGGACAACATAAGCTGTTAACCAAACACTGGGTTCAGTATCTGATGTTTCACCAAAAACACTGTAACCGCCATTTTTGTGCCGAAATGATAATTGCTGCTGATATCCAATCTCGATGTAGTTGCGCAATTTTTGTACCAACTTATTTTCTTTCGATATCTTTCCGTTGATCTTGAGATATTGCAATAATAATATATTGGCAGCAAAACCAATCATATTTTGTTCACCACAACCATACGGAAGTTTAACTAAATCTTGCAAATTCTCTAAGGCGGGTACCATATAATCACCACCCACCGATAATGTGATGTATTCTGAATTGGGTATAATTTCGTCGGGAAATATCAGAAAAAAGGACGACGAAAATGTTTCACTGGGAACTTGAGTTATGTAAGTGGCTTTATTGTGACGTCTTGCAATACCTTCTGGTTCCACTTTGAGTTTTTGTTGTATGGCATCAGAATATACGGAACTTGTGGCAGATATTTTTAGACTTATTTCCCCCAATTGTAGAGGGACTATGTAAAATGACACAGTTTTACCTGCATCGGAGGGTATATTTAAATTTATACTCTGCTCTGTACCATTTACAGTATCTTCATCTGTCTCCTGTAGATCTGAATTCGTGAAATGAAATTCTCGGTTTTCATTAAACATAACGATTCGGCTATTCAGATTTTCACTGTGATAATTGAAGACTACTACAGGTATGGCAATAATTTCACCACGCTTAACCGAATACGGGAGATTCAATGTTATAAAGAAGGGTTTGATGGTAGTGATTTCGGTGGGTTTGTTAACAACACCAAAGCCTTTGAGATCGTTGTTCGAAAATGCTGTTATACGCCAGGTAGTTATGGTATCTGGAATTTGTAATGTCATTTGAGCACTGGTGCCATTACTGAAATGAAGAAATTTATAAAAGAAAATGAGGATTTCTACGTATACATTTTGCACGACTTTTCATTACATTTCAAGATTTTTAAATATCCATGTTTCGGGAAATTGACTACGAAAAAAGGGCGCGATATCAGCTTGCGATCTTTTTCCAGAGAAGGCTGAAAATACAAATATTGATAATTATAATTCTATTTATGTACAGTGAGACCTCCATTATCTTAATACTTGGTACCGGGAGCAATTTTGAATAGTTTTTGTTTCTAATTATTAATAAATGAATATTGTTGAATATTTACTTAAGCAGTTTATGAACATATTTAAGTAACACAACGTGAAATATAATTTTGATAAAAAGCATCGAACACTTTGAAATCTGAGAATGCCATTGAAACATTAAACAACTTGTCAAAATTCTTAATAAAGTACAGTCGGCTCTTGATAATTTCAAAATCGTTAAGTTTAATCACGCGATAATTTGAATAGTTTTCCAAATTCTTTTAAAAACATTAAATATATTTGAACAAAAAAAAACACTGAATTCTATCCTCTCATCTCTACGCTCTATAATACGAATTATTTCATTATGCTATGTTGTATGAAAAACTTAAATTAAAATAAGATAATCATTTATCATCCTTCGTTTTATACATACATACATATGTATGTAGAAATTTCACCTTGCTCGCCGATGGTCTACAATTTGAAGTTTGGGTTTTCTACACTCTATAATTTGAACTGAAAATGTGATCGCTTATGTATGAGCTTTGCTTTCAATCAAAATCGCGTTAATATAAAGTCTCGATTATTTGAACTTATTCTCTGGTCTCTTGAATTTCAAATTACCGAAAGCCGACTGTATATGCTTACGAATCATCAATAATCATGAGAAAAAAATTTAAAAAGTGTTAAAAATGTCATTCAAAATAAAAGAGTAAATTAAAAGAATTACCTACATGCATTCAATCATATTAAAATCTCAATAACACATTATCCCTTACAATATATCCTCAACACTCAACTCATAGAAATGAATTGTAAAAAAATTGTAAAAAAATATTCCCAAAATAAATTCAGTTAATATAAAATACTACATGTGCACGGTGTAAGATTTTAATATTCTTTTGTTTCATTTTTTAATTTTTCATTTGATTCAAAATACATTAGTTAAACTGGCCGAAGACAAGCCTAGTGTAGATGAGAAGAAAAATCTAAAAATGGAAATGTGTGTGTGTTATAAAAGTAAACTCATGGATTCTTATGTTTTTGTTTATAGATTTTTTGGTTTTTATGTTTGATATTCAATATTATTTCGATTGATTAGTAGAATTTTAAACATATATATCTTGGGTTTGTATTCAAAAATTAGGAAAATTCCACTGATGAGCTAAGTAAGCATTAGCGAAATAGTACTATATGGATATGCTTTCCTCCTCAGTTATTGAGTTGCTTTTGTAAAAAAATACTTTATGAGAATATCATAAAGTATGTAATAATAAATTTCACGTATAATTTTTAAGGGAAAAAAGCACAAATAGAATCATATATATAAATTATAATACTTTCAGAAAACATTTTAAAAGATTTTAAAATCATCGGTTGAATTCATTTTCGCCTACAGGTATTTTGAAATCAATAGGAATACTAAATCTTAAGTATCAGAAAACATGATAGAATGAAATTATACCACTTTCAAATAAATACAGGATGGGCCAAAAGTCCCGTCTTTGTGTTAAAATTGAATAACTTTTTTGCTTTGTACGAGCTAAATTATGAAAAATAATATCAGAGAGATGACCACCATTTTCATCGATGCACAATTGGGCTCTTAAACAGGCGTTTTGCATAACTGCACGCAAAGTTTCAGGCTCTCTTGCCCTGATCTCAGCTTCAATGTTGTGCTTTAGCTGCTCTATAGTTTGGGGCTTGTTAACATACACTCGTTCTTTGAGATAACCCCACTGAAAATAATCAGGGGCAGTTAAGTCTGGTGAACGTACTGGCTAACGCACAATTCCAAGAAGCGTGTTGCCAAAATTCGTCTTTGATGGTAGTCAACTGGTAAAAGTTGTTGGGCCAATTGGACCATGTATGGATGCATGTGTAAATGACGTGATAAAATTCGTCAAAGTGCTGTTCTAGAGATCACCAGTTGTCTAGAACGTCTTGGCGTTGAAGTTTCTGGATATTCTTCAACACTGTCCCGTAAACGACCAATGTTCACTCGGTTCTGTACAATTCCCGATCAATTTACGATTAATGGAGCAAAAGAGTTTATTTTACTTTCCCGTATGTGTGATGTTTCCAATTGAACGAATCACGAACAATCAAAGTCACACTGTATTTGCTTTCCACTAAGTAACTTACGTATTATGTATTCCGCCGTGTAATGGGCATTTGTCAATGTTATTAAACCGGAAAGAAGACCCGGATGTGCCATAGTTGTTAGCGGTGCATACGAACGATCACTGTCCAAAGTATTAAGTATGTCATATTTGTTTAGATCATAACTCATGTCTAATAGAGATACACTCGAGTCCACAGCCAAAATACTAACATATGAATTGGGTTCGGCGCGAATCTCAATTGTAACCTCTTTACCAGGTTCCGTTTCTTTGGGCGCCACAAGGGAAACCTGAAACAGATGGTTGTTTATAGATTTACGCTGAATTTTTTTTTTAATTTCGAGTGAAATTTCTTACTTGGTTTTCAAATTCTTCGGGAAATTTTAGTTCCAACTCCTCATATCTTAAGATACCATTGTGCACATAGTGAACATAGATGAAGGATGTGGGTATCATTTCTATAGATGGCGTTAGGCAAATAACGAAGGATTTTTGATTTGGTGCTGGCTTGACGAGTTCCATACGCAAAATGCTGCCATGACCTATAACTGTGTATACTAGATATGGTATATTTTGCATAGAACTTACTTCGATTTCAACGGTGCTGCCCAAACGTAAGCTGAGTAAAAGAAACACAATTTTTTATAGAAAGAATATTTCAAAATGTGAATTGTAGACAAAGGCGGTTTTTAACAATGTGAGAACAGTAATTTTTGAAATTGAAATAAACAAAAATTTTTCAATTACTCGTCTGAATTAACGTAAGTATATACGAGTACAATTTACTAAGTAAGTCAGTTGTTACCAGAAAATATGCGAATTTGCTTAATTGCTGCTCAATTTAAGTCTTATGGCTGAAATTTTGAGATCATAGGAGTCGTTCAGTGGATAAAGGGAATGAGTCCAAAAATTTGAAATGGAGAAACGACAGAACAGTTGACGTTGACTTTAAAACTAGTTGTTACAACAAAACTCAAAACTAAAATTGCAAAATTAATTATTAGGGCTTCTTTTACAATTTGTAAATATATAATGTTAGTATGTAACTGTATGTGTTCACAAAACCTCTTAATATGATACAAATACGTTTTTATTGATAAGAGTTTCAGTGGAAAAAGGGAATAAGTCCACCAAATTTTTTGTTGTTAAAATCGATAGCGTAAAAATGCAAATTAATTATGTTTTGACTTTGAGCTTTCGTTCGGAAATAATAAGAAAAAAATATCCTTCTAAATATTGGCTTACCTCGCGTAGTGTTTTAATTGAATTAGTATATTTTGGAAAGAGTAAATTTTTTATAATTTTGCAAAAAAAGGCTGCATATAATTTGTTTTTTAGTTCAGTGCATTCGCACAGTTTTATTTTTAATGAACTTAAAAAAATAACATAAAAAATTTATTCTTTTTAAAAGAAAAAATAACATAAAACATTTCTTCTTTTTAAATGAATCGTAAGTATTTATAACAAATTTAACAAAATATTATGTCTTCTTCAGAATAATCTTTCTGACTTGATACTGTTTTCAAGTTTTTATAGAAAGTATGGTACACGGGAGGGATATATTATAATAAATCAATCATATCCTTTTTCTTTTCTTTTGTTATAGCTCTAGTTTCAGGATACAATAGACTATGACTCACGCTATTCAATAACATTACTTTACCTTTCTTTCTTATGTTTATATTTTCAAATCCAAAATTTTCATCGAAATTATTTTTATATTGTATTACCCATGGTTTCGATCTCTCTAGTTTGATCCACCTCGTTTGGAGCCAGTTTACCGGTTTTCCCGCAGTATTGGTTTTGCGAATGCAAACGTTATTTTCCTAAGATTTTGTAGAGAAAAAATCGAAATGGGTCATTTTAACCACTCGAAACTGTTCCTTTCTTTTGCATGTTGCGATTATATTTATCCAATCATTTGGCGAATAAATGTGCTGAATTTTTTTTGCGTTAGACTCAATAATGGCGAAATCGGCGTCATTTGGTAAGTAGGTATGTCCGGTTACTAAAACCTTCATTTCAATCGACTTAGCTTTTATCTCAGTACTTTGAACTAATTTGAGTAAACTTAAGACAGTTTTGATATTTCTATTTTGTCCAATACATGAGTCAGACCACAAAACAATCCGATCGTATGTATCAGCAAACATTTTTATGTATTTGACCAACCAAGATGCGATTTCTTGCGAGCCTCTTGATCCCTCAGTTTCTGGCCAAACAAACATGTCTCTAGCATTGTTTTGAAACTCATGGAATCCTAATTTATATACGTACAAATTACATTTGTAATAAGCACTTGATGTGGTTAACTTGGGAAAAGCTAAGGCTTTTTGCAATTCGAAACAACTAAGTACAACAACAATTTAAAGAACATAAAAAATTGGCAGGTAGCGAAAGCTCGGAGAGAGGCAAGAAATAGAAACAAATAAGAGTGTTTAAAAGCAAAGTTATCAAGTGATTAATGCAATATAAATGCAAGCGTGGACTTATTCCCTTTTCCCACTGAAAATAAAAATTTTGTGATTCGTACAAAAAAATGTTTTGTCTTTAAAAGGGGTCTTCCCTTGAAATTTTAAAACAAAATTTTTACCATATATTGTTAGACATAAAAGAAGTGTATCCACGCTAAATCTCAAAAACGCCAAAAATGGACTCATTCCCTTTATCCACTGAACGACTTATATAATCTTTTCGATTTACCAAGTATATGAAATCGAGATAAGTGGTGGGTATCTACACCCTAGAGGTGTTTTGTTAGTCGATTCGACATACAACAAAGTTACTTTGCGTGATTTCTTATATCGCTCTTCTACCATTTTTGTCTAAATTCGTACCACACCATAGTGGCATTCAGTAACTTTTATCAATTAAAATTTAAAGACTGTGGAACTGTTTGCATTAACGATTGTTGGATTCAGTAACACACGCTTGTCATTTACTACAATATTGACAGAAAGTTGTTACAAAATGTGCAACAACCGTGTGAACGCACAATTTTTGTGTGGCAACATCGTGACAAAATGTATTGTCGGTGCATTGTATGCCAATTATATTGTCACACTTCGGACAATCGTGAGAACACACTTCATTTCCATTGACATACAATTTACAGTCATTTGTTATTGTCGCATGTGCTTCATTTAGTGCACCGTACAATAACACCATTGGCAGATAAATATTCCTGTTGACAATGCTGCCCATAAATATTTAGATACACTGTTAAAAGTTGGATCTGGCAACGTTTGCAATAAAATATTCTGACAACCGTGTGAACAGACAATTATCACAAGGAACATATTGTAACTGTTCTTGATGCACCTATTCTTAAAAATGCATCACAAGTTTAAGCATTTATAGGAATGGTTAATTACTTTTCTAAATTCATTGAGAATTTTGCGAGAAAAATGCATCCTTTATACGAATTATTACCAAAAAAAATAAAGAATTTCATTGGTCTAGCAAATGTCAAGCAGCACATGACGTTATAAAAAAATGACATGGCGTCAGAAAATGTTCTAGTTCATTTCAACCCGAAACTACCGGTGCGTCCAATAACGCAATAGCTGGCATTCTGTCGCACCAAATTGGTGGTGTTTTAAAGCCGATTGCTTTCATCGCGAGAGCACTTTCGAAAAGTTAACGCAATTACAGCGCCATTGAGAAAGAGACGCTTGCAATAATTTTTTCTGATACGAAACTGAAACAGCATTTACTGGGCACTCGTTTTATTCTAAAAGCAGACCATAAGCCTTTGTTGTACATTTTTGGTGAATGAAAGGGTTTGCCTATTATGGCAGCGTCCTTAATCCAAAGATGGGCACTGATTTTATTAGGCTCCAACTATACAATCAAATATGTGAAAAGTATTTTTAATGATGCTGATAGTTTGTCAAGAATGCCACAAATTAAACATAAAATTTGTGAAAAAGTTGAAGGTTGTAACTACTAAAGTACATTGATAGTAATAATTGTTTGCATTTGTACTATAAAGAAATTGCTAAGGAAATAAGGAATGATCCACTTTTTGCAACACCGTCTGATGCAATTCTTAAAGAAGTTGCTGCTAATTGGGAAGGTGATCAATTTTGAAGCTTTTCGAAATAGAAGGTGACTGTATACTTTGGTGGTATAGAGTTGTCTCAAAAATTGTTGTCTCTCAAAAATTTCGTAAAATTATAATACTCTGCTACTATGGAATTTTGAAAGATATAGTCGGCATATTTGTTAAAGCATGATTGACACTGCTGAATTACACGAGTAGGCAATTTTTGTTTAGCCAGCTTTAGTCTAGTCTAGCTAAAAAAAAGTCAATATTTGGAGTAATGCTTGATCACTTAAATGTGATCATTTGTTGTGCAATTTAAGTTTCTAATCAAGTGGTAATAAACAAATTTGATAGACCTCTGGGAAACAATATCACGGAAACTTTGTATGTTATATTCACTGTAATAAAAAAAAAATATGCATAATTATTACCTTTCTCCGATCAATTTCAAGCGACAGAAGTATTCCGTTTGATTTAGCATAAGGTTATCATGGGTAAATATATTTGGAAATTTCATTGTAGAATCTTTAAACTCAAATACATGATTTGCCATAGACTGATGATCAAAATCGAATGTTGCTCCACCAAATGGCGTTAGATGAGATTGATAATGTTTTTCACCATGTTTCATTAGAACAGGTGTGTTGGCATCCATTACTGGTCCACCTGACCAATGCTCGACATAAACTCTTAAACGATGTGGCTTATTATTTCGAAACTCAATTTCTTCGCTGGGTAATATTATTTTATATCTTTGAGTTTTAACATCGACATAACGATTGGCACTTTGTGTTATTCCTGTTAGCTTTTCCGTTAAAGTTGCCTCGATTTTTAAAAATGTGAGATTTTCGTAATCTGTAGAATTCTCGAAATGAAATTCCACAGATCCCATTGCATCTAGTTCAATTTGTTTCTTTTGTAAAATTGTATTTTTCATAATATCCCACAATTCCAAAACAGCTAGGCCAGCAACATATTTATTGTACGTGTACTTGCCAAAGATACCTACTTTCAGACTACCGTCTTGTAGTAAAACATATTTTGGTAATCTTAGTTCTACACTAAATTTGGGTAAAACGTATTTTTCTACTCGTATATTTTTATGCTTAGTGTAGCCATATTTTCCACTTATTGTAACTTTTATTGTCCAAATCCCTTTCACGGGATATTCGGAAAGTAGAAATTGTCCAGTATATACACTTTTGGTGAGACCGATGTCCTTGAATTGCTTAACGCGATTGCCTAATGTATCCTTCAAAAGAAAAATTTACGTTTCTCATTAAATTTATTGCACATAAAATATTTTTCTTGTCTTGGAATAGAAAATTGCGCAAAGAAATGAATTAACTGCCCACCATTTCAAATCAGAAATCAAAACAAAATGCTGCTTTTGGGAACAAGTTTTCCGAGATGTTAAAGAGCAAAAAGTTAAAAAAATCACTTTCAATTTGAAACCTTATGATGGGGTTTTATGTGATGGGCTTTGCACAACAAAGTCGTCTCTGGTCGTCGTGCTCTCTGGCTCCAGTATTAATAATAATAATGATCGAACCTATAGCACTTTGTATATAACTCAGATTATGAAGAAGCTCACAGCGAAAAGCACAGTTCGTTAAAACGACAAAACTGAAAATATATTAAATACAGTGCGCTCGCGATAACGTCAACAGATCAGATGTTGACGTTCATGAATGTGCAAGTTTAATATCAATATGTTATTGATACTGCACGAGTAGTTTGAAACATTTTTATTTTTCATTAATTAAAACTATACCAAAAGCAAATAACAAAAATATAAGGTTCCTGCAAGGCTTGAAGAAGGGTAACCTTAAATTCGGAACTAATTACATAAAATAAATGTTAATTGTTACTAAAGCTTTTGCTTTATTAATAGCTGACGTTTTACAGCCATGTGGTTTGGTTGACTTTTTACAATGTTGATAGCCGGAAAAGAACATGAAAAGTCAACAAAAGTGACGGTGGCGATGGTCGAAGTAATCTGCACGTTGATTACAAAACCAAAAGTTTTTGCTGGATTCAGCACCAGTTTCAGACTCGTATAAACATTTCATTTTTTCTGAAGTGCATTTGTGTGGAAGGTTTTAGTGGCGAAGGCATAGTCACTGGTCACTGAACAGTAAGGGCTTCAGCTGTATCCAATCCACAGGCACATCAGAACGCCCTCCTTCGTCGGTATTGTGTAACACCGGCGAAGTAAAATGATTACTAAAAACGAAGCTTCAAAATTTAATACGTCTCCTGCTATCAAAACAAATAACGTGCAAAAAGCAGTGTCGTAAGATAATGAAGCTTCATCTCCTATCATTTCTACTACTATCCCTTTCCTCTAGTTCCAGCACAATGCTGTGCAAGATAAAAAGAAATAAAGCCTAGCACCTCTGAAACGTGAACAAATTTTTTGCAGTTTTTTGGTCTTGTGTTTTTCTTTATTTTTACAAATTTACTAATTTGGGGAATGACAGAAAAGAATACATACTTATAAGAATCAAAACATGCGTTCATATGCAATTGTGCAACTCTACTGATTTAGATCTAAAGAAAAAAATCTGTAAAAATGCTGTACTAAAGATAATGGAACAAAACTTAGTCAAAAGAAGAGACCTAGCTGTATGCTATTTTCGTTACATATTTATGCACCAAATTTTGATTACCACGTTACAGCCAATGTAGGCTGATACTTTCTGTTTCAAAAATAAAGAACAGGAAAAAAACTCACCAGTATTTCAATACGTATGGGTTCTTTTACTTTCAAAGGCCTAGTGTGCTCATCCAATATCAGTACACGAAATTGTACCAAATCATTTGCTTTATAAATGACCTTATCAGTTTGTATAAAAATATTTGCACCATAGTTTTCTTCCTGTGATAAGGCAGTCTCATTTTTGAAATTTAAACCCGAGATACCTTCAACTAACAATTTGTATTCTCCTGATGTTAGTTTATGAGGTAAAAATTCTAGAACTTTCGACTCAAAAGGACGCAAATAAACATCTTTGGAAACGTTGAATAAGGGACCCTTAATAGTCACACGCATTGTGCAGTCTTCTTTGGCATCGTGAAGTGTTACTGCAACGGGGTACTTACGATTCGATTTGATTGTACCTGGCGCAATTACAGTGTAATAACTAAAAACCAAATTATATATTAATTAAGCATACTGGATAATTTTTTAATAATTGTGTTTATTTAAATTCAATGATGTGATGATAATTAGCACCTGTTGCAGAAGACAAGGCCAATAATATGCGCAAATATTAAGGCTTTATTTAAAATCTTAGTACGTTTCATAATTATTAAAATTTGATTATTACTGCGACTTTTTGATTTTTAATCAGTATTTTATAATCCCGCCCGAGCTAAATGGCAAGTGAACTGCTAAAAACGTATTAAATAAATTGCACAAAGTTAAAAAAAGTACAAACGATAACAATAATAAAACTCATTTAAAAAAAATCAAAGATCAGAAAACATAATCAATCACAAAAACAAAACAGAAACAAATCAAGGGAACAACAACAAGAACTTCTCCATGAATATTGTAAACACAACAACAGAAAACAATTTTAGAAAAGCGTATTTAATGCAGCGATACACTGGAAAAATTATTTATTTATATTTAATAGGGAGTCGACACAAGAAGCATCGTAAGTTTTTATCCCCGTAGGGTATCATGTTGAGAGTCTAAAACATACTGACTTTATTTCTTATTACATGACATCTTTCCTTTTTTTTTATACTTATGTATATCATGTAATATGCATAACTATGTTATAAATTTCAATTATTTCATATCTGAAAAATTTAAAGTTCTAATTACTATAATTTTTTGGGTTGAATTAATTTTTTTTTTATAATCTTGTTTGCAAATAATAGATAATTGATATAAATATATATATATATATATATTAGGGTGGGTCAATTTGTTCCGCTGAGAAAAAACATGACAGGCGTATAGCAAAATCAAAATCTACACAAAATTCTAAGAAAATTACCAGAAGAAAGTATGGGTCTAAAATCTTAACTTAGTTCCCGCCAAGAGACATCAAAGTTAACGTTTGAGTATTCCAAACCAAATTAAACATGTATTTTCTAGTTTGCCTCCGATGTCAATGAAATTTGGTATATACTTGTCATTCTTACTAAGAAAGCAAAAAATTAAGTTTTTTAGCCCGCTAGGTTTAGAGGAGCCGACAATACAGGGGCCACAATTTTCCCTAAAATTTCACTTCATTACACTTTTCAACTTCTAAAGTCAATATCTTCGGTTCTATTACAGCTATAGAGGCCAATTCAGTTTTGTTTTAAACCTGTTAATCTACACTATGAGACTACTGTTACCAAAAAAAAAACATTATGAAAAATTTTAAACTTTGGAATTACCCAAATTTGAATTTTGAAGTCTCTCGGCGGGAGCTATGTTTTGATTTTAGACCCGTACTTTCTTCTGGTAATTTTCTTAGAATTTTGTGCAGATTTCGATTTTACTATACACCTGTTGACAAAAAAAATTTACCCACCCTAATATATATATATGTATTTGTGTAGATATAAAAAAAATTAAGCTTCATAACGTTGAACTGGTTTCACCACCCGACCGCTGCGCGTTCTTAGGACATGCTCGCCTGTTATTTCAATGGTAGATGGAGTTTTGTTTTTTAACGAAAGCCTTTTGTTGTCCTCAGTAGTAGATTGTTTAGTAGGTACGATATTGGTCGTGTTTTCATCAGCTGCAATTATTTCATCTTCTTCTGAATTGACCCTACCGGCAATTGATCTTCTTAGATGAAACGCATTTCTACGATATTTTTTACCTTTGTCTATTTGAACAATTTCCGAATGTGGATGTTCAGTATTGTTAATTATAGATGCTGACCTCCAATTGCAATGACCGGTTTATTTTTGGTAAAAGTTGTTGTTTTGTCGTTGAAACTGCTGTGCGCGTTTTACGACTAAATAATCTTTCTGCTAGGGACTTAAATATATTATCACGATCAGTATTTCCCCAATTTAGCAATGCCTTGTATACATCAGCGAGATCTATTGAACTCTTTTTCAAAAGATTTTTAGCATTTTGGACGTTGCTTAAATCTCATAGAGGTAAAATGTGGACCGCCATCGCTTTCCAGAATTTCTGGAATTCCATGAACCGAAAACCACATTCTCAGGAATATAATAGTTTCTGCTGCTGTAGCCGTAATATATTTACAAAAATCAAAAAAGTTTGAGTAATGGTCTGCTATAAACAAGAAGTCACCGCCTTCAAAATCGAAAATATTCACCGATTCAATTTGAGAAGGATATACTGGTAATTTTTTGATAATCAACTCTTCGCTGCTGTTAGATCTTTGTGTTTGTTGACATACTTTGCATTTTTCAACATACAGTGTAATATCTTTTTTCTTACCGTACCTGCTTTCTTGCCATGGATAAAGTTTTGTTGATACCGAGATGAGCCGAATGTAATCGTGGTAGCAATCCGTGTATTTGATCTTTTGACACTATGATTTTGTCACCCATAAACAATAATTCTTCATCATACGTAAGTTGATGCCTAAACGTGACATATTTTCTAATGATGGTTGGGACTTTTGATATTTTTTCTGGCCAACCCTTCATTATATACTCTTTAAGAACTTTTAGTTCCGGATCGTTGTCAATCGATGTTTTAAATTTTTTGTACATTTCTGGATCGAGCGTGGTCGATGCTACAGATCTAACTTTGCAATTTAGTACCGGTTCAATTTTCAACCTCGATGTCTCTACTCAATGTATCAGCTATTGGTATGTTTCTCCCTTTAACGTAAATAACATTCGGACAATATTGTACTACGTCCCATAATATACCTTGCAGCCTCAACGGTGCATTTTTTATCGTGTTTTTAAATATCGTCTCCAATGGCTTATGGTCTGTTTCAATCAGCAACTCTTTGCCTTACACATATTCGTGGAACTTTTTACAACCAAATCGTATAGCTAATGCCTCTTTTACTATTTGTGGCTGATTTTGTTGCGATTGACTAAAAGCCCTAGCTGCGTAAGCTACCGGTTTTCGGTTTTGTAGTAAACACGTGCCAATTTCTGTACTACTTGCGTCGACAGATAACGTCACTGCGGTATTTACGTCGTAGTACACCAAAACTGGAGCTGACGAATCTCAAGACTTTAACTTTAAGATGGTAATATGTGTACGGTGACCATCCGTTCGGTATTACACTGGTCAACAATAATTTATTGGCCTAAGTTTTCTCAGTCAATTTGAATACATATGGTACTCCGCTTCAATGCCTATGAATTACATTTTTTGGATTGACTCTGGTTCTCGAGATTTACTGTTATATAGAAAAAAGCGGAGGTTGCACTAAATAATTTGCAATAACTCGAGAACTTGTTCTTCGATAGAACTAATAAAAACACAGAAGGATCGAGAATATAATAACTTTTAAATTATGTTAATATACATTTTTACAAGTCCTTATAGTTTTGGAGATATTCAGAATGTTTTCAGAACATGTAAAAATTTTTTTTTTTTTTAAGTTTATTAAAAATTTAAAATAAACGAAATCTGAAAAGTTGTTTTTAATTTTGATAGGCAATGAATCGGAGTACCATATGTATTCAAATTGACTATGAAACCTTAGACCACACCAAAAAAATTTGATTTCGTTGACCTGTTAGAAAAAAACATTAAAATGTTCTGTATTTTAGTTGATATAATACTGCTTTAATCAACAATGAGAAAAAGTTTAAAATACCAACTATAAAAACGTAGAAGTTCTATCGATAAGCGTGAATATGAAATCTTACTTAATTTGTTGTCACCAAAATTTCAAAATAACGAAACATCACTTTTATAAGTTTCCCGGAAAAAAGCGGCACGAATGCTTGAAATATTCAAATAAAATTTTCAAATATGGATATACACCAAATTTATTTTTGATAAAAAAAATCTGATTTCTAAAGTAAAATTTGTGTTTGTAATCTTGAATTTTCAATTTCTGAAGAAAATAATGTATCTTCAAAGTAAAACTGCATAAAAAAGTAAAAATTTAAATAGTCAGACTCGATACCCAATTCCTCAAATTCCTGGATTATATTGCAAGTTTAGAACACTACTAGTACTAGAAATACTAATTAGATAAATTAGTAGTTGTAAATCCAATAAAAAATATTTGTTGCATAAAATAATTTTTCTAAACGATACTTAGTTTATTTTGTTTGCTTTTATGTAATTTTTAAACATATTTTGAGAGGAAAAATTAATTTTCTTATACTTTATAAATTCCATATATTTATATTGATTTAAAAATTTATTATTTGCTTATAATAATAACATTCTACTGTCTAGCAATAACTCCGACCGGTTGGTTTTACCGTTGGATCAGTAGCCTGGTATCCAAGGATTGGCTTCACCCCTAGACAACAGATCCTACACACTGGATCAGTAGCCTGGGTTCCAAAGATAGCCGACACACACTCTACACTACTTCTACCTACTACTAGAGTTTACTATAGAGAAGTTGTATTGGATCAGTAGACGGAGTTCCATTGACTTTTCTCCGTACACTTTAATTTAGTATGTTATTTTTAAAAATTAATTCATAATTAATTAATGGTCGATTTCAAGATGCTAAAAAGAAAGTGAAGAAAGTAATATAATTCGATTTATTTTATGTAGTAAATTAAAACTTACATGTAAATCTTGTAATAATTCCATTTTTAATTAAAATTATAAAATTGTTCTTTTGCACACAAGATTGTTGAAACAAATTTAATCGAAAACGGCTGATATGAGCTGAATGATTTTTTGAACGGCGCTAGTCAAGGGTGAAACGAAGTCATCCGATTTTGTTTGGCTCTCATTTTTTTTCTAAATGAAAAACTTCGATTCTGTTTTTTGATTATATTTATCTGAACCTTTAGAATTTTATTGGTCCAGTCGAGAAGATGATATCGGCCAAATGGGCGCCGTCACAATTGATTGCTATACGGGCTCGTTTTATGGCATTTTTCATCACTTCGGCGAGAACTTCGGGCGACCGATTCACGCACTCGTGTCGAATGTTTTCCTTGAGGGCTTCCAGGGTCTCGGGCTTGTTCACGTAAACATGGGACTTCAAAGAACCCCACAAAAAAAAGTCTGGAACGGTTAAATCGGGCGATCTTGCGGGCCAGTGCACATGACCATAAAGCGCGCACCGTCCACTATTGTCGTTTGACCAGCGGCGTCCTCGAAAACGGGCGCTCCGGGGCCGGCCACTCTTGGCAGCGTCTCGTGTGGTCCCAGTCTCTTCAAGGTTGGTGGCCAAACGGAGTCGGTGTCGGACGAGCGGGGACTCGGCGACGGAATTCGCGCTGCGCCAATACCACAGAGGAATTGTTACGCAAAAAAATTGACACGATTATTCCGCGTTCTTGGGGAGTGTATCCCTCCATGGCTTGTTCACTTGTATTCTACATCTGTCTAGTTCACAAATTTAGAAACAGAGCATCTTCCAATAGGATGATTTCTTTTGGGCCACCTTGTAGATAAACGATAAGTGGCTGCTAGCCAGATATGTTACACAAACAAAAGTTGCCTACTTGTATTACATTAAATATTTTGGTTTTCTGTTTATTAAACTATGTACACAAGATTGTCAGATTTTACATATGGAAATATGGCAACAATGCACTCACAATGAAAAAATGACACTTAACTGTAAATTTTCTGCTCAAACTATTATAAGAAAACCTTACAATTTCATTTTCACACAATAAATTCATCTATCAACAAAAATTGTCTGCTCACACGGTTGTCAGATTATTGTACGGCAAAAGTTGCCAGATCAGATGTTTAACATTGTATCTAAATATTTATGGCAATGTTACCAACAGAAATATGTAATTGGCAATGATGTTATTCTACGGTGCACTAAATTAAGCACATCAGATAATAACAAATGACCGAACAATATCCGGCAGTTACCTGTCAATGACAATGGTCCGTGTTCTCGCGATTGTCAGCAGTGTGCCAATATTTTTATCGTAGAACGGGAAATACATTTTTGACGTGCTGCCACACAAAAATTGTGAGTTCAGACGGTTGTTAAACATTTTATTACAATTTTTCTGCGAATATTGTAATATATGACAATCGTGTGTTCATAGCTTTATTCTGTATATCGACCCCTGTGCGCGAAATTATCGTGTTACAAAAACTAAATTTCACAGGGAGGCGTTTTTATTCGTCTTTTTTTTATTTGCCTGACAGCAGTAACTGTCACATACGATAAAATGTACATAGTGTTATCTCCAAAACTATAACAATTATCGCTATAATACTTTATCTGCAGATGAATTAATGGATTTAGAACCATTTTGCATAAAAAAGTCGATTTCGAAAAAAGTATAACATACGATAATTTCGCGCACAGGGGTCGATATTCTGTGACCCGCCCTAACTTAATAATTATTTTAATGGATCGTGAATGATTGAATTATTGAAACATTTTTTATTAAAATTTCAGCAGTAATAATTAAAAGTGCAACTTCTTGATCTGTTTTTGAGTTTGAACTAATTATTTAATCGAATTACATTCAAGCTTTTAATTTGAATTCTTAAGTGCATTTATTTTGTATGGTAGACAGAGCCATTATTTATTTACGTCTGGGTCTTGACCTGTTTCGGTATTCCTTGTTACCAGTTCAAAGTAGTTTTCTTTTTAATTTTTGGCGTTAGATAAGAAAATAAAAATTTAGTTCATACAAGTACTCTCATCTGTCCATTTTCACAATTTTCCTTTTTCTCAATTTCGTATGTAACTACTTCGCGCCGGTCCGAATGATAATACTCATACGCGATAATCTTAGATGGTTTAAGATTTCTCACATCGTATTTGTTATCGGCCATTAACTCGATACATTTTTCTTCATTCGCCTGAATGTAGGTGAAATAAAAGATCACTTTGTCCGGTGTATCGTCTTCAATGCGATCAACATCTTCACTAAGGCGCAGTTCTTTGATATTTTCCTCGTTGGCAATGTAACCAGAGGGCAATTCAACTTCTGCAATTATCATGTTGGTCTTTATATAATTTCCACCATCTGCGGGATTATATTGAACACACATTTCTAAATTCATTGTCAGTCCACCAGCTTGTAAATCTGCTTTATTTTTAATAGTTAGAGACTTTTGGGTTTTCTGTGGTTTATGCTTTAAATTCCATGATTTTCGATAATTATAGGAGAATTGCAAGAAGATATTTCCAGTACCGGCAATCTCAATATCAAGCAAACGTGTGGATATTGGTAGCTTTAAAAGAGAGTAGAGAGAAAATAAAATTCAGTATCTTGAAATTTAACTGCCGAAATCGGAAAAACACAAAAAAATCATATAAAATATAACTGATAAACTGTAGTAAATCAAAAAAAAATTGTTTGAATACAGTAATACTATACATATGTACGTCGAATATTGACATATGGATCGCTGGTATGGTGGACCGCTCTGAGCAGAGGATACATGGTGGATCAATCGTGTAGAATTCAGATATCTGGGTACATTGGAGTTACTGGCTGCTTGCTTACTACTCTTTCACAGGCTCTGAATGCTGGGCTGAACTTGATTCGCATAGATCTGCAAGACCGGCAGTTGCACGATGGAGATGAAGGGGTTACGGACATGCGAGAATTTTTTATGGGTTCTGTTCGGAAAGACTGAATAAGGACTTTGGAAAAGAAAAACTTTCGGAATCATCATCAAAGAAACGATTAAGAAGGTGCGAAATAGCGACCGACTTTGACACCAGGGCCTACACTGACGGAGTTGTATCTGAAATTTTCTCAAGGGACTTTGACGTGTAGCAATTATATCGGCCCCATCGAGAAAATGAGCTATAGGGCTGACATTACTCTCATCTTGATTCCGAGGGAATGAATGGTATCTTCGAAACGGAATCTCGGGATTCTATTCAAGTGCTTGCGGGTAGCCACGGGAACGAACCTACAGTAAAAATTACGGTTTTCTATCTATAAATCGTTTATTGTCGGATTACTTTAAAGCAGACTGTTTTCGACTAGGTTTACTTAAATATTTGAAAAAATTAACGTTTGCATTTATAGAACTGGGACTTAAGTCAATGTGCAGCTATAAAAGCTAGCAATAGAATCTATGCGGCAACTGATAGCCCTACAATAAATATTTTTACACCAAATATATTCGATTACCTCTTTATGCTGCAAAATTTTCATGTTATCCGGATCCAGGTACAAAGAGTTATTTTCTAGTTCTTTATTTTCTCCATCCAAGGCTTTATACAGAACTTTGACCAGAGTATTATTTGGTGATGCTGCTAATGTGGCGAATTTGATCATCGCCTGAAGACCGACAACAGTATCTTGTGTTGATTTGAAGCCGCCACGACTATTACGTTGCTCCATTAACCATTTAGCAATCGGCAAATAATGACCGGGTTTATTAAGCAAAGCCATAAGAATATAAGAGGTTATTTCTACATCGTTTGCACGGTTATCAGTAGCATCTTCCCACCATTGTAAACCATTTTTTCTTTTAGTCAAAGGCTTCAGTTTGTCCAAAATGGTGGATGCTTGCTCATGGTTTGCAATTTGAAATACTGAAGACATTATAGCTAATGAATATACATTTTCGATCTGATTTATATTCCTCGATAAGAATTGTAGGCCTTTTTGTATTACATTTTGGTATTTTTTGGCATATTTCTGAAAATATAGCAAACTTTTAATGCTTATGCTGGACACGTGCACTTGTACAGTTTTTCGAATCATTTGTTATATTTTCGAATCAATTTTTTTGCCACAGAGGAGATACTCATATAAAAATTTGTATGTTATTTTATTATTTTAAAAGATATGATTGTATGTATGAAAGAGCAGTGAATAGTTAGGGAAAAATTCACACTTACGGGATTTTCCAAAAAAGACAACAGAACGAATGCGGTGAAACCATTACTATCCTGAGAAGATGGATTAAATAAGTAACCGGCATTTGCAAATTCGCCGTTACTCAATTGCGTATCAGCTAGAAACTTTAAACTGCTGTCAATAATCTTGGTTTCGATGGACAAGTATTTCAAAGCCTTAATGAAGAAACGAACAACATAAGCGGTTAACCAGTTGCTGGGGGTTTTGCTACGTTTGGGACCAAAAACACTGTAACCGCCATTCGAATGACGAAATTTTAGTTGTTGCTGATAACCGATTTCCGTATATTTTTGAGCCTTTGCCAGAAGTTGAGGGTACTTTGAGCTTTGTCCTGTGACACAGAGATATTCTAGCACAAGTATATTCGGAGCAAAGTGTATCATATTTTGTTCACCGCAACCGGTGGGCTTGTCAACTAAATTGTCTATGTTGTCCAAAGATGGCAAAAGAACATCGCCACTAATTGAAAGTTGTAGAAATTCCGTATCGGCTTCAATATCTTCTGGAATATTGGGCTTGATACGGGTGGTATAACTTTGTTCCGATTGCATATTTAAATATAGCTCATGATTGTGGGAAGTCTCCAAACCATTTGCTTCAACCAATAGTTTTCGTATAACTTTATCCTTTGCAAGTTTACTTGTGGCTTCCACAATAATATCAATATGTCCTAATTTTTGTGCCTTTATCAGGAATTTTATGCTTTTGCCATCGTTGGCCGGTACAGTAATATGACGTTTCTCAGTGGCACTGTTTATGGTCATGTTGCTTAGCTCGTCCACAAACTGAAACTCGTTCAAAGGGTTTTCCATTACAACTTCGGTCTCTAAACTTTGTGAGTGATAGTTGAAAACCGCTATCACTATAGAAGCTATTTCACCCTGTTTAATTGAATACGGTAAATAAGTGCTAATAAAAAATGGCTTGACAGATGTAATTCGAATATCGCTATCCAGTAAACCGATGCCTGTTTTTTCATTAATCGAAAAAGCAGTTACAACCCAAGTTGTTATGGTATCAGGCAGGGTGAAATTAAGTGTCGTTATTGCACTAGTTCTGTAAAAAAAAAGAGTTAACACATACATACATACATATATTATATTGCAGAAGGTATTTTTTGTAGCACCAGTTGAACTTAGAAAAAGCTTACACGTTTAGATCTAAGAATATCCAAGTTTCCGGGAAATAGGAACGGACATAATTTTCATCCGACTGCCCGCTGCCCGGTATTGATGTTACTGTTATAAAATAGATTTTATAACTATTTAGTTTCCAAGGTGCGTCTCTTTACTTACTCGTTATAAATCTCACTGGATAGTAATTCACATTGCTTATTACTAAAAGACCAGATATCGTACCAGGATGAATTTCATATGGAGTCTTTATGTAAGTTCTATCTTGACGCATCTGATACAAAATATCGGATTTCTTTATTCTATTTCCTACATTAACCAGCATCGAGCTTAAATCAACAGCAGTAATGGCAATAAGTGAATCTGGTTGGGCATTAATTGTCATTGAGATATTTGCACCTGGTTTAACTTCCTTTGCAGTGGATACGGACAACTGAAAAAAAGTAAAAAAGGATAAGAATTTTTTCAGTAAGTAACGCAAAATAAATATAATAATGAATTGCTTTCAATTTTCAATTCCCTCTAAGACAAATTTTTTCAAACTAAAAAGCAATTTAAAGAAATAATAATTTATAAGTTTAAATTAAGTTCACTCATCGCTGCCATGCATATAACGCGATTCAAAATTAATTACGATTATTCATTTATGTTCGTTGTATGGTTAAGCTAGTGCATACTCGTATGTTATATTTCATTGGTGCTAATGCAAACTCCTCAGTGGACCTTCACCAAATTTTTGAAAAAGATAACCAATCTCATATAAAAACTCCCAAAAAATCTTGGAGAATTATCGAGTTTTCAAACAGAAAAAACTAAGTAGTATTTGCCAAAAATGATTTTATACAACGAATCAATTAAAAGTTTAGTTCGGTGGCGATGGCACGATGGATGGTAGTCTGCACGTTGACTACTAAACCTAAAACAGACCTGGGTTCAACTCGAGTTTCAGACTAAAATTATAAAAAAAAAAAATCTCGCATTTCTCTGATGTGCATTCGTGTGGCTTTGTGTGTTGTTGTCGGAAGGTTTCAGTGTCGAAGGCATATTAACTGGTCACTAAACAATACCGGCTTCAGCTGATAGCTGATAGATAATAATAGAAATGGCTACTAAACCGAAGCTTCAACACTGCTACGAGTATAAAAACAAAGAACGTGCGAAAGCAGAGCTGTAAAATAAAAAATTAAGCTTCACCTCCTGTCGTTTCTCCTACTATACCTTTCCTATAGTTCCAGCACAATGCTTCCCATGTGTAATGACTCCTACAGTGCTGGTCCCAGACAAAAAAAAACTTACTTGATTATCAAGATTTTCCGGTACTTCAATTTTAATTTCGCAGAAACGTATGTAACCATGGTATATATAGTGCACAGATAAAAATGAAACCGGTACCATTTCATTAGTCGGAAACAATGATATCGTGTAGGATTTTTGATTTGCTTCAATGGGAACGATTTCACTTTTCATAATATTCCCATGCGATGTTAAGATATAGACAATATATGTAATATCACGAATAAATTCAACCAGAACATCAATCGGTGCATTCGGCTGATTGCTGCAAATATTCAAAGGAAAGAAGTAAATGATTATTAGAATTAGGATTTTTCAAAATGAATCGAAAAATTAACAAAAAATAAAACTTTTATAAAATAACGAGATACACCCAGTGTGCTTCGTTACACCACACAAACTTATCTAATCTCGCCCACTTTTGTATAGATATTGTTACGGTAAGCCATCTGCATCAATTGTGAATACTTTTATTGTTATATCAACCAAAAATTAAAAAAGGTACAAAACGCAGTTTTGCTGAAAAGTACCCAAGTACAAGTAAGAAAACATGAAATTTTCTTTTCAATCACATTTTTCATTTGCTACCCTTATCATTGAAGTGGGTAAAAATAGTCGTCCGCCATATTGAGTTTTCAGAGATATCATTATATTTTATGCTCCTTTAAAAAATCCCTTTAATTTGGCGGTGTTTAAAGATAGTAATAAATGTGCATAATAAACACTATTTAAATGGGATAAAAGTACAAAAGTTAAATTTTAGTCCATATATTTTCGAATTTCGATAAAATAAGATAGCGCACTCTAAATTTTTTCTAGAAGAAAAGATTACGGAAATAATTTTTGTTCTGGGCCCAATATTTTGGGAGACATTTGGTTGCAAAGAGAAATACCAAAATGTTTTTTTTAGTTTTTTCCGCATATAAATATATGGAAAGAGTACGAAGCACATTTCAGCAGCATTGATATGCTCTTATAATTTTTATTCTATTTGTTATTAGTTTCTGAGATATTATATTATCGATTTTACCCATTTTTACCCTTTTTTACGCCCTTAACATTAGAATATGCAAAAATCCCTTCTTAGTGAATTACCATGGAAACAGGAGTCTACATATCGACTTTTAAATGATTTGCGGGCACTTTGCCTTTCTCCTCAATTAAGAAAAAAAAAATTTTTTTTGTAGACCTTTTCCATACGCAAAAATAATATTGAAAATTGGTTCTCAAATAGCGAAGTTATTTGATAATCAATTTTTGAGGCTGGCAATTGGAAGGGACCACACCCACTTGCCCAATTCCATTAAGTTACTCAGACCAAATGCAGAAACTTTAACTTTAACCGTTCTCAAGATATAATGAAATCAATATTTAGTTTGTAAGAGAGGTACCACGCCCAATTGTCTAATCCCTCTTAGTTTTTGACTGATAATTTGTTTTAACTACAAAGTCATTTGGCCCATATTCAGAAACTTTCACTTCAACCGTTCTCAAGAAATACAAAAATAAATATTTACCTTGTATAGGCGTGGCAACGCCCAGTTGGAATTTTTGAAATTTATATAGCCTATAGTTACTTCCAGATATACAGTTCGATACTGTGAAAATTTCAAGAAATTCGGTTCAGCCGTTTAGCTGTCTATAAGGCACAAATATACATACATACATGTCATTTTTATATATAAGATGCGGTTTCATATATAACCAAAACAATCTTGCGTCTTCATTAATATAACCTACGAAGCGGTTCAACAAACTGCATGTTTATTTGTAACTTTTCTTAAGGTAACGCATCTATTAACGTTTTACCTGTTTAACAATGTACCGGCTGTAACTGTATGAATAAATATTGAAGAAGCTGCATGACTGTCTTTTTTACCGATCTCCTGAGATGCTACCTAAAGTTAGGCAGGAAGTGGAGTCTTTTCCCTTTGTAAAAAAATTTCAAAAAGTCAGAAAGTATGATAATGAGGTTTATATCGCCTCAGAAGACACACATGCAAATAGGTCTGCTAATTTCATTTGCTAAATTGCAACGATCGCGAAAAGCACACGAAATTAAATTTAAAAAAAATTTTAAATATTTATGAATTAAATAATTCGCTTTTACCATTGAGTTGAAAAATATTTATTTATTCATTTAACGTATGTATAAACTAAAATTAAATATAGCTTTAGCAGCAAAGGCTGAATTTTTTTTATCTTGGACCAGCACTCTGGAGATGACACCTACACATGCGATGCATTGTGCTAAACTAGTGGAAAGGGATAGTAGGAGAAATGATAGGAGGTCAAGCTTCACTATCGTACAACACTGCTTTTTTTGCACGTTATTTGTTTTTATAGCAGTGTTGTAGCGTCTCTGATGTCAAGGAGACTTATTAAATTCTGAAGCTTAGTTATTTTACTTTGCCGGTGCTACACAATACCGACGAAGGAGGGCGTTCTGATGTGCCTGTGGATTGGTTACAGCTGAAGCCGTTTCTATTAGTTTCTCTTTTTTGCACGTACATATTATTATTTTTCTTCTAGTCATTTTTTGTTTTTGTTTTGTTATTAACAAAAAGTGATAAGCAATTTAATATGTTAATTTTATTGAAATCGGTATTTTGTTTAAAATAAATAAATTTAAAAAAAAAACTTGAGGAAGAAAACTATTCAAAATCAGCGAAATTACTTCTTATCATTTCAGTAATGGAATGACACAATTATCTTGTTAATATGTTGCAAAGTAATATATATTATAATAATCATCAATAATTGCAATAAGTTTTAATTATAACTACTAGGAATGGACTTATCACACTTTAAAAAAATATATATTTGTGATAATGTTATATAGCCAAACTTATATTGTTTATCATATTTTCGTATTATCGTATACATACAATATTCGTATTATCGTGTATTTAATTCTAAAATTATCTTTAACTAATGTTTTAGAACGTGCACTTACGCCTCTTTCAAAAATAACAGTTCATATTGTTTAAAACTTTCAGTAATTTGTTTTCGAACGTATTAGAAAAATTTTGCGAAATGTTCGCTTTAATTTGACGAATAGGCGAATATTTGGCTATACGAATACGAATAGTCTTAACATCCCTGATATGTACTCTTATTGAGAAATCAATATGATTAAGAAGGTTTGATAACAATAGAATTAAACTATAATCAGACCTGGATTACATCATGGTCACCTCAACTATGTTGCTTATTTTTATACGATTATTAAATATGTTATTACCTTTTATTCTTTATTTTCATCTCACAATTATTGGAGCTCGTCTGAGGTCCAGCCAGCAGCGGAATATAAAAACTTTGAGATGTATTTTTATAAGATATAGTGACTGTACGTCCTGAAGGCAAATCATCGCTCTCAAATATGGCCACACCATTATCATTTAATTTCGTTTCAAACGTGCTGCTCATGTCAGTCATAAACACAGTTGTCTCAGGATCATTAACTACAGAATGATTCCTGTATTGAATTTTTGCTTTTATACGGAAAGGTTTACCATCTTTAAATTCCATCTCATCATGAAGTACTGTAATATTATGCGGTGTATGGTAGAGATAAATTACCGTTGTAGCAGACTGACTTACACCAGTTTGCTTTTCCGACAGCAAAGCGTGTATGATTAGTCGGTTTGATAAAATTTCATCAGAAAAGTCATTTAAGTCTAACATGAATTTTGCTTTGAAATCCACAGTATCAGCTGTATAACTAATTATATCGGTGATGAAGATAAGTTCCTTTTCTTTCACTGTCAGTACTACATTCCCGTCTACCAATTTGTTGTATGTATATTGACCAAAAACTGTGATGTTCATAAAACGGTCGGGAATTATAAAGCTGCCATCTGCTTCGATATTGACGAAAAACTTCGGCAAAACATATTTGGCAACTTCGAAATCTACACCCTTTTCTTGAGCGTATCTTCCAGCAATAAAGACCTTAAGAGACCAGGTGCCCAAAATAGGTTCCTTAGACAATTGAAAAGCATTTGTATAAATTCCATGATATAAAATTATATCCTTGTATTGTTTAATACGATTTCCTAAGTTATCCTGAAACGAAATAAAAATATATAAATTACATACATTTCCAAAGAAATGCTTAACGCATTTAGTGGTCTAAGTTTGAACATGTTTAGGCATCACATAAACAACATAAACTTTCAAGTAAGGAAAAATGCATTTTTTTTTAATTATACTTATTATACTAAAATTTACTACTTAAAGCCCGGCCGTCGTTGGAGATAACTTAGTTTTAATGGTTGTTTATATGTCTCTCTCCGAATGTGTTCGAATTAAGTGGAAATGCTGCGAGCAAGACAGTCACAGCCCAACCCAAATCAGCGCGTCAATCATATTTTTGCTCTCAAACAAAAATAATTCCTATGGTGATGAGAATTTAACAAGGATGGCGATGGTCGAAGTAGACTGCACGTTGATTACAAAACGAAAAATTTTTCTGGCTTCAACCCCAGTTTCAGACTTATAAAACAAGTCGCGTTGTTTCTGATGTGCATTGTATCTGTGTCTTTGTATCTGTTGTTGTCGGAAGGTTTCAGTGGCCAAGTCATAGACACTGGTCACTGAACAGTGACGGCTTCAGCTGTATCCAATCCACCAGGCACATCAGAACGCTCTCCTTCGTCGTTATTGTGTAGCATCGGCGAAGTAAAATAACTAATAAAAAATGGCTACTAAAAAGGAAGCTTAAAAATTTCATACGCCTCCTTGACATCAGAGACGCTACAACTTTCTTTCTACAACGCTGCTGTAAAAAGAAAAAAAAAAAACAATGAACGTCAAAAAGCAGTGTCGTAAGATAGTGAAGCTTCACCTCCTATCATTTCCCCTACTATCCCTTTCCTATAGTTCTAGCACAATGCATCGCATGTGTAGGGGTCATCTTCTGAGTGCTGGTCCAAGATAAAAAAAATAACTAAAAATTTTAGTATGAAACTTGGGTTGAACCCAGGTGATGTGCCTGTGGATTGAATACAGCTGAAGCCGTTACTGTTCAGTGACCAGTGACTATGCCTTAGCCACTGAAACCTTCCGACAGCAACAGACACAAAAATGCACATCCAATGCGAGATGTTTTTATGAGTCTGAAACTGGTCTTGAACTCAGGAAAATTTTTCGTTTTGTAGTCAACGTGCAGACTACTCGGACCATCGCCACCAATTATAAAAAAAAAGAAACATCTCGCATTTTTCTGATGTGCATTTGTGTGACTTTGTGTGTCAGTTGTTGTCGGAAGGTCTCAATACCGGCTTCAGCTGATAGCAATCCACAATCACATCAGAACGCCCTCCTTCGTCGGTATTGCGTAGCACCGGCGAAGTAAAATAATCAGAAAAATAGCTACTAAAACGAAGCTTCAGCACTGCTATAAACAAAGAACGTGCAAAAGCAGTGCTGTAAAATAATTAATTAAGCTTCACCTGTTGTCGTTTCTCTAACTATCACTTTCCTATAGTTCCAGCACAATGTGTAGGGGTCATCGCCTTAGTGCTGGTCCCAGATAAAAAAAAATTGCTTCACGCCAAGTGATTGAATGCTACAGAATAAAGAATATTTAATTATTAACTATTTTTCGGTCTGTGGGCACTAATCCTTATATAGCAAGAGGTAAAAAAGATATTCGTTGTAATAAATTTTAATAAGTGACCTGACTTATTCATGAAATTTTAAAAAAAGGATCTGGATGACATACTCTTTAAAAAATGAAATCCGCATTTCCATTCTATCGTTCAATGCTCTAGTTAAAACTTTTGGTCAATTATTACGTTTTTTATTTAAGTGTGAAAATCTGCTACCTGACATGACACCCTTTATATGTATACAAGAACTTGGTGCGCCGTGTTTGTGTAATAATGTTATACAAGAAGTACACCGTTTCTATTGTGTAAAACATTTTTGCAGGTGATCCCATGTGTATGATATAGATATATAGAGAAGTAGTTCTCAATAAGCCATGGTGCGGCATTTAGCGCCATCTGCATAAAGGTAATACCAACCATTGACATTATATATGTGCTACTCTGTATTATTGTTTTGAAAATTTACTATGATCCTGTAATAGGCACACTATATACATATGTATATGATACTACGCCAATGTTGCCATTGTAATAGTTTTTGTCAAAACATTTTCACTTCAGGCAACACTTATAGTATACAAAAGTTTATGAAAAATAAAAATCTTTGCTAAAGTATGGATTAAGTTGTAACCGCTCCATTTTAACTAAATTGATTGTACTATAATAATTTCTTCACGAGAATGAATCAGTCTGAAATGTAAGGTTTCTATTCATACAAAAATAGTCTACATTGCTAGAACGAATGCAGGAAGCCCCATTCAGTTTCCCGTAACCAATTTTCAAGTACAAAACATTTTAAAAAGCAACAGTTTTACAAATATTACTGTCTTTCTGAGAGCATTTTACTTGCAAATTTGTAACTTGTAGTCTTTGTTACTATGCCCATGAAATTTATGATTATGTATGTACTATGTATATACATATATATATATACATATATACATTTATACATATTTTTGTTACATATAATGAGTTTTAATTTTAATGTGCAAAAGCCTAACCAGATGGGTAATAATTTTGCAATCTATAAAATTATCGCAACAGCACATAAAAACTATTCTACTTAATTTGATCTTTGACTTTTAATAAATTTTTTTTTTTATTTATAAATCTAAATTCTTCTTAATACTTTTTTTTAACCTTTTTTATTATTTTAACAATCTATTTTTTCAAGCTTTAAGGTTTTTCCTTTTTTCTTCTTATTTATTCTTATTATTTATATAAATAAGAAGAAAAAAGGAAAAACCTTAAAGCTTGAAAAAATAGATTGTTAATATAAATCTAAATTTTTGTAGCTTTCAATAGACAGAGGAAGAGACATGGTGAAGAGGAAAAAATACGAAGATGGCTTGACGAGATAGATTGTTATAGAGCATCAATTTAATTACTTAAGATAATTTACTTTACTTTAGCTTGATTTGGATTTAATAATAAAAAAACATACTAATAACCAGAAAAATTTTCCAAATATATTTTACATTACTATATAACTACATATAATATAAGTGGTTCAACTTAGCTGAAGAACGCACGATTGATCTTGGCCAGCACGCGTTCACATTTAATTAAGCAGCTCGTCATGAATAAAACGCAAAGTACAAAAATTAAATAACAACTGCGCAGTTGTTCATATGAATTAATCAGCAGATTTGAATGCGTTTTCCATGAGTTCAAAAGCGAAAATATTGTTAACATTTAAGATGGCATTACAAATGAATTTAAATAAAGAAATGCTTAAGAAGTCATGAAAATCCCGATTCATTGTGAAAGCATTCAATATGTACATTTCGTTGATGATTATACTAACTCATCAGTGACCTGAAACCAGAATTTGGAAAACATAAAAAATCTCACATTTTTATACAGAATGTTTTCAAAATTATTTAAAGAAAGAACCGAATGAAAAATTATTTTACACAACAAATATTTGTTTTATTCTATTTTTCTAAACCATTTGACAATTAGTCAACTTTAAGCTTTTGTATGTTTACCATGCTTAATTTCATAAATTCATAAATTCCAGTAGATGACAAAAAATCAAAAACATACTCAAGTATAAAATTCAAACCAAAAGAGTTTCAATTAAATAGAGAAAAAAAAGAGGCAGAAAAATACAGTTATCTCATCTGCGTGAAGCGGATTAATTTAACGAAAATTAGAGATAATAAATTTGAACTTTACAAATGAATTGGGCTATAGTTGTGTGTTGGAATCAAAAACTCCCGTACCCATTTTTATTAAAAAATTTGTAGATATAGTTCCAAATTTACTGAAAATCAAAGCCTTCTAACAAGTGGTGAAATTTATAAAATACACAAAGAGCAATGATGATCATGGAATTTTCCGAAAACGCGTTCTGGTTAACTTGTGTAAGTTGGTGTTGATTGACCTTTTTCCCTTGTTCCCTTGAAATGATGTCTCATGTCTAATTCTTTCTGACTATCAAAGTTCACACACTTTAGCCTGATTTGAATTTAATATTTTTTTTTATCTGGGACCAGCACTCAGGAGATGACCCCTACACATGCAATGCATTGTGCTGGAACTATAGGAAAGGGATAGTTGGAGAAACAACAGGAGGTGAAGCTTAATTAATTATTTTACAGCACTGCTTTTGCACGTTCGTTGTTTATAGCGGTGTTGAAGCTTCGGTTTAGTAGCCATTTTTATTATTATTATTTTACTTCGCCGGTGCTACACAATACCGACGAAGGAGGGCGTTCTGATGTGATGGTGGATTGCTATCAGCTGAAGCCGGTATTGTTCAGTGACCAGTGACAATGCCTTCGCCACTAAAACCTTCCGACAACAACTGACACACAAAGACACACTAATGCACTTCAGAAAAATGAGAGATGTTTTTTTTTTATAATTTCAGTCTGAAACTGGGGTTGAACCCAGTTCTGTTTTAGTTTTGTAGTCAACGTGCAGACTACTTCAGCCATCGCCACCCTTTATGCATTTAGCATCTAAACTCAATTCGTAATATAAGAATATAGTTTTAAAGTCTTTATCCGTTTTTAACAAAATTATCTTTCTGGATATATGACATTGTTTCAGTAAATGAGCGATATGTACATCAGACAATTTAAGATATTGAGAAAAGAACAAGCATTTCAAATAATTTTTACATGCCCCCAAATTTTAAATAATTTGTATTAATTTAACTAAAAATAAAAATGGTGCAGACTTTTCTAAAGCCCTGTTAATTATGCGATCTTTAGTTTTAGTTAAATTTTTATTGATACTTACAAATATTTGCACTTTTATTGGTTCCTTTATTTTCACTGCCCTAGCATGCTCATCCAAAATAGCAACTCGAAATTGTACCAAATCGCCGGGTTTATAAGCTCCTCTATCAGTTTCAATGTAAATATTAACACCCTCAATTTGTCCTATATGGAGTGGCTTGCTCCTCGAGAACTGTGCACCCTGAATACTTTCAACATTCAATTCATACTTTTTATCCAAATCCAATTTAGGAGGAAAAAACTCCACCAGTTTTGTTTCCATCGGCTGCAACGAAACATTCTGTTTAACCGACCAAGTCGAATTATCACGTATTTCAATTTTCAATTTTGCTGGCTCAGTTACATTGTGGAGTGTCGCGCAGACAGTATATTTTCGATTCGATCGTATAGTTCCGGGAGCGGTTACGGTAAAATAACTAGGATTATAGACACATGTAAATGTAATATGATTTCATATAATAAGTATATAATAATGTATTTAATTTCACCTGTTGCAAGTTATAAATGGTAAAAAATTTATAATTAATAATAATTTACAGAATGCAACGACTGACCGCAACATGTTGTTGTCACCGCGGATCTTGAGTTAATACGAGTAGTTTTTTTATGAAATAAATATCATTTTGTTTATAATGAATTCTATTTAGATAACAGCAGATGGGTTAGACTTGATAGTTTGCTGTGAGTAGGGTTTGAGGTGTTCTACACTATTGACTGGGAATTTACGCAAAAATATATAATTTTAAAATTGTTAAGCTTCTAGTGTGATAAAAATAGACCTTTGCCCGACATAATTTTACAGAATTATTTTTCTTTCTAAAGCAAGTACGCTGTTCTAATTTGTGAAAAATGTTCATCAACATTAATTATGTATGTCTTTTAAAAGTTAAAATTTTTTTCTTAGAACATTAATTAAAACAAAGCCATTCACTTTTTCGAGATTGTTCGTGGTTAAAAATGATTTTCCAATAAAAAGAAAACTTTTTAATTTTTTTATTTATTGTTTATTGGATTAAAAACAACAATTTCTGTTTGAAAAACTAAGTTATTTTGCGAAAAATTCTGTGATTTCATTTTGCTGTTTCTTTTCTTTGCATGCAGGAAATTTTGATTGCCAGCTGAAGACAAATTAAAAGCAAACATCCCTACACTATTATACTGTTGAATACAGAATTTAACAACCACTATCCTCTTAATTTACATAAAATCCGTTAAGAAATACAAAAAAAAGCTGTTCATATTTTAGAGTAGTCAATGGAAGGAAAAGTTGTTCAAATTTTTGGGTCTTCATGTTATCACAAGTGCGTTGCACAACTTATAAGAAGTAAATTATTGTTGTCAAAATTTTCATTTGACAACATGTTAACGGCTACGAGTATATACCAAATCTTTAGCAGAGTAAAACCTCTTGCAACATTATTTTACAAGCTTTCATAAAAATTTTTTATAGATACTTATATCTATGCACTTTATGCATTTTTACACAAACTGCCAGCCTATATACATTTTGCCTTAAATTACAAATAATTTTCTTTTCCCAGCAAATACTTGAAATTCTCCCTAATCGTTGCACAAAATAAAATATAATTAAGAGTTTTTTATATTAACTGAATTTATCTATTTATTTATATGGATATTCTCATAAAGTATGTAATAATAAATTTCATATATTTTTTTTTGGGGAAAAAGCACAATTTTGTAATTAGAATCATTAATAGTTTTTGTTAACGAGACCTCTATTAAAAATGTTTCTAATGCGTATTTTCACTAGTGTATTATGATTTCAAAATGGAATCTTATAAAAATTGCAGTCTTTTGTGATTGCAATCATTTTGAAAACATTCGTTTTAGAAATCATTGAATGGAATTAATTCAATTGTGTAAAAATTAAAAAAAACGTGACAAATGTAGGAAAACTTGCCTAATTCTCCTTGATATTGTGTTTCCGTAAGCTTGAATATATTTTGGCGAAATTGTGCTCGATAGCACAATTAAGTATCTTGTCCAATGGTTCTTTGCGTATGGAGTGTACGGAATAGTGGTATTGCAAATGGCTTTCTACACTCGCAGCATGCTGGCATAATTCATCTAGTCCTGCTAAGGTTTCCACTGCACTTCGGTCTGTGTAGAGTAGAAAATTTAAGTTGTTTAAAAGGACTAGATTAAGTTTTGAGAAAGCACGGAATTTCCGAGGAATCAGGGAAACCAAGAGTAGTTTTTACTTCTTTGGTGTTGTATAGTGCATTCTCGGTTAAGAAACACTGTTGAGAAAACAGAGTCAAAAATTTCCATGCATATTTTTTGATTAAAGAGTTAGCCAAAAGCTTATTTAAAAAGATTCAATTAAAAAACAAATATTGACTGTTAAAATAAACTAGGTTTTACCCGCGGCTTCGCTCCCGTTATTATCTCCATCGGTTATACAGTTTCGGAAAGGCATATCTTACTCCTACGTCGCCTCCTGGTTCTATTTAAAAAATATATATGTAGTATATGTGTCCTTGTAGACGCAAAAACATAAATACATTTAAATTTCATTAAAATCGGTTAGATGGTCTCGTTGGCGTGCAAATTGCCCCTACTTTCCCGGAGTTGCACAATTGCCAATGTGTCTTTTAAACTCAAATACATCTAAGTTTTAAAGTTCATCAAAATCGGCTATGTTGTTTTAGAGAGGCCGAAATTTTCTCCCTATCGCACTCCTGGTCATAGTTTTGAAAATGTACATTACCATGCCGATGTTGCCACACATAAATTGTGTGTTCACACGGTTGTTGCACATTTTGTAAAAATTTTTCTGTCAATATTGTAGTAAATGACAATCGTGTGTACCTACCTTGATGACACACAAAAGCAAACTAATGCACATCAGAAAAAATGCGAGATGTTTTTTTTTTTGATTTTAGTCTGAAACCATGGGGTTGAACCCATGTCTGTTTTGGTTTTGTAGTCAACATGCAGACTGCTTCAGCCATCGACACCTTTCCATCTTATTGGAAATAAATAAAATCGCTAAAAGTTCCGTCTGTCATTTCGTTTTTTCGAACAGTTTGATTTTTTTGCAAAGAAGTAAGTAAATTAAATTTTATAAATTGCTAAAAAAAATGGTTCTTTCTTGTTTTCATTCTCAATAGGAGAAAACATAAAAATAGTACCAGAAATAGTTTAACTTATTTAAAGTACATTTGTTAAACTTGTAATTAATTTTTAATTTTATTTTTTTAATCAATTTAAATATTTAATATTGGAAGCTAAATTATTCTATTATATTAAGAAACGTATGTTTTGTTATACAGGGTGGCGCAGAATGAGCTATATGGTTTAAATGGTTTATAGCTTTTTTATTTATGCGATTATTATAACTTTTTTTTTTTAAATACAGTATATTATTAGGGAATTTTTTGCAATTAGCTTTGAAAAATGATATCCCGTAAGTGATGTCCATTTTCTCTTTTTAGCATATTTTCCATAACTTTTCGCAAAATTTCGGGTGTAATCGCAAAATTTCGGGTCTAATGGCCATAATTTCATTTCGAATGTTGGTTTTTAGTTGGAATGTGGTTCTTGGTCTGTTAACGTACACTCTTTCTTTCAAATATCCCCAAAGAAAGCTGTCAGGAGCTGTTAAATCTGGTGAACGGGGAGGCCAGTTAAAATCGCATGTGCTCGAAATAATGCGTTCGCCGAATATGTCCCTTAACAAAGCCATTGAGTCACCTGCAGTATGTGCTATGTTCGATCGTGTAATGATTCATAATTAATTCCCCAAATCTTCTTCACAAAATGCTGGAAAAAAAACAAAGAAAAAATAACAATTAAAAAGTCATAAAGAATTCAAACCATATAGCTCATTCTGCGCCACCCTGTAGAAGGTACCAACTTTAAGTGAATAAATGAAATGAAAATTAAAAATTCGATACTCATCGAGTTGATTGAAAAATATCCAACCGCTGCAAGGAGGAGATAAGCCAACAGCACATTCCCTTTGGGAGCAGTTGGCTAAACAGTGCAAGTCCATCGCAAAAGGATGTTAATGGCTGGAAAAATTAAAATAGTATGTCACATTTTATTGCTAGAAGGTGTTGTTTTATTTTATATAGGTTTGGACTGTATGGAAAAGCCACGTGAAGGAAAATGTATCGCAGAATAAAGCAGAGTGCAGAGCAGCTCGTGGAGGACCGTTTCCTAAGTTTCAGCTTTCTAGCAAGAGAAACGCAAAAATCTTTTTTTCATCTTTTCCGCGCGCTCTTCCGCTAACATCAAATAAGCAACAACGGAAAATGTAATTATATTTATATTTATAGAAATTTAATTTTTTAATAGTTTCAAATACAACTTTTTATATTTTCAATAAATGCACTTCATATTTCCACAAAAAAAGAAATTTACATAAATATAAACAACAAAATGTACCTAAATAATACAACGATAGAATTTTTTTTTTGTTCACTGTATTGCCACTTCTGATTTTATTTTCTATAATTTGTTTTTATTAAAAACTCAAGTTAAAATAATATTTTACTGCAAATACCGTAATTTACAAAATTTCCAAACAAACAATTTTATAATTTTATTTAAAATTGGAATTAATACAATACTTACATACTATATAAAAATGTCAAATTATATTAGTTTCTTCAGTTGTTTTTAGCATTTTTTAGCATACCAAATTATGGCGAGTTGTTCATAACAGTCATATTTTTTGTGTTATTATTTTAAACCATGGAACTTTATGACTACCTTGTGAATGCCCTAATATTTTGTAGTCGTACGTTTGTAGTTTTGAACTGATTCATAAAGAACAATAAAAAGCAAACCGAAGGCGACAAATAAAACTTTGCGTGAATTGAGGTTTTGTTTTTTGGAAAGTTGCGTTAACGAGTAGCCAATGTTACGAATTTGGGTGTACGGATTATCGAGGAATTGCGTTAGCCGATGTTACACTGTCATAGAAGTCATTTATATTTTTCAGTCGGGGTCTGGCGGTGATAGTCTTGCCTCCAAGATTTCCGGCATAATTAATTGCAATCTTAACAATTAACATTCTGGTATAATCAGGCAAACGAACTCGATAAAAATCCTCAAATGGACATGCGGATATTTGCTTTTAATAATCAAGTTTGCGGTTACACAAATAATTCTTCACAAGGAAGCATTTATTGGGTGAAATTACTATCAGGAATTAATTTTTATTTTGTTAAGGTATGTACACACGATTGTCATTTACTACAATATTCACAGAAAAATTGTTACAAAATGTGCAATAACCGTGTGAACACACAATTTTTGTGTGGCAACATCGGCACAAAATGCATTGTCGGTGCATTGTATGCCAATAACATTGTCACAATTCTGACAATCGTGAGAACACCCTTCATTTATATTGACACACAATACCACCATTGACAGATAAATATTTCTGTTGGGAATACTGCCCATAAATATTTAGATACACGGTTAAAAGTCGGATCTGGCAATGTTTGCCGTACAATAATCTGACAACCGTGTGAACACCCAATTATTATTGGCAGAAAAATTTATTGTCGCAGAACTGTGTGCCAATGAAATTGTATGGTTTTCTTTTAATAGTGTGAAGCAGATGGTAAAAATTTTTTATTGTGAGTGCATTGCCACCATATTGCCGTATCCTACAATATTGTACAATCTGACAATCGTGTGAACATGGCTTTAGTCTAAAGATGAGTTGCAATAAAAAAACAGAGATTTCGTGTCACTTGCTTAAATAAATCAATTAATATTTATGATAATGTGTCTACAAATTTATATATTTGTAAAAATACGCAGAATTAATTAAAGAAAAAACCGTCATCATCAAAAGTTTTTGCTTTCGTTTCATAATTACTTTTTATAAAGCAGATGGGATCGTGACAAAAACAAATATCCAAACTCACGCTCAGTTCAAAAAGAAAATTAAGTGTTGTATTAGACACGATTAATACTTTAATAATAGAAGAATAAAAACTAATTATTTCTTACCATAGAATTTAATAATATAATATATTTTAATTACTAACAATAATACTTAATTTCAATGTGTTTATCTTTAAATTTATATCAAAATATTAGATAGAAATTTTCACTTTATTTATTAATAATATTTGTATTTATTATTGTATTATAAAGTGCTGTAGAATGGCTTAATAGCGAAACAAAAAATTGCAAATGTTTTAAATGAATAGGAAAAAATTGGACAGGATATGCAATACACTTTTGGCAGAAAAGAAAACGCCATTAGTTTGTTTTCCGTTAGTTGTTTTCCGGAAAATGCACATGCATTTATCAATTTTCAATATTAACTTAATTTAATTAATTTTTAATTAAGACAATCGCCAGAAATTAAAAAACTGTTACATATCAAAGCGTTGGAACCTATTTCATTATTAAAATTACTCAAACACACTCACTCAATCGTATTCGCTCATATCATTTTAGAATAGGTGTCACTAATGCTCATAGCATCAACGATTCCCATCTATATTTACTAGTGACTAAGGCGGGGAACACAATTGGGCGAACGACGATATTTTCGTAGCGAAATAAAACACATTTGTGCATATGAAAATTAACACAACACTGCCGTCGACGAAATTCACCGTGCGTGACGAACTCTGCGTTAGATTTATTTCTATTTCATACGTCGGCGAACAAATTAGTTCAGGTTTTCGGTTTTCATTTCATGTTTTCAATATATTAGTAAATAAAGTTCATCATTATTTTAATAATTGTATAGTATTTAACATAATGTTTAATTTTTTTTATACGGTAAGACAGATAGCCAACAACTTTACTGATTATGACAGCTGTAATTGTTTTTTATTTGTAATTTGTTTTGATTTGTAACTTTTATCAACAAAAGTCTTTTATTTAACATTTTTATTAACAGTCGTGGAAGTCAATGTATATGGTCTACACAGCAGCCTACCAACTGCAATAGGCTAACAGAAAAACTATTATTTTGATTACAACACGGGCACATGGCTACACGACCAAACACACTGTTACAGCGTGCCAATAATTCCCTGCAGAAATTAGTGGATTACATGATCCATATTAGTTAAAAAGGGGGTGGCGATGGCACGATGGATGGTAGTCTGCACGTTGACTACGAATCCAAAAACATACCTGGGTTCAACTCTAGTTTTAGACAAAAATTTTAAAATAAAAATAAATATCTCGCATTTTTCTGATGGTGCATTAGTGTGTCTTTGTGTGTCAGTTGTTGTCGGAAGATTTCAGTGGCGAAGGCATAGTCACTGGTCACTGAACAATACCGGCTTCAGTTGATAGCAATACACAATCGCATCAGAACGCCCTCCTTCGTCGGTATTGTGTAGCACCGGCGAAGTAAAACAATAATAAAAATGGCTACTGAACCGAAGCTTCAGCACTGCTAAAAGTATAAACAAATAACGTGCGAAAGCAGAGCTGCACAAATAAGTAAGCTTCACCTCCTGTCGTTTCTCCTACTATCCCTTTCCTAAAAGTTCCCGCACAATGCTTCGCATGTGTAGGAGTCATCTCCTGAGTGCTGGTCCCAGATAAAAAAAAAAAAAAAAAAGTTACAAAATGGTCCCATGTAATGCAGGCATGGACCATGTTATTTTCAAGCAAGAGCTTATTGCTGACCAATAAGTGTTCGTATTTTAACGACTGTATGCTTTAAGGCATCGTGTTTAATTCGTGTTTAATTTTCTGCTGATAATGCGCGGAGTAGTGACATAGAGTAGTTTTGGGATTACTCTGATGTAATGCATGGCTGGAGTATATGGTCCTCACCTAGGACATCGCAATGTTAAAGGGAACACGTTTATTTCATAAATTTGGGTTACTTTTGGACTAGTCGTAGTCCCTTATGGAGTATACTTTACAGGGGTGTGTGGAGTAGCCGCGATTTCTGCAGGGTTGTAACTGATTTTGTTGAGAAACAATTTTTTGTTAAAACAGATTTGCGTTGTTATTATTACATTTTATATTCTTTTCAAAATGTGTAAAGGTTTTATTAATCGTTTTTTTTAATTTCGGCGATATAAAGGAAAACGCATCGTACGCTGGCGCTACAAAATTTACCATTTGAAAATTTTATGTCAGTTGCTATATAAAATTTCAGCGAATTTAAAGCAGATAGAATTTTCATATTAAAAAGCTTTTGTAGAATATTTTTTTTATTCACGCACAATTACTTCGCACTTTTATAATACTAGTACATACTCGTTTGTTTGTTTCTCATTTTAGTATATTTTGGTTATTATTAAATCCAAATTTCGCTAAAGTTCATGGCGTTTTAGTCAGAAAGAATTGAGACAGCATTTCATGGGAAACAAAGGAAAAGTCAAAGTCAGTCAGAACCAACCTACACACGCTAGATTTATTTCTTATTTAAATTTGTGTTTCTCTTATTGGAAACGAAAAAAAAATTATTTGAAGAAACTTTAAACTTTTCATCGTTAATTTTTGTCGATACTGCATCAAATTTGGAAGTTGATTGGTAGGAAATGAATATTTCATTATAAATTTTGCTATTACTATTACAAAAAAAAAAGCGTTATTTTTACAAATTCACTTTGCAAAATGTTGTTGTAAGTCGAGAGATTATATTTTACATAATTTCGTTTGACTTCAAAATTTTAAAATTAGGAATTCGTGCACTGTTGTAGCTTTCGCCAAGTTAGTAAAATTTTTATTTACATTCTGATTTAGTTACAGTTAATGTTATAAATATACAATTTTTTTTTTAAATTTAATAGATTTGAATAATTTTAATGTGGCGATACAACAAACAATTTTCAGCAGGCGACACATGCAGCCTACAACATTTGTAGTCATGTAGCTGAGTAGCCTGCTGTTTTCTATGTGTTAAACGCTACAATTCCAGTTAATTCTCAGATTTCTTGTTTGTTTTATTAGGGATAGTATCTCTTTATATGACAAACACGAGCAATTTTTTACAATGTATTCTAATAAGTATCTCAGTGTGCACACAACTAAACTCAGTTGCAGTTCAGCTCAAGTCCAGTTTGGATCTGACACAAAACAGAGAAGATTAAAATCCGGTTCGTCGTGTTGGTTGTGTACATGTGTATAGTGGTTATTGAAAATAAACAAAACTAACTAAGTGATAAATAAATTAATACAAAAACCTCTTAGAAGATTCAATAAGTATATTGCTTTAAAATAGTAAATTTTAATAAAAAAAAAAGTTATAATGGAGCGAACGTGCAGCTTCGCTGTAATATTTTTACAAATTTTCATATTTGCAAAAGGCAGTGGGTATGTTTTTTACATAATTTATTTCATCTTTTTTATTTATTATATTGAATGTCATCGCTAGTTTTTAAATAAATAATAATAATATTCTGTTTAAATTATTTTTCCCTTCAGCTTAATATTTGTGGATAAATTTTGATATTATTGTTGTTCTTGTACTAACTTCTTATCAATTGTGGCTGAGTTCAAGGTCAAAACAGGTTTTTCCCAATACAAAGTATAAATTTCTATCTGTAAACAACAGTGAGCAACAATTGTTTTGAGACAACTTTTCCAGAGAAAAATTCATCATGCCACATGATAGAATAACACATACAACATTTTTCACCTCATTGATTTGGGACTCAATATTGAGAATTGCACGTGAAAGTAGCCCTAAAAATAAGAACTTGTTCATCATTCGTTTTGCCAAGTTGACTGCATTAACAATACAAGTATACAACACCGTTTGGATTTAAGAAACCAAAAGCTGTTTCTAAGGCTATTTGGGCGCTGAATCCGAATCTGCACTCCATTTTTTCATATTGGTTCTAGTTTTCGAGATATTAAATAAACACATTTTTTAAAATTTTTGACAATTAATCTCCATTTCATTCATTACAAAGTGTTAAATTAGAAATGAAGAGCAGTGGAACTGAGACGCTTGTACTGTTTGGGATAAGTTTCACACATTAAAGTCCAACAGTAGTCGCTCATCATGCCCTCGTCCCAAAACCCTTGGTATCGTTTTTCGATTTTCGCCAAATCTTGACGTAGTCGCTCTTCTTGCTTGTCGCTTGTATCACACAAGTTTTCAAGAAAAAATTCGAAATGGGAATGCAGAAAATGTATTTTGAGTGACATTCAAGCTCCAATCTTGCAATAATTTTGCAACAAACTTTCGATTATCTGTTTGAAATCCGCGGTTTTGCGGTTACCGAGAAAGTTGTGAAAAACATCTTGAAATGATACCCATGCTGCTGCTTCATTGGGCGTTAAACAAACTCTAAAAAAAATTAATTTTGGAATCTCTCTTTGCAACTATATATCTCCAAAAGTATTGCACATAGAACGGTGTTTTTTCCGTAATCTTTTCTTCTAGAAAAATATCGAATGTGTTTTCTTACTTTTTCGAAATTCGAAAATATATGGAGTAAAATTGTACCTTTGCACTTTTATTCTATTGAAATAGAGCTTATGAAGTTATTTTTTTTATTTTTATACACCCCAAAAAAAGAAAGTTGTGACATATCATATGGAAGGGATTTTTGAAGGGTGCAGAAAATAAAATGATATCCTTGCAAACACAATATGGTGCACGACTTGTTTTATTTTTACTGGCTCACTGCGCACTTCGTATTTACACTCTTTCTGAGGAGCCTGACAAAAATCGTATACGATTCTCATTGTTTCGTCGACGTTTTTCTCAGATACCTGACAGACGTCCGACTATTTTGTTGGCTGGGTTGTAACTGTATTAGTCCCCTTCCAGACAATGATACATTTGTTGCGAAACTTTTGAGTTTGTTGATGAAAGAAAGAAGAATCCGGGAACTTAAAAAAATGCGAAGAAGAAGAAAGAAGTAATGTAACACACTACAAAAGTGCGAAGAAAAACGGTAATTCTGCACTAATTTGTTCATCGACCGTCGGCGTATGAAATATATATATCGTAGAGTTCGACACAAGTTAAAGCAATCGATATCATAAAAAGTTTCAAACCATTTCGACTTGAATTTTATTTCTTCTTCTTCTATCATTCTATCTCTTCACCACATGTCACCTCTGCATTACCCTTTAATAACTAGTTCCGGTCCCAGGAAACAGGAAGAAACCAAAATTATGCAATATCATCAGACCTCCGCAGCCTATATTAAACAGTTTTACTGCATTTAAGCGGGTAATTCAATTCTCCGAGGATTGCTATGGGAAAATTCACAGTTATAATTGCAAATCACTTTTAAATTACACCAAATGTCTGAAATTCTCAAGGTTAAATTGTGCAAATTGAACTTTTGTCAGGTTATTTTGTTCACTAACGATAATCACACATACATGTAGCTGTGATATTAATTATAAAAGAAAAACTTGTACAAAAAATTGATAAGGGGAAAATGCTATCAAATAGGAACAAATATACAAAAAAAAAAAAAAAAAAAAGGGAAATAAGAAAAAACCCAGCACCCATAAAGCAATTGGTTTTTCCACGAAATCTGCAAATACAATATTATGAAAATAAATATAACTAACCATATCAGTTTGAGGCGTACTTTATTGTCTATTTGTTTATTAAGAAAAAAATAAAATTTTTTTCTCTGGCTTGTTTTTTTGATAAAGAAGTCAACACTTTGATTTAAAAATTTTTTTCACAAACAAAACTAAAGCTCAACTTTGATAACCAAAAAAAAACATTCCCAGTGCCTGTAATTAATTGTTCCATGCATTTGAACTGACATATTCATTTGTAAGCCAAATACCCGCGACCGAGGCGGTGTTAGCATATAAATAACAACAAAACTATGTATTTTAATTTATAGAGGATTGAACCCACGACCTTCGTCGGTATTATTTAGCACAAGCGAAGTAAAATAATTACTAAAAATGGCTACAAAAACAAAGCTTCAAAATTGAATACTCGTACCACAGACAAAACCAGAAATGGCATAACTCGCCTTGTCATATTGCATTTAACCCTTAGGTATGAAGAGCAAAAATATATATGGCTTCTTCACGAGCAATGAGTTAGTGAAAACAAATATACAAACCGAAACTGAATTAAAAACTAGAACAAATAGAATGTAAACAAACAAAAGTGAGAAAAAATTTTTTATTTATTTGAAAAATTTTAATGTTTTTAAATGAATTGGAATAACAAATAAAACATTAAATGCACAAATTGCGGCACTGCACACGTAAGTACAACATATTACATAAAAATATTAGAGGTATAAGTGAAAACAAGTAATTGTTTGTAACAGTTTATGTTCATATGACCTGCCTGGTGCAACAGAACATGGAATGCTCTACTACCCGGGAGGGAATCATTGAAATCACCAAAATCACTCTCAAATCGCCGGTAACTTGCATTAATTAACTAAGAAAATATAAAAATAAAAGTACCAATCATTGAATTTTTAATTTTTTTTGAATTTTGTTCAGCACACCACTTGAGCTGACTATTACAACCCACCAGTAACCTGTCGGAAGCGAGTTTAATTGCCGAAGTCACTGTCTGTATTGGAATAGAAGTATTGAAATTTCATTGTAAATATATACAAATAATATTCTAATATTCATAAATTTAATAAATTTTCATTATTAAAATTTTATATGAAAGTGATTTTTTTCGACCTTATCTGGTCTAGATCCATAATGTTTTGCTATAAACCGCATCACCTGTTGTAGGACGTAACTCTTCGCCGCGCATTATGGTTTTGACTAAGGAGAAGTTTGAAATACATAATATGTTCGCTGCACTTACTTCTGGGCTTACTATTTCTTTATAGAAACCTTAAAAAATCTTCCTTCGAGTATACATTTATATTGAAAACGAAGAGACATTTTGCTACTGTTTTAAATACGAGTATATATAATCGGGAGTGAAATTTATTATACGTGTACTGTAAGCAAACAATAAATCAATTATCCTTGATGCCATTCCAGCAAACAAAAAGCCAAACGTTTTCAAAATTAAAACCATTATAATAATGGTGCAACAAATTTTTATTTATATGAATTTAACAATCAAAAATTTTAAATTCATATAGATATATTGCAAATTGTTAGATGCGAATGAAACTAAATTTACACAACGGCATTTTGAGTTAATTTACTTCTTTCAATTCATGGTAATTAATAAATAAGTCCTGTTTATTTGCTGGGACATTAAGATTTCATGTAAAGCTGTATCAGATTTACATAAAGGAACATTTTTTTAAAATTTTATATATTTTTTGTGGGGGTTTTTTTGAAAGTATAGTGTAGTTTAGTGACAATGAAATATATTTTAAAAGGTAGAAAAATTATTTACAAATTAATTATAAATCAAACCTAGGATGAAGTATTAAATTAAGTGCAAAATTATAAAATTATACATTTATATGGTATAAAAAATTAAATAAAAATTTTAAATTATAAACAAAAGGTTTTTAAATTAAATACACATTTAAAATTATAAGCAAATGAATTATAAATTAAATACAAGGTTATAACTGAAAAAAAAAAATGCAAAATTATGATAAAAAGCATAGTTTTTAAGAAATCAAATCGTGAAATAATTCCAACTGATACAAAAATATTATAAACGATCTTAGGAAAGCAAGTGTATCTATGTAATTACTTATTTGACACCCAAAAATATTTCTGTTTGAAATTTGGCTCTTTTACTTTCGAATTGAAATGCCTCAGAATGAAATAAATTCTTATTCTACATAATTACAATTCTTATTTTACATAATGAAGACGCTTTTGAAATGAACTTGAATAATTACGTGGTGTTATGAGAACTGTATTACCAGAACCTTTCTGAATTTGACCAAAGAAATGTTCTAAATTGTCCTGAGTCAATCTGCGTGTCTTTAGTTCCTTAAAACCTTCCTGACTAAAATATGACCAAAGCCTTTTTAAGGCGGAAATGTTGATAAGTCAACCGGAAATGAATTTTAGAAAAGTCTAGATAATGTTACTTCCCTTTCCATCTATAATTGTTAAAGTTCTAACTTTTTTTGAGGTTTCTCTTATAATTTATAATTGCGAATTGGAGTTATTAAATGAATAACTTTCTGTAAGGCTATTAAAAATGTGAAAAATATTATTAAAAAATTCCAAATAATCGGCTGTATTTAAAAATGTGGCTTTATTAGAAATACTTAATTTCCCCGAATTATACAATGTTTGCATGGTTATAGCCACAGTGCGACTTAAAACTTAATCTGCTAAGTCTACTCTCATATGCTGAAAGTTATTTGGATTAGTGTGTTCTATAATTAGCTTAGGAGGCACATTATAAAGAATTTGAATCTATATTGTAAAAATGATTAACATCATTCCAAGACACGAGTTTATTATTAAAAAATATTTTGTGTTCTAATTTAAGAAGACAATTTCGCGCACTTTTTAGTAAATGGGGACTATACTGCTTAAAATAAATTCTTTCGTTATTACCTATAAAATATTGACCTTTCTTTCTCGAAGATAGCAATATCATTTCTAAATCATCTGTCTGCGAATATTTTCGTTACTAACTAAATCGTTCCTTATTCAACTCCCTTCCATAAAATCGTCATTCGTTTATATGTCCAAACTGCACTCCCATCTATATTATTTTCCCTTTCAAAATTTGTAATTCAAATTGTAATTGAATTTAAAACATTTGATCCGAAAGGTTCTATATTTAAATTAATAACAGAATTTTTTCAAGGCGTTCATTTCTTGGTACAGCAAATTTTGAAATTTTTCTCCCAAAACATAACTTCACAGGATAATGTCGACCGCATGCATATAAGCGCTTCGCTTTACATTTTACACATAAAATACGAATCCATTTTGTAAAAGTAACTTTTTGTAAAACGCTGGAAATATTCTGTCAATTTTCGATTTTGATCGTTCCAATCACCCTTACACTGGATTTTTAGTGGCAAGAACATCGAAAACAACCTAATCCAATTACCAATCATAGTCACAAATTAGTGCGTTCTTGCATACCTGAGAATGAGATGCAAATTTCTGTATAGTCTTTAGATTTTGCTTTTAAAATTTGCCAGAAAAGTTAATGTTTCTGAAATAATTTTTGATTATTTTCTCACATTACAGTTTTTATTCCATTGTGGCACCTGGAACCATACAGTCTAACCATGATTACTCAGTGAGTGTCACTTTACATGAAAATTCTGAATCCGCCACAATTAAGGTAGGCATTGTAGGATCATCATATAATGAGAACCAAACCATAGGTGTCTCGCCTTCGCAAACCGTACTTGTCACTTTCAAAGTGCCCCAACTAAAAAATGACAACTACAAATTGGAAGCTGAAGGGATAGAGGGTTTAATATTCAAAAATTCCACAGAATTGATTTTTAAAAATAAAGAACCCAAAGTTTATATACAGACTGACAAGGCTACTTATAAGCCAGGAGATTTAGTACAATACCGTATTCTGGTTTTGGATGAAGAAACTAGACCTGCCAAACTCGAACATCCTTTAAGGCTAGGTTTTAAAGATGGCGCCGGTAACATTGTTAAACAAGAGAATGATATAAAATTAACTAAAGGCGTTCATAGTGGTAAATTTCAATTATCAGAACAGCCAATTTTGGGTGATTGGGCATTGCAAGTGAGTTTGAGTCCCAACGAAGATGATAGCAAGAGTGAAAAGAAATTTGAAGTGGCAAAATATGTTTTGCCAAAATTCAGTGTCGATATAGAAACTGTCAAGGATATTTCCTATGCTGATCCTCTTAAAATCACCGTGCGTTCCAAGTACACATATGGCAAACCAGTCAAAGGTCAAGCCACCATTAAAGTAGATGCGAAAAATGGCCAGACGAAGGCTGAAAAAGTCTTCGAAGTAGATGGCAAAGGCTACGTTGAATTTGACTTGTTTAAAGATCTTGATATTAGTAATCCTGCAGATGAACCTTATTTCGGTATATCTTCACACACTTTCACGCCACCAATCAATATTTTGGTGATAATGACAGAAGAATATACAGGCAATAAACAGAATAAAACTGCTACAATAAACTTACATCCCTCACGCTACACTATTGATGTTCCCAACAAATTGTACGATTATATCGCCAATAAACCATTTGAATACAAAGTGTTTGTGAAATATCTTGACGGTACGCCTGTTCATGATGGCAAACATACAGCCGAACTCTCGGTTAATAGACGTATTCCAATGTATTTTCCTGGTAATGGTAAACCAAAGAACGATGAATCAATCGTATTTACTGCTGAGCTCGATAAAAGTGGTATGGCGGTCTTTAAAATTACATTGCCCACTGCTGTTTATTATAATCATGTTCAAGTGACATATGAAGATAAAACGGAGTATCTGCCTAATTTAAGGAGCCGTGCGGAGAAAACCGATTCCAACGATGATAAGTCCGCGGGCGAAGAATATATCGGACCGCTGAAGTTGATGCAAAAAAATGATAAGTAAGTACGATATTAATTATTTAAGATTTCAAAACATTTTTAATTACGTTATATGTATGTATGTTCGTTATAGAGAATAAATTTTGGAAAGAAAAATACTAATTTAAACAAAGCCTCGTTCTGAAATCATAGACACCCACCTCATGTTGCCAACCTAGAACGTTGTCATTTCTTTCCTTTTTGAAAGCGAAGAAAGAGTTCATTACATAAATGTTGACTCTCCAAGTCTTGAATTTTTAGAAGAGAGTGTAGTAGGGAATGCAGACATTACGGTACCAGTTAATTTTATTTGTACTTTTCCTCTTAAAGCCATAAAGACTGGATGAAAATAGATCAACGTGGCCTCCATTTCAAAACAAAACTGAACAAAAGCTGATGAAATAAACTTGATACATCGGCAACTTGGCTTTATAATTAAGACGCAACTCCAGAGTTGTGAATTCAGTTCTATCTTCTACCTGTCTATTTGAAACACTATCCCTCTCTCTCTCTCTCTATCTAGTTCCAGTACAATGCTTTGCATATGTAGGTGATATCCCCTGAGCACTGGTACAAGTGCAGAGTAAATAGAAATTTAAGGGATTGTAAGCGACTAAAAGTGTTTATAGGGGAATTTTTATATCTGGGAATATTGGTTAGCCTATGCGTAAAACGCAAGAAAGAGTGATAACAAATTCTTGGTTTGTCGTTATTTACAAAATGAGGAAATGGAATTCGCTATATGCGCCAACAAATTTTATTAACGTTATTGTTTACATGCCCATCTTATTATATTCTATAGACAGCATGTCACAATTTTAGTAAATAATATCCACAGAGGCAATACGGCACCCATATACTGTCAACTTTCGGCCGACCGTAGTTTAAAATCAAATACTATCCCACCATTGAAGGCAAATTTACACAATTTACTAAATAAATATTTCGCATTTCAGACTCGAACTTCACGAAGATGTCATTGTGGAAGTCAAATCTAACAGGAATATACCATATTACGTGTACTCTATTGTTGCTCGTGGTAACATAATTAAACAAGAGCACGTGAAACTACCCGAAAATGTCAAATCACATGAAATTAAAATTAAACCCACATTTAAAATGGTACCCGAATCATATATATATGTCTATTTCGTGCTTGACGGTGACTTGAAATTTCAAGAATTGACTCTTAATTTCCCTAAAGAACTTCAAAATAAGGTAAAGCTTAAATCCGTTACTTTAAAAGCTAAATCACATGACTTTATGTTATCAATTTTGCAGATTGAAATCACTGCTCCCAAGCAAGCGAAGCCAAGTGAAGAAGTCACTTTACATATTAAAACTGATCCAGATTCATTTGTTGGTTTGTTGGGTGTCGATCAAAGTGTATTATTGCTCCAGACGGGCAACGATTTAGACTTATCTAAAATAATCAATGATTTGAGTTCATACGATACAAGAGCACCTTATATTAGAGGTTATGGTGAATATCCTGGCAGATCTGCGGGTTTAGTTACCCTAACCAATGCCAATTTTCCCTATTTTACCGGTAAGTGGTTACTGAAAATATTGTAAATTGTTTTCCTGACAAATGAATAACAAATTCGTGTAATGGCCAAACAAACGCCTTGGAAATTCTTGTATGAAGATGATAGATTATATGTCAATGATGCAGTTTTCAGTATTGATGATCTTGTAATGAATATATTTGAAAGTAATATAGAAACTGAAATTGAAAGTGTAAAAATACGTAAAGATTTTCGTGACGTATGGATTTACAACATAGTAAATAGGTTGGTTCTATTGCCCCATTCTTAGAATTTGGTTGCTGGTACTATAACTTTAAATAAAATTTTTATTTTTGTACTACCATTCTCTAAAATTTCTTAATTTCAGCAGCTCTTATAATTATGCCATTTAAAAACTTTTAATATAAAAAATTTAACTGATTGGGTGTCTAATTTACTTTGCTTAGCGAATACGTAATTCTTTAATAGTCTAAGCTTATAGCCGCCCTTAAACTATCAAGCGAACTGTTAAACTCCTCAGAAACTATTATCCTCTTGTCAAATAAATCATGTACAAAAATTTATATATTTGCAGGAGAGTTGTACGACTTGTCTGATCTCATTAGTTATACACTACCAAGCCCAGGTTCAACGCCTCGAAAACCTGTTATAAAGAATAGAATTGCAGTAAATTCTTTTGCCGGCGCTCGGCCTAAAGAAAGTGTTGCGTCCAACAGAAATTTTGTTCAAAAAGTTCGCAAGACTTTTATTGAAAGTTGGATTTTCAGTGATTTCAACAAGTATGCCCACTTAGATATTTAGTTAGTATGAAAAATATTAGTATTTAATTATATGGAGCTTTTACCTTTGCCGTCAAATAGACGTAAGTTTCGAAAATAACATTGTACTGGCAAAAAAGCACTTCACACATGAAAAGAAAATTGTTACGTCTGTTTGGCGCAAAGGCTGCATATGTTTATTTTATTTAATTATGGTTTGATGCATGCGTTCACTTTTAACAAAATAGCTCGTCATGAATACAACGCAAAGTGCCAAAATTAAATTCCAACTGCGCAGTTGTTCATATGAATTAGTCGACAGACTTGAATGCGTTTACCATCAGTTCAAAAATGATAAAATTTATAAACATTTCTAAGATGGCATTAAAAATGAATTTAGATAAAGAAGTACTTAAGAAGTCATGAAAATACCAATTCTTTGTGAACGCATTCACTTTTTTTCGCTGGGATTTTTAACAGCAGAATAGCTGTTTCTAAATTTTTAAATGTTTTTCTTAATACATATATAATTTTAGAAGAAAATTAATAAAGAACACTTTGAGCAACTTATTTCAATAATTTATTACAAAGTTTGCCATATAATAGTCGCAGGGATAACCAAGTGGTATAAAAGAGATTTTGCTGAACTTGTTTTTTGGTTTCAAATCGCTTTCACGAAATAAGATTTTCAGACCATCCTTGATCTAGAATAAAATAATTTTGAGACTGGCGATTGGTTGAAAAATTAAACCACTGCTATCAATTTCATGATTTGTTAGCGCAAAAAAGTCAGCTTAGCGGCTTTTCTTTTGTTCCTCATAGTACCTCTAAAGGTGCTGCACCCCGTCTTGTAGTATGCAAAAATGGAATTGACCATAAAATAAAGAAATTTGCCACTCAATCGTTAGTATATAATATAAAATATAATGAAACATAAAATTTGGTAATTTAAATTCTTCGGATTCATGTGCTTCAATCAATATATAGCACAAGGATACGCCTATTTCGAAAATGTGATTTTTAAAATAATATTATTGTTCTTATTTGATTTGACACATGCATGATGTAACTATACACATTGTCAATGCGGAGTAATCCCTCTTCCACTTCCCATATATCTTTAACAAATAATTCCAGTTATATATTGTACGAGTATTTCAGCTTTTAATTATATACATACATTCTTAAATCATTTATATATTTGTTATTTTTAAATCGATGAAACACTTTTAACTGCAAGCACTGCTGAAAAATATCACGAATCTGTAATGATATTGACGCTAAAAACCATTTATAAAGTTTTGCTTTTCGAGTTCTAATCCACTCTCGCTTTTTTAATAATACATTGATAATCTTAAAAGTTGTAGATAACTTGCTGTATAATTATCTCTCAAGTTTTGTTTTAATGAAAAATTGTAAATGTAAAATTCATACAATGTGGCGCAAAATCAGTCACCCTAGCGGCAGATGCTATAATTTTTGCAAATGACGTCGTATGTCAACCATATTGGACAATTGTGAAGTAAACAGATTAAAAATAACCATCAATAATAATAATAATAATAATACATGAAGCGTTATACTGCTCAAGAACGCGGATTAATTGTTTGGTTTTTTTCCCCGAATCTCTTCATGAGCAACGAAGCCCATTTAGATCTCTGTGAATATGCGAATAAGCCGAATTATCGTTTCTGGAGTACTGAAAATCCGCGAATAACACACGAAGAGGCATTTCACCCATTAAAAGGTGTGGTGTTTACGCTGGATACGTTATCGGGCTTTTTTTTCTAAAACGCGGGGCTACAAAACCTAGATTAGTAAAAGTCGTATCATCTCGGCACATCTTATAAAAATGATGATTTGTCCCTAACAGACCAATAACTACTTTTCCTACGTCACTTCCACTACGTCTCCAAAGCGCAAAACCGGCACACTACTCCAATCTTTCAGGGTGGACACGAACGACTATCCGACCAAAGTCTCCGACTTGAAAACTTACCCGCACGAGTCATCATATTTTAAACCCGTCGGGGGTAGTCGCGAAGTTCTGGTCCACTAAGCTCCAAGCGGAGCTCAGTCCCGGTACATCAGGCATTAAACCCGTACTCAGTACGAAGCAATGCGTGCAACCGGTTACCCGTGGAGCCAGACTACACAAGGGCTGCTTTTAGACAGCCAAATACTGTAAAACAGTACAAGCTAGATCTCTGGTCGGATCTCGAAGAGTCGCCTATTCTGTCATTTTCTAACTCAGGGCAGTTCAAGGCGATGTATTACCTTCCCTATTTAACTTTGTTGACATACGGCTCATATAGTACGTCATAATCCGAAGGCCAGGATATGATGTATATTATTTTATTAGAGAGATTGAAGAACAATAGAGAGATTCAACAACCAATTAGCTAGGTACCGCGGGAATCCCAAATTTCCCTTAGGTTGTGAACAAGTCCACAACCCCCTTGCAAAGGCAAAAGTAATTTACGAGGCCATTTTATATATCTTTTATTTTATTTGACCTTTTTTTGTTTCAAATTCATTGTATTATATTATGCTACAGTAACATTTTTGGTAATTGTAAGAGAAACAAGTGCATTGAATAACTCGAAAACTTCTTAACATGCAAATAATACTGTAAATTTGGTAAATTAAAATGTTTAAACTCGTATTACAAATTTCACTTTTTAAAGTTTTTTTTTAATCTTAGCCCGTCGTGGTAAAAAGACGAAGCAATTTATGAAAGAAGACACGAGTATTTCAAATAAAAGAACCAAAATGGTATCTTCAATAGCATTTCTGCAACATGTGGAAGAAGAGTACGAAGTACAAAAAATTCCAGATGATACGAAAGTAGATGCTACACAAATTCGCAAGAATTTTATACACTCTTGGATAAGAGAGAATATTGAAAAGTAATTTAAAAAAAAAACTTATTTAAAATAAAATTAAATCTACGACTGATGAACATTTTTGTAAATATGAAGCATGTAGTATGTAAACTCACTTCACAGTATCTTCGTTCTACGCCTTGAATTATTATTTGCTTTTATGAAATGAATACTATTTCACTTCCCTCTTTCGTCGATATTGTATAGCAGCGGCAAAGTAAAATAATAATAAAAATGGCTACTAAAACGAAGCTTCAACACTGCTATAAACAAAGAATGTGCAAAAGCAGAGCTGTAAAATAATTAATTAAGCTTTACCTCCTGTTGTTTCTCTAAGTATCCCTTCCCTATAGTTCCAGTTCATCGTGCCATTCCCTTAACTCCAGCTTCTTTAGGCCAATTAGGTTCTATTGCTACAACGGTGAGCATATAGAACTTTTCATTCGTAAAAAGTTTATTGGATGTTGAATTTTTGCTAATATTCACAAATATCATATAAATTAAATTGTAAATTAACAAATGCAATACGAATGCATACTAAATGTTGTATTGATTGATTAAAATTAATATAATTTTTGTCATCCTGATTTATATAGATTTTAAAACCTTTTGAAAACTGTAAATATTTGCAGAGATGCATTGCAAATTCGCTACAGAATTTAAAGATTTTTTTAATTCGGTTTTAGGACATTATTTTACAAGTTTATAAAAACTTTAACACATGCAACTAATACAACAGTTAGTAACCACTGTTTAATAATTGTAAATAAAATAATGTTTCACATATTTTCTTATCTATATAATATCTAAATTTATATCATTATTTAAGTTATGCAAAGAACATTTTCAATCTCATTCAGATTCATTTATAAATTTGCATTTTTAGCGCGGCGTTTTGAAGAACATTTAGATTATGATGTGCTAGATGAACTTTTTTCAGAAGATGAAACTGATTCTTTTGGTGATTCTTCAGTGCAGTCACAAACTAAAATTATGAACATTAAGTTACGAACAAATTTAGCGGAAATTTGGATCTGGAATTCTGACCAAAATTTTAGGTGTGTTTTTTTTAACATTTCCTTCATTCAGTTACAATTTATCTCTCTTCTTGTTAACTTGTAAACATTTTAAGTTTGTGGTTAATGTAGGTGATTTTTGTAAATTTGTATATAAATTTGGTTTCCTAAAGATATCGCCAGTTATCGATATCTAAGTATTAAAATAAGTTAATATATTTTAAAGAGCCATGCGGATATATCTACATTCGTCAGCAATTGTACATTAATTTTATTGGTTTTATTATGGTTTAGTATAATAGCAAACTTCAAAACAAAATTCTGAAAACCCCATTGTCAAGATAACTGTACTCTGATCGCTATACGAGTATGAATGAGAAAAAAAACGCATATTCCTTTAAATGTTCAAAATTTTAGCATATTTTTAGAGTTAATAAACCTGGTAAGGGTTTAATATACTAATGATTGAGAAGTCTGTAGAATAAGGAATTCGCACTAAAAGGGTGAGATTTTATAATTTCAATTAGAAATAGCCTCTCTTAAAATGCGTAGGGTGCCTCCGTAGTCTAGTGGATGAGCATTAGTCTTTTCAATATGGAGGTGCGGGCTCGATTCCCGCTTAGACCCTGGGTGTTTCTACAGACAAGCATGAGAGCTTCGTAGAGTCTCTATATATCTTAAAAAAAAAAAAAAAAAAAAAAAAAAAAGTTTCAGTCACTGATGGTACGGCTCTAACAATTTCTCAGACATATTTCCCCAATTCTCATTATACTTTATAGGATTGAAATTACAAATGCATAAAGTAATTACTCTTGCCGTTTGACCGAACATTTGGAAGTATATTACGAGTGGGAAAGAGAGCATGGTTTTTGTGTTCGGTACTCGGCGATACGCGAATGAAAAAACAAAAGAGAATTTTCTTCCACATGTTCGCCTGTCTAAACTCAGACATATACTTTTGAATAAAATATTTCCAATTAAAATTTTGAATACGTTTACACATACTTTAGCGCACTAGCTGACGTAAGTTTTATTCAAACCATGAATAACAGAAACTGTACGTATTTGCTGGTCTATACTGGACAAAACTAAAAACTCGTTAATTGAATGTGTGTTTTTTGATGTTCCAAGATTTGCTTATGGAGTTAAGTTAGCAGTACATAACACGCAGTACATTGGTCGACGATTGTCATGCATTTAAAAACTTTACCGCGTGGCGATGGCTAAAGTAGTCTGCACGTTGACTGCAAAAAAATTTCCTGGGTGCAACTCCAGTTTCAGACACATAAAAACATCTCGCATTTTTTCTAATGTGCATTTGTGTGGATTTGTGTCTGTTGTTGTCGGAAAGTTTCAGTGGGAAAGGCATAGTCGGTATTGTGTAGCACCGACGAAGTGAAATAGTTACTAAAAATGGCTACTAAAACGAAGCTTAAAAATTTAATACGTTTCCTTGACATGAGAAGCGGTGTTGTACTGCTATAAAACGAAGAACGTGCAAAAGCAGAATTGTGCGATCCAGCCCAATACATCGTATGTGTAGGGGTCATCTCCTCAGTGCTAGTCGAAGATGAAAAAAAGAATATAATAATAATATAATAAAAGCCTCATAAAAATTTTAATTTGCTATTCTATGCGATAAAAAAGTACTCAAAATAATTTTTTTATACCGAAATGAAAGAGCCATTTCGTATCACTGCTTTGAATACTAAATGAATCCTAAAATAAATTAAAGATTTCTTTAAGAAAATAAACGCGCACGAAATTGAGATGTGTACCAAGAATGATAAAATTGTGTGCCACCTGCTTTGTGGAACAGGTGGTGAAGTGAAAAATAATTTTAGTTATTTAATAAATCATAAAAAAACATTGAAACGTTCGACACAGAGGTACAAGGCAAAGAAGCTTGCCTGCTGATGAGGATATAAGCTGTACGCATATGAAAAGTCTAGTTAAAGATCGTAGGAAATTGAAGAAATTCCGTACAGCATTATGCGCCACATGTCGCAATTATTAAAAATCATTAATTGTTACATGGCTTTTTGATTTGTCATTATCATTTTGTTTTTTGTTTGGGAAAGGAAGTACGGATACCGTAAATCATCCACCTCACGTCAATCCGTTCCAATGTTGTCAAACCATGCTGAATACTTAACAATTAAGTTTATCACTCAAATGTCATAATTAGAAACTTCTAAGAGGTTCCCCATAGAAAACGCGAGATTAGATATAAAACTGATTACATTTGAAATTGTTCAAAATAGAATTAAAAAAGAGCTGCACAGAGGAACTAAAAAAATGTGCAAACTAAGAACTGACGATAACTTCTTCTGCTGATGAAAACCATTGCATTTGAAATTTCGAAAATCTAATATTAATGCAATTTTAATCAAAATTACAGGTTTGTGGCAACGTGCATATGCTGACGATCTACTTCATTCACGAATAGTCGATTCTATATTGTATGAGAGCAGATCAATAAATGAGGGTGTGGCATTAGGTGGTTTTGCTGGTTATATTAATCTTTCCGCAACCTCCGATATAAATCCTAATATACGCAAAGATTTTGTTGAAAATTGGATTTTTAATAATTTAAATAAGTACAAAGAAGCTACTTTTTTTCTTTTAATGATTGAAAATAAAGAGTGCCCTACAATTAACGCAAGACTTGTGTCCGTAAGGCTTTCATTACCTTTGATATTTTCTTTCTTTCATCATTGAAAGCTATACTGTTATTTTATAGCCCTAAACTATCGGCTGTCGAACACTTTATTTCGTAGGGTGGCAGAAATGTCGCCTAATTTTAATATGGGATTAATTTTAGGACAGTCTTCCGACCTTGCGTTAATTATAGGAGACCTCGTATTTGTCACAATAACAACAATTTACGTAAGTACTCGTGTGTATGTATGGTGGTTTATCATTAAAATTCACGTTCCATATTTTTACCATTTTATTTGGAATTTACGAGGGATGTCTTGTAAATCGCGTGATTTTATATTTGCATAGGAAGAAAGACTTCTTCTTGTTTATTACGTAGCTCACAGCGATGTTAACTTTTTTTCTTGGACCAGCTTTCGGGGGAAGGCCCATACATATGCGGAGCATTATGTCGAAACTAGGAATTAAAGTTTTGGGAGAGAGTGTAGAGCCAGTAGTGTTTACTGGCATTCAATTTGAATTTTCCCACGTCAAAATTGACAGTAAAGACATCTAGGGGTAGTCTATTCAACATAGGTGCTCTTCGGTCAAACAACAATTTTCTATGGATGCGGTCTTAATGATGAAAGCGTTGTTGGCATGAATGACAAGGTTTCGTTAACTAGAACTATATTTAGCTCTTTATGATAATTTTTTCCTTCCCTTTTTTTAAAAACACGATTATTTTCAATTTGTAAATGGCACGTTTGGCATATTTCAGTGAATTTTCGCGTTTTTAGAGTATACAAGCAAGTGTTTTTGTCAAAAGAAATTCAATTGAAACTCAAAATATTATTAAAATGGACATCAATGCACGTAAAAGTAAGGAAAAAAATTATAAGTTTTGTAGGAGAACGAAAAAAGTTATTAAAATAGTAGCGAAGTTGCTCGGTATTTTCTTTTTGATTATAATGTGGCCCAGCATATATGTGTATAATTAATTCAAACCCCGATTTTGAAATTTTTGCCACATACATACATAGTTTTACGTTTCATGTGACCATATGTAACTATGTACAATTTCTGTGAAATAATTTCATTAAACATTGATTATATATATATATTTATGTATGTATATTTGTACATATACATATATATTTCTTAATGCAAAATGCCTTGAAGAACAAATTGAATAATAATAAAAACCAGAAACTTCTTAGTATTCAAGTTTAACACTTTTTATCCCTTTTTCACTGCTTGGTTGACACGATTTTCTTTTTAACATTTGCCATCTCTGGCATCTTATACATTAATGCAACAACTTGTAAAAGTCTAACCCATAAGTAGTGTTACCATACGTGAAGAGATATCTTATTTTAGAGATGTGAAAAAGATTAAAAGATTTGTTAGCTTAAAAAGAATTTTTTTAAATATGATATAATGTAATAAAGTACAGTATAATCTCAAAAAAAGTTAACGGAAATGTTCCAAGGGCTATTAAATTTTTCGAACTTTTAACTTTTCTAAGCGTTTATTTTTCTAATTAAAAAAAGGAAATAAATAAAATAATAACCACCACTTTGTTTGGATATAATATGTTGTATTTTTAGCAACATACAAAACTACAACAATATTTTAAATTTTGTTCGTTCGTTCGCATAACAACATTGAAAGCAATAACAGCATTTTAAATTTTGTTTTTGTTTAATAAAAAATGGCTTTTACTTTTTTCCGGTTTATTTTCAATCACTTCTTACAAATGTTGCCAATGATACTGTAATGTACATTACATTTAACGTGAACATTTATAAATTAACATATATTTTTACATTTAGCATTAAGTAAACACTACCTTACATTTAACAAGTAGTAATTTTGAGTGAATTCGTTATGTTGCTACGCCAGTGTGCAATTACTCTAAAAGTCACTTCCAAACTGTAATTCTTATAATAAAGTTTTTCACTCAAACAAACATAACAATGCATCTTTTTCTTACAATCGTAATTCTTATAATAATATTTTTCACACAAAACAATGTATCCTTTTCTGACAAGGATGATTGTTATTGTAAATTAACTTAAATTTAATACATGGCACAAAAGTAGCAACAAAACATTTATTTGTTATATCCCGTTATTTTAGAATATAAGCTGAGAATATTGCGAATAAAATTTAAGAACAAACTTGCCTTAACTACTGGCCATTTATTTAATTGAAAAGGGAGCTTCCACTAGCTTCAGGAAAAAATACAGGTATCCACTTGCCTTCAACATACATCAGCCAGTGGCGTTTATTAGCGCCGGCTGAAACCTCGGGCAGGATAGGGCAAGTGCCTTAGTAATAAAGTTATAAAATCCTTACAATACAAATGTTTTGCTTTTAAAATGCATTTTAAGCGTCTAAAATCACTAAAATAAAATTTATTTGAAAAAGTAACCAGCTTTCTAGTAAGCAGTATTTCAATATATTCAATTGTGGTTTTTTGCGTTCCAGCAATTTTGGGAAACTTTGTCACATTCAGAGAGATTTTTCTTTTTATTCCCAAAGGTTCGAGCACTTTTGTTATGCACCTGAAACAGGCCTTTTTTGTGGTAAATTTTATGGTTTTTTGCGTTTTCTTTTGTACATTTTTGTCTCTTAGTGAGATAAATTATAGTTTACTCTCATTTTACAGAACTTTACCAGAAAAGTATAAAAACACACCTACTATATGCTATTTAGTTTTATCTTAAAAACAAAATTAATTTTTACTGAATTTAATACATATCAATAAAATTACTGAAAATGATTTTTAACAGGAAAAATTTTTTTTTTTGCTGTTTTAAATATTTTTGCGAAATAAAATGGCAAAACTGCCCAATCCGAGTTATGCAAACATGCAACTGATTGTATGCGAGTGGACATGCCGGTCACGCTGCCATTAGTAGCATTTGTTTTTGTATTTATCGTCACTATTTTCTTTATTTTGAAGAAAAACTAGCTGATCCGGCCACGCGTTATGTATGTTTTAAATTTCTTCAAAATCGGGTAGTTGCTTTCGGTGGCTCAGAAATTTCCCCTACTTCCCCCATACCACCAATTGACCCAGTATACCCAATTTCAGCTCTCTAGCTATATAAAGAGTGTGTACCCAAATATCGATTTCTGCTCACTACAATGGGAGTGGTGCGTTCATAAATGGTCTGCATAGTCCCCCAGATAAAAATTGGAGTTTTCATATTTTTCCCCTCATTTACTCTCCCGTATACTGAATTTCAGCTCTGTATATATAATGAAACTGCCCGATGCAAAAAAGGTCTTCACATAATTCTCATTATTTACTTCCCAATACCTACTTGTACACTAAATTTCAACTCTTCAATATTATATACATTTATATATATAGTTGATGTGTACTATCGTGTACAGCGATATCTGTTGTTTCAAAAAATAGTTTTGTTACAAACACTGTGACACGAAAATGTTATATAGTAGATATAGCTATTACAAAATCGTGGTTAGTGGTAGATGGGAGAAAAATTGGGGTTTATGCATTTTTTTAATGCTTAATTATAGAAAAATAAAAATAAAAAATTTTCTCCAAAAAAAATTTATTTCGGTCGGTCACCCATTTTTTGGTGGTGGGCCCTTATCACTAAGGCCTTACAACCTATTCTCAGATCCACCAAATATACACGAAAAATTTCATAAAAGTCGGTCAAGCCGTTTCTGAGGAGTTTGTTTGCACGAGATTTTTATATACATACATATGAATGTATGTACATATGTGAAAACATCGATCTCGTTAAAAAGAAATATAATTTTATTGTAAAGATTAAATTTTTCAGACCTGATAATTCGTGAGAGAGCATGGAGAGTACCATTTGGAAATGGACCTATTGATTTTAGGGTAACAGTAATGGAGTCAAGTATTATTTCTGGTAGGGCGCAACCAGAGTTTGCAATGAGTGGACTTCCTAGTCCTGCTGCCGCAATAGCTCCAATAACTATCGCAATTAATCCAAAAATACGTCAAGAATTCATTGAGAATTGGATTTTTTATAATTTAAATAAGTATGACTTTTGTTATTTGTGACTAATATTGAGGGTTGGGTCAGATGTGGCAAATATTTAACTAAAATAATCGTAACTATTTACTATTTTTGAGAAAGTTTTATGTTACAATTATATACATATGTATGTATGTATGTTTCTAGTAGACATAAAAAAAACTCTCCAACAAAACCAGCTCTATATTTTGAAGCCAACCGACGCTCAGTGGTTTTCCGTTTCCCATATATGTAAGTTACATGTAAAAGAAAATTCTGCTTTCGTATTTTTCAAATAATTACAAACTAATTGTTTGTTACTTCATAACTTCATTTCTACTATTCAAAGTCTAATAACTTTTTACCCGTTAACTTTACGCAAAAAAAATCACTTATGAGGTTTTATGTGGAAAATTTAATTTCTAAGAAGAATATGTCCATCAAAATTGTAACAAAAAAATTTTTAGTAGTGTTATTTGAAAAATTCGAAAAAAGCTAATTTTTTAAATGTAATTTATATGGAGCAGATCTTCTGAGGGAAACTTTTGAGATGATAGGAAACAAACTTTTTTACGATCCTTAAATAGATAGAACTTTACATTGGAAAAAATAACACAAAAATGATTTTTTTATTCGAAAAACCAATACATGGCACTACCATTTGAAAATGCTTTCGGGAATATGGAGACCGATTCTAGATCTGCAATTTTTAGCCGCTTCTTCGAGCAAAGCTGGCCATATGTATATCACGAACAATGTTGTCCTAAAAGGCTTCAAATGTGGATGGTTTATCAGTATAAACCACACAGATTGTGTTCAAGATTAACGTAGGTATATGCAGATGTGGCCTAACCACACGATGATCTCAACACCGGGTGAAAAGTAAACGTGCACAACCGCCCTCATAACCCAAGACTGAAAAACCGACCTGTATCATAAGTTGCAAAATGTACGAAATCTCTTAGCATAATAAACCCCCTAGCCGAATAGTTAGGGCTCTCCAAATCCCTGATATTGACACTTCACAATTAATAATTCCCACTTTTATTTTACAGTCAATAATTGTTCTCTTGTATGGAAACAGCACCTAGATGGAAATCTTTTAATTTAAGGAAATATAGACAACAATATTATACAACCATGTTCAAAGTATCATCATGCCATAAGGTCTTAAAATAATGCTAAGTTCGATCTCCCAGGGATTTTCGTTTTAAACCACAACCACTATCAGTCCCACTGCAAATACTCAGTATATCTTGAAGAATTCCACTGGTGGGCGGTCTTGGTTAGACTTCGGAAGGAGATCAAGTAAAATTAGAGTAAAACCAAGAAAGCTTCATACATTAGGAATCCCAAGAAATTCTCTTAGCTGGATTAGTCGCGGACTATGTTTACACAGCTCTGACCTATGAACCTCAATCCGAGACGAGGCCACACAAGAAAAAATTTAGTAGTGTCAAATCCCACGACATTGCGTGGCGATTGACAGGTCCATTTCTCGAAGTCGCCGTTTGGCACACAACGCCATCCTGTTGAAACCACAACTCGCCCGGATCAATGTAATTTCAAAGAATAAATAAATAAATAAATTGATCATGGCGCGGTAACGATCTCCATTGAGCGTAACGCGAGCTTTAACTTAATTTTTTAACAAAAAAGCTCCAATGATGCTTAATAGCATTCGGTATATCATGTTGTTAGTGGAAAAACTTTGGACGTTCATTATATCGGATTTTCGTTTAGCGTGATTCGTTATACTGAGATTTGCCTACATTATGGTAATGGAATATTTATTTAGAATTTTTATAATTACATACTATGTGTAAGAATTATTCCATTTTGTAAATTATATTCATTTACAGATTTTAATGATTACCATAACTATGATTCGAATTTAATAACATCGTTGCCCGCATACACTACAATGTTTGTAACTGAAACCATACCGGAGACCACAGAATTTATACCAGAAGCTGAACAAAATTCAATTCTAAATATTCGCAAAATATTCAACGAGATTTGGATTTATCAAACTCTTATTAAGTAATTATATTGTAACTCCTATTAATGTTCAAATGCACATTAGCAGGAATATTTTGACGTTTTCTTTTCGAAGAAAAAGAACACAAAATTCAAAATTTTCTATATTAAATCAAACTGATCAATATATTTAAAGAATTGTATCTCCGTAGCAGTTTGGGTTCTGCCTTATAATAAATTTTCAATGTTAGAAAATAAAACGGCAACATTATTACACACGCGAGAATAATGAGAAGGAAAATTTTGTTAACATTATTTATTGTCTGTTGTAAATAATATCCAGATAGCATTGGCTAAAAATAAGCGTTATAAAAGCAGAAATGCAAGTGATTCCGTTTTGCTTTCTCTTTTAGAATAGTGCTTCCAGGCAACCGCTAATTTTTCCTGGATTATTGTGTATGTATTTTAATATTAACACTATCAAAGAGAAAACTTCGTACAAATCAAATGTATCATGAGAAGAGAGAGAATACATTTTATGTTTATAATAGGTCTGTTCCAGGTGCATAACAAAAGTGCACGCACTTTTGGGAGTAAAATGAAATTACTCTCTGAATGTGACAAAGTTGCACAAAATTGCTGAAACGCAGGAAAAAACACAATTGAACATCTTGAAATACTAGTGCTACTCAATTTCTCAAAAGCGATATTAGACGCTTAAAATGCATAATATTTTAAAAGCAAAATATTTGCATCATTGATAACAGCTGTAAAAACTGAATGAAAATAAACTGAAAAAAGGAAAGCAAATTAACTGATTAATTTCTTAGTTTCATATGTAACTAAAAAACAGCTTATAATTTAATTTTAGCCCGAACTTACCCAAAGAAAAGTTCCTGCATCTTTGCATAAGGAAATGAAAAATTTTACTCTCTCATTTTCTCCCAAATTGCACAAAATTGTTATCTGGAACGCTTTTTGGTAAATTTGGGCGAGTTCGGGCACTTTTTTATGCACCTGGAACAAACAGAATAATACAATTATTTGCATTTTCAATATAAAGGCTCAATTAGCCGACTGTAACGAGATGTAGTTGTAACGATAGGAAGCAACTGATCGATTTTATAGAAAGTAGTTAAAAAAATGTTGAAAATGTACGAATCTTGAAAGAAATAGAATTTCGTATAATTCCACATTTTTAGCAGTGTTATCCGCAATACGGTAATATAAATCGCTAAGATTGAAAACACCAATAATAAAATATTAAAAACCAATTTTGTAGTTATAAACAAAAACAAATACTATGTGTACTTTGCTAAAACTTTTTTTGGTAATGAAAGCAGATGTGATTTTTTTACACTTCTCTATACATAATTAAAACTCGTAGCCAACCTAAACACAGCATTATTTGTTCCCAAAGTATTGCATAAATTTATAAAGCCTTATTGTTTATTTTAAGCAACTAATAATTGGGAGCCGTTTGCGATAACCTTATTGTAAATAACAACAAATTAAAAAATACATTTTTTCTGAAACCATTTCTTAAAATCTTTTTTTTTTTTAATTACAATAAATATTTTGCACTATCTATAACAAGTTTAAATTGTTTGCTTTGTTTATGTTAATAATGACTTTTAACGCTTACTTTTACATTACCATTCCAGGCGGGTGACCCAGCCTTAAAGCTGAATGTGTAAGCGGGTTTGTTTTATTTTTATAGGGAAAAATGTTTCACAGAACAATACCGGCTTCAGCTGATAGCAATCCACAATCACATCAGCACGCCATCCTTCATCGGTATTGTGTAGCACCGGCGAACTAAAATAATAATAAAAAACAAATGGCTACTACACCGAAGATTCAGCACTGCTATAAGCAAATAACGTGCAATATAATTAATTAAGCTTCACCTCCTGTCGTTTCTCCTACAATCCCTTTCGTATAGTTCCAGCACATGCATCGCATGTGTAGGGGTCATCCCCTGATTGCTGGTCCCAGATAAAAAAAAAGAAGAAAACATGCTTTCGTAATATTTTACGAAAAATTAAATTATTTAAATTGTATTATTTACTGCGAGTCTTCCAATAAACAAATTTGCACTCCAGTTATCGATAGAAAAAATTAAATTTCCCGTTCCATTTTTGCATTAATATATTTCATTTCTGTGCAGCTAATCAAAACTAAAAAAACTTCCAGATTTACCTTTCAGTCATAGAAAGAAAAAAAATATGAAAATAGTCAAAACGATTCATTGCAATCATAAAAAAAAAATTTTTGGTGGTTTCAAGGATAAAAAAAATTTCCAATCTAACTAAAAATTTTACATGAACTTTTTGAACACATTTGTGACCTAAAGGATTCCCACGATGGAATCATAAGAGATTTCGAGGAATATGTATATAGTCACATAAAATGCCTTCTAATTGGCTACTTATTGTCTGAAAATTTCCATTCTTAGTAACAGAGAGAATTGAAAAGTAAATCTAAATACACAAAGCAATCCCGTTTAAGGCCCTTTCACACTGTAATACAAGCCTTACAACTTTCAGAATACTTTGTGAGAGAGAAATCTAATTAAATTTGGAGCGGCTGCGGCTAAAGTAATATTACATTTTGCTTTCTAACTATCACACTTGAAATGAAAAGTATAAGTAGTAAAAACAAAACCGATTTAAAAGCAAATGACTTTGTGGTTTTGTTGGTTTCTTTGGTTGCTTACACAAAAACACATCCGTGCTAAAATGAAATGTATCAGCTTTTTGAAAATTTTTAAAAATGGTTAGAGCCATACAACTGTCAATTTGCCATCCGTATTTTGGTCAGATTCATAACATATTGTTTTTACACTATTATACTTTATCATTTGATTAAAGTTTTTGACATGTCGTATTACTCAGTATTATAATGTAAATGGGTCTTTAATATTAATTAAATAGTTTAACCGCAACACGAACAAAATTTTTTTAGTGCAATTATTTTTAAATTTTCTAGGCGAATATGTGGACATTAGATTAGGGGAAGATTATGGAACTTACGATATAGTACCTCAAGCTTTGTTAGGATTAGACGAAAGGATATCGGAGATCACAAATAAAGTATGTGTTCGTAGCAACTTTGAAGAGATTTGGATATATGAACATTTCAATAAGTAATTCCAATTAATATTGTATTCAATTCTTTAATTATACACTTATAGTGATTTCGATTCTCAAAAACTGCATTGCACTTTTCACTTTATTTACTATAAATTTTTGCGCTTTATTATTATGTTTTAAAGTGCTGAAAAAACCGTAACAATAAAGTGCAAATGTTTTAAATGAATAGGGCAAAACCGGGTAAGAAATGCAATGCACTTTTTGTTGAAAAGAACACACCATTAATTTCTTTTCCTTCTGGGGCCGGTCAATAATCTAGGACTAACATTAAAAAAATTAAATGTACCAGTAGTTAAATATAATATTTAAAATAGTTAGTCTGTGCTGCCATATTTTTTTTTTACAAAAACTGGAAATTTCCAAAGAGAAACTGTTTTTTCGAAGAAAGAACTGCTCCTTCAAAATAAATTAGAAAAATATAATATTTGTGTATTTGTAATTAATTTTTATTTAAGAAAATAACATAACTTTTTTATTATATTGTATATAAAATTATAACTAAAAACATAACATAAAATATATCATTTAGTTCATCACTCATAGAGATCGTAGTAAACTATTTAATTACATATACTACATATTAGTTGTACATGATCTTTTTAAATTGCATTTCTTTTATTTGTACAAAATTTGTGCAATTAAAATAATTTTTTCGGAAGTCTTCGGTAAGGAAAATTTCATATAGAGTAGACCTTTAAAAGATTTCTAGTTTTTGTTTTATTTAAATTTATTTGAGAAAATATTCTATCAACATTGGCTGTTGACATTTGACTTGAGAGAATTGCATTAACTTATTAATTTAGTTTCGCAAATGGTTCTAAACCATTACAACATTTTGTATCAAATATCAATAATTGTTCAATACTCCTTTCTTCTAATAAATTATAGTCATTAACATTACAGTGCAATAACTCACACCATTCATCGTCAATGCCTTTGACCTAGGTCCACGACATTCGGAACACTTTGGTAGACAATAAATACCAATAAATAATTTACGTCACACTTTTCATTTAATCTGCTAACCTCTCACTTTTTTCGGTTCTATAATATTAAAAAAAAAGTGATTGGATTCTGTGCTACTTAAAAAAATTGCAGCGAAGTAGTGTCACACTGTTACACATGTACTGTTCACTGAGTAATTAGTCCGTTAACTCAGTAACCAGTAGATCCTCGGCGAAATAAAATAATAAATAAAATGGCTCTCTTTCAGCGCAGAAACTCTGCTTTATAAATTAAAAAAAAAAAAAAAAAAAAAAAAAAAAAAAAAAACACTGATGGTGTAAAGTCGATTCTGCAATGCTAATCATTTTGTCAAATTATTACAAGTTTCAATTTCTATACGAATATAAGTATGAATATTTAGATCCGAGGTGATACTGGCCTTGATTACTTTTCGGCGTAATCTAAGTGAAACGTGGTGGAAAATAAGCTGTTTTTGTGTGCATAAAATTGCATTAAAATTTCTTTTTTACGCTTTACAAGCTACCAAATTATCGACTTATTTTTAATAATTTTTCTTGCAACACGTAACAAATTAACAGAAGACGTGCAATTTAATTATATTCGATTCTCTTTCCTTGCTCTTAAAACAGCGAACCCCAGTCTTTTTGCAGACTTGTCCACATGCATTCAAAAACACAAAAATATTATCAATTCAATTTTAATAAAGTAAATCGTTATCATTAATTAATTTTTATTTATGTAACTATTTCTCTATTCATTCAACGTGAGTAAATATTAATTATGATTTTTTATTCATGGTCGTTATATGGTTTAGCTTCAGCGAAGCATTTTTACAATGAAACAACATGAGAAAAAATTATTTTCTTTGATAACCACTACTTTTTTCAATCCGCTGTAGTCATCTAACTACAAAGATCGTCATTATATTTCAAATTCTTTGGTAAGGTTATTGTAAAAAAATTTTTTTTCTAAAATGTTGGTTTTTTGAAGAGCAAAGAGCATGGTGAACGATTTCAGCAACAGCTTACGACCATAGAGCTACGTTATCAGGGAATATGGAATGAAAATTGGATGGGAGATTTTATTTTTTCCTTATTAGAGAATCAAATAAGAGACTAAACAAAAGTCGAAATTTTTTTTTAGATTAGGGTTTGTTCATCTTTATGATTAAAATCTAACTAGTTGTTAACTTTGTTTGTTAGAAAATATCTATTAAAAGCTAAATAAATTTAACTGTTTTTTAAATTTATAATAGTGCTGGTAAAAAATCGCTTTTCCGTCAAAAGTAGGTACTTTCTCTTAATCGGCAATAGAACACGCATTTATTCATTAATTTTCTTGAATAAAGTTTATTTTATTTCTATTACATTCACCTTTAAGATTAAGTAGTAAAACTGGTAACTATTTACTGCTTTATATTTTTTTTGAATTTTTTTATTTAAAAAATTTGGTAAGTTTTCCAAAAAAAATTTTTTTTTTCACTTTTCATCAATAACTCCAAAACTAATGGCTAAATCAAAAATGATAGTAACAACTCATAAAGATGGCGTAATATAAAATTATGACGTATTGCATAACAACATTGAATGAGTCATTCCAAAGTTACGACCAGATGAGGGAGCAGCCTGCTCAAAAAATTTTATTTTAGAAAAATATTTTTTACAAAAACCTTGCCATAGACTTTGAAATAACGATGATTTTTATAATTATATTATTAATTGACCTTTTTTATTATATTTTTTTAAATATATTTATTAAGCTTGAGGTCTTTTTTTTTTTTTTTTTTATTTTGTTTGTTTTTATTATTCGATATTTCGTTAACAGCTTGTTAACATCATCAGGATTATTATTATTATTATTCCTGATGATGTTAACAAGCTGTTAACGAAATATCGAATAATAAAAACAAACAAAATAAAAAAAAAAAAGACCTCAAGCTTAATAAATATATTTCAAAAAAAGATGATTTTTATATTTAGTTAGGTGACTACAATGGATTAAAACAAAATAGTGGTTATCAATGCAATTTTTTCGTATTGCATAGTGTAATTAATAAGTGAAAGAGCGATTATAAGTTTTATTTATATTTTCATTAAGTTTTTCTTTATTTTAGATTTTTACTTTGATCTAAAAACTCTTAAGATGCCACAAAGTATAGGGCTACGTTTTGGTTCAAATATTTTGTCAGCAATAATGAGGGATGATATCAAAATTGATAAATACGGTGTAAATGTTAAAGTACGCAAAATTTTTACAAACATTTGGATTTTTCAAAATTTTCAAAAGTAATTGGAATACAAAGTAATGATTTTTTTTATTTTCTGTTTTAAATTAACATAATATCGTACATTTTTCTAAGACTGTTGCTTTTTTAGTATGCTTTGCTGTGCCATCCATAATATATCCATTTTAATTTCCTTAATGATTTAAATACAGTAGGAACAGCATTACATTTAGTATATCGCCATATGAAATCAAAAAATCCTTAAGTAATTGAAGTAAATAAAAACATTTAACAGGAAAGGCAATAAACTTTGGAAATAGCTTCTGCGTTTGCTCTTAGGGGGTTTGAAAATTTGATTTTTAAAAGGCCAAGACACTCAGGCCAACTACTAGATGTAAAATTCTATTGTAAAGTGCTAGTGATAGAGATGACAATTGGTAAAGGGACAGACAGAGGAAAGCTTTGTAACTGAAGGTTAAGGTGCATAACACACATTACATAATGCAGTCCAAAGAGTTGAAACATTGTCCGTTCATAAAAGAAGTTACAACCAACGTTTCCAACACTTCTAACGCGCAAAAGTTGGGCAACTCGTAGACGCATTGCTTAAATTTTGAAAGCTGAGTGGTTGTGTTTTTTTTTTTATTTCATATGTGTTAACTGGCTAAGTCCGCAACCATTCCACTGGCGAAGTCAAATCAGAAACAAAATTGCTGTAAATCAGTTGAAAAATTACGTTACAAGTTAAAAAACGGGCAGCAGGCTGAGTGTTAATTTTCTTACAATTAGAATTCATTGCCAAAGAACATACATACCATAACTCTTCCTCTTACCTATGTGCGTAATTCAATTGAGAATTTTCTTCACAAATGTCGGTGTTCAAAATATTTATATCAATATATTTTCCAATTTGAAGAATTTAATCTTAGTAAGCCATATAAAATATTATGAAGCGATCATGGAAATTATAGTGTGAATTTGTCTTCTTTTACGCCAAAAAAAAAATAGAAAATAGGTTTGTTTATTTATTCACAAAACGTTTCTATTAGAAAATTCGCTAAATGAGATATTCTTCTTCTTGCATGAAATTGCACGAAATTGGACAAGTAATGAACAACTAATATTTAGTTTTAGTATAATATTTAGTTGAACACCATTTTATTTTTCTTTCATTAACATGTGTAAAACAAATTATTGTATTAGTTGTTATGTATGTTGTGTGTATCAATGAGCATTACAGCGTACCACCTGAGATGCCAAAAAAAAAATGGAATTATCAAATTATTTCCTTAGCAAAACTGTTTAGATTTTTTTCCAGATTTAATTTTCTGTCATTAGGGTGGTAGAAACAGCGATCTGGTGAATTACTTATAGAACGGGGTATTTGAACTCAATGGGCTTAGTACGAAACATTGGTCTTCACGAGACAAACACATTGATATATCATAATTTAAGATCCGACTGTAAAAGGCACAGATATAATAGAAAATATTAAAGGTGACCCCTACCTTCAGCAAAAAAAAGAGTTTTTAATAGTTCGATCTAATTCACATTTAACCCTAATATAATCTATAATATGTATATGTGTATACATAAATACATATATTTCTCTTTTGTGGTAAAATATCTGGTTTTTCGCGTTCGCGTACTTTTCTTTTCTTTTTTATTTTTTTTGTCTTTTATTGACATTTCATCGAACGTTATACAAAAGCTAAAGAAACAGACCTAATATGGGGTGCTGATGGCGAGTAGTTAGCGTGTTGGCTGTGCAAGCAGAATGACCCGTGTTCGATTCCCAGCCCGGTCAAGACAAAAAAAGTTTTTTCTGAGTTTTCTCTACTAAAGCAATTTGAGTAAAAAAACGTCGCTGAAGTAAAATAATAAATATAAAGGCTCCCCTTAGTTTAAAAATATTGCTTTAAAATTAACATCACAGACGACGCAACTGCAGAGTTGTGCACGAATTAAGCTCTATCTTCCTACCACTTTCACCACCTGTCTATTCTCTACACTGCCTCTCGCTCTATTTAGTTCCAATACAATGCATTGCACATGTAGGGGATTTCTACTGAGCACTGGCCCTGGATAAAAAAAAAATATAAAAAATAATTATTGAAAAATCACAGATCATATGGTCACAGTTTATAAAACACAACACTAGACGTTAAGAATTTCTCTTATGGAATTTTTCAGAAATCGTACTATACGAGTTGTTGTAGATGGCGTCCCATCAAACGATTTCAAAATAAATTCAGAGATACCGCAAGATTCCGTACTTTCTCCTACACCATTTATAATTTTTCTTAACGAACTTCCCTGTCGAACTTGCAATCCTATCTATTCTTTTGTAGAAGGCAACAGTACCTGGCATAACTATTTCTTCGATGTTAGACCTATCATGGCGTTTATTATTACCATGAGGCGAAATATGAATGATACTTTGAATCGGGAAATTGTAACGATCTCAGAGTGGGGTCATGCAAATAGGGAAGATTTTAACGTTCATAAGACCCAATGCTGTGTTCTTACGCATAACCGCATGACTGAAAATGTTGCATCGTATGTAGTTATGGATGGTTCAGAGATTAAGAAATCAAAATCTGTTGATGTTATTGTCATGCAAATTCAGTGTGACGTTCGTTGAACGACCACATTTTTCAATTTTCTAAAGAACCATTTAATGGCCTCGGCTTTCTAAGACAATGGAAGACATACTGATCCATTTGATTTCCTTACAATCCATATCACCTAAGTATATCCGAGCGAAAATGGAATACAACTACCATGTATGGGTCGGTGTTTCAAAGTCTATTTTGACCGCGTACAGCAGAGGGCGAAGAGTCAGTAGAGTACACGAAGTCTGACAGTGACAGATGAGTAGACTCGCTGGATCTTCGTCGCAATGTGTGGTGTGCCTCGCTGTTTTATCGATACTACAATGGAATTTGATCCAATGATGTAAGGGAACTCGTCCCTACAACTCGGATGTTTTTGCGCGTGACAAGATTGTCTTCGAAAGGGCATCAATTTGTGGTCGATTTACCAGCGAACCGCACTACGCATTACAGAGAAACTTCGTTTTTAGCCGAACTGTTCGTATGTGGTATAAACTGCAGAAGTCTTCCCGGTCAATTGCGATATTTGAAAGTTTAAGTCGAATGTCCAGAAAAACTACTCCCTCTATTCTCTTATTCATAACCTATTTTCCTAGTTCCGGTGCACCATAACATATTCTCTGAACTTTTAAATAACCTTTCAAACATTTTCTGTACAAAGTAAAAGTTTTGCGTGTTAAAACTACTTTAGGCACAATTTCAATAACAATTATCAGTTTAAATTTAATCGTCTTGCATGTTTTTGTCTTTAAATAATTTTATATTGTAAATACTCGTAGTTGTTGCATGCTTAAATTCATAAACCATACTAACTTTTGTATATAAATTCAAAGTCTTTTGTGTTTTTAATGTCTGAATGTTAATGTCACCAAGAACTTTTTAATTAATTTCCTTTCTTCTCCTCCCTTTAAAAATATAGTACGGACGCAAATGGTCTGGCCAATTTAACTAAAAATATACCCGATACCATTACATCGTGGGTGGTAACTGGATTTTCTTTGAATGAGAAAACAGGCTTTGGTATGGTGGCAAATCCCACAAATATTGAAGTATTCCAGCCTTTCTTCATAAGCACCAACTTGCCATATTCCGTTAAACGTGGTGAAATTATTTCCATACCTATTGTGGTATTTAATTACATGGACAAAAACTTAGATGCTGAAGTAACCATGGAAAATACCGATGACGAATATGATTTCACCGAAGTATCTAACGAAATAGAGGAATTGATTTTAGAAGAGAAACAAAGAATGAAGAGAGTAACAGTTCCTGCGAATAGTGGCAAAAGTGTATCGTTCATGATACGCCCCAATAAAGTAGGAGAGATTACGTTAAAAATTAAAGCCGTTACGTCCTTGGCAGGTGATGCCATTCACCAAAAACTAAAAGTAGAACCGGAAGGTGTTACACAGTATGAAAATCAAGCCATATTTATAACTCCATCGGGTACTAGAGAGCCTATTAAGGAGACCCTTAAGGCCGCCATACCGAAAGAAGCTGTTTTAGACTCTGAATATGTGGAATTTTCAGTTGTTGGCGATATCTTAGGCCCTACCATCAAGAATATTGACAAATTAGTACGCAAACCTTACGGATGCGGTGAACAGAATATGGTTAACTTTGTGCCAAATATTTTAGTGTTGCATTATTTGGACGCTATTAAGCGTGAAATGCCTAAAGTGGTTGAAAATGCTAAAAACTTTATGGAAGTTGGTTATCAACGTGAATTGACTTACAAACATAAAAATGGAGCGTATAGTGCTTTCGGTGAGGGTAGTAGTGAACCTAATAGCTGGCTGACTGCTTACGTGGCTCGTTCCTTTATACAAGCTAAAAAATATATTACCATTGATCAGCACGTCATTGAAGATGCCGTGAAATATTTGGTTTCCAATCAATTGGAGAGTGGCCAATTTAAACAAACTGGCCGTTTATTCCATTCATCACATCAGAATGATGTAGGCTTCACAGCATTTGTTTTATTGGCCCTCTTAGAAGACAATGTAAGTTATATTTTTTAATGTAATAAAACAAAATGCCAAAAATATATGCCAAAGTGATGCGACGTAGCGGACGATTGTTTAACTCTCATTTACATTGTGTTAAAAAATAACAATTCGTATCAAGTTGACGAGGCAAATTTTGAGGAAGGGTTTTGTATGATTGTAATATGTTTAATTTTATAAAACAAAAACTTTAAAATCAAACATACTCGTCTAAAAATACAAAAATTCTTTGACCACTCCGTAAAAAATGGGCCTCCAAAGAAGTCAGTGAATTGTTAAATTTTTTATCCGGAAGTAGTACGTTCTTTACGCAATTAAAATGGAGCGCATCGCTGCACCCTACACCCACTTATGCAATCCCGTCAACTATTTTATTTTTATTGTGTATTAAGAAAAGAGATACAAATCTTTATATTTGATCCACTTTGTCATTCTTTTTTGAGTTTTATTTGCGCAAAAAAAAACATGAATTTTCTTTATTTTTTTACTTATAGCCAGGGCTGCCGTTTATGGTTATTTCTAACCAAAATTTTATATATCTTTTGCAATGTCTAGGTTTTTGGGTATTTTTTACAAAAACTTCTTCAATCACCCAATTTAGACGATTAATAAAATTCATGATTTTTTTTTTTTGATCGAGCGGGGTAAAGATGAGGGGTAGAAAAAATTTATGATATCTGTTTTTCATGTACTTTTTCCTATCTCTTTTTGTACTCATTTGTACATTTGAGTAACTAAAAAATATTAAGCTTACGTTAAAAAAATCAATACTTCAATTAAAATATTAATGAATTATAATTAACGGTATACGAGTAAAAGTAAGAAGTTTTTGGAAGTTATTTCCAAAGCAATATAGATAAAATTCATGAATGAAAATTCACCATATAATTTGGGCCAATGTACATGAATTTGCTTTTTTCATCTTGAACCAGTCTTCAGGGGTAATCCCCTACAGCTGTAATGCATTGCAATATTTTTTTTAACTTGATTTTAACTTTTTATGACTTAGTCCAAAACTGTACTCGAGCCGAGGACTTTTCAATTTGCTAACTACCTCACCCATCGCCACCCTCTGATGTTAATTTTGACGCATTATTTTTAAGCTAAGGGGAGCGATTTCATTTATTATTTTACTTCGCCGCTGTTTTATTGCTTAAATACCGACGAAAGAGGGTACTATAGCATCGTCGCCTTCGTCGGCCGTCTGTCTCTCCGGGTCTTGCTGCGTTTTTCCACTCTGTCGCATCTTCGTCCAGCGATTCATTTTTGCCTACCTAATCTAATCTTCCCAGAAGTGTCATACCCTAGTAGTGAAAAAAACTGATTTTTTAAATAAATCATTTATTATTTAATAATATTTCCTTTGTATAATATTGTTTGTTACAACCTTCAATTTCAGGACGTTTCAGCCAAATATAACACCGTAATAGAAAAGGCACTTAAATACTTGACGCAAAGTATTGACGAGGAAAACGATACTTACGCACTTGCTATAGCACTAGTAGTCCTAAAAAAGACACAACATCCTAGCGCCGATAAACTTATGACAAAACTTGAAAAACTGTCTCGAGAAGAAAATAATCTTAAATGGTGGACCAAATCGACAAAGTATACTAGTAACGATATCGAAATAACAGCATATGTTTTGGAGGCTTACGTATATAGCGAACCAGTTGGAAAACTGTTACCCATCATTAAATGGTTAATAAAAAATCGTAATAGCATGGGAGGTTTCGATTCCACACAAGATACTGTTGTAGGTCTTCAGGCACTAATCAGATTTGCTGGAAAATATATAAGTGCGGGAAATGGTGAAACAACCATTAATTTTGGTGCTCAAGATAGCGATGGCAAAGAAGTAACCAAAGGCAGTTTTTCAGTTGACAACGAGAACTCGTTAATTTTGCAAACTCATGTTGTGAGTATAAAAATATGATATTCGTTTAATCTTGTTTTAAATGACATCCTTTAATTACAACAGCTTCCCAAATCCACTCGTCAAGTAACACTCGAAGCCGAAGATGAAGGCTCCTCACTGGTTCAACTCTCTTATCGTTACAATTTAGCCACCAAAGACAACAAACCCAGTTTTAGCATCAAACATACAATTTTAGAAACACCATATCCCAATCTGTTAAAAATGAAGATTTGTACCGATTATGTTCCCGGTGCTGATATCGACATCAAAGAATCAAATATGGCGCTTATGGAGCTGTATTTACCATCTGGTTTTACTGCCGATGCGGATATATTAGATAGTATACGTCAAATCAAACAAGTACAGCGTGTGGAAACTAAAAATTCAGATACAGCCATTATAATATATTTCGATTATCTTGAGGCTGGCAAAGAGGTATGTCTTGAAGTGAATGCCGAGAAGACTCATGCTGTAGCTAAGCAAAAACCATCTGCTATCACAATCTATGACTACTATAATTCAGAGCAACGCGCCACGGTTTACTATGAAGTAAAATCGTCCTTGTGCGATATTTGTGATGAGGGTGAATGCGGAAAGAGCTGTGAAAAAAAATGATTCAATAATGTCATATTGTAGCTATAAAGCACTTTTAAGTATAATCTTTGAATACATAAATAAATGTAATAAATTGCGAGCATAAATCCGTATTTAGTCATAATCGAGAATTTTCAATAGGAAAGCACTTCTTAAAAATTCGGTTGCAATTGCAATAAAAGCCTATCCACATCTGTGTTAAATTTTTCTTTCGTGGTAGGGTAAAATAATATATCACCTTAGAGGACTGTAGCATCCTACTTTTTTCTGTGCGTTTAAAGTGAAATAAAAATTGCTGTATGACAAAAAATAAACAAATACCTGTGTTTGAAATTTTATTCAAGTACGTGAGTGCGCGTCAATGGCGTTTTCTTTTCTAAATATTATTCTACCTTATATATTTCTTTATGTTCTTTTCTGATAGATATGTGTTACTTTAAAAATCTAACGCGTTCTTTTCTCATGAAAGCAAAAACTGCTACATGTTCAACACTCATTTTAATTATAGGGACAAGGGTGCAGCACTATATTAACAGATGGTTTTGTTATTGTTTCTAAAAAAAAAAAATAGCTTTTAGGTCGTCTATCGTGTTAATTATATACTTTTTCCATCATGATATTTATTGTTATGAAATATTTGTTCTTTTTTTGTATTGAAAAATTTTGCCATTTGATAAATTTTTTTTTTGAAATTTAAACACCATAAAGTCAAAAACTTTGTAAAGTTTCGAATCTGCTAACATTTGTGAACCAATATGCATAAGAATCGATTGAGTAAAAATAGAAAAGTTTTAATTATGATTCGTTAACTTGATACTGCAAAATTGATACATAGTTATATACTAAGAAACAAACTAAATCCAAAGAACAAAATTGAAAATTACACTGCCATACATTGTTCTGCTAATGCTAAATTCTTGATGGGATTTTGGGAAATCCCCTTGAGTATGATTAATGAGAGAATTCTCACCAACGGAGAGCAAAATACCAAAATGGAAATTAACTCTCAGCTAAAGCAATTCATACTTATGAACATGCTTATGTATGTGTGTTTACAATGCCAATATTTTTCCCACCAAGCAAACAGGTTTGCTTTCAAAAAAGTACATATCGAGCCTTTGGTGCAATGCCTTTTTAATTTGCAGAAATGATCGTTAGGGAAATATACATAAGTATATCTAAAGGAAAAAGGATTATGGTTCTATCTCTAACTGTTCAGATTCTACAGCTATAAATGTCTTTATTGCCTGCAGCTGTTTCCAACAATATTTATTTGCAATAATGAAATATTTACTTTATGACAAAAAATTTACAAACAGAAAACATTACAAAACACGCCTCTTTATTTAAAAACTTGTAAAAAAATAACTTTGGTAAACGAAAATACTATCAAAAAGATGGCTGAAAATTTCAAATGCATTTTTCTCAGTTCACGATTTTTTTAATTACTACGGTATTGCACCATAGGCTCGATATGCACTTATTAAAAATATTATGTGATCAATCATTTTCTTAGTCCAGTAGCATTTAAAAAACAATTAATTTCTTGTCTGTTTCTAAACAAAAAAAAAACAAATTATACTAAACTTACCCTTAGATTGTATAATAAAATTATATACATACATACATACATATGTACTATAAATACGATTATTAATGAGCAACGTAAATCAACGTTTTTACATTGTTTGTTGGGCTTTACAAATTCAAATAATATTTAATACATATGTACGTATTGTACGCAAAACAAATTAGATCTTCTGTGGTGCCGTAGCAAAACCATGCAGTTTTTTTATTGTGTAAATAAAATAGCATGGACTGGAAACGAATAGTGATAGAGATTACAGGTGGTGAAGGGATAGATAGAAGAAGGAAGGCTTCATTTTTTTTACAATACTGCTTTTGCACGTTTCTTGTTTAATAGCTGTGTTGCAGAGCCTGTGATATTAAGGAAACGCATTACATTTTTGAAGCTGTATTTGGTAGACATTTTATTAATTATTTTACTTCGCCGATGATGCTACACAATACCGACGAAGGAGGGCGCTCTGATGCTACTTGTGGATTAGTGTCAGCTGAAGCAGGTATTGTTCAGTGACCAGTGACTATGCCTTCGCCACGGAAACAGTTCGACAACAACCAACACAAAACCCCACTACTGCACACCAGAAAACTGCGAAGTGGTTCTTTATAATTCAGTCTGAAACTGGGGTTGAACCCAGGACTTTTGGTTTTGTAGTCAACGTGTTAACTACCACAACCATCGCCACCCTCGAAGTAGTGTCGTGTCGTCCGTCCGGTATACACGCGTCTTCTGTGAGACGGATAAATTACCACAGAATTGACTTAAAACTAAAATAGCGCGGAGTGGAAAATAAAAGAAAAAATAAAAAAACAGGAAAATAGTGACAACAATAGTGAAACAAAACAAACTAAAAAAACCTACAAACTTTAAATGCTTTAAATAAAATAAAATAACGGTACTTTGGATTAAATGCAAACGGGGAATAAATAAATCATAAATTTAACAAACAACAACAAAAATAAAATTCCAACCAAAACAATAGAACAGAAAATAAAATCCGCTATACCAGTGACGGGCGAACAAAAATATTTACCAGTGCTGGCACCACCAACCAGTGTTGGCACTTCGGGTGAAAGTGACCGGATCAGGGCTTTATGGCCCTTTTTCGCGTCATTGTGCTAAACACTCCTACCGAAAGAAAAATATAAATTTTTTATATTGTGGATACCAGTGGGATAGTTGCTGTTGGAATGTTTGGTGATGAAGGCGTAGCACTGATCACCGAGCAATCTCTCAGGCGGCAACTAGTTCATTGGTGTCGACAATATAAAAAATAGACAATTGATTTGATTTTTTTTGCGTAAACTATGACAGGCCGTTTCAGAATTGAATTCTGCAACATACGTGGTTTAAGGGCAAATTTTTTCTCTGTATATGCCCACGTTTGTATCCATCGGCCGGATGTTTTCGCCTTAAGTGAAACCCAGGTGTCTAAGGATGCTGATCCACAGGATTTTCACATACCTGGGTATCACCTCCTATCCCTCTTTATTCTTCATAGGGGCCTTGCAATATATATACGCAATGAAGTTGTGTACCAGTGCCAGCAATCCTTAGGCACGAATGATCCTGAATTTAGCTGTCTATGGGTTAAATTTAAAATCAGGGCACATCTTTTGCACTTCGGGTTTCTTTACAGAAGCCCAAATATGGAAAGGGATAAAACTATATACAACTTTGATGCCCTTTCCGACTCTATATCGGAGATCCTCGAAAATTACCCGAACAGTGAAATCGTTATTGCTGGTGATTTCAATGTCCATAACGTATCGTGGCTCCGCCATTCGAGCCATACGACTCCAGAAGGCCAATATGTTGAGCTATTCGCAGCGCACAACCACCTTGCGCAATTAGTGAATGAACCAACACATATTCCGTGTGTTGACGGGCACCAACACAACACTCTCGACCTTTTTCTCACTTCACACCCTGACAAGTATGAAATGAACACTAGCGCCCCTCTCGGAAATTCGGATCATTGCACCATTTCTGCCTCCTTTTCGTTTGCGGAACTTCTTAACGTTTCACGGACAGCTACGAAACGTTTAAAATATATTTTTGAAAAGACACGTTGGGCTGAGCTCAACGATTTCTTTCGGCATTTCAACTGGAAGCTCTGCTTCCTTGACAATGACGTCAATGCCATGGCAGAAATGGTTGAAAATATAATATTGCTTGGTATGAAAATTTTCATACCATCGAAGCAAATTTCGATTAAACCCAGACCGAAGTCATGGTTTAATCAGACGTGCAGACTTGCAGTCAGATCCAGAGAGGAAGCATTTAGTATCTGGCGGAATGACAAAAACGCGGATACTGATGCGATGCGCAAAAGGGCGAGATCTTCGTGTGCCAAAGTGCTAAGACGTGAAAAAGCTTTGTACGAGCAGCGTATTCGGACCAAAGTTCTTACTGCCCAACGGGGCAGTAAAAGCTTTTGGTCTTTCGTAAAAAGAGTGAAGGAAAATGCTAGTTCTTCAATTCCGGCTCTTTTGAAGGATGATCAAATATTCACAGACCCGGTTGAAAAAGCTAACCTCCTAGCTGAAATGTTTGCAGGTAATTCTCACCTGCCGGAGAGCAATCAACCACTGCCCGCACCCGAACGTGTATCCGTAACTATGCCAAAGATATACTTTCGAGCTCGTGCAGTTAAAAGGGTTCTAACGAACCTCAACATAAACAAGTCTCCTGGGCCGGATGGAATTCCTGCACTGGTCCTGAAGCAGTGTTCTTCGACGTTATCACGTCCTTTGGCAATCCTTTTCAGCACTCTGTACTATACAGGTCAATTCCCATCGTGCTGGAAGGTTGCAAATGTAACGCCGATCCCAAAAAAGGGCGAGGCAAGCAAACCTGAAAATTACCGCCCAATCGCAATCTGTTCCGTGATTTCCAAAGTGATGGAAAGTATGGTGAACTTTCACCTAATGAAATATTTAGAGTCCAACAATTTACTGAACGACCGTCAATACGGCTTCCGTCGAGGGCGCTCTACGGGCGACTTATTAGCCTTCCTCTCGGAAAAATGGTGTAATTCTATTCACCAGTTCGGCGAAAGTAAAGTCGTTGCTCTGGATATTTCTAAAGCATTTGATAGAGTGTGGCATGGGGCACTTCTGTCCAAACTTATTGCTTTTGGTGTCGGTGATATCTTCTCTCGATTTATATCGAGTTTTCTCAGGGATCGCGCTATAAGAGTTGTTATAGACGGGATCTCATCTAACGAGTATAGGATATAGACAACTTGCAGTTCAGAATGGTAACATGGGTGTTACACGATATAATTTTTCCTTTCAAACTTTAATAATCTATCACCTCTTTACTAACCACTCATACATTTAAAATTTGATGAGACTTTGCTTTCAATTCCTATGGACAAATTATGGGTAAGAAAACATCTGGTACCTATTGTTATGAACGGCGAAGACATCTTCATAAATGAATTTTTGAAAGCAAATTCTCATCACATTTTAAAAGTGTGTAAATTAAAGTAGAAAGTGAAAAATTTCACGGCAAAAAATCATTCGCTATAGGGGGAAATTATTATTATGTGAAATGATGATTCACAGTGAATTTTTTTACGATTGCAAATTTAAGGAACAGTGAAATATTTGACGTGAAAAAGTATTCATGACAGGTATGAATGTTAATGAAAATGCTACAATTTATTAAAAAATATAAACACTTGCCTTTTTTCAAAATTATTAGTCTATGTATAATGTACAGGAAATAACACATTTAAATTACACTTTCGTTAAATGGATGAATATAATAAATATCGCAGAGGTCTAAACACATACAAAAGAATATTACAATATTATGTACATATTTTTTTATTTAACTTAAAAGATTAATAACACTAATTATTTAAGATTTAGGTCTTTCTAATATATTTAATATTTATTCTGATTCGATATTTCGCTACTCCTTTGTTTAGCTTCTTCAGAAAAATTTGTTTTTGTTTATAATGAAATATTTTTTTAAAATTCATAATATAGGAAAAGTTCTTGTCAATGAATATATGTATACGTTTACATTTTTTCACATTATTCTGATAAATTAGCTATGAACTTAAACGCCATTAAATATTCTTTCTTTTATTTAAAATTTATTTAAAAAGTCTCACTTAAACAATTAACTACATGGAGTTCGCTAACAATTGCTTCGCAATAACTTCTGCATCGTTTAGATTTAATTTGGATGTTATTTTAGCTTTCTTCGTCAGTGGTTGTATATAATCTTGGTTATCACTATCCGTACTTTCACTAGCATCATATTGCGGCCGAGAAAATGAAGCACTTGCCTGATATTCTACGTCAGAGTTAATTTCTTTATTATAAACTTTAGTTGGATCTGGAAGCCATGATAAATCAACTGATGCGTCATTTTCATCATAGTCTCTATGGCTGTCTACTTTTTGTTTACTTTGATCACGTGTTTTTAATTTGTCTTTAACTGCTCTATGCCCTTGTTTTACGAGTTTCCTAAAACGTTGCTTATCAAATTTATCTTCCTCTTGTAACAACTGTTTAGCCATCTCAATATCAATCCCACCCGAAGGTAAGGCTTCGCTTTCATACTTCTTAGCCATCTCCGACCGTAATTGTTTACGTTGGTCCATGATTTCGTTTCCTGCTTCATCAAATTTGACTTTTTCGTTCATTTGCAATTTTTTCTTAAGAACTTTTTTGGCCAAAGCAACTTTTGTGAAAAGTTTTTCCTTTTTTTTTAAAACAAATGCTGGTAGATCTCCATCATTATCATTACCATTATGTGAACATTGTTTTGTATCAAATATTTCATGATTTGCTCTCTTAATTTTAATAAAATCATCGTCGACGTCAGAATTCGAATTACTGCCAGAGTCTTCAAAAAGAAAATCTTTCTTTTCAAATTGCTTCAACAAAATCTTTTTTTCGCTTTCTACAACCCGCTGATTTTTATCTATAGATTTACTATCTTCGTTCGATTCTTCCCCTTTAATATTTTGGGTTTTTAAATAACGCTGTAAGAAACGCAGTCGTGGTGTCACAGCTAAACCTAATGATTTTGCGAATGCATCGAAATCTAATGCATGGACCTTGAATACTTTTTTGTTTCTCATTAAAAAAACGGATTTAATATATGCAACAAAAGCTCGTTGAGCAGATGCTTTCAATTCGTAATTTTGTGCTAGGAAAGCTTCAATTTTTGAGCGAGGAGAAAATAATTTTTTTGGATCAATTTGAATCTTTTGAATGGTTAAAAATTTACGATTCAGTTCATCCACCATTCCACTCTCTTCTGACGGCATCAGTACTAATAGACACTCACCTCGAGTCTTATTGCGTGCAGACCTCCCCGCTCGGTGAATGTATTGGCTGACATCCTCTGGGCAATCAAGTTGAAGAACCCAATTGACTGAGGGAAAATCGAGACCTCGTGATGCTATGTCAGTAGCAAACAATATAACATTATTTTGCTTAACAAAATCATTATAAATTGCAATTCTTCGATCTTGGTGTAGTGTTCCATACAATGCCAACAAACTTGTGCCAGGTCTTAATTTGCAAAATATTTCATATACATATTTAACCTGTTTGCAGCTGGACAGAAAAACTATTATCTTTTGTTTCAAATGATTCTTGACAAATGACCACAGCATTGTTAGTTTATCTTGCAGTTCAACAACGACATAATTTTGCTGTAATAAATCCGGTACCACTTTTACAGGGGTTTTTATTTCTTTCACATTTGTTTGATGTCCAATATAAACTGGATCTTTAAGCTTAAGCCTTGCCAAGTCTTTTATTGAGCAGGTTTGTGTAGCAGAAAACAACAATGTCTGCTTACTAGGAGGAAAATTTTCTACAATAGCATTTAAAGTGTGTTCAAACCCCATATCGAGACAGCGATCAGCCTCATCTAAAACTAACATTTCCATAGTAGAGGCATTAAATAATGGATTTTCATCCATATGTTGCAGCAAACGTCCAGGAGTGCATATTAATATATTACATTGATCCATGCGACTTCGTTCAAATTTCAAGTTTTTTCCACCTATAATAAGGCCGGCTGAAAAGTCATGATATTTTCCGACCTTCTTTAGTGTTTCGAATATTTGATAGGCCAATTCCCGCGTTGGTGATATTATTATAGCAGCTATGCCATCTGACTTTGACCATTTTGCAAGATAAAGGCGTTCCAATAGCTATTTTATATAATATATAAAATGTTAAAATTTCAATAATAAAAATATATATACATACATATATGTATATCTGTACTTACCGGTATGAGAAAAGCTAAAGTTTTGCCACTTCCTGTAATGGCAGCTACCAACACATCTTTACCCTGCAAAGCGGGGCTAATGCTGTCACGCTGAATGTCAGTGGGTTCAATAAATTCTGCGTTCTTTAGACCCTTAAGGGTTTTTTGTGATAGAGGGAAGTCTTGGAAACGTTTTGCGACATCTGTTCTGTACATTATTGTCTCGTACTGAGACTTCAATTGTTCAATTTCTTCATTAAAACGACTTTGGAACCCACGTTTTTGCGCCATGTTGTAAATGTAAATGAAAGAAAAATCTCAGTGAACAAAGCAAACTTTAAAAATACCTAAAAGGTTTAATAAATATATAGTAGAATTATTAATTCCAAGCAAAGTGGTTCAGCTCGATTCAGTAAACTAAGCGGAGCGCTCACTTTTTTGACGATTCTAGCTCAGTGACGAGCGCTTGCCATGTTTTTATTTTGTTCCTTTTATTGGTTCATCAGTGCTACCATAACCAAAAAATTTTCTTAAATAAAATTTGTATGATGCCAGATGCGAATATTTCACGTAATTGGCTATTTAGTGCAAACACTATTTTTTCTTAAATAAATTTCTGTCTTGTAGTTTGTATTTATTTGATATAAGTTTCGATACTTGAATAATAATAATCTAAATTTTATTAATATTTTATATATATTAATATTAGCCTAAAACATTTCACAAATTTCCCTAAAATAAATTTCAGCACCAAAAACATATTTTCTGTTTCTACTACTGATTAGATGCTGTAACGTATTTTTTGAGCCGAACGTCAAACTTTGTTTACTTTTGTGAGAATGTTAAGAAAACTGGTTGTAAATAGTTTAATAATTGTATATTAAATGAATTTATTTTGGGAATACACCTTTATATTTCATTCTAATTGTGGTTTTTCCCTTAAATCACATATATTTTTTAAGGGAAAAAGCACAATTAGAATCATATATATAATTTAATAATTATAATAATATAATATTATAATAATTAGAATGTAAAATATATTACTTTTTGTAATAATTAATTTAATTTCAACTCATATTACACTAATTTAACACGCTCTTTTTAGGTTATGTTATATTTAACAAAACAGATGTATACAAAAAATTTGACGTTTGGACAAAAAGCGAATTGACGAATTCGCCTTGCGACACCCTTTTATTAATAAACCTTGGGTTGAGACCACGTATTGTGTATAGAACATATATCTAAAAATTTCGCTGTGAATTGCTGCATGTAAATGTAAGTACTTTATTCGTTTACTATGAATTAATTATCTGTTTCTTGTTCCATATAGTTTTTTTATTTAAAGAATTCTATATATTTTCACAGTTTCCACAAGCTTCTTTTATCTACGTATGTAATTCGCGGAGAAACCCATGCCAGAAAAATTATAGTCGTATTTGGCAGATTATGTTCAACATAATTGCTTGGAAATAAGTTTGACCAACTATTGCGCAAAACATGTGGAAATAAATGGTCGTGCGGTCTACACATGGACATATGGTGTAAGCAATAAATTTTAACACTTACGAACATAATGTCTGCAAGTTTATTGTACGTGGAGACCCCCAGTTAAATCTGAATAAAATGAAGTAATATTTAGTAAATATTTATAATACTAACTTATTAATAATGTGGAAGTGTATTCAAACAATAAAAAATATAAATTGTTTGGTAAAGAAGACTAACTTTATTAATTTAAATCAATATAGTATAAGAAACTTGTCGCCGGTAATTAATATAAAACAGGTAATTATTGAAAAATTTTACTGAGCATCTCAAATTGCAAGTTATTGGGTCTATATCCACTTTAGTGCAGAAGGTCCAATAAAATAGCCTATGTGAAGAAAGTTAAAAAATAAAAACAAAATTGAAAATTGAAAGTTGGCGAAACCCATATTCTCCGAGTTTTAGTACAAGTTTGTGTATAAGGGTATTCTTTTCGTGCCGGTGCTTCAAAGACTATTTTGAAGTTACTCGATCGTGTACAGGAAAGAGCGAAGAATCTCATAGGAGACAGTAGGGGAGCCAACTGTATTGACTCTCTTGACCATCGTCGCAACGTGGGTGCGTTTCGCTGTCCTATCGTTACTATAATGGGATGTGTTCTGATGAAATCAGAGAACTTGTTCACGAAATGTGAGGAAGAAATTTAGTTTACCAACGCATCACCAAACACAAATATATTTCTATATATTTGAAATTTATTTAAATGCTCAATAATTCAAATGTTAATACAGTTTTTACATTTTTACATTGAAATGTACTAAGTATAAATATTTTTCAAAAAAAATGCATTAAAAATAAAATTACATAATTTTATTCTCTATGGTATAACAAACAGCGGCTTCGCTTGCAAAAGTTTCTTTGCATGACCGGCTTTCGTCCGGGCGCAAGGATTTTCTTCTCTGTGGTATAGCAAACAGCGGCTTTGCTAACAAAAGCTTTGCATGACCGACCTTCATCATGTACGTTCAAAAATGTAGTGGAGAATCGTAGGAACAAATCTAGTTTACGGACGCCGCTCCAATTTGGAAAAAAAATTAGATAGGTCTAGAAAAAATTGAAAAATAAGAAGAAAAAAGAAAGCGAGAAAAGTCCCGGCAACGGTTAGTTTTCGAGTTATGAACCTACCAAGCTTCCATATAGAAATGCACATTTCTACTACATTTCGGAAACCAAATGGCTAATATTGGTATCATTTGAAAGGTTTTAAAAATATCTTGCTATAAACATAAAATTTATTTAAAAATTAATAACCTATTAAGGACCGCATATAAATTTGGGAAATAAAATTTTTTTTTTATTGTTATACCATACCAAGCCGGTGTTTGTTACACCATAAAGGAGAAAAGTTTAGCGCCCGGCCGAAAGGCAGTCAGGCAGAAATACTTTAGTTGGCGAAGCTGGCATTCTATATGTAATTTCATTTTATTTGCACTTTGAATCTGCTACATACTTACGTAGTGCACTTCACATTACATCTAAAGTATTAAGATTTTTTAAATAAATTTCAAATATATCTATAAAATACCTTCAGATTGATGATAATATAGTAGAAAATTGCATTTATGTATATCAAAAATTTCAGAGGTCCATAACTCGGAAAATATGGGTTGCCGACAATTTTCTTATTTTGACATTTTTTATCACAGTCTATTTTGTTTTGTAAATAATTTAATGATTCTAATTTTAAAATTGTGCTTTTTCCCGAAAAAATATGTGAAAATTACTATTCAAAGGCATATCAGAGGTATATATTAAATAAAAGGTGGCGCCCAATATGCTACCCTGGGGCACTTCAGCCTCAATTCGATGTGGCGCGGTTTGTTATGAAGAACTTTTTAAATAACTTTGACAGATTTGATAATAGACTTATGGGTCTATAGGGCTCTACTTTCATATGGTAATAACCAGGCTTTGGTATCATTGTTATTAACGAAATTTTCTACTCAGTTGGATAGTGATGGAGGCAGAAAATTGCGTTGAATATAAATAGAATTATTCTCTTTGGTACGCGGGGCAACTCTAGAAGTATTTTGTTGCTAATTTTATCAACATCTGAAGGTTTCTTTGTTTTCAGGCCAGTTATTGCATTCTCAATTTCACAAAAATTAAATCTTAAGAGAATTGCTGCTCTGACAGTAACAAGAGGCAACCCTATTGTATCACTAGATGCGTTTGTAGTGAATACTTTTCTTAAATGCATAACGAAAAGAGGTCCTTTTTCGGCATCATTTCTTGCCCAATCGCCATTCAACGTGCGCATCGGCTGCTTGTTTGTTGTGGGCTGTTTGAGTCCGGGCTGCTCGCAATAACGAATAGTCCGATTGTGGTGTTGCATCTAGTCCGTCCAGAAAGGCTTGAAGCTGCCTAGTGCATTCTTTTAGCCTACTTTTCAGCTGAGGGGATCTATACCGTTGCCATTTTCTCTGGACTCTTCTTTTTTCTGCCAACAGGCGTTCGACGTCGGCTGAATATATTTTGTTGTATCCTAATATGACGATTTGTGGAGTTAGCATGTTCCCCGGCTTCCTTTATGGTTGCCTCAAACTCCCTAACTGAGTCATTTATGTCTGCGGACGTTCTAAGCAAAATGTTTTCTGTACAATGGGTACTCAGATATTTTTTGCAGTTCAGCCAATTAACACGTGTTGTTAATGCTAAATCGCAGGTTGGTGATGCATTTTGGTATGAATATATGGTGACTTGTTGGTGAGTGTTCTGAAGACAAATCAAGAGAAGGCTCGACCTGAATTAGGTCACTAGGTACACCCTTTATTACTCCGAAATCGATAATATCAGGAATTTTTTTTGGCGATCTATTGACCAGTAGGTTGGATGTCCGCTTGAAATTGCATTCAAGCCCATTTTAGAAATTGTGTTGAACAACGTTCGACCTTTCGGGGCAATTAGCCGTGACCACCAGAAAGTGTGCTAGGCATTGTAGTCGCCTGTTGCCAGGAAACGTGACCATAGTGATTTATAAAAAGTTCTGTATTGACTTTCAGAGATTCAAAATCTAGGCGGGGAATATATCAATGAGATGACTATATTTTGATTAAAATTTTCGACGCAAATATTTCTTGCTGGAAGATAGTCTTCGCATAAGTCGCCTAATAAATGGTGTTTAAGTCACGACTTTATTAGTATTGCTGATCCGCTACAAGCTCTGCCTCTGGGGTCCTTGGTATCATATAAAGTATATCCATTTATTTTAAAGAGGCTTCGAGACTTCAGATAGGTCTCAGATATGAGCATTACGTCAATTTGTTTGCCCATAAGAAAGTATTCTAGTTCGTTTTTTATGTTGGCGGATGCCGTTTGCGTTCCAGAAACAAATTGTTATTTTTATGGTCTATTAAATAGAGCCTACAAAAGTGTAGACTGCATTTTCAACATTTCCTGCATCATGCCGGTAATGTTGGCTGTAAAATTATTTATGGTGCTTACTAAAGACTCAATAGTAGCTTCTAGTCGGCTAAAATTGTAGCCTGGTTCATTTACCGTATGTGTTTTTGCGGTAATGGTTGAGTTGCCTTCAATGCGTTAGGATACGAAAACTGTTAAAGGTTGATTAGCTTTTAAAACGTTATCGAATGAAAACTGTGTAGTACGTTGATTAGCCTTTAAAACATTAGCGAATGAAACCTGGTTGGTATTTTTCCTGCGTAACTGAGGGAAGTTCGCTTTTAGCATGTTTATCGGCGGAGCAAGTAATTTTTTCTCCATTGATTTTTTAACAATAGAGTAAACTGGGCAGCCCCTGTAATTGGCGGTGTGATTTCCACCGCAGTTGCTCGTCGTTTGATGCACTTATCGTGCAGCTCACCACACACAGCACATATTGTGGGTAGTTTGCAGTAGGCCTTAGTGTGGCCGTATTTTTGGCAATTAGTAGATTGTGAAGGCCCACGTCGTTTGTGTGGCTCTTCTACTGTTACTCTTGGATGCAACAGATATTTGAAATTGTATATAGGATGAATTGATTTCGCTTGACCGTCATGTCTCTTGGTTGCATTTCTACCCTAAATAGCGGTTGGGGTATTTTGTCCTTGTTTTTAATGTTAAAAACATTTTTGACCTTGAAGCCATTATTTATTAACTCACTTTTTACCTCTTCCGGGTCAACACACGGGTCTATACCTTTTACTACTACTAGAAGCCCTTTGGCACTCTTCAATTGGAAAGAATAGAAGTTTTTGTTTAGTTTTTCTAATTCCGAACAACTTTTCTGTAATCGCCTTCCTCCTTTACATGAATTTTTGTTTTATTTATATTTCCAAGCCTTATTGGAGTTGCGTAGAAGAATTTTTCGCCAATTAGTGTGATCAGGCTCTTTATGAGTACGGTACTGTTACTCTCCCTCAGGTATGTTGGGGGTGGCTTGCTTGATGGGGCCGCAATATCTCGTTCTTTGGTTTCCTCGTTAAATATGGCGAAACAATTTTCTGATTGTATTTTTACCGAGTTTGCATCCCTGGCTGTTTTGGCCACTGACGCTACTTTAGTCGATAATAGAGGAAAGCATTTCCTCCTCAGTTATTGAGTTTGCTTTTATATAAAAATACTTTATGAGAATATCATGAGGTATGTAATAATACGTTTTACATATTTTTTCGGGAAAAAGCACAATTTTTAAATTAGAATCATATATAACGAGATATTCCCAACATAAATTTAGTTAATATAAGTAATTTAATTTTAGCTTAAAACTTTTGAAGATGAATATAAGCTATACGTCAGTTTATTGTGCAGATCTATATCGATAAGTTCACAAACAATACGACAGATCCTTTTGATGCATTTCAATTCATCCAAATGCAATGATAACAAAAAATCTGGACAGCTAGAAAAGAAGAGCGATGGAGATAATACTGGCTCGGGGTCGAATGGAGGACCCAGTGGCAATAAGAATGATAACGATAAAATAAAATCGGTTTTGACGAAGACAATTATGTGGATGTTTACCATTTACATGTTTGTAGCATTTATTTCATTAATAGTATCTCCAAAGTCTGAACGGCCAGAGGTACGGGTTTAAATAAGAAATATAGGAAGTATATAGCGTAATACTTAATTACTTAGGGTTCAACACGTTATGTTTCCTGGAATGAATTCGTACATCATATGTTGGTTACTGGTGAAGTCAAGGAGATCATTATTCGACCAAATATGGAAATGATAACAATCATTTTACACGAAGGAGCCATAGTTAAAGGACGAAAGGTTTCAGCTACAACATTTTACATGGCTGTTGCTGATGTTTCAAAGTTTGAAGATAAGCTTAGAGACGTTGAAAAACGTCTAGGTATCTACGACGGTATTTAATTTTTATGTCCTTGAAAACTGTTACGTATTATTAATGGGTTGTATGTATTTAAGGTGTTCCCGTAACATATGATCGCCAGAGTGAAGTTACTGCCCGAATTTTATTACTTTTATTATTCTTTGCCGTCCTTGTCGCGGTTGGCTCACGTATGAAAGGATTGAAAAACCCTCTGAGTATGGATACATTTGTAAGTACATACTATTTATGTATGTAAAAATCATCACTGAATTGTTTATTTTAGAGTCAAATGGGAAGAGCTAAATTTACTCTTGTTGATCCATTTGAAGGCGGCCGTGGTGTACTTTTTAGAGACGTTGCAGGTTTAGAAGAAGCTAAGCAAGAAGTAAAAGAATTTGTAGACTATTTGAAGAATCCTGCAAAGTATCAAAAGCTTGGAGCTAAAGTTCCCAAGGGAGCATTACTTTTGGGTCCTCCAGGTTGTGGAAAAACATTATTAGCCAAAGCCGTTGCTACAGAGGCTGAAGTGCCATTTTTGAGTATGAACGGTTCGGAATTCATAGAAATGATTGGTGGATTGGGTGCAGCTCGTGTACGCGATCTATTTAAAGAAGGAAGGAAACGTGCTCCATGCATTATATACATTGATGAAATTGATGCGATAGGTCGCAAACGATCTGGCACTCAAAGTTTCCAACAGGGGAGTTCAGGTGAATCTGAGCAGACTCTCAACCAACTTTTGGTTGAAATGGATGGCATGGCATCAAAAGAAGGTGTTTTAATGTTAGCTAGCACAAATCGAGCTGATGTTTTGGATAAGGTGAGTAAACGATAAAGTTAAAACTTAATTAAGTTGGTGCATTATCCAAGTAATATTGCTAGCACTCTGATGACGCCCCTTTAAATTTATGGACTTGAAGTTTCTTGCTATATTCCACTTTTCATCAAAAGCATTCTCTCCTAAATTATGTAATTTTAAAAATAGATCTCTAATTAAACCAATATGTGCTTTTACGTCGTTTTCGTCTAACTTCGTACTGCAAATTTGCCTCATCACGGTCACTTTGTTGCTTAAAGTTTTTCTTTCGTGATAATTTTGCAGACTTTGCGACATTTTAGCTGCCGTATCACATTGCCTAATGAGGTCAATTGGTCGTCCTCCACAGATAGTGATATTGTTGCCCTAGCGATGTGATCATTTTTTGTCCATGCATCTGCGTTTTATTCCGGCTTCGGTGTACTTAAAATTTCCTAAACGCCCTCCTTAAGTCTGAGTTCAGACGACTCATGTTTAACTGACATGATTGCTTCTTTATAGGCGAGAGTGACGAGGGGAAGGGTAACGAGTACTCATGTTTATGTACTGTCAGTCCGTTTTGCTTTCTCCTCATTCTTAATTTGAATATACACACAAACTATATGTACATGTCGCCAACATGACATGAATTGTGTGAACGACAAAGAGAGTTCAAAGAAGAAAAAGTAGCAATCATGTCAGTACAACATGAGTTATGCGAACTTAGACTAATCAGAAGCATTTAAAGCTTGAATTTCCAAGTGAAATAATTTTCATTGTTGAGTTTAGCCTGCTTTTAATTCAGTAATTTTTCTTTAAATTTTACTTTATGATTATAAAAAATGTTTTAACTAGGTTGTCTGGGCCCATAACCTGTAGAAAAAGTCATTGATTATTTATATAATATTGAATATCTTTTAATTATATTTATTTTTGAGCGATGGTCTTTTTTATGAAAAGTTTTTCAATAATAATTTATTTCTCAATATTTCGCTACCAAATAGGTAGCATCGTCAGGAAATAATAATTTGTATTTTTTTTTGTCAAAAATTTAATATAATACATAAATGTGACAAGTTGGAATGCATTCATATAAAAGTGTTAACATGAATATTATTTTGAATAATTTCACATATTTTTTCTGGAATAAGCACAATTTTAAAATTAGAATCATATGTAGTGTCTAATTTTTTGCTGGGATAATAATAATTCATTTAAGATTTATTCATACAAAAGTGCAAAAATCTATTACAAAAAATCGTGCATGCTTTGAAGAATAATCTAAGATGTTTATTTTTAGGCACTATTGCGTCCTGGACGCTTTGATCGTCATATTTTAATAGATTTACCGAATATAGCAGAGCGTAAGCAAATTTTCGAAAAGCATTTATCCTCAATAAAACTTAACGCTGACCCACAAACACACTCCCAACGATTAGCCAGATTAACACCCGGTTTCTCCGGAGCTGACATAGCAAATGTATGTAATGAGGCAGCACTCCACGCAGCTCGTAACGGCCAAAAGGAAGTTAAAACTGAAAATTTGGAACATGCTGTAGAACGTTTGGTGGGAGGTACTGAAAAACGTTCCCATGCACTGTCACCTGTAGAACGTAAAGTCATTGCTTATCATGAGTCCGGACATGCACTTGTTGGGTGGTTGCTACCAAACAGCGATGTTTTGTTAAAAGTAACAATAGTTCCTCGCACGAGCCTATCTTTGGGTTTTGCTCAATATACGCCGAGTGAACAACAACTTTACACAAAAGAACAGCTATTCGATAAAATGTGCATGGCTTTAGGTGGCCGAGCCGCTGAGAGTTTAGTTTTCAATAGCGTAACAACTGGAGCTCAAAATGACTTGGAAAAAGTAACAAAAATTGCATATTCACAAGTAAGCTTTTTGTACTCTTACTTATATTGTATTACATAAATATCGCTGATTTAATTGATTAGATAAAGAAATTTGGCATGAACGATAAGATTGGACCGGTCTATTTAAGAGATCCCGAAGAAACAGGAGGTTACGATAAACCCTTTTCAAAAGCTCTGGACAAAATAGTTGACTACGAAGCAAGAAACCTTATTGCTACTGCATATAAGCAAACGGAGAGCATTTTAAAAAATAATCGCGATAAGCTGGATAAGGTACGATGTAATTATTTTGTATATATCATAATTTGTATATCACTATTAAAATATATTTTTCTTTTTATAGCTCTCTGAAACTCTTTTAGAAAAAGAAACTCTTAACTACGATGAAATTGTCAATCTAATTGGTCCACCACTTTTCGATGTTTCAAAGCGTACTGTTGATCCGGTCGAATTCGAGCAAACACTTAGACGTCTGAGTGAAGAAATAAAGTAATTTTAATTCTTTATTTTGAATAAAAGGTTTTTATTATGCCGTTTAGAATTTTATTTGATAAAAAAAATTTAAAGAAAAAATTTTGGATTATATGAACCCTCGATTGAGCAGTTTCGGTTTGCGTCATTTCGGTTTGCTTAATTATAAATTCGAATTGTGTCGTCTCATCCAACGTGATTTTTTTTAGTGATTTCAATATATTTCATACAAATACACCTCCTCGCAAAATGTTAGTTCATTAGTATCAAAAATAAGTATGTTACAAGCAATAGACAAGCTGCTTTATGATTTTATTTACTTGTTTCACAAATATGATTTAGATAATAAAATAAAATCGTATAAAAATAAATAAAATACTTTATTTAAAAATCTATAGTATAATTTTATTTAAAATTTGGACTCTTTAAAATTTATTTGTTAAAAAAAATGTATGTATATATTTTGTAATCCTTAATACACATGTGCTATACTTATAAAATTATAAATTAACATTAAATATAAATTCAATTTATGTAAATGTTAATAGAAGACAAAATGTTGTATATACGGTCACTAGTTGCTATTTATAGAACCATCAAATGGGCCCATATTGTCACCGTAGTCGTGCATATCTTCGTCCAGTGCATCTTCAAATTCTTCTGCTAAGTCTTTGGATTCAGGACAATTCCTACAACGACTTTCATTGAACCCATAGTTTATACATGTTGATCCCACGCACTCACAACAACCGTCATGAAACCATCTTGAAAATGTTTTGAATATATGATTGAAATGAAATAAGTGATAATTAAAATGTTTTACCTATAACTATTTGCACCAGAACTTTGACAACTTTGTCGGCACTTATTCCAGGAAGTGCATTGATTTAAATATATTACAGTACAATTAACTGTTATCATGTTGTCCCTTTCTTTTAATGTTTCATCCAAATTTTTATCATTAGTTCCTGAAAAATACGTTAGTTTATATAATAAGAAATTAGCATATAAATAAATGATGATTTTTTAACCGTTTGGGTTTTGAAAATTCAAAAAAAACAAAAAAATTTGTAAAAGTGAACCAAATATTTATTTGGGCCGATAAATAAATGCATTTACTTTTTAAATATTATTTAATGTAAATGTTGCCAGCAGCTACGCCGAAGGTGATCCATCCGTGACCTCCAATTTTGGCATACTTTTTCCAATATTTTAGACGGTATCTCACCAATTCCATGACTGGAATTGTGGCTGACTTGTCTCTGTACAGGAGAGACTTAACGTATCCCCACAACAAATAGTCTACTGGTGTTAAATAGCCTGATCATGGCGGCTCATCCAAAACGTGAGATTATTTGCTCACCAACTCGCTCTCAACTGCTTCATGGTTTCATGGTTCTTGAACTATGTCTGGCTGCTCGTCACACCAAATTTGGCTATTGATTGACGTACCGTTATAATTTTCTCTAACAACTTAGGAATATCATCTAATTTCGCTATAGCTCTATAGTTTGTGGCGTTACTACTAATACCACATTTGTAGAGGAATGATAAATAATTCCTTCCACCAGGTAAGAACTGTACCCATCTTCAGAGGAATATTAAATAAACAAGTTAAAAGAAAGGCATATGAATCGGCGCAATTTTTTTAAATGCTGCTCGGAGTACCATCAGGTCTATGTTTGCAAGAGTTTTTTTTTAGTAATTTTTCAAGACGGTTGAGAAATGTAAATTTAACTTGATTTCGAAATTTTGTACGGATACGATCAATTGTTAAAACTATTAGTAGAGAATGTAGATGCGAAGCATTCAGCAAATATGTATATTACCGATATCGGCGGAGTATGTAGGATCGCTAAATTTCATAGTTGTAGGGTATGATGAAACTCTGTTTGTAGAATTAACAAAGTTGAAAAACATTTTTGGAGCGCATTTGATATTATATTTAATTTTGTAATATAGTAACCGCAACATTTTTTATTTTCTATATTGGAAATACAGCTTGCAATAAGATAAAGTCGACGATCTATCAAACTTTTAGTTTTAATAAACTTTATATGCACTTTATACGTCGGTTTTTTAACCATTCCACTTCGGGAAAGGTGTACAAATTTGGAATGATGGATAACGAAGATCCTCTGGAACGCTTAATATGTTTTTTTTTTTAACTTGGACCAGCACTCAGGAGATGACCCTTACACATGCGGTGCATTGTGCTGGAACTAGATGAAAGCGATAGTAGGAGAAATGATAGGAGATGAAGCTTCACTATCTTACAACTCTGAGCATATAATAAACATAAAAATTAATAATTAATATGTTATTATAAAATATTTTGAATAAAATATTTAGGCCCTATACAATATAAAAAAATCTATCAACACTTTATCATATTAAATGCATTTCCCCTATGTCAAATTGCAAGCAAAATGATTTGAATAAACTTAACACAAATAATCTTAAGATAAATTTTTTTATGTTAATAGATTACAATGTCCTTTATAAGAAAAATGCACACCATTATTATAAGACTGCAAATATTAAAATCATAATGTTAACTTTTTTATGTAGGATATTTAGCTTCACTGGGCTTAACCTATAAGCAGTTTCACGTACTATTTAACTCTTTATTCATAGTTCTTTTCAACTTTCTCTCACGGTACTTGTTTACTATCGGTCTCATGGTTATATTTAGTTTTAGATGGAGTTTACCACCCACTTAGTGCTGCACTATCAAGCAACACGACTCTTTGGAAATGTCATCTAGTAATCATTAACGTTATACGGTCCTGGCACCCTCTATGGGTAAATGGCCTCATTTAAGAAAGACTTAAATCGTTAATTTCTCATACTAGAAATTTGACATACCATACAATGCATCTCACATTTACCATAAAGATAGAGTGGTGACTTAGTGCTGAACTATTTTCTTTTCGCTCGCCGCTACTAAGAAAATCCTTGTTAGTTTATTTTCTTCCCATCATTAATACGCTTAAATTCAGGGGGTAATCCTATATGAGTTGAGGTTGTATATAATATAATTTTTACGAAGAAATCATCAACTCTTTTAAAATGCGGAACACAGGTCTAAGTATATAGGTGATTGGTGTATTAACGTATCTTTTGGATACGTGATTCCAGTTTCTACTAGACATTCCACTTAAAGTCAAACAAAGATTACTATTCAAATTGGTTCTTGTTTAATTAGTATTATGAATTTTTTATCATCCAATAATATAATATGACGCACAGTTTGCTGCTTTGTGTTCTTCATCGGCCCATGATCCACCGCTTAGAGTGATCTATTTTTATTTATTAAATCGCTTTCATTAATTGTTTTATTGAAAGAAATCAAAAATATACCAAAACACAATTAGCATATATCAATTCCTTCAATAATTATGGTCGCTTCTGTTGCCTGTTGCCATGATGAGCACAAGGCCCATATTTAATAATAAACGAATACTCAAAAGGTTACGCAATCCCTTTCGTTCAAAATTATTCAAGTGTTTAATTATATGTAAATTAATTTTGTAATGCACTCCATAATATTAATTTGTTTATAAATAAATAAATATAATAAAATAAAAAGATAAATTTCATTTGTATTTATTATAACTTGAAAGTTTTCGGATTTCGCCTTGAACTTAGGACTGACTATTTGCTCGATTATTTGCTACAACCACCAAGATCAATTCCTTCAATAATTGTAATTTAATTTTTAAATATAAAATTTTTTGTTGCGAATGTCTTAAAGTTCTAAAGGAAGAACTAAAATAACATATACAACAAATATTTCTATTCCATATAAGTACAACTGTAAATTTTATGTTTAATATGGATGAATATATTATAAATAATATCCCATACACTTCTAAGAGCTATAATTATTAAAAAAAAAATTAAATAATGTAGCATATTATTTTAGAAACCAAAAGGATGGATATTATAATATGGTTTTTATTATTATTCAAAATATTCATTTCAAATATTCCAATATAGGCCACCAACCCTAGCGGCGGCCTACCGTTTCCTTTTCGCGTCACTAATTATTAAATGACGATGATACCTTGCATTATTTTTCATATGATCTTTATTATTCAAATATTCATTTCAAATATTTCAATATAGGCGACCACCCCTAGCGGCGGCATTCCCGTTTTCTTTTTGCGTCACTAATTATATGACGATTCGCGATTGCTAGCTTGCACATTTTTATTAATGCGTGCGTCACTAACCAAATGACGAAGCAAATTGTTTACTTAGGAAGATTCAAATACTTTTTCTTTTTTTTCCATTCCAAATATTTATTTATATATTTAAATTATATTATTAATTGACCTTTTTTTATTATATTTTTTGATATATATTTATTAAGCCAGAGGTCTTTTTTTTTTTTTTTTTTTTTTTTTATTTTATTTTGTTTTTTATTATTCGATATTTCGTTAACAGCTTGTTAACATCATCAGGAATAATAGGAAATTTTAATAAATAATAGGAATATATAAATAATAATAATAGGAATAATATAATAATAATGATAATGAATAATAATCAATATATGATAAATAAATAAATAATATAAATAAGATAATAAAAATAATAATAAAAAATATATATAAAAAATAAATATAAAAAAAAATAAATATAAAAACTAAATAATAATAAAAAATAATATAAATAAGATAATAAATAAATAAGATAATAAATAAATAATGATAAATAATAATAATGAATAATAATAATCATCAGGAATAATAGGAAATTTTAATAAATAATAGGAATATATAAATAATAATAATAGGAATATATAAATAATAATAATAGAATAGGAATTAATAAATAATAAGAATTTCCTATTATTCCTGATGATGTTAACAAGCTGTTAACGAAATATCGAATAATAAAAAACAAAATAAAATAAAAATAAAAAAAAAAAAAAAAAAAAAAAAGACCTCAATAAATATATATCAAAAAAAATTTATATATTTATTATTTTTGGCCGCCACAATACCACCAAAAACACTCCACACACTCTTCTATTTTTTTTTATTTGCATTGCAGCAAATTCCATCTTCATTCATTTTCATTCATTTATTTATATATTTCTATATTTTATAGAATTATATGTTTTTTATTTTACGGTAAGGAACACATTAATTATCCTTCCGCAGGTTCACCTACGGAAACCTTGTTACGACTTTTAGCAATCAATCTGTCTTACGTTCGGACCTGATAAGTTTTCCCGTGTTGAGTAAAATTAAGCCGCTGGCTCCACTCCTGGTGGTACCCTTCCGTCAATTTCTTTAAGTTTCAGCTTTGTAACCATACTTCCCCCGGAGCCCAAAAGCTTTGGTTTCCCGGGAAGCGACTGAGACAGCCATGATAGTAGCTACACCGAATTACTAACTGGCATCGTTTATGGTTAGAACTAGGGCGGTATCTGATCGCCTTCGACCCTCAAACTTTCGTTCCTGATTAATAAAAACATCTTTGGCAAATGCTTTTGCTTAAGTTAGTCTTACGACGGTCCAAGAATTTCACCTCTCGCGTCGTAATACTAATGCCCGTGTTTACCATTGATCAGCACGTCATTGAAGATGCCGTGAAATATTTGGTTTCCAATCAATTGGAGAGTGGCCAATTTAAACAAACTGGCCGTTTATTCCATTCATCACATCAGAATGGTGTAGGCTTCAAAGCATTTGTTTTATTGGCCCTCTTAGAACTCAAGGTAAGTTATATTTTTTAATGTAATAAAACAAAATGCCAAAAATATATGCAAAAGTGATGCGACGTAGCGGACGATTGATTAACTCTCATTTACATTGTGTTAAAAAATAACAATTCGTATCAAGTTGACGAGGCAAATTTTGAGGAAGGGTTTTGTATGATTGTAAAATGTTAATTTTATAAAACAAAAACTTTAAAATCAAACATACTCGTCTAAAAATACAAAAATTCTTTGACCACTCCGTAAAAAATGGGCCTCCAAAGAAGTCAGTGAATTGTTAAATTTTTAATCCGGAAGTAGTACGTTCTTTACGCAATTAAAAAGACGAAATTAAAATGGAGCTCATCGCTGCACCCTACACCCACTTATGCAATCCCGTCAACTATTTTATTTTTATTGTGTATTAATAAAGATACGAGCGAAGTTAAGTAACAGAATTACAAATGTGTGAAATTAAAAAAAAAAATACCAAAAACAATATGCACACCTACAGACAAATATTCATGGTAAGCATATAAAAGAATGAATATGTGTTTCTGTGTATAAAAAATCCTACTCTCTTTTCTGTTGTTGGTTTTGCTCAATGCAAAGACAGTATTTTCTATATACCCTTTAAATTTTCCTCCATCGTCCATAGAGGCTTAGAATTTCTGTTTATGCAAATTGTTCGCAGTGCAACATCTTCATAAATCTAGTCTTTGGGCATACCCTAGCAGAACGGAACAGCATGCCGGTTTATTGGTCATACCCCACAAAGGTGGTGGGAACGGCCAAATTTATTAATTTTAGAATATTTTCGTTGCTCAACTTTGCTTCTATTTTATTTTTTACCAAATAGAGTTTCCAAGTCCATCATATGACAACATCCAACATTTATTTCATACATATATGTAAATCTATGCAATTTATTTTTAATAAAAAAATAAGTAAAACTAAATGTTTACAGGAAGCGTAACGGCAATATTAAGAATCAAATAATTCATTGAGTCTTCTCTATGTAGTCTTGAGGTATGTTCAGTTTTTCTTATTTTCGTAGGTGACAAAAAAGTAAACGAAACCGAATTCATATGAATTTACAAGCAAGGCGAATTGATAACAGGTAAACTCTGTAGTTCAACAATAACCACAAATCATTGTGTACTGTCGAAATAATTCATACAATTTGAGATTAAACAGTGATAAATCGTCGGACAGCTGGGCTAGTGAATTCACCTGTTATGAAATCGCCTTTATTACAACCATACAGACTTCTATAACCACAAACTCACAGATGCCAAGTCAAATTCAAGGCATTTTTGGTTTACAAATACAACAATTTTGTTAAACAGTTTACGTATTAACATGCTTTGAGTTGAACAAAACTTTGAAAACTCAACAGAAATCACATGATGAGAATTTTAGCTAATGCAGTCACCTGGTATTAATTCTTCATGCACAGATACCTATTAGCCTATACACAAACCAAGGCGTGTTCTTCTGCTTTGACCACAAACAAACAATTTTTGAAACCCCAATTTACTGATAGCTCGGACATAGGAGGTTTTTAATAGAATTCTTTAATTTAATAGAAACAAATTTAAATTCATATATGTACATACAATGAAATGTAAAAAATATAAAACGTGAAGAATTAAATTGAAATGGCAAAAAAATACGATTTTTTGATGACGCTAACATCTACTTTTCTCACACTTTTGTATATATACGGAATACTTAATAATAAAGTCTGTCCATGGTCTAATCATTATATTTTCAGATAAACTACAAGTTACATACTTATATTTGTGCATATTTATCAGTTTATTCAATAAAAAATGGCTTACTTTTTTCAGTTTATTATCATTTACTTCAAGCAGCGTTGCCAGAAGCTTTGAGAATACAATATTCATATGCTGAAAAAAAAATCATAATTTTCACGGCATTTGTTATTTCCATCTAAAAGTAAAAGTAAATAAATGGATTATATATATACAAGTAAATTGATATTAGAAATATTAATTTTACATTTTCGTACTAAATACTTGTACATTCCTTTCTTTTTTTGCTTAGAAAGTTTATGCTTTTCTTTTGTACAACAGAATATAATTTGTACTTCCCAAAAAAATTACAGCTTTGCAAATGCATTTCTATACACAGACCAACCTAAATTACGACGCAAAGCGCTGTCAAAATTTCCCATCCCATACAAAATGTATGCAACCAACCGAAATAACGCGGCGCAACGGTTTGCAATTGGAAAATTTAATTTTTACAGCGCGTAAAGAAGTGAAGTTGGTTGCAAAAAAAAACTGTTGAAAAGTAATGACAAATTATTCACGTCAATTTAGTATTTATCCCTATTTTTTATTTCTATTTAGTTTTTTATTAATCGAAGTGAATAAACAGTACTGTTACAGGGTAACAAGTGTAAAGTATATAAAAGTAACCAATAACAAGATGACACAAAATTTAAAATCCACAAGGAAAGTTGTACACAACTCAAATAAAAAATTATAATTTCTATAAATAAAAAATCATAATTTGAGAAAAGAAATCATCAAATCATATTTTCGTTAAAAAATATGATAAAATCATCATTCTGGCAACGCTGACTTCAAGGTTTATTATGGAAACTAGGTTGTCGCAAGGAGAATTCGTCAATTCGCTTTTTATCCAAACGTCAAATGTTTTGTATACATGTGTTTTGTTAAATTCAACCTAAAAATAACGTGTTAAATTAGTGTAATATGAGTTCAAATTAAATTAATTATTACAAAAAGTGATATATTTTGCATTCTTATTATTATATTATTATATTTATTAAATTATAACAATCTATTTTTTTAAGCTTTAAGGTTTTTTCTCTTTTTATTTATTATTTTTATATTTATTTTCGATATTTCGTTAACCTTCGGTTAACATCTTCAGGAAATTTTTATTTTATTTTTTGATATTATTTATATATTTATTTATATGTTAACCGAAGGTTAACGAAATATCGAAAATAAATATAAAAAAAATAAATAAAAAGAGAAAAAACCTTAAAGCTTAAAAAAATAGATTGTTAAAATAATAAAAAAAGTTAAAAAAAGTATTAAGAAAAATTATTAAATTATTTACAACCAGTTTTCTTAACTTTCTCACAAAAGTAAACAAACGTTGACGTTCGGCTCATAAAATACGTTACAAATTCTTGTATCAGCTGACGGGCGAATTTGCTAGTTAGCAAGGCAAATCCATTACCAACTAAACTTACTAGTTACGCTAGTTCGAAACGAATAATTCGTCGTTCTCTAAATTGTGTTCAAAGAAAACGTACAAAGGTACAGGAATTGAAAAATTTTACTCACTCATTTTCTCTCAAAATGCTACAAAAATTGTTATCCGGAATATTTTTGGGTAAATTTCTGCGAGTTCGGTCACTTTTGTTATGCACCTGGAACGGACATACATACATATATTAAATTAAAAAAAAATTATAATCAAAACATAAACAACACCTCAAGAAGAAAACTTGTTAAATTATAAAAATAGGCCACAATGAGATTTTCTCACGACATAAAAAATATTGTATACTATGTACGTAAGTTGAAGCTTATATTATTACTACATGATTAATTCCTCCTTGAATTAATTGAATTTCATGTGGTATCATCTGTTATTTGACGGGGGGCGTACGTCATGTTAAGTGCCTTAATTTTAATTCTATTAAGAACGTTCAGGTTCATTGTTAAAAATAGCAGTACATAGCGATAACTAATTTGTAATGAATTTGTTAAAGCCTTTTTTGTGCTGGGCATTGTTTTGTGTTCTGTTCACACAAGTGGAAGCAAAAAGCATACTTGGAATATTTCCCCATAATGGTTACAGCCACTTTAAGGTTTTCTATCCTTTGTTACGCAATTTATCGGAAAGGGAACACAACGTTACCGTGATAACTTACATTAAAACACCTACTGGAGCAAAACGATTCTATGAAGAATTGATTTTGGAGGGCCTGGATGTTATGAATATAGTGCCACTAGATGAAATGAAAGCTAGAACCTGGAAAGGATTATTTGACGAATATGTCGCTTTACATAATTCGGGACAAAGCACATGCCGAAGATTTTATGAAAGTGGATATGTTGAAGAGGTGTTAAAGCGTCATAAGCAGCAGCCTTATGATCTAATTATAACAGAATATTTTAATACTGATTGCCAATTGGCTCTGTCTTACTTAATGGATATACCAGTGGTGGCATTTAGTAGTTGCTTAGTGATGCCGTGGTACTATGATCGTATACTAATGCCTGATACACCTTCATTTGTACAATCTGAATTTATGGGTTTTCGTACACCTCTTACTTGGCGTGAACGATTAATGAACTTTGTTCAAGCAAAAGTTTTATCTTTGCTCTATCTGTAAGTAGCATATGACAATATTTATTTGATGTATGTATGTATAAAAATAAATTTCTCTTATTTTTTGTATGGTGTGTACGTATGTAGTTACAATACAAATTATCATGACAACAAAATGATCAAAGAGTATCTCAATATTGATGTTGATGTAGCGAAAATCGCCAAACAAAATACTCGTTTACTATTCGGAAATCAGCATTATTCTTTAATGGGTATTAGACCGTATACGCAACAGTTTGTTGAAATTGGTGGCATACACATCAATGAAGAGGAGTTAAAAAAAGATTTGCCAACAGATATTGATTCGTTTTTGAGAGATGCACAAAGAAATGTTATTTTTATATGCTGGGGTTCGATGATAAAAAGTTCATCGTTAGAAAAAGGGAAACTATTAGCAATATTGAATGTTGTTAAAAAGTTAAAGCTGAAAGTTATTTGGAAGTGGGAAGCAGACGAATGGCCTATAAAAAGCGAAGATTTTCTTTTCCTACAATGGGCTCCCCAATTTAAAATAATGTGTGAGTGTATTTTCATGATATCATGATTTCCATATCGGTAGCTTAATATAAAAATACGTAACTCAATTTTTTAAAAATATTGTATCGTGTTTATTCTGGTAGAAACATGTCACCAACATCGCAAATAACAGATTTGTAACGATTTAAAAATCCCTAAGCCTGAATTTTTTAAAGAAAAATCCCTAACTCGTTTTTTTGTTTTGTTTAATTGTATTTAACAAAACTATCCCATCGAAAATGTATGTTAGCAACCAATCACCTCTACAACCGCACCATTTGCAGTACCACTATTTTTTAAATTCTTAAAACATGACTGAACTATGCTCTTCGATTTGTTCAGACAAAAATATTGCTTACTATAAAAGGTCTAGAAGTGTATGTTCTCAAACCCTTATTTCAAATTTGAAACGGACGTTTAAGTGATCTTACATTAAATATGCTACGACCTTGGCACTTGGCACTTGACACATCAGGATCAGTTTATTTCAAAACATATATATCGGGCGATCCAGAATTTCTCCCATAGACCATAGTCGGCGATTAAAGCTTCACTTTATAAAGAGAAGATGTCACGAAAAGAAATATTTTAAATCTCAAAATTGCCATTTTTCTATGACATGCTATTAGACTGCTTGAAGACGGTACTCAGTAGTAGGAACACAGTATATAGTCGTTATGAAGTCCCTAATATACTGTATTGAATTTATTTAATCTTACAATTTTTTCCCACCATTTTTTTATATCCCAGCCTCCACTATGAATTGGTATTTTTATGCACTGATTTAAGTACTTCTTCACCTGAATTAATTTTTAATGCTGTCATAATTATCAGTTTTGAATTCATGGAAAACGCGTTCAAGTATAGCGATTAATTCATATGAAGAACTGCGCAGTTGTAATTAAATTGTGTACTTTGCGTTGTATGCATGACGATCTGTATTGTTAAATGTGAACACATGCTTAGACATAAGCAATGCATGAAACATTAATGGGTTCTAAGCACTCATATTAATGACGAGCTGTTTTGTTAAATGTGAACAAGTTTTTTATCTTTGATCAGCACTCAGGAGTTGACCCCTACACATGCGATGCATTGGGCTGGAACTAGAGGAAAGGGTAGTGAGAGAGATGACAGGAAGTGAAGCTTCACTATCTTACAACTCTTCTTTTGCACGTTCTTTGTTTATAACAGTACTGCAGCGCCTATGATGTTCGGGAGACGTATTAAAATTTGAAGTTTTTTATAGTAGCCATTTTTAGTAATTATTTTCCTTCGCTGGTGCTACACAATACCAACGTAGGAGGGCGGTCTGATGTGCCTGTGAATTGTTATAAGCTGAAACCGATTCTGTTAACTGACCTGTAACTATGCCTTCGCCACTGAAACCTTCCGACAAAAACTGATACAACGACACAGTAATGCACATCACAAATAATGCGATATGTTTTTACTTACTCTGAAACTGGAATCGAACACAGGTCTTTTTGGTTTTGTAGTCAACGTGCACACTACTTCAGCCATAGCCTCCGCGATCTGCCTTCCATTAAAATAGGATCACACGGTAAGCACCACCTTTAAAGAAGAATAATGAAAATCTGCCCACCCATTAAAAAGTTCTGTAGTAACACACATAAAAAAATACTGCAGAATGTAGAACCCGCCATTTTTTTAAGTCGGTAAAAAAAAGGTCCTATCTTTAATAACTTCATTGAAATAAGAAAAGTTTAAAACAAATGGTGGAATCAAATTTCATTAAAACTTATTTTATATCTAAAATCGTACTGATTTTATTAAGTTTTTTCCTCCTCTTATAAAGTAACAAAAATCGAGTTATATCCGCTTTTATATTAAGCCATCGATATGAACTAAGTTTAAAATACAGTGCAGTCGGGAAATAGTGAACTAATTAATGTACGGACCTGTTCACTTTATCATGAAATTCATTATAAAGAGTTTAGGAAAAATAAATAAATATCGTTAATTTAATGTCAACTTTTTGCTTCGTACATTTCGTTTACTTTTTCTACAGCTAAGTCACGAAAATTATGTAAAACTAAAATCAGTAAAATACCTCTGTCAAAATTGTACCGGCTTGACTACAGAAACTGGAAGTGCCCCTGTCCCGCAAGAGCTGTAACTTCAACTAATAAACAGTTGACAAGTCCAAAGTTGACACTGAAGTCAGTAGTTATTAAAACAAGAAAAAAATGCCAAAAAATTTCGCTTGTTTCTGTTAATATTTGTTTAAAAAAAAATTTTCACTTTATAGAGGTAAAAAATAACGACTTATTATACCCAGTAGTTCGGATTACAAAATGTTAACTATATTCCGAATTCACTGTAAGTAATAAAATACAGTATTACGTATTTCGAAATCAAGTTTCTATTACACATTTTAGAAAAAAAAAATCAGAAAAATTCTTACGAGCAATTTCCAAATTTTAGAATTTTGATTACAAATTTATTTTGTAATTTTGAAAATTTTTTTCAGGTCATCCAAAAATCACTCTGTTCTGGGGCCATGGTGGACTTTTAAGTACAACGGAAGCTGTTTATTGCGGTAAGAGAATGCTACTGACTCCCATTTATGGTGATCAGTTTGCTAACGCATTTGCTGTAGAAAATAGAAAAATTGGTCGTATAATTAACTTTAATGAAATTGAAGAAGAAACATTAGAAGATGTAATAAAGCAAGTGCTACATACTAAGTAAGTTAGAATTTATGATTTTATTCTTAAAAATGATATATTAAAAAGGAATAACATTTACAGCTATTCAACAAAAGCTTTAGAAATATCACAAATATTTCGTGATCGTGAATCGAAACCTCTTGCTACTGCCACGTGGTGGATTGAACATATACTAAAATATAATGTTACATCAGAAATTTTGCACTCATACGCAGTTGATTTAAACTGGTTTCTATACTATTCTTTAGACGTTGTCGCCATAATAGCATGTACTTTAATATTTTTCGCTTTATTAATAAAATATTTGTGGAGACTAATTTTGGTGGGGCGTGTTCAAACGAAAGGAGATAAAATTAAACAAAATTAAAATAACTACTAAGTTACAATTAGACTTGTGTTGAACTTTTAAAATACATATTTAAGTGCCTTATAGATTTACAACTCTTTTAAATATCTATGATGTACATAGTTATCTATGTATGTATTTTTAAATTTTATAAAAATATTAAATTTGATTTTGTAATACGAAAAAATATAAAAATTAAATTTGTTTGTTCTTATTATACCATGTCATATAATAATCTTTATAATCATAGATCAAAATTTTAGATTTTATTTTTTGCTAAAAATAAGGTAATTCAATTATATTTTAACCTGTTAACATTTTTTTTTAAATTTGTGTATAAAAAGTGAAATAAAAAATTATTAGTTTTATATTTTACAAACAAAAATAACTAGTTAAATATTCTCTATGCAAAGAGAAAAAATTTAGAAAGTGTTCTAAAAATTCATAAATCACCCTTATTCTGTGTTTCGATTACGTACCCGTATTCTGTTACGCACGAATCGAAGAAAGGTATTCTGCAAAAAAAAAAAACAATCGGAAGAAAAAGAAGAATAGAAGAGCATGTTTAAAGCAGCAGCTTTACTATGAAACGTGTGAAATAGGAACAGAACAAATAAGCAATTTTGTAAACATTTTAGTAACAACTTAAATTTAGTGCAAAAACAGTGAGAAATGAAACAAATAAAAAATTAAATATTGTGGGAACTACAGGTTGGGCCAAAAATCACGCCTGCGTGTAAAAATTTAATAACATTTTTGCTTATTATTTTTTATTGTTTTTTTTAGATTTTATTCATCCAACCGTGATACACCACCATACAAAATTTAACGACCGAGCAACGCACCAAAGTGGTAGAATTTTACTTTTCCAATGAGCATTAAATTTCACTGACGCAACGAGCATATCGAAATTATTTCAACACCAGAATTACACCTAACCAAACCGCAATTAATCGTTTAATTGCACGGTTCCGACAACAGGGTCAGTGTCAGACTTGCCACGATCAGTAAGACCGAGAATAGTACAGAACCAAGTGACCATTGATCGTGTACGGGACAGTGTTGAAGAATATTCAGAAACTTCAACTCGAAGACGTTCTGGACAACTGGGCATCTCTAGAGCAGCACTTCGACGCATTTTATCACGTCATTTACTCATGCATCCATACAAGGTTCAATTGGCCCAACAATTTTTAAAAGTTGACTACCAACAAAGACGAATTTGGGCAACGCAATTATCTCAAGAAATGCAGACTTCAATTGGCCAGCACGTTCACCAGACTTAACTGCGCCTGATTATTTTCTATTGGGTTATCTCAAAGAACGAGTGTATGTTAGGTGAATATGTAATGATATACAAGTGCGCAAATTTTGTTTGTGCAACTTATTTGGCTGGCTGGTTAAGGTTTATCCACTTGGCGCCGTCCAAAAAATTATTCAGTTCTCATCACTGGCAGCAGCTGTTTTCGATTATATTTGTTTGAACAATTATGTGCGCCAAAAAAACAATTTTATAATTTTAATAAAAATTGGAATTATTACAAGACTTGCATCTTCCTTAGTATATTAAAAAGTCCAATTATTTTAGTTTATTTACTTCTTTTTAGTATTTTGATATCAAACAGTCTAATTTGTCGTGTTATTATTTTAACACATATGGCTTTATGACCACCTTGCGAATACTCCAATTGTAGCTGAAAAATTTTTAGTATTTTACGACTTTGTTGTTTGAAGCAAACAACAATTTGCTTAAACTATTTTAAAATATTAAGACTAAATCTACGGTCACGTTTGACAAACATTTGCCGAAAATAATCAAATATTTGTTATCCTTAATGTGACCACAAAATATTTTAGAGAGGCAAACATAAAAACAGCTGTCCCACTGTAACAACTTGTCAACAGCTTTAAAATGATACCCATATTGACCACATTCAATGAAAAATACACCCTTTACACATAAACTTGTACTAGAATTTCAGAGGCCCTTAACTCGGAAAATAGGAGTTGCCGTCATTATATTTTCTTTTTATTTTCCAATTTTCTATCACATAAGCAATTTTTTATTTTTTTTGGAGCTGCTTCACTAAACTAGACATAATCCAAATCTTTGACTGTCTGTCTTTTAATCTCCGCAATGTAAAAGGGCTTTAACGTTGCTCTTTTATTTAAAAAAAATCTAGAGAAACCCCGATTTTAAATAAATTTTAAGTCTGACCGCAAGTTTAATGATAATTAAAAAAAGTTGGCGAATTAAAATCGCCCTGTAAAATTTCAGTCATTAAATAACAGCATAAATCATGTACAAATTTGTTTTGCGCTTTAAATGTATAATGACGTTAGCTACACTTACACAAGTGAAAACAAAAGGAACCGCTGATTTAATTTTCACTTTATATTTAAATTATATAATTCGAAGTTAAAAAAGTTAAAGATGTCAAGTATTGTAGAAATCGGTAGTGACTGCGAAATTCGAGTCACTGAAAAGGCCGAAGGTAAGCCAAGAGTTTTGAACTTGCGTCGTACATCGGACCTTAGTATATTTGTTACATTAAATTAATATTATTGAAGGTGGCGATGGCTGAAGTAAGCACGTTGACTACAAAACCAAAACAACTGGGTTGAACCCCAGTTTCAGACTAAAATCATAAAAAAAACATATCGCATTTTTCTGATGTGCATTAGTGTGCCTTTGTGTGTCAGTTGTTGTTGGAAGGTTTCAGTGGCGAAGGCGTAGTCACTGGTCACCGAACAATACCGGCTTCAGCTGATAGCAATCCGCAATCACATCACATATTTAGTTTTTTAATAATGTATAAATGAATAAATATTAATAATTCTTCTAGTTTTTTTGACCTCTTTATATAATAATTAAACTAATTATTCAAGCTGCAGGTCCCTTTTACACCGGTGGCCAAACGTAATCAGCCGGGGCATAAGTAATCACTCGATGTTCTCTTGCTGTAAGTAGTAAGGCTGTAGAACACTATAAATATCACCACACACAGTAGGAACTATTATTGAAATCGTATTGTGCGGAATACGAAAAATGTACTGCAAAGACATAAAACTATCTCCAGTGGGCAAATCACGAAGCGTAATTGCTATGCGTTCGGTGGGACCAATTGCCTCTCGAAGTATAGTTGTTTGCTTTGCTATGGGTGGTGTCACTAATTTAAGTTACAAAATGAGGATTTTACTGTTAATCTGAAACTCATACATATCTACTTATCAAGTGAAAATCGAATGAGCTCATTCGTTAAAAGTTTTTGTATAGCTCGAACCCATGGCTTTTGTCATATTTCAACATTTATTGTTTCCTCTTCTCCAATATAACTGCTGCCGCTACTCCAGAGCATAGAATTACAAAACTTTCGTAATCTTCTATTATAATGTGTAAAACTTTAAAAGCAATAAATTGTAGTTTTTTCTTGACAGTTTGTTAAAATAAAATTTTTATTTTCTTGACAGTTTGAACGAATATTGGCAAACAAATGAACATAATGTGACCACAAAATAAAGTTTGTATCAGTTTTAAAATGTTTCCAGCAAATATAGAAAATCATGTTTGATACAAATATTTGCGTAATGTGACCGTAGCTTTAATAATATACATTGTAGATGACCCAAATGTATTTATCCAAATATTATAGTAGCCTTTTATTTTAAATATGAATGAGCGGAAGGCCTGCAATGCTATTGCTCTTTTTGCTTTTTTATCTTATAATTTTAATTATAAGCTAAAAATAAAATAAAATAAATTAAATTAAATATTTCGTTTTTGGCATAATACATGTTTTAATCTCCAAATGTAAAGCAAAATCTTTTCTCCGACATTTTTTCGCCCTCGAAATGACAGTAAACTATCAATCATGGCAACTCATATTCAAGTTGGTGTTTAAAATTCTCATTTATCTCGTCAAGCTTTTTGAAAACTTTCGAGCCAAAACAAAAGTTAAACAATCTTATTCTCTTGTTAGCTGCTTGCAAAAATATAAACAAAATACTTATTTTCAATACGATACCACAGAAGACGACGATACTTCGACGGTCAATATTTAAAAGCGGAAAAATTTTAAAGTGTCAGATTATGTCGACCTAAAAACGCGCACAGTTCAGAAAAAAATTAAATTTTATAAAAAAGGAGAAAAATTACAAATGTTATAAGTTCTCGGTTTATATCAGAAAAAACTAAATATAGTATTTGAAGTTGAAATAAATACATGTGGAATAATAGAAAAAATCAATAGAAAAAAACTTCAATTAAAAAAAAAAAATTAAACACCCCACACATATACTTAGTTTAGCAAGACCATTTGAAATAAAGATATTTACATACACATACATATGTATGTAGGACGTGTATACTGCATACGAAATAAAATAAAGAGTGATGATTAATTTCTTTATACATGTATAAAATTCCATAAATATTACACAAAAATTTTAAAAATATTTCACAAAACTTGCTAATTTAAGCAAAAAGTTGTACAACAAATGTTACAAAGAGCATAAAGAAAATCATGTTAAGCAAAAACGACAATAAAAATATATGCAAAATGTTATACTTAAAGTGTTTAATAATTTTATTACTACTGGTGCATTTAAATGATGGTCAAGGGTTTGTACATATAACAATTATTTTCTTTTTTCCCCACTTCCATGTGTTTTGCATTTTATATGATTTATATGTTTTGTTTCGTGTTTGTTTCTTTTTTAACAAATGATCTCATAAACGAAATGATTATAACACAAGAAAAAAATCCAGTTTATAATGTGTTATTTTGTTTTTATTTTCATTGCGAAACAAGAAGCATTGTTTTTGTTGCACTAAACTGAGAACTCGCAAGACTTAGGACACATGCCTTTTTAGCTTTTCCTCTCTCATTTTATTATACCCTTTACCGTAGGTGGTGGTACATACATATTTACATATGTGTGCATATGCATAAGTTTTTAAATTTGTTTTCGGTGTTTGAGAGTGTAAACAAAAGACTTAAGACACATAAAAGTAAAGTGCATAAAATTTTTACAATTTTCTTAATTTTTTTTTAATAATTTAGTTTTTACAAAAATTAAAGAATTTTAAAAATTTTGTTCTTATTACGTTCAGTCTAATCTATAGTACTAAGAACGCTTCTGCTGTGGGACACAAAAATTAACGAGTTAGAAATACCTGGGATATAATATTATTTTTCTCGTAGGTATTGTCGAGCAAAACAACAATCTGGCTTTTAAATTATCCAAACATCTCCAAAAGCTTGAGTTACGGGTAGAATGCCGGTGTTTCGTCTTTCGAGAACTTGGCAGCCTGTAGCGTGCTCGTACATGAAGTAAACCTCAGATATATGTGCGTATTTTTTCACTAAATACATTTTTTTCGTTGTTTTGCAATTTTTTTTTACTTTGGAGACGTTTTCAGACGGTATTTGTGTACAGGAACCATACTATTATGACTTTATTATAGAAATATAATTGATTAGTGGCAAAATGGATGTTTAAAAATCCGGTAGAAATTAGTAAATACTGCTGAAGGGTGTGGGACTGTGGATGACAGACATGAGTCGATTCGCCACCTTGCGTTGCTGAGCAGGCGGCTTTCAAACATTTTATGGAAATAAATTTTGTAAATAGTTTGTCGTATTCAAGCTGACGTAAAAATAAAAGCGAATGATTATTGTTCGCTCCGTATGTACGGACAGGAAAAAAGCCAAAAGGTGTAATCTATTGTTTTATAACGATATTCTATTCTGTGAAGTAAGCTCAGTTTTCGATCGATGGCTAAAGGAATAAAGAAATTTTATAAATCGTAAAAGAAACGGTCCAAAGTTTAGGAAATCGGAAGCAAAAGTTTTGAAACTTTTTTTTCTATATTTTAAATACTTCTATTGGTGAAGAGAAATTTCGCTAGTTTTTAAGTTCTTGCACATCATTATTTGGTTTCTTCAGCGCCACTGTATTTCATTGCATGCGTGCTGTTTATAAGCGAAAACAAAACGATTTGACCATCTGCCAGCCAACCGTGGTTATTGCGCTGGTTTTGTAATAGTTTTATGAAGACATTTATATATAATTTTTTGAATTATCTTTCCGTGAGCAATTGTTTGTTAATTTGTCTTATAGCTTTATTTTATGTATGACATGTTTTTGTCTTTACTTATTTAAACCTGTAACTATACACAAACTTGTCTTGACAGCTTCTTGTTATCGTTTCCTTTTTATTAAAATTTTCTTATTCGATTATTTTTTTTTAATGTTTCGAAACCTACGCAACTATTTGATGTTATTTTTTGTTGTTGTTTTCATTCATTTCCTTTAATCTACCTTGACTTGTCGTTTATTTGTTTATTTTATTTAATTTTTTTATTTTTTATTATTGTTATTAGTGTTTTTACGACAGTTTATTGTTTTCGAGTCAATATATTTTTAAATTTAAGTGTATGTATTGCAATTATCTATACGCTGTTTATTTAACTTTTATTTTGTTTTTTAACTTGTTTCAGTCTACAAATACATAATAAAATTGTGCAACTATTTTTCTACTTAAAAATATTTCTACGAATAGACCAACAAAGTGAATGAGTCAACGCAATAAATGAGTTCGATGAAGTATTTATATTAATATACACAAAGTAAAGAATTGTATTAGTATAATAATTTTGTACATAAACTAATAACAATCGCTTGCTTTGATGTTATTAGAACGACGACCTGACATATAGGGTGGGTGATGTTTTACCGAGAACCAAATAAAGTTAAGATACAAAAGGGCAAAAAATTGCTTACAGAGAAACGCAATAAATTATTTTGACCGATGTTTGGCCGATGGATATTTAGTTTTCGAGTCATTCAAGTTTTAAAGGCCACATCAGATACCTTCCGCTTTCACCGAATTATGAGAAAATTAAATGACAGTTAGAGCAATCGTGTTAACATTTTAGATTTTTTAATGCTACATTATTTTTTGGATTTTTTACACTCTTTTTCAATATAAAATATTTTTAAAGTTAAATATTTATTTAAACTTTAATATATTTTATATACATATTTATTTTCAATATTTGACTACTTAAAGCTTAACCCCCATAATTCTTAGAATGGATTTGGAAATGTTTTTTAATTAAAATTTTTCATACAAAAATTTCTTAAAATAAATTCAAAATACATTTTGTTTTTTTTTTTATGAATATTCCCCTAAATAATTAATTAATTTTATAATTAGAAAGTGGTCAGATAAAATTAATATGAAATATTTTTAAAAATTGTGTTAAATTCTTTTTATAAAATATTTTTTTTTAATTTTTAATTATATTATTAATTGACCTTTTTTATTATATTTTTTGATATATATTTATTAAGCCTGAGCTCTTTTTTTTTATTTTATTTTGTTTTTTATTATTCTTATTATTTTTTTTTTTTTTTATTTATTATTTTTTTTTAAATTAATCCACCAACGAATTGTGTTAGTGGGGATAGAAAAGACGATTCGTATATTAGTATTTCGTAACTTTATGATTTCTGCAGGAGCTTTCGGGTTGAGGAGGAGGAGGAGACGTTGGAGTATCTCCACTGACATTATTGGCTCCTTCGCTCATTTTGTGCCACCCTGTACTTCAGCCATCGCCAACCGCAACTATTTAACGATGAAGTTAAAAAACATGTTAAAACTAGAGACTTGAAATTTGTAGGCAGTTTCCTCTCCCAATATCTAGTTCCACTAAGAAAGGATTCTTCAAAATTCGAATGTTAAGGGGTTAAGGAAGTAGAACATTTACGAGTAAGAATTCTTTTTAAGAGAAGTGGTACATACAGTTGCGAGCATTGAAATAGCAGTATCACTAGTGTATTTTTTTAAAACGTTAAAAAAATGTATACAATGCAAAAATATATAAAATGCAAGTCTGTATATTTTCTTGTTCATATTGAAATAGCAGTGCTGAACGACTGAGGAATTTTTTTTTTAATTTGCATTTACAAAAATATTTAATTTTGAAGAATAAAGTGAAAGTAAATTAAATAACAGTAATTTACTGTTTATTTAATGGTAAATATATATTTTCTATAACAATTTTTGGCTGTAGCACTTTTGAGTAATGAAAATTAAGTATACAACTAACGGAAGAGGGAAAATCTTATTTAGCGATTCAAAGGCTTTTCTCATCCTCTGAAAATTTATGAAATATATCATAGTGTTTTCACGTGCAAATGCAAGTTCCAAAAACTCAATACTTAATAAAACTTTTTTAATAACCCACTTACACTTTCTGCACATGCAGCCAAGTTGCATGAATTTTTACTTGCAGCAAATTCAATTACAGAATTGCAGTATAATATCATTGTGCTTTTCACTTATTTTAAATATATCTAATAACTAATTTGATATTATGCTGCTCACATACTATACAGAAATGAAGCCGTTAATCGTGTTTGAAAATAGAAATATAATTGAAAAATTACGAATAAGGAGCAGTTCTAACTGTGTCCCTTAAAATAAAACATTTCTATGTTATTGACAACCCTGCATTAAGAAGTAATAAATAAGTTTTCTAGTTGTTCTCCTCTCGCCGACATGTTTAAAATGAGTTTGTATGCAACTTGCAAGACAGTCGGGCGTTTTTGGGAAATTTTCAATGATAATACGTAGATAGAACTGGCACGCAAGTATTTGTAGGTCTAAATGCCAATAAAAACCGAACTAAATTTAGAATTTGGTGATATGACGATCAGCAGGCGATTACTAAATGCAATGCAAGGAAAGAGCCACTGCTTAAAAAACACAGAGATAATCATTCAGACTTCAGCAGCTATTAAAAATAATGGACTTGCGACTAACTACTTACTAGGCAATAAATATTAAATTTAAATTAAAAATAATTGAAAATGTAGTGCTACTGCTATTTTGATGTTCGGAACTGTATTTACATGGTTGTCATAATTTTGCCTTCGACTATTTGTACATTGTACTTTCTGTACATACATTCGTACATGCATACACATGTATATGAACCTTCATATGAGCCTATTCGAAAAAATTTTGATGACCGGAGTAGGGAACGAACTGGCAGACAACAGTACCCTTCCTCATTTTACACTGGTAGTCCAACCAACATCATGAAGCAAGCAAGCATTACGAACGAAATTTGTTCGTGTATTTACATCAGAAGCAAAAACAATTTTGTTTTTTAAACAACAATACGTTTTCAACATAAATATACGATCGAATCTTGTCTTTTGTTTTTTAAAAACGGTCAGTTAATCGGTATTTAATGTGACACCATATCTTAGCCCACTCCCACTGTAAATATCAGTATACTCGTATGTACAGGGTGGCACAAAAGGAGCTATATGGTTTAAATGGTTTATAACTTTTTTATTTATGCGATTATTATAATTTTTTTTTAAATACAGTATATTATTGGGGAATTTTTTGCAATTAGCTTTGAAAAATTATATCCTGTAAGTGATGTCCATTTTCTGCTTCGCACATACATACGTGCTCTTTTTAGCATATTTTCATATGGCCATGATTTCATTTCGAATGCTTCATAATTAATTCCCCAAGTCTTCTTCACAAAATGCGGGAAAAAAACAAAGAAAAATTAATAATTAAAAAAGTTATAAAGAATTCAAACCATATGCTCCTTTTGTGCCACCCTGTATAACTAAAGTATACGATTTTAACCAAAAAAGGAAAAATGCTGTCCAGCGATATATTTCAGTATTATTTAATTATGTATTCATCTACAGAATAATATTCATAAAGATTACTAAACAATTTTAATTACAATATTTAAATAATAAAATTTTGAACATGTTATAACTGACTTGCAAATTTAAAAGAGGAGTAAAACTATTACATAAATGTAAGCATCTTACGAATGTTTCATTAATTGCATAGTGCGTTCTAAGACAACTCTACTCGAACATACGAGTGTTTCTAAAATTCATAGGAGGGCAACACAATGAATGAATGAGGGTGGCGAAGGCACGTTGGATGGTAGTCTGCACGTTGACTACAAAACCAAAAACAGACCTGGGTTCAACTCCAGGAATGAACCAATGTGCGTTCTCTGAGGAATTATACATCAGAATAGGCATCAATTAAAAAAGAAGAGGAAGTATTTCTAATGTTAACCTTAAGTTTTCTATCACTACTCAAGAAACATTTAAAAAATAATAATATATTGAGGGAAAGCCAAAACTACAAAGGTTACACGTTCCATAGCAGTAATAATATCTCGACTTATTAAAACTGAATTAGTAGCAGTAGATCTATGCGGCATAAAACCATGTGGCCGATAGGAAATAAAACTTTTAAAAGTTTATATTTCAATCCTAAATCCCTCCATTCCCACAAGTCAAGTTGGTTAAGCAAGAGAAAATAAATAAAAAAACAATTTAAAATTATTTAAATACAAAAAATGCAATACGAGTACAAAAACTGCGAAGAAAATTAAAACAAACAGACCAGACCTCATTAAAACATGCCAAAAGTTAATGAAACATTGTGAACTAAAAAAAATGTTAGTATATGCATATGTACATTGTATGTATGTACATCAATACATATATACATCTTGTTACAACCCAACAAACACGAAAGCTCGATTTCAAATCGAGAAATCAAAGTTCAATCAATCGAAAAAGACTTGAAAATAATTTGCAAAAAACATAGTGTTCTTAATAAATCGAGCATATTATTTTCAAAATTCATTTATTCTGAACTTGCTTTCAAACTTTTTCGAATGTACATAGATAATAAATAATTTTTTAATCAGAAACAAATACTCAGTTGTAATAAGTAAACTGTATAAATTTTTATTTTTCACTTTAAATTAAATTATTTATAATATGGGAATAACACGTGACATCAAAATGATAATAACTTGCTAAAAACCCCTCTTCGTGGGTGCATTGGTTTTTCGACAATCACTCTTGGATTCTCATTCGCCCAAATGCGGCAATTCTGTTTATTGACGAATCCACTGAGGTGAAAATGTGCCTCATCACTGAAGATGATTTTCTTCGAAAATTGATCATCCACTGTTGCCGTGGTCGCGGCGCCCATTTGGCCGATATTTTGTTCCATACATAATTGAGTAATACCAATATATCATAATAAAATAAAATTACAATAATTTCCTAAATAGTTTGTGTTTTATTCAAAATCAACATCGGCCCTTGAAATTTAACCACCCTTTACTATGTTCACACCTATCGTGTTTAACATTTCAATCGTGTTTAAGGATTAAACACATCGATTTTGAGATGTTTTACCATACATTGACGCGTTTTGTTCAACATCTCAAATGAAATGTTTTTGCTTCCAATTTTCAATATTCAATTCATTATTCACTTGAATTCAAATGTTAAACTCAAACCTTTGAAAAAGGTTTAAGAATTGAGATTGATATCAAATCATAAAGCCATTTAATTTCAAAGGTTTGACTTCATGTTTGTTGGGAATATAATATTATTGTGTATTTTGTTTAGGAATCGCAAAAATAAGAAGAAAACTATTTTATAAAGAAACAAAGTCAAAGTTATTTGAACGAAAACGACAAAAAAAACAAAGATGTAGGTGAACAAGGTAGTTACTTGCAGATAAATTATTTTGAAAGTCTAAATTTTTAACCTTAAATCACGTCACATTCGTAAGACGACGGTTATTCAACTTATTCCCCCACAATAGCAATTCAAGAGGGTGACTAAGCTGAAGTTGATTATAACGATGATGATGTAAATGGATAAGAAATTTACGTACATACGTATTTATTTTCTTTTATATATAAAGTCTCAACAATGCTACAGAAATTTAAAACTTTGGAAAAAGTGTTTTTTTCCGGAAGTTAAGAAAAGTGAAATTAAACGTTTTACCTTTCAACGTTTACAATTTTCGTCAAGTCGGGTGTCATTTATACATAAACAAATTATGTATATACAAATTTTACGCAAATTAAGAAAAAGACATGTTAAAAATTCAACTAATCAATCGAGAATATGTAGTTGAATACCGAACACAAAACCAAAAATTTTTAAACAAAAAACAACAATTCATAATCACTACGTCCGGTGATTATTTTTTTCCTTTGCTTAAGTTTGTGACATAAAACGTTAAAATTCTATACAAACACATTTTTCTAAAGAGTTTTTATTATTAACAAAAAGTGAAAAGCAATTAAATGAGCGTAATTTTATTGCAATCGGTATTTTGTTTAAAAAAATTATATTATTTGTGCAATGTTTAAGCGAGTGAAAATATTTTCTGACATTTTATGTCGCAAAGCACAAACACACGAGCGCCTGTAAAAGCTTTAATGCATCAGGCAACAATTCATGAGTTTACTTTTTACACACTCATACTCGTATTTCTATTTTTATTGTCATCCACCCTAGGCTGTCCATTGGCCAGCAACCATAATACAGTACAACATTTTTCAGCTCATTGATTTGACACTAAATTCTGAGAATTGCACGTGAAAGTAGCCCCAAAAATAAGAACTTCTGCATCATTCGTTTTGTCAAGTTGGCTGTATTAATAATTCAATGGCCATACGAATTTTTTTGCTCAAGGTGGATTTTTATAACAGTTCCTGTATTTTAACACGGTTATATCTCGGTATACCGTATGGAATATCTCTTCTTGTATCTGAAGCAAAGTTGTAGATATTGAATAGGAGAAAAAAACCGGAACAAACCTACTGGAAGAAAGTGCATCCTTAAAAATCGCAAAAATGTCCATTTCTTCCCCATTTTACACCTTATTTGCTCAACAACTGGATTACAAATCCACAAATAAACCGTACATATGGGAATATCATATACACATATATGCATATATATATATATGACTCTAATTTCAAAACTGTGCCCGGAAATATAGATATATATGAATTGTATTATTATGTATGAATGACTACATATTCATTCGCTGACTGGGTGCTTATTGATTCTACTTGGTTCCCAATTAGGTCATTATAACTTTATTTTAGTTTATTCTTCCATATTAATTGGTTTTTATCTTTTTGCATTTAACTCGATGTGTTCCATATATGGAGAAGTGATTGTAAGTCGTATGACCACATTCAACTCATTTTGACGTCTTGTTGCTTAAAACGTTTGTTTTTTTGTTTCTTCTGTTGATTTTTTTTCACGAATAGTTGCCAAAATCGTGCAGGTTGGTGTGAAAATCTATATAAGTATGTACGTATTTATATAAAAATGAAATGGTTCATGTATGTAAACTGCATTTTTATTGGTAGGTTTGTAATTTTCTGGTTATGGTTTGTATGGAAAAAAAATCCCGGGAAAAGTCGGAAAATTTAACAAGTATAATTGATGTTCGTCTGACGTAAAAGAACCAGTTATATAAAGATTGCCAGAGTTAGAGTTTGAAATTCAATATGTGGACTAGGGGTATAACTTATTCCCATTTTTTGCAAATATTAAAATGGCCCTAGTATAGTCGAATAGTCCATTGAAAACTATTAAAAGAAATGATATTAATTTTTCGCGGTTTTCAAAAAAGGTCACCCAGATACGCGATAAAGTTGGAAAATTATTTGGAAAAGATCTATTCAAAAAATATTATTATCTTATAGTTTTTTGTTGAATAGTGTATAATAACGTGTTATTAATATTCCGTGTTTGTGTTTAATACTTTTTTTTCATTTATTAATAAAATATTAAAAATTCTTTTATTAAATTTTTTTCTTTAGGTTTTTAAATTCAAACGACCTAAAAAAATTGTTTTCGTAAATAACACAATATTCGCTATCGCGTAGTGCTAGGGCTAAAATTTGGTTATACCCCTAATGTGGACTTTCTTTCGATATTTAGATCCACTAAGAAAGTACTTTTGAATATTCTAATGCTAAAGGGGTAAAAAAGGGTACAAGACGTATAGAATAAAAATTACAAAAGCATATTAATGCTGCTGAAAAATGAGCGGACATGTGTTTGGTACTCTTTCCATAGACGAGTATGTACTTTTAGTGGGTACAACGAGAAAAAACTGAACTTTGGAATCTTACTTTGCAACCATATATCTCCAAAAGTATTGCACATAGAACAAAGCTTTTATTTGTCGCAATCTTTTCTTCTGGAAGAAATGTCGAATGTGTTTTCTTAGTTTTTCTAAAATGTATGGAGTAAAATTGTACCTTGCTACTTTTTATTATCTTGGACCAGCACTTAGGAGATGGAACCGATACATTGCGCTGGATCAAAGGTATAGGGACAAGTTGCGAAGCTTCACGATCTTACAACTCTGCTTTTTTACGTTTTTTGTTTATACCAGTGTTGCACCGCCTCGGATGTCAAGGAGACGTAATCAATTTTGAAGCTTTGTTTTAGTAGCCATTTTTAGTAATTATTTTACTTCGCTGGTGCTATACAATAGCGACGAAGGAGGGCGCTATGAAATGAAGTGTCAATTGCCAGATGCTGCCGGTAATATTTGTTAACTTAATTAAACTTCTATTGTTATTCATTATTGAGTCATAAGTTCGTGATTATAATTTTGAATTAAAAGCTCTCTCATAAGGGGATATACATAATTTCGGAATTTTCAAGGGAATTGTCTTTGCGAAAAATGCAAATCTAAGCTGTCTACTAATATCACTTCAGATATACATTATCAGAATAGCACTCTTGCAAATAGTCTATAGAGGCCGCTCGCCCCCCTCCCACCACACAAACCAATACACACTCTTGATATAAACATGTATAATTCAAAACAGTTTCTCTTCTGAATATTTTCAGTTTATATTCCATAATCGCACCGAATACATTAAGGCCAAACTCACAGTACCATGTGGCCGTAAGTATACATAAAGCGCCAGAGCCGGCCAAAGTAAAAGTCGGCATAATTGGCAGTGCATATAGTGAGTTCAAAACTGTAGAAGTTCGACCATTCTCCACTGAAACGATACATTTTGAGGTACAAATAAAAATAGAAAATATTTTAAATAATAATTTTCACAAATTTTTCGAGCTCAAGGTCTTTTAATTTTTTTTATAAAAATTAACAATATTTATTTATTTTTCAATATTTCGCTACTCCTTTGTGTAGCTTCTTCAGCAAAAAATATATTGTTGAAATAATTAGTGAAAATTATTATTAAAAAGAGGTAAAAAAAAAACTAAGAAGATTATCAAATATCTGAGCACCAAAGAAGAATTTTGAAAATAAAACAAAATTTATTTCGCTTTAGATACCTGCGCTAAGAAGAGATCGTTACAATCTCACTGCTGAGGGCTTTACCAGCATACGTTTCACCAATGAAACGCAGTTAAATTTTGATGCTAAACAATTTACGGTTATAGTGCAGTCCGACAAGGCCATTTACAAGCCCCAAGATATAGTGCACTATCGTGTATTAGTAATGGATGCAAATTTAAAGCCAGTCCTAAATTATGGACAGGTTCACATTACGATCAAGGACGGTGGCAATAATATCATACGAAAATACCAAGATGTGAGATTGATAAGTGGAGTATATGCCAATGACCTACAGCTCTCGGATTATCCGAAATTTGGCGAGTGGTCAATAGAAGTCGAGATAATGGATGAAACCTACAAGAGAACATTCGAAGTTGTTGAATACATCTTGCCCAAATTTATAGTGGACATAGACACGGACAAGCATGTCATCTACAAGGATGGCAAAATCAGGACATTGGTGAAAGCTTAGTAAGTTTCTATTTCAAAGACTAGAAAATGTTTGCCCAAATTACTTTTTCTTATTGCAGTTATGATTTTGGGAAACCTATTGTAGGTGAGGCGACTCTATCTATTTATCCCACATTTTTCGGTTCGTTGCAACCTTTTGTTAATGATTTAATAACCCGCAAAGTGGTGCCCATTGATGGCATAGCCTATTTTGAATTTGACATAACAGACGAATTGAAATTGAAAAAAGATTATGAACGTGAATATTTATTGGATGCTTTAGTAGAAGAGACATCCACTAGTTCAGTACAAAATTTTTCAACTGTGATAACAGTACATTTAGATCCATATCGGGTAGAAGCAATACAATTACCCAGCAACTATATACCAGGTGTACCGTTTGAAGTATCGGTAAGTAAATCTCCAGAGCGAATTTCATCTTTTAAACTTATTTTATTTCATTTATCATTTGTATTTTAAGGCCAAGGTTTTACGTAACGATGGAGCTAAGATGAAAAACATCAAACCCGAATTGACTGCATATTTAACGAATGTCTATGGCAGCAGTGAAATGTATAATCAAACAGTTCATACTTTGGATACTCGTTCTGAGGTTAAAATGAAATTTACAGTTCCCGTTGGCGACAAAGATGAATATCATTCTGTTATTGTAATATTTCGCGAAATATTTTTCTACATAAATTCTTTTCACTTTTTATATTTCTTTTTCTATTATTATTTTAGGTAGATTATCAAGGTATTATAACCGATATTGGAAAAATACCCCGCAAACATTTGCACAGCAAAAATTTCATTACCGCCAAAATTGTAAATGACAAGTAAGACCAACTTTAAAATGTTATTATTAATTGTTTTTATAGCCGAAATTCGACCACTATTTAAAATTTCAGAATAAGACACATTCATATGTATGAATTAAATGTTTATTTTTAATGTTTTTGCGATACGAACAAAGTACAGAGATATTTTAAAAATCCTCCTCAAAATATGGTAGGAGTTCGGTTTTATACACATCTCAATGTCTAGCGAATGACTAAAATGAAACTAAAATACGTAACTTTAATACGTAACGCAATAAAAAGTCATAATTGAATTTTGTATAAGAAAGGTACTTGTTTAAGCTGTTGTGTCAGACGTAGACTAGCTTTCAAAGTTATATTTTCAGTGTAGATTTCCTGAAGAAACTTACACATTGTTATTCGGTGTCAAAGTACTTAAAAAGAAAATTTAAAATATCACAAGAAATATGTATGTTGTGACCTTTATTACTCCTAATAACAGGCAATAGTTCTGAATATTTTTCTGTTTTAGGGCTATTATTACACTTGGCGGTAAAGTAGATGTTAGTTGAAGGTACCTTTAGTAAACGTGAACGACAGTTAACAATTTTTCATTATTGCAACTTTCCTCTAAAAAAAGTTTTCAAAGTATGGCTATATCAGAACAATTACCGACTAGTAGTTTTGAATTGTTGAATAAATTATTAACATATGCAGTGGGAACTTCGTACATATACCATTGTTTACATTTGATAAACAAAAACTACTTTTGGTTTAATTAATTTTGTACATAAAATATAAAATAAAATGTTACAAAAGTAATATATAAAAAGTAGAAAGTATGGCAACTTATGAAAATGAATAAACCTCACAGTAAAAGTTACAGGTAAGGTGAACTTTCCTTTAACTTATCGCCCACTTTTATGTTAAAGTGAATTTGTAATAATTGAAAAGTATTTAGCCGTGCGATAAAATCCAACCTTTAGAGAACGTCAAGTTGTAATAATGGGCCTTAAGCAGATATGTAGTGTATGATAGCACCACCGTTTACCATCTTTGAATTAATGACCTTCATGGTCAGTGGCTGAATTGTTTACAAAATGCATTTTAAGGTAGATTTTCATATTCGGACACAATATTTAGCACTGTGTACTATAATTAAAATTGAAAAGAAATGGTTTCGAATTTCAATACATAAAATAAAAAATTCAAGAAAGGGATGTTGGTCCGGTCCAAGAAGCAACTCCACCACAGTCCGTTTCTAATGAAAAGGGAACTTCTATTTTTCCACGAATCAAACTTTCGTGTTTTTTCCTTTTATACATTAATAAAGTAACCTTCCTTGATTTAAAAATAATTCAAAAGGTGTTAATAAATAGCGACTATTCTAAATAGAATAGAATATTTCATACCGATCATAGTTACTTAGTATCTGCACTCAGAAGTGAATTTGAGATTTGGATAAATTATAGGAAGTGAAATTTTTACTCACGTAACATTTTTATTCCCTTCGAAGTGAAGATTGGTATCATGAATTTTATGTGTAATTTTTTTCACGTTGTCATTCTCAGTGAATGAAGAAAAGGGAAGATTTCAAAAACATACAAATTAATTAAAAAGCAAAAGAATTAATTTTCAAAACGTAAATATAAATTCATGGGTTTACATGTCTTAAGTGTTAAATTATTTTTTATTAAATATTCAGAGGCCAGTTAATTAGTCACCCGTATAAAAAGTGTTGCATTTGAACAATAAAAGTAGCTGAATGCAAAAATTAACAAAAGTGAGAAAATTAAAGGATTTAAAAATAAAATAAATAAAAATAGTGTACTGATGTGCATTAATGTGTCAGTTGTTATCGGAAGATTTCAGTGGCGGAGGCATAGTCACTGGTCACTGAACAATACCACAATCCACAATCACATCAGAACGCACTCCTTCGTCCTTCAGCACTGCTATAAACAAAGAACGTGCAAAAGCAGAACTGTAAAATAATTAATTAAGCTTCACATCCTGTCGTTTCTCTAACTATCCCTGTGCATCGCATGTGTAGGGGTTATCTCCTAAGTGCTGGTCCCATATAAAACAAAAATATTAAATAAAATGTTTAGATTTGGAACTATGATGTACCAGCAGTTTAAGTTAATCTGTAAGAGAATTCCAAAATAGGGCCGCGATATCTTTGTATACTCTAAAAAAACACACTCAATTGGTCTGTTGGTTTACATTTTATTTTTATTTATGCATGATTCCACTATAATAAAAATAATAAAGAAAAAAAAAATATATAATAATATTTATAATATAAAATAATTTCCCATTATTATCGAATAATAAAACAAAATAAAATAAAAAAAGACCTCAAGCTTAATAAATATATTTAAAAAAATATAATAAAAAAGGTCAATTAATAATATAATTAAAAAAAAAATAATAAAAAAATTATATTTGTAAAGGAAGAAATTATATATGCATATAAAGGAAGATTTTATATCTACATTTTGTATGCAATTCCCCAGCAAAAATCAAGTGAATAAAATAAAGTGCAAAGTGAAAAAAACTCACTTAAAAAAAACACTCACGAGGAATTTTAGTTTAACGTGAAATTATTCACGGGGAATTTTTTCACGATTGCAAATTTATGAAAAAGGAAAATATTTCAAGGGAAAAAGTATTTACGATGGGCGTGAATAATAATAATAATAATAACATATTTAATTTCGCTATAATATCGGCTATAATTATTCATTTAACTTCAAATTAAATATGTACTCGCATTTCTTCTAGACCCATGATTAATCAAGAAATTACCGTTGCCGTACGCTGCAGTGAACCCATAAAATATTTTATTTACCAAATAGTGGGACGTGGCGATATTTTATTATCTCGGGCTGTTGATGTAAGTGAAAAACACAAAAATAATATAATATTTTTCAATAGAAAATTATCATTACTTCAATTAATTAAGGTCGCCGATAATTTCTATCACACCTTTAAATTTATATCCACTTTTGCCATGTTGCCCAGGGCAAAACTTTTGATTTACATGGTCATCAACGGTGAATTTATTTATGACGAACAGATTGTGGAATTCGAAGAGAGTCTTCTAAATAATGTGCAAATTGAGGCACCATTGAGAGCTCCACCAGGTCAGGATATCGATATAACAATCAGTTCTAAGCCATATAATTATATTGGGCTTATGGTGGTCGATCAAAAAGCTTTAAATATACGAAAAGGTGAAATTTAAAAGAAGGGAATAAAAATAACCAACATTTGCGTACTCAATTTTTCTCATGTCTCTCTCTAATTCTCTCTCACACACACATTAATATCTCTGCATTTACATTTTAAGGCAATGACCTTTCTACATCCAATCTGATGAGAGCGCTCAATCAGTATGAATTAAATGATGTCAATACACCCATTGGATCACCAGGCAAAGAATCCGGAGTTATTGTTATGTCCAATACGGACTTTATAATTGAAAAAGAACCTGAGACAACACCGGCTTTGGGCAGGGCTATTAACGTAGATGAACATAAACTTACCACGATACGTAAAACAGATATTGGACCAGCTCATGCCATAGAAACAAATACGTTGGCACCGGGCAAAGGTCGCTATGCATTTTCCTATACTCCAAAACCTTTTTGGCATAATCCACGCATACATGTCATGCATCCGCCAGCAGACACCTGGCTCTTTATGAACGTTTCAGCTGGTGCCGATGGCAAGACCATCATTCACAGACGATTGCCTAGTTCAGTAACGTCATGGATTGTATCAGCATTTGCTTTGGATCCGGTGCAGGGTATAGGCTTAACTTCGCCCACCAAAATGTTGCAGACATTTAAAGAGTTTTACATAACTACCGAATTGCCTTATTCCATTAGAATTGGTTCGTATGATAAGAAACTTATAATTTAAAATTGTTTTTTTATTTATATTTAATTTTTACCGCCAGGTGAAACAATTGCGGTGCCTTTTGTCGTCTTCAATAACAAGGATAGTGACTTGGAGGTGGAGGTAACTCTGTATAATACTGCTCAAGAATTCTCTTTTCTTCACATTGATAGCAAGGCGCAATCCAAACCTAGTAAGTTTATTTACATTTACATTTTTGTTTTCTTTTCTGTCTGCTACAAAAAGCATATTATATTATTCCTCGTTAGAAGTTGAACTATATAGTCGTCGGTCGTTGCGAGTTGCAGCTAAGTCTTCGAAATCGGTAGCTTTCATTATTACACCCAAACGAGTGGGTCCCATAACAATAAAAGCTGTAGCGGCAAATCAATTGGCTGGCGATTCAGTGGAGTCTATACTTTTAGTCGATCATCCGGGTGCTACCGAAATTGTTAATAAAGGTTTCCTATTCGAAATGGGTTCTAGTACCGAACGTAAGGTGAATGTTTCCATATATATACCACGCAATTCCATTGCCGAATCAGCAAAAATTGAGATATCTGCCGTGGGTGATGTGGTTGGCAGTATTTTGGGTAATTTGGAGAATTTGATCAGACTACCTTCGGGTTGTGGTGAACAAACCATGATACAGTTTATGCCCAATTTAATGGTGCTTAAATATTTGCAGGTAATTTTGTTAACACTAAACGGTATTTAAGGTTCGAGTTTTTATTTATAAAATAAAAATTTTTAATGCTAATTTATCCTGTTTATTACTACAATTCATAAATGCATTAAAAATCTATAGATGTTGGAGGGTAAATTGTTCAGAGTTTCATAAAATTTTTCTTGCGAAAATTCCGTTTGCAATAAATTCTTTGTTTCATATCTTATGCTGGGTACACACTATGGCATTTTATGAAATCGCAAACAAACATTATCGTGTGTTCTAGTTACAACGTTTGCCATTTCCGATAGATATTGCACGCATTGCAATTTTAGAGACAGAGGAAATGCCAAGTGTGTACAAGGCATTTAACGTTTAACGTTTTACTAAATACTTGAAATTTCAGCGTACACGTCAATTATCGCTGTCCCTAGAAACGCGTGCCAAGAAGAACTTAGACCTGGGTTACCAACGTCTTCTGTATTATCGTCATGAAAATGGTGGCTTTAGTGCTTTTGGTTTAAATGAAGAGAAAACCTCGACATGGCTAACGGCATATGTGGCGAAAGCTTTTCGTTTGGCCAGCAATTTTGTACAAATCGATGAGGAAGTGATAACTTTGGCATTAAAATACGTCGCTGGTAAGCAAGTGGCTAATGGTGGTTTCGAAGAACAAGGAGGCATTTTCGAACAATTCGATGATAATGGCATAATTTTGAGCGCATTTTCAACTTTAGCATTAATGGAGAATGTGGTAAGCTGGAATTAAAAACATAAAAAATAACAATTTAAATAGTTAAACAATTTTATTTTATTAACAGAATAATTATCCTGAGTATAAAAACAATATAAATAAAGCTTTGGACTTTATAACGAACGGTTTATATGGGTCGGATAATATGCATGCCATGTCAATAGGAACGTACGTTCTGACCAAGGCAAATCACAATGCTAAGGTAGCTTTTGTGCAAAGGCTGGATGCCATGGCAGTAAATAAAGGTGCGCTGAATTGAAATGAGAAGTTTTGCTTATTTACAATGAATATTATTTCAGATGGCTTGAAATGGTGGAATATGTCAGCACCTGCAACAGAGGCGTTGTCACCCTGGTATAATTTAACGCGTAGCATAAATATTGAAATCACTTCTTATGCAGTTTTGGCACTTTTGGAGAATAATTTAATTGGAGATGCTTTGCCCGTCTTGAAGTGGTTAATGAATCAACGAAATGACTTGGGTGGTTTCGTCAGTTCACAAGATTCTGTGGTGGGTTTGCATGCTTTAGTAGCTTTTGCCGAAAGATTTTCAAGTCAAGCCAATAATTTGCAATTATCGTTTAATTATGGACAAAATATAGAGACCGTCTTGAATGTTAATGCACAAAATTCTTTGGTTTTGCAAACGCTGGAGGTATTTATTGTGCAAAGATTTTATGATTCGTTTGAAATAATTGCTAGAAAAATGCGTATTTAATTGTAGTTGCCTAATAATTTGAAAAATCTTACGGTTTCTGCTAACGGTAACGGCTTGGCTTTGGCTCAAGTCACTTATCGTTATAATACAAATGTCACCAGTGCTTGGCCACGTTTTGTATTGGATCCAACAGTAAACAGAAATTCTCATTCGGATTATTTACATTTATCGGCTTGTGTCAGGTGAGTGAAAAAGTGAAATAACAAAAACTGCCAAACAATACCACTGTCCCGCAAAGCGACAGATTATAAATCAAATGATTTAAAAAATAATAATATTCAATAATGATATTAATTAATAATAATTTTTGTTATTATTATTAAAGGTTTAATAGACAAATGTCCATACAAAATTCGATCAATATACCTTAAATTAATCCAAAAAATTTGTATGAATATGGCAGAAAAACTTTCTTCAATCGAATACAAATTGTTGACATTGTCGCCTTCGATAATTCTACTCTGCAATATATGTAATACATTGGTCGAATTTAATTTCGAATGTCATAAGTCATGAAAGTTGTTTAAATATAAATATCAAATTCTATTTATGGAAATCTCCCCATAAAATATTTCACGAAATGAATAGAGAAGTAATTTTACCAGCTAAGAAATTTAAAGAAATTCCAAAAAATTTATAGAAATTAGCAGATCTAAATTAATGTTGGTGTCATAAGCTGGCTCTAACAATACTTTTGAAGACCGCTAGGGGTCGCCAAAATATTTTATAAAATCTAGGTTTTTTTTCATTCACTGCCGCTAGCATGATCCCAATTTCCATCAAATTGTCGAATCTTCTAACAGTTCGATTATGGATAGCACCAAAATTTAGTTAGATCGCCACTGAAAAGCAACTAGAATAAAAACAATAATGCAGGTATGATTTGAAATTAAGCTTATTTAACCTCGATTATGTCATACTTATCAAGAATAATAGAGTTGAAGTTTACGCATTCAGGTAAACACATTAGGTACTCCGGATGTATGAACTCTAACGTCACAGAACGTGTGTTCTCATTATTATTTATCTATTTGAATTATCATTGCAAAATCCTATTAGTAATACCTGAGGGTGGCGATGGCACGATGGATGGTAGTCTGCATGTTGACTACACAACCAAAAATAGACCTGGGTTCAACTCCAGTTTCAGACAAAAATTTTTCATTTTTCTGATGTGCATTAGTGTGTCAGTTGTTGTCGGAAGGTTTCACTGTCACTGGTCACTGAACAATACCGACTTCAGCTGATAGCAATCCACAATCGCATCAGAACGCCCTCCTTCGTCCGTATTGTGTAGCACCGGCGAAGTAAAATAATAATAAAAATGGCTACTAAACCGAAGCTTCAGCACTGCTACGAGTATGAAAACAAAAGAACGGGCGAAAGCAGAGCTGCAAAATAATTAATTAAGCTTCACCTCCTGTCGTTTCTCCTACTATACCTTTCCTATAGTTCCAGCACAATGCTTCGCATGTGTAGGAGTTTTCTCCTGAGTATTGGTCCCAGATAAAAAAAAAAAAAAATACCCTGCAAAAAATGTCAAGTTTCTTTCAAAATATTCTTGTTTGAAATGTAAAGCAGGAATTTTTTTCTTTATAATTTTATTTATATTAATTTCTTACTACAAATCAAAGATTCTTGTGCTGAACTAATTACCATAAAGTATGTAATAATACATTTCATATATTTCTAAAAAAATTATTTACCATATAACACTACATGCACGGTGTTTGATTTTGATAATCATTTGTTTTATTTTTTCATTTGATTCTAAATACATAGTCTGTTCAAAAGAAAAGGAGAATTTTGAATTTTTTTTTAAAAGTATTTAATTATTCATCAATATTAATTTTGTCCCCTTCAAAGTAATCCCCCTCAGATATAATGCTCTTTTGGCAGCACTTCTTCCAATCCTCGAAGCACTTCTGAAATGCGCTTTTCGGTATGGGCATCAGCTCGTTCTTCGATTTCGACTTTGTCATAAATTTTTTTTTGTCTCTACAGTTTTGGGAATAGGAAAAAGTCGCAGGAAGCCAAATCTGGTGAATAAGGTGGTTGAGGCATGATTAGGTTGCTGTTTTATGCCAAAAAATCACGATGTGTGAGCTGCTGCATTGTCGTGATGCAGAATCCATGATTCTTTTTTCCCCAATTCCGATAGTTTGAGCCTTATTGCTTCACGCAAACGTTGCATAACTTATCAAAATTATTAGTATGATGGCCGATGAGAAGAAAAATATAAAAATAGAGATGAAATTGAGATGAAAAAACGATGTATTTTTTGTTTTCCCAGTTTTAAGTTATTTACATACAGATTTTTGGATTAAATGATTTTTGTTTATTAAAAAATAGTGTTTTCTGTTTTAAATAATACCAAATTCTTTTTTAAATACAGCTTTAAAGAAAAAAAAGTCCACTGCATAAAATAAGCTGTGAGCCACTGTATGTGTAAAAAAGTAAACTCATGAATTGTTTTGTTTCTGTTTATAGATTTTGGGTTTTATGTTCAGTATTGAACTTTTAATTCTCGATTGATTAGTCGAATTTTGAAGATAAGAATATTAGATTTGTAGTCAGAAATTAGGAAAAAACTCACTGATTGAGTTTATTTTTTTAAAAAATACTTTATGAGAATATCACAAGGTCTGTATGTAAGAAAACATTTCATATATTTTTTCAAGACAAAACACAATTTTGAAATTAGAATAATATACTATATAAAGATATTCTAAAGTAAATTCATTGAATATTAAATATAAATATAAAAATGCATTTCCGATACGAATTTGAACATTTTTGTTTTTTTTTATCTGTTTTTATTTAAACAAGTTTTCGTCAGCAACTAACGTTGTTGACAAACAGAACGTAATATGAACCCGCATAACAAAGCTTCGTCGATTCGACGAATAGTATTCATCTTATAATAATTCACTGTCGTATGTTAAGTTTTGCGCTTTCTTCAACTCTCAAGTTCACTTCATGAATTTTTAGGACAGAATTGCCAGTAAATGGCAACTACAGGGAACTTTGAATCCTGTAAATATCGACATGCCTTTTAAAATCTGATATTCTAAATGATCTATTTAAAAAACACGTTGACTAATAAAATAAAAGAAAAAAAGAACAACGTTGCTAGCATGTGCTCAATATAAGAATGCTGAGATATGTATTTCGATAGAGGTCGCTCTTAACTCATAAGACATTCCCTCTATACCTGCCATTAACTAGTATCTTATGTATCTTGTATCTCTTCAGTTTTATACCAGCTGTAGGAGATTCAAATCGTTCTAATATGGCCGTAATGGAAATTTATTTACCAAGTGGTTTTGTAGTTGATACCGATACTTTGCCAACCTTGGAATCAAGTGAAAGAATCAAGGTAAAAAAGTCAAAGGGCAACATTGCCAACCCGTAATTGAATCACAATTATTTTTAAACTTTTATTTAAGAAAGTGGAAACTCAAAAACGTAACACCGTCGTCATAATATACTTCGATTATTTAGATCGCAGAGAAGTTTGTCCAACTTTACATGCCTACAAAGTGGTTAAGGTAACAAACCACAAGCCAGTACCCGTAATAATGTACGATTATTATGACAATGGTAAGTTAAGAAAATTGATTCAATTCAAAGTTCAATAGTATAATAACGTTTGATTACCTGCCAGTGCGTAGAGCTAGGCAATTTTATAGAGCTCCAAAATCTCAAATATGTGACATTTGTGAGCATGCGAACTGTGGTGAGTTGTGCGAAAAGGCTGAGAAGCGTGAATCTCGCAAACTGGATACCAATGAACTGCTCGAGGCGGGCAGTGCCAGCAGTAATATTTCTGTACATACATTTGTTATGTTATTAAGTTTTGTGTTATTTAAGATCATGAAATAATTAGACTCTAATTAAATATTAATTTATACGCACACATTCCCACGAACATTAATCGTCCCTTTTAAAAAGCTTTAACAATTTAAAATTAACAATAAAATTTAATAATATTGATAAGTATTCTTGTGTCTATATATTTTTAATGTGTATGTAGTATGTGCAATTATGAACGAGTTTTTGCATCATTAAAATTATTATAAATTATATTGAAAAATGTTTGTTAAATTGTATAATATTGTGTAAAAAAAGATATATAAAAATTTAATTTAAATTTTATGTAAAAAGAACTAAAAATACTTAAATTGTATTAAATAATTTTACTTTTAGGAAATAATCTAATTGAACAAACAAAAATATTTAGTTTGTAAGTGTATAAAATATTACCAGTTTTTTTTTAATAATAAATAAATTCTAACAAGACTAAAACACTTAAACTCTTAGAGAATTAATTTCATTTCATGGAAATTCTATTTGCGTTTTGGCTTTTTACTTTCCATCAGGCTCATTATGGTTTTGCGTAACTCTTCAGTTTCACTTAATTCGAGTTCAAGATTTCGTAACTGTTCGTTCTTTTCGTGGAGTTGTGACTCGAGCACCGTTATAATGCCATCGGATTTCTTTTTAGCTTCTTTTTGATCCTCTAAAGTCTTTTGCGTCTTCGCCAATTCACGGTCTTTCTCTTCAATGTATCGCACTTTCTCTTTCATGTCCGTTTCAAAGGCTGCTATAGTCTTTTTCAGTTTGTCTATGCGAGAGCTCTGAAAGGAGACATACATATATAGAGAGATGAAGAACATACAGACATACATATCTTAATGAAGAGATGCTATTTATTTAAAAATTAATTAATGCAATGGCTGCCTTGTTTCGAACTGCTGCACCTACTACTATTTCTATTATATTCTATAGGTATCTATCATTTACTGGAACACGACAAAAAAAAGTCAACAAACTTGAATTTATGCGTAAAGAGATATATTATGTCATTTTACAAGTGAGCCTTTTACTACAGGCTCAACTTTTTGGAAGTAAATGTTGGTTTTTTTGGTAAATGTAAATATTTTATCTGTATGATATCCAGCGCTAACTCACTGATAACTCCAAGTTTGTACAATCCTTTGCCATATCACTTATTCCCTGGTGGAATTTTTCTTCAAATTATCCCCATTTCACCATCCAACTCATTCTGGGTTGTTTCTCTTTTTTGTCTGAAATTTAAATTTCCAAAAGCTAAAGTTGAACTACCACATCAAAAAGTGTACATACTTGAATTGACTTTGAAAGTGACTGATTTTACACCAATTTTCGAAAATCGATTTTTAATTATATTTCGATGTTTTGTGGTATGTACGCATGTACATATGTGTGTACATCTGTATCTGTATATGTATGTATGTATGTGAACATCTTATAACTTAAGAACGGATCAACGGAATGTTCGAAAGTTATTTTTTTTTCTCTTGGACCACCACTCAGGAGATGAACCCTGCACATGCGGTGCATTCTGCTGGAACTAGATAAAAATGATAGTAGGTGAAGCTTCACTATCTTACAACACTGCTTTTTGAACGTTATTTGTTTTTTACAATGTGCGAGATATTTTTTATGAGTCTGAAACTGCTGTTGAACCCAGGAAAAATTTTCGTTCTGAAGTCAACGTGCAGAGTACTTCGATCATCGCCACCCTCTTAAGCCCACTTAGATGTCGTGAGATAATGAACCGATTCGGTTCGGTAGATTTTGAAAATTTTCGAAAGTAAAATAATCGAAAATTTGTTTTCCAAATAAATTCGAAACTACTAAGCCGATCAAGTTTATAACAACCTAAAGAAGAAATGTCGATTGCTGCCAATTTGACTAAAATCGAGTGATACGCTCGAGAGGTATCGTTGACAAAAAATTTTGAAAATGTTTTTTTAATTGTTTTACCTGGTCTATATACACATTTCATTTGGTGTTAATACAAAAATTTTCAGTACGCTTTTAATCAAATTCTAAGGAATTTCAAATGTTTATACAAGAACTCCCAAAAAAATCTTTGAGAATTACGAAATATACAAACAAAAGTTCTTTAAAAAGCTTCTTTAAAAATTTTCTTTATACAAGAAACAATTATTAGTATCACTTATATTTTTATTTTGACCTTTATTTTCTTCTTTATTTTAAAAAAATATTTTTGTTAATACAAATTATAGCTAAATATTGAAATATAAATAATTATTAAAAAACTTTTCATAAAAAAGACCACCGCTCAAAAATAAATATAATTAAAAGAAACAATTATTATTCGATTTCAATATATTTAATTGTTCTACACCTTTTTACTTTTGACTAACGTTGAATAAATTAAAGAATAATTATATAATATTTTTTTTTGCTAATAACGCCATAAGACTTCGAATAAAACCTTTGAAAAAAAAATAAAATACTCAGTTCCAAATATCAAAAAAAATTTATTACAAAAGTTTTAAATACACAAACGTCAAATCAAGAACTAAAAATTTCCACTTAGCAAATGATCATCGTAAATATTTGCATATTTGATACCCGAAGCCGGTTTACGAAATTCCAAAATCGTAGAAGCTGGTACATTTGCAGGAGTTTTTGATGCCTGACTTAAGCGTCGTCTATGTAAAATGTAGAAAATGCCGCACAATAGTAAAACTGAAACAAATACGAGGGGAATTATGTAAGTTAAAGGCGAGGCCTTTTGTAAAACTTCTTTGTTCGATAGTGCAGAATCCTTTTGCTTTGTTATTTCAGTAGTCGCAGACAGTTTCGTGGTGGACGCGATAGTAGAAGTTGGTGTATTTGAAGTCGTGAATAGAATTTCATTATTTATTATGGGCTCTCGAGTAGTTGGTGGCAGCATATTAATATGTGCTGTTTTGAGAAAACCTGTCTTTGAACATGAACATCTTAGAAATTTCCCCATAACATGGGATGTACAAGCTTCTGACGACCAAGATGCCATGTAGGTAGTCTTCATTAAACACTTGTTGATCTGCTGTTCCAACGGATAAATATCCCATTGTACATTAGCGGCAGCATGTTTAGTGTCGTCGAGTTTTAATTCTTGTAGTTGATTAGCACTGGCAATTTCATAGATGTTGTACTCGATTAATGAGACATCATCTTGTAAATTCTCTTTAAAATTGTATGACTTAATGATTAAACAATACCTTGCATGCGGCTTTATATGATCTTTATTAACGCTTTTGAAATGAAGGATGAGTTTGTCAAAGACATTTTCATTTATTTGTGTTGTGTGCTGTTGCAAGGATTCACCACGTATTTTTCTCAGTGTAACTGAAACTGAAGAGCATTGGAGAGTGTCTGGATTAAAGTTTTCTTTCAAGCACATTTTCTTAGACACATTTGTTATTTTTTGCATAAAATTTTCTAGGGCTTGAGGAGAGTAGCCATCTGATTTTAATAAATCTTCTAATAGAATCAATTGTGTTTTGGTGTACAATTCCTGGGAATGATTAACAATTCTTTTCTCTCGGCTGGAGCGCTTGAAACGTGCTTGCTGTAGCTGTAGCTGTTGTACATTTGTATTTGGCTCCATATAGTCCATTATGTTTTCTAAAATCTCTAACAGTTTTTCCAGAGTTTCCTTTTTCATTTGTTGAACATAATCCAGAGTTTCTTTGGACTTGACTACAAATGTTAGTTTTGCATCGGAATTTATGTAAATTTTATTTTCGGGTTGCTCCAATAGTTTGTCTATTTCTCTCTTTATGGAAAGCTCCATAAAATTAAGCCATTTATTGTAGTGGGCTGACTGAGCAGTTTTGAAGGTTAAAGTGGCCATTATTAGTTGGTTGAAAGCCTCCTGAAAATCGGTTCTCAAAAAGAGGCCACTAACTTTTTCTTGATAGGCTGTGTAGTCATGATCAGAAAACTCCTCATATGTTATAGACAACTTCGTGTCATTCTTTATCGTACTGCAGGCCTGGCGAATATCACAAATTTCCACAGTTATTTGTATAGGTGAAGTGGTATAAGGCAATATCGTTTCCCAGGTTTTGTACTGAAAATATTTACCCAGATTTAATTGAAATATACCCACAATAATCTTCAGCTCATAGCTAACTGGAAAATCCAGGAGTAGATCTTTAGCTTCTTGGGAATTTATAATGAACACGGTTTTCAAGGCGACTCCTTTTGAGGGTTCTGTTGACACCATTAAAGCCTGTGGCGGAGCATTGGTTTGTATGTCCACAGTAAAGTAACTGGTGACCACTCTCACCCAAGGTTCATCCTCTGCAGTCTCCTGTTGGCTATTTTCACTAAAAAGTTTGGGACATGTAACATCTAAACGAAATTTATACATCGCATCTCCTTCAAAACCCGGCCACATTATGTCCGTTTTTATATGTTGCGTGGGTATGTTTAAAGTAATTTCACGACTAACTGTGGAGTTTGAAAAATCTACTATCTCCTCCAGATAATTTTTGAACAAATTGCTCACTTTCGTGTAGCCATAGTGTTCCTTTTCGAGAGATCCACTGGGTATGAGTTTGAAACCTTCTTCTTGGGCACTCAACCAACTGGCTTCACAATTGGCTATCATATTCAAGACCACTACGGAAAATCTGAATTCTTCATAAGCAGAAGGATTCAAATTCGGAATATCCTGGAAATCGTAACTGATAAATATCGAATTGATGACCTCAATATCAGCCTTTACCTTAGTGACTATATCATTGATTTTGACTTGAGCAAATATCTGGAACAAGCCTGCCTTGTCAAATAATACTTTGAAAAAATGTTCGTCGCCATCTTTTGCTTGTAAGGCATCACTGGTAGCGGTATTTTCTAACCACCATTTAATTTCCAATTGCTGTACACGGTCGTAATTGCGTAGAAACAGGCGAAAAGTCAAGTTTGTACCCTCGCCAATTCTGGCTGCACAAGGTATAATCATGGCTTGGAACCCTTTACTTAAAACTTCTACCCATATGGCATCTTTAGCCAACACTTTATTGCTGCCACTCTCTTTGACTTCAGCTTCTATGGCTGTTTTTCTTTCAGCACTTAGAGCATTCGGCGGCAATAATAAAACACTTGAAATTGTATTCTCAATGGTTTGATATTTTTCCTGCAAATCGGATATTGTCCACTTAATGTAGTAATCATTTTTAGGCTTGCAAAAGCTAACTTTTGCCATGACACTGTATTCGATGCTGGCCACTATTTCCTCTGAGCCAATAAGTATAAAATTTATACCCTCCGGTACATTGTTATTCTGTAGAATTCCATCAGCATAGTCTATAGTGAAAACTTGTTCTCTGCTACTTTCCCCCGCATCTGTTATGCCCACTACATGGAAAATATAACTCACACCCGGCACAACTTCAGATTTCTTTATCAAAACCATGTTATTCTTCATAATTTGCAATCGTTCTTTGTTATTCAAACGTTGCTCCAATGCCCTAACCGCCTTCCATACCAACAACGTTTCACGCTGTGTCAATGTTTCCGGTCCAATGATTTTAAAGAATATTTTGATTTTATACGACAATTTAATACCGTCTTTAGGTTGAAAAGATATCGTTACTCCCTCCGGTTGTAGGATACTTGTTAAGCTCTCATTGTGCTTACAAAGATTCTGTGGCGCCACAATGCGAAACGAAGGAATTTGCTCTGCTACAAATTCTAATATTTGTAGAAAAATTATTGCAAATAAGTAAGTATTTTTGAAAAATCTCATTTTCTGGTATGTGCAGCGTCTTTAATGAAAGTAGCGAAATGTATACGGCCATATGAGGCATTGTTTGTTGTATTGTTGTTGGCATGGTAACGTCTGCTCCAAATTACACAAATGAAATAAAAACATTTCATTTATTAGCAAAATAGGCCATAATCGGTTCCACTATTCCACTCATGAATATTCTACACACAATTTTTCCTTGGTAAAATCTTATTATTAAAATGTTTATTTTTCTGTTTACTTTTGAGAGTTTATGTGTCTTACTCAGTGTTCACACAATGGAATTTTTATTTCACAAATTCTGAGTTTATATGCTGGTGAGAGCTTACACAAGCATGTGAGAAGTATATTTTCGTTATCTCAATTTACCAAAAATTACTAGATTTAATACTAAGGGTGGGCAGAGCAGATGGTCCCGACTGCATTTACTGTGGTATTACGGATGATGATGCAGAACACACTTTCTTCGACTGCACCAGGTGGCATACTGAGAGAGGTGCAATGGCGCAGTGGGTTGGCGGGTTCGCTCCTGCCACCGTGATAGGGAGGATGCTCGATTGTGAAGACAATTGGGACGCTGTGGCACAGTACGTGGGATACGTTCTGCGGAGGAAGAAGAGGGACCTCGATGCGCTGCTGCATAGCGGGGCCCCCTCTGACGGTGACCAGGCGATACGGGCCGGGGCCATGGCGCCGGCTGCAAACTTGGCGGACCCAGACGTGGGTGGGTGGGAGTGGTCCTGATTGGGACGTGGCTCTGGGCCTTCCCGAAGTAATGCGGAAAGCGGTCCCGGTGAGGAATCTACCCAGAGGAGGAGGAGGAGGGAATTTTTTAGTGGCAACACCACTCGACGCAGAAGACGACGGTCTCTGTAAGTGCGAAGGCATTTTCAAAAAAAAAAAAAAAAAAAAAAAAATACTAAGGGTCCTCATGAAAACGCTTGAAATTTCCATTTCCGCAATTGTTGTGCAACTTTGAACAGTTCGTATTTTGGTGTTTTTTTTTAATTTTTGGGTAAATTTCGGTAAAATGGTAGCAAACTAAGTGGTAAAAATGTGAAAAAGTATGGGAACGCAAAAAACCACATAATGGGAACGTATAATACAAATATATAATAATATATATATCGGGTCTTTGGTGCAATACCGTCGTAATTCAAAAAATCGTGAACTGAGAAAAATTTATTTGAAGTTTTGAGCCATCTTTTTCATAGTATTTTCGTTTACTAAAGTTATTTTAAAAACAAGTTTTTAAATAAAGAGGCATGTTTTGTAATGTTTTCTGTTTGTAAATTTCTTGTCACAAAGGAAATATTTCATTATTGCAAATAAATATTGTTGGAAATAGCTGGCGGCAATAAAGACATTTGTAGCTAGAGAATCTGAAGAGTCTTTTTTGCTTTAGATATATATTTCCCCAAAGATCATTTCTGCATACCCAGTTCAAAAAATTCAAATTTTGATTTACTGCGGTATTGCACGAAAGGCTCGATATGCATGTAAATAGGCATGCACACATGCATTCAAACATAAAACAAAACAGTAGTTTACCTTATACATGTTAATAAATGTTTAACAAAAATAATGTTTAACTAAATCATGAAATAAAATAAACTATATTTTCATCTTGGAGCAGCACTTACACATGCGATGCACATTGTATTGGAAGTAGAAGAAAAGGATTGTAAGCGAGGTGACAGGAGGTGAATCTTCAATTTCTTACAACTCTGATTTCGCACGTTTTTTGTTAATAGCAGTGCTGCAGCGCCTCTGATGTCAAGGAGACGTATTCAATTTTGAAACTTTTTTTTTAATGGTAATTTTTAGTAATTATTTTACTTCGCCGGTGCTACACAATACCGACGAAGAATGGCGGTATGATGTGCCTGTGGATTGCTATCAGCTAAAGCCGCTACTGTTCAGTGACCAGTAACTATGCCTTCGCCACTGAAACCTTCCGACAACAACTGACACTAACATACACTAATGTACCTCAGAAAAAATGCGAGATGTTTTTATGATTTAGTCTGAAACTGGGGTCGAACCCAGGAAATTTTTATTTTGTAGTTAACGTGCAGATTACTTCAGCCATTGTCACCCTCATTTATTGCAAGTTTTTAAATCTTTTATTATAAAAATTTGCAACTTTTTTCCACGGGTAGGAAACATACACTTTTTCTTTGATATTTTTTTTTTATATTAACTGAATTTATTTTGGGAATATTTATTTATATATACGATTCTAATTGTGCTTTTTCCCTTATAAACTATATGTGAAATTTATCATTACATACTTTATAATATTCTCATACAGTATGAAAAATATCATAAAGCATTTTATTACAAAAGTAACTCAAAAATTGAGGAGGAAAGCATATCCATATAGTACTATTTCGCTAACGCTTACTTAGCTCATCAGTGAAAGTATGTAATGATAAATTTCACATATAGTTTATAAGGGAAAAAGCACAATTAGAATCGTATATATTTTTTTTTATTTATGAAACAGCTGATTGCTTGTTTCCTTGGCGAAACTAGCCCGAATAAAAAGTACGGACGGTTTCGTGCAAGAATAACAATAGCATTACTCTCTAAAAACGTCTCTAATTTACACCACTTTTTAGTAAAGAAACGCTTTCTGCTAAGATTGGGATGTCAAATTTAGAGTAAAGAAAGATACTTAATTTTAAATGTCCAAATATGGAAAAATACTTGTCGAAATTTCTGGGACGTAAAATATTATGGCCAAAACGTGTTCAACTTGACGTTTTTCTACTTACATTTTCTTTTGCTGCTGCTTGAAGTTTTTCTAATTCTTCCGTTTTAGTGTGAAGTTCTTCCTTTAGTGCATTAAATTCCTTCTGTAAAACTAAAAGAAATATATATTATTTTTTGTAAAAACATTACCATTTGCTACGAATTAAAAACAACTCACCAATCATCTCTGATAATTTAACCGCTAAACGTTTCTCATTAATATTTAAAGATTCCGATTGTTCTGAAAGCTTTTTCATTAAATCAGTCATATTTCGCTTTAAATTGTCCTTTTGATGTCTAAAATCTTTACACTGAGTCTGTAAACTTTCCTGATTAATATGCAGTTCAAAATTCAATGTGTGATATTTATCAAGTTCAGCATTCTGTAAATTAATACGTTGTGTCAGACGGGTAATCTAAAAAAAAATTAAAGCAATTACATATTCATAACTGGAAAAATTATAATTATTTTAAATACGAATACCTCTTTACTGGATTCTTCTAGTCTTTTTTGCATTGAGGTCTCCACTAAAGTGAATTTTTCAATTTTGTAATTGAAAAGTTCTATAATTTGCGAGGTAGTAATATTATTGATTTGATTATTGTTTTGGGCATTTGAAATGACATCTATAAGGGCTTGAAGTCGTTCTTCCAACTCCTTGCTCACAAATATTTTATGGCTTTTTAAAATTGCATTTAAATTTTGCCATTGATCACCTGTAGGACCTGCGGGGGCCAGTTGACTTGTGGAGGCATTAAATTTTGAAATTATCTATAAAACACAACTTATAAATATTTGTTTAAATAATCATTTTCAGAAAAACCTTACTCTGGCCACATCTGGCTGAGGAAAATGTTCAAATTGTGATATTTTAAAAACAGCCGAGCACAATTTTTCATTACCACTTATCATCGCTCGAGCCAAAGCAGTTTGTATTTGTGTTAGATACAATAAGCTGCAACATTTCTCAAAGTAGGCTTTCTTTGCTATTTCCGCAAAATTGATAAGCAACAGTAGACAAAATACACATTTTTCAATTTCTTTCATACTTAAAACATTTTCGGGCATTTCGGACTTGACATTCAAAAGAGGTGAAAGAATTTTATCGAAATAAGATTCTGTTATTTTTGATAAAATTAATTTCTCTGTTTTCGATTGATGCAACAGTGATACTAAAAGTTGTAAAACTGCTGCTGTATGCAACGCATAGTTCTCCGATTTCTCCGATACTGTTATTAGTTGTGTAACTATTGAAGGATCTCGGGCTATGCGGGGTGCGATAGTTTCTTTTTTAGCTATACGATACATAAAACATTTTTATTATTGAATTGTCCACATTATTTTTAAATTTTAATTCTAAAATTACCCAATCTTACTAAACAGTTTAATAAGTTCACCGCTTCCACGCCACATACATCTGATTCCACCCAATTAATTATTAATTCAAAAATCCTTGGTATATTTGAATCTAAGCTAATTGCTGCATTTTCATTACCTTCAATGTCGGTTTGTACCGACAGGTCCATTATGTATTCAATTAATTGAAAGAATAAACCCATACATATTTCTTGTTGTTTACGAGATTCTTCGTTCGAATCGTCCATGGTGGCGCGTGTTTCTATATGCTAAAGGAATTGAAAATTATTTAATTAATTTAGTTTTCTAAACAAATTAATGGTTATAAAATTAAATTAAATACGCTTACGTCCAATAACTTTTCAATATCTTCACAATAGTATTTATAATTCAGCATAGCTTGATGAAGGCCACTGTGTGCATGTGAATCCTTAAGAAATTCTACAATGTGTCTTAGATGCTGTACGTTCCAATTCTTAATACAATCACCAACAGCAGCAAAACTGGAACGTATAAACAAATGCAATTCCTTCTGATCCGGAGAATGTATATCTTCTGATAATATAATTAACATTTTATTTGCCAGCATGCCATAGTTTTGTATACGTCTACTAAAGCTGGATATATTCACTGTGCGCAGAAATAAAAATAATACCACGAAATTCTTATAGCAGAGATTTATTAATATCGACAATGATAATTGTGCATGAATTTCTTCACCCTCATCGGCTGCTTGATAAACAAATTCCACTAATTGCTCCAACAAGACCACAATATAAGGTTCTTCCCAAGTAATTTTAATACCGAAAGTCAGCTCTTGCAAAAGAGTCAATAAACGTTGACGTTTATCTCCCGCCTGTGTACGCTTTAATATAAATGTTAGTAGTGGTATAAAACGATAGTCATCGACTACAGCTTTACGTGCTTCCAGGTTTTTACAACAATGTTGCAATATTCCCACGCATGTCCATAAAGCATCGGAATCTATGGGCAAAGTACCCATGACCGCATGCAAATCAATGAAAAACTTGGAAATTTCCAAATTACTTGGAATATAGTGGTGCGCATGTATGGCCGTACTAAGTAATGATCCTGTACGATTAAGAAGTACTAAAGTTTCCTCCGATTTGCTATTGCGATAAAGGCTAGCCTGGGCACTGAATTCGCGTACGTAGCTAAATGCATTTGATGTGTCTTGATGGTTGCTGTTATTTTTGCGCGACATTTTTTTATTTACAACAACTTTATTTTTAAATTAGTTTCTTTTGTTATAAAACTAATTATAAACAAACGAATATTGAATATTTCTTTAGCGGCACACTTGAAGGAGAATTTAAAAATTAAAAATTAAATTTACTTGCCGCCGTCGTTTGCTGGCATGTTCAGACTTTGTGATAAAAAGAACACTTGGTAGAGTCTGTTCAGTTAATTATTTGGCGAATACTATTTTGTTATAGAGCGACATCTGGGTGTAATGTTTTTTTTAAATGTAATAGAAGTGAATTAATGTGTCTGTTGCATATTCAAATAATAATACCCTTTTTTCGTAAAAATCAAATTTTAAAAATTTAGGTAATTCAAGACGTTTTCAACTCCATGTTATTATAAAAAGTAGGTAAGTTTTGCTGAATTTTCTTTAATCGGGGTTGTTTTGATGATAGTTTTAAATATAGTAAATTTAAGATGATATAAACTAAAGCTGTAGTCATATAAGAAATATGCATCAAGTCCTTTTATTATTCTTATAATAACTTTAAATGAACATTACACAGTTAATTAAAAATAAAACGAACATAATAATGCTGCCAGGCCGACCACCTCCAAAATATGAAACGTCCAATTATTCTATGACCCAAAATTTCAACTTTGCAACGACAGATATAACATTAAGTCTTTACTCTAAAGATCAAGTTAATGCAGCAATTTTTAAAGCACAACTGCTGGAAAAAATCAACATATTTGCTCCTGAACTTCTCATTTACACAGATGGTTCCTTCCAAGAGGGAGTCACAACTTTTGGAGTTTTCGAGGAAATAAGCCCAACTCAATTTGACACCATCGTTGAAGCACGCTTGCCTAATGGAACCGGAATATTTTTAGCAGAATTATCTGCAATAAAATCTGCAATTTTACACGCCATTTCAAGAAAATCAAAAACTTTAATATGTTCCGATAGCCTTAGCGCGATCAAAGCGTTAGCAAAAAACCACAATGGAAATTATGACGATATTCTAAAATTGCCAAAAACACAGCCTCAAATACAAATTTTATGGGTTCCCTCACACATCGGAATAAAGGGAAATGAAAGCGCTGACACATCAGCAAAAAATGCAAGAAGTCTTCCAACCGTAACGAAAATTCCATGTTTCCCTAACGTAATATGCAATCAATACAGAGCATCAAAGAGACTAAGCGTGGTACACCCAAGTAGACCAAAATTCAACATCAACATGTCAAGGAGTGATTGTATAATGCTAATCCGCCTACGCGCAGGTAAAACAGTCTTCAACACTCAACACTACTATAATGGAACAGAGGAAGCAAAATGTTCTCAATGCGATGTCGCCCTGTCTGTCTCACATATACTCACATCCTGCGATAAATCAAAAATAAACCACTAGAATCAATTCTAGATTGTACAACCAAAAAATTTTTGCCCTGTATAAAAAATAGTCTTTTAAAACACGGTATACAAAATGTATAATCTTTTGCTTTATTCAATATTGTTTTTCTTAGTAATACTTACTTAATATTAAAAAAACGAGCGCATATGGCCCTGTTGCCCGGCGCCTTTAGATATATTTTATAAATTAATTTTATAAGATATTTTGTAAATAAATAAATAAATAAAACGAGCATAATCAGTTTTTGTGAGTAATCTGGGACAATTTTTTATAATAAAAATTTTGCTATGTGATGTGCATCAAATATGCTTCATTTCAGTATGGAAAGTTATTTAATATGTTGAATTAACTGTAAGGAAGTTGTGTATATGAGGCGAAAGGGTTTGATGGCCCTCAAAAACTGATTCAGGCTGTCCCACATTAGGTCTGTTTTTTACTCTAAATTGACCAGCCGCAGGATCCCAATTTTACTAGAAGGCGTTCCCTTACATAAAAATAGGGTAAATGATAGACGTTTTTTGAGAGTAATGTGTTTGTTCTTGTTGCACGAAAGAGCCCGTACAAGGCAACTAGGTAGTAGCGATTGGTGTTGTTGTACTACAATACAACAACGACACTCATATTTGTTTGTGTAAATTTGTTCTCTATGTCAGAAACATATACTGAAATAGAGATGTATTTGCGAAGACACAAAAACAAAAGTAGTTTCTGACAAGAAATAACAAAACACAACTAAACATTGGTACGAGCAAAAACTAGTCACCTGGCGATGTCATCTAGTTGAAGACGCCTTGAGCCCACATTTTTTCATCGGGATAGTTTGGGCAAGTAAACAAGCAAACAGCTGCTTCAAAAATAAATACTAAAGCTATCTACACACGATTAACAAAATATTGACATAAATAGTAGTTTCTTTTCATTTTGCCGAACCGTACCAAAACACTTATTATTTAATTTTTAGAATCAATTCCTTCAAAGTAAAAAAAAAAATCAAAACGTTAAAATTCTGGGTTCGTTTGTTGCGGGAATCCCATTTTAATAAATACAGTTCAATCGCAATAGAGCGAACTAATTCGTGGAATGCCTTCACTCTATCGAAAATGTTCACTTTAAAGAGTCTATTAAAAAAACTTTTTTTTATAAAAAAAAATATATATTTATTAAATATTATTATTTACAAAGAAGTAAAGTATTTGTTAAGAGTTTTTTGCCATGTATAAGCATTTTTTTATGCAAAACTAAAATGTGTTCGTAATTTTTTTGTGTTATTTTCTGCTAAGTCAATGGCTTTTTTAAAAATCTGCACGTCCATTGGAAAGAAACTTTCAGCATTGTTCCATGTTATCCCCTATGTTATCAGTAGTAAAAACTTCTTTCAAATATAAAATTTATTGTAAATTTTTAGTGGATATTAAACCAACTCATGTTTGGATTACCAGTTTGAATTTTTTTTGGTTTGTTTGCGTTACCAACGACTAATGGTTTTAATTAATGGAGCACAGTTACGTTAGCGCATGCCAAAAAAGTTATTCTTACTTTCTGAATTTTTCTTCCTGGTGCTGTTTTTTCATGTGCACAAACGTAGGCCTTTTCGGGCAACATTTTCCAAAATAGACCAGATTCTTCCGCATTATACATAAATTTGCTCTTTTCTAATCATTTCGGCTATCTTTTTTTTAAATGGGTCGACGGCAGTAACATCAGAGGAATACTTTTCTCCACAAATTTTCAAAAGTCCATATCTTGCTTTGAAGTTCAGCAGCCAACCTGCGCTTGCATTGCAACCATCCTTATTCACCAATATTTCATGAAATTTTTTAGCTTTTTCTTTGAACATTTCTCCACTTACTGACAGATTTTAGGCCGTTGACTTAAAACCCAATTGTAAATCAATTTTTGAACACGCGGGTATTCTGTTTTTTTTGGATGACTTTCTTTTAAGCACACTTTTACTTAGCAGAAAACACTTTCAATTTTTGATTTATTGTTTTTAATCTCACTTATTGTGGATTTTTCTACTCCATATTTCTTTGCAAGAACTGTAGCTCCCACACCATTGGATAGTTCTTTTTAATTATTTCTTTCTTTATTCCAATATAAAGAAATGTTTTACATTTATTAAAACTCATTTTATTTATTTATTTTTTTTATCTAGGAACTCAGGAGATGACTCCTACACATGCGAAGCATTGTGCTGGGAACTATAGAAAAGGGATAGTAGGAGAAACGACAGGAGGTGAAGCATAATTAATTATTTTGCAGCTCTGCTTTCGCACGTTCTTTTGTTTTTCTACTCGTAGCAGTGCTGAAGCTTCGGTTTAGTAGCCTTTTTTTTTTTTTTATTATTATTTTACTTCGCCGGTGCTACACAATACCGACGAAGGAGGGCGTTCTGATGTGATTGTGGATTGCTATCAGCTGAAGCCGGTATTGTTCAGTGACCAGTGACTATGCTTTCGCCACTGAAACCTTCCGACAACAACTGACACACAAAGACCCACTAATGCATATCAGGAAAATGTTTATTTTTATTTAAAAATTTTTTTTTTTGTCTGAAACTGGGGTTGAACCCAGGTCTGTTTTTGATTGTGTAGTCAACGTGCAGACTACCATCCATCGTGCCATCGCCACCCTCTTTTTGTCTGCACATAAACACTAATCGAGAAAACAAAAACCATTAAAGTAATCTAGCTCACTCTATTCAAAGATCTTTAGAAAAATAGAAGAAAAGTAAAATAAAAATGATTGCAAATTCAACAGAAATCTAACGGTTTCAAAAAAATGCTGCATGCTTACGCATCGACGCATGCCCGATTGCGCTACCTCATCTGTAATTATGGGCAGTATAAACAATCGGGAATCATAAGTTCTTGATGTTTTTGGCATGAAAATTCAGTGCGATATTCGATGGACTGAGCACATTTTTCAAGTCTCAAAGGAAGCTTTCAACTGCCTCGGATCTTTAACACGGTGTAAGACATACTTCACCCCATTTGATCTCCTTACTATTTATACCGCTTACATCCGACCGAAAATGGAATACAACTCTCATGTTTGGGCCGGTGCTTCAAAGACTATTTTGAAGTTACTCGACCGTGTATAGGAGAGAGCGAAGAAACTCATACGAGACAGTAGAGTAGCCAACTCTATTGGCTCTCTTGAGCATCGTCGCAACGTGGGGCGCGTTTCGTTGTTCTATCGTTACTATAATGGAATGTGTTCTGATGAAATCAGGGAACTCGTTCCCGAAACCCAGCCATTCACGCGCACAACGCATTCATCATTAAGAGCGCGTCCGTTTGTGGTCGACTTGGCAGCGAATCACACTACGCATTACAGAGAAAATCCGTTATTTGGCCGAACAGCACTTATGTATGTGGAATGGACTCCCAACAGAGGTCTTTCATGTCACGTGGGAAAATTTAAATCTAAATGTCAATAAACACTCCTCCCTCTATCCTTTCTCCCAAAACCTTATTTCCTAGTTCCGGCACAATGCACATCATGTATAGGGCCGGTCAAAAAAAAAAAACTTTGGTTCTGCAACTTTGTCAATTTTGTATTAGAAAAACAAAAGTTCACTCTATTGAGTTGGGCATTGTTCACTCTATAGAGTAACTAATGAAAAAAATTGGTAGTTCGTAATATCGAGTATTTCATATTACAAAGTGTTTACTCTATTGCGATTCAACTGTATGTATGTACATATGTATGCAGATATATTTTTTTATCATTGACTGTCCTAAAAGATGGACAAACTTAAAAAAAAGCTCGGTAAATTGAACAATAAAAACCAATGCGTTTAATTACAAGAAAGTTAAATTGTTAATGTTTTTCTTACTTCCTTATTCTTACTTACTTACTTATTCTATAATTCATTGTTCTTCGGTTATAATTATACTGTTCTAAGTATTTGTTTCTGGTGTTTACTGTTCAATCTTCCATATAAAACATTCTCTTAATATAAAAATGTAAGTGCAATTCTATCGATTATATGAAAGAATTTCCTAAAACTTTTTACGTATTTGTACATTTAAGGATAAAGAAGACAACACCAAAACAATTTGAAACACTTCTGGATGCTACGTGCAAAAATCCAAATATCGCAAAAGGATACCACAAAGTCAGTGATAAATTATCTATAAAGGAAAAATGGAACGATATTCAAAAAAAACTAAATAGTATTGTAACTCCAAACCGTGAAGCGGAAGGTTGGATGAAGGTGTGGTCTGATATGAAGACCAGCGTCAAAAGAAAACTGATGTACAATAAAATTGAAAGTAGTGCAACTAGTGGCGGAAGTTTTAATCAGAAAATATTGACACCTTTAGAAGAGGTCGTAGCAGGATTACTGCAAATGGGCTCTATAATTAGTCTAAAAGGTATTGAAAATGTACCTGTCAACTTAAATGAGGAGTGAATTAAGTAACGATGCTAGCATGGAGAATATAAGTATGGATATCCAAACCGATCCAATCAGTACTAAAAGAAAATAAAATTCTAAAACTGTGGAAAAAATGCACTTCTGGAGCAACAACTGAAAATTCAAACTGATTTGTATAAGGAGATCGAAATATATAATCGGCAAACGTATAAGATTCAAGAAGAGCTTTTAAAAGTAGAAAAGGAGAAAATGCCTTCGTGTAAGAAGCAAGTACAAAAGAAGGAGATACATCGATCGACAATGCTAAAATTGCGAATGGAAGAAATGGAACTGAAGAGACGTAAAATTGAAATAGAAGAAAATAGAATTTCTTTTTAATAACTTATTAGTTTTTAATTTCTATTGTTAACGCCACATGCCTAAATTGAATTGAATTTTTTGTTGTGAATTAAATAAACGATTTTTATTAAATGTTATATTTAATCTTACATTTTTTTTATCTTGGACCAGCACTCAGGAGATGACCCCTATACATGGAGGTGAAGCTTCACTACCTTACAACACTGCATTTTGCACGTTATTTGTTCTTATAGCAGTGTTGTAGCGTCTCTGATGTCAAGGAGACGTATTAAATTTTGAAGCTTCGTTTTTAGTAGCAATTCTTAGTAATTATTTTACCTCGCCGGTGCTACACAATGCCGACAAATAAGGGCGTTCTGATGTGCCTGTGGATTGGTTACAGCTCAAGCCTTTATTATTCAGTGACCAGTGACTATGCCTTCTCCACTGACACTTTCGCACAACAACTGATACAAAGCAACAAAAATTCACATCTGAAAAAATGTGAGATCTTGACAATGATTGTATCTAACAGGCAAGATGAAAAGTTAAATTTTTTAATTTTTTAATATGTAACTATTTTTTTTTTATATATTCAACGTGAGACAAAATTAATTACTATATAAATATATTTTAAATAGGTCTAAAAAAATTAAAGAGAATAGTAATCAATTTTGACACACGTTGAATACATAAAAAAAATAGTTACATAATTGTATTAAAAAATATAACTTTTCATCTTGCCTTTTAGATAGAATCATTGTCAACATCTCACATTTTTTCTGATGTGAATTTTTGTGAGTTTGTATCAGTTGTTGTGCGAATGTTTCAGTGGAGAAGGCATAGTCATAGTTGACTAATTGTAAATAGGTTTAGAAAAATTAAATAATAAACAATATTTCTATATTCTCTTTTTATTTTTCGGATATTTCGTCAACCATAGGATTAAAAAATTAAATGAAATGTTTGTTGTATAAAGAAAATTTTTGAAGAAGCTATCGGCTTTATTTTTTTTATTTCGCAGAGATTTTTTGAGACTTTTTGTATAAACATATGAAATTTCTTAGCTTTTTCAGGAATGTCGTTAAATTTCGCAGTAGCACCAAATAAAATGTACATACATACATATATATGGATGTTCTGAAACAAACGAGATTTCAAATAACTTTCTGATTTCAAAATTACACTTGTGATATCATGGTGTTCTGTTTTCAGAACACATTTTTTACTTTTCGATGTGTTTTTTGATTTTCGAAAACATCTGACTTATGTCTTGATTTGAAGGAATTTTTTAAAGCATTGAAAAAAAATTAGTGTTTTTAACAAAATATTTGGAGCAAATAAAACAAAATTTAACTTTTTTTTTAATAAAATTGGAAGTCCCTGAAGCTTTATTGTTATCGATTGTTGAGCTAAAGAGAAATCAATTAAGAAACTATAAAATGAACAAATCAAACAAGAAGTTGCCACAAGTAGTGATAAAGTTATTATTTTACAAATCAAGCAAAAAATTTTATATTAATAACAATATGACTTAACAGAAATTAATAAGTTTTATTTAAAATAGTTTATTTTTAATAAACAATAAAATATATTTCAACTTGATACTAATATTTTGCTACTCTGGCAAGTATCGATGTATTTTCGAAAAATAAAAACAACTGACAATTAAAAAATAAATGCTTATCACAAAAGTAAATAGCAACATTTGTTACAATAGAAAGTGTCTCCAATTTTTTTTATATTTTTACAAATTTCATTGTACAGAATCATAAGTTTTAAATAAAAAACATATTAATATTAACTTGATGAATTTTTAATGAGCTAAAAATAAAAATCAGTCCGAAATTAAGAAAGTGATTTCAAATCGGCAGCAGGACACCTTTTTTTGTAATTTCAAATCATTTCCACAAAAAAGTGAATAACACAACAGGCCGAATAGATCAGGTAAATCTAATAACAGATATAGAGAAATAATATTATATAATAATGTCCGATGAACCGCCAAATAACCAGTTCCAGTTTATAAATCATGTTTTTTTTAGTTTACAATTGCTGATACTGTCGAAAGCGTCTACAATTGTCGACTGTTTTCAAATATTTAATGTTGGAAAAAAAGAGTCACAAAAAATATGTTGACTACTCTAATACTTATTATCATCGAAAAATTCTTCGAAATACTGCAATATTTTGCCACTTCATTTTAAAAGTGTCTCCGATGAGTAAACTTCAAAAAAAGTTGTTCATTTATGAAATTTAAAATAAAACTAATTAACTTTTGCTATCGGTTCGTATTTCAAGAAACAAGTCATAATAATACATTTTAAAAATACTATTTTTCATTTCAATTTTACAATAATACAGAAAATTTTTATTAAATATCCGGCAGGGTAATATTGTTTATTCTTTTGTCATTTCTTTTGATATTTAGTTGCATGACACTACTCGCATCGAAATTTGGCTGCCAGTTCGAGTTGTTGTGTTGAGTTTTTCGAATTGTTATTGGCACGTCTAAACGCTAAGTTATGCGTTGTCAACATCGGATTTGCAATTGCAAAGCGTTGATGCTGCGCTCTATGGGTTTCATTCATGCATTTTGTATGATGAGGAAAATTTTTGGCAGATAGACAACGGTTAGCGCGCTGATTTAGGTATGGGTGTTAGTTGACATCGCTGATGAAAATAATAAGCTCTCTTTGTAATTTTTTATCATGTATTTTTAGTCATATACAGTGTTACCATATGTAAAGATTTATTTTATTTTCTAATTTTTTTGATATGTCAAAAAGTTAAAAGATTTTTTGGCACTCAGATGACCCCTCATCATGCGCAGCATTGTGCCGGAACTAGGAAATATGGTTTTGGGAGAAAGGATAGAGGGTGTAGTGTTTATTGACATTTGATTAAAATTTTCCCACGTCAAAAGTGACAGGAAAGACTTCTGCCGGTAGTCCATTCCACATATGTGCTGTTTGGCCAAAAAAAGAATTTTCTCTGTAATGCGTAGCGCGGTTCGCTGTCAAATCGAAAAGAAATGGATGCGCTCTTAGTGATGAACGCGTCGTGCGCGTGAATATCTGGGTTTCGGGAACGAGTTCCCTGATTTCATCAGAACACATCCCATTATAGAAGCGATAGAACAACAAAACTATTAATTGAAGTTCCCGTTCATTAAACCTGCTGATAAAAGTATTTTCCAATGTCAGTGATTGGAATAATATTCAACAAATTGATGACGAATGGCGAGAATTGCGTTCAAGAATCAAGTTCAAAGAATACAATTTATTTTGTGAAGAAAATATTGAATCATTTTAGGATATTATTTTGAATTCAATTCGTTTCGATTGCATCTGAATTTTTTCGTTGTTTAAAAAATTGGTTATGCAGTGTTACCAATGCCAATAGGAACAGCTAACTTTGAAAGAATTTTTTCGCAAGCAATATTAATATGAACAAAATAAGAAACAAATTATGTGATATTTTAAGCACATTTGTATATTTAAGAAAATTTCAAATATTTCAAAACAAATTGCTGAAACTACTTTATAACCTTCCTTGGTTTTTCTCGACTGAGCGGCACACCCTTGCCGGCATATAATAAATTGAATATAACCCAAACAGGCTTAGCAAACATTTTAACACCAGATGCATAAATTCGGGTTATGAAAGTATAAATGAGCTGGCTCATCGTATGTAGTTTAGTTTTAGGATTACTTGTTTTAATATAAAAATAAAAATATTTAAATAGGATTAGCAAAATTTCGCCTCCAACTAGAAATATTGTAAATATGTACATAACTTTATAACATAACTTACATTATAATTAAGTAGAAAAAGATACAAATCTTAAACTCTTTATATGTATATAGACATTGAGACATTATATAACACGAATAAAAATTCAATTGAAGATGAAAAAAATTTGATCGTAATAGCATGAAGTTTAAACAATCAAAATAATAAATAATAAAAAGTTGAATAAACGAATATATATAAAGTTACTCGTGCTACGAGTATAAAACATTTACAAATGCATGTCAAGCAATACTTTAGCTGAATTTGATTTCAATAAAATTTCATAAAAAATAAATGTTAACAGTAGGCATACACATACATACTGATGTTCTAGTTCATATGATCGTACTTTACTTGAAACTTTATAAAATACTTTACACCGCCTCTTAATAAATTCAATACTCTCACATACATATATTTCCCAGTTTGTTAATTTTCTGCCTTGTTTCAGCATCTCTCTATTCCCTTTAATTGTTATGCAATTATTTTTTATTAACAGACTATAAAAATTATAAATAATTTTTTTATATTTATTTATTTGTTATATTTAATTAATGTGCTTTTTTTTGGGTAAATTTAAAAATTATTAATAGTTTAATTCCAAATAAAATTTTTTTAAATTAACTTAACGATTAATCGATTACATACAGACAAGGCTCGATTAATTGAATGCCCTAGTTAAATATCAGTAAAACTATTTGCTTTTGTAATTTGTCATTTTAAAATTAGTATAGCTATAAAATAGGGCTAATTAATAATTGTCTAAATAGTGAAATGAAAATAGCCATATGACACGTTTGAGACTTTTTCATTTAAGTTCTTTTTGCAAATACAGTCGAACTTCTCTATAGCGAACTTCTCTATAACGAAATATTCTCTATAACAAATAAAATTCGTGAACACAACATTTTTGTGAGTATTTTCATACATTTGGATCTCCCTATAACGAACTTCCTTATAGCGAAGTTCTCTCTGTAACGTACAATTTTTTAAGACCTAAATAGAATTTTTCACACTAAATAGTGTCTCTATTGCAAAGTTTTTAGCAATCGATTTTTTGCATCAATTTAGTCACATATGTAGGTATGTATTAATAAAAAAAAAATTAATGTGTTCATGCAAAAACAATTTTTTTTTGTCTTAATAAAAATATTTTCTACATAAAAAAAAATTTAGTCAAAATTTTCTGCAGTTTCTCTATAACGAATTTTCTCTATAACGTAGAAATTTGACGGTCCCCAACTGCTACGTTATAGAGAAGTTCGACTGTACATATATACTTACGATTATTTATTTTTTTACTTTCTGATGCTTAATTATGAAATTTGCCTTACGACGCGTGTGATACCTTTCTGTTCTATTTTGTTGCAACATACATACGTTTCAGTTAATTTATTTTTTTTTTTAGTATTTGATGCTTAAATTGACGAGATGATATTTACTGATTTAAATTAACAATTCTAAAAAACACAATCTAAGTATAAATGTAAAAAAAATTAATATGTGAATGAATTTCTCACAACTTTGAACAGAATTTTATTGAAGAATGAGAATAAAGAATGAGGGTGGCGATGGTCGAAGTAGTCTGCACTATGACTACAAAACCAAAAATTTTCTCACTCATAAAAAGATCTCGCATTTTTTCTGATGTGCATTTTTGTGTCTTTGTGTCAGTTTTTGTCGCAAGGTTTCAGTGGCAACGTCATAGTCACTGGTCACTGAACAGTAACGGCTTCAGCTATATCCAATCGACAGGCACATCAGAACGCTCTCCTCGTCGGTATTGTGTAGCATCGGCGAAGTAAAATAATTACTAACAATGGCTATTAAAAACGAAGCTTCATATTTAATACGTCTCCTTGACATCAGAGACGCTACAACACTGCTATAAAAACAAATAACGTGCAAAAAGCAGTGTTTAAGATAGTAAAGCTTCACCACGTATCATTACTAACACTTCCCTCTAGTTCCAGCACAATGCACCGCATGTGTAGGGGTCATCTCCTGAGTGCTGGTCCAAGATGAAAAAAAATATTTGTTGCCAGGTGCGTCGTTAGTGGCCTCTGTATTTCTTTGAAGAAAGATTTCTTTTATCAATTAATTGACAGAAAAGTTAATAAGCTATTTGTAGTCTTATTCATTCATTACAAAAGTTTCCATTTATTAAAGCTGTGTATATATAAAAATTAAATAATATTTTTGTGAAAGTGAAGTGAATTAAAATTTATGGTGTTTATTTACCAGCGTCCAATACTGATTTTGAAATAAAAGAAACAAAACATTATTAAAGTAAAATTTTGCTCTACTTTGGAGGAAATTTTGTGATATTTATAAATGAGAAAAAGTAACCAAAAGTTTTATGTAACGTGCGTTCCAGTAAAACGTTTAATTTTGAATAGTCTGGCATTAATAAAAATAGAACGGATAGAAATTAATAAAATTCATTACAAAAATCAAGAAACTTTCGCAGTCGTAGTTCCCAAAACTAAAGCATTTTTTAATCATCGTGAAGTACCTTCTCGGCCAGCAATTGCGAAATTTGCGACGCTTTCTGCAGAAACGAACTCATGCACATTGCACAAGAAAAGCTGGGAATATTATGTTGCAATATACATATATGTTGGTCCATAATGTTGACCAAAATCCAGGTTATTTTAATTTCTCTTTGGAAGTCGGCATTACACAAACGCCATTACACCGTATTTTGCAAATGCGCAAATTGTTAATAGAAAATTTCATGACAAGAATATAGTACTGCAATAGTAATCCTTATCATTGTCTTACTTTCGTTTTAAAAAAGTAACTTAGCATTTACACATGCCACTAACATTGCGAAAAACTAAATTTTTCCACGTGAGAAGATCATTTTTTTGTTATCTACGGCCGTTTGCCTTCAGCTCTGGATCAGTTGAATTTTGTATGGACGTCACGGCGAAAAATTCGGCAAATTATGGTCTATGAATGGCCGAGCTTTTGTGAGAGACGCGAAATCTACGCCACACTCACGGACAGGAGCGATGTTTTCGGCATATTTTGCGTTCCGTCGACGTACAGGTGTTGCTCTTTCGTTTACTGAACCAGTGGACTGAAATTTATCCATCACATTGCGAGTCTTGTCTTCTGACGGTACAGAAAATCGTTCTCTCAGTAGGACGATTTTGGCGACCGTAAAGTGGGCGAAGCTAGCGGTACGAAAAGAAATTCTATTTTGATAAAACAATTTTATTATTTGCACGTGTTGCTGAATGCTATATACGTCCATGGTGATTTGCAAAACAGACTGAATAAATGACAACTAATTTGACAGATATATCTTGAGGGTGTTGATGGCTGAATTAGTTTGCACGTTGACTACAAAAACCAAGAAAGTCCTGGGTTCGAGTCCAATTTCAGACTAAGTAAAACAAAAAAAGAATATCTCGCATTTTTCTGATGTGCATTACTGTGTCCTTGTGTCAGTTTTTGTCGAAAGGTTTCACTGGCGAAGGCATAGTCCACTGGTCAATGAACAGTACTGGCTTCAGCTGATACCTATCCATAGGCACATCACAACGCCCTCCTTCGTCGGCATTATGTAGCATCACAGAAGTAAAATAATTACTAAAAATTTATTACGTCTCCATGATATCAGAGGCGCTCCAACACTGCTATAAAGAAAGAACGTGCAAAAGCAGAGTTGTAAGCTAGTGAAGCTTCACTAGCTGTCATTTCTCTAACAATCCCTTTCCTATAGTTCCAGCATAATGCAACGTATATATAGGGGTCATCTCCTGAGTACTGAACCAAGATAAAAAAAAACAAGATGGCCGTTGTCAACTGTAAAAAGTTATGAAATTGCTGTGTGAAAACCCTTTACTGCAGTAAAATTTAAATTAAAACTATGATTTTTTTTAAGGTATTATTATAATTTATTTCTGGAAATATGCACAAAAAACGCAAATTTGTTACTTATAAATAAAAAGCTAAAATGAAAGTGGACAATATTTTAAAATTAATAAATGTGAACCCACTTTTGTGGGACATGAACAGTAAATCACACAGGCGTAATGATTTAAAGAACAATGCTTAGGAATCAATAGCAAAAGATATTCCATTAATTTTTTTTTAATTTCAGAAATAAACAAATTTTTTGAAGTTTACGCATTCACAACATTTTTAAAATGAAGTGGCAGTGGCATGTGTAAACGTAAAACCTAGAGGCGAGAGATTTGAGTATTTCCAAGAATTTTTCGGTCATAATTTGTATTTGCTAGTGGCATGCAATTAGTGTCATGTCTAATGATAAGGTAACCAAATTGAAAGAAAAGTACACATGTACACATTGGAGAAAAACAATAACCAATTTTATATAAATTGTTAGTAATACATATGTATGCCGTGCCATATTTCGAAACCCTTCTTGTGCGTTAGATAAAATTTTTCAATTTTAAATATTATTAAAATTCAATAAATAAATAGATCGATAACGTGCAGGCAGTTAAAATTACATGTGGTTAAAAGTCTCTGTGCAACGCTGAATACGGAATCTTTTCTGCTGTCACCCCAGATTCAACAATCTTGGTTGTTGACCACAAACGAGCATCGTCATTAAACCAAATTTTAACGTTTCCGTTCGTCGAACAGTTTATTCAATAATCAACAAAAAAAAAATTCCACAATTTGAAAACGATTCGGGAGCGGAATATTGTTCATTTACAATATATTTGCCTAAACTTGCGGAAAAGAAACGAAAACACAAATTACAGTTTTCAGTTTGCCAAAAATCTTTTTAGCTTAAGAAACACCCATTACTACGGTATTATAAATTCAAATTAACGAAATCATTCCGTCATTAATAAAGCAAATATTTATGAAATCGGCTTTAATAGTGAACTATTATTTCAATTGGAATCATTTACTAAATATCTTTAAATATATAAATCCATAGATATACATTTATATGTATATAGTATATTGATACGATACACTTTTTCTATTTAATTAATGCGTTTGTTTTCGATAGCATTCAGTTATCAGTGAATTCTGAAATCGAACAGAATAGCCAAATTGCATCATACTTAACCTGACCATACGTCCCGTTTATGGTTACACCGATATTGACGAGAATTTCGTGAAAATTAATGCTAAAGAATTTTATAAAACTAGTCGAGAGTATTTAGAGCAATGGACTGTTTATAACAAAGATTTAGAAAAACTTAATTGGGGTAATTTAACAGAAGTACCACAGTGCAAAGATGTTCAAAAGTTCTAGATATATTGATCGTAAAAGAACATATCGATTGCAATAAAGATACGGAAGTATATATTCACTAGTATTTAAATACGTAACATCGCAGAAAATTTATGAATGGATTCAACAAAATATTTCTACGGAAAATCGTTGGGTGGAAGTATTTAAACATTTTAAAAGAAATTACCTAAAAATTTATGAATGGATTCAACAAAATATTTCTACGGAAAATCGTTGGGTGGAAGTATTTAAACATTTTAAAAGAAATTACCTAAACCATGGAAATTTTCAAATTATAATTGAATATGTTTTATGTTTGCCTGGTACAAATGCTCCGGCTGAACGTGTATTTTCTTTGATGAACAAGTTGTGGACCCAAGATAAAACTCAATTAAGGGTATCAGTGCTTAAGGCTATGTTAATTAATTAAGTTAATATTAAAAAATCCTGCCAAGAGTTCCACACATATTTGAAATCTTCACCTAAAATTTTGGGACAAATTTGTGCCTCTGAAAAATATAACAATGTATAAACAATTTTAAATAAAATATTTTTATATTATCTATGCATTTCCATTTCATATAACCGAACCCATCAGAATTATTCCATGTCCCGTTTGCAGGTAAAAAAAATATGGCCACTTTAATCATACCCCACACATTGATCGCTCTCTCTCTCTCTCTCACTGTCTACGTCTATGGTGTCTGCTGTAGCAGACGTAATTTTGCATCACCCACTAAGAGTGTGCTAAGGCAAAGTAAATGATTGATGGATAGAAAAAGTGGGGGAGAAGACACATTGTAAATTAAAGAGTCTTAAAATGTAAAAAAATTTCACAAATTCATTTTAGTTGACATCGAGTTTTTGAACGGTTACAAGTAAAAATTCTAGCTGTAGAGAGAAAGCTATGTGGAAAATAATACATTTTCCTTGGCTATTGAAAATTAAAAATTTATATTTTATTGCTTAGAACGCAAGTCTTTGAATAGATAATTTAATAATTTTTTGTTTTAAAGTGAAATATTTTTTTAATAAAATTAGCATACATACATTCTCCACAATTCAAATTTGAAACATTTTCCATTTAATTAATTTAATTGTTTTTTTTTACATAATACAACATTCTAAATAATTTCACTACAGTGTGAAATTTTGTTCGATAATGACGGGTGGCAAATTGGTGGTTCAACATAATAATGGCGAAAACTGTTGCAGTAGCAGTTGCACCGCCGTTGCTACTAAGGACAAGTATGCTAGCGATGCTAATCGTGGTCGCTGGGCGTCTAAGACCGAATTTATTTTGTCATGTCTAGGCTATGCCATTGGTTTGGGCAACGTCTGGCGTTTTCCTTATCTATGCTATCGCAGTGGCGGAGGTAAGATTTTCCACCATTTATTTAATAGGGGCGAAGAATTAATACGTGTGCCCAGGCAAAGCTCGGTATAACGAATACTTATATTACGAAAATCAGATATTACAAATGGTACAATTGCGAATTATTAAAATATTTTTAGTTGCTAAGAAAAACAAAAATTTTTTTAATTGAAAAACTTATTAAATTAATAATGGTTATAAAAAAAATAATAATAAAATGCAAAAGTTTTCTCGCCACTCAACTTCTCATAATAGACAGCCTGAGTAGTTAGCATGTTGGCTCTGTACCAGAAGATTCGCGTTTCGAATCCCCAATCAGACCAAAAAAATTGTTTCAATTATGTCTGCGCTAACAGTGCTCTCCCCGCCTTTGTCAGTATTTGAGCAATAAAACATCGGCGAAGTAAAATAATAAATAAAATGGCTTTCCATCAGCTTAAAAAATTAATACGTCAACATAATAACTGAGACGAGCAACTTCGCTTTACCAATTCTCAAAAAAATACCCAACTGCAGAGTTGTGCTAGAATAAAGCACTCTATTCTTCTGTCATTTCACCACTCGTCGCTTCTACACTGCAAACAAGTCTTCATTCAAACAATGAATTTCTACATTAATACAATGAAATTAGTCATTAAAACCATTAGTCAACCAAAGATGCCCTTCATTGGATCAATGAAAAATGTTTCATTACATTTATGAACATCATTTGAGCGTCGTCAGTCAATTGATAAATGTAATGAAACTATTTTTTTAGTTTAATTAAACCGTTCATTATTTAAAATATAAATACTCGTATGTCATTGATATAATGATTCTATTACATAACATAAACGAAATTAATTCATAAAATTTATGAAAGCTTTCATACATGAAATAATATTGTTGTCTTAAATGCAATGAAAGTATTTCATAAATACAATGAATTTATGTTCTTCTGTATGTATCTTTCTTGTACCTTTAAGCTAGTCTACATGTACATTTCGTTGGTGTTTATACAAACTCATCAGTATCTTACATCTTTATATAAAAGTTTCCAAAAAATCTTTGACCATTACCGAATATTCAAACAGAAAAAATTAAGCAAATTTATTTTTTTATATGAAGAGTATTTCATTGCATTTATGACACTTTAATTTGTATTTTTAAAATATCATAAAATTACAAATATAAAACATTTTTAAGCAAAATAACAGCAAATTTAAATAACTTTAGCAGTTCGTATACATTAAGTAAGAAACATCATGCAGCTTTCTTATATTTTATCATAAATTTATTAAAAATAAAACTCATTTAGAGAAAAGAAAATTGCCCATAAAAGTCTTGCCGAATTGCCATTCCCGTACCCGTATATTGTTCGCCATACCGAGTTTTGCTTGTTTAACCAATACTTAAAAAGAGACGCAAATCGAAACGACGCAAATCGGGGCTCTAGTGTATAAAGTTTTTTTTTTTTTTTTTAATTTCACATTTGTCTAGGTGCTTTTTTGGTGCCATATCTTCTAATGTTATTCTTCTGTGGCATTCCATTATTTTTTATGGAGATTATTATTGGTCAATTCTCGAGTTTAGGATGTATTGGAATTTTTCGTTTGACTCCTTTATTTAAAGGTAATTTCAATTCGAATTATATTTCCAAATAAATATACGCTATAAATTGATTTTATTTAAAATTTAGGTGCTGGATACGCAATAGTCATAGTGAATATAATATGTACAGCTTATTATTCAGCTATTATAGCGTATCCTTTGCTGTTTCTTCAACATATATTTTCTTCGAAATTACCGTGGGAGTTTTGCGGAAATTCCTGGAATACAGCTCATTGTATTGAAGTAACAGAGGTATTACGATAAGTTCTTCTTATCAGAAGAAATAAGTCTGTTAGTGTAACAAAAAAATTATCTTTTTCAGATGGTTGAACGAAATTTTACAAATCGCAAAGATTTCAAAACACCGGCCGACGAATTTTTTCAGTAAGTTTTAAATAATAAAAGTAATATTAAACTTAATTAAAAAAAAAAGCTTGAAATTGCAATTATTTATTTTGTTTATGGTTTCATCCAGAGCTGTGAAGTAACGATTAGTAATCATAACACAAGGGAACAAGATTTTTGTTGATTAAGAACTGAATGTTGTTTTTAAGGTTTTTTGGGACGCTGAATCGAAATCTGCAGTTGGTTTTTTTCATTAACTCAACTTTTCTCACGATATACCGTTACGTATAAAATTAAGACGCATTGTAATAAATTTTGTTCTTTAAAAATTCATAAAAACTAAAAATGACAAGAAAACGACAAAAATCACAGTTTTGGTCTAAAAACATTTAATGAAACATACTTCGAATGAAATGATCTTTATTTCAATGTAATCGATGCACAACTTTTGATCCTCAATAAAAGAGGATTTAAAAAAAAAATAAAAATTTTTAATACACAAATATTATAACGTAATTAAAACTCATCGAAAAATTTTCTTTTATAAGATTTTCTTAAATTATCTTGTTTGGAGGCTTTATTTTTAAAGCTTCAGCAATAGTCCGCCATCATATGGGATTCCAGTGACACTGGAACCGCTCCTCTACAGTACGAATGTCTTGATGGAAACGTTCACCTTGTTCTTCACTGAAGTCTCCAAGATTTTCATGCAAACAATCGAAATGACTGTGTAGGTAGTGTACCTTAATGTTAATATTACAACCAGACTGCTGGAAATGTTATACACGTTGGCCGAGTAGTGCTCATCCTTTTTGTGCCCAGGAAATTGTGCACAATCCAAACAAATTCTTTGCAAGCATTTCTTTCAATATTTGTCATGGACCTACTAAAGTTTTCATCATTGATTAACCTTTTGATTTGAGGCCCATCAATAATGCCTGCTTTCAGTTCTTTTAATTTTGGAACTTTCTGCTGATATATCTAAAACAATCATAGGCCTTATGATTGTGGATTGGAACTTTTATTCATTTTTGTCGTTATTTACTTTTAAAAACTTGTTGAATGGGAAAGAGTGAGTGAAAAAAGCAATTTTGAAAATCGCTTAATGAAGAGCGAAGTCATTGTTTTTTAACTTTTAATGGGCGATGACTGAAGTAGTCTGCACGTTTACTACAAAACAAAAAATTGCTTGGGTTCAACCCCAGTTTCAGATTCATATAAACATCACTCATTTTTTCTAATATGCATTTTTGTGGCTTTGTCTCAGTTGTTGTCGGAAGGTTTCAGTAGCGAAGGCATATTCACCGGTCACTGAACAGTAATGCCTCCGACTGTCACCAATCCACAAGCACATCGCAAAGGTCTCCTTCGTCGGTATTGTGTAGCACCGACGAGATAAAATAATTACTAAAAAGGGCTACAAAAACGAAGCTTCAAAATTTAATACGTCGCCTTGACATTGGAGGCCCTACAGCACTGCTGTAAAACAAAGAACGCGCAAAAGCAAAGTTGTAAGATAGTAAAGCTTCACCTCCTATCATTTCTCCTACTATCCATTTCCACTAATTCCAGTACAATGCATTGCATGTGTAGGGTTTATCTCCTGAGTGCTGCTCCAAGATAAAAAAAAATTCAAAAATCCAATAAAAATAACAATCAACAAAAAAACAGTTCAATTTTGTTCCCTTGTGTAGTCATTAGTAATTAAATTACTATTTTTTTATTGATTAGGATTACAAAGAATTTAAAAATAATTGGTATTATTATTTTTCAGCTTCTTGTAATCGTAATCAATTACTAATCAGAAATTAAATAAAGAAATAAAAAAGTAGTCTAATTGATTACTTATCGCATTCGAAATTTCACAGCTTTCATATTTAATTAATTATTATAAAATATACGAATAGTTCTCAAATATGTATTATAATAAGGTCCATTCGTAGCCAAGTATTTGACTATCAATTTACTGGATGTGAGTTCGATTTCCTTATATACAGTCTGTTTCTGCAGAAGGGTAAAGAGCTTCGCAGATTGTGTGTTGTTTTTAAAATGAAAAAGTAAAAATAAATATTATTGAATAAATTCCTTTTTTCTTGGTGGTCAACACAAACAATAGGTAAACGAAACAAAAACTAATTAAATTAGTCTAATATATTTATGCAAAATTCTTTCACAATATTTTATTTTTTAACTCCTTTACTTTCAATACAATCGAATAAATATTCTTCGAGATTAAGGTTTTTTTTTATAAAATTTATATTCTTTTTAATTCAATATTTCGCCGCTTCCCTTCTGCAAGAAATCAAAATTGAATTTTGTTAATTGTTACTGCCGTATTCATAAAAATTTTTCGAATTTATACAGGGTGGCGCAGAATGTCGTATTTAAAAAAAAATTATAATAACCGCATAAATAAAAAAGTAATAAACCATTTAAAGCATATAGCTCATTCTGCGCCACCCTGTAAGAGGTTTAAAAATTTAATTTTGTATAGACATTTGCTTATTTAGGCTTATATAAATCAAAAATACGGCAGTTAATTTTTAAAATACCTTTTTTTCTAATTATTTTTCCAAGTTTAGAAATTCTTAAAATATCTAAAGGCATTGATGAAATTGGTTCTATACAGTGGCCAATATTTTTTGCTATTTTGGGTGTCTGGATTTTATCGTATTTATGCATTATAAAGGGCATAGAAACCGTAAGTTAAAAAAAATTTTTTTTTTATTATTTGAAAAAATGTTGTTACTATTTTAAAGGTGGGTAAAGTAGTTTATTTTACAGCAACTTTTCCCTTCATCATACTTTTCATATTATTTATACGGGGCGTAACATTACCTGGGGCGAGCAAAGGTATTCTATTTTATATTTATCCGGAATGGTCACGTCTTTCGGATCTTAAAGTTTGGGCTGATGCAGCCATACAAATATTTTTCTCATTGGGTCCCGGATGGGGTGGCATCGTTAATATGGCAAGCTTTAACCATTTTCGTAATAATGCAAAAGGTGATTCCATTTTTATACCGATTATTAATTGTTCGACGAGCATTTTTGCTGGCTTCGTGGTATTTTCTGTTTTGGGATATTTATCATGTGAGTTTTAGAAAATATTTTTGTTTTACTTAATCTTATATCTTATATCATCTTTATTAATAAATTTTATTTAAAAAAGGTTAAATAAATAATTACTCAAATAGCCTGTATTCGAAACCTACATAGAGAAAATTTAATAATGGTTTTACTTACCAAAATGATTGAAACAATTAAAGAAATGTTTAATTTTGCATCACTCACTAAACTAATTCAACCAATTATCAAAATACTATTAACCCATTTTCAGGCGCGCAACATAAAAGTCGTTCGATTTCTATGAAATTCGAGTTCTTAGCTCATATGAGGTTCCTGAATACAAATCCCTTGTTAAAATTCACTTAGACTTATTGATATCATCAGAACGCGGTGTTCACAAGGGCAAACGCTGGCCGTGATATAACACTATTAATTTCTGCTTTGAAAACTTTAAAATGAGTTTCTTTCACATGTATAAAATAAATTTTAATACAAGTTTCTTTCGATTTTTGTAACCAAAACGAGTTGGTTTATTCCTCATGTACATTTTATATGAATGGCGATCAAAATATGTAAACATTTGCCCATCGATTGACAAATCGGTACTCCATAAGCTAAACTACATGGAATTTCAGTTTGCTATGTATATCAATGATCAATATCGTTCTTATAGAAAGAAGAATTTTATTTAACTTGGTGAAGCTATCAGTTAAATCGTTTTAAAAGGTGTCCGGTAGAAGATTTATATTTAAAACTTAAATAAAAATTATAGTAATAGTAATAATTGACACAAAGTTTTATTAAGAGCATTAAACGATAGAATGGAAATGCGGATTTTATTTTTTAAAGAGTATGTCATCCAGATTCTGCAGATCCTTTTTTAAAATTTCATGAATAATCGCTCTTGGCAGTCCCAGTGAGGCTGCTCTTTTCCGTATTGAAAGTCGCGAATTTTCACGTCAACTGCTTTTAACCAGTTCAATGTTTTCGGATCGACTGGGCTCTGGTCGTGAGGCATTCATAATCGAAGCAGTTGCGCGGAATCTCTGCACCCACGAACGAACTAAATTTACACTCGGTCCATCACCTATTCGCCGAATACCGAACTTGGAACAAAGTTGTCGACGTATTGATTACTTAAGAATCATTTCTCTTAAAAAATGTCTCCACAGCGAACGGGCGATGCTCACTCGACCACTGCGACATCGTGACTGACAAATCCGCACAATAGCTACCCTCCCTCCGCACCGTTTATTACTGTTTGAAATAGTCGTATTTCAAAATATAAATTTGCCACCAGACACCCTGTATATATTTGAAGAGTTTAGGTGGCATACTTTGCTCGTGTAGAAAAATCGCGTATAGCTTGAAAAATATATTGTTATAAAATTACCAATTATTTTTTATTTAAGCTAAGAATACATACGATACTTATACTTTAAAAATTCAAGCATAACAGTTCAAAAAAGAGGAAGAAGTTGTCGATCAAAAGGAACAACAGTATTCCTCGCAAGTGCGAACAGAGGATGAAAATGGGTTAATGGAACATAAAATATTTTTCTTAGTTTTGATTAAATATATAATTAAAAAAAGTTTAAAAATTAAACAAACAGTTTAATTGAATCAATCAAAACATTCTTTGAATAATAAACAATATTTAAATTTCAATTAAAATCACCCCCATCTATTTTACCAAGTACATATGTCCTTCTTTCTTCTTTCTAGTGTTAATGTTCATAAAAATTCTATCAAGTAATTGATTAAATATTAAATAAAAATCAAATGAGGGAGGCGATGGCTGAAGTACTTATCACGTTGACTACAAAAACCTAAAAGTTATGGGTTCGAGTCCAGTTTCGGACTAAGTCATAGAAATATTTCGGATTTTTTTTTTATGTGTATTAGTTTGCTTTTGTGTCAGTTATTGTCGGAAGGTTTCAGTGGCGAACACATAATCACTGAACAGTACCCGCTTGAGCTGATACCACTCCAAAGGCACATCAGAGCGCTCTGCTTCATTGGTATTGTGTACCATCGGCGAAGTAAAATAAATAATCAAAATGGCTACTAAAAACACAGTTTCAAAATTGAATACGTCTCCTTGACATCAAAAGACCTGCAAAACTGCTATAAACATAGAACGTGCAAAAGCAGAGTTGAAATATAATAAAGCCTTCCTCTATCTATCCTTTCATCACCTGTCATTTCTTTCAGTATCCTTTTCCTATAAAATGTAACACCTACTAGTATGCAATCATTCTCTGACTGTTACTGCTCTTTATAAAAAAATTTTTTTCTAAGTTAATTGTAGAATTTAAAATATATATAAAACATCAACTTTAAATGACAAACAAAAACCATTGATAATTTTATGTATTTATTCATAATACAAAACTAATTTTATAAAACTTTTGTAAATCGAAGTTATTTTTATGAATAATGCAATTAAAATATAACTATCTGGCCCACAATGTTACACGATATTGTTCGGTTGCTTAATTACTTAAAAAAAATCTAAAATTTATTGAAAAAAAGTTAATTTTCGATTTATGTTAATGTAATCGAAGTTGTTTTGATTACCACAAATATTTCGTAAAACTGAATTCTATAATGTCAAGTATATTTGTTATTTTTCAGATCAAACTGGAATTCCGGTGGCAACAGTAGCTACATCCGGCCCCGGTCTGGCATTTGTGACTTATCCCCAAGCAATATCTATGCTACCACTTCCCCACTTATGGGCTGGTCTATTCTTCGTCATGCTATTTCTCTTGGGTTTAGACAGTTTAGTAAGTGGCGTTGCTGAAAGAATTATTAGCAAAAAAAATTAACTTAAAATTAAATTAATTTTTGCATTTCATTTCAAGTTTGTACAAATCGAAGCAATAATATCATCCATATTGGATGAAAGTTCCCAAGTTAGGCCATACAAATTTGCAGTAACTTTAATATCATGTTTTCTGATGTTTCTAATATCCATTTTATTTTCAACAAACGTAAGAAAAGCGTTTCCATATTTCTAATACATATGTATGAACAATTTACCTTTAACTCTGTAGGGGGGCATGTACATCGTTCAACTGCTGGACTGGTATTCGTCTTCCATATCAATATTACTGATCTGTATATTTGAAATAATCATGGTCGCTTGGATTTATGGTGTTGATAATTTTATGGATGATATCTACTTCATGATTGGTAAAAAGCCAGAGAAAATATGGCGATACTGTTGGAAATATATAACACCGCTTATATTAATGGTTAGTACTTGAAAAACAAAGTTATAACAAAATAATATAATTTAAAGTTATCTCTTACCCACCCACCGCTTTTCCCTTTTAGTCGATTTTTTTCACCACTATTATTTTTGTCCGACCTGTGCGCTATAATGATCAAGTTTACCCGAAATGGGCAATTGCAATTGGATGGTGCAGTTGTGGCATTTCTATTATTTTCATTCCTTTGTGTATGTTGAAGAAAATCCTACTGCCCAGAGGCAGTTGTAAGCAGAATTTTTTTCGATCATTGCAGGCTAAGCATTGGTTCCCAGCGGAAGAAGAATATCGCTTGGCTTATATTGATTACAAAAACTCACAAAAATCTATGAAAGAATTAAATATGAATAATTTCGAAACGTTAGAATTACTAAAGAGAGTTAAGAAGTGTTAAGATATTTCTAAGAAATAAAAACCGATTGCATTACTGCTTGGTATATATGCTTCCATATTATTTAAGAGTTTTTCTTTTATTCAACAATAATTCTTGATTGATTAGTTGAATTTTGAACATAAGAATATTGAATTTGTAGTCAGAAATTATGAAAAATCCACTGATGCGCTAAGTAAGCATTAGCGAAATAGTACTATATTGATATGCTTTCCTCCTCAATTTTTGTACAGTTGCGGTAAAAAAGGTAGCACTAAAGTTAGCGGCTTTCTTCATACGAGTATATTCATATTATTTTTAGTTAGTACCCAGGGGGACGACACAGGGTGAAATCCTATCTCCTCTACTTTGGAATCTGACCCTGAACTCTCTACTAAGAGAGCTGGATAGCACAATGTGGCGGTAGCAGATAGACACCATCATCATCAGATGGTGTGATGGGAGGGGTCTGTGTGTGAACCCGCTGAAGACGGAACTCGCAATTTTCACAAGAAGATATAAGACACCGCACTTTTGCTTCCTAGTTGAATGGAATATTACTTGAGCTGGCTGAAGGCACGAAGTATCTAAGCGTTCAGCTTGATTCGAAACTACCCTGGCACATGAATGTCCGGGCTAGCGTAAGAAAGGCGGCTATTGCGCTTTTGCATGCATGGAGAGGACCTGCGGCATAAGCGCAAAAGTCGCTAACTGCCTTTTCGATACTGTGATAAGCCTATACTGATGGATTGTGTATTGGTTTGGTGGCCCGCGTTGACAAGGGGTGCCAATAGCGGGTTGATGAAGATGATCCTGCGTACTTCTGCCCTGATGATTATGGCTGCCACTGATACTACGCCATCGAAGGCTATTTTCGCTGCACTGGCTGTCGCCTGACGCCATGGCTCAACAGCTGGTGGCGGTCTCAGCCATCAGGCTTTCCACTTTCCGTGGATTATGGACTACTCTTAACCCAGCCCTGATAGGAGAGTCGAAGTGGATGTTTCGGAATGGAAAATCGACCAGGTATGATGGATGTATTCACGGACGGATCGAAATCAAAAAAGACAGTGGGGGTGGAGTTTTCATCTCTCACTGTGGACGGAGGATGAGTTTTAGGCTGGACGATCGTTGCAAAGTGGTGGAGGTTGAGATATCGGATATAAAGATAACGGCAAACTATACAACTAGACAAACCGGCTTCACCTGTAAATATCCACAGGCATATCACAGCGCCCTCTTTCATCGGTATTGTGTAAAATAATTACTACTAAAAACGAAGCTTCAAAATTTAAACTCCTTCACATTAGAGCCGCTTTTAACACTACTATTAAATGAAAGAAAGTGCTAATGCAGTGTTGTAAGATAGAAGCTTCACCTCCTGTCACTTCTCTAACTATACCTTTCCTCTAGTTCCAGAATAATTCAACGCATGTGTAGGGCTCAACTCCGGAGTACTGGTCTAAGATAAAAAAAAATAGTCATCATCAAAAATCATAAAAAATGTGTTAAAAACCAATAAAATTTTATATTAAAGGAATTTATTTTGGGAATATCTTTTTATATATGATTCTAATTTTAAAATAGGGAAAAAGCAAAATTTTAAAATTAGAATCATAAATAAAATTTTATTTAATTTCTTTGATTTTAACTAATTTTTATTCGTTTTTGTTCGTTTTTTAATAAATTTTGTGTCTATGTACGCATTGGTTTTTTGTTCTTTTCTCAGAAGCCACTGATATATTCCGAGTTTAATCGTACCTGCACAAATATGGAAAGCATACAGACGAGGAGATTAGTCGTAGTTGGCGTCCTAGAAGAGAACGCAATCTACTAGTTGTCTCGTAGTTGACAGTCAACGTGTTAATTAAAATTTTTGCTTGGTTATTTAAAATAATAATACGACATATTATAAGTTAACATTTCTTATATAATCTCAATATATTATCAATGATATAACTATGTATGTATTATCACATCCTTTAAAAATATACTATAAATCTTCGGTAACTTCATTAAGATGATGTGTTGCATCAGTATTGCCCATTGCCTCTTCGTAACGTTGGCGTTCTTCGGCATCAACAGGATACCAGTCATTTGGTCGGCAACAATGCTGAAATCGTGTTTTTATACTGCCGATACCTTGGTACATTGAACGTATGGCGTATAAAGGTATAAAAATCCAGGGTAAGAGAACAAAAGTAATTGAAATAAATATCATGCCAGGTACCACGATAGTGTGTTCCATCTGTGATATTATTATTGCTGTTAACTGGGAAATAACAAAAAAATTTCATTTTGTTAAGAATTCTTTGGTTTTTTGAACAATTTAAAACATTACCAAAGCCAAGAGTATAAATAGGGGTATGATAAATCGTAAACTATTTATTTGCCAGGTCGAGAAACGTTTGTCTATCATAAACTCGATATCACGTTGAAATCTAATGCGACCGTACACCCATAAAACAATTAGAATTAACAACAAATTCATGGCATTTTGTGTAATTATGGAACCCGTTGAGAGGACGTGGAAGTACGATACTCCATGCTAAAAAAAATTGAATTCTAGTTAATAATTTATAAAAAACATAGAGCACAATGATGCTAATGATTTGCTTAAATAAATGAAATTATAACAAATGGCTTTGAAATGAAAAAGTCTATAATATAGACCTATTTTATATTATATTATATTATTATAAATTAGATTCAACTGAAAAATACAAAGTTGCAATTAAAATAATAATAGATTTCAAGCTATAACGAAAATTGTAGGTACAATTAAAATTTGAAAAGTTGAAATTTCCTTTTTTTCATTTGAGATTAACAAAATGAATTAAAATAAACGTGGATTAAATTAAAAAAAATATTTTACTGAGCAAAGACTTAATTGGGAAATATTTAATTATTATTTTTTCAGTCTTCAAAAAAATGTTTCACTTTTTTCGTTGGACCAAAATGGTTTTGAAATGAGAAAAAGAATTTTTGCTACGTACAAAATTGTTTGTATTTCTTTTAGTAAAAAATTTAAATTAAGGTCAGTAATTTTATTCGAATATTTATTTATAAAAAAAAATTTGATAATCGGTTGACCTTCTAGGAAATCATGGAATCGTCCCGCTAAGTTTAAACGATTCAAAGCAAATTTGCAGCTTTCGACATGTTTTTAAGTCAAGAAAAATCAATGTGTATCGAAAATCGATTTCAGAAGAAATTATCGAGTAATTAAAAATAGAAATTTTCTTTCGCAAATTTTCGACATCGATATCTTTCGAACAACTTTACAGATTTTTGTCAAATTTGCGTCATCCGATGGCAATCGACATTTATTCTTGGAGTTAAGAGTTGATTAGATTTGAACTTGATCGCCTAGTAGTCTAAAATTAATTCGGAAAAAACAAGTTTTTGAAAATTTATTTTGGAAATTTTTCGAAATCTACTGAACCGAATGGTTCATTATATCGCCACATCTAAGTGAGCTCTTTACTTTTAGGTTAGGTTACCGACTCTACCGAAGGAGAAGGCCACATGCGATACATTGTGCTGGAACTAGAGGGAAAGCATACTTAGAGAAATGACAGGAGGTGAAGCTTCACTATCTTAAACTCTGCTTTTACACGTCAAGAAGACGTATTCAAGCTTCGTTTTAGTAGCAATTTTTAGTAATAATTTTACTTCGCCGGTGATACACAATGCCGCCATTCAATGACTCTCCAGGTGGAGGGCAGCTTATCGGGGGCCTTCAATACTTGCAGGTATCGAAGTGGTTCGTAAGGCGGATAGACTCGTTTTTCCGGGCGACGGTGTGGCTTGATACCACAGTCAGTAGAAGTGACTCCGACCATATTCTTTACACCAAATAGTCTCCCTTTTGTTTGCAAAGTTCCGTTAGGATCTGTTGGGATGAAACACCCAAAATATGCTTCCAAAGACGCATTAACTCTGCTTCAAATACTTTCAAAATAACTCGCAACTTCAGAGTTGTGTATCTTTCTTATCACTTCACGACCTGCTATCTACACTATCCCTTTTTCGTTTATACCTAGTTCCGTTGCAATGCATTGCATACGTAGGGAAGAACACCTGCAGTACTGTTCCAAGAACGAAAAAAAAATCTATTCTCTTAGAAATAATAAAATTCCAAAAGGGAGGAGTCTTGTGGTACCAAAAATAAAAAATTGTAATCGAATACTTTTAAATTTATTAAGGCAGTTAATAAAATACTATGATAAAAATTTTGATAAAGTAAAAAATTAATAATTTAATATAATAGTTAAAATTAAAAAAAATAAGTTTACTTGAAGTAAAGGAAATGTTTATGCATTCTACCATGAAGGTCAGAAAAGTCCTTCCTTTAACAATATACGAGGGCTGTTTGATAGCTTCGTGACTATTTGAATAAATTTTTTTTTCAGCAAATAAGCGTTTTATTTTTCATCATAATCTTCTTTTAGAACAATACATTTAGTCCAGCGTTTTTCCAATTTTTTTATTCCTTTTATTCCTTCTTCAAATGAGGCGTTTGTTTCAGTTATGACCTCTCATTCGACACAAAACTCTTACCACCCATCTTTTTCTTCAGGTTTGTATAGCCCAGGTTATTGGTTTTTGCCATACTGACTGCACATGTTGTGTTGTCTTGATGGAACAGCACTTTTTTCGACAAATGTGATAATTTTTGCTTAAAATCCGTATCGAATCTGTCTAAAAGTTCTACCCTCCTTCTTTAGATGATCAACATATATGAATGACACCGTGCATGGCGCGTACTTTTGACAGTAGTGTATTAATAAATAGTGGTTCACGGTACCAGTGTTGCATTTAAAGTTACTGCGAGTGAAATTCAAAAAGTCACGGAGTTATCAAACAACCTTCGTATATTTATGTATAAAAAATAAATGGATACGTATGATCTATTTACTTACACTTGAAGTAAAATAAAGAGATGTCAAAGCTACCGCCCCGGTTAGCATCATACAAATTTCCATTTTACTTTCTCTTAAAGTGGCAAATTCATCAAATATTGCAGTCAAAATTGAAAATAATTGTACGATCTTAAATAGAAAAAATAAATATGAATTTAAAAAACCAAAACGTGTGCGGGTTTTTGACAAAAACAAGTTACAATTAAGAGAAAAGCTCCTAGAAATAGCATGAAAAAGAACAATATGGACCAAAAATTGGCCCAGGCCATGTTGGCCATAACACTGCCACTGGATAAATATAAAGTAGCGGCACGTTCCAAAAGCGAATAATAATTGCCCGAAGTTACTTCTGCAAAAAAAGAAAAAATATTAATTTTAATTTTAATAAATTTTTCCATAAGACCTTCAAAATAGCGTTCCGTTAAATGAGTTAATAAACTTAATGTCACCATTATGAACATTTGTGCCAGGCCTATAATCCAACTGGTTTTCTTAATGTCTGTTTTAAATTTATTAAAACTGGAAAGTGTTATTAGAAGACCCCAACCAGGGCCAAAGGCTGATAGACCGTAAATAGGAATCATGCTGATTCCGTGTAAATATTCTACCCAATGTGGCAGAAAAACTCTACGATAAACTGTGCCAGCACCAGGTAGAAAGCTAAAGCGCATTAAGCACACAACCAATAAACTGAGGAAGACCCAAACACCATAACGAATTATTTGACTCATCTGGAATGTAGATAAATGCATGAAGTTTAAAATTTTTTACCACAATTGTCATTATTAACCTTCTCAATATTAAAAAATTTATAAACCATAGCAGCCACTAAAGACCAGACTATAATGGAACACAATATTAATTGCCACGACATGCTAAAATCGACATCATTATCGCTAAACATATTGGGATCATTAAAAATATGCCTAGAAATAAAGGATTTTAATATATGTACACATATCAGCTGGACATACACAATAAATTTGGCGCTGCACAATGGGAAAGATGACAACAAACATAATAATACGTCGCTTATTCTTATTATTATTATTATTATTATTATTATTTTGAGTCAAATTTGGATTCTTTGGCAATGCATTATTCGAAGTACTATACTCCCTGGCTATAGAACAACACATATGGAATTTTAAATTAGAATTATCAGTTGCACATTCTGTCGAAATTTTCGTTGAGCTTCGAACTTTTTATCGAACAGAATTTTGCATTCGTATCGTATGCGTATCGTGATATGTAAAAATTTATTAAAATGTAATATTTTCGTGAGTATTTTATTATTTTTTGTTAAATACATACATATATTAACTTAAATTAGAAGTGTGCATCTAGACCAGCTAAACCATATAACAAACATGGACAAATAATCAAAAATTTTTAATTTATTTTGCCAATTATAGCATTTTCAGTTTAAATTAAATCTTTTTAAAATTAAACGAAACTTTTTTCAAATAAAACGAACCCTTTTTCAAATTAAACGAACCCTTTTTCAAAATAATAATAAATATGCAGGTCTAAAGTAGTAAAATAAACTAAAAAAAATTCATAAAAAATCATATCTCTAGAATGCGCTTCATAACAGGTAAGTTTCTTTATTCTCAATAGGCCACCCGCGCGAACTCAATCTTACCAGAAAGTGTCCCCGTATATAAAAAGTGGTAAATAAGAGACGTTAGGACAGAGTAATGTTCTTGTTCTTCTTGCACGAAACAGTCGGCATTTTTCTTGTGGCTAATATGGGTAAGTATGTTTGTTTGTAGTTATCAATTGCCATATGGCAGATGGCAGAAGCAAGCACGCAAATTGCCAGGGTATCCCACACAATATAAATTGAAACGACCTATGCCTTCACATAGGAAGTTAAATTATATATAAAATTCTTGAGTATGATGGTCTCCACCAGTAACAGCCACGTGATTAATAACGAAAAGCCACAACAACAGTAAATGATACAGTTAGCCGTGGCAAATCCATTAACCAGTGCGAGTGAGACGCTAAACTCCCTAAGGCCAAACAACAAAAACAGGCCTGACGGCACTTAAATAATAATTACGATTACTCGTGAGTTGTTCTTCAACCCAGAGCTGCTTTACGACTGTTTGGGTAAGTAAATAAACAATCAGCTGTTTCATAAATAAACAATCAGAAAGTAATCAAATTACAGTGCACACGCGATAACGTGAATTAATTATAAAGAGCGGTGTTCCCCATTTCGAATACTAAATATATCTAAATTGTATTGTATTTTTAATAAAAAATGGATTCTTTATGAAATTGGCTTCTATTAAACCATTTATTTATACTTTAAATCACACAAATTTATATAATAATTTGGAATTTTTGACATATGTACGTATGTGAATACATACACATGTTACTGAGTAACTTGACAAAAATTAGTTATGTATTAAACAAATCGATTAATCTTTTCTGCTGCAAAATTTGTATTAAAATACTAAATGAAATTGATAGTCAACAAATACTTGTGCTTTTAAGAGAAACGTGATTCCCGGAAGGAAAAACAGCTGAATATTAACATTTTAACTTTCTTGTAACTAAGCGCATTGGTTTTTATTGTTCAAGTTACAAAACCTTATTTTAATTTCAATTATAAAATGGAATTCCCGCACTAGAGTACCGAACGCTATAAATTTTTTTTATCTTATGCGCTTTGATTTTTATTGTTTAAATTATAGGACTTTCAAACTTTTGTTAATTTTTTAGAATAGTTAATGAAAAAAAATTTTTGTTCACATTTCATATATGTGTTGTTCATATTATCGCCAGTGCACTGTACACATTGTTGTTTCTAGTTTGTGGTAAAGTCTGTGGTTTCTTGCGTTCCCGTACTTTTATACATTTTTGTTTTTTATTGATATAAATTATACTTTACTCTCATTTTAACGAAACATACGTTTTAAAGTAACATACGTGATAACAAAGGAACATTTGTTTGATAAACTCATTCGACCATTATCGAACATGGAACAGCATAAATAAAATAATAAAATAAATAAAACAAAAATTAGAATTTATTTTTCTTAAGTAACTACCTGTTAATTAATTGGATAAAATGATATTCGTTGTAGTTATCTGAAAAGTTATATGAAATTCTCAATTGCCAGTTGCTTTCCTTGACATTCCATTCGACAACTGGCAACACAAATCAGCTTTGGTTGCGATCCATAATAGAGGCAGTAAAGTTAACAAGAAATGTTCGTTGAAATTTTCATATAAATATGCTTTTGTGAAAAGTGTTGATATACCCGAATCTCACAATTTATATATTTACGCCTATGAACTACAATATCCTTTCAAGCCATTCTAATTTAAAAAATATATTTAATAAATCCTTAGTTTCTAATAACATCTTGAAATTGCCCTCAGATAAATTAACATTTATTTCCTCACACATCACACGCCCTGCTTCGTCAGTATTGTGTAGCACCTGCGAAGCAAAATAATTACAAAAATGGTGCTAAAAACGAAGCTCCAAAATATAATCCGTCTCCTTAACAAAGGCGTTACAACATTTTGCATTTTTTCTGATGTACATTTGTGTGGCTTTGTGTCAGTTGCTGTCGGAAGGTTTCAGTGCCGAAGGCATAGTCACTGGTCACTGAACAGTAACGGTCTCAGCTGTATCCATTCCACAGGCACATAATAACGCCCTCCTTCGTTGGTATTGTGTAGCACCGGCGAAGTAAAATAAGTATTAAAAATGGCTACAGAAAACGAAGCTTCAAAATTGAATACATCTCCTTGACATCAGAGACGCTACAACGCTGCTATAAAAACAAATAACGTGCAAAAAAGGTGTTGTAGTGCAGCGAAGCTTCAACTCCTATCATTTCTCCTACTATCCCTTTCCTCTAGTTCCAGTAGTGTATACATGTGTAGGGGTCATCTTCTGAGTGCTGGTCCAAGATAAAAAAAAAACTACATTATTGATATTATTCAAAGCGTAATACAGTTTCACGCATGGCATACTTGGTAATATGTGTTGGTGTATAAAACGAATTATTGTACCTAGGGATTATGAATGGTATTAAAAAGTTGATAAACAAGTATTCAAAATTGATGAAACCACTAATAAAATTTTAAATTATTCTGACAGAATGAATAGTATGTCTGAAATAAAGAGGCTTTAAGCCTAAAAGCAAACAAAACCACAGTATGCGATTGTCAACAAGGAAAGGAACAGTTTTCTAATTTAGAGCGAACGGAAGCGGTATACAATATTCTCAATGTGATATATGTCCTAAAAAGTCTTTACAGTTTCTTTTTATAAATGAACACGCGTGTTCATAACGTTGAGTTGTCAACATCGTTTTATTTGATAACCCATTTAACAGCTGATAGTTTCTTTTTGTTTAGTTCGGTTTGACATTTCATTATGGATAGAACAATGAGCAACAGAGCAATGCTTGTAAATTGTTGATATTTTTTTTATCAGAATAATGGTTCTGTTCGTCAAGCTTGATATTGAATTTCCATTCAAAAATTTTGTTGTCCGCTGAAGCCAATTTTGGTCAGATAGTTACTGTCAAATTTTTTTGTACCTCAATTAGCTGGCATTTCATTGATATTATTTTTTTCTTTTATTATGATTTAAACTTGTCCAACTGCAAAAACAAAAACACCCATAGTCCCGAGGGGCATTAAAATTTAGCTCACAGTCCCAAAAATGCCAAAAAGATCGAATAATTGCTTGAAAACCTTCGAATGCTGTCTGTATTGTAATAACTTACGGTTACGAATATTAGGCTTATGAAAAGTCATTTGATAACATTTTTATATTTCTATACCAGTTTATTTTTGCGGTCGGTCCTATCGAGTTTGTGTGAGAATAGACACTGTTCAAATATTCAGAAAGAATGACTTTCATATGTATAGTATACAATTATGCAATAAATTCTTACTAATTGCCTACAACGACAACTTGCAAATTGTTATTATCACGTTACGGCTTTATTTTTGTGGTTACTCAACTTCGTTGTTGTATGTCTACTGGCGTTCTTTGCATTCTGCCGTTAAGTAAGTGAAAATTGATAGCGGTGTGTAATGAACTGCAGCAAAGGCAGGAGAAGTGAAGTCAAGTGAAATGTCACAATAATTTTAAATCAGCACGTATCCGATGGAAATGCAAATCGTATATTTTGTTAACATTGTTATTGCACAATTTGTTGAATGTCAATTTGGAAAATTTATTGCAATATTTTTACAAATATTTTAATTTCATTTTATTGCAATTTAGCAATGAATAAGTATTTAGGAAGTGAATAAAAAATAATTAAAAACTAATAAAAAATAATAAAAAATAAACAATAAATGAAACAGTAAAGTTATTTTTCCTGCTGATGGCGAGCAGTTAGCGTGTTGGGTCTGAAACTAGAGCAGCCCGGTCAATTCGGAAAAATGTTTTTATTGAGTTTTCTGTGCTACAGCACCGTCATTCGTCGGCGAAGTAGAATAATAAATGAAATGGCTTCCCTTTGTTTAAAAATAATGCGTTCAAAATAACATCAGAGACGCAGCAACATTCCTTTATAATTAACACGCAACTGCAGAGTAGTGAATTAAGCTCTGTCTTCCTATCACTTTTATCTCTTGTCTATTCTCCACACTATGCCTCTCTCTGTCTAGTTCCACTGTAATGTCTTGCATATGTAGGGGATACCACCCGCGCACTGGTCTAAGATAAAAGAAATTCTTCTGTAATGCGTACTGCTATTCCCTGCAAGACGAATACTCGCTGAGGACCAGGGCCATCAAAAATCGAGCGAAGTCAACTCGATTGAGTTATACATTACAATAGTCGTATGTACTGAAATACCGTCTGGACTAAAGAAAAAAAAACACGAGAATGGCTTTATAGTAATTTCGCTTCTGAAAGAGTGCATTGCCCTTTACAATTTATTTCTTAAAAGTATTTACACTTTATTATTCTCTTTTAAACTGTTGCAAAATGGATTTAGAACGGAACAATAGAGTGCAAATGTTTGAAATTAATATGACAAAATTGTGTCAGAAATGCAAAAAACTTTTATTTCAAAACCAAATGCCATTATTTTGCTAATATTCTGTTATCGGAACTCTTTACATAAATTCATATTTACTCGATTACATTTAAAGCAAAAAACAATATTTAAAATTAAATTTTGTTTCAAACCCATTCAATTACCAAAGTTATCGTGTACGTCCCGCTTTAAAAAAATTTAAATCATACTTTAAGTATAAAACAGATGGTATATGATGATTTTCCACATTGTCCGTAACATTTTCAAATTTAATATTACACAGCTTAAAAAAAAATCATTTCCAATTGGTATTAATATTTTTGGTAATAAAAAATTTAAAAAATTAACTCACATTGATCTCTTCTTCTTCTGTTAAATTTATGGTCCATTTCTTGAAACCCTCACAACTCCAAGGCAGAGTAGGTTGCATTGACGCAAACATATATGCCAAAGGCAACACAGCAAAAAGACTATAGTACATGATGACACATAAATTTATGGCCAATGTTATGTAGCCGACACCTTAATAAAATAGACGACGTATGGCTAAATTTTGTTATGAATAAAAATTTTTGTATCGGTTAAATTTACCTTTAAATAAAGGCGCTAAACGGAATGCTGATATAAAACTGCTGCTTGAGAATTGACCAAGAAAGGATTGTATCACCATTATGGGTATGGAATATAGAGCCAGGGTTAATAAATAACTCGGTATGATGCCAGCATCTAAAATTTATGACAATATAAATTTTGATGAGAAAAATTATAGAAAATATTCAGTTGTCGTAGAAGCGAATATATGATCGAAATCGATGAATATGAGAGAATACTTCGATGTGATGTGATGAAAGAAACGACAAAGACAGTATACCACGGTCCTTTTCAACAATATCAGTTTTATGACAAAATCGGATTTTCCCGTTGAAAAGCATTATTTGGACGTGTTCATACATTTTGTATGAGCATAAGAATTTTTGACAGATATCTTTAATTATTACAATAAGAATTTGAATTACACTTTGTCCAATCTCTTACTAAAACTATAATAGTTTTATTTAAAATTTTTTATTTAAATTAGATAAAATTTTAAAGAAAATTTTAATTCTTCCATTTACAAATTTTATTGCCAATATGCAACAATTTTTTTTATATATTGAACATCTAAAGTCAAACATTTAATTACATTAATTATTACAATAATGTGAAAATTACTTTTGATTTTAGAAAAATTTTTATTCATTATTCAGAATTTGTAATAATTGCAATTCAAATAAATATCACTACTCGTAATTCAAAATTTATATAAATTATTTTCTTTGTAATAAACTCCCCAATTTAAAAAAGGTAATGCCGCTAACTGTGAATATTCATCGAAAGATGATGCCTCGAAACACATTTTTTATGTTGACTGAAATTACCGAGACGCATTAATAATACAATTTTTCATGTCAAAATATTACAAAGTGGATACACACACATACTAAATATAAACAAAATAGAGACGAAGTAAATAATTTTTACGATAGGATGCACTTTTATCGTTTAGGCGTTGGTAGCGGCTGACCTTACAAATTGGCCTATGAATTTACATTATTTTTCAGGAAATTAGTTGATGAAAACTTCCCAGAAAAGCACTAAGTTCCCCTGGAAGAACTATTGTACAGGAGAAAACAAAATGAAAGCGAGAGCCGCTTACAAGTATTCACTTACTTTAGTTAATTTCGGTAGTAGTTTTGTAAGCATTTGTTCCTAAAAATGCAGCTTTTAGTGTTTCTAAATTTCGATAATTTTTTGCTCTGTATTTTATTTGACCTATAACTCAGTCACGAAGGGACATCGCGGTTAAAATTATGCCATTCGATAGAATTCGCAAATGCAATAGAATTTAAATGGCGATTACTATCGATATCGAAGACCATACTTTGCCCCCTAAATTGTTTTGAATCAACGATGGCGACTTCAAAGTGTTTTATTGGGAATACTTACCACCATATTGTACAGAAAAAAACCAAGATAAAGAGAAGAAGTCCAAACGAAACACTAAAGCGATGCCAGCGTAAATGAAATCATTGGGACTGGCCCAGAAACCACGTTTCGTATCCGGCACAAATGGGCGGAGACCGGTTTCATAAGAAGTTTCATAAACCATTGTTAATCGCACTAATTAAGATGAACTTAAACTCGACATTGAAAATCTTTGCTGTTTTTCAATTATTCTTTTTTATTTATGTATATGTACAACTAAGTTTTTATTTCTTATCTTGATTTATTTTTCTTTTTGCAATTTCTTTCTAACAGTTTCTGACAATTGTTTAATTAATGGTATGCATGTAGTTGTTAGTATTTATTATTTAGATCTTTTTTATGTTGCTTATATGCGTTAATTGTTACACAGAAGAAATCTGTGAAGAATATTTATGAATTTTGCGTTCTAATTAATTGAAGCTTTGACACACGACTGAAAATTGTAATGACAAATTTTAATACAACCAATTGAATGATTTAGTTTATATGTATGTGTTATATAAATTAAATATATAATAAAGTTTACTTCTTTATTTATAAATTAATATGCGATTGCAGTACTGACGGCCTCTCGGTCACATTTCGCTTATTTTGTTAGTGATTATCACAAAACACTTGTTTTGCAAACAACGACAAATTCTGTTTCCATACACTTTGTAGTTATCAAATGTGCATGAGTACCATTGTCGCACAATGGTTCAGAATTAAAGTATTTTTAAAAATAAAGTTGAAATCCATGCGATAAAATATTTGGAAAAATGCAGTATTCTGTTTTTAAATTGTCTACACCTCAACTTCACTCCTCACAAACATGGATTAAACCCAATGCAAATAAAGACCATTACCTTGAACATTGTATTTCTTCGTGGCAAAGAAATCGATTACCGTGATGGTACTTGCCACAGAGAATTACGTTTCATATGCCGCTCTCCTCTGTCGATAGAGAAAGGATTTTCTCCTAAAAACTCTTATTAAAAAAAATAAACTTAATGTGTCCAACAGTATCAGAAAAATGCAGTGGAAGTTTCTTTGTTCTATTCATGGTATCATGGTCAGTCATGAAACTGTTTTTATAATTTTTTAAAGAACACTGTAACTCATCAACCGCTGAAGCAATTTGAATGATTTTTCCACAATAGATCCGGAAATCGGCCACAAGCAAATAATAGCATTTTTCCGTAGTGCTCTCATTTTTACTAAATTGTAAAATGTAAGAACCGTTCTGTCTCAACAATTAAATAATAATATTGTAGTCCCAATTGCATTTATTCAATAGCGACGCAACCATTAGAAAGTCATAGCCGTTAAGGAGCTATAGCATTTTAGGGATTTTAAAATAATTCGCGACTACTATGCGCTTCTCATAATATACCAATGAAAATAGTAGCATATTTGAAATGCTGAAAATTTGTCACGATTTTCTCCTACAAAGTGTCAGTGCCTAAGTTTCAGTTTACATTTTTTTTTATCTGGGACCAGCACTCAGGAGATGACCCGTACACATGCGATGCATTGTGGTGGAACTATAGGAAAGGGATAGTTAGAGAAATGACTGGAGGTAAAACTTCAGTTTATAAGCAGAACTGCTACATCTGCAATGTTTCCTTGTAAAGTTTATAACGAAGAATGAGTTCCGTTTATATAAAAGTATCGCAATACCATACCAAAATATATTGGTTGTTTGTAGTCTGGGCATATGGTCGAAGATAGATGGACTGAACAATATCCAGGCCAGGATGCATTTATGGGTTCATAAATGAACCAACTAATATGGCGAACTTCCAAATATATGCAAGAGGGAAACATTAATGGTTGCTTGCTCCTGCCGTTAACGAGTTATAGCATTTTTGGTACTTTAAAACACGAGTAATTAGTGAATATTAGATACTTCTCATTTTCATTTTATTATTTATTTATGTATCTAATTACGGTGGGAAATTTACAAATATATAAAACATTGTTTTATGTCTCCATACAGTGCTTTTCGGAAATGGTGACGAGCAGGTCAGCAGCCCATATGTTTTAATATGTATCATTTTGGCTGCGACTGTGAATAAAATTCTAGATAAAATTCTCCTTATTCATCAAAATGGTGGAATTCGACGTTTCTTTAACAATGCGATAGCTTTTGCATTCATTCTAACGAAATTGTTGTGCGCAATTTCATCTCTTAAAGCACTCAAAGGCTTATAATATTCGGTATGGACGGCTCTTCCTTTATCATGTAATTATGAATGTACGTCGGAGTATAAACTCATCGTACCACTCTAAACCGTAATTTCTGTCACTGTAACTTAGGAACTAACTATTGATTTAACCGATTGAGTTAAAATGAAAAAACTTCTATAAATTTGTTATTCGTAGCAAGATTAATATTTTCATTCTCCCACTGTGTTTGTCGTCATCATTGCAAAATGCTATTGCGAAGAATATTAATTGTAATGATATTGGATTAGGAATGAATGGCATTCAGAAATTAATTTAATTTTTTGGACTCGTTGCTAACCGAGCGGTGTAGTAGTATCCGTCTGTATGCTTAAGGCATATTAAGTACTGAACAGAGTTTGATTCAGATTTCTGTGGATAAGAGAATTTTTTTAAATTTAAATTTTTTCCCATCAAATCTCTGCACTTATTTTAATTTGAGTTCAACTGCATACCCGTTATTTGTTGCAGTTAATACTTTTGGCAACCCTTAAACTTTTACTTGGAAAAATTTTTATTATCATTTGAACAAGGAAATTTGTCAAAATGTATGCATAATCATGTTATACATTTATGTACATAAATGTTGTACATAATGTTCTACAGGGTGGCGCAGAATGATCTATATGGTTTGAAATCTTGATAACATTTTTAATTATTATTTTTTCTTTGTTTTTTTCAGCATTTTGGGAAGAAGACTTGGGGAATTAATAATGAATCATTACACGATCGAACAACGTACAAAAATAATTGAATATAATTTTCCAAATCAACAGCGCGCAAATTGCCGTCATTTGAATGTGCGCTTCTCACCCACACCAGATGCAACAGCTCCTGACAGTTTTCTTTGGGGTATATTTGAAAGAAAGAGTGTACGTTAACAAACCAAGAACCATACTGCAACTAAAAACCAACATTCGAAATGAAATCATGGCCATTACAACCGAAATTTTGCGAAAAAGAAAAATGGAAGTGGGAAATATGCTAAAAAGAGCACGTATGTGTGAAGCAGAAAATGGACATCACTTACGGGATATCATTTTTCAAAGCTAATTGCAAAAAATTCCCCAATAATATACTGTATTTAAAAAAAAAATTATAATAATCGTATAAATAAAAAAGTTATAAACCATTTAAACCATATAGCTCATTCTGCGCCACCCTGTATATTTATATTTTATTTTTATTTTATCTTGGACCAGTGCTCAGGGGCTATCCCCTACATATGCAATGCATTGCACTGGAACTAGAGAGAAGGATAGGGTATTGAATAGACAGGTGGTGAAAGTAGGAAGATGAGCTTAATTCTTGCACAACTCTGCAGTTGCGTGTTAATTATAAAGCAAAGTTTTGGCGTCTCTGATGTTTTTGACGCATTATTTTTTTTTTTTTTTAAGCTAATGGACCCATTTTATTTATTATTTTACTTCGCCGACGTTTTATTGCTCAAATACCGACGAAGTAGGGTGCTGTAGCACAGAAAACTCAGAAAAAACTTTTTTTTCTGATTTGACCCGGCTGGGAATCGAACCTGGGTCTTTCTGGTTGCAGAGCCAACACGCTGACTACTCGCCATCAGCACAGCATGAATAAGTACTATGAAAAGATTGAATCTTCAGCAAAAAAATAATACGAAAATAGTTCCACGATATTTCTAAATAATTCCATAATTAAATTTGAATATGAAAGAACAATGGTTTTTTTTCTGTAAAAAGATTCAAGATAAATATTACATAACAAAGATATCTTCAAAATGTCTGCAGGGGCAATAATCTATATATATAAAGCTGAATGAGTGTTTGTTCGTTTGTTTGTTTGTACCTTATAAGAGCTCAAACCCCTGGACCGATCTTCCTGAAATTTTCACACCATATAATTGGGACTCTTGAATAAATTATAGGCTATTTTTCTTTAATCACGCCCACTTGTACGCCTACTTTTTAATTATGCTACTCCTTCCACGTGGTTTTTAACAGATTTTATAATATAAACGAGCTTAACTTCGCCATTTGTGGACCAATCGCGATGAAATTCGCTGCACTTAGTCTGTGCAACTCCGGGAAGGTTAATGGTGATTTACTTTTTTAAAACTAAGACCAGGAGGGTGATAGGGAAGAAATTTTTGCCCCTCCGAAACGTTCGAACCGATTTTAATAAAATTTAGCACATAGATAGATCTGCATCTAAAAATGCTCATACGTAATGTACATTTTCTAAATTAAGACCTGGAGAGCGATATGGGGAAAATTTCGGCCTCTCCAAAACTACATAGCCGATTTTGATGAACTTTAAAATTTGGATGTATTTGTGTTTAAAAGACACATTGGGAATTGTACAACTCCGGGAAGGTTATAGAGTATTACGGTTGTTAGAACTAGTACCACGAAGGAAGGTAGGGGCAATTTCCACGCCAGTGAGACCATCTAACCGATTTTAATGAAATTTAAATGTATTTATGTTTTTGCGTCTAGAAGGACACATATGTTACATACATATATATTTTTTAAGTAGAATCAGGAGGCGACGTAGGGGTAAGATATACCTTTCCGAAACTGTATAACCGGTGGAGATAATAACGAGAGCGAAGCCGCGGGTAAAAGCTAGTATATTTATAAATTCGAAGTGTTCTTCGAAAAGTGAACGAGAACTAGTACTACATACATGCAAACAAAAATATATCTGAATAAATTGCAGCACTAAATTTAAGTTTTTTCATGCAAAACATACTTGTTTGTTTTTATGTACATATGTATCTATGTACAGGGTGGGCTAAAAGTCACAAATTTATGACCAAGAACAAACGGTACTATTTCTCAGTTTCTTACCAACCTAAATACAAAGATTATTTTAAAATAAAAGTAGACAACAATATATACGAATTGTCGAATTACATACTTTATGAGATAACAAGGATTATTATTATTGTTGAAAGCCACATTGAGAACAGCGTTACCAACCTTTACGATTTATCATTGTATGCAGGGATTTGGAGTTGTTCACAAAATTAGCTCCAGATTTGGTAACCGTTGAAAACATACACTGTCTTGAATTTTTTGTTGTTTTCTCCTACGTATGGAATGGATGCTTCGGAACTATTAGAAAAGGACAATGTAGACAAGATACAGGTTGTGGTGAAGTGATAAGAACATTAAATAAAGCCTAATTCTTACGCAACTCTTCTGTTGCATATTTTTGATAATTTGTAAAACAGAGTTGCTGCTCCTCTGGTATTATGATGCTGCGTTGAGTTTTAAGATGAACCATAGTCATTTCATTTACTATTTTATTGTTAAAATAATGACTAAGAACTATTTAAATATCATAAAAAGCAGCAGTGAAAAACAGAATTTCGTATTTATATAGTACTACGATTTCAGTACGATGAATTGTACATCGCGATGTCAAAAATTGTCCATTAGCCAACATATAAAATATTACATTATTCCTCTACAAGTGGCAGCATAGTCTGACAGATACCCCGGAACAAAACTTCATCTCTAATTTCACGAAAGTTCCGTACATAACCAAATTTTATTCTTAAATTAGTGTATAAAATATTTTTCGTAGAAATAAATAAGGCCAAGAAGGCTGCAGCCGAACTCTTGTAGGTACAATTTTAATTTACAAACCAGCACAATGCTTCGCATGTGTAGGAGTCATCTCCTGAGTGCTGGTCCCAGATAAAAAATATATATAATAGCCCAACTCACAATCTTGTGCATATGGTGTTGCATCATTGCATTTGCAAAAAGGTATAGCATATTTTTCCTCTACAGTAACAAAATACACAGCAATGCACATGCTAGACTTATATTTATATGCAACACTTAAAACCAATAGGATTTATTTGCTATGAGTATGCAACATCTAATTGCAAATAAACAGCTGACTAACAATAATCCAAGCCAATCAAATCGTAATCGCCGCATACTTGCCGCTGCTTATTTTCCTCCAAAAAAACCAGTAGTGCGATGCATTAAGTTTTATTTGACATATTTTTTTTTTGGAAAATTTGTTTGTTTTTTCAATCAGCTGTGAATTTTGTTCTTGCAATGAGTAGTGCATAATAAATTAAAAATGTCATTCACAGTTGATAGCACAAATTTGCTATTGCATATATTTACAATCTGAAATACCCAAGATTGTGAGTAGAGCTATTGTAAATTGTAGAATTTTATTTATGAGTTTATTGCATTTTTCAAACGTTGCTCTTCCCTATAAAATATCTCAGCTTTTAGTTACTTGAAAACTATTAATTAAAATAAATGCACTAAAACGATAATTACTAATTAACATTCCTATAAAAGATTTCGCTAATTAGTTTGGAAAATTATAAAAATATATCACGTTTGAAAACAGTTAAGAAGATGTTATTTTAAATATACACTATTAGACTGTTTTTCACACATATATATTTTTATATTTAAAATAAAAATGAAGGGTTTGGTTTTAAATATCAGTTAAGTTAATATCATGGCGCTCGGATGTGCATGGGTAATTTGTGACAGCTAAATGCGTTACTAATCAGTGACCAGTGACTATGCCTTTGCCACACAAAGATACATTAATGCACATCAGAAAAAATGCGAAATGTTTTTATGATTAAGTCTGAAACTGGGGTCGAACTCAGGAAATTTTTAGTTTTGTAGTCAAAGTGTAGACTACTTCAGCCATCGCAACGCTCTTATCTTCGTAAAGTTATTATTGAGGACTCCCTTAACTGCAGTTGCCTACAGCTCCGAAGTGCTATCTGGTTACAAGAGAAAATCAAGCAGCCATAGGTTATGTACGTAGACTTGGTTAATCCATGTACTACATTGTTACCTGTATTTGTCTACTACACAATCGCGATAATACACTAACGATTCATTAAGATTTTTGCTTTCCATGGTGGAGGGGTTTCAAATATTATTGCCATCACTTTATGCCTAAGTATCCAATTTTGGTAATGGTATAAAAGGTTAAGGCAGAGGCCTCTAGTACCGTGGCCGCTTTGATCTATTGTGCACCCTATGTTGAACATTAAGCTTACTTATAAATTGGACCAGCTTCTTCAGGGGCAGTGATCGTAGGTCGTTATCCATAAGCGTGAACTGGTAGTTTACACTGTATTTCATTTATTTTATAAATATAATGTCACTTAACCTTTCGGTGTTATAACATTTATAAAACATTAAACACCCTGTTCATAGCAAAGTATAAATTTAAGTTAATTAAAACATAAAGAAAAATAAAACTTATTTAAAATACAATACCGAAGGTATATGATGGTTGACATATTTATATTCTACTAAATCCGCTTAATATAAATTACAAATCTACAAATATTGAAATAAATTTCTGTTTATTTTAAATGTCACTTATTGAAATATATAACCTACACTTATGTCTTCTTTTTTCATTAAATTCCTGCCCACTTGGAATAATTCTCACATATCCAGTGCAATGTTCTTTGCATGGAAGCGAACGTATAAACCAGAGTCACGATAGCAAAAACACTGTAAAAAAAGGATTATAGAATAAGGATATATTTAAGGCGGCCGTTATAAAACCAATGCCTATAAAAAATTTAAAATGCGATATTTTATATGCAGCTATTAAAGCAAAAAATAATGCAAACCTTTTAAAAGCGGTGTTAAACAAAATGCTATTATAAATCCATTGCTGGATAACTGGCCCATTATTATTACAATAATTGGCAATATATAGAGAAGCAACTTAACAATTAAATTGGCAGAAAGCCAAAAACTGAAAAATGGCAATAATTGAAATAACAGGATTTATTGCAGCGTACAAAATTTTGTATTTCTGCAAAGCGTCGTCTGGCTGTCACAATTTCTATTGCCCTAAAAAAATGTATGAAAGCATCCGAAATAACGCGGCATCAACGCTTTGCATTTGGAAAATCAAATTTTAACAGCGCGTAATGAAGTGAAGTTGGCTGCAAAAAAATTAAATTGTTGAAAAGTAATGACAATTTAGTTGTTTTATAGTCAATTTAGTGATTTATCTCTATTTCTTATTTCTATTTAGAGTTTTTTATTAATCAAAATTAGTAAAAATTACTGTTTCTGGCACAACGTTAACGCTCTAATTTATGTGACTCACTTCGGCGTAAAAGCTAAGCGCTAAATTACGTTGAGCTTTGCGTACTAATTTAGGTTGGACAGTTTAATAATTTAGAATCTGTTAATTGTAAACGGTGTAAAGCTGTTAACTACATTTGAGGTATTGGTAAAATAAAATAAATTTAAAAATTGATTTACAAATTTTAGTTTTTAAACAAAAAGCAAAATCTTTATATTCTTTTCATGATAATTTTAAGAAAACACTTCAATTTTGTTCTGTCATGGTCAGTAGCAATTTGAAGATTAAGATAAAATTAATTAATCTTGACAGTTTAGAACCGATTTTTGAGTGAATAATTGGTTATTAAATTAAAGTTAGTTCACGATTATGTATCTTATTTTGATTGCTAGTTGAAACGAGAAGTGGCAATTGATTAAACTAGCAACAGAAGATTAACTAATCTTTTTTTTTTGTACTCTTACCCTAGGGATGACCGCTACACATGCAATAAATGCATACATGGAACTAGAAATTGATGTTTTGAGAAAGGGAATAGAAGGTGTATTCGTCAAAAGTAACAGGAAAGACCTCTGCAGGGAGTTTGTTCCACATACGTTCCGTTCGTACTGTTCTGCAAAAAAATTAGTTTACTCCTTAATGCGTAGTGCGATTCGCCGCCAAATCGAGCAGAAAAAGATGCCCCTTAATTGTGAACATCCCATTAAAGTAATAGTAGAACAACGAACCGCAATATACTCTTACAGGTTTAAAGCGAGTCAAAGAGAATTACAGATTATTTATTTATGCAATATTGTATGGTTAAGTTAGCCTTAGGCTTTCCAGATATATAAAGTCAAATAAATGGATAACGGAAAAAGTGCACATGGATTTCGAAAAAGAGAACTTAACAATTTAAAATATAATATCTGGTGACTTTTGCTAAGAGATCATAAGTCGATATAAGAAAATTTCATTTTATTAATTTCAGTTTATGAGATATCACACAGAAAGTAATGAATTCATCTGTTTGCTGTTTTCATTTGTAGGCTTGATTTTAAAAGAGATTTTAGTAGAATGTAAAATTACAGAAAAGTTAGCTTAGTAAACTTAATTTTTTAATTTCTTAAAAAGCAAACAATAACGTAAAAAAGACGAAACAAAACGACTAATGAAATTGTTTCTTTTCGCTCTCCTGAAAAATTTTAAAATTTCACGTATGAAGATTTTTCAAAAGTCCACAGATATGATAATAAAAATATTTAAGCTTTCAGTATCTGAAAGTGGAATATCGTGTTTAATATTAAATTTTAAAATTTTTCTCTGAGCTCAGTTGAAAATAGAACCTATTCGGTTTTCATCTAATATACAATAAGAGTTTTTGAAATCAGATGAAAACTCAGACAGTGTAATGTCCTTATTTTCAAAAATGTTACATGTCCATCGAAAATGGGAATTTAAAAACCGGGAAAAATTTTAGGTTATTTTAATCATATGTTTAAAAATGGGAATTTAAAAGTGGGGAAATGATAATTACTTCTATGCGATGCTATCTTCTCCTTTCCAAACGAGGCTTTGGCACGCATACACACCTATATATTCTGAAATCTGACACTTTCCCCTTCAAAATGAAGGAACCGTACTCAAAATCGTTAGAGCCATTTCCGAGAAAGTTGGAGGACAAAAAATATTGAAACAGATATTACATAATAAAAAAAATCGGGAAAGCGGTTTTGGAGAAAAAATAAATAAAAGAAAATAATTTTATTTTAATTATATTTCTATTTTGAGCGATGGTCTTTTTTATTAAAAGTTTTTTTAAATTATTTATTTTCAATATTTCGCTACCAAATAGGTAGCATCATCAGGAAATTATAAATTGTATTAACAAAGATATTTTTTTAAAAAATAAGAAACAGAAAATATTTTTGAAGGGAAATGAAAATATTTGTAATTGATATTAAAAATGTTTTTTATACACAAGTATAAATGTGTGTACATGTATACATAAATAAAAATGATTTCAAAATTATTTTCTTCTAAAATGTATGTAAAATAACATATTTCTACAATGTAATAATAACATATAACTATAACAATAATTGAGCATAATTATTAAAAATTATTTAATAAATGACATATGACTATCTATTATTAATTCTATTTTTTGCATAAAAATATATACTACTTAATACATGTCGACATCGATGTCGAAATTTGAAAATTTTCACTTTTTGCAAAAGGTCAACTAACAACATTTTATTCAGTTAACTTTTTCTTATCAAAAATTACATTGAAAGCATTTTCGTGATATATTAGTGACTCCCTGAATATCAACAAAAAAGTATTATTGTGTAAAACTAAAAAAACTAATTCGAATCAAATTAAAATTTCCATACCTGCTTCAGTTTGTGAATTTTTCATTTCTTTATTTAATTAAGTCTACGGCTAAAAACCCTACAGACCGTTGATAATAAAATTTCGAAGAATCACTGAGCAGTGTTTAAGAACAGAACAATATTGCCCCTAATGAAATTCACATTAAAATTAAAAAAAAATTATTATAGTTTTAGTGGATCAAAGATAAAGTGTGGTAAAAGTACAACTCGTTCTGACTTGCACATTGAAGTTTATTTTGCTGATTAATTGATCAATTGTTTTATTTAAATTTCGTTGTATTGTGGGTTCATATGGTTTTGTTGAAAAAACATTATTTAAAAACTATTAAACTATTTCAACGAAAGTTAATACCCTCTTCTTTTTAAAGAGAAGTAACAATCAGGCAATGATTGGCTATTCGTAGGTTTTAATTTCTATGCTAAAGGGATTGTAACACGTGTTGAAGGGATATATAGAGGAAAGCTTCATTATTTTTACAACTCTGCATTTGTATATATTTTTTGCCATATTACAGTGCCTCTGATGTCAAGAAGATGCATTCGATTTTTTAAGCTTGTCTATAGCTTTTTATAATTATTTTACTTTGCCGATGATGCTACACAATAACAATGAATGAGGGCGCTTTGATATTACTTTTTGATTAATATCAGCTGACAATACCGGCTGTTTAACGACCAGTGACTGAAAAATTTCGACAACAACTGACACAAAGGCACACTAATGCACATAAGAAAGATGCAAACTGTTTTATGGGCTTGAACCCAGGACTTTTGGATTTGTAGTCAACTTGATAACTACCTTAGCCCTCGGCAGTCTTCTTGGTCAAGTGCGATATGTACGTACTCGTTCTTTTGTGCGTCTTTCGTATGTATTTGCAGTATGGAATAGAAAATGCACGCTACATATGTATAAGTCCATTTAATTTATTTTTATCCAAATACTTAAACATTAACTAATAACAATTTATATATACAATATATGGATGTATAAGTATGTGTATATACATATGTATTTCTTAATATAAAAAATAATTTATATAAAAAATAGTGTGTAAATTTCTAAAAAATTTCCTTAAATTGGATTTCGAATTTATTTATAATTATAATAGGAGTATTTAATATATTTATTTAACTTAATTTCATTTTGCGCCCTTTATTATGCAAGTTTTCTCAAGTAGAGAGCAATCTGTCAGAGACTAAAGTTTGCGCACGCTTTAAAATATCTTCACTTTAAGAAAAAATTTTCAAAAGTTTAATTTAATGCCACATAAGCTAAACAACATTGTACATTTTTACTGGGTATTTACTTTAGTCTCTGACTGTATGTTAAGCGTATGCTTCACGATCAATATTTGTCATTGTGTGCGTTATTTGACAAAAAATAGTCACACATATTTTTTTTTTTTCTGGGACCAGCACTCAGGAGATGACTCCTACACATGTGAAGCATTGCGCTGGAACTATAGGAAAGGGATAGTAGAAGAAACGACATGAGGTGAAGCTTAATTAATTATTTTTGCTGCTCTGCTTTTGCACGTTCTTTGTTTATACTCGTACCAGTGCTGAAAGCTTCGGTTTAGTAGCAATTTTTATTATTTTACTTCGCCGGTGCTACACAATACCGACGTATAAGTGTGACTATTTTTTATAAAATATCGCAAAAAGATGAGAATACAAGCAACAGTGTAAGTAGTTTGACTTTGTTTGGCGCCTAGATTTGCTGCCAAAAAGAAAAAAATTCTATTTGTCGCACAGTGCTATATTTGATATCAGATATATTTGAACCATAGCTGTGAAATTTTGACTAAAATTTGTAATCAATTACATTACTTTTTAAAAAAATTGTAATAAATATATAATTCTTTTGTAGAAAATTTATGATTAGTAATTCATTAGGATTACAAAAAAGCGGGGTTACTTGAAGACACTGAAAACAATTAAAAGTAATCAAAAAAATAATCCCGGTTACATTCAAGGATGACTTTTAATGATTTTTGATTATTTTCCATAAAATAATGAATATTGTCGAAAATAGTGTAGTAGTAAGAGGGTAAAAGGTATTACAGAAACGTGTTCGCTTATTAATTATATAGAAGATAACTCTAAAATTTTATAAAAATTAAGAAACGTTGTAAGCTAAGTTGGTTGTAAGAAATTATTTGCAACCACTTTAAAATAATCAAAAATAATTGAAAGTAATCGGGATTATTTTTTTGATTACTTTTAATATCCTCTGATTATTTTCAGTGATTTCAATCACGATTATTTTTAGATTCTTTGTATTCGCAATCAATTACTAATCCGGAGAAATTAAAACTAGTCATATTGTAATCATTACTTTACCTTCTTTTTTTTATTTTGGACCAGCACTCAGGAGATGACCCCAATACATGCGGTGCATTGTGCTGGGACTAGAGGAAAGTAGGAGTAGGATAGTACCAGATAAGAGCTGAAGCTTCTTACAACAATGCTTCTTGCACATTATTTGTTTTTATAGCAGTGTTGTAGCGTCTCTGATGTCAGGGAGACGTACTAAATTTTGAAGCTTTCTTTTTAGTAGCCATTTTTAGTAATTATTTACTACGCCGATGCTACACAATATCGACGACGGAGGGCGTTCTGATGTGCATCTGTGGATTGGATACAGCTGAAGCCGTTACTTAGTGACCAGTGACTATGCCTTCGCCACTGAAACCTTGCGACAACAGCTGACATAAAGTCACACACGAATGCGCATCAGAAAAATCAAACGCAATCTAAATAATAATGATTATGATTACTAATCATTACTTCACAGTTATGATTTAAACAATATATTAAAATTATGAGTAATTAAAATAAATTAATTTGCTCTTAAAAACAAATGTTCACAAACATGTTAAATTTAATTAAATGTCATAGAGTTACAGTTACCACAGTCCAATACATAATAGAGATTTTCCAATAAGCATATTTCCAATATTCAAGACGTCTGCCAAATTTGTTGACATCTCTATTCAAGTTATTTATGCAAAATCACCATGAAATGCATGATCAAAATACGTAATAAAATTATTAATTCACTTGATCCACTAAAGTTGCCCATAATTACAATTATCATAAATTATTTAATTTTACTGAAACATTTATTTTTTTGTACATTTGTTTCCTTATAATTTCATCCTTCAGTCGATAATTGATCAACAAATTTGTTGATCATTATTCAGTATAACGAGCATTTCGGACGTGCCCATAATTTCTTCATAAAATCGACGATTGTCTGCATCGACAGGATGCCAATCGTGAGGTTCGAAACACTGTTGCATGCGCTTTTTGAATGAGCCCGTAGTTTGAATAATCTTATAAATCATGTACAGGGGCACCACAATATAAACGAAACTTTGAGTTATTAAAATAGGTGCAGACGGCGTATCGGTGGTAAAGAAGATAACTTGTGTCTGTATAGTGAAACAGTATTGGTTTTTTTTAATAAAAAAAATTTTTTTCGAATACTTACAATGCCACAGCCTATAAAAAAGGGTGTTACAAAACGCAGCAGTATGTTAATCTTAAAATTAGATATCGTTTTGCCCAACATAAACTGCAGGTCGCATTGGAAACGTTCACGTCCATAAATCCAAGTCGTTATAATTACAAGAAGTATGGAAATAGTTAAATGTGTGACGGCCACAATATCAGGCAGGAGATGTAACTGTTCAAAACCAAGCTGTAAGAATTATGTGAAAATAAATTTATCTATATGAAAAATAAATCTTCAGTAGGTACAGTTGTGGGTAGAGAAAAAGCAAAACCATATAAGAAAACTTTAAATTTACCTTTGTACAGAAATATGTTGACAGAAATATCATAAGCAGTCCTAATCCAATTGTAATGCTTGTCTTTTTCATGCGCAGTTTTTCAAATTCATCAAATATTGCTGTCAAAATAGTCATCATTTGGATTATCTGAAACGTACACACATATAAAATATGTTTTTTGTCAAACTATTTGATGGTTTGATCTTATTCCTATATACAAATATTGTAATGGGGAGCAGGAAAATGTTAGCTGGTCTATGAATTTCTTATCTGCTAAATTGTACCCACCACAGCTGAGAGCTCCGCAAAGAACAACATGATGAAGAAGAGGAAACACCACAAATTCGGTTGCCAGCTTAAACTGCCGAATAAATATCCGTAACAAATGTAAATGAAACGCATGTTGTGCTGCTCTTCAATCTGGTCATGTAATATTGCGACATGATCTAAAAGGAAGCAAATGTTACGCATTATAATACAAAATATTTCATTTATGTCGAAAATTATTATTATATATTAACCATTTAATTTACATGAAGAATATCTGTGACTTTAGAGACATGTTGTTAAATAATATTGTACTTTATTACGGATGCCAAATCGACTCGAGTATTGTATTTCTTAATCGTTTAAAAAAGTTAAATCGTTACTTTATTTTTTATGCACTTCAAAGCATATATAGTCGAATACCCACAATTACTATGTTCTTAAATCCAAAATCTCAATAACTTGTACAAAAACTGTTGGTTCTTTGAAGAATCGCCGTAATAATTCGAAACATTTCGGTCACCTCGTTAAGGCTCTTTCACACTATAATACAAGTCTTATGACTTTCATAATTCTTTGTGAGAGAGAAATTTTAATGAGATTTGGTGCGAAAGCAAGGCAAAGTACCACTACACCCTTCACCGCCCACCCCAAACGCCTAACGCTAGCACGTTGCATTTCGATACCTAGACTCTTCTTTTCATGTTTCGATATTTTGAATGTTCTAATGTTAAGGGATTAAAAAAAAGGAAAAACGGGTAAAATCGATAACCTAATATCTCTGAAGCTAAGACAGATAGAACAAAAATTTCACAAGCATATAATTGCTGGTACTTGGTACTCTTTCCATACATTTGTACATTTAGTGGGTAAAAATAAAAAAAAAATTAATTTTGGTATCTGTTTTTGCAACCATATATGTATCTTCAAAAGCATTGCACATATAAGAAAGATGTATTCCGTTTATCTTTTCTTCTAGAAAAAATCTCGAACGTGTTTTCTGGCTTTTTCGACATTGGAATATATGAGGATTGAATTGTACCTTTGTACTTTTCTCCCATTTAAATAGTGCTTATGATGTACATTTTTCATTATTTTTATACAACACCATGCTGTGGGTATCAATTTAAAGCGATTTTTGACGGGAGCAAACTCAATATGGCGGACGATTATTTTTTACCCACTTTAATGAGATGGGTATCAAATTAAAAAAATTTTTGAGAAGAAAACCAAAATTAATGTGAAATCGATACTTTTCGGCACAACTGTGTTTTGAAAAGGGTACCTTTTGTATTTTTTAAAAAGAGACTATTGATATCACAATAAAAGTATTTGCATATATAATACCTAGACCTACCGAAGATTGCTCATTGCTCATTTTAATTTTGTTGGCAATATGACATAGTTTGTTTATATGCGACTCTCAGGAAGTTGGTGTGATATCGCAGCCATCGGGCTTACAATTTTTCGCTTACTTTTTTTGATAAATTATTATACTTTTAACAAATTGATGCCGTATTATGATCTTTACCTTTTAAATTCTATGCTGATATTAAAACGATTGTTATCTAGTTATAAATTTAGGGTTACTTTTAATGTTTTAAGAATCTATGTTTTAATTCTATTGTAATATTCTTTTGGCCAGATGAGGGCTTTTATTATTACAAAATTCTGAAATAAATAAATAAATAAATACAATTGATTGCGATTGTTTACAATTTGCAAAAAGAAGACATTTTGCTTTTTAAACTTCGACTTTTGACGACTTGCGAAAGCAAAGGGATTGCATGTGCTTGTGCTTCTGTTACTTGTCGAAAGCAGAAGCAAATCAAAATAGAAGTTTTCATGCTGCTGCTGCTGCTGCTGCTGCTGCTCATTTGTCTCACGCAGAAAGGTTCTAACTCGTATTTTTTATGAAATTGAGTTTTTCAGTGATTCCAATACATTTCACACAAATACTGCTCGTCACAAAAACGTATTGCAATATTATCAAAAATAACGGTTTTACAAGTATTTATATTTTGACAATCGCATTGTAATAATAACAGTTTATGTTATGTTTTTACCTTCTCCTGTAAAGTTACAATTATTTGAGTTAGGACCGTTGTATTAGAGACCAACGATACATTGTTTTGTGATGTTGCTTTGACTGAAACTTCCTTTTTCCACTATCCAGATTGATAGACTAGGCACTATGCTACGGAGACAGCGTAGCAGGATCAGAAGCCAAAGCAAATGAAATGAAACTTGTAGCAGTTTTTAAAACACTTGTTGTCAGTATTCTACTGTATGTTTATTGGAAATAAGAAGTAATTTTATATTCTTGTGAAACTTAAACTCCACCGATTGATATATGTATGTACGTAATCAATCGTTGACTATAAGAGAAGCTTTTAACTTAAAAATTTTTAACTTTTAAAATTATTTTATCTAACAATTATTTAGTCGGAATTTGTTTTCCGATTAGAATACCGGTAAAAAAAAATATTGAATAAGGTTTAAAAATTCTTTAAAAATTTTATAACATCAGGCGGGGATTGATATATACAGAGATTGTTTTATATTTTAATTTAAAAATAAAATAAAATCTTACCCTCAAAATTCTCAAATGCTAAATGCGAACATAGCACTGCCATTTGAGTCATAACCAAGAACGTTAACGCAATCCAGTAAGTGGTTCTTTCGCTATCATAACGAAAGCGATTATGACTGGCGAGTTGTAAAACACTACCACAGCCAGGACCCAGTAGCCACATGGGCATTATAATAGCTGCTCTCATACCAGCCCATATGGCCGAATGGTTATTCGTATAGACGTACGGTTTAAGATAATTCAAAAAACTTTCCCATGTAAAAGCCACATGCCAAAGTAAATGAGTAAAAGTCGCACAAAAGAATATCATCATTAGAAGACATATACAACGAAGACATTTACCTATCTAAAATTATAAATGATCATGCTTTATCGAATAAATATTTAATTTAATAATAATTTTAATTTTAAGATTTAAAAGAGCTGGAGTTCGAAATTCAGAAGCTGAACAAACACAATAGTAAGCAAGCGTCTAATTTTTTCGACCAATTAAATTTAAAAAAAAAAGATTCTTCTGTCTCAAGATTCTAACTCAAATCCCTTTAAAACTCCATGGAATGAAAAATTAAAAAAAGTAAAATTGTTTTGTAATTTAAAAGGAAGGAATTCAGCAAGTAAAACGTTCAAGATAAGGCAACTTACAAAAGTAACTCCTTTTAGTAAAACCAACATGACCAGTAACCAAATACCAATAACAGCATAAAATACTGGCCAAGAGATCGACAAAGCATTTGGTGAGTTTTCATCGGAACGTATTATAAAACTTTAATAAAAATAAAGGAAAAAAATAATAATAGTTATGAAGTTATTCAATTAATATAAAAATAATAAAATAAAACCTACCGAAAGAATTCCACGGTGGCATGAGGAAATAGTTCTTCTTCCTTCCAGAAACAAGAGGGGATTTTGAAAGTACTACTCATGTATTTGAAATTAGTTTCCTACTTACATCTTCATCATAGAAATCATGAGTTGAACAATTCACAGTATTCCAAGTGTTATTGCAACTCATCCATGGTATCACAGAATAGAAAGAATTGGCTGCGTAGACTAAAGGAACTGCAGCAATGATGGCGTAATAGGACAATGAAGCAAAGTTAAGTAGTAAAATGGAATAACCAAGACCTGTTAAATAATAGCGGAGTGGAGAAAACGAATATTAAAAATTTTAAAGTTTGGCTGAATATTTTCATCTGTAAAATTGACATACCTTTAAAAATAGGAGCTACACGAAATACCGTTATGGTACCCGACGATGAAAATTGACCCAAAAATGTTTGTATACCAAATATTGGTATCGCATATAAAAGTATGCCCAGTATAAAAGGTATTAAGCCGTATCCTGAAATAAAGAAAGAAAATACAAGAAAATAGAAATATTTTACTATATTGTTTTGTATTTATATATCGTTTGTTTCAAGTAGAAGGGCGCTAACTCAAATAATTGTGACTTTATAGGAGAAGGCAAAAACATTATTGAAACTGTTATTGTTACAATGCAATTATGAAAATGAAACGTAATTTTGTAAATAATACGAGTTAGGGCCTTTCTGCTGGGTACCGTCCATATATCATATTATGCACAGATTTGGGACCGCTTACTATGTTCATATCGCCCCTACCATGTTAAACTATCCAATAAGCAAATTGGTACTTTTGTGAAGAGCAACAATACCAATTCAATTGTGAACTCAAAATCAGCGCGTCAGTAAAAACGAAAATTTTTGAATTGTTCTTATGCAGTTTTTAGTAATAAAATTGTTCAGATTTTTTTTTTCTTACCAAAAAATCACATTCGTCACTTTGCATCTGATTGATTTTAAATGATTACCCTTGATTAACTGTTTTAAAAGTGCGAATATGGCATTTTGGATAGTTTGCTTTGTAATAAATCTTAATTTTTCATATTCGACATTGACAAAACAGAAAAAATGCAATATTGCTACTGGCGCCAAGGATGAAAATCTAGTATCTCCGGTGCTGAAAGCTACAAGGTGAAAAATGAGGTACTTCAGTTCTCAATAGACTTCACAAAAAATCTTGTTACTTGAAATAAATTATTTAAAAAATACTACCTTTATTAGAAACGTCCATGCAGTTATTTATGTGTGCTATATGTTTGAAAAAACAATAGTCGAACTCAAAATCATGTGCAAATGGTCTTGCATCATTGCATTTGCAAAGTTATATAAGCCCAACTCACAATCTTGTGCATATGGTGTTGCATCATTGCATTTGCAAAAAGGTATAGCATATTTTTGCTCTACAGTAACAAAATACACAGCAATGCACATGCTAGACTTAAATTTATATGCAACACTTAAAACCAATAGGATTTATTTGCTATGAGTATGCAACACCTAATTTCAAATCAACAGCTGACTAACAATAATCCAAGCCAATCAAAACGTAATCGCCGCATACTTGCCGCTGCTTATTTTCCTCCAAAAAAAAACCAGTAGTGCGATTCATTAACTTTTAGCGATTCGACAATTTGTCGATGTCTATTTTCACTTGCAATGTCGGTACTTTGATTCTGTAATTTCTTTTTAACAATACTATACAGTTCTGAGAATTAAATGGCCTCTCCAGCAAATAAGGTGATGTAAGAAAATTACCACAGTATTTTCCCATAAACTAGAACTACAACCTTACACACATATAAAAAACTTTGTGTCAACAAAACAAACCATGAAAATTTTCTTGTTAAGTTTACGACAAGAACTACAGTAAACTATTTTAAAGAATGTCGGTAAAATGTCGTTATAACTATTTAAACGATTAGAATAATCTCTTCAGCAGCTTTTTCTATTAAAAAGTCCAGCAACTGTTCCTTAAAGCTTTTATTGGACATATTTTTTTTGGCAAATTTGTTTGTTTTTTCAATCAGCTGTGAATTTTGTTTTTGCAATGAGTAGTGCATATTAAATTAAAAATGTCATTCACAGTTGATAGCACAAATTTGCTATTGCATATATTTACAATCTCAAATGCACAAGATTGTGAGTAGAGCTATAGTAAATTTTTATTCTGCAGTAACAAAATAATCAGATATGCATTTGTTACACTGGTGTAAATAAACTACAATGAAGATCAATGCTTATATTTGCTATACGTTTGCAAACAATAACAAAAAAAAATATGAAACATAAAAAAATCTTATAAAAAAAGGAAACCCCAATAAAACATAGACCAAAGAGGATATAGCGAAACTTCTAAAACTCCAAGAACATCAGGAAGTAGAGGTAAGAGAAATCATACGAAATTTCGTAGCATAAAGTCTGCTATATGTGCTTCTTTTACGAACTAAACCAAAATTCCATTCACAATTGGTAGGAAATTTTTAAAATTGCAATAATTTGCCCTTTCGAATATACAAGATTATGAGTTGGGGTAATAACTTTAACTTTACAAAATAGCGCCCACTTATCTAATAAGCCATATTCGCTAGTATCCTCTTGACTCAATGTTAGATGGAAAAATATCAATTAGAGGGTGTTATATTTTCATCATACATTCCATTATATATATTTTTATTATAATAAAATTCTTTGCTCAAATCTATCCCAGTAAAAACAATCAATGGCGGTTGACTATTGCCGGTAGCATTAGCTGGCTGAATGAAATAATAATATATGAATATGCTGTTTACTAGCTTTGTTTAGCATATTTTTGCTCTCAAAAATGATCCTGCTCATACAAATTCTTTTTCTTAAATTCTCTTGCGATTTTTATTTTTTTATGTTCAGTATAAGAATCACGGTTTTGATTTATTTGGCTGCCGAAATGAAAGTAGTGCACAATAATAAGAGTCTAAAAGTTATAAGTTCAATACGTGCAAAAGTATCCGAAATTGTTTGTTTTTGTTTTTAATAACTTCCAAACAATAATAAATGGACAACTTACCTCCCAAAAACGACGATACAAAAAGTGTTAATTCGGAAAATACGATTGTTCCAAATGCGTGACTAGTACAAGCAAAATAAAAATCAGCGGACGCTGACCACCGGCCACGTAGTTTATCATATTTAAAAGGTTTCTGTAGCGTATCATACGCTGTCGAATTTGTAACGAAATTATTGTTAAGCCCTAAAATGGGTGGCGATGTCTGTGAATGTCTGCGATAACAATTTAGTGCAGCTTCTCTTCTTGCCATTGTTTCCTGATCATAATTGCCTGCACCATCATTATTACTATGATTGGGAAGATTCCCATTCGCGCTGTCATAACTGTACATATCTGCATGTTGATGTTTATCATTTGCACATGCATTATTAGTTGCGGATGGTGCGGGCATGCAATTGCTTAAATGTTTTTTAGCTTCGGAATACAGTGATTTCATGTCTCTCTTACTCCTCGTTTTCTAACTTCCTGCTACTTCTTCCAAATATTTCTAAACAAAATATTTAGTAGTTTCTAGCATTGGGAGTACAATTCTTGCGCACTTTTTCTGAAGGCATCCGCTGCAGTTTGCTGGAAAATCTGGAAAATTTCTAATACATTTAAAATTTTTATCTTTAAAGTTCTTATGAATAGTGCTTGATAAAATCAGCTTTTAAAATAAATTGTAATTTTAAAGATCAACGTTTCTTATATACAATTCAAGCATATAACTAAATTTTCCAGTCACGATTATATTAACTAGATTAACCCGGTGCGCTTCGATACCCCACACCAACTAATCTGACCTCACTCACTTTTGTATAGATATTGTTCCGGTAAGCCATAAGTCACCCTAGAATGATTCGAGATTTCCAAATAAGCAAATAAGGCCTTAGTTGGAGTGAAGCAGAGTGCACCCTGTCTATCAGCCTACAGTAATACTAATATTTGCATACCGTCCACCTAACGTGAGCACCGTAAAGCAGAGCTAGTTCAACCACGGCTCAATTAATCATTACATTGCGTGCGCCGAGGGCCCGACAACCGCCGCCGTAAGGACATTGCTGAAGGCACCCTCCACGTTAATGAATGCTGCCAGCGATAAATGCGTATTCGCCAGAGTCTTCTCATCGTACCCCACGAAGAAGCCTAATGCGGTCTCGGTGGCCCGACCCCTACTGTAGGCATGTTGAGCACTATTAGCGGGAATAGCAAAGTATTTCGTTATCGGGAATCCTTTCCAAGGTTTTGAGAAGGAACGGGGTCAGACTTATTGGCCTGAGATCGCCGCAGTAGAGACCGATGGTCTCCCCACTTAGAAACATAGGAGTACCTTAGACAAGCATAATAACAACTCTGCAGCCAAAGGAGTCACCATATACGATATCTCCTGTAAGTCAGCAGGTATGGTGCTGTTTGTACCAAAGAGTTCCAGTTAAATGTTGTAAAAATTTTAGAAAGATCGGCCCAGAGGTGTTGTCTTCTAGTGCCATCAAACAAACAGACAGACAATCAAACAAACATACATTCCATTATATATCTATATATATATATATATATATATATATAGATTTTATAACTGATATTCAGTGTAAGACTATAATTAAATATAGATCAAAATTAATTTTATTGTGCTTTATTTGTTTAAAGTTTTAATTTAATTGTTTGCTGTTGTATTCGTATGCGTATTTAAACTGAAAATAATTTAATCATATTCAAGTTTAATTCCAGTTTGGGAACTTGATTTATTTACACAATTACTTCGTACAAATTTTAATTATACATTAGTGTAGAACAAGTCTTACACAAAGTAAAAAATATCGCAACAATATAATGAGCAATAAAAGTGAATTCAATAAACCTTCGTTTTAGTTCAATAACTGAGTTTATTAAAAATTATATATATTTTTGTTAGTTTTTAATTGATCATTTGTTTAATTAATTTAGTTGATGTAAATCCTTAGCTTTATATATGTACATACGCATTATTTTAATGTGCAGTCGTAGTTAAGTATAACGAACGATATAATGTCAGACGCTTTCGTTAAACTGTGAAATTCGATATTTTAAACGAATTAATTTTAGAAAAAACCTAGAGTCAATTGGGCGTAAAATCATATGTTTATTAGGCCTACTTTTCTTCTCAGAATAGCTCTGCTACAACGCGGCAGGCACTTTCCAAAAAAAAGTTACGATTTGCGTGAAAACGTGTTATATGAGGCAAAAAATAGATAAATAAAGGAGAAGTTACGTTTTATCGATCATTTCACAATATAAAATAAATATTATCATTATTAACATAACATACACATAAGCTCACATGACAGCCAGATATATTTATAGTAAATTAGAAGATAAAAAAAACCAATGGTATTGTAACGTCCTTACTTTTTTTTTTATGCACCATTCGTTAAAGAGGGTGTAAAATAAGTAGCTAATGGAAAGTATGCTCATTTCTTATATCGGATTTGCATTAAAGGGCGTGTTTGTTGTGTTTGTTATACCGTGCGATAAAAACAAATTTTGTGTGATGATTAGTTTCAACGGACACAGACAGATGGATAGACGGACATGACTTCTCTATTCATAACATTTCTGAAAATATATAAATTTTTCTTCGGAAAAGAATATTAAATAAATTTCACACGGAATGACAAACTTATATATACCAGTTACACTTAAAGTGAAGGGTATCAAAAGAAAAAGTTACTCATTTTAGTCCGTCCATATGGACGTATTTATTCTTATGAACTAAACTTACAGAACAAGTGCAAAAGGCATTAAATTTTTACAGTACTGGATGAGCAAATTACTTTTCATCGTAATTTGCATATAAATTTGCTCCATATATTCAACTTACTATCGCATTTAGAATTGCAACAGTTGCAGCTCGTACGTTTACCATTTCTTCTGTTGCCATTTGTTTTTTATTTTTTCGTATTTGTAGGCATAATTTACATTGGCTTGCGGTTTCAATTAAAGTACACAAGTTGTAATCACTTATAATTCTTAGGTTTTTAAAGAAACTTATAAAAATAATTAAAAACAAAACATTTCATTAAACATTTATTAGAATCGTAGTTAATTGCTTACATTTCGGTATTATAACACTCGTAGACGTAGTTCACTTTCTGTCACTTTCTATCTGTTGCTACAACTTCGATTAGTTTAAGACTGACCGCGGTACAATAATAAAAATTAATAAATATACATAATTGTATACACAAATTAAAAATTTAAAAAAAAATCAAAAGCTGTTGAGATGAAAAGTTCTTAAATTAAGTACAACAATGATATTTAATACGAGCTGTGACGTCCTCTATTGCACAATAAAAATCTGGAAATTGAATTCATGAGATAATCATTGTTACAGTAAATCTTAAATGCCGGGCACAACAAACTTTTGGTTCTATAGAATTTAAATAAAAAAACGAATATTAAAATTAATTTTTATAATTTGCTTTTTTTTTTACAAATAAATTATGACAATTTTATGTTATCATTTATTTATTTAAACTTTAGTGTCTAATAGATTTCTATCACAATTAAATTATAGATAAAAAAAATTATAACTTATTAAAATTAAAAAATTAATTATAGACAGCTTTGGCCAACGGCTTTAGTGAATTTTAAGTATGAGTGGAATTATTTTATTGGGCATTTCAAGGGAATAAGACGCACACAAAATCTTATTCAATGTGAGTCAAAATTAATCCGGATTATCTATGAAATTAATGTTTGTTGCTTTGTTACAATTTTAATAAAAAAATATAGTATTTTTTAATATTTTACTGAACAATTATTATGGGCTAAATCGAATTTGGTTAAGTGTGCATGGAAAATAAAAAAAGCAATTAAATTATTTCATAGCTCAGTTGCTAAAATCTATTCCTAAAACAGTTCAAAATAAAAAAAATTCAGAAATTCTCAACATAACGCATATAACGTATCGTTACCTCAATATAGAAAGGCCTTAACTAATGTTTTTCTTTCTATATAGTAGAAGAAAAAAGTTGAAGTTTTGTACTCCCGATTATTTTCTTAACGCAGTTCATTTGACTAAATTCTTTAATCAATAACCAATCACAGCACACCCAAGTTCCATTAAAGAGGGCCGATTAGCGTCGTTAATAGGGATCACAGAAATACGACGGAAGTCATACCACTTTACCATGACAGTGAATAAACACTCACAAACACTACCTAATCGCCCAAAAAATATGAACAATAGCGCAAAGTGCAAAAAGAACAATATTCCTATATTATTGGTGATTAGTCGCTATGAAAAGTTGCAGCAAATCTGTATGAATAATTGCCCAAAAATGTTGTAAAAAATTTTAGGCGTATTTGACAAAAATTCTAAATTTTTCGTGACCAAACAGCTTTCACTATGACAACTATCGAAGAGAGTGCAAATTGTTCATACTTTTTGATTAGAGTTTGAATCGTTTTTAAACAGATCCTTAGTTATCATTTGATTAAAACCCTGCTTTGCATATTCTTTGTTTTATTTATTTTTTTTATCTTGGACCAGCACTCTGGAGATGACCCTTACACATGCGGTGCATTGTGATAGAACTAGAGGAAAGGGATAGTAGGAGAAATGACAGAATGTGAAGCTTCACTATCTCAAAACTCTGCTTTTGCACGTTCTTTGTTTTATAGCAGTGTTGAACCGCCTCTGATGTCAAAGAGACGTATTAAATTTTGAAGCTTCGTTTTTAGTAACCATTTTTAGTAATTATTTTAGTATGACGTTACTACACAATACGTACGAAAAAGTTCGTTATGATGTGCCCGTGGATTGCTTCTAGCTGAAGCTGGTACTTGTTCAGTGATCAGTGACTATGCGGTCGCCACTGAAACCTTCCGACAACAGTTGACACAAAGTCACAAAAACGCACATCAAAATAAATGCGAGATTTTTTTACGAGTCTGAAACTGGTGTTGAACACACAAAATTTTTGGTTTTGTAGTCAACTTGCTGACTACTTCGACCATCGCCACCCTCCTCTGTTTATATAAGTGTTGAAGCGCCTTTGATGTCAGGGAGACGTGGATACTTTTTTAATGGGTACTTTTTTGAAAGGTATTTTTTAGAAAATGTTTTTCCTTGATGATTTTTGCACATTTTATTTTTTAAGTTAAATCTTTTTTTATTTATTTGCTATGTTTATTTAAAAGTTGTTTTGGACTCCTGTGCAGAAATTGTTAAAATTAATCGTTATGACTAACGGGCCAAAACTTGTCAACCCTGTACGTTTAACCAAACAAAATATGTCTATTGTAATTAATCAATCCAATTAACAAAAATGAAAAATTGTGTTTAACTGATAACGTTCGTTTACTTCTTAAATTATACAGTAAAATACGCTTATTACGATCGTGAAAATAATGACAATTATTGTCAGTTACAAACGTAGTTCATTACAAGGAAGAAGGTAGTATTCCTGAGATTTATGTGTGTGGACATGTGCTACGTTCGAACAAAACGTTCGATCTTTGAGAGAGAAAAATATTAATCTCAAAATACTTTCCCGATTTAAATAACTCATTAGCATTTTTAAATATGTAATGCAAAATTTCATGACATTTCAAAATCGTATCATAATTTAAAATTTTATATAATTTTGTGTGATTTAATGTAAAAATAAATATTTAAATAAAAGCCAATTTCATAAATATGGATTCTTGTTAAAAATACAATATAATCTTGTTCTGTTTTTAGTATTCGAAAAGATGAACAATTCGCAAACATGAACACAGCCGGCTTTAAGTAGTTCGTGTTATTGCGAGTACACTGGAATTTGGTTACTTTGTTATTATTTATTTTTGAAACAACTCACTGTTTGTTTACTTGTCCAAACTAGGCCGGGCTGTTTCGTGCAAAAAGAACAAGAACAGTACTCTTTCACAACGTCTCTCATTTACCCAATTTTTGTGTTCGGGAACGATTTCTGGTAAAATTGGGATTCCGCGGGTGCCCAATTTAGAGTAAAAAACAGACCTATTATAAGAGCGATTGACTCTATTGCCGGGTAGGCGGAATTTCCTTTCTGCAATCTTAGTATATTCGGGTCTATTGTGAATAATTTGTGCATGATATATTTATGCCAGATAACGGCATAAAGAAGATAACGGTAAAGAAAAAATTGTTTGTAAATAACAGGATAAAACTACTCGAATGCTGCTCTTAATTCCCATATTTGAACCAACATTTAACTTTTTAGGGCGATGGTGAAAAGGAATATTTTTGCTGTAGATGAATTATGGGAACGAGCACTTCATGCATTGCAAAGTAAAACACTTTGAACCACTATGATTTTCAAACAAGGCTCAAAAGTATTTTTTTTTTTTTTTTTTTTTTTCTAGGACCAGCACTCAGGAGGTGACTCCTACACATGCGAAGCATTGTGCTGGAATTATAGGAAAGGAATAGTAGGAGAAACGACAGGAGGTGAAGCTTAATTAATTATTTTTGCAGCTCTACTTTCGCACGTTCTTTGTTTATACTCGTAGCAGTGCTGAAGCTTCTTTAGTAGCCATTTTTATTATTATTTTACTTCGCCGGTGGTACACAATACCGACGAAGGAGGGCGTTCTGATGTGATTGTGGATTGCTATCAACTGAAGCCGGTATTGTTCAGTGACCAGTGACTATGCCTTCGCCACTGAAACCTTCCGACAACAACTGACACACTAATGCAACATCAGAAAAATGCGAGATGTTTATTTTTATTTTAAAATTTTTGGTCTGAAACTGGGGTTGAACCCAGGTCTGTTTTTTGGATTCGTAGTCAACGTGCAGACTACCATCCATCGTGCCGTCGCCAACCTCAATGCGCCTTTTTATTATTATTTAGAATTGGTTATTTTCCAATAACCACAATTATCACAATAGTACTTCTCGTATTCGTTTCTTAAACTTGGCATATTAAATAGATGATTTTGCTGACTTTATAACTAACTCTCTGGCGTCATATAATGATGAATTGTCCTTTCCCCTATTCCAATAATAAAACATATTTGGCACATTATTAACTATGAACTTAATACACAACTAAATATTCATTAATTATTTATTATTTTAAATTGGGAAAACGTCACATCAATCAATACCATTTACAGGCAAAAAAAAACGCGTTTTTTGAAATCTCCAAATTCCATAATCAATGTTCTTTGTGTATTTTATGCTTTTATACTACTATTCACGTGGCTTGCATTGAAAGTAAATTTACAATTATATATACAAATTCTTTGACGAAAATTAATACGGGAGTTTGGATGCCAACAGACACAACTGTTGTCAACTTAATTTGTAAAGTTCAAATTTACCATCTCTAATTTCCTTTATATTAACCCATTTGATGCATAACTTAGTTTATTTTATCTTATATTGCCGAAATTATTGTACAACAAAAAAATTTTCCTTATAAGACAGTATTTTTATGTAAAATAAATCTGTAAATAAATAAAGAAATCAGCCAACACCTCTACATGAAAGCTTCTACATTAAAACTACTAAATAAACTGACATAAATAGTAAGTTGTGCACGAATTAGACTGATAGTCTAGCGGATTCTACAACTCTTTTTATTGGTTCAGACAGGGATTATTTAAAAGGAATATACGTTACTCTTTGGCGCATATTTCACGTGGAAAAAATCATCTCTGCGTAGTATTGCAAGAGCTATATTATAAATGATCCTCGCACCTAAAAATCTGTAGCAATAAGATGTAGTCAGAGAAGCCCTTGAAAAGGCGAATATTTAAGGAATGATTCCCTGCAGTGTTAAAAATAAAATTATTTTGTTAATACCTCATGTACAATTTCATTCTTCCAATTAATTTACTTACTTCAAAATGCCGCAATTTACGAGTAACAATAAATAGAAGAGAGTTCGTTATAGCCAGTCTTAATTGCTACCGTTCTGTAAATTAATTTTAAACTGACTTTCAATTCGTATTTAGTCATTCCCAGTGTGATTATCAGCTCTTCTGTTTATGCTTAAACTTTGTCAAATTAAAAAAAAAAAAAAAAAAATTTATGAACAATGAAATTTTTTCTGATAGTATTAAAATTTACACACAAAATAAATATGTACATACAAGCACACCTAAATATAAAATTATTTACTGATACAATTAACATTGTACAAAATCAATATTTTCATAATTTTTTGTTAAATATTTGATTAAATTTATATACTTTAACCGAAATGGTTTTCGAGATTAAAAGTTTATGTGAAGTATTAAAGAGAAAAAAGTATATGATAGTGACAACTATGTTATGATCTCAGCAATAATATGTTGTTGTGATAAATATTTTGAAGTTGATGGTAAATGTTATAATAACCATAAATTTGCGTTGAAACGAAATTATTACGAGACATTGTATTTTTGGGTCTGTTGTAGTTGTCAAGATGGGGAGGATGAAGGGACACCTCTCCCGTGTTTCCGTTCTGCAATTGACAACCATCGCCTTCATTTTCTGGGCAGGGGGTGTTTCAGTAGCCTTTTAGAACCACCCGCGGACGACCTTAGGGGTATACCATCATTCATTATGGAAAGGAAATGGATTTGTTATTTGGATTAGGGTACGACAACTGCTGTTTTATGTGCTTCGTATTCTTCTCTTCATCATCTTATCGTTCGTCTCTATCTCTACTTCTATCTGCCTCTTCTATTTTCTCGTGCGCTTACTGGTAAGTTTTTTCTTATATACATACATATGTATCTCTCTACAATGACAATGGGAAATTTGAGGGTAAGTAAGTTTATATACAAATTACAAAGGTGCCTCAGAGTCTAGTGAGCAATTTGCTAGTCTACTTTTCTGGATACGATTTCTAGCATAGAAGCTCGCCTCTTACAATACGATGAGTGAGAATCTTTCTTAAAATGCAATTTCTTTTTTGTTCATATTATTTATTTATTTTAAAGAATTTCGATACAATACAAAAGCTGCAGTATAATTGAGCTTCTATATCCTTATTAATATCATCAAATCGAGTTTTTGCATATATTGACATATAAAACTAATAAATCTTTGACGAAAAAAGTTAGTGTGCTACGAGTAGCAATTGCTTGGAGAATTTAAAGAAAACCGTGACCTCAAAATTTAGGTTTTTATGATTTTTTTAGGGCCTTTCTATTTAAGGTAACGATATGTAAGATGGATGGATAATATGGATGGATATAATAAACAAATAAAAATTATAATATATATGTGACGCGCAAAATAGAAAGAGACCTAAGGGTAAAAACCGGTTATGTTCAGGAGAGCTATTTTAAAGATTTAAATACGTGTCTTTGGTGTACTTCACTTTCATAAAACGCGCATTTCTCTGGGAGGGTACACTTTTGGTGCAGGGGTCGGTCTCATTCGATGCTCAGATGTTGTCCACATCAAAAAAAAAAAGTGAAAATTGCTTTTTTTTACCCTTTGGTCCCTTTCTCTATGCGCTGTCACATATGTAGATCCATAATCGCCAAAAAGTCATAAGTGGCATCGATTTTTTTTTTTGAGAAATCGATCGAAATGATTTCACAAAATATAATGGCTGTAAAATGTGCCGTTATAATCGGTGCGTTTCGCATTTACAAATTTTTTTTCAAAATTTTTACGTTTTTGTTATAAAAATTTGCTACTTTATAAGCAAACATTAAAAGAAGGGCGGCGATGGCTGAAGTAGTCTCCACGTTGACTACAAAACCAAAAATTTCTTGGCTTTAATCCCAGTTTCAGACTCATAAAAACATCACGCATTGCTGGTCCAAGATAAAAAAAAACTATGTGACGATAAATACATGTATTATATTAAAATGTTTTTTCTGCCTTCTGTAAAAAAATAAAAGCATTAGTTACGTGGTTTTGCATTTTATATAACGATATATTCTTTATAAGAAATAAGTTCGTACGTTTTTAATCAATATATGATTACACAGTTTGAACATTTGAAATATTGTGAATCTGTTAATGTTGCATTTAATATAAGTAGGAGTTTTTTATTTTTACGGGCATAAAGTAGAAACCTTACTACTGTTTTATTTTCAAAATATTTTAACATATGTTCCACTGTGCACTGATGGGTACATCGACTAATCGCACTCTTTTATTACTTAGTTGCTTCTGTTTATTTACGCTTTTAAGTGCTTTATAATACATATTGGTAAACGGTCATTAATTTTATTTACTTTTATTTGAACAAAGAAAAAAATAGTTTTAAACCAAAAACAGCTGTTTTTTGTGTTGATCGTATTCATTGGAATACATTTCTTTGTCTACCCACCTATATATCAAAAACAGAATATATTTTTTTTATATTATATGTATGTATATATGTATGTATGTATGTCTATCGTTTGCAACCGCTGTGTAGAAATATTTCAAAATCAATTGTTGTATGTTTTTAATGTCGCTCTTGCTTTTGTTATCAGTTTTTAACCTTAAAAGTATTTCAAGGTAATACTGCTTTCTTAGCAAACAATTTTTAAACAATTTCTTTAATTAAATATAATTTTCCTTTGTTTAATTAGCTTTGCGTAGACGTACAATGTACATACATATGTACATGCATACATAAATATAAAAACATATACAATATGTATATTTTGTTGTAATTAAATATTTTATATGCCATACAATAAATTCTGCTATTTAATTTATTGCCTGAGATTGAGTTGAAACGCAAGTTTAAAGGCTAATTTTTCTTTTAATCTTCCTGCAATATTTTACAATACACAATTTGTGAATTGCATTCGTTATAATTTTATATATTGTATTTACACATTTGGAAACAAATCGCTTGTAATTTAGAAGCTCTCAACAGCATCCGCGTACTCGTATTAAAACATTTAATTTCTCCGTTTTTGTAAAGGAAATGGTTCAAGTTGTGTAAATTGCATTTAATTGCAATGCAAGTATATATGTATGTGCATTTGGATATACATATGTATATATACAAATGTAATAATACGCCTGTGCATATTTATATTACTGATTGCTATAAATACAAATTAAATGTGTAAAACTTTATTTGACGATTCCACGAGGAGTAGTAAAGCTTCTTATGCGATGCAGAATTGTATAATAAGAAACATAAAATATATACATACATATGTACATACATACATATGTATGCATGTGTAATATATGATAATATTCTCCTGTAATATCCTCTGTAGTATAATTCCGATTTGCAGGAAAGTTGAATTTCAGAAACAAGTAACCTGATAGTATTAGAGGCAAACATTGCTACGATGTTTCAGCGAGTCAATAAAGTTGCTGCTCTACTATCAATTTTTTCAAAAAAGTATTTTCACAAAAAACTAATTTTGATAAAAGTACCTTTTTGAAAACAGTATGTTTTTGAAAATGTCCCGGAACTAGTTGGAAAGGAGGGATATATAGAGAAGACAGAGGTGGTGAAGTAATAGCATAGGCTAACTAGACACGACATATCAAAACTAAAACAGAGTTTGTATGACTAAAACGGAGATGTCGATTGGACAAATTTAAGGAAGTGATAGCAAATCTATAAATCATAGTGCTATCTCTTACATTTTGTCCAATTGTCAAATTTCGTTGTGGACATTTATATTAATAATTCCATTTAAAAAGTTTAGATTAAATAAATAAAAAGTTAAATGTTGAATTTCTTAATAATAAATATAATTTTTAAATAATCTTGTGGTGTAATTTTGTGTGTGTGTGTGTGTTTTTATAAGCATACACACTTAATTGAAAAAAAGGTTTTTGTTTGCTGAAAAAATGTAAGTACTAAAATAAATATTATTATAACATTTTATATTTGTATTTTATATTATTGTAATTGACAGGAGTGGAAGCTGCATAATGGGATGCACGGGAGTGGATAAAGTGCATCGTTTCCCGAGAGATGCAAAAAGGTAAGTCTTTAAATTTTTCTTAAATACATAAGCAATATGTATGCATATGAAGTTTGGGCGTATCCAAAGTTTAGGGCACCCTCCCGGATCCACAAAAAAGTATTCCACCCTATACAAAATTAAAAAATAAGAGGAAGAAATAAAATAAAAAAGTGACCGGAAACCTTTAGTTTCCGAGTTATGTGCCTCCGAAGTTCCATTCCAAACTTGTGAATAAAGGGTGTATTTTCCATCGAATATGGGCAATATGGGTATCATATTGAAAATATATTTCAGAATTTAGTAAAATTGTTAATAAATTCTGAAATTATTTATAAACATAAATTTCCAAACGTCGGCTTCGCTAACAAAACCTCTGCATGAAATTTTTTAAATTTGAAGCTTTTGTTAGCAAAGGCGGCAGTGCGATATGTAAATATATTTTTATATTTGGCAATGTATTATATAGCTGTAGTCCCTTGTAGAACAGCGAGCATTGCTTTGCATTTTTCATTGTCCACTGAATACTAAAATCATCTTTATTCCTTCTGTGGTAAAGGTCGAAAAAAAATCAACATTATTTATATATTTTTGTGATTTTAAGTGATAAATAATTTTTTTTCTATTTTCATATACCACTATTGCCGCTGAACGTGCCGAGAATTGAAATAATCTACAATCACTGGGTTGACCCTGGTAGGAATTACATCACTTCCTGAAGGATGAGCACAGGTAAGTCTTTTTTGTTTGTTAAAATCATATTATTGTAAAAAAACTTATAATTTTTTTTATATATTTTCAGACAGTACCAATTTGTTCATCCAGAAATGTAAAAGCTACCACAAAAATTCAAAATTCAATTAAATAAAAAATGTGTAAATTTAATTTTTTATTTGTAAATTTTATTCAAAAATCATTTAAGTGAAATAAAAAAAAATATGCACATAATATTGTATTATTCTTTTGTATGTGTTTTCATTAGTTGCTTCACATTATGGTATGTTGTAATTGCGAGAGATAGTTATGACGTGTTACATTGCAATTTATTTGAATACAAAGCAAGCAAATTACAAAGCAAATCAATTACAAATAAACTTTTAATACGTGTTGTTTCTAATCGATAAAAGCCTTTCTCATCTATCCGTTAGGTAAATCGTCGGTGACCGGAGGGAAGTTTAAAGTCATGTTTCTTGGGATGAGAAGATAGAGTTTTACCATTCTTAAAGGCTTGTTCACAACAGCGACAAATTTATATGAAAGTAGTGTTTTTATGTATTTCCAGGTAGTGCTAAATGAACGAAAAAAATAACATTATATTTTCATAACAAATTAATTAATTATGTATATAAAATATGCATAACAAAAAGTTAGTAAATGTACGATGAGTAAAAAACAGTTTCAATATTTAAAAACATTAACTATAACATAATTTATTTACGTTTATTGTATAAAAACAATGGTATTGTTTTTAAAGAATTAGAAGTCTGGAAATTCACTTTTAACTAAGGTTGCACTTATGACCAGTCCACTGATTTAAAAAACGAAACTGCATATATCATTGCTTATTCTTTTGCATGCTTTTACTTTTTTTTACCATAACAGAAATAATTCAAATAAATTATCTAGTACAGCACTTACCCTTCGTAAGGCTTGAAATGTTTTAACCGCATAAGTACATCCCGGTTCCTCACAACGATGAACTTCCTGGCTATGTATCAACTGAACATGTTGATTAAGGTCGGATTCCCGCACACATAGGTAATCGCATTCCATACACTTTAGATGACGATAACGAACATGCGTGGCTAAATCACTGGCAGAAGAAAAAGTCATATCACACATGTCAAATTCTCTTGCTGGAGCATTACATCGTGGAATTTAGGCACTGGTATTCCCGTCATTTGATGGTGTGTGGAATAATTTGTAGGTGGTGCTGAATATGGTAAACTCATTCCAAGCGGTAAGCTTTGAGGACCAAAACCTGCTCCAAATGCTGAGCCGTACATCATATTCTGATGCAATTTCCTTTTAATATATTTTCACATTCAATGAAAGGCGTCCATTTGATTTGCTGCACTGATGCCTGTTAAAGAAAATGTGTGATATTGTGAAAAATAGGTTGTTTGAAATCACTTTATATATTTAAATAAGGTACTTACCAATTGCTTAAAAGATAAACCACATTTTCTTGCTAAAATATCAAGTTAATTCACCATAATTAAATAAAGTTTACAAAAATTGTGCTTTTTGCAACAATTTTGTCAACCAAAAATTCTAATAATTTTTTGAACAGATGTTCAACACAGCAATCTATATTTGTTGCTTCTTATACATTGAATTCCCCATTCCTGTTCATAACTTTCGGTTTGGTCCAACAGCTGATACGGGGCTTTTACAACTGTCACTTTTGAGAACTCTGTTTAGACCTCTGTGGTAATAGTATGAGTGAAATTTTAATTGTTACACAACTCTGCAGTTGAGCATTTTTTTGGAATTTGAGAAGCACAGTTGCTACATCTCCGGTATTAGATTGGTGCATATAATTTTTACGCTAGAAGGGAGCCATTTTTTATACTTTGCCTAAGTTATATTGCTCAAATGCCGCCGAAGGAGTACCCTGTTAGAACAGACACAATGGAAAAATGTTTGGTCTGCGGTGTCTTGAACCAATGATGTTTTGGTTGCAGATTCAACACGTGAAGTACTCAGCCAACAGCACCGCCAAAAATAAAGTACATTTGAGTAGAAAGTACTTTTTGAAAAAGTAAATTTTTTAAATTATTTTTATGATCGTATATTAACTGAATTTATTTTGGGAATATCTCTTTATATATGATTCTAATTTTAAAATTGTGCTTTTTTCCTTAAAAAATATTTGTCAAATTTAATATTACATACTTTATGATATTCTCATAAAGTATTTTTTACAAAAGTAAACTCAATAACTGAGGAGGAAAGCATATCCATATAGTATAGTATATTTTTAAGGGATAAAGCATAATTTTAAAATTAGAATCATATATTTTTAAGATTTTTTTTAAAACGACTATCTTTTTTACAAATGAATTACTTGGAAAAAAATAGTTTCATCAAAAACTTTTTTCTAAACAACCAAACCAAAACAGTATCTATCTTTTGCAAATTTATTGGATTTTTTAACTCTATAATTATATGCTAGCATACGCATTTAAAATATAGAAAAAACCTTGATTATCTTTGCACCCGTTTGGTTTTCACTGTAAACCCAATGTTACTGACAGTTAAAACGATTGTTACGTTTATAGCAGTTTGATAACAATGCTGGTTGATTCACAAATGGAAAATGCTAAAACAGTGAATAAATTCCGAAACACTTTATTATAAATCCACTTACAAATAAATAATCTTATCGTAACAAAGTTTATTTCCCGCTACACAATTAGAACACACATTTTGTACTATATTTGCAAAAGTAAGGCATCATTTTCAATGCATGTGATAAAAATTTTTTTTTCACTTTTACGATTTCCTTGATTTCTTTTTAGCACTCAAATCACAAACGCAGTGTAGGCGTTCGATCATCTACAATAACAATTTGTATTTGATTACCTGACTGGTCGTGATGTGTTAGTCTAAAGTGAGAAACAAAGCAAAAATTATGAAGCAACCAAAAGTCAAAACATTAAAAACAATGAATTTGAACGAAAGAAGGAACAAATTGTGCAATCATGCAATAAAAAGTACAAATGCATAAAAATCTGCTTGTGAAAATCACATTAGAAACAAAAAAAGAACAACTACAAACTGGCGCCATACTTTTTTTTTTGTATCGTTTGAGGTTTGCATTCGGCCGTGACGATTCTTGTATACACTTCATTAAATTATTGAGAATTCACCCAGCCTGAAAATTTTTTTGGATGAAATTATAGTGAAAAATAATTGAAAGATCAAATATGAAAAGATCGTTCAATCGTTGATCGTGTAAAAAATTAACAAGCCTGTTTTTGTACATTCTATAGCGATTTAAAATAAAAATAAAGCCTTGGAACAAAGAGAAAATCGTTAAATTTATGACACTATTACTGTGCTTACGGCAACAAACCATTTTTTTTTTCGAGAGACTAACACCAAGGCAATTAAGTCTCCTACCAAAAATGGTAACATTGTGTGTTCATTTCTTTGTAAAGTGATAGTGTAGAAAAGGGACCGGTGGTGGTTGTAGTGGTCCGTTTTATTAAATTTAAAGGCAAAGTTGCTTAATCAGCCAGGGAATGTCACCCCCATATGTATACATTGCACCGGAACTGGAAAAATTTGTTTTGGGGAGAAGTATATAGGGAGTAGTGTTGGTAGCCATAGACTTTGAATTAACAAACATCGCAATTGACATGAAAACATCTATGTGGAGTTTAAACGAACTGTTCGACTAAAAAACGATTTTCTAGTATAGTTCACAGTGTGATTCGGTGGTAGAAGAATCCAGCAAAAAGTATCCCTTGCCTGGAAGCACTATTGTAAGGGAGAAAACCAAACGCAATCACTTGCATTTCCGGTTTTATAATGTTAATTTTTTTTCGCGATGGGACGCTTAGAAGAATTACTTTATGTCTTTATAAACATTATACTTTGTAAATAGTCTATTCACTTACTTTAGTGCATTTCGGCAGCATTTGTTCTTACACGATTACCTACTACCAGGTATTAACTTATATACGAAAAAGATAGTAATAGATATAGTAATAGGTAATAGGTATATACATACATACATATGTATGTACGTATATCTTTACAACACTGCTTTTGCACGTTTTTTCTTTATGGAAGTGTGCAACACTCTGAAATCAAAGAGACATATTTAATTCTGAAGTTTTGTTTATTAAATACACATATTTTAAACTTAAAAATAGTTTACAAGCGATGTATGACATAATCATAGAGAAAGTCAAGCACTTGATCACTCTTTAAAATACACGATAACTCACAGGGCGCCAAAAATGAACACTGAGGTGTTAAAAAACTTGTAGTTGCTGTCACCGTAATATATTTGATTCTAATTTTTAATTAATTTACAGTAAATTTTAACTAATTCATAGAAAATGTTTTTAATTTATAAAATGCTTATCAAAAACATTTCCATAAACATTTTATTGGAAAAATTTTTGTCAACCAAAAACATTTTTATGAATACGGAAGTTAATTTTTATGCAAAGTTTATTAGTAGATAAATTACTTCATATCATTATATTTGACAGTTCAAAAGATACTCATATGACTTTGAATTTTGAAGTTTATTTTTTGGACCTTGACTATATTTACTGCCTGTAGAAAAACTGGAAAAAAATGTTCGTTTGTCAATTTATATTGAATACAAAAGTATTTTTTTTTAAATTTATTGTTGTTTTCAATATAAAATTGTCAAATGATATTTATTTTCGTTTTCTAAAAACGTGCCAGTATTTAACTCTAATTATGTCAGATAAACTTTGTAACGAATCCAACCGAAATGTGCCTCAAAATGTGTCACCATGGGGTTTAATAATATAATATCTTTCACGAAACTTGTTTATATTATACAGGGTGGTCCAAAAGAAGCGAACTTGTTTGAATTCCTTATAACTGTTTTATTATAATTTTTTTTTCTTTTCAATTTTGTAAAGAAAACTTGGGGAATCGTTGAACTTTATTTCAGAAGAAAATTATGATTTTATTCATAATTTAATTAAGAGCGACGAAACCTATTTTCAATTGAATTGGTTCGTTAATAAGCAAAAAGGGATACGGAAAATCCAAGAGTATTTGGAAAGGGATAATTGCACCAACTAAGTGTACCGTTTGGAGTGGTGTTTCGTCAGAAAATATAATTGGCCTATTTTAGGTTTTATTCGGTGTTGCCGTTTCCATGGTGTTAGATATGGGACAATGTTGCAAAATTTTTTAAGCTCAGCCAGTCAGAGAAACCAACCGCAAGTATGGTTTCAACATAATGGAGCCACAGCGAACACTGCGGGAGACACAATGGCTCTTTTAACCCTTCGGTAATATTGGTATAAATAACACCTGAAGAGTAAATAATGGAGATATTCACAACTGAACAACTAACCAGAATAATAGAATTTTATTATTTAAATAAGCGATCAATTATTTTAACGCAAACAGCATATTTTCGACATTTTGACGTCAGAACATGAACTGTCGTAATCATCATCTTAATTCACAGTCAAGCTATGTTCACACGATTTTCAGATTGTACAATATTGTAGGATACGGCAATATGGTGGCAATGCACTCACAATGAAAAAATGTTACCATCTGGCAATTTGTCTGTTCACACTATTGAAAGAAAACCATACAATTTCATTGGCACACTGGTCTCACGATTGTCAGAATTGTGACAATATTATTGGCATAGAATGCACTGACAATACATTTTGTGACGATGTTGCCACACAAAAATTGTGTGTTCACACTGTTGTTACACTTTTTGTAACAATTTTTCTGTCAATATTGTAGTAAATGACGATCGTGTGTACATACCTTTACTTCCAAATTAATCTCTTCCATAATACACTAGATTTCTTCTGGTATAACTACAGATATTGTTCAGGAAATAAGTTCCGTCTTCACAACTTTCTCATTGAAAATCAGACAACAAATGTATAAACGGTGTTAGTGAATGATTAAAATTTTATGGGAATTCCTCTTACTTTATTTTGCTTGTTATCGTATATGGCTGGTTCATATTCTGGCACATTCTGGCTATATTTGTGATTTACTATAAATAAATATATAGAAATTATAATATAACTAAAAATTTCTGGAAAGAAATAACACAATTGACAGCACGAATTGAAGAAGCACCAGGAACCATGACTTAATTTACAGTAGTTATAACACTTCAAAGTGATATATGCGTCTGAGATTCACATTAGGGTTAAAGAAAATATCTTCTTTTTCTGATTTTTAATGAAATATACATTTATATTATAAAAATAGTTATTAATTAAAGCACTCAAGAAATATTTTAATTCATTTCCACATTATCATTATTTTTACATTGGAAAATTACATATTTGCATAACAAAAATTATCGAATGTAACCATATATATCTTTTTTTAAAAATTTTAGCAAATTTTTACTAAATGCCTCTAACGGTGTATGGCAAATGTAGAGTGCATGATAAGTAAAAACGTACATTTCTTCCAACCTGCTCACAATACAATCTGCAATTATCGTATTTTATTTTATTAGGTTGTTTACTTCCGATTCTTTGTTTAACAATTGCTTTTTTATATTGATTTTAAATTCCTAATTATGAATGCGAGAATTTCTTAAACATTTCTTTTTCTCAACAAATTGGCACTTAAGGTGACAAATTCATGGCAGCATAAAAATTTAATTAAATTTCTCACTTCCTATTATTACTCTTATTAAAATTTCTCGTTTTGTTTTATTTCCACTTTTACTTTCCTTAAATAAATTAATTTATTCATTTTCTTAGTAAATAGGCAACCATACACAAACATACATTCATATTACTACTCTTTCATTCATTAGAATATTTCACTTGTACAACTTTTTATGCGGAACTGCAATAATTTGAACTCTTATTTGATTTCATAGACAAAAACTAAAGACTGTTTCAGCCTTAAATTTCCCATGCAAATGATATTTTTGGAAAAAAATTTTCACTACTTCCAGTCTTAACAATAAAATTTTAATCGCACCGTAGAGATAAAAAATATTTTTTCACTTGTTGCACGTCTTTATTGCACCGAATGTAAACAGCAACAAAAACAGCAAGAGTAAACTTTTGCCACCCAGTACCCAGTACGAGTAGCAGTTGATATCTTCGTTTGTGAAGCGTTATTTATTTATTCTTGTTTTACTATATTTTCATTATTGTATTTTGTTTTCGTTATTTTTTTATTCCCCATTATTCCCCGTGTGATTTCGACTCAATCAGCAGAACTCTGATAATGGGCATGTGTACGAGACATTCAAACAAATCAACAAACAAATAAACATTGCGCTAGACAGGCCGTAGCAAATAGATAAATAAATAAAAAACAAAAAACTTATTCATACAACAGGTCGTCATCTTTTAACATCAGTACAATAAAAAGACTTTGAATTTTGAGGTGACCAACTTAATTCAATCATTCACCACACACTATGAAAGATGTTCTCTACGGCTGCAATGCATGCATAGATAGAGGAGAGAGTATAGAAGACACAGGAGGTGAAGAGATAGGACTTTCGAGAGCTTAATTCTAGCACAAATCTGCAGTTGCGTGTTTTTATTAAGAATTTGCAAACAAAGTTGCTGCGTTTCAGGTGCTATGTTGACGCATTAATATTTTGCTCTGAACGAGAGCTATTTAATTTTTATTTTACTTCGCCAACGTTTTTTATTGTTGAAATACCGACGAATGAAGGCGCTGTTAGCACAGACACATCAAAAACCATTTTGGCCCGACGGAGATTCAACCTACGATCTTCTGGTTGTGAAGTAACCGTGCAAATTATACAGCCAACCGCACTTGTGAATAAAAGGGGACAAAAATATTTCTTCAAATATTGTTGGATAATTATACAATGCATTTTTAACTTTTGAGGCAATAAATATTATAATATCGGAATGACAACTGAACACTGCGTATATGGGCGTATGAAATAACATAATGAAAGTATCATGTTATTTGATATGATTTTTAGAAGGTTTAGTACGAGTACATAACTCCAGAATTAGCATATAAATATATAAAATTGTCCCCAAGTCATAATAGACAGCAGAAATATATAGGCAAATATTCAATGATTCTTGAATTTAGGGTTGCCAATTGTACCGATTTTTGCACTATTGTTCCGATTTGTTTTTATGAAATCACGCGTACAACATGGGATTTCAATATCCCGCTTTCTAGAATTTATTGTACATATATGAGTGTTAATTTAGCAAACCGTGAATTTCAATTAAAAAAGAATGCATTATAACAGTTGAATAAAAGAGTATTCTTTTTGTTAACTTCACACTTAGCTGCTTTAACTTGTTTCACTGATTGTTTTTTTCTACGTAAGATTTACATGCATAAACGAAAACAATTAGAGCTGTGCCAAACCGTTCACTTTAATGAGCGCTAATTATCGTTCAAAAACCAAAAAACTCGTCCAATTCGTTCATTCCGTTCTTTTGACTGAATACACAATCACTATAAGAAGAAACAGTCATATATACTTTACTTTATTGAACATGTGTTTGAAAAAGTAAAATGTATAGGACTCTAGTAAAAAGTATTTCTTGCACAAAATGTTTGAAAAAAATGCAATTTTATGCAAGTTTTATTGAATTTAATCTAATTTTTTTTTCTTTCACGCACTTCACTTTAAAAAAAATTTAATTTTTGGATTCACATATTCAATTTAACGGAAAGTGAACTTAAAATTACAAATATGGAATACCACAGCATTGGCAAAATATATTTTCTTGGAAAATAAAGTGAAGTGCGTAAAGGAGAAACATATTAAATAAAATACAATAAAACTTCCATAAAATTGTATTTTTCAACAATTTTGTGCAATAAACACTTTACCAGATTCTACGCTACTATATAATTCTGATAAAGCCTCAAAAATACAGCCTTAAATACACATGCTTGATACAACTGAAACGAACGAGATAAATATGACTTGTAGAAGATACAACAAAAATACTTTATGAGAATACCATAAAGTATGTAATAATAAAGGGTGGTTAAATTTCAAGGGCCGATGTTGATTTTGAATAAAACACAAACTATTTAGGAAATTATTGTAATTTTATTTTATTATGATATATTGGTATTACTCAATTATGTATGGAACAAAATATCGGCCAAATGGGCGCCGCGACCACGGCAACAGTGGATGATCAATTTTCGAAGAAAATCATCTTCAGTGATGAGGCACATTTTCACCTCAGTGGATTCGTCAATAAACAGAATTGCCGCATTTGGGCGAATGAGAATCCAAGAGTGATTGTCGAAAAACCAATGCACCCACAAAGAGTGACTGTTTGGTGCGGTTTATGGGCTGGCGGCATCATCGGGCCGTATTTTTTCCAAAATGAGGCCGGTCAGGCAGTTACTGTGAATGGTGTTCGCTATCGTGAGATGATAACGAACTTTTTATGGCCCGAATTGGAAGATATGGATGTGGACGATATGTGGTTTCAGCAGGACGGTGTCACTTGCCACACAGCTAACGAAACAATGGCTCTTTTGCGCAACAAATTCAATGGCCGTGTTATCTCACGTAATGGCGATGTCAATTGGCCGCCAAGATCATGTGATTTGACACCGTTGGACTTTTTTCTTTGGGGTTATTTGAAAGAAAAGGTGTACGTCGATAAGCCAACAACAATTCAAGAGCTAAAGGATGAGATAATTCGGCACATTAACGGCATAGAACCTCCATTATGCCTCAGGGTTATCAAAAATTTGGACCATCGGATGGAGGTGTGCCGCCGTGGTCGCGGCGCCCATTTGGCCGATATTTTGTTCCATACATAATTGAGTAATACCAATATATCATAATAAAATAAAATTACAATAATTTCCTAAATAGTTTGTGTTTTATTCAAAATCAACATCGGCCCTTGACATTTAACCACCCTTTACATTCATATATTTTTTTGGGGAAAAAGCACAATTTTAAAATTAGAATCATATATAAATAAAATAAATTTGTGCGGGTTCGGGCAATTTTGTTATGCACCTGGAACAGACCTAATATATATGACCATGTACAATTACAAATCTACACACATGCATGCATCCATAAAAACACAATAATTTGGCTTATACATGTTATTTAAATTAACCCCAAATAATTTTTAACTAAATCATGAAATAAAATTAATTATTATTTGTTCATTGCATTTTTGGGAAACTTTTAATTTTACATCTGTAATTTTGCTTTGTTATTTTCAATGTTTATTATAAACCAGCTGATTGCTTGTGTAGATCTTTCTCGTAGTGTAATTGCACCAATCCATTCACAATTTCTCTTCGTCCCGACTACTGGTACATGCATACATACATATATACAACTTTCTCATTATTGTTGTTCGTGTGGTCACCTTAATTAAGACGTCATAATCACTTTCTCTCTTATTAATTGTTTTTTAAAACAAATATACCGAAAAAGGAAACAATACATTTTCGTTTTAATTTTCAATTACACTGTCCAATTTAATCCATGACTTAGAAAAATAAAGTGAAAACAATAAATAAAAAATAAAATAGATAAAAAAATTACAAAACTGGAATAGAGAACGACTGTTATCAACTCAGAGTCTGATGCAGACATGTAAAATTGTGACAATGAACTTTTTTTTTTAACGAAACTTTTTGGTTTCAAAAGTTCCAAACTTATTTTACTTCATTGAAATATATTCGAGAATGAAATAAATGTGTAAATTTGTCTACATATATTTTTTTTATAAAATTAAAAAAAAATTGTTTAAAAAATGTCAGTGTAGATGGCATTACCAACAAGTGCATCCTCCGATAATTGAAACTAATAGTAATGTTTTAAATACTATCATTACCAATATAAATTATAATACGCAGAAATTATTTAAAAAGGCGAAAGAATGTTATTTGCATATTTTTCAGAGTAATCTGAGAGATTTTGAAGATAAGAGATATGAACTCTTGACGAAATTTTAGAGAGATATTGTGAATAGCTCAAAATTTCGGCAGCATCGCGTCTGAAATTTTGTAGTCAATTGCAAGAAAAAAAAAACAAGTTAAAACTGGATCAATAAGCTCCAATGAACAAAAGCGAGAAAAGCAGAATATTGCAAATAAAGTTATTCAGCAATTGCTGGAAACTATGATCGATGGTATGGAAAATGTTTTACGTAATAAAGGGTTATGGATGAAATACTAAATAGAAGCTTTATCCTTAAGTTATAATTGTTTTTCTCTTTGAATTTTTTGTCTTTTATATTGAATGGAGCAGTAAACAAGAAATAAATTATAAAAACAATTAACTTTTGCTTTGCAATTCTCACTATTCAATTTGAAGTTTGATGTAGGTGTATTGGTATTGTAGCTGAAGAAAAGGTGTAAAGAGGCGTTCAAAATAATCGCCAAGTATTGTGTTTGGATTAGTAAAAATTTGTATGTGCGATGGATGGAAAATCAAAAAATTTTATTTTTTGGCACACGTACACGAGCTTGATGTCAAGCTGCTTGATCGTGTCTAGGCCGCTTAAGAAGACTAAAAATTGCAAAACTATAATTACATAATGTGAACACTAATGCAATTCAATTCAAAGCAGAATTTTTAAAAATTGCAAGTCTGGACAGTAAGTAAAAATTTTCTTTTAGTAATATCGAAATCTATCGGTTATTTTTTTTCATTTGGTAATTTTATTAACAAATTATAGCTGCAATAATTTTTTGGTTGCTGCAATGATGGAATCAAGCTCTATTCTCTTTTCTACACTATCCCTTTCCGGTACAATGCAAGGAACACTTTTGAAATTCACCTTATGGCCATTTTTAAAATATTTTCATTATGGCTCTTCCTCTCTCTCCCTCTAAATTTCCCTCTTGGAAATTCTGTTCAACTTCGCAAAATTTGCACAAGTATCTATTGAAATATTGAATTATTCACCAGGACAAGTGATAATCATTTGTTACCAGATCCGGACTATAAGACCCTTCAAAGAAGCTGCAGGAGCTTCTGGTCACTCAAGTCACTGCCTATGTGTGTAACCTGATGAAAAACAATTTCTCTTCTCTTCTTATTTTTAATACTGGTCCAAGTTAAGAGCACTGAACTTTCCATCTGTGACTTTGAAACTTTTAAATATGTACATATGCATTTACATATGTATTTCAAATTTCTTACTTCTTTTTTTTTTTATATAATCCTTGGGGTGCCATTACTTCAACTAAGAGTCAACTAGCCTGCATTATGGACGGGATTTCATTAGCGATATTATTTTTCTCTTTCAAATAAATGCATGCATTGTATCACGTGCAGTTGTATGATTGTTTTACTGCAATCTTTCAATGAAGTGCTAATGAAGCCAGTTTTCTTTTCAGTTGTTTTGCATACGAATAATAGACATAACGATAGTGGTTTGTTATGCAGATATGGATAAATATAGAATCGAATACGTCTAACTATTTGCGGTTTTAATAGTTGTTTATTCATCCATTTACACAGCCAGCAATTTTCATGTGTACAAACAATTTCTATTTATTTATTCGCTGTAGCACTGTATGAATCACTACCCTCATGCAATAAAATATAGTAATTATTTATATTTCTTCTTCATTATAAAGTTTTCTCTATTAAGGGGCTTTATATTTGACACAAACGTCGTTATTTAGCGACGGTAGTGTTTTGGCTATATTGTCTTGGCCCGGTCAGCGGATTCCCCTACGTATGCAGTGTTTTGCACTGGAACTAGATATAAAGAGGGAGAGTGTAGAGGCAGGTTGCTGAAAGTGAAAGTAGGAAGATAGAGCTTAATTCTTGCACAACTCTGTAGTTGCTTTTTAAATATAGCGCAAAGTTGCAAGATCTACGTTAATTAGTGTTAATTTAGACGCAATATTTTTAAGGTATCCCTGTATAATATTGCTTGGTATAAAGACGTTCATACCATCGAAGCAAATCTCGATTAGGCCTAGACCGAAGTCTTTGTTTAATCAGACGTGCAGACTTGTAGTCAGATCCAGAGAGGAAGCATTTAGTATCTGGCGGAATGACAAAAAACGCTTTGTACGAGCAGCGTCTTCGCGCTAAAGTTCTTACTGCTCCACGAGGAAAATGATAGTTCTCTTATTCCGCCTCTTTTAAAAGATGATCAAATATTCACTGAGCCGGTTGAAAAGGCTAACCTCCTGGCTGAAATGTTTGCAGGTAATTCTCAACTGCCGGAAAGCAATCAATCACTGCCCGCTCCCGAGAGTGTATCCTTAACTATGCCAAAGATATACTTTCGAGCTCGTGCAGTTAAAAGCGTTTTAGCGGACCTTAACATAAATAAGTCGCCTGGGCCGGATGGATTTCCGGTACTGGTTTGAAGCAGTGCCCTTCGACGTTATCGCGTCCTCTGGAAATCCTTTTCAGCACCCTCTATCATGCAGGCGAATTTCCGTCGTGCTGGAAAGTTGCAAATGCTCTACCATTTCCAATGTAATGGAGAGTATGCTAAATCTCCATCTTATGAAGTATCTGCAGTCCAATAGCTTACTTAACGACCGGCAATACGGCTTCTGTGGAGGACGTTACACGAGAGACTTATAGGCCTTCCTTTCGGAAAAATGGTGTCCATCCATTCACCATTTCGACGAAGGTAAGGTAGTGGCTCTGGATATTTCCAAAGCATTTGACAGAGTGTGGAATGGAGCACTCTTGTTCAAACTTATTGCTTTTGGTGTCGGTGATATCTTCTCTCGATTTATATCGAGCTTTCTCAGGAATCGCGCTATACGAGTTGTTATAGACGGGATCTCATCTAACGAGTTCAAGATAAATTCAGGGGTACCTCAAGGCTCCATTCTTTCTCCTTCCCTATTTCTTGTTTTTCTTAATGACCTTCTATGCCAAACTTCCAACGCTATCCATTCTTTTGCAGATGACAGCAGTATCTGCTATTCATATTCATTTAATCGTAGGCTGACATCGAATATGATCCCGGCGACGAGACAGAATATGAATGATTCGCTAACAGGTGACCTCACGGGAATCAATGCTCAAAACACCCAATGCTGCATGCTTACGCATCGAAGCGTGCCCGCTTACGCTGCCTCATCTGTAATTATTGACGGTATAAACATGGAGGAATCAGTAGCATTTGATGTTCTTTTGGCATGAAAATTCAGTACGATGTTCGATGGACTGAGCACATTTTTCAAGTCTCAAAGGAAGCATTAGAGTGCCCTGTCTTTTTAAGACGGTGTAAGACATAATTCACCACATCTTGTGATCTTCTCACTATTTATACCGCTTACATCCGATATTTTTGAGATCTACAAAATGTATTTGCCACTTTTTACTAGTGATTTCAATACTAAAAAAATTGCAGTATCATCTGAAATTTTCGTCATTCATAGTACTTTAACGCAGTTATTTCTATTTCGAAGTAAGTGTAAAGTAAGTTTTTCTTAAATATTTTAGTAAACCATAAAATGTTTGATACTCTCTTGATACTCTGCGGCTTTTGTACTGATTGCGTGAATAAAAATGCAATGTTATACAAAAAATTAATATTTATTTCATGTCGTATGTGCTTAAACGTGGGAATCATATTTCATGCTGACATGTTATTAAAATAAATTTTTTATGTTGTAATGATAAAAAAAAAGGAAAACGAAAAAATTAATACCAAAAACTTGTTAGAAATTCGAACAAATAATAAATTTTTAAATACAGGCAAATCTTGGTATAACGATTCGTTAATTGAAAAATTCGCTGTATCTAAAAGTATCTCAATGGCTTTTGCTTTCAATATGATTACATTTGTTTATAATGAGAAATTTCTGTTTGCACCTTTCAAATACGAGAAAATTTTTGCCTGCTGTGAACAAATATATTATTCTAAATGAAAGTGTTAATTAAAAATAAAAGAGAAATATTTTTTCTGTGTATTGATGACTTTGGCATTCTGTATTTTACTAAGATTTCAAAGGAACAGCAATATTAGAAAAAAATAATTTTACAAGAGGTCCTTTTTGCAAAGGACCCTATTGAGAGAAAACTACTTTCAAAAATACTTTTCTTCACGTCCTTCCTCATGACATATGCTCTTCTACACTGCAACAAGTGATACATTTTAATCAATAAAAATTGACATACACAGTTTATAAAAATGTATATTTTCATGATATAAATAAATTACTGATTAATAAAGCTGTTGAAATACTCTTGCTATGAGGTCAATGAAAAGTTAATTACTATAAAAATATTTTATTATTAACTGCCAATATGTGTTTTTTTTAAGCATATAGTATACACGAACTTGGGTTAATTATTTACTCACTGTACGTGCGTCACTGGTTTTATCTTAAAGCTCAACTATTCGTTCAGTATCTCAAATAGGAATTATCAGTTTTTGCTAACTCATCGCATAACGAAAACATTTTTTATCTTGTGTTTTTCTTTGCCAAAAATAAATGGAAATGATATACATATGTATGTGTCTGTCATTCATTACTTTAATCGCAATTTAATTAACGATTTAAAAAACGATAATGTGAATGAGTCAATATTTAAGTTTATTTTAAGAAAGATTTTGTAAAAATATTTTCAATTCTTATACGACTTTGCTATCGGTGAAAATGTTATAAAGATGTATAAACGTACAATTATCGTTAGAATGAATTCGAAGTCATAAATGGAAAGTGTTACTTTATACAAGAACAAATTATAATTTTCACATAAAAGATGCAAAAGTATCTGAAATGTTTAATATTGTGTTAGTAATAGCACCAGCTGTCAATATAGACATCGGATCGGGAAATTAATAATTTATATTCATTTATTTTTTGGGTCAATGTACAAAACGTGTTGGAATTGGATAGTATAGCGAAGTGGCAGGTGGTGATGTGATCGGAATAAATAAAGTTTAATTCTTCCAGAAATCCCAATCCTACTTACATCCCAACAAAAAGAAAACGAAACTTAGAAGCACTAACTGATGTCGAACAAATTGCTTTCAAAAATGCTGGCAAAATGCTGTAAAATAACTGAATATATTGTTTATAGCAGTATAAATATATACTTAACAAAGTGCACAAGAGTAGGGTAATGTCTGTTCGGATGCAGAAACTAGTGAAGCATCGCGAACTGCGAAATCTTGCAGTTTGAAAGTGAAAATGGAAGTAAATCCTTTTTTATTTTATTAAAGTTCTACCTTGCAAAAGTGCTTCCAGACAAGCACTAATTTTTGTGGGATCTTTTTCGTGAACTTCAACATCATTAACTTTTTGTTAAGGTAAAAGAGATAAATTTTTTTAATTATTTTACTTCGCCGACATTTTATTGCGCAAATATCTACAGAGGAGGACGCTGTTATACCAGAAAAAATTATGGCCAGAAGGAGTTTGAACCCTTTCATCACTTTATAGAGTGAAAACAGCAACATTAATTTTTTGATATGTATTTCTAGCAATTTTTCTTCAGTTATTTCACCAGTTGATTGGCAGCAATGTGTTACTTTTTTTTAATAATAATGACAAATGTGTAGGTATAGAACTTTGGCATTCTATATAACAAACTTTAGCAGAGAAAAGATAATCAGCTGGCGTACTGATGCCAACTGGTTCAATTCCATCAGGTAAAAACTTTTTAAAGAAAATATTTTGCAAAGCCTACTTAGTTTTTTGAAAGCGACCAAATTTTTATATAGTAAATTTACTTTTTTTTGGGAATTGTTATATAATGGAAAAGGATTGAAATATCATTTAAGAATTGATGACTACTGGCTGGCTTAACCAAACAACAAACATGAAGAAATCAATTCATTTTGATTCGCGTTAAAAAAGTAATACAAATAAATAATTATAATTACTATTGACCATAACAACAACTAACGTTTCTAAAAATTATTTACTAGGTGCATATATAACGAAACGGCACAATTCCACTACAATAATTTTTTGGATAAGCGAAAACAGCTTAACTAAATATGTATGAAGTATGTAAAAGTAGAGGGTGGTTTTTTTCGAGAATAGAACTTTCGGTAGGGATAACTGTCAAACTGGCTGTCATAGTAATTAAGTGTGTTTTACTTTTTTTCACAATGCAAAGACTTGCACCAGACCAACGCCTAAAAATCGTGGAAATTTATTTCCAAAATTTTCGCTCTGTACGCCAAACTTATAGTCAAGTTTAGAGTGGGCATAATCGTCCATCTGAGCAGCTAATACGCAATACTATTCACCAATCCATGAACATCTTTTGGATAATATTGCTCTTGGTGTCGGAGATATCTTATCTCGAGCTTTCTCAAGAATCTAACGAGTTCTAGATAAATTCAGGTGTACCACAAGGCTCTTCTTCTACTTATGCCCAAGTTCACAGACATTAGTTACCTAATAGCAATAGTTTAACCAATAATATTTGATTCACAGCTTTTTGTTTACTATTAGTTAAACCGCCAAATGTCATTGGTTAACCAATAGTTAGACAACAGCTGATTAGTAAATTATTATTAGTATTTATGTTTTGATATCATCTACCATAATATAATATAATATATATACATATATAAAATATTATCAGTTTTTTATTTTCGAGAATATTTTGGTTTTGCCGAAACGATTTCAGCAGCAATTCACTATCTTGTGCGGTAAAGTTCGATGAGCGGGCGCTTATTTTATGCATTTTTAAAAAATAATGCAACCAAAACCAAATAATGTAAACAAAAACCATATACTATAACAGTGCTACCAATATTGAAAATTAAAAGATTGTTAAGGGTACCATTTTTTAGTTATACTGAGAATTTTAGTTAAACAATACACTGTGAATATGAAGTATTAGTTAAACAATAGTTATCATTTTAGTTTACTAATAGTTAACTAATGACAGTGAATTTGGGCCTTAATGACCTTCTATGTCAAACTTCCAATCATATCTACTTTTTTTGCAGATGACAATAGCATTTGTCACTCATATTCACTCATTTAATGCTAGGCCGACATCGATTATGATGGCGGAGCTGAGACAGAATATGAGTGATAATATAATAACTAAGCTAATTTTCTGTAATTTTACATTCTACTAAAATCTCTATCAATATCAAGCTTACAAATTAAATCAACAACAAGTCCAGAGAAGTTGATTACTTTTTGTGTGATGCTTCGAAAACTAAAATTCATAGAAAGGCGCTGATTAGTGTAAACAAAGCGTATTCTTTACGATTAAAATTTTCTTTCCGCTACTTATGTATGTTTTTTGTTATTATAAATCATAAACAAATTAATTTATCTCATGTTCAGAAATATTTTTTTTTATTTATAAAACCTTTAACAACCAAATTTCCATACAAAATTCTATTATTATATCTTTTATAAATTAAAAAAATTTCTAAGAAAAAATTTGTTACAAAACAAATAAGGAATTGTTGTGTTTTGATGCGATTCGTAGTAATTAATTGGTTTCGATTTGAAGTAGATTTAGAACTATGACGTTTTAATTTCAATAATACTGCAATATTTGTTTTTAAGTTTTAAGTAAATTGCACAACATTTTTTCATATAAACAATAATTATTATTCAAGTTCATACTATAAAATAAAAAAAGATACACCACGTGTTACATTCTTGTTTCAGTCTCGTCTCCAAACAAGAACATTCATTATATTTGCATACATTATTTACTGAATAGAACTGCATAAATTTTTTTTATTTTTTTTTATCTTGGACCAGCACTCAGGAGATGTCCCCTACATATGCGGTACATTGTGCTGGAAATAGAGGAAAGGGATAGATAGTAGGAGAAATGATAGGAGGTGAAGCTTCTCTATCTTACAACACTGCTTTTTGCACGTTATTTGTTTTTCTAGCAGTGTTGTAGCGTCTCTGATGTCAAGGAGACGTATTATATTTTGAAGCTTTGTTTTCTGCAGCCATTTTTAGTTATTTTTCTTCGCCCAGGCTGCACAACACCGACGAAGGAGCGCATTCTGATGTGCCTGTGGAATGGCTACAGCTGAAGTCGTTACTGTTCAGTGACCAGTGACTATGCCTTCGACACTAAAACCTTGCGACAACAACTGACACAGTCATACACAAATTTACATCAGAAAAAATGCGAGATGTTTTTAAGAGTCTGAAACTGGAGTTGAACCCAGGAAAAATTTTTCGTTTTGTAGTCAACGTGCAGACTACTTCGACCATCGCCACTCTATTCAAATCAAGAATTTTTTTTTTATGTTTTAAAAAAAAGCTTCCACACAACATTAAATTATTATACTTTTCTAATTAAAAAAAATATGTCCCAGCAAAAAATTCGATATTACAATAAAAAGTACTTGCCACATAATGAAATAAAGAAAAATTTAACTATGTACTTGATTACTAAATATAGTACAGAAAATTATAAAAATCCGAAGTATTAAGTGAACTTGTTCTTTTATTCAAAATATATAGTTATTTAGGAAGAAGTATATAAAATTCCAAATTACATTCTTAATTATTTAAAACAATACAAGGAGTAGTTACTTTTTGAAGAAATAAAATAAATATATAACCAGAACTATGGGAATAAGTAATTTTAATTAATATTTATCTAAAATACGTTAATAATATCAGTTTATTGAATTAAGTAAAATATTTACTTATTTAAAAATATATAAATATTTATATTCAAAATTATTATAAAAAATTTATTTATACACATAAAATTAAACTATCTCGATTACAGCTTGAACATTATGTCCGCAATTCGAATTTGGTTCTAAATACTGCAATAGCGGAGCTTTTTCAACTCACAGAAAAGAAAAGTAAATTTAGTTATAAGAACTTTCTGCTTTAAAAAAATAACCGTTTCACACAATAAAAAAGTAATGATTACGCTAAAATCGATTATTTTGGTCTCAGGCCCTGTTAAAATTATTCAGTTGGTAATCCAGTTGGGAAGTACTGCCACCAAAAATGCTAAATTCTAAACTCGATTATCTTTTTTAAAATTTTTTGCCGCCGTATAGTGCAGTTAGTCAATTAGGATTTTCGGCCCATAAATCTTATTAAAGGAAAAACAAATAAAGAAAAAGAAAACAACGTAAATTGATGATGCCACGTACCGATCATTATTGTATATGGCGATTTCCATGGTATGTAATTAATAACAAAATGCCACACTGAAAAAAATTCTTATTGTCGGCTACCTCCCAACAAAGTCTTTTATATTTGCGAAAATTCGTAGCTCGGGAACTAACATTCACGTTGGTATGTGCCTTAAGTCTTTTGTTTTGTTCAAACGATTTTACAAGACCGAAAACGAATTTCGTTCATGTGTACAGGCAAAGAATCATTCTCTAAATCAAATCCAATGTTTAATTTTAACTAATAAGATAATTTTTTCAAAGTTGTATTTAATGTTATGCAATTTTATTGTGTGCATCACAAATTAGGCATTCTAATACATTTTGCAACAGCAAATCGGGTTAGAATCTCTTTTACCTCATTTTCTACTGTTACATTATATTTTTTTTTTCCCGAAAGAGACCTAAACAATCACAAAATCAAATAATACATCACCGAATCTACCAACGTATTGGGGTTAAAATGAAATTCACAGACAAACTTCATTCTCAGATTAGTCGACAGCAGTCAACCATCAGCTTTTTACCATCGTAGAGTAAAAACAAAGTCCGTCAGTGAGCAAATAAATCACCCATATAAGCTGAGTTGGCTTCTACCAGCTTAAACGGAGCTGCGGCTGCTAGTGGATATCGCCAACGTATCAAATGCACCAGATCTAGTTTGAAAGAGATAGTGTATGAAGGGACAGATGTTGAAGTGATATGAAGGATAGAGCGTTTAATTCTGGAACAAGTCTGCAGTTGTGCATTTTGTGAACTTAGAAAGAAAAATTGCTGCGTCTCTTTATTTATTAGTTCACTTCGCCGACGTTGTATTTCTCTAATTAGCAACTCCGTTTGCAGAAAAATTTATGTCCTGAGGTGAATTGAGTCCACTATGTAGAGTTGACTTACTAACTACTCAGCCAACAGAAAGACTAACGTAGTGGGTTTTTTGAGTTTATAAATAGATGCAGGCTCGTCACTCTGCTATTTCCGAAATTAAGTACACGTACGTATAAATTTTATGGCTAATTAGCACACTGAGATATTGTGAAATAATTGCTGTGATATCCCGGGTTATGTCATCTGTTATTCTTCGAAAACGACACACCTTGCGGCAGCAGAAGAGTGCGGATGTATTTTTTTTTCGCTTGGAGCAGCACTCAGAAGATGACCCCTACATATGCGATGCAGAACTAGAGGAACGGGATATTTACAGAAATGACAAGAGGTGAAGCTTCACCATCTTTCAACCCTGCTTTTGCACGTTCTTTGTTTACAGCAGTGTTGAATCGCCTCTGATGTCAAGGAGAGGTATTAAATTTTGAAGCTTTGTTTTAGTAGCCATTTTTAATAATTATTTTATCTCTCCGGTGCTTCAAAATAGCGACAAAGGAGGACGTTCTCATGTATCTGTGGACTGGTTACAGCCGAAGCCGTTATTGTTCAGCGCCCAGTGACTATGCCTTTGCCACTGAAACCTTCTGACAACAACTGAAACAAAGACACACTAACGCATAAACGCATGAAAATGCGAGATGTTTTTTTTATGATTTAGTCTAAAACTGTGGTCAAACCTAGTACTTTTTTGGTTTTGTTGACTACTTCAATCATCGCCAACCAGTCAACTCTGCCACTGGAGATATTGTGATATTCAATAATGATTTGCATAGGACCTCTTAGTGAAAATATGCACACAACACTTCGTATAAATCGGCATAAATCTAAGTACATATTAAGTCATAAGAGGCCAATATATTCAATTATCGATTTCAATATTTTAATAAAAAGCGAAACAAGTTAATATTTCTAATTTTGGCAAAAAAAACTCAGGTTGGATTTTAACAATGGCCTTATTTGCACAAATGAAGTGAACACACTTGTAGGTCAAATTTATTTCAAACATAAAGTGTCTTTGTTCTTCACAATACCGCTGTCTTCAATTATTTGACCACCTCCTGTTTTACATACAAATAAGTTATGCGAAATTGTAAGTAAACAAATAATAATTATTCAATAAAAGTGTTTTTGCATTCTTTTGACTTTGCGGAACTTATCCATACATTCAGCATGAATAAGGTGTGGCCAATTCTACAAACGCAAATAATTGAATGGGCGTCAAATTGTCACTGAATTAATAAAACAATATACGACTACAACTTGTTTGCAAACATACGATTATTAAACAGCTGTATGGCAGTCGGTCTGCTTATTATTCCTTATTTTTTCTCTATACATCGTTTACGTTGTCATTTAAATATTCTTGTCAATTGAAAATGAAAAAAAAAACATTAATAAAAAAGTACTATGTACAGGTAATTAGAAAATTTCTTACAATCTTTTTGCAATTACGGCAGCGAAAAGTGAAAAATTATTAATGACGTTTAAAATAACAGTGGACGGAATAAATATGGCTGTGACCATTATAAAATAAAAGAAAATTTTTATTGAAATGCTAAACGAATTTATAACATGCTACTGCGTTCGTAATTATTTAATAGAATAGTGTTTAGCATTTCAGAGTAAAACGCTACTTCGAAGATTTTTTGGGAATTTTTGTATAACATTTTTGTGATATGCATTAGGGGGCCTATATGTCAATAGTTGTAGGAAGGGTTCAGTGGTGAACGCATAGTCACTGTACGCGCTGCAGCTGATACCAATCCATAGGCACATCAGAGCGCGGCCTCCAGAGTATCACCGACGAAATGAAAGTAGTTAATAAAATTGGATACTAAACACAGCTTACGGATTGAATATGTCTGCTTAAGTCAGAGGCCCCTGCTATAAACAAAAAACGTGCAACAGCAGAGTTCTAAACATATTGAAGTTGTTTTCCTATAACCTTATGTGCTGCCATTTACATATTTACATATGTATATACATATACAGTTTGTAAAAAAGATCTTTTCAAAACTTAGAAAAATTAAAAAGTTTAAGTGAAACTCTTATTTACAAGTAAATTATATAACTTTTATTAAATTTTTTTCTTCATGTATTCAATTGAAGATGTTTATAAACACTTTGCACAAAAAAAAACAAAATTAATTTAAATAACAAAATAATAATCGTAACTTAAAAAATACTTCAGTTTCTACGCTGTAAAATAAATATTTTCAAAATTGTGTTAAATTTAATTAAATTTATTCTAAATGGTAAAAAACAAAGATTTGAGGGTACTAATACTTGGTGTGCCCTCCTTTAGCTTTAATTATAACTAAGCGTCTAGACATTGAATGGATAAGCTTTGGTATATCATAATTTTCAGGTATTTTTTCCCACTCTTCTTTAATAAATGTTATTTGTTTTTGGTGACCTTTTTCCGACTTTTTCTTTGGGTGGACCCATGAATTTTCTATAGGGTTTAAGTCTGGGCTTTGTGCTGGGCTATCGATCACTTTTCTACAATTATATAACAACCAGGATCTACAAATATATGACTCATGCTTCGGGTCATTATCCTGCTAAAATTTTTTACTTAAGCTTTTCTGGGTCAACAAAACCGAATTTCCGAGCACTTGCACTCAATTCCTTTTTTAAAATGTTTAGATAGACTTCCTTGGTCATTATATCCACTAATATTCTTATTTCGCCAACACCCTTGCTCGAAATACAACCCCACACCATAACGAATAGTTTACCGAACTTTACAGTGGGTATTATATTTTTATTTTTTAAAGCCGCCAGGGGTTTTCGCCAAACTTTTTGAGGTCCATCATGGTAGTAAAGCATCACTATCGTTTTGTCACAAAAAATAACATCATCCCAGTGCTCCGGAGGTAAAGAGAGATGTTCAATGGCAAACTTATACCTTTTTCAATATTTACCGCGGATAGCAAAAGTTTATATATAGTTGGGTAATCATTTGTTTATCCTATGAGCTTAATTTAATGAATAAAAGACAACTGCAATTCTTAGCGTCCATATAAAACTATTATATGCAATACATATGAAAAAAACTAACGGTTCCTTCTTGTCTTTGCATTTTTGAAAACACTTTTTTTACACTGTTTAAAGTATGCAAAATTATTTTGTAGCGTTGTTGTTGTAATATGTTCATAAATTTGTCAAAGTTTCGACGCCTGCTTGTCGACAACATACAAAACAACAGTTGTAAAAAAAAAATTCACAAATATAATGATATTGTTGTTGTAAATATTTATTTAAATTTAAATTCTTAAAAAATTTTTCATTTGAAAACATTTTTTTACAAACTGTACATATATTTTTTCATCAAAACTGCAAAATATTGATTCGGCCAATGTCTGTTTGTGAGAAGACGGTGCACGCACCATACAGCTCGTGAAGCAATTCAACTGCTCCAAGAGGCATTTCCTGTTTGCGGACTGTCGTTTCAATAAATACACAACCAAGAAAGTTAACAGTGCAACGAGGAAATTTTCTCACATTTATGCGATATGGCCATGGAAATTGTCAACAAAAAATTTCATATGAGCCAAGATAAACTTGAACATCACTTCTTCGATATGCAAGAAGAAAAACTAGGAATTTACTAAAAGTTTTTACATAAATCTTTGAATTATCCTGTTACATATTTCCCTATTTGCGCCATCACAACCCCTTTCATACAGAAAGTACCACCTAGTAGCAGGTAATAATTGCGTGAGTGTTAAAAAAAATATTTTTTAAGAGAATAACTACATTGCAATCACGAAATAAAACTATCCGTAGAAAAACGTTATCTGCCATAAATTTAAAAATATTTAATTTCATATTTTCGAATTTTTCAAAAAGAATAATTTCAAAAACTGTTTCCTAAATCGCATTTAAATATGTAGCTCGATTTGCTTCACATACGTATAGACGATAACAATATTTTTGTAACATGATCTTTTAAGAAATGCAGCGAAACTGCTATAAAATTTGATAACTACTCGTATGTTAATAGCGACGCAGAGCGCTATTAACTTAATCACTACTTTACTAATTGTATTCACTACATGGTCGTTTTAAACATAAATAACTTGAATAAATAAATACTGTAACAAACTTCTTGAGCAATAAACTAAACAGATATTTATTATGTAAGTTCGTATGGGGCATTAAGTTAAGAAAGAAACTCACACAGAATTTCAAGATCGTTATGAAAAACTTGATGCCATTAAAGGTTACGCGGTTGAGTGATAAAATGCAGTAGAGAAATATTTAATGATACGACCATTAACTTTATCAACATTCATACGTACTGTATAGGAATGTTATAAGAAAAAGATCTGGAGGTAAATACACATAAAGAATTTTTGTAAGTCTAAGCGTTTGTTAATTTTTCTGTGAAGTGGGAACAAGTTTTTCAAGACAGTTCATTGAATCGCTAGATTTTTGATAAATTATTTATCTATGTTTGTTATATGGTTTACCTGGTCCATCTGCAGTATTTCATTTGGTGCTAATATCAAAATCTTCTGTATACCTTCAACCAAAATCTTGAAAAAAGCTAAGGAATTTCACATGTTTATATAAGAACTCCCAAAAGATATTTGAGAATTACTAACTAAACAAATAAAACTAGCCAAATAGATTCTTTCAAAATGTTCCTTATACAACAAACATATTATTATTTGATTTTAAGTCAATTTAATTTTTCTAAACCTTTCTTACAATTTCCAAATTCCTTAAACCCTAGCCAGGTATCGCGGTATTGCAACCTGCAGGAAAGACAACAATACAGCTGTCATTGGTGCGATACCGACCGAAATTCTGAAAAGGTATGTTCACGGAAGGACCATTTACGGTGTATCCGCGGGCAATATCTATATGAAAAAATCTTTAAAACGTAAATGGCACGCATTCATATATCGGTCCAAAGAAATATTTCATTTGGTTTTGCAAACTTTCTGGGTTTTTTTTTCAATTCTCAAAACTCAAATGGTTAAAAAATCACCCGATACAATCCTATTGTGATACACTGATATGAGACTTTTTCTTACTATTTTCAGTCTTTCTAATTCACTTTTTTCATTTCATAGGACTGGATATAAAAAAAGAAAACCCCACGATATGTCAAAATAAATATGCCTTTGGGGCCTTGATTTCTAGCGCTTTATTTAGCAGCACCATTTTTTTGGCTAAATAAATTCTAAATCTTTTTTGATTTAAAGATGTATTTCTTGGCGTTATTCAGTTGAAATGGAAATATAAAAAATGATTAAAGAAAAGATATCTATAGATTCTCAAAAAACGCTTTGAAATCTTTTTTCCAAAAAAGATGAAAGTGTCATTTCTTGGCGTCTTAAAAATATGTAAAAAACCTACTTTGAATTATTTTATAAATTTTAAAATGTTATTAGAAAATTAAAAATAATTTTAGTTTGGTTTCAAATTAAATAAATATTTTCTTAGTGTACACAGTTGGCTTGATTCCAAACGACCTCCATAAATTCTTGTTTGCAGTTATAATTATTAAGTGCAATTCTTAAAATGGCAGATTAATTATTTATAACCATACAAAATATAAAAAAGCAAAATTCTACTAATTTCAATGTATGAATTTCTACTTGGAAGAATAAATATTTCCAAGTATGTAGATCAATCAACATCTTGCACCTTCATTCAGCTGAGGGTTGTTAGCAGATTTCTTTACTCCCTATTAAAGTTGTAATTGTTTAGTTAAATCTATTAACCTGTTTTTAAGGCACTGCATAAATTTTCAATTTGACACATATTGAGTAAATTTCTTGGGACAATGTTGGTGTTGAGGTTTTATATAAAAATAAGGGATTTGAAATGTATCAAATCAGATTAGAACTGAAACTTAAATCAGCAGTAAAACAGTTTAGTTTTCCACGATCTCTTGTAAAAAACTAATTCTTCAAAGTATTTTTAAAATGAAAGTAAGTGTTTGAAAGCTTAAAAGGCAATGATATTAATTGAAGAATTAAAAATCAATTCCTTTTTTTAGTTCGCTATTGTCACTTTGTTTACTTTGGCTTTAGCCTTGGGTGTACAATCATCTGTGATTCCTTGGGGTAATGTGATCACTGAAATTGCTGGCGGTCCTCTTTCCTATACTGCCGTTGCATCACCTGTAGTGACAGCCTGGCCAGGTACTGTCATTGTGGGTACTCCACCAGCAGCTTTGCCCATCGTAGCTGCTGCTCCCGCCAGTTATGTTGCTAAAACTCGTGGTGCTGTTCATGCTGCTCCTTTGGAAGGACATCTTAATTCAGTGGCGAATGTTAATGTAGCTCCTGCTCCTGGTACCATCTAAGCAACACCCGATGCATTTATCGTAGTCAATAAATAAGTTAAACACGTGTGCATATTGAATAGTTGCCATGATTGGAACATGAATTATCTTTTCGCTTTTCCAAAGAAACTGTTTTTTTCTTTTAATTTTATTTTCTTTCAATAAAGAACATAATCTTAATTTTTATTTGTTTTGTTTCTATTCTCATTAAATTCGGCCACTTTAAACACATTTCAATATGATATAATTAAAAATATTTTTTTCTTCTTTACTCAATTTATTTAAAATTGTATGGCGATAAAACAAGTGCTTATAAGAATTAAAACAGATTTTTTACTTGAATTACTTGTTTTACTTTAAATAAAGTTCTTATTGCGATTTTGATTCTTAAAAAGTGCAGTACACTTCACACTAAAAATATTTGCAGTTTATTGTTTTATTTTAAAGTGCTGCACAATGACAATAAAGTGCAAATGTTTTATCCCTTTTGTGAACAGCGAGGTACCCGCGTACCTTTAGCGTTTTATGCTTATTTTTTTTTTATAAAAATGATGATCGACGTACTTGCAAGTTCTTGAGGACTAAATTTTGAAAAATTTTAAATAAATACCTACTTCGAGCTAAAGTGATATTTTGAATAGGCGTCTCAGACCAATTTACTTTTAACACCGTTAACAGGATGGAAAGGTACCTGGGTAACTTCATGCAATTCAAAGAAAAAACGATCATTGTAATGTTACTAATTACAAAATAAACGAAAGTCGATATGAAAACGTTAGACGGAAATATTTATTTGGTGGAAGAAAAATTAACAAAAAAAACTGATTTTACCTCTACGAGGTCTTTTCAAAAGAAAAGGTGAATTCTGTTTTCTTCGATTACAATTGCGTGGTGCATCGTGAGTTCTACTACAAGGAAGTTATGCAACGTTTGCGTGAAGCAATACGACTCAAACGATCGGAATTGTGGAAAAAAACCATGGATTCTGCATCACGATAATGTAGCAGCTTTGCTTTGAAGTATTCGGCCACTGTATAAATCATCATCACTTTAAATTTAAAATATAACAATTGAAAACGTTTGTTTTTTAAAAAGAAAAATATAAGAAAAGAAAAATCGTACTTTTCTAGAAATAGTGTTTGGTGTGGAACATTTTTGAACTGAAATCATCTAAAAATATGGCATTCATATTTGCCGCACGTCGTTGTATGCCAAATTTTTCGTAAAAATTACGTTTATGCCTATTGCACACTGTTTTAGAAAATTGTACACAAAAAAATGGGGTTTAGCTGGTCTAAATGTATATTTCATTTGATGTGTAATACCAAAATCGTCAGTAGACGAAAAAGTGGAGAAATTCCATACGTTTATACAAGAACTTCTAAGAAAAATTTTAAGAATTAGGCCTCTGATGTCAAGGAGGCGTCTTAAATTTTGAAACTTCGTTTTAGTAGCCATTTTTAGTAAATATTTTACTTCGGCAGTGTTACACAATACCGACAAAGGAGGCGTTCTGTTCAGTGAACACTGACTATGCCTTCGCCACTGAAACGTTCCGACAACAACTGACACAAAGCCACACGAATGCACACGAGAAAAAATGCGAGATGTTTTTTTATGAGTATGAAACTGGGGTTGAACCCAGGAAAATTTTTCGTTTTGTAGTCAACGTGCAGACTACTCAGACCATCGCCACCTTTAGAAACAAAATAAATTAAATATTTTATATTAACTGAATTTATTTTGGGAATATCTCTTTATATATCTGATTCTAATTGTGCTTCTATCCCTTAAAAATTATATGTGAAATTTATTATTACATACCTTATGATATTCTTATAAAGTATGAGAAATCATAAAGTATTTTATTACAAAAGCAACTCAATAACTGAGGAGGAAAGCATATCCATATAGTACTATTTTGCTAATGCTTTCTTTGCTCATCAGTGGATTTTTCCTAATTTGTGAATACAAACCCAAAACCTATATGTTTAAAATTCAACTAATCAATCGAGAATTGAAGTTGAATATCAAACATAAAAATCAAAAAATCTATAAACAAAAACATAACACACACACATTTCTATTTTTAGATTTTTCTTCTCATCTACACTATGTAATAATAAATTTCACATATAATTTTTAAGGGAAAAAAAGCACAATTAGAATCATATAAATAAATTAAATAGCTTCTTCAAAAATGTTCTTTATACAACAAATGTTTTATTATTCGATTCAACTCTATTTAGTTTGGTCAGTTACATGAAAATAATTTAAAAAATCTCTGTTTTTAACAAACTCCTTGTTTTATTTAATTAGCTTGACTTAGTTGCTGACTTTACTAAATACATTTATTTAAATGGTTCCAGGAGCTGGAGCTACATTAACATTAGCCACCGAGTTAAGATGACCTGCCAATGGAGCAGTGTGTACAGCACCACGAGTTTTAGCAACATAACCGGCATGACCAGCAACAACAACGGGAAGGGCAGCATGAACACCATGAATATCATGAACACCATGAACACCATGAATACCATGAACGCCATGAACACCATGAACAGCGGGTATAACTGCAGGTATATGACCTGCAACGGCTGATGCATGAAGAGCAGTGGGAATTGCGCCGGGTAAGGAGATAGCAGCGTGTACAGATGCTGGTGGATGACCCACTACAACGGGAGCATGCCAAGGCCAACCAGGTGAAACAACTGATGTATGTGCCAAAGGACCACCAGCGACTTGAGTCACTACACCACCCCAAGGAACAATAGATGCTGGAACACCCAAAGCCAAGGCCAAAGTGAATAAGGTAACGATAGCGAACTAAGATAAAATAAAAAATTAAATATAATTTTTTGACAACAAATTCTTTGATTTTTTTATATCAAATAAATTTGCGCCACAATGAAAACTTACTTTCATTTTGTTGCTGGTGTAAATAACGGTTAGAGAAAACTAAACTTAATTGTTGCTTATTTGAAGTCAAGTTCTATTCTAATTCGAATACTCAATTTTGCTAGTTTTTATATCAAAATTTTATCATAATTTTTTTCTGCGTATATTCTTTAAATTATTATTATAAAATTTTATAATTTAAAAGAAGTAAAAGTATAAATAAATTCATATGCAACACGTGCCACAAATTGTATGAAAATATTGTTGTTGTTTTCTTTAAAGTTAAAAAAAAGGAACGGATACAAAAACAATCAAAGCTTAGCTGGTCATTAAAATAAAAGCGAAAAAAAAACAGTTGTAAGAAAATAGTTCAATTAGATCACTTTCGATCAAAATCTTTACAGTCAAGAAAATTGTTTCGTTTCAATCCACCTTGAAAATTAATATTTGAAGTTAAAATTTATATTTCTTCAAACCATTTGTAGTTTTTTTCATTATAATTGTCTGCTGGCCCATCAGTTTGCAAGTTTTGAATTAGATTTTTAGGAAACATTCTACTGGAATTCATAACAATGAAAAAATTTTACTTTCTAACAATGCTGTTGGCAGGAAAAACTACTTTAGAAGTTTGTTCGATCCCGGATGTAATTAGAATGTATTCCATTAAACGAGGCGCACACCACATAAAGCCGATGCTTCCTCGATAAGTCTATTCACCCTCTCTTGTGGGCGGTTAAATATCTTCAAAATATATATACACAGATAATAAAGAGATCTCTTAAACAGTTTTTTTTTTAATTTATTTATTTATCTAATTAATTATGGAATAAGTCCTTACAAATTATAAGTACGTACGAGTGAGTAAAATAATTTTAAATCATCCAACAAGAAATGTAGTTTTAAAGCTAATTGTTTAAAAATAAAATTATATTGCTTTTAATTTTATTTATACTCAGTGAAAAATCAAAAGAAATCTACATTTCATTAAAGCAACAACATATTTTTCTTCGCAGATCAGACGTAGCAAATTTAGTTCGAAAAGTTTGAACGTATAAAGTACCGAGGAAGAAGCTTTTCCTGACATGTGATTATGCATAAGACAACCGCCAATACCCAATGTCTTAGAATCACTAAATTAAGTTGCAATTGAAAATATTATTTGTGACAGATGATGATTAAAACCATTTGAATTTCTACTTTTTGAAGGCCATTACTTTTATAACTTATAATAAAATATGTACACCATTGAAAAGGGCATTTTCTTAAATAAATAGTCTATAAAAAATTCCTTTTCCACAACAGATAAAAATAAATAAAATTCTGCCGTTCATATGATTACAACCAATTAACTAATTAATTTAATTGCTCTTTGCATTGCATTTAATTTAAATTTTTAATTTTTAAACCGGTTGATGATGGATCACTTTTGGGCAGTAAAAATTATTAGAAACAAACTAAATCAAGCACAAAAATTGTAAATCATACTGACAGACGCCAGCAGAACGGAACAACTTTAGCTTTCTTCGTCCTTTTGTCCACTGTGCATGGTTATCTGTGGATATAATTTAGTAGCCTTATATATTTTTAGTTTTTACTTAAAATTGAAAAAATTTAATTAATTGGTTAAAATGAGAGTCGAAATAAGGCGCTATTGATATAATATATAATTGATATAAAAATTAATTCTTTTATAATTTCATAATTATAACCATTAATACGAAATTTATTGATAATACTACAATTTTGGACTAGTTCTCTTCAGACTTAGGCTTCAAATATACGATTTTTTAAAGAATCTTAAAGTGAATTAAAAACACTAACATTTTGGTTTGAAATTAATTCTTTTACAACTCTGTCATTATGAATGGGAACAGTAACATATTGAAGAGTCCATGGAAGCGGTCCAAAAATATCATTTATTTTATGAAAAGCTGATTGATGAAAGAGAGTCTTGTAAGTTTTTGCAGTAATTTTTTTACTTTGAAATTCTAAATCAATTGTGCCTTAATATATCATAGCAGCACAGACAACAACTGCTACTTCTCTGCAGCGATTTCGATTCGTACATTCTCGTATCATGAAATTAAATGAGCCATTCAAATTAAAAAAAAGTTAAAATGCTGAGAACAAAAATTTTGGTTGTTCAAATAAAACAAGATGTGTGTATGTTTGTAACGTATGGACTCCAAAACGGCTGGGCCGATTTTGATGAAATTTTTAGGGAATCTTCAGAATATTCAGGCGGGTGACACTGTGAAGTCTGATTTTTGATTTTCGGCCAGCGGGCGGAGGGCAGTGTCAAAATACAATTATCATATTGCACCACCAATGATATACATATATTTATTTTTTTTTGCTTTTTTTATTTTAAATAAATAAATCGTGTGGTAATACAACACTAATGTTTGCTTAGGGCCAGCAACGCGGACCGGGTCAGCTAGTAATAAATAAAAATTAAATAAAAAATAAAATGAATTACAAAATTGAAATAAACTAAACTAAACAAAAATGAAATACAGTAAAAGAAAACGGCATAAAATAAAATAACATTAAATATAATACTCGTAATATGTATTTTTCTTTTATTAAACTCAATCACGATTATTTATATTTGTCATATGGTTTAACTGGCCTATAAGTACGACTGACTTCCAAAACGCTAATTTCGTTGTATTCGAACAAAGTATAGTGTTATATAATAACGTAGTAAAAAAAATTGTAAATGCATACATTTTCAGAACGTCACAAACAAGTTTCTAAGTTTATACCCCGACATTTTATTCCTGGCATTAGCAAACACAGCCATATTTATAATTATTATAAAAAAATATAATAAGAATAACAATATTGTTGCTATTGCTATGTTTCGCACCTATGCGTTGTCTAAATAGTGCAGCTGAAATGTGTACAAACTTCGTATAGATACGTTTTGGAAGTCAGCATACAGATGCTAATATCAAAATCGCCAGTAGACCTTTAAACAAATTTAAGAAAAAGATAATATATTCCATATGTTTATAGAAGAACTTGCAAGAAATTTTTGAGAATTACTCAATATACAAACAAAATAAACTCAATGCGACTTAAATCTGTTTCTAAATTTTCTAAACGTTTTTACCAAAAGATGACGAATAGTTGAACGTCCACTAAATGAAAAAATTAAATAAATATGTTATCTACTTACGGCTTTTGAAAACTATCATTTCTCTTCACAATATCATCAACATGAATTTTTTGAGTGTATCGCCTTTCCGTTCTCCATACGCTTGTGACAGTTCTGTTACACTGTAGAATGGCGAGCATTTTAACTGAAATCTTTTGCATTTTAAAACTAAACAACTTGAACTTGCACTTTCAATATTCTCAAGGTCAATTGAGATTTCCTTGTTCTATTACATCAAAGAGTACGTTTTTGTTACGTTTGTTGGTGTATATTTTAATATGGAGAAATTGCATGGAAATAAATTATGTTGGTGTTTTTAACCTGGAGAATTTTTGTATAAAAGTATGCAAATTTTTCTAGCTAAACTCAGAATAGAACTTGAGTTCATAACAGCAACACAAGCCTTAGTTTTCTCTTAATAAAAAAAAAACCAAGAACACAAAATGAAAGTAAGTTTTAAGTAGAATTTCATAAAACAGTATACAAACTTATATTAAAGAACAAAAAATGTTTTGTAATAAAATTTTTAAATTATTCAATTTTAGTTCGCTATTGCTACCTTATTTACTTTGGCCTTATCAATGGGTGTTCAATCATCCATTGTTCCTTGGGGTGGTGTAGTGACTCAAGTCGCTGGTGGTCCTTTGGCACATACATCAGTTGTTTCACCTGGTTGGCCTTGGCATGCTCCCGTTGTAGTGGGTCATCCACCAGCAGCTGTCCACGCTGCTATCTCCTTACCCGGCGCTATTCCCACTGCTATTCAAGCATCAGCTGTTCCAGCTCATATACCTGCCATTATACCCGCTGTTCATGGTGTTCATGGCGTTCATGGTATTCATGGTATTCATGGTGTTCATGATATTCATGGTGTTCATGATATTCATGGTGTTCATGCTGCCATTCCCGCTGTGGTTGCTGGTCATGCTGGTTATGTTGCCAAAACTCGTGGTGCTTTACATACTGCTCCCTTGGAGGGTCATCTCAACTCTGTGGCCAATGTGAATGTGGCTCCAGCTCCTGGTACCATCTAATTCTTTAATTCGAATACAAAAATTATATCAAATATACCTGGGAAATTGCCCATTTGATATGATTTAAAAGACAAAAAATTTTGTATTCTTAAATTAGTTTTATTTTCGCTTAATACAGGGTGCAATTTAACTCTTTAAAATTAATATTATTTTCAGTTGTCTTTCCTAACTCATCTATTTCCTTTAATTTATTCTTTTTCTTTTGACTTTTATATCCATTTCACTTATCGATTTTTCTATTTCCATAATTTCTGTAAATAAAGCAAACACTTTGTTAAAAAAGTAAAAAAAAATATATTTTATTTTATAATTTATTTTTAATTTTAAGTTGAAACGTGTGTGAAGACCTGGCATTGGTTCAAACGTGCCATGCGAATTTGTATATATTTCTTGTATTTTTTGATCAATTAGGAAAAAATAGATAATTGTAATAATACAATAAAAAACCTTGTAACTGAAGAATATTTCACAAAGAAAAAACTAATTTAGTAAGAAATATTGTAAAATTGTTTATTCTGATTTCAATTTGATATTCGAAAACCAAGAGGAAAAATTGGCAAAAATTATAACAAAATTTTTTTTAAAATAAATTTTGAAGTTTGAATGTGGGTTTTAAAATTTTAATTGCAAAGAAACTATAAAAAGTATCGCATCCAACAATTGACCAGGAAAACAACCAATGCGCAACAATAAGCAAATTTTGTATACCTTAATTTAATTATACATTCATTGTTGACATGCTTTAAAATTCTAAGGTTGGAGGTATTTTCAACAATGGCCAGGCAACGAGACGTAAGTTTGCATGTTTTTCATGAAATTAACCATTTGAAAATTGCTTTCAGATTTCATAAAATTTTGCAAAAAAAATTTTTTTGCCATGCTGATTGCCATTTTGAAAGCAACTAAACGTCAAACAATGTGCAAACTTTATTTTTACAAAGTCTACGAAACTTGGGTTTTGATATGGTAGCACTACCTTATCGCTACAAAGTATTTTAATGTTTTGGAATTCACCATATTTGTTAAAATTTAGTAGTAATCTGTTGGCTATAAGTACCATATTTGAACAAAACAGACTTGATATTTACGGCTGAAATTAAATTTTAATGTACTTAAAGGCGCCACTTTTCTATAGGACACAACTTTTAATCTGGCGAAATACTCAAGTAATAAAAAAATTGCGGTAACAAATTTTTAATTTGGTGGAAAAGATCACTGCTATCAATATTGATCAAAATTTCAATATTTTTGCATAAAACTCTAATTTTAAACAACATTCTAGGTAGCCGAATCTACTCTAAAAGTTTAGAAAATAAAAATGTCTTGAAAATAAATATTCGGTGAAAAAATTAATCATTCGATATTGGAAACTTTCAATACAATCGAATCTTCAATCGTAATGAAATTGCCATCGTAATTTTCATGCTGGTGGTTTCTTCAACTGCACAAACTGCCAAGCTTTTGTTATTGAAAATGCTATTTCTGTACAAAGAAATGTTACTAATCCCACTGTTCTATATAAATGGACTAAAATCAAATTAGAAGCAGTTAAAATTCTTTTGATTATTTTATTTTTCACAGAAAAATAACTAACTTGCGGTTTGCTTAACAGGTACTATTTAATCGATGGTTAATGAACAATGGTCACTGAACAATACCGGCTTCAGCTGATAGCAATCCACAATAGCTAGCATCAGAACGCCCTCCTTCGTCGGTATTGTGTAGCACCGGCGAAGTAAAATAATAATAAAAAAAATGGCTACTAAACCGAAGATTCAGCACTGCTACGAGTATAAAAACAAAGAACGTGCGAAAGCAGAGCTGTAAAATAAATAATTTAGCTTCACCTCCTGTCGTTTCTCCTACTATCCCTTTGCTATAGTTCCAGCACAATGCTTCACAAGTGTAAGAGTCACCTCCTGAGTGCTGGTCCCAGATAAAAAAAAAAAAAATCACCATCCCTCAGTTACTTAACAAAAGAATTCGGCAAAAAGTATGGCAATATTGCTTGTGTTTGTTTACAAAATATATTATAATGATAGTAAACAGTAAAACAAAATCTTAATGTTTGTGGAATAAATATGGAAGGCATACTGAAAGAAATTGCAAAATTTTCTTCAGCAAACAAAGTATTCCAGATTAAACATTTCACGCGTACTTACAGCCTATTTCTGAGCTAAGAAAGATAACTTAAGCGAACGAAAAGCACTCGCTCGAATTCGAATCAATTTGGATTTCTCATTGGCACTCACTTTCTTTCGCAGTAAGTTACGTATGTCAATTTTGGTATCTTACGTTTTAATAAGTAGAAGCAATGCCAGATCATAAATTATTATATTTCTGTTAAAAGTATTAAAAAATACTACGAAGTTATTCTAAAGCTAATACAACTGCGTGTAAGTGTGATCAGCTGGTGGAAAGTATCAATAAATAAAAGGGTGAGAAAATTTAAAAAAATATTTGTAAATTTTGTGTTTTTTGTTTTAATTTTATAAAAGTGTTTCAGTTGCTGCATTGTTGACTTCTTTAAACTGAAAAAACAATTGTTAAATACATACATTCATATGTATATCATATGAATAGTTTATACTTACCACTTGTTATCCATTTGTAAATACTTTTTTATTGTACTTAGATTTTTTATTCTTCTTTTTTTATTTACAAGTATGTATACTCATATGTAAATTCTCAATACGAAAGCAAAACCAAAAGTGAGTGATTTTGACATTTCATTCTCACACGTTCTTAACAGAGAAATCGGATTTTATATGAAAACACTTACGTTTTCATTCGAGTTCTAGATCGAGTCACTGTTCGCATAGAAAGTGTGTAGAGAAATCGAAATCAATGTTCTTTCTCATAGAATGCGAATGAAAGCGTTCTTTCTTAAATCAGAAATAAGCCCTTAAACATCGATTCACTTTAGGGTTACCCCATTGTTGAAATAATGACAATAAAATTTTCTAGTGGGTCATTCGCCAAAGATAATAAAATGTAATAACGATAATCTGCATTCAATATGTAGGTGAAAACATCAAAAATGCATACATACCGTTAAACGCGACACGCAAATAAACTCTATGCAAAAAAAAATGTGAGTCCGATCACAGGGAGATGTGTAAACATCTAGTAATGAAATCTTTTTAAAAGTTATTAAAATTAAATGTTTTTGTATTCATTAAGCCTGAGGTCTTTTTTTTTTATCTTATTTTGTTTTTTTATTATTCGATATTTCGTTAACAGCTTGTTAACATCATCAGGAATAATAGGAAATTATAATTCTTTGAAATATAAAAATATTTTTGAAACATGTCACAAAATTTTTGTTATAAAATTTGATTGAAAATTAAAAAATGTGTAGTAGTAATATAGGCGCATATAAATATAACGAATTTTAAACCTAAATAAATATATATTCATATATACATACACACATACACACATACAATATAGACCGACTAACATGTATACATGTATACATTAAAATTCGTTGTATTTATATGCGCCTATATTACTACTACACATTTTTTAATTTTCAATCAAATTTTATAACAAAAATTTTGTGACATGTTTCAAAAATATTTTTATATTTCAAAGAATTATAATTTCCTATTATTCCTGATGATGTTAACAAGCTGTTAACGAAATATCGAATAATAAAAAAACAAAATAAGATAAAAAAAAAAGACCTCAGGCTTAATAAATATATATCAAAAAATATAATAAAAAAGGTCAATTAATAATATAATTAAAGTTTTTGTATTCATTTTATTTATTTGTTTTTATTTGCCTACGATAACATAATGTACGACAACGACTACTACTATTTCGCACTAGATGGTGTTAGTGTATTTCTATGCAGCTGTTAAGTTTCTCTGTACTTCTTGTTCTCCGTATGATTACACTAACCACTCATACACAGCTCACACCGCGTTATTACAATCTACTTCAAAATTTGTGATTGTATTGTGAAAAAGATTTTTACTCCCTAGCGTATAGATGTTTGCACATCAAAATTTAATTTTGGGAACCACTTTCAATTTCTCATGGAATTGATTGTTGAAGAATTTGTAATAAAACTTTTGTCACTTTTGCTTTAACTGTTACAAGAATAAGTTGAATACCGAATTAAATGTTTGTGAATAAATATGATTTGTACATAAAAAGTGAGTTTTCTTGAATTGTAGATAATATTTATATAGGATATTATCATCACATAAAGACCAAAAAAAAGCTTTTGTTATCCACCCATTACGAAACGTATTGTTTTTTTTAGATCTGCCTTGTCAACTTTGTGTCTGATATGTAATTCCGCATATCTGTTGAAATTTGCTATTTAACTGAAGATTTATCATATTGACTTGCACACGTACATATTTAGTCTCATTTGAGAAATCTCTTTATGGTCTCAACTCTTGATATCTTTCTGTTTATTTTAATTTAATTTAATTTGATTATACTATGGTTTTTCTGTACAATTTCATTTAGTGCTAATACCAAAATTTTCAGTTGACCTTTAACCAAATTCTCAAAGAAATCTAAGAAATTCCATATGTTTGTACTGCCAAAAAATCTTTGAGATATACGAAATATGCAAACAAAATCGAATAGCTTTTTTGGGAGTTTTTGTATGAACATACGGCATTTCTTAGTTTTCTTTTTTAATTTTAATGTTAAAATTGTTTTAAAATTACGCGAAATAGTTATTTGTAAGTAAATTTTTTTCGTGCTTGAATGTGAGCGAACACATGCTCGCGGAATCATTTCTTTTTTTCTCTGACGAGCAGAACTCGTCTGATTTGCAAATTTTCATTGTGATCTAATTTGTGTCTAATTGTCTGCTGCTGGTATTTATTTTCATAAAAACTGGTTCAAGTAATGCTTTTGTAACACATGCTTATTAGATCAATTCGATTAATTCTTCTGAAACTACTATTTTATAAATTACACTCTACAGCAATTTATATTGTAAGAGAATTTCCTATTTATTGTTTTATTTGTAACAGGCTGAACATTTGATATGGAGCTGTTGTATATTAATAAATTTTTTGGTGGTTTTTCCAGGTTGTTCTGCAAATATATTTTGTTATTTCGAAATTCGCATGCACCAAAAGAATTTAATTGAAATTTCACATTTTGAGAGTTTACTATTTTAACTTGATTTTAATGAATTTTTAATAATAAAAAATAATAAAAAAGTTGATGAAAAAACAAAAAAAAAAACCCGTGATATACTTAAGGACAACAGCAGTAAGAAAATTTATTTAGTCAATAAATTTAACTAAGAATAGTTCGTCATGTCTTATATCTCAAAAAATTTTAATTTGTATTCACCTAGAGGCAAACATAATTTACTGGCGTTTAGCACATAAATCAGTTTTGTAGTTTTTTTTTAGCTACACTTTTACACCTTCCAAAAAAATCAGACTTGAAAGCAAATATGTTTGCTTTTTTACAGGGCATTACCAAAAAGTATCGCCAACTGTTATTTTTCCCCTTCTTTAATAAAACTTTTAATAGCACTGCATCATATTTAATATTTCACAGAAGGTGTATTAGAAGTTCTTTTTATTGTTCTCTGTAACTATTTTATTTCTATCTTTTCTTGTTTAAATATGATAATTATTTCTTGGCAAAGTTGTTAACATAGTTGGAAAAATACTGTTGATTTGGTTGCATTTCAATATAAAAATGAGCACTGTTTTCAAAACAAAAACAGAAAAGAACTTGACTTTAAACCAATTGCACACAATTAATTATCCTTTCTTTAAAAAGAAACCATTATGAAGGTGAGATTTTCAAGGATAAAAAAATAAATAATTTTAACACATTAAAAATTGCCTCCAATAAATAATAAATTATCACTGCACTCCACTTGTTTTTCAGTTCGTTGCAGTTACTTTGTGTACCTTGGCTTTGACTTTGGGCGTGCAGTCGTCTATCATTCCTTGGGGTGGTGTAGTAACAGAAATTGCTGGTGGTCCTCTGTCTTACACAGCTGTATCATCACCCGTTGTTTCTGGCTGGCCTTGGGGTGGTTCTGTTGTTATTGATCATGTACCAACTGTTATTCCTGCTAGCGTTCCCGTTGTACATGGTCATGCCAGTTATCTTGCTAAAACTCGTGGAGCTCTTCATGCCGCTCCTTTGGAAGGTCATGTCAACTCAGTTGCCAGTGTTAATGTAGCCCCAGCACCCGGTACCATTTAAGCACAGACATCAGACTTCATGAAGTACTACCCAATGAAACTGCCAGTATGATATTTTGTTTCGAGAAAATTTAGTTTTAATTGTCCAAATTAAATTTTGATTTCTACTCTTAAATTCTTTTTCGTTATGCGCAGTCATATCAGATGTTCTTAAATTTATTCAATAAAACAAGCATTTTATAAAAATGGCTCTTAAAAAATATGTGCGAAATGCTTTTATTTTATATTTTTATTGAGATTTAGGAAGGTCCTTTCCATATCAATATATGCTTCTACTTTAAAATTATTTTCCTATCATTTTTCAATTATTTGAATATTGAATACGTCTCCTTGACATCAGAGGCGCTTCTACACTGTTATTAACAAAAACCGTATAAAAGCAGAGTTGTAAGATAGTGAAGCTTCACCTCCTGTCATCTCCCTCACTATCCCTTCCTTCAGTTCCAGCATAATGCATCGCATGTATAGGGGTCTCTCCTGAGTGCTGGTCCAAGAAATACAAAAAAAGAATTTCGATAAACAGTACACGAGTATAAAATTTTTTGTAGGAACAAGATAATGAAGGCGTTTAAATTCAAAAGACATAACGGAAGGAATCATTGGGATGCGTGGAATGACTTCATCTTCGTCTCTGAACTTGCTTGTTAAAATAGTAGCTTTTATTACATACACACGTCAAGAATCCTTTTATTGCAAGTGACTCAAATTTTCAACTGGAGATTATGAGGAGGCAGTCCTAGTAAATCCAAGGAATTCAAAAATTCTATTGGATATTCACAACATATTCTTCATTTGTAACAGTATCTACAGAGTAGTAAACCACGTCGCCAAGAACCTTTTTTTATCTTTCACCAGCACTTAGGAGAACTAGAAGGAAGGCATAGCTTAACTATCTTACTATCCTAATTTTGCAAGTTTTTTTATTTATAGCGGTGTTGTAGCGCTTCTATTTTGAAGTTGTGTTTTATAAGACTTTTTTTGTAATTATTTTACTTCGCTGGTGCTAAACAATACCGACGAAGAAGGACGCTCTGATGTACCTGTGGATTGGTTATAGCGGAAGCTGGTACTGTTCAGTGGGCAGTGACTATGCCTTCGCCAGTAAAACATTCCGACAACAACTGACACAAAGTCACGCTAATGCACATCAGAAAATTAGAAATGTCTTTATGACTTAGTGTGAAACTGGGCTCGAACCCGGAACATTTTGGTTCGGTAGGCAACGTGCTAACTATGCTTACATTAAGTGTTCAGCCATCCAAATTGCTACGTCTATGTACCACTTTACGTTAAAAAATTCCAAGTTATGTTAAACACTAAGCCTTAGCGAAGTTGTACTATATTTGCGAAATATTACTAATATGCTTTCCTCCTCAATTATTGGGTTTATTAAAAAAAATACTTTATGAAATAACACGGTCGACGTAGATAAATTTGTCATATATTTGCACACCTTTTGTACTTGATCAAAAATTTCTATTTCGTGAATTAGCATTTTATGTGCTTAGATAAGTGCCACTATCTTGAAAATAATCACACTATTCCCAGAATCTCACACCGACTAAAAAATTTTTATATTTCTGAAAAATTCAGAAAATATCCTTCAAAATGATGCCGTTTCTTCAGGCAGAAATTTAAATTTCTTAAAAATTTTATTTTCAGAAAAAGTAAGAATAATTTTTTTTTCTTTTTATAAAAATCCATATAGCAATACTGTGCAGAAAAATAATTAATATATTATTTTTCTTTTCCTTACTTATTTAAAGGATGTATAACCAACTTCATACATTATAATATTCTATTTTTGCACGATTTCTTTCCATGGTATTGCCGGAAACCTAAGAGAGTTTTTTATCCGTGTAAAATTCCACAATAAATTGGGGGTAAGTACATGAGGGTGGAAAAACTACTAATTTTATGGCAAATATTTTCGAAGAATATTTAAACTAATTACGAACCTGTTGTAAAGGTAATTTTTGCTATTAAAAAAAAACCGAAAAAGTCAAGATAGATCCATCTCTGAAGAGGTAGAGGGTTAATAAATACATACATACAAAGAAATTGAAATTATTACTATATATAACAAATCTAATAGGCGTTGATTTCTCAGTTTATAATTTTCATTGTTTGTAAAAACCAAAAAATATATTTGTCATTCATCATGCTGATGGCGAGTAGTCAGCGTGTTGGCTCTGCAACCAGAAAGACCCAGGTTCGATTCCCAGCCGGGTCAAATCAGAAAAAAAATTTTTCTGAGTTTTCTGTGCTACAGCACCCTCCTTCGTCGGTATTTGAGCAATAAAACGTCGGCGAAGTAAAATAATAAATAAAATGGCTCCATTAGCTTAAAAATAATGCGTCAAAAAACATCAGAGACGCCGCAACTTTGCTTTATAATTTACACGCAACTGCAGAGTTGTGCAAGAATTAAGCTCTATCTTCCTACCACTTTCACCACCTGTCTATTTCTTCCCTATCCTTCTCTCTAGTTCCAGTGCAATGCATTGCATATGTAGGGGATAGCCCCTGAGCACTGGTCCAAGATAAAAAAAAAAAAAAAAAAAAAAAAAAAAAAAAATAAAACTTCGTATGCCAAAAACAAAATAAGTGTTCCTTTTAAAACGCCGATATACGTATATCAATTTTATGACCATCTACTAGAACCACTTGGCAGAACCTTGTAATTTTAGAAAAATTTCATTTTGATCTACAGTGGAATCAGTAATGGGTGACTTAACCTCATACCAAGTAATTTTTTAATTGTGGTTAGAAACACATAAAAATGAAGTACTTAACACTTCTGTGGATTACAACGTCTATATGTGGAAGACTTAGGTGTGGTTCTTCGTTTTATAACGACTTTAAAAAATTAAAAACTTTTTTTTATACACTCTTTCGTTAAATTTAACTTAATATGGAGAATATACGGTATGTCGAAAGAAAAACATGTTTAACTAATTCTGATGGTTGGTTGATTCGACGATACGATTGATATGAAACGATATAGTATTCGAGCCATTACCGCCAAATTGATGTAACAATCGATTTTCGATTTATTTATCAAACACACAAACCAAAAAATCTATAAACTAAAACATAACAATCCATGAGTTTACTTTTATAACACACACATATTTCTATTTCTATTTCTATTTTTGGTTTTTTTTTTTTTTTTTTTTTTTAGATGAGAATATTTGATGTTCAATTCAATTCTCGATTGATTAATTGAATTTTAAACATATAGATCTTGGGTTTGTATTCAAAAATTAGGAAAAATCCACTGATGAGCTAAGTAAGCATTAGCAAAATAGTACTATATGGATATGCCGTCCTCCTCAATTATTGAGTTGCTTTTGTAATAAAATGCTTTATGATATTTTTCATACTGTATGAGACTATCATGAGGTATGTAATAATAAATTTCACATATAATTTTTTAAGGGAAAAAAGCACAATTAGAATCATATACATATATTTATTCACATCCTTCATGTGCATGCATTCGTACATACAGACCTTCAAATGCATTGAAACAATTATACAGTTAACTTTTTTATACCAGTTCACTGAATTGTAAAATGAACTCTATTAAATTAAATAATGAATATAAATACAGGAGACAATTAAAGGAAAAATGTTTTTAGGTGTGGCGTTAATAACCGGAAGATTGCATTTTAAGATTGCAGTTTAACAATTAATTTCAATTAATTACAGTTAATTATTATCTTTATAAATATTACAGATCATTGGGGTTTTTATTACAGATATGTAGTATGTACCTAAGTAGGAAGCCTGGAATCATTGTCTGTAAGTTTTCACTTTTGTCGCATTGTTTTTTTCGGTTTTGCTGACATTGTCGACGAATTGTAAACACTTTTTATTTTGCCTTTCATGGGTAGAGATGTTTTTAACAGCTTCAAAACGAGTTTTATTGTGTAATTTTTGGTTTTAAAAATAGATTCTCATACACGCAAAATTGTTCATAAAGAATATAATGAAGTGATTTGGACTGCAGCAAGTATTAGTGGTGTGGAAATTCAGTAAAACGTTACTAAAATTTACTAATCAGTCTCAGTTTACAATATAGTTCCACAGGTACTGCCTGCTACCACTATTTCATCTATCCACTAGTACTGGTGACTATGTCAATAGCAAATCATTACAGTTTTACTATTGTTGCAGGGTAGGTACAAGGTGGGCCAAAAGAAGTCATCCGATGTTGTTTGGCTCTCATTTTTCTTCGATTCTGTTTTTTGATAATGTTTATCTGAAGCTTTAGAATTTTATTGGTCAAGTCGAGAAGATGACATCGGCCAAATGGGCTCGGTTGTCGCTCGCGCAGTGTGTGCCGTTGCTCCGTGCTGTTGGAACCACATGTCCTCCAGTCCTAATTAAATTCAATTGCGGCAGAAAATAAACGGTCAACATGGCCCTATAGGGCGCACCGTCCACTGTTGTCCTTTGACACTGTTGGCGCAGTCGGTGTCTGACGAGCGCGGAATCGGCGACGGAATTCGCGCTGCGCCAACACCACAGACGAATTGTTACGCATTATTTCGCGTTCTTGGGAAGTGTATCGCTCCATGGCTTATTCACTTGTATTCTACATCTGTCTAGTTCACAAATATCAAAACAGATTTGACATTGAGCAGCATTTGCAAAAAGAAGAGCATCTTCCAATAGGGTGATTTCTTTTGGCCCACCTTGTATATATTAAAATCTACAGGTAGGTAGGTATGTACTTAAAGTTTTCTAAATTTTTCAGGCATGCTTATGAATCATTCTAAAAATTTTTTTAATTGATTTTATTATTGGCATTTAAAAAAAATTAGTTACAAAATTCATCAAAGCACAGATTACGGCATTCAATATCAAACGAAATTCATATATATTTCAATAGACTTTTACAAGGCAGCATTAATTATGCGCCAAATTACGGCATCCGCATCGCATCGAAAAATTTCAAAAAAAATTTTATTAAAATTTATAGCAATTTCGTACAAAATCGACTGCCATAATTTGGTACCTAGTATCACCACTAGCGTAAATACTTAATTTTGATATTGCAATGGAATACGTCGAAGACGTGACGTCTAAAAACTTCAGGAAATTGTAGTCTGTTTCTCTGTTAGAATATTTCATCAAATATTTTCGCCCTGTGTGTAACACAGCGATATGTGTTTTCCTAGTGATATAAAACACATGTTTACTTACGCAGTTAAAAATAAAAACTTTGATACTTCTCTGTAATATCAACATTAACTATTTACGCTAGTGATGATATCAGGGCCCAAATTGCGTGATAGTGCTACTCTGCGGTCAGATTCGGATTCAGCACGTCTAAAACCTTAGGGAAAATATAGTCTCATTTTTGTGTTATTTATACGTGTATTTGCGGCGCCCTTCACATTCCGAGGTATGGTCCTTTTGGCAAGACATAATAGTAAATTTATTAAAGAGTTAATAAAATTCATTTCACTATTTTCACACCTCCACTGAAGCAACATAAATCAATAAAGAGAGCTTCTTCAGAATCAAATATGTTGTTTCTGATTCGCTGCATGGTCGTCAAAAAAAATATCCCGCAGTCCATAAAAAACTATTGCGGTAAAACTTTATTACTTTTACGAAATTTTTAATTGTCTATGATGTAAAGGAATATAAAAATCTTAAAAGTTACAAATTTTAAGTTCAGGACCACTTTGGTATTTTTACTTAGATATAACTATTTATTCTTATGAACAAAATTAACACAACAACTGCAGAAATTATTAAGTTTCACAGTAGAGAATGAGGAAAAAAATATATTTGGTTATATTTTCGTATAAATTAATGCGCTTAGATATGAAGCAGCTCCAGCAGGACCGTCGTTTTCTTATAGATTTTGCCTAATCAGAAAATTATGGACACCGAGTTCATTATCAAAAAAAATATGAACCAATTATCATTTCCTTTCCTTTTGACATAAAGTTCAACGATTTCGGAACGTTGTTCAATTGTCCAAGTCTTCTTTACAAAATACTGAAAATAAAACAAAAAAAGTTATAAGGAATTCATACACCTTCGCTAATTTTGGTCTACCCTGTACAATACAATTATACAAGAATCTTGTGTGAAGGTGTGTTTCACCACCTGCGTATGTTTTATAAAACTTTATATTCATAATTATTTCAATATTTAATATCTACAATATAAACAATATCAATTTATTATATAATTTATAATATCTGTGTTGTTCAACATGTAGATAGAATTAACATGCTCATCGATGTAAAACATTGTAAAAGAATAATTTTCAAAACATGCTTGATACTCGTTTTAAATTTAATTAGTTCGTTGATTCGTATTTGTGTAGTTAATTAATTCGTACGACACAAATTTTATTATAAAATTCTCTAGTAATCGATGGTATCGATGGCGATACTTTCGAGAAAAAATCCTTAACAAATCAAATGTATATTGCTCAGTAATACATATATTTATATGCACTTATATTTTTATAATAATATTTTGTATGAAATATTGAGCACAATAATGGCATTTATTGCGTAAATCTCAATAAAGCTGCATGCTGAACACCGTATTATGTATGCTTTATTTAACATTACGTTTGAAACCGAAAAATCGATAACGCTGTATTTTTAGCCAGCCAAATATGATACCAAAAAATTATGATTATGCTTGTTACAGGCTGCCAATTCCGGTAGTAAACCAGCCTGAGTTTTGAAGGAATGAATATATGTTCATTATATCGTATTACGGATGTTTCAGTAAGGTGTGCAGCAATGTGAAGCCTATTCAAACTTTAGCGGCAAGCGCAGAGCAGTGACGGCGCAAATGTTCAAGTCTTTCTTTCTTCTCCTCATCCCGACAACTCTTTTTCTGAAATCGTTATACGGAAGACTTTATATATTCGCATGCACTTCTATATGACAAGTACCCGTTAATTACACGCCTGTTACACGGAGATTATTTCTCGGCATTCCATACAGGAATTCTATCGAGCCCAAGTTAACTTGGAGATCGAGAAAATAACTTCTGCCGATCACCTGCGCATTTCTTTGCTATATTTCTCTCCTAGATTAATTGAGGGTAAGTTCGAGCCCTTTCTCTGGCCATGTCTTCCACTATATCATTTACGAATACACCACCATCTCCCAGTATTCAAATTAATTCTAGGTTTGAATATTTCGCCAACTCTTTTAGAGACAAACATCACTCATATTAACTTTTTATTATCGAATATCCTGATTGGTTATTATATTGTAACCGAAATTTTAATTGCTGAAATTTCAATCTGTATAACGCTACATCTTCGTCTAGCTTAAAATTAATCTGCTGCCCATAGCGAGGAAAGGAACTCCTTCACACACTCCTATGTCTGGTTACTATCTATTCGCGGTTTCTTGTCAACATTCAATGCGTGTCAGACGTAATCACATTAAATTTCCTTTCATGAGGTTTTCTCCATAGTCTAGTGCATGCGCATTAGTTTAGCTATCTGGAAGTTGTGGGTTCGATTCCTGCCTAGAGTCTGGGTGTTTCTTGGCGTAACTATTCATGTTGGTCTGCATATCTCTCTTATATGTAAATATTACAAATGGAAATGTGGAGAAAGACATTTGTCAGAATGGTCATGAAATAAGTCTTTCATGGATTCGGCTCAGAGACACACATCTTGATTAAAAGATGTAGGCTGAGAATGATGTTGATTACAACAGGGCTCTGAAACGACTCGTGAGACACGTTTTATCCTTACTAAGGGACACTCGTTCCACCCTTTCAGGGGCATAAATTTTGTCGTCTTCGTACTCAAGACGACCATAGGTAAAGCTCTACTTTTGTCCAGGCTAATATAACATATATTTTATACATATGAATATGCTCGACCGCTTTAGAAAGCTCCAGTTTGAAACTATCAGCGGGATATAAACGAAATTTTCAATGTACACAAGTTCTTGTTCCTTCCCAGAGAATGCACAACACTGTTAAGTTGTTTGATGGCATTCAAAAATTAAGCTGTAGTACCTCCAGTTTCGCATACATCTGTACATAGATATTGAAAAATTTAAAACAAATCGGAAGCCAGTCTGTTGTCTAACAAATCAACTATATTTCAAATAATGCAAAAGATACAGATGATTTTTTACACTGAGTGATTGAGACCATTAAATGTTAGGAAGCCGATTAAGCAACTTAAATATAAATTCATTGTATTCTTACTTCAATTATATTTTTTTTTAAACTAGGAAAAAAATCATATCCAAATTATGAAAGAATATCGCTTGAATCAAGTGCAAGTTCAGCATAATTGAATAAAAACAAGCAAACAAAGTAAAATAAGAGGTGTGATTACCGGACAAGTTAAAAGCCTTCGTTAAGCTGTAATCACATTTTGTTACCATTTAAATTGTACGTATCACCTTAAAAGTTTCTTTCTATTGAAGTATTTAACTGCAGCATGAATGCAGGTGTTATTAATTAAATTGTTTTCAATTTTGTATCATAAACATTTAAATTAATTGCCGGTATTCAATTGTTGTATCAAAATATTAAAATGGAATGAAGGCAATGGCAGTTGAGTTGTTGGTAAAAGAGTGTTTGTAAAAGTAAACCTGATTCTTATATTGGAATAAAAGAAAAATATATAAAATTATAAATTTGCAATACAATTTTTAATATTTTACATGGCGATAAAAAGTGCAAAGAAGAAAGTATCGTTGAGAATTGTTAATTATATAAAAATAAATAATTTATGCATTGAATATATTGGATAAATTATCAGTAGCAGGAAACACGTTAATAAAAGCCTAACGATTTAAATGGCTATGAGTTTTTAAAATATTATTAAATATGTTTTTATTGTAAATATATCTTGTTATTCATTAGTTATTAATTAAAATTGCAAAATTTCTTTTAAAAAAAGATTGGACATTTTTCAAAGTAAAACGACAAAATCCTTGCAGTTCCAAAAAGAATTTGGTGTCTATTAATAAGTAAAAACTTATTAAAATCCAGGATTATAACATTTAGAATTAACTTAAAATAAATATTGAAATATTTATTTACAGTGTAAGGGAAAAAGATATATGTATAAAAACCTTGTAGAAATTAAAAGAAATTCTTTACATAAAGTCTTCTATCAACTTCACAGTAAAGGTGGAGAAGAAGTTAAAATTACAAATTTTTTATTGAATCAGAAGTTTAAATCTTGTTGCGAGTTTCAAATCTTTGTATGTCATTATGTATCACTGTCATAAACATATCCTGTTGTTATCTTCTATGCAGTCTATTTGTTGAGTAACGTCCCGGTAGGTTGAATATAATCTTCAGATTTTTGTTTTGTATAACTTGGCGCCTTTTTAACACTCTTTTACACATCTTATGCACCAGTTTTGGAAACAGACCTCTACCACATCTTACAGCTTTCTCACATGTTAGAAGCATGTGTTGTCTAAATGTTAACTTTTAATCGAGCACAATTCCTAAGTATATTTTTTTTTCTATATAGAGTAGATAGATAGATAAAGGGAAAAGTTATAGCATGTGGATTTGCTTCGTTAGTCTTAATTTTCCATTTGGCGAAATATTTTATATTATTATATTTAATAGCAAACTCTTAATTTTATTGATTATGACATTTGAGACTTTCGCTGTTGTTATTATTGCTGTAGCAGCTGTATCTGAATAGGTCAGCTGCCTGTTCTTTCAATATTTTAAAATTTGAGATCTACATTGAGTATAGGCGGTATAAAGGCGATAACACTGAACCTTGTGGTAGTCTAGCACGGATGTCTACATTTACAACAAATTTTCTTGGGTTTAAAAAACTTTGTATGATCTTTACAAAAAACAATTGAGTATCCAAGTATATTTAGTTTATATATTAGACCTTTATACCATATGGAATCAAACGCTCTTTCTATAGCCAGAAAAACTATTCCCGTACTTCTACGCTGCCTTTTTTTATAAGCTTCACGATTCGTACTACTTGATGTTCTAGTTTAATGCTGTTTTCGACATCCAAATTGCCCTTCTAGTATTCTATTATAATTCCCATTGAATTTGTTTAGCCGGTTTAATAAGATTTTCTCTAATTTTTTAACAAGACAATGCTCAGGCCGGTAGTTATTTGGTAATCTTTCATCTTTCTTTGGCTTTAGTATTCGTACTACTTTTGCCATCTTGAAATGCTTTGGAAAATACCCACCAGTTAAAAACTTTGTTCATCGCTATGTAAAATTTATTTGTCATATTCTTCAATATAATGGCATTTATTCCGTCTGGATCTGGAGCTTTCGAGTATTTCAACGTTTTAATAAACATTATTACGTCTGTATTTGTTGTTAGATAGTAAAGCTTCACTGCTGTAATTTCTCTAACTATCCCTTGCCAGTCTGTATTGAAATATTTGACTAGTGTTCTCAAGAAAAGAGCACTCTATTTTACAATTGATTGGAGTGTGGTCTGAATTAAATAGTGCAGGAAGAGTTTCAAGCGGTAAAAAACATAAATTGGAGTTTGATAGTAAAAGATCTACACAAGACGATTCGTTCGTAGCAGCAGTTTGGCTAAATCCAAAAAAGTGTTGGGCGAAAAAAGGTAACAGTGACCGACTAGTTTGTGGCTATAGATGCTGTTACCTGTTCTGAGACAATTCCAGCTCGTATGGCGGCCGTTGAAATCACTGAAAATGAAATAATCTGGGTTATTGGGTTAATATCGTTAAAGAATTTGCTTGTGTATTTTGGACAATAAATAGAAAAAAATCTTCCTGTTCTATTGTACAATTTAATTATAATAGAAACGTTTTCCAGTGGGATTGTGTGAAATTTTGGAATACGTTCGTGCGGAATATATGTAAATGTTGTCAAACCTCGAGAATTGTAATGCATTAGATGTAAGAAATCCATTTTATTATCATGGATTTTACATTTATCTAAAACATCAATGGCTTCGAAGTAAATATTGACAAATTATCATTTTGTGTTAGCTATTGCAGAATACGGTAATTTACTAATATTTTTACCTGGATTTTTATTCAAAACGTGTGGCACTTCCGGTGTTTCCTCGCGCAGATCATCGACTGATGAATAAATATGAAAATCGCTGTGTCGCCCATGATCTGGGGCAATTTGACGATCCATGGCCATTTGGAGCATTGGGCCGCTTGAGCGCCGAAGTGGGTTTTTCCAATGTACAGCAATACCGTATATATACTTTATTTTATTTACCTTCTTCTTCGTAAATTGTCAGCTTTCTTGGGAAATTGTCAGCTTTCAGAATATATACGTGCGAAAGCCTCGTTTGGCCAGGAGAAGATAACGTCGCATATCATTTCCCTACTTTTAAATTCCCATTTTTAAACATATGATTAAAATACCCAAAATGTCCCCCTAAAATTTTTCCCGGTTTTTAAATTCCCAAATTCGACACTATTTTGTCGACGTTATCTTATCGACAACATGCAAGTTAGAAATGGTTTTTGTTACTCTTGTTAAATTTTTTCATATGATATAGTATTATTACTTTTGCACTACGTCCAAAAAATAATTTCAACTTTTCAGGAATTTATTTATTACAACATACAACTTTACTTTGTAAAATATGAATTTCTTTGCACTTTTATATTGTAGAAATGCAACAATTTTTAAAATAATTATCTGGATGTGTAGTGAAATCAAAATCTTTTCGAAAATCCTAAATGAAATACATTTCATATATTAGAATCGTACGTATTAGAAAAAGTGCTTTTAAAAAAGTGCCTTCAAATCAAAGTACATACATAGGTACCGTTTTTAAAAAATTACTTTAAATTACCTTATTTATAAAAAATAACCTATTAAAAAAAATATATATATAGTAAAAAGTACCTATGTCACTTAAGCCGAAAGGATGAATTGCAATTTGATATGATTTGATGCATTAATAAAATAATAATAATATTATAAATTGAATTTGCATCCGTTGAAAACATAAATATTTTATTAAATAATAAAATTCTACTCAACGCCCATAAACACACACAAGCATTCAACATGTAAAGAGATATCCACATACAGTCATATATGTAGAGCGCATTTTTCTCAATGCCACAAATAAAATGTTAAATACCCTGTAGGAAGCCTGGGGGTAAATGTCTCCAAATCAACACTTTTGTCGATTGGTTTTGGTGACATTTTGATGACATTGCCAAAGAACCCTATACACTTTTTATTTTGTCTTTGATGAGAAGAGAACGTATTTTTCTCTTTACAACAGCAAAACGTATTTTTTTATTGTCTCATTTTGTTTTGGTGAAAATAGATGCAGTTGCTTTTAGTTACCCACACGAAGTACCTACTATGGGACCAATGTCACTAGTAGATGTTCAATGCCATGCACATGTTAAATGTCTATAGTAAATTATATTACCTGGGATATAGCAAGTCAATATTACTACAGTAGTAGTACATCAGTACAGTTTTCCTATTGGCATTTCAGCATGTTATATATATACACACACATGCACATGTACATGCTCGTACTGACAATTATCGTGAAGGTTACTGGAAAAATTGCAGTAATTTATGGATTTTATTAATTGTTAACAATAATAGAATCACATTGTATTGTCTAATACACATATTTTAGTGTTGCTCGTATTACAAAGAGTTTTAATGTTATTTCGACCTCAGTTTTTGCTCTTGTTTTTTCTTTTTTGCCTTTTGGTGTGGCCGAAATATAATTGTTTTGGTTTGCACTCCCGCCTGTCTGCCACATACAGAAATGCTGCACTTCATTCATTCATTCAACCAGATGTAAACTGGAATCATGAAAATTTTTTTGTATAAAAGTTGGCGCAATTTGGTTAACGAAATCAGACTCAAATCAAAAAGCGTTCGTTGAACAACAACTTGAGTTGATTTTAAACAATTTTTCTTTCAATTTATTTTCCAACCTCTACTCCTTCAATCCTTCTAACAACATGAAGGTAAATTTTGGAATTTAAAAAAAAAATACAACAAACAAATTGTAATCAAAAATTATAAAGAAAAAAAATAATGTAATTGTATTCGAGTTTTAGTTGGAGCTAAAAATACTTATAAAAAAGAAAGAGCTAGTAACTAGAAAAAGAAGTAACTTGTTCATTGTAATTTAAAAAAAAAGAAAGGACTAGAACCAAAATTTTAAAGAAATTGTACACAGAATTATTTTGGCATTGTTTCTTTTTTCTTTTTTGCAGTGCGTATTTGCCGTAGTCTTGTTGGCTCTTGCCGTTGGTGTGCAATCATCTGTGCTTGGTGTTGGTCCATGGGGAGCTCCATGGGGTGCACCCTGGGGTGTAGCACCCTGGGCTGGTCACGCCGCTATTGATAACAGTGCATGGGGTGCTCCATGGGGTGCTCCATTAGCCGGTCATGGTTTGTGGGGCGGTGCAGCTATTCCCGGAATTGCTCTGGCTCAAGGACCTGCTGTTGGCCATGCCGGATTAGATTTAGTTCATGGTGCTCATGGTGCTCATGGTCCTGGTGTCTATGTAGCTAAAACACGTGGTGCTGTTCATACTGCTCCTTTGGCCGGTCATATTGCCTCAGCTACTTCTGTGAATGTGGCTCCAGCTCCTGGTACTCACTAAGTCCAAAATAATCCATACAAATACAGACTCATCACTCCATCTCATAACACCAAGAAAACCAAACAAGTCCACTCTTCCCTCCAACTGTTAAAATCTTTTAGTACAGCACACAGCACACTCTACATCCTTTAGCTTCAGTACTATCCCCTGCAAATATCCTTAAACAACAAATAATAACTCAGATTTTTAGTCTGTCAACATCGAAGGTGAATTTTTAATGGCAAACATTTTCAGCACCATTCAACAATAACAACAATAACACTAAATCTGAACTATTTGTTGTCCTACTTTATCTACTGTATCTCTGTTCGTCTATAACTCTCTATCTCAGTCTTTAACTGTAAATATTGTAAAAAACAACATAAATCAACAAAAAATGCAAAAAAAAAATCGATCTGTGATTCAGAAGCGATCAGAATATTTTACGTACAAATAAAAATATGTAAAATGAAAATGAAATTTTTTATCGTTTTATTATGGCCCAAGAAATAGAATTTATTTGGTTAATCGGCTTTTTTACCAACTACTATTGAAATATTAGTAAAATACTTTAATATGAAATGAAATTGAAAAGCTTCTTGCGGAAACCAAGGTGGTTCGCTCGTCAGTTGCTATTTTTATTGCTTTATCAATCACAATTACATATATTCCAGGAAAATTTCAGTTGACGAACAAAGTCATAGAGTCATATGTTTTAAAATAATAATACGAAAAATATGACTGCTGTGAACAATCCGTCATAATTTATTGTGCTATTTCAAGAAATTCATTCACCTGATTACAAAAAAACAGTTACAAATATTTGATATCGAAATGCTAAAAACAAAAAAATATCGTAAATAAGAAATTACCTGTAAATGTAATAAGTACCTTTTCAATTAAAATTATAAAATTGTTATTTAGCACACAAAACTGTTAAAATATATATAATCGAAAACCTCTGTTCCCAGCAATAGGAGATGAATTTTTTTTGGATGGCGGCTAGTAGCTAGACGGTAAATAGCTGCCAGCCAGGAAAATTACACAAACAAAATTTGCTCCCTTGTATATTGTTAGATGTTGTGATTTTTTCTTTCTTACTTATTTTTTTTTTTTTTAAATAAAAAATTTATTTTAATGTAAAGGTATAAAAGTGTGTATGATTTTAATGCAATATTTTTATTATATATCATTTATAAGAAGCTGCGGCTTGTCAATATAATCGCCGGCTCGACTTAAAAGTTTCAGCGAAAGACTCAGATTTCATCAGATTTCATCAGATTTCAAACATAGCTCAAAAAGTCTTATTATTTTATGACTTTTTTCTTCGAAGCACTACAACAACTTGTTTAAATTGTTTTAAAATATTGAAACATTATGACAATATGACTTAGTAGCGCAGTTTGTGAATACCCTAAATAATCATGTTCTGTGCATTCAATTGGGGTATTCACAATGTCTATTATTAAGTAATATTGTCTTAATATTTTAAAATAGTTTCTTGTTGTTGTACTTCAAACACAGTTGCTCCGTCGCAGCTGCTTAACGTTTATTCATCGCACTGGCAACACCTGTTTTCGATTATATTTGTTTAAGCAATTTTGTGTGCCAAATAACAATTTTATAATTTTAATTAAAAATGAAATTATTGCAAGACTTACGTGTTAGTTCATATTTACTACAGGCTGGAGTAAAAGAAATCTTCCGGGTGAAAGTCATCCTCCTTTGTTTTTTAATGTAATTTTCTTTTTTAATAAACTTTGGTTCTGCTTGTGATATTGGGCAAGTGGGCGCAACCAGATTAGATGTCCTTACAAGCAGAACCAAAGTTTTTCATTTAGAAAAAATTACAACACTTTGCACTTGGCACTTTGATTATAGCTACAGAGCTGAAATTAGATATACGGCAGAGTAAAAATGCGGAAAAAAACTGTAAATTTTTATCAGGAGGGCTACGTTGATCTTTTTTTGCGTGTTGCACTCCCATGATGTACGGGTGCGCACTCTTCATATAGCCAGAGATTTGAAATTGAGTATACTGGTAGGCACATAGAATACTCTGCATCTAGATGGACACGTAGATAATATGTTTTTTCAAAGATAAGTCGACGACGGGTGGTAGGGGGCAACTTCCGCGTCTCCGAAACTAACAAACCGATTTTAATAAAGGACACATAATATATATATATTTTTTTTACAGCTACGCATTTCAGATCAGCTAGTAATTAATAAAAAGGCCTACTAAACAGAGCTTAAAAATTTAGTGCGTGCCCTTGACATCAGAGGTGCGGCAACACTACTTTTAAAAACACAAAAACGTATAAAAGCAGAGTTGTAAAGATAATGAATCTTTTCCCTGTCTCCCAGTTCAAAAACTGTCATCTCTATCACACTTAGTATTAATGAAAATAATGAAAACAGTATTAGGACCTACTTTTAAGCCTCTACCGCAGCATCTAGATTTTGAAAATGAGATGAAATCGCTCAATATGTGTAATATCATATAATGCACCATTAAACATTTTTTACAGTTATTGTAACTCATTAAATTTATATTAGAATCGGGATGGTTTCATTTAACGAAAAGAAGATCTGTATAAGCAACAGTGAAATGCGCAAGAGAACTAGTCCTCTTAATCCAATTTCAAAGTATTTCGTAGTAAGTATTTTACTGCACAAGAAAATTATTTTGGGAAAAGTAGTGTGTAAAATTATTATGAAATTAATTTATGTTTCTTCGTGCGATCATTGGCGTTATTCGCAAAATTTAAAAGTTTTTTTGTTTATTGTTTATTGAATCTAATAGAAAAACCATACACTGCGGCTGATTTTGCTATAATGTCACATAAATCTTTTTTTTTGTGGAATAAATATCTAAAGAAGTCTTTGTTTTGTTTCCTTCCCGGTGTCGAAACTTCAAATGGCGCAATAATCAGCTGGTACTTTTTCCTCTAAAGCAAATTAGTTTCGAACATATTGCCGTTTGATCATGTTTCCTTTTAAAATATATCTATACAATTGATGTTGCCATCTTACACATCTTACTTTCCATGTTTATAATTACCAAATTCAGTTATCCCTACCAAAAAAAAAATTAATAAGTTCACTATGAATTGGTATTTTTATGACTTCTTAATCACTTCTTTATCTGAAGTCATTTGGAAAACCATCTTAAATGTCAACAAGATTATGACTTTTGAATTCATGTGAAAAGCATTCAAGTCTGCCGATTAGTTCATATGAACAACTGCGCAGTTGTAATAATAATGTAAATACATTTTCAAATTTACTGCATGCTAAAACATAGAGCATTAATTGCTTCTAAGCACTCATTTAAATGAGGAGTTGTTTAGTTAAATGTGAACACATGCTCGCCAATGACACTCCTATGTTAAAATCATGCGTTCTTCAGGTAAGGTGAACCGGCCCATTTGCAATAGAACCCGTGCATTAACTATTTCTTTTTCACGGCTTTTTTGTTTGGATGGTTTGCTATTTAACTTTTACGTACTGCATTTAATTAATTTTAATTAAAATTAATTGAGTTACGTTAAAAATAAAAACTATTTAATATACATACATTTTTCTTCTTCCTTACTTTCCTTCCTCTTACATAGATAATATTTAATGACGAACGCAAATCATTTAAAGGAAAAAGAAAATTTTTGAATCGCAAAATCATCGCTTATACGTACATAAATATATTTTAGTCCCGTGAATTAACGGGAAATTGGGAAAATGGGTACTTTTGGTGCAAACTCTCGGGACGGGAATTCCCACGAAAACCCATAATTATGATGAAAAATAAACTAAAAAATTACTGTATTTCAAAGATGATATTGTGGCGATCACATGATGTATAAAATTTCTGAACATAGATACAAATGAAAAAAGCTATAAGCAATTATTTAATTCAGGTCTAATCTACGGCGTTTGATTCGAATTGAAAATTCTAATAAAATTATTAGATTAAAAACAATCGACTTTTTTCACTGAATGGCATATAACTTTCTTATTTTTCATCAGATCTTCTCGATTTTAAGATTCGTTTATTAAAATGTATGTATTATTAAAATATTATATTAATTAATTATATTAATATATTAATTAAGTAAATTAATATAAAATCCATAAAATTACTTCAACTTCTAGCCTTGTTAGTGATGTTAATTATAATTTGTCGAAAAAAATTCAAAAATTGTTTTTGTATATTATTCAGTTCGAATCAGCATTTGAAGTTATTCGAAATCTATTGGATGACTGTTTTCCCTTTATACACCGACGCTCCATCCTAATGTACATAAACGTACACAAACTGCAAATCCCTGAAATAAAATTCTGGGCGGGGTTATTTTCGTCAAATGTGTTATTTCAATATCATGCAAAAATATTCGTGTTAAAATAGTATTGGGTGTATTTCGTAAGGATTAAAAAAAACCTATTGATTTGCTATTTTGTTTGATGTGGTCAGTTGAAATTTGTTCCTTTTTTAATACACAGCATGGTACTAAATACACACAAGGTTTTTTTTAGGTTTTATGTTAGGAGGCTGCCAATTGCGAAGAATTACCGCTCCGGAGACACGTTGTGTTTTCTGGGCGGGATCGATCATCGTCGTATCCAACCGATGCTAAACCACACCGAATTCTAGATGAAGTTATCTACTGAGGTGTCAATGATCCGTCAGCACCACCAACTTTATGCATAGTCGAGCGATCAGAACCCGCCACAGTATGGGGTTATGCCACGGCCAAGTCATCCTAGAAAACACATACAAAAATTCATAAAAAATAAAGTATTACGATTATTTATCTAAGATGGTTCATATGTACGTTTCATTCGGTGCTAATACCAAAATCTTCAGTAGAGCTTTAACCAAATTCTTGAAAAAAGCTAAAAAATTTCACATGTTTATAGAAAAACTCCCAAAAGATATTAGAGAATTACGGAATATACAAACAAAACAAACCAAATAGATTCATTAAAAATATTCCTTATGCAACAAATATTTTATTATTTGATTTTAAATCTATTTAATATTTCTAAATCTTTCCTACAATTAGTCAACACTTCCAAATTACTGAAACCCTAAATTCCAAACGTTTATACAGGGTGGCCCAAAATGACCGAAGTGGTTTGAGTTCATTATAACTTCTCATTTAAGATATTATTATTAAATTTTTTTTATTTTAAATACAGTATATTATAAGAAATTATATCTGGCAACTGGTGACCGTTTTCTGCTTCGCATATTCGTGCACTTTCCAAAACATTTTCCATAACCTTACGCAAAATTTCAGGTGTTCTGTTGCTGATTTCGTCCCGTAATTTATTGTTTATTTTCTGCATGGTTTTAGGACTATTAATATGCTCTTTTCCTTTCAAATAACCCCAAAGGAAGCAGTCTGGAGCGGTTAAATCTGCTGAAAGCGGAAATAATTCGTTCACTAAAGATATTGCGTAAAAGAGCCATTGTGTCCCTGCCAGTGTGAATTTTGTATGGAAACATTCTTATTGTATGCAAAATTCTATGCAGCGACCCGCTGAGTCAAAACAAAGGACCGTTGATTTTAAAAATAAAGTTCTATGATTTTGGAAAGTCGTTCAATTGTGTACTGTTCCATTTTAAATTCCCCAAGTCTTCTTTACAAAATACTGAAAACAAAAAAAAATAATAATAAAAAAGTTATAAAGCATTCAAATACTTTTACTCATTTTGGGCCACCCTATGCAAGACCTCCCAAAAAATGTTTGAGAATTGCGAATTAGAAAATATATGTAACTATTTTTTCTTTTATTCAATGCGAGTCAAAATTAATTATGGTTATTAGTTGGTCTATATTTCATTTATAATTAATTTATTAATTTTGACTCGCGTGGAATAAATGGGAGAAATAGTTACATAATTGTATTAAGAGATATATGTGGTATGAAAAAAAGCTATTTAGTTTATTTTGTTTGTGTATTTCGTAATTCTCATACATTTTTTGGGAGTTCTTGTGTAAACATATGGAATATCTAAACTTTTTTTTCCAAAATTCGGTTAAAGGTCTCTTGACGATTTTCGTATTAGCTCCAAGTGAAATGTACATATAGACTAGTTAAAACATATAACAAACATAGATAAATAATCGTAATTCATTTTGACTCGTGTTGAACAAATGTAAAACTTGTTACATTAAAATGAAATATGTTTAAAAAATGTGTTTCTGCAATACAAAAATTTATATAAAATAAATTAAGTTTAAAATGTGGTTCAAGACAAAATTTCCACATAAAGATTATTTAAAATAGAATTTACATCCTTTTAAAATTTACTATTTAATTGTTTTTTAGTTTTATCGAAAAGTGGTGTGTCAAAAACAGAAATTCACCAACTTATAAACGCAAAAAGTGTGGCGAATAATGGCTTAATTAACTTTGAATTCCATTTTATTTTAGTAGATATCAATTTTACAATATTATAATTTACATTTGAATTTGAATTCTGTTATGACCAGTTAGTGGTGCCATAAAGAGATACCTAATAAATTCACACAATGGCAAACGCATATGGTATTATTCTAATCATATACTTAAGCAATCAATTAAAATAAAATCAAAGTTTATGACAAAGTGAAACTTACAATTTACAGAAAGAAAAATAAAGTAAAAAAAATTCACATCCGTAAGCTTTTCAACAGAATTGCAAAATTTGCATTTCCAACGAATGAGTGTTATTGCAAATACACTTGCACTTTGAAACTAACGGTGAAGGGTATTAAAATATTTTACAAAAATAAAAAAAAGAACTATATTATTGGTTTATTAAGTATTTATTATGTGTAATGGTCGTCGTGCCAGTGGTTCTTGTTTAGTTATTTTGTTTGAATTTTGGTGTGGCCAAAATGTTATTGCAACTGCAGCACACACAAACCACGCCACAAATATAATTTAAGCATTCTATCGATTTCAAATTTAGTATAAAAGTTGGCATAATTTAGTTAATAAAGTCAGAATCAAATCAAATAGTGTCCATTGAACACTAAGCTTCACTTTAAGTTAATTTCCCTACTTCTATTTCTCTAATCCTTTCAACAACATGAAGGTAAGTTTGATTAAAAATGGAAAATTTGGTCAAAAAAATTAATCGAGAACCAAAATGTGTATTTCTTAGTTCGTATTTGCTGTAGTCATGTTGGCCCTTGCCGCCGGTGTACAATCATCTTTGATTGCTCAACATGCTCCTGGTGTGTCGTATGTAACCACTGCCGTACATCCAGCTGGACCATGGGGAGCACCTTTGGGTTTGCCATTGGGTCATTGGGGTGGTCATGCAGCAGTTGACCACAGTGGTTGGGCTGGTCCATGGGGTGCACCATTGGCTGGTCATGGTTTGTGGGCCGGTCATGCTATTCCCGGCATTTCTCTATCTCAAGGACCTGGCCATGCCGGCCTCGGTCTCGCTCATGGTGCTCATGGTCCTGGTGTATATGTAGCGAAAACACGTGGTGCTGTGCATACCGCTCCCTTAGCTGGACATATTGCTTCCGCAACATCAGTTAATGTCGCTCCAGCTCCTGGCACCCATTAAACTGCTTAACAATTTAAAACGACAAAAAGGCAATGAAACCCCGCTAAAACAAAAGACTCATAATTCTATTTTAAGTATTTTAAGCGCTGATTTTTGGTGACCACACACACGCACACAAACGACACCAACACAACATCAGGTGGTCGGAATTTGTGGAAATTCTCTCTTCTGGTTTCAATCCAACAACAAACAAATTCATTTTTAGATTCACACGAACTTTTTGTTATTTATCTACTGTTTCCTTCTTAAGCTGTCACTTTCTACGTCTATCTCCTTAACTGAATGTTAATATTGTGTAGTAATGCGGAAATTGAAACGAATATTAGAAATGTTTTATAATTTTTAAAATAAAAAATATTAAAAAAAATAAATACATAAAAAAACTAGAAAAGTTATTGACTTTTTTCAAATACCAAAATGCCAGAGCAGATTTTACCAAAAAGATAGATCCGCAGAAAAAAAAGTGCGTTCACTATGAATTGGTATTTTGATGACATGTTAACAAGATTATCGATTTTGAACTCACGTAAAAGGCATTCAAGTCAGCTAGATATATAATTATAATTTAAATAAATTTTTAAATGTGTTAAAGGAACTCATCAGCCCGTGGTGCTCACCACTACTCGCCAATGATTTTAACGTAGGGTTAAAATCATGCGTTTTGTTTATTCGATAAATTTTATTTTGATAAATTTTCTGTAGATATTTCTTGAATAAAATTGATTTTTGTATTGACAAATTTTTCTTTAAAGGTTTCCAATAGAAAAATTCTATTGGTAAATTTTTTATAGAAATTTTTTCGGAAAAAAAGAAGAAATTCTTCTTAATAATTGTTTGTCGGACGAGAAACTTTAGGCACTTTATTTGCAACGTTCTATGTATACAGATTTGCTAGACGTCTGAGAGCTCTAGAGCTATGACTTCTCATAAAATTTTTTTATATTTCTTTTTTATACCATAGATACCATAGATGGGGTAATTTTGCAAGAATTGAAAAGAAAAATTTAAGTTAAAATAAAATTAAGATAGTAATTCAAAAATAAAAAAAGAAAATAAATATCTGTACATTTGTATGTGTATTAAATGAATTTACTTTGGGAATATCGACCCCTATGCGCAAAATTATCGTATGTCACACTTTTTTCGAAATCGACATTTTTATGCAAAATGGTTCTAAATCCATTAATTCATCTGCAGATAAAGTATTATAGCGATAATTGTTATAGGTTTGGAGATAATACTATGTACATTTTATCGTATGTGACAGTTACTGCTGTCAGGCAAATAAAAAAAAGACGAATAAAAACGCTCTCCTGTGAAATTTAGTTTTTGTAACATACGATTATCATTTCTAAAATTGTGCTTTTTCCCGAAAAAAATATTTTAAATTAAGAAATGTTTTTAAGAATGCATTTTGTAGCCACTTTTTAAAAATATGAAATTTTTTAATAAAAATTGCAATAATAAGAAATTGCATTTCCGCATGAATGAACCATGCCTCGGGACCGAAAATGGAATACAACTCTCATGTATGGGCCGGTGCTTCAAAGACTATTTTGAAGTTACTCGACAGGAAAGGACGAAGAAACTCATAGGAGACAGTAGGGTTGCCAACTCTATTGACTCTATTGACTCTCTTGAGCATCGTCGCAACGTGGGGTGCGTTTCGTTGTTCTATCGATACTACAATGGGAGGTGTTCTAATAAAATCAGGGAACTTGTTCCCGAAACCCGGTCATTCGCGCGCACGACGCGATCATCATTAAGAGCGTGTAGGTGAGTGAAACATTTTGAAAGAAAAAGTTAAATCGTATCTAGACTTAAGGTTTGAGATTTTTAACGCTTTGATTTCTGCCGCTTCTTGACGAATATTGAAATACGAGTATTAATTTAAAATCGAGTACATCTTCCTTTATTGAATATCTTGAATATCCATTAAAATATATTTGTAAATTTTCTAAAAATATTTTTTCTTATAAAAATATAAAAAGTGTAATTGTTGACTGACTCACTTTTTCATTGAACAGTTTTCGAATGACAATTCCGACAACAATTTTTATTGCCAAATCTTCATTACAAAATTTTATATTGAATAAATTTTCTTTAGAAAATCAATATGATACGTGAATAAATTATAAGTCAAAAAAAATATTTTTTATTAATAAATTTCCAATAGAAAATATTTTATGAAAAAATTTTAAGGGAAAATAGTGTTTTGATGTGAAAAAAATTTTATTTATTTAAGTTTTTTTTATTGAAAACTTTTTGCTTACTAAATTTTCAATACAAATATTTTTAAATGACAAACTTTCTATCGAAATCGCAATTATTGAAAAATTTGCCTGCACAAGTCTTTCCTGTGAAATTTTATGCTGGAGAATTCAAGTCGAAGAGGTGTTGTCAACCAACACCGCACCTATTTTTCTAGCTGCTGTGCACAGCACATATACTACGCTTAGCACATGTTGAAAATAAAGAAAATTTCAGAAAGAAATGGGTCTCATATTTTCTATAGAAAAATTACAACTTTTTTATAGACAAAATGCCAATTTCATAAAAAATATTTTGTATTTATAAAAGCTTTAATAAACAATTTTCCATTCAAAATTCAGTTTTTAATCCGAAAATTTTTTATGAATACGGTAGTAAATTGTATCTATTGACATATACATAAATAAAAGTTAGTACGATTAAACCGTTCTTCTATTCATATTGTAAGCAATGTTTTGGTTTCCATATCCGTAAGTCACGGGTACTTTGCCATTCCTTGAATGTATTTTTTCCCCCATTCACATAAGGGCTAAACGAACAAAAGAGATTTAACAACAAACCACGCAAGTAATGTTTTAGGTATTTTTTATTATTTTTTTTTTCATTTTATTCACAAAATCACTAAAATATAAAGAAAAACGGAAGCAATAGCAAACAGTAACAAGGTTTTTCTTATAGATCAGAGATGGTTAAACATTTTTTTTTTTGTTGATTTTATCTTTCAAAGTTTTCAGGGTTGCGATTCTATACAATATTTACAGTTAAAAAGTAAAGAAGATAGATACAGTTACAGTTACAGGTTAAGATTTGCAGTACAGCGATGGATAAATGAGAGCATAAGTTGAGTAGATATTGTTCATGTTGAAGATGTGCCAGTGTAGTTTCTTCATGATTGTTGTTAGACTTGGTGTACAGGATTGAAGATCGAGAAACTATTTAGCCGAAACGTTAGAGATCCTTGAAGATGTTAGAGGATTAAGAAGATATATATTCAGATGTTAAACGAGTGTGTGCTGGAACTGAGAATCAAAAGATAGGCGCCGAAAGAACTCTTAATGCTGGAAAGAATTGTAGGAAAGATTGAAAAGAAACATATTGGATAGTATTAAGATGAAGAGAAGGGATTGTACTGTGAAGAGAGCAGGACTAAAGATGGTTACGTAGCTTTTTTAACTTATAACTAGTTTGGCGTGATGTGTCATCAGATTGAGTTTTATGGAAAATTTGTTGCATGGCCTACGAATGGTTTGGTAAATTAATGCGTTCCGGGAGCAGGAGCCACATTAAGTGATGTAGCCGAGGCAATGTGACCAGCTAAGGGGGCAGTATGCACAGCACCACGTGTTTTGGCAACATATACACCATGAGCACCATGAGCACCATGAGCGAGACCAAGACCGGCATGTCCAGGTCCTTGTGCCAGAGAAATACCGGGAATACTATGACCAGCCCACAAACCATGACCACCCAATGGGGCACCCCAAGGACCAGCCCAGCCACTGTGGTCAACTGCTGCATGACCACCCCAATGATCCAATGGCAAACCCAAAGGTGCTCCCCATGGTCCAGCTGGATGTAGGGCAGCAGTTACATATGAGACACCAGGAGCATGTTGAGCAATCAAAGATGATTGTACACCGGCGGCAAGAGCCAACATGACTACGGCAAATACGAACTGTTGAAATATAAGACAAGGAGAAAACGTTTAATTTAAATCGAAAAATATTGTATTCTAACTATTTAAATAAATCAAGTGATTATTATACGACCTATAAAGAACTTCGTGGTATGAGGCTGCTATAAAAAAGAAACAAATTTAAACACGAAAATCTCGATTCATAATTATGACAATTAAGACTTTGTAAGGAGCATGGATTTACAGGGGTTTTCTTTATTTAAAATATTAGAACGCCTTTTTAAACAAATTATTTTTGGAAAATTTGGAGCAGCCATGACGGTGTAATTTTACGTTTAATTGAATTTTTTTCAAACTTAGTTCATACATTGAGTCTCATGACAATAACATAACACAGATAATTTTTTTATATTTATTTTGAAAAGTGCAAACAATAAAATTTCCATAACAATTTTCTATGCAGGACTGGAAACCGTTTCTGAACACATTTAAGCCTGCTGCTTACTTTGATTTTGGATATGACCAAATGAATACAATTTATATTTTCTATCTTCTTTTGACAATGGACCTTTACAATTTTTTATTTAATGCAAAATATTTAATAATTTTCCATCCTCTGAATAAGGAAACAGAGAAAGAAATAAAAAAAATATTAAAGTCTATGGTATATTTTCTAAAATTAAAAGTTTTGACGAAGATTGCAAAAAGGTTTTCATAATTTAAATTTTTTCATAAACGTTTTGTTCAATAAGTGATATTGAAGTTCCTGTTTCATAATTTTGGAAAATCGTTTATAAGCGTACAAAAACTTTCATAACAAAAAAGCCAGAGAAATATTTTCCTTTAAATTAACTCCATTGTTTAATTTTTTTTTTAATTTTTTACATGCGCTCTGTATGACATAAAGACTCGCTGGTCCTTTGTTACAAATTTTAATTGAACTGGATTTATTTTCACTTTTTTTTAGTAATTTACAAAACAAACTTGAACACAACACACACTTTTTCTATACAAAAAATATTTGTTTTTAGAATTACCTTCATGTTGTTGAAAGGATTTAAGGATAGAGAAGTTGGAAATTGAAGAAATAAAAACTGTTTGCAATGAACTTTAGGTGGTGTTCAATGACTGCTATTGGATTTGATTCTGAATTTGCTGAACGAATTAAACCAACTTTTATACTGAAATTATAAATCGAGTTTGAAGTTGTAATATTTGGCTTTGTGTGTAGAACACAAGCACTTACATTTCGGCCAAACCAAAAAAGCTTTAAAATACAACCAACAACAACAAATTAAAGTTAAGCAAATTTTCAGTTTGTTACAATTTAAAACTGAAGTGGTAAATAAATAATAAACAGCAACAGCAGCAATAAATGCAGCCAGCACCTCTCTGCTTTAAGAGGAAATATTTTAGAGTCTAGTAAAGCCCAATAACAGCCACACTAAGTGGCATGCATGCGGCGTTAAACACAACAATTACAACAATAACAACTCATGTAAATGCAACATTGTAAGAAATTTATTTTTAATTTTAAATTCATTAGCAGTTGAAAATATCCAGCACGTTGCATTAAATCTCAAAGACAGAAAGCAATAGCAACTCCGCCCACAACCCGTTTGGGGAAGAAATTACCAGTACCGTCTCGAGACGCCAAACAGCGATGTCTTCATACCTATGAATGGCCACAAAAGCCGAAGAAGGATTGAAAGAAGGATATTCTTTATGCTCCAAAATAAAATACGCATACTTCAGACAAAATTGTCTTCAATTAAAATAGCGGCGAACTGGTCGTACAGATCGATCAAGCATCTTATGTTACCAGACTGTGATTACGGGGTATAGTCATTTTTGCATGCATGCTAATAGGATATGTATCTCTTAAATTGACTACTATTTACGATGGAATGATGGAAGAACATCGGCCATCTCCGGTGTTCCGGTCCTGCAGTGAACAACCATTGTCTTCGTTTTCTGGAACTATCAGTGGTTAACACTATTGCCTCCATTATTATACTTGGATTGTGGTCGGCAACTGTTGTCTTTTGTCTTATTCCCCAGCAAAATATTATCGCAATCTAGAATAATTAAAAGCTGTTGGAAGCAATATATTGCATATTTAAGAAGAAATGCTTACGAAAATGCTGCTGAAATGCACTAAAGTAAGTGAATACATAATTTATAGCAGTATAAATGCTTCAAAAAATACATTCTTGTCCGTTTCTCTGTTTGGATACATAAAGGAATGCTTCTAGAAGGCTCAGCGCGAACAAAAATAAGCATTATAAGAGCACATATGCAGGTTTTCTCTTACAATAGTGCTTCTTTTTATTTTGGACCAGCACTCGGTATATGACCTCTACATAAGCAGTGCATTTTGCTGGAATTATATGAAAGGATTAGTTAAAGAAATGACAGGAGGTGTAATTGCACTCTCTTACAACTCTGCTTGTGTACGTTCTTTGTTTATAGCAGTGTTGAAGCGCCTCTGATGTCGAGGAGACGTATTAAATTTTGAAGCTTCGTTTTCAGAACAATTTCTAGTAATTATTTTTCTTCGCCGGTGCTATACAATATCGTCAAAGGAGGGCACTCTGATGTGCCTGTGAATTGCTATCAGCTGAAGCTGTTACTGTTCAGTGACCAGTGACAATGCCTTCGCCACTGAAATCTTCCGACAACAACTGATACAAAGACACACTAATGCACATCAGTAAAAAAGAGAGATGTTTTTATGATTTAGTCTAGTTTTTTGGTTTTCTTGTCAAAGTGTAGACTAATTTTTACTGTATTCTTCGGTTTATCTTCTTCTCGATCGTATTCCTTTTTCATTTCTACACTCTATTGCCATCATCAAAAAAAGAAATATTTTACCGTTCACTACATTCCCTTACTTTACTAAATGATAATAAATTTTACGACGTGCAACGAACATAATGAAGCAAAGGAACGAATTCGAATGAATGCTTTGAATGCGGTAAAAAAAAGCATTTAAAAGGAAATGCTCCAAAGTGGGACATTGCGAATAAATATCATCCCATACGTAAGAAGGTTTATAAGCGAATACAAACTTAATATTTCCTTACAGAACTACTTACTGCGAAGCAGTAGTTTTTTGCTGGTAATGCTTATTTTTCGTGTTTTCTATTCATAGTCCCTCAACTTAACTAAACTGCGGTTGCTCCTCCATAATCGAATCAAAATGCTACGCTTGGCACGTTTGCATATTGATAACATTAACGGGAATTTTTTGGCCAAATGTCAAGAAAAAGTTCTTTCCTGTGTGTATGGTTGTATGTATTTTAAAATATCCTCTATTACAAGTACAGGGTAGCACAAAAGTAATGTCATAATTAGAAAGATTTTATTATAAATTAAAAAAAAAACTTTGTTTTCTTAAAAAGTTTTTTTTTTGGAAGAAATTGATGATATTAATAGAAAAAATTATATTTGGGAATGGCCACCTCATGAGATGATGCATAATTTTGCTTATTAAGGCATTTTGGAATCTTGCTCACAAAAAATGTGGTTCGAAATTGTGGTTTTCAATGTTAGCTTTCTAGTTCCAGAGAAAGAAGTCTCGTGCTGTTAGAGGTGGTGATGTTGACGGGATCTGTTCAAACTAGAAATTGTTGTCCGGTAATCCCCTTTGTTCCTCGAGCTATGTGAACGTTTTCTCCTTCATAATTGAGACCTAATATAGCAATTTGTGGCAAAAGAAACTCGTTTAGCATCTCCTTGTTGCGCTCACCAGCTACGGTTATGGTGGTGCCATCGACATCTTAAAAAAAATCATGTTCAATTAATTTCTCAATGCAAATGCCGCTCCAAACATTCACTTTGAGAAAATGCAATGGATTTTTATAAATTTCGTGTAAATTCTTTGTGGCCCCGGAATGTACAGTTTGTTTGCTAACAAAGCACTTAAATGAAAATAGTTGTCGTCGATTGTCAAAGCAACTGATGGTACATTCGTCAAATAAGCAGCAACAATAATTTTATATTCCTGAGGTTTGTATTGCTTCACAGATTTTTGACAACTAATTCGCATTTTATCTACATAAAAAATCTCAAAGACGATTTGGTTTCGAGCTTTCTGCAAAAATGATAGCCAATCGAATTTGTGACGTGGATATAAAAGAAAAGTGTTACATTTTATTGGTGGTTCTGTAAATCATAATAGTGAGGCATTTAAAATTTTTTATCAAAATAATTGAAATACTTTAATGAAAATACAAATAAATATTTTCGTATTGTTGAGCAATACACATACATGTGTAGCGGCAATAGCCTTGTGCCAACACACGAATGCCCGTAATGCTAATAACAAGAGTTTTGGCCTTTCGTATCATTTGGCGCGTAAATAATTATTTAATTTATTTAATTTTTTTGTATTGTGAATTCAACTGTTATTAATTAATCGCTTTCAATAATTTTGCCATGTAATTGTTGAATAAATTAAATAATTTGTTTCTTTTAATTTGGTTTTAATTCCCAACGATAATATTTAATTTTAAGAGAGTTTGTGTGTAAAAAAATAAAGTAATTAAAATGTTAGTGCTTAAAACGATGTTAATAAGTATTTTGTGTGTTATTATTTCATAACTAAATAAGTAAAATATATATGTTTGTGGGTTTGATTGGTTGCGCCATTTGTTAGTACCTCCTGCCACCTGTTAAGTTTGTCACATTGGACTCTTAGAAAAAATTAGTTTTAATGTTAAAATTAATTGTGTTTTAAATGGTAATTAAATACTAATTTGTCGTTTGAGAGTTCAGAAAATGAATGTGTTTTTAATTTGTGTAGTGTTTTTATTTTATTTCAATTGAGCAACAATAATTTCGTATTTTAAATAGTGAATATTTACGTCCATAAATCAGTATAAATTATTCTGTTTATTTAAATAAGATGATAGTCAATAGAAATTAAAGTGGCATTTGATTTAGTTACAAATTTATAAAGTATTGTCACTTGTTACTTTTTATTAAGTTTTATTTATTTTTTTTTTGTATTTGTTGAAATACTTTACGTTTCAGATAACAAATTTTATCGGCAAACAATCTGAACGAAAAATATTTAAAAAACGCAATCAAATTAATCGATTGTCATGTCATTAACATTGCCACACTTTGTCATCGTTATATATCATTATCGTGGTATAAAATCTTGGTGTTGTTTTATTTATGAGTTGTAATTTTTTGTCTCTAAATAAGAGGTGTAGGGTATCGAGATGCTTCTTACTTAGGGTCAGAACATACAGAGGTAAGCGGCACTTCGTCAATTGTGTTTATTGCCACTCCTGCACGAGGTGTCCCTGCTTTCTGGAAATTGCTGATCTAGAGAGGAAATCTCTCGTATTCCTAGGTGTCAATCATGAATGGCACTAGATTAGTGTATCTTCTAGCGGTTACCTCGAGATACTGGGCGGCCTCTGGTTGTAATTAGTCTTACCGTGACAACTCTCCGCTCGTCGCTGTCACGCTTATTTCTGTTTGTTACATTATTTTATAGTGCTAGAGATACCTCGTTCAATATAAAAAAATCACGGTAAGAAAATCTATATATGTACATATATATATATAAAAGAAAAGTTTCAATATCAGTGGGGTTAAATTAATCCCTCTACGTTAAGTTTAGTACAAGTTTTAAAATATAGACCATATACGACCTTATGCAAAAATTGTTGTTAAAATTAATTTTTGCTTGATATAGGAATTTTTGTGTGGGAAACCCGGTTTTAACAACCACTTTAACTTTAACAGTTCTTCTTTCATTACGGGGTTAATAATTACAAATAATAAGCGATCTTTCATTAAAAGTTCGAAAATATGTAAGTAGAATCTTGATATTGCGGCAAATATCATTACTTGCAGCAGAAACTTTATTAATTCACTTATATTGTTTCATTTTATGCACTTTCGCAAATGTTGCACAGGTGAGGATTTTTATCACTTTGTGCACGAAAGCGTCAATATTCTATAAATACGAATAATCAAAATGAAAATTAGCGGTTCTCGATAATTCAAAATTAATAGAAAAATATCTCCCCTTTGCGTCAACAGTGCGATAACACTGACATTCCTATGACTGAATTTGACATTCTCAACTTCAGACCAGAATACCACTGCTGAACATTGCCCAGAGTAGCTTCTAAGATATTCTATTCATCTTATTATTTATTTTTTTATGTTGGACCAGCACTCATGCTGTGCATTGTGCTGTCATTTCTCCCTCCCTTTCTTCCAATTCCAGCACAATGCATCGCATGTGTAGGGGTCATCTCCTGAGTGCTGGTCCAAGATAAGAAAAAAAAATATTCGTTACATTACTAAAATATTTACTGTGTACTTTCCAAATTTCCAAAAATTCTGGATGTTTAAAAGTGGAAGTGTTCTCTGTTTTAAGGGTACTGTTAACCGAGTAGTTAGCGCGTGGACTATAATGCCAGTAGGTTTTGGGTTGCAGAGATGTGCGATTCTAATCGCCGATGAGAGCAAATATTTTTCCATTGCGTCTGTGCAAACAGCACCCACGTTCGTTGAGCAATGAAACGTTGCCGAAGTAAAATAGTAATTAAAATAAGTATCCTTAAGCTCAAATATTAATACGTCAACGTAAAACCTGAAACGCAGCAACTCCGCTTTACTAATGCTACTCGTAAATAAAAAAAACCCAACTGCAAAGCTCCTCCAGAATCAAGTTCTAAACCTTCTATCTCTAAAATACCTGTCGCTCTTATACATCATACCTTTTCAACTAGACTCGGTGCAAATTTTTTACTTAATTTTTTTTTTTAATTTTTCGCTTTAGAGGGCTGTTCGACAAAGTGCTTGCCGAACTCAAAATTACCATTGAATATTATGTAGTTGCAAGTAATTGTAACAGATATTAAAGCATATTAGAAATAATTTTAATAGATATATTTGTGGCACAATTAACACAACAAATTGCACGAGAAACAAAAACAAAGATATTAAATAATAGAACAATAACCGCTACAACAACTATGACAGCAACACGAGGAATGATAAAAAAACTACAACAAGAACGAAACGAACAACAAAAACATACAACGTAAGTCAATTGTCATAAGCACTAGACGGAGACAATGCCAATACATGGCACGAACGACAAGGTAAAGTTACTCATTCATACTCTTGTTGTCATTAATAGTTTGGACACGTTGCAGGCAGTGTTGCCATTCTTTTTGCAGAATTCTTCAAATCATAAAATCAAAATGAGCTAATGGACAAAAAAGTATAGGCAAGAAAACTTACATGGTATAATTACCAAGAAAAAAACTAAATAAAAATCAAAAACAAACAGCAGAACGGAACAACATGCCGTTTTCGAAAGTTGCTACATTTTCATTATCAGCGTTCTTCGTGATTTGTCCTCTGTGTGGGGTTGTCAGTAGATGTAAATTATTAGCTTTATATATTTATTATTTGCTATAAATAGAATACGAGAAATACGAGGGCGGATCAATAATTCCGTGACAGTTTTTTCGACACAGTTTTTTTGCAAAACAAAAATTTATTTTTCAACATAATCTCCTTTTAACTCAATACACTTAGTCCAACGTTTCTCCAGTTTTTGTATCCCTTCCAAAAAATAGGATTTTTTGAGTTCCCTAAAATACGCAATTTTTTTCATCGTTGGAGCTAAATCTCTTTGCACCGAGTCATTTCTTTAGGATTGGAAATAGGAAGTAGTCACTAGGGGCTAAATCTGGAGAATATGGCGGAAGAGGTAAAAATTCGTAGCCCAATTCATAGAGTTTTGCATTGAGACTGCACACGTGTGTACCCGTGCATTATCTTGATGAAAAAGAACTTTTTTCTTGGTCATATGGGGTCGTTTTCTTTATAAATCCTCATTATATCGGTCTAATAAGTTGGCATAATATTCGCCGTTTATTGATTTCCCCTTTTGAAGGTAATCGATGTTGATTATCCCACGTGCATCCCAAAAAACTGTTTCCATCATCTTATTGACCGACAAACTTCCCTTGGACTTCTTCGGAGTATGTTCACCCGGAGAAACCCATTGTCTAGACGTTGATTGGTCTCAGGAGTACAGTAATGGATCCACAGTTACAAAACGCCGCAAAAACTCATTCGGATTGCGGTTGAACACGTTTATGTTTAAGGTCAATTGAGAGCAAACGCGGCACCCATCTTACAAACAACTTTCTTAAACCCAGCTGATCATTTAAAATCGAAACCACACTGCCATATGAAATGCATATGGCATCAACAATAACAGGTACTTCAGTCTAATGTCCATATTTACAGTCTGTAGTTAACTAATGACAGTAGTTTAACTAATAAAAATATATAATTAGTGCACTTTAACTCTCTTCTTTAGATAAAGACTGTAGATACAGACTTATTTACAAAAATCTTGTTTTAAGCTAAAAAGTCTTTCAATATTTTTCGCATCTCAAAAAACTTCGAAAATAAGAAACTTCTTCAGATATGGTAACATTAGTTGTACGACTGCAGGACGGTCTTAAATACATAAACAATTCAGCCATTGGAGAATTGCTCAAGATTTCGTATTCAATAAATATGAAATTCAAAAAATAGAATTATTTTCATTTAAGGTGCTAGTTAATTGTAGGGTGTGGTACATTGTAAATACATTCAGCAATGCAATTGTTTCTTTGCATTATAATTTGAGTAAATTTTTTTCATTATAACAATTTTTTAGAAATAATAAAAAAGTGAAGAAAAATAAAATTAAGAAAAAATACCTTATAATTCATATAAAGCCATGAACGCGTGCGCTAAAAGAACTTTATATGTAGTTATTTTATAGTTTTGTATTTTTTTTCTGGTGTGTCTGTCTGCATTTGTATTATATACGAACGTGCTGTAATGCAGGCGGGAATGGCTTATAAGTGCACGTTTCTCATTCTACACTGCAAAAAATTAATTGCAATTATATTTAATTTATTAAAATTATATGGGACTTGTAAATATTATTAACACTCATATTGTATGTTCATTAAACAAAGTCAACTTAGTGGGGAACATTTTTATTTTTTTTCTTAACTTAAGAATAAAAAGAAATCTTTTGTAGGAAAAAAAAGTTGGCTTCCCTAAAATGCGCCTAGGGAGAACGATCTCAGAACACTGTCAGAGCATATCCTACCTTAAATAATAAATATATTTTGCAGCAAATTAATTTTTGTTTTCAGATTTCTCTTCAACATTCTAATATCATTCTATAGCTTTTCATTCATTTACGCTTTAATCGGGATGATTATAAAACCCACTTGTTTTAAAATAATTATTTCCATTTAGATCTTTGATCTTAAAAAATGTTTGTTTAAAAAAAATTTACTTGTTCTCGTATCTTAGATGACTTTTTCTTGAACCATAACAATTACAAACGTTGATTACGAGCACTGCAATAAAGTTGAGGGCGTTTTTTATTATTTTTTTTTCTACGGTTTTAGTTATAGTTATTTTTGCTAATGGTCATTATTTAGAAAAAATGTTATAAAATAATATAATTTATATCTATGTTGCAATTCCTACAATAAATATTTATTTATGTTCATTTGTTCTCATTTTAAATAACAAAAAGTGATTTTTCTGCCATAAAGTAGTTCAACTGCTAGCAACGCCTCACACCAAACAATTTAACATGACTTTTGAACAAGTTACAACCAAATGTCTTTTTACGGTTCATGCTGGCTTAAGATTTAAATTATTTTTATTGTGCTTTTCGTAAATGACAATGGCGATTCTCAAAACACTTTAACATGGCACTTTTTACGACTTTGTTGAAATTAATACTAGATTAAAATTTGTGAGGAAAAAAGAAAAGAGAAGAAAAATTAAATTTAATTAAATTAAATAGAGACTTCGATTTTTTATTCGTTTATTAGATTTTAAATAATTTATCTATTAAAAAAAAAAAAAACCAAGAAAAACGCAGTAATCCAAATTACATTGTGATAATTACTAAGAAACAAAATACATTAAAGAAATTGTAAATTGCAGTGACAAACAGTAGCAGAATTGAATTATAATTTTTTTCTACTTGCTCGAAACTACTGCCAGAATATTGGAAAATTTCAATGCTGCATTAGATAATATTAGAACTCCTTTTATTGAAAATTTCCAACTCTTACTATCATTACCAACAGTTACATACTTTCATGATAACTGTCTACACACTTTCCTTATTTTGACCGCTACTGAATCCCTGCACCATTGAATATCACGATAGTGTTAATTTCCACCGCTAGATATCTCTACGAGAGATTATACAAAACGATAATTACACTATGTGACAAAATCGAAAATATTTTAGATACTTTTGAAATGAACTAGTGTAGATTTATAATCTCGTAGATATAATCTCGTAGATATAATCGTATCTCAACCATGATTGAAACTACATGGTTGGCCATACAAAATTTTGAGTGCGAACCATGTACGAACTAGAAAGCGAACCAAGTAGTTCATATTGTCGTGCGAACATGGTATTAGTCAACTTGAGTAGATCATTTTGTCATTTCTATAAATTCAATTACGAAAGTTATCGTTAAAGTATGATCTTTGGGACATTGTTGACAAAAACAATTTTAACAAAATTATTTTCGCGCCGCTTTCGGAAGCTTAAACGGTGTTCAAGAGAGGACCAGTTGCGCTTTATTAATACATTTAAACAAATTTATATTGAACAACATTTCAATGATATATCATCAAGAAAATTTTTTTTTTGTTTTTTGGCTTTTTCTGGCAATATAAAATATTAAATCTTTCTTAAAATCATATTTAGTAACGAGTAAAATAACATCAAGTTTGTTACAATCGACGAATTAGTTTGGAAGACATAATTTTTTATTGGAAAAATTTAAATTTTTAATAATGTTTTATTTATATAATTTTAGTTTTGAAACGCATATGTATTATTGAGTACAATATTAATATAGTTTTGAAATTCAAATTTATAGGCGAATGTTTTCGAAGGTTGCTACACCTTCATCTTCAGCGTGTGTGATTATCAGTAGATGTAAATTATTAGCTTTATGTATTTAGTATTTCTTATTAATAGAATACGAGAATTATGTTTATGTTTTTTTTCCCCTAATGAAGGGTCAAATATTACCATCTATAACTTTTTTTTTTTTTTTTTTTTTTATCTAGGACCAGCACTCAGGAGATGACTCCTACACATGCGAAGCATTGTGCTGGAACTATAGGAAAGGGATAGTAGGAGAAACGACAGGAGGTGAAGCTTAATTAATTATTTTGCAGCTCTGCTTTCGCCCGTTCTTTTGTTTTCATACTCGTAGCAGTGCTGAAGCTTCGGTTTAGTAGCCATTTTTATTATAATTTTACTTCGCCGGTGCTACACAATACCGACGAAGGAGGGCGTTCTGATGTGATTGTGGATTGCTATCAGCTGAAGCCGGTATTGTTCAGTGACCAGTGACTATGCCTTCGCCACTGAAACCTTCCGACAACAACTGACACACAAAGACACACTAATTCAACATCAGAAAAATGCGAGATGTTTATTTTTATTTTAAAATTTTTGGTCTGAAACTGGGGTTGAACCCAGGTCTGTTTTTGGATTCGTAGTTAACGTGCAGACTACTATCCATCGTGCCATCGCCACCCTCACTCTTACAATGCTGTTCCGTTCTACAAGTGTTTGTCAGCGTGTGTTTGACTAAGTTTATTTCTTAGCAATTATCACAAATGTAATTTTGACTGCCTGTATGTATTTATTTTAATTAATTACATATGTACATATGTAAGAATAACGTTCGAATTAAGGCACTATTTAACAATTTCAACTCTAAAAAAAATTTTATTAATTTTTTTATCGAAATGCAATGGCATTGTATTATCATTACTTCATTTGTTTTCCGAATAAATATATAATAAAGTCACTTGTTTCATACATACATATGTCCAAGTATATAAAAAAAAGAAACATAAACAGAGCAAAAAATTATGAAAAATATAATCGAGTTTGTAATGAAGCATTTGTGGTGGAATAACTATCCAACTGGATTACCAGGAAGTTTTTATAACTAAATTTTATTTTTTTTCTGTGAGTCGAAAAACTTCAGCTATTTCAGTATTCTTAACTAAGCCTTCGCCACAGAAACCTTCCGACAACAACTGACACACAAAAGCCCACTAATGCGCATCAGAAAAATGCAAGATGTTTTTTTTTTATAATTTTAGTCTGAAACTGCGGTTGAACCCAGGTCTCTTTTAAAATTAAAGATTCCCATCGTTCTTAAAATATTTACAGTAAGGAATAAAATTTTTTGTTAACTGAAATTTAAATAAAATAATATGAATTTTTTCTAAATAACTATATATTTTGAAAAGGTTTTCAGACATTCTAATACAAATAAAAGCACCAGTTCAAATAATACTTCTGAGTTTTATAATTAGACAATAACAAAAATAAGTCATTATGTACTTTTTATGGTAATGTCTAAATTTTTGCTGGGATTAATTAGCTGGATGTAATTCTTAAAAACTTCGTGACAAGTCGAAAATTTACAGTTATTGAAGTTCGGAAGTAGTTCAAAAGTTCTAACATTTCCTACGGGGCTTCTTTTAAACTGACATTTGTTCGGTATAAAGCTATTTATTGGCTGAATATACGATAGCGATTGTAAAGCTCATTTATCTATTATTATTTAAGACATACGGCTAGATATTTAAAATTATAAACACATATCCATTCTTTTTTATTATCTACTTTATGTGAATGGTCCACTGTTTGATATTCATATTTTATTTATATTTCATTCTTGTTTAATATTCATAAGTAAAATTATTATATTCATACTCACTTAACTAGTAATTATTACTTCAAGCTTTAAAATTAATTGACTTTTAACTGAGTGAGTGGCGCAAAGATTTATAAAAATTAATTTTCTTTTTCTTTAAATTATTGTTATTTAAACTACAACTTCATTAGTTAACTGTCATATTGATATTCAATAGCAACAAATTTTTGCTGATATTTAAATTCATTTTCTATTTCACTCTTAGATTCGGTTTTTTTGTTTAAGGAAAATATAAAAAAATAATAAAGTGTAATAATTTGGCATTTGGAGTGAATTTGCTAAAATTATAAAATTGATCATCTAGGATTTCCCGTGTTTTCATTTAATCAGTTGTAATTAAAAAATAAAATAAATAAGTATTGATGAAATTTTTGTCGTGTTCAAGTTCGTAGTTAATTTATCACAATATTGTGAAGAAATTACACTCCTGATTTGAATAAAGGAAAAAAGAACAGTTACTTCTCCAACACTAGTTGAGTATAATACGCATTTTCTATGCCACTACGCATGTCATCAGTACTCTTTGTGTCAACAGAGAGGTAGTTGTAAAGTCATTAATATCATCTATTTAACCCGCCAGAGTTTAGGAAAATGTATACGAGAATAATTGTTACTGTCTACATACTAATAACGAAGGTTGTCAGCTTTGTTGTTTTTTATGTTTCGAGTAAAGGTCATACTTCATATATTCCCAAAGGACAAAGCTTCTGCTTTCAGTACGGGTGAGAACAAATTAGTTTTTTATACAACTTTTTAACAGTCTTTCCTTATTAAATTTTTCTTGGTTTAATAGCCCTCCATGAAATAGTTATGAAATGTTAATAGTATGTAGACAGTAACGATTATTCTCGTATACATTTTCCTAAGCTCTGACGTGTTAAATAGATGATATGAATGACTTTACAACTAACTCCTTGTTGACCCAAAGAGTACTGATGACATGCGTAGTGGCATAGAAAATGCGTTGGGGATTAACTGTTCTTTTTTCCCCTTATTCAAATCAGGAATGTAATTTCTTCACAATATTGTGATAAATTAACTGAAAACTTGAACACGACAAAAATTTCATCAATATGTAATAACTACAGTTCGATTAAATTCTATTCTGAATAAATAAATAAATGTTAAATATTACAATGTAATTTTAAAACAATTGGTTTTCTGCAGGGGCAATACTGGCGATTCTAAATGATTTTCCGATCAATAGACAGCTAAAATAAGGGACGTACAGTAAGGCATCTATAAAGTCACTGAAATCAGTCATATGGTAGAACAATTTTCTTTTAAATTATTTAATTCGTCTTTATATTTTTTTTACAAGTGTTTTAAAATTTTAGTTTTTGTTTTTATTGAAAATATTCGAAAGAAATTTTCTTTTTTTATATTCCAAGATATAACATTTGTTAATAACAAACAACAAGTCTACTTTTCAACAGAGTTAAAAAATGTGACATTGCTGAGGACGTTGTCAACGCCCTGTTCAATTATTAAAATGTTCTTAGAATCATGATTTAACACGGACAGCAAAACAAGTCTTTAGCCTTAAAATATTTCATTCATTCTATCCAACACCAGTTGAATTAAGTGCAGAATATGCAAAACAGTAAAAGTAAATATGATTAATTAAAAATATTTATATTTAATTATTAACAAGATAAATTACAATGAATTATAAACGTATTGAAAAGCAAAGTATTTCTCGTGAATAAATATTGTGGGAAACATTTCTTGTTACTTGAATGATTTTAAGTTAAAATTCTGTGGTAATATGGAAGAGTAGCTTAAGTCGACTTAAGCACTGAACTTACGAGTATTTTAATGTGTATAGAGCACAGTGTGCTGTTCGAATTTGTGATAAGTTTTAAACAATTATTTATTTCATACGAAAAAATTTTGCATTCAAAATATGTTGCTGAAATACACATTTTCAAATTCAACTCGACATAAGTACAGTCGAACTTCCCTATAATGAGTATATAGAGAGTTCTTTATACAGAAATTATATTTTTTTCTTTAAATATTTATTTACATATTTATGTTCTGTAGCTCCTCCACAAAAGTTGCAAGTGCGATAATAGGCGAAGAAACACTAACTAAAGTAGGTAACGTCTCATTGACATCTGGAATTTCTTCACCTTCCGATTATTTTTCTCCTTCTCTGAATGGGTTATTGTGAAGTTAACTAATGTTTGATATAGCGATTGAATTCTGTACATATGTATGGAATTATATCTAAAATTTTTTTGATACACAATGTTGTTAGTAAACGTAATAGAAATTTTTTTTAAATATTTCAATTATTTACTGTAAAGAAACATCGTATGGAATACACTATAAGAAGATCAAAATACACTAAAATTTTAACGAACTCATAATAGCAATAATAATAGTTTCATTCGATTGAAGTTAATTTTAGATAAGTTCGACTGTATCAACAGTTTTGAAAGTATGTTACCTACATTGTTGTTATTGTGCCAGGAAGCAACGCGATCAAGAGATGAATTGTGCAAGAAGAATTGAAATAATTTACTTTCTGTAATTATGGATATTTTAATATGGAAATCGAATTATACATGTCTAAAATTTAATTATATTTAAATTTTAATATCTATTTTATGAAGTTGCTTAAAATAGTTGTTCTCAATTTTTTGCCCTCAATCGATTGACAACAATTTGTTAAAGATCATAAAGGGTGGTCCGATCAAGCACTAATTTGCTATGAAAACATTATTTTCTAAAACCTACACTTCAGGCCATTTATTTTATTTGCACAATATTATTTTTTTTCTTTTGGTTTTTTTTTCTATTTACTCGTATACCTCCTGGAATTATTAATTGAACGGTTTTCGATCAAATAAATAATAATAACGAATATATGTATATATATACATATATAAGTATATATGTATGTAAAAGCATTTGGTTCCTATTGCTAAATGCGTGGGCTGTAGCTGGCAGAGCTAATAATATTTATTTACATCAAAAACGAAGGCTGTTAAATATTTAATTAATGGACAGCCGTAAGATCAACTTGGTCATGCAGACAAGAAGATGGACAGACAATCGAAAGCAAACAAAAATATACAGAGAAGAAAAACAATATAGGATCTTCCAATAAGAAGTTTAATTTTGATATCGAAAAAATGGAGTACTTTTAAGCAAAATCATCAGATGTTCATTTAAGTGTAAAGAGGAGGGCATGCCCGTATGAAAGGAAAACAATATAAGATAAAAGGCCACCACGGCCTTTCATAAAAAATACGGTTTGCAATCAAAACACAACCCTTTGCGATAAACGCCCTGGACATCAACCGGTAAAGTAAATATACTCCGACGAGATAACTGCCTCGGACTTTAGTCCACTAACAGTAAAATAAATATATATGGCAAACTACGACGCCGCATGCAACTACTATAAGAACGAATCGTATTCAAATTCGTTCCCCCTTTCTGTGCAAAAACACTGATATCGCTTATGCCAAACGAAATATCAACCTAATGAGAATTCTAGTTATCGAGATCACCAACAACTCGTTCACTGTATGCATGTGTGTTGTTGTTGTTTTCGTATCTTGGGTGTGGGTATCAGTAGATTTCTTGTACGTGTATCCAAGTAAATGTATACGGCAATATTTATAGGAATATTAGCTTAGAGAAATTGTAAAGTTACGTTACAAAATCTTTATTTCCAATACGGTCTAATATTATTTGCGGAATGCCGAATTCCAAAAATCGATGAGAAATGGACAAACCTATGGGCTATAACAATAATAATCTTAAATATTCTTACGTCATATGCACGAGTTCGATTCTTCACATCACTCCCAATAGCTCCAGTTTCAGAATAATAGCGCTTGACAAGAAAGAAAAAAAGCCATTTTTGTAGTGAATTTTCATCATTGCCGTATTCAGTTCCTGAAGCGTATAGCGTTCCAATTTTATTTATCGAGTCGTGGTTAATTGTCGTCTGTCAAGTACATAGTACAAGTATTAAAATCGCGTCCTATTGACAATGGAACGTCTTATCGGAACACTCTGTACGGCCAGCTTTTTGTTTCGTTTTTTTTCTTATCTATTGATTTTTTTGTTAAATTTTTAATTTAATTAAACCAATCAATAGCACCGTCTGCATGTGTATGCAAAAGTCTATATTTAATTTCAATTGACCCAATTCACACCAGAACAATTTTAAAACCGCACTATTTTTGTTCTTTCCAAAACACACGGTATTTTGTACGGTAATTTAGACCTCCGAACGGTAAGCAGGTAATTTCTATATTTGTACGGTAATTAAAATTACTTTATAAGGAAAACTAATAAGCCGCCTGATTGTCCTTCTTCTTACCGACCGATTAGCTTATTGTCCACAATCAGTAAAATTCTGGAAAAAATAATCAAAGTGAAATTGGTTAATTTTATCGATGGACATTATATCACGGGTGCCTCCGTAGTCTAGTGCATGAGCATTAGTCTTATCAATATGGAGGTGCGGGTTCGATTCCCGATTAGACCCTGGGTGTTTCTACAGACAAGCTTAAGAGCTTCGTATAGTTTGTATTGTCTTTAAAAAAAAAAAAAAACCTTCAAAGAGCCCCAACTGAACTACATTTATATTTTAATAAATGGAAAATAAAATTGAACTCTGAAAAGACACGGGCAATCTATTTTTCAAGAAAGCGCAAAGCATGTTTTCTGCCACAAAATAACTTTGTTTTTGATAACCGTTCTATCCAATGGGAGCAAACAATTAAATTCCTCGGATATATATAAAGGATTAGTCGTTTTAATATAAAAATAAAAATATTTAAATAGGTTTTGCTAAATTTTGCCTCCATTTAGAAATATTGTAAATATGGATACATAACTTTATAAAACAACTTACATTATAATTAAGTAGAAAAAGATACAAATCTAAAACTCTTCATATATAAAATTTAAGACTAAGTTAAATGTATATATTATATAACAATAATAAAAATTTAATTGAATTGAATTACAATTACTTAATTATTAATTTAATTTAATTAATTAATTTTTAAGTGTTAACCACCAAAAATTATTTTCTATAGCGAGTCTACACATGATGTACATAGATATGTCTCATTACAACTAAGCAAAATAAGGCCAATTGTAATTAAATTCTATACATTTCCGCCATAAATGTACGAACGGCACTTTAGCTAAGCTTTTTATATTGCAAAAATGTATACATATAATAAAATATTAAAAAAAATATATTTTCCCTGAAGAAGTTTTAGATTATTAAAACGAAATATTGGAAAAAAATTAACGGCATATTCAACGATGTCGAACGATATCGTTCGATTGCTTATTACATGCAATACAAAATCAATATTTTAAATTTTGTTTTTGTACTGCATGTATTAAGCGAACGACCGATATCGTGCGAGATCGTTGAACAGGCCGTAAATTTTATTAAATTTAAAACACAAAATAATATACGATCTCAAGCTCATTTAAATAAACTAAAATTCAACAAGAACAATGATCGAAGAAATTTAAAGAAAATATATTGAATTACAAATATAAACCTGGTTAATAAGAAAATATTATTATTTTTGTAGAAGACTTTGGATACGCTAATTTTATCTAGAAAATGGTAATATTTATACGGCTGTACGGAAATCGAAATAAAAAAGTTAACACAGAACCTGTGTTTTCGTATGTCTATATGTGTTAGTTTTGGTCTGCTAATGCTTGTTTAAAAATTACGCCTTCACCGAATTTACCTACAAGGAAGGTGCCATGTTATGCCGGCATTATTGTTCTAGTGTGAATATAGTTGAGTTTAAACTTTGTTACTTTTTAATCTGCACACATATGCAGACGTAAGATTTCATTTTGCAACAAAATATTTAACGAATTTTAGTGTGGGCCAGTTTGAACTGCACTCCGCTATTGACTTAATTTTTAGGATTTCAGCTACTAAAAGAAAAACCAAGTTATTATTAAAAAAAAAAAGTATTGTATTTAAAAAATTGATTTCTTTCATTTTTACTTCAAGTACATTGATTTAGAAATGTGGCAAACAGCAGCCGCCGGTGGCTAAACATGTTTGCACAAATCAATATAATTAGGCAGTGTTGTTTGTGTAAAGAAACAATTTTAACACAACAAAAAGTTCAGAAAGTTGTTTTCCTTTGTTTTTTTTTACTTCTAAGAGAACAAATGTGGTCAGTATCAGTCCATTAGAGCAGCAATGCATTGTACCTGGAGTCATTTGGAACAATTGTGTCGATAAGGTGATTTGATTAGAAATTCCATTATTTTTGTTTGTTTCTCAAGCAACACAAAAAGCAAAAAATTTTATTATTAAAAGTTTATATTGGTATTTTGAGGGGATCGTGCTAGTTAAAAAGGCATTGCAAGAATTTGTAGATTATTCAAGCGATTAACTATTCAATGGTTAAATGGAAAAATTGCTGGTTAATTGACCGCTCGATTAATATAAATTTTTTTCTTTTCGGTTAGTTTGTAACGACAATTAAAAAACATAAGAAATTGATTTAATTTAAATTATCGATTTCTCTTTGCCAGGAACTTTTCACTTCTGGATAAATTGAAATTCCTTTTTTATCTTTGAGAGGATGGATATTTTTTTTTTCTAAATCATATTATGTATACAGAATTCCTAGACGTTTGCAACTTTCTGACTTTTCACAGTATAAGTGAGTATATAATAAAGATTAACATTAAGTATACGAGTATAGGAATAATATAAAATATATTGAAATATTTTGTAACGGATGGTGGTAATCTGACGGCGGTTAAAGTGCAAGTGTTTACAAACAAGAAATGCATTTTACTGCATTATCTAATTAAGAACAAAATAGGAGTATTTTAGTTGAAACTTCGGCGATATGATTTTTCTTGAGCGAGTACTAAAGTAGGTTGCCACGTTAATATATTTCATATGAAATTCATAATACAAAACCAATATTAAATAGCGATTAATATAGATTGGAATTATGGTGTCTGGTTTGGTAATGGAATTAATAATAATGCTAATGCTAATATTAATGGACGGGGCTGCAAATCCTCATCGCCAAGTGTGTATGTCTTCTTGGCATCTTTTATGTCTCAGTATGAAGTGTTCTTTTGACTCCTCGTCATCATAGGTAGGAGTTCGTTACAGTTAAATATCCTGTTAAAGCGGCAGAGAATGTTTTAAGGTTCCTTCTACCAAAGACGAGAACACAGTTTGTTCTATTTGAATATGGTTTTTACATTGGCACACATCTCGGTGAAACACATAGAAGATGCTGCAAATGTGATGCATCCGTCTTAATTAACAACATCTAGCACCATGTCAAAAGTTAAAAAAATAAAACACACATGAGTAGCTTTTGTTAATAAAAATTACATCAAATATAGATTTAGAAGAGACATTAATAAATGGTATACGAGTAGTTGTTACTTTGAAAGAAAAATAAATGAATGTATTTTTATTTCAATGAAAAAAAAAACCTGTCCCGTTTCATACAAGCAAAATATATTTAGTTTTTTGTAAATAATATATCTATGTTTGTTATACGGTTTAGCTGGCACTTTTTATTTGGTTCTAATACCAAAAGCTTAGTAGACCTTTAACCAAATTCTTGAAAAAGGGTAAGAAATTTCACATGTTTATAAAAAAACTACCAAAAAAATATTTGAGAATTCCAAATATACAACCAAAACGACCCAAATAGCTCCTTTAAAAATTTTCTTTATACAAAAAATATTTTATTATTCGATTTAAATCTATTTAATTTTTCTAAATTTTTAAATCAAATAATAAAATGTTTGTTGTATAAAGAAACTTTTTAAGGAATGATCTTGTAACTTGAGGTTGAGCTGACTATAATAAATTTTATTAACATATTGATTTTGCTCTAAATGTAATTATTGACAAACGTAATATTATTTTGTAGCTAAATTGTTAATATTATAAATTCTTTTTTTTCATGGTCCGTAAGGATTACGTTTCTTGATAAACAAAAAACTTGCTGCCCACTAATTCTCAATTTGTCGACAAGGAATTATAATATGCCTTTAAATTTGTGCTAAATTTCAACTCACTGAAACTATGAAACTCCTTTTTTAGTTAAATGCTTGATAAGATTTCACAATTGCTTAAAACAAGTTTTGCAGATTTGTAATTAAGCTGCTTAGAGATTCCATTAGATGGTCAGATCAATTATTATTGTTAACGACTGAGAATTACTTCTGCATTAACCCAAGGCCATTTTTGTTTTAGCAAATTAAAATATACTCCGTTACGATTCATATTGAAGAAATATTTCTACACAACTAAAATAAATAATAATAAACTTTCAGCAGCAAAACAAAGAAATTATGGATCATTTGCATTTTTTCTCACATAAAATTATCATAAATATTTCCTGTGATTTCAGACACACCATTTCGCTTGTAAAGAGGAAATTTAATTTTATTGATCGATACCCTAAAATGGTTATGAATGTGGATTTCATGAAAGAATTGCGAGAAGTGCCTGTAAGAACTCCCTTGAAGTGTTTTCTATGCAAATTGGTGACGGTTTGTTTTAATTATACTTTATGGCAATGATCTTGCAGTTTAATGTAAAATTTGATTTATTAATAATATTTTACAACAACAGTGTAGAAAAAAAATGAACCTGTGAGATTGCAAATAACATGGTACACAAGATATCAATAGTCGAGAAGTACGAGAAGTACGAGAAACCGACTCAAATTTGAGAGAAGGCGTTGTCTTAACATATTACAATTTATTGCCTTTGGTTGAGCTACAGAAGCAAAATAAACAAAGCGATACCCTCGTAGGAAATGTTATCTAAATGCAAGATTTCACAAATATTTATTTTTTATATATAGACTGACTGTATGACAATGAACTGTCTGAAATATGTGTATGTGAACTACCGGCTGTAAAGGAAGCAGTTAGAATATAACATTTCTCGCCGGCTATTTTTCTTTCTTCTTGCTTTAAGATCATACAAAACTTCCTCAGTTTTAGAAAACCAATTCAAGGATGAGCAAACTATTTAAGTTTCGTCGTAATAGTACTAGATACTGTCAAATGGATTCAGGTACATAATAGCTTATTTAATTAAAAATTTTGTGATATCAATTAAAAAATTAATTCGATTTTCATCTGTCAAGAAATTAATAGCTTCAATTAAATTATTGTTGTAAGTCAATTAGTTTTCAATTAAATTTTCAATCATTATTAATACAAATTTAATGAAATATTTTGAAAATTTCAAAAAGTACTGATGACGTGTGTAGTAGCATAGAAAATGCGTATTCTACTCAACTGGTGATAGAGATAGTTGTTCTTTTTCCCCTATTCTAATCAAAAAAGTAATTTCTTCACAATATTGTGATTAATTAACTGTGAACTCAAACACGACAGTAAATTTCCATTCATTTGTAATAACTGTACGTCGATTAAATTCTAAATATTTTGAATATTCTAAAACGCATGTGTGCGGCAAAAAAATATTATTTAGCTTTTCAATGAAAGGTGAAAATAACTATCAAGTGGTTTTTCATTGCCATCCGATGGAGGCAAAAATTTTACTAAGGAAGTTAAAAAGTTGTAAAAAGCTAAGTTCTTTCTTACCTGTATTGAAAACAGAAACTTTGACCTTTGAGAATATATGAAGTATCACCTTTAGTAAAAACTTAAAAAATAACAAAGCTGGAAACCTTCGTTCATAGTATGTGAACAGTAACAGATTATTCTCGTATGCAATGGTGGATTCACAATTTTTCAAAAGTTAAGAGTGTGTGGTGCCATCAAAACTGAATTTTGAGATTATACTCGAGTGCTTCCATCCGACTATGAACGGGCTGGATCACTTTATCATAATTTCTCTTGAAATTTGTAATTATGGATGGGTTCGGAAGTGACTTTCACTCATGCGCAGAAATTCACGTCAGTGGAAAATTTTTTTTATCGCGTTCATCCAAACTCACACCCATGAAATACGAGCCCGAGAAATACAAAAAAAAAGTATTAATGAAATTTGTTTGCTTACTCTTGAGAATAATATTTCAGAACTAAAATCCTGATCAAAAGAAATTATTTACTCCATTAAATTTAACAATGAATGCGGCCTATGCCCTACGTGTCCTATTCTTCCATGGCACCTGGGTAACGATCAAGCATGATCACTTCAAACATGTCAGCGTTGCTCATTTGTATTTGTGTATGTATTTTTTTTTTATAAAATTTGTTTCTTTAATATGAGCACCAGCAATCCGTTACTTGTTGCAAAACGATAGCATAGGCAAGAGTCAGGCGGTGAAATATTGAAGTAAATTCAATGTCTTATACATATGTACATACCTGCTGGTGCATGTTACGTAAATTTTTAAAGAATAGTTGCTGCGGGGCAGAAATTGTCCCCCTACACCTCTCCTCGCTTAGAAAAAATACATAGGCTATGTGTTCTTCTGTATGAATGTGTATTCGTCTTAAATTTCAACAAAATTAGATATGTAGTTGCCGCGGTGAAGACATCACCCTCTACTATTTTCCTCGTCCTATCTTTGAAGAAATATGTAGTGTGTAGTTTCGTTTTAAATTCTCACAAAATCAGAAGAAAAAAAATATATGTATATCTGTTTGGTTTTATAATTTTTCGAGTAATTTTTACTTTTCCCTCCATAACAACCTTATTTATGCCTTTACAAAAACAATTCCGAATTGGTCGAATTGGTAGACCCAAAAGGTACCCGACCCACGACATCCTGGCTTTTGAGTTAATATGCCAACTACATTGGCCAACAGCAACAAGGAAGCTTTACAATAATTTGATAATATGCCATGTATGTGCAATGAAAAATCCTGATTTATTTACGAGCAACATTTATTTTGTTTGCAACATGTTTTTTGTGGTTTTTTCCTCGTGGGTTTTCAGCTTTAATAACTTGTTCATTTGACCATTTGTGGTGTATGCAAAAAAAAACCTTTAAAGATTTTTAATATCATGATTATTAGTTGGGTAGTTTGTTAAGTGTGGAAGCGTGTTTTAATTCATGCTGCATGCCAGCATAAGTATAACATCTGGGCATGAGTGTATGTTTGTATTTCATGCACCACTTAACCAACCAACTACACACCCAAAAGACATAAAACATAAAAAAAACAAACAAAATTTTTATGAACTGCAACAATTTTAAAAAGTTTATTTGAAGCGAATATAGTTATTAAAACATTGTTACCATGATTAGCGACGGGGCATGAAACGACGAAAAAACAGCTTATTTGGCCAACACCCCACTTACTTACTGCTGCTGTATGTCTTTTATTTTGTCGCTGATTTTACATATATTTTTTTTGTAATTCCTTTTTGTGTCTTTAATTAAAATAGAAGTTGCATTCCTTATATTTATTAAAATGGGGTTAAATATTGTATTTATTGGTGTGCAACACTAATGCCACCGCATGCCAAATTTTAGATAAGAATTAAAGAAACACACAAACAGTCAGAACAGTCTTATTTTTGATTGCCTCTTTTCATGTTTTAATTTCGCTCATGTTTCTAAAGACTGGTTTCATTATCGTACTGACTAGAATATGCAAAGTATTGCATCAGCCAAATATTGGCTGATTGTTTGAAGGATTTTATTTTACTTAATGAAAAAATTGTATGTACTTTCACATTTTTTTTAAATATTCTTTAAAATATTTTATTTTTAACCTTTTTCCGTTTGAATACAATCAAATAAATATTCTTCCAGCTTAAGGTTTTTCTTTCAATATAGTATGTAGAAGGTGGGCCAAAAGAAGTCATCCGATGTTGTTTGGCTCTCATTTTTTTTCTAAATGAAAAACTTTGATTCTGTTTTTTGATTATGTTTATCTGAACCTTTAGAATTTTATTGGTCAAGTCGAGAAGATGATATCGGCCAAATGGGCCCCGTCACAATCGATTGCTATACGGGCTCGTTTTATGGCATTTTCGGTGAGAACTTCGGGCGACAGATTCTCGCACTCGTATCGAATGTTGTCCTTGAGGGCTTCCAGGGTCTCGGGCTTGTTCACGTAAACACGGGACTTCAAAACACCCCACAAAAAAAGTCTGGAACGGTTAAATCGGGCGATCTTGCGGGCCAGTGCAAATCACCAAAACGAGAGATGAGGCGACCCGGGAACGCCGTCTTCAGAATATCGGTTGTGGTTCGCGCAGTGTGTGCCGTTGCTCCGTCCTGTTGGAACCACATGTCCTCCAGTCCTAATTCGTTCAATTGCGGCAGAAAAAACTCGCTTAACATGGCCCTATAGCGCGCACCGTCTACTGTTGTCGTTTGACCAGCGGCGTACTCGCAAAAAAAATGGCCCGATAACTCCTCCAGCGTGAACAGCGTACCTTGCAGTCACTTTGAGCGGGTGTAATGGCTCCTCGTGCATCACTCGTCGATTTTCGGTGCCCCAGAAGCGATAGTTTTGCTAGTTCACGTACCCGCTGAGGTGGAAATGAGTCTCATATCTCATTATGATTTTGGTCGAAAAATTGTCCACTTCCTCCTCGAGATTGAGGATGGCTTGGGCGTAGGTTACGCGCTAGTTCACTTGTATTCTACATCTGTCTAGTTCACAAATGTCAAAACATATTGGACATTTTCCGCCATTTGCAAAAATAAGAGCATCTTCCAATAGGGTGATTTCTTTTGGCCCACCTTGAATTACTAATAAAATAATAACATATAAACAGTTTTAAAAACAGTACAATACCGATAACTCGTGTAGTGTTAAATTGAAAACCTCAATAGTTTGAAAAATCCGGTTGGGACCTTGAAAAGTTCGCGTTTAATCCTTGTAATTCGTAAAATGGCTGGCTCTTTCACTTCTGAATTAGCTGGACTCCATTTTAATAAATAATTTAAGAAAATAAAAAACTTGTGGGAAGTATTGAATAACTTTCTATGGATAAGTGTTGTAAAAAATTATTATTTTAATGCCACATAAAATTACAAATTTCAAAATTTATCTTAAATTTTTTAAACTTATTGTCCAAATAATGTTCCATATTTTTAATGTAAATTTAATCACAAATAAGTATTCATATGTGAAAGCTGACAATGTATAAAAGTATTCGCGTATTGTGGTGTATTGTTAAAAGAAAAGTATTTCTTTTAAAGGAGAACGCGTTTTTCATAAATATTAGCTGTTTTTACGAACGAATTTCCTGGAGCCACATTACGGCATTTGATTTGAATCGAAATATAAAAAAAAATTCTCCGAGTACAAGGTTGGTCAAAACCAGTTGAGTAGAACAAGAATATGCATGTTTTCTATGCCACTGCACACGTAATTAGTACTCTTTGTGCCAACAGGAATGTCGTTAATTTTTAGTAATTTTTCATATTATTGTGATAAATTAACTATGAACTTAAGCACAACTAAATTTTCATTCATTGATTTCTAATTTAACAAAATTTTAATATTTTATACAACGCAAGTAGGGGCTATCGACCGAGTGCTGGTCCGAGAAAAAGAAATAAAAATTAAGAAAAAAGAACACGTAAAAATTTTTCAATTTTATTATGCTTCATTACCCCTTCTTGAGAACCAGGGTTCAGTAGGTAATGAACCACGAATAACTGTTGCGCAACGTGTTCGCACTGTGGATTCTGTACCAGAAAGTTTTCATACCAATCTATTTAAATTCACTCGTCGATGTGCTACGGAATTAAGAATCTACAGAATATCGCTGCGGCGTATTTTAAAAGTTTATCTGGGGATGTTTTCAATCAAAAAGTTATAACCATCAGTTACGCCAAGAAAATTCTATCTTTCATCTGCGATGATGGAAATTAATAATCTAGTAGAACTGGAACCTAATGAAAATACCTGGTAATAATGTGAAAGTTAGTGGTGCTTTAGTTAAAATTTAAATATTCAAAAAATAGTGTAATAAACTGATGGTAGGGAATCGCTGTGTCGTTTTGCGATGAAGGCTGCGAAACATTGTATTATATGAATTTTTCTGCTAGCGGGCAGTTACTAGTAGACCAATGCTAGGAACACAATTGGGTCGAACGACGAATTATTCGTTGCAAACTTTCGTCCTCAGAAATAAAACACATTTCTGCATATGAAAATTAACACAATACCGACGTGGACGACAATCGTCGTGCGTGACGAATTCTGAGATAGATTTATTTCTATTTCATACGCCGACGAACGACGAACAAATTAGTGCAGAGTTACCAATTTTCTTTTTATTTTTCAAATATATTAGTAAATAAAGTTAATTTTTATATTAACAGTTGTTTAATTTATAAATAAATAATTTATGTTAAATATACACAATTATTTACCATAAAATTGCTTTGAATTTACGCAACGAACTTTTTTTTTTTTTTTTTTTTTTTTATCTAGGACCGTGCTGGTCAGGAGATTACTCCTACACATGCGAAGCATTGTGCTGGGAACTATAGGAAAGGAATAGTAGGAGAGAAACGACAGGAGATGAAGCTTAATTAATTATTTTGCAGCTCTGCTTTCGCCCGTTCTTTTGTTTTCATACTCGTAGCAGTGCTGAAGCTTCGGTTTAGTAGCCATTTTTATTATTATTTTACTTCGCCGGTGCTACACAATACCAATGAAGGAGGGCGTTCTGATGTCATTGTGGATTGCTATCAGCTGAAGTCGGTATTGTTCAGTGACCAGTGACTGAAACCTTCCGACAGCAACTGACACACAAAGACACACTAATGCACATCAGAAAAATGCGAGATGTTTATTTTTATTTTAAAATTTTTGTCTGAAACCGGGGTTGAACCCAGGTCTGTTTTTTTGGTTGTGTAGTCAACGTGCAGACTACCATCCATCGTGACATCGCCACCGAAGAATTCGGTGAGCACGACGAAGTTCGTCGTTCGTCCCAATTGTGTTCCCAGCATAATCTGCACATTATTTTTCTAAAGGCGCTAAAAACATGTTGTCACCACCGAATAATAAATGGCAAAAACAAACAAAATATCGGGCAATAATTGCACAAAAATTTACTTTAAAATTTAAGTCACTCAATTTCAGTTTGTTTTTCTTAATTAATTGAAGGTCATATAACTTGCAAAAATTTTAAAAAACATATTAAAATAATGCAAATCAAAAGAATTTTCACAATAAAATGTGCTAAAATTTCTGTTTGTTTTTAAAATTCGTATATTTTTGTTTTTTCCTAAAAATAATGCCCAACGTCAACATCAAACATCTCAATAACAAACAATTTACAAATAATTGAACGAATGCAACGTAACAAGTTTAAAAAATCATTTTTTAATACAATTTGTGGCACGCAAACCTCCACTGCACACGAGTTTTTCATATTTTTCAAACTATTCCAACAACAACAACAACAACAGCAAATGAAATCCAAAACGCTTTTACAAAGTGCATTCAACTTGAACAATAATTCAATTTGCTGCACAAACTGAAATATTTACAATCGGCTACAAAAGAAAAAAATAAATAAAATAAACAAACTGGAGCAAGCACAGCAAAAGCATGAAGGAAAATATGAAAAAAAACATTAACACCTCCTTCGCATCCAAATGCCAACTTATTTCCTTTGTTGAGTGCCTACGTCCAAACAACAAAGTGGGTTTGTCTGTAAGCGGTTGACTGAAAGTTGTTTAAAAAAATATATTGTATATATTTTTCTACATTCACATACATATACAGCGTCACAAACTTTGCCAAGTTTAGAGATATTTTTTTAAAAGTTTGTGCGTTATTGAAGCTGTTCCACATGATCTACAACCGTTATTTCTCTTAATGCCAAGCAACCACTCTGTTCTGGCGGTAGCATTGAGATGCTGAACTGGCACAATGAACTGCACTTTTTGTTCCTTTCTTTAAAATGTAGAAAAAAACCAAAAACAATGCTGAACTTGTTGATCTTGGCAACTGTTTAATAAATGCGTAAAAAAAAATGCGTAATCTTGAACTTGGGATCGTAAGAACTGAATTGCTTTTTCGTTCTCTTTTCTGATTTTCTTTTGACGTAGCGTGAACTTGGTTTAATTGAATGTGCACAATGTCGTGAAGTGGTTTTCATTGAATGTATTTAACAACTATTTTACGCGTTTGAAAATAGTGATATGCACGCAGAGAGCATTCAATCAATCAGATTTTTTTTTCAAACGGTTGATTATTTCAAGAGGGTGTCACTTTCAACAGTTAATTGGTTTATTTAAATGATTATTATTTAAATAAACCTCATGGAGGCAATACAATATTAACATTAATTAAATGTTATGTTGAAAAAGTTGAAAAACTTTTTAAAATTTTCCAAGAAATATATTATTCTTTATTATTTTCAAATTAATTTAATAATATTGAACTGTTTCTTATGCTTGAATTGCCTTTGAATTTTACTAATTACTTTAAATTTATAAAACTTATTATTATTTACAGTTTTTAATAAATTAGAAAGTTTATTGTATGCATGTACCATTCTATTGATTATTCTATGGCTGCAAAAAAACGGGTTTGAAGAAATTCGTATTAAGTATCTCCAATGCAAAACCTTTTTCATTAATCCTATCCTTCATAATTTTTATCTTCAACCAGCACTCAGGAGATGACCCCTACACATACGATGCATTGTGCTGGAACTAGAGAAAAGGGATAGTTATAGAAATGACAGTTTAAAGATGAAGCTTCACAGTCATACAAATCTGCTTTTGCACGTTCTTAATTTTTTTTTTTTAGCATTGTTGAAGCGCCTCTGATGTCAAGGAGACGTATTAAATTTTATGAAGCTTCGGTTTTAGTAATTATTTTACTATGCCGGTGTTATACAATATCGATGAAGGAGGGCGTTCTGATATGCCTGTGGATTGGTTGTAGCTGAAGACGTTACTGTTCACTGACCAGTGACTATGCCTTCGTCACTGTCACAAAGCCACATTAATGCACAACAAAAAAAAATGCGATATGTTATTATGATTGAGTCTGAAACTGGGGTTGAACCCAAGAAATTTTTGGTTCTGTAGGCAAACGTGCAGCAAAACATTTGAAAAAACAAGTGTAAGATTTTAAACTACGTGATATAAAAGCAGTTATGAAATAAAAATGTGTAAGTTGAACGTTTGGCATTTGGATCCATTTTATATCAATAAATGTGCGAATAGGATTTGTTGCAAAGAGATTTGTAAATCCGTGTACTGTGCCAAGCTTACATGTTAACCCAATTTTCAGTTCGTAAAGTCGTGTTCAAAGCGACCAAAAGAGAAATAACAACAAAAATTGTGGTCACACTTTACTAAGAACATACTTCAGCCTGTCCAAATAAAGTTTCAACGGAAAACGTTGATGCAAATGTTTAATTTTGATTAAAATTGTTAACAAAAGTTTGTTTTACATGTATTTTTCAAAGGGAAAGTAACTTATGATGTCGTAAACTTGAACTGAGACCAGTAATACTGGTCAATAATATTGGTGAAAAGATTGTGCTGCTAAGCATCTTGAGTATATTTAAGCCCGACATTTTTTATACTAAATTTAAATCTATGTATTTATAAATTCGTAAATGATCATAAATCATCATTATATGTATCGAATACATGTTTGCAAGTATAAATATCCGTAGGCGTCTTATGCTCCTTTTCATGTTTTTCTGATTATTAAGATGACTACTTGTATTTGCAAACGACAAAAAAATTTAAATAAAAACATTTTCGTGACACATGCGCTCTGTTTAAAGTTAGAAAACACGCAACTTGTAGTTTCATTTTATTATTTATTTCTAATAAAGGTTTACGAGCAACAGCAACATTTAAGTTGCCTTTAGGTTCGGCCACAGGCTGCATTCAATTCACGGGTTCTAATGATTGTTGCTGTACAAGTTGCTGTCAACTTTGTTTTTATTGCTTGTTCAACATCGTGTTCTATCTATCCAGCTATAAAGTTTCATCGTAATTTCTTGTTGTTGTTTGTTTGATTTTCTATTTGTCTGGGACTGTGTCTACTGACGTTGCAATGCTTTCTTCAATTACAGTCAGTTTTTTTTATAGTTTCTAACTAACTAATTCTAACTTTTGATACTCTTAATATATCTGCAAATGTTTCTGTTGTTATTTCATTTAACGTTTTACATTTTTAATGATAATTTGCAACACGTTCGAATGCCTGCTTTGATTGCTATTGTTGTTGCTGAATTATGTCAAAACATACTGTTGTAGACAACGTGTGGGAATTGAAATTTTTTAATAAAAGTTCTCATTAATTCAACGACCAGATTTTATTTAATATAATTTATATGGAAAATGGTTATCACCCTCCTGTTCTAAGTTTTGAAAATGTTCATTACCTGTGAGCATTTTTAGATGCAGATCTATCTATATTCTAAATTTCATTAAAATCGGTTTGAACGTTTCGGAGGGGCAGAAATTTTCCCCCTATCGCCCTCCTGGTCCTACTTTTGAAAATGGCGAAGTTAAGCTCGTTTAGATTATAAAATCTGTTAAAAATCATGTGGAAGGAGTTGCATAATTAAAAAAGTATATTTCATTCAAGAGTCCCAATTATATGGTGTGAAAATTTTAGGAAGATCGGTCAGCGGTTTGGGCTCCTATAAGGTACAAACAAACAAACAAACACACATTCATCTTTATATATATATAGATTTAATTCAATTCGTATTTAATTGTAATTAAATAAATTTCCATCCAAAAGTTTTCCTAAAAATTAAATGTTTATTCTTGAGTAAAAACGATGACAAAACTTTGAATTTAAAAACGAAAAAAAGCGAAAATTACTTCGTCAGGCGTCGTTACATGCATGTATAGTATAGTCAACAGAGGAGTAGGACTAGTCCAAGACTAACCCAAATGTATGGAGTAAACATGGTTTATTTAACATTACGATTTCCTAGGTGTGGACCATATAACCCTTCAGACTAACCCAAAAACTACTTCATGTAACCACTCCATGAAGCACCTCAGAGAGTAATTTTAATGCGACGAAGTAATCGTAAATACAGGGTTGCTGATGAATTTTGCTTCATTAAGAAACTATAATAACTTCTTTTGTAATGCATGGAATATTTTCAATCTCTTTTCACATGAAAGCACATAGAATTAGTCTTAAAGATAATCGAATTTAAATGCCCGTCCTGCTCATCGATGCAGGTAAGGCATCTTAGCAAAAAATTGTTCATTACTGCCCGTAAAGTTAACGCTGGAACTGTAGCTATTGTCGCTCGAATTGATTGTTTTAGTGCCTCCAAATTTGTCTGTTGCGATTTATACACTTCATGTTTACAATAACCATAGAAGAAAAAGTCCGCTGGAGTTAGGTCAGGCGATCTGGGTTGACAACGGAAGGTTGAGTTTCTTGAAATGAGCCTGTAAGTTAGTTGAACCAAAACTACAGACTCCAATGCGTGATAGCGCCATTCTTTTTCCATTGTCCCACTTTTCATTTTCATTAAATCTAAGAATCAATCTACAAAAACCAAAAAAAAAATTCCAGATTACTTAGATAGAAAAAAAATTATCAAGTTTTCTTTTGGTATCGGCTTTCATCAGCCACCCTGTAAGAAGAAAAGCACGAACACTTGCCTCAATAAGCTATTGTCTTCAATGACATGGTCCACTGCTGCATTACATAGAACCATGTTTCTAATCAGTCCATTTCAGCTCAAATGAACCACGTAGTCAAATATTATTTGCAGGGTATGCAACTTTTTCAACTCTATTTGTTCTCTACACTGCTCCCTATCAAATAAAAAGGTGCATGCAAAACTTGCGGCGTTTATTGCGATACTCACAGACTGCCTCGTATAAGTTGTTTGCCTTAAAAAACATCTGGTCTTTAGTTTATTTTTTGCATTTTATATCATAATATAATTTATTTTATTGTTTTTTTTTTAATAAACCGTTGCTTGAAATTTATTTCTCTTCGAATAAGCAAACCATTTCAATTAAAAAATTTTCGGTTTTATATTGCACAACCTAATCAAATTGTATTTGAAGCCATAAGAAAAATTAAGCATTAATCGATTGCTTTTTAAAACCAAGTAATTATTTGCTTACCAGCAAAAGTCAAGATACATTAAATCAATTTTATGCAAATTGTTAAATTATTTATTTTTTATCGCCAACAAGATTTGTATTTTTTTTTCTTAATCGACAAACAAATACAAAAACTACTCGCTTTGTAAAACGACAGAAAGAACTTGGAAAAACGATATAAATCATAAATGCAATAAATTATAGTTCAGTAAGACTATTACAAGTAATATAGGAATAAGCAAGAGATTAGAAAAGAAAAAAATTATTAATTTTAATCACTTAAAAAATTAATAATGCGACATTATCGTAACGCTTTTGCTCCAGTGAATTGGTTTGATTGAAAGTCGTTGGTTCAGAACGTACTATCACAGTCATGAAAACTTTTTCGAACCTGAATTAATATCTCTGCAGCTCTACAAATTATAAGTTAATCAAAATGACTCTCCCTTAGCTTAAACGATAATGCATATGCTCTATAAAGAACGCCCTGTAGCACCGGCGAAGTAAAATAATAATAATAAAAATAGCTACTAAATGGCAGCCATATTGCAGTAAAAGCTTCATTAAGCCGCTACCTCGAGAATCCAGTTAGTATGGATTAAATAAGAAGAACAGCATAGCAAATGCGTGGAAAAATTGTATGTAGTACCTGGGATAAGTTAGCGCCATGTGGCAGCTAAAAATTCCTTTCATGAAACAAAACAAACAATTGAAAGATCTCAGAAATATGATCAACCTTTTAAAAATTTGTATTTAATTTTATTTCTATGAACTTTTGACAAAAGGTCATAAGTCGAGATAAGAAAATTTCTTAGTGTCACATTAAAAGTAATCAACTTATCTGACCTTTTTGTTATTTAATTCGTAAGCTTGATTTAATAGAGATTTCAGTAGGACGTGAAATTACAGTAGCATTAGCTTAGTTTTTAAAAATTATTTAAAAGGCAAAAAATAATGTAAATAGACGAAACAGAAACGATTACGATTAACAGTATTTTCGACCTACTAAAAAATTTTAAAATTTCACTTATTATGTTTTGCCAAAAGTTCACGGAACAAAATATTGCTTCCCAATAAAATTATAATAAAGAATAAACAAATTTTCGTTTTAAAATTATGGTTTATTTTCTTTGCCACAAGTTTCTGCTTTTTTAAAAAAAAATTGTTCTAAACTTTTGAGCCAAATTCTACATGTGTACATGCATATACATAAATCTGAAATGTAAAATATAATAAAAAAAATAACTGTAATGACTGAAATGACACAAGATAGTGGCTGAAAGTGACTTAGAAGTGAAAGAAAAGTTTATGAAAGAAAATATCACAAATCAAAGCCAAGATTCTGGATAAGAATTAGGAGAGTGTGACTATAAAAGTGCAAGAAGATATTAAAAAATAAATGGAAGATGTTAATAAAGAGAGAGAGAGAGAGAGAGAGAGAGAGAAAGAAAGTGATAAACAAAAAAATTTTTCAAATAAATTTCATGTTTATTATTATGAGAAACATGAATGATCACAATGATTTGAAACAGAACGAAAGCTGGAGTTTGTGAAGGATTGGCCTTTTAAAGTATGTTGTTATGAAGTGATTTGTTTCTATTTGTAGATTTCGTATGATCATGCAGTACTGGAGATTTTATAGAAATTCTAGGACCGAAATTTAAAGCTTTTTATGTTGTCACCAACGATTTTCATTTTATGCATTGAGTTGAATTACAAAGTTCCAGGTGCAGGTTCCAAGTTAGCTGATATTGCGGATTGTATGTGTCCTTCCAATGGAGCAACATGGAGAGCTCCGCGGGTCTTGGCGACATATGTTCCAGTTGGTGCTGGCACAACAAGTGGAGCTGCTACTACAGCAGGGCCGGAGATAATTTGCACGGGGCTAGCGGGTATGGCATGAGCATGAAGGGATACAACACCATGCGGGGCAATAATAGCACCTGGATGGCCAACTACAACAGCACCAGGAATGATGGAAGCGTTAGTGCCCAAAGCCAAAGCAACCAAGACTACGACAACAGCGAACTGAAAAGATAAAGAAACGTTTAATTTTTAAATTGAAAGATATTATTTTATATGTGTTCTGTTCTGTTAATGTGGATCGTAAAAAATTTCAATTTCAATTAATTCAATTCAATTTCAAATTTATATTCTCAAATACATGGGAATAACAAAGAAAAAAGTTTTGGAAACTACTTTTAGCCCTGTACCGCGGCATCAAAGATTTTGAAAATAAGGCCCAATCGATATATTGTTTACATTTTGAATTGTCAGATTTCCAACAAAACTTAATATAATATTATAAGTCGAACTTCTAGGTTTTTGTGGTAGTTAAATAAAAAAATTACGTTTTCCAAGCTAATTTGAGGGCGCTGAAAGGGAGAAGAAATTTTGCGAAAAATAAGTATTTTCTTTTTGGTTTTTTTTCGTTTATTGACGAAAATTTCGAGAACGTATCGTCTGAATAAAATAAATTTAACACTATTAAATAGATATATGGTTTAGCTGGTCTATATATACACTTCATTTGGTGCTAATATCAAAAACGTCAGTAGACCTTTACACAAATTTTTGAAAAAAAACTAAGAACTTTCAAATGTTTTGATTTTTATAGTTTTTTATTCGCTTTTTTACAGGTAATAAAGAATTTAATAAAATTTTACAATGTCACCATACTCAAGAACGCAAAAACGTTCAAACTTTGTTCACGAAGTTGGCCCAGTCTGAAGAATTCCCAAAAAAAAATTTGAGACACGAAATATACAAACAAAATAAACTAAATAACTTCTTCAAAAATTTCCTTTATACAACAAACATTTTATTATTCGATTTAAATCTGCTTTATTTTATGTTCAAATAATTCAGGATATCAGTTATTCTTAACAAAATTATCCCAAAATTAATTTTATTACACTTGGTGAGTTTCATTATACTGAAGTTTTTAGATTTAATTCTTAAATATAATTTGATTCACTTTGTAGATATTTTTAGTTTTTAATTCTCACCTTCATGTTTGCAATGTGATATTAAAATTATTTGGTGTTTTAAGAAATTTAGAGCCTTCTAGACGATTTAACGTTAGAAATAATTCTACTGACATCTGATCGTAAGCAGCAATCTTTTATACCTCCGGTAAAAGGTTCTTTCTTACTTGGTCAGTATGGAATTTGAATCGAGCTTAATTAGTTTAACCAACCAACTATGGTCAGTTGATTGAGTGTCTAATTAATTCCAGAACTATTTCATGTTTCTTATAACAAGCACTTTTCTTTTTGTCTCCCTGCCTCTGTTTGTTACTATTTCAATTACAGGTATAGATTTCACTATATAATTATTTATTGTATAAAAAAAATGTGTTAAGTATTTACTATCGTTTCCAATAACAACTCAAATGCCATTTTTTTTTTGCATTCTCATATCAAAATCAAGTTGGTTTTTTATAAAACATTTTAAATCCAATAATGCAAATTGTAAGTCCCCTATCGCAACCAGTTGAAAGTGAAATTTTTATAGAAGGTGAACATGTGGAAACATTAGCGTCAATAAATACTGATACTCGTAAAACATCAAACAACTGTTAATACTTTTGCAAATGCGCTCATAATGGAATAAAGTACTCCACCCATGCCAGCTTTGAGCCGATTGTTACATCAACGAACAAGTTTTAAACTAAGCAACAGTTTGTTTGTCACAATAAATAAAACACTTCACTATCATTCAATAATTTATTTTGCTAAATATTAAAATTTAATCAGCAGTTTGAAGTTTTCGTACGAAATGTTTTTAAATATTTTTAAAATTGCATAAGCACAACTTATTGATTGTCTTGTGTCCATATGTACATATGCGCGAAGATCCGTAAATTCTCGACAGAACTAATTCGGGCCCAAATAAAAAAAATAATTAAAACGACGTCATGGTATTTTGAGGAGAATGTTTTTATAACCCATCGCTATAACTCCTTCTCAAATATGAATATTTTTCTACAAGGTTATTTATAAGGTCACTACAAAGGCTTAAGTGACAGAACAGCTTGGCTTGTGAATTTCTTAATTCGCCTTTATTTCCTTTTTAGTTTTTAAGATTTCGTTGTTGATATTATCTGTGTATATGTATGTGGCTGTACATTTCATAGCTCAAATACATAAATAAATATCAAATGTTTTGACATGAAGATGTTTGGAAAAAAGAGTTGGGTTGGTGTAATAAATTTTTCTTTTATACATCTCATTAATGTATTATGTTACATACACATTTATACGTTACTCTATAGTCTGCAGAAGTGGTTCTTTATAATGGATACATTTTTTCGGTAAATCACAGCTAAAGAATGAAAATTCTCCATTATTGTCCCCAATCATGCACCAATTTGGTGTGTCAGTTGTTGTCGGTAGGTTTCAGTGGCCAAGGCATAACCATGACCAATGATCACTGAACAATACCGGTTTCAGCTGATAGCAATCCACAATCACATCAGAACGCCCTAATTCGTCGGTATTGTGTAGCACCGGCGAAGTAAAATAATAATAAAAAAAAAGGCTATTAAACCGAAGCTTCATCACTGCTTTAAATAAAGAACGTGCAAAAGCAGGGCTGTAAAATAATTAATTAAGCTTCAACTCCTGTCGTTTCTCTAAGTATCCCTTTTCTATAGTTCCAGCACAATGCATCGCTGCTGAGTGGTGGTCCCAAAAAAAAAAAAAATTCCTCATGATTTAGCAAATTAATTTTTTCCGATCTTCTCTGACGGCATATTTTTTATTCATAAAACAAAAAACTAAAAGATTCTTTTGAATCCACGTACCTCAATAAGTCAGTAATAACGAACTTACAGCACAGTCGTAAATTGTAAAAGAAAAGTGTCCCAAAAAATTTCACCTCGACATTCACTGAGAAAGTGCGTACCAGTCTCGGTCTCCTAGCGTCCTCAAGGTTCTACACCAGGTATTGAACGGAATGCATGTAGGTGAAGTCTACTAATAGACGAGTTGGGAAAAGCTAGGAGTTGTCGAGTTCTACCCAAAGCCCAGAGCCCCTGCTATGGCGCTCTTTGGAATAGAACTGCACCTATTCTAAGCCTTCCCATCAATATAATCCGCTATCTGTTCCCATAGAGGTGCGGTAGTTGAGTAGTTAGCGTGATAACTCCGCAACCAGAAGGATCCGAGTTCAATTCTTGACCCTGTGAAATCAAAAAAACAATTTTCGGATTTTTCTGTGCAACAGCAGCCTCTTCCGTCGGTATTTGCATTACAAAATATCGGCGAAGTAAAATAAGAAATAAAATGCTCCCACTAGCTTAAAAATTTATGCGTCTAAATTAACATCAGAGACTCCGCAATCCTGCTGTATAATTAACACGCAACTGCAGAGTTATACAAAAATTAAGGTCTATTTCCCTAATAGTTTCACCACCTCCCTCTATCTTGTTCCAGTGCAATGCATTGGAGAAATATTTCTTGAGCACTGGTTCAAGAAAAAAAATATAAACAATGCAACAGCAACCGGCACCTTAAATCCGTAAAAACGATAGCTGACAGCGAACACGCCAAACCCTCCTTATCCAGCTCATCAGTCATCCCATTACTGCTATTTTCCTATGTTCTTTAACCCAAACAATGGAAACAACACAAAATTATCGGAGGACAGCCAACTCCTCCTTACGCTCACTGACAACGCCGATACTAGCGCCATCACCCCCTCCCAACTAAATGAGAGAATCGCGATACCGGCTTCTGAGTATCAGAGAAGGTTGCCAGATAGCAAAAACTTCCGCCTGGAAGACAGTAGAGGTATCCGTGAGCCTGAAGGGAACAGAAGCACCAGAAAAACACCAGCCCCCAACACGGATTCCATCTTTTAACCATCGGTGAAGACCGTCACGATGCCACCCGTAAGGAAACTATCATTTCTACTAGAAATGGTGGCTTTTGCAAGACTTTCAAAGACAAGTCTAGTTGTTACTGTAGTTTTTTTTTCTTTAAATTTTTTCAACAAAAAGTCAAACATAATTTTCTTTGATTTTCATATCACTATCGACATTAATTAATTATTTTCTTGCTGTTTTAAAATTCAATTGAAAAACTATTTAATTTTTGTTTTATAAAATTCGCAATCAAATGGCGCGCTTGGTTTTTGTGGAAAAGAGCAGACCACGCCCACCAAAATATTACAAAGTAATTATTTGCAAAAGTGCAGTGGAAGTAGATTAACACTAATTATTATGTTCTTTATGTCGCAGGTTAAAAAGGCTGGCACCTGGCGTAGTGTGCGTCTGTATTTGGATACAATTCCACGTAAATGGTGGGAGGATCCAGATGTGGTGGTTGCGTGAGTACAACATTTTTCGTTATTTCGAATTGATATTTTTATTGTTAATTTTTATTTAGAAAAATTGTTTTTTCTCTTCGTAATGCATGTGAATGTTATTTGATTGAGAATATTCTGGCGTCTGACTTAATCAAGTACGAAATTCATGTTTCTATTAATTAAATGGCGAAAACCGTATAATTTGTACCCTTTTACATTGATTGCATACTCTCTTCTATATAATAACTCTTTCTATATTATAAACTAGCTACACTCGGTGTTCTTCGCTACCCCACACAAACATATCTCATCTCGCCCACTTTTGTATAGATATGGTTACGGTAATTCATCTGCATCAAATGTGATAACCTTTATTGTTACATCAACCAAAAAATAAAAAAGGTACAAAACTTAGTTTTGCTAAAACGTACCCATTTCAATTTATTTCACGTTTTCTTCTCACCCATTTTTTCACTTGGTACCCTTATCGTTGAAGCGGTTAAAACATAGTCGTCCGACATATTGTGTTTTCAGAGATATCCTTATATTATATGCTCCCATCAAAAACCCCTTTAATTTGATACCCATCATGGCGGTGTTTAAAGATAGTAAAAATGTGCATCGTAAGCACTATTTAAATGGGATAAAAGTACGAAGGTGCAATTTCACTCCATATATTTTCGAATTTCGAAAAAGTAAAATCGCACACTCGAATAGTTTTTTTTTCAGTTTTACCCACATTTATGAAAAGAGCACGAAGCACATGTCAGCTTATTTTTTAGCAGCATTTATAAGATTTTCCATTTCTTAGAAATACGTACTGACGCACATATGCATTGCTTGCGCACATGCGAGTATTTGTCAATACACGCGATTTAGCTGTTTCTATGGGCAAATTGCAAATCAAAGTGCCTGATTCCACTAATTGAATTCGAATAAAATTAAGAGTGTTTTTTATTTAGGAATAACAATGACGACAAATAACCATAAAATAGTAGCAATTGAATTGTAATAAATTTTATAATTAAAATAAATGAGAACGTTTCATTTGTGGCGTTCACATTTTTTTTTACAATCAACATGTGCAGATAAATTAAATGTAAAAAATATTGTGTGTTGTAAATGCGGTTACCGTGGTAATTCAAGCCAGAAGTGACGATAAGTCAGTTAGCGATGACAATTAATAAATATTTATATTTTTTCTTCATTGTACATTCATTAGAAGTTGCCAGTTATTTATGAATATCTCCTACAGTAAAGAATATTTAATGCTCAACTTGTTAGTAAAGTCCACAATGTAATTTGGTTGGAGACTAAATCAAACTCCTGTATTTTTCTTGGCTTCTTAGACCCAATTGACTGTAGTAATCTTTATTGTGCACCGAAGGAACAACACAGTACATTCTTTTCTCGGATAAGGCTTTTAGCTTTGCTGGCTTTATATCGTGAACTAAGCGAGTAAGGTTAGGGTATGTACAGAGTGGCAGCTTGTTGCCGAGCCGAGCTGGTTGACGCTTATTGCGAGAATTGTTCATGCGAGAAACAAGTTTGAGTGTTCATAGTGGATGCGAGAATCAGCGCTGATATTTGATCTATTATTTGTGTTTTATGTACATATGTTTGTGTGCATTAGGGTTTGTTGTTATTTTTTTCTTTAATTTTTATTTTATTTTTCAATTTTTATTTTCTTTTTAATTTTTATTAGTTTTTTAATTTTTTGATTGCATGTTTTATTTACTTTTTCTTAAATTTTTGTTTTTAATTTTTTTTATGTTTTCCAAACAAGTTGAAATCATAACAACATAACATAAACAATGTTATCGGCGCTGAAATACGCTTTGAAACTGTTTTCTCGCATTCAATCAGCTTTGCGCTCTGACCAGCTCGGCGCCCACTATGACCGCTTCGCGCTTGTTTGTACTAATTTGTATAGAACCAGTTTTCTCACATTGGTTCTCGCAAGAAGCGTCAACCCGCTCGGCTCGGCAACAAGCTGCCAGTCTGTACATACCCTTACGGTGGTGAAGGGTGATGAAGCTGCACTATCATACCACTCTGCTTTTGCACTTTTTTTGTATATAGAGGGGTTGTAGCGCCTCTGATGACAAGGAAACGAATTCAATTTTGAAGCTTTGTTTTAGTTGACATTTTTAATAATTATTGTACTTCGCTGGTGCTACACAAAACCGACGAAAGAGATTGCTCTGATGTGCGTGTGATTTGGTTACAGCATAAGGCGGGACTGTTCAGTAATCAGTGACTATGCCTTCGCTACTGAAACCTTCGGACAACAACTATGACACAAGGACACACTAATGCACACCAGAAGAAAAGCGAATTGTTTTTATGACTTAGCCTAAAACTGGGGTCGAACCTAAAAGTTTTTGGTTTTTTAGTCAACGAGGAGACTACTACAGACATCGCCACGAGTTTTGAGGTAGTAATTTACTTGCTGGCAATGTGGGCCCGTGGAGGCAAGTAGCCAGCTCTTGCCATGAAACGGCTGTGGTTGTTCGCTTCAAATTTACTGTCATCATTGACTGAACTCTACCGGGTGAGAATTTCTGCAATAGCGAGATTATTTTGGAATCAGTGTGGTTTCGTGTGCCGAGTGTCTGATCGCCGGCTGTAAGCGGCTTGTGGTATCACAATGTGCTTAAGCTTTGGTCTAAGTGCGGTGGGTCCGCCACCTAACCTGACCTAATTTATAAGTTGCTCTAAACCGATTGTTACATTCGTGCATATAAATCAGTATGTAATTATATTAGTTTGTATATAGATTTCAATAGATTTCTTTTTAAGTTAATTGATGGAAATTTATAATTAAATTGCATTTTACAGGTGTAGGGTAATTTTCCGCTATGTGGAGCTATGAGTGACTTGAGAACTCTTTACGAGATGGTTTACAATTTGTCGATATTTTATTTTAAGAAAAAATTTGCGTTGTGGCCCTGTAACTAAAGTCACCCAGGAGACGATTGCCGCCTTCGAATGTGATGATTTTTTTCGTTTTATTTTAAATTCCCCTGAATATTTTTTTCAGCAGTATTATATATTTCAGCAAGTATAGAGATGTTGAGATATTAACGTTGAAGCCTTAAACACATAGACCACAGTCGGCTGCACAGCTACGCGACCACAAATATTTTAAAAATTTGTTTTATTTTAAATGTTTTTATACGAATGAGAAAATTCTTTCGACATCGTCGGCCAAGCAGTAGTCAATCTTTCATACATGTTTTATGAAAATTGAAACTGTGGTAATAACACTTTTGGGAAATTATTCAGCATAATAACAGCTCAATTTGTAGTAACCTTCAAGTATGGGCTGCAGATGTATAGTTTCATATATCACGAAATTCACAGAAAAGTCATCCGAGGAGAAATTAAGTAAAATATAATCTCCCGATTTACAATAACATTTTTTAAAGTGAATTTGTAAAAATAACGGTTGTTTCGAATTTTATAACAAAAAATTTCATTCCCTACCAATCACCTAGCCAAACTGATGTAGTTTCTGCAAAAGTTGACGAAGTTGAAGTGTTAAAGTTTTTTTAATTAATTTCGTTTTTCATTTCGAAGAAGAGAAACACAAATTAAAATAAGAAAAAAGTTTAGCCTGTATATGTTGGTACTGATTAACGATGACTTTCCCTTTGTTGCCTTTGAATCCTGTCACTTATCTTACTCTTTCTGAGAAAAAATGTCTAATTTGGATTTCATAATAACCAAAATATACTAAAATAAGAAAAGTTTCTATTGGATTTTCTTTTTTAGCGTGTTTGAAACAACTCGTTGGTATTATAAAATTACGGTCTAATTGTGAGTGATAAATGGAAAATAGAATCAAATTTTCAAAGGTGATATTTCGTATAAATTCGCCGAAATGAAAAAAAAACGATTATGAAAAGAGAATAAAATTTAATACCAAAAACCGACAAATGTGTTCTCTACAAAATCGGTTACAACTAATTGACAAACACAGTCATTTTTATTCTTTTGGTAGATTGTTTTTTTTATCTTGAACCACCACTCAGGAGATGACCCCTACAAATGCGATGCATTGTGCTGCAACTAGAGGAAAAGGATACTTAGAGAAATGACAGTAGATTCACTATCTGAAACTTCGTTTTTAGTAATCGTTTAACTTACCCGGTGCTACACAATACCGACGAAGGAGACCGCTCTGAAGTGATTGTGGTTTGCTATCAACTGAGGCCGGTATTGTTCACTTACCAGTGACTATGCCTTCGCCAATGAAACCTTCCGACAATAACTGACACAAAGACACACTAATGCACATCAGATGTATTTATGACTCGAAATTGGGCTCAAACCCAGGTATCGCCAACGTCAAAAAAAATAAAAATAAAAGAAAAAATAATAAACAGTATTTAGAAGTTAAAAAATTAACATTTTTGAAATAAATATAAGAAAAACTCTAACAAAAAAAGGAAAGTCCCTTCGATTTTTCTCCGCATTACTGCACTTCTTTCATTATAAAGGATTGCTCTTTGCCCATAACATGTATCCCTAAATAAGTTTCTTCTGCATTACTGGCCGTTGCTTCAGCGGCCTTTAGCAGCGCTCAGGATTTTTTTCCTCTATAATATTTCGCAGAACGACGGTGCCTACTATATATTATTTGCATAGCCAACCTTCGGTATAGTTAATAAAACCGCTGATCGAAATACCTGGTAGCCAGAACAAAATTAAGTATCTCGCAAAACAAAATTGAATTAACAAATACTGGTACCACGAAATAACTCCCAACAAAAATATAAAATAACTCTCAAAGTTTGTTCACACATTTTTTTTCTTATATTTTATTATATATCATCATTATTTTCATCATTATATCATTATCATTCCTGATGATGTTAACAAGCTGTTAACGAAATATCGAATAATAAAAAAGAAAATAAAATAAAAAAGACCTCAGGCTTAATAAATATATATCAAAAATATATAAAGAAATTTTATGAGTTGTTTAATTTTTGTTCAGTATCAACTGTAAAGTTTAACTGCCGTATTTTTGAAATTTTTTTGGATTTACAAAATGTATAATAATTGAATTTTGTAAGGAAAATTGTTTATAAAACCTTTTATATATGAATATGGCAGTAAAAATGCATGTCGTATTCTCTAATAGCATAATAATTTTATCTTTTGATGTCATTACTAATTTCGGAGAAGAATTGTAACCGATATACTGAATATTTACAAAAAAAAATATATTCATATGTATTTAAGACAAAATATTAATAATAAATGAATGTTGTTAACAAGATTTTGCCGAGTGCGGACATACTACTAATAAAACATGACTTATGTTTTCTCTTCATTCAACGTTTTTAAGTGTTAGCAATTTACTTGTCTTGTTACAAAATTTTTTTTTACTTTTATTTGGAATGTTAACTTAACTGACGTGACTCGACTGTGGGCTTTATTTAGTTCAAATTAACACCCACCATAATAACATAATGGCTAAAGGTTTTTATTCGACTATTTGAATTGTTGAAGTTAATTTGTTATGAGAAATGAAAGTATAGATTTTTGCTTTAAAGTTTTTTAATATACAAATACGGTAGCAGTCTTAATGTCGCCCAAAATGCTGTGTTTTGGGCATTTGAAATTGTTAACAACAGATTGTTAGACAAGTAGTTTAGATCAAGTTTTTTTTCTTATTTTGGCACGTTGGCGAGTCAGACAAAGTAATACTAATTGAAAATAAAAATAAAAAAAAACCATTAAAAGGAAAGATATAATACTGCAAAAGTCAAAATAAAGAGAAAAATACAGAAAATGTATTGTTGAAAATTCAATTCAAATTTCCTAATTGATTAAACTTAAAGCTGTTTAATGAATGAATTAAATATGTAATTATAAAATCCATTAGCAATAAATTATTAATTAATTATCAGCAGCTGATTACGATGTCTGGAAATATTAATGATGAGTTAGGCGTGTGTTATATAAGTAACACATATTACTGTAACCGAATGTTGTCATTCACCCCCTGGCGACAGTTTCCAATTATTGTATACCATAACTACACATATAGATTTTAGAATATCGAAAAAATTTATTTTGTATTAATTATGCTTGCATGTGGGGCGCAGACATTTGATCTGTGAGTGCTGTTACATCATCCTGAAACTGCTTAAATGTGAAACGTTTTTAAAGTTCTACAAAAAGAATTTGGCATTAGAAATTGAATGAAGAACAAAGGCATATTAAAAGAGAATTACAATAATAAATCACAATATAATAAAAATTCTATTGTATAAATATGAATAATAGAGAGAATATTTGCACGAATATCGTCACCAAAAATGCAAGCGGCCCAAGACTTTTTGGCATAATGTTTCGAAACAGAAAATATTTATCTGCATAACACCTGTGCTATAAACAATCATAAAAACCAAATAAAATATTGTTGAAAAAAAAAAAACACACACAGTACGCTTTCTGTCCCCTCAAAAGCCTGATGAACAAAAGAATAAATGACGAAATAAAATCAAATAAACATGCTTAAGGCCATGTTCTTTCGGCAGTGGCAAATATTTTATACCCTCTTATTATTATAATTTATTTCAAATATGCCGCGTGTGACAATCATTTTTAATGTTGGTAATATTTCAATACACATATGAGTAGGCGTATACGTCATGTAAATGTGTACGCTTCTATGTAACGTATACGTATAGTTTTGCAGTACATACGAGTACTCCAACAATAGCAGAGAAATGTTTGTCTCAATTCACACTACACAACAACATTTTACCTTTTTTCATTCGTTTTTGTACTTTGACATTTGTTGAGATTGTACTCGTTATTTTTCACTTCACCAATAAAACTTGCATCGTCTGTATACAGACTTTATGTATTAATTTCTTTAAATTTGTTTAATAATGAATAGCCACATGACGATAAATGATATTTAAACACTTTTTAGAGAGAACACCTAATACATAATTTCAGTTTTAAAATAAGTCGACTTTCCACATAAAATGTACTAACAAACTAAATTGCTTTCCATTCATAAGTAGTGCAACAATTTCCAAATTGATGACTTATAAATTGAATGGAAATAACAAAAAGTGAAAAAAAAAATTAGCAAATTTATATTCAAACGCTGAATAAATAATGGAAATTAAAACCATTTTTAGGTTGAGAATAATAACAAACAAAAAAATGTATAACTACTCTAAAGGTGGCAGACAGCAAGGACCTTGGATAGGGGAAGGTGCACATTGATATGTCTTCTGTGAGGGGGTGATGGTTGTAAATGTAATTTGTTATTGAAACGAAAAGTGCTACAAAAGTGTTGCACGTCTGAAATATGAGCTGTCATAACAAAATCAGACACTTTACTTGCAACACAAACTTTTTATACGAAACACGAAACGCAAGAATATAAAATTAAAAACGAAAATAACGCGAGTTACCCGTATCAAAAAGGAATACTTAAAAGAAAAAAACTTTAACAAAATAGAAAAAAAAACAAAGAAATTCGCATGATTTGCAATTGAAACTAAAATTTAGTTTTTCAACTTTTTGGCAAGAAAAGTGTGAAATTTTGCTAATAAATTTTGACGTGTTTTAAATTGAATAAAAAAAAAAACAAATTTCTAGAAACAAAGTATTTTAAGAACAACAACAAATGCTAACATAAGCAGCGAAGACCTCACACAATGCGAACACTTAGCAAAAGTTCATCGCAGTCCTCCTGCACCAGCCAGCCCAAGATTTACAACACTGCAACACCATCAATTATCCTGACATCACCTGCAGCCAGTAGACAGCAAGTCTTTCCACGAACACCGTCAAACAATTCAAATTCAAATGGCACGATATCACTGGATCGTACCACAAAATGTGCCACCGTTACAATGATGCTTGCCGAGCGTATAATTCGCAATGACTGGTCAGTTGAGGATGAACATTTCTTTGAATCGAATAACATGAACGTCTGGCAGACATTGGAATTTCTATCGGATGTAAATTCACGCAAACATTACAACTACGAGGGCTACAGCGATGCCAATAATACGATGCGTACATTAGCGCCTTCCTGGCGTCGTGATAGCTTTATTGAAAAAAATGTTAATCCTAACAGTGACGAGTCCAATGCAGTAGCAAATGGCAAGTACCCAACGGTCACAAATAGCATTCCAGATGAAAACGATAATTCGGTTCTATTCAATAATCCGGGTGTTAATGGAAATGGCTTGCAAAAAAGCAAAATTATTCATACTACTGGTAGCGAAAAGTCCTCTAAATTCGCAAAGGATGCGCAACGACTGGCCAAAAATATTCATGAGGAGGACGATTTGGACTCCGAATATGCTCTTTCGCCATTGGATTATTCGGATTTAATTAAGTGCACGTAAGCAATTTATGTATTTAATTTTTTTCTTGTTTGGAAAACAGTATTTTTTAGTTTAAGAAGCATATGAGTTGTATCTTTGTACCGGTTGTATGAAATACAATAGTTTGACCTTGTTGTTGGTAGTTTTCATATAAAACTTAAATGCAATTTTATACTCTGTGAGTGCCAATTATTAAAAAGAAGGATAATAAAAGAAACCTATTTTCCTATTGGCAGTCGAAAAAAATAAAAAAAAAATAATAAGTAAAAATTAACGTACAGGCGGTGAAATTTATTGCGAATGAATGCTGCTCTTCGTCACTTGTAATTATTTTATATTACAATAAAAACGTGCATAAATTACTTGAGTCAGTGGTTAGCATTTACAAAAGTATCGCCTGTCTTCTGTATTCCACGTGCAATCCAGTCAGAATTATAAACGGAGTGTCATTATAACAGTTTATTTCCTTAACAATTCCTGGTGATTTGATTTCATGAGGAATATAGAACAACGTCTTATAATTTTCACATACAAAATTCTTTGGCAATTTACGTTGTCCAGTTCTATTTCAAAAATTTTTGTTTAACATTGTCTATCTAAAGAAACCTTTACGTGAATAATTATCCTCTTGATGTTGTTTCTTTTTGACGTTCCAAATACATTGACACAATATATACTGGATGATTATTCTTATGAGTGAACTTATTTGCCCAGCTGGCTGGTGTTATATCAAAATTGTATGGCTTATTTTGACGACAATAATAATTTTTGTAGATGTATTAGTAAGTTTACCTGGTATGAATTTACCTTGGTATTCAGAAACAATTAAACAGAAAGAGTATTTAACCACAGAAGGTTCCTCTTCATTTTAGTACATATGAAGATGCCTTGAGTGAAATATTATTAACTTGATGAAATTTAATATTGGTTCGACCGTATTTTTAAAAGTAACATTTATATTTATTTCGAGTTGGTTTTTTTTTTAATTTTGTGCTTGTAAACAATTTTCTTTATAAAAGAATTTATTAAATAAAGGTTTTTTTAAATAATTAACTATAAAGGGTGTCTTAAATTTAACAAGAAAACTTAGTAAGACCCAGTGTTACATAAGAAAGAGAATATTGTAAGAATTGATTCTGATAGAAAATATTGCCGAAATTGTCCTGTTCTTCAATTCAACTGATTTGCCTGCTTCTTTGACAACAATTTTTCTCTTAATTTTTAGTTTTATTTAACTATTTTATTTTATTAAAACAAAATATCAAACAATGTTGGTATAAGAAATGTGTTAGGGATGTGCTTACATTCAAAACATTGACTAGAGTATCTACAACTCGCGCAACAAGAACAAATAGTGTTATTTCTTTACAATTTCTTTTTTGGTTTTCATTCTTATAATAAAAAAAAATTATAGAAAATTGCGGAAGAACCAGGGGATTACCTCTGCGGATATAATATAATGCGATGTATTGTGCTGGAAGTAGGAAATTAAGTTATGAGAAGGAGGCGTTTTTCCGTCAAAACCAGAGGAGAGACCTCTGCAGAGAGTTTGTTCCACATAAGCGCGGTTCGGCCGATAAACGAGTTCTCTTTGTAATGCGTAGTGCGATTCAATGATGAACGCGTTTTGCGGGGGAACGAACGGGTTTCGGGAACTAGTTCCATGATTTTATTAGAGCACATTCCATTATATTTTATAATTTTTTATATTTATATATTGGACCAGCACATGACATGATCCCTGCATATAGTCATATAATACACTTATGCCTAGTTCTAAGTTCTACTAATACTTCCTAAAACTATAATTAATATTATTTCATCACCTTACCTTAAGTTTATATTATGTACTATATTTACTTACTTTCTTACTAACCTAATAAACATCTGATGATCTCCACTCCTTATTAATGTATACTATTCTTATTAAGCTTCTCTCTGTAAATGTAACAAATAATTTGCATTTCATATTTAAATAAAGTTAGTTCTGGAGTTACATTCAACCTGATAAGAACTGTGTTTAATTTTGGTGACACTCGGCACGTCTTGTCCACGTGTCTATATGCGATGCATTGTGCTGGAACTAGAGGAAAGGGATGGTTAGAGAAATGGCATGAGGTGAAGCTTCACTATTTTAAAACTCAGCTTTTGCACGTTCTTTGTTTTGTAGCAGTGTTGACTGTTGACTGAAAGCTTCCGACAACAAATGACACGAAGACACACTAATGCACAGCAGAAAAAATGCGAGAAGTTTTTGTGATTTAATCTGAAACTGAAGATGAAACCAGGAAATTTTTAGTTTTGTAGTCAACGTGAATGCATTGCCATTTATCACTAGCCATAAAATCAGGACGATATTTCCAGATTAAAAATACAAAATGCATGATATGCTTGATTAGTTAACATACTCTTTATGTATGCGTTTTTTAACAACGGCTTATTAGCGTTCAAACCTTTATTATAGAACATATACTTCAAAACTGAATTTTGATTTTTCTATGAATATGGCTGCAAATTTCTCTCATAATTTTTATTAAAAACCTCATCAGCATTTGGAATAATTTATCAACATGATTTTTGCCCCGTGTAAAACTAGTGTTAATTCGCCTCTTAACAAATTTGTGCGTTAAAGATTTTTTAATTTCTAAATTTATGTTTACAGTATCCATTTTAATTCAAATAAAATATATAATTTGACTCGGTGTATACAAGTTTTAACAAAAGTTTTCATTTTGTTATCCCTAAGAGCTGCCAAATAAAACTGTGTACAAAGTTCACAGTAACAAATAAATAAATAATGGAAATGTGTTCAATTTAATTAGAAATAAAATTGCATAAAGTTGTTTTGCAAAAGAGAAAAGTTTACTTAATTGTCTTTATGAAACTAGTTTTGTTTAAAAAAAAACAAGCACATACATTATAAAACAAATTATAATATGGCTGAAATAGTTCACTAATATAGTCACGAAATATATAGTACAAATACCGACTAAAAATCGCTAAATCTGGCAGCAGTATTTATCCTGTCTACAAACCAGTAAATGAAAGTTTCAGCAAAAGCTTCTATAAATACATAGAAATAAACTAGGCAACAAAAGCTTCTATAAATACATAGAAATAAACTATGCAGCAAAAGCTTCTATAAATGCATAGAAATAAACTAGGCAGCAAAAGCTTTTTTCTAGCGTATGTACATGAAATTAAAATAAAAAACGAATTGAATTGAATTTAAAAAAAACCGATACCACCAAACTAAATTCAGTATACTTTTGTTTATTAAATAAAAATATGATTTTAAACAGGTATTTATCTTAAATAAAAGACCATAGGCGTTCAATAATTTCTTACATCACTCTATTTTAAGTTTCACATTCTTTGTAAGATTGGCTAACTATTTGCGTTAAACCGTGGTTACCGTTCCTTTAGAAATAAATAGAGAGGAGCATCCTACATCATACTATTGTCGAAAAAAGTTGATTTCCTCAATCACATTCTTAGTTAGAAGATGAAATTATTAATGTTGCTTTAGTCGCGGTGCCGCAATAGAAATCGAACAGGTAGTTACGAATATCGAATACCATCGGATAGATATCATTTAGCCACAGGCGTTCCTTTTTTACACCAGCTACGTAGACTACTCTACCCACAGAAGAGCTCTCCATCCTTCTTCCCACATCACAACGTCTGTTCACTTCACTATGCCTTTCAAATTAGTTCTGGTGCATGCACTACATACGTACGCGACATATTCTGAGCACTAGTCCAAGAAAAAAAATGCAGTTCGACGTAATGCTGTCAGTTTCTTTTTCAGTTTTCTCGCCAAAAGGATTGTAGAATATCATCACAATGGTCCAAACATCGCCAATATACAAGGTGCGCTAAAAGAAATCACCCTAATGGAAGATACTCTTATTTTTGCAAATGGCGGCCAATATAAAATCTGTTTTGACATTTGTGAACTAGACAGATGTAGAATACAAGTGAACAAGCCATGGAGCGATACACTTCCCAAGAACGCGAAATAATCGTGTCTATTTTATTGCGTAACAATTCGTCTGTGGTGTTGTCGCAGCGCGAATTCCGTCGCCGATTCCGCGGTCATCCGACACGTGCAAACACTGCGCCGTTTGGCCACCAACCTTGAAGAGTAAGGGACCACACGAGACACTCCCATGAGTGGCCGGCACCGGAGCGCCTGTTTTCGAGGACGCCGCTGGTCAAACGACAACAGTGGACGGTGCGCGCTATAGGTCCATGTTAACCGAGATTTTTCTGCCCCAATTGAACGAATTAGGACTGGAGGGCATGTGGTTCCAACAGCACGGAGCAACGACGCACACTGCGCGAGCCACAACCGATATTCTGAAGACGCCGTTCCCGAGTCGCCTCATCTCTCGTTTTGGCGTTTTGCACTGGCCCGCAAGATCGCCCGATTTAACCATTCCAGACTTTATTTTGTGGGGTTTTTTGAAGTCCCGTGTTTACGTGAACAAGCCCAACACACTGGAAGCTCTCAAGAACAACATTCGACACGAGTGCGAGAATCTGTCGCCCAAAGTTCTCGCCGAAGTGATGAAAAATGCCATAAAACGAGCCCGTATAGCAATTAATTTTGACGGCGCCCATTTGGCCGATATCATCTTCTAGACTTGACCCATAAAATTCCAAAGGTTCAGATAAACATAATCAAAAAACAGAATCGAAGTTTTTCATTTAGAAAAAAAATGAGAGCCAAACAACATCGAATGACTTCTTTTGGCCCACCTTGTATAAAAGTATTTAATTTTAATTCAACGTTATCAATTCTGTAAATTTAGCATAAAACATTAAAATTACATTGTTTTCAAATGTCTTCGTATATTATTTTTATTTCGTCTTGTATGTAATACAAAACAATATTTTTCAATATAAAATGGCGCAATTTTCATACAACATAAATTGAACATAACATATTGCACAATATTGCCAACATATTTTATAGTGTATTGCACTTCTTTTCGATGTACCAGAAAAATCAAAAGTATTTTGAGTTTTGTCTATATATTATACCACCTTCGAATAGGACATAAAAAATTAAAGATGTTTGTGTACAATACGAAAAATTATACAATTGTGTGATTAAACAGTTAATTGGACTAAAAAATATACTCTAAATACAAATATTCGGGTGCTGTTGACTGCGTAGTTAGTGCGATTATGGAACCAGATGATCTTCCGTTCAAAATGTCATCAGACCAATAATTTCTCCCCTGTGTCTTTACCTTCCTTCGTAAAGTAAAATAATAAATAAAATGGTTCTCCAGTAATTTGTAAATTAATGCGTCAACATAACAGCAGAGACGCAGCAACGCTATTATACGGGAGCTCAAATTATTTTACCACTTTCACCATCCCATTGATGTCAATTCCGGTGCTATGCATTGCAGGCATCGCCTGCGAATTGGTGTAAGAAAAACAATAAGAGGAAAATAATCAGAAAGAACTAAAATCAATCTTTGGAAGTAATTGAATAATTGTTCCTTTGCTTTTGATTGGTTTTTTTTTAGTAAATTTAACTAAATCGAGATTATTTTTTTTTGCTGGGACCAGTGATCAGCTGATGTCTTCTGATGATGCATGCACCGGAACTAAGAAAAAGGCTGGAGATAGAGATGACAGGTGACGGAAAGCTTCATGATTTTTTTTTTAATTGCACGTTTTTTTTATAGCAGTGTTGCAGCACGTGTGGTGTCAAGGAGATGCATTCTTATTGCGAAGCTGTATTTGGTAACCATTTTATTAATCATTTTACTCCGCCGATGATGCTACACAATAACGACAAAGGAGCGCTCTCTGATGTAACTTGTGGACTATTATCAGCTGAAGCCGATACTTTTCAGTGACCAGTGACTATGCTTTCGCCACTGAAAACTTCTGACAACAACTGACAAAAAAGCATAATAATGCACATCAGAAAAATGCGAAAATTTTTTTACGACAGTCGGGTACTGCGGCTCGAAACCACTGCCTTGGGTGTTATAGCCAATGTGATAACTATCTCGTCAATCGCCACACGCTTTGTAATCGTAATTAATTTCTCATCAAAAGTTCAATGCAAGAGAATTATATATGTATGTATGTAGATACAGAGTTATAAACATTACGACTTTTTTTTTTCGATAGTAACATACTTGATTACTAATCGTAATTGCAATTTCACAAGTATTATTTCGTTTATTTAAAATTTCAAATATTCTATTTATTGTTATCGTGGTTGCTCTGTAGCTATTTTGCCAAGTGGTTATGGAATATATCTTAAATGCATTGCACTTTTAGAAACAAGACGAACAACTTTCTTATAATCAAATATACCATATTTTAAAGAATATAAAAGTCGTAAGAATCTATTTTCGGATTTTGTTCTCCCAGCAATAGATGCTGCTGAAATACGCACAAACGCATTTTCTAATTGATTAAGATGGTGCAAATAAGAAGAATGAAACTGAAGAAATATAAAATAACTTGCAACCACTTGATATTTTAGTGCTTCATGTATTTTTAGGAAAAATAATTTATATATAAAAGTGGGTGTGCATGTATGTGTTTTAACGTGTTTATGTAGGTTAGTGAAAATGCACTTCTTGTTATGTATTTCAATAGAATGTGTTTGTTCTTGTTGTTATTATTTTAATAGCAGCACCACAAAATGTTTTGTCTACATTTCAAAGCAAAATAATTTTGTGTTCGTAGTTCTTCATCGTTTGTGTTTCTTGCAGTCACGTTAACAGCATTTCTTTTCAACTTAATAACTAATAAGAAATATAAAAGGAAAACACTCACAGAACAAAGTGTTCGCTAAAAATTTGGCCACAATATTCCCCGTATTTTATTAGAATTTTTTTACATTTCTACGACACATTCTTATCCATAAAGAAATGTAAATTTATCTAAAAATGAAAGGTGCGTTTAAAAAATTCTATTACTTACCTGGAAATTTGTTCACTCTGTAAATAAAAAGCGTAAAATTTTGTTGAAATTTGACGATTTCCTAATGTCTGTGTGCAGGTGCGTATGCGTGATAATTAAGCAGGCAAGTGGCTGTTGTTCGTACACCAGAGAGTAACTTTTTGGCAAAATTTGAAAACTATTTGGAAATAAAATATGCAGAATTCCGACATCAAAAATTTAATTCACCTTTGCTAAACTTTTCTATTGGCTTTGAGTGGTTTTTAGAACTTTTTCTTTGTGTGTTTAAAGAAAATTTCTTATTTATTTAGGGGACACATTACTTACTGCGTCTGGCACAAACACGAATTTAATTAATTTCTATTAAACTTTAAATTGTATTTAATTACAATTTTTTTATACCTTTCACTTTAAGTATCACGGATATATATGTATATAAGTTTGTCATTCCGTGTGTAATTTCTTTAATATTCATTTCTAGAAATGTGATGAATAGAAAAGTTCTTTAAGCCATGTCCTTCTGTCCGTGTGTTCGTTGAAATTAACTTTCCGGCCAAACTAAACAACGCCAAGAATACGTTTTGGTGTCCTCAGGTCATTAGTAGAATCCATTGCTGTTCTTTAGTTTCCCAGTTACAACCGAAAAAACACGACCACCTCGTTTTCTTACTTGAAATTTTTGTACTAATCTTCCATAACTTCGAAACGGCTGGATAGATTTTGTTGAAATTTTGTTCGTGTATATAAGTAGATGGACTGTATTATTTTAGGTGGACCCGCTAGATGGCGGTGTGGTCAATTTATAAGTTAAAAACATTTCAGTCCGCAAAATTTGGTCCGTTTAACCAGGTCTGAAAAATAGACTGAATTTCGGTCCACATAAATGTTGAACTGATTACATGAAATCTGGTAAAATGTTCAGATAGTCATGTAGACAAATATGTGTGCCAAAAAAAGTTGGTCCAGGTCACTAGGCTCAAAAAATATGTGAAAATCCGGGCCCTTTAAACGGTTGAAACGATTTCAGTGAAATTTTGTTTACACGTTAAGTTCGCTATGTGAAATTATATAGTGGTATGAAAGAGTAGGTAAGAGTAATAGAGAAAGGTAAAGGAAGTTCAGACGAATATGAGATATAAGGTGGACCAGTGAAGAGTATCTAAGATTCGGCACAGCCAAATATAGCACTCTTGTTAGTAAATTTAAGTTCTGAATGAAATAAATAAGAACTATATTCGTATGGCTCACAGCTATGAAATTAAGTTTTTGTGATATTCTGAAGGAAATAATTGACGGGAAGGCCGTGAAGATTATTTTTGACAAAAATCTTGAAAACCTTGAAATATATTTACAAAAGATTTTTTATTTTTGTTCAGAAAATTACATGATTTCAAACAAAATATACTAATTAGCTTCTTCAAAAATGTTATTTATACAACAAACATTTTATTATTCGATTTAAATCTATTTAATATTTTTAAACTCTTTTACAATCAGTCGACCATATAACAAACATAGATAAATAATCGTAATTAGTATTGAGTCACGTTGAATAATTGAAAAAATAGTTAGATAAAATTATATTTATTTATTTTATATAAAATTATATTTTATTTATTTAATTAAAAAAAGTTCTTGTCAGTGAACTTTATTGTGAATTTTAAAAAAATATTTTTTCATTATAAACAAAAACCAATTTTCCTGAAGAAGCAACACAAAGGAGTAGCGAAATATCGAATCAGAATAAATATTAAATATATTAAAAAGACCTTAAGCTTAAATAATTAGTGTTATTATTATCACATAATTATATGCACAGAACAACCATTTTCGAATCACTTAGATGAAGTATAAATTTCAGAACAAGAAGCCTGAGAAACTGAAATATAGAATATTTGGTGATTTCGTGTTTGTGAAATTTTTTATAGTGAATCAAGTTGTTATCAAATAATTTCTTTTCAGAAGACTCACAGAGTAAATCGACTATCGATAATTTGAAATTGAAGGGTCCAGAGGAACAGTTAAAATAATCTGGAGTTTTAATTAACAAGAATTTGATTGAAAGCAAAGCGTAAGGTAAAAGCATTGCAAAACTAAACATAACAATTTAATTACTCGGCTGTTTCAAAAGTACATAGATTTTCATTTTTTATTTTATTTTCTTTATAAAACATCGCAACAAAACACGTAATTCAAATTATAGAACATAGAGCCGAAAAAAGAAAAATTATAGCGCGCCAAGGTGCCATTCAAATAATCTCAAAGTACCAACGGCACCACGAAATTATATGTATATTTTCAAATTATAGAATATTTTTCAAAGCGATGGAAAACAGTTCAAATTATCACGAGATACAAATTAAGGAGTTTCGAATTATCAACAGTCGACTGTGGAACAGTACAGTTTTTAGAAATTGAATATGATGGACGAAAATGCAATGTAGCGAATTAATAGTGGAATATGTTAGCGGAAAAATATTCACTTTTACGTTTTGATTAGCTGGTGAATATACTGAAGGATATATTTTTGTTTCCGTCACTTCAGTCTTGAGATTGTTTAGTGACAATCAGTGATCAGGAATTGTTTAATTAAAATTATTTTCTACAGTGACCAAATCACTGAGCGCGGAGTAGTTAGCGCGTCGTGAACTAGAAGATGATGGGTTCAATAATAAATAACATGGCTGAAATATCGCTTAAAAAATTAATGCATGAAGATATTATTCGAGACGTGGAAACTCAGCTTTACACAATTCTCAACAAAATACGTAACTGCAGAATTGGACATTAATATAGTTTTATTCTTTCATAGCTCTTGACTACCTCCCACTTGACTACAATGTCCTTTTCGAACTACTTTAGGTGCATTGCATTACTTCTAAAGGTGAAATTCCCTGAGCATTGGTCCAATAAGAAATAAACAAAAAAGTGAACCTGCACTGTCACTATGCATCGTAGTTGCCCAATTACTATGTACTTATCTTTAAAAAAAAATATATCGCATCCAAATTTTAAATGATCTCTATGTATTCATTAATCCTCTACAATTTGAGTTCAACTTGAAGAATGCAACAAGTCTTATTTGTATATCTTTTTAAATGGGTTTATGTCTCTTTGACACCGTTGGTTTTTCTTTATTTTTATCCTTCTTTCCTTGTGCAGCTGTGTGTGTGTGGTTACTGATAGGAAATGCCACCATTTCGTATATGAGTATGCGTTGAATGGCACAACCAAGAAACAAATAATGCAACAGCGTACATAAAAACAAAAGTCGTTATTAAGTTATAAAAATAACTGACGGATATAACTGTGCTTTAGTTGATGTTGAAGAACTCTCTTTAAAAATTAGCTGTGAAAATGAAATCGTTAATTTTAAATACACAATAAAAGGAATTTTGTGCAGTTTAATAAAATCATGTACTTTATAAATTGAGGAAGTTTTTATTTTATTACGGAAATATTAAAAGTTTGTTTTACCATTCTGCAGTGAAGGGTTTGTCGTTATTTTATTTACACTTTTGCTGAGGAATTAGATTTTAATCTGGGTCTATACAGACTATAATAATAATTAAATTTTGTCCATATAAATACTGTTTTTTTTTTTGTAATTGTTTTTAACTTAAATCTTATTTTAATTGTAGTAAATAATTTTATCTTTCTATAAAATTTAGAGCAACTCACAATTTTCGCTATTAACAATTGTTTATGTTGTTACAAATTGTACCCTGTTATAAAATGCGATTTGAAAAATTATAATGCAATAAATAAATTATTTTTTTATTAAATAGAAATAGAGAATTTAAAGAAATTTTAATTGTATGTTCACAAGAAGATCTTTTATATCAAACGCTTTTATCTGTGAAAATTTTTGGCGTATCGAAAAATTTTTTAATTTTCTGCGCTGGTTGTGTATTTATTAGTTTTCACAGTGTGATACTTAACACTGTTTGCCTGCTTTTTTTTAATTTTACCCGCAAAAAATTATTATTTCTAAACTAAAAACATTATTGGTAACAATTAATGCGTTTTTTGGAAGAAGAGAATAAACGCCACTTATCCAAAAAAAAAACAGAGCTCTATACCTTGAGTTTAAATATAATAAAAGCATACATCGTTCCTCTAAGAGGCGTCAACTCCAAATTTAAAAAGTTTCTGTAGAGGCAAAAGACTGTTGCCCTATAATATTTACATTAAAAATTCAAAACAATTATGTCATTGTAAAGAAATAGCAATAAAAAGTATGCAGCTGCAGTTTTCAGTGATTGTCGACAGATAACATGTGCTTTGAGTTTTTCCCCTTTATGTGAAATTTGTTAATTTATTTGTTAATTTCGGTTCTGTTTCTCGAATGACAAGTAGTACTTCTCGGTGCAAAATTTATATCAAACCCACTCAAAATTCTTAGTGCTTTGCACAGACAAAAAATTCTCTTAATTTGCCACAACAGTATTGTTTGTATGGCTTATCCTACCCAATAAATTTCCAAATTTTTATTTTCTATAAATTCGCATTATGTGACAATTATTCTTTGATTTTTATATAACACAAATAATGGAGTAAACAATTTCTATCACATCTCAATTTCGAGATAAACAGCATTATTTTAAATTGTGTTCATAATTTTCTTTACTGACTGATAACAAATTTTCAAGGAAAAAGTTCAAATGCAATCGAAGCAAAGTCTCAAAAAGATGATTCTATTTGTGGTTGGCATTATGTTTTATAGCGCCGTAAAAGATAAGTCTATAAATCTAAAACGGCGATGGATTATGTCAAGTTTTGTAATTCAAATTACTTTAGCAGATATTTTTGGTGTTTAATTTATTTTCTCGAATTTTAAAAGCTCTGTTATTTTCTGAAATTTTCAACTTTCGTCATTATCACAAAAGTTCAAAATTAAATGTTAAAGCATTCATATGTGTTAAAGTTTAAAGTGGGAGAAATTTTTTAATAGAAATAACCCTCAACTAATTAATATTCCTAACAAAAACAGTGACACTTAGTGTTACGATATTTTTTAAAGCGGAGTAGAGACAGGTAGGTGTTGAAGCGATAAAGTAGAACTTAATTCCCACACAATTCTCCTGTTGCAAAATTTCCCAATTTATAAAGTATAGTTTCAGCATCTGTGGTGTTAAACGCATTATTTTTAAGCTAAAGGCGGTACATTTTGTTTATAATTTTATTTCACTGACGTTTTTTCTTTAAATACTGATGACGGATTTGATAACTGGAGTCGGATTTAAACATACGATCTTCAACCTGTAGACCCAACGCCATAACTACATATCATTTCATTTCATTTCTTTTAATAACTTGATATCCGTATCGTGGAGAAGTATGAAAACTATAAGTAATCTCTCCTAGTATTTGCCATCTGGTATTTATTTTCGTAACGTCTTTCGTTTTAGCATTCTCAGAAAATACTTTCATTTGATACGCATTTTGGTCCACCATCTTGAAGCGTTTGCCACCTTCAGTTTAAAGTAACGTTTTCTTTTTGAAATTCTTCGCAAAAAAACCTCTTTATTTGATAGCCATATCACGGATGTGTATAAATATTACAATTGTTGCGCCATCTTGAATTTATATTGGTATTATTTTGTTAATTTTAGGTATATTCTCAACAAATTCTTTCATTTAACATGGGCCCATAAAAAATAGCTGATCCAACATCTTGGCTCGTACCCCATATTAAATTCATAACAAATGCCCTACCTTCCCTCGTGGTCGTAGTTCTAAAAAACCTAACTATAACCTATAACCTTCCCGGGGTTGCACAATTGCCCATGTGTCTTTTGAACTGAAATGCATCCAAATTTTAAAGTTCATCTAAATCGACTATGTAGTTTCGGAGAGGCAGAAATGTCCCCCCTATCGCCCTCCTGGTCCTAGTTTAGAAAATGCACATAGCCTATGTGGATTTTTAGGCGCAAATCTATTTACGTTCTAAATTTCATTAAAATCGGTTTGAACGTTTCGGAGGGGCAGAAATTCCTCCCGTATCGCCCTCCTGGCTTTTAATAAAAGCACTACCCTATAACCTTCCACGGAGTTGCACAGACTAAGTGCACCAAATTTCAAAGCGATTGGTCCAGGTCCACAAATGGTTAAGCTCGTTTATATTATAAAATCTTATAGCAGATAGTAGGGGCTCCAACTCTATGGACTCCCTCGAGTATCATCGCAACGTGTGTTGCGTTTCGTTGTTCTATCGTTACTATAATGCGATGTGTGCTAATGAAATCAGGGAACTTGTTCCCGAAACTCGCTCATTCGCGCACGACGCGATCGTCATTAAGAGCGCATCTATTTATGGTCGATTTGGCAGCGACTCGCATAACGCATTACAAAGAAAATTGATTTTTTGCACGAACAGCACGTATGTGGAATGGACTACACACGGAGGTCTTTCCTGTCACTTTTGACGTGGGAAAATTCATATCGAATGTCAATAAACGCTAATCCCTCCGCCGTTTCTCCATAAACCATGTTTGCTAGATCCGGCATAATGGGATCATCCCCTGAGTGACGCTCCAAAAAAGAAAACATCACTTTCTAACACAAGTTCCATCCAATTGTGTAATATTTGTGAAGGAATTGTTTTCAATAAAAGAGGAAATTTCATTAAAAACTCCTCTTAAATTAAATGTTTCTTATAAATATTTCATTAAATATGTTCCTTCATTTTTACTGGATTTTACATGTATCTCAAGAATATATGTATACGTATCTCACTTATGTACGTTTCAATTAGCCATCAACATTTCCACAAGGTTATAACTGGCTCTTGCGAACTTTTCGAAATATAGTAAAACTACTCATGGTCTAAAAGCATACTGCAAAACTGTTTCCAACCTCTTTTTTGAATTATAAAACACGACCATAAAAGCCAATCAAATACACATGAAACCTTAACAATCACATCACATTTGTGTGTATGCGATTGTATAACGGGAATATTTATGTGTGTATATCCTTCAATCATTAAGTGACAACTAACATATATTCAAATACCGCCGATTATATGTATACTGGCGCGCAATGTGTCGTAATTCAAATATTGTTACAGCTTTAAGTTACATACTCAAGTAAATACTCATATACAGGGTAGCCCAAAGGCAGCAAAGGTGCTTCAATTCCTTATAACTTTTTTGTTATAATTTTTTTTCGTTTTCAGTATTTTGTAAAGAAGACTTGCGGAATTTAAAATGGAAGAGTACACAATTGAAAAACGTGTCAAAATCGTTGAACTTTATTTCAGGAGAAAATCATGATTTTATTCATAATTTAATTATGAGAGACGAAACCCTTTTCCAATTGAATGCGTTCGTTAATAGGCAAAAAGCGCTACGGATAGTTCAACAGCGAGAATTACACCCTCTTAAGTGTACCGTTTGGTTCGGTGTTCCGTCGGCAAATACAATTGGCCCATATTTTTTTGAAAATGAACGTGGTGTCGCCGTTTCCATCACTGCTGTTAAATATCGGACAACGTTGGAAAATGTTTTAATGCCATCGGCGAAATACCATCCACATGTATTGTTCCAACAGGATGGAGCCACAGCGCATACTGCAAGGGACACAATGGCTCTTTGGACTCAAACCCCTTCGGTCATTTAGGGCCACCTTGTACATACATACAAATATACATACATACATATGCACACACTTTCAACATGCATGACTACACTCCGATGATGTATATAAGTTTTATTTAATTCTTTTTTTATTATTATTATTATTTTCGGCTTTAACGTATGCAAAAACCAAAACGTTGTTTTTGTAGTTTAAATGAAAATGAATATCTAAACTGCAACACACACACACACACACACACACACTGGAATAATGAACCCACAAGGATATTTCAATACGAACGGGCGTATACGGTTCCGTATGCATTCAACTAAAAACGCAAACACAATATTGAAATGACACCTCAACAAATAGTCCAGAGGCGTATAATTTGGTAGAAAAAAATGCTTTTGAAACTTATTTAAATTTGCGAGTGTTCCATTAGCCATTAAAAAAAATATCTGAAAAACTTGACAACATTCAGGAGGAAGACATTTGTGAGTTGTATATTCTTTTTAATGGAAATAATATTAAATATAAACTATGAATTATTTCATCTAAACTGAAACTTGTGACTGTAAATAACTTGTTAAACATCCTAGGTGTAATCCAGAATAACTAATATAGCACCGATGCCAAAATCACCAGTGATAGCAATAGTCCCAAACGATTCAATTAAACTCTATTATTAATTATATTAATTAATTAATTAATAATATTAATTAGAAATACATATTTATTTTCTTTTATGAACATTTAAAGAATTTTTACAAAAAAAAAATTTTGACACCAGTTACGTGATACGTCCTGTTTTCACTAGTCACGATTTAGCAATCTTTGTATAGATATTTTTTCACTAATCATGGAACAAGTCCTTGTAAAGCAATTGGGACAAAAATTCCTGCAGCGGAGTTATGAAAACGCGTCCTTTGCCAAACTCTGCTTATTGTATTTATGTAGCAATCGTAAAGAACACAGCTGTAATGACAAGAAAGAAAGAAATCCTCCTTTAGAATTCCTTTTATCTCTGATTAAAAGTTTTTAGTTTCTTTATTAACAGGTACTCGCATACGCAAGAACTCAGCTGATCTTTTTGCTGATTTTTTTACTCATATTTTTTATTACTATTAATGTCCAAATGCGTTGATTTTTCATGGACATGTCAGTTTTTCTTTTTGTCGTTGAGATCAAATCTTACAAAAACTTACTTAGTGTTACAAAAGAAAGTATTTTATTTAAAAGCGTTTAGTTTTAGTTGTAAACTATTTATTTCCAAACTACATTCGAGACTATGTACATATGTGCATAATACACATTCCGCATTCCATAAAATATTTTTATAAAATCCCGCTTTTAGTAAAAAAAATGTCTGCTCACGTTATGTATTCCGTTGAGTTTGATTAACTTATAATAACTTCTAAAATCTGGGTAGAATAGGGGTCTTAGGGAATGATTTTTACAGATTATGCCTAAAAAGAAACTTTGCCAATGGCAGACATATTTTGGGTATGGACGCCCAAGGACATAGTGATGGGTGATAAGAAGGGAGCTAAAGATATGGCTGTCATCGCACCTGTTTTATGAAGACGACTCTCCATATGAATCGTCTATGATGCTCTGAATAGATTCGTGTAAGATTTGTATATACCGACTGAAATAAGTATGTTCATGTTATATCGAAGGCATTGATTATTTTAAGCTGCGTATAGAGAGAGAGGCCATTTTAGTTATTATTTTATTGATCGAATAGCACAGACATTTCAGAAAAACTTTTGCTGACCTGGCATTGAAGTCTTCTGATTGCATAGGCAGCATGCTAACTGCTCAGCCAGCAGCAGGCACAACGCAAAAATTGCGAATTTACAGTAATAAAAAACACACTTCACTCGTCCAAGTCTCGCAAAATCATCATGCGAAAGAGATGTGCATTTGTGTGGCTTTGTATCAGTTATTGTCGGAAGGTTTCAAAAGCTTAAAAATTTATACGTCTCTATAACAACAAAGAACGTGGAAAAGCAGACTTGTAAGATAGTAAACCTTCACCTCTTATCATTTCTCCTACTTTTTTTTTTATCTTGAACCAGCACTCATGAGATGACTCCTACACATGCGATGCATTGTGCTGGAACTATAGGAAAGGGATAGTAGGAGAAATGATAGGAGGTGAAGCTTAACTATCTTACAACACTGCTTTTTGCACGTTATTTGTTTTTACAGCAGTGTTGTAGCGTCTCTGATGTGAAGGCGACGTATTAAATTATAAAGCTTCGTTTTTTAGTAGCAATTTTTATTAATTATTTTACTTCGCCGACAAAGGAGGGCGTTCTGATGTGACTGTGTATCGGTTACAGCTGAATCCGCTACTGTTCAGTGACCAGTGACTATGTCTTTGCCACTGAAACCTTCCGACAACAACTGACACAAAGCCATAGAAATGCACATCAGAAAAAATGCGAGATGAGTCTGAAACTGGGCTTGAACCCAGGAAAATTTTTCGTTTTATAGTCAATGTGCAGACTACTTTGACCATCGCCACCCTCCCTTTCCTCTAGTTCCAGCACAATGCACCGCATGTGTAGGGGTCATATCCTGAGTGCTGGTTCAAGTTTAAAAAAAATACGATTCCAGTAAATTTACGATCTTTCAATGGTCGTCAGAATACCTAATGCACGATTGTGGTGTTGTTAACTACTATTAGTCTTCCAATACTCGCCAAAGTGCATAAACGACGATTCATTTGCCCAACATCGTCTGCACGATTAAAAAAAAGAGTCGTAAGATGATCACGCTTGTCAATAATCTTCCGAATGCTAGATGGGCTAATATTATTGAGTAGGAGTCCCCAACAAATTTTTATGGACGGCAGCCCTGGTAACACTTTGAAAACGATTGGTTTACTGTTGTATACAATAGAAGTCATTATTTTGAAATGTGTACCATTGTCAACATATTTGTTAACCAAAAGCTAAACAATATATTCATTAAATAACAACTAAAAATTTTTCTAAGCAGGGTTTCTGTAGCAGTGATTAATGGATTTAATATTTTAAAATATTGATCGTATCTTTTACATCAGTTATTCAACTTATTTATAAGGAAATATATTTATGGATTTCAATGATTAATATTTGAGTGATACCTGGAAAAGTTTTGTAAAGAATTGTAAAATAAGGTGAAGAGTATATTTCGCAATAACCTTTTGTAAAACTTCAAGATAAAACTGTTTTCACCACAAAAAAATTTATATTTATTATTTTGTAAACTCATATGGGCACTTCCGTCATGTTGAACACACTTTAATTTTTAAAAAAGTCAAAATAAAATGGTATTTGAAAGCATGTCCAGTCGAACTTCTCTATAACGTAGCAGTTGGGGACCGTAAAATTTCTACGTTATAGAGAAAATTCGTTAAAGAGAAACTGCAGAAAATTTTGACTACATTTTTTTTATGTAGAAAATATATTTATTAAGACAAAAAAAAATAGTTTTTGCATGAACACATTAATTTTTTTTTTATTAATAAATACATATGTGACTAAATTGATGCAAAAAATCGATTGCTAAAAACTTCGCAATAGAGAGATTATTTAGTGTGAAAAATTCTATTTAGGTCTTAAAAAATTGTACGTTACAGAGAGAACTTCGCTATAAGGAAGTTCGTTATAGGGAGATCCAAATGTATGAAAATACTCACAAAAATGTTGTGTTCACGAATTTTATTTATTATAGATAAAGATTTCGTTATAGAGAAGTTCGCTATAGAGCAGTTCGACTGTATTTACATAAACTAATAATTAATGTAAGAAAATATATTTTTAGAAAATGTCACAATATCGCACGCGTCAAACATTGCATCGGGTGTTAATTTAGCTGGACGAGAACTTAAAATCAAAATACAAGACAGAAATATTGTTGGAACGAAAATCTTTTATTATAATCTGGTAGATAATTTCATGGCATTTATTTTTTAAATATTATTTCCGACATATGGCCGCCACGGCTATGAAGTCAATCGGATCAGTCTACTTTTTACGGTAAATATGCCGTATGGCGTCGATTGTTGCTTGAATATTGGCTTCCAACGGTCTAAATGTTGCTGTTTGTCACCAAATTGATTGCCAACTTGCGGCGTCTTGTTGGAACCAAATGTTTATAATTTTAGCATGGCTCGATAGCACTCGCCACTAGATCGAATCGACATTTCAGCGTTTTCTTCAATACTTTGCAGTACAGCGGCAGTTTTCTCTTCGGTATGCACATTTTTTTGTCTTGTTGATGAATCTGAATCGAGCAGATTAAAATTAGTTGGAAAACATTAAATAACCGCAGGAATTGCTTGTTCACTCGGCGGACTCTGTTAACCGTAAAATTGACGAAGTGCTCTACGGACTTTGCGAACAGGTTTACTTTTTCAAACTAAATGTCCCCATGGAATGGAAGCGTTGCTCTGGTGGTAAATGATTCATTGTGATTTGTGAAACTTTACAGTACAGAAATGTCAACACAGTTTGACATTATCAGCTGTCGTCGATAGTAGTAATAGTAATCGATATCGATAGTTGCCATGCAAGATCGCAAATCTGCTTTATTCTCAGCAAGATTATGTTTATTGTAATTGCCTCTAAAGTCCCTGGTTCCTATTCAATATTTGATGAGCTTTCTTTAAGTAGTTTCCACGTACTGATAATAATACTGGGTTTCCCATGTCGCAAGTGACATGAAAATTTTCGACAATGCTAAGAGCAAACTAACAGTTTTTTATTTGCAATTGCATCGTTTCTTATGCATTCATTTTTAATTCTTTGTATTCTCGCAAAAATTGTAAGGAGCAAAGTTCAATGCATAATGTCTCTCTTCAAAAACTCTTATCATAACGAAATGTGCAATAGAAATATCCAAATGTGAAAAGTTAGATTTTGCGTTCAAATATTTCGAAGTGGATTAAAATTAAATATTTTCCTATCAAAATATGATAAAATGTTTTCAGCAACTTTAAATTTTTTGCTCTCGGTGGACCTTTTTTATATTTGATCAGCAGTAATGGGATGCGTCCTACACATGTAATGCATTCTGCTAGAACTAGAGGAAAGTGATAGTTAGAGATATGACAGGTGGTGAAGCTTCAATATTTTACACTTTTTTTTTTAATTATTAAATTCTAACTTTTATGCGCTGCTTCGAGCACGTTATTATCCGCTTAAGCCTAAATATCCATATCGTATTAATAGTAAGAATCGACATATCGAGCCTTTAGTGCAATACTCAAAATTTGACTTTTTGAGCTGGGTATGCAGAAATGATCTTTGGGGAAATATATATCTAAAGGAAAAAAGATTATGGTTCTATCTCTAACTGTTCAGATTCTACAGCTACAAATGCCTCTATTGCCTCCAGCTATTTCCAACAATATTTATTTGCCATAATGAAATATTTCCTTTATGCCAAGAAATTTACAAACAGAAAACATTACAAAACATGCCTCTTAATTTAAAAACCTGTTGAAAAAATAACTTTAGTAAACGAAAATACTATCAACAAGATGGCTCAAAACTTCAAATGCATTTTTCTCAGTTCACGATTTTTTGAATTACTACGGTATTGCGCCAAAGGCTCGATATGTACTCGTGTGAGCAAGAAAAAATATATTGTCGATTTTAAGAGTAATTTGCTCATAATAACACACGAGACCAATTTTCTCACAATACAAACAAGACGATCATACAATATATTAAATTTATTATAGAAATTTTCATATTTTTTAATATATTATTTAAAAATTTTTATATTACCATAATTATTTTCGCCAGTATCCTTTCTGTGTAAATGCCCATATATATTTTATTGTTGCTTAAGGAATACTATTCCATAGTTTTTTGAAGTTGAAGAGCACACTGGCGCCTAAGCATTGTTATCATTAGATTGTATTGTAATAATTCTAAAATATACTTTTGTTAAAAGTCGACTTTTGGTCAACTATAAAACTATATTTTCAGCATAAAAACGTTTTATATTTTAAACTAGCTGAAGGTGTTTTTAGTGGATTTAACAGCTGTCGGAATCAGTTCTTTTTCCAACTAAATACTTTTTCGAAAAAAAATTATTGTCAGAACGTTGTTTGTAAACAAACAGCAAGGTAATTAAGAGAGTGAAATATCTACGCGTATTGTAAGAAAGTAATTGATTGCTTGTGTTGTATCTCAGCTGATTAGATGTGCAACTCGATTGAATTTTGTTCCTGACTTTATGTAAACATTTTCTACATTTGAGTCATCACCCAGTTAAAGTCGGTTCAAAATGAAACATACTGATATTTTGACCGTGGGATTCTAATAATTAAAAATAGGGTTTCAAATTAAACTTATTTTTAAAAGGCACCGGCTTTACTGTGCGAGTGTGGTTAGGGGCCACTTTCTTAATTTCTTTCCAGAAACCCTGTTTCGAAATACAAGTGAAAAATCAAATACTATACAAATAAATACATAAGCTTTATTCAGATACACGGCTAACATTTTATAAAATGCCAAATTATTTGGTTAGTTCATTCAGTTCATGGTAATTTTACCTTTAAAGATTACGTTGTCAACATTTGCAAACTGAGTTAAAAATGAAACATGGTTAATATTTCTGTGTCCAATTTGTTTTTCATACTAAATTGTATAAACGCGTCAAAGTTGCAATGTAACATTTCGAAATAAACATAAACATACTTAAATTTATAAATATAAATTCCTAAACGTTGCTTAAGTTAAAGAAAAGAAAACGCGCTTTAAACTTTTCTGTTCTCTCTACTTTTTTGAGTTGAGCGAGGATAAAAAAACATCAGCATGAAAACTTTAATGAAGTCACAAGTTAAACATGCTCCTGTTGAAAATGATGCTGATGTTGTAGATGATGACGATACCAGTGAATATTTAGAGGATTTTGTTAAATGTGTTATTGTACCCGATGATAAGTAAGTTTTAAATAAACAATGACATCTTTTACACCTACCTCCCCTAATCCGCTTGTGGGTTTTTGGCGAATTTCCTGACTTCATAAAGAGCGTCACATAGTGGACAAACAAAACAATGTTTTTTGAGTTTTTATTTTTATGACAAACTGAAGTAATTTTAAACGCTGTTAGAAAAAAGAAAAGAAATAAATGGAAGTAAAAATATTCTGTATGCAAAACATATTAAAAGAATTAAAAAAAAAAAAAAATATTAAAAATTTGTAGTTATTGCTGAAATTGCAATTTGCTTATTAAAACGTGGAAATTTATTTATTATAATACTCGTATAACAACGGCAAAAAGTCACTTGTGGTTGTAATTTATAGACATGCCTCCTTATGCAACAACGATTGTGAAAATTAATTAATGCTTGAAGTAGGAATTTTAAATGGAAATACCGCTTTTGACGTACACTTTAACTTTAGCATTGGTTTTGTGCATAATTCTGCTGAATTTTAAGTACTTATTTTTAAACAATGGATTTGGCTTTCTGTTCAACAATTCCAAGAAGTTCAATATAATAATAATAATAATAAACAATAATTATCTTTTTATCGATGGTCGCGTATTTGATGTGCATGACGTGAAACTGCATTTTTTTTAAGGAGAAGTATAATTCAGTCTAAAAAAATTATTGCCCACAATGATGACATTGTTTGTTACATTCGCTTTTGTAAAGGGATAGTTTGGAGAAGAATATGCCTCAATTCTTCAGTAACTCTTTTAGCTAAAAACTGTCATTTTGTTTAATATTATTATTTGACGACATTTTCTTTGTTCTAATAGTGACGAAAGAGGGTTCTGCCCATTGTCATAGTAACAAGTGCACATCAGGCTAATTTTTGATGGCTGACATAGGATTTGAACTCACAGCTTCTGCATTATGGTGTAAACCAAGAACAGTATACTAAATTTGCAAAAAAAAAAAGGATACAATCATTAATCTATATTTGTTATGTGGAAATAGCGCTGGTATTAGCACCAAATAAATGGCGCATGTAGACCAGCTAAACCGTATAACAAACATAGAAAAATAATCGTAATGAATTTAGGCTAAATGTTGAATAATTGAAAGAATAGTTACTTTAAAAAATACACGTAAACAATTGCAGAGCCATTAAATGGGGGAGCCAATTGTAGCCAGTGTTCACCAACGGACACTTAAATACTATACTCAATTTATCTGGCAGAAAATGACTTAAGTACTTAATGACTTCCGGAATTTTAATTTTAAAACAAAATTTGCAACGTGCTTCTTTTGGCGAAATCACTCTTTTTACGATTTATAATTCCAAAAATACTATAGGTTAGGTTATGTTTATAAGACTGCCTATAAAGCCCATTGTGAATACCTTTAAGGAAAAAGAATATTTTTTTCCTTTCTTTATTTATTGAATCTTTCTTAATTAAATTTACAATAAGTATTCAATTCTTAAGCTCATATTGATTAAATTTTGTAGTTATTAACACTGCAGCAACCAATTTATTGTATTCGAATCTTAATTTATTTTTGTTATTATTTTAATGGTCTATTATCTTCTTCATCTTAACCTCTATTGTCCACTAAACTGCAGTAACTCCCGGGCACAAGTATTGCGATGAACTGCTAATTTTTTTATGTACTTCTGTGAGTATTTTTTTGCTTCTTCTTGAACAGTGATTATGTTTAAGTCCCGATGAATATTCTCGTTTCGTATATACCACAGAGCACAGACTATTAGTCGCAATATCTTAGATTATCTTCTTTGAAATTTTTGAATGTTTGATGCTCAAGCAGTACCCCATAGCTGGATGCCCTATGTCCAAATAGGCTTTATAATCGATTTAAATACATAGAAGAACTTTGTTTTCCTGGGCCAGAGTTGAATTTTTGCCAATAATCCAAGGCAGTTGAGCAGTTTTAAGCTTAATGGCTGCTATTTTAGCCTCGATATGGCGGGACCATGTTAGACGTGTATCCAGATGGATTCCTAAATATTTAACTTTAAGGGAACGCATTTTAGTGGGTTGAATTTCAACTTCCACTTTTTTAACCAAGCCTCTAGCTCCAGCATATGTGACTGTAGCTGATCTGTTGCAACCTTTGGGTCGTTCTTTATAGTTACAAATGCAGTGCCATCTGCAAATGTCGACGTATGCGTATATAATTTTGTTGGCATGTCTGCAGTGTAAATTAAATATAGTATAGGCCCAAGTATACTACCTTGATGGATTTCTGCCGACACATTTCGAATTGAGGATATTTGATCTCTCGATTTAACCTTGAACCTTCTATCGTTCAGATAGCTTTTTAGAAGTTTATGAGTCTTTTCTGGTAGTGATTCCATCATGCCAAACTTTCTCACACGCTTAAGAAATATCTATGAATAGTGCTGAGCAGTATAGTTTTTTTCTCAAAATCGGATCTTATTAATTCAATAATTCTATGACGTAATTTGACTAGCGTCTTTTCCTGGTTTAGGGATCATAATAATTTCAGATAACTTCCAAGACGTTCGGAAGCATCCACGTCGTAGTATGGCGTTAAATATAAACAAAATTTTTTGACAGCACTAGCAGGTAGGTTCTTTATCATCAATCCAGTTATACGGTCAGGTTCTGGCGATGGCACGATGGAACAATGGATGGTAGTCTGCACGTTGACTACAAATCCAAAAACAGACCTGGGTTCAACCCCAGTTTCAGACTAAAATTTTAAAATAAAAATAAACATCTCGCATTTTTCTGATGTGCATAAGTGTGTCTGTGTGTCAGTTGTTGTCGGAAGGTTTCAGTGGCGAAGGCATAGTCACTGGTCACTGAACAATCCGGCTTCAGCTGATAGTAATTCACAATCGCATCAGAACGCCATCCTTCGTCGGTATTGTGTAGCACCGTAAATAATTAAAGTAAAGTAAAATAATAATAAAAATGGCTACTGAACCGAAGCTTCAGCACTGCTACGAGTATAAACAAAGAACGTGCAAAAGCAGAACTGCAAAATAATTAATTAAGCTTCACCTCTTGTCGTTTCTGCTACTATCCCTTTCCTATAGTTCCAGCAGAATGCTTCGCATTTGTAGGAGTCATCTCCTTAGTGCTGGTCCCAGATAAAAAAAAAATATCGATATCATTAATTGCCGATATGAGTGCTGGTAGGCGAAATGCACAGCGATGAGTCAACATCGCTAGCTTATCTGCTGTCTTATTACCCTCAACTCTTTAAAGACCCTGTACACAGCAGAGCCTGAACTTACGTGCTAAACTCTCTAAAGACCCCCCCGCAATCGCCAAACACCTTCGAATTACAGTATTTTGCTGACTTCTTTTAGTCCTGCCTGACAGTCGACATAGAATGTAACCTCTTCGTCCACAGTCATCTCCTGTGTGACCAATTTCACGGCCCTCAATATCTCCAAGACCTCAACCTGCTAAACAAAGTCTGAACGATCTCCTTATACCCGCAACCATCACAAACAGCAGAAAACGTGCACACTTCCATCTTCGATGCATCAGTGGAAACCGCCCGTCCCTCAAATAGTTCTTTTAAGAAAAGTAACACTCACTAAATGTTATTTTCTACAAGAAAGGGATAGTGATGAATATGACAGTTGGGAAGGGAAGGGCAAAGAAAAGCTTCATTGCTTTAACAAATCTGCTCTTTGGACGTCAAAGAGACGCATTAAATTTTTTTGATGCCACACAATACCGAAGAAGTGACTAGTGAAAAAGTTTTCGACACTGAAGCTTTCCGACAACAACTGAAACAAAGGAACACAATATGCACACCAGAAAAATACGACGTATTTTTATGACTCAGTCAGATACTGCTGTCGAACCCAGGATCTTTCGTTTTGTAGCCAACGTGCTAACTGCTTCAGCCGTTGCCATATTCTATTCTGTTATGGCGGGTAATTACCTCCTATTATTAAATATTTTTCTAACTGCCTTCTAATTTTATATGTTTTTCTTCCTTCAATTTATATGTTGTTAGAAAACATTAAAAAAAGTTTAATTTTGTGAATCGAAGGGCTCATATTCCAAGATCCTCAAAATTATTAAACTGCGATAATATGTCCTTATTTAATAATAGAATTCTCGTAACACGCAACAGTAACTAAATAACCTTAGCATGTCTTCCTTAGAGAAAACCTTAACTTTTATTCAAAATCATTGCCATTGATATGCAATGACAAACAGAAATAATAAAATATGCTTTCAGTGTCAATGTATTTAAGAAAAATATGACTTTTGTCACGTAAACAATTTACTGGTAAAATAATAACTTTAATAGAAACAACAGCTCAATAATAAAATGAAAATAAAAATAAAAATTAGGCATTAGAAAGCAGAATATCGAATTCAAATTCCTTGTATGCATGTATACCGATGGCTTAATACAAAAAAGGCGTAACTGAAAATATAGTTTGTTGGTTATTATGGTAGACAAATGCCAGATGCACCTCGCTTCAAAATTTCGGGGGCTATAATTGCAAATAACTGATAAATAACTGACAAAATTATTTTGTTCGATAGACGAGTCCTGCATATTATAAAATGAAGGTAAAATATTTTAACATACAGATCGGAGAATGGTGTTGGGATAAAATAGATGGAAGTCTAGTATCTTTCTTTTTTGCGATTTGTATTATTAAAGTTCACATTAAACTGTGTCAGTTTTCGTTTGATTTCAATATGTAAAATTAAATTTTCTTTTCATCTAACATACAATTTGAGTTTCAAATGTCATATTCTTAAAATAAGCTATTGTAATCAGACTAAAACTCAGACAGTGTAAAGCCAGCTTTAACACTTGATGAAAATATAAATATGCATATGGAGTGCAACTCAAGTCGCTCCCATATAGAAAGAAATTAAGCAAATAAACCTCCCGTATCAATTTAAGGAATTAATAAAGGATTCACGAAAAAGAAAGAAAAGCTCCAGCATTGCACTTAAATAGCAATCACGGAATAGGAATAGAACCACCTCCAGTATTTGAAATAGTTTTTATCTGCATATTGCCATCTTTTCTATGATCAATTTCCTTATAACAAGTAATTTTTTTGCAGTTCATGAATTATTTACTTTAATTATTTAAACATGAATAATTATATTAATATGACGCATTTTTAAATCAATTTAAAAAAAAGGATAACTTAACTTTTTTTCCCCAAATATATCAATGACAAATAGAGCCTCTATTAATTAACTTATGTATGTAAAAGAAAAAAAGTTAACAAAAATTGAGGAATAAAATTTTGTCCTTCTTTTTATTGAAAATTGCATTAATACTCGTATATTTTTATATCTAAAATGGATTTTACTAAGGTTTTTCTCCTCCTGTGAAGTAAGAAATGCTGTAGTTTATCAGCACTGGGATTCCAAGTGCAATTCGTAGCATAGACGAGTAAAGGTTTATTGGATTATGCTGTACAGTTTGTATGGGATTATTATTTGTCAAAAAAACCAATAAAATAAAGCCAAAATTTACGAAATATGTAAAAAAGCCCGTATTTTTATTAACTAAATCTGCACACTTTCTGAATTAACAGTAAATGCTGAAATATAAAAATAATTTTTTTTAAATCGATTAGCGTTGCCTAATTGTCCAGGGTATAATTTCCTTTTTAAAACTCAACTCACTTTTGTTGGAATAAGAACAGAATTTTCCTTCTTTTTAAATGATTATGGCCACTGTATATCTTCTAAGGCATATATAAAATTCTCGTGTCGCGGTGTTTGTAGTTAAACTCCTCCAAAACGGGTCGACCGGTTCTCATTAAATTTTGTGTGCATATTGGGTATGTCTGAGAATCGAACAGCATCTATTTTTCATCCCACTAAAATTAACCACGCCCACTTTACTCCCACTATTTTTTTACCTACTTTTACCTTTTTTGCAATATGGGTATGAAATGAAAGGGTATGATGAGGAGATTTTAAAAAGTTTATCATCAACCTAAGTCCAATATGGCGACTGACCCTAAAGGGTTGAGAACGATGCCGCTCTCCTGTCTTACTCACTATACAGTTGATAGTAAAAATATTAATAATTATTTTTAATGGTTAGATAGCTATCGTGAATTGTAATTTAAGATATATTTATTACTTTGATAAAGATTGATTTATTAACCTAAATAAAGCATACTTTCATTGTCTACAACGCTTTCGATTATAAGTAAATCCCCGCACACTTATAGTAGATAGTTATTTTTATTGAACTAAATAAATGTTTCCTAGTAATATTATATATGCCAAAACAACGTTTGCCGGGTCAGCTAAAAACAGAAAAAACTTGTTTTTTTCTCATTAGTAAACAGATTCCGTGCGAAGCCGGGACGGTCATCTAGTAAACATATATGTACATATATGTATATATATCTAGGTAGTGAATTTGAGTCCGTAATTTGGCACCAGGGTACAGCAGTTATTATTCCTAATATTTTTATTTCACCCATTTGGAGTATTACTGCTTTCAAGGCGGTTTTGTAGTGTAAAATTCTGTAATTTCCTATTTAATAAGAGTAAGGTGCATATCAGCAATAGTTACACAGTATATTACCTTGTTTTGAAAAGGTATGGTGTAGAGAACGGGCAACTGCTTAAGTGATAGACTTGTAATATAAATTACACGAGGATTGTGTATTTAAAATAAAAAATACAAAACACAAAACACATAACACAAAATGTAAAACGAAAAATGCAAAATACAAAACACTTTCAGTCAATAAAACATTGCATAAACACCAGATTTTTAAATGTGGTATCAGAGAAGGAAACGCTTGAAGTTAAATAAATAAAATCCGCTAACGAAAATAATCGTTCGACACACCGTACACACACAGATTGGTATTATAAAGGATGAATAATTTTTGCATATTTGGGAAACTGTCAGAAATCGTAAGATGCTGGATTTACACATGACCCAAGATGCCTCAATGTCGTCTACTCGATTTGGCTATTTTTCACTTTAAAGTAATTTTCTGTAATTAAAATCATCTCTAATTAAAACATGACATCGCCTAACGTTGTATTAAAAGAAGTTGTCTTAATATCATTCATTGTAACTAAAACTTTAGCATAAAAATCAGAATGAACTCTTTTTAGAAGTAGCAAATTGATTTTAACAGAACAGAACCGAATTGTAATGATGTAAAAATTTTAATTAAATAACGATTGCCGCTTTTTCAAATAAAACAGTAGAAAAATTTTACGTTTTCGGTTGATGCATGAATGAAATAATTTTTACCTCACATATTCAAGTAACTGAAAACTGCATTTTATGAAAATGTTTTTTAGTATATTTAAAATACAAATAAAATACGTAAAATACATGTATTTCAAATACTGCTCAAGCCTGTTTCTACGTGACTAAAGTCATCAGTCAATCCGACATTCTGAAGATGCTGTAATATTTAAACAGTTTTCAGGTCCAGCTCATTCAAAAAGTACTTGTATAACATTGTGTACAAAAGTAATTTTATGTCTGACCATTATCAGCCCCAATAATAACTTTTAGATTTAAGATTTCATCACTTATTTAGGCTGAGTAAATATGTATTCAATGACCAATCATAGTAATATCTGTTGCCGATCTACAGATCAGTTTGAAGCAGACTCAACTCTTGAACTCTGAACAAATTTAGTGTTTCTCGCGGAATAATTCGTAAATGTCGAGTCTTCCACTATGAAATGTAGATTTTTTTATGGTAGATACTATAGGTATTCTCCTTTTTTTGGAGGAGGGGTTAATCGTTTAGGCAATACATTTCTGAGAATTGTGTAATATTGCGTACCACTGTACAACACACACCACATATTCAAATAATAGTACTTTTATTCTGTTGCACGTATTAAAGCTATAAAGAAATTAATTCATACTATAAAAATAACTTTTAACTACTTTTCAATTACAAAGTTTATTTAATGCCATGCATGCTTTTGGTTTCTTAAACTTTTAGTTTATTATTAAATAAATTAGGAATAACTTTAATTAATAATTGAAAATTATTACCCTTAAAATATGAGTATGTTGCCAGCATAACAAGGACATATCTGCAATATGAAACTTAATTCTTCTTTATACGCAACCGCTGCTATTTTATGAGTTAATAATTAAATCTCTTTATTATTTTATTTATAAAAGATGCAGGCAATTAATATTCATGATATAAAATTTCATTTCCAGTTTGTTCTTTATTTCACGTTCTTATGTTATCTTGTGTTACACAGTCCTTGCCCCACCAAATTGTTCATTGAATGAGTTTTTGTTGTTATTTGCTACATGCTGCTATGAAAGTCATTAAATTGGCATAATATGACTTGAAATTTTACAACTAAAAATAAATTTTAATACAAGATTTCATTCATTATTTTTTCTTTCATTTCGTTATTCTTTGTTTTGCTACAACTTTTATAATGCTTTTATTAAATGAAATTTGCAATTCAGTGTTACAAGATCTCTTCTAATAATATTATGATGCAACTACGAATCCTTTTATCAAAGTTAATTAAAATGAAATGGGGTCATGATTCCGATATACATGCATATTTTTACATGCATATTGGTGCTGTTATAGTAAAGTATTTATCATTTTCCTTTTGTTCGAAATATTAAAAGCATAAAATGAAACTGATTACCAGTGATGCCAATTTTTTCTCACAAAAATCATTTAATGGTGCGCTCATGGATGGCTACCGACGCGTCGCCGGCTGAGAATGAAAAGTTTATAGTTGCCAGAGAAGTACTAAAAATTGATAATTGTAAATCTCAATTGGCAATTGCTATTCGTAATGCCATATTCGGTAATTAGCAATCCAACTGAGGTTCGGTTCACTTCCGTAATCGATCAATAAATTTTAAAATAAGGTACTAAAAAGCATAGCTTGCAACTCAGAATGGCATTAAAAAGCACTATGATTTTTTTCTTAATTTAAGCGAAAAATAAAATTAAAAATAAACAAATGAATAAAAAACGTGGTGCTAAAAACATTAATTTACATTCATAATAAATAAATAATGATATATATAGGTACATATGTATGCGCATATGTAAATATATAAAAACTTTAATATTTTAATAAAAATTATTATTTTCTTCAATAAAAATTATATCATCTGAACGAAATGCAAATTGAATCTGGCCATAAAACTGTTTTTCATTGGTATTTTTATATATGTTTCATTGGACAAAATATTTCTGCATGTAAAATATAATCATTGCAGCACGAATTGTATAGCGAAGTCCGTATTTTTTTTTATCTTGGACCAGCACTCATGAGATGTCACCTACACATGCGGTGTAAGATTGTGCTGGAACTAGAGGAAAGGGATAGCAGGAGAAATGATAGGAGATGAAGCTGCTCCATCTATATTTTAATGTTCGTAATTCGAATCATACTTATTTTGCATCGTATATACGCAATGTTTTACGAAGAGTGTGGGTCATCAGAATCATAAAAGTATGAGTAAGGATCATCATACATTGAATTGATATTAATTCGATAGCATTGTAATAAATATGACAGCGTAGAAGTACAAATTAATGTTGATTCGTGACTCAAGTATACTCACTTTTTTACTACTCACTGCTGAGTTATTTACCAGCTTGACCACAGCACACGAACATAATATCACCATCAAACAATTAGAAAACTTTTCTCGGATAAAACAGTTGAGAATGGCTATTGCTAGTGAAACTAAATAGAACTTATAGAGTTCACCCATCGCTCAATTTGTGGCAGCAAAACTTTGAATTTCGTAGGTTTGATTAAAATATCATTAGCGAATCCTAGCAATATCGAAAATGAATATTGTTAATGATATCGCTAAACATTCGCTAAAAATAATTTTATCCGTTCTTTTTTATTTCACTAAACATTATTTCCTTATATTGCAGGCAATAAATTCTTAAAGAATTTTTTTAGACATAAAATACTGCTATTTTCTTTTTAAATTTCTCTTTGTTCATATCAAGTAGAATTTCTTTTATTTTTCTTGTTTAATACGCACAACGTGCAAAACTTCTTCTTCCGTTTACATTCATAGAAATAAGAAACAGTTTGCTTTTTAAGTACCAATCGCATTTTAAAAATTTTTCTCTATTTAGCGAATGTTTCTTTTCGAGAAATTATCGCTAATAGTTAGTTTTTGCGAATGTTCATATTTTTCAAAATTTCGGGAAATTTTGCGAATATTTCATATCCAGAATTATCCTCTGTAGTGTCCGATCACACTTACAATTTTTGCTGAAGCAATTCTTGAGTTTGTTGGCGAGAGACTTGAGGAAATTGGGCAGAGGTACACGATTTAATGTGTTCAGAAAATGTTTTTTGATTTTCAATTCTATTCTAACTAAAGTTTGTAGTAGGTGCGTGTATTTGTATTGTACGTGAAAAAAGTCGTAAGAAATATAAAAATTATAAAACTACAATTTCAAATGACACTAATGCAATTTCAAAGCGGAATTTTTAACAATTACAGGTCTGGACGGGGATTTAGGATTCTGCTCAAGCGGCTACTTTTTATATCTATGTTGTAATATTAGACTACACAAGATCGTGTGCCCCTCTAATGTCGTGTTGTTTGTATAAAAGAATATACAAGAATATACAATATACTATATGCCTTTTGTAACGTTAGACAAATTAATAGCAAAACACTCTTGTAATTCTTAGGCACATAAATTTTCATTCACTTATCGCATGATAATTTACCAAAATATAATGTTGGTATTTCATATGTATTCATGTGGGCATGTATGTAAGAATATATCTACATACATACACATATGAGTTTAAAAGCAAACGTGCTGGGTATTTCAGTAAAACAAACCGTTTACTATGTGGGTATGAAGAAAATAAACAATAAACAGAATAATATATTCACAAAAAAATTACAAATGGAGTTCTACAAGCGGCAGTATGAAAATTTTAATACGTTTTTCAACATACCACAGAATAAAATAATTTTCATACTTTAAGCCAAAAGTAAAAAATTGATAAATGTTCTGGCTTGACACTTTTTGTATACTCGTATTTGAAAGATATTTTTAGCGAATTCACAAGCTTTGTAGTTGTAATATGTATTGAATACACTCTCTGTTTACTGGCTGGTGAACAGTTAACGACAAAAAACAAATAAGAAGAAGATAATTATTCCCAAATAAGTTTCTTTATGTTTTGTTTTATTATTTTTCTCCTCAATAATTCACATTCATGTTAATTTTATAGCAAGAAGCAAAAGACTTCTCAAAAACATATGAAATAAAAGTTAACAATATGTATTGTATTCAATACAACCCATAGAACGATACAACTAGCTAATGAATTAAACAATTACACTTCTCTGCAAAAAATTACTTTCTGGCTTTCTTTTAAATAAAACTATGTGGACTATATAGTTTTTGATGTGCTAAACTCAAATCCATTTTCGGTTTTTCTCCATCAAGTAGGGTTTTTTTGGATGGGCGTGGCAAAATTTTCCCTTAAATTAGTCAGGTACGAAGACATATTTCAGCCTAACTCGGGAACGAACACCAAAAGATGTGTAACAAAATTATATTTAATTTAATTCAACATGATTTTTTTCTGTATTTTATCGTTTTGGAATTATTCAAAAATTTAAGAGTGGAAAATTTTTTTTTTTTTTTTTTTTTTTATCTTGGACCAGTGCTCAGGGGCTATCCCCTACATACGCAATGCATTGCAATGGAACTAGAGAGAAGGATAGAGAAAAAATAGACAGGTGGTGAAAGTGGTAGGAAGATAGAGCTTAATTCTTGCACAACTCTGCAGTTTCGCGTAAATTATAAAGCAAAGTTGCGGCGTCTCTGTTGTTTTTTGACGCATTATTTTTAAGCTAATGGAGCCATTTTTTATTTATTATTTTACCTCGCCGACGTTTTATTGCTCAAATACCGACGAAGGAGGGTGCTGTAGCACAGAAAATTCAGGAAAAACTTTTTTCTGATTTGACCCGGCTGGGAATCGAACCTGGGTCTTTCTGGTTGCAGAGCCAACACGCTGACTACTCGCCATCAGCATCCACTTGCAAAATTCATTTATTTTTTTCAGTTTAAAAATGCAATAAAAAAAAAGCAAATATTTTATATTTTTCACATTTTTCTGAGAGCCTAATACGTCAAAAATAAAATAAGGTATAAATCATGAAAACCGATTAACAAATGCGGATTTTATTCTCAATTTACCGCAGGTACTCAATATTGAAAGAATATGTGTGCAGTCAACCTTACATATGGCGATAGGATTGCGTTAGCTTAGCAGGCAGGTAATGGAAATAAAGGACAAGGGTGTTTCGTACGGTTCTCAGAATTAAAAATTTCTTTGTAATTGATCAAATTTTTTCGGCTGCTTTGGATTTTTCAAATCACAATGAAAAACTCAAATTTTTACAGACAATGTAATTTTTCTGTTTAAAATAACTCAAATTTTTTGTTAGTTAAAACGGATCCGAAAACGGATTTGAGTTTAGCACATAAAAAACCATATAGTCCACATAGTTTTATTTAAAGGAGGATATTGCTACTGAGCAGTTTTCAATGTAGCTAAAGGTTATTTCAACTATCGCCTATTCTATCGGTAAGTTATAATAATGGCTCTTATTGATTTTTGATTTTCCATTTCATTGAACGCTTTTTCATTTTAAACAAAGTTAAATTTTTTTCATATATTTTTTCTCTCGCGGCCAAAGTGTAATCTTTTGCTCAGTCTATTTTCGACTTTTTTTATTTCTATGTAACAAATAAAATTTCTCCAAAAAATACTCATCATTTCTTATAGAAGGGTAAAAGGAGAAACGTTTAAATTATAACAAACTAGAAAATAAAACAGCCCATCAAATAAAAAAATACATGTCAAAGAAATTTGACACCGCACAGTGGTTTAAAATCCGTATGATAGCTAAAAAGTTTTAGTCTTAAAGAGATAATTTTTTTGTTTCTTGATATCGTAGCGAAATAAAGTTTAACTTTTATCTGTTTTCTATCTAAATTGGATTAATTAATTCAGAATATTTAGAATATAATCGAACTACAATTATTCGAAATGCATGAAAAGTTTGTCGTGTTCAAGTTCACAGTTAATTTATCACAATATTGCGAAAAAATTACTTTTTTTTATTAGAATAAGGGAAATAGAACAATTAATCTCCACGTCTTTTCTATGCCACCACACAAGTCATCAATATTCTTTGTGTCAATCAAAAGTAATTTTTTCACAATATTGTGATAAATTAACTTTGAACTTTAACACGACAAAATTTTCATTCATTTGGTTTAATTAATTTTTATAATATCTAGTCTAAGTCCAGTATACGTTATAGATAACAATAAACTAACAACAATAAAAGAAATAATTAACTTAAAAAAAACAAAAAACAAAAAAATTTACTGTGCATAAAATTATTCTGAAAACCAATGGAACGAGGGCGGATCAATAAGAGCGTGGCGGCTTTTTTTTGACAAAACAAAACAGCAAAACAAAAATTTATTTTTCAACATAATCTCCTTTTAACTCAATACACTTCGTCCAACTTTTCTCCAGTTTTTGTATCCTGTCCTAAAAAATAGAATTTTTCGAGGTCCTGAAAATAGGTATTTGTTTTCATCGTTGGAGCTAAATCTCTTTCCACCGAGCCATTTCTTTAGGTTTGGAAATAGAAAGTAGTCACTAGGTGCTAAATCCGGAGAATATGGCGGATGAGGTATCAATTAGTAGCCCAATTCATAGAGTTTTGCCATTGAGACTGCACACGTTGGTGCATTATCTTGATGAAAAAGAACTTTTTTCTTGGCCATATGGGATCGTTTTCTTTTTAAATACTCATTAAATCGGTCTAATAAGTTGGCATAATATTCGTCGTTTATTGTTTTTCCCTTTTGAAGATATTCGATGTGGATTATCCCGCGCAAAAAACTGTTGCCATAACCTTATAGGCCGACAAACTTACCTTGGACTTCTTCGGAGTAGGTTCACCCAGAGAAACCCATTGTTTAGACTGCTGCTTGGTCTCAGGAGTGCAGTAATAGATCCACAGTTAGAAAACGCCGCAAAAACTCATTCGGATTGCGGTTGAACATTTATGGTCAATTGAGAGCAAACGCGGCACCCATATTGCAGACAACTTTCTTAAACCCACTGATCAGTTACAATCGAAACAATCTCACGCACATTACTCTTCGAGATTTTCGGGTGTCCTGACCCGAATTCTCAGCGTCCAGAACGTTCAGCGTCATTTGTACTTGCGCGACCACAACGAAAGTCACTAAACCACTTTTTTAACATTGAAATCGATGGTGCTCAAAATTTGACAGTAATCTATTAACAGGAGGTACTTGCTGGGAACATTGTTGCATTTCATATAACTACGAGGGAAGTTTGAAAAGTCACGCACTTATTGATCTACCCCCGTAGTATGTAGGTTTGGGGTTGAAAACTATCGGAAATTTTGGATTGTGTAAAGATATCTATCGATATATCGATTCTACACTATGAAAAATTGAAAAACTATTGATATATCAAATGCATTAAATTTTCGAAATGCAGAATGAAACATTTTTTAAACTAAACAGAACTAAAATAATTGTAAGAAAAAATTGTTTAGTTTTGCCTTTAATCATTTTTAATTAATGATTTAAAATATATCTGTTATATATTAATTACTTTAGTTTCACAACATTAGTGGGTTATCACTTATTATTTGAAAGCGGCTTGCTTTTTTTCAAGTAGTAATCAATTGCGAAATAAAAACAGCGAGAATCGTAAAAATAATTAACTATTGATCTTGTCAACGATAGTTTTTTCTAGATTCAATAATATATTTTCAATAACAGTCATTGTAATGTAATTTGTGTAAAATATATTTAGTAGCAAAATCACTTCCAAACTATACAAGCTTCTCCCCACTGTGCATTGCCATGCAAAGAACAGTCTATTTTCCAACGAAATATGACTACTGAAAAAACCAACTCATGTGAAGTGAAATTTAAACATGAAATTTTATGATGCATGAATTCTTTTATAGTTTCTTAAACAGTTCTAAACAAGTAGTGGCAACGAAACGTCATTCTAAACCACAAAAATAGCAAAACAAAACTTGTTTACTTTTTACACAGAGAAATTGATTGAAGGTAAAACTTTAAAAAAATTTGTGATATTGTTTTTGTTTTAGTTTTAACTTACCGCGTATCAGCGCTGCCTTGGAACGTCTCATGGGCACAAATGTTGTACGTTTAACTGATCGCAATTATATGAAAGAGCTGCGAGAACGCATCGAAGCTGATTATCGAGTAAATTTACAGAAACGTATTACGGCAAGGGAGGTAAGTATGAAATACCCTTATGTACGTATACTCTGGTGGTAAAATATAATGTAGTTTTTTTTTTGTTATATATATATGTATGTAAGTATATATACTAAGGATTTTTTGTACAGTTGGCTGAGTAGTTACACTGAAAAAAAAACCCATCATTCATAAAATGAATTTTGCCATTAATACAATGCCAAATCACATAGAGATGACCTTCATTAGATCAATGCAAATAGAATCATTACATTTAGGCGTGTTTCATAAATTTAATGACAATATTTCTTTAGTTTAATGAAACATTTCGATATATAATAGAATGTAAATGCTACATTGACCTATTGACGTTATTACATAACATCAACGAAATTAATTCATAAACTGGATGAAAACTTTCATATAAGAAATAATATTGTTGTTCTAAATGCAATGAAAGTATTTCATCAGTAGAATGGATAGAATAATAAATTTACTTAAATTGTATATACATATGTATGTTTGTTGTACCGTTAAGTTACTTTATATGTACATTTCGTTGGTGCTTATGCCAAATCATCAGTAGAACTCCAACAAAATTACTTGAAAAAGCTGAAAAATCTCACATGTTTATATAAAAACTCCCTAAAAGTCTTTCAGAATAACCGCATATACAAACAGAAAAAAATAAGTGAAAAAAATGTACATATCGAGCCTTTGTTGCAATACCGTAGTAATTCAAAATTTGAATTTATTGAGCTGGGTATAAAGAATTGATCTTTGGGGAAATATATATCTAAAGGAAAAAAGATTATGGTTCTATCTCTAACTGTTCAGATTCTACAGCTACAAATGTCTAAATTGCCTCCAGCTATTTCCAACAATATTTATGTATTTGCAATAATGAAATATTTCCTTTATGACAAAAAATTTACAAACAGAAAACATTACGAAACATGCCTCTTTATTTAAAAACTTGTAAAAAAATAACTTTAGTAAAGAGGGTGGTGATGGCACGATAGATGGTAGTCTGCACGTTGACTACGAATCCAAAAACAGACCTGGGTTCAACTACAGTTTCAGACTAAAATTTTAAATAAAAATAAACATCTCGCATTTTTCTGATGTGAATTAGTGTGTCTTTGTGTGCCAGTTGTTGGCTGAAGGTTTCAGTGGCGAAGGCATAGTCACTGGTCACTGAACAATACCGGCTTCAGCTGGTAGCAATCCAGAATCGCGAATATTTTCGGGAGTTCTTTTATTAACAAGTAAAATTTCTTAGCTTTTCTCAAGAATTTGGTAAAAGATCTACTGAAGATTTTGGTATTGGCACCAACTGTAATGCGCATATAGACCAGCTAAACCATATAACAAAACTGCAGAGTTGTGCAAGAATTAACTCGTTCTTCTCTACACTTTTCCTTTGCAGTGTAGTGTATTCCATACGTAGATGGCATACCTTAGGGTTAACTTTTGGGTTAAAACGGAATGTTTTCGCTCTTTTAGATTTCTTTCTAAAGCTATTTATTAAATTTATTATATATTATTTATATATTTAAGATGGAATAATCGAAATAACTGACAAGATTTGTTGCCTTGGAGCAAGTGAAAAGATAATTTTATTTTAAAATGATTTCCAAACACCATGACACAAAAATATTTGTTGGATCTCTAATATATAATTTATTTAAGTACAAACGTCATATTATCTGTTCTAAACCAGATTTCTATCTATACAGTCGAAGGCCAGTACAACAAACACGAATTTCAATGTAAATCCGATATAAAGAATGAGCACATATTTCTATTACATGCCTTATTTTTGCGAATGCTCAACCTATTTTACGTTCTGTTTAACGCATGGTGTAAAAAAAAGTTAGATTTTTGTATTACAAAAAAAAAACCTCGAAATCGTATTTCATATTACGAAATAAATGTTAAAATGCCTTTTCCCTTCTTTTTTGCCCCATACGAGTATAGGGCAGTTTCACACAACAAGTGAATTTTTTGGAAGGCAACTACCGCATCGTGGGAGTGATACCTGTAGTAAGATGTAGTACGGCTGCCTCCGTAGCGTAGTGCATGAACATCAGGTAGGTGTTTCCTGCAGACAAGATATGAAGATTAACAGATTTTGTGTGTTAAAAATAATAAATATAAAAAAATAAAAAGTTTAATGGCAAATGACTGATATTTATCTAAACCTAATTTGTTCGTTATAAGAAAGTTCTCAATTTAACGAAATCATCTGACATAACATCAGTCGTTGTACTGGACTTCGACTGTATTTTAATTCTAATGAGCATAGTTTTAGTTTTATAGTTTATAAAAATTCTCATCTCTTCTTTTTATAAATATTTTTGTCAATGAAAATGTTCTCCTATTATGAAATTGATTTTCAAGTAGAATGTAATGCATGTCAGAAAACAATTCATAACTATTTTATCACTTGTGCTTTTATCTTCATAAAAATTAATATTTAAAACAATTTGGCGACAAGTGTTACTCCTCATTAAATTTCTCAAAGCAATTTATTTCTCATAATATTGAAAAGAACTGTAGAAAGGCACGGAAGGTATCAAATATATTGAAACTAAATTTTATATTCTTTTGAGTTTGTTTCTTTATATGAAGATTTCCAGCGACCCGTTCATGCATCTGTCCTCCGGGCTGAAAAGTAAATATTATAGAAATTCCAACAAAATATTTTATTCATACTAACAAAAAAAATTCAAAAAACAACCAGATGAATTCTGACTATATAATAATAAAATCAGGTGTGTCACAGAAATCAAATTCGTACCAAAGTGAAAATGAAAATATTTTTAACTTCTTACACTTGCACAAAAAACACGTTGAAAAAATATTTTATATGGTAAAGACTCCTGTTGTTTCTTAAGTTCTGTCTTAAAAAATATGCAAAAGAACTTTTAAAAGCGAATTTTATATATTTTTTTAAGTTTTCAAATTCAAGAAGAAAAAATGTCAAAATAACGAAAATTTTATCATTCCACATTCCACCAAATTCTTGAAGAAGTTAAAAAATATAACATGTTTACACAAAAAACTTCCAAAATATGTTTGAGAATTATGAAAATGCAAACAATATGAACTAAGTTGCCTTTGCAAATATTATTTTTATAATCGATTTTCATCTACTAATTAGCTTAACCATACAGCAAGTACATAACAATCGTAATTCATTCCAACACGTGTTGAATAAATATAAAAAATATTTTCTCTCTACAATTTGATTTTTTAACCATACGGATGACTTTTCTGTGGAATTCGCAATATTCAGAAAATATACATTGTAAAATAAATTATTAAATAAAAAGATGCTTTTATAGCAGTTCTATTAATAAATTGACGAGAACTGAATTGCTTGTAATAAACAAACAATTTACTAATACATTCTAGAAACGATACAAAAAAAATCCCCAATTAGAAGTAAAAGGATTGGAGTACACGCAACCATCAGGCCACCATTTACATTAACAATATTAATGACCCTTCACTTTATTTGTATAATATATTTTTATGACATTGTCATTGTGTGCAATTAAATGTAGTCAACAGATGAGTTAATTTTAGGAAAATTATATCTTATTGATGTTTTGCCACATCAACGATAGTTATGGTGATTAAATGGCATCAAACATGATCTGTGAAGTTTAACAAACTTTATTAAAACAATTTAAAAATGTTAAATAACGTTATTTAAATGATGTGCAACTTCATATGTCGAATACCTCCTTAAACGGTTCTGCTTTGCTGGTTTTGAAAGAATTTCGAATAATTTTGTATTGTAATTTAGTGCATAAATCAATAAATACATAGAGTATCTCCCGTTGTAACAGCTTTTATATTGTGTCATAACCGCCAAAAAGCCGTAAGTATTTAAATTAAGACGAGTATTCTTCTATTTCATAACCATCTGGCTCATCTATTTATACACTATCCTTTTCCAACTAGTTCCACTGCATGCATTCCACATCTACGTATCGCATCTCCTAAGCACTGGCCGAAGACAAAAAAGAGCCATTATTATCGATTTTTGTTTTTTGTAAAAAATCGATCGATTGATTTTTTTCATGTTTCATTAATTATTTTTATTTGGTTCTAACAATAAATGAATTTTAGTTTTATGTATAATATTTTTTATTCTTAAATAAAAATTCCATTCATTTTTCTTTTATTTTATATAAAAATTTTACAGAAACTACTATATGTAATTTAAATAAAACCTTTTACAAAGAAATCATAGTTAATTGAATTTCAAAAGATCTTTATAACATAAACTTTTACAAAATTTATAATTTCATATTTAAAAACTTTTGTTTTTTTATTTTTGTAAAAACATTGAAATAATTTTTTTTTTTTGGTTACAAGCCATGAAATTGTAAAACACATTCAACTCTTCCTTAACATTTCATACAGAACAATAAAATTAACTTTTTTTAAGGTAAAACAACTAATCCAAACGTATATATTTTACAGTTACTTTTCTGTGCAGGTATATTGATGCTCATGTTCAGGATATAAATATGTTAAATTATATTATTATATATACAAAAACTTATTGAACCAAAAGATAAACAAATTTTTATTTCGCTGTTCAGCTTTTTCTTCTTTGTGACTCATAACATAATAGAGTAGGAAAATTTTAATTTTGCCCTAAGCTGAATGTTATTTTTTAGGTCTTTTAAAAACGTAAAATATTTTCAACAATGAAATCTTTAATATATAATTGTTTTTTATTTTTTATTAATTTCACAGCTTAAAGAAATAGAACGTGAACGCGTTTTAGTAATTGAGGGCAAGACGAGTGTTATTCCAGCAGAACTGGCCGAAGATCCAATTTTTGTGGTTGGTAAGAAGGCCCATGTGGAAATTTCGAATACAAGAATGAAGGTATAATAATTAATAAAATATTATTAATTTTCAATTAAACATTTAACAAATTCAATTAAATTTTTAATTAATTTTTAGTCTCAATACTTAAATAAATAAATAATTAAATTTTTGGTATTGAAATACACAAAATGTAGTAATTATTTTCCTATAACTTTTTCTATTTAAACAATTATTTAAGCTTTAGGTCTGTTATAGCTCTTCTATTTTACTTTTTAAATTTCTCGATATTTCGCTGCAACTTTGTGCAGCTTCTTCAGAAAATAAATAGAATGAAATTTTTTATTAACACTTTTTTAGTTATACAAAAATTAAAAATTTTTTGTCAAATTAAAAAAATTTTTTCTCTACAAATTTAAAAGTTTACACAAATAAAAATAACTTTAAAGAATGAAAACAATGAAAAAATATTAATATTAACAAAGATACATATTCATGTATATGTATAAACATATACTACTAATATTTTTATTTAAAAACACATATATGTAAAGGGTGGTTAAATTTCAAGGGCCGATGTTGATTTTGAATAAAACACAAACTATTTAGGAAATTATTGTAATTTTATTTTATTATGATATATTGGTATTACTCAATTATGTATGGAACAAAATATCGGCCAAATGGGCGCCGCGACCACGGCAACAGTGGATGATCAATTTTCGAAGAAAATCATCTTCAGTGATGAGGCACATTTTCACCTCAGTGGATTCGTCAATAAACAGAATTGCCGCATTTGGGCGAATGAGAATCCAAGAGTGATTGTCGAAAAACCAATGCACCCACAAAGAGTGACTGTTTGGTGCGGTTTATGGGCTGGCGGCATCATCGGGCCGTATTTTTTCCAAAATGAGGCCGGTCAGGCAGTTACTGTGAATGGTGTTCGCTATCGTGAGATGATAACGAACTTTTTATGGCCCGAATTGGAAGATATGGATGTGGACGATATGTGGTTTCAGCAGGACGGTGCCACTTGCCACACAGCTAACGAAACAATGGCTCTTTTGCGCAACAAATTCAATGGCCGTGTTATCTCACGTAATGGCGATGTCAATTGGCCGCCAAGATCATGTGATTTGACACCGTTGGACTTTTTTCTTTGGGGTTATTTGAAAGAAAAGGTGTACGTCGATAAGCCAGCAACAATTCAAGAGCTAAAGGATGAGATAATTCGGCACATTAACGGCATAGAACCTCCATTATGCCTCAGGGTCATCGAAAATTTGGACCATCGGATGGAGGTGTGCCGCCGTGGTCGCGGCGCCCATTTGGCCGATATTTTGTTCCATACATAATTGAGTAATACCAATATATCATAATAAAATAAAATTACAATAATTTCCTAAATAGTTTGTGTTTTATTCAAAATCAACATCGGCCCTTGAAATTTAACCACCCTTTATATAAAAATGAATGTGTACTTTTGGTTAGATTTATAACCAGCTTTTGTAGTCTTCAATTTGTTTTTAGTTATACCTACATATAAATACATTATTACATACTTCCTATCATTACCAGTACAAGGTATCTTATAAACTAAATTAGACTTATCAAATTTTTTTCAATTTTATTATATTTATTTCCTGAAGAAGCTGCACAAAGTTGCAGGCGAAATATCGAGAAATTTAAAAAGAAAAATAGAAGAAAATATAACAGACCTAAAGCTTAAACAATTTTTTAAATAAAAACAGTTATAATAAAATAAAAATGGTGGAATAATTTATATTAATAGCATTTATTTTCATTCAACTTTTGAACGTGTTAAATGAAAAATGTAATAATAAAATGGAATCAAGGACTAATTGATACCAGGCAAACTCAGTAGTGCAACAAGAACCAAAAATCTTTGTGTACTGTCAAAATAATTCATACAATTTGGCATTAAACAGTGATATATAGTCGGCCAGCTGGGCTACTGAGTTTACCTATTATAAATTCGCCTTGAATGGAATATAAACAATAACGCTGTGTTGCTTACTAAACCTATTCTACCGTTATTAACCGATTAAAATTTCGCTAGCAAAATTTTGTATGGCGAAACAAGTTGCATCGCTCATGATTATATTGTGAAGAATGAATAGAGAGCAAAGCACGCACCGAGTAAACATACTATTAGCAAGATAATCCATCACGTCATGCAGTTAATGAAGGAATAGATGGAGTAATCGTCCCGAATTATCGCAAAAACCTCCAAACCACTTAAAAAAGTTAAATGATAAATGAAAAGACTAATCGAAATGAAGAAAAGTGTTATTTTTCAAGTTATTCATTATACATACACAGTCATGACATACCCGTTGTATAAAATAAGTTCTTAATTATATCTCGGGTTATCTTAAAGTCCTGGACACATAATCAATAATTTCTGATATTTTGTTTTTCTTCAAGTTAAAAACAAATCGAGAAAAAAATTCTGATCGGTTAAAATTGCAAGGCGTGAAATGGGAACGTGAACGTTTGCAGCATGAAGAGGAGGAGGCTGAGCGTCTAAATATACTTCGTGAAAGGCACAGAGAACAAAAAGATCTAGAAGAACAATACCAAAATGAAGATACCTACAAGGGTATGGATTTGTTAAGGTATGTATGTATGCACATGAATGCAGTATGTGATAGTTTAAATTATTCCACAAAAGGAAACAATATCTCTGTTGTCCTTCCGTCTTATAAAGTTTTGAAAAGATATCGTTAGTCAGTTTTTCTTTATAAAAGGGCGAGATTCAATAAAACATTTTTTCATTAACCATGTTTTTCTTGCATAAAATTAAATGTTTAAGCTGTTCCTTCCGTTTGTAAGCCGAAGAAGCACAACAGAAAAATAATAATAAATTCGACGTCATACAATAGATACAGTGGAGTGTGTGCGTGTGTGTGTGTTAGTGAATATATTGTATTTTGCATATGAAAAACAACTTGTAATAAATCATGGAATATTTCATTTAAGGAAATCATTTATTATTTTATGGAATTATTTTCCATTCAACGTGTTGGCTTTATGCAAATTTCTCTTATGGATTTTTTAATGTTTTCTATTAAAAGCAGCCCACAGTATAAGAAAGTCAAAAGAATTGGTGTAAAAAATAAATGAATTAAATTTTTTAGAAAACAAAAGGCATGTGAACATACGCACTTATAGCATCGATAATTTTAAGATTTTAAAAGAAGTGAAATTTTTCTAGTTGTGACACTTATAGAAAATATTTTCTATCTATGTTTGTTATATGGTTTAGCTGGTCTATATGCAGCATTTCATTTGGTGTTAATATCAAAATCTTCAGTCGACCTTTAACCGAATGTCAACCAAAGTGTTGACTAATTGTAAGAAAGGTTTAGAAAAATTAAATATATTTAAAATCAAATAATAAAATGTTTGTTGTATAAGGAACATTTTGAAAGAAGAGCTATTTGGTTTGTTTTGCTTGTATATTCCGTAATTTGTAAATATTTTTTGAGAGTTCTTGTATATATTTAACATGTGAAATTTCTTAGCCTTTTTCTAGAATTTGGTTAAAGGTCTACTGAAGATTTTTATATTGGCACCAAATGAAATTCTACATATAGACCAGATAAACCATATAACAAACATAGATAATTAATCGTAAGAAATTTTGACTAACGTTGAATAATTGAAAGAATAATTACAGAAAATATTCCCATTTTCTTAATTTCTCTTCATAAATTTTTCACTAATTTTAAATTTTTCCATCGATGGTTTTTAAATCGAGCCGAGAAGAAAGAAATTTGAGCTTCAGTACAAGTTGGTAGTGCCACGACCACGCGAATTATTCACTATAATAATTTCTCTTTCCACAAAACTAAATACTGTAAATCCGTATAAGCGTACACACGCTGACAATGCCACGATCACACATATTTTGACTTATATTTTCATTACATCTACCCAACTGACCCTTATGAAATTCTGCTCATCCATATGTACATTGGGATTATAACTTTTTGCATATTTTGCAAATATCATACCGTCCAAGGTAAAATCGTCTAGGGCATGAAAAAATATTACGAACCCCATTTTCAGTTAGTTAAATCTGTTAAATAATTACGACATTTAAAAGCATCTTATAAACAAAATTAAGTTTTGCTTAAATTTACTGAAAATAACTCGAGAGATGACATGCTATCCATACAAATATTTCAAAATCAACGGAATTTTCCCATTCATAAGTTTTAATTTAAATTAATAAATTTTACAAAAGGCCACGAATGTGTCATCAGACGTTGGGCAGAAAGACCATCTGCAATTTCAAAACTAAAATGCAGTAACATAGGCGTAGAACATGGATTAAAATTATTGCAAGCTATATGTACATATATCTCTTTCTAAAGCATCGTGTACTCTGAACTTGAAGTTTATTTCCTTTAATACCTAGTCATAACCATTTATTGTTATTATTTATATATACATACGTATATACATTTGTATATACATTTGTATATATATATGTACATACGTATATATATATATATATATATATATTTAACAAATTGTTTAAAAAATAAAAATATTAAATGCATGTTAGAAATCGTTCGGTTAAGTTAGAAGGCACCCGACCAAGACGGGTTGATTCAATTAGCAACGTAGGTGCAATTTTGTTACCCCAGCCCCGTATAAACCAGAGGACGTCATAACAACCCTATGTCGTTCACATACCTCACTAAGTCCGTCAGATCCAACCGTCCCAAGTTGTCCAAGAAAGGCGCCCCAAGGAATTTCAGCATCGACCTAGCGAGAACGGTGCACTCACAGAAAAAGTGCACAATAGTCTCCTTCTCCGAATCTTCCCCATAGCTCCTACACCGGCCATAGAACGGAATGCGCATCCTCTCAGCGTGCATGCCGATGGACCAGTGACCATCTACTAATCGACAATCGGGAAAAGCTCAGCAGTTGCCGAGTTCTATGCAAATAATACCCACACCTCTGCTGAACCTTTATCTGTCTCTTTGCGAGAACAAAAGGGATGTTTATGTCAGAAATAACAGCAGCAGATGGCGAACCGACCGAATCCAGTCCCGCCAGGTCATCAGCCATCTCATTACCCCTGATGTTCTCATGTGCCAGAACCCACACACGGGAAACTGCACAAAAATCCTTTAAACAGAATAGTCATAAAGTAAAAACTTAATAAGTTTGCGAGATAAGTTTATTGTTTTGTCAAAAAATAAAATATGAGTTGTACACTGAAACTCTTCAGTCGAGCCAGCAGTTATATTTACAAGCCACCTCTATTTATAAATGATATAAGAAGTGCTGAGTGCTGGTCCAAGATTTAAAAAAAAAAACAGCTCTTTTCGATTATATTTGCTTCAAGAAGTAATTGTTTTAAATAGCAGGCATATTTTTTCGTGTTGTTATTTTAAAACATATGACTACCTTGTGAATATCCCAAATAAATATTGGTGTATTTTTATTTGTGCATGGTTGGCTATCGCATTTAGATGATTGCCGCATCAGGGTTGCATTTGATTAGGACAAATAAGCAAAATATTGTTGTGGGTTGCCGTATGAGTATATAAATCGTGAAATCACACGATTGCCATATAAAATATACGAATATTTGGAGCATTGCTACAATCGTGTGATCATACATTTAAACGTAAAAAAAAAGTTTTAGTATTATAAGGTAACGTAAATGTAGACGCATATGTAATGCAGTTGTTCAAAGTCGGTGACCAAGAGATTAGCAAGCTGCATTTAATTACCAACTTTCTTGCTACAATTCAAGTTATTTTTCATTTAATTTCCTTATTTTTTAAGTTATTTTAATTATTTTATTTAAGAATGTTAAAAAAGGCAGCAATTCTTTTAATACATCACAAGGAATAAAATTAAAACAGATTAAATTAATAAACAAAAGCTTAAAAAATTAACCTTTAAAAAGTATTAATTTAAAAAGAAACTCATTTCCACTTAATTTTACAGAATTGAAAACGAAGGTTGGCGTCCTTGTGAAGAGCAACTGAGAGAGTTTCTAGAACAGGAAAGGTCCAAGATGAAAGAGCGTTCGTTGCGTGATCCCAAGGATGTTAATAATATATTGAAAGCCAGGTAAAGAACAGAAATATTTTTTTTTATTATTACTCTCTAAAAAAGTTGTATTTATTAATTGTTCTTGCCAGAAAAGAATTCCGTGAGCTTGAAAGACTCATGCGCAAGGACATTGAAGATAAACATAAACTAGAGAAATCGCAGCAGAAATGCATGTCTCAACAAAAGTCTGTCCAACAAGACACTGGCAGTTTTGAGTTTTTAGGGTCATCGAAAAGTATGCAGCAGGTAAATTGGTAAATTTTTAAACTTAGATAGGCCGTGTCCCTAAAGTTTATTTCAGAGCGGTCTTACCGAATCACAAACAACAAAAGATTTCTACGAAGCCTACGATTTGGAGGTTTCCCGTTTGCAAAATAATCCATCAAGCGACAGCGACTCTGTAACATCAAGTGGAGAATCATTGAACGAAGACAGTTTGATTAAGCCCCATTATGCTGACGAATTGGAACAACAAATAGAGAATGACATTGCTGAAGGTCATATTGCATTGAAGGAAAAATATGATCATTTTCGTTATGAAGATTCGAAAATATTGCAATTACGAAATGCTAAAGTAAAATAAACTTTGGTCCTTTCAAAATTTAACAAATCTTGAAGTGCATTTATATATAATTTCAGGATATAAGAGAACTATATCAATTAGCTGAAGAAATTATTATTGGTGCGGAGTATTGTGGTGTTCAGGACGAAGAAGAAGACATCGTAGCAGAAAATGAAGACATCGAAGGAACAAAAATTAATATGCAAATCCCATCTTAATGTATTAACATTTTCCAGTTTTTCTATAAATGGCGTACTTTGTTTATAAAAATATATATAATATTTTTTTTTTTTCTTTATTTTTTAACCGTATTTCTTTTAATAACAATTTATATATCATCTTTTACTCTTAAAGGTTTGTTTTTATATTTCTATTTCAATATTTCGTTAACCATCGGTTAACATCTCCAGGAAATTTTTATTATTTTTTATAAATTTTTTTTTTTTTCAAATTAATATAAAAATTTTTTTACATAATATGATTCATAATAATTGTGTAAAGAATATGATTCAAAATATTTTAAAATCTCATACAACATTAAAAAAATTTAGAAAATTTAGAAAATTATATTATTTACATTTAACATATACAGTTAAAATATCTTTTTATACATAGTTATAAAAAATATTTTAAATTGTTATTAAATTGTTAAATTATTTTTAAAAGTATGTTAAATAACAACTATTATCTTGAAGTATATTTTTAGGCTTATATTCATATAAAGTTTACTTTGTTTTTTGTTGGATTTTTTATATATATGTAATTGAATGTTAAAATTAATGTTTTGTTTATGTAATAATAATAATTTATATAATTTATAATATTTTTTAGTATTGTATATGTATAAAATATAAAAAACAAAAAAAAGATATTTTAAATGTATATGTTAAATAATAACTATTAATTTAAAGTAAATTTTTAGGCTCATGAATATGATATGATATGATGATTAATTTATTTTTGTTAGTTGTCTTACACATAATTGTATGTTAAAATTAATATTGTGTTAATGTAATAATAATAATTTAAAATATTTATTATTTATATATAAAAAGATATTTTAAATGTATATGTGAAATGTAAATTTTATACATTTTGTTAATGTTGTATGCTATTTTAAAATATTTTGAGTCATATTCTTTACACAATTTTTATGAAACATGTTTTGTAAAAAAATTTTTATTTTAATTTAAAAAAGATAAAATTTTATAAAAGATAACAAAAATTTCCTAAAGATGTTAACCGATTTTTAACGAAATATCGAAATAGAAAAATAAAAAATAAAAACAAACCTTTAAGCTTAAAAGATAATATATGTAATTTTTTCATAGAATTTTTCTTAATAGTTTTTTTTATTAACCTTTTTTATTATTTGAATAATCTATTTTATTAAGCTTTAAGGTTTTTTTTTTTTTATTTATTATTTTTATATATCGAGATCTAAATATAAATAAATATCGAGATTATATAAAAATAATAAAAAAAAAAAAACCTTAAAGCTAAATAAAATAGATTTTTCTTAGAATTTTAAAATAATTACATGTATTATATCGACCCTTGTGCGCGAAATTATCGTATGTTACACTTTTTTTCGAAATCGACTTTTCTTTGCAAATTGGTTCTAAATGCATGAATTCATCTGCTGATAAAGTATTATGGCGATAATTGTCATAGTCATGCAGATAACAATATGTACATTTTATCGTATGTGACAACTAAGACTGTCGGGCAAATAAAAAAAAAAGAATAAAAACGCTCTACTGTAAAATTTAGTTTTTGTAACATACGATAATTTCGCGCACAGGCGTCGATATATTTAGAAGTCGCTTTTTTATGCCCATCTCAAAAAAAAGGAGAAGAGTACGAGTCAATTATTTTCAGTTTTGATCCACATTCCGTTATCTCGTAACCGATATAAAGATTCGCCACTTTCTTTGAGTTACGATTAGTCACCTGTAGTACGATTCAGTAACTTTTATTACGACAATCGTATCGTTAAAATAAGTAGAACGAAACTTCATTGAATTTGCAATTCAGTAAAATTCTTAACGATATTCGCTATCGCTTCAAATCAGTTGATATCGTTAACTTTGCGGCAATAATTTATGTGTTATGTAATGTTGTTAGAGTGTTGTTTAAATGTGAACATACAAACGTACCATTAAATCATATACAAATCTATGAAAATAAATATTTTAAATTACATTTGGCAAGAATACTGAACAAGTAAATACTAAATAAAATAAAATTAATACAACATGTTCAATTTCGGAGCATTTGTTTGTTTCTTACATCTTCCCCTATGTGCTTTTCGTATATTTTCACAGGAACCATAGTTCGTTCTTCGAATATCAGACAGTGCAGGACATTAGCAAAGGCAATGAAAAACAGTCCTCTCCCCCTCCAGATCATTACAGTTCCATATATACTTAGCACTGACACTAGTAATCGCATTCGATCCTTATTTAACTCCAGTAAATGGAGAGTCTGGCATTCATTATAGCGGAGTCGTAGGGCCCTGAACGGAAGACAAGTTCCTTCGTTTTCCCATATTCGCTAAACTCGCGGAAGTCTGTATAATTTCCGCTACATGGCTTCGCGTAGGAAAGAATACAAAAAAATCCTTGATGCTTTCGGATTTGCCATCATTTTAATAGCAGAACAGTTTAAAATAATTTAAACAGAATTTACCTTACGATATCTACATTTAGAACTTTTGTTACTAATTAAGAAACTCGATTATAAACATGTGTCTGTAATTATTTGCAACCTGTAAATATGGGTAATAAAAAATTTTTGAAAAATAAAAAAAAAATTATCATGAAAAACTTTCGTAACACTGATATTCAAAAAATGTTTAATTAAGACCCTTTTCCATGACTTGTCACAATTTAAGCAGAGAGCGGGAAGGAGTGGTAGGTAGAGTGAATTTCAGTTATAAAAGTTTCTTTGTATTTTTTTTTCTTATTTCGCCACATTTGGTAGGGGGTGGGCGTTGTATTTGATTTGCAATTCCTATTGACAGTTTATTATCTAATAATATTTATTAAAGTTTGCAAATATTTGTCAACTACTTATAGTGACTCATTGACAATTTCAGTGAAGTAAATAATGAAATTTTTCATTTCACATTAAATTAGCACTCAACAAATATTGACATTAATTAAGTTGTCATTAAATGATGGCAGAAATAATCGTTTTAAGGTTTTTGAAAGTGAAACAGTTGAAATTGTATTTGTCGCGGTAGTGCTGGTGTGATGGAATAGACAATTAATAACATTTGATTAATGCTTTAAATGAGATTTATGCATTTGTCCATTTACATATATATGAGCATTTTTTCTTTCACTGATTTTGTCAATGTCTGATTTGATGAAATTGAGTTCAGAAATAACCCTCTGCTCTTCTCAAAAACTGAAACTTCATCGGTACTGAAGCTGTAGTAATAAATGGAGGCAAGTCGCCAACTAAACGCCAAATAATTGACGGCAGGAGAGCAAAAAATCTTTCAGATCAAAATCATTGTCTTTTAATTTTTTAGATTGTCAAAAATAATAACATGTATTTTAATACAAAAAATGAAGAAATTTTGACATCAAATTACATGTGAATTTTCTTTTAAAATTTTTTCAGTGGAAAAACGTTTTCGATATACAATGATGGGCTAATTGCACCTATCCATTACGCAAAGCATTCATGACTGATGGCTTTTAAAATGCTTATTGCTAAAAAAAAATACTTATTATAGCCCATTTACATTTGCATGAAATCTAGTAGTTACGAGTTTTTGAGCAAAACCTAGTTGTTTTTTACTAGATTTCCCATAAAAAACAAAATCTACTTCGTCACTACATTTTGGCAAAATATAGCAGTACTTAGTGTACAAGTGTACAAGAGAAAAACAACAGGGCACTTATTTTTTTTTTATCTTGGACCAGCAATCAGGAGATGACGTTTTTAATTAACATAAGCATGGTTTTTCTTTCATTACGTGACATTCCATCGCTCTAAACAACAATACATAGAGTGTGGCGATGGTCGAAGTAGTCTACACGTTGACTACTAAACGAAAAATTTTTCCTGGGTTCAACCCCAGTTTCAGACTCATCGGAACAACTGTTATGCATTTGTGTCAGTTATTTTCGGAAGGTTTCAGTGGCGAAGGCATAGTCACTGGTCACTGAACAGTAACGGCTTCAGCTGTATCCAATCCACAGGCACATCAGAACGGCCTCCTCCGTCGGTATTGTGTAGCATCAGCGAAGTAAGAGTGCTATATTCGGCTGTGCCGAATCTTAGATACCCTTCACTGGCTCCCTTTATGTCTGATATTCGCCTGAATTGCCGGATAGTCGTTTAGTAGTGCCGAATTTTTACTTAATTGTTGGATTTGGTCCAAAGGACCAGACCTTTTCAATCAATATATAACTTCAAACAGCCAAGACATCATGCAAACCAAATTTCACCGTAAAGCTACCAAAAACGAATATTGTGATGCATTTGTGGCTTTCGCCATTATTGCGTAATCAGATCTTTCAAATAGAGGCTTACACCATTTTTTGCTTTAAGTATTTCATACATTTAAAAGGAAGACTCAAATATTACTTAGGATTTATAAAAGTCTGAAGAATAAAACAAACATTTAGTTGCCATTGAAAATTTCTTATTGGGATGTGTGAACCGCAGAAACATTGGTCTTTATAGACTTAGAAGGACATATTTATTTATTCATTATTTATAAGTAATATATAACACGAGAAAACATAAAAATATGTTTTTAAAAACATGTTCCTACTATATATAGTTTTTGAGTAATGAATTTTTTCTAATTTCAGACAGGTTTTTTGATTGTTCACGTTTTGAGGATTACAGCATTTACTTTTTCCTACATCGAGATATGGATTTACATATTCACATGTATTAATTATAAATTTGATTTTTTTAGGTGAATACTTTTATAATATGAAAACTATAAGTGTTTCATTCAACGCTTACTGCATATTTGCCTATGTATATGTGTATGCATTGTGCTGGAAATAGAGGAAAAGAATAGTGAGAGAGATGACAGGTGGTGGAGGGACAGACCGGGGAAAGCTTCACTATCTTACAACTCTGCTTTTGCAGGTTTTTGTTTATAGGAGTGTTGCAACGCCACTGATGTCAAGGAGACCTATTCAAAATTGAATTGGTTACAGCTGAAACCGATATTCTTCAGGGACCAGTGACTATGCATTCGCCGCTGAAACCTTCCAACAAGAACTGTCACAGAGACACACTAATATAAATCAGAAAAAACGGAAAATGTTTTTATGACTTAGTCTGAAACCAGGACTTTTTAGTTTTCTAGTCAACGTCCAGACTATCGCCACACTTTATGAATAACTGAGAATAGAACAAAATACTATTGTAATATTTATATACTACAAATTGCAATATCTATTTAATCGCCTTGTGCAAATGAACTTTTCAGTTTTATTGGTCTGTGCCATGTCATTGATATTAATATTATGCCCATTGGCATTGCAATTTCATCAAGTTGGCAAATTATTATTAGAAAATGGTATCAAACCTTCAGGCTTTTTCGTAAAAAAAATAAAACTTTTATTTTTAGCTACACATTTTCTACAACAGTCTTATTAAATTTTCATTCAATTGCAGAAATATTCATACATTCCATAATAATAACTGACTAACTAACATTGAACAATGATATTTCCGCCTTTTTCCAAGGATAATTGTAAAAATATTGACATTTTTTGCAAATTTGTTTCTATGTACTCGTATGTATGTGAAAACTACGTAAAGTGATTCCAGCATAAATGTCACATATTTGGTGTATAATTTTGTTTGAAGGTTTCGCTGGACTGAGTTCATGCCCTGTGACATCTCAATGAAAATTTAAGAATTTTTAATTTTTTTTTAATAAAATAAAAAAAAAATCAAAATATATTTGACTGCTAACTGGCCGATTAAACCTTAATTAACATTTTTAAGTTTACGCTTTTTCTGGATCAATAGTTTCATTTCGGGAATTGACAACTTTCAGTGACTTCCAAGAACATCAAACAACACTATTAAGCCCTAAACACATAGAACACAGCAGGCTACACATCTACAGTACTATAAATGATTTTGACTTCATTCCTAGCCAATTAGTCGTGTAATTAATCATTATATTATTACATCGTAGCCATCTAACCGCTGTTAAACAAAACTTCTTTAAAAGCAATTATTTAAATGTGATAAAAATAATAAAATTAACATTTCCTTTAAAACTTTCAACTTACTAGGTCATTATACAGTTTATATGTAAAACAAACTTCTCGAAGATATCTACTAAATCTTGCGAGTAGCTGTGTAGGAAAGATTTAAAAGGTAATGTGTTTAAACATCACACTGACAAACACTAGCAGAACGGAACACCATGTTGTTTCTTCTTCAGCCATCATCGTGTTTAACCACTGTGTATGGTTATCAGTAGATGTAAATTATTAAGTTTATATATTTATTATTTTCATAATGAAGCTCTAAATTTAATCATCTATAACTTATGTTTTAAATTTTGCGATAATCTTTTGTATCATATAAATTATATAATGATGTTATTTGTTGAAAGTAAAAGTTTTAGAGGAAAAGTTTTTTTACTTTATAATTATTTTTCACTTTCTAGTAATCGCTGGACAGGTTTCACAGTCTGTTCGTCTCATTCAACGCATCATTGTTGCAAAGTCGTTTGCGGGTTAATTTCGAACACCGCTGTACTATACATTAGAATAGACACTAATTTATATCAGAAACATTTTATGATGAACAATTGCTTATTTAATCCACAATACTCGTATATCAGGAACGTGTTACATGAAGCAACTTTTAATTTTAAGGGAAACATCTAATTGTTCTGAAGGCATGCAACTATGAAGTGGATGATAATAACTAGTCTTCTCGAGAAGTCTTTACATTATGCGCGGATGATGTTGATGGTATTTTGGGATTCTTAACGAATCTTCGACACGTTTCTTTGTAAAATAAATATTATAGAAAAATTATTTGGTTTACAGTGAAGAAGTAAAGCTAAAATCCAATATTTTTCACTCCTACGTCTTGTTAGAAAGTGTCATCGTTTCCACCACGTATTTTATGGCTGCAATGAAACAAAGCATAATTTAAAATGTGTTCCCGGTCGATTTTTTATCCATGTGATGAATATTTTTCCATACGCAAAAATACCTGCTCACACTCCTGTTTTTGTTGAGTATTTAGTTTTCACAATGATTTTATTAAACCATTATTTATACATTTCATTTACATACTTGACTCTTTAAAAAAAGATTTTTGGTTGAATAAAGCCAAAGGCATCATAAATGTTTTTCACTGTTTTTCATGTGTTGGCAAAAAATATGCATATTTTAATTTTTTATATGTAAATTATAGAATAGAATAATTAAAAATTAGAATAGGAGAAAGAAAAGTATTTTACAAACAATTAACTGAAGCATTTTTAGAACTTTTCTCACTCTCTGAGTTGTTCTCTAAAGATTTTTATAAATTTAAGGAATATAAATTGAAATTGAAGAGCGAACAGTGATTGAAAAATCAATAAAACTATCCAGTGAAATTGCCGTTACATACATCTTCGATGTTCGAAACCAGGTTTATCTGTAATATATTCTTATATTTATAGTACAAAAACGGAATTCGTTATACAGAGTGGCCTAAAATGACCGAAGGTATTTGAGTTCAAAGAGCTATTGTGATCCAAATATTTTTTAATCATATTTTTTAAACTATCTCAAGCATCCAGCTTACTTGTATTGTTGTACTTGTACTTTTTATATGGTATGAAACTTTGGTTGTCAATAGATTTAAAATCTGGCTACATCTGGAAAAATACATCCATATCTTGGGAAATCTAAAAATGCAAAGCCTGAACAGAACCAAGTACAAGGTGGGCCTAAAGAAATCACCCTATTGGAATATGCTCTTATGCAAATGGCGGCCAATGTCAAATCTGTTTTGACATTTGTGAACTAGACAGATGTAGAATACAAGTGAACAAGCGCGTAACCTACGCCCAAGCCATCCTCAATCTCGAGGACGAAGTGGACGATTTTTCGACCAAAATCATAATGAGCAATGTGGCTCAATTCCACCTCAGCGGGTACGTGAACAAGCAAAACTATCGCTTCTGGGGTACCGAAAATCCACGAGTGATGCACGACGAGTCATTACACCCGCTCAAAGTGACGGCATGGTGCGCTGTTCACGCTGGAGGAGTCATCGTTTTTCGGAGTCATTTTTTTTCGAGGACGCCGCTGGTCAAACGACAACAGTGGACGGTGCGCGCTATAGGACCATGTTAACCGAGTTTTTTCTGCCGCAATTGAACGACTTAGGACTGAAAGACATGTAGTTCCAACAGGACGGAGCAACGGCACACATTGCACGAGCCACAACCCATATTCTGAAGGCGGCGTTCTCGGGTGGCCTCATCTCTCGTTTTGTCGATTTGCCCTGGCCAGGTTCCAGACTTTTTTTTGTGGAGTTTTTTGAAATCCCGTGTTCACGTTAACAAGCCCGAGACCCTGGAAGCCCTCAAGGACAACATTCGCCACGAGTGCGAGAATCTGTCGCACGAAAAAAAATTATATTTTTTTTATATATACGCAACAAAAGCTTCGTATTTTGTATGCTATTAAATTTAAATATCATCTCTGATACAAGATAAGTAATTTTTTAATTTTTTCCGTGCAGTTTTGCTGAAAAATAAAACACGTGAGTGTTTTTGACCAAATGGGCTTTATCTAACAGCAGGGTTAGGTATTACTTTTATTTCCTTACAGAATACAATAAAAACATACAAAGTTATACAATTTTTCCCATACGAGTAAATTATTTCAATACCTCCTCCTCCAGCGAAAACAACACAAAACAAAGATAAAATTAAATTAATATTTAACGAAATAACAAACTACAACGACAACACCCACACAACCAACAGAATGTGGCAGTAAATAGAAATAAAGGAAATAAATGTGCAGAACGAACATACTTTCATGCAAGACAATGAATAAATAAATGAATAGTTTTAACACAATACAATAATAATAATGAAAAAAATTAAAGGAAAAGCGGGGGAAAAGTGGTAAATTTTTCGCCACATTTCAAATTTATTTACACAAAAATATATTAAGACTAAGTCATAAAACCATTTCGAATTTTTCTGATGTGCATTAGTGTGCTTTGGGTCAGATGTTGTCGGAAGGTTTCAGTGGCGAAGGCATAATCAGTGGTCACTGTAAATGTTCGAACGATTATTTTCACTCGGCTTCGTTAAACAGACAGTAAGAAAAAAAACTAATGCAACGAATAACTCACAATAGCAAATTATTGACATTGGCCTATTAGCTCGAAACCACAGATATATATATGTACATACCATATATATATTTTTAAATTAAATAAATATATATTTATTCTTTGCAGAAATAGCTACAATTCAAGAAGTAACTACTAAAAAAATTATGAAAATATTTTGTATTTAAATAATATGGAAATGAGTTTTATTTAAATTTTTGATATCCACTTAAGTATTTTGAATGTTTCTTTATTTTTAAAATCTCGATGAAGTTTTATTTTGAATATGTTAAATTTATTTAGTTATTTAAAGAATTGATTTTGAAATGTACATACAGTTTGTAAAAAAAATCTTTTCAAAACTTAGAAAAATTAAAAAGTTTAAGAGAAACTCTTATTTGCAAGTAAATTATATAACTTTTATTAAATTTTTTTCTTCATGTATTTAATTGAAGATGTTTATAAACACTTTGCACAAAAAAAAAACAAAATTAATTTAAATAACAAAATAATAATCGTAACTTAAAAATACTTCCAGTTTCTACGCTGTAAAATAAATGTTTTCAAAATTGTGTTAAATTTAATTAAATTTATTCTACATGGTAAAAAAAAAAATTTGAGGGTGCTAATACTTGGTGCCCTCCTTTAGCTTTAATTACAACTTCTAAGCGTCTAGACATTGAATGGATAAGCTTTGGTATATCATAATTTTCAGGTATTTTTTCTCATTCTTCTTTAATAAATGTTATTTGTTTTTTGGTGACCTTTTTCCGACTTTTTGCTTTGGGTGGACCCATGAATTTTCTATAGGCTTTAAGTCTGGGCTTTGTGCTGGGCTATCAATCACTTTTGTACAATTATATAACAACCAGGATCTACAAATATATGCCTTATGCTTCGGGTCATTATCCTGCTAAAATTTATACTTGAGCTTTTCTGGGTCAACAAAACCGAATTTCCGAGCACTTTCACTCAATTCCTTTTTTAAAATGTTTAGATAGACTTCCTTGGTCATTATATCCACTAATATTCTTATTTCGCCAACACCCTTGCTCGAAATACAACCGCACACCATAACGGATAGTTTACCGAACTTTACAGTGGGTATTATATTTTTATTTTCTAAAGCCGTCAGGGGTTTTCGCGAAACTTTTTTGAGGTCCATCATTGTAGTAAAGCATCACTTTCGTTTCGTCACAAAAAATAACATCATCACAGTGCTCCGGAGGAAAAGAAATGTGTTCAATGGCAAAGTTATACCTTTTTTCAATGTTTACCGCGGATTGCAAATTTTTTTTCCTCGCAACTCTTGAAGAGTATTTATGGTTTTGTAGCACATTTCTAACAGTCTGAGAGGGATACTTACTCCACATTCATTACTGATGCTAAATGCAATTCCTATAGTACTGAAATGTGGATTCTCATCAATCATTTTCAAACTTTTCTTTTCAATTCGCCGAGTTACTTTTTTTGGTCTGCCTGGTGTTTCTTTTGGGTCCAGTCTGCCTTCTTTTTCAGCACGGTTAATAACATTATATACCGTCCTTAGGTTAAGAGAGAACATTTTAGCAATTTCTCTGTGAGATTTTCCTTTATAGTAATTAAAATACACCAGTTGGGTAATTTCTTTGTTCAGTCGCTTTCCTGGCATAGTTTATATATAATTGGGTAATCATTTGTTTATTCTATGAGCTTAATTTAATGAATAAAAGACAACTGCTACTCTTAGCGTCCATATAAAACTATTATACGCAATACATATGCAAAAAACTAACGGTTCCTTCTTGTCTTTGCATTTTTGAAAACATTTTTTTTACAAACTGTACATACTCCTACATACGTACAGGGTGGGCCAACTGCAACCGACTGATTTGATGTTGTTATAACTTTTTGGTGGAATTTTATATGGAAACATAACCATATCAACTTTTAGAGTATGCCCCAGTGTGAATCTAGAGATTCATAATTGAGTAACACTTTCTCCTACAGGATCCACAGCTTCTCCATTGCGAACAAGGCGTAACGAAACCGTCTATTGTTTTATTACTTTAATGAAGTAAGTGCTACCTAAGTACCGCGAACGTGATAAGGGAAGTTGGGGGTATTGTCTAAATAAGAAAGTACGTTCCATTAAAAAAAATAAAGAAAGGTAGATTTTTCCTTTATCGATTAATAATAAAATTATACATTAAAAAAATCATAACTTTATTTGAGGCTGTATCAGTACAGGAGAATAAGTTAAAAGTTACTCTTGTCTCTTCGTTACCCTCCCTTCCTTGTTATTAAATAATTAATTCATAATAGCCCAACAAATATTATATACGTAGTTTACCTTAACATTTTGTAGAACAACAAAATTTTAAATTAGCAATTCATATTAACAAAGAAACATTTGTTTTAAAATAAAAAAAAATTTCCAATATTAAGTTAAAATTATTCGTTCTTAAATCAAATAATTCAGACATATTAAAGTTTAAAAATTTACTTTCTTGAAAATGTTTATATCTTTCGTATTACTTCCTGTTAAATTAATTTTTTTTAATTATCTCAGTGACTAAATCAATTGTTTATACAAACATTTTTATATTAAAGGACTTATGAAAACGCTTAAGAGTCTCGCAAACTGTGCATTTTTACACTTTCTCAAATGAACTGTCAAAAATTTTTTGCAAATTTTTTTGCCCAAGTTTCTTAAACTTGCCCAATAATACTTACTTGTAAACCCATCCAAATCGTGTACCCACGATTGTCATGTAGTAAAATATTGACAGAAAATTTGTTATAAAATATTCAACAACCGTGTGAACTCTTTGTGTGGCAACATTGTCTATGCATTGTATGACAATAATATTGTCACAATTCTGACAATCGTGACAATAATATTGTCACAATTCTCACAATCGTGAGAACACACTTCATGTCCATTGACACGTAATTGCTACACATGTCGCAGTCATTAGTTATTGTCACATGTGCTTAATTTAGTGCACTGTACAATAACACCATTGGCAGATAAATATTTCTGTTGGCAACGCTGCCCATAAATACTTAGTTACAAAGTTAAACATCGGATTTGCGAAGTTTTGTGTGAGCAGACAATTTTTGGTGACAGATAAGCTTATTGTGTGACAATGATATTGTTAAATTTTCCTACAATATTCTGAATTTACACTTTGGTGACAATTTTTCATTGTGGGTGCATTGCCACCATATTGCCGTATCCTAAAATATAGCAAAATCTGACAATCGTGTGTACATAGCTTTACACTGTTAAATTATATATTTAATAAAACAGGATGTCATCAGTTTTTTGCCAAAAAAATTTAAATTCTCCAGTTCCCTAAATTCCAATACATTTGTATGCTTTCCTGGCAATTTTAAAAAGGTGCTTCATGATACAAGTCTCGCAAATATGTTACTTTTTCCACATAACTTTTAACACATTTTATAATATAAACGAGCATAGCGTCGCCATTTGTGGACTAATTTTCAAAATTATTTTTGCATATGGAAAAGGTAACGGCTTCGGCAGTAACGAATCCACAGGCACATCGTCGGCGAAGTAAAATAACTACTAAAAATGGCTACTCAAAACGAAGCTTCAAAATTTAATACGTCATCTTAACATCAGAGGCACTACAACACTGCTATAAACAAAGAACGTGCAAAAGCAGAGTTGTAAGATAGTGAAGCTTCACCGCCTGTCATTTCTCTCACTATCCCTTTCCTATAGCTCCAGCACAATGCATCGCATGAGTAAGGTTTATCCCCTAAGATAAAAAAGGTCCACTAGATCAATTTTAAATTTTTATTTTAAACATATATAATAAATATTTTTTTTTTTTGGGAAATTGGAGGTCCAAAGTGCCCAATAATTGATAATCAAATATTTTTGTCACTTTTGCACCAATTTTCAAAATGACTTTGAATATGGAAAAGGTCCATTAAAATTTTTTCGAATTTTGGGTGTGGCCGACTTTAAAAAGTGAATATCAAATAACTTCGCATTTTGTTTACCAATTTCCAAAAACTTTTAATCATATGGAAAAATTCCGCTAAATTTTTTTTTTAAAATAGAACGAAAGGCAGTACCGCCAACCCATCTTCATGGGTTGAAATTCAGTACGTAGACTCCTCTTATCAGGTTTAGATCCACGAAGCGGGTATTTTTTGATATTGTAATGTAAAGGGGTTAAAAAGGGTAAAAAGGGGTAAAATCGTTAACTTAATATCTCAGAAACTAAGACACAGAATAAAATTTACAAAAGCATATAAATGCTGCTGAAAAATAAACAGACATGTGTTTCGTACTCTTTCCATATACGTACTTTTAGTGGGTAAAACTCAAAAAAATAATTATTTTGTACCTCTTTTTGCAACCATATAGAACAAAGCTTTTGTGCGTAATCTTTTCTTTTAGAAAAAATTTTGCGCGTGTTTTCTTAATTTTTCGAAATTCGAAAATAAATGGAGTCAAATTGGTTCTAACTTTGCACTTTTACCGCATCATAGCATCATAGTGCTTATGATGTACATTTTTTAATATTTTTAGACAACCTCATGATATGGGTAAAAAGAAAAATAAAGTGAAATGGGTTCTTTTCGCTGAAACTGTGTTTTGAAAAGGGTGCCTTTTTTATTTTTTCGAAAAGGGATTGTTGATATACCAATAAAAGTACCAAAATTTGTTGCAGAAGGCTTACCGTAACAATATCAATATTAGATAAGTTGGGGTGGAGTAGCGAAGCGCACACCGTTAATCAAATATGAATATAAAGTTAATAAATAACATTGTGATATTATATTAAAAAGAAATTGTGATCAATGTTAAAAAAATTGTATATATATGTACAAACTTTAATACAGGAAGTCCTAAGGGGTTTGAGTTCAAAGAGCCATTGAGTCCCTTGCAGTGTGCGCTGTGACTCCATCCTGTTGGAACCATACTTGCGGATGGTTTTCACGGCTGGCCTTAAAAATATTTCCAACATTGTCCGATATCTAGCAACAGTGATGGAAACGGCGACACCGTGTTTATTTTCAAAGAAATATGGTCCAATTATCCTTTCCGTCGAAATACCGCACCAAACAGTGGTCTAATTCTCGTTGTTGAACTACTCTTGGATTTTTCGTAGCCCTTTTTGACTATTAACGAACCCATTAAATTAGAAATGGCCTTTGTCGCCCATAATTAAATTATGAATAAAATCATTATTTTCTTCTGAAATAAAGTTGAAAGATTTTTGCACGTTGTTCAATTGCACAATGTTCCATTATAAATTCCCAAGTCTTCTTTACAAAATACTGAAAACAAAATAAAAATTATGTCAAAAAAGTTATAAGGATTTCAAACACCTTCGCTCCTTTTGGGCCACACTGTATGTATATGTATATGTATGTATATAAAACCAAAAATTTCCTGTATTCGACCCCAGTTTCAGACTAAATCATAAAAACATCCCCCATTTTTTCTCATGTGCATTATGTGGCTTTGTGTCGATTGTTGTCGAGAAGTTTCAGTGACGAAGGCATAGTCACTGGTCACTGAGCAGTACCTGGTAGCAATCTACAGGGACATCAGAACGCCCTCCTTCGTCAGTATTGTGTAGGATCGGCGCTTCAACACTGCTATAAAACAAATAACGGGCAAAAGCAGAGTTCAAAGATAGTGAAGCTTCACCTCGTGTCATTTCCCTAACAATACCTTTCCTCTAGTTCCAGCACAATGCTTCGTGTGTGTAGGAGTCATCTCCTGAGTGCTGGTCCAAGATAAAAAAGGTATTATTTTGTGTTAATAAGAAACCGCCAGACTTGAATGAGTTCAAAAGTTATAAACTTGTTAACATTTAAGATGGCATTAAATTCAGATAAAGGAGTGGTAAAATTAGCGGCATCCGATACCATTTATGAGTCCTTAAATGTCAGTGAATATCTAAAATAAATTTAATATAGGTTTTTGGACTTATGAAAAGAATAATTTTTTCAAAATTTCGCGATATCTCTCAAACGAATCCCCCACTTTTTGTCAAATTGCCAACAATCGTCGTTTTTTTTTTAAATTAAGAGCAGATCAGATTTGGATTTAATTAGTAGTTTAAAATTTATTAAAACCGAACCGAATCAGTTCATTATTTCACGATATCTTTCGAATGCGGCATATTTGGTTCTGATCCGTTCACCCGTTCTTAAGTTATGAGATGTGTGTAAACATACAAACACACACACACATAAACTTCAACATGTACACACATACTGACATCATCACAATCGACTTCCAGAGCTTCAAAGCATCGAAATATGACGAAAATTGGAATAAAATAAGTAATATCCTTTCTTGGGAAGTTAAAAAGTAAATAATCAATACTTAGGCATGCTTACAATATAAAATTTATGTATGAGAAAACTAAATGTGTAGCTGCTAGTATACTAAGCAATCTGGTTTCTTTAATATTGCCATCGTATCGTTTGTTCAGAAAATATATATGCTTCACAGAGCCTAGCGAAAAAACTGTACATAATCGGCCATGTTCTGTAAATCGAATCGTTTGTAAAAACGTCACCAAAACGGTACGTTTAATGAACTTATTCCACAAGGCATAAATTGTGGGAGGAAACCAAAGTTAATGCCTTCTATTTAAATTATTATTTTTATTTATTTTTAATAACACTAATTATTTAAGCTTAAGGTCTTTTCAATATATTTAATATTTATTTCGTTCGATATTTCGCTACTCCTTTCTTCAGGAAAATTGGTTTTTGTTTATACAAGTTCACTTGCACGTCATCAACCCAAAAGTTATATGAAAAATATAATTGTTCATTCCTTTCAAATTTCATATACCTAAAGTTTTAAAACGACTTAAAAGCAATTATTAAACCAATGAACTTTGAAATACTGCTGATAATCATATCGTGCAATAACGAGAAAGGGAAGAAAATAAATGCATTCAAAATAGCCGCTGAAAGAAGAAAATTTCATTCATTTTTGTGCCGGTCATTAATAAATACAGCTTTACTACCACTGAAAGCTTTATGGTTAAGAATGAAAGCTTTACTTTTTCTACGAAACCATTTGAAAGTGTGTTGTTGTTTACGTTTCCAATTCATATTTTGAAACGATTCGGCTTCGGTTTCTAGCATTCGTATTTTTCTATAGGCCACTTGTTGGTGTTCACGCTCGTATTACGTTTACGTGCACACGCATTTTTGTACACACATACACACATTGATATATTTTAATTTATTTATATTTACACTGACAAAATTCATTTAATGTTTGTGTGTGTGTGTGCTTATTGAAATATTGCAACAACATTAATATTTAACCGTTTATTTTTGTTTATAAAAGTCTTCCCATTTAAGAACCTTTCTGGCATTGTTCAACAAGTGTCGCTAACGTTAACATCATCGCACACGCTTAAAATAACGCTAACGGGAAGTAATAACGGTATGCGGAAGATTCAAAACTACAAGAAAATAGAATTTTTTAATCAAAAATAAATTGTTAATTAAAAAAATTAAAAGTAGTGATTTTCGTTTAAAAAGTAAATTTTTATATATACTTCTTTTTATTTTAAAGTGTATTTAACTGATATATACATATACTTATTCATTTTAAGTATATTCCTCAACAAAATATAAATGTGAGTGCAATAATTAAATGTTTTATATATGTATATTTAAAGAAATTTTATACACATTTATAATGGTCAATACAACAGTTTGAAGAACATTCATTTAATATATAAATACTTTTGAATAAATATCTTTTCCTAGTGAAAGACCAAAATAAATGCAAACAAACTCAAACATTAACTGGCATATTTTTGAAAATATAAAAAGTGTTTGATTGCCTTACAAGACTAATTGTTTAAACTTTTTGTAAATCAAAGCATTGACCGCTAAATATCGAAAAAGTTCTTTTGTAACTGTTATGTTGATATAAAACATTAATTTTTGTACGAAAAATAAAAGTCCTTAAAAGGAGAGTTTAACTCTTAACTGTGCAGTTGAGATGTTTTTTTAAAAGATCACCATAGATTATGAAAAAGCACTTCAATAAGAATCTATTGGTATATGACGGCATAGGTCTCCTGTCATTCTAAAATGAAGAGTTTTTGAGTTTAAATTTTCTGGGTAACTACTACTTACGGTCCCTGAATCAAAGATATGAAACTGCAATAGAGATAAATCAAAGTGTCGAATAGAGATAAAAAAAACAATTCCTTAAATTCGACGTCTGCAACGTATGAACTTTTTCATTATTTTAAAGTACATTCTTTGCGGCGAGAGACCACCTGATTATCTACAAATTTTATGTGCTTCCAGACAAAAAGAAGAATTTTCAAACTTGTACATCAACAACAAATCAGAGTCCTGATAAATAACAAAAGTTTCTACAAGAAAAATAAGTACAGCAATTTCTTCCGATGAAAATTTCTTTGTTAATGAGATCAACTTGGGAGTGCAGACTTCCCAGATCAATTGAATATTTAACATCGAATAACGGATAAAGTGCCTCTACGATTTTGTAAAATCAAGTTCTTTTTGTCCTCTCTAAATTTATACAAAATCAAAAATAGTTGTGTGCACGTTCAAACAAACATTGGAAATCGGTTTAAGAGTTATAAAAATAAACGTGAACATATATAAAAAAAAACTAACTGCCGTATTCATAACATATTTTTTTAATTTTTTTTTATAAAGGTTTTATATACAAGTTTCCATACAAAATTCAATTATTGTATGTACCATTTTGTCTTGGACCGGCACCCAAGAGATTACCGCCACACATACGAAGCATTGAAATTACAATCTAAAGCTTTTGCTTAAATTTAGAATCATATTTTGTCTAAATTACGGTTGAAAAATCCTTTTTGTTTAAAATTATATCGATTTTGCTATTCAAATAGGTATGTTTGTTAGAAAAAAAATAATTTGTATAATTGCAGCAAAAGTGTCAATTTGCTCTTGAAATTATTTATTTTCAAGCAAGATGTATTTAGAAATCAGCTTCAAAGACCTAAATGCGTAAAAAAAGCATACCTCTCAAATGAAAATATTTTAAAAGTAAAAATTATAGTTACTATATTTTTATTAATAATAATTACAGGAACTAATAAAATAAGCCTTTACTTAAAATGAAGTTACATGAGATCCCGTCTATACGAACTCTTATAGCGCGTTCCTTGAAAAACCTCGATATCACCGATACCAAAAGCAATAAGTTTGGACAAAAGAGCTCCATGCCATACTCTGTCAAATGATTTGAAAATACAGGGTGTCTGGTGGCAAATTTATAGTTTTAAATACGATTATTTCAAAAAGTAATAAACTGCGGATTTGTCAGTCATGATGTCGCAGTGGTTGAGTGAAAATCGCACGTTCGCTGTGGAGACATTTCTTAAGAGTAATGATTCTTACATAATTATTCGTCGACAATTTTGTTCAAAATTCGGTATTCAGCGAATAAGTGATGGACCGACTGTAAATTTAATTCGTTCGTGGGTGCAGAGATTCCGCGCAACTGCTTCGGCTATGAATGGCCCACGGCCATGGCCCAGGCGATCTTCAAGGACTCCCGAAAACATTGAACTAGTTGAAAGCAGTTTACGTGAAAAACCGCGGCTTTCAATACGGAAAACAGCAGCCTCACTGGGATTTCCAAGAGCGATTATTCATGAAATTTTAAAAAAGATCTAAAGCATCTGGATGACATACTCTTCAAAAAATAAAATCCGCATTTCCATTCTATCGTTCTTAACAAAGCTTTGTGTCAATTATTAAATTTTTTATTTAAGTTTGAAAATATAAGTCTGCTACCAGACACCCTGTATCTAGAGCCACTACCTTACTTTCGCCAAAAATTGTGACTGGATCGACACCATTTTTCCGAGAAGAAAGCCAATAAGTCTCCCGTGGAACGTCCTCAACAAAACCCATATTACCGGTCGTTAATTAAGCTGTTGGACTCCAGATACTTCACCAGATTACTTGGGAAATTGTAGAACATATTGTGATTAGGCGATACTTTTCAGGGTTGTTTGCCTCTCTTGGGGATCGGCGTTAAATTTGAAACTTTCCAGCACGACGCAAATTAGCACGCATGGTATAAAGTACTGAAAAGAATTTCCAGAGAACGTGATAACGTTGAAGAACACTGCTTCAAGACCAGTACCGGAATTCCATCCGGCCCAGGAGACTTGTTTATGTTGAGGTCCCCTAGAACCCTTTCAACTGCACGAGGTCGAAAATATACCTTTGGCATAGTTACGCATACACTCTCGAGAGCCGGCTGTGGTTGTTTGCTTTCCGGCAAGTGAGAAACAAACAAAGTGCAAACATTTCAGATAGTAGGTTAGCTTTATCAACCGGGTCAGTATATATTTGATCATATTTTAAAAGCGGAATAGAAGAACTAACTTTTTCTTTTACTCTTTCAACGATTGGTATAGGCTTAATCGAAATTTGCGTGCTTTATCGCAAATATATTTTAAACGTTTCATAGCTGGCCGTGAAAGGTTTCGAAGTTTAGCAATCGAAAAGGAGGTAGAAATCCGAATTTTCAAGAGTTGCGCTAATATTCATTTTATACTTGTCGGGGTGTGAAGTGGGAAAAAGACCGAGGGTGTTGTGTTGGTGAATATCTCAACATATTGGCCTTCTGGAGCCGTATAGCGCGAATTGCACAGCCAAGATAAATTATGGACAATGAAATCACCAGCAATTACGATTTCACTGTTCAGGTAATTTTCGACGATCTCCGATATAGTGTCATAAGGGGCATTGAAGCTGTAGAGAAACTTCTGTAGAGAAACCCGAAATGCTAAAAATGTGCCCTGATTTTGAATTTAACCCAAAGGCAGTTAAATTCGGTATCATGTGCGCCTAAAGATTGTTGGCACTGGTGCACAACCTCATTGCGCATATAAATTGCAAGGCCCCTCTGTAGATGGAAAAGAGATAGGAGTTGATACCCAGGTATCTGAAAATCCAGACACCTGGGATTAACTTAACGCCAAAACATTCGGCCGATGTTGCAGAAGTCAATTCTGAATTCTGAAAAGTAAAATAAAATGTCTATCTTCCGTATTGCAGACGCCACTAAGTTAATCGTTGCTTGAACGACTGCCGGTGATCGGTGTTACTCCTTCATCACCAAATAGTCAACACTGAATAATATTGTTCGCCCGTCACTGGTATATCGGATTTTTGTTCTTTTTTAATTATTTCTGAGTTCAATTTGTATTGTGTATTGTCTTTTAATTTAAGTTTATTGTTTTGTTAATTGTTCGAGTAAGTAAATAATTCCAGTTCTTCAGGTTTATTTTGTTTTTTCTGTTTGTCACTATGTTGTTTGTTTATTTTTTCACTTCCCCTTTTTCTTTAATATGAATTTATTTCTGCACATTAGCTATTTTAATTATATTTATTTTAAAAAAGCGGACCAAAAAGACGCTTGTCTACCAGACGAACGAATAAACACTACTCCAAAATACCACTCGTTATTTTCCTTGTACGTTGTATTCAGGCAGCAGTAACGTCATATAAAACTATATATATATATTCGAAGCTTTGGGAAGATTAGTACTACAGTGCAGACTAACGTCTATAAATTGTTAAGGCTCAAATTCATAGTCATTAGTTAACTATTAGTAAACTAAAATGATAACTATTGTTTAACTAATACTTCATATTCACAGTGCATTGTTTAACTAACATTCTCAGTATAACCAAAGAATGGTAACCCTAACAATCCTTTAATTTTCAATATTGGTAGCACTGCTATAGCATATGGATTTTGTCTCCATTTGTTGTATCGCGCACGATAGTGAATTGCTGCTGAAATTTGTGCGGGAAAACCAAAATATTAACGAAAATAAAAAACTGATAGTATTATATACATATATATATATATATCATATATCAATATATATTTTTTTTTTTTTTTTTTTTCCCATGTTATTTTTGAACTTTGGATCTTTCAATATGAAATTAACAAAATGTGTTCAAATCTTAATCTAAAAATATACTATAAAAAAAAAAATAGTTTCCATTGCCACTGCAATTTCAACCCAATGGTTACACAGAATTTTCATCCAATCAGATCAAACGTTTGGGTCCTTTTGAGTCTTCTGTGACCCTCAAAGACCAGCAATTCTCTAGCAAGTGGATTGGGATGCACCGTGATCTTCGTCCTATACTTCGTACAGACTTTTTTAATTTCATCATTAATTGATGGAATTTTTAGATCCCTGTGGATATTTACATTTTTCATGTACCATGGAGCACCTGTGATTATTCGTAAAATTTTTGACTGTCTTCTTTGTAATTTTGCAACATTTGATGCGGAAGCAGTTCCCCACAGCTGAACGCCATATAGCCATATGGGCTTTAAAATCGCCTTATACAACAGCACCTTCATATCTAGGCCTAGTGCAGAGTGTCGTCCTATAAGCCAGTAAAGCTGCGCAGTTTTCAACTTCAGTTGAGTGATTTTGGCCGCTATGTGACTAGTCCACGTAAGACGTCTATCGAGATGAATACCAAGATATTTTACGTGGTTGCCCTCAGGTATTGTAACACCGTTTATCGTGATGGGAGGACAATTGTCCCTTCTCAGAGTAAACGTAATGTGGACGCACTTTGAAGCATTTACTTTTATCTTCCACTTTGATAACCATTTTTCCAATCGGTTCAAATGCGCTTGAAGATGTTGGCTTGCTACTGCTGCATTCTTGTGTATGCTTAGAAAAGCAGTATCATCCGCGAAAGTTGATGTATGCGTCAATTGACTTGTAGGCATATCCGCAGTAAATAAAATGTACAGAAAAGGACCAAGGATACTTCCCTGTGGTAAACCAGCATGGATATTTTTAATGGAAGATATCACCGATTTCGACCTTATATGAAAAGATCTATTAGTTATGTAATTTTTGAACAATTTGTGAACGTTTTCCGGTAGCAAGTTTACAATTTTGTGCATCAGACCGTCGTGCCAGACTTTGTCGAACGCTTGAGATATATCAATAAAAAGTGCCGAACAGTATTCTTTATTCTCGAAAGCCGATCGGACAAGGTTTGTTATTCTGTGTACTTGTGCCACAGTGCTGTGCATTTTCCGGAATCCAAATTGGTGATGTGGGATAACAGAATTAGTGTCAACGTGGTGCCGTAGTTTCTCGAGAATCAATTTTTCAAAAAGTTTGGACAGTATCGGCAATAAGCTTATTGGACGATAAGAAGATACTTGCGTAACATCTTTACCTGGCTTAGGAATCATTACGATTTCTGAGTGTTTCCATGCTTTCGGAAACGTACCCAACCTCAACATAGAATTGAAAATAAAGAGAATCAGCCTCAATGCTGATTGTGGCAGATTAGTTATCATTGCTCAATATATATGATATCAAAATAAAAATACTAATAATAATTTACTAATCAGCCGTTGTCTAACTATTGGTTAACCAATGACATTTGACGGTTTAACTAATAGAAAACAAAAAGCTGTGAATCAAATATTATTGGTTAAACTATTGCTATTAGCTAACCAATAACAGTGAATTTGGGCATAAATGTATCATAATGTCTGCTGGGCGTGAGATATGGAAAAATGTAAAACAAACTTAAGTGGAAAATATATAATCGTTCAACTTGCCATATTAGACTTCTATCATAATAGTCAAAAGTATTGCATACTTTTCGGGTTTTCGTAGAGCAGTATGTAGTGGTTCTGTACGAATAAGTAATGCACATCATTATAATAATTATCGCTCATACAAAGAAAATGGCATGCGGTGCAGTCCACTATTGCAAGTACTTTAAATGCAATGCACGAACTGAATAGTTGAATTTTTCTGAAACTTCACCACGAAATTATAAGAAAATTTAGCCCCAAGAAAATTAATTTTTCAATTCCATTTTTATTCTTGTTATATAATATATACATTTTACTTAGTGTTAAATTTTATATATGAAGAGTTTAAGATTTGTATCTTTTTCTACTTAATTATAATGTAAGTTGTTTTATAAAGTTATGTATCCATATTTACAATATTTCTAAATGGAGGCAAAATTTAGCAAAACCTATTTAAATATTTTTATATTAAAACGACTAATCCTAAAACTATACTACATACGATGAGCCAGCTGATTGATATGTTCATAACCCGAATTTAGACATGCGGTGTTAAAATTTTCGCTAATCCTGTTAAGATTATATTTAATTAATTCTATGCCGGCAAGTGTGTGCTGCCGCTCAGTCGAGAAAAACCAGGGAAGGTTATAAATTAGTTTCAGCAATTTGTTTTGGGATATTTGTAATTTTCCTAAATGACAGTTTACAGCGGTCGACCAAACAGGTGCTGCGTAAAAAATAACAGTATGAAAAATAGTTTTTAGTATTAAATTTTTATTGTGAATGCTAAGTTTAGAATTCCTGTTGATTAATGAGTATAGTATTCTTGTTAGTACATTTACTTTGTTCACAATGTATGAAATATGATCTCTTAACTTCATTTTTGGATCCATTATAACCCCGAGGTATTTAATTGTTAGCTCCCATTGGATAGAACGGTTATCAAAAACAAAGTTATTTTGTGGCAGAAAACATTATTTGCGCATCTTGAAAAATAGATTGCCCGTGTCTTTTCAGAGTTCAATTTTATTACCCATTTATTAAAATATAAATGTAGTTCAGTTAGGGAAAAATAAACACAGTTCATTTATTTAATGGTAAAAAAGTATAAAAAAATTATTACTTGTACCCAGCAAAAAAAATGGATGTGTTCACTATGAATTGGTTTTATCATGACTTCTGAAGCACTTCTTTAACTAAATTCATTTTAACTCATGAAAAACACATTCAAGTCTGCCGAATAATTCATATGACCAACTGCGCAGTTGGAACTATAATTTGAATAAATTTGGAAATGTATTGCAGCAGCTCATTAACACATGCTAAGACATAACCAAATCATAGAAATGTATCATAGAAATGTAGCCACTCTACCAAAATGTTTATATCGACAGCAAAATAATTTATTTATATTCTTTAGAATTGGTGATTTTTTTTTAACTACAATTATTACAATGAATGAGTATTTATTTGTGGATTTTCAAAGTAAATTGATCACAATAATGTTATAATTACTTTATATTATTAGAATAAAGGAACATCAGAGATTTAGTTCTAGAGCCTTCAATATCATCAATTTAACTCGACAAGGTTTATTCTATTCTAAAAAGCTTCTTTAGCATATGTGAGACCGAAATTAGATATAATACTTTTTTAACTGTTCGATATATTGAAATTTATTGCTTCATCATTTTTACTTTTCGAAACAAGATAACTTAAGGGAAATATGTGAATTACAAGAGGAAAATTTGGAGTTTTTCCAATCGCTGGTGATTTCATAATCGAACAAATTTCGACACATGAACTGACATATTTGATATACATAGTCACATACGCAAAATATATAAGACTACAATAGTTTTAAAAAATCTTCATTGCATTAGCTTTTGTTAGCTAAACTAGTTAAAGCTGTTAAAGGAGAAATAAATTGCATGACACCAGAGCTTATTTAAGTATATTTGACAATATATATCGACCTATATTTTTACCGGGATCGATTGGATCCAGGGGAAATCAGATCTGATCTTATTGGGGATTTAGTAGACGCTATTCGAATGGCGGCGAAGTTGTTGACTGAACATGGCTTTCGGTCTGCACCATTTTATTCGGGGAATAATTACATGGTGGGTGTGATTAACCGGGTACCAGCTACGGCCTCGGCCGCACATATGCATGGTCATATGGTTCAGCTTTCATAGTTATTTTAGGACACAAAAGATCATTTAGGTCGAAGTGTGTGCCGTTTGACAGCCTTTTAATGAAAGATAATAACAATAATATTTTCACAGTTGCGACTTTTAGAGTTTTGTGATATTAGAGTTTGTTACAGTTTCCATGGATTTGCTCTTCTCAAGGGTTCCAGGACTATAACGGAACCGATAAATGACAACCCAATGATCTTATTTAGCTTCAACATCATACTGTATGGCAATTTGTTACAATTTGAATTTTGAGTTTTCAACCTGTACGGCTTTCAATTTGATTGATACAAATAACAGTATAAATTTCCTGCGTAAAACGTACGTAACAAAAAAGCAATTTTTATCATTGCACCGGAGAATTACTTCATATGCTTAACCATTCTCCAGTGCAGAATATCATTCTATACGTTGAGGAATGAATACCATTGCTTGTCGACATGTTTAAACTACTTCTCAAATACAGGGTGTCTGGTAGCAAATTTATATTTTCAAACTTAAATAAAAAACGTAATAATTGACACAAAGTTTTATTCAACTATAGAATGGAATTGCGGATTTTATTTTTAAAGAGTATGTCATCCAGATCCTTCAGATCATTTTTTAAAATTTCATGAATAATCGCTCTTGGAAGTCCCACTGAGGCTGCTCTTTTCCGTATTGAAAGTCGCGGATTTTCACGTAAACTGCTTTCAACCAGTTCAATGTTTTCGAGAGTTCTTGAAGATCGACTGGGCCCTGGCCGTGGGGCGTTCATAGCCGAAGCAATTGCGCGTAATATCTGCACCCACGAACAAATTAAATTTACAGTCTGTCCATCACTTATTCGCCGAATACCGAACTTTGAACAAAATTGTCGACAAGCAATTACGTAAGAAACATTACTTTTAAAAACAGTCTCCACAGCGAACGCACAATCGATAATTCCAACGGCGCCACCCTACCTCCGCACCGTTTATTACTTTTTGAAATAATCGTATTTAAAAATATAAATTTGCCACCAGACACAAAAACACAAGATTGTGAATAAGGCCAATATTAGTTATTTGCACATCATTTATATTTTCTATATAATTAAGGCACCATTTCCGTAAATGCACATCACTAGAGCTATTTATTGTTCAACCGTCTATATCCGAATAAATATTGATATTGCAGAACATAAATAAAAGAAAAAAAATTGGTATTTGCTTTATATATAAATATTGAAATGAGATTTTTGGTTGCCTTGAAAAGTACAGCAAATTCTAAAAATGGCTTAACTGGTTAATTTAATTAGAAATTTCTTCACTTCCCTCCAAGACGCATAATTTTCCTCCAAGAGCAATATTAATTAAGAGACGGACATATTTTTGTTCATGTTTGCGGGAAGAAACAATTATTTTTTCTAAAAATTATCCCAAAAGTTGAGAAAAACTGGGTTTTCTTATTAAAGCGATAGCGACTAATTTTTAATTTAAAATTCATTGCATTGTCGCATAACTTTTTCATTATGTAGTTTGAAACTGCACATCACTCATACTCTCTGAGCCATACATTAAAGTTCCGAAAAGTATGCACCATTTTTCCTGTTATATCACTCAACGTTGTCAAGTTAGAGTGTTTGTTTTTGTAGCAGTGTTGTAACGTCTCTGATGTCAAGGAGACGTATTAAATTTTGAAGCTTCGTTTTTAGTAATTATTTTACTTTGCCGATGCTACACAATACCGACGAAGGAGCGCGTTCTGATGTGCCTGTGGTTTGAATACAGCTAAAGCTGTTACTGTTCAGTGGCCAGTGACTATGCCTCCGCCACTGAAACCTTCCGACAACAACTGACACAAAGACCTACAAATGCACAACAGAAAAATGCGAGATATTTTTATGAGTCTGAAACTGTGGTTGAACCCAGGAAAAATTTTTCGTTTTGTAGTCAACGTGCAGACTACTACGACCATCGCCATCCTTTTTGAAATTTCTGCGATTCTCTCGAATTTTTTTTTGTAAGACCAAGTCCTAATTTACACTTACTTTATGCGAAACATAACACAGTTGATTGTCATATCAAATTCTGCAACTTTCTTAAGATGTAATTGACACTATTTCTGAATACTTTGCTTAACATTGTATGTATTTTCAAGTTGCTACATAGAGACATGCCCATTGACATGTACAGTAGACTCTCAAAAAAGTAAAAATTTTATTTCGGCGGTGTGTGCCGTAATTTTTCCGTGATATGGAAAATGCATGTTTGTTTAATTATTCTATACGCTTTTTTAAATGTGTTTTAGAATGTATATATGTATATGTATATATGTATATGTATGTGTGTTATCAAGTAACTTTTATTACATATGTATGTAGCAAAAGTTATTAAAAGTTATGCATTTATACATATTAATTTTATACAGCATTTGTTATACTTTTACGTATGTATGTATGTATTCTCAAGTAATCCATGATGGTGAATGCCAATTGCATATGTCCTAAATGGCTTTTATGGTACGCATGTGTACAGGAGTATAACACAGACAAGTATAACAAGCGACAATCGAGATATGAGCAGTTGAAATGGTATTTGAAATAGAAAAATAAAATAAAAACAAAAATGACTCAATAACTTTTCCTTATTCTTAACTTTTTCGTGTTTTAATTTTTCCGATAGTCTGCTGTATTGTCCCTTAATACACTTAGTTCTTGGACGTTTGCATTAATTAAGCAATAATAAAGAATTTTTCGATATTTACATTCACTGTATCGGTTTTCATAAGTTTTTTTCTCAAGATTTATTAATTTACCGGCAGAACTAAATTTTGAATTTTTAATGTAGATTTTATGACAGAAACAAAAGAAATGATATGAAATCTCAAAAACAAACATTATCAAACAAACGTTTTCTACTCCACAATATCATCCTCAAGTTCGTAAGTTTATAGTCATGGGAAAAAGTCATTTGAATTGCGATATGTCTGTATGGTAGACAGGCAATAACAACAGTAAAATCATATTGATATTAATATGATATTTGATTATCAATTCTGAGTCTGGTATTTAACAAATAATATTTTACTACCGAGTAATTGTGTGGCTGTGACATTTTTTTATGAGAACAAATAAATTTCTTATCTCCAATTATTTTATCATTTATTTGTTATGTTTATCTTTATTTTAATTAAACTACCGTCAAGAAAAATTGCAATTATAATTCCAAAATAAAACTGTTTGCTTTGCTGCTTTTGAAGGAAGGAAGACTTATTTTTCCAGTTCTGGAGGTTTTTCAAATTTGACGCAATAGATATCATTATTTATGACTTTTATTGCACTGAATGTTGCGCATATGAAATTAATACGTACACATGAAAATATGTATGAAAGTAATATGTTCATGAATTTCTGTACATATACTCGTATGTACATGTGGGTATATTAGCGCGTGGCGTTTGCCAAGTTGCATGATGTCACCCAATCCATCTGCACTAACGAGCAACACTTAAATATTAGAGTTTAATCATACGCTGATGCAGTCACAATAATATCTGCACATGTTTCTATTTATCATTGCATGAATCAAGTGAAAGCGTTCACGTCTTAAATCACAAAAACTACCAATTAAGTACGTTTAGCAACAGCCATCGAAAAATTTGGTCTCCTTGGTGATTTGTGATTAAATAATGAACTGGATACTATGAACATTTATTCTGATTTATTTTTATTCACTTTATTCAGCATTTTATAAATTTCTCTTCAGCCATTTTTTTGTATGTTTGCCAATAATGGTATATAAAAAATATGACATTGCGTAAATATTTTGATGATATGTTATCCTTTAAATCTCCTTCGAAAAGTACTCTATAATGGCCAATTAATTGTGTCGTTTTCCTTTTTGATATGAAATATTTTATATTTTATTCAAGTTACATGATTGACAAATACCTCTAACAGTTTGCGAAAAGGTAAAAAATGTCAATGTTATTGATATGCAATACGATTAGAGTTGAAATATTAAACAATTGAAAAAAGTCAGATTAAAGGTTTTTACTGAAACAGAATTATATTAATAAGACAAAAGTTGTATTCAGATAATTGTTAGAATGCAATTAAGCCATTTTAATCAAAATATTAAGTATAAATGCTTGTCTTCTTAAATTTTAAATATCTCGCGACGAAATTAAAGCTCGTGTTATATTTAACTACTTTACTTACAATGTTGTATAATTTTTTGTTAAAGTGCCTAAAGTTACAATATTCTTTTCCACTCAATCCCTCTTCGTTATACTCAGTCCAGTAATAGAGTTTATTTGCTTTTGACGCTCAAGTGTGTCAGTCAATAAAGGACTCTTAAAATTTGTTTTCATTGTGGTTAAAGTTGTTTTCTTTATTCCGTTTGTTAACATTAAAAAAAGGAAGAGTACACCCGAAATGAAAACAAATTACAAACATTTGTAAGCTTTCACTATTGATGTCATCATCATTTCTACAACTTAATTATTATTTTTTCCTTTGTCTCTAATTTTGCATTGTATCGCGAAATTAAGCCTTGAAGAAGGCAACACATTTTTGTGAACTGTAGTACATGGCGATCACAATGAGTAACTTGTAGTGTTCGAATGGATGCTGTTTTGATAAAGGATTGTTAAATTTTAAGGGCCGATGTTGAATGTGAACCACACCTAAAGGTCAAGTTTTTTTTGCATTTCATTTGACATTTCGCAATTTCAGACTAACTCAATTTGAAATATGGAAAGATACAGAATCGAGCAACGCGTTAAAGTTATTCAGGCTTATTATGAAAATGAGGGTTCAAATCAAAATGCATATCGTGCACTTCGTGATTTTTTCGGTCAATTTAATCGTACAAATGTGCGTACAATCGGAAAAATCGTGCAAAAATTTGAGCAAACCAGGTCTGTAGGAGATGTGAAAACACCAATGCATGCTCGTACAGCTCGTACTGTAGAAAATATTGCTGCTGTTCGCGATAGTGTGCCTGAAGAGCCGCCCATCTCAACTCGTCGTCATGCCCAACAATTGCACCTCTCACACTCATCGTTGATGAACATTATGCATAAAGACTTGCATTTGCACGCTTACAAGGTGACTTAATTGACTCAAGAACTTAAGCTTCTTGACCATTCCAAACGTCGTCAATGGTCAGGATGGTGGCAAGAAATGGCAACAGTGGATGAAAAATTTTCGAAGAAAATCAGGCACATTTTCACCTCAGTGGATCGTCAATAAGCAGAATTGCCGCATTTGGCGAATGATAATCCAAGAGTGATTGTCGAAAAACTGATGCACCTACAAAGAGTGACTGTGTGGTGCGGCTTATGGGCTGGCGGCATCAACAGGCCGTATTTTTTCCAAAATGATGCCGGTCAGGTAGTTACTGTGAATGGTGTTCGCTATCGTGAAATGATAACGAACTTTTTATGGCCCGAATTGGAAGATATGGATGTGGACGATATGTGTTTTCAGCAGGACGGTGCCACTTGTCACACAGCTAACGAAACAATGGCTCTTTTGCGCAACAAATTTAATGGCCGTTTTAACTCACGTGGTGGCGATGTCAATTGGCCGCCAAGATCATGTGATTTGACACCGTTGGACTTCTTTATTTGGGGTTATTTGAAAGAAAAGGTGTACGTCGATAAGTCAGCAACAATTCGAGAGCTAAAGGATAAGATAGTTCGGCTCATTAACGGCATAGAACCTCAATTATGCCTCAGCGTCATCGAAAATTTGGGCCATCCGATGGAGGTGTGCCGCCAACGTCGCGGCGGCCATTTGGCCGATATTTTGTTCCATGCATAATTGAACCATACAAATATTATCAGAATAAAAAGAAAAATGACAATAATTTCCTAAATAATTTGTGTTTTATTCAAAATCAACATCGGCCCTTAAAATTTAACCACCTTTTATAATCGGTATAATGACGAACCAAATTCAGTATAAAAAACACAAGCATTATAGTATATACAATTTATTTATTAATTTTCATTAATATATTCTCAAAACAATCTTTAAATAATATTTTAAATAACGTATTTCAATCAGAGAATTGTCAAATAATTAATTCTTATCAATCGTTAGTATTGCCAGATCTCCACAATCGGAAAAAAATTGTTTGGAAAAAGTTTTTGAAAATCTTGTTGAAGCATGCTGATACAATGGTTACAGGTTCAATGAAATACAAATGTATATACTGGAGTGGAAGCCCGAAGTGTTACCAATTTAATTTTTTCTAACAACGATTAATTAGTTTAAGGGAAAAGCAAAAAAAAATTAGATACAGTATAGAAGGAGGCTGTAGTAAACTTATGCACGCCGAGCCACGCTCTCCTCCTCATCGTTGCACCCAGAGCAGAAGTCGGTGTGCGGCAGACCCATGGTCTTGCATGAATCCTAATTGGCCAGTGGCCAGTCATCGTGGCGGTAAGACTCCGCAGCCGGCGCCTCGGAAACTCCATATGTTGTACGTATTAGAAGAAATTATAAAAATGTTCGTAGTTTGAATGTTTAACAGCTGCAGGATTATAATTAAATTAAAGATTTATTTTTGTAGATTATCGTAATCATATAATACCTCGGATATTTTTTTTTTAATTATAAGGAGAAACTAATTGTTCTTAAACTATTAAAATTTCTGTTATGTAAAAATTAACAATTGCTTTAATTTCCTGCGTTTTTTCAAAATAGAATTTAAGTTATTATTATTTATTAAATTTACAATAAATAAAAGGGGGTTTTTAAAATGTAAAAGTTCGGGTTATTATCTAGATCGTATTTCATTACATTTTCAACACATACATATTTAATTTTAATTCAAAACTATGTTCACTGTAATGCCTTAAATGTGCGAAGTAAAAGTTTTATTTAGAATTTTTGGGAATACGTAATTTTATTGAGGAATAAGCTGACAGAGTATAATTTGAAAATCCTTGAAAGATCAAACAGATATTTCAAAACATTCACCGAAATTATTGTACTCAGAACAAACACATGTTTACGTAGACAAGTTTCATTCTAAAAAAAAAAAATTACATTCTAACTTTTGTACCCAAAATTTAGACGGAAAGCACCCAAAAATCGAAAAAACCAATGGACGAGAAAAATCTAGTAAAACGTATACATTACATGTGTAGGGGTCATCTGGTCCAAGATGAAAAAAAAGTTACATTGGCAATTGGCCGATTTTGATATCTTGAAGGCAATTTTTTAATTAATTTTTGTGATGCAATTTGGCAAACTGTTTTTTAAAACTATTAACTGAGGCGTCATATTATTGTCTGATGTGTGTAGTATGCCTGACTTTATGTATGTATGACTTTATGCATATTTTTGTAACTCTTATGAATACGGTAATATTGTAGGTCACGCAAGTGACGCTTGTTAGCGAACGTGCTAAAATACATTTTATTGTAATTAGTAAAAGAGTTCATTTAATTAAATTATTGGTAGAAATGCAGTCTTATTCTAAAGCATTCTTTAGTATTCAATTACAATATGTCAATTACATTTTTTGGCACATCCACTTTTATATGGCTTTTGGACAAGTTCTCCGAGAATGTCCCCTATACATGAAATGCATAACTTCTTCGCTTAGCGATTGTGTTGGGAAAAGACAAACTGGGAAAGACAGGAAGAAATAAAGCTTAATTCTTAAATCTGCAGTGGCGAGGTTTTGGTATTGACGGGTGAATTTTTAAGCTCCAAATGCCGAAGAAAGAAAGCGATGTTAGCATAGAAATATCAGAAAAATAAATTGGCCTGACGGATGATTGAAGCACCAATCTTTCGGTTGTGAACGCCCTAAGGACTTTAAAAACAGAATCCCAATTAAACTTCATGCATAACGACCCATGTAGATATTTTTTTCGTATATTTCATTATAATTTACACTTCCAGCTATTATTACATTTTGTAAGCATACTTTAGGAAGCAACTACAAAATGTCATTTAAGTCATTTGAGATACACTTTTAGATGGTTCTTTCACACATGTATTTTGTTACAGCGTCGACAAAAGATCAAAAATAAATATTTAATCTCTCCTTCCCCACAATTTTTCTCATGAATGTCTAAACACTTACACGCTAATTAACTCTTCTATTAGCAATAACATTTGTAAAATATTTGAACAGCATAATTTATGAGTTCGTCTTACAATAACAACATCCGTAGAACGAAGTAACATGAAGTGAAAATAATGAATTTAAAGAAATTACGTTTCAGCATGAATACGAATTTCTCTTTATCTGTACATTTGTTGACAATTAGCAAAAGAAAATTGACAAACCTAATCTTTGGAAGGAAAAAGAACACACCAGAAAATAAAATAAAAGCCAATAAGCAAAAGACAAATAAATTATTTATCAAAAATAAGTAACATTTTTAAAAATTTCGAGAATTTTGAATGCCAAAAAAAGCATATTACGAACTAATTAAAATTCTTCTTAATTTTATTTTATTTTTATAAACTAAAAACTAAAGCTTTGATATGCTTTAGTTTTTTTTAACTTTAAAAACTTTGGTTTTCAAATTTTGCAAACACTTCTCAGTCTGTAGTTTTTTTGAATATCAACCGCTTTAAAATTTATGAACGGAGAGAAGGGACAAATCATAAATAGTACGATTCATGTACAAAAATACCATGTACGAACGTCTCCAAAATATAAAAATTAATACGAAAAACCGAAAAAATATATTGGATGAAAAAATTCGCACATACGAACGTATTTATGTCTGAATTTTACTTAATGTGTGAAGTTTACTGAAATAAAATACATATATTATGTTCGAATGGTTATAAATTTATGTTTATAAATTCCAAATTTATACCAATTGCTGCGAATATAATAATCCTGCAACTTCTAAATAAGAATATTGATACATTGTTCGATTTATACTCGATGAAAAAATTACATATCACGAATAAAATTTCAAATGTTCACAAAAAAACAATATAATTGGCACTATTGATAATTATAGCACCAGATATTGAACAACACCTTAAAAGTTAGAATTCAGACCCATTACACAGTATTTAAGTAATGTCTATTGATCTGATCGATTCTGATCGTAACTTTTTCGGTTTGGTAACTTTGGAATTCTGCATTGCCTCCCGTTTAAATTCCTACACTATGCAGGAAATGTTGTTAGGACAGTAGCGAAGAATCAACTATACATATATTGTATAAATGCCCGGCAATGTGCTGGGGCAGGCTTAAGACGTATGAGGCTTCTGACTTATAACAGCAATAGAGTATACATAGTATCCACTAGAATCGAAGAGTACTTGGATGTAACGGATTGAATATAACCGATAACTTGGAACTGGTGCTGATCACTATAATGAACGTCAGTCATGTTTTTTGTTTCACTATAAAATTGCTCGCAAACAAGAGTGAAGTTACTACCTAAAGTTATGTAGAGATTGGGAAATACTTCTGTGGTATTCTAAGTGAAAGCTTGCTTTCCCGGCCAAAAAAAATTATGTACATTGATCTGGAAAATCCATATACTCGAGTATCATCAGGCTAACAATCCATACGGTTAAATCAATACAAGCAAAATTTCACTCAATCTTAAGAACTCTCTGTACTTAAGTTTACAGGTCACCTATTCACCTTATCTACCTTATAATTGTAAATCTTTGGGAATGCTTCATGACAGCACAGCTAGAGAACGTGTGGTTTTTGGATAGAAACTTAATATTTTGTTGCTGTCCTCATGCATCATCTCTGTGAAATTTCCAAGCATTTGTGAAACATTGTGTATTAATTTAACTAAAATAAACAATTTATTTATTTATAACTTTTGTCACCTAAAAGCACTTACAAATGTTGAGATACCACAAATTAAAATTTAATAGCAAAAACACACTAACGAAATAACTTGAATTAACTTTTTGAATTGAATTGAGTTTAGTTTTGTTTTTTTTTTCATTTAAATTCATATCAGCACACAAAGAAAGCCAAAAGACTGCAAAACGCTTTGACACAAATACATACACAATTATTTAGTAATAAATAAGGACAACAAAATGGAAATTTATATTTCAATTTTCTTCTATTCTACACGGTATGTCAAGCAGAAATTATCAGGTAGAAATGAACAACGAAAGTGAAAAAATTACAAAATAAAAAAAAATTGTAACAGGCGTCTTTTGGTCTGCCAAAATCCCTAAGGTGAAATCTAAATTAATTTTTTTAGCAACAACTGAATAAAAAAGAGCAGAAAAAAAATATTTCTGGTAATTAATTACATGCTGAATGTTCAGGCGGCTTTGTTTAGCCCATACTTATTAATGTAGTTGTATATGTCAGGACATAATTTGCCACTTTAAATTATTCAATATGAAAAATAGAAAGCAAGAGGAAAATTAACACAAAATATTATAAATAAGAACCGTACAAATTATACAGTAAACAGAGATGTAAAATATTGTAACTTGTCACTTCATTGCCACCGCTATTGCTGGCATTAACACCATCATTAGGATCCCATGTCTGTTACACGCCTACGTTTACGCATGTTTACCAAATGCCCCAAACCCTTCTATCTACCTTAAGGAAGACATTTTTATATATATTTTTCTTAAGTTTAAATTACTTTCTGGTGTTGCCTAGACGTTCGTGTTGAAATCACAAAGAAGGAGTTTCAGCTTTTATAAATGTTTAAATTACTTGAGGTTATTTGATCATTAATATTTATTTTACACGTAAAGATGAAAAAAAGTGAAAGAAAAACAATTTTAACTCCTTGTAATAATTCTCCTATCTTTTGCATCAGTTTTAACGACTCTCATATTTTTTCTTTGGTTGTTGGTTGTTTGTGTTGTCTTTCAAGCGGCGTATTATAAGTTTCCCTTGCGATAAGGTATTGTTAACATAAGGTTAGATAAAAGACTACTAAATTTAACAGATATGTACACTGTGTATTGTAACTATAGGGTACAATATTTAATTTCTTCAATAAATTTTAATTTTTAAAAGAAATACAAAAAATTTCACAGGATCAACGATGTGTACAGAACATAAAAGGGAACAATTCATGAACGATTTGGTATTATTGAATGAATAAAATAACAAATCTTTTGAATTAGTGAATTTTATTTTAACTATAATTGCTACAAATGAATGAATATTTAGTTGTGTTTAAGTTCAAAAGATACTGAAATGCATATGTACGGCGGAAACAATGGTTAGCTTGAAGAAGAAATTAACTATCAAAAACATATCGAAGTGTTTTTCCAAACCAAAAACTTTAATAAAGAGAGACAGCTAAAATTTGTAAAACTAATTTCGTTCTCTCACTTGTACTAAAAACAAGTTTCGATCTTTTGAGAAAATGTGGATTGTCGTCTATATTAAAACAGCAAAAAATAATAAGCTTTGATCCTTTGTCAATATAGTATGTAGTTAATAATGAGCATTCATTTTTTCAACTTTGTCGGATTAAACAGATGATATTGAAGACTTTTCAACTGAATCTCTCTGGTGACACAAAGAGTACTGTTGACGTCTGTAGAGGCATAGAAAATATGTTCCAATCAACTGGTGTTGCATATTAATTGTCCTTTTTTCTATATTCTAATAAAAGCAAATTTTCACAATATTGTGCTACATTTTATACAGCATAAGTCTGCGTACGACACACTATTAAACTGTTGTGGTAATTTAGAAAACAAGGGGTGCTGATGGCTGAGTAGTTAACATATTGACTCTGCAACCAGTAGGACCCGGGTTCGATATGGTCTGATATTTCGATGCTACAGTGTTCAGTATTGAAGCAATGAAACATCGGCGCAGTGAAATAATAAACAAAATGGCTCCCCTTAACTTGAAAATAATTCGTCGAAATTAACATCAGCGCAATTTTGCTTTATAATTAACTGCAGAGTTGTACAGGAATTCAGCTCTATCTTTCTACTATTCTACTACTTTCTCCACCTGCCTATTCTCTACAATATCCGTCTCTCTATCTAGTTCCAGTGTGATGCATTGCATACGTAGTAACAGTTTTCCTTTTTTTCTAGTTTTCTGAAATGTTTTTTTTTTCATATTGGTGCAGTTTTCTTTATTAAGTGTTTCATAATGGTAATGGTAAGTTGGGTAAGGAATACCACCTTGCATCGCGACCAGTATCATCTTATGTGTTTCCCTGTTTCTTGGGCATTGATGAAGTATATCAAGGAACCAGCGTTGAGGCCCTTGAAAAATCGTCTGCTTTTAGTTTGTATGCGCCAAGCAGTATGCTTTTCATAAATATGTGGTTAAAGTTTTCATGTTATAAATAATGTATTTATTTAATACTTAATTACTGTTTCTATCTTATGCTGTGCATAATTCTTATAATATTTTATTATTGCAAGGGTGCCTAATTTTTTTACTTCCTCTTAAGTTTTGTTGTTGGGGTGGTCTTGGTAGAAGATCCTCGGTTCAATACCAGGCCAGATCAAACATTTTCTACTGTCTATGATAACAGCAGATATTTGAGCAGTAAAATATTAGCGAAGTAAAATAATAAACAAATATATCTCTTATAAAACTTAAGAATTAATGCGTCAAGATATACCAGAGACGAAGCAACTCTCTTATACAAACCCTGAAAAAACACGCAACTGCAGAGGTGTGCAGTTATTGAGATCTCTATCCTTCTTAATTTAACAAAAAATAAAAACGAGATATTTTTCAAATGAGGGTGGCGATGGCACGATGGATGGTAGTCTGCACGTTCACTACACAACCAAAAAACAGACGTGGGTTCAATCCCAGTTTCAGACAAAAAAAAAAAAAAAAAAATTTTTAAATAAAAATAAACATCTCGCATTTTTCTGATGTGCATTAGTGTGCATTAGTGTGTATTTGTGTGGCAGTTGTTGTTGGAAGGTTTCAGTGGTGAAGGCATAGTCACTGGTCACTGAACAATACCGGCTTCAGCTGATAGCAATCCACAATCACATCAGAACGCCCTCCTTCGTCGGTATTGTGTAGCACCGGCGAAGTAAAATAATAATAAAAATGGCTACTAAACCGAAGCTTGAGCACTGCTATGAGTATAAACAAAACAAAGAACGTGCCAAAGCAGAGCTGTAAAATATTTAATTAGCTTCACCTCCTGTCGTTTCTCCTACTATCCCTTTCCTATAGTTCCCAGCACAATGCTTCGCATGTGTAGGAGTCATCTCCTGAGTGCTGGTCCTAGATAAAAAAAAAAAAAAAAAAATTAAGTTTTTAATTGATTTGTAGTTAAAACTTAATTACGATAATAATTAATTTAATCAATTATTTGTTTTGCGTATACTTTGAAAGTAAATTTTTATAATATGAACACGAAATTATGAAACACTTAGTTCGCTCTTAAACTTTTGTATGACGAGCCATGATGTTCAGGTCATGATTGGGGCGCGAACTAGAATTAGAATACTTACTTATGCTCAATAAAGCATAACTTTATGTAAAATTGTTGTTTAAAAAAATAAATAATATGTACTCTACTACATATAGTATACTCGTATGCATATTTAAATTCCAAATTCTCTCAATAAAAACTGCAAATTATATGACTTTTTCGCTTTTTTTTTGCTATATTTCAATAATTTTAAAAATTTAAAATTTTGTTGGTAATTGGCAGTTACACATTTGGTACAACATAATTTTGCTTTTTCACATGTTTGAAGGATATGACTACTAAGAGCGTTAACTTTTTATCGAGCACAATTCCAAAATATTTTATAGTTTCATTAAGAGATATTTCTGTTCCTGACATAACCCAACACTGCTTCGTTACAACAATGAGTAATCATGCGAATTAAGCCAGAAGGTTATGCTAGGTTAGGTTAGGTCGGCTGCTGGATGGAAAGGCAAAGATAGGGCCCAGCCCACGTGATACCTGTTGTATAAAAATTTTCACGTGCTATATTGATACAGACCAGAGTCTCTGCAAGGAATCGGTGTGCCCTACTCTTACAACGGACTCGAGTACCGCCGACTTGATTTTTTTTTTTATCTTGGACCAGCACTCAAGAGAAAAGAGGTGAAGCTGCACTATCTTACAACACTGCTTTTGCACGTTATTTATTTTTATTGCAGTGTTGTAGCGCCTCTGATGTCAAGGCGACGTATTAAATCTTGAAGTTTCGTTTTTAGTAGCCATTTATAGTAATTATTTTACTTCGCCGGTATTACACAATACCGACGAAGGAGGACGTTCTGATGTGCCTGTGGATTGGATACAGCTGAAGCGTTTACTATTCAGTGACCAGTGACTCTGCCTTCGCCACTGAAACCTTCCGACAACAACTGACACAAAGACACACAAATGCACATCAGAAAAAATGCGAGATGTTTTTTTTTTTATTAGTCTGAAACTGGGGTTGAACCCAGGAAAATTTTTCGTTTTGTAGTCAACGTGCAGACTACTTTGAACATCGCCACTCTCATATCTTTGTTGATATCAACAATTAGCAATCATACAACTTTAGCTAGAAATAGATCAAAGAAATTTCTTCGTTTTTTTCTTTTTAACAATGAAAGAACGTGAATTTTTGTTGACTTTACAAATTCAAAGAATTGAAATGAAATTTTCGTCGTTCATTATTAAAAACTGCATTCAGAGAACACCAAAATAAATTAAAATCCTAACACACTTCTGACTCGGAAGATGACCCCTACACATGCGATGCATTGTGCTGGCATTAGAAGAAAGAGATATTTATAGAAATGACGGGATGTGAAACTTTAATATCTCACAACACTGCTTTTGCACGTTATTTGCTTATAGCAGTGTTGAAGCGCTTGTCTTGTAATTGTGGATCAGCGACTATGTCTGCGCCACTAAAACCTTCCTAAAACAACTGACACAAAGTCACACTAATGCACGTCAGAAAAAAGTTCGAGATGTTTTTTTTATGAATTGGTCTAAAACTGGGTGGAACTGAGGATATTTTTTGTTTAGCAATCAACGTGCAGATTACTTCAGCCATCGCCTACCTAAAATAACTCAAATTACAAATTTCTTAGAACGGAAAATTTGGTTTTTAGTTTTTTAAATACTGCGAATTTGTTTTTTAAATAAAACACACAGTTTGTGAAACAAAATCCCACGTATTTCAATTTAGCAAACCTTAAATATTCATGACTATTAAATAGCAGAGAAATAGAATGAAAATACACATGTGCTTCACTTGCATATGGACCGTTTAATAATATTTTCCTATAAATTATAATATTTTTCCATTTTCTTTGCACTATTTCTTTACAGCTGCTCATTGAATCAAATTCATAGTAAAACAAAAATCATAAAATGCAATACGATACAATGGTATTTGGGTTTTCTTTATTCGTATCAGCCATTTTGTTGCGTACAAGTTCAGGATTCATCGCAGCATCACAATCAGATTCAGCAGCAGTTCGTAAAGCAGCAGCTGTTAATCCTTTAAACGATGCCGCTGCAGACATATTTTCACTAGTAAATCCACAGTTAATGGTGAATTCGGCGCCCAGTGGTAAAGTTGTATTTAAGGCGCGGGATTTGGACGATGCGGGCATGAGGCCCGTCTATGATCCCGGTGATGGTGAGTTTTAACTTTTATTTTTTATTTTCCTTCTAATATACAGTAAATTGAATTATCAATTATTTAAAATTGACTAACAATTCAAAAGTAGTATTAATTTCTATTGCATTGAAGTTCCAAATTGACTAATTGAAGTGAAAATAATAATTTGTGAAGTTCACATATAAAATTATAATTTTTTTTATTTAAATATACAATGTGCAATGAATTAAAATTTCTTTATATATTTTAATAGACCTTTTTTAATATTATCTATATTATTAAATTTAATTTAAGCAGAAGTTATATTTTCACAACTAAAAACATCTTTTATTTATTAAATTTTCCAATATTTCTTTAATCTTTGTTTAACGTCTTTAGGGAAATTTTTTTTTTTAATTTAATAGTAACATATTTTTATATTAATATTTTTCTAATTAGAGAACCAATTAGGGTATTGAAATGAATATATTTCAACATTTAAAATTTGCCATTTGTATAATTAGACGAATATGCAAGGCTCCTTCAGTACATCTCTTTAAAATTGTGCTTCAGTTGAAAATATCAATAAAAAAAATTAATAAATTAAAAAAAATATATGTGGAAATCGGTTGACCTGAAACTTCCTGCTAATTTTATTCAAAGCATGCGATGGCTAAAGTAGTCTGCACATTGACTACAAAACCAAAAAGTCTTGGGTTCGACCTCTGTTTCCATTTCGGATTTTTTCTGTTGGTTTTAGTGGCGAAAGCATAGTGAGTGGTCACTGAAAAGTACCGGCTTCAGATGAAAGCAATCCACAGGCACATCAGAGCACCCTCCTTCGTCGGTATTGTTTAGCACCGGCGAAGTAAAATAATAATAAAAATGGCTACTAAACCGAAGCTTCAGCACTGCTACGAGTATAAACAAAGAACGTGCGAAAGCAGAACTGTAAAATAATTAATTAAGCTTCACCTTCTGTCGTTTCTCCTACTATCCCTTTCCTATAGTTCCAGCACAATGCTTCGCATGTGTAGGAGTCATCTCCTGAGTCCAGGTCCCAGATAAAAAAAAAAACAAAGATTGGCGCTTTATGCACAATGTCTGCGATTTTGAGCTTAGTTTTTTACCGTATATTTTTCTGCAGCGTTTTTTAAATTAAAATAAGAAGGCAATACTTAAAACATATAAATATTACATGGTATTTGTTTCTTTCTGGTTTTGCTGTCTCTTTATAACAATTTTATATTAATTAATGAAAAATAAATGTAGTATCACAAGGGCTTTATTAACATTAGAAATTAAAAATTCAAACGCCATTTTTTTTTCTTAGAATATTAGATATGCTATTTTTTCACCCACAAAAATGTGTTACTTTTTGCAATGCTACATTCTCAACAATTCTCCCCTGGTAATACAATATTATAAATATTAAACTTCACTTTTTAAGAAACACAAACACACGCAACTATCGCCTGAAAAAATTTCTTCCAAAACGAAAAACAAAAGCTTATTTTCAACTGCAAACACAACCACAAAAGTTAAAAATTGTGCACCTACCTATACGTTTAAGAAAACCTCCCAACCACACGCACACAGAGTTGAGCATTTAATAGGCGGCGATACACCCACGTGCATATAAACAGAAATTCTTACTTGAACATGGCAGAGTATGCAAATGTAAATAAAACTCATGTCACATACTTTAAGGCAACGTATATCGAAATAGTAGTATGGGGAAGTGAGGAGACTTGTGTTTATAAATTTGTTGATTTTTTTGTGATTTACTTTGCCGTTTCACATTTACAAAATCATATAATGAAAGAGTTTGCTGGTTTATCAAAATATATTAACACAACAATTTTCTAATAGTGAATCGAAACAAAAACAAAATGTAGTGGACAAATGTTTATTTCCTCTGAATACAGTAGGTGACATAAATAAAGCAACCGTATACAATTCTATGAACGAGATTTAACGCTCCAGACTTCATTCGAACCTTAAAGGGATAAAAATATATATTTTCGCAATCATTGAGGATCTCTGCGAATCCCAATTGGGAATGTATCTTTTATAAATGCTGAAAAATTGTCCAATATTTTAAAATTCAAAGAGATTTTTAATATGCAGCTATTTCATTTTATATATATATTTTATAACAATGTAACTATTCTTTAAATTTTTTTCCATTTCAAAATTGAAAGAATAGTTACATAATTGTATTGGAAGATTTAATTTTTCATTTTGCCTTTTAAATACAATCATTGTCAAGCAAAGTTTTGACTAATTGTTTAGAAAGGTTTAGAAAAAAAATAATAAAATGTTTGTTGTATAAGTAAAAATTTGTAAAGAAGCTATTTGGGATATTTTGCTTCTATATTTCGTAATTCTCAAATATTTTTTGGGAGTTCTTGTATAAACATGTGAAATTTCTTAGCTTTTTTCAAGAAGGTCTACTGAATACTTTGATATTAGCAACAAATGAAATGCCGCATATAGACCAGCTAAACCATATAACAAATATAGTTAATAATATATATTTCATATTAACCTACCATCCCCAAAGCGGAGGAGCAGGACGATCACGTCCGGCGCGGCCCAGGGATCTGTGCTGGGCCCGGACCTATGGAATCTGACCTACGATGGGATCTTTGGGGTGGAAATGCCCGAGGATGCTAAGCTCGTGGGATACGCGGATGATATAGCGGCGGTGATCTTGGCGCGGGATATGGATGACGCCAGGGGGAATCTGAACCGGGTCATGATTAGGACCCGGATGTGGCTTGAGGACCACGGCTTGGAATTGGCCGGGAAGAAGACCGCGGTGATGTTGATGACGCGGGCACACATACCACTCGGCGTCGGCATGCGGATAGGGGATGTGTCTCTGGTTACCCAGAGTGCCATAAAGTATTTGGGCGTCAGACTCGACTGTAGGCTGACTTACTGGGCCCAAATACGGCATTTGGCGACTAGGGCCGCGAAGATGACTGGCATGTTGAGAGACTCATGGCGAATGTCGGAGGCCCGACACAGAGCAAGAGGAGGCTGATTATGGCGGTCACGAAGTCGATCTTGCTGCATGGGAGCGAGATTTGGGGAAATGTACTGTGTGAGAGAACCAAACGCAGTGTGCTCGAGGCGGGACAGCGGACGGTGGCCCTTAGGGTTGCTTCGGCTTACCGCACGGTCTCGGGCGTTCCTGTCCTGGTGATATGTGGGGAAATACCCATAGACCTCTTGTCGCGCGAGCGGTGGGAGGCTTGGAAATCGAGGGGGAGGGCCCTGGTGTTGGTGCTATTGGTCTGAGACCCCAAACTGTCCGGCGATGGCAGGACAGGTGGACCGCGGACACGGTCGGCAGGTGAACGGCGAGGCTCATTCCCTGCGTGGAAGTATGGATTCGGAAAAAAATTGGGGAAGTTAACTACTTCCTGACACAATTCCTCTCGGGCCACGGATATTCCGAAAGTACCTGTACCGGATGGGCAGGGCAGATGGTCCCGACTGCATTTACTGTGGTATTGCGGATGATGATGCAGAACACACTTTCTTCGACTGCACCAGATGGCATGCTGAGAGAGGTGCAATGGCGCAGCGGGTTGGCGGGTTCGCTCCTGCCACGGTGATAGGGAGGATGCTCGATTGTGAGGACAATTGGGTCGCTGTGGCGCAGTACGTGGGATACGCAACTTTGCAATTGCAATGATGCAAAACCATTTGCGCAAGATTGTGAGTTGAGATATTAATAACACGAAATAATTCAAGTTTCAATTACACAAATTAGTTGAGTTTATACTGCTTTTGACAATTTTTTACTCGTTAAATCGGTAAAATTATTTATATATTTTGTTGTTGGAAATTATAAAATGTTTAGTTTTACAAAATGGTAGTCTTTTTTTATTTTACTAAAATGAAATATATCGAAAATTGTACCAAATTAACGATGTAATTACTGAATGTAGTGTAAACTCAAATATTATAATTGTTAAATATATTAGATAAATTAATAACACTAATTATTTTAAGCCTAAGGTCCTTTTTATATATTTTATATTTATTTCGATATTTCGCTACTCCTTTGTGTAGCTTCTTCAGGAAAATTAGTTTTTGTTTATAATAAAAAATTATTTTAAAAATTCACAATATAGGAAAAGTTCTTGTCAATGAAAATTCAAAATAAAAATATTAACAGCCATATTCATAAAAATATTAAAAGTCATATTCATAAAAATATATTCTGGATTTGAAATAAGTATAAATATTTGATTTTGTATTGAAATTTTTGTTTTTGAACCAAATCCAAAATACATTTTTACGACTATGTTACATATAATAAAATATTCAAAACAATAATTACAATAATAATAATGATAATAATAATAATAATAAAAATCTTTCGTCTATATCTTTTTTAATAATAACCTATATGTTTATAGTTCTAAAAATTTTGTTCTGTTTCTAAATGTAATTCTATGTATAAAAATAATAACTACAAATACAATTATAATATATTTAATCTCTTATTAACTAAATGTCTATAATTTTGAGCAACATTTGCTGTATCTGCCTTAAAATTAATTCTGTTGGTAATTGGTGTATTAATTATATGTAACATTTCTAACATATATCTACGTTTATAATTATTTTCCGTGTCTAATACTGATACATTCTCAAAGTTTGGATAGTGATTCAATCTAGAACAGTGCGAAGATAATGCTGTTTTTTGAGAATTTATATCCCTATATTTTTGATCAGACCTGTGTCCTGCAATCCTAGTCTTTAATTTATTTTTAGTTGTACCTATATATATCTTATTACAATCTTCATTGTCATTCCCATCACAAGGTATCTTATAAATTAAATTAGACATATCCAATTTCTGTATTCTATCTTTAGTCTTACTAAACAATCTGTTTAATGTGTTAAATGTCTTATAAGCAATTGTATATTTCCATGAATCATATATTTCCGACTTTCTTAAACGTTCAGCTATTCCAGGTACATAAGTAAGTGATTTGTATGTCTTTGGATCATCCGTATTGTTAATATTATTCATACTTCTAAATCTGTGTTGATTAATTAATCTATAAATTAGCCAAACTGGAAAATCATTGTCTCTAAGTATATTCACAATCTTACTCTTATTTTTAAAATGAAATTGTCTGTCACTAATATTTAATACCTTTTCTATCAAATTCCTGGCACTGTTGATAATAATGCTCCTGTTATGTTTAGAGTAGTAATTAATAATCCTACCTGATGATGTTGGTTTCTGGTACCAATCCATTATTAAATTATTACCCTTTCTAATTACTACAGTATCCAAATAAGAAATTCTGAAATTATACTCTTTCTCTATTGTAAATTTTATACTATCATTAAAGTTATTCAATGTTTCTAACATATTATGTATCCCACTCTCCGAAATAATACAAAATAAATCATCTACATATTTAGTCATTATCCTAGGTTTAATATTTAATTTCTCAATGCAACTATCAAGTAATACTTCCATAACAATATCAGCCACTATAGAAGAAGCTGGAGATCCCATTGGTAGTCCTTTTTTCTGCAAATATATCTTTCCATCATATTGAAAATATCTGTTGTCCTCTATACAAAATTTTAAAATACGTAAAAATAAACTTTTATTTATCTTAGTATATTTCTCAATAATATCCCACTTTTCGTCTATAATATTTATCGCCAAATCAACAGGTATACTAGGGAATAATGATATTACATCAAATGAAACTAATTTTTCATCAACATTTACATGTTGATTCATTATTCTATTTTTAAATTCAAATGCATTCTTAACATTATATATTGAATGTTCTGTAATCCTCCTTAATATATCAACCATATATCTACATAATGTATATGATGGAGAATTTACAAAATAACAAATCGGTCTTAATGGGTAATTTTCCTTATGAATCTTCGGTAAACCATATAGTTTAGGTGCTATAGTAACATTAGTCTTTAATCTATTCTTCTCTAAATCCGTAATAATACCATCCCTATGTAGTTTGGTAACAATTTCATTATTAATCTTCTGTAATCTATTTGTGGGATCTTTACTAAGTAAAAAATATTTTGAAGTATCTCCTACTATATCATTAATTCGTATATCATTATTATATTTAATATATTAGATAAATTTTTAAAATATGTTTAGATATCAATAGCTGTTTTTTTATCAATTATCGCAACAACAAAAATAAAAACTTTTTATTAAATACTTATGGACATAAAAGCACTGTTTCGTATTTCATGTAATCCTGCATACTTATTGCTTATGAAGCACACAATTTTGATTCTATTCCTGGTTACTCTGGTAACTCTTTGTTAAACTAAAAATAAATATTCGTTTTCATCGAATTCTTGTGTGGAATTACATGATTTTAATTTTAATATTTGACCTCAAAAATGTTTGTAAGAGAAAACATCCACAAATCAGTTGTCAATTTTCTCGTTCACTTAACACGAGCCAGATAAACTGACACATACAAAAATGAATTCTGGAATACAAATACTTTGTCAATCATACACACGCTTATATTTAAAATTGAATTTTTTCGTATAACATTTAATATTATTCACACTCTCCTTAAAAGTGCTCTTCTACATATGAAAATTTTTATAAAATATTCTGCAATTTATTGAACATGTCATCAGTTGTGTCTAACATCAACTTGTAAACGTGTATCTTTAAGGAAAAATAGATAAAATGTTTGTTACCAACAAAGGGTGGTGTTACATGACGGCCGAAATATTTTTCTAACATGTAACCAAGCGCAATTTTTTCACATCATTCTAGAGAACATATGGAAAATCTTCACATAAGATAATTTTGAGTCAGTCCGATATGATTTATGTTCCATCATATTTATAACACTTTTAACAAATTATTACATATTATATCCGTATTAGAATTCGCTTCTTGAAGAAAAACTTTATTTAAAGAAATTATTATATTCGTTTAATGATACACTATGCAACAAATTAGAAAGAAAAAATTTTCTTTTAGCACGGTTCCTTAATTTTGAAGGGGAAAGTGTCAGCTTTCAGAATATATAGGTGTGTATGCATGATAATAGCATCGTTTGGGCAGGAGAAGATAGCGTCTCTTAGAATAATTATCATTTCCCCACTTTTAAATTCCCAATTTGAAACATATGATGAAAATACCCACAATGTTCCCGTAAACATTTTCCCGGTTTTTAAATTCCTATTTTCGACGCTAATTAATCGACGCTATCTTGGCGCACGTAAACAAAACACATACACGATTGTGTTCGGCCCCGTACAAAATTTAGAGAAAAATAAAAATATGTGTTTGTTGCTTTGTTGTGTTGTGTTTGTTTACGAGGTTTTTATTATAGACTAGTCTATATGTAGTCTATGGTTTTTAGTTCACTGTGTGTACTTTCCTAAAATATGGAAATTAATAATAAAATAAATTAACTATGAAAATTCCATTTTATCTATAAATCAATTATGAAATTTAAACAAAATTTTATTATTAAATCTAGTCAAGATTAATTAGAAGTTATGCCATGCGGAAAATGTAATAAAAATCTATTAAAATACTGTTGTGTTAAACTTTAAATTGGTTCCTGTTTCAAAACAAAAATTATCACATTTGTCACTGAATATAGTTTATTTATTTAAAATTTAAAATAAAAAAAACAAACAAAAAAATATTTCAATACCGTTTATTTTATAAATTTTTTTTTTTAATCCCAATGAATTCGCTAAATTCAAGTATGTCATACGTTACAGCGCACTAAATGCACACAATCAATAATACTCATACAGTGAAAAAATATGTTTAATTTCCGTTTATGTGAATTGCTCTTAACAGAAACAAAACAGGTTTCATCCAAGAATGAATGAATGGCACCGTTTCGTACGAATTTAAACAATGCTTATTCAACAATAAGTGACCACAAGATTGGTTATTATTTATAGTATATGTATGTATGTATATAAGGACATATAAGCATATACATAATATATATGTACATATGTATGTACCCTGCCGGCAACTCTGTTGTCAATTGTCCGACTGTACATTACTTTTCAACTAAGTTAAAGCTAGTTACACAAAAGTTAGCCTATTACTTGCAATTATGCGTTATACTTGCAATTTTTTTATAAAAAGAAACCGATCACCGGTTTTTTCTGATTTTGCAAAACTGTAACCAGTTTTTTTAAATATTGAAATATGGGAATTATTCGAAAATCGTTTTCTTAAAATTGTCGAATAATTTAGAGAGGTCCCGATTTGTTCGGCAAATTTTTCAAAAGGGTGATATAATTGATCACCGCGCAAAAAAATTCTTTCATATGTAAAAACAACATCTGAAAAGTTTGAAGCTAATCTAGGAATGATTGATGGACCCACTAATTGGTTTAGGTTTGATATATCAAAATAATTACTAGAGTACGGCCCGTTCAATTTTGTCCAAATAAATATAGATTATATAGATTGTGAGTACAATTCCTTTAATATATTCTAATACTATTTCTCAATATAATGAACATTTTAGGAGTTATAGAACAAATTATGGTAAAAAATCTGAATTTTTGTTTTCAAAATAAAAATTTTTATTTTAAAATATTACCAAACATCGAAATCGCCAAAAAGTTTTATCACTTTGTCGTAAATACACAAAAATATGAACAAAATGAGACATGGTAGAGCAAAAAACTAAACAAGTTATTACAAAGCTTCAACATTGAATATGTCTCCTTGACATCAAAGGCGCTGCTATAAAACAGAGAATGTGCAAAAGCAGATAGTAAGATAGTGGAGCCTTCACCTACTGTCATTTCTCTTACTATCCCATTCCTCTAGTTCCAGCACAAAGCATCGCATGTGTAGGGGTCATCTCATGAGTGCTGGTCCAAGGTAACAAAAAGCATTTTATTTTGAAATGTGATTTGTTTTAATTTAAATACACAAATACGGAATTATTATTAGATAATTGGGGGTGCTGATGGCGAGTAGTCAGCGTGTTGGCTCTGCAACCAGAAAGACCCAGGTTCGATTCCCAGCCGGGTCAAATCAGAAAAAAAATTTGTTCTGAGTTTTCTGTGCTACAGCACCCTCCTTCGTCGGTATTTGAGCAATAAAACGTCGGCGAAGTAAAATATAAAATAAAATGGCTCCATTAGCTTAAAAATAATGCGTCAAAAACATCAGAGACGCCGCAACTTTGCTTTATAATTTACACGCAACTGCAGAGTTGTGCAAAAATTAAGCTCTATCTTCCTACCACTTTCACCACCTATCTATTTCTTCCCTATCCTTCTCTCTAGTTCCAGTGCAATGCATTGCATATGTAGGGGATAGCCCCTGAGCACTGGTCCAAGATAAAAAAAAAAAAAAAAAAAAAAAATGTAATGTTTTAATTTAAGTGCGGATTACTCATTCAACGGATGCCCTTGGAATTCGTTATATCGAAGTTTCACTGTATTTATTTTACTTATATTTTCTTTTTTAAAAACAAATTTGACATTCATTTAATATTTTCCATGAAATTAAACCAGATATGGATATTTCAATTTGATACGAATTTTTTATGATTTCACGATTTGCAATTTTGATTCAAATTGTTTTGAATATTGAATTAAATATATAATTATCATTAAGAAGAATTTAATTTCTGCTATTATTTATCACATATTTGAATCAATTTTACAAAATAATCAAAAAAAAATAATACTCCCTGGCCTGGCGTCAAGACAACTATTTCAAAAACATATAAAATTCAATCATATAATTAGAACACACTGTTGTATGAAAATTACCAACAACAAAAATACAATACTGCAAATGGTTACATGCGTCATCATGCATGCGACGTTAATAGCAGATTGTGAATAGAACAAATAATTTTCTAAAAAAGGATTTAAAAAAAATTCTTTATATATTTGTATAAATCTTTTTATTCCTGAAAAGAAGTTGTATAATAAATTTTTAATGGTTTTGATTTAATAAAATAGCTTAAAAATATATAAGTTTATTTAGAGTTTTGCTCGTATATAACATACATATATGTCGATTTGGTTGATATTGGATATAATTCATCAATTCAAGGGCGGTTTAGCTGCGCCCGAAAAATTTTAGATGAAGTTAATTTTGGCGCCGTGAAGAAAATTTTTGGGCTGATTTATAACGTAAAACTTGCAAAATGTTTGGCCAATATAGGTAGGGCGCACCCTAATGCACATACATATCGAGCCTTTGGTGCAATACCGTCGTAATTCAAAAAATCGTGAACTGAGAAAAATGCCTTTGAAGTTTTGAGCCATCTTGTTGATAGTATTTTTGTATACTAAAGTTATTTTTTTACAAGTTTTTAAATAAAGAGGCATGTTTTGTAATGTTTTCTGGTTGTAAATTTCTTGTCATAAAGGAAATATTTCATTATTGCAAATAAATATTGTTGGAAATATCTGGAGTCAATGAAGACATTTGTAGCTGTAGAATCTGAACAGTTAGAGATAGAACCATAATCTTTTTTACTTTAGAAATATATTTCCCCAAAGCTTATTTCTGCATACCCAACTCAAAAAATTCAAATTTTGAGTTACTGCGGTATTACACCAAAGGGTCGATATATCTAATTTCAAATTTTATGTACGGCTGTGAATATTTGAAGATTAAAAAGTTATTTATTTTCTTACAAATGACTTCACACAGTGACAGCAAAACAAAACCAAAAACCATTTAAGAACGTGTGTGCAACACTTTACGAATCTGATATGGAAATCTTCAGAAAACATTGTTTAGCAAAATTATTTTGGAAAAAGTATGCTGCTTGAAAGAAGCAACTGTTTGCGTTACTTAAAATTTGTTATTTCTGTTTCGTTGGATAAATTTTTATTAAAGGGACAATTTTCAAAGAAATCAACGACAATCAACATTACATTAGATTAATGGTTGGGGATGTGCTTACAATGTGTTATTCTACTTTTTGACATAATAACTATTTATTTATATTATTTATTATTTATTATTTATATATTTATTTAAAAATGCATCAGTGGGAATAAATTTGTTTTAATTTTTAAATATTTACCAGACTTTTATTATACAGTTTCTTAATTTACTATGTTCTAGAATTACTTCGTGCTTTAAATGCCGATATTGCCACCACCGGCCAAGAGTTGGGCACTCTACCCATGGAACCTGATTATGCTGAAACCGTATACAATGAAATGGAATTGAGCAGTAAATATGACATGCTACGCAGATTGGAAAGAGACATACAAAAGGAACAAGATATTGTTAGTAAATCAGCAATGCTAATGAAAATGTTGGAGGTGAGAAAAGGAAAATATAAGAAATTTAATTATGCGATATGATTTACTTATTTCAGAAAATGTTTTTTCGTAAGAACACATTGAGAAAGGTTGGGGTGGTTTTAGTGATAATTTCACTGATTTTCAATAAGTTTCTGCAAGACACAACTTTAGCACAAGCGAGTTATGTTAGTTTTAAATTTAAATTTGTTCATTAGCCAGTTTGTTTAGAATTCAACATGAAATAAATAGTAAAAAGAAATTTTTATTTCTTTCTAATCTTATTCAATAATAAATTCACCAGTTACAAATATGTACTCATTTGTGCTCCCCACTGTTGATAATAAGCAGAGCAAATGAACTGAAGTATTTATTATAGCATCTTAAAAAACCAAAACAATTAAAAGCGTCCTTTGAGGTATGAAAAACATGACCAGTTCATTGAACACCAGCTTTTGGTTCCTTAATATCCATACAATCCATAGCTGCTGACGGCATAGCATTGCAGATCATACGTCTATTCGTAAGGATACAACATTGGATCTGACGAGAGTTCAAGTCGACCCAATTTGAATGATCCGACTCTGAAATCCTTATAAGAAAGAACTGTCAAATGCTGTTGTCACCTACAAAAAAATATACAGAGTTGGAAATTCAACCGAGAAAGTCGTTACGATTAAATGTAATGCCTGTATGAGAGAGAGAGGCAGGTTAACAGGAGAACTTTAGGTTATAATTGTTGAAAAGATTGGAGCACTTTATATATATATATATATATTTTATTTTTTATATTTTATATTTTATAAATTGTTTTTCTTAAGGATGTTTCATATGATTCACAACAGGGCAGTATCTTGTCCATGTTTTATTTTCTTCGATAGTGTTATTTTTAGTATAATTCAGACCTTTTAAAACTATATTTTCGATTTCTAGTAGATAAAATATTTTCTAATTTTTTTCATAATTTTAAGGATCCTACAATTGAAACGCTGCCCATAGTTTATGTGGAAGATGATGTATCGCCGGAGGAAACAAATAATATCAATAACAACCTCGATTTTTTGGAAAATTCAAATGGTATGGTGAAACGCTCCCGTTACTATAGACGTTATCCTTGGAAGCGTCACAGCAGGAATCGCGGGTATATTTTTAAAACAGAAAACAAATAAAACAAAAATTTATTTTTAACTCAACATTTTATTGCTCTTCGCAGCACTTATGATCCTGAATTGCGTTACGCTTGCACTCCCACCAAGGAGGATGTCTTCAAACTACTGGTAAATTTACATGAAAACCGTAACGGTAGAAATGGAAAAACTGTTAGTTTTTGCAACCGAAAACGTCCGGCCAAATCTATTTTTACTAACATACGCTTTCTGGGTTAAAGCATTGTGAAAGTTTAGTGTTTTAAGGAGAAGTGGTTAGTTCCACCAAAAGAAAACAATGAAAGTGTAAAAGCAAACGAAGTGAAATAAAAATTTTGTACAATTAAATGAAACCAACAGTAAAGCACTAATTAAACTATCAAAATGCCCTTTGTGCAGCTTAAATTAACTTACGATTAATAATTTGAATAAATAAATTTCCATCAAAAACCAAAAAAAACAAACGTACACATACATACATACAGAACCCTTAAAAATACATTAAAATATCAATAAAGTTATAAATATAATATTTTAAATTAAAAGCATACAACTTATTTTAATTAATCACAAATTGATGTAAATACTAATTTAATAAAGTTTTCCAAATATAACAATTTTTATTAAATATTTAAAGATTTAATTACAATTTTAGCAACAAAAAAATATATACATATACATATATCCATATAAACAAAATTTTATTTATAGAAAAAAAAATTAAATTAAAACTCAAATCATATCAATAAGTTTTAAACAGTGTAACCATATTATAAAAATATAAAATATTATACAATAATAAATATATTTAAAGAAAGTATATAAATATTGCAATTAAAAAAATAAAAAATTTACAAATTTTCGCTAGAGAAATAGGATTAAGCAGTATCCAACTGCAGTTGTTTTTACAATTTTTAATTATTATCGAAAAGTAACAAGTTTGTGGATCCCCGTTATGTAAAATTTTTTTAATTTATTTGTTTATAGAATTTCATAAATTAGAAACAAAACGAAATATAATAGCACAATAAACTTACTTTTAACAGCCGTTATAACATAAATACAGACACAACTTAAAATATTTCCTTTTAATTGAAACAAAACTGACATGAATTGAGCTTACATTTGGGGGCAACTCAAAATAGTTCTCTTTAGTTGACTCTAAAGGACATATTCTTATATCACGAAAATTATTATCGAAAATTGAAACGAGTGGACTTTTGACATATAATTAGGGACACAAGCAAGAGCAAAAAAATTGTCATCTAGCGTAGTAATGCCACTTAGTTATTGCATCATGGATACAACCATAGTATATTTATCAAGTAGACTCAACTAATCAGGTGACTTTTCTTTCGTTTATGCTTTTCACAGCGTGAATGTCAAAATCTTTTTACATTTCAAGCGCGTCATTGTTATTTTAAATCATTTGTTTATTTTTTTTTTAATCATTAGTGGAAAGGGATAGTGAGAGAGGTAGCAGGTGAACCTTCATTATCTTACAACTCTGCTTTTACACTTTTTTTGTTTATAGCACATTTGCAGACGTATTAAATTTTCAAGCTTTGTTTTAGTAGCCTTTTTTGGTAATTATTTTACTTCGCTGTTAATACTGACACAAACCCACACAAATGCACATCAGAAAAAATGCGAGATATTTTTATGTGCCTGAAACTGCGGTTGATCCCAGGAAATTTTTGGTTTTGTAGTCAACGTGCACCTACGTCAACCATCGCCACTCTCACACAAACGAAATGCCTCTTGTTTTTGGTATTGTTGGATACAACTGTATTTTTTATTTTTTTTGGAGAAAGAGTAGCGCAAATAGTATAAGATTTTTACAGTAGCTAGTAGATATACCGACTGTATATGGTTTTCTTGCAAAAAGTGAAAATTTAAAAATTTTGAATCGACTCTTTAATATGCAATATTAAATAACTGCATTTGTAATTAATAAAGTTCTGCTAATTTTATATATACAGTTTCGGAAAATTTCAAGAAATTTATAAGATGTAAAACTAATTTTATAATAATTTTTAGGAGGATTAAAAGCTGGAGTAGAACGAAGTTGTTATTGTAGTAGCTCGATCTGAAATACGAACAGAATAATAAAGCTTTAAGCCTGCTTACAAGGAAACCTGTTAAAAAAAACCTGGACAATTATATAAAAACTCATATTTAAGCATAATCTATTATATTAATAAGCAAACACGTTTTTTGCAATCCGTTTTACAACGATACTACTGCGCCGAGTTTGAAAGGATATATATATGTATGTATGTATGTATATGGTTTTAAAGATTTTTCGGCACAAATGTGCACAATCTACATTGAATAATTTTTAATAATCAGCTGCCAATATACTATTACGCAAAGTTAAAGACTTCGAATGTTGCACTTCAACTTCCACTGCAACGCGTTCTACAACTACGCATTATATTCATTCGGCACTACAAAATAAGGACGCAGGAAAAAAGGCACCAAAGTGTGAAAAGGAATAAAGCCGCAAAGACAACACAGAAAACAAAAACACAAAATTTTTGGAACCTTTTTTATTTCTTTTATGCTGGGGCATATTTTAAATTCTATAAAATTATAAATTATAAAAAAATACCAAAAAAATATAAATGAAAGAAAGCTTCACAAAACATTATTATTTTTACTTTGGAACTTTATTCGTTCTACAACTCTGTAGATATTACGAAAATTCAATTAAGTGAAAAAACTACCCAAAATTTGCCGATAAATTTTTAGGGCGATATTTCATTTTCACAAAACAGATATATTTATTAAAATTATGTATTTAAAAGTGTTAATTTTTAACAAATGCAGCTCCAAAAAAACGAAAAATAGCCCGTGTGATAAAAAATTTTAAAAACAAAACAAAATAAATGAAAAAATTGGCGGTAACTAGTTATTGCCCTCTGAAGTTTTAGTAGAAAGCTGTGTAAGGTCTCCAAATATAAAGAAAAATTTCTTCTTTTATTTTGTAGAGAAAATAATTTTTGGGGTGAAATACTCAATTTGGGTAATTTTTCATAATTAAATAAGTTCCCAAATTTGGCGCCATATCTCATTTAAGTTTTGGGCCGATATTTTAAAAAAGATATTTGCGTAATTTCTTTTAAATGAAAATAAGGCTCTAATTAATTTTACAGTTTGGGACATTATTTCGTAGCACTACAGCCGTCGTTACATCGTTACATTAATATAAAAACTGCCTGAGGCGTATTTTTCTTCAAATCAAGTGTTTTGCATATTTCGATGAAAAAAATTGCTGAATTAAAAAAATAAACGCGAATACAAAACTTAGGTTACGTTAGGTTGACTGACGGACCTCCCCGATGGAGAACGATCCACTTAGGCCGGAGCTTGGGCCCATTGTGATACCACAAGTAGAAACACCTAAGGGCTAGGCGAGATTCGAACCCGCACCACCAGATTGCTAAGACTGATACTCGTTTACTAGGCTACGGAGGCACCCCCAAGCTTAAATTTAAATTTATATGAATTTGTTTTATTTGCTTGGCATCTATAGTAAGAAAAACATTAGTTAGAGCCTTTCTATATTAAGGTAACGGTTGCAGCTGTAACCAATCCACAGGTACATCAGAACGCCGTCCTTCGTCGGTAGTGTGTAGCGCGGGGAACTAAAATAATTAATAAAAATAGCTACTAAAATGAAGCGGCAACATTTCATATGTCTCCTTGACATCAGAGGCGCAACAACAATGCTATAAAAATAAAAAACGTGCAAAAAGCAGTGTTGTAAGATAGTGAAGCTTCACCTCCTGTCATTTCTCCTACTATACCTTTCCTCTAGTCTCAGCACAATGCATTGCATGTGTACGGGTCATCTCCTGAGTGTTGGTCCAAGATAAAAAAAATGTCCTTCTTTTATTAAACAAATTGGTTTTTATGACATTAATTTTTATTTTCCAAATACATGCAATTTAAAAAAATTTCCTACTTTAGAATCTTTCTGGTGTTTCTAACCAAACTTCTTTCCTCCATTCCTTAGCCGATCCAATTCGTAAACCAGTTTCTCTGAGGAGCATAACAAATTGGTTTTGTTATCCACAGAATATCAATGGACAAACGCAATATATCACCCATATCAAATGTACATTTCCTTCTCTCTCTGGAAACAGCACCAATTGAATGATTATTATCGTCGACATTAGTATCCTTACGATCCCATTTGCTGAACGCTTCTATTGAGCCTGATCTAGACAAAGTATTTGGGATTTCATTAGGCTTCAAAGCCTCGGAATAATAGTATTCCTTACGTGTAGAATTTGTCTCGACAACGGTAACCGGCTGCTGCTCAGTATAGGAGCGTGCATATCTTATTTGGGGCACGCCGAAAGAATTCGGAGACAAGCCTTGCTGTTGGAAAATATTATGCTGCAGTACATGTGAGGTAGGAGAAGATAAATAATACGCGTGCAATTGTGAGAGATAAGGATTACTGTTTGGAAAAGATTGTAGCAATTGTTGTTGTTGTTGTTGTTCTTGTTGCTGTTCGTTAAAAAGTGGATTTTGTTGCGGCAAATGAGAAGGAAAAACATTGTGATAATTGGATTGTTGCAAAGGATAATTTCCCGGAAAAAAGCCTGAATTTACAATTTGCGGCTGATGCTGGTGTTGGTGTTGGTGCTGCTGCTGAATTGAGTATGAATCGCCGTAAAATCGTTTTTTCTGTTCCTCTAATGGAATTTTTTGTGCCTGTTGACCACCAATTAATTGATTGTTTACAAGATTCGGATTAAGGGTTGTGAATATTGTATTAATAGGTATTTCCGTTGTCATAGAGGCCAACTGTGTTTCAGTGCATTCTTCTTGCAAAATTTCCAATAGGAAGCCCCCAGAAGGTATACCCGAATAGCCCATACGCATTCTTAGCTTTTTATCTGCTTCATTTGTCCAATGTGCTATGAAAACGTACCCCGAACGGCAACCACAAAACCGCTGGCCTTCAATTTCAATATATTCTTCATGACATACATTTTGCGTACTTTGTACGGAGGGTAATCCAATGTTATCCATAAAGGAATCAGTACCTTGAAAATTTTGACCAAAATCGAAAAATTTGAAGTCTAGGCGCAGACGACAAACACTGGAGGCAGACTTTTGCAACTGGAAAACACAATCACGTTTCTGCAAATTTGGCAAAATATTGCTGAAAATGGTGCGGGGAAAACCAGGACTGGAAAGATAGAAACGCTTTTGCTGGAATACTGACACACAACAGCCTTCTAAAGAGTCAATTGTATTATCATATGTACGCAGTTGACCGGGAACAGAAGACCAAGAGCCCACATACTGGTCTCGAGGGCCATTAGCAACACCACCATGGACAGCTTGTTGCAACTGTACTTGATTAATATTATTTGGATCAATGTAAGAGGGCAAATAGTTTGCTTGAACATTTGGTCGCAAACTATTGGGATTAGAACTCATCTGAGTCCCTTTAAGAGCTCCATAAAACCCCTGTTCTCCTTTATCATTTGTACAGGGACGTTTAAAATTGTCCTGCACATTACTGCCTGGATAGTTGGATGAAACTCCGTGCGAAGTGCTGGTTGGCGTATGAACTGTTACTGGATACGGGGGAGAAGGTAGTTGCGTTGGATAATTCAAGCTGAAAGGTGGTAGTGGCAAAATTTGATACTGTTCTTGATCCGATAAATTACGAAATAGCTGCAGTAGCTGTGAATTAGGAAGTTCTAAGCTTCTTGAAGGGACCATTACAGCAATATTGTCCTCGTCATCGTCCTTATCAGCACCACCATCATCATGATCTGTTAGTTCTCTTAAAAGTTCTTCTCTTTCACAAGCCAAACGTGTTACCAACAATTTAAATCCTTTTCCCGTGGTCCAGGGTGACTCGTCAGCATAAAATCTAAGACGTAAAATACCATCCGGCGTGTGGTACTTTTTAATACCCACCACTTGCCCACACAAGACATCCATGTCATCATCTATATTTTCGAAACCAATAGCCAAATAATCATTTTTGCAATCCTTGGAAAACTCTAAATCAAAATCTAAAAATTGTATGTGGAACTTGGTGGGACACCTGTAGGGCGAACGTATCACATAATCCCAACAAGCATCAGGCCTATAATTGTTAGGATAATTGGGTGACTCTATAGTGGTTTGACGCGTTTTATGTACAGCCGTTAATGAACATTTCGCTATTTCTTCGTGAGTATGTGCTGTAGTCGAGGATAACGCGGACAACAAAAGGGCGACTTTTAAAAATAAATTCATTCTAATTTCCGTATTTTCTTATATTTATAACAATTTGTTTCTTCCGTCATCCGCTTAGCGTTGCGTCTCGTTAAAATTCTGTATATTGACTGGTTGAAAATTTCTTAATAATTTTCGGTTATTTAGTTGTCGTATTGTCCACTAAGGTGTGAAATAATTGCTTTAAATGTTTATTTTATTTTGAATATGTAAAAAAAATTAACGTGGTTTCTTGATCTTCATTTTTAAAACAATTTAATGTTTTGTTTTGCCAAAAACTGCGTCCAGATAAGAGTAACAAAAATATCGTTAAATGTGTGAACAGTGGACAGAAATAATGTTTTATCATTTTAATAAAAAAAAACAGAAACTTAAAAAAGTAAAATTAAATGTGATTAGTTACGTACTACGCACAATGGAGTTAATTGTTTGAATATGAAAGTCTCTCATTGCTTTCTTTCCGTCTCCCACTCTTCAGAGTCCCTATCACTGTGCAATGATGGCAGTTATATAGAAGAGAGCGACAAAAATAGTAATAGTTGGAATAGGGGCATGGTCAATTTCGCCGCACGCCCATTTCATTTGAATCAATATAAATAATGAAAATTATTGCGGTATTTAACAAAATAACTCTGCGTAAATTGAAACGAAAAGGAAATAACAATATTTTACTTATATTCTCTACGAAAAGTAAACATTTATCTAATTTATTATATTTTATTGAATTGATGAAGTATTCAATATTGAACATATGGTTAGTAGCCATTTTTATTAATTATTTTACTTCGCCGATGACTCTGTTACTAGTTGATGACTTAAAGCCGGTATTGTTCAGTGACCAGTGACTTTACCTTCGAACAACAACTGACACAAGAACACACTAATGCAGACACTGATAACTACCTCGGCCATCGCCACCCTAAAGAACTTTAAAACAAACCCTCAGACTTTATTTCCATTACAACAATTTAACATAAGCTTTGCTTCCGTTGTTTTATTCCTCTACAATAACAATATTTTAATTTAATATTCTTTAATTGTGTCATATGGGGGCAACCACTATATATGTACTAGTGGGAAGGCTGATACAATCGTGCTTTTTGATACTATTTGACTTTTATAAATAGCAAATTCTATACGCTCACACATATTTTTCCAATTCTTGAACTTTTTTCAGTATCTCCGCATTTTTAACGATGGTTCATTCTAATATCAACTCATTATCATTTATATCACCTTTGATTAAAATATTTTCATATAAATTTTGAATAACCACATAAATAATAAAAAAAATATGCATTTTCTGCTCTACACTAGGCAAAACTACAAACTTAAATGAATATGTGTTTGCCGATATTCCCTGACTTGCTTGTAAAGATTTATCTATATGGTTAATTATTACGGACAGTCAGCAAACAGTTTTTGTACATTGTATATATAACTCATCGATGCCTGCAGCAATTTAAGTGATTTTTTTTCACCATTGGATAGATCTGCAAATGGAGCACAAGTGTTGCTGGCACTCTTACTGAGTTAAAAATTAATTTCATGTCTGCAACAGTTCTGTCTCAACAATTAATAAATAATGGTTTCATGAGTCTGAAACTGGGGTTGAACACAGGAAATTTTTGATTTTATACTCAACTTTTTTTTTTCTCTCATTCTTCCATTTATTGAATCTTCAATGTATATTGAACTAACAATAAGTAATAAAATCTTTAATAAGAAAACAAGAATAAATTCAGCCCAGCCATCGCCAGGCCAAAAGAAGCGTTTCTACAGAGGTTTCAGATTATTATTTATGTGAGTTGAGATCGGTAGAGAGCTAAAGTGTCCCTCCTTCTCAGCCTGGTGTGTCCTGAGAAATTTTTGATATTTCTAGCCAGAGGATTCGGGTGGAGATCAAGTTTTTCAACATAAGTTGTGGTGAGTTTGGAAAATACGGTAAATACTCAACGTGCAGACTACTACGATCATCGTAATTGCAAATAAATTTTATAAAAATAAATGAAAAAGGAATTTAAAGAAAATGGCGATGAAAAATTACTCAAATATGTTTTTAATACTGAAACTAAAAACCATTTCCCATCACTTGTCTTTCTATATCACTCTATCACCCTCTCTGTCGAATTATTGTTTTCTAATAGAAAGTCAATTTCACACATTGACTTTTGAGTTGGTTAACTCAGAGGCAGTGTCATCAATGCATTTAAATTTATTTAGTTAACAAAAAAAGACGCGGTGGATCTTTAGGAGGCATAAAATTTTAAATTGCTAGATCGCTGATAAATGTTTGTAAGTGGAAACGCAACGGATTTATTAATTGCACCATCAGTCTTGCAAATACGTCAATAAAACTATTCTTCATTCAAATAATTTAATTATACTTACCAAATTTAAGACTGTTTTCTAATCTTAATTTAATAATAATGTTGCTCTTTTGAACCACTATATAGATAATTCTGTCTGTTATTTATTTATTAAACATTTGTTTACTTATTTTGTTGCTTTTCATATTTACTATTCTGTGAGATAAACATAAACATGCACAATTTGTCTTTTTGTGTTAAATAAACATTATGTAATGTTAGAAATCTATATCTATATATGTATATAGATATGAATGTGTGTTTGTTTGTTTGTACCCTATGGGAGCCGAAACCGCTGGACCGATCTTGCTGAAATTTTCAGACCATTTAACTGGGACTCTTGAATGAATTACAGGCTACTTTTTTAACCACTCCCACTCTCCCACTCTCCCACTTTTACACTTTTCTTTTAATTTTGTTACTCCTTCCATATGGTTTTTAACAGATTTTATATATAAAAGAGTTTAACTTCGCCACTTGTACACAAAAAAAATTTTTTTTTGAAAATTCGTGGCGGGCGGAAAAGGGAAGGCAAAGTACCCACACAAAAAAAGTATTATCAAATAACTTCGCCATTTATGGCCCTATTTTGAAAGTTATTTTTGCATATGGAAAAGATCCATCCATTATTGAGACGGTGGTGGCTACGTGCCCGATATTCTAATGTTAAGAGGGTAAAGAATGGTAAAAACGGGTAAAATCGATAATAGAATATCTGAAACTGACAATGAATAGAAAACTAGGACAAATAGAATAAAAATTATAAAAGCTTATAAATGCTGCGAAAAATAAACGGACATGTGCTTCGTACTATTCCCGTATATGTGGTAAAACTAAAAAAAAATATTTTAGTAATTCTTCTTGCAACCATATATTTCCCAAAGTATTGGGCATTGAACAAAGGTTTTTTCCGTAATCTGTTGTTTTAGAAAAAATTTTGAGTGTGCGATCGAAATTATATGGAGTAAAATTGTACATTTGTGATTTTATCCCATTTTAATGCACAGATTATACTATCTTTAAACACCGCCATGATTTGATACCCATATTAAAGGGATTTTTAAATGGAACATAAAATATAATGAGATCTCTGAAAACACAATAAGGAGGACGATTATTTTTTATCCAATTTAATGATATCGGTACTAAATGGAAAAAATTGTTGAGAAGAAAACCTAAAGTAAAGTAAAATGGGTACTTTTCACCAAAACTGCGTTTTGTAACTTTTGTATTTTTTGGTTGATGTAACAATACAGGTATTCACATTTGATGGAGATGCCTCACCATAACAATATCTATACAAAAGTGGACGAGATTAGATAAGTGTGTGTGACGGGTAGCGAAACATACCGGTTGTAGCTAGTAAAAAATAAAATTAAATGTCTTACTTTTTCTATTTGTTTATTTTATTGCAATCGGATGTGTGACGTATAAAACACACTGAATGTATATTTGTCAACAGTGTAAACAGAGCGGAATTAAAAATTACGAAAAACCACAAAATACCAACGTAAAGTTTGTGAAAGATTTCGCTCACTTCTTTTGAGGTTTACGGTCATGAAGCTCCAATACAAACATAGTTATCATAGCAGCTCAAACCACACAACATTTTTTATGCATTTTCTTATGCTCATGCCCAGCAAAAAATTTCCCAGCAGTCCGGTTTCTCATTACAAACTGAAAGCCTTCCGATTGTATAATATTATGTCAATAGGGAAAATAAAACGAAAATAGTTAAGCCCTTACAACTCGCATCTGATTCGGATTTGTCTTTTTCCCATCCAATTGTAAAGTTAAATGTTTATTAGAAATGAAGATCAAAACAAACACAAATAAAAATTTTGCATCGCATTACCATCTGATTTGGATGGCTTTGTAATGTATCATATTGTCATTTCGTTTTAATTATGAATTTTGTTCTTTTTTCTGAAGTAATTTTTCCGTTATTCTTTCTTTTTCATTTTTATTATTATTCCAAAGTAAAATTTGTATCAAGTTCATAAGTGTTTTTAAAAGTGAAGTGTTAACGGCATTTTTTGTGGTAATATTGTTAGAAATTATTAAATAAAAATAATTAATAAAGGTAAGTGACTGCTTTATTTTTATTTATGTGTTAATTTATATACATATGTATGTATGTTCTGTATTTTTATTTGTTGTAAAGAATAAAATGAGTGGATTTAGTAAATAAAATTTAAGAAGACTAAAGAAAATAGAAAGTGAACGTTTGAAACAAAATTCCGAAATTACAAAATATTGAAAAAAATGAAGTTCCTAATTTAATTATGCAATAGTTAAAATTCATTCCAAGATCAATGGCATTCAGATACATCTTATTGCACTCCGAATTCACCATAATAGTTGGACCCATCCAATACTCGCTTACAATGTATATTGTGTTGGACCAATCCAACCTTCGCTTACAATGTATATTGTGTTGGATAAATCTTACAGCCTAGGCCATCGCTGTGTAAATGTAAATAGAAATTGTATACAGACATTGGATGGGTCTTGCTTACATTGTCATTGGTCTCAAATCGGAGATGTATGTAGCAAAAATTTCACTGGGTTACAAAGGCAAAGCGAGAGAAATATGTATATACAGTCGACTCTTGATTATTAGAAACTCGTTAATTTGAATCTCGCTATAATTTGACTTATTTTCCAGGTCCCTTGAAAAACATTCAATAAATTGAAAAAATCCATGGATTTGAAATTATTTGAATAGCATCTAGACCGTTAACAAGCTGTCATTGAATTTTTTCGGCTCTACGGTCTATAATGTGCTGTATTTTATGCCAAATATATAAAATGTATAAAGAAAATGTTTAAAGAAACTATTTGTATGTAATAATATTACGTAGCAATGTAGGTCTTTTTTATAAAAAATTTTTTAAATTATTTATTTTTTCGATATTTCGCTAACCCTTGGTTAGCATCTTCAGGAAAAATTAAATTTTTTTTCTTTTCGAATAAAATTATTTAACAAACATAAAATCAAAATATTTTATATTATTTGAAAAGAAAAAAAATTTTTTTTGTCAATTATATAAAAGTATTTTGAAAAAAATGTTTCTTTTCTTTTTTATAAAAATTCAAAATAACTCAAACAATATACTATAAATTGTCCCTATTTTTTATTAACTAAATATCTATAATTTTGAGCTCTATTATCTATATCTGCCTTAAAATTAATTCTTCTATCTTTTGATACTTTTATTATTTCTAACATTTCTAACATATAACGACGTTTGTAATTATCCTCTCTATTCAATATTTCTACTTCATCAAATTTCGGAAAGTGATTCAAGTTCGCACAATGTGAAGTTAATGCAGTTTTTTGTGTATTAATGTGTCTGTATTTTTGATCCGATTTATGGCCTGCAATTCTAGTTCTAAGTTTGTTTATTTTTTTATTTGGTTTATTTTGTTTGTATATTTCGAAATTCTAAAATATTTTTTGCGGGTTCTTGTATAAACATTTGAACTGTCTTAGCTTTTTTCTAGAATTTAGTTAAAGGTCTACCAAAGATTTTGGTATTAGCATCAAATAAAAAGCTTAAACATATAACAAACATAGGTAAATAATCGTAACTAAATAATAATTTATTTCAGTTTATATAATATATAATTATGCTCTATATAATAGAAATGACATTCTGCTCGCCGACATTCTATGATTTGTGTGAATTAATTTTGTTCTTGTTGTTTGCTTTCAATTAAATTCTTCTTAATTAGAAATGTGGATTATTTGAACTTAACCTTTGGTCTCTTAAATTTCTACTTATCGAAAGTCGACTGTACGGATAGTTTAAGGAATGACCTGCAAGGTCAACCGATTCCCATATCTTTTAAGTAAGAAAGTACAATTTAATTCAGTTTGTGAAATAAAGCTATTCACATTCCTAGGCCTTAAAATTTGTGCCAAAGTAAAAAATTATCCAAATTACAAAATCTAAAGAAAAAAATGTTATTGGTGGTAATAACTGTACATTAAGATTGGCTATAAATTTTATGTAAAAACAGCAGTGCTAATGGAAAAATCATATTACACTGTGCAGCACAGAAAAACCATGTACTGACAACATATTCGTGCAGAGAGCGCCAAAAGAAAAATATACTTCGGTATCGGTATTTTTAATTTTGTTTTTTTTAGCTAAACAATTCTCAGCCAATTAAGATGCCCCACAAGAGTGTTCTTTGTTCTTAGTGAAAAGTTGGAGTGTTGGGAAGAGACAGGCGATGAAGTGATAGAGTGCGGCTTAAGTTTTATTTAATTGATGGTATTGACTGTTGTCAGATGCTGTTGACTCTACACCAAGTACAGAATTACAAAATAGCTGACCTTTCTGTCTCTGTCTAAGTATACACACAGTTTGACATTTTTGCCTCCACTTCAGTTCAGCTGTGCTATCAGCAATACCAGATAAATGCGCCTTGACGATTAGTTTTATAGATTTCATTACTACGGTAGGTACTATGTAAGATAAGAAGATAGAAGTAATTCATATGGAAGGAAACATATAATTATTGTGAGCAATTGCATCAAAATAGTACTCCTTTTGAAGAGTTGTTTTGACAAACTTTAATTATGTTGCACTGTGCTATTTTTCTCAATAGCAGTAAAAATATTGTAGGTACATTTGCAAATAGATACATATTTCATTGACCACCTCCACAAAAAGTTCATCAAAGTTCATATGCCAAAAAAAAGTGTTAATTGCTAAAAAAAAAAAAAAAAAAAAACAAAAAACTACATAAATGGAGAACATAAATAAATTAAGAAAACATTTAGTTGACTTTTTAATAACAAATTTACTTGAAATGTATTTGTTTAAGAACAAAATGGAATTTTTTCATAAAATAAAATTAAAAAGAAGACAAAAAACAACAAGTTGAAAACAAAACCAAATTCATTGTTCTTTACAAATGACTGTTCAATTCTTTTCGAGCTAATTGAGCGTAAATAGTGCCATGTGGTTTATCGACGGGTATAAAGACTTCATTATTCTCTCCCGGCACTACGCTTTGGAAAGGTTTTGTATCGAAATTGAAATAATGCTTATTTGGCATAGTCATCGATATGACGGCAATATCTGGTGAGACATCGAGCACTTCTTTCTCTGTCAGATACAACGTGTTTTGGACAGAAGGCGAAGAGGTACCTACACTTGGATCACCGGCGAATTTATTAAGAATTATATTCTTTACGGTATTCCAAACTTCATGGAATTTTATATTGTTCCCGCTTGAATATTCCCATGAACAGTCGACAATCGAACTAACGATGCGATCGTACTGGTCGGGCAATGAACGATATTCATCGTTGACAAAGTTCACAAAAGACGATTGAGTAGTTTTCAAAACACGCAAACCTCTTATGCCAGATATAATTGTTTGTTTAGGCTCTATAGGAAAATTAAGAAATTTAATTTCAACATTTTAAAATATTCAAACCATACTTACCGGTTCTTCGTAACACTACATCACAGTAATGGATCTCAGTGGGTGTATAGATGAAGGCGTGATTATGTTTTTTTCTATTGTTAAATGTTGAAAACTGATTAGGGTCTGCGCAAGATCCTGCTGAGTTGGCTACTTGATCATAACAGACTCTTTGCCAAGGATATTCTTCTACATGAATGTGGGCCTCCTCTACGTGGGAATATTTATTTAAGAAGTGAGAAGCCAATATAATTCCAAAATTTTCTGGACTTTCAACGCCATACTTCTTAGCTAATATATAGACTGTATTCTTTTGGGAATCAGTAGCAACGATATCGGAATTATCACCTATAAAGAGATGTGAATTAGCCGATATATGTATATGAACATACACAATTATATACAATTCATATCAATAAATAAAGTTAGCAAAAAGATCAATATATGGGATGTCCAAAATGAAACAACAGCACTAAATTGGAATTTGGGGCCATACGTATTGGCAGCCCTATAAAAATAGTTTCAAGTTAAAAGACGCGTAACAATCACATAGCCTGTATTCTCAAAATGAATCGGGTTAAATTCTTCTTTTCTCCTGCATCTTGATAGTCTGTTGACGAGGTAGTGTCACAACGGTTTGCACGCTAGGAGGTGGAATTTTCACTTCAACGGCTTCTGCAGGAGCTTTCGTTATGAAGGGGAGGAGGAGATAGCATCTACTATAGGCATTTGCGCGGAAGCCGGTGAGCTGATTCTAACCAAACCTTCATAGTCTGGACGAGTCATAAAAGATCACACAATAAAATGTATCTCTTCATTGTGGGCTGTGATATTCGAATGCAATTCCATAATAGTGATGTTATGAATATTCGTATTTGTTTTCGTATCGCCGAATATTCACCTTTCTCATGGCATTCATATTCGTATTCGCCCAATTCAAGCGATTCAAATTCAATAAGAAAATATACATAAAGTATAAAGTAAATACCTAAAATTTTATGCACAGATGATGATGGTTGACGTTTTTTAGGCATGATTACATACGAGGTTTGATCAAAAAATAACAGTTATTTTCAAATTTCGTGAGTTACGTATGTTCGATTATCGCATTTTTTTCTGTTATGTTGCTACACATGTCTGTTATATAAGTATGTTGGTAATATCAGCCATTTTGGATTGTCAGTTTGTTTTTGACAGATAAAAAGGTTAGTCGTGTTTTGTTGTGCTCTTCGATTTTTTACTATTCGATAAAATGGATCAAAGAAACTGTATTAAGTTTTGTGTAAAAAATTAAATTAAATGCGCAAGGACATTTGAAATGTTGAGTGTGGCGTTTGGCGAGTCTACTATGAGCAGAACACAAGTTCAATTGTGGTATAACCGGTTTAATGAAGGCCGAAAAGATGTCAATGGCGATGCTCGTCCTGGTCGCCCGAGCACATCAACAACCGATTAAAACATTGAAGCAGTGAAGAAAATGATTTTGGATAATCGTCGAATCACTATCAGAGAGGTTGCTGATGATGTTGGCATATCGTTCGGCTCATGCCAAGCAATTTTTACGGACGTTTTAGGCATGAAACGTGCGGCAGCGAAGATTGTTCCAAAATTGCTAAATTTTGAGAAAAAACAACGTCGCATGGACATTGCTCAGGAGCTGTTAAACATCGTCAACGACGATCCAGGTTTCCTCAAAAAGGTCATAACTGTTGACGAATCATGGGTGTATGGCTATGACATTGAAACCAAAGCCCATTCATCCCAATGGAAGCGTCCAGAAGAGCCAAGACCGAAAAAAGCACGTCAAGTTCGGTCAAATGTGAAGGTTTTGCTCACTGATTTCTTCGACTGCAATGGCGTGGTGCATCACGAATTCTTGCGACAAGGTCGTACGGTCAATAAGGAATACTACCTTGAAGTTATGCGCCGTTTGCGCGAAGCAATTCGTGAAAAACGCACAGAATTGTGGAAAAAACAATCATGGATTTTGCACCATGATAACGCACCAGCTCACATATCACATATCGATGCGTGACTTTTTGGCCAAAAACAAAACCGTTATCATGCCTCAACCACCGTATTCACCGGACTTGGTCCCCGCTGACTTTTTACTCTTCCCAAAACTGAAGACACCGATGAAAGGAAAGCGTTTTGGAGATAAAAAAGCGATTGAGGAGATAAAAGAAAAATCGAAACAGGAGCTGTTGGCGATACCAAAAAGCGCGTTTCAGAAGTGTTTCGAGGATTGGAAAAAACGCTGCCATAAGTGTATTAGATCTGAGGGGGATTATTTTGAAGGGGACAAGATAGTTATTGATGAATAAATAAATACTTTTTGAAAAAATTGAAAGTAACGGTTCTTTTTTGATCAGACCTCCTACTATGCTCGGCTTAATTCAAACATATCCACAGTTACAACACCTTTACGAAAATTACTTCGTAAAGATTCGCAAAATTACAATGAACACCTGCTTGAGAAAAATCATTTCACACCTTGAAACAAGAGATTGCCAGTGATAGAGTTCTGCAAGTGTATCTGGCCAGCCAGTATATATCAGCCCCACAGAGGTAGCAGGGGTTTTATAACATGGAGGAGAAAATAAAACTCTTTTGAGAAGGTTTATTTTTTCATCCAAAATAAAACTCATTTTGTTTATGATCTTTTGAGGAGTTTTATTTTTACCCGCTAATATAAAACTCATTTTATTATTTTCTTCTTTTTTTCAGTCCTTTTTTTTATTGGGTCTATATAATATAATGTGTGTAATTTATTTGTTTAATTTAAAGAACATAAATTTTTAAAAATTTTCTGTGAACTGATTTGAACGCAAGTCGCTCAGTGCCAGAGGGGTGCAGGAACACACTGTATAGTTTTTGGCAATTTACATACATAAATACGGATAATGTATTTTTTGTTCCCAAATCTCAAAAGAGGCCTTGGAGAAATATTATAAATTTCAAAGAAAGCTTTTTTCATCTTCATTACCACTTTCTTCGCTTTTCTCTTCCCTATCTACATTTAGGGAATTCAAATACTGCTCTAGAAGCGATGTATGAGATTGAGAGGTAACGCAAAATACGGCGAATATATCCGGTGAAGATTGTGAAGCAAAAATGCATAATAAAAATGTGCATTTTCAAATTGTTCTTGTTTAATTTCTTATCTCTTTATGCAGATAGAATAAGATTTGATTTAACTGGTTATGATAAATGAAAATATAAGAAATAAATCAAAAACAATTTAGTAATAGGAATCAAAAAATAACAAACTAAAGACCCACATGTTTTTATTTTAACAACGATTTATTCAATTTCAATGCAAAGTGATTATGTATAAACTCAAAAGAATTTTACTTTATAAGGAAGACCAACGCATGAACCATATTTCTTCTAAGATACAGAGCCCCGAAAAATACATCCAACTTAGATAACCTCCAAATGCGATTGTTTAGAATTTCCAACATTTTATTTTACTTTAATTTTTAATATTTCTTGAGTTTTTGCAAAACTGAAAGGTTTTTTGCTTTATATATTTTTGAAATAATGATAAAATCAAGAAATATTTATTACAAAAAAGTTAGAAAATGTCCGAAAATTAAAGCTCGAAAAAAACATAATCCTTTGGCTAAGGAAGTAATGACATTATTCTTGCAGAAACATATTAAACTTTAATTATAGAAAAAGGTTTAAAAAATTACCTTAATTTTTTACCTTAATTTTTCAATTCTTTTTGTATAATTAAATTTTAATATGTTTCTGCAAGAATTATGGAATTACTTCCTTAGCCAAAGTATATTGTTTTTTTCGAGCTTTAATTTTCTGACATTAGGGGTGTACATTAAGGGGATAGAAAAAGAGATCTGGTAGATAAATAGTAGAATGGGATACTTGAACGCAATGGCAATTAATGCTGGTCTTCTCGAGACAAAAGCATTGATATATCATTCTTTAATATCCGACTACAAATGGCTAAGATATACAGCAAACTTTAAAAAGGGCAATCCCTACCTTCGGCAGAAAAATTTTTTTTGCTCTTTCAAATTGCCGTCTAAGAATACGTAGGGGGTACGGTGCACTTTTTTTTCGCCTGCAAGGTGTTACGCTCTAATGTAAACGAAAAACTTAAAGAGTGTTTCAATTTGTTAATTAATGTGTGTTAAATGCCTTGGAGTGGTCAAGTAGTACTAGGAAATTTATTTCCCCATTCTCCAATCCCGGCCGTACGTGTTCACTCACTTCAAAAAGAGCCGTAACCCAACTATGATTCTTGTTTATCAGGAACCATTTTGTTTATGAGCATTTTCAGTTTTTCGTTTACATCGCTTAAACTCATTTCATCATACCTTTTAGATCGAACACAATCGGTTTTTGTAAAAAATGTGTGGCCTGATAAACGAACGCTTGAAAGGGTAGTGCCTCAGGGCTTTTATTTTCAATGTATGTGAATGATTTGCCAAAAGTACTTTCAAGGTGTAATATCCATTTTTATGCAGATGACGTACAAATTACTTTGAGTACCGCGGCGGGGAACATTGCCACGGGTATCTCAGAGTTAAATCACGAATTGAACCAGATTTATTTCTGGGCTACTGCAAATGGGGTCTGTTTGAATCCTAAAAAATCTAAGTGTATTGTAATTTGCAGAAAAAGTGTAGCTCATTTTATTTCGGGTTGTCGTTTTGAATGGTAAGAGAATCGAGATCGTTAACAGGGTGAAGAATCTGGGTATAATTTTTAATAATCATTTGACTTGGACAGATCATGTGAAGTGACTGGTTGATCAGTTGTATTTTAAGTTACGAGCTCTATGGTCTACGCAAGACTTTACACCCCTCAGAATTAGAATCTTGCTTGCCAAGACATACTTAGTACCACCTTTGTTGTATGGTTGTGAATTATTTGCAAGCTGCGACTCTGTTAGTAGGAGGAAACTGAATGTCTTAATTAATAACATAGTACGGTATGTGTACGGATTGAAGAGATTTGATCACGTTTTCTCCGTTTCTGGGAACCTTTATGGAGTCAGTTTCGTTAACCTATTGAAAATCCGCACACTTGTTTTTCTACACAAAATTATTCATACTCAGACTCCCGGCTACGTTTTTTCGAATATACGTTCTTTTCAATCGCCATGGAATCGAAATATTATAATACCCCGACATCAATGCCTAGTCTCCGAATGGCAATTTTACGTACATGCCGCTAGACTTTGCAATAATCTTCCACTATATCAACAATTAAACAGCAACGCTAATAGTTTCAAAAGATTTGTAGTTAATTAGTTCTTTGAATTAAAATTTGTAGTTATTTTTTAATAATATGTGCAATTTTTCTTGTATATATTTATATACATATATTTTTTCATACCATTCATTTAATCTAAGTTTTATTAGAATTTAATACTTAATTGTAAATGCCATTTTTCCGTTTAACATATTCCGTTTCTGTACTATAAATATAAGACAGAGTCTTGTTGTACAGTAAATAAACTAATAATAATAATAATAATATTCAAAAAAAAAATTATAAATACATTAAATTTAAAACTCACCATAAAAATAATCTTTTTTGCTGTACAGTTTCAAATGTGTACCCACTTCAAATTCCTTTATCGAATGCACTGGCCCGTCCCTCTTAACGTGCAACATCTTGACACTATCTTTACCATAACCGTAATCGGAAATTGTATACTGATGCGGTGCTTCACGGTCTTGTATGGCAGCACCGGTCTGATGTCTACGTTGCAATGGTCTGGCAAACATTTTATTAAGGACTCTCTACTGCTACTGTTCAAACCAACTTTTATACACTGACTGCAAACACTGTCGTTGGTGAATTCAACCAAATCGGTATTGTTTTGCAACGGTGCGAGGCAATAGTTTTTCTTAAGAACACACAGTTTGTTGTGAAATATTCACAATTCTAAGTATGACTGATTAATTTAAACGCAATTCAAAACTCTTTATACCCAATTAAAATTTTATATTAAATGTCATGGTTATCATAGTTATCAGTATTTTATTTCCTTATGATTGAGATAAATCGTTTATCTTTATCACTTAGGATTTTCTAAGGAAAAGATGAAAACAAATTACAAAAGCTTTAAAGCAAACGGGTGATTATTAAGGGGATAGTAAATTTTTTATGCAATTAAAAAATGCATAAAAAATTAAAAAAATATCCTTAGGTATGAACATATGTGATATATAATTTTTATGCGAAAGGAAATATCACAAAGACTAAAAGTGATATGACCGTAAAATTTCATGAACTACTTGAAGGAAGTAAAACAATTCGACTTTTCAATATACATATGTATGTAGAAAATAAAAGTTTGCAGGTAAGTCTAACATGAATTCTATTTTTAATTAAAATTATAAAATTGTTCTTTTGGCTCACAACATTGTGCTATCCGCTATCATTGGTAGATACGATCTGAACAATTTTTTTAACGGCGCCTAGTGGATAAAACAGTGGCTGCCAGTCAGATGTGTTACATAAATAAAATTATCTCAGTCGTAAAGCAGCTCTGGGTTGAAGAACAATTCACGCCTGTTCGTAATTATTATTTAAGTGCGGTCAGGCCTGTTTTTGTTGTTTGGCTTTCGAGAGTTTTGCGTCTCACTCGCACTGGTTAATGGATTTGCTACGGCTAACTGTATCATTTACGGTTGTTGTGGCTTTTCGTTATTAATCACGTGGCTGTTACTGGTGGAGACCATCATACTCAAGAATTTTATATATAATTTAACTTCCTATGTGAAGGCATTTCGTTTAAATTTATATTGTGTGGGATACCCTGGCAATTTGCGTACTTGCTTCTGCCATCTGCCATATGGCAATTGAAAACTACAAACTAACAAACAAACAATAAAATTATATCACTTGTATATCATTACATATTTGCGGTATTCACAAGGTCGTCATAAAGTAATATGTTTTAAAATAATAACAGGAAAAATATCACCGTTAGGAAGTACCCGTTATAATTTAGCGTACTATTTCAAAAAAGTCATACAGCTGTTAAGAAAAAAACCATTTTACTGTTTGATATCAAAATGCTAAAAACAAGTGAAGAAACTAATATAATTTTAATTTGTAATATAGTAAATACGTCTTTATAATAATGCCATTTTTAATTAAAATTATATAATTGCTTTTTTGGCACATAAAATTGTTGAAACAAATATAATCGAAAACAGTTATTGCCAGTGATATGAGCTGAAAAATATTTTGGACGGCGATTAGTGGATAAACCTTAAGTGTCTGCCAACAAGATGAGTTACGCAAACAAAATTGGTTCATATGTCTATGTTCACATATTGTGGTTTTTTCTTCCTTTCTTCTTATAAAAATAATTTAATATAAAGTTATCATTATCATTTATAACCAGCGACGGCTTTTAAATATTAACTGCCGGCTCGACTGAAGAGTTTAAGTGCACGACTCAGATTCCACTGTTATTTTTATTTTATGACTTTTTTCTTTGAAGCACAACGGCAATTTGTTTAAACTATTTTAAAATATTAAGACAATATGACTTAATAACGCAGAATGTGAATACCCCAATTGTATTGTTTTTCTTCTTATAACATTAAGTGTACGACTATTATTTTAGAACAAAACAATAAAATTACCTCGAAAAGTTTGATTATTTTATGACTTTTTTTGTTTGTAGCACAACGAATTGTGAATTCCTCAAATATGTAATGCGTTTTTTATGCTTGTCCAAATATACATCCATACATAAATTTATTTTTATATTTTCCTGATATATTGTATTCAAGCTGTTCAAGAGCAATTACATATTTTTTATTCTTTGTTCTTTTTTTAACTGGGTTAATTTTTTTCCAAAAAATTATACTTTGTACATTTAAGTATCTCATTACGTTAATCTTCTTTTTTTGTTTTTATTTTTTTTTATAAAAAAAAATAAGGCCTCAAGATCATTTAAAAAAAAAGAAATTAAACAATCAGACGAAAAAGAAATTAAAAGATAAATAAAATAAATGTCTTCAGAAAAAAATTGTTTTGCATTTAACGTGCTGACTACTTCGACCCTCGCCACCCTTTTTGAAATTTCTGCGATTTTCTCGAATTTTTTTGTGAGACCAAGTCCTAATTTATACTTGCATGCACTTAAAAACGGACTAGAATTGAACATTTATGTGAAACATAAAGGAGGTTTCACCATCCGCATCAGAAATGTTACTGACCTACCTAATATTCGCAAAATATATACAGCAGTGTAACAACTTAGAACAAATGTAAAGTAACGGTATATTTCTATAAACTTTTTTTGTACATATATTTTAAGTACAATATATTTAATACAAAATCAAAGGAATCGTTGCCAAAATCATCATATGTTCAATTTTATGCGTATTAGAATATCGTCGCTTTTCTGTACTCAAGCACGTACAATGGCTGAGCATTATAAATATAATGCCTACGTATGGCAGCATTGTATTTCAGGTAACGTTCTCATCGGTTAATACTTCCTTCAAAATGTTATCATTTCAGTGAATCGTGTACGTTATCGACTTATGGTCAAGGAATAACTTATGGAATGGTTTTAACTAGATGGTGCTACACGAATTATTGCACGTCATTTTGGAGATGCTATTTCGCGAAATTAACTTCTTTATTGGCATCTAATATCTTGGATCGGAGGGTTGATTTTAATTTACATTGAAAGAAAATCTCTACTATACTCTTTATCGATTTTATTCCTTTTCTTTTTGTTCCCCAACAAATTGCCCACCCTGTTAATGTGCATACATACATATATTTATTCAAGTTTTATCTTCTTGCAGTAAATGCAAGAAGACTATTTCTATTTATTTGATTTTATTGCTCTACATCATATTTATTTAAACAATTTTTAACTTCTTTCTAGCGGATTAGTCATTTGTGTTTCATTTGAGATAAAAAATATATTTGTCGTAAAGTTGTACGAAATAAATCAAGTCGAAACAAACAAGTAAAAAAAAGTAAATAACTGCTTTAAAAATAAACATCGCAATGCAGCTATCATCGCGTATGTGGACATCAAAGAGATTTTGTTCGAATCAAAAATAGTAGTAGGGTAACTTCGTTACCTGAATATATCCATATGAATGTTAAAAGAGTGTTCATCATTGAATATAGTTTGCGTAATGAGGCCTTGCTAATACAAAAAGTGTGTTTAAAAAGTGCTCAAGTTTCTTTTTATTTGCTTTGGCTTCTGCTTTCGCTTCTAATAGCATTTTCAATCAAAGCAACACCACAAAACAATCAGGTATGTGATGGAAATCGATCGATTTAAAAAGTAAATCGTCTTTTGAAATCGACAGTAGTGTGATGAATTTCGATCGATTTCATATTCCATATTTGTTTCGTTTCCACATACATATCTTCTGTAAATACATCTGTATAAAATCTAATAATACAACTGGTAAATATGTAAACATATGTGTATGTGAGAGATGTTTGTAAAATATTTCAACAAAATGAAATTTGTATCAACATATTTTATCAGTTTTATTTACAAAATGCCTTTTTTTGGTGCGGTTTCGCTAATTCTCTTGGAAGAAAATAATAGGATGAATAGCAAAAATATTCTAAGAAAACGTTTAAGAGATAAATCGGATCCCTTAAATGTGCCAGATGAAATGTGGGTATTTAAATTTTTAAATTTCACTTCTATATTAACTAGTATTTATTTATATAGATTTGTTGAATATTTTCGTTTAAATAAGGACGGATTTATAATAATTTTTTATTTATTTTTTTACATTTTTTGTAAATTTCTTTACATTTTGTTCAAGTAAAATTAAACGATTTGAAAACGAATTTAAACTGGCATTATCGAAATGCGTCACATGTCAAAAACGTCTTTTTTCAATGAAACACGATGGAATAAGCAAACGTCACAACAAATCGTCACATACCAATTCATCACACTATTTGTCGATTTCAAAACGTTTTAACGCCGAAAACCATTTTCATCACATACCTGAATGTATCAACAAATGAGCAGAAGCTTCAGCAGTTGTCGGTTTTTATATGCTTCTGCTTTCGACCGGTAACAAAATCACAAGCACAAGCAATCTCTTTGACGGTCGTTTTTTTCTTAAGCACAAGCAAAATCGTTGGTTCGGTTTTAAATAGTTGCAAGAAAGGCAGTAAAAAGTAAAAACTTTTGCTATATCGTCTTATATTTTTTAAACACTGATATACATACATGCAAACGTATGCAAAAATTTTTAGATTCATATGCTATGAAACCCGTCCGATAAGCTGCAACCAATTTAAAGTCATTTATGTATCTTTGGAAGTACAACTTTATTTTCTACTTTATAATAAATTCCTGGAATGAACGACTAATATATTTTATAATTTCTTTTAAGATACATTAAACTAAAATAACTCATTAGACTTTATACATTTTATAGTGAGAACAGTTTAAATCACACTGAAAACTAAAAATAATTATGTGATACTGTGAGAGCAGCTTTTCGAACATTAATTTTATTTTCAGGAAAGTAATTTTCTAATTTATTTACAAACTTAAATTTTACATACATGCATACTAACATAAGTACTTCTTTCTATAAACACTTAAAGAATGGCTTTTATTAAGTAGCAATCATTTACATTGCAAAGTATAATCAGCGGTATGCCATCTGATATTAAACTGTCCTCTCCAGTCCACAATGCCGTGACTGGTATGGACATTTGTAAATTGGGAAAATAGCCCATGGATAAGGGTAGCCAACCCTGAATATAAGCATATTTATAAATATTATAAATATTTGAGTCGCGCTGAGATATAACCAACATATAATTCTCGCTTTTTAAACGGAACGTCACTAATTTATCGATGGGTGCTTGTAAAGTGATAATTTGAAGAATTTGATATTCTCCACAGACTTTCGATTTGTTTAATTCGTATATAAATACACGTTCGCACTTGGAACAAGACAGTACGAGTTGCTTTGTGGCCTTTTTATTGGGACTATCAATCATCTCCATAATATCGTAATCGCCCGATATAAATTGTAACATTTTGAAAAGCCGACTGTCGTTATTGAAATGATAAATTGTCACAGCAGGATGATGATCGATTAAACCATTTGTAATTAGTATTTGTAAATTGGTAAACTTGTATAATTTGGTGTGTTCTCCAATATTTTTTGTCATATACTGCCATTCGTCAATGGTGCCGTTAAGAGTGGAAATTCTAAAAATTCTTACTTCATTGCGTCTCAGTGACGGCAAGTCCAGCACGTGTAAGATGACAAAGTGCTCCGAGGCGTTAACAAAATCTAATATGTAAATATTTTCCACATAACGTTTCATGGCAAACACCTTTAACACATTCTGCCCACTAATGGTAACTTTTGATTTAAGTGTGCGATTTCGAGATCGACAATAGTTTTCCGTTTTCACTGAAATATTATTGGAAATTTCAGTTAAACGATTGCTGGTGAAATTTTTCAAATAAATGTTGTGAGGAAGTTCTAAAGAGATTTGTAGATACTTTTTTTCGCAGACGGAACTTCTAAATAGTGCATGGGAAGTTGTTTGATTTGGTCTTAACGCGCCAGAATCTAACCACTTTACATGAGTATTGAAGTCATAATCTAAATACATAATACCGTTGTTTGAATTTGTTAAATTTTCTTTAAATTCTGTTAAGAATTTAATAAATTTTTCTTCGTCGTCTTCAATTTCTGGGAAAGATCTTTGTTGCATATTATTGTTTGAATTATTTGAAACTTGCAAACCTCTTTCGAATGTCGCCTTTTCAAGAAACAAGTTATCGAATGCGTAATTGCGATCGCTCATTAAAGAATTTTGATATAATTCCATTAAATTTTTATAATTTAAATACATTACATGAGCCGGACCCACAAGTTCTAAAGTGTGCCCAAGGCTTTTGTACCCCGTTATGATCTGCAAATGGGCACTGCGTTTAAACACCATGTTATCGATAGCTACACCATTAATACTCTGCATTAAGGCTTGCTTTGCGATTACTAAATGTTCAAAAGTCAACACACCAAAATGTTCTATGGCAGGTCCCGTGAGGGTTACACGGTTGTCCAGGAAATACTCCCAACTCATATCATTGATATTTCCTATAAACAAATCATTTTCGATATACAATTCTTCTATTTGGAGATCTGGCAGAGAGGAATTATTTTCCAATTGGTATATCGACGTACTATTGAGACCATTAATTAAACCATTTACTTGTATATGACCCACTATTAACGGTTGAAGGAATTTGAAAGAACTATTCAAAGGCTCTTGACTAGATACACGATAGAGAGACTGATTGAAACTTAAAATGTCAATTTTATTTAGAAGTTGAGTGTTCAAGTCGCGTTTAGATGTGAAATTTTCCACTTTTAAGGATGTTATAAAGATTTTTTCTCCTTTAATGATTTGCCTTACGGTAGAGTTCTTCAGCACAGCATCTCGTTGTATAAAATTTAAGTCCAAATGGGGGGAAAATTCCATACGTGTTTGCATATTTCTTATGAAGAGTTTGGAAATTTTTACATTTCCAGTAATAATTTGGTCTCTGTTCATTTTCACAGCATATTTGTAAAGATATTTCAAAAGCTCTTGTTGGCCATTATCTTTGATATATTCAGGCCAGCTGACATTATTTAAAACATATAAACTTTTCCAAGGCTTTAAAGATAATTGCTTAACCTTTTCCTCTGCATACAATATACGCTCAAATTCATTGAAATTTCCCTGCAAATTTCCGCCAATATATAATTTTTCCACTATCACATCGCTCTCAATTACTGTTAGATTTTCATTTAAGTTGAGAAATTGTCCAACTTCAACACCATTTATGTTCCGCACATCGATATTCGAGCCACTAATATTATCGAAATAATACACGCCGGTAATCAACTGGGGCTGAGATTTCAAAAGAACATTTCGGAGTGTATTTTCTAAATCGTAACCATTTATTTCGGTCGCATCAAGTTTCTTAGTAACAGTTAAGTCTTGTTCGAAATTTACAGCTCCCTCAATGATGGGGTTCTCAGTAGTGCGTACCAAGTTATTCACATACTCATTCCACAGTATATCGTTAATATAATTCAACTTCAAATTTTTAACAAATTCTACATTACCCTCTACTAAAACATCTTTATGCAACACCAAACGTTCATCTTTCACATCAATTTTAGAGAAAATCTCATCCAAGGGTATGCCGTTAATTCTATGAAATACCAAATTTGAAGTTTCCACCATATGGGGCACATACAAACGATCAATATAGTAATCGTTACTGAGTAAGCTTTTCAAAGGTAAATTATTCAAATAGGACGCGTTTAGTTCTTGTTCAATGAAAGCTGGTTTTTTAACTTTAATTGTAGAGAAAGTTTTTGTATCTTTAAATTCTACGGTTTGATTATCCTTAAAAATTGTTTTGAATACTAAATCTTTTACTGGTATTTCATTTAAAGTTAAAACCTCTGCATTGGTAATCTCTAAGGAACCGTGAAATATTTTTACGCCTGTTATTGTTGCCTTCTCGCCCGGATGTATAATATTCTCTTTCAGCTCTGCTAATTTAGACTTGCAATCTCGACACATGATATCTCCTAGTACATGGGCGTTCATGAATACCGCTGCCAAAGGTTTCTCTGTATTCACTTTATCCACCAGCATATATTCATCAGTTTGGTGTTCATTTAAATAGTTCGTTTCCAAAGAAAAAACTGTCACTGAGGCCTCTTCAAAAATTACTGGAAAACTGAAATTCTTTTAAAGTTTTAGCAAGTAAATTACAAAGCACTTTCTAATATTTAGTTTGTTGAAATTGTACAAAAATTACCTGGTTTTTTTCTCTCAGTAAATATTTCTCGTTTATTTCATTCAAGTCGAATTCCTGATCTCCCAAAAATATTTTTGTTTCATTATTAAGCCTCTTCAGATTGGTAACAAATAAACTACCATTTATAATTACTTTGTTATTGTAAAATTGTTGACATCCCTCAGGATAGATAGAGGAGTAATTTACTTTTGTGCTATTCGCCCAGAAAATATTGTCGGAAATTCTTAGATGCTGCATTTTTATGGGTGCTTAAAATGTAAATAGTTTTGGAAAAAAAAGATTAATGTAATTTTAAAAGGTTATAATAATAACAAGGGTTTAGCTGGCAACTACATCTCACTTATACAAATAAAAAAAATATCTGCTGTTCTAAATTGTATTTTTGTATTTATATTTACTATATTTAATGTACAATAAACTTTTTAGGAAGAATACAATTGAAAATTTTCAACACGTGTTTTGTAGAATTATTGTATTAATTAAAAATTAAATATTTTTTAAGATAAAATACTAAAATTTTTTGATGATACAAACAATTGATATAAAAATTAAAAATTAAAAACGATCATATAAAAAGCTCTTAACCATTGTAATTCAATAAATATTGGAAAATCTTTAAATAATTCAATTTTAATTTTAATCATTATTATTAAAAATTTAAGTATTAATGAATTCGAATAACTTATGGTGTTTTCTTTTCTAAGGAATATTCTGTATTTATTCTGCCTCTGAGGTTACTTTAAGTTTTTTTTTTTTTTTTATTTGGGACCAACACTCAGGAGATGACCCCTACACATGCATTGTGCTGGAACTATAGGAAAGGGATAGTAGGAGAAATGATAGGAGGTGAAGCTTGAATATCTTACAACACTGCTTTTTGCACGTTATTTGTTTTTAGAGCAGAGTTGTAGCGTCTCTGATGTCAAGGAGACGTTACAAATTCTGAAGCTTCGTTTTTAGTAGTTATTTTACTTCGCCGCTGCTACACAATACCGACGAAGGAAGGCGTTCTGATGTGACAGTGGATTGGGTATAGCTGAAGCCGGTATTGTTCAGTGACCAGTGACTATGCTTTCGCCACTGAAACCTTCCGACAACAACTGACACACAAAGAAACACTAATACACATCAGAAAAATGTATTTTTTTTTTAAATTTTATTCTGAAACTGGGGTTGAACCCAGGTCTGTTTTGGTTTTGTAGTCAACGTGCAGACTACTTCAGCCATCGCCACCCGTTTAAAATTGCAACGCATTCTTTTCTGATGATGTTTCCCTTAAAAAGCAAAAAAAAATGATACATGTGCAACACTCATTTTAATTAAAGTGACATGAGGGCAGCACTATATTTAAATCTGGTTATGTTATTGTTTCAGTAAAAATAAATTATTTTTTAGTTCGTCTCTCACAACAATTATGTAGTTTTTGTATTTTAAATTTATTGTTACGGAATAGTTGTACTTGATTGTTTTATACCGAAACATTTGTTCTTTTGTAAACGTAAAATATCCGACACTTCTTAAATATCCGGGGAATATTTCACAATGTTGCCAACTCACATGTACCACTAATGACACACTTTCCTTTAGAAAAGATAACACCATTAGTTTTAGAAATGAAATTGTTACTATGGGGTGATTGCTATTTGGTTTTCACTGTACATTTTTTAGCTGCAAAAAACACGTTCGCGACATATGGCAATACCAAAAATGAACCGTAAGGTTTGCCATATCACCATGAATGGATTAACAAACGCAAAACACTGTATTTTATTATAAAAATTCCTGTTGTATGAGAAATGGGTTTCGTTTATTACGTCCATTTTATGGTGTTCATTATCGACCCACCGAACAGTCTTCTCAAGCTATTGTGGCCAAATTTCGCAACAGTTGCACCTTCTTGGACACGAATCCACCAACCTTTATGCGAAGAGTACGTAGCGATGAAAATATTGCTATTGGGCCGCACATCTTTAAGAACGATGAAAATCGCAACATTACAGTCAATGGAGCAAAGTACCGTACGTTTTGGAGCCGTCCATTCGTCACCAATATTATGCGATTTGAGCCCACTAGACTATTTTCTGTAGATATACATACATGTACAGGACAAGCCAGCCACAATTTCAGCCTGGAAGATAACTTTACAGTTGTCATTAGAGAGATACCGGCCGAAATGCCAGAAAATGTATGCTAAAATCGGAGCTTCCACCAATGGCGCAGCCACGAGCAAGATTTACATGAAATAATCTTTAAAAGGTAAATGGTAGGCAATCATTTATCACCGCAAATAAATATTTCATCCAATTTTGAAAAATTTCTGTTTTTTTTTGAATTTTCAAAACCCAAAGGGATTAAAAAATCACCCAATATTAATCGTTTAATTTAATAAAATTAATTCACACGTTTTATAAAAAATATTTAGTTATTTGACCACTTTTAGTGGTTATCTCAGGGAAATAAATGTAATACTTACACTCAATTAAAGTATCACTGCCACAGAAAACTATATCTTCTTCAAATATCAAACCATTCAGAGTTTTTACCTGCAAATCATCAACGAAAAATTGTGATATTACCAAATCCGAATATATTACTTGAGGATGCTTCAAATTCAACAGTTTCGACACAATTAAACCATTTAAATTATGCGTTATTAAATGTTTGACTCGAACATTTGACTGCATTACCAGACTGCCATCAATAACTTTATCACGATTTTTCAAAAATAATGATTCATAAAATATATTCCAAGGCACTCCATTAATAGACTCCACTTCCAACTGACGAACACGATGGTATGATGTTAAATCAGAATATAAATTGTGTACTGTGCCTTGACGAGTTTCTCGCATATTTGGCGGCAAAATCAGTTCAGAAGTGTTTAAGGCATGACAGGTGACTTTTGGTTTTATGATCAAAAGTTTTTGTTCTAAATCAGTTTCATTTAAGTAAAAACCTGCAAAAACAAAAATCAAAAAAATTCGTAAATAAATAAAATAACGTAATATTTAAAGCAGAGTTGTTAATTTCTCAATTTCGCGAGTATAGCGAAAATAATGCTGCTGCAGCACGGACAATTCACGTACGCTATAACGTTCTTCGTAAGAGTTACGGTGACTAATAATTGAACTGAACAAAACGCTGCATGACAAATGGAAAAATTATTCTTTTTTATTGAGAATATGGATGGTTATGTTCCATGTGTTATTTGTTACCGTTTTATTCATAGAAACACATATACAACAATATAAAAGGACAAAATAATTTTCCTAATTCTCCTTATATTTTCGAGATATTGACGTTTGGAGTCTTATTTTTTTATTTTAAGACATTTGTATGTATGTACATATTTTTTTTTATCTGGGACCAGCACTAGGAGTTGGAACTATAGGAATGGGATAGTAGAAGAACCGACAGGAGGTGAAGCTTAATTAATTATTTTACAGCTCTGCTTTTGCACGTTCTTTGTTTATACTCGTAGCAGTGCTGAAGCTTCGGTTTAGTAGCCATTTTTATTATTATTTTACTTCGCCGGTGCTACACAATACCGACGAAGGAGGGCGTTCTGATGCGATTGTGGATTGCTATCAGCTGAAGCCGGTATTGTTCAGTGACCAGTGACTATGCCTTCGCCACTGAAACCTTCCGACAACAACTGGCACACAAAGACACACTAATGCACATCAGAAAAATGCAAAATGTTTTTTTTTTCTTTTATAATTTTAGTCTGAAACTGGAGTTGAACCCAAGTCTGTTTTTGGTTTTGTATTCAACGTGCAGACTACCATCTATCGTGCCATCGCCACCCTCATATGTACATAGGTATATGAAATTTTTCTTACAATGTCTTTTACGACGTCGGTTTCTCATAATTCCATTCTGAAGTTGCTACCTGTAGGTACTTTATACTTAATTTACTTGTTCAAAAATTTTTATTTTTAATTTATCCAAGTATTTGATTTTTAACTTTCAATATTTTTACAAAATGGTACCATATAATATAAAGAATGAAAATAATATAAACGTATTTTAAAAAAATTTTGGAAATTTCATCAGAAGTATCAATTCAAGTCAGCGCATGTAAAAAACGTTGTTGTTATTAATTAAATAAATTTATAAAATGGTTTTATATAATTGACAAAAGAAAAAAAAATTCCTTTTCAAATAATATAAAATATTTTGATTTTATGTTAGTTAAATAAATTTATTCGAAAAAAATTTAATTTTCCTGAAGATGCTAACCAAGGGTTAGCAAAATATCGAAAAATAAATAATTTAAAAATTTTTTCTAAAAAAGACCTACAGTGCTAAGTAATATTATTACATAGAGTAAAAAGTAGAAGGTCAAATAAAAAGGAGAATTAATTCTTAATTTTTAAATTTTAAACGTAATTCTTTAAATATATATGATTATATATATATATATAATAGTATATTCTTTAAGTATTGTAAATACTATTAATTTCAAATAAAAGAAGTAATAATAAATACAATCGCATTATTGTAGTAGTGTGCTTTTAGACACCACTGATTTTAAGCATTAAATAAAAAACTTATCACCCTCTTTACTCATCAGCATGAGAAAACTGTTTCATTTCATTTGCTTTGACTTCTGCTTATGTAAGTAAGGAAATATAAGTCTCTCTAAAACTGTCAACCCGATTCTGATTAAATTTAAAACATGGATAAATCTGAACCAAAAAAAACCACTTAAACTATAGATTCGTGAAAAAAATTGGACCCAAAAGGGCGCAGGGAGCAATATATTGTATGACATGCATTTTTTTCTTAAATAAATAGAAGAGTCTAGAAGAAGGCAAAGGTAATATAATTTTTAGAAAATAGGGCTACGAGAAGATGCACATTGGTACAAATCCCAAAGCTGGACAAAAGTCATAAACATTAGCGTTTCAAAAAAAACAAAAAATGGGCATTTCAGAATAGCTAAGACCCTGCCCTCTCCGAATCTATCCAACCGATTGCGATAAAAATTTAAACACAGAAAGATCTATGTACATATGTACGTATACAATGAAACATATGGCTAATGTTTTTCCGAAAATTTCAAGTATAATTAAACATAATATGGCGTATGGCCTAAAATAGTGGACCTGTAATTTGTATACACCCCGTGTTATGGGTATCAAATTAATGGAATTTTTATGAAGGGAACATTATAGCGGATGACCAAAAATGGCGGAAAACCACATATGTATGTATGTGGCAGTGTGGGGCTAGCAAAGATTAAAAACTAAAATATAATTATTTTAACAAATATTTCATAGTGTTACATATACATATGTATGTTATCTTATATAGACATATATATGTGCATACATACACATGTACGTACATAATGTATGTGTATGTATGTATAGAAAAATATGTATTTTTCAAGAAAAAATAGTACACAAGAATTAAAAATGTCTGCTTTTTCGACGGCGACGTTGACAAGTTGTAAACACAAAAAGAGCTTGCATGTGCTTTTGTTACTGGTCGAAAGCAAAAGCGTATCAAAATTTTTCTTTTCACAATGAATATTCCCGTAAGTGCTATCAAAATTATAAAAATTTTAATTCTGCTTCGGCTTCGACCGCGAGTACAAAACTTAAATTTTTATTATCTTTTTCCTGATCCTGTGCAGAAAGAAAACATTAGTTAGGGCCTTTCATTATTAAAGTAACGATATATGTACATACATACTTGTTGTAAAATCTAACAAAAAAATATCTTACATTGGTTTTTTGTTATGTTTTACCTTCTATTACGTCTCCAGTATATATTAGATTTTCTACTTTCATTCTCTTCACCTTGACACGTTTTGTTAAATTTAGATTTACATCATTCTGGTTATCTGATCGCTTTGGACGTTGCAGCAAATAATTTTCTTTGAGGCTTTGAATTCTTTGCACTATTTGCTGTGGGGTCTTCGAAGATTCACCAATAACTCTGATTGTACCTACTTTTCCTGTTAGCAGAACTTTGCGTTCTTTTACATCAATATCTCGTTGTTTTGGTTTCAGCAAATGTGAGACTTTACGAAATATATCCATAATCATTTTACGCTGCAAAAGTAAACTCCGCAATTCACTAATTGTCGATTCGAAAAGGCTATGGTGACGATCTGAAGTTCCTGTTTCTATATTTAGAGAAAAAATTATATGTATGTATGTATATATACATATGTATGTACATATCGTGAGCTAAAACGCAAAACCACGTTACTAACAAAAATGTTGAAATTGATTTTTTGATTGATTACGATGCATATCAGAAAAATTCATGGACTCACAAATTTTTACTATTTTGTAATAAAAAATAGCTAGTTTGTAAGCGAAATTCAAAAAAATGGACCTACAAATAAGTGTATTAAATTAAAAAATTTGCCTTTCTCTTGTAAAAAAGCACTAATATTAGTTACGTGGTTTTGCATTTCACCTCACGATATACATATATTTAAATTAAATTAAAAGAAAAACTTTTGCTGTAATGATTTTACTTGGAATGGCCCTTTAAGTATTATACTTTATAGTCTAATAAATACAAAATACATAATTAAAAGAGCGTATCCGTCTTTAAAATTACAAATCATTACATTAAAATAATGATTTTTTTTTATAAAATTTATGCATAATATTTGTCGTCAAATTTGGCTCATAACTCACCTCCCGCTTCAGATGGTTCGTCACTAGAGACATTAAGCTCCAGCTCCACTATACGCACCAAAGCCTTAAAAGGTCTTTTATAAACAAGTAGCACATAATTCTCTTTATGGGCATTATGATAACCTATTAGGTTTGTAACATCATTTTGATCCAAAATAAAACTGCCATAGCAATCTAAGCGGTGATTGGTAAAAACAATAACCTGATTTCTTCTGATGGCACTAATAAATCTCGTCGACGATATCATAACATCAAAAGTAAATTCCTCTGATGTACGGCGTTTATATATGCTAAAATGGCCATCTGGAGCTTGACGAAAAGAACTGCATTTTTGTTGCTTAGTGGAACAAGCCACAATCATATTATGATCACGATAAGTAAACATGTGGACTACGCGAGATGCCACTGTTAGAGTCTGCTTCAGCAGCAGATTGTATGAGAGTGGATTTATTTTATAAACAGTTAAAATTGTCTGAAAGTGAGGTACCAATGTTTTTCCTTAATATAGAAATATTTTGTTGAAAATGAAAACTGTTCTTACACTTTCTGCATTTTTAATTGTCTGTCCCGTTATCAAGTATTTTGTTTCAGAACCAATCACATTCATCACATGTATACTGGGTATTGTGAAATCTTCTATTGGATTGAAGTAAGTATTAAGCCATTCGAAAATCCTAGAAGATAAAAATTTTCAAAAATATACATACATACATATGTATATATGTATGTATATTATACAGACGAAGGGATGTGCTGTTTGCGCAGACACAATTAGTTTGGTCTATACGGTCAATTAGCATGGCATAATTTTTGTTGTAACACTTATCAACCTCTGCAGCTATTTTCCGCCATTGGATAGATCTGGAAATCGAGCACAAGCTGGTCAGTCCTTGGTCGTCCTACTTTTACTCTAATTTAGTAATTAATTTTATATCTGTAACCGTTTTGTCTCAACAATTAATAAATAATATTGTTAAACCAACTGGCACCTTAGGGTCCAAATGTAGACCCGTCGTATGTCCAACTTCATATTAAAATCGCTTTGGCATTAACGAGCGTTTTATGTGCTTTAGAATAATTACTGACTACTACGCGCTCCTCATCGTATACAAAGGAAATATATCCCAATACCAGTTTTCAGTTAAGCATGTTGCCGTACTTCTTTTAAATTGCGAATTCTACTGTGTCACTGATCACGTCTTCCGCCTTTTTTGCCGCACATGCACACGCCTTGGGGCTGCCTTTGCAACGTAACACAACATCGCAATACGCACCTATTAATTGTATATAAGGAAGTTAAACTACTAACTTGGGTTAAGTCGGATGCAAATAAAAGACGCCACCTTTAACATTATATTTATTAGTGAGAAGAAAAATTCGTTTGATTTCATATACCACTGTTCTGCAAATGTGGACAAAATTTTCTCGTACAAAAATCTTTTTAAAACAAACAAAATATAATTTTCTAAGAGTAGGTATGTTCCGCACCCGCGGATTCCCAATTTTACCAGAAAGCATTACCGTACAAAAAGATTAGGAAACTGCCCGCACTGTTTGTTCCGGCTAGTTTGTGCAAGAAAGCAATCAATTATTATTGACATATCAATACATAATACATACATACACGTGAAAAAAAAATTAGTTGTGTATTAAAAATATCGATTATTCTTTTCCGCTGATTATTTTCCAAGATTTGTATTAAAATACTAAATCACACTATACAATACTATTTCACACTTCGTTCATCTTTTACAATAGTTAATATAAAAAAATTCTCTCCATATAATGTGGTGTTCACGTAATCGCGAGTGCACTATATACATTGGCGTTTCCATTTTGTGGTGTTTTGCGTTCCCATACTTCTGTACATTTTTGCTTCTTATTGAGATAAATTTTACTGAACTTTACCCAAAAAGTAAAGAAGCATATCTGGAGTCATAGTCTGTTCAGAAGAAAAGGAGAATTTTGAATTTTTTTTGAAAAGTATTTATTTATTCAGCAATATCCATTTTGTCCCCTTCAAAGTAATCCCTATCAGATATAATGCTCTTATACCAGCGCTTCTTCCAATCCTCGAAGCACTTTTGAAATGCGCTTTTCGGTAATCGAAGAAAAGAAAATTCACCTTTTCTTTTGAACAAACCTTGTATACTAGTTATATATGTGTATGTACATATATCTATGCAAATGAGTACTATAAAATTATATGTTAATTAAGACTCTTTAACAAATTTTAATTTGTTACTCTGGAGGTAAAAAAGTACTACAAAACAATTGTTGAATACCGAAAGGAAAGACCCTGGAAATCCCACTCGTGCAATAAATACATCCGTCTACCGACAATATTGATATTATTGAGAGGGATAGTGTAGTTAAGAGACAGTTGTTGAAATGATGAAATAATTTATAATGTCTAGTGTTGCGTGCGTGCATTAATTTTTAGACTAAAGGTGTCAATATTTTTTAATTATTTTTTTGCGCTACAAACAAAAATATTGTTAAATACAAGATTTTTTGTACAGTTCCTAATACAATGTGTACTTTAGTATTTAGATAACCCTTCTCTGGCAGTCGGGTAGAAAAGAGTTGTCAACAATTCAACTGTTAAGGCTGAAAACAGATATAATCGGATATTTTTGCAAAGACACATTTTAAAAAGGAATTTTTTTTGGAATTTTTGACAAGTTACTTCTAAAAAAGTATGTATTAGTCTTAAAAAAATATTCATCAGAGGACGTCAGAAAAATTACTTAAGAAAACATGCGTTATTTGCAAAACAATTTTTTTTTTTTGTTAAAACTCTTTAACAGATTATTAAAGCAAAACTTATTTACCTCAACTTTGAATATAATTTGCTGAAGTTTACAGCAGCTATTATTGTGACACGTTCCTCACTAGGAGAAACTAAAAATAAATTTTGAAATTTGCCAGTTAAAGTCAACAGTTGGATGGCTTCGAAACTGGGTGGTGGCTCGTAGACAATTGCAGGATTTTTTACACTTTCAGCTCGCTGAGTGAGAACGTCTTCGGCTAACTGATAGACTTCTAAATGTTCCTCCAGAGCAATCACCAATAAAAAATTGCCTTCCCAATAGATAATCTTGAAGACAAGAATATACAGTATTTCTTCTTCGTTTCAGTATAAAAACTTATTTCCGACAAATTTACCTTTGCCTCTAAGGGTTCCACATGTCGAACACTGCCTTCCAGCACAGCAATCAAGCTTAAGCGTTTATCTTGGCGATTTATAAACAACTGATATAGTTCGTGACCATGTAAAATATAAATTTGTCGTTTTTTTACTTCTTGCAAGACATGCAAATTGCGATTATATTGTACTTCCATGTCCAAGAAAGGCAAAAGAAATTTCAGGTTCTCTTTAGGTTCCGCCAAATTTGTAGTATTTTCCAATGGTTGAAAGGAAAGAGACGCGGAATGAGGCCATTTTAGTTTCAAAGGTGGCTGCAGCGAATTGAGAGGATGGAATAATTGTACAAATTCCGACTGACTCTAAAATAAAGTTAAAAAAGCTGTATTTTTAAAGAGAATACTTTCAAAGTTGAAATTCACTTACTATTTTCAAGATCAGTGTTACTAAAAATACAATTAACATGATCGACTTAAATTTAATTTCGTAAGTACAAGAATTGTTATTGCTTTTCTTTCTTGTTAATCTCTTCTTGATTTATTAATTCTAACTAATTGCATGCCAATTGATAAATTTTAATATAGAAGTACATATGTATGTAGTAAAAACAAGGCATGAATTAACGGGTTTTATTTCAATAATATTGAGGCGAATTAAAATTTTTTATAAGCGAACAGTGGGGATGGAAGTATTTTTTATGTGTACTAAATATGTAATTACAATATAAAATGTAAAAAAACATAGCATGATTCAAGCACTTTCACAGGAGAAAACCTTTATTAATAACGGCTGGCAAAAAATTTTGCAGCGGCAAGTTTTTTTTCTGGGACCGGTGCTCAGAAGTTATCCCCTACATATGATCACTGACACTAGATAGAGCGACCACCTTCGTCGGTATTTGACCTATAAAATGTCGGCGAAGTAAAATAATAAATGAAATTTATTGCTACACTGCAATGAAAATGCGAAATTTGAGTAGGTTAGGATTCCAAAGAGTTTTTCAGTTGATCTCGCAACTGTAAATATACTGTTTCATAATTAGTGTTATTTGTAATCACTTTTTATGGAAGAAACTTTTTTTGTCTTTTTACAAGTTAAGAAATAAAAAATTAGCAGCAAATGAAATGTATGTATGTATATACATATCGAGCGTTTGGTGCAATACCGTAGTAATTCAAAATATCGTGAACTGAGAAAAATGCATTTGAAGTTTTGAGCCATCTTTTCGATAGTATTTTCGTTTTGTAATGTTTTCTGTTTGTAAATTTCTTGTCATAAAGGAAATATTTCATTATTGCAAATAAATATTGTTGGAAATAGCTGGAGGCAATAAAGACATTTGTAGCTGTAGAATCTGAAGAGTTAGAGATAGAACCATAATCTTTTTTCCTTTAGATATATATTTCCCCAAAGATCATTTCTGCATGCCCAGCTCAAAAAATTCAAATTTAGAATTACGACGGTATTGCACCAAAGGCTCGATATATAAAATATAGACCAGCTAAACCATAAACATAAAAAAATGTAACTGTTCTTTCATTTATTTAACATTAGTCAAAATTGATTATGATTTACATATATGTATGTACATATGTTTGTTATATGGTTAATCAAATTCTAGAAAAAAGCTAAAAAAGTTCACAAGAACTGCCAAAAAATCTTCTAGAACTACGCAATATGCAAACAAAATTCATTTAATAAAATTAAATAAATAGATTTAAATCGAATAATTAAATGTTTGTTGTCTAAACAAAATTTTTAAAGAAGTTATTTGGTCTGGCCTACTAAAGATTTTGGTATCAGCACCAAATGAAATCTGCGTATGGACATACAGGCCAGCTAAAGCATATAACAAACATAGATGAATAAAGATATGTAAATAAATAAATAATACAAAATTGTGTTTTTTTTAGCTTTCTAAAACTGAACGTTTATTAAAATTTAAAACTGTCATCTATGAAAAAGTTTGTCTTTTTAAATTTTATTAAAATTGTGAAAAACTAAAAGAAAATAAATAAAATTTTAGATAGGAAACTAAAATTCTTAGTGAATTCTCTAAAAAAAAATTAAATAAAAATAGCAACATGAATAAAACTACTTTGGGGCATCAACAAAAGAAATTTTTCGATTTCACTCAAATCACACCAGAAGACTATAACGAAACGGAGCGACAAGCAGCCAATATAAAGCAAGCAAAAGAACGGCTTAATTTGTATGAAAAATTAAATCATTTTGTGTTAAATGTACATGAACAATTACAAAGTATTGAAACAATTGTTAAAAAAAATAGCATTATTAATATTATATTTCACCGTTCTAGAAGGCCAAACTTTCCCAAATACATTGAAATCAAAACTATCGAAAGCGAGATCCAAAGAAAAGATGCAAACTAAAAGACCAATTCAGCATAATAGGAAAGAAAAAATAATAACAAATAGTATTGAATGCCAAAATTTAAATCTGGCACGTATGAAAGCTCTTTGTAATGACAAGCATAAGAAACGAATGCATAAGTCAACTGAGACTACAGCAAATTGCATTAACTATGAACACCATAAGAGAATAATGTTGGCTCAACAAAGACAACATGTACTAGAGAACATGATAAAAGACCACAAATTATTAATAGAAGATCGCCGATGTTTGGAACAAGATATTTTTGCTATGCGCCATTCTTTAGACGATCTACAACATAGAGTTAATAATTGTCTCAAAGAATTAAGTACTAAGAAAACTTATTGCGAGTGCCATGGTCTCATGTGATAAAAGAGGAGTTTATTGTAAAATGAAGAAAAATTTATTTTTACAATAAATTATGTAAAATTTTGCTATTAAAAATGTGGTAACTATGTAATTCAATCTTTATTAAAAATTTACCCTTTTAACCTGATTTTACATATCGCGCCATTCTTATAAAGTGTACGTAAAAATTTGCGATATACATTTTAGTTATAATTACCTATACAGCTCTCGTAATCCTAGACAAAAAAAATTCACTTTCAAACAGTATCCAAATTATATTTGAGATGAATCAATTAAATACGGTCGCGCTCTGTCTCCCTTATTCTGTAGTTGACCAAGGCTGAACTTAAAAAACAAAATGTTACTTTATAAATTCTGTATTCAGCCCATTATGTCCTACGCTTGCCACGTATGGTTCTACAAAACAGCTAAAACACATAAAAGGAAATTGGATATAATTCAATTAATTCAAAACAAGAATTTTAAAATAATACATGAACTACTTCTCAGATACTCAACTGAGTTACTTCACAACAACTTTAATCACAAAATGTTTAACACATTTGCGAGGGAACTGACATATCACTCAACGAAAAATGCAGAATGTATAAATCTGAGACTATAGGGATTTGATAAGCAACGACGAAAAATGCAGAATGTATGAATCTGAGACTATAGGGATTTGTTAAGAAACCATGGAGACTCTTTTTGAAAGAATCTAGTTCGTGTTGCTTTTAGAAGTTCTTATACTTTTTATGTACACAAGGTTTTTCTTTTGTAAACATATTTTCCTTAATACTGTGGTATACTATTATTTTGCATTTATATCCGATTACTTAGTTGTTAATTGCTGTAATACTTATTCGTAAAATGTCATAACTTGTACACATGTAACATACGAAGTAAGATTTAAAAAAATAAATAAATTAAAAAAAAATTACCTATAAAGAAGATTTAATTCTCATTAGCAAAGATCTACTCATAGCTTCAAGTTTTTAACAATTTAATTTTTCCAAGTAAAAAAGCAATCATTGTGTCTTCCGTAATAATAATTTGTCAGCTGAAGTATTGCTTTGATTTGTTGTATGTTCCCTTATATGCAAAACCTACTTCGAATTAAGGTTTAAATTGAAACAATAACAAAAAAACTAAAATTTCGTGGGCAATTGAAAGCACAGATTACTATGTAGTAGTTTATGATTAAAAGCAAAGGCATTCATTTTTAAGTATGTATTTAAAAATTGTAACGTTTGCGACCTTAATGTAACTAAACCATGTGGAGTCACTACGTCAGGTGATTGTTTTCATCTCTGCTTCAGTTTGCGACATAAAATGTCATTTGTTTAACAGTTTTTATTATTCACAAAAAGTCATAAACTATTTAATTTGCGTAAATTTATTACAATCGGTATTTTGTTTTATTTATATTATTTGTTCTTAAATAAGACATTTTTCTGACATTTTGTCGAATAGCACAAACACACGAACACCTGTAACAACTTTTATGCTGCCACCTTACTAATTGCGTCTTGTTTGTTACCGTTATTATAATTGACAGTAGCTTTGTGAATTCGTAGTTGTATTTTTTAGCAACAATTACATGTTTTAACCATTCAATGGCAACAGTGGAGAAAAATCGGCATGAGCATGGCTGCCAGATTTGACGATTTTTACTTCCGAAATTAGCAAATTGACGATTTGACAATTTTTTCCGGAAAAACTACGATTTTTTGCAATATTCTAAATATGTCGAATTTCTGTATGTCATGTAAACGACATCGAAGAAAATAAGCATTTTGTAAATGAGTCAATTATAATTTTCTGAAATCAATTAAGTGCAGCAGCAATTTAACTACAAATGCAAATTGCGACCTTTTTTTTTTTTGATGATATAAAATATTTAATATTGCAATTTTTTATAGAGTTTACAGCTATATCACAAATATATTTATATACATACATAGATATTTTATCATATATCGCACTCGTGAAACAATACATTATGTTGGAGAAATCGACATTTAGGATTTTAGTATTTCTTTAGTATTTAGTATTTTTATTTTTTTTTTTTAGTATATTTCTTTTTTTTATAGCAGTACTGTAACGCCTCCGATGACGTATTAAATTATTAAACCTTCGTTTTTAGTAGCCATTTTTAGTAATTATTTTACTTCGCCGGTGCTACACAATACCGACGAAGGAGGACGTTCTGATGTGCTTGTCGATTGGATACAGCTGTGACCACTACTGTTCAATATGTGATACGCCTTCGTCTCTGAAACCTTACGACAACAACTGACATAAAGACACACAAATGCACACAAAATGTGAGATGTTTTTATGAATACGAAACTGGGGTCGAAACCAGAAAATTTTCGGTTTTGTAGTCAACATGCGGACTACTTCGACCGTCGCCATCCATTCATAATCCTTTCATCTATATACCTCCAATTTAAAATGAAAATGTTTTTTACTTTTATATTAAAAACTTTGAAAATTTTAATTGACACTCAGCACGTATTAGTTTTTTCACTACAGGTATCACAATGGGACCATAATAAATTGAACTCAAGTGGGCTGGGACCTTTCTTTACCTTTACATCCAGCAACCTGCCGACCTAACCTAATAATTATAAAACAAAAATGATTTGAAAATATGGCTTAAATTTAGTTTACGGAAGCTTCACCTAAAGAAAAAAAATTAGATGAACCAATAGAAAATTTAAAAATAAGAAGAAAATATAAAGTAGAAAAAGTTCCGGCAACGCCTGGTTTTCGAATTATGTGTCTACGAAATTTTCATATAGATATGCAAATTTCTACATTTCGAAAACGAAATGGTCAATATTGGTATCATCTGAAAGGTTTTAAAAATATCTTGCTATAAACATAAAATTTATATAAAAATTTTTTTTTTTCAATTTGTTGAAACGTCCGTAAACTAGATTTCTTCCTAAAATATTATTCTTCACTTGTCCGATTTTTTGACGATTTTTTAAAACTGAAATAAGGATTTTTTTATTTTATCAGCATTTTGACGATTTTTGGAGATGTTTGTCTGGCACCCCTTGCCATGAGCGTCTTTGCATTGCTTGCTTTGTCAAATATTGTAATTGTTTTAGTAATTCATCAATTAAAATAAATATATATTACCTTTAATGGGTTCCTCAAAGAAACATAAAAAGCATAAATTGGAAAGAAGGGAAAAATATGAAGGTGATTAAAAGTAATGATATGCATTTTGCAGACAGTTGTATCTAAGAATTTTCTGCCGTCTCTTCCAATTTAGAATACAGTCATAACACGGACCCTTCAAATCTTCAAAGAGGCTTAAAGTTAATCCTTAAAGTAGGACCAAACAGTACACCTGAATACTCGGGCGATGGCTGCTCTTTGACATCTACGGTAGCCGGTCCTCCTACTGCCGCTGAGGCGATGTGTAGCAGTCCCCTGATGTTGGAGGACATGGAAGAATATCGCGAGAAACATAAGAAATCCAAGAAAAAGAAGAAGAAAAAAGATCGCGAAAAGAAACACAAACATCACAAGGAAAAGAAACGTGACAAAGGTGAACGTCATATAAGTGAAAGTCCGCGACGAGATGCACCTTCAGTGGAACAGCTTGAAGATATAACATTAATCGCCAGTCAGGATTCTCAATCTCTACCCGGCTGTTCATCATTTCAAATACAACGAAGCCCTAAGATAATGGCTGGGCCGCCTTCCAATATTGCTTTAACGGCTGACGGTGACAGTAGTCAAGATGGTTTTAGTTTTATGGACGATGATAATTCCCAGCCTTTACCAGAGAATGTTTTATTCTATGCTAATATGACAACAAATAGTTCTCCATCATGTAGGCCAGTGTCTAAACCAATTGTGCCCATTAAAACTGTTGACAGTATTATGAACTCTCCAGCATCATCATCTATAAATAGTACATCTATGGAGCCAATATCTAGTGGTTCTGTTATTGGCGTTAATCTTTTAGGTGCTTGTGCTTCTATGGCACCAAGTCCATCTGATAGTATTGGTGGTATTAGTCCTACGAAACCACTAGCAGAGGTAAGAGCGATGCTAAAAATGATTTTAAGGTTTTAAAAATTTTTCAACTATATATCGATACTTTAATATAGCAAGGTCCCAAGTAAAGTTTTTCTTACTAAGCAGAAGTAAAAAAAAAATTTGAAGTCGGGATTGCTTGTTTCGAAAATTTTTGTAATTCTCCATTAATTGTCAGAGTAGAGCAATTCTTGTTATCAAAACTTCTAGTATTATACGTCGAAATATGAAAAAAAACCCGATTTGAAGAAAAATATTATTTAGTGCCTGTCCATATTAAGGTAACGATATATCGTATGTCAAAAAACATAGAGAAGGTAAATATAATAATGTATACGTATATATATATATATATATATATGTATATATAAATATATACCTATGTATCTTATTTAAATTTTTTTTGTGAGGAAAAATGTTAGTTTTCATATTTTAATTTGTTTTTTCATTTCACTTTATGTTACAGTTGATGATACCATCCCCTTCGCCATCCACACCAGCGTCAACACCAGGCGGAACTGGTTCTTTTGCAGCGCTAACACCCAAACAATTAGAAGGACCTAAAACTCCGAGTTCATCGAGTGAATCAGGACGAGAACCACGTACGTGTGTATTGAAATTAAAACAACAAAAATCGTCACTAAATAAATTACTTGAACATCTTTTGCGCATTTTGGAGAAACGGGATCCACATCAATTCTTTGCTTGGCCAGTGACTGACGACATTGCTCCCGGTTATTCGAAAATTATTTATAAGCCAATGGATTTTTCAACCATACGGCAAAAAATTGATGACAATGAATACAACACCTTAACGGAATTCACTTACGATTTCCGCTTAATGTGCGAGAATGCTATACGATACAATCATGTGGACACAGTATATCATAAGGCAGCAAAACGTCTGCTTCAAGTGGGCATGAAACACTTGGCACCCGATAGCTTAATGAGAAGTCTAAAGCCGTTGTCAGGTTATATGCGAGAACTTACAGTCAAAGAGTTAGGTTTTGAAATAGTGCAAAACCACGGAGATTTTCCAGCCTATGATCATCATGCCATGGCTGATTCTGCCGATGAGGGTGCTTCGACGGGTACAGAAGAACCATTGACTCCAGCACAACTTGAAGAGGAAAAGAAACGTAAAGCCATACGCTTGGAAAATCAACCCAAGTCTCGTTTCGAACCGTATGTTGACGATTTCACTTCGGAGGAGATTTTAGCGCAAGTTCAAAGCGCAGCTCAAGTAGCAAAAAAGCGGTTATCTGCTAAGGCAAGGGCTAATAGAATGGGTTTCTTAAGACAAAATAAAGATGGCTCTACTTCGTTAAATTTTCTAACGAAAGATGAAAATGAAGGACCTGAGAAAGTTGTGTCTCTGGGAGATTTAGTAGGTAAACTTAAAACTGGGTCAGGTCAGGTACAAGGATATCGCGAAGATAAACGTAATGAAGCCAAAATAGTGAAGCCTCTAAATTATGGTCCCTTTGCTTCTTTTGCTCCTACATTCGATTCACGTTTTTCTACGCTCAACAAGGACGAAACCCAGTTAATATTGGACACTTACGGTGATGCTACCAGCACTGAATATGCCGAAAGTATTTTACAATTCACCAAAGATTCGCCTTATGCTACTACGTTGGCCAACGGTGTGCTTGATATTTTGACAAATGGTGAACATTCAAAGGGCATGCAAGATCTCTACGATCTACAAGTACAAAATTACGAACAGCAAGAAGCACTTAAATGTTTCAATAACACCGGACCTGTGGTTGACAGTTCTGCTAGTGTAGAAACTCGAGCAGAAATTGAAAAGGAATATGAAAAATATAAAAATACACGTATTGATTTTAATCGGCTACGAACATTAAATGATTTAGGCATTCAAGTCGACTTTTTAAAAGATATTGAAAAAGAAATGAAAAATTTCGAATTGACACGAAGACTACAAGAACATTTGAGTAATAATTTAAATTTAATTGACAAACTCAGAAATACACAACATGATCGCCTATCTCAGCCACTGCCACATCATTTGGCACTAGTGCAGCCGGCTTCGCAAGAGGAAACACAATTGGCTCACCAAATCACTCAGCATTTAACTGACGTTGTGAAAAAACTACCCCCTTCAGCTGTAACAGATCAATATGCCTTAAGAAAAGCCATGGGATTGTCATTTGGTAGGTGCACTTTTGGTTTCAATTTATATCGAACGAATTGGTTACATTTCGTTTTTTTTTCATTATTTTGTTTTTTCAGTTGGGTTACCACCTCCACCGGAGCAGCAACAACGTTTGCAGGTGCCTTCGATTTTACAACAACCAGTGTCGTTGCCTAATATACCTGTCATATCATCTGCAACGTCGACGATAACGAATCAACGAGACGAAGGCAATAATTTAACTTCATCGCTTGCCATGGATATAGACGAAGATGTTTCGGCCACAGTTGGTGGTGATTTGGAAAATGAATTGCGTGAATTTCTAGAAAGTGGACCCGGTCTACATGCCGCTTCTTCTTCTGCAGCAGATGATAATAATTTAATGGCCCAATTACTTATGAATTAAGCTGGTATTTTTGGTTGGTAAATTCTTTCTCATTTAGTTGTTCTGAAATTTAATTGATAGTTTATTAAACTGCTATTGAGTTGGTTGGTTTGAAAATAAAATAAAATCTAAAAATTAATTTTTGTTCAAAATGCATTTATTTAAAACTGAAACATAACTTGCAATTTATTTTTCGTTTTGCACATTTTTTATAAAAGATGTATTACAAAATTATTTATTTAAATAAAGTGACTTTATTCTTATATGTAGAAAAAAATTAAGTATATCTTTTATTAAGTATCATTTAATTTAACTGCCTGTTACTCGAAGTGCGAACGAAAATTTATTTCGAATAATAATATTGCAGACAAAAACAAATTTGCGCTTGTATTTAGAGCAACAGGCGAGGCAGTAAAATGTTGTTTTAAGTACCCAGCAAAAAATTTAATGTGTCCACTGTGAATTAGTATTGTCACTCTTTCCTAACCACTTACTTTATCTGAATTCATTTTGAATGCCATCTTAAATGTTATCAAAATTATTTTAAATGTATTAAAGGAACGCATTACCTACGAGTAAACATTTAAGACAACATAAGGAAATGAATTCCACGATCCCATGCTTAATCGTAACCAAAGCATGGAATATTCATTTGCAATAGACCCCATGCATTAACTATTTGTTTGCATGTCTTTTTCTGCTGGGTAAATTTGTTTTCATTTATTATTATATAATTAAGTAACGGTTTTAAATACTATAAAACTATTATATAATTTTCAATATTTTTCAAGAGTTGTTCGTTATTATTATTGTATTTTAAAACAACAACAAAATCACAATAATTCTACACAGGTCGATTATTTTTCTGCTTCTTTAAATGGGAACAAATAAGTTTTATCTTTTTTTTTTTTTTTTTTTTTTTTATCTTGGACCAGTGCTCAGGGGCTATCCCCTACATATGCAATGCATTGCACTGGAACTAGAGAGAAGGATAGGGAAGAAATAGACAGGTGGTGAAAGTGGTAGGAAGATAGAGCTTAATTCTTGCACAACTCTGCAGTTGCGTATAAATTATAAAGCAAAGTTGCGGCGTCTCTGATGTTTTTTGACGCATTATTTTTAAGCTAATGGAGCCATTTTATTTATTATTTTACTTCGCCGACGTTTTATTGCTCAAATACCGACGAAGGAGGGTGCTGTAGCACAGAAAACTCAGAAAAATATTTTTTCTGATTTGACCCGGCTGGGAATCGAACCTGGGTCTTTCTGGTTGCAGAGCCAACACGCTGACTACTCGCCATCAGCACCATTTCTTTGGTAACAGTACTACTGATGGCAACAGCACATCACTTGAGTTATGAGTTACCGAATATGCTACTACGGATGGCAAATTACTACTAAGGCTTCTACATTTTAATTGATTTTTTATTGGCTAAAATTTTCGATTCTGGCTAACATGACAAAAGAAGTTGTTCGGATGTATTTTTTTACTACACATTGATATAACAGGGATATAAAAACATCCAAAATAAATTTACTGGATAAAAAGCCGCTGCTTATTTTAAAAGCGTACAGCACGACAAACAGACTTTGATTATTTTGTGTTTTATATTCGCCTTAATTTCGGTTGTTGAGCCGACTTCGTCTTGTCGTACACAATAATGGGTCAATAATAATAATGGTAGAAATAAGAAGAAGCGTTATTAATTTATATGTGATGTGATAAGACACATGAATATTATTTTTATGTTCATATAATCCTTTGTCTTGCCAAGCCTTCGATCGGAGTACTCTTTACGGGATATTAAAGGATTGGGTATTGAAAACAAGAGGATATTTAGAGGTAATTGTGTATACTTTTAACTCACTGATCATAATCAGGAAATCAGCTTGATATTCATTCTAGGATATCTAGTACGCAGCGTAATAAGTAATAACTCAGTTGAGCCTTCAGATACTCCTTCCAATATATTCATTTGGAATGGTAAATTTGCCATATATTTTATTTTTGTAAAACTATTGTACGGAAAGTTTAAGAAATTGAACGAGTAAATAATTATCGAATGGAGTGTGGGTTCAACTAATAATAGCTTCGATTTTCTATAACAATATTATTTCGCATTTAAAGAAACAGACAAATTACTGGCAATATATTGTTAAACAAAATAAAAAAATTCTTTATAAAATATTATTTTCGAACTTGTTTCACAATAATATCGAGCCATAACCGTATGCTCCATGATTACCATAAAAATTATAATTCTCAATTAGTAGCCTAATCCCTCAAAATATCATAGCTGTGAAATGTGATATTACGATTTTATAGCTAAAATAACTTAAACGTAAGTACATATAGACATATAGATATAAATATTGAAATAAAAAACCGTCAACTTTAAAATTTTGTTTTTGGCGATAAAGTCTTTTGGCGATTATTGTTGGATATAATTTAAATTTTTGAAGCTAAAAACAAAGTTTGTTATAAAAAAATTCAATATTTAGTCGCTTTTTATGAATAAACTTCTTTAGAAAATTAAATCTGTGAACTTTTAAAAAAACGTCATACGTGAAATTTTAAAATTTTTCTGGAGAGAGAAAAAACTATTGAATTAATAATTTCTGTTTCGTCTTTTTTTTACGTACGGTATAGTTTTCCGTTTAAAAAATTTTTAAATTTAGTATAACTAAGCTAACTTTTCTGTAATTTTACACCCAATTTAGACGATGAATAAAATTCATGAATTTATTTTTAACGGCGAGCGGGGTAGAGAAGAAAAAAAAATTCATGATTTCTGTGTTTCATGGTTTTTTTTTCATATTTCTCTTTGTACTCATTTGTACAATTGAGTAAATAAATAATATGCGATAGTACGTTAAAAAAAATCAATACTTAAATAAAAATATTCCAGAATTATAATTCATGATATAAATGTAAGAAGTTTTTGGAAGTTATTTCCAAAGCAATATAGAAAAACTTCAGCAAAAACCATGTAAATTGGGCCTTAGTTTCTACTAAAATCTTTATTGAAATCATGCTTACTAATTAAATTAACAACAAGTCCAGATTGCTTGTGAAGTTTCCTTTAGGATCCAAATACTAATATATTTTTTAATCGCGACTTATTATCTTTTGTCAAAAGTCCACAGAAATATATTTAAAAAAGCGGCTAAATATATATATGTATGAAGTTTTCTTTAAATAAATTTTTAGAAAAATAAATTTATAACTTTTCTAAATCAGCGCAGTTTTTGTTTGTGGTTGTGAATTAAATTTTAGGAGTTGTTTCATATATAAATTTTCTCAGACTAATATGGATATCACTTTAATACTTGCAATTATGTACATATTTAAAAATGCTGATTAAGGCATAAAACTTTTTTATCTGCGGGCGAGTTTAGTAGTAAATATTTCTAAGTATATATTTTAAATAAGTCGTCGTTTAAACAATGCAAGATTTCCTGCAGTAAATTTTCTTTTTCTTCTTCAAACTAATAAATATATTCACGCAAAGTAATTTTGTTTGCAACCATTTTTTACAAATCTAAAAATATTTAATTAATTGATTTATAAATTCAGAGAAAAAAAGAAGTTACAAGTGCACACAAGTGTGCACCACAGTGTAGGAATTTTTGCAAGGAAAATTGCATCGTCTAAATAGAGACTAATAGTGTTTTCTTTTCTGAGGAATATTCTGCATTTATTCGTACTCTTAGATTGCTTTCGAGTTCTTTTCATGATAATTATATAATTTTTGTATTTTAAATTTATTGTTATAACGAAACCTTTGTTCTTCTGTAAACGTAAAATATCTAACACTTCTTAAAAATCAGAGGAACATTTAACAATGTTGCCAAATCACATGTAACACTTATAATAAATTGTTTTTTTTTTCAGAAAAGAAAGCACTATAAGCAAATTAAACTTAATCAAATGTCTTTCGACAAAGACATTAAGGATTTTTTTCATGTATATACTTTATATGCAATAAAATGTAAATTTTTTTATATTGTAAATTGAGGTAGGATTTACATATATACAAACTTTTAAGCTACAATGTGTTTTTCCCGTAATTTAACAATAACAACTTTTCTATTGTGTTTAAACTATAAGTAACAATAATTAAGTATATTCTAATAAGTGAAAATGTTACGACTTAATTGCCGTGTTCATAAAAAATATTGTTGATTTATAAAAGCTCTAAGAAACTAATTTCCATACAAAATTCACGTTTTAAACTTTTTATAAATTCGAAAAATTTTAATGTTGTAATAAACTTAAGTATCATACTGCATTTTCAGAATTTTTAGTTGAACGTTTTGAAGAACTTTGAAGGATAAATAAAATAAAATATTAATTAAATGTATAATTGAAACGATTTTATAGTAAAATAACATAAGAAAACTAGAAACCAAAGTTCTGTACAACATAAAAAATAAATATTTTAATAATTGAGACAAAATGATATTCGTGTTTTTTTTTTAATATTTTTTTGCGAAATGAAATAAAAGATGTTGAAAATTGGGAAAATATGTACACTTTCGTTCATTGTAGAAAAATGTTCATCAATTTAAATTAGCTCTTTGTTATTTATGAAAAACGAATATCTACATGCAATATTGCATTATATATGTATGTACACATATAAAGAAAGATTGAATAAGTATTTGCTAAATGTGACTGTACGGTAACACAGTGACTGACCATCCTTGTTATTCTGGTTAATACAGGACGGCTGGTGAAACGCTCAAAGAATTAAACGTAATACTTTTATTAATTTTTTTCTGTTGCCAAAGAAACATGCATATTAATGTGGTTGAAATTTAACCGAAACAACTTGTGGGTGTGGTCACGCGCTGTACATAAGTACTTAATATTTGAGAAAGTTTTTTAAATTTTTTATCGAAATACTTAAACGATTGGAAGTTCAGTTTCGAACTATATTTAAAAAACAAAACTAAATTGAAATGAACAAACTAGAAATTAAAAAAATTGTACAAGTTTTTAAACAACTTTCAAACTGTATGCCGTTCGATTAATACCAATTTATCTCTCACTTTACAAAAAGAAGAATGCAATAAGGAGATATGAAATTTTTTAATAAAATAGACTATGAAGTCTTATATCTGCCTATAATTTCGATATTTATAAATAAGTATGTTTTACTGTATTCTATATGGCAGATACATACATATATGGGGAAGAGGAAAGTACTAGAATATGAATTTCGAAAACATAAAAATTTAACAAGACATTAATAAAAAAATATGTACAACAAATGCAACAAGAACTTTTACAGGCACCAAAACCTCAGTTTGCTTTTTTTTCTTTCTTTTTGTAATTTGGATTTTTTTTTATAATTAACGTTTCCAAATGAAATTTAAATGCAGCCAAATGAGGTTCTAATCTACACTATCTAAAAATATGCAATTACTATTATTAATTAAATTAGAACAAAAATTGTTCCGAATTATTATTGATCGTTTTGTATATCATTTTTGTGTTGGGAAGCACTTACTATGCTTTTGTGTGTATGTGTGTTGTTTCCATGGGATTTTCTTTTGCGTATGTTATTAGCAATTTTAAGCAAATAAATCAAACAAAGAAATAAAATAAATTCAAAAATTTTAAATTACACTAGATTGGCATCTTTGGCCATACTGTAGAAGGCAGATTGTGTATTATTTAAAAGATTTTTGGGCGAGTCGAATTCAGAAATTTCGCCCTTATCCAAAACAATAACTTTATCAGAGTCCATAATTGTATTTAAACGATGTGCTATTGTTAAGACAGTACAGTCTTTAAATTCGGTCCGTATGGTTTTCTAAAAAATATAAATGAAAAAAATTGATTAGAGATTGAAATTTAATAAAATATTTTTAATACTGTGTAACTTGTATATAGTAGTGTGTATAGTAGCTTGTCTATTATGATTTTTTATTGTTTGCAAATGCAAACGAGTATTTTCTTTGGTACAAGGACGAGGCAAAATGTGGGCTATAAGCCAATAACTTCTCAACCATTATTTTCTATTTAAATGGTCTTTCATCAACCGATCGATAACTGAATAAAAAGTAACAAAAAATTATTTGTTTTTCTTGGATTCGCATTCAATGAAAATGAAATCAAATAGCGACCATATATGTATATTATTTAAATAAAATTTTCAATCACTGTACTATTGAAAAAAACATCAACTAAATTAAAAACCTAAATTAAAAAAAAAAATAACTCCATATTTTACTCATTTATAGTGCATATTTAATAAGTTAATAAGCAGGAAAATTTAAGTATTTTTTAGTTAAATAAAATTCTTACCTGAATTAAATCATCAGTTTCTAAATCTACAGCCGCTGTTGCTTCATCTAATACTAATACTTTTGTTTTGCGTAGTAAGGCACGCGCTAAACACACCAACTGACGTTGGCCCACAGATAAATTTTCACCTCCTTCGGAAATTTCATGATTCAAACCGGCTGGCAGTGTTTTAACAAAAGCCTTTAAATGCGACAATTCCAAAGCTTTCCAAATTTCTTCATCTCTTTTAACTTCGAATGGATCCAAATTAATGCGCAATGACCCTGAGAAAATTACCGGATCTTGAGGAATAATTGTTAAACGAGAACGCAGCATATGCAAGCCCAAAGTGGCAATATCTATATCGTCGATAAGAATGCGACCACCAGCAGCTTCAATGATACTATAAAAAAAAAGTTAAATTTTTAATAAAACTTCTTTAAAAATAAATTTTTATATTCTTAATAGAGAACTTAAGCATTAAATAAAATTGAACTAGAATTACATACACATACATATCGCACACCTAGTTCAAAAGTAACTCTACTCACAATTGTAATTTTTCGGGTTTATATGCTTAAACTATGCACAATACACTCGTTTATCTATAAGAAAAATAACTTCTAAGATCTTAAACTGTATGGATTTTCTATTAAATGGTCCAAAGTTTTTGTTTTTAACTATTTTTATTTAGGTCAAAAACAGTTTATTTCGATATCTGATAAATTAAAATTTTGACTTGAGTCACTTTTGAACTAGTTGTGCGATATATTCAAAATTATTCTCAACTGTACTCGTATAATAACAAAAACGTTTAAAAATGGCATGAATATTAATTTTAACCACAATAACACAACACAACAACCGTAAAAATTATACTTTTTCATTTTGTTTAATCTATTTATTAATTTGCATTTCAAATGATAATCACTTACCGGAACAAAGATAAGGTTAAACTGGATTTTCCAGCACCGGTACGACCGACAATTCCAACTTTTTCACCACCAGCAATGTTGAAACTTATGCCGCGTAATACCAAATCTAAACCTTCACGATAACGTACTCTGAAATTATCAAAAGCAACTTTTCCCTCGGCTGGCCATTCTCTGGGCACTCTTGAGTTTTCCAATTTCCATGGTGCTTCTTGTTTAGTTTCGCCATATTCTTTAATACGTTCTACAGCCACAATATTGGTTTCAATATCCGACGACATACGCACTAACCAATTTAATGTTTGAGTAACTTGCAGAGCATAACTTACGGATAGACCAACCAAACCGGGATTAGTTTGGCCACCCAAAACGGCAAACAATGCGGCAAAAAGAATAATAAGATTACCAACCATTTCAAGGCGTATGGCCAACCAACGATTGGCAATAAGTGAAGGATATTTGCAGACTTGATTCTTATCCACTTTTGTGTCGGATTCATCAATAAATCTAAAAGGACAAAAACAAAAATTTACTTCTATTGTTCAGGTAATACAAAATTTACTTTAATTATTGATGTTTTCTTTCAACCAAAAGTGCATTGCATTGCTTGCCCTATCCTATAACAGTTAAAAATAAAATATTTAGCAAATATTTTTATACAATAATTACTGTATTCGAACAATCTATTTAATTAATTATTTTTTTAATAATAAAATAAAAATTTCCTGAAGATGTTAACCGAAGGTTAACGAAATATCGAGATTATATAAAAATAAGAAATAAGAAATAAAAAAACCGTAAAGCTTAATGAAATAGACTGTTCGAATAATAAAAAAGGTTAAAAAATAAGTATTAAGAAAAATAATTACTGTATGATTAACATCACTGCACTAAATTTAATGCTTTCTAATAAATCTTTTAATAAAGCTAATAAAGCTTTTTCCTTCAACTCTTGGTATTCAAAGTAGTTTATTTTTATTAACTTACCGATCTTGCACACAATAAGCTCTTATTGTTGAAACTCCTGTAACTGTTTCTCCAAAATGTGAATAAATTGGCGATCTTGATACCGATTCTAAGCGCATAAGTTGACGCGATGTGGCTACATAAAAGCGTTGGGCAAAGTAGTACAAAAATGCAATGGGAATAATCACTGCCAAAAAAATCGGTGTAGACATGCTTATAACCACAACAGTGGCTAGGACCTACATAAATTTATAACAGACATTAATTGAAGAATGTAAATTAGTTGTAAATAAAAATATTTAATTTATTAACTAAATTATTATTAGTATGATTTTTTCTAAATTTTACCATTACTTGACTATTTTTATTTTCGAATGATTTTTCTCAATGTATTATTTTAGAATAAAAACTAAAGAAGAATTAAAAATCAAGAATTAAATTAAATAAATTTTGATGAATGATTAAAGAAAAAGAAGCAGTTTGGCAGCAATTTGGAGAAAATGAAATTTTTATTCCTTTATTTGAGTTGATTTAATTTGGCACGATTTTAATGCTATTATTTCAAAATTAATTTCACTTAGATTTTATTGAAATTTAATATGTCTAGGAATCATTTACTATGAGCTGTTTCCTTACGAATAATTCCTCGACAAAAGTTCGTTGAGTAAATTCGCAGAAAAAAATTCGACGAAAAAAATGCAGCTTTCATAATCAGCAAAGTTGTTTGCTGTCCGTGTTACCGTATAAAAAAACTTACTTCAAAAAATTAAACATTAACAGGAAACAATTAGAAAGCAATTTTATGGTAAATAATTCTATAATTAAATTATTTATTTTAAAAATTAAAGAACGAAATATTTCTATATTATCTTTTAAACTTAAAGGTTTGTTTTCATTTTTTATTTTTCCATTTCAATATGTCGTCCGTCACCCATCGGTTAACATCTTCAGGAAAAAAAGAAAAAAAATTTCTGAAGATGTTAACCAATGGTTGGCGAAATATCGAAATAGAAAAATTAAAAATAAAAACAAAGAAAAACAAAACAAATCTAGAAATATTTATCAAAAGACTTCAGGTTAAAAAATTAAAGAACTATGAAAATGAAAATTAACTATAAATATTTACTAATATACGAGTATTTGAAAACTAAAATGAAAAACGGTAACTCTGTACTAATTTGTAAATGTAGCGGAGAGTTCGTCACGCAAGACGAACAAATGTATTCTATTTGCAAGGACGAAAATTCGCAACAAATAATTCGTCCTCTGCCCTAATTGTGTTCCTTGCATAAAACTTTTAATTGAGACCTGTACTGTCAATAATTCGACTGTCTGCAGAAATCACCTACAAGCGGGCAGATTTCACCAATAGAAGAGAAATTGTTTTTTATCACGACAACACCAAGAGGCAGACATCGGGAGCAACTCGCCAGAATTTTCGCCAGTTTGTTTGGGAGGTCTTTAAGCATTCAGCTCATAGTTCAGACTAGACACAAAGTAATTACCTGCCTATGGGGAATGATTTAAAAATAATTCTTCTCAATAGAAGCTTAAAAAACCGAAAAAAAACACCAATTTCTTTTCAACAGCGCGCTTCTATGAGAGAGACCATCCAACCATGTCCAGCAAAATCGTGGACATAAATCGAATATAATTTTATGGATTTCTACTACTCCTCTTCTATATATCTATTATATATGTATGTATATATAATGCTGAATGAGTGTTTGTTTGTTTGTATATAATTGAAACTCTTGAATGAATTATAGGCTACTTTATTTTAATCACGCCTACCTTTACGCCTACTTTTTTAATTATGCTACTCCTTCCACATGGTTTTTAACAAATTTTATAATATAAACGAGCTTACCTTCGATGAAATTTGGTGCACTTAGTCTGTGCAACTCCGGGAAGGTTATTCGGTATTATTTTATTTAAAACTAGGACCAGGAGAGCGGTCCGAAACGTTCAAACCGATTTCAATGAAATTTACTACATAGATAGATTTGCGTTTAAAAATTCACATAGCCGATGTACATTTTCAAAAGTATGAGCAGTAGGGAGACGGGAGAAATTTCTGCTTCTTCAGAACAATCAAACCGATTTCAATGAAATTTACAACATAGATACATCTGCATCTAAACACTTACATAGGTCATGTACATTTTCAAAAGTATGACTAGGATAGGGGGGAAATTTCTAACCTCTCAAAAACTAACAAGCCGATTTTGATGAACTTTAAAATTTGGATATATTTGTGTTTAAAAAGAGACATTTCTTTCAGAACTAGAACCACAAGAATGGTAGGGGCAATTTCCGCGCCTCCGCGGCCATCTTACCGATTTTAATGAAATTTAAATCTATCTATGTTTTTGTGTCTAGAAGGACACATATGCTACATATATATTTTTAAATAGGAACAGGATGCGACGTAGAGATAAGATATGCCTCTCCGAAACTGTATCACCGATGCAGATAATAACGGGAGCGAAGCTGCGGGTGAAGGCTAGTACAATATAAATACAAGGATATATTTTTTGACAGTTAATTTCGGCTTCGTTTTAACGTGTGAAATAACTGTTTTTAAACTGTGATTAAATTAAAAATGATATAACATCGAAGAAAATAGTATTGTTTTAGACTCGATAGGTACCACGTGTGCTCAAACCGCCTGCGTGGTGATATTCAGCGGTTCGCACAGGTTCGGCCAAACCCGCTGTTAAAATTTTTTAAAGCTTTTCAGACATCTGGCTGTCGTTTTGAGAGAGGGGTATAATTTTCTTAATTTTGTGAAGAAAAAATTTTCTTTTTACAATTTATTTATATTTTTTCTTCCTACTCTTATTTCTTCAAAGAAAAACATAATTAAACGTTGCAGTACAGTTACAGTGGTACCTTGTAAAATTGACAGATTTTGTTTTAATATGCCATTTTTTCCCGACAAATATTTCGAAATGAGTGAATCGTGCTGCAAAAAAATATCAGTAAAATTATTTTTGGCCAGACAAAATTTTTGTTCGGAATAAATGGATTAATTCAGCTTGAAACATCGTATAGTAGTTTCATAACTTTAAGAGCCGTGGAGAAGTTGCGATCGCCGCGAATCGCATAAATCGGGAATGATTGGTCTGACCTACGATAGCAAGGTATCACGTGAGCAAATTTTAGCGGGAATGAGATTGGGTAGTCAATTATTTCTTAGCAGTTTGCGAATCATGACGCAATATTACCACGCTTAACCAAAGAGAAATAGCCAAGCCGTTAAAATTTTTATTTAATTCTTTCAAAGTCTTCCGGCCCAATTATAATGTGCATGAGCCAGCTTAAGCCAACTTTAGAAACTGGCCGAATACGTGCAATTCATGTGTGGCAAACTATTATGCACTTAATAACAATACTTTTCGTCAAGTTTTTTCAGCTGTTCTGTGCTTAAAGACGATTGTTACCAAAACTAATCTACAAAAGTGTTGACTTGGAGGCACTTGGTACCACGCTTCCTACAACCTATACGTTTGAGTTGAATGTGGGATGAGTATACTAATCCAATCAAAAAAATATGTGTTTGAAGCAAAATTTTATGAGTGGCCATGCCACTTCAGATTTTCGTCAAACTCACAACAAATGCATAAAATTTTATTGATGTGTTCTATGCTATTCTATATTCAAGTTACATGCAAAGATTTTCTTGCTGTCAGTGTAAATACTTTTATCGCTTAAAAATAAATTTTACAAAAATTCTCCGTACGGAATCAAATGTGTACGCGTACGTATTGTGTGAATAAAACTTTTAATCATTGCAACAGTCGCCAAACAGCTCTGATATGAAGAACAGCTCTTGGGTAATCGCTAGTTAAAAAAAAAAGACGAACAAGTTCAATTTCAAAAATTTTAACTCCATTAACTGTTTTTGATATTATAAATGAAAAATACTACAATAGGTAAAAACATTTTTAACATTCTTTTTTATTATGAAAAAAAAGAAACTATAGCTATGCCATAAACAATGTTAAATTTTCTCTGACTTCATTTTGCGAAATAAATTTTGGCATAAATTATGTATTAGAAAAACGTTGAGCATTTTTGAATTTATTTAAACAACAGTCAATTACCTCAAAGGCACACCAAAGGCCATCATCAAATAATCTTGGCAATACCACGTCTAAGGACTCAAGATCTTTTGAAAAACGTGACAAAATACGGCCCAAAGGTGTGGTATCAAAAAAGGTTAATGGTAACCGCATTATATTTGTCAATAATAACAAATGAAGGACAAAGGCAGCTCGTAAAGCACCAAGCCAGGGAACTAGAGCAACACCATATGAAATTAAAACTGCAAACATAATACAAGGTGTAAAGTTTTTAAATAAGGTAAAGAAGCTTTAAAATACATTAGTTTTACATACAAACATATTATCTATCTACTCGTACTATCTATTAGATGTGGAAATTGTTGGTTACGAAAGAAAAGAACATACGACAAAATGTATTAAACATGCTTAAATTAACAACAATTTATTTACTTTCTCCATGATACAGAATTTTTTAAAATTTTAAAAGAACAATAGGAAAGGGATAGTTAGAGAAATGACAGGCGGTGAAACTTACTTAATTATTTTACAGCTCTGCTTTTGCACGGTCTTTGTTTATAGCAGTGCTGAAGCTTCGGTTTAGTAGCCATTTTTATTATTATTTTACTTCGCCGGTGCTACACAATACCGACGAAGGAGGGCGTTTTGATGTGATTGTGGATTGCTATCAGTCATTATGCCTTCGCCACTGAAACATTCCGACAACAACTAACAGAAAGACACACTAATGCACACCAGAAAAAATACGAGCTGTTTTTATGATTTTAATCTGAAACTGGAGTCCAACCCAGCAAATTTTTGTGTTTTGTAGTCAACGTGCAGACTACTTCAGCCATCGTCACCCCCATGGAACCCAAGTTGAGTTCAAACCCTGTCGAATGGAAAAATATTTTTCCAAATCAGTTCTTAATTTAAAATTACACATCTGTGTCTATGGATATGAAGTAAGAAAGAGAAATTTTTGAAAAAAAAATTTTATATGCCGCACAAAGCAAAACAAAAGTATTAACTTTTCATAAAATGCATGAAATTTCATAAAGATTTACATTTTCGCCCAGAACAAATGCCAGAAGCAGTGGTAACATATGATCATAGACCCTTCAGAGAATCGTAAACCCATGTTTTGTAAAAAAATTTTGTTTTAAAACCAAAGAACTTATTAAGTTTTTTTTCGTTTGCTGAAAAATGTGAAAGATGTAGGCAGTTACGTGATTTAAGAAGAAACGCTACGATATATTGTACTTTAATATCACCAACGGTAATGCTCTGAATGTTGCCGAAAACAGACGATTGAACATTGCTATTTTTTTTTCTTGGACCAGAACTCAGGAGATGACTCCTACACATGTGATGTATTGTGCTGTAACTGGAGGAAAGGGATAGCGAGAGATATGATAGGAGGAGAAGCTTCACGATCTTACAACTCTGCTTTTGCAAGTTTATTCTTAATAGCAGTGCTGCAGAGCCTCTGATGTCAAGCAGTCGTATTAAATATAGACGCTTTGTTGTAGTAGCCTTATTTAGTAATTATTTTACTTCACTGGTGCTACACAATACCGACGAAGGGCGGTGCTCTGATGTGCAAGTGGATTGCTATCACCTCAAGCCGGTACTGTTCAGTGACCAGTGACTATGCCTTCACCACTGAAACCTTCGGACAACAACAGACACAAATGCACATCAGAAAATATGCGAGCTGTTTGTATGATTTCAATCTGAAACTGGGTGCGAACACAGGACATTCTGGTTTTGTAGTCGACGTATGGTCCGCTTGCTCATTAATTTCATCTCAAAAACTTAAGTGATACCTTTTATTGCACATATTCGAAGGCAAATAATCCCTTCATTTACAAACTTGTACTGGAACTTCAGATGCCCATAACGCAGTAACTAAGGGTTTCCCCTCGTTTTGAACTTTAATTCATCGTCTTATATTTCAATTTGCTATCGAGTGGTATAAATTTTTCTTTATTTGTGTTTTTTTTTATTTGTAAGTCTAGTAATTGTTTCATATGAAATATTATTTTAGCCGGCACTGTATATTCTGACATTAGGTTGGCATGCCGGTAAATCCAAGGAAGCAGCTCACTTGGGTCCTTCTCGGTACCGGTGTATTACCTATGTGACTTATCCCCTTCATGTCGTTTTCTGATACCACAGAAACGCCCTGCATAAAAGGTAGGCCTATCGCATATGCCCAATTGATGACCAGAGCCGGACAGTGACCCAGCAAGTGTTCATCTCGTCATCCTCCTCATTCCGACAGCAAAAGCAGAAGTCGTTGTGCAAAGCGATATCACAAAGAACCGTTAGTACCCCTACCGTCGTGCGGAGCTGACCTTTGGTAGTCTCCCCCCAGTATGGCGGTCGTCCCCGATCGTACATGTGGTTCCATTCGAGCACCTAGCCTTCATAATCTTGAAGAGGCCCTGCTCTTTTGCAATATTTCAGAGGAGTAACCAGTACGGCAGCCTAACCCCAGCTTTGGGCAGCTCGTCCGCCACCTCATCCCCGAGGATATTGAATACGTATGATATCCGGATAACCTCACCTTATATCCGTAGTACGTCGTCCAGATAACCTCCCTTCTAATCGCATCTAATCTCATTCTGCACCGATCGTAAAGCCTGAAACTGACCCTTTACCCGTAGCGGCCTTTCAGATTAAAAAAAAATTCTATTGCCAAACAAACAGTTTCTTTCAATTCTCTTCAGAGATTGTTCTTACTCGTTTAGTTTCTCACATGTTTCAAACTTATAAAAAAAAAAACTATATTCAAAGAAATAAAGGTTTCTTATTCGTATTTCAACCACGAATGGATACGTTTTCTATATACATATATATAAATATATATACATAAAAGGTATATTGTTGTATGATAGTGTTTCTCATACACGTGAGCAAGCATGAAGAAAAATTACTCAAGATACCATTCTTATTTTGTAATCTTTCCAAGCACTCGGTTAATAAAATAGCAGAGGTTTAAAATATTTATCAGATATTGACAATAACACTAAAATTTAAAGTGTGCTTAAAAAATCTTTTCCTTTTTGATTTTATAAAAGAAAAAAAAATGAATTTATCTGAAGGTCGCATAAACCACATCAAACATTTTTGATCAAGTAAGACATTTACATATAAAATTACCTCAAATAAACACCATATTACACCATCAATTATATCAGGTAACGTTGAATCTACTGACTCAAGATCTTTTGAAAATCTTGATAGAATGCGACCCAATGGTGTTGTATCGAAAAATTGTTGTGGAAGGCGAAAAATAGTAAACAATAGTTCATGATGTAAAACGCGGGCAGCTTGTAAAGTACCAAGCCAGGGTGCTAAAGTAAGGCCATATGAAAATAAGCCTGGAAACAGAAAATTTCATAAAACACTGCTTTTGTATACAAAATATTTGATAGTATGTAATTCAGCATTTCATTACCAAATTGCTACACTAATTTATGGAGCTTCATGTGTATAAAATAGAAGAAAAAGGGAAAATTAGAACAGTCTTATATAACTATTGTTAATTACAGTGCGTATAAAAAGCGTAAAACCAACAATAAAATAATTTCACTAAAAACTTCACAGAATTTGTGACTTAAATAGAAAGTTAATATTAAGTTCAGCTTTGTTTAAAGTACAGTGACTGAGAGAATATGACATGAATTTCTAATGACAGTTGACAGTTTCGTATTTAATTTCAATTAAATTTTCAAACTATTTGTATCGCAATTGCTTATAGTGAAAAGCTTAAAAACTAATTCGTATCAAATTGAAATTTCCTTTAATGGAATGAAATCGAGTCGTCACCGCCGAAATATTGTAAATCTCAAATCAATCAGGGGATGATCCATAAATATGCAATGCATTGTGTTGGACCTAGTGATAGTGAGAAACATGGCACGTGGTGAAGGGATAGACAGAGGAAAGCAGTGTTGCAGCGCCTCGGATGTCACGCAGCCGTATTGAATTCCCTGATGCTACACAATACCGATGAAGGAGGGCTGTATGTTGTGTATTAGCTGAAGCCGGTAATGTTCAGTGACCAGTGACCAGATGTCTTCGCTACTGAAACCATCCGACGAGAACTGACACAAAGACATACTAATGCACATCAGAAGAAATGCGAAACATTGTATGACTCCTAAACTGGGTTCGAACCCACGACTTTTGGGTTTGTCGTTAACGTGCAGGCTACAACTGAAGTGTCAATCAATATTGAAGAAAACGTTCTTTTCTTATTTTATAATAAAAATGTGCAACACTTGATAGCGTGATTTAAGAAATTTAACCTATAAATTCTTTTTTTTTTGGACTAGTGTTCAGGGATGCGCAGTTCTTCAGTATGTAAAATATTGCATCGGAACTAGTGGGAAATCGATAGCGTACAGAAGAGACAGGTGATGAAGTGATAAGAAAGTAGTAAAATAAAATGTTCAACACTTTAATAGGTTTTTTGAAATGTTGCTGTCATTTAGTTTTATTTAATTTCTTAATCCTTTATTAATTTTCTCAAGCACTGTACGTTAAACTAATACCAAAAATACACATGTAATTTCCAAATGAATTTTACTGTTTTTATTTATAAATTACAAATGTTTTTACCTCAAATGCACACCAAATGCCACCTAATAAACGTGGTATGACCACATCAAGAGCATCAACATCTTTAGAAAAACGTGATAATATACGGCCCTGAGGTGTGGTATCGAAAAATAACATGGGCAATTTTAAAATATTTTTCAATAAAACGATATATAAAATTGTGGCCGCCTGTAAGGCACCCAATTGTGGCACTAAGCCAACACCGTACGATAATAATGCTGTAATTCAAAAATTTTAAGTAATTTTTATAAACAAATTTTAATTTTCGGCACATCCTAAAACTGCTAAAAATAATGAAATTATTTGGTACAAAAATGATAAATATAAGCAACAACCAAAAATAAATCACAAATAAAAAGGACATATTGTAATTGTGCGATAGTAACTAAATTTACAAAATGTTTCTCAAATATGTCTTAACAGCCAACATGCCCCAAAATAAAATTTGTATTATTGCTACATTTGCACAATAATGAGTTTTTCTACTTTCTTTCTACTTTGAAACAACATCCACACCTTGTGAAATCAAAAAGATTTACTCGTTATGGGATGGGTTACCAATTTCATTTTATTTTAGTAAAATTTTAATTGAGTTTTAATATGCACTAAAGTTAATGGTTAGATTATTTTAAATTAGTTTTTTTATATTTGTTAATTTATTTGTATTTTAATTAATTTCAATTAATGCTATTTACCCTAAACGTTAGTGTGCAAAAAACTCTTATATTCTGTGGAATTATTGTATCCAATACAAATACATCACTTGATAAACGATCCAACACCCTGCCCAGTGGTGTGATATCAAAAAATGTTTGCGAAGTGCGAATTATATTTTGAAAAAGCGCAGTAAACAATATCTGAGAACCAAGCACACCACCGAGTTCACAACATAATGTGGCTCCAATAAAACCTAGCACTATGGGAAAATAAAGCAAAAGGTCGTTTTAAATAATAAAAAATGTTTGTATTTATGTACATATAACAAAGGTTAGTTGGAAGAAGATTTTAAACACAACAAAAAACTACATTAATCAAAGAATGAAATTAATATTTTTAATAATTTAAAACTATTATAATCAAAATTTTATGTTATTGTTCTATTTGAAAATTGTAAAAAATATATTTAAAAAAAAACAGAAGATTTATTAATTTATTTATTTTTATATTATTTTATTTACATATCGAGCCTTTGGTGCAATACCGTAGTAATTAAAAAAATCGTGAAGTGAGAAAAATGCATTTGAAGTTTTGAGCCATCTTTTTGATAGTATTTTTGTTTATTAAAGTTATTTTTTTACAGGTTTTTAAATAAAAAGAGAAATGTTTTGTAATGTTTTCTGTTTGTAGATTTCTGGTCATAAAGGAAATATTTCATTATTGCAAATAAATATTGTTGGAAATAGCTGGAGGCAATAAAGACATTTGTAACTGTAGAATCTGAACAGTTAGAGATAGAATCATAATCTTTTTTCCTTTAGATATATATTTCCCCAAAGATCATTTCTTCATACTCAGCTCAAAAAAAAGTTAAAATTTTTAGTTACTACGGTATTGCACCAAAGGCTCGATATGGGTGCCCCTTAAAAGCTATCCCTAGTTATATGCCAAAATTTGTTTCAACCATTTCTAACATTTCTGTAGAAAACATCTATAGCTGATTTTAAGAATGTCATATGCCCAGCATATTAGCTAAGCAAGATCATTTCTTTGATCTTACAGCTTATTTTGATGCAATCAATCAATTGTTTGTCATATGAGTTCCATATATATATAATACTGATATTCCATAACAGAACCTATGGATAACTTCATAGTCCTAGTTCCGTACTATTCTTAATTTTTCAAACTCCATATACTGTTCTTCAGATGACAGCAACATTTGCCATTCATATTCTTACGGTAGTAGTCCCAACAAGGCGATTATTAGTGCCATGAGCAGAATATGGAAGACACTTTGAATCTGGATCTTGTAACGTTCGCAGACTGGGGTAATGACAATAGGTGGAATGCATTGCATTGCAAACGTAGGGGTATTATTGAACTCTTTTATTATATATTATATATTATATACTATATATCATATATTATATATTATATTATATTATATCGCCCATCATATTAAATACAAATACAATACTGTTAAAATGGGTAACTGAATACGTCTGCAACTCATTAATATAAAAATATTTAAACTCCATCATAATCTTAAAAACAAATTATCGAACAAGTTTATACAGTAAAATCTTGATAATCCGGACGGCATTTTTCATTTCATTGCGTATTCTATAATTCGGATTGAGTACCACTTTATAATTCGGATTGCATGAAAACTGTTGTGCTATATTAATCTCTATTAATTGTTACATTCTTTCTTCTTTGCTGCAAAATCAAATTATTTTGCTACGCAATTCCATGTTTTTTGTTTGGATAATACTATAAAATTATCACAAGAAAATCATGTCGACATATTTTGTGCCTCACGAATTTGAACAGTTCTTGACAAACAAAAGTGCATGACTATTTTACCAAGCAAAATATTTAACTTTAAGATTGTAAAAATGAAATATGTATGATTACTTTTTATAAAATGTACATACTGGAATTATTAGATCTTTTAGTTTTAGTAAATCATCCTCCTCCCCATAACCTAATTTCCTAGTTCCAGCACAATGCATCGCATGTGTAGGGGTCATCCCCTGAGTGCCGGTCCAAGAAAAAAAAATAAAGCTGCCATATCTGAAGGTCTTTACTAGGAACCTTGAATTCCGCTAATATACATATATATATATATATATATATAATATGTGTTTTAAATTCATTTTTAATATGTTTTTAAATTTTTATTCGGTAATCCGGATTAGGGTCTGCAATCAGTTATACGTATTATCAAGCTTTTACTGTATTGGTTTTTAGATTTTATACCTTTTTTACTATTAAAAATTTAATTTCGTTTTTTCTACCCCATTTCTCTTCTAAATAGAAAATAAATATAACTTTTCTTGATTAAAAAAGACACGAATATAATTCCTTACTTTTCGAAATTCGAACAAACAAGTACCCGCTTGTTCAGAATTCGAAAGTCTGCATGTATTGTAATAAAATATGTATACATATACGAGTAAATGAATTTCATTATTAGCTTCTACAGGGTGGCACAAAAGGAGCTATATGGTTTGAATTCTTTATAACCTTTTTAATTATTATTTTTTCTTTGTTTTTTTTCAGCATTTTGTGAAGAAGACTTGGGGAATTAATTATGAAACATTCGAAATGAAATAATGACCATTACACCCGAAATTTTGCGAAAGGTTATGGAAAATATGTTAAAAAAGCACTTATGCGATGCAGAAAATGGACATCACTTACAGTATGTCATTTTTCAAAGCTAATTGCAAAAATTCCCATTTGATATACTGTATTAAAAACAACAAAAAATTATATTAAATAAAATATATAATAAAATAAAAAAAAAAGTTATAAACCATATAGCTCCTTTTGTGCCACCCTGTACAATGCAAATTAGAAATTAGAACAAGACAGGACAGACTGTAAATGGAAACTCCAAAAGTATGTTGGTACGTTTCATACATTATTTAGTTAATTAATGATTGCCCAATAAACACGAAGGCTTAATTTCAAATGGAGATGGATATGCGAGTAGCAAAATTAATAACAACATTTCAGATTTTGTTTATTTTACATTTTTAATAAACTTTTTAAAAGATTCTTTTTTAAATTTTCTTGAAAAAGGGGATTTTTTCTGAAAACATTCTGAATATCTCGAAACCTATAAGAATTTGCAAAAAAAAATGTAAATTAACATAATTTAAAGATTATTTTATTCTCGATCCCTCCGTATTTTTCTTAGTTCAACTAGAGTTGAGTTGTAAAGCTATGTTCACACGATTGTCGGATTGTACAATATTGTAGGATACGGCAATATGGTGGCAATGCACTCACAATGAAAAATTGTTACCATCTGGTAATTTGCCTGTTCACACTATTGAAAGAAAACCATACAATTTCATTGGCACACAGTTCTGCGACAATAAATTGTTCTGTCAATAATAATTGACCGTTCACACGTGTTGCCAATAGATCTGAATGTATATTTATGTGCCAATGCTGTTATTGTACGGTGCACTAAATGAAGCACATGCGACAATAACAAATGACTGTAAATTCTGTGTCAATGGAAATGAAGGGTGTTCTCACGATTGTCAGAATTGTGACAATATTATTGGCATACAATGCACCGACAATACATTTTGTGACGATGTTGCCACACAAAAATTGTGTGTTCACACGGTTGTTGCACATTTTGTAACAATTTTTCTGTGAATATTGTAGTAAATGATAATCGTGTGTACATACCTTAAGTCGCAATGGGAGCATAATACTTTTTTCACAAGCTAACAGTAAATATTTAATATTTTTCAGTTGTAATTGGTAAGTAAAATGTTTAAAAATAAATGTTCACTTTAAACAGTGCTGCCACGTTTATTTATAATATGAGAATAACATTGACATCAAATTGATAAAATACTGATTTTCTAATCACTATGAATTTGAGTTCAAGTGTTAAGTTAAGTTAGAATTGGTCTTGATATCAAATGCTAGTCTTCTAATTGCAAGAGTTTGATTTCGTGTTTGCTGGTTGGTTAAAATAATAAAAATACATACATGCATATCGTCACCTGAAATGCAAAAAAGCATAACCAACAAAAAATTCAAAATTCAGTTTTTAATGAATAATGGTACAGCGCATCAAAGCACACGTCGCATCACAAATTTTTAGCTTTCTACTTTTAAAAATAACGACTTCATTAAACAAATTCAAAAGGCAGTTTTTAATAACACCATATTTACACCTTGCAGTAAACGCCGCAACTTTTTGTTTGACAACGAGCAGTGAAAAAGGTGCATAACGACGCCGGAGGAAGCAATTATTTTTTTTTTTCCTTTTTGTTTTGTTTTATTTTAATTTTTAAATTCTAAGTGTTGTCATCTTTTTTACTCAAGCAAGCAAACGTTTCATATTTAGGAAAAGTTTTGTATGGAAATTATTTAAATTAAATACGAAATGAATTAAGATTCATTAAAATCTATGTATGTATGTATTCATACAAAAAGGTAAAATTATTAACTGTTTGACTGACATATCAATGCCTAGTCAAAGCGACAGAACCTTAAAAGTTTAAACTAGGTTTAAACTCTTAATTTAGAGATCCTATTAAAAGATTTTTGGAAATATTAACGACGTTCGAATAAAGTAAAGACGGATAAAATCGGTAACGTAATATCTCTTGATAAAAGTAAAAATTAAATAACGTTTTAATAATTTTAAAACTAACGGACATTTTTTGGCATTTTCTTTAAATATGTACTGTAATGTTGTAAAAAGAAAAAACTGATCTTCATATTTCCTTTTTTATGCTAAAGCTGTACGCTCGACTTATATTAGAAAACATATAATGTTCGTATTGCATACTTGTATTTAATAACGGTAGAACACGCTCAGTAAGCAACACAGCCTTATTGTTTATATTGCATTTTAAAAACACATTTTCCTTTAACATTTTTGACACGTTTTGAAGTTGAACGACAAGAGTTTCGAAGCAACCTTAAAAAAAATTGGAGAAAAAAACGCAGAGTTTATTGCAAGATGTAAATACGGACTAAGCTTTCAAAATCAATGTATATCTTGCTGTTGAGAAATAATGAAACAATGAAAAAATGTGAACAGCTTATCCTTTTCAGACATAATTTTTAACGTTGTAAATAAACTCATCATTTTATCTGGATGATATTGCGAAAAAATCTCATTTGTAACCACAACAATGTTGATTTTATTAAGTTTTTTGTCTCTCCTGTAAAATTTACAAGTGATAATAGGGCCTTTTGCATTTTAGGTAACGATATTTATGTACATATATCTAATTATTTTTGTTAAAATATTGTCATTGTTTAATTAAAGAGTTGGCCTATGCACAATAAATTTTATTTCAGCTTTATTTAACGCACGTGTTTTTTAATATTTTATTTAAGTCTATTTTTCAGAATAAATTTATATTGTGGTAAATGAATTTTTATAGAAGAAGAAACATACTTCTTGAAACAGATCATTCTCGAAAAAACTTACTTAAAAGTATCTTTTTCGAAATTAACTCCCAGTTCACACTATGAAATATTTATTTGGGAAAAGCCCGTGAGAAGAATAAAAAATTAAATCAAAATTTCATAGTGTAAACTGAAAGTGACAAAAATTTTTTAAAGGATAAAAAATTAATTCCATTATAGAAAGAAAATAAATTAAATGAATTCGAACAGTTGTATGTTCTTCAATTACCTGAAAGGCAGTTGACATAAACATGCGTATAGCCATGGGTAGAACTAAATCAATGGTGTTAATGTCATTGGAACAACGATCTAATATGCGACCTTTCGGTGTGATGTCAAAAAATTCCGATGAGCAATGCATTAAATGTGAATAGAGTTTAGTGAAAATATCGAATGAGGCATGAAGTGTGGCCATCCATAAGCATAGGGAGGCACCGAAATTGCAAAGACCTGTTTAAAAGTGTTTTTAACAAGGAAAATGCAAAGAGACAAAATATTGATATATACATTTGAATATAAATGACCAAAAAAATGACAACTGTTTCATTATGAGTTTAAAGAGAAAAGGTGAAATCATTTGAAAAGAATAATATTAGATTTTCAATCAAACATACAAACCGGTGTCGAAATAAGTAAAGAAATAAAAAAAAATTAAATACCATAAAGATAAATGTCATAAAAGTGTCCATAGTGGCCGGCAGTTCACCATCCACAACATCCATGTCACCGCTGAAATTATTCAAAATACGGCCTATGGGAGTGATATCGAAGAAACGACATACCGAAGCACGCATTATAATATATAAGAGATCATTATGAATCCTTTTGGCAGCTTCAAGTGCACCATAGTAAATAAGAAGTACAGCAAAGAAAGACAACACACCTGTTGTTGTTTGTTGTGTTTATTGGGAGGAAAGGTGGAGTAACATATGAGGATTTATTTTTTTGGGAAAGAAGAACGGAATTATATTAAGGTTTAAAATTTAACATTAATTAATAAAATTTAATAAGGCTAATGGGAATATGAGGAGGAATGTTCGATTAATATACCAAGTAGATGGTTTTTTGAATAGATAAATTTAATAGTTTTATTTAATGCATAGTTCATATTTTAGAATGATTTTTTTATTGATGGTCTGCTGAAATATTTATTGCTGTAATTATGGCAATACGATTTCAGAAAGCAGGATTGCTCGAATTTTAACTTTATTAAAATAAAATTAAAAAGCTTTTTAAAAAGTGCATATGGTTAATAGTGTTTAATCATGATAAAATTGATTAAACACACAGAAAAAAATTTTCTAACTTATTTGTATATATAGTATAGTATACTATATGTATGTATATGTGTAATATTTTTAATCATACCCCAATTGGACGATATTCTAAATATTTAATTAATAATTAACTGAAAAGATAACAGTTATAATGTACTAATAATGTGATTACATATTCCAGCAAAAATTAGTGCTTGGAATGCCTGGAAGCATTTTTGTAAGGGAGACAACATAGTAAATCTCTTGCAATTGCGCTTTTATTGTTTTGATTTTTGTTCGCGATGAGCCGCTTAGAAACATTACGTTATGTATTCGAAAAGACAAACGAAAATAATGCAATTTTTAAGCATTTATACTGCTATAAACAGTGTATTTATTCATTGACTTTAGTGCATTTCTGAAGCATTTATGTAAGCATTTGTTCCTAAATATGCAATGTATTGCATCCAACAGCTTTCAGTGCTTCTAAATTTCGATAAATTTTTGCTGGGATATTTATGTTTACAGTTTTATATGCATTTATCACATTCAGCTATCATTTTCTTCGCAAATTTAGTGTCCCTATTATTTTGACGCGCACCTTAAATAAGTTATATTACAAGTTAATAGAAATATTTTATAATATTTTTGATTTGATGTATGTATGAATATTTAATGAACAATTTATATAAGGAATAAGAAAGAGAAAAGGATTAGGATAATTTTGTGTATTTCTGCTCATGCATTCTTTATTATTACATGCCATAAATATGCATTTTCTAACTTTTAATTATTTTGTATAACATAAAACTTTTTTTTAAATCCTTGAATAGTAACATATTTTAAGAATTTCGAGAAATTAAAATATTAAATGTTATGCAAATCATATTTTAATATCTAGATGCTTTAAAAATGTATACTGCCAAAGCTAAAAACATTTTTTTGTGAATAAGAGGCAGATAATATTTAATTACAAAGATATTTTAATTCAAAGATATTTATTGAAAAGCAACCTAAAGTACCAGTAACGTCATGAAAAATCTTACTTTGATGACATTTAAAATGCTTTAAATTAAATAAAAAATACGAAATACATAACATACACACATAATAAAATGTCATATGATGTAATGAATGAATCCGAGCAGAGTGAATGCTTCCATTGAACCTTAAAAATCCCTTACATACATACATACAATCTAATGTGTTCAATGGATTCGGAGGAAATTTGGGGAAGTTAACTACTTCCTGACACAATTCCTCTCGGGCCACGGATACTTCCGAAAGTACCTGTACCGGATGGGCAGGGCAGATGGTCCCGACTGCATTTACTGTGGTATTGCGGATGATGATGCAGAACACACTTTCTTCGACTGCACCAGGTGGCATACTGAGAGAGGTGCAATGGCGCAGCGGGTTGGCGGGTTTGCTCCTGCCACCGTGATAGGGAGGATGCTCGATTGTGAGGACAATTGGGACGCTGTGGCACAGTACGTGGGATACGTTCTGCGGAGGAAGAAGAGGGACCTCGATGCGCTGCTGCATAGCGGGGCCCCCTCTGACGGGGACCAGGCGATACGGGCCGGGGACATGGCGCCGGCTGCGGACTTGGCGGACCCAGACGTGGGTGAGTGACAGTGGTCCTGATTGGGACGTGGCTCTGGGCCTTCCCGAAGTAATGCGGAAAGCGGTCCCGGGGAGGAATCTACCCAGAGGAGGAGGAGGGAATTTTTTAGTGGCAACACCACTCGACGCAGAAGACGACGGTCTCTGTAAGTGTGAAGGCATTTTCAACCCTACCTCACACGCCAAAAAAAAAAAAAAAAAAATTTTAATGGAAGTCAATAAGTAAATGTAAATATATTTACATTTTAACGGCCTTATTATTATTAACAAAAATTAATATCAATTTATAAAAGATAAGATTTATCAATTTTATAAATCTGTTATATGTTTTATCAAAAATATTTTATATAATATTTATTATATTATTATTATAGAACTAGAGGAAAGGGCTAGTAGGAGAAATGAGAGGAGGTGAACCTTCACTATCTTACAATTGTGGTTTTGCACGTTATTTGGTGCTACGCACTACCGACGAAGGAGGGCTTTCTGATGTGCCTGTGGATTGGATGCAGCTGAAGTCATCACTGTTCAATGACCAGTGACTATGCCTTCGCCACTGAAATCTTCCGACAACAACTGACACAAAGACACAGAAATTCATATCAGAAAAAATGCGAGATGTTTTTTCGTTTTGTAGTCAACGTGCAGACTACTTTGACCATCGCCACCTGAGCAAAATGGAAGAACTGGACTTGGTTGATATGTGGTTTCAACAAGACGGTCCACATGCCACACAGCACGCGATACCATGAACCTGTTGAGAGGCGATTTTTGTGAGAAATTAATGTCAAGGTTTGGAGCATTCCATTAGCTGCCAAGATCATGCGATTCAACCCAACTAGACTATTTTTTTGGGGACACATGAACAGGGTCAAGCCATCCACAATTCCAGAGCTGAAATAAAACATTACAGCTGCCATTGGGGAGGTACCGGCCGAAATAAAAATAGTATGTCAAAATTAACAAAAAAAAAAAAAAAAGTAATTGGCCCAAATCAAAAGTCTATTCCATTTAGCAAATTTTCTGTGTTTTTTCAATTTTAAATACCTAAACCGTTAAAAAAAATCACCCTTTATATAGAATGAAATGAATGCCTATATTACGGTTTACAACTCAACTCAGTTGAATTGTAATTAAAACAACTCAACTCTTTTTTGGTATTACGAATTACAACTAATTTCAGTTCCAATTATATATGGACGTTGCTACCCTAAAAAGGGCAGATTTGATATTAGAGGGTTTAAAAGCTGGTGTTATTGTGGTACTATTATCCATCGCCATTTGCACAGTTTTGATGACGATTCGAAGCTATTTACTTATGTTGCAAGTTTATTTTGCTGCTTCGAAATTTCTGTCTGACTCTTAAATTTTGTGAATGCTAGAAAAACTCAGCAAGTTCTTCAAACTGTTCATTGTTGTAAATTTTTTATGGCTATATATTATTAATAAAATACCTGATTAATAAATTATTTTAAGATAATAAAGTATTTTATTAAGCCGCATCACATTTTTATAATATTTATTTCAAAAACAACTGGGATGAGTTGTAATTTATTCATAATTTTCTCAACTGCACGAACAGGGTGTTGTAATCTAGAAAACCACAAACAAGTTGTAATAGGATGTAAATTCAACTTGAATATTTTGACAGGTTGGGTTGTAATCGATAATACCAAATTGAAAAATTTCAACTCAAGTAGAGTTGAGTTGTAAACCTTAATAGGGGCATAAGTTTAGTTAGTTTTATTTAATTCTTTAGAAGATTCTTGTATTCCGATGCATACGATTTTCTGCGTTTTTGTTGGAGTGACAGAAAAAAATATACATGTATGTATGTCTGAATAATTTTCTTAAAAATAATTCATTTACATGTTGGAAAATTTTTAACAAATTCTAAAGTGCATAAAAAAATCAAGTAATGGTAAAATTTTATAACTACATATTGCATGAGTGTAAACTGTAAATATGAAAATTAGGAAATGAAAACTGATGCAAAAGAAACTTAAATCTGCTAAAACTGCAGTTCACTACTGGACGATGCAAAATTATTTTAAATAGAAATTAATTTTAAACGTTACAACTAAATATTAGCAAGATTAAAGAAAGAAGGAAATAATTTAAAAAAAAATTAATTTTAAATATGTATGTATGTTTACCCCAAAGCATGTTGATAAAAATTGTTGTAAAACGGATGGTAATATTGTATCACAAGTGTCGATATCTTTGGAGAATCGACTTAAAACGCGGCCCAAAGGTGTTGTATCGAATACTTCCATTGGCCACTTTAGTACCATTGCCAATAGTTTAACAAAAACTGACATGGAACAGTGTAAACAACCCAATGCCAAACATATGCCCGATATATATCGTGCTATAACTAGAGACACAGGGAGGAAGTAGCAATTCGTTTTTTTTTTTGGTAATTTAAAATATATAAATTGTTAAAAGCTTAATAAATTAAATAAAGTAGCTACGAAACTAACTTTTAAATTAAAACAAATGCAAAATAAATCACGCAAAACAATTATTTTTTTTTATATTTAACTGCAAATTATTAACATTAAGTTAGTAAATGGTTAGAGAAAAAGGGGTTAAAGCGGAAAACTTTTTTTTTGTTATTTTATATGGACAGGGAGAACTATCCAACCTTTAAAACTTTAATTACTGATTATTTTTAATGGGTGAAATAATATACATCGGTATTATGACAGAAAGTTAAGATAACAACGTGACCAACGTTGTCAAATATTAAAAATTCACTAGCAAAATGATGAGTTACGTTGCGATAGCGGTAGAAAATTACATCATTACCGCACTCGGTATCGCACAAGTGTTATTTGACTCCGTTATGTTATTAAGTAAAGTCCCAAAGCCTTAACATTGAAATTTCTAAAATAAAATGTCACCTAAACGACTTTGTTTAATTGCATCAGTACTATCGGGCATTCCGTTTAGCTGCATGAGAACTAGCGATATTGTTAACTATGGTTTGCTAGCGAAAATGTCAGTTGACAATGTTTGTTTTTAACAGTTTTTTAAGTGCAAAAAAGTTTTCCAGTTTTTTGTACAAAAAATAAGTTTTTAAAAATTATTGCAAGTTTTTACAGTTTTCTCGTTAACGTTAACGTTAACTATAATATATTTTTATACCCTTAATATGAGTCGATGGCCGCCAGTGAAGATCGAACATCGAATAGTGAATGTTGAATTGGTATTTTAAATTAGCAATTTCCCCGAAATGTTCTTGCGCATCGAATATTTTATCGAACAGAATTTTGCATTCGATGCGTATCGTGATGTTTAAAAATTGTTTAAAATGTAATATTTTTGTGACTGTTTTATTCCTTTGGTTGAATATACTAAAACTATTAATTTATAATATTAACTCATATAAAAAAAAAAAAAAAAAAAACTAAAAATGTATACAAATTCGTTCAATAAACTCACAGTAGAAAATCGAACATAGTTCATAATAAGGGTTTTATATCATTGCACTTAACAAACTTTCTAAAATTTCTAAAAGCATTAGTTAAATTACTAAGTAACTTAAAAAACCAACAACAATAAATTTCTTGTTGTATTATACATTACTTTCTGTGCAATAAAATTAATTATTTAAATTTTTTTTCTCCCATTGCGAGTTTTTTTCAAAAACAATACTCTACTTTTTATGGGACTATGTTAGCGCATTGGTTTATGCCAACAAATCGGCATTGGAAAATGTAGTATTGGAAAAAGTAGTCAAAAAGTTGATTGATCGAATGGACCATGTAACATGAAAAACAGTGTTTAAAAAATATACTACGAAATTACCTACCCGAATATAAATAATAAAAAATTTCTTTCCAACATTATTTCTGTCTTGTATTATCATTTCACGTACTCATGCAGCTAAGAAAAAACACCCTATAGTTATATTTGACAAACACAATGCAAGAAATGCAAACAAGTTTACATGCTGATCAATCTCTACACTGGATGTCCCCTGAGCACTGCTCCAAGATAAAAAAACATCCCAAAAAGTAGTGCAGCAAATTTTGTTTTTTTATTGCAATCATCTGAGGTATAATAATTATACGAGATAATTAACTATGCAATACTGTACTTATGGGGAAGTCCGTACAGTACAGATGAAAATTACATGAGTCATAAAGCATCAACTGATGCTTACAAGAACGAAATTGATATACTTAAATACAGTCGAAGATGTGCTGATAAATTGGGGTAAATTGACGATATATTTAAATATGTCATTACACCGTTACTCTTGCGGTGCTGATTTGAGTTCAAGTTACTGTAGTAAGTGCAATAGAGTTGTTAGTATTTGAAATATTAATAAATTATTAGAACAGTAAAGAAATATTAATTAATAATAACCAAAAATTAAAAACTTAATTATTTAAATTACAACTGCCAAATCTTATAGTTTAGTTAATGTTAAGTACTTATTTCAAAGACACTACATTCAAAATATTGTGTACATAAAATTAACTGGAATTGCAATTTAAATTCAATTAAATTTGATGAAAACTTCAGTTAATGGTTAATTGCAAAAAACTAAACGACTTGAAACCTTTATTTTGTTGATTTTAATTTACAACACAAAAAAACTGTAAAAATTACAGATTTTTCATTTGTTACTGCTATTTTTACCACCAAATAATCAACCCGAAATTCCGTAAAAAAAACTGATTTTTATTTTGTTTTTTTGTAGTTCAACGTTGGAATAAAGAATGTAACAATATATGTACATATATCGGGTATTTTCTGTAAACCGAATCCGCAAAAATTTTTCGTTTTTAAAACGAATACATATACTTAGGTGTTCTGCAAACCGAATTCGCATAATTTTACTCGGTTTAAAATCGCGTAGTTAAATCCGGTCGAAATTAAATCGAATGTACTATCTTCGTGATAAATAACTGATGAAACATAAAAAACAATTACCAATTTTTAGTCAAATTATATACTCTGTAATAGATTTTAATACAAAATAATCAATTTAAAAAAACACTGCAATATTTCTCCATGTTCTTGTTAAAGTATGCAGATAAAGTAGATGGATGAAGCAAAGCACATTTTCACTAAATTCATTAACATATCATTAATAAATCACTTTTAAATAAGAATGTTCATTAATTTGAAAAAATTTTCAGTAGACTTATTGATGTTTTGATGTACTGATGTTTAAAAAATCTTATTCGAAAGCAAGTTCGAATATTGGAAATCGTGTGATTTTTAGAAAACCAAATTAGCATTTATTCGGTTTAGAGAAATCACTAATTTTTAAATCGACACAGTTTACAGAACAGGGGGGTATGTTTTTATTATTAATTTATATTTGTTGTATGCACCATATGCCTATATGCTGAAATTCGTCCGTAGACATTCAAAAAAATTTTTTCAAAAAACTAAAAAATTTCACATGTTTATATTAAAATTTCTCTAAACTATTGGAGAATAACTAAACATTTTAAGGCATCAAAAACAAACAACAAGCTCCGTAAAAACAACTGATTTATTGCGCATTAATTTGATTATATATATTCGGAATCTAGATCAGTTCAATTGCGAGAAATGCTTATCAACAAGTGAACTACGTTTAAGATGGAATCCTCTAAATTTTGCCTGCAATTATTAACAATTTTTGTAAAATTTTCAAATAAAATTAGAGAGTAAAATTTTTAATTTTCTGTACAAAGTTGCACGAACTTTTTCTTTGGGTAAGTTCACACCTATTATAGCTTACTCTCATTTTACCGAACTTTACAAAAAAAGTAAACGAACACACCTTTTATGTCACAAAGCACAAGCACACGAACGCCTGTTAAAGCTTTGTGCTGCCACCTTAGTAACTGCATCATGATTTAAGATTTTCAAATGAATAACAGAATTAGTTAAAAATAAAATTCTGAAGAATTTAAACGGCTGAGGTATTTGTTTTTCAAATAAATTTCAGTTAAAAACATTTTAAGAAAAAAAAAAGGTTTTTTAAAAGTTAGTATCCATAATCAATATTTTAACTAAAAATAATTTTGTAATATTATCGTGGCAACACACCTTTTTTATTTGCCATTTGCTTCTTAGTTTTGCAAAAGCGTTTTAACATACGAAAAGGAATTATATGCACACATGCATACATACGTACGTATAAGCATGCACATACATAAAAACAAAGCAAAATATCAAAACTGTCATTCTAAAATTGTGTTCAACCAATTTTAAAATTTGCTTATTTACACAAGGTTTTAAAAAAGGGGGTTTAAGCAAAAATTCTTTTATGAATACAATAAATTGCTTAAAACGGATTTAAAGTGTTGTTAAAATTTTTATGAATACGGCTGTAAATGTTTATTCATTTAAAAATAACTGAACGATATACTTCTCGAATAAAATACAGTCCGTTACTGTAATAATGTGATAATGTAGAAATGAAAATGATTTTAATTAGTTTATGTGAATCAAGGTTTATTTATTAGGTCAATGCATCTCTACAAAAACAACATTTTGTTGTGTACGACTATCTCTCAGTTGTCAAAAGCATCTGACTACAACATTAAAAAAATGTGTTTGGCTATGCTGATTAACTTCTGTAAATATTTTAATAAAGTAGAATTTATTATGTTTACATTTAATTTTAATTAATTTTGTGAAAATATATTGTATTAAAATTGTTAAAAATGTTAATTCAATTGATTCTATAACCGAAAATCTCATTTATTTTACAAATAGCACAATAAAGCATTACATTAATTTGTTTAGTTTTTTATTCATTTATAATATATTAATTATTAATTTATCGTAATAATTGTGTTTCTTTGCATGGTTTTTAGTTTTATCACTCACTTTATTTTTAATATATGTATTTAAAAACACAAGCAATGTAAATATAAAAATGTAAAGTACTTTTGACAACGAAAAGATGAAAACAAATATAACCATCTGGAGAGTTGATTTGACCTAAACAATAGACCTTGGTGTGAATATTCAATTACCGCAAAACTTTGACCAATGACAACACGCCAATTAAATGGTAGAATTGTATCAACTGTATCAATATCTTTTGAAAGACGATTAACAACTCTACCCAATGGTGTGGTATCAAACAGTTCCATCGGCCAGTGAAAGATATTGATTAATAATTTCTCATGCAAAATTTGGGCGCAATGTATACAACCGATTGCCAAAGATAACGAAAATATAAAATGTACTACAACTATAAAGAAAAGAGGAACAATGTTTTTATGTCTTTGTTGGCAAGTAGTAAAGTGTACTGAAATTAAATTATAAAAGCGCAAATTGTATTTAAGTTGTTTTTAATACTATTTTAAGATACATAGAATGTGAGTGCTTTAACGTACAATATTTTCAAGTGTGCTAAAGTTTCATATATTTTTATTATTTTTTAACACAGCAGAAATATAAAACATTATGGAATAAGCATAAATAGTTGTAAGTTGTAAGATGTATAAACGTGTGCATTAAAAATATATATGTATATACCTAAAGGGTGTTCTTTAGACGTTTACAATAGAGATGCGCATGGCTCACGTGATTGCTGTGAACACGCGTGATTTTGAACCATTTTGGTTTCTATTCACGTGATCGTGCATGTGTGTGAGTAGGAAAAAAATAGCAGTGAGCAAGCGTGCATAAATGGAATTCTTGCATGATTGCTTCGTGATTCGAATAATAACTTTTTTCCTTTGGCGCACATCTTTCATCTTTTTTCGTCTTTATATAGTGAGCGTGAGTTTCCGTGATCGTGACCATAATTTGTTTTTTACTCACGTGAATGTGCATGATCGTGTTTAAGGAAAAAAATGTCGGGCATGAGTAATATTTTGTTTTGCATGATCGTGAGTGGCTTTCACTCAAGATCCCACCTCTAATTTGCATGATTTTGTTTGACAACAGGCACTAACTTTGTATTTATTTTTTTGTAATTTGTTGTGGAACAAGTCAAATTGTTTAAATTGCCAATAATAAAAATAATAATATGTATAATATCACAAGATGTTATTATGTTCGTCATAAGCGTCGATCAGAACGGCAACATATACATATACATATATACTTTAAATGATTATACATCAAAACAGGACATTATGAAAAAGTTACAGCCGTCTTAACATTAATGAATAACGAAATAAATCACTTCGAAACGGTTCTAAGTAATTGAAGATGCATAAGTGTGGCAAAATTTGTCATTTAAAAAAAAAAGTATTATTATGCGTCTACTTCGTCTGCAATATGGCTGCTATTAGCGTCATAAAAAAAAGCATGTCCTATTAACTCAGTTGAAAGTTGTGAAACTTTAAAAATCTGCCTCTATTATGTACATATGCAAATGCACTATTTATCAATAAGAAATACTTACTTAAATGTTTTCAAAACGAAAATAATTTCTATTATGTTCATGTTTCTTTTAAATCTCATTTAGAAGAAAAAAAATTAAAATAATACCCCTTTTTTAAAATTATATTTCTGATAAAATATGAGTAACATTCGATTTGGGACTATGGCAAACATTCGACGAAGAATTGTGAATGTATTTTTTTTGTACCAGTGTTCAGGCGATATCCCCTACGTATACAATGCATTGCACCGAAACTACCATTTTATTTATTATTTTATTTCGCCGAGGAGGGTGCAGAAGAATGAGTTGATTGATGCAGAATTGAACCCACAATCTTGTGGTCGTAAAGGCAACGCGCTAACTAGTCTGCCAACAGCACACACGGTGGACAAAACACAAAAAAACGCTGAAGATGACAGTGTAGCAACTTTCGAAAACAGCATGTTGTTCCGTTCTGCTACTGTTTGTCAGTGTGATTTACAATTTTTGTCTTTGACTTAGTTTGCTTCTTAGTAATTCTCACATGCCTGTATGTTTTCAATCAATAGCACATTTTAATTAATTACATAAGCACTAATTTATGTTGTACGTAATAGTGTACTTGTACCTGAGAAAATTTAAAAATTGATTTACAGAGGAAATAAAAGTAAAACAATAGTACATAAAGCAACACAAAACAAAACCCTAATATATCTATCTATATATAAAAAGGTGAATGTGTGTTTGTACCTTATAGGAGCCCAAACCTCTGAACCAATCTTCCTGAAATTTTCACACCATATAATTGGGACTCTTGATTTTTTTTTAATCACGCCCACCTTTACGCCTACTTTTTTAATTATGTTACTCCTTCCAAACGGTTTTTAACAGATTTTATAATATAAACGAGATTAACTTTCCCATTTGTGGACCAATCGCGATGAAATTTGGTGCACTAAGTCTGTGCAACTCCGGGAAGGGGCTAGGGTATTACTTTTTTTTTAAACTAGGACCAGCAGGGCGATAGGAGAGAAATTTCTGCCCCTCCAAAATGATCAAACCGATTTTAATGATATTTAGAACATAGATAGATCTGCATCTAAAAATGCTCATAGGTAATGTACATTTTCAAAACTAGGACCAGGAGGGTGATAAGGGGAAAATTTCGGCCTCTCCAATATTTATGTTTTTGCGTCTAGAAGGACACATATCCTACATACATATATATTTTTTAAGTAGAACCAAGAGGCGACTTAGGGGTAAGATATGCCTTTCCGAAACTGTATAAACGATGGGGATAATATCGGGAGCGAAGCCGCTGGTGAAAGCTAGTACATTTATAAAAAAGAAGCCAAAAAGGAGAAGATCTAAAAATATTTTTAGCGTATGCTTGGCAAAATCGTTAATTACGTCCAACCTCACAATTTCGTCTACAACGACCGTTTTCAAATATTTATGCACGATAAATGTTTACGACAACTTTGAAGCTAAAATTATTAGTCGGATAATAAATGCAGATAAATTTGTTGACATTTTATAGAAAATTTCCTTAAAATCGTTCGTAAAAATATGAAATTTTGGTAAAAACTTCGAAAATAAATTAGCTCAATTTGCCTATCGTAATAATGAAATTTAATAAAAAAAATAAAAAATAAAGTTTACCGCAAAACCTTGTGTTAAAACAGCACGTATATTCAAGGGAAGAATATTGTCAACCGTATCCATATCTTTAGAAAAACGGTTAACAATTCTACCCAATGGCGTCATGTCGAATAGTTCCATCGGCCAACGTAAAACATACTGAATCATTGTCAAATGCAAATCTCTAGAACAATATACTCCACCCAATCCAATGAGTAATGTTGCAATAAAGTTGGTCGCAACTAAATATTGTATTAATAAATATGGATTAGTTTATTAGTTTATGGTTATGTGCGGTGTAAAACCAGAGAAAAGTGCAAGCGTTTTAAACCAACCGAAAAGCGTAATTTGCTATTACGAATACAGCAAGAAAATTTGGTACATTTGTTTCTTCCGATTCAGTTTTATAATATATACACAAACAATTGAAACAATTGTTCAATTTTGAAATAATTAATTCATGATATGTATTTGTTTTCAATGCGCCAAAAACGGGATATTGTAAGAAATATTAATACAAAGCATTTGTTAAACGATACATAGGAAACCAACCCAAAAGCGTATTTTGTTAAGAAGCTGTTAGATACTGGAAACAATTCTAAAAGGACATACAAACTAAACGTAAAAAAGTATGTATTAATAAATAACAGTAAAAGACAACTTATAAGAAGACTAAAAGAAAATAAATAAAGCATACTAAACTGAAAAGGTGTTTTCTTTAAACAAATAACAAATACAACAACAAAATATATACATAAAACCGAAACCAAAAAAGAAACTAATAAAACGTGAGATTAAAAAAGTCCCTTGAACCGAAAACATTAATGAGACGATTTACGACAATATTTCTGAAAAAACTGGTTAACAAAACAAACTTACCTTGTCCAAAACCAAATGCACCGTAAACACCCAAGTACATATCTCTTAAGCCCGTATCATTGGCCACATTTTTGTCATTTGACCATTTGGTAAGCCATAAATTTGAACCGATTTGGAATGCTTGAAATACAAAGTTCAAAATTAAAGTTGCCATAGAGAGGAAAATACCAACGCTTTTAATGTAGTGTTTATACACAGCGAATTCGACCTGCAAAATGAAAAAAAAAATTCTTCTTAAATCATTTTTACTCACTTAAATTTACGAGGGATTTGGAATAAAGTAGGCTTCTGAAAAAACAAAAACTTATAAAAAACACTAAAAAAAACTATGAATTTTTAAGCATAAATGCGCGTTTATTCAATGAAAGAAAAATGTTTTAGTATAGACATTTTCTTTGTCTACATTAGGCCTACACGAACTACGTTTAATTTTATATAATGATTAAATTTTTATGAACACTCCTCCCCTGTCGTTCGTGTTATGCTCTTTTTATCCGATAGCGCTGATAGAACTATTATTGGAACAACGATGTCAGTAAATTTTAACGATGCGACAATTGTTAAATTTATCGACATTTCAGGTTGCTTGCACTAACGATTGTGCGGTTCTGTAACTTCTGTGAAAATATACGAAAAGCATAAAGAGGAACATTTGAAAAACTAACAAATGCTTCGTATTTAAATGAAATTAAACATTTTTTTATTAATTTTATTATACCCTTCACTTTAAGTGTAACGGGTATATATAAGTTCGTCATTCCGTGTGAAATTTCTTTAATATTCATTTCTGAAAAAAAATTTATATATTTTCAGAAATCTGATGAATAGAGAAGTTTCTTGAGCCATGTTCGTCTGTCTGTGTGTCCGTTGAAATCAAATTTCCGGCCAAACAAAACATAGCACAGAATACGTTTTGGTTTCAATCGGTCAGTAGTAGATCTGTATCGGTTGCTATTTAAATTTGGCCGAATCAGTTCAATAGCTTCCGAGCTACAGCCGAAGAAACACGACTACCCCGTTTTTTTACTTGAAATTTTAGTACAAAAACTTCCATAACTTCAAAATGGTTATATCGATTTAGGTGAAATTTAGTCCGCGTATCTACCTAGTTACATACGAGTACTGCTTACCCTAAATACCAATTTGATATGCTACGGATTAACCGGTTTCAATGAAATTTACAACGTTTATTCAATTAAACATATACATACATACGCATATAAATATTTCAGACTGGAAAATATGGTCTGTATAACTGGTTCCGTATTATAGGGCGATTTTCGGTTCACCTAAATGTTGAACTGATTCGATGAAATTTGGTAAAAATGTTCAGATAGGCATGTGATAAATATGTATGTGTGATAAATAAAGTTGGTCTACAGTGCCAGGATTAAGAATAGGTCAAAATCCGGCCCGCCTAAACGGTTGAACCGATTTCGGCGTAATTTGGTTTACACGTTGAGTTGTTTATTTCAAGTTATATAGTGGTCTTAAAAGCTGGTCCAAATGAATAGATCCAAAAATTAAGTAAACATCCGCTACTACTAAACGACTAGGCAGAAATTCAGACGAATATGGGTGAGGGTGGAGATGGTCGAAGTAGTTTACACATTGACTACAAAACGAAAAATTTTCCTGGGTTCACCCCAGTTTCAGACTCATAAAAATATCTCGCATTTTTTCTAGTGTGCATTTCTGTGTCTTTGTGTCAGTTATTGGCGCAAGGTTTCAGTGGCGAAGGCATAGTCACTCGTCACTGAACAGTAACGGCTACAGCTGTATCCAATCCACAAGCACTTCAGAACACCCTCCTTCGTCGGTATTGTGTAGCACCGGCGAAGTAAAATAATTACTAAAAATAGCTACTAAAAAACGAAGCTCAAAATTGAATAGGTCTCCTTGACATCAGAGGCGCTACAACAATACTATAAAAACAAAGAACATGCAAAAGCAGAGTTTGTAAGATAGTGAAGCTTCACCTCCTGTCATTTCATCGAATGTATAGGCGTAATCTCCTGAGTGCTGGTCCAAGATAAAAAAAAATATGTTGCCGCATTATGATACAAATGTCCTTTGTTTTCTTACCCATTTTAACAAAATTTTTGCATAAAATTATTGTAGTCTTCAAGAATTTGCTTACAAATTAACCTTTTAACCAATTAACCTTTGCAAATGCAAGCAAAAATATTGATCAGAAATCCAGGGTTGTTCTTAAACTCCAATTTTAGAAGGAGTGCGTACTATTATCTGTGTGACTAAAATTAATTTTTTTTTTATTTTTTTTGTTTGTAAAAAGTAATTTTCCAAATGAACATAAAAGACTATGAGCACTATTACAAGTTTGGAAAATTGTTCAATACTCGTATATTACAAATAATTAAGTATGTAGATATGTGGCAACACCGATTTAACATCAAAATGTCACCCCATTATTGCAACAAAAAAGTCTTTATGTAAATGTGCATGGATTTAAGAAGGGACTCGAAAAGAAAACGTACGGATTGTCACTTCCTTAATGTGAATCGGTTCAAAGGAATCAGAATTATACTGAACATGAACAAATTTTTTTGTTTATGTGGAAATATGTAAATATATGGGTCGTGAAGACTAGTGTTATGAATTTATTAAATGAGAAGAAAAAGCGAATTACCAATATATATATATGCATTTTATTCCTACTGATTAAGGAAAGTAAGAAATAGAGCAGGAGAGAGTGCGAATTCTTGCGGTATCCCTGAATTGATATTGAACTCAATAGATGAGTTCCCTGTCCTATAACTGAGGAATATGGATAGAAAAAATATTAAAGTTGATTTATGGAACACTCTATCAAAAGCCCTAGAAAGTCAATAAGTCACCCACAGAAAGTTTCTCGGGAAGAGGTCCTGACGGTCGCTGACTGGCAGATTCATAATTCATACTATTTCGCCATTGGCGAATATTATGCCAACTTATTAGACGGATTTAATGAGGATTTAAAAAGAAGACAACGCCATATGGCCAAGAAAAAAGTTCTTTTTCATCAAGATAATGCACGGGTGCACACGTGTGCAGTCTCAATGGCAAACCTCTATAAATTGGGCTATGAATTGGTAACTCATCCCCGATATTCTCCGGATTTCGTCCCTAGTGACTACTTCCTATTTCCAAACCTAAAGAAATTGCTCGGTGGAAAGAGATTTAGCTCCAATGATGAAATTATTGACCAAACAAATGCCTATATATATATATAATGCTGTTAAACGCAAAGTATATGACGACACTTGCTCAAAATTTTACAGTAGTCTATTAACAGGTGGTACTTGATGGGAACAGGGTTGCATTTCATATAACTACGTGCGAAGTTCGAAAAGTCACGGACTTATTGATCCGCCCTCGTATTTAACCCTAATTTAAGAACAATAAAGGAGGCAGTAATAATGGCGACAACATAATTAGCAATTAAGATAATTATTTTAAGAAACAAAGAGTTTAGGTAATAAAGAACAGAATCATGTAACAAAGAAGATAGATGAACTCTAGGTTAGTTTTAAGATTTTCATGTTTGTAAATTCTACAAAAGTTAAGAAATTGTAAAGACGCATAGTCGTAATTTTCTTAACTCAACGAGTTGTGATTTAGCATAAGTACTGAACTATACTCAACTAAGTTTTAGAATTCAAATAAAACTGAAAGGACGCAAGTCGCTCTGAACTCGGGGGCTCAGGGATCTGAGCGTGTTTTTGGGTGCAGCAGCTGATTGTCGCGTTGACACCGCCGCATTCGTCGGACCGTCGGTTACTTCGCTTCCTACTGGACTCTTCCCAATCTGTCGCATCTCCGTCGAGTGGTGCATGTCTTACCGACCTATCTACCTATCCTATTCTACTCTATTCTATCCCTTCTTCTGTCACAGGTATCACAACGGGACAATGATGAATTGCACCCAAGTGTGCTGGGCTCTTTATTTTCACCGCCGACCTGCCTTCCTGACCTAACATAACCTTGTTAATTAATCAGACTACAAATATTAGTTTAAATATGCATCGAAAAAGGCATATAAAAATGAGCCTAAGTATGTGTTCTAATCATACAGATTACTGGTTTGGTTTTTAAAAAAAAAAGTGCAAAAATGTAGTATTATCAATGACTTTTCATAGTTCATATGTACTTACTTATATAATGCAAGGTTTCAATATTCTAAGTACTCATTTTAATGACGAGCAGTTTTTCTAAATCTGAACACATAACCTTCAATGCTTGTCATTTTTTTCGTTTTGCACATAAATTAGAAACAGTACGGTATCAGTAGAACAGATACTCCAACTCCTTTTTTGTAATGCCTATAACCTGCACTGCTACAAATAATAATAAGTTTATTGTTAATTTTAGAGACACAGCTGGAATCATAATTTATGATTTCATGTGCTACTGGTAGGCGCCTTAGAATTTCAACATTTGTAGTCAAACTGGGATTTAAAAGTAGTTAATCAATAATCTTACGACAATAATATTTTCTACTTACCCCTCCTGTTTGTGCTTTTTCAGTTTCAATCAGTTTTCCTTGTTCTTCAATTTGTAATTTCGTTTTCGATGTAACCGAAGCAACTGACACTTCAGAATCCTGTCTATCAAGACGACGGCGTCTTAAATTACTTTTATCACTTTCAAAGGAACGTACAGAACTAAAAATAAAAAAGGCGAGTAAAAAAAATATAAAAAAAATTATTCTTAAAATTGCTGAGCAAAATATTAAAGCTTACACGGAATCCGACAAACTCTCTGTTCTAGCTAATTTAATGACTCGTTCAAATTTTCCCTTGAGTTCTTCCGACTGCAGTGTACCTTCCAATTGTTGTTTGATAACATCCAAGTCTTCAACTTCTTCATTGCCCTCTTGTATATGTTGCAAAAGAAAATCGGAGAAATCGCCCTTTTTGTTCAGTAATTCCTGGTAGGTGCCACTCTCGCTAATTTCACCCAACTTCATGACATAAATATTATCAGTCTGTGGCAAGAATGTTATACCATGGGTAACTAAAATTCTAGTTTTCTTAGACAGTAATCCCTGGGGACCAACAACTTCTTCGAAAATATGTTTACCCACATGGGAGTCGACAGCACTTAGTGGATCATCCAAGAAGTACAGATCAGCATTACTATACACTGCTCTGGCCAAAGAAATACGTTGTTTTTGACCACCCGACAAATTTATACCCTTTTCACCAATTTCCGTTTGATCGCCAGCCGAAAGCATATCAATGTCAGCTCTTAAAGCACAGGCATCAATGACACGATTATAACGTTTGCGATCATATGCTTTGCCAAATAGAATATTGTCTCTTAATGTGGCATTCTGAATCCAGGCCTGTTGAGGCACATAAGCAATAGAACCCACGGTATTCACACTACCCGATATTTTTTCCATTTCTCCCAAAAAGGCTTGAATCACAGACGATTTACCGGATCCTACCGTACCAACAATAGCGCATAAATTATTTTTCTTGACTTCAATATTAATTTCCTTTAAATTCACATCTTCATCGCCCCAAGAAAAGCTACCATTGCTAATGGACAAAGGATTGGCTATAAAAAAAATGTATAATGCGTCAGTTTTTAAATTAAAATAATAATAAAATCTTACGTTTTTTGGGATCATGCTGTACATTATTGGGATCCAATTCTTCGCTGTTCATGAACTTGTTAATACGTGTCACAGAAACTTGAGTCTATACGGAAATTTATGACTTATTAATAATAAAATTTGTAAAAAAAAAAAAGAAGAGACATGCATGTTCTGATTGTTAAGCATAAATTTTGTAATAAAGGCGTAATTTAGGCTATACTCCAATTTAAAAAAATGGAATGGAAATGGGATTTGATGGATAGCTTTAGGAGTTTTTTTAAAGAATTTAAAGCTTAAAGTAATATAAATATTCGAAATATAAAGAGAATTAATTTACACTGTTGCCGTATTTAAAACAGTTCCAATTTAATGAAAATCCCTTAAAGAATGAGGAAAGGCCTGTTGAAGGACCAGAATATAATTTAAAAAAGGGCACGACCTATCGCTCTAAATGAAGCGCGAATTTATTTCGAAAATCAATATTCAAAACAACAGTAAAAAAAAATATTTGTTTTTCAATATAAATACTCGATGAAAATATTCGATTGCTAAACTAACGAAATCAGTGTACAGGGAATATTGGTGACCATATGTCAAACAGTCTAATCCACGAATGCTTCCACACAACTTAAATATCTCGCGGGTAGAAGTTTGCACTTTTTTACTATAATCGTAATTCATTTGCACTCGTGTTAAACAAAACAAAAAATAAGTACCTTTTATTGAAATTAAAATTTTTCATTTCGCCTTTTAAATGGTAAAATGGTTTACAAAAATTAAATAGATTTAAATGGAATAAAAAAAATGTTTGTTATATAAAATATTTTGTGCAAAGCCTACTTAACTTTTTCTGTTCGTATACTCGGTAATTCTCAAAAGATTTGTTGGGAGTTGAGAGTTGGGGATTTATATATAAGATTATATAAATTATTATATAAATTTTTAGCTTTTTCAAAAATTTGGTCAGTAAACCGATTAGTTGACATTAGCATCAACGAAATGTATCGTGATCCAATAAACAGGTCAGAGCGACTCCCCTGATGATATTTTGTAGGGTTGTGTTTTTATCGTCAAAAGTTGTGCAATTGTTAAAAGTTGTTTACATTTCTAAATTGGTCTTTCCGTTATTTACTGAACAGGACAGTTTTAATTCAAAGTTTATTTGCGCACACAAATGGCAGTAAAAGAAGAAGTAAAGCAAAATTGCAAGGCACTAGACGTGCTTTGACAATAGATAATTTTTGTAATTCTCTAGATATTTTAACTCCAACATTGTCTGTCTGCTTTTCTAGGTTCTTCTATTGCATAAGCTTAAACAGCGAAGGAAACAATTAGCAGAACGTTTCAATGGCAGCAAGAATGTCAAAAACGGTAATATACGGGATTCAGTTACTACGGAAAAGGACAAAGCCACCTTATTTGGGGCTAAAATGTGAAACTAACAGAGGCTTATTATATTAACAGAGGTTTATTTAAAAAAATCTTTGATTTATTTTAGAGCTATAGATAATTCTAAAAGGCCCAAAATAGACTTTAGGCGGATTAACTCCGAAAGAAATTTTTATTAAAGAGACCCCTACACCAGTTTTTGATTTATTTGAAGATAAAAAAAACAAAATCCTGATACAATAATTTCAATTCCCAGGGAAATTAGCCCTAAAGCACATTATAATATTAACATTTATAATGAAGCATGATAATCATCATTTAGTTGGTGAGGAAGTAGTACTATTTGTACTGTCTTTCACAAGCCTTTTACAAAAGCTGATATATTTCGCATTCTTAAAAAGAAGAAAGAACACTTAATCTTCTTCCTACCACCATTACACTATTTTGTAAACCGTCGAAGTTTTGTTTTGTATTGCCCAGGCAGAAGATTCAATGGTAAAATGTTTTACACGCTTTGTACAACATACCGGAATTTTTAGTATTAGTAGCCGAAATATATAAGAATAGTGTCTTCTTTTTCCTGCGATTAACTCTGACATAATAGGTATGTTTCTTTACTTTTTGGGGAAAGTTCGGTAAAAATGGAAGTAAACTATAATTTATCTCAATAAGAAAGAAAAATGTACAGAAGTACGGGAACGCAAAATACCACAAAATGGAAATGCCAATGTATACAGTGTACTCACGATAACCCTATGTTAAGAGAAAATTTACAACATAAAATAAAATTCAATACCGCAATTTGTTTACGCCTATTGTTTCTGGTATTGTTTTATTGTTGGAGAGCCGTACTGACGTAATTGCACGAAAAAAACATTAAAAGGAATGAACAAATATTAATCTTAGCATAGCGAAATTTAAAGGGATGGGAAATGGTTAAGACACTCAAAATAATTACTAGACAAATTACAGAAGCAAAAAAATTTAACACAGATTTTTAAACAACAGTCGGGTTTTCAGATCAGATACATTTCAAAACTTTCGAGTATGTGATTTTATTGGAACTACAATTATTTTTAACAATAATGTGACAATTACTTTTTATTCCTTTATTCAAAAATAATAAGTAATTGTCACATTATTATGAAAAATTAACTATGAACTTAATACACAACTAAATAGTAATTCATACATTTATGTAACTATTCTTTCAATTATTCAATGTTAGTCAAATTAGAAAAATTAAATATGATGTAAATCTATTAATTAATATAATAATAAAATCTTTGCTGTATAAAGAAAATTTCTGAAGAAGCTATTTGGTTAGTTTTGTTTGTATATTTCGTTATTCTCAAATATTTTTTGGGAGTTCTTGCATAAACAAGCGAAATTTCTTAGCGTAAAGATTCTATGCTTGTTACTCAACATACCGTCGAATATTTCTTTGGAATAATTACAACGCCAAGGAGGTACATATGTATTGCGATGCTTATTTTAGGGGCAAAACATACAAAGGCCGACCATGGTGGTTATTGCCACTCATGTACGAGGTGCACTTGCTTTCGACTAAAAATTGCGCATCTAGAGTGGAAAAATCGATAAAACCCGTAATACCAGGTGTTATAGGTAATATGGCATAGGCACTATGGGATGAATGGCACTACGTTAGTGTGTCTTTTAATGGTGACCTCCAGATACCGGGCGCGTTCTGGTTCTATTTAGCCTTACAGTGACACCGGGGCATTGTCGTGGCTCCACCGAACCCTTTCCCTTACTCGTGGGATCTATGAAACAAGATAATTATAAAAGAGGCAGCAGTGCCTGACAGAAACCAGGTCGATGACTTTTCGGCAACTCGTGCTGAAAAAACAACACCCTCGCAGATGGCTAACAGGAATTCGACAAAGAGCCCGAAGAAACTTTCAGCATCAGCGCTGAAGAGGAGGGTAGACTCTTCACCTCCCCTGTTCGTGACTCAAGAACAGTGAATAAGAGAATGCTTCACTTTCCGCCAGGTTATATGGTAATCTCCTGAAACGGTGAAATGGTTGGTGGAATTAGTCGCTAGACTCAGGCTATGGAAGGAAGCGCAGTTGAAGATTGTGCAGGAGGCGGATATACCTCGTCTCCAAATCTTTATCGGTCGCTTCCCAGAGCTGATCAGTACCACTACTGAAGACTTGCTAAATCTTCTCGATAGCTAGAATAAGGGCCTCGGGGTGAAAACTGGCGTGTGCTCAATAGGGTTCACTGAGGTTCGGTGGCTGAGATCACAATGGCAATAAACCCAGTCTCTGCCAAGGTGATACCAGCCCACCAATTCTGTCTGAGCTACGGATTTGCCATTAGAATGCGTCCACTGCTTCGAGCCTGCAGAATCGGAGTAAGGATAGCCAGATGATGAGGGAATAACGGTGTGCGTAAGAGGAGGCCGTGCTGAAGAGCAACCGGGGAAGGAAACGGACAGCCATTGCCAAGAAGATGGGGCACTGATGGATCAGTCACCAATAGCCTCCAGAGAACAGAGAAGACAAATTAGATGTCTTCAGATAAATCTCCATCACGCCAAACCCGGCTTGGATGTGCTAGTGAAGAGATTCAGCACACAAATCTTGGATGTGGCTTTCATCCAAGAACTTTGGCTGCGAAAGAAAGTCATTAAGGTGTTCCAGGGTGCAAACGGTAAGTTGATATATGCTAGCGGCAATGATCGCCCCAAGGCGGCGATGGTGATTAATGATGAACTAAGGTTTAATCGTATTCCACAGCTTATTACTAGAGACTTGGTTGCAATATAAGCAAAGGTGCCTACAAACAAATGTGAGCGAGCATGAGGTAATAATCGCTTCTGCCTACCTACCGGGAGATGAGGATGAGGCCCCTGGTGGAGTATTGCGAACGGAAATATCTCCGATGAATCCTCTGTTTCGATCCGAATGCTTACCACACGGCATGGTTTAGTATGGACGTCAATGGAAGGGGTGAGTCTATTTTTTAATTTTTACTTAGGTATGACGTGTTTGTCCTAAAGCTACCCCGGCCAACTTTTGTTAATGCGGCCAGGGGAGAGGTTCTGGACTACTTCGAGGGAGCACTGCAGCGGGATTTCTAGTCTTCCGTCTGTAGTCAGACTTAAAAAAGCTCTATTACGAAACTACTCGAACAGCATATGTACCCAGAGAAAGCCGAATGGTTGCTATACCCAGCATCCGAGTGAAGCTAGCAAACTGTGCTGGACACTCAATTTCGTGGGTGCTTGGTGTTGGGAAGCGTGGTGCCAAAATTGACAAAATCAGCTATCTCTGTTGACAGGATGGTCCTCAGACTGGCAAATGAGCTATTCAATGAAAAACGGGTACGCTGGGCCGTATCGACATTTGCCCCTTACAAAACTCCTAAATATGATAGCATATTTCCATGCCTTCTGCAACAAAATATGGATTATATTAGGTCTATTAGGGCTACAAGAGGCTGCCCTCAGGGAGGGGATCGATGAACTTCTCCACAAGCTGAACGGCCTGGGTTTTCCCACTCGGGGTTATGCTGATGATCTTGTGGTGTGCATAATGGGCTGGCATGACGACACGGTTTCGTATCGAATGAAATAATCCCTGAATCTGATAGGAGAGTGGTGGGCGAATAAGGGGCTGTACATCAACCCATCCAAAACCACATTAATTCAGTTCACTAGGAAGAGGGGAGTCAATCTCAGATGCCATGACACTACAATTCTCCGGTGAGGCGAAATATTTGGGCGTAACGCTTAATAGGACGCTCACCTGAAGCACACATCTCAAGGAGCTTAACACTAGGGCAACGAGGGCATTCTTTGGCTGCACTAGGCTCTTTGGTAAGACTTGGGGTCTGAATCCCAGAATGTCCTTCTGGACATTCAACACGATGGTCAAAACGATGCATCTTTGTTGTGGTCGCCGAAGGTCGGGCAGAGAAGGGCTAGGGACATGTTGGGTAAACTACATCGGACCGTCTGTATTGGCATCACCGGAGCAATGAGAACTTGTCCGGCTGATTCAATGGGTGTCCTTTTAGGCATCCAGCCACTTTCAATCATGGTCGAAATGGAGGCACGTGCCGGTGCCCTGAGATTGGAGGGCAGGTCGGAGCTCAAGAGTGGGGACAGAAGACGTTTGAGGGTCTTGCGGGATTATCTACATACCCCAATTCTCCACATTGGTGACATGTCGTCCCCAAGAATGGTTCTCTCATGAAACTCCACCGTTAGGACTAGAGGACAAACTCTATCAACTTCGAGCCGGGAGCTCAGGTATGGTATACCAATGTGTACAAGGTGGAGGATGAGCGGGAATCGAGACCCGATTCAGAAAGCCTATTTCAATGGGTGTATACCCAACAGTTTTCCAAGCGGAGATTCATGAGGGAGGCCCACATCTATATACTGTCGGATAGTAAGCCGGCCCTTCAGTCGACCATGCTGACATCAACAATGGTATGTTAGTGTCTGGACCTTCACAATGAGCTGAGGAACTTTAACGCCGTTGCATTGGGCTGGGTTCATGGTCATGAGGGATATGAGGGTAATAAAATGGCGGACTATCTGGCAAAACGAGGGGCAAATTTGCCTTTAATTGGCCCAAAGCCATTCTGTGAACTTACAAAAAGCCACACAAGTGGGATTCTTAGGAACTGGGAAGAAGAGGAATTCGCTGCTGACTGGCATAATGGTGCCGCCCAGCGACAAACCAAACGTTTCCTAATCCCGAATAGGGCGATCTCAAATATGCGGCTTTGGCCATATGTAGGTCTCTCTGAGACCAATGTCTGTCGATTTTGTGAAAGTCTGGAACTGTCCTGCACTCGGTAGAGAGAGGTGTCACCATCTAGGTGAAATTGCGGTGTCTCTACGCATGCTGTGGAACACCAGACCGCAAAAAGTTTTTGATAGAACTCATGATTTTAACATAAGGGTGTGTGTCACTAGCGAGCTGTGTTCACATTTAACAAAAGAAATCTTCATTTAAATAAGTACTTAGAACCAATGAATGGTTCATGATTTGGTTACGTTTTGTAAAAATTTGCAATAAAACCCATTTTGTATGTTTTTCTTGGTGCGATATAATAAATAAAAATTATTTCGTTAGTTTTCTTCCAAATAATTTAATTGATTTAGCAATACAAGAAAAGATTGTTTTATTCGTCATTCTTCGAATAATAGAAAATTTTATTGAAAACAAACAGATTTGTTGTTGTTTATGTTGTTTATGGAAAAGGTAATGTTTTTTCGAATTTAGATTTTATAATGTTGAAAAGGGGAGATGTTTAAATTATAAATGACGGTACTAAAACCTGTAATCATTTTTAAGGATCTGTTTCGAAGTTCGTTGTTGTTTAAAAATCATATGTTCTTGTACGCAAATTTTAACAAAGATACACGTCATACATAGGTATTAGTTTTTATAAAAAGAGAAAACTTACTTGAACCATATTTGATATCAACATGGGTAACATAGTTAATGGAAAACGTAAAATATTAAATAATGATAATGAAACAAATGTTTTAGTTGCATCGAGTACATGAGTTTCATCGACTAATACGTAAGTAGCAAATGTAACCAAAGATACCTGTAAGAAATATGTTTCATTAGAGCGATGAATGCAATAAAATTTTAATTAAAAAAGATATATAAAAGTATTTAAATATTGAAATGTAAATAAATGAATAAGAAATTTAAATAGATAATAGATTACGTAGCGATGTTGTTCCATTCTTTGTTCTCATATATGATAAAGTGATTTTAATTTCTAGTATATAGTGAAGGCGAATCAAAAATAAAGCCAATATATTTTATTGGTATTTCTGCTTTAATGAATGTCTTGCGGTTGATTCCATTTAGAGTTTGGAATAGTTAATACCTCTGCTATATCCACAATTAACATGGGTATTGTGATCATGGGCAACTTCATGATGTCAAATAGGGCAAGTGAAACAAATACTTTAGATACAGTCAAATGATTTTCCTCGCTACACAACACATAAGTAGCAAACGTAATTAGGGAAACCTTGATGTTAAATTAAAAGTGTTAATATTTTGAATTTTTCGAATACCTCAATGTTGTTATCTCCTCCGGAAACCTGATAAAGAAATAAAACCAAGCAATTAATATATTAAAACTTACCAAAAATGGAGCGCAAGACCATAAGAAAGATGTGCTGGCATTTAAGTAGGCAGTAGATCTTAAAGTTGCGATTTCTTTTTCACGAATTTCCAAAACCTGCTTTTCAAAACTCGGCTCCCAAGCATATAATTTAAGGACCTAAAATACACAAATATAGTGTGGATACTTTATGCTCAAGGAAGTGTGTAGTTTTATTACTAATTTTAATTTGTTGTTACTGGAACATGTATTCGGAAAAATTAATAACGACAGAGAGAGAGAGAGAGACAGTTAGTTAAAAGGGAGCTTGAAAATATGAACATTTAATCGGTTTTCTAGTTCAATGCTAATAATATATTTGTCAATTTTTCTTTACCAAAGTTCTTCAAGGCCGAACTGACACAGGGAGAAGGAGATCATAAAACAGAGTTTGACAGTATGTCGGTGGTGAAGGGGGTTCTGGCACAATCACTATATGCCGAAACGATGGAGAGCACCCTCCCTAATTCTCCGTGGTGCGCTCCCTATACAAATGGGGGGAGTGCTGCCATGGCGTACAGTCAGGCTTCCGGCGGCGACGAACAGAGACCCTGCCACGGTTGTGGATAGGTGCAGGCTTTTATGGACGATGGAGAGTTTTGAACCTTTCAAATTGCCCGGACCTGCTCGGATTTGCAGCGGAATGCTTATATTGTGATACTGTGGCTGATGCGGATCTTCGCTGCCTGTAGTAGGTGTTCTTATGTTCCGAAGCCATGGACTGAGTGCTTGCTGGTGTTCAGTTCCAAGGGTCGGAGGACTACACACACAACTTCGAAGGGCTTCAGACCGATTGGTCTGTCCTCGTTCCTTCTGAAAACTTTGAAGGGCTGATCGATTTTCATCTGCGAAGGTCGATTAGAGGTGACAATATATCGCGATCTCAGCATGCCTACACGAAGGGTAGGTGGGTTGAGATAACACTGGTGGGCTACTTGGAGAAATCTATCCCGCTGAAGACGGATCTCGAACTTTTCACGAGGAAGTATAAGGTACCGTTCTTTTCGCTTCCCACGTAGAATGGGGTAGTTCGGCTGTCTGACAACGCGAAGTATCTGGGAATTCACCTTGACTCGAAACTATCCTGGCACGTGACTGTCCGGGCTAGAGCGAGAAAGGCGGCTATTGCACTATTTACGTGTACGAGGGCCATAGGGAGGACTTGGGGCATAGGCATAGGCGCACTGGTGGCCCGCGTTGACGAGGAGCACCAATTGCGGGGTGGTGGAGAGGATACTGCGTACTTCTGCCTTAATGATTGCGAGTGCTTCAGACACTACCCCAATTCAAGGTTTTTTCGTTATGCTGCACTGGCTGTGGACTTCCTCGGCCATCAAGCTGATGGCGATGGAGAGAGGCGGCCACTGGCCATGTGGCGCTGATGCGACGGTTGGGGAACTTTCCGTGGAATGTAGACTACTGTTCACCCAGGCCTTTGCCTTATAGGAGATTCGTGGTGAATATGTCTGGGGCACGGGGGGTGATGGAGAATCGACCGCGTATGGTGGATCTATTCACGGACGGATCGAAATCAGACAGAGGAGTGGGTGGTGGTGTGTTCATTCCCCACTATGGACGGAGGATGAGTTTCAGACTGGACGTTCATTGCAGCGTGTTGTAGGCTGAGATATCGGCCAAAAGAAGGGCGGCGACGAACTGGATGTGGTACCACGAGATATATGGGGAGTATATCCGAGTGTGTATCGACAGTAGCGCTGCGATAAGATCGCTGTCGGGTGTACATACGTCAGCTGCCTAACAGGCACATCAATTGATATGTCAGGATTCATATGGGATACTCCAGGAAGCAGTTGGAGCGGGAGCTCTACGCGACTGCGCAAAATTGAGCACTTGCTGTGTCACGTTCTCGCCGTTGTGCGTTCGTCTGCTATACATTGTGGGAGTGTCGGGACGCGATGTGAGGGGTACAGTTTGTTTATCCGGAGCTCGGGGTGGTTTGAGACCGGTGGAACGGAATGCAAACTGATCCCGCTCAGGTAACATAAGTTTCTTCAATTCTCTTTTAAAAGTGATTGTTTGCACTCTGCTCCGACAATTTTCAAAAAAAAATTACATGGCGCCAACAATACCTCGAAGAATTAAAATGAAAGCACCGCCGTCCTTTCTTCTTTTCTGGCTGTTCTACAAAGTCATTCATGTTTCAAGAAGTAAGGAACTATTTAAGGAGGTTTTTAACGATTAATTCAACAAAATCTAATCTAAGTGCCAAAAAAAAAGGAATATCAACCACGCAACACATAGGTGTGGTTGTTTACTTTTTGAGTAAAGTTCGGTAAAATGAGAGTAAACTATAATTTATGGCAATTAGAGACAAAAAGGTACAACCGTACGGGAACTAAAAACTTTAGCATAATCTATACTGTGCACTCACGATAGCGTCAACATAATGCGGTGTATGTGAACACCGCTGAATATGAAAAAAATTGTTTAATTTACTATTGTAAAAGATGAACAAAGTATGAAAGCTTTATTATAATTTGAAAAATAAAAAGCAATACTCGAAGAGAAAAACTTTTAAAACATTAAAATTCTGTATTCTTTAGTTGCGGAATCCTATTTTTATAAATATGTACGTAGATATATTTTTTTATAATTGGCTATCTTAAGAGATGGACCAAACTTAGAAATCAAGCTTTGTGAGTTCAACAATAAAAACCAATGCGCTTCGTTAAAAGAAATTTTTATTAATATTCTGCTTTTCTTACTTCCGGGAATCACCGTTCGTTGGACCGAGCACACATACTGAGACCGTGACTTCCTACCATCTTGCGTGTCGTATAAAAGCACTCTATCGTTAAAGTAGTCGGCAACCAATTCAATCAAGTATTTCGGTACGTCTTTCCCATTGAGTGCCGCTAGCGTGGTGTCCCAGTCAGCCGAATTAAATGCGCTTTTGAGATCCAAGGTGATGATGGCGCAATATTCCTTATCACCCTCCAGCCAGCGGTCACTCTTGATGGCATCCTTCACAATAGTCATTACCGTTTTTATGGCATCTACTGTAGAACGACCTTTTCGGAAGCCAAATTTAAGATTCGATAAACTTTCTTCCCCTTAAACCCGTTCAAGTCTTGTGCCAAAGCCGGCTTGAGTGCAATGTTGGGGATTCCATCAGCCCTTGGTGCTCTTTTCAGATTTATCTCCTCACATACTGTTTCACATTTCCAAATGCCGACCTCCGGGATCGCATTGTGCTCATTGGTCCGCACGGAGTATGTTATTTCGGCCCTATGTGGTAAAAGACTCTCGACAATTGATTTCAGCCTGGTTGCACATGTTGTGGCTGGTGGGCGAAAGCAGTTCATCTTCTTCATCACCATCTTATACCCCGTGCGCCACGTATAATCCTCAACATCGGCACACATCTTCTTATAGCATCTGGTCTTTCTTTGCGCAATGGCCCTTTTCAGGTTCCTCCTCAATGTCCTGTATCCTTCCTGCATATCGGTAAGGTTGTCACAGACCTTGGCCCTTTGACATAATCGCCGCCCACGGTTACATTTCGTTCTTAGATCAGCTATTTCCTCATTCCATCAATAGACGTGGTTCTTGCCCAGCAGATTACGTCTCCTCGCCATAGATGCATCACAAACCTCTGTGACGTAGCGCATAAGTCTAGTTGCCTTGCCGTTCGCGGTACCGGCTATGTCTAATGTCCCCCATTACAAGCGCAAGGGTTTTCCTGTCGAAGGTCAAATTTCTCCATCGGGGGTTAGGAGGAGCTGCCAAAATAGTGTATCTCGTATGTAGTTCGTGGATTTCGTAAAAAATGTGTGTACAAGTCAGACGCATTGCAGTAAGTTGAGGTCGCCATTGCGTCGCTGAAAAAAGTCAAGTCAATCTTAGAGCTTCTCTGGTTACGCGAAAATGTATCATCATGTCTGCAGTTCACCAGAACAACCTCCAGTATTGCAAAAGCCTCTAGTAGGCACTCTCCTCTTGGGTTTGTGTAGGATGAGCCCCATTCAATTGACCATGCCTTGAAGTTCCCGGCAATCATTATTGGTCTTAATTCTCTGCCTCATTCACGAGGACATCGAGTCGTCGTTTGTAGTCTCCACTTGCCAACTCCATTAACAGCGGTTTTCACATAACAGTCTTTCCTGTTGTCCATATGGATCCAATCCTTTTCACTCTGGCAACTTCTGGCTACATGTTCAAAGTCCAGGGATTTGTAATATCTCTTTGGGGCACTTCCTCTGTAATCGGCAGACTGACCATGCAACACGCAGTTTACCCAACTCCTCGGCCCTACAGGCCTGTCCAACTCCTTGGCCCTGCAAGGCTACCCGAAGGGTATACTAATTATAACCGTACGATAGCCTCTAGAAACACTTCTAATGGTTTGAGAGCCAACGTCCGTATTTCGCCAATCTGCGCTTTCCAAGCGGTGATTATTTCACCCTCTGTGGTCACCTCGTATAGGAATCTATGTATGTGTATGTGTGTGTGTGTGTGTATGTACATGTGTAAACATTTCATACCATAGAACGTGTCAACGGATCGGAACGAAATGTGTCGCATTCGATAGATATTGAGCTCCCTTAGATATTGTGAGATAATGAACCGATTCGGTTCAGATTTCGAAAGATGTCAAAATAAATTTCAAACTATTAAGTCGCTCAATTTGAAAATCTAATCTGCTCTTAACCTCTGAAAGATGTCAATTTCACTAAAATCGGCTGATTTGTTCGAGAAATATCCTTGACGAAAAATTTAAAAAAAAAATATTTTTTTTCTAACAACTCTAAAAGCCTTCATCAAATCGCGTTAAGATGTTCACAGATTTTTTTATACTTAAAAAATGTATTGATCGGATGTATCGACCGCAAATTTGACAAAAATCTGTAAAGTGGTTGTTCGAAAGATATTGAAAGAAATGTCGAAAAAAGCTTTTGTGTTTAATTACTCTGTAATTCCTTGTCAAATCGACTTTCGAAACGCATGCATTTTTCGGGACTTAAATATCTTATTAAATGATGTAAATTTGCTTTAAATGGGTTAAAGTTAATGGGAAGTTTCAAGGATGGCCTGCAATGCCAACCAGATCCCATATTTTGCTTCTGCTTTTGCTTTCTAATTTTGAAAATAATTTCTATTTTTCTGTTTATATTTCTTCACCAGGGGAATTAAGACCACATACACCAAAGTATTGTTTACGATTACTCAAGTACGAGTAAGGCAATTTAAAAGAAAAATTAGAAAAGTTAAACTTAAAGGATATTTATTTTTTTTAATTTTTTTTTTTAATTGACCACTTCGAAATTCTTTAAATGAAAAATTATTCATTGAACCACTCACCTTAATGCCACTCAAAACTTCATTCATCAATTTAACACGTTCATCCTTATACTTCATTTGCCTTATTTGATATGTCTTTATACGATTGGCAATAAAACCATTTACCGGAATCAAAATAACCATTACGGTAAGACCTGCTAATACCGACCAGCCTAATTCCGTATACAAGAAATATAATGCCAAACTAATTTGTAAAGGAGCTGACCACAACATATTTAGATATGTTGTTAAATCCATAAAACGTTGCGCATCTACAGCCATTAAATTGACAATTTCACCAACAGTTGTTTCCTTACGGGCGGAATTCGATATGACCAAAGCCTTACGATAAATGGCATTTATTAAGGCGGTACGAATTCGTAATCCCACGATAAACATGCGGTGGAAATATTGACCTAAAATAATTGTTTGTATAGAAGCCAATACAAAAAGTAGTACTGAATAGAAGATTCCCTTCCACTCAGGTTGTCCTTCAGCATCTTCATCAGCATAATCTTCCACAAAACCAATAATCAGACGCAACACTTGCGGCTGGGCGAATGTGAGACAATCGGTTATCAATTTCATCATGGAGCCAAATAAGAAGACACCACCAAATGATTTAATTATAGGAGGCATAATCGAAACCGTTCCCTTCTTTTTACCCGTCTTGGGGCCATGAGGATTTTCAAACTTTACTTTATCTTTGCTGTATTCTACTTTAGATTGATTGGGTTCCACTTTAAAATATTTACGCACATTTTTATTCCAATAATAAGCAAATATAGGCATGACTTCTTTACAGCTATCCTGTGGATTAAGATCCCATAAATCATCTTCTTCCAAGGGATTACGATAACCGCGCCATGCCATCCCATCAAACCATTGATACGTAATGCGTGATAGGAAACTTGCCGAAACTTCTGGAATCTCATTATCTGTCCGATCGTATTTGGTAACACGTGGCTTGGCATCAGCAAAACAATTGAGGAAAACCATACCGCAACTGAACGCAAAATAAATCATGAAACTGGTGTATTTGTATTCATCCCATGAATAGTCCGCCTCAAGATCTGTTTTAAGAACTTCCTCACGAAATCGTGCTGCTTTCACTTCGGTACGGCAACGTACTATCGATAGAACAGTCAGTAATAACCAGAATAAAAATTGGCAACCTGATGTCTGAACACCATTTTTGCGATTTAGGGGAATAAAAATCAGAACAAGCGTCTAGATGATAAAAAAATAGATAAAAAACCAATCAGAATTTGTAATCAATTATCAATATAAATAAAATATATAAAACTATATATAGTGTTTTTTAGCTGCATGAGAATTTAAAATAATACAAAACAGAAATATTGTAGGAATGCAATTTTTTCATTATAATCTGGTCCATTCGATCAGTCCTAGTTTTTACTATTTTTTCCAATAAATCTGCCCGTATGGCGTCAATGGTGGCATGAATAGTGGCTTCCAATACTTCAAGAGTTGCTGGTTTGTTGACTTAATCAAATTCAGCGCTCCCCATATACCTTAACGGCAGCTGCTTGCTTATTTCGAAAGAAAAGCAATATTCACTTCGGTACGCACATTTCTTTCCCTGGTTGATGGTTTTGAATCGAGTAATTTTATTGCGAAAACGATCAATAACTGCACAAATTACTTACTTAGTTCATTATGTTGGCTGTAAAATGGGCGAAGTGCTCTTTGAACTTGGCCAACAGATTTATTTTTTATTTAAGTACATTTCCACAAATTGGAGGCGTTGTTCCGGCGTTGAACGATTCATGATGACTTGGCAAACCATGGCGTCTTTAACTAGCTGGTGGTGAATGGAGTTGTTCTACATTCTTTCTCCTACCCTATTTCTTATTTTTCTTAATAACCTCCTATGTCATACTTCCAACCCTATCCACTCTTTCGCAGATGGCAGCAGTATCTGCCATTTATATTTGTTTAATCGTGTGCCGACATCAACTATGATCGCGGTGACGAGACAGAATATGCATGATTCGCTAAAAGATAACCTCACGAGAATATCGGAATGGGGTCACGCGAACAGGGTCGATTTCAATGCCCAAAACACCCAATGCTACATGCTAACCCATCGCCGTATGCACGATCACGCTGCCTCATCTCTAATTATGGGTGGCATAAACATTGAGGAATCAGAAGCTCTTGATGTTCTTGGCATGAAAATTCAATGTGATGTCCGATGGACTGAGCACATTTTTCAGGACTCAAAGGAAGCATTCAAGTGCCTCGGCTTTTTAAGACGGTGTAAGACATACTTCACCCCATCTGATCTCCTTACTATTTATAGCGCCTACATCCGACCGAAAATGGAATACAACTCTCATGTATGGGCCGGTGCTTCAAAGACTATTTTGAAGTTACTCGACCGTGTACAAAAAAGGGCGAAGAAACTCATAGGAGACAGTAAGGTAGCCAAGTCTATTGACTCTCTTGAGCATCATCGCAACGTGGGGTGCGTTTCGTTGTTCTATCGGTACTATAATGGGATGTGTTCTAATGAAATCAGGGAACTTGTTCCCGAAACCCGGTCATTCGCGCGCACGACGCGATCATCATTAAGAGCGCATCCATTTGTGGTCGATTTGGCGGCGACTCACACTACGCATTACAGAGAATATTCGTTTTTTGGCTGAACGGAACGTATGTGGAATATACTACTCGCAGAGGTGTTTCCTGTCACTTTTAGTTTGGGAAGATTTAAATCAAATGTCAATAAACACTACTCCCTCTATCCTCCTTCCCATAACCTAATTTCCTAGTTCCAGCACAATGCATCGCATGTTTAGCGGTCATCCCCTGAGTGCCGGTCCAAGAAAAAAAAAAACAATCCAACAACCACACACGCTCGTTGTCCGCGATACGTCAAAAAAAACGAATGCAAATATTACAAAGAAAATCTGTTTTAATTATGAACATAAAGTTTGTGTAAGAATTTTAAATCATTTGATTTTAAATAGTTTGTTTTACCAAGAACAGAATTTTTAATTTAACGGCACTTGTAAATAAAAAAAAATAAACAAGTTTTTGATGTTTGAAGCACAAACACAGGTACAACAAAAAATTGCAACCTGTTTTCACAACCCCACCTAGTTTGATACGCCTTGTGGCAAAACTTACTGAACAGAATTGTGAACACAGTTTAACATTCTAAGCTTTCAACTCATAGTTATCGATGTCGATTGTTGTGAGGAAGTAAAAAAAACACTTTGTATAAAAGCTCTAACTAATGTTTTTCCTACTATACAGAAAAACGAAAAAAAAAGTTTAAAAATTTTCTTCTGTAATCATTATTATATTTTTACTACTATTATATTTTTACTACATATAATTCTGTATTATTATATTCTCATTCGTAGCACATCAATTTTTTTAGCAAAGTTTCATTAGCGATTTATAATTCCAGATGTGCAAATAAAAATCAGATTTGCACAAAAATACGAATTATAACCTTTCTACTCTATATTAAGATATAGATATGTAGTACATATCGATATTCTCAAGTAGAAATGTTCTCAGTCGTAATTTTTTACGAAATTGAATTTTTCAGTTATTAGGTGTGTTTTCTTACTTTAAATTGGGCGTTAAATTTTGAGATAAAATTAGAAAGTAAAGTTTTTCATTTTCTGTACAAAGTTGCACGAACTTTTTCTTTGGGTAAGTTCGGTCTGAAAATTATCGGCTGTTTTTATTTACATATGAAACTAAGAAATTAATCAGAAAATTTGCAAAGAAACAACAAAAGTTTTTATTTAATTAAAATTTATTAAAAAAGAATGTTTAAATAAACCTGAAGTTGTAAGTTCATATATTTGTGCATATTTAGCACTGTATTTAATAAAAAATTTCTTTTACTTTTTTCCAGGTTATTTTTGTCCACATTTTACAGCCGTTGCCACGATGCAAATGATTTGCTTTTCAAATATTATGCATTTGAAGCGTCTAAAATCACTAAAATAAAATTTATTTGGGCACTTTTTTTATGCACGTGAAACAGACCTATTTTGTGGTAACTTTTATGGTTTTTGCGTTTTCTTACTTTTCTTCATTTTTGTCTCTTATTGTGAAAAATATAGTTTACTCTCAATTTACCGAACTTTACCAGAAAATTAAAAAAACACCTATTATACACCTCCTGAAAAAAAAAATTTTTTCTGAAATAGTCTCAAAATAACAGTTTTCAAGCATTACATTTACATATAAAGCTACAATTATTTGAGTTAGGGCCCTTCTACTTGAGATAAACGATATGAATGTTCACATAACAAAAATAAAAATTTTGCATGTATTTTCTGTTTTTAAATAAAAATTATTGTTGTATAGTGAAATTGCCTAGGATAACATGGTACATATGTGTATGTATGTCATACAAAATTAAAAGCATTTAATCTCTTTGTTATCACGGTCAATTTCAACAGAATGTGAAATACTTATGTATTTTAAATACCAAATAAAAAACAAAAATATTACTTACAAAAGTTGCAAATTTAACCACTGGTGTCCATATATCTACGGGATAAATAAGATCGGCAGTATTTTCATTCCTTTTTTTAACCAAAGCCATTATGAAATCTATGCTTGTAAGCACCAATAAGCACAAGGTCAACAGTAATTTGCTTATATTTAATTTATTCCACGGTATATTCTTATCTAAACTGGCCTTCAGATAATAAAAATCGAATATACTGAACACCCAAAGGAAGGCACATGGTGCCCATATTAACACAGTCTGTTCAAAACATGGCGTAAAATCTGGATCCACTGTATACCATGTTTCATTAGAATCCTAAAGTATATAAAACCAACAAATTATAAAACAACTTTTTGTTGCAAAGTTAAACTTCAAATTGTACAATAAAATTACTTACCCAAAATTTGGAACCACAAAACTCATCCATAGGATGAGAATTGCTTGTCATATTTGTTTATTTTTCAAAGTTTTCCTTTGAGAAACGATGTTAACGTTACGGCCAATAATGGTGGTTTTCTTAATTTTAATTTTATTATAATTACAATTATTAAGCAGCTCCTGCCCCGTACTTCGTTGAACTTAAATTATAACGTGATAATCTATATAATTGTATAAAAAAATCCAATTAACAAATAACAAAAATAATTATCAAACAACTGAGAATATTGATTACAGGGTGCACAATAATCTTATTTTCTAGTGTCTTGAATGCATGATATGGCAACTCATTATTTTTAATATCTCTCTTTTAATAAGCATTTTTCAGTTCTAGTAGTTTTCTTTTTTTCTGTATGACATTCGTCATTTATTTATAGTGAAAAATTTTCATTTAAAGTGAGTGTGATTTTTATTTGTTTTGTAGTCGAAGAAAATAATACAAGTTAAAGCCACTTTTTGTGCGAAAGAAATTTAAAAATGGGTTCGCGTCGTAATTTTTTAGATGCTGACAATAGTATTATGGAGAGAAATTTAAGATTTGTCAAGGTATTCGGATTCAGTCTAACAAATCTACATATAATATTTTGTTGTTTATGTGTTTCAGAATGATTTAGAAGTAAATCTGAACAATTATTTTGGTGGTTCACCATCTAGTGATGATAATTCCACTTACGCTGTAGCTCCACCACGTGACTATAAAGTCGTACAACCTAAACCCGGTGAGTGGAAAAATGAAACACATACTTGATCATTGCATTTTATTTATTTTAGTAATGGCTTAACAGCCGTATTTATACAAAATGAGTCCCTGCTGGGAATGGAAAATTTACCTGCCCAACGAAATTTGGTGCATGAGAGATAAACAATCAGTTATGGTCAAAGTTCGTTTGTATAATGAACCTGCAGGAAAAGGCTCATGTCTGCCAGATTTGACGATTTTCTTAACAATTACAATTTTTTGCATGTGCCAAATTTCTGAGAGCGAATTTTTTTGTATTAATTTATTAATATTGCCTGTACGACTTGAAACGTTTTATAGAATGTATACATATATGTACATATTTATAAGCATATGTATGCAAATATATGTTTTGTCATACTATATATTGGCTCATTTGTCCAAAAAAGTTGTATAAAAAAGAAAAATATATTTATATGGCAACAACATGTCCATTTTGGCATTTGTAAATTTATAAAAAATATTAAAAAAAAATCAATGAAAAATTAATTATTGATTTTTATGAGCGTGGCACTGCTCATTTTCCATAAATAATAAAATGGAACCTAAGTTTAGCCAACTCCAGTCGAGTAGAAAAAAGTTCCAAATCGGTTCATGGTTTTTTTTTATATTGAACCAGCACTCAGGAGATGACCCCTACAGAGAAATACATAAAAGTACAAGAATACAGATCTCTGCCAAATTTAATCCAGGCTATAACTTATCTACATGCATACCAAATTTCTTAGACTTAGAGAATTTCCGACAGGCCGATGACGGTGTATTTCCCGTATTATGACTTCTGCAGAAGTTGGTCTGATGGATGAGTAGACGGTTGAGCACTAGCTGTTTCGCCGTTAGGTGGGCGTCTGCGATGGGGTTCTCCTGCTTGCGGCACCATGTTGAGGTCTCGAACAACGACGTGAAGGTGTTAAGCTTGTTTGTCCGGTACTCGGGATGGTTTGAGACCGATCGACAAGATGACGACTGATACCGCTCAGGTAACACAATGTGACCCAGCACGACAACGGTTAAGCCCTGCCGAAAGCCGGCTATGCAAAGAGGCCTTAGTATGCAAAGAAGATGGGCGATTATTCCTCCAGCCTCCCACAAAATCAACAATCTACAAAAAATCAACTAAGAATTTTTTTTGGGTGATTTCTCATTTCTTTAAAATTGGGCATGTGGGTATTACGAACAAAGCCCCCAATATTGCAAAATGTTAAGTCACCCAAAGGAAAATTTTTTACAGTAATTTTTGTAGGATTCTTTTGGGGCGATTATTCGTACAGCCGAAATGTTTTATTAAATTTTGGGGATTACTCTGTGCCCTCTACAATTTCGGGAGATGGGAGGTTTACTTGGCTGAACATACGTATAGGTAATAATGGTGATACAAAAGACGTATGCTTTCACAAAGGAAGTTTAGTTATAGCAACGTGGTTAGAAAATGCAAGAAAGAACCGTAACGCGATACAGTTAATTGTTTAGATCAATCGAGCAATGCGGTTGAGATGCAAAACTCTCGAAGACCAAACCAAAAAAAGCCTGACCACACTTAAAAAATAATTACAATGACGCGAGAACTGTGCTGAAGAAGCTGAAGAGCTGCTTTGCGACTCGACAATGAAATTTATTATAGACATTTCAGATGTGTGTGTCATTGAAAATCTACTACTGTCGTTAATCCTCTGTAGTCGGTAGTAATATTGTATAGGAAAATTATTGGAAACTGATGGTGATTTATTTTCTTAAAAAAAATGTTGCCCTTTCGATGGATAGCTTCAGTTTCTACCTTAAAAAATTTATAAATTTTTTATTGCCATAATAGTACTAAGTATTTGAGACTTAACGCTTCACTGTTTCTACGGTTTGTAGCATAATGTTATCAATAATAATAATTTTTTTATAAATCTCCCGCTTTATCTCGTAAAATCACTAAAAGTTCTTATCATCATCATTATATTAATAGGCAATCACGTTTCTTGTATAGCTTTTTACAACCGTACTACTGCGCCGATTTTGTAAAGATATACATATGTATATCGTTTTAAAGCTTTCGGCAGAGATGTGCACAATCTTAATTTCATTCACATCGGTTTAGTATTTTAATAGTAATATGACTTTGAACCCCATTAAATAAAACACTTACCTTCTAATTAGATGGAAGTAGAACAAAAACAAAGGAAAAATTTAGTGAATCAAATATAGAGAGTTTTTTCTGTCACTTTAAGTAAATAAAAACGGAATTAACCTGAAGCCATATGTATGTATGTATGCATAATAAAAGTGTTAAAAAATTTATAGTAAAATTGAAATAATTTTTCTTAAAGAATTTTTGAGGGCAGGATTTGTATAAAAAGGTATATTTCAAAGATTTAAACAGCATTCGATTCATAATTTCAAACAAAATTTTATCAAAATGTGTAGCAACTTCTTTCGATATCAAATGCCATACTTTGCGCCCAGTTCAGTATCTCACCCCTACTTGAGACTAGAGGATCAAATATGTTTTAGAAACGAAACCGCCATGAGACGGTTTACTAAATTGCCACACTAGTAATACTTTCTGCAGTATAAAGCAATTATGTAATTGTGTTTTTTTTTTTGAAAAATTTTATTTCACGTAAAACCGTAGCAATTTTCAACAGAATAACCTATCAAAGAGAAAGAAATGTTCTCTTTTCATCAAAGACGAAATAAAATGTGCAGGAGATTCGCTGACAATGTAATCTAAGTCACCAAAACCAATCGACATAAGTGACGACTTGGAGACACTTGGTCTTAGGATTCCTACAGGAGAAAAACTTAACTTATCGTTCTCTCCGCTATTCAAAATGAATTACGATTATTAATTTGCGTTTGTTGTTCGATTAAACTGATCTATGACATATGTACACATTTATGTATAGGTTACATTTTGTAAACCGTCAGAAAATTTGAAAAAGTTTTCCTCCGGAAAAATTTAGTTATGCTTGCTTGCCTTCTTTTTTATTTGTTTTTTTTTTGCTCGTTCCTGCCCATTTATAAAATCACTGCAGTTCATCTCTATCTGTGTTTATTTCGTAGTCTAAAAACGAGAGAGATCGTCAAAAAAGGGTGTTTTATAAAATCGCCTTGTATGCGACCCCCTTGGGACTTTCAACTAGCAAACAAAATGAGTTTGCCGATAACAGAAAGATTAACGTTAATTTGATCAATAATGAAGATTACCCAATCTAATCTTAACCTTCAAGTTAAAAACTGACCTTTATTTTTCACATTTTGTAATTTATTTTTAGCTGTAGTTGTGAATTAAAATAGTTCGTGTGTGGTTACACACAAAATTCTCCACGTAAGAAAACAAAATTACTTTTCCATATAGAAATATTTGAAAATTTTCAAACGGGCAATAGCGGTAGAAGTCTGTGCAAAGCCTTAGCTTAAAATGCGATAAAACAATATTTTTCATTTTTGGTAGCACACAATTTCCACACGAGGGATAAAGTCATGTAATTTAATTATTGATTTAAAACAGTAAAAAACGAATTTTACAGAAATGTTATGTTATTTAATTTTGATATCAACAAACTGTTTATTAATAAAGAATACTAGAATACATTTTATTTATTGTTATATGTTTATATGTATGTAAATCCGTCTAATAAATGGAAAGTAATTGTATACTATTTGTATAAATAAGTTGTAAATATCGTAAATTAAACGTAATACATGTACTTATGTATGTATGTTCATATGTATACTTACATAGATGTACATACATATGAACTTATCACTAGTGTAGACAAATACTATTTTATTTTATTTAAAAGAATGTATGTACGTATTGAAAATTTACAAACTGATCTCTTTAAAAAAACTACAGACTTCATATGTACATACATACATACGTATGTACATATCAAATTAAATGCTCCAATGAAATTCAAAACTGTCTATTCAGAAAATGATCAGCTAAATAATTGACTTTTTTTCTCTTGAATACACAGTGTAATCAATTACTCTTGTGAAAATAAATTAAGATGAACAGTTTTTTACAATGAATATGTTACTTTATATACACTTTGTAGAAAAAGTATAGATACAGTGAATCAAGATGGAAGTAAAAACTTTTTAGATATTTCTTAAAAAACTCTGGGCCTAAGTCGCATTCGAATGAATCGAATGAATTTGATCGAAATTTTACTTTTTGAGATCGGTTATCGAATAACACGTATCGAAATTTCAGATCATGGCATTCGATAACGAGTAGACGATCGAGTACCTTCTCTCGAAATGTCATTCGAGAGACTAAATGATTTCTAAACTAATTTTTTGTCAATGTCAATGAAAAAGTCGTTATTGACTAGTGCAATCCATCCCAGTTTTTAAATGTGATTTGTTTTAACTCCAAAGTCATTTGGACCATATTCAGAAACTTCCACTTCAATCGTTCTCAAGATATACAAAAATAAATATTTATCTTTGGAATTTTTAACATTTATGTAACCTATAGTTTCTTCCAGATATACAAAGAGATAGTGTGAAAATTTCAAGAAAATCGGTTCAGCTATCCATAAGGTAAAACAACACATAGGCTGCCTTCCTAAACATCTCTATGCAATGTCAAAGCAGTGTTTAAGTAAAGCAGTAATATTTTACTAACCTTGTAAATCATCCATTGACATTTTAAAATTTGTAACACCGTCGACGTTTAGAAACATCTGTTTGGTTTGCATTATAAAAAAAACAATGTCTGCGAAAAAGTTAATTTTCGAAAGCAATTAATAAGGATAATAACTATTATTTAATAAAATAATTAAATTTTTAATGAAAATTAAGTATTTATTTCATTGAAATTTTGTACCTTTCTTCTTTTGTCGCCATTATTTATAAAAAAAAGCATTGTTAATCTAAATCATACGTTTGTTGCGTGTATTTGCACATAAACTGTGCATCTGATGTCTTATGATATATATATTATGATATATATATATATATATTATGATATGATATATATATATGATATGATGATAGGACTGCTATACATTGCACAGTTTGCACAGTTGCGTTTAGGAATATGGGACATTGTCGCAGTGGAAAGCAGCTGACGCCATACACACATTTTTATATATAAAGATTATAACCATATGTTTTTATTCTATGAGAAAGCCCAAAAATTGTTTACATTTTAAAATAAATTTCGATTCGAACGGTATTGAATGCTCCAATCTCGCTATTCGACACGTCACGAAATTTGCATCCAGTATTTAGAGGATTATTTTATTTTATTCACCATAAGCACTATGTTATATAGTTTTATAAATAAATGTATATATTGTATATGTTTTTTTGTACATACTTTGTGATGAAATTGTTAACCAACTACTTGAATCATATATGTATGGGCTCGATTAAATTATAAAGTAAATAAATGAAATGAAATATGATTCGATAGGAAAGCTTATTCGATCACGAATGCGGCGATTTGACCCCTGAGTCTTAAAATTAATGCAAGATTGAAATTGCAACCGCAAGCTCTAAATTGTTTTACAATATTTCAATAGAAATGAATGTCTGAAGGACACTAATTTTAATTTACCCATATAGTATATTGAAGTATGTACATATATATTCTTATATATTGAAGTATGTGTATATGTATGGCTTAATTTTTTTATTTACTTAAAGAGGAAAAACTAAAATGTTTTTATAAAAATACTTCTTTTAAAATAGAACCTTTTTACGAAGTGCCTTTTTCTAAAAGCGCCATTGCAGAAAATACTTTTTATAAAAACTGCCTAATACGCCATAATCGGTCCCACTATTCTACTCATGATAATTCTAGAAACATCTCTTCCCAAAACACGATGCATTAACATAATACCATATAATGGAGGAGAATAAAAACAGTGCTCCGCTATTTGAGGACGTCCTCCATATTTTTTTGCACCAACTGTATTTTATTTTTATTTTTCTTCTCAAAAATCCTCATATCATGGGGTGTATAAAAAGTCGTCGTGTGCCATGTTGGGGCGCCATTTGGGTGCGTGTCTTATATTGTGTTTGTAGAGATTTCATCATATTTTGTGTTCCTTCTCAAAAATACCTTTAATTTGATACCCATATCGTACATATGTATGTATTTAGGCGCTTGGTAGAAAGTAGCACAACCCCAAAGTGGCGAAATCCATTCGAGATTTTTGTTAGAAGAAAATAATGCAAAAAATACTTTCTATCTAAATGCAATAGTTTAAAAGATATGCTGCGTGCAAAAAAAGGTACCAAATTTCGTTTTTACCCATTTTCGCCCGATAAAAGTACATAAATCGAAAAAGTTCCAAAAGCGGGTTTTTTTATCAGCAGTCGTATGCTTTTTAGTCTATCGTAGTTTTCGCGATATAGAGATACCGATTTTTCCTTTTTTTGCCCCCTTTCCATTCGAATTTCCAAAAATTCCTTCTTAAAAGATGTACCCGTATACCACATTTCAACTCTCCAGCTATAGGCGTTTGGGCAGGCGAAGATGAGTCAGTCTTACTTACGTTACTTATTTTATAGTATATCATCATTATTATATTAATAAGCAATCACGTTTCTTGTAATCCCTTTTACAGCCGTACTACTGCACCGATTTTGAAAAGATATATATATGTATGTAATTATATGGTTTTACAGATTTATCGCCACAGATGTGCAAAATCTTAATTATATTGAGATCGGCTTAGTTCTTTAACAGTCATATGAATTTAAAGTAAAAAAAGTTATTTTTTGTAAAAGTTATCTTTGCAAATAAGTACTTTTTAAAATAAGCACATTTTTGGCAAAAAAAAACTTTTTGGAAAAGGCACTTTTCTAAATTGTAGGTAAATTACATTTAAAATTTCTCAAGAAAATTAAAAAATTACAATACAGTAAAAATGGCGAAAAACCTAATTTTGGACAATAAGAACATTCATATATGTTTTTATATATCTCATGGAAAATATAATGCAAAATAAAGTAGCGGGTAATATGCTAGTTATAACTACATACATATATAATATATATATATTTACAACGTGGTACTTATGCTACAAAAATATCGCAACAGCACAGAACAATGTATGTACATATGTACATTCAAATGATCAAACAACATTTAATTTTTTACTACAGTGTACTTCGAAATTGCATTCCTATTTATGGCGGTTGTTTTTTTTTTTGTGATGGCACTTCGTAGAATTAAATTGACTCATATTGTCACTGGGTGTAAACTTTTCCTTAAATAAATTTTTGAATTAATGTCATTTGTGTTGCATATATATGTATGTATGTATATATATACATATATACATTGATTGATATATGTACCTTATGAGAGCAGAAAAGTCTACTTTTTTTCCGGAATTGAAATTAAATACATACATATTTACAAGACAGTAGTAGATTTCTTCTTGGTTCCTGTGCTTTCAAAAGTTTACATGCTTTTTAATTTCGAGATACATATGTATGTATGTTCGAATTCGAATGGTTTAATTAAATAAATATCAAAAACCAATTTTATTACATAAATTTTTCTAACCAGAAATGTAGAGGACGAAGCATTATCTATACGTTGGTGAGATTAGGGGGCTGGCCGTTTGTGACGTTTCCCTTGGTTGGGTTTCGGGGCATAGGAACATCATGGGTAATGCTTTCTAACCTCTGGCTCTGGGCCTTCCCGAAGTAATGCGGAAAGCGGTCCCGGGGAGGAATCTACCCAGAGGAGGAGGAGGGAATTTTTTAGTGGCAACACCACTCGACGCAGAAGACGACTGTCTCTGTAAGTGCGAAGGCATTTTCAACCCTACCTCACACGCCAAAAAAAAAAAAAATGCTATCTAACCAAACCTAATCTATCTATAAATTGCATAAGATCATTAGTAGGTTACATTTAAATTTTCATAAAAAAGTTGTGAATAAATTGGAAAAAAAGTTAAAAAGAATCTTACCCTGTACAATTTGGTTTTTGCGGGTTAAGTTATTTTAGCTGATAGGGCTTATTGTTATTTTACACAATATACGAGCTCTGTTCAAAAGAAAAAGTGAATTTTTAATTTTTTTGAAAAGTATTTATTTATTCATCAATATCCATTTTGTCCCCTTCAAAGTAATACAGGCCATCAGCTCGTTGTTCCATTTTGACTTTATCTCATCAATTGTGGCAAAAGGCTTTCCTTTCATTAGTTGTTTCAGGTTTGCGAATAGGAAAAAGTCGCAGGGAACCAAATCTGGTGAATAAGGTGGTTGAAGCGTAATTAGGCTGTTGTTTTTGGCCAAAAAATCACGAAAAAGCATTGATGTGTGAGTTCGTGCATTATCGTGATACAGCATCCATGATTTTTTTTCCACAATTACGATCGATTGAGCCGTATTGCTTCACGCAAACGTTGCATAACTTCCTTATAGTATTCATTATTAACCGTACGACCTGTTGGCAAGAACCCATAATACACCACGTCATTGTAATCGAAGAAAACAACATGCACCTTTTCTTTTGAATAAACCTCGTATTATACTGATTCAAATAAATATTAACTGTAAAATATTATTTATCTATGTTTTTATATGGTTTAGCTGGTCTATATGCGGGATTTCATTTAAAATATTTTTATAGCAAACTACAAATTTTAAATACTTCAAGAAAAAAACTCGTAAAACAAACAAAGCAGTAAATGTCAAATTTTATTTCATTTAAGTTTTAATTGCAATTTTTCTTGACGGTGTTTAATGACAAGAAAGATCAACAAATAGGCGCAAAAATTATTATTAATTCGCACATAAACAATAATAAGAGACAGATATAAAAAAAGTTTCTATTAAATAGACATGAACACAATTGTATAAAAAAGGGCACACAAATTATTTAGTTGCAGTGATGTTAACACTACACTAATTGATGTATTTTACAGTAATTTAGGGTTCCAAAAGTCCATGCAATAATTTATTTTAAAATATAAGCCCAATTCACGCTTCGTAGTAAATTGCTATTGTAGAATTTTTTTTTATATTTTGTAGCTTTAGTAAATCAATGGCTTTTGTTATTGTTTTACTAAAGCTTCAAGATCTACAAGGTCTTTACTACGAACCTTCGTTATAAAGGTTCGCAAATTTGTTTTTTTGGGAGGATGTGTGAAGTGAGCAAGAGTACAATGTTTTGTCAGACCGAGATTTAAATATTATTTCACTTGTAAGGCTTCGCAAAGACATTTGAATAATAATTTTAGCCTTTAGGTATTTGTTTAATAATTGTTTTCACATTTTATAACTTTTTTTTTGGAAGAGGTGTGAATAGAGCAAAGGTAAATTTTTTTCCCGTGTGCGGCTTGAACATGATATATGGAAAACAAAAACTTTAAAAATAATACAGAATTTTAATCATCATGTTGTGTATGTTCTAAAAATAATTGGGTCGGCAAATGGCATTGTTACTCTCGTGTTCTCCGCCTAAAAAAGATTTTATGTTGAGGCAAAATATACATACAGTGGCCAAAAAAACTATTCGACATAGGCCGTAAACTTTATATATTTATCAAGAAAAAAATATGGAATGTTGTTTTTAACATAATAAACTTATTAAAGTCTTTATTAAGGAACACAAAGTTATATTCCGTAAAAAAAAAATGAGATCTCAAAGTAAAAAAGTAAAAAACACATGAATTAAAATAATAATAACAAAAAACAAGCAAAAAAAGTATTCGACATTGGTAACATTTTTAAAATACATGAATTGAAATACAAGCTTATTTCTACTTCAGTAGCGAGTTGCTTTTCCTTGCCTACGTATAACCTCTTTTAAACGATCTGGCATAGATTTTACCAACGTTTTGGTATATTCTGGATCAATTTGGCTCCATTCCTCCTGCAGGATAACTTTCATCTGGTGTTTGTTCGTAAATTCACGTTTTCTGATTTTTTTTCCAAGTGACCCCAAATATGTTCAATAGGGTTAAGGTCTGGGGACTGTGGCGGCGTTTTTATTAATTTTGGACAATTATATAAAAGCCAAAGCTTTGTATTAGTGGCACAATGTTTGTGATCATTATCTTGATAAAACTGAAATCTATTTGCCAGACCCAATTTTTCAGCACTTGACCTCAAATTTTGCTTTAGGAGGTCACTGTACTTTCGGTGATCCATAATCCCATCAATAAACGCAATATTACCCACGCCTGATGCCGCCATACATCCCCACACCATAACACCACCGCCACCATGTTTAACAGCTGGTACTATATTCCTTTCATCCAATTCTGTGTTAGGCTTGCGATGCACCAGAACTTTTCCATCATTTCGAAAAAGGTTATATTTAGCAAAATAAAATCCATCCAGAACTCCATTGGCTTATTTGCATGCTCTTTCGCAAAATCTAATATCAACTTTCTATTTTTCTTAGTAATATGTGGATTCTTCCTGGCTGATCGGGCATGGAAATCGTGCTTTTTTAAGACGTTTCTTATTGTTTGAGGTGTAACGGATATACCTAAGTGTTCTTCAGTGTTTTTAGCTAAAGTGTTAGCAGTAATTTTTGGATTTTTTCTTACTTCACCCACGATTCCTCGTTCATCTGAATCTGTAAGTTTGCAAGGTCACCCAATCTTTACCTTGTTTATCACAGTTTTACTTGATTTGTACTTTTTTATAATGTAATATACAGTAGTTCTTGACCTTTAAACGATTTCTGATATAGTCTTTTCCGTTTTTCCTAATTTAAAATGATGTATTATTAAATTTCTTACATCAACAGAAGTTTCTTTCCCTTTACGCCCCATCGTCGCGATCACTTGCACAGAAATAAGAAAAAAGTTCTTGTAAATGATAACCAAGAAACATAGCGATATTTTTACCAACAATGACATAAAGTAATAAGAAATACACAATCAGAATAAGGGAAAACCAATGCCAGTCGAATACTTTTTTTGCTTTGCAATTTTTGTTTTTTCGTTCAAACAGATAGATGAGTTAAAAAATGTGCAATTTTTATTATTTTTAGGACCATAAATTATTAAATACATATAATACAATGTGATCTCACGTTTATACATATAAAAAACAAAAGGATACTAGCGTTTTCAATGAAATTTAAGAAAATAATTGCAATGTCGAATAGTTTTTTTGGCCACTGTACATATATGTATGTATGTCAATTTCTGGATTAAATATCTAAACGCATACTTCCGAATTCTCACCCTCGTACTCGAATGGCTCTTAAATGCCTTCTCTACTTAATATGCGATGACTATGCAAAGCTTTTTATCACAAATTTGATGGTTATCATATCACTTCTGCTAACTGCATGTCTAGATTATGAACTCTATTCATACGTGTGGACATATGTATGTACCTACATGTCGCACACCCACCTTCCAAGTGACACAAATCAAAAGTTAACATGTTTCATAAAAGTAAAAAAATGTTTTTCGATTTTACTATGAATCGAAACATTAGGAGGGACTTAACTATTTTTTCGGAAACAGCTAACAACAACAATATAAATTGAAAATTTGCATATTGGCAGAGATGTGCTAATGTAAAAAAAATTGAGTTGTCCGTTTGCGATATGTTTATTGTCATACAATATTTTAACATTTACATCTGTATCATTCAAAACTGTCACCTTAATGTTAATCTTGAAGTTACATTTCATATGAAAAATATTGACTTTTCTTTATCGCCATTAAATTTACATATTAGCAAATCATTCATTGTTTTGATAAGAAAAATCTTATTATTTTTCTTTAAGAACATGTTTTTTACAGAAGTTAAAAAATAAAATTTTTTAACTGTTAAAGGTTAATAAACTTTTTGCAGATTACGGATATTTGTTTAAATGTGAAAGCGCCTCGAAAAAAATTAGAAATTAATTAGCTAAACAGTGTTGCGTAACATTTCATGTTTCTAACTCATGATTCACACACATCAAGTTCGACTCGTCAAGTCTTGAGTATTTGGAAGAGTGGGGAAGAGTGAATACGTCTCCTTGTTCTATCGTTACTATAAAAGTATGTGTTCTAATGAAATCACGGACCTTGTTCCCGAAACCCGGTAATCTACGCGCACAATACGTTTATCAGTAACAGCGCATCCATTTGTTGTCGATTTGGCAGTAAATCTCACTACGCATTACAGATAAAAATTCGGGTTTTGGCCGAACAGCACGTATGTGGTATAGACTACCCGCAGATGTCTTTCCTGTCACTTTTGACGTGGGAAAATACAAATCGAATGCCAATGAACCCTCTACCCTTTCCCCCAAAAACCTAATTTCCTAGTTCCGCCACAATGCACCCTGAGTGCCATCCCATGAAAAAAAAATGTGAAAATGAAAAAAAAAAACAAGCTATAGGAACAAAAAATGTGTTACAAATGCAAATATGTGCAAATGCATTGTTATTGTGCTTAACACAAATTGAAATTTTTTAACTTAAAATGGTATGTACACGTAGTAATTTTGATCAATGAAAGATTTCTGGCGAATTGGTTTCGTACACATCTGTGTATTCTGTTACATATGAAGAAGATGTTCTGAATTATCCGACAGAATTTTTTAATTTATTGGATTTACCAGGACGCCCTCCACATAATCTCCAGTTGAAAATTGAAGTAACTATCCTTATTCTCCGCAATATTAATCAACCCCGTTTGTGTAATGGTACAAGAATGTGCAATAAAAAGATTAATGCCCGCAAATACTTCATATATTTTATCCCATTTAAATAGTGCTTATATGATGTATATTTTTTTACTATTTTTATACACCGTCATGATATATGTATGTATGTATCAAATTAAAGCGATTTTTGAAGGGATCATAAAATATAATGATAACTTTGCAAACACAATATGTTGGAAGACTATTTTTTACCCACTTCAAATGAAAAAAATGTTTGAAAAGAAAACCAAAAATAAAGTGAAATAGTTACTTTTCGGCAAAAATGCGTTTTGAAAAAGGGGATCTTTTTTATTTTTTGGAAAAGGAAGCGAGGTCGAAGTAGTATGCACGTTGACTACAAAAAACGAAAAAATTCCTGTGTTCAGCGCTAGTTTCATACTCGTAAAAAAAAACATCTCGTATTTTTTCTGATGTGCATTTGTGTGGATTTGGTCAGTTGTTGTCGGTAGGTTTCAGTGGCGAAGGCATAGTCGCTAAACAGTAACGGCTTCAGCTCTATCCAATCCACAAGCACTTCAGAACACCCTCCTTCGTCGGTATTGTGTAGCACCGGCATTGTTTTGACAACCTCTTGGTAGTGAAAAAAGTTGACCCAGCCTAATATATGTAATACACATTTCATTAATGTGAATGATTCTGCGATATGCCTATCAAGAGTTATATGAATGACATAATGTACATACAATCCCATGTAGTCTCTTATAGATACATATAAAATTTTAAATAAATCAATTACAGTGCAGTCGCGATAATATGAACATCTCAAAAGATTAGCACTTTTTTCTTCCAGTGACTACACTGAAATAAGAGCTTATTTTCGTAAGTTTTTAACGGATTTTAACAGTGGTGAAATCTAACTCAACAGGGTAGTCGTTAAATTCTGATTCAACTTCATAATAATTTGGGAATATTCCTATTTTTAAATTGTCTTCCGCTGGCAATAAAAATTTCTTACATGCACACAAAAGAATCATCAGAAAAGAATTACAGAATTTTCGGCATAACTTTTTTTATTTTCTATTAACTGAATTTATTTTGGGAATATCTCTTTATATATGATTCTAATTTTAAAATTGTGCTTTTTCCCAAAAAATATGTTAAATATATTATTACATACTTTATGATATTCTCATAAAGCATTTTTTATAAAAGCAAACTTAATAACTGCGGAGAAAAGCATATCCATATAGTACTATTTTGCTAATGCTTACTTACCTCATCAGTGAATTTTTCCTAATTTCTGAATACAAATCCCAGATTCTTATGTTCCAAATTCAACTAATCAATTGGGAATTGATGTTGAATACCGAACACAAAACCAAAAAATTTATAAACAAAAACATAACAATCCATGAGGCTACTTTATTTATTACACATATTTTTTCGGGAAAAAGCACAATTTTAAAATTAGAATCATATATTTTTTTATTTTCTTCAAAATTTAATTCTTGGTTTTTAAATCCCACAAGCAATAAATCAGAAAATTTATCATAAGAAACTTTTATCTTTATAGGAGAATCGTATAATTATAAGTGAAATTAGATGCCTTTCGCAAATATCGGCTGATTTTTTACTGTTTGTCTCTTCAGTGTTTTTGAGTGTAAAAAAATATTCGAAACAAAAAAATATTCGTAAATTACGTCCATTATATGGTGGTCATAATGAACCCACTGCATACACTATTCAAACTGCTGTGACCAAATATCAAGCGCTGCCAATGCACCCTGAAAGACACTTTGCTGCGGTATGTCAGCCGACGCCATCATTGGATCGTACGTCTTCAAGAACGCTAAAAATCGCAACGTTACTGACAATGGAGCAAGATACCGAGCCCAAAAGGGAAGAATTGGACTTGGTGGTATATGGTTTCAATAAGACACTGCCACATGCCACACGGCACACGATGCCATGACCCTATTGATAGGCGAGTTTGGTTAGCAGTTTTTGGACCAGTTGTTTTTGGAGCAGTCCATTGGCCTATTTTTTGTGGTGATACATGAAGTCCCTCGTAAACAAGGACTAGCCAACCAAAATTCCAACCGTGGAGACAACATTGCAGCTGTCATTTCACGCTGTCCACCTCCAATTTGTTACCTGAATCCTCACGGCGTAGCCACGGGCAACATTTACATGAAATAATCTTCAAAAAGTAAATGGCAGGCCCAAATATATATTTCATGCAATTTTCTGTGCTTTTTCAAATTCCAAAATGTAAACGTTTCAAAAATCGCTCTTGATAAACCGTCTTGCAAGTGAACTGACTTGGTTTTAATTAGTTCATATTATGGCGAGTTTACTGTAATTTTTAATTTATTGGAATTTTTAATCATGACCTTGATACTAACAAACAACATTTGTATTCTTTTGACATTCGTTAATTTTTTTAGTTATTAAACAAAATTAAAAACTAATTATTACGAACATCTTCACTCTTGAACAAATTTATAACGAGAATAATAATAATTCACAACAGAAAAAAATATTCCATAATTTAAAACATTAAATACACAGATCAGTCTATCCATGTACCTTTAATAGTATAAATCGAAAAAAACATGTTTTAACAAGAACTAAATTTTATTTTAAAATTAAATAAAGATATACATATATGAATGTAGAATTAAATTTTTGTTATAAGAAAAACAGGTTCTTCACAAAACAAAATTGAGTATGTATTAGAAGTTGTTTGTGTTATTTTTATCATATTTTTTAAGTATGTTTCAAACCTAAAATTCGCTTATCTACGTGCATTCCCAATGAATATTTTACTTTAATAACTTCAGACACTAAAAGATTTGTGGTATACCTTCCGCATGTCCATCTTGTATCTACGTTACTGTCTTGCCTGTAGGTGGCATCATCTTTGCTTTGCTTTAAGAAAATCCGTTCATTCATTTCAAAGACACGATGTTTGATCTACTGACGTTTTAAAAACTAAATTGTACTTACCCACTATTGTAACTCATAGATTAATATCTTTATTTGTAGAAACAAGGTCGGATAAATAAGTTCATGCACCACCCTTGTTCATGCTAACCTGCAAAGATGTTACCAAGAAAGTCTGTAAGCTAGACCGTCTTCCCATTTCGTGAAAAGGCATTATGCATTCATAAACCAAATTAAGCATTACGTAGAGGTTCCTTGGAGATCAGTTCAGAATACATAATGATATAGTGATCGTATATACCGTGCCACCGCAGCAAGTGCGCCATACGTCTTATCGAAATTTGTTCCTAGTCTACAGACCAGAGTATCAGCGATGAACCGAACCTAGAACCCCCAAACGGATAAACTACCACTAAATCAAAACTTCTGTCGGATATTCCATTATCCAGGCATGACAATTAGTCACTGTCATGCATACACTAATCGCCTATATAATGAGAGTATTCTAACTACACAAAGTAAACCCTGCAATTTTTCGTTTCTAGAACAGCTAATATTTTTTATTAATTAATTTTTTTGCGATTTCCTTGTTATTTTTGTATATATATTATTGCTGTTATATACTTTGACTTTATATAGCTATACATGTGTATGAAGTATATGTAAATTCGTATATAATATATCATAGTTTACAACTTAGAATCTTATCAGACTGGGTTGCTGTGTTCTATAACAAAAAAAAACATTTCTCATTGTTTGAATTTTATATTTAATGACTACTTAACAAATAAATTAGAAAATGTTATCATATTTCTGTATATACATACATATGTAGTATATGTATGTAAGTGGCATAAAATTCTATTTTTCTTTTCAATACAATTTTAGCATAAAGGTTATTAATAATAATAATATTGAAAACATGTAGTATACATATACAGTAGAGCGTAGCACCTTACAGGAAAAAAAGTGCACTGTACACCCTCTAATATAAAGTATTTTTCGAAAAAGGAAAAATTATTTTGCCGAAGGCAGGAGTCGCCTTTTTAAACTTTTCTCTATATTTTTGGCATTTGCAGTCGAATCTTGCAATTGATATATCAATATTTTTGCCTCGAGAAGACCAATGCATCAATGGCTATTGACTTCAAATATCCCGTTCTAATATTTATCCACCAGATTTCTGGCTCCACAACCTTAATGTAGCCCCTAATGTTAGAAAATTAAAGCTCACAAAAAATGAATACACTTTTGCTAAGGAAGTAATTCGATAATTCCTGCAGAACAGTCGACATTTGCAGTAGAATCTACATAAGTATAAGTATGATGTAACAAAATCGTGTCTATTTGTATACGGTTCTTTGCTTCCCAACAATGCTTATTACAATCACGACAAACATTCATCATGTGAAGGGCTTGATACTAAATTGATCTCTCTAAAATGACTTGCAAACCACTGGCAATTCACCGAAGTCGCTACGTTTTTCAATACATATCTTGGTTTCACCTGTTGCCGAAAAACAGTTTCTAAGTCCCATAAACAAAAATGAATAAAAATTTATACGGTTATAACGAACAAAAAAAACCGTAAATTTTTGATGGCGTATTTTGAAGCATTAAATTATTTATGACAATTTGGTAACACTATCAGTTGTTCTCTTACTTGGGCGTTACACGCAGCGTGGCTATTTTCCATTTAGCATTTTTCGGCATTATTTAATTTAAGAATATTCACTCGCAATAGTAATCTTAATTCGACAATCTACCCCAATTTTTTGTTGACTACACATTCAAATCTGTAACCCCAGCAATAGCGCGAATGAAAATTAAAGTCTGACATCACAATGATTATGTGTCAGAAAAAAATGTTAACTTGCTACTACTGCCGAAGAGTACATTAGTTGTGTTTTTTTTACTTTTCTGGTAAAGTTCGGTAAAATGAGAGTAAACTATAATTTATCTCAATATGAACCAAAAATGTACAAAAGTAAGAAAACGCAAAATCCATAAAATATGCCATAAAATAGGTCTGTTCCACGTGCATAACAAAAGTGGCCAAATAAATTTTATCTTAGTGATTTTAGACGCTTCAAATGCATAATATTTGAAAAGCACAATATTTGAATCGTCGGCAACGGCTGTAAAATGTGGACGAAAATAAATTGAAAAAAAAAGTAAAAGCGTTTTTTTATTAAATAAAGTGATAAATATGCACAAATATAAGTACTTACAACTTCAAATTTATTTGAAAAATCTTTTTTAAATTTTTACATAAAAACTTTTGCCTTTTTTTTTTTTGTAAATTTTCTGATTAATTTAATTAAATTAAATTAATTAAATAAAAAATAGCCGATAATTTAATTCTAAACCGAACTTACCCAAAGAAAACGTTTGTACTCCCTAATTTTCTCTCAAAATTGCACAAAAATTGTTAATAATTGCTGGCACGCTTTTGGGTAAATTTAGAGCATTCCATCTTACACGTAATTCACTCAAAGATAAGCTTGTTGAACATTTCTCGCAATTGAAGTGATCTAGATTCTGAATATATATAATCATATTCATGCGCAATATAACTTCCAATTTATATAGTAGCCTTATTTAATAATATAACTATTATATTTTTCATGAACAATATTTCTAGCATATTTGTTGCCTATATATATATGAATAAGTATATAGATGAGAAGAAAAATCTAAAATAGAAATATGTATGTGTAATAAAAAAAGTGAACTCGTGGATTGTTATGTTTTTGTTTATAGATTTTTGATTTTTGGTTCGGTATTCAACTTCAATTCTCGATTGATTAGTTGAATTTTGAACATAAGAATCTTGAATTTGTATTCAGAAATTAAATCAAATCCACTAACGAGCTAAGTAAGCATTAGCGGAATTGTACTCTATGGATATGCTATCCTCCTCAATTTTTGAGTTTGCTTTTATATAAAAAAATACTTTATGAGAATACCATAAACTATGTAATAATACATTCACATATATTTTCGGGAAAAAGCACAATTTTAAAATTAGAATCATATATAAATAAAACAAATTTGTGCGAGTTCGGGCAATTTTGGTATGCGCCTGGAACAGACCTAATGTATATGACCATGTTCAATTACAAATCTACACACATGAATACATCCATAAAAACACAATAATTTGGCATATACATTTTAATTAAAGAAACCTTAAATAATTTTTAACTAAATGATGATATAAAATTAACTATTATTTGTTCATTGCATTCTTGGGAAACTTTTAATTTTCTTCATTATTGTTTACTTATAAACCAGCTGATTGCTTGTTCTTCACGCCCAAACTAGCCCGAAGAAAAAGTACGGGCGGTTTCGTGCATGAAGAACAAGAATATTACTCTCTCAAAACGTCCTCATTTACCCAATTTTTGAGTAAGAAAACGGCCGCCGGCTCCCAATTTAGAGTAAAAAACATACCTATTATTATACTGTGTTTGACAGCATAGATTACAATGTTTATGTATGACAGTAAACCTGAAATGAACGAATACACAATTATCAAAGTTTTCGTAGCTGTTCAGAAGATAAACAAAATGTTCGAAAGTAATGATGCTGGCCCTACTCTTTTGCTAGTAGAACTATACAATTGTTTTGAAATCTGACCAGTTTGATCCACTAAATTCATCTTTAGCTGATTTTTTCCCCAACGCCATATTTCAATTACGATTTCGAAAATTTTTTGGAATCAAAAAGATATACCAGAAGTTCTGAAAGAGAAAAACAAATACGAATTACACGCCGAGATTTTGTACCGCAATTAATATGTCAACGATTTTTAATTTTTAATTTGTAAATTTTTGTGTAGCAAACAGTGTAAAAACTAATAAATGCAAATTAAACGAACATTTTAAAGAAGAAATGATTAGTTTCTCAGTAGAAGAAATTATAACTTTGGATCATCAGTGGCAGAACCCAAGTTCATATGAATAGTAAAATAATTTCAATTTAGCAGTTGATTTCTGGATAAATGTACATACATATATGGATATATAAATTCACTAAATGAAAATCCATTCAGTGAATTAGCTACTTTTGCAATGAAGTGCCTGGTTTTGCCATTTAGCAAAGCGGAAGTTTAAAGGGTTTGTAATGGCATGAATCTCATAGGAACGAAAATTCAAATTAGAATGACATTAAAGACTATGAATTCGCTACTTTATATTAGATGTGGTTTGGAAAGGCTGAATACATGTAGCTAAAATTTAAAAATAAGGAACGATCTCATTAAAAAATGTGATAAGAACATTATAATGGTATCTCGAACGAATCTTCCGAAGTGGAAGAAGAATATTCTTTCGATGACGTATTTAATTTATATTTTAAATTTATTATTAAATATGTTATATAAATTGTATTAAAACACTAACTAATAGCCATTTATGGTTCAAGTTCCTTTGATTTTTTGTTAATTTTGTTATAATTTACGTTTGCTTATGAACATAAATAGTTTGCGATATTGAATTTAATGAAACTTTTTTATATATATGATGTGCAATAAATGCATTAATTTAAAACCAATTTAGCTGTAAAATATATTTGGATATGGCCACACTGGTTACACGTTCAAATTTTAATATTCTCTCACTTTTTTACTAATCACTCAGACTTTTAAAATTTGATGAGAATTTGATAAATGAATCTGCTTTTAAATTTCTCAAAACTTGCGTGCAGCCTCCTTGTGGTGTTTTTTGAGCGACTTTGTCATATTGATATTTTCATCTATGAGTCCTCCTTACCAACTATATCTCAAGGCGCATTTTCTATGAAAATATCGAAATGTCGATGAATGTACGCGACAACGACATAGCTAAAGACAGGTTTGCAGACATTTTCATCATGGATTCACCATATAAAAGAAAGTTAAAATTAATCGACAATCTCTATTATTACAAGATACGAAGTTGAGCTCTGTTGGAATTTGACTGCTACAAGTATTCGTCAATGGTTGAAAGAAACAAAAAGTAACGGAGTATTAAATATTTGTTTGTTTCGAATTTGTCACCGCATTGAAGAATATTGAAACTTAGCAACATTCTCTGTTATGAGTGTATGTGAAGCTGAGTTTATCTGTTACGAATCTCTGTTATGGCAACGAATTACATAATAAGTCATATACGAGTATGGATATCGATGATATTGTCTACTAATACGCGGACGCCTACCGAACAAAATCAGTGCGAGTCGTCTATGATGTTCTGGACAATTACTCAAAAAATGCATGCATGACTCCAAAGAAAATTCAGCGTGTGTCATGATGATTTAACATTGCCAGTATTTTTCACGATGAATCGTTATGATGACGTTCGTAAAAAATTTGAACGTGTGGCTGCAGAGTTAGTTAAATAATAAATAATAAATTTAAACTCACAGCAACTAAAAATGCCAGAGGCACAAAAAAATAAAAGAAATTCTCTAACCGTAACTGTGAAAACAAATTTAAAATAGTGAAATATATGGCATTTCAAAGTTACATTGTCAACCGTTTTAAAAAATAAGAAATCATTTTCAAAAAAATTTTGATTAGCACAGTCAACTATACAATAATTACTGATGGCTCAGCAGTTAGCGTGTTGACTCTGCAATCAGAAGGACCCGGGTTCTATTTCCGCCCCTGTCAAGTCAAAAATTTTTTCTGATTTTTCAGCAATAAAACGTCGGCGAAGTAAAATAAATAAAATAGCTATCCTAAGTTTCAAAATAATGCGTCTAAATTAACATCAGAGACGCTGCAACTTTGCTTTATAACACACGTTAATCAAATTTTGTTTCTGTGGTCTACGATTTTATAGACAATTTGAATCCATATGGTACTCCGCTTCAATGCCTATATATTACTTTTTTTGGATTGACTCTTTCTATTTCCCGTTCCCCTATTTCTTTTTAAGAAACGAATATTATTTGTTTTCTTTTTTTTTTGAGTTAAAGCGTTGTTTCAATAAAGGTGTGCTATGTACCTATGCATGGTTAGTTTAACAAGCATTTAAAAATTGTTTGAATCAAACAGAAAATTGCATACAACGTGATTTCAGCTTTTTGCTCTTTGCACTTCTAAAAAAGATTTGGTTAAAAAAGGAATTATTATTTTGAATCGGATTTACAGAAACTTTTTAACCGACTTCAATAAAAATAGGATTTCTCAATTCGATTATATTTTTTATATATTGTATATTTTAGACAAAATTTCTAGAGAAATGAAATAAAAAGTAAGATTTATAGATATAAAAGTACTAGGAACAAAATAGTGAAGGTGAAAGCATCTACATACATATATGTACGAGTATAACTTTTTTAATCTGATGCCGTAAAAATAATTGTTATTTGAGTTATAACATTTTTAGTATTTTACAGAAATCAAATTTATTAATACAAGGTGGCACAGAATGAGCTATATAGGCTATAGGTTGTGTTTTTTTTATTGGATTGTCGCATTTGGAGCTTTTGCCGAAACACCATTACATCCACAGAAAATTACTGGCGGAGTCATTGGTCCATATGTCTTCAAAAACGATGATGGCCAGAATGTTACTGTCAATGGTGAGCGGTATAGGGATATGATTAGAAATTTTTCCGTTCCTCAATTAGTTGGAATCAATCTTCCTAACATGTGCTTCCAACATGATGGATTCGCATGCCACACGTCTAGCGCTACAATTGATTTATTATAAAAAAAATTTTGAAAACAACTTAACAACGTAATGGTTCAATAAATTGGTCAGCAAGATCGTATGATTTAAATCCATTGGATTATTTTCTTTAAGGTTATGTAAAGTCACTTGCCTACGTCGATAAACCTAAAAATTTACATTCGAAGAGTTATTGGCGAAATACGGTTGCAAATGTTTGTGAAAATTGGTGTTCCAGATTGCGTCTTGTACACGCGAGGCGTGGCGGCCACAAACCATATTTAAACGTTAATTTCATAAAATTTTCTATTAAATCAAGCCCGATTTATTGATATGGAAAAATAAATTTCTTTGTTTTATTAGGATGGAAACTTGTGTAAATACAAATAATTGCATACAATTTTAATATGAAATAATTTCCGTAAAATAAAATTTAAATAAGACCCCAAAAGTTAAATAACTCCCTAAGAATCTTTGTTTTTGTACTCTGTACATTATTTTCAGGATTTATTTATTTTTTTCTCTTGGACCAGCACTCAGGAGATGACCCCTACACATGCGGTGCATTGTGGTGGAACTAGAAGAAAGGGATAGTAGGAGAAATGATAGGAGATGAAGCTTCACTATCTTACAACACAGCTTTTTGCACGTTATTTGTTTTTTTTTCAGCAGTGTTGTAGCGTCTCTGATGTTAAGGAGACGTATTAAATTTTGAAACTTCGTTTTTAGTAGCAATTTTTAGTAATTATTTTACTTCGCCGGTGCTACACAATACCGACGAAGGAAGACGTTCTGATGTGCCTGTGGATTGGATACAGCTGAAGCCGTTACTGTTCAGTGACCACAACTGATACACAAAGGCACACAAATGCACATCAGAATATTTCTGTTTTGGGGGATTATTTCAAGCCGCCACTTTTTGTACATTCATATAAGAATAAGAACTTTATAGCATATATGTATGTAGCTATTATACTCATGATTGTTTTACCATTGCTTGGTGAAAAAACTCTCATTGCATATGTATGTATGTGTGTATGTACTTCATCGAAAATTTGCGTATTTCGAGCTCGAAATGAAACTAATAATAGATACATACATACATACATATGTATGTACTAATGGAAATCAAATTGTACAAACCCTATACAAATAATATAGAAAGCGTAATTAAATAATTTGACATTAAGTCACCTATCAGCTATTTTCTTTTTTATCTTGGACCAGGACTCAGAGGATGGCCCCTACACATGCAATGCATTGTGCTGGAACTAGAGGAAACGGATAATGAGAGAGATAACAAGTGGTGAAGCCTTACTATCCTACAACTCTGCTTTCGCACGTTTTTTGTTTATGGCTTTTGTTTTTTTAGTTATTATTTTACTTCGCTGGTGCTACATAATACTGTCGAAGAAGGGCCCTCTGATATAGTTGCGGATGATATAGGCGGTGCTGTTCAGTGTCCAGCGACTATGCCTTCCCCACTGAAACCTTCCGACAACAACTGACAGAAAGGCATACTAATGCACATAAGAAAAATTGTGAAATGTTTTTATGACTTAGTCTGAAACTGGGGTCGACCACAGGACTTTGGTTTTGTAGCCTTCGCCAGCGTTCAGCCATCGCCACCCACATGCATAGAACATTAATAAACCTTGAACTTGCACATTTAAGTGATATTTGCTTTTAAAAAATTCCAAATTTCAAATGGAATTTCGTATAGAACTGCAAATACTTTTTAAAACTACTAATTTAAACCTAAATGTTTTATTGTTTAAAGAAATGTATAATTAAATGTGTGTATTTATCTTCTCACATTGTAATCTTCATTTCCAGGTTCTTTCTCATTCTGTTTTGCAAAGTCTCAAAACACAAACTATGAAGATTGTTTTTCTTTAGGTCAATGGCATTTGGAATTTTCTTCAATCTTTAATATAAAAAAAACATACTAAATTATATCAGTAATAATTTTATGGTTCTTACAACAATATTAAACCATGAATAGTATTAAAAATGCCAAATCATTCACCAAAATGACGTCATATTATATGTATGTATGTATGTATGTACTTTGGTAAGATGTTTCAATAATATGTTATTCAAACTTTAATTACTTCTTAATGAATTCTACACGCTTAAATTATTTTTAATTTAGTTTTTAACTGAAGCTAACAAAAATCCCCCGTTGACATTGGTTAATTTTTTATTTGATAAAAAAATATAATAGTAATTACTTTAATTATGCACAAAAAATTTTTATTCGACAATTCTATAGATATTTAATTATGTATTTCATAATAGTCATCTGTAGATAACGTACTTATGTACATATTTCTGTTAATTAACATTTTTCGTTTGTGCGTTAATGCCAGTTACCTTTATTTTTGAATTTTAAATTTCTTGAAACTTTCACATTGAAATGTTTTCTTGCAAACTAAATTCTTGCTTAAAAAAATACCAGTTAATTAATAATTAATTATTTTTTATTACGTTTATACATATACTCGTTTCTAATGTTTTTTATTCGTCACTATTTAATTACCTCTTTCTAGATTTAACGCGTCCTCGTTTTGAAAATACGCGATATTTCTTTATTAAACCTACCCGTTCAAACTCTGCAAACCAACTGAATTTTGTATCAGCAATATTTTTTCACTTGGTTATAATTTGTACTTAATATCTTAACGACTATAAATCAAATATACAAAAGAAATACACTAACATCAAACAATAAATAAACAAGAGAGATCACGGATGGAAATCATGGTACACTTGTACTTCTTTTGTATAATTTAGACCCACTTACTACAATATCAATTTAAGACATATTATGGATGGTGTAAAGCATGAAACACATTCGACAAGCAGGCATTCGTTCCCTTCTAGCCGGCTACTTAATTATTTTGAAGACGGCAGCCATGAACAACTGCTCGCCATAGAAATGTATATTTCGTATATTTCAGTGGTGCCACTTTACGCATTTCAGTTTCATAAAAAAAACACTTGTTCCAAATATCCTCATTCCATTTAAATATTTAAAAACAGGCCAACTTATCTATGTATGCTAAACTTCTTTGTTGTTAATATACGAGTTAATAATATAATATATTAATTTTTTCTGTTCTTTTCTTTTCAAATAAAAGTATTTTTAAGCTCTTACATATTAATAATTTCTCATTACATTGGCAGCACTATAATTGCACATTGTCGCTTGTCGAAATAGAAATTATCCTAAGTTGGCGACAGCTACAAAAGTGGTCGTGTAGCCGTGTAGCAGTGATGTCATCAAAATAATCGTTTCCATATAAACGTGTGTATTTTAATTTTGACAGATTGTAGCTGGTAGCCTTCTGTGGCGAATGTGTTTCATGCTTAATGACACTACGTAATGGTAGTGTTGATACCGCAGCTGACCTACTTTTTGTTTACATAATTAGAGAAATTTAAATATTTGTGTTTTTTTATATAGAGGAATAAACGTCAGATGTTGTTGTAACTTTTTACTTTTAACCAGTTGTAGAGTCAACACCACCTGATTGTCAGAAGTCTACAATTGCGAGCGGAGTTTTAACATCGAGATTAAACACTCTTGCAAACTATAGTTAGCTAATCTCCAAATAAATTTAATTGATAATACATTTCGTACTGAGCTCCAATGCCAGCAAAAGAACATCGGGTGATTACTTATGCCCCGGGTGATTACGTTTGCCCGTCATGATTTAAAAATAAAAAGTACATTTTATTTTCATAGTTGGAACAAAATCATAAAAGCTATTTTCCATCCCTGACATTGAACACTATTCTCAATTTTCGAATATACCATGAATACAGGAGTGCCAGATAAAATAATATAATAATAATAATTCTCTAAAAACGGCAAAATGCCGAAAAATATTACAAAGTCGTCAAAAAAAATTTACAGTGAACAATTTATATTTTTAATGAATTTTTTTCCATTTATTAACCTGCAATCAAAAAATAACATAACAGTTCACCTCTATACATAAATATGTACAATGTACATTGAGTACTAATTTTCGTGGGAGATCAATATATACACAAATTATGATCACATGAACAAAAAACGCTCGAAAAATGCATTTGTAGTTAAATTTCTTCTGCACTTATTGATTTTACAAAATTATAATTGACTCATTTAGGAAATCCCTATTTTCTTCGATTGCGTCTACATAACATGCAGTAATTTGCTATATTTAGGCAAAAATCGTCACTTTTGGGGAGATATCGTCAAATCGTTATTTTGTTATTGTTGGCCTGGCAGCCATGCTTAATATGTTCTCTTTTGCCGAAGAATGATAATGTTTTTTATTTCTCATTGGCTTTATCTCTCGTTGTTGGATTGTTACAGAATCATTCTGCTTTATAACATGAATCAGTGATGGTGTTTTGATGTATTTGGTGAAAAGGTGGGAAAAACAAGTAAAAAAAAAGTCACAGACTTACAATCACATATAATTTTACTAAATATTTTCTCATTCACTTTTTTACGACCAGAATACATGAAGGTAACAGAAATAGCTAAATGAGAAAGTTACGTTAGATTCACCAAAACAAAAAATATTGTGCCGAAACAATTTTTTGAGAGAGAGAGAGAGAAAAAAAAGTTAACTCACTTCGGAACAATTTCAGTTTGAATAGGTTTAATTTTAATTTTTGTTCCCAAACATTGAAACTGTGCTACCAACCATAGGCTATTAGCCTATGCTACCAACTACTTAACTTTGCAAGGAAAATTTAACGGAGCTGTCACATCATATTATATGTACATACATATATACATACAGTGGCCAAAAAAACTATTCGACATAGGCCGTAAACTTTATATATTTATCAAGAAAAAAATATGGAATGTTGTTTTTAACAAAATAAACTTATAAAAGTCTTTATTAAGGAACACAAAGTTATATTCAGTAAAAAAAGTACGAAAAGCAAAAAACACATGAATTAAAATATTAATAACAAAAAACAAGCAAAAAAAGTATTCGACATTGGTAACATTTTTAAAATACATAAATTGAAATACAAGCTTATTTCTACTTCAGTAGCGAGTTGCTTTTCCTTGCTTACGTATAATCTCTTTTAAACGATCTGGCATAGATTTTACCAACGTTTTGGTGTATTCTGGATCAATTTGGCTCCATTCCTCCTGCAGGATAACTTTCATCTGGTGTTTGTTCGTAAATTCACGTTTTCTGATTTTTTTTCCAAGTGACCCCAAAGATGTTCAATAGGGTTAAGGTCTGGGGACTGTGGCGGCGTTTTTTATTAATTTTGGACAATTATATAAAAGCCAAAGCTTTGTATTAGTGGCACAATGTTTGGGATCATTATCTTGATAAAACTGAAATCTATTTGCCAGACCCAATTTTTCAGCACTTGACCTCAAATTTTGCTTTAGGAGGTCAATGTACTTTCGGTGATCCATAATCCCATCAATAAACCCAATATTTCCCACGCCTGATGCCGCCATACATCCCCATACCATAACACCACCGCCACCATGTTTAACAGTTGGTGCCATATTCGTTTCATCCAATTCTGTGTTAGGCTTGCGATGTACCAGAACTTTTCCATCACATATATACCATGAATATATATTTACTTTCGTCAGCAAAAATAAAATCCATCCAGAACTCCATTGGCTTTTTTACATGCTCTTTCGCAAAATCTAATCTCAACTTTCTATTTTTCTTAGTAATGTGTGACTTCTTCCTGGCTGATCGTGCATGGAAATCGTGCTTTTTTAAGACGTTTCTTATTGTTTGAGGTGTAACGGATATACATAAGTGTTCCTCAGTGTTTTTAGCTAAAGTGTTAGCAGTAATTTTTGGATTTTTTCTTACTTCACGCACGATTCGCCGTTCATCTGAATCTGTAAGTTTGCAATGTCGCCCAATCCTTACCTTGTTTATCACAGTTTTACTTGATTTGTACTTTTTTATATACAGTAGTTCTTGACTTTTAAACGATTTGTGATATAATCTTTTCCGTTTATACATATAAAAAACAAAAGGATACTAGCGTTTTCAATGAAATTTAAGAAAATAATTGCAATGTCGAATAGTTTTTTTGGCCACTGTATGTATAATAAAACACAGAGTAAATATTTTATATTGTTTATTATAAAAAATAAAAGAAAATAAATTTAAAAAATTGTGTCATGGATTTCAACGAATCGATTGCCCTGAAGCTTATTTCACAAATGAAAAAGCCGGGCAGAGAATATTTGTACGACTTGAGCAACAAAAATTACAAAACTAACGTCATTAAGCGGGGTGTGTGGTGGATGATTTGTATCATTTAACCGCATCTTTGGAACCAATGCGTGGAAGTACCCCTTTTTCCTCCTTTCTTTCAACAGCTTCCTAACTGCAATTCTCTTATTTTTTAGTTTTTTTTAATTATACCTTTCCAGTAAAAGAACTTTATTTAATTCAATAGCTATTAGAACAAGCACTTGACTTTTATTCATTTTTATTTAATTAAGATTTTTTTAATTTAGAATTTATTTATAAGAAAATAAAAACACAACAAATTCCAATTGTATTCTGTGATTGCAATCATCTGTTGGAGTCACTAATTTCGAACCCAATTAAACAAATTTCTGTAATGGTATCAGTTTGTTCTTGAGTTATTGCAAATTATAGTTGTTGCAACCTCCGTTTTTTCTATATAACGGTAAATCTCGAGAACCAGAGTCAATCCAAAAAAAGTGATTTATAAGCATTGAATCGGAGTACCATATGTATTCAAATTGACTAAGAAAACTCAGGCCAATAAATTCTTGTTGACCAACGTTATTAACTGGACGATATGTGGTTCCAACAAGACGGTTATATAGCTTCATTGCGTGAGGAGTTTCCACAACACGTAGTTTCGTTGAAATCAAAGCTTTTTGTGTTTTATATAACTTTACTTTTAAAACCGAAAAATAGATAACCCTCTATAACAGAGAGTATTTTTGGAAGGCATTTTCGAAAAATTTAATTTTTTTTGCCGAAGGTAGTAGTCGCCTGTTTAAACTTTTTTTTATATCTATAGTATTTGCAGTCGGATCTTGAAAAATGATGTATCAATGTTTTTGTCTCGAGAAACCCAATATCCTGCTTCATTGTGTTTTTACCACTCAAAATCAGAAAATTAAACTTCACAAAAATCAATACAGTTTTAAAAAATTTATTTATTGGAACTATAGGAAAGGGATTGTAGAAGAAATGATAAGAGGTGAAGCTTCGCTATCTTACAACACTGCTTTTTTCACGTTATTTATTTTTACAGCAGTGTTGTAGCGTCTCTGATGTCAAGGAGACGTATTAAATTTTGAAGCTTCGTTTTTAGTAGCAATTTTTAGTAATTATTTTACTTCGCCGGTGCTACACAATACCGACGAAGGCGGGCGTTCTGATGTGCCTGTGGTTTGGGTACATCTGAAGCCGTCACCACAAAATATACAGAACCGTCAGTTCAAAGCAGCGAACGAGCAGAGAAAGAGACATCATCAAGAGATTTGCTGTCTCTTTTACCCCTAACTTTGTTCGGTGATTCCTTTTTCTTCTAAATTCCTCAATATTGTTGTTTTGTTTTGATTTTTATTTTCTAGATGTGAAAATTAGCCGTATTTTTCATCTACTTTATGCTCACAATTTCGCAATTTTTAGCACGTCAATGTTACAAACATAGGTTATAGGAATCTGTGGTTACAAAACACAACAATGTGGTGTTTTGTGTTATGAAAATTATGTACTATGAAAATTAATTTCATTTATTAAAACAAATAGATACCAAAAAATCACAAGATCACTAAAATGTTATTTTATTGGCTTATGCACAACAAATTTCTTTTTCGTAATTTTTTAGCTTCGATATGTTTCTTTTTTGCTATATTAACACAAAACACGATTAGAACCACAAAACACCATTAGAACCACAAAACACCATTAAAACAAACTGCACTATGTTTTTTTCACTATAATATTAACACAAAACACAATTAAAACAAAGAAAACCACAAGAAATTATAAGTTTGTTCTTATGCACAAATTGTGGCTTATGTTTACATTTTTCTTTTGTTTACTTTTCATCTTTCGTGAAATTGTATATTTGTCTCTTTCTCCTCCTATTTGAAGAAAAGCTGATTTAAAATTTTTTCAGACCCCCAGCTGACACTTCTGTATATTTTGTGGTTCAGTGACCAGTGACTATGCCGTCGCCACTGAAACCTTCCGACAACAACTGACACAAAGACACGCAATGCACATCAGGAAAAATGCGAGATGTTTTTATGAGTCTGAAACTGGGGTTGAACTCAGAAAAATTTTTCGTTCTGAAGTCAACGTGCAGACTACTTCGACCATCGCCACCATTTTTATTGAAAATGAAAGATATGATCTTTATTCTTATAACGTCTGCACATTCAGTATTAACAGTAGTACTAGTGACCATCCGTATCTTCATACTTCATTACGATAACAACAGTCTACGAAGCTAAAAATTCTCAATCGTTCAATCGGTAAAGTTATTCAATGAAAAGCCATATAACTGCTTATGGACATAAAAAATTTTTTGAATAATACCCAACATAGTATATCCGCATACTTGGAGCGGTTTATTATTCCATCATTTTGATAAAGAAGGTCAACTGCATCAAAAATTTTACAATCCTTTTCATTGAAACCTTATTGATTAAATTATATTTCGATTTTAGTTGAAAACGGCTTTTAATTTTTGTACTGACCAGTTTTGATTGTCTTTTAATTTAACAAAAACAATTCGCAAAGTGACGAAATTTGCTCAAAAATATGATAATCAAATATTATCTTTGTTTTTTATATCTCGAGTTGGTAATGGTTTTTTGCATGATGTATAGCTTATACTATTTGTGATATCATATTAATCAATTAATTTAGAGTTTACACGGAGAGTTTATTTAAAAAATGTTATATTCACAAACATGTATGTAAAGGGTGGTTAAATTTCAAGGGCCGATGTTGATTTTGAATAAAACACAAACTATTTAGGAAATTGTTGTAATTTTATTTTATTATGATATATTGGTATTACTCAATTATGTATGGAACAAAATATCGGCCAAATGGGCGCCGCGACCACGGCAACAGTGGATGATCAATTTTCGAAGAAAATCATCTTCAGTGATGAGGCACATTTTCACCTCAGTGGATTCGTCAATAAACAGAATTGCCGCATTTGGGCGAATGAGAATCCAAGAGTGATTGTCGAAAAACCAAGGCACCCACAAAGAGTGACTGTTTGGTGCGGTTTATGGGCTGGCGGCATCATCGGGCCGTATTTTTTCCAAAATGAGGCCGGTCTGGCAGTTACTGTGAATGGTGTTCGCTATCGTGAGATGATAACGAACTTTTTATGGCCCGAATTGGAAGATATGGATGTGGACGATATGTGGTTTCAGCAGGACGGTGCCACTTGCCACACATCTAACGAAACAATGGCTCTTTTGCGCAACAAATTCAATGGCCGTGTTATCTCACGTAATGGCGATGTCAATTGGCCGCCAAGATCATGTGATTTGACACCGTTGGACTTTTTTCTTTGGGGTTATTTGAAAGAAAAGGTGTACGTCGATAAGCCAGCAACAATTGAAGAGCTAAAGGAAGAGATAATTCGGCACATTAACGGCATAGAACCGCAATTATGCCTCAGCGTCATCGAAAATTTGGACCATCGGATGGAGGTGTGCCGCCGTGGTCGCGGCGCCCATTTGGCCGATATTTTGTTCCATACATAATTGAGTAATACCAATATATCATAATAAAATAAAATTACAATAATTTCCTAAATAGTTTGTGTTTTATTCAAAATCAACATCGGCCCTTGAAATTTAACCACCCTTTATATGTATATAGTACCTACCTACAATAATAACCAACGATGAAAAACCTAATTTCAATAATTTATTTCCTTAAGTCCCTGTCCATATTATGAAACATTTGCTGCAAAACTTTTTTGAATTCTCTTTTGAAGCTTCTGCAGTGTCCATACATGAAACTTATGCTTCATGTTTCGTATTTTTTATTTCTCCCTTCTATTTTCTTTCTTTAATTTTTTTTGACATTTCTCAATACCGAATGTAAATATAAAATAACTACCCTGTGATAGAAGGTGTGAATATTTTTTTTTGGATACACATTTGAAGCACAAGGTATAATTTGAAGCAAAATGGACGCTAAGAAGAAAAATTATATAATAATTTTTATATAATTTTATATTTTTTTTTTAAATTTTTGATTATATTTCACAAAAAATTAACAATAAAACAGGGTAGCTATTATTATGATGATCTTAGTCCCCGTCCATATTGTGAAACATTTGCTGCAAAACTATTGAGTTTGTTGACAAGAAGGGGAAGAGGAGTGGAAGTATGTACGCTGTTTCATGTACATGCAGCTTTTGTTGAATTTCTTATTTGCATCTTTTGAGATGAGGTGTATTTGACGTTTCATTTTATTTCTTTTCGTTTGGTATACTGTTAAGATCATCATAATAATAGCTACCCTGTTTTATTGTTAATTTTTTGTGAAATATAATCAAAAATGTAAAAAAAAAATATAAAATTATATAAAAATTATTATATAATTTTTCTTCTTAGCGTCCATTTTGCTTCAAATTATACCTTGTGCTTCAAATGTGTATCCAAAAAAAAATATTCACACCTTCTATCACAGGGTAGTTCTTTTATATTTACATTCGGTATTGAGAAATGTCAAAAAAAATTAAAGAAAGAAGATAGAAGGGAGGAATAAAAAATACTAAACATGAAGCAAAAGTTTCATGTATGGACACTGCTGAAGCTTCAAAAGAGAATCCAAAAAAGTTTTGCAGCAAATGTTTCACAATATGGACGGGGACTTAACAGTATACAAAACGAAAAGAAATAAAATGAAACGTCAAATACACCTCATCTCAAAAGATGCAAATAAGAAATTCAACAAAAGCTGCATGTACATGAAACAGCGTACATACTTCCACTCCTCTTCCTCTTCTCGTCTACAAACTCAAAAGTTTTGCAGCAAATGTTTCACAATATGGACAGCGACTAATATGTTATTTGGTGAGCTGATTCCGAAAAAATAGTAAAAAAAATTGTATCACCCTCCATACATAATTAGCTAATATGATTCAAAAGTCTTGGCACTTGGCACTAAATATTTAGAAGTACAATGAAAGGCAAAGCTGAGCGGAACGATTTTTATAAAAATTTAATGACAAGAAAATATTTTGGTTGTAAGAAATGTATAATAATGCAGTTCACACTAAATTTTCTATTTGTTTACTTGTGATTTTATCAAGTGTTAGCTCCGCCAATGTTTGAAAATTAAAAATTGTATAAGTATACGAAAATCAAGTAAGATCGTTTACATTTATGCTTTTATGAGAGTTTCGTAGAAGGAAAATATGTTTTCTTCCATCGCTTATTTTACACACTATTTAAAAATATATCAACACCACTACTAAGCATGTGTGTCGCCGCTGTCTCATGGACGACTATCTTTAGTATAAAACATATAAAGAATATTATGGACAAATGGGAAAAAGTTAAAAACTATACAGATATACCTAAACAACAATTTTTGAAGATATTACAATTCTGTGTGAATGATACCAATTATTTCACCTATAATGGGAAGTTTTACCATCAAACTTATGGTATGCTTATGGGCAATCCACTGTCACCAACTATTGCTGATATCGTACTTGATACTCTCCTTGACGAAGTGTTGGACGAACTAACAAAAAATGACGTGATAGTAAAATACATATATGTACATATATCAAAATATGTAGATGATCTATTTGCAGTAATAAATAAAAAGGATGAGGAAACTATTTTAAACTTATTAAATAAATATCACAAGAAATTAAAATTTACTATAGAAAATGAAAATAATAAAAAAAATAAAAAAAAACTAAAATTGACAAAATGAAAATGGATAACGTCGTTTATGAAATAAAGTGCGAAGGCAATGAAAGAGAACAATGCAATAAGTATATGTATGTGGGGACAACAAAGAGAAGACTAGAAACCAAAGAATACCTAGAAGTGTCAGCTAGGTATCTGAAAAAATTTTAAATCAGCTTTTCTTCAAATAGGGGGAGAAAGAGACAAATATACAATATCACGAAAGATGAAAAGTAAACAAAAGAAAAATGTAAACATAAGCCAAATTTATAATTTCTTGTGGTTTTATTGGTTTTAATTGTGTTTTGTGTTAATATTATAGGTAAAAACATAGTGAAGCTTATTTTAATGGTGTTTTGTGGTTCTAATCGTGTTTTGTGTTAATATAGCAAAAAAAAACATAGCGAAGCTAAAAAATTACCAAAAAGAAATTTGTTGTGCATAAGCCAATAAAATAACATTTTAGTGATCTTGTGATTTTTTGGTATCTATTTGTTGTAATAAATGAAATTAATTTTCATAGTACATAATTTTCATAACACAAAACACCACATTGTTGTGTTTTGTAACCACAGATTCCTATAACCTCTGTTTGTAACATTGACGTGCTAAAAATTGCGAAATTGTGAGCATAAAGTAGATGAAAAATACGGCTAATTTTCACATCTAGAAAATAAAAATCAAAACAAAACAACAATATTGAGGAATTTAGAAGAAAAAGGAATCACCGAACAAAGTTAGGGGTAAAAGAGACAGCATATTTCTTGATGATGTCTCTTTCTCTGCTCGTTCGCTGCTTTGAACTGACGCCTCTGTATACTTTGTGCTAGAAACGAGAATGGCTGAACATTCAACTGATATCGAAAAGGTTAAAGAAAGCACTGCTCTATCCCAACACATAAAAGAGAGTGGACACAGTATTTGTTTCAAAAACGTAAACATATTAGACAGAGAGGAGATATATAATAAACGATATACCATTGAAAGCTTAAGAATACAGGAACGGATTAAAGAAGCGATGAACACTAAAGAAGGCAAAGCCAACATTAAGTTACAATACTCAATTGCAATACATTCCGATTAACCTGTGATATAAACTGTAATAATAATTTTCGTGTTGTTGCTTTTATCTTCAATTATTAGGTGTGTACGTTTATTCTAAATTGGGCGCCCGCCAAAAAGCATTTTCTTACGCAAAAATTGGGTAAATGAGAGAGGTTTTGATTGAGTAATATTCTTGTTCTTCACGCACGAGAACGCCCGTACTTTTTCTTCGGGCTAGTTTGTGCGTGAAGAACAAGCAATCAGCTGGTTTATAAGTAAACAATAATGAATTAAAATTAAAAGTTTCCCAACAGTGCAATGAACAAATAATAGTTAATTTTATTTCATGATTTAGTTAAAAATTATTTGGAGTTTCTTTAAATAACATGTATAAGCCAAATTATTGTGTTTTTATGGATGTATGCATGCGTGTAGATTTGTAATTGTACATGGTCTATACATTAGGTCTGTTCCAGGTGCATAACAAAATTGCCCGAACTCGCACAAATTTATTTTATTTATATATGATTCTAATTTTAAAATTGTGCTTTTTCCCCAAATAATATGTGAATGTATTATTACATACTTTATGGTATTCTCATAAAGTATTTTTTTATATAAAAGCAAACTAGTTCCTTGGTGTCGACAATATAAAAAATAGACAATTGATTTGATTATTTTTTGCGTAAACTATGACAGGCCGTTTCAGAATTGACTTCTGCAACATACGTGGTTTAAGGGCAAATTTTTTCTCTGTATATGCCCACGTTTGTATCCATCGGCCGGATGTTTTCGCCTTAAGTGAAACCCAGGTGTCTGAGGATGCTGATCCACAGGATTTTCACATACCTGGGTATCACCTCCTATCCCTTTTTATTCTTCATAGGGGCCTTGCAATATATATACGCAATGAAGTTGTGTACCAGTGCCAGCAATCCTTAGGCACGAATGATCCTGAATTTAGCTGTCTATGGGTTAAATTTAAAATCAGGGCACATCTTTTGCACTTCGGGTTTCTTTACAGAAGCCCAAATATGGAAAGGGATAAAACTATATACACTTTGATGCCCTTTCCGACTCTATATCGGAGATCCTCGAAAATTACCCGAACAGTGAAATCGTTATTGCTGGTGATTTCAATGTCCATAACGTATCGTGGCTCCGCCATTCGAGCCATACGACTCCAGAAGGCCAATATGTTGATCTATTCGCAGCGCACAACCACCTTGCGCAATTAGTGAATGAACCAACACATATTCCGTGTGTTGACGGGCACCAACACAACACTCTCGACCTTTTTCTCACTTCACACCCTGACAAGTATGAAATGAACACTAGCGCCCCTCTCGGAAATTCGGATCATTGCACCATTTCTGCCTCCTTTTCGTTTGCGGAACTTCTTAACGTTTCACGGCCAGCTACGAAACGTTTAAAATATATTTTTTAAAAGGCACGTTGGGCTGAGCTCAACGATTTCTTTCGGCATTTTAACTGGAAGCTCTGCTTCCTTGACAATGACGTCAATGCCATGGCAGAAATGGTGTAAAATATAATATTGCTCGGTATGAAAATTTTCATACCATCGAAGCAAATTTCGATTAAACCCAGACCGAAGTCATGGTTTAATCAGACGTGCAGACTTGCAGTCAGATTCAGAGAGGAAGCATTTAGTATCTGGCGGAATGACAAAAACGCGGATACTGATGCGATGCGCAAAAGGGCGAGATCTTCGTGTGCCAAAGTGCTAAGACGTGAAAAAGCTTTGTACGAGCAGCGTATTCGCACCAAAGTTCTTACTGCCCAACGGGGCAGTAAAAGCTTTTGGTCTTTCGTAAAAAGAGTGAAGGAAAATGCTAGTTCTTCAATTCCGGCTCTTTTGAAGGATGATCAAATATTCACAGACCCGGTTGAAAAAGCTAACCTCCTAGCTGAAATGTTTGCAGGTAATTCTCACCTGCCGGAGAGCAATCAACCACTGCCCGCACCCGAACGTGCATCCGTAACTATGCCAAAGATATACTTTCGAGCTCGTGCAGTTAAAAAGGTTCTAACGAACCTCAACATAAACAAGTCTCCTGGGCCGGATGGAATTCCTGCACTGGTCCTGAAGCAGTGTTCTTCGACGTTATCACGTCCTTTGGCAATCCTTTTCAGCACTCTGTACTATACAGGTCAATTCTCATCGTGCTGGAAGGTTGCAAATGTAACGCCGATCCCAAAAAAGGGTGAGGCAAGCAAACCTGAAAATTACCGCCCAATCGCAATCTGTTCCGCGATTTCCAAAGTGATGGAAAGTATGGTGAACTTTCACCTAATGAAATATTTAGAGTCCAACAATTTACTGAACGACCGTCAATACGGCTTCCGTCGAGGGCGCTCTACGGGCGACTTATTAGCCTTCCTCTCGGAAAAATGGTGTAATTCTATTCACCAGTTCGGCGAAAGTAAAGTCGTGGCTCTGGATATTTCTAAAGCATTTGATAGAGTGTGGCATGGGGCACTTCTGTCCAAACTTATTGCTTTTGGTGTCGGTGATATCTTCTCTCGATTTATATCGAGATTTCTCAGGGATCGCGCTATAAGAGTTGTTATAGACGGGATCTCATCTAACGAGTATAAGATAAATTCAGGGGTACCGCAAGGCTCCACTCTTTCTCCTACCCTATTTCTAGTCTTTCTTAATGACCTCCTATGTCAAACTTCCAACCCTATCCACTCTTTCGCAGATGACAGCAGCCTTTCTCACTCATATTCATTTAGTCGTAGGCCAACATCGACTATGATCACTTCGCTGAGGCAGAATATGAGTGACTCATTGAATTGTGACCTCATGAAAATATCGCAATGGGGTCAGGCAAACAGGGTCGATTTCAATGCTCAAAAGACCCAATGCAGCATGCTTACACATCGACGCATGCCCGATGACGCTGCGTCATCTGTAATTATGGGCGGTATAAACATCGAGGAATCAGAAGCTCTTGATGTTCTTGGCATGAAAATTCAGTGCGATGTTCGATGGACTGAGCACATATTTCAGGTATCAAAAGAAGCATTCAAGTGCCTCGGTTTTTTAAGACGGTGCAAGACATACTTCACCCCATCTGATCTCCTTACTATTTATACCGCTTACATCCGACCGAAAATGGAATACAACTCTCATGTTTGGGCCGGTGCTTCAAAGACTATTTTGAAGTTACTCGACCGTGTATAGAAGAGAGCGAAGAAACTCATAGGAGACAGTAGGGTAGCCAACTCTATTAACTCTCTTGAGCATCGTCGCAACGTGGGGTGCGTTTCGTTGTTCTATCGTTACTATAATGGGATGTGCTCTGATGAAATCAGGGAACTTTTTCCCGAAACCCGATCATTCACGCGCACGACGCGTTCATCATTAAGAGCACATCCATTTGTAGTCAACTTGGCAGCGAACCGCACTACGCATTACAGGGAGAACTCATTTTTCGGCCGAACATCGCGTATGTGGAACAAACTCCCTGCCGAGGTCTTTCCTGTCACTTATGACGTGGGAAAATTCAAATCAAATGTTCATTCACACTACTCCCTCTATCCTCCTTTCCATAACCTGTTTTCCTAGTTCCAGCACAATGCATCGCATGTGTAGGGGTCATCCCCTGAGTGCTGGTCCAAGATAAAAAAAAAAAAATTGAGGAGGAAAGCATATCCATATAATCCTATTTCGCTAATGCTTACTTAGCTCACCAGTGAACTTCTCCCAATTTTTTACTACAAATTCAAGATTCTTAAGCTGAATTCACCCACTGTTTCGGAACGGAATTTTTGTTCTGAAACATTTTTTTTATATGTAGTTTGACGTTTATCTTTTTGAGAGAGAGAGAGCGAAAGAGAGTTTCCATGTTTCAGCACCTGAATTGGTTTAATTTTAATTTTTGTTCTGAAACATTTGAACTGTGCTGCCAGCTTTTTAAATTTCTTATGCAAAGTTGAACTGAGCTGCCATATCTTATTAAATCTACATAAAGGGTGGTTAAATTTCAAGGGCCGATGTTGATTTTGAATAAAACACAAACTATTTAGGAAATTATTGTAATTTTATTTTATTATGATATATTGGTATTACTCAATTATGTATGGAACAAAATATCGGCCAAATGGGCGCCGCGACCGCGGCAACAGTGGATGATCAATTTTCGAAGAAAATCATCTTCAGTGATGAAGCACATTTTCACCTCAGTGGATTCGTCAATAAACAGAATTGCCGCATTTGGGCGAATGAGAATCCAAGAGTGATTGTCGAAAAACCAATGCACCCACAAAGAGTGACTGTTTGGTGCGGTTTATGGGCTGGCGGCATCCTCGGGCCGTATTTTTTCCAAAATGAGGCCGGTCAGGCAGTTACTGTGAATGGTGTTCGCTATCGCGAGTTGATAACGAACTTTTTATGGCCCGAATTGGAAGATATGGATGTGGACGATATGTGGTTTCAGCAGGACGGTGCCACTTGCCACACAGCTAACGAAACAATGGCTCTTTTGCGCAACAAATTCAATGGCCGTGTTATCTCACGTAATGGCGATGTCAATTGGCCGCCAAGATCATGTGATTTGACACCGTTGGACTTTTTTCTTTGGGGTTATTTGAAAGAAAAGGTGTACGTCGATAAGCCAGCAACAATTCAAGAGCTAAAGGATGAGATAATTCGGCACATTAACGGCATAGAACCTCCATTATGTCTCAGGGTCATCGAAAATTTGGACCATCGGATGGAGGTGTGCCGCCGTGGTCGCGGCGCCCATTTGGCCGATATTTTGTTCCATACATAATTGAGTGATACCAATATATCATAATAAAATAAAATTACAATAATTTCCTAAATAGTTTGTGTTTTATTCAAAATCAACATCGGCCCTTGAAATTTAACCACCCTTTAGTATGTATTTATAATAAAATACAAAGCAAAACAAAAAACAAACAAATAACAAGTAATAACTAACGGTTATTGTTAAAAAAAAAAGAAAATAAATTCGGCTCGCAATAAAGTGGAGAATTTAAAAAAAAGCAAATTAAAAAAATTAATAAATAATTTAACAAAAGAAAGAAACCAAATACATTCACACAAATAAAAAATATGAATGTGATGCCAAAAAAAACAAGCAAATTGGAATTATCTGCTACTGTGAGGAAATAAAAAGAAATTCCATCCGTATTTCAAAAAAAGAGATTAAAAATCGGATGGTTGTTTTCTGGCCTTTACACCATTGGTATGGATAAAATCAAGTAAGATGAAAACATTCTCATTTAATTTAACTACAGCTGTTTGCTTGTTTTCCCCAGGGATGGAGTTCTTGTGCAATTGAATTTTTTTTTAATAACCGTAAAAAATATTTTTATTACTTTGGAATATGGTCGTGGTCAAAATTTTTAGTGTACTATTCGAAAATATACGTATATTTTTATAAAATTGTGCTGTCGTGGTCTAAAATGTACATTTTGATTTTATAATAGGTTAAAATTTATGAAAACAGTTTTCCCTCCCTGACTTTCTCACATTTGTTTACATAAAAATGCATTCCTGATCTAATGGTGTGCATTGGTTTTTGAAAAATTTTAAAAAATCAAGAGAGCCATACGACTGTCAAATTTTCATTCGTATTTTCTCTCAAAATCTTATAGTTTCATTACATATTACATTTAGACGATCCGACTTGTGCTCTTCTATACAAAAATTTGGCATGTCGTACGACTTGTGGGACAATGTAAACCACCCTTTACTATGTGTGACGTTGGTCTCTTTTAAAATTATTATTGCAAAACGATATTATATTTTCTTCTTTTCTCTTTTCTCTTTTCTGTTTGTCGTTCTACGTCGTTTCAAAGTTAGTTTCATATTTTAGAAAAAAAAATTTTGAAAATAAACATCCATTGAATCTGGAATACTAAATATTTTAGCAGTTAGGCGAACATAGCGCATCAAATTTTATTGTGGTTATCCAAAGTTTGTTTGCTTGTTGCGTATTGTAATTGGTTAAAAATTTTAATTAATTGCATAAAATGAGATTCGAATATATAAATAATGGGTTTAGTTTATAATATATTCATTTCGATGTCTTCGATACGCTTTACATACACTAAAATTCGAATTTCTTTTTCAGGATTTTGCGTTAAAAGCTTTAAGGTCAATACCAATGAGAAATATTTTATTAACGTCTGCCAAGCTGAAGATATTCCCTCGCCAGAGGACATAAGCGAAAGTCAATTAACAGCTATTCTTAATTCTGAAGAACCGAGTTCATTTCGCATACCTATGAGCATCTCCGAGCCCCGTACAACAAGAGACAAATCTAATAATTCCGTCGATGCTGTAGATATTGCAATTAATCCGAAATTTTTTATAAAAATTGAAAAATCTTTACTTTTCCGAGATTTTTTTTTGACTCTAATTGCTGAGGCTCTGAATGATAAATACAACGTACAGATCAAAGTTGACAGGTGTATAATTTTAAATAATCGCAAACTTATTGGCACTCTGGTATCGCATCGAGTACGTCAAAACGATGTCAAGACTGTATTAAGATCTTATCAAAATCCCAGTAAAGAGGATGTTGAAAAATTAAAATCTCTGGAAATACCTACAGCAAAAGATGAAAAGCCTTTGGTGAAAGAAATTGATGTTAAGGAATTTACGATTTTAAAAGAAAAAACCAAACAGATTAAGCAACAGCAATGTACAAAATCTGTGCGCATTAAGAAGGAAATTGCCCAAGCTACTTCAATTGTGCCCGAATACAAGCTGAGAGCACGCATTAAAAATGATGAAGTTCAAGAGGTTCAGGCTGAATTTTATTTACCAAAATGTGTAAGTGCTTTGGTCATGACACACAGTTCTTGCTTTTAATTATTCTATTCGTACTATTTAAAATTACCAGATTGCGTCATATGAGTTGACTTTGGACATTGGTGAAGACCGTATACTATTGGAGTCGTTGAAACATGGTTATTTATTTGATAAGTTTGTCAATTATCATTTAAACCAAGATCGAGCTCGTGCTATTTTTGATAAAACTAATAAGGTTGTTATTATTTCATATACAAAATAACAAAATATATATGTATATAGCAATTACTATCATTATTACAGATGCTGCAAATACGCATTCCAGTTGTAACTGCAAGGTAAAAATCGAAAACTTGGTATTCAAAGGCCAATTAGTTAATATATTTTACTGTATTTAATATTTTAATTAGACATTCTTTTAATAAAATTCTAATTTAATTAATTCTCAACCTACATTCTCTAATTATCGATATTTTGAACTATTGGATTAATTTACTTGAGAGCTCAAATCGAGAGTAATGAATGGACAATGCAATTGGGGTATTCACAAGGTAATCATAAAGTAGTATGTTGTAAAATAATAACACGGAAAAATATGACTGTTGTGAGCAACCCATCATAACTTAATATGTTATTTCAAAAACATACGCAGCTGCTGTTTATAGATCTCTGCCACCTTATTTTGTGAACGGCGGCTAGTTACAAAAATTTCGCGGCGGCTTGAGTTCGGCAATTCGGAAAAAAGTAACAAAAATAATGTTATTTTTTTTAATTACTTATAACTGGATTTAACCAATACAAATTTCAGAATTTGATATTCATAAGAATGTACATATCGCCATATGAAATGAAAAACTTCTAAAATGAAAAAAACCCTATAATACTTTGTATTAAGGCATGTCAAAAATTAACGTATTTCGTGCAAGTGAGGTAGTATGAATGCAATGACGAATAATCTTATATATAAAAATGACATGTTTGGATGTATTTATGTATGTTTGTGCATTATACACAGCTTAACGGCTGAACCGATTTTCTTGAAATTTTCACAGTATCTCTCTGTATATCTGGAAGGATCTATAGGCTACATAAATTTCAAAAATTCCGACTAGTCGTGGCCACGCCCACACAAAGTAAATATTTATTTTTGTATATCTTGAGAACGGTTGAAGTGAAAGTTTCTGTTTTTTGTCTGAACGACTTGATAGTAAATTTTTTTCTTCGTGCACTTTCCTTATAGCTACAGAGCTGAAATACTCTAATAACCTGACGCGGATACTAAATTTTACAAAATTGTGCTCAAAAAATATCTCAAAAGCGAACAGAAATAAGCTTTAATTTAAAACAAATTCAAAATGTCAGCCGATATATTTAAAATTTTTTAGACTACAGGCTTGCACAAACACATATTTCTGCCATGTTTGACAGAATTCGCATTTAATAATTTAGATCCTTTAAAGAAATTCATAATCCCTATAGAAAATCATCCCTTCAGGTATTTTCTGCATATAACATTAACAATTATTATTATAATGATATCTTCATATATTAACTGAATTTATTTCGGGCATATTTCTTTATATACTCGTATGTATATAATTCTATTTTCAAAATTGTGATTTTTCTCGAAAAAATATATAAAAAATACTTTATGAGAATATCATAAAGTATGTAATAATAAATTTCATGCAAATTTTCTTCGGGAAAAAGCTAAATTTTCAAATTAGAACCATATATTATTCTAAAAATAACTAAATATTACATAGCCCTCAAGGAAATTAGATCAAGAGAAAATTTTCATGTTATATATAACAAAGAACTTGAGAGAATTAGAAAAGAAATAAGTACGAATAGGGACGATTCAATTTAAATAGGAGGATAGTTTTTAAATTGCGGGGAAAGACAAAGTGCCCGCCCAACCAATATCATCGGTTGAAATTCGGTATGTAGACTCCTCTTTCCATGTTTACATTCACTAAGAAGGGATTTTTGGATATTCTGATATTCAGGGTTAAAGGGTAAAAACGATAATATAACATCTTAGAAACTATTACAAATATAAAAAAAATTTTGAAGGCTTATAAATGCTACTAAAAATAAGCTGGCAGGTGCTTCGTGCTCTTCGTGTGGGTAAAACTAAAAAAAAAACTATTTGAGTGTGCGATCTTACTTTTTCGAAATTCGAAAATATATGGAGTGAAATTGTACCTTTGTACTTTTATCCCATTTAAAAAGTGCTTAGATGCACATTTTTTACTATTTTTAAATTCCTCCATAATATGGGTATCAAATTAAAGTGGCTTTTGAATTAAGCATAAAATATAATGATATCTCTGAAAACACAAAAAGGGGACAACTATTTTTACCCATTTCAATGATTTGGGTACCAAATGAAAAAAATGGTTGAGAAGAAAACGTGAAATAATGTGAAATGGGTACTTTTCAGCAAAACTGCGTTTTGTAACTTTTTCTTATTTTTTGGTTGATGTAACAATAAAGGTATTTACATTTGATACAGATGGCTTACAGTAACAATATCTATACAAAAGTGGGTGAGAGTAGATAAGTGTGTGTGGAGTAGCGAAGCATACCGGTTGTAGCTAGTGCGTAATAAAAACCAAAAAAACAATTAACCCTAACTTAAGAAAACATATGTATGTCGATAATGTAAAATAAAATAAGTAAGTAGGCAACATTTAGGCGACATATCGTCAGATTTTAAAGGAGAGGGAAAAAACTTGATAACAGGGTTAAGTAACCTACCTGAAAAAAGTTTCTTCACAACTTGCATAAAATTAAAAGAATCACTTATATTTTGATAAAATAGTTTATTTTACATGGACATTCATTTTTACGTGGTACACAATATTCAATAGATAAACCGATTTTTTAAATTTTGTCACTTACATGGTTTTACGTTTTATATGACGATGTATAATTAAAACCAATTAACCCTAATTTAAGAAAAGATATGTCGACAATGTAAAATAAATTAATTTAGTTCCTTGTTTGGAAAACCCAAATCATAATATCAGCACACAAAGAGGTAAACATATTTTACTGATAATATGGCTTGAGTTAGAGATATTTCCTTAACAAAGGAATTACTCATCAACATTTGTATTTTATATTACAGAATGAAAGTATAAATAGATCTGTAAATACTTTCATTCGTCAGTTCATATGTCAACTCAAAAGTGAACGTTTCATAGTGCATAAGCAAACTCATCTAAGTACACAACTAAGTACAAACAACAGTTCATAAGTAAACTCAAAAATGAACGTTTCACACTTCATAAGCAAACTCTTCTAATTACTCAACTATATACTAACAATAGTTCATAAGTAAACTCAACGAAGTACTAACATAGTTAGTAACATAAGAGTTCATAAAGAAACTCTATGAAGTACAAACATAGTAAAATAAGATTTCATAAGTAAACTTAAAGAGAATAATATAAAAAAATAAAGAACTCTTCAAGATACGTAAGTAGATACTTAGTGAATAATTTTTTAATAACAAAAGAACGAAGTGTATGGCATACCCATCGTCAGCTGAAATGCAAAAGAGCAAATAATAATAATTTTATAACTTTACAGGAGAGATAAAAAATTAATGAAATAGGAAGTGTTATGATTATAAACACTATTTTTTCACAATATCATCCGAAAACAATGATAGTTTACTTTTGACACAAAGTAATTCCTTTAATTTTTTTTGGATACGTTTCTTGAAGTTCTACCTTTTAGACCTAACGGAAATATTTTTGAAAAATACTGTATTTCCGGGAATGTTCTAATGGATTTTGGAAATCAATAGATTATTCCATGTACGTACAAAATGGAATATCATCTTCAGAAAATTTAAACGTTGACTTAAAAAAATATTGTTCTGCCCTTTTGAATTTCTTTTACAAAGTCGTTTAAATCAAAGGCCAAAAATTTATGACCCCAATTTTGGAATGTCCTCTAACCATTTCTTTAGAATGTTAAAACGTTTTTTTTTTTTATCTTGGACCAGCACTCAGGAGATGAACCCTACATATGCGTTACATTGTGCTGGAACTAGAGAAAAGGTATAGTAGAAGAAACGACAGGAGGTGAAGCTTACTTAATTAATTATTTTACAGCTATGCCTTTGCACGTTCTTTGTTTATACTCGTAACAGTGCTGAAGCTTCGGTTTAGTAGCCATTTTTATTATTATTTTACTTCGCCGGTGCTACAAAATACAGACGAAGGAGGGCGTTCTGATGCAATTGTGGATTGCTATCAGCTGAAGCCGGTATTGTTCAGTGACCAGTGACTATGCCTTCGCCACTGTACTTTTACTGAAAAACATTTTTATGAAAAACATTTGAACAAATTATGAAAAAAAAATTTAGGTTTTAACATTTTAAAATAAAAAGAAAAAATTATATGAAATTACATGGTAAATTGCTACCTTGTTCCTTATTCTAAACAAATTTCGAAAATGGGAAACTTTCCCCGGGAAAAATTTTGGTGTTACAAATGTTAATAAAGGGGAGAATGTGATAACAAATTTTCCGCCAAAAAAAAATTGCAAGAGTTGTGCTAAAAAATGTAAGTAGTATTAACCCCTATAATGTATACTTATTCACGTGAAATAGTTCCCCGTTCCTTAAATTTGAAATCGTGAAAAAATTCACCGTGGATAATTTCACGTCAAATTTCACCCTATTGTGAATAATTTTTTTGAAGTGAATTTTTCACATTAATTTTTTCTGGGGAATTGCATACAAAATGTAAGTAAATTCTTCATTTATTTATATATTTTTTTAAATATAATTTTTTTATATCAAGATCAGTTATTATAGTGGCAACATACATAAATAATAAATAAAATGCAAACCAACAGACCACTTGAGTGCGTTTTGTTAGAATATACAAAGATATCGCGTCCCAATAATAGTTTCCTTACGGATTAACTTAAACTGCTAGTACATCATAGTTCCAAGCTTAAACATTTTATTTAAGTCGGTGGACTACCATATTTTTATTTATTTTATTTTTAAATTCTTTAATTGCACTTTTCTAAGTTCTTGCCTTCAGGTACTTTTATTGTTCAAATGCAATCATTTTTATGGGGGTGACTAATTAAGTGGCCCCTGATTATTAAAAAAAAGAACAACAACTTAACACTTAAACAATATGCTACACACATCCGAGACTCCAATATCTGCGCAATAACGTGGGAAGAATAAGTTTGTTGTTGTTGTTTACCTTTTTTTCTTTGTTTTGTTCAACTTATTTTGAATAAAAATTGGTCACTTTTGTGGGAAAGTTTTTTGTTAAAAAATTAAGTTTTTTTTTAACAAGTTTTTCTTCAAAAATATATGGTAACGCTGTTCACGATAGGGGTGAATTTGACTACGATAAAATCAGCATGGACAATCTGCGGCCGTCTTGCCTTGTATCGTTGAAATAATTTTTCTCATATAAACGTGTATTTTATTTTTGACATCTTGAAGTCGGTAGCATAGACTACAGTCTATGGTCAGTAGCTTGCTGTGGATGCATACTGTTTGAATCCATCAAATGTCTAATTGAATTAAAGAAATTAGCTGAAATTTTTGTGTCCAAAAAATAGAAAAATCAGTTTATTGTATGGGAATATTATAATTTAATTTTAGTTTTCCTTAACTAATTTTTGCAAATGAAACATGTGTGTTTCTTTTTTAATATGGATGTTGTCACCATTGCATAACATTTTTTTTGGTTTGCATGTTACTTTATTTGCTTTCTAGTTTCGCATACAACTTCGGCACATAGTCATCCCATTCAGCTTGATAGAAATTACCAGCTATAGGATTACCCAAATTGTATTTTTTTGCAAATACAGAAATTTTAAACCCACCACGGTCATCACCACTGTTATTGGGCAGACGTTTTTCATCGAATTCCAGCTTCGATGGCTGTTTGTAGACCAAAAAGACATAACGATGTAAACCAGTACCTTTTGGTGGTCCCGAGCCAATGTAGTCTGATAAGACTTCACCAGAACTGATATTAGAGCCGAGTACGTTGGCAACAAGCCAATGATGCCATTCACGGAAAGTGGGTTCTTTTCGGCTGGGTGCATCAGGATCGGTCATGCAAACAGTGTAGAAGGTATTAGCATCAGCATTCCATCTTACTTCCGGTTTATTTTGCACCTGAGTTGGCGTCAATATATTGCCTTCTTTCACTTGTAAATCGCCGTAGCAAACATTCAACAATTCGTTCGGGGCGGTATCAATGACATCAGATACAACTTCATGTTCCTGGAAACTTTTTAACGCCATATTTGTAAAGCGCCTTTTAAAATTAACACTAAAATTTGTTGAAGAAATGGCCACACAAGCAGATAAAGTAAAAGTGATTTTTTGACTGCAAATATGATACCCTCTGACGGGAAACAAGAAATTTCTGGATTTTGACAATACGATTTGGTTTTGCTGTTGTGTGTGTGACGTAGCAGCTGCATAAATTGCATTTAATGTTTTTGTCGTTCTTACAGTTCCACTGTATAAACGTGCGTACGTATAAAACATTTTGCTAAATGCACTTATTTGTAAGCAACCGTCTGCCGCTAGAACTCAAAAAGAGCAACAAGAAAAACAATAAATGCATTTTATTGGAAAAAGCAGCGTCGTTTGCAGAGCTTTTCAATCGAAGCAGTGTTACCATATGTGAAGATTTGCCTATTTTGTAATTTTTATGATGTCAAAAATATTAATAAAGCGCATGATACACTATCAATGTTCAGCTTCAATATTTGTCATTGAGTCGAAAAATAGTCACACATATACGCTCTGTGTAATATTGACGAATATAAAAATGGTTTTGATATTTTATTTCCGGCATTACAAATAGAGTGAAAAATTTTTGTAATCGAATTAATTGAAGTATATCGCTCATTAATGGCTTTTTGGGACGGGCAAAGTTTCGGTGCTGTAGGCATTACAGTGTAGTCAGTGAAATCGCCTTGAAACAGTATTTGAAAAAATTTGTTCGAAGTTTGAACATTAAAAGGGCGAAAATGAATGATGGCAAAATGTAGTAAATACTTAGACCTATCACACGGTATAGGGCGATTTTTGGCACAAGTCCAAGTTTCGGAGCTATAGGCATTACAGTGTAGTGAGTGATTTTATTTATTAAGAATTGGTGTTTTATTTTCCTTATACATAATTTTTCCTTTTTTTTCGAATCGTAATTTTCTAATTTTTAATCATAACGTTCTTACATAATTAAATAATTTCTTTAAAATATAAAAATTTGTTGCAAGTGAAAAAGTTTGTTACCTTCCACAGAAAGTTTGATGAAATCCAAAAATATAATAAATTATAAGTGTGCTGCCATACTAATTAACATTTTGCATACTAAAAAATTTGGCAGTGCTAGTCTGTAAAGCCGAAAATTTTCATTGAATTCTGCGCAAGAGAGGATTTCTCTCTCTCTCTCTCTCTCTCTCTCTCTCTATGTAAATAAAATAGTTTCTAGATAAAGTTTGTTATCTTATTGCGCGTTAAGTTTCTTGTATCTAAACACATTGTTTGTTATTGTTCAAGTTACAGAGCTATATTTCTAAGTTCATTCATCTTTTAGAATAGTCAATTATAAAAAAACTATAACTGCATACATATAATGTATAAAAATGGTATTTCCGCAACTAACGAACCCAGAATTTTTAACGTTTGGAATTGTTTAAGCTTAAGCGCAATGAATTTTTTGTTCAAATTTTGACCTTTTTTTTTCTTTTAGAATAGTTAATAAAAAATTTTTTTTTACATTTACCGGTGTTCATGATATCACGAGTGTACTCTGTACATTGGCGTTTTCACCATAGGTTAATATTTAATTTATTGGTCTGTGGTTTTCACTTTGTAGTTTTCTGCGTTTCCGTATTTTTATACATTTATGTCTATTAGTGATATAAATGGGGGTCTCCACTTGCAATAACTTGAAAATAATTATGTTCGGAACTGTCAAAATCTATTGCCAACACCATATGTCCAAAACTTATTTCCAAGCAATCTTGTTGAAAAAACTGTCAAATATGGCTATAATTTCTCTGGCATGTGTTTCTCCGCGAATTACATAGATAAAAAAGCTGGTGAAGCTGTGAAAAAATATAGAACTATATAAATAAAAAAGCTATATGGATTAAAAAAAGAGGGAATATGAACAAAGTAATTATAATTGCATACAACCATTCACAGCGAAATTTTTAGATTTATGTTTTGTACACAATACGTGTTCTCTACCAAGGTTTATTATACAAGATTGTCGTAAAGGGAATTCGTCAATTCGCTTTTTGTCCAAACGTCAAATTTTTTGTATACATGTGTTTTGTTAAATATATAATAACCTAAAAAGAACGTGTTCAATTAGTGTAATATGACTTCAAATTAAATTAATTATTACAAAAAGTAATATATTTTGCATTCTTATTATTATAGTATTATATTATTATAATTATTAAATTATTTACAACCAGTTTTCTTAACTTTCTCACAAAAGTAAACAAACTTTGACGTTCGGCTCAAAAAAACTGTTAATAATTCTTGTATCAGCTATTGGCGAATTGGCTAGTGAGTTTGCCAGGTAATAAATTTGCCTTGGTTTAGCTAGAAATGATTTAGCTTTGGCAAGGAGAAGGTATGAATTCACCTTGCTGTGTTGCAATAGGAAGGACGTTATTCACAAGAAATGAATTATAGTAAATGATTGGTAGTAAATATATACGTAGAGAAGTTTTCTTCAAATTTAAACAAATAAATTTAATTTAAAGCAAATTCTTTAGCATATATTAAAACTGAAGATAACGTTTTGCGGTGAGTCATTACATGTTTCTTGTTTTGATATTAAATCAATCGTCATTCTACGTTTTCTTTATTATCAGTACAATATTGGAAGTTAGTTAACAAAACAAGGAAATGACAAGTGAAGACCCTCAAGCAGGGATGTCTGTCCCAGTGGCAGTAGGCAATAGTAGTACTTCACCTTCTGTGGATTCATCTACACAGTCTCTATCAGAACTTTACAACCAAACAGACTTTTATATTGGGGTAGGTTTGGCCATTAGTTCCTGTTTTTTTATTGGGTCTAGTTTTATCATAAAGAAAATAGCCTTAATACGAATTAACCGACATGGTGAAGTAAGAGCATCGGCAGGTGGGTTCGGTTATCTCAAGGAATGGATTTGGTGGGCCGGATTATTAACAAGTAAGTTTTAAATAAAGTCATACTATAGACACATACATATACATATGTACACGCACACAAAGGATACACATTTATTGATAATTAATTTTTAATCTAATATTCGGTACTTAGTTATTTTTTCATAATTTTCGTTTTATTCTAGTGGGCCTAGGAGAAGCTGCTAATTTTGCTGCGTATGGATTTGCCCCTGCTTCACTGGTTACTCCTTTAGGAGCTCTAAGTGTTATAATATCTGCCGTTATGGCTTCACGATTTCTTAATGAAAAACTTAATTTGCTAGGAAAACTAGGTTGTTTTCTATGCATCCTTGGATCTACTATTATAGTGCTACATTCGCCAAAAGAAAAAGAAATCGAAGATTTGCAAATATTATTCGAGAAAGTAAACGATCCCAGCTTTCTGGCGTATGTTGCTATAATAATTAGTGCAACTATATTTGTGGCTTCTTTTGTAGCACCTCGACATGGTCATACAAATGTTTTCATCTATGTATTTCTTTGTTCTGGTATCGGTTCGTTGACGGTCATGTCGTGCAAGGCCTTAGTTTTAGCCATACGTGTTACTATAACTGGGAGAAATTACTTCATCACTTGGGTGCCATGGCTTTTGATTTTAGTAACCGTAACTTCCATAGCAATACAAATGAATTATTTCAATAAGGCGTTGGATATATTTAATACTGGAATTGTTATACCCATCTATTATGTTATGTTTACGACATTGGTTATAACCGCTTCAGCTATTCTTTTTAAAGAATTCAAACATATGCGTTTCGATGATATTTTGGGTGATATTTGCGGTTTTTTGGTAGTAATAACTGCTGTATTTATGCTAAATGCATTTAAAGATTTGGACATATCAATGAAAGATGTTCGTGGAATAATGCGTCCTAAAGTTCAAAAACTCAGCCAGTACGATGAAGATATATTAGTAACAGCCAAAACTAGAGATCGACGTTTTTCGTATGGATCGGGTGATATTTACCGCAAAGCATGACATAAGCAACGTTATCAAGTTTAGAATCTGTTACTTTCTTGTAGTAGGTATATCTGTGCCAATATGGAAGGCTAGCTTAATTCTAATTTAATCGATTGTCATATGTTCACTTTTAAACTTGAAAATAAATAAATTTTTATTAAAATAATTCGGAAAGGACTTAGTTTCTTTAGAATCCTTACTAACAGACAAATATATTCAGGTATGTGATGGAAATCGATCGATTTGAAAAGTAAATCGTCTTTTGAAATCGACAGTAGTGTGATGAATTTCGATCGATTTCATATTTGTTTCCTTTCCACATATCTTCTCTAAATACAACTGTATAAAATTTAATAAGACAACATATGTGTATGTGACGGATGTGAGTGACGTTTGTAAAATATTTAAACAAAATAACAAAATAAAATTTGTATCAACATATTTTATCATTTTTATTTATAAAATGCATTTTTTTTTGCTGAATAGCGAGAATATTCTAAGAAAATGTTTAAGAGATAAATAGGATCCTTTAAATTTGCAGGTGAAATGTGGGTATTTAAATTTTTCTATATTCTATATTAACTAGTATTTATTTAAATATCTTTGTTGAATATTTTCGTTTAAATAAGGACGGATTTATAATCATTTTTCATTTATTTTTTTACTTTTTTTTGTATATTTCCTTACATTTTGTTCAAGTAAAATTAAACGATTTGAAAACGAATTTAAACTGGCATTATCGAAATGCGTCACATGTTAAAAACATCTTTTTTTCAATGAAACGAGATGGAATATGAAATCGTCACATACATTTTTATCACACTATTTGTCGATTTCAAAACGTTTTAACGCCGAAAACGATTTTCATCACATACCTAATTATTCTTTTTTTTTAATAAGTAATTATAATTTAATATCTTCTGTACATTAACATGGCTTAAGTGCGTTAAGTTGACTTAAGGTACTCTTTGTTATTTCGACAGATATTCATATATGTATGTATTTCTTCTATAAGTTCAAAAAGCTGTAACTTGAACATTAAACCTGTTACTCTTATTATCTAAGTTGTTTCTCGACCCATGTTGACGGATTACTGTTTTAGGGACTTTTTTAAACAATTTTGGGGTCGTCTTGAAACATTGTGCGGAAATTATTTTTTATTTAAATTTATTTCTTACTAATTAAGGTCTTAATACTGCCGTATTTATAAAACTTTTTTTTGTATTTATAAAGGATTAATAATCAAATTTTCATACAAAATTCAGTTATTCATTGATTCACCTCCTGTCGTTTCTCCTACTATCCCTTCCAGCACAATGCTTCGCATGTGTAGGAGTTACATATCTCCTGAGTGCTAGTCCCAGATAAAAAAAAAATAAACATTTCATTTATTTATTTAATTCATTTGAATACATTATTACAAAAGTCCAAAAAAAATTTTTATTAGAATTAAAAATATAAATAAGTGACACAAAAAATAAAAAAGTTAAGAGTGAATAAGAAATAAATAAGACTTAAGAAACAAAACGAAAATGCCAAAGGACACAGAGAGAAGCAAGCCATACTTCAACATCTTCCAACAGGCAGACGATATTTTAAATACAATGACATCAGCATCAACTTCAACATCAGCACCAACAGCAGTACCAACAGAAACATCATCATTGGGTCCAATTCCGATTTCTATCCTTTTGAAGGAGGTAGACAGAGTAAGCATCTTTACAGGCGGCGAAATGGAAGAGTATGTCTATCACCGATGCATACTTAAGAAGATCCAAGGAGAAGCAGCAAACGTAATACGAGGGTTGACAAACCAATCATGGGACAATGTAAAAGCAGAATTACTTAAGGTATTCGCCATCAAGGAAAGCTACACCCAACTATGCCATAGAGCCTTATCAGTAAAAATTAATGATGTAAGTCAATTATACAGTATTTTAAAAGTATTTAGATAAGTAAATCACGAAATATGAGCAGGATTCAAAAAAACCCTCAAAATTTAAACCAAACATTTATAAATCAATGATTTTTTGAACTTTTGTGAATAATATACATATATCCACATTTAGCAAGTATTATATATAGTCGAAATATTACTTCTATTCGCGAAGCATATCATTGTCTACAAGAATGCGATATGATACGTAAATAAAATAAACATTTTAAAAATAATAATCAGAGCTTTAAATACACTAACCAAAACTCTAACCACAATTACTTTGAACATCAACAGAAACAAAATTTTCAACAACCAAATTCTGGTCAAACTAGACAGAATTTCTTAAATTCTAATCAACAACACAAAATTTCGCTAATCAACAAAGACAATGCTCAAACATAATTCGGAATTCGCAAGGATCAATTTCGAAATTCAGGCCAGAATAGAAATATTGCTGAACCAATGGAAATTGATCATATCGAGCAAAGTGAAATCATTCCGAATGAGGAAGCAAATTTTCGTTCAACCGGGAAGAAAATGGTTTACCGATAGTACAAATAACTATTTGTAGTTCTAAAATAAAGTGTCTGATTGATACTGGATCAAACACATCAATATTGCATTATAATGCACTTCCTACTTACTTATAAGCGTATAAAATTGAAAAAACCAATGATTTTCTCAACTCTGGCAAGTAAAGTTGTCATAAGTGAAGAAATTGTCACAGAACTACCAAAAGAATTTTCTGATGATAATCTTATGGCATGGAATTTATAAATTTTGCGGATAAAAAATTTGACGGTATAATTGGTAATAATATTTTGAAGCATTTAAAGGCTAAAATTTTCTTGGAAGAACAATACATTGAAATTAATAATAGAAAAATAAATTTTATAAACACACTTCCGTATAATTACAATGAGATTCATGCATTGGAGTCATTCGATTTTGATAAGGATCACATTGAAAAACTTTTTAGAGTTGACATGCATTTTGAAGAAAAAAGTTTCTTCGTGAACTCATAAGTAAGAATAATAACTTGTTGTTTCATAAAGGTGATTCACTTACTCACACGCATGAAATAAAGCATTCAGATAAACCTGTATACTCCAAGATATATAGATATCCCAAAATTCATGAAGAAGAAATTAAAAGGCAGATGCAAGAGATGTTGGAACCAAAAATAATTGTAGAAAGCAACTCTGCCGTGAATAAATCAAACCGGAATTAAAAAACTTTAGCAAACCGGATGTTTTGGTTTCTTGCTTAGCACATGGAAATTGTAAACAAAGAGTGAAAAAAATTATTGATATTCGATCATTGATTTCTCAGGCAATAGTACATCGATTTAAAAATAAAAAACGAATATATGTAGGAATAAGGCCCTAGAATCAAATTTTATAATTTTTCTTAATACATTTTTAACCTTTTTTATTATTTTAACAATCTATTTTTTTTAAGCTTTAAGGTTTTTTTTTTGTTTCTCTTTCATACGAAATATCGAAAATAAATATAAAAATAATAAATAAAAAGAGAAAAAACCTTAAAGCTTAAAAAAAATAGATTGTTCAAATTTTATAATGTTCATAAATTATATTGATGATATATGCCAATTATTCAATGACCTGTTCAACGCCTTTATATGTAGTTATCCGCTTATAATTTCAAAACCGTTCTTCGTGCACATATGGCACTACCCGCGTTCGAAAGCTATTACAAATACGCGTCGATTGGTATGAATATCATTCTTGAGGAGACTGTACAAGAAAAGCTATAGCCCGCCCGTATATCTATTAAATATACGCGTCGATAGATATATGCACTGTTTTTGGGGAGACTGTACGAGAAGAGCTATAGCCCAACAAACTTTTTATAAATGCTATAAAAATACACTTTAGCGTTTTTCGCCATTTCTAAACAGTTTGTTGGGCTATAGCTCTTTTTGTACAGTCTACCCAAAAACAGTGCATATATCAATCGACGCGTATATTTAATAGCTATCGTTGGCGGGTAGCGCGATGTGTGCACGAAGAATCGTTTGGGTGCAATAAGTGATATACTGAAAATGCACAGTTATGTTTTTTTTCCAAAAGTTTGGCGGGCTATAGCTTTTCTTGTACAGTCTCCTCAAGAATGATATGCATACCAATCGACGCGTATTTGTAATAGCTTTCGAACGCGGGTAGTGCCATATGTGCACGAAGAACTGTTTTCAAATTATAAGCGGATAACTACATATAAAGGCGTTGAACAGGTCATTGAATAATTGGCATATATCAGCAATATAATTTATGAACATTATAAAATTTGATTCTAAGGCCTTATTCCTACATATATTCGTTTTTTATTTTTAAATTGATACTAGTGCCTGAGAAATCAATGATCGAAAATCAATATTTTTTTTCACTCTTTGTTTACAATTTCCATGTGCTAACAACAAACCAAAACATCCGGTTTGCTAAAGTTTTTTATTTCCGGTTGGATTTAATCACGGCCATCAACTCTACCTTGTTTCATCACCAAGATTTAAAATAAACAAAATTTTACAATAGCAGAACACCATCATTCGTTATCATTTGACATTGCATTCATTCTAGGTCACAAAATATGGCTTGCCGAGCACAGGTCCCGTTCTCGTTTAAAATTTTCGGCGGTGGCGGCTGAGCAGAAAATTATTGGCGACGGCTAAAAATCGGCTCTGAGTTGGTTTATGCATGTGCATTTGTCTTTCATTATAAACTATGATAATTTTTCTTTTTTTTGGTTTTATTTAACCCTCCCATGCACCAAACTTCGTTAGGGCAGATGAAGGAATGTGTTTTGTTAAATATAACATAAGCTAAAAAGAACGTGTTAAATTAGTGTAACATAAGTTAAATTCGAATTAATTATTACAAAAAGCAATATATTTTGCAATATTATTAAATTATTAACTTATTTACAAACACTTTTCTTTACTTTTAAAATACGTTACAAATCGTTGAATCAGCTGACATGCAAATTAGCTAGTGAGTTTACCTGGTATTGAATTTGCCTTGCACAAAAACCGTTCAATTTCAAAGCAAAACTAAAGTAAATTACCACAAAATTAATTGTAAAATTTAGTTTTTCAAAAATTTAACGATAGAAATGATAAATGTGCTTTAAAAATTATTGTTTTCAAATTTATTAATTTCTTTAAAATAAACATTTTGATGGTTTATCCTCTAGAATAACTACAACTCTACGTACCTTATATAGGTTAAATATATTTTTGCCTCTTCATATCCGGAAGGCTGTTGCCAATGCTCTAATTATGTCCAGGATAAACTACTGTCTGGAATTCTACTCCGGATGTAATTTGGGAAATAAGGATAGGGTAAAATTATTAATTCATAGGGCGGTGAGATTTGTTTATGGACTTGCCATTAGGGCGCATTTGACTAACCACCTCAAATTATTTCTGAATTTTAAATTTGAAGATTTTCGTAAATTTCGTTTACTAATATATTTTTACAAAGTAATTAAATTTCAATGTACAATGAACTTGGTGCGGATGGTATCATTTACCAGATCAGTAAGAAATCCGCAAATATTTATACCTCTTATATAATGCGACTTATGAATTATCTTTGTTGTGAGAGTTGCTCGGCTATGGAACATGCTGTCTATGAATCTGCGTTTGTTTGCTTTATCAGTAGCGAAATTTAAAACTAAATTGTCAGCCTATATTAATAGAAAACCTTAATAACTCGGTATATGAGTGAATGACCAATAAACACCAATTAATACATGAACAAAATTTTGTAATTATTTTAATCATTATATACATACATATGTACCTAATATATTTAAATTATTAACTATCGCGTAAATAGCTTGTATTGAAATTATACTGGTAATATTTTATATTGGCCAATAGGCTATGTATATTTTAAAAGAATCAATAAATGAAATGAAATAAGTTTACATACTAGAAGATGATCCTACCACAAATAAATAAATTTACAAAATATCAGAGTAGTTAATAACTCGGCTAACGTAAAAAAAAAAATTTGACATGTCGTACGACTTGTGGGACAATGTAAAGCACCCTTAAATAACAATAAAAAACTGTATACAAATTAATTTTTTCTATTCTTTCTATTTATTTTTAAGTTATTGCGAATCAAGTTTGAAAGAAATCGTTGCAAGTACAAAATAAATTGTAAATGGAAAGACGTGACGACGTGGATATCAAGTTAATACATGAAGTTAAGAAGCATGAGTGCCTATATAATCCAAAATGCCCACAATATAAAGATTATAAATATAAACAAAGTATATGGGAGGATATAGGAAGAGAAACTGATAGGCCAGGTAATATCGTTTTAGGAATGCTACTTACTTAATATCATATTGTGACTTAGGCTTTCAAGCAAAAAAAAGGTGGAAGTATATTAGGGACAGCTATAAACGAAAGAAGGAAATATCACCCACGGATTGTTGTATTCGCAAAGCATATAAATATACAAAATCTTTGAGATTTCTGGACGACTATTCAACGAATAGGATGTAAGCCGCAAGTTTTAGTAAAAAAAAATATTTATTTATTATATTACCCTCTTAAGTTCTAAGGTCATGATTAGTCCTGCATTAGGCGATGAAGAGGTCAGCACAGATTTATCAAGCGATGCTGAATTTCCTTATGAATTTTCAGCAAAAGAAACAGAATATTCATTCGAAACTACATTAGATGATTGGGATCTGTTAAATTCTCCTATTGCCGCATGTGATAGCTCTTCAAATCTAGATTTATTAAATACAGATACTAATAAAAATCAAATATGTAAAGCAGAGGAAGTAGTTTCATCAGTGAAAAATAACACCAACGAAGAAATTTCTTTTACTTCTGAAGTATGTACATATTTTACTAGTAAATCAGGGTATGATTTTAAAATGCTTTCTAATTTTATAGGAAGAAGTAAAAGAGAAAGATTTAGCAGAAAGCATAATATATTTGGTTAAAAAATATGAATGTCTCTATGATTCACAATCACCTCAATATAAAAATTTTCCACATAAAATGCGTTTATGGCATAAAATCGGAAAAAGAGTTGGCCTAACTGGTAAGTTAAAAAAAAAAACCAGACTTATTATAAACATTTGGTTAACAATTTATATACGTATATGTACATAAACATAGGTGACGATGCTAAGAAAAGATGGAAAAGTCTGAGAGATGCTTACAGAAAATATAGGCTTAAAATTATAACTGCAGAAGGTTTTGTATCGCAATATAGATATGCTGATGCTTTAAGATTTTTGGGAGATTTTTCTGCGTATAAGCCGTAAGTATATATAATAATAAAAATTTTTTTCTCCATATTTACAATGTGATTATTTAAATAATTTGTTTTTTCTAGTTGTTTGAAAAAAGTGAAAAACATTTTACCAAAAACTGAATTAACCACCAGCCATGATAACTTGCTTACAAACTCTGAATCAATTTCTGCCTCTGCCAAAGAAATTGCCAACCAAAGTACCCTAACATCCCCACTGTTTCAACATTTGTTAAATAAAATAAATGAAGCAAATTTGACACAACAAGAACAAAATGAAATTGAATATGCCGTAAGTGCCCTAGTATATTCAAAATTGGCTGAGTACAATAAAAATAAAATAAAATGAAATGATTTTAGTTCTCTTTATATATTCCCATTTATTTATTTCATCAATTAGTATCATATATGTATAAATAAAAAACAGCATATAATTTAATTCTAGACCGAACTTACCCAAAGAAAAAGTTCGTGCAACTTTGTACAGAAAATTAAAAATTTTACTCTGTATTTTAAAATTGTACAAAAATTGTTAATAATTGCTGGCACGCTTTGGGAAAATTTAAAGGATTCCATCTTACACGTAGTTCACTTGTTGATAAGCATTTCTCGCAATTGAACTGGCCTAGATTCTGAATATATATAGTCAAATTCATGCGCAATGTAACTTCCAATTTATATAGCAGCGCTCTAATAATATAAATATTGGTTTTTCATAAACATTATTTCTAGCTTATTTGTTGCCTACATATTTAATAATACTTATGTTCCACTTGTAGTCCACCAACTATATATGGCCCTATGTGCTCGGTTGGTTATTGTAATAAATAAATAAAATAGAATATCTCTTTTTATATGATTCTAATTTTTAAATTGTGCTTTTCCTTAGAAAAATATGTGAAATGTATTCTTACATTCTTTATGATATTCTCATAAAGTATTTTTTTCTAAAAGCAAACTCAACAACTGAGGAGGAAAGCATATATATACATAGATATATATAGATGAAAAGAAAAATCTAAAAAAAGAAATATGTATGTTTTAAAAAAATGTAAACTAATGGATTGTTATGTTTTTGTTTATAACTTTTTGGTTTTTTGTTCGGTATTCAACTTTAATTCTCGATTGATTAGTTGAATTTTTAACATAAGAATCTTGAATTTGTAGTCAAAAATTGGGAAAAGTTAACTGCTGAGCTAAGTAAGCATTAGCGAAATAGTACTATATGGATATGCTTTCCTCCTCAATTTTGGCGTTTGCTTTTATAAAAAAAAATACTTTATGAGAATACCATAAAGGGTGTAATAATACATTCACATATTTTTTCGGGAAAAAGCACAATTTTAAATTAGAATCATATATAAATAAAATAAATGTATGCGAGTTCGGCCAATTTTGTTATGCAACTGGAACAGACCTAATATATATGACCATGTATAAATTACAAATCTACACACTTGCATACATCCCTAAAAACACAATAATTTCGCTTATACATGTTAATTAAAGAAACCCCAATTAATTTTTAACTAAATCATGAAATAAAATTAACTATTATTTGTTCTTTGCATTTTTGGGAAACTTTTAATTTTACTTCTGTAATTTTGCTTTGTTATTTTCAATGTTTATTATAGACCAGCTGATTGCTTGTTCTTCACGCCCAAACTACCCCGAAGAAAATGTACGAGCGTTCTCGTGCGTGAAGAACAAGAATATTACTCACTCAAAACCGCTCTCATTTAGCCAACTTTTGCGTAAGAAAACGCTTTCAGGTAAGATTGGGCGACCGCGGGCGCCTAATTTTGAGTAAACGAACACGCCTAATATAAGAAAGATTCAAACGGCGGTACACAGATCCATAAACTACAACTAGACTTGACACAAACATTTTAGTCCTGCCAGGTCTCAAGCTTCGTGCGAGAGGGACAACAAATAGTTTTTAAAAATTTTGCTTTCTTTGTCGTACGAAGCTTGTGAAATTTTATTTTGGTTGACAGAAATAAATTTTTTTGTAAAATATTGGAGCAAATTGGAAATAATTTTCCATTTTCCTCCAATATCATGACCAAAGTTGGTAATATGTAGACATAAATATTATAGATTATTTTGTCTACATGTTACCAAAAGTGAAAACAAGCAAAACAACACAAAAGCGGATGTAGAAGCCGGTGAACAAAAACCAAAAGGTAAGTACATATATATAAGTACATGTATTTAATTAAAAAGTAATTATCTAAATGCTTTTACTATATTATATTTAAATTTTTTAGGAGCCAACATTGCGTTTTATGGTGCACAGAAGCATATAAGCTTCACATGTTCCGGAAAAGTCTAGACAGGTAGGTGATATATGTACATGTTATCAAATTGAATTTTAGGCCCTAATAAAAAATTTGTGTTTCAGGCAATAAATGACATCGACGCAAAAGAATGGATTTGTGCAATAAAAGCAGCTATGAGAAGTAGGATAACTGGCTCAGTAGGAGTAGCAAGGTAAGTCATACATTTTCTATTGTCCCAAGTTCTAAAACCCACCCCCAAAAGTGTTACTGTGTTTTAAAATACAAACGTCCAGTTATTTTATTAAGCACAAAACCAATTGGAACAAAAGTGTTTAGTGCTAAACAATTTGTTATTATAAGCAAAAGAAGTTCCAGTTGATTTTGTGATTAATAAAAGCAACCAAATGTGTTTGTGTTTTATAAAATAGAAATGGCCAGTTGGTTTGTGATTGACAAAACAAACTGGACCAAAAGTTTTTAAATATATTTGATTACCTACCCCTAAAGTGTTAGTGTGTTATGAAATACAAATGTTCTGTTGGTTTATTAAGCACAAAACCAATTGGAACAAAATTGTTTAGTGCTAATAAATTTTTTAGCATAAGCAAAAGAAGTTCCAGTTGATTTTGTGATTAATAAAAGCAACCAAATCTGTTTGTGTTTTATAAAATAGCAGCGGCCATTAAAAAAATTTCTTTTCTTTTTCGTTTTATATGTTAAACGAGTGCGTGAATATGTGGTACTGGATTTTGGATCGTAGATGAGATGGGAAATGCAGCAACTACAGCCAGAAGAAATCGGAACAAATTTGCAGTTCTTAAAAATAAAATACTTGCTGTAATATACAATTATACTTAAAATAAAAACAATTTTATGAAAAAATTATTTTATGAAAAGAATTTCTATGCAAAGTTTTATTTTTATCGACATTTACATTTTAATTTTTGCAGTTTCTGTTAAGTTTTTTCTGCTGAAGAAAATTTAAGTCATTTGAGTTTATGTTGGTTTAACAATTAACCTTGAACAATTGGTTTTTGCATAAGGGGGTAATTCCATTATCTTATTGTTTCGTTAAACAAAAATACATATATACATGCGTTTTAACATTATTTATTTGAAAGAATACATAAATTGGAATTTAAAAAAAATTTAAATATTAATATTTCGTTCTAATACAATTATACTTATATAATACAATTATAAATAACACAATTTCACAATCCTCCATATATATACATAGAACAAGGCCGATTTGATAAAAATTTCCAACTATCGTATTGCAGTCTTTCTCGTTTAGAAGATTGCAGCGTATGCAATGATATCCTTGCACTGTACGAGCTTTAACATATTTTGTCTACGAATGAAATTAAAAGAATAAATTGTTTTACAAAAAGCCAACAAAAAACTTATTTTTAGAGTTTGAGTACCTACTTAATTTTATGGCAGTTTAATGTGGTCAGCACGGCATTCATGATATAAACTTTCCTGCACCAACTTTTGCATGTGCAGTTGTGTGTATAGTTGTCCGCCAACCATATCTTTTAGTGTTATATCGTTTACGCTTTTTAATTTAAGTATTATCGTCCAAGTTATGTTTTCCAAAACACAAAAACGAATATACCTAAAAAAATATAAAAGAAGCTTTTAAAAAATAAAATATCATTTCATATCGTTTTTTAATATTGCATGCTTTTTTACGTACTTGTTTGTAAGAATGCCTTATTTTAATGTTTTTTGAAAACCTCTAATTAAAACATTTTTGAAAGCAGGTTTTTGTGAATCAAATCTGGTGGCCTCTATTCTTGTTTGTAGGCAAAAGTTATTGACAAACATCCACACTCCAGTTAGTAGTTGTAAGCCCCAGAGTCTTAAAAGGAAAACAACATTTGCAAATGTTAGCAGCTATTAAATAAACAGTAAAAAGAAAATAAACTTACCTTTCTCTTAAACAAGCACACAAACTGCCGTCAGATCAGGGTTACATTTATACAATTTTGCCATCGGTGGCAAAACCCAAGTTAATTCCAATGTACATATATTTTCTGTGGTTTTAACAAAGCTCACTTCATTGTAAAATTCCTTGTTAAAATACTGGGTAGATTATTGCTGGGTATATCCGTAAAATGTTTCATGAAACTTCACCACCACCACCACCTCGAAACTCTTTAATTCATCAATAGACAAACGTGCCGGCACACAAACATACATACCATGGTTTGTTAGTTAAAGTTGCTTTGCTGCATCATCGGTTTGGAACAACTTTATCTTGCTTTTAAAACTAACCAACCATCCAATAATATAAAATCTAATGCATTACTTGCATTTCCACTCTTGCCGGAAATTTCAGTCAAAGTTTTAGAACTTATTACACATACTTTTTTTGTTGTACGCATATAATATAACACTTTCATTTGCACATTAACTTTTTATAATATTTTTTAAACCGCGGATTTAGATTTCATTCATAAAATTGAAATATTAACTAAAAAACAAATTTTTCCCAAAAAATTCACACATTTTGCTACTCAAAATTTATTTTACATTGCAAAACATCTGTTTTTAAAAGTATAGGTATAACCATTGCTTTTAATACATTGCTTATGCTATCATTTTATTCACTCTCAAGACACTTGTGCAAAACCTGATTTGGGGCTTTTTCAACTGTCACTTGTGGGTATTCTGTATGTATATTCTGTGCACAGATCGAAGACCAACGGACAGGCCGAATGCGTAGAATTCAATATCAGAACTAGCAAGAATATTAAACATAAAAAAATTTAGAGTAAAAGAACACACCTATTAACGTTGATCTACATTTTTTTACACATATTTATTGCTTTAATTCATCGCAAACATAACATTAAAATAATATACATACATAACAAAAAACTTAAAATCTATTCATGTAAAAAGAGAAAAAAATCACAAAAATTTATATAAACTAAAAACAAAAAAATCTTAAGACTATACAAAAAGTATATAATATAAATATCTATACATATGGGGTATTCACAAGGTAATCATAAAGTTGTATGTTGTAAAATAATAACATGGAAAAATATGACTGTTATGAGCAACCCATCATAACTTAATATGTTATTTCAAAATCATAAACAGCTGCTGTTATATATCTCTGCCACCTTATTTTTGAACGGCGGCTTGAGTTCGGCAATTCGGGAAAAAGTAACAAAATTAATGTTATTTATTTTAATTACTTATAACTGAATTTAAGCAATACAAATTTCAGAATTTGATATTCCTAAAAATGTACATATCGTCATATGAAATGAAAAAAACCCTATAATACTTTGTATTAAGGCATGTCAAAAATTAACGCATTTCGTGCAAGTGAGGTAGTATGAATGCAATGACGAATAATTTTATATATAAAAAAATTACATGTTTGGATGTATTTATGTATGTTTGTGCATTATAGACAGCTTAACGGCTGAACCGATTTTCTTGAAATTTTCACAGTATCTCTCTGTATATCTGGAAGGATCTATAGGCTACATAAATTTCAAAAATTCCGACTAGGCGTGGCCACGCCCATACAAAGTAAATATTTATTTTTGTATATCTTGAGAACGGTTGAAGTGAAAGTTTCTGTTTTTGGTCTGAACGACTTGATAGAAAATTTTTTTCTTCGGCCACTTATACGAGGGCGGATCAATAAGTCCGTGACTTTTCGACCTTCCCTCGTAGTTATATGAAATGCAACACTGTTCCCATCAAGTACCACCTGTTAATAGACTACTGTAAAATTTTGAGCAAGTTTTGTCATTTGCATTGCGTTTGCAAATGTTCGGTAATCTCATCAATGATTTATCTCATCAATGATTTCACCGCGCTGTTCGATTCCAAGCAGTATATTACATGGTGACTGATATAATTAATATCAAATTCCATACGTATCAACATACTGACCCAATCGGCATGTTCGACGAGCTCAGTAAGTTTAGCGAGCATAGCCCGTTGGACTGCGGCGACACCACCGAATTTTTCACATGGACAATGTTCCTGTTCGAGACGAATTCGTTAGACGTGAAGCATGTCCCCCGGTCGGTAATGATTCTTCTCGGACGGCTATAACATTCAAAATATTTCCGCAGCACGTTTCCCGGTGAATTGACTGCGTATAATTTTGTGAATGCATCCATAACCACTAATAAATGCTTCCGTTTCGGTCTGCATGACGGCCAAGGAGCGAAATGATCGATATGCAGTGTGTCCAAAGGAACCGCTTTTTTCTTATGTTATACAGATTTCTTTCATTTTTCCTGTTAAAGTTCGAATAATAAATGCATTTTAGGCAGTTTGTTATTAACCGATCCAGTTTGTCCCTCATATTCGGAAACCAATAATTCATCTTTATCTGTTTCAAGCAATTCAATTCCCATATGGTCGTATTTTTCATGAGTTAGCCGCATTATATTCTCTTCTAACTTTGCCCCTGAGGCCCTAAACTAAAAATCAGTTCATTGTATAAAACATAGCCCTCTAGATCTGCTTCCTTCAATCTATTCCTCATATCCTGCACTTTTCTGTCCGTATAATTTTGATATTTGTATCCACCTCGCCTCCGTCAATCATTGGAATTATTGGTGCCCGGCTTAAAGTGTTCACATGTGCCATCAATTCGCCTATACGGTGTCGACATTCTTCAACTCCAATGACCGCCTGGCTATTCTCGGGTTCATTAATTTTTTACTTAACGTCAACGTAGGTGAGTATACCCGGAATCTCTTCAATGTATATACCAGATATATAGCATATCCAGTTCATAGCTGTGATATCGCGACTCTGCATCAGACGTACACCTCGAATAATAAGCCACTTAATGTAACTTGTTATCGTCATGCCTCTGCAGCTGTACCGATTCATATTCCTTAGCACTGTCGACGGTATGTAGCTCCGTTTCATGGCAGGGGTTATACACTGCTAATACTGGCAAATTTATAAGCCTATTCTTCAAAGTTGAAAATGCATCGTCACACCCACCCGACCATCTAAAAACTTTGCTTTTCTTCAACTCTTTTAGTGTTTTCGCCATTCTGGAAAAATCTAAAAGAAATTGACGGAGTTAGTTAAAGTTCCGCAGCACGTTTCCCGGTGAATTGACTGCGTATAATTTTGTGAATGCATCCATAACCACTAATAAATGCTTCCGTTTCGGTCTGCATGACGGCCAAGGAGCGAAATGATCGATATGCAGTGTGTCCAAAGGAACCGCTTTTTTCTTATGTTATACAGATTTCTTTCATTTTTCCTGTTAAAGTTCGAATAATAAATGCATTTTAGGCAGTTTGTTATTAACCGATCCAGTTTGTCCCTCATATTCGGAAACCAATAATTCATCTTTATCTGTTTCAAGCAATTCAATTCCCATATGGTCGTATTTTTCATGAGTTAGCCGCATTATATTCTCTTCTAACTTTGCCCCTGAGGCCCTAAACTAAAAATCAGTTCATTGTATAAAACATAGCCCTCTAGATCTGCTTCCTTCAATCTATTCCTCATATCCTGCACTTTTCTGTCTGTATAATTTTGATATTTGTATCCACCTCGCCTCCGTCAATCATTGGAATTATTGGTGCCCGGCTTAAAGTGTTCACATGTGCCATCAATTCGCCCTTACGGTGTCGACATTCTTCAACTCCAATGACCGCCTGGCTATTCTCGGGTTCATTAATTTTTTACTTAACGTCAACGTAGGTGAGTATACCCGGAATCTCTTCAATGTATATACCAGATATATAGCATATCCAGTTCATAGCTGTGATATCGCGACTCTGCATCAGACGTACACCTCGAATAATAAGCCACTTAATGTAACTTGTTATCGTCATGCCTCTGCAGCTGTACCGATTCATATTCCTTAGCACTGTCGACGGTATGTAGCTCCGTTTCATGGCAGGGGTTATACACTGCTAATACTGGCAAATTTATAAGCCTATTCTTCAAAGTTGAAAATGCATCGTCACACCCACCCGACCATCTAAAAACTTTGCTTTTCTTCAACTCTTTTAGTGTTTTCGCCATTCTGGAAAAATCTAAAAGAAATCGACGGAAAAAGGAAAACAACCCTAAACAACGTTCTAGTCCCTCGTGATCCTCAGGCGTTGGATAGGGCGAACTCCGTTTTTGTTTACCCTATATCCCAAATAATCCAGCTCGTCATATGCAAGTTTTCACTTCGCCAAGTTCAATGACAACCAAGCCCTCTTCAAGGCTCCTAACACTTCCGCTACTTATTACAATCATATTAATATGATTAATATGATAGGGTATTAAGGGCATTTATTGATTATTAATAAATCGCTGAAATACAGCCCCTGTACTCTTCAGGCCGATAGGCGTATAAGAATACTCAAATTGTGCCATGGGTGTAACAATTGAATATTTAATTGAATTCCTATTCTTCAAATCCAGAGTCGAGAAAAATTTTTTATTGCCCAAGTAGTCAAAGCGAGGGTAGGGATGGCTAAAGAAGTCTGCACGTTGACTACAAAAAACTAAAATGTGATGGGTTCAACCGCAGTGTCAGACTAAAACAGCATTTCTTCTGATGTGAATTAGTGTGTCTTTCTGTTAGTTGTTGTCGGAATGTTTCAGTGCCGAAGGCATAATCACTGGTCACTGAAGAGTATCGGCTCCTATAAAAGAAAGAACGTGCAAAAAGCAGAGTTGGAAGATAGTGAAGCTCCATCTCCTGTCATTTCTCTTACTATCCCTTTCCTCTAGTTCCAGCACAATGCTGAGGGTGGCGATGGCACGATGGATGGTAGTCTGCACGTTGACTACGAATCCAAAAACAGACCTGGGTTCAAACCCAGTTTCAGACTAAAATTTTAAATTAAAAATAAACATCTCGCATTTTTCTGATGTGCATTACTGTGTCTTTGTGTGTCAGTTGTTGTCGGAAAGTTTCAGTGGCGAAGGCATAGTCACTGGTCACTGAACAATACCGGCTTCAGCTGATAGCAATCCACAATCGCATCAGAACGCCCTCCTTAGTATGTATTGTGTAGCACCGGCGAAGTAAAACAATAATAAATATGGCTACTGAACCGAAGCTTCAGCACTGCTACGAGTATAAACAAAGAACGTGCGAAAGCAGAGCTGCAAAAATTATTAATTAAACTTCACCTCCTGTTGTTTCTCCTACTACCCCTTTCCTATAGTTCCAGCACAATGCTTCGCATGTGTAGGAGTCATCTCCTGAGTGCTGGTCCCAGATAAAAAAAAAAAAAATGCAGCACATGTGTAAGGGTCATCTCCTGAATGCTGGTCCAAGATAAAAAAGCAGTCCTCAATCAATGGTAGATGGCAATTATCCTTCAAAGTATTCTTATTCAACGACCAATAATCAATACACATTCTTAAATTTCCATTCTTCCTCCGCACCAACACAATTGATAAGGCATAGGGTGACTCACTAGGACGTATTATGCCTTTTTCCAATAATACGTCTAACTTCGTTCTAACCTCATACTATAATGCGGGATGGTGTTCGAAGTCAGTACATAATGTTCCTCAATTACAATCTAAGACCACCCGCAGCTTATCGTGCGGCATGCCGTCAACAATTATGTCGACTAACTCCAGTCGATCTTTAAGGACTCCCGAAAATATTGAACGGGTTAAAATCAGTTTACGTGAAAATCTGCGACTTTCAATACGGAAAAGACCAGTCTCACTGGGACTTCCAAGAGCGATTATTCATGAAATTTTAAAAAAGGATCTGAAGGATCTGGATGACATACTTTTTAAAAAATAAAATCCGCATTTCCATTCTATCGTTCAATGCTCTTAATAAAACTTTGTGTCCATTACTACGTTTTTTTATTTAAGTTTTAAAATATAAATCTGCTACCAGACAACCTCTATTTGCAGCAGGCACATATTTGAGGCAGGAACGTCGACAGCAGACATGTTTGCAGCAGGCACGTTGGCGGCATGTGCTTTTACGGCAGTCTCGTTGATAATTTTTGCTGCAATTTCTTCATTATTTACAGCTCCAGTAATTACAACATTTTCAAAAGTTTCGTCAATAGCAGCCATATTAATGTAGGCATCAGCACTTATACCTAAAAACTCTCTCGTTTGGTACTTCATTGCTCACCTCTTTTTACTCCCTTACCAGCGCCTCGTGTAAGGCACGAAGTTGTCTTAAGGTGGCTCATGGAGGTAAATCAATGCCGGCTGCAGCAGGGCTTCTATTATTGCTTGACGGGTTGGTTGTAAATTCATCTTTTCACTTTTTTACATTATGAACAAATAATTTAAAAGTTGGATCCCACACCAGATGTGTTACAACTTTACTTTACTTCTTTATTTGTGTACAACTAACAAAATTACAATACCATATTTCTTTGGCTGAACAAAAAGGAACAACGTCCCAAGAAACGGAAATGACGGCATTTCTCAAGAACAGCTGTCTGTCATTTATGGGCCTCCGACGTTCCATTATAAATTTGTGATATAAAGGGTGTCTTTGCATAACCGGCCTTCGGCCGTGCCAAAGGCTCGTTTGGCCAGTAGAAGATGGCGTCGATTTTTTGGCCAATTTCGAGAACTCCAATTTTCTCGGAAGCTGCTCTAACGATTTTGAGCACGGTTCCTTCATTTTGAAGGGGAAACTGTCAGCTTTCAGAATATATAAGTGTGTATGCGTGCCAAAGCCTCGTTTGGCCAGGAGAAGATATCTGGTATGAATTCGCCTTGGTCAAAGGTACAGTCGAACTTCTCTATAACGTAGCAGTTGGGAACCGTCAAATTTCTACGTTATAGACACAATTCGTTATAGAGAAACTGCAGAAAATTTTTACTACATTTTTTTTATGTAGAAAATATATTTATTGAGAAAAAAAAAATTGTTTTTACATGAACACATTAATTTTTTTTTATTAAAACACATATGTGACTAAATTGATGCAAAAAATCGATTGCTAAAAACTTCGCAATAGAGGGATTATTTAGTGTGAAAAATTCTATTTAGACCTTAAAAAATTGTACGTTACAGAGAGAACTTTGCTATGTCCCCGTCCATACTGTGAAGCATATGCTGCAAAAGTTTTTTGAATCCAAATGTACTAAAAACATAAAAGTTGTGTTAAGTTTTACTATTATTAACTATTAGTAACAGAAAGATAAAATAAAATGAGTTCTTGAATATTGAGAATTTGTTTCGAAATCAATCAAATTAAAGTAATACTGAAGGAGTTCCTATTACTCGAGAGACCACCTCGTTGCGAGACAACCAATTGACGTTTGTTGTTTGTTGACGTTGAATAGTTAAAAATTAATGCAGTTCATTACAAAAGTATTCTTGAATTTTCCCAAATTCATCAATTTTACAGAAAGGATAATTTTACTCGTTTCTAAACTTATAATTCGGACTATAGTTTTTGAAGCTCCGTACGACTGAGTTTAGACGAGAAAACATTTAGTTTGGTAGCATGTTACGGCTGTGGAAGAGAGCAATGTTTTTGTGTTCGGTACTCGGCGACACGTTTTAACAACGACATATGTTGTCTTTGCCGATGGACAGAATTAATTTTTATGCGAATCCCTGAATAGTTTGTTTTAATATTTGTATATTTTAAATAATTGTGGGCAATTATATTAAGAAAAATTTCACAGATGATGGCCCACTCCAAGGTTCTGATGGATATTTCTATTTTATATTATATTACATTTCTTTTTTAAGAATATTGAAATAAAATCAACGTAAAGATTTGAAATAAATAGTGTTCACATTTCAATTGATATATCCGTCTACAGTGAGCGATATATATGCATCAACGCTGATTATCACATGCACACAGAAGTTTCGGTAATTTTTCTCATATTGCCCTTAAGAAAATGATATAAACTTTGTTCTACGCAATGACCGATAATTCTGTAAGCAATGACGGTCATATCACCGGTCAAATGACCGTCAATGTTCTTATAGGGCAGCTAAACTTATTAGCTATTTCGCTGGTCACTTCATTCAACAGGCCAAACGTCAAAGTTTGTGAAAAAGTTGTGAAAAGTGGTTGTGAATAATTTAATAATTAAATATTATATTAAGAAACATCGAAAATATATGTTTGCTATAATTAATTTAAATTACTGAACAACGTATAATCATATGAATATACTTTGGTACTTAATATTTAGTGGAGTAAAGTAGTACTTTTGCAATGCAAAGTGTACTGAAAAAAGTACAATTGTACGAGCTTGATTATCCCTGATTTTCATTGGAAGTCTAATGTGATTGATGACAGTTTACCGAAAAAAAACTATTTGTGAAAGAATTTATTTAAAAAAACAAGTATTGAAAGAATTTATTTAATTATATTTATTTTTCAGCGTTGGTCTTTTTTATGAAAAGTTTTTAACAATTATTTATTTTTCAATATTTCGCTACCAAATAGGTAGCATCGTTAGGAAATAATAATTTGTATTAACAAAAATATTTATTTAAAAAAATGGTATTTTTTATGAAAAGTTTTTAACAATTTATGGTATAAATAACAAAAATGTTTGTAATTAATTATTGTTAAGAAAAATTTTTAACACAACTTTTTTAATGTCTGTCAGCTGTTTGGGACATTTGTAATTTTGCTTTGTTATTTTCAATGTTTATTATAAACAAACTGTTTGCTTGTTCTTCATGCCCAAACTAGCCCGAAGAAAAAGTACGGGCATTCTCGTGCGTGAAGAACAAGAGCATTACTCTCTCACAACCTCTCTCAATTACTCAATTTTTGCCTAAGAAAACGCTTTTGGGTAAGATTGGGCGCCCGCGGGCGGCCAATTTTGAGTAAACGAGCAGACCTAGTACCAAACGAAAAGAAATAAAATGAAACGTCAAATACACCTCATGTCAAAAGATGCAAATAAGAAATTCAACAAAAACTGCATGTACATGAAACAGCGTACATACTTCCCCTTCTCATCAACAAACTCAAAAGTTTTGCAGCATATGCTTCACAGTATGGACGAGGGCTATAGGGAAGTTCGTTATAGGGAGATCAAAATTTATGAAAATACTCACAAAAATGTTGTGTTCACGAATTTTAATTGTTATAGAGGTTTCGTTATAGAGAAGTTCGCTATAGAGAAGTTCGACTGTATTAAGATTTTGTTTATGTTTCAATAAGAAGTTTAGACCTCTTTGATAAGAAGCACAGAATATACATTTTGTTGTTGTAGTTTATGATAAGAAGTATGTAGGAAAGTTTTGTTTTTAAGACACTGTTTTGATCATAGGCTAATAGGAATCTGTGGTTTTGATTTATAAGAAAAGTTCGCTATAAAAAACACGTATTTATTAGTAGTAATGGATACTTTATCTGAATATCAAAAAATTTGTAGAATTTGTTTAAAAAATGATTTGCTGGTTTCTATATACAGTCCGACATTTCTTATACGGCCCGTAGATATGTTGGAAAAATTGCACATATTGAAGGTATGTATGCATATGTATATCTGCCGAGTTAACATAAACCGATATTATATATGAAGTAAAAATTTTTGTTGTAGTTATCATCAGATGATACTTTGCCTGCTTTTCTGTGTCAATCCTGTTTGTATCGCCTTTTGGATGCTTATAATCTTCAACAATTAGCTGATGCCTCTGACAGGCGGTTAAGAGAGTATTTTGGGCTGCCAACATTATTTCCAGCTACAAGGTAAGCTTAAAGTGGATTTATATTTTTAATAGATAATAAATTTGCTATAACAAATTAACTCTAATCTCTGTAGCATATTGAGCAATAGTGACATGCCAAGCTCAGGTTTGATTAAAGCAGACACAGCTTGTTCTCCTGTTTCTATATATAACATATGTGACATGTTTGATCGTCATGATGTTAGTAATGACATGGTTGAAGTAGTGGGCAACGATGATGTTGAACTCTTAAATGATGTCGAAATCGATGTAAGCAGTTTAACAAGATCTGAAGCTGAAGACGCTTCATTGAGTAACGTTTTTATGACAACGAAAGCAAAAATTTCTTTTGGTGCACATATATTGACAAAAAATTTGGAAAATTTCAAGATGCATGAACAAGATTTCGAGACTGCACTCAATCACGATAGAGCAGATAAACAAGTTTCAGTTCAAGCGAATTCTTCGAAGAACTTTAAAAGTATTATAAAGGAATCTTTGAAAAATGGCGATAAGTGTTTAGAATGTGGCAAGGTTTTCCATTATAGGGGTTATTTAAAAATTCATAAACGCATTCATTCTGGAGAAAAGCCTTTTAAGTGTCTGGTAAGTATTATTACTAAGATTATTCTTAATATTTTATACCTTGGAATACATACAAAAAGCCTAGTTATTGAATGTGAATACATGCCATACTTGAGTTAAACTCCTGTGTTTTGGTCTAAATTTCTTTTTTCACTTTAGTTTCAATCTTTTGTTGTATAATTAAATGTATTGTTGAATCTAGAGAAGAGTATGACGTAAAGTACCAATTTTTCAGTTTACTATTGCTTTCATGCCAGTAAAGCTATAAACTTGTATATGTGTCACGAAGGGTGTCTGGTAGCAGATTTATATTTTCAAACTTAAATAAAAACGTAATAATTGACACAAAGTTTTATTAAGAGCATTTTTAAAGAGTATGTCATCCAGTTCCTTCAGATCCGTTTTTAAAATTTCATGAATAATCGCTCTTGCAAGTCCCAGTGAGTCTGCTCTTTTCCGTATTGAAAGTCTCAGATTTTCACGTAAACTGCTTTTAGCCAGTTCAATGTTTCCGAGAGTCCTCGAAGACCGACTGGGCTCTGGCCGTGGGGCATTCATAGCCAAAGCAGCTGCGCGTTTGAAGCGTCAAAAACACAAAAATAAAATTTATTTAGGCACTTTTCTTATGCACGTGGAACAGTCCTATTTTATGGCAAATTTTATGGTTCTCTGCGTTTTCTTACTTTCCCAGTGAACTTTTTGCTACATACATCTTCGATTTGAGACCAATGACAATGTAAGCAAGACCCATCCAATGTCTGTATACAATTTCTATTTACATTTAGACAGCGATGGCCTAGGCTGTAAGATTTATCCAACACAATATACATTGTAAGCGAAGGTTGGATGGGTCCAACACAATATACATTGTAAGCGAATGTTGGATGGGTCCAACTATTATGGTGAATTCGGAGTGCAATAAGATGTATCTCAATGCCATTGATCTTGGAATGAATTTTAACTATTGCATAATTAAATTAGGAATTTCATTTTTTTTCAATATTTTAATATTTTATTGTTATATATGTATATTATTAATATATATTAAATTAATTGTTATAATATGAGAAATAAAAAACAACACTTCACTTTTAAAAACACTTATGAACTTGATACAAATTTTACTTTGAAATAATAATAAAAATGAAAAAGAAAGAATAACGGAAAAATTACTTCAGAAAAAAGAACAAAATTCATAATTAAAACGAAATGACAATGATACATTACAAAGCCATCCAAATCAGATGGTAATGCGATGCAAAATTTTTATTTGTGTTTGTTTTGATCTTCATTTCTAATAAACATTTAACTTTACAATTGGATGGGAAAAAGGCAAATCCGAATCAGATGCGAGTTGTAAGGGCTTAACTATTTCCGTTTTATTTTCCCTATTGACATAATATTATACAATCGGATGGCTTTCAATTTGTAATGAGTAACCGGACTGCTGGGTTTGTACATTTTTGTCTCTTAAGGGTGCTTTAGACGATAAGATTTGTCGTACGTAAAATGAGAGAGAAAATAAAATGAAATTCCATCCGTATTTAAAAAAAAGAGTAAAAATCGAATGGTTGTTTTCTGGCTTTTACACCATTGCTATGGATAAAATCAAGTAAGATGAAAACATTCTCATTTAATTTAACTACAGCTGTTTGCTTGTTTTCCCCAGGGATGGAGTTCTTGTGTAATTGAATTTTTTTTTTAATAACCTTGAAAAATATTTTTATAACTTTCGAATATGTTATTTTCGTGGTCAAAATTTTTAGTATACTTTTAGAAAATATACGTATATTTTTATAAAATTGTGCTGTCGTGGTCTAAAATGTACATTTTGATTTTATAATTGGTATAAATTTATAAAATCAGTTTTCCCTCCCTGGCCTTCTCGCATTTGTTTACATAAAAATGCATCCCTGATTTAATGGTGTGTGTTGGTTTTTAAAAATTTTAAAAAATCAAGAGAGCCATACGACTGTCAAATTTTCATCCGTATTTTCTCTCAAAATCTTATAGTTTCATTACTATTACGTTTAGACCATCCGACTTCTGCTCTTCTACACAAAAATTTGGCATGTCGTACGACTTGTGGGACAATGTAAAGCACCCTTTATTGAGATAAATTATAGTTTACTCTCATTTTACCGAAGTTTACCAGAAAAGTAAAAAAATACACCTATTCACATGCTTTGAGTTGAACACAACTTTGACAACTGAACACAAATCAGCTGATGAGAATTTTAGCTAATGCGGCCACCTGGTACGAATACTCCTTGAAGGGAGATCCCGCGGATGCCCAATTTAGAGTAAAGAAACATACCTATTGGTAAGAAGTTTTCTTTGTTCGTGGCAGCACTATGCAATAGTCTCAAAAATAACGTTTTTACAAGCATTTACAGAATTGCATTGTAATAGTAACAGTTTCTATTATGTTTTTTTTCTTCGAGACGAAACTTACAATTATGTTAGTTAGGGCGATTTTAGATGAGACGATATACTTGTATGGTTAAGTTACTCTATATATACTTTTATTGGTGCTTAGCAACTCACTAGTAGATCTTCCACCAAAATATAAAATAAATGATTTAGAAAAATGTAATAGAATAAAACAATACTTGCTCTATAAAATAATTTTGCAAACGCTACCTTTTTATCTTGGACTATCACTCAGGAGATGATACCTACCCATGTAATGCATTGTGCTGGAACTGGAGGATAGGGATAGGTAGACAAATGACAGGAAGTGTAGCTTCACTATTTTACAACTCTGCTTTAGGACATATTGTGTTATAGCAGTTGTAACACCTCTGATGTCAATGAGACGTATTGAATTATAAAACTTTGTTTTAGTAACCATTCTTAGTAATTATGTTACTTCGCTGGTGCTACACAATTTCGACGAGGGATGGCGTTCTGATGCGCCTGTGGATTGGTATCAGCTGAAATAGGTACTGTTCAATGACCAGTGACTATGCCTTCGCCACTGAAACCTTCCGACAACAACTGACACTAAAACACACTAATGCATATCAGAATAAATGGGAAATGTTTTTTATGACTCAGTCTGAAGCTGGGGTCGAACACAGGATTTTTTTGGTTTGTAGTCAACGTGCAGACAACTTCAGCCATCGTCACCCTGGCTTTTTCTGTTTGTATTATGTTATTCTCAAATATTTTTTGGGAGTTTTTATACAAACATGTGAGATTTTTGTAAATTTGGTTGCAGGTCTACTGATGATTTGGTATAGGCACCAACGACATGTACATATAGAGTAGCTCAACCATACAACAAACAAATATAAATTATAGAAATAAAATTCTTACATTACAACTGTGTAAAATATAAACGTCATACATTTTGGGTTTACATACATACATACATATGTATGTATGTAAGTATATCTTTTCGCTTTTAATATCAATTTCTATTATACATTTAGCTATTTTAATTAAAAGAATATTTTTCATATGTTTATTCCAATTTCTTTGCATATCTACGTATTTATTATTCTACAGGTTTTTTACTCCTTTTATTTGATATTCTAAAGCATATAGTAATTTGTACAACGATAAGAGCCAAGCAATACACTATAGCTAATGCAAAGAAATATATTCCATAAACAATATATTGATTTCTAACTTCCAGACCAAAACCCACAGTGTCGGTGACAACAACCAATGTCAATATGGTCTGTAATATTAATGCTAATAATGTGTTTATGCCAAATATTAAACCGAAACTATCGTCACTTAAATTTTGTGCAACAATTGCACTGGCTATAGTTATTACAAAGAAATAAAATACACCAAATATAATATACATAATGTAAGCTACCCAAAGTATATTAGTAACAGCTGATATTATAAGGAAAGCACCCATTAGTATTGAACATATTACTAAAATCCACATATGCCACTTTTTTCCCAGGACTCCATTCATAAGACCGCCAGCCATTGCCGCTGCTGCTCCCAAAAGAGTAACAGTTGCTTCTATGCCGCCATTATAAAAACTTGCGTTGTTTTCGTCAATCTCTTTCCACAGTATTTGTGCATAGGAAATAACTTGAAGTTGGCCACATGTTGCTAAAGACCACCATATACTCCACTTAAGTACAGTACGATTGGAATAGGCACTAACAGTGTGATTAAAAAGTAAATTGAGAGCTCTTCTACATGAGAATTTAGGCTTTACTGTTGTAGTAAGTGTTTCGGTAATGGAAGCTAAAAAAACATTTGTTAGAATAAAATAGGAATTTAGTTTTTATTATTGTTAAGATTTTCTGTTATAAATATGCATAGAGTTGCATAAGAAAGTTTGATTTGAAAATTGGGCATGACACAGAGTAAATATACCCTATGGAATATATACAAAATTGTAATTGTGAGAACCTCAAAATTTTGCATTACGTTAAATCCACATATCAATTAAAATTAAAATAATTGTTTAAAATTTAGGAACAAAATTTTTACAACTATATTTTTAGACGATTTGTGGTTCAATTTATTATGAAGAGATGGTTAAACAATTACAATTAGAAAACTAGTTCGGCTTATCTACCTGACACGGATTTTCAATCCTTTAGTGCCACTCTAAAGTGGATGCTAGACGCATCAATATTTGTACTTGTGTGCATTATTTTACAAAAAATAGTCCCACATATACGTATAAATGTGACTATATTTTGTAAAATAACGCACACAAATATTGATGCGTGTAGCATCAGCGTAACACTATAACAGTAATTTTTTCACTTGGAAAAGTTGCCATTACCAGTTGTGCTTAAAGTAGCAAATAGATTTTGTGATAGAGTAGTATTTTTGAACATTCTATTTAAACTCTCTGACATTGGATATTACCAATAAGCCATCTCCAGTACAAGGTCAAAATAGACTTCTAAGCACCGACCCATACCTCGGAATCGTACCTAATTTTCAGTCGGGTACGTACGCATATAAATAGTAAGGAGACAGATGTAGTAAAGTACTTTTTACATCGGCACACAAAGCATTGGAATTTACGAGAATTACGATAGAAAGTCGCAGTTTAGACATTCGAACATTTGGAAGAAAAACACCTGGAATTCTCTTTTGTTTTTTCATTCGCGGTCACACAGACGAAAAATGTTTCCGGCGACATTCCATTATTATTGTTAACAGTGTTGCCGCGACCAAAAAATTTTTGTAACCAAAATGTTGAAAAATATTAACCAAATGAGAAAAAAAGTAACCAAAAGTTTTATGAAAGGGGTGCTCCAATAAGACGTTAAGTATAGCCCGCCATTAATAAAAATAGAACAACGTGTTGAAATTATTAAAATTCACTACAAAAATTATGAAAAATTCGCGTTCACAATTCGCAAAACTAAAGTATATTTTAATTATCGTGAAGCATTCTCCGCCAGCAATTGTGAGATTGGCGAAGGTGTTGAGATAATCTATTGATGGGAAGAATCGAACTCATGTAGGTCGCACAAGAACAACTGCGAATGTTTCAAACAAAATCCAGGTTTCTAATTAGTTAAAATTTTATATATTAAATATAATACTGCAATAGTAACCATTATCATTGTGTTACTTTAGGTTTAATAAAGTAATAAATTTTGGTTAAAAGCAACGAAAACGGCAACGCTGATTGTTAATATTGTTCCATTGTCGTTGTTATTTTTGTAAGCCAAGTACCGAAGACAAAACCGATACTCTCTTCCCAACCCGTAATAAAGTTAAATGTTGTCCTTCCAAATGTTCGACTGTCTAAACACAATCAAAGAAATTATTACCAATATCAAACGCATTAAAAAAATTAATATAAAAATTTTCTATACGAATTAACTCTGCTAATTGTTGGAACAGCATCCTTCCGCTCTCCCAATAATGTAAAGAAAGGAAAAATAGTTTTATTAATCGCATTATATTTGCTTACCTGTTCGCTCTGATGTTAATTCAGAATTGCCATTTTCTAGAGTAGAAGTGGGTACAATATTATCATTGCTGCTTTCATTGGTATTATTGTTGGCTTTATAGAAGTAAATACTTTGTTGTACTGGCGGCAATGCCAATGCAATTATCAGTGAAACAATTTGCGAAGCAAAAGATATGTAATGCAAACCCCGGTAATTTAAACTCTCCGTTGACACTAAGACCTGAGCGACAACACCTCCCAAAAATTTACCACAAAGTATAGCCGAACGTGTATGACCAGAAACAATTTGATAACGAGATTTTTCCACCTTTGCATAGATATATGTATAATAGGCTACCTCACTTGCCATGAATGTGCCATAAAACATTTGTCCAACTAATAATTCCCACACTGTATCAGTCCACAACAGAATAGCAAAGAGTATAATACCAGCAAATGCCGAAAGTATAATGATGGGTTTATAACGGAGAATATCGGTGACCAAAAATACTAAAATCAACTGTATCAGCACTGAATACGTGCCAAATGGATAAATTTCACGATTTAATTCCTCGCTTGTAACGTTGCGATCAGGACCGGTTAGATATTCGACAACAAATGGTTCGGATGGTCGCATTTCTCGAAAGAAACCGAATGTGCACAGTAGAAGGGATATTCGTAACCATGTTTGCATTTTTACTTATTTTTAAAAAAATTTCAAGTTTTTACCATAAATTGTTGCTTCAAAATACATATTTTTCTTTTCGTAGCAGTATTGTTTCTTCTGTGTTGTTATTTTGCTTCTAGTTGTTTATACTTGTTTATTTTCGAACAAGTACTTCTTCTGACTGCAAATGTTCCGCGGTGTCGTTGTTAAACATGTGTACTGAGAATGTTAACTTAAAATGGTTTATTGTTTTTTATTTACAATTTTTTTAGCGGTTTGGTTTTAACTATACCTATTTTGTGCTCATGAAGTCAAAACCATTAATCAATGTACATATATTGAATCACAACTCTCCCATTCAGATGACCATGTCAGAACGAAAACTTATCTAAACTATAATTGAAACTACAGGTGCTCTATAGTTTTTGCTGTTTTTTTTTCCGTTCGAATGAGAACCTTATTCTTCGCTCTTTTGGGGTATCTACACCAGTATTACCGGTGATACATTTTAAACAATAGATGTGTTTTTTTTCTTTTCTGGTAAAGGTCGGTAAATTGAGAGTAAACTATAATTTATCTCAATAAGAGACAAAAATTAACCAAAGTAAGAAAACGCAAAAAACCATAAAAGTTACCACAAAATAGGTATGTTCCACTTGCATAACAAAAGTGCCAAATTAATTTTATTTTAGTGATTTTAGACGCTTCAAATGCATAATATTTGAAAAGCAAAACATTTTCATCGTTGGCAACGGCTGTAAAATGTGGACAAAAATAAACTGAAAAAAATGTAAGAGAAATTTTTTATTAAATAAGTGCTAAATATGCATAAATATATGTTAAAAAAAATCTCCTTTTTTTAAATAAAAACTTTTGCCTTTTCTTTGCAAATTTTCTGATTAATTTCTTAGATAATTTAATTATAGACCGAACTTACCCAAAGAAAAAGTTCGTGCAACTTTGTACAGAAAATTAAAAATTTTACTCTCTAATTTTATTTCAAAATTGTACAAAAATTGTTAATAATTGCTGGCACGCTTTTGGGTAAATTTAGGGGATTCCATCTTACACGTAGTTCACTTGTTGATAAACGTTTCTCGCAATTGAACTGATCTAGATTCTGAATATATATAGTCAAATTCATGCGCTGTATAACTTCCAATTTATATAGTACCGCTCTAATAATATTATAACTATTATTTTTTCATAAACATTATTTCTAGCTTATTTGTAGTCCACCAACTATATATGGCCCTATGGGCTCGGTTGGTTATTGTTATAAATTAATAAAATAGAATATCTCTTTTTATATGATTCTAATTTTTAAATTGTGCTTTTCCCGAGAAAAATATGTGAAATGTGTTATTACATTCTTTATGATATTCTCATAAAGTATTTTTTTCTAAAAGCAAACTCAACAACTGAGGAGGAAAGCATATATATATATATATATATATATATATATATATATATATATAGATATATATATATATATATATAGATATATATATATATATATATATATAGATATATATAGATGAGAAGAAAAATCTAAAAATAGAAATTTGTATTTGGAAACTAAATGATTGTTATGTTTTTGTTTATAAATTTTTTGTTCGGTGTTCAACTTCAATTCTCGATTGATTAGTTGAATTTCGAACATAAGAATCTTGAATTTGTAGTCAAAAATTGTGAAAAGTCCACAGGTGAGCTAAGTAAACATTAGCGAAATATTACTATATGGATATGCTTTCCTTCTCAATTTTTGAGTTTGTTTTTATATAAAAAAATACTTTATGAGAATACCTTAAAGTATGTAATAATACATTCACATATTTTTTCGGGAAAAAGCATAATTTTAAAATTAGAATCATATATAAATAAAATATATTTGCGCGAGTTCGGGCGATTTTGTTATGCACCTGGAACAGACCTAATGTATAGACCATGTACAATTACAAATCTACACGCATGCATACATCCATAAAAACACAATAATTTGGCTTATACATGTTATTTAAAGAAACTCCAAATAATTTTTAACTAAATCATGAAATAAAATTAACTATTATTTGTTCATTGCATTTTTGGGAAACTTTTAATTTTACTTCTGTAATTTTGCTTTGTTATTTTCAATGTTTATTATAAACCAGCTGATTGCTTGTTCTTCACGCCCAAACTAGTCCGACGAAAAAGTACGGGCGTTCTCGTGCGTGATGAACAAGAATATTACTCTCTCACAACCTCTCATTTACCCAATTTTTTCCCGCGGGCGCCCAATTTAGAAAATCGAACACACCTAAGCAAGTTTATCACATTTTTAATATAGCCGAAAGCTGAAGCGAATGCTACACCATCAATATACAGCTTCAATATTTGTCATTGGGTGCGTTATTTATAAAAGAAATAGTCACTCTTTTACGTATATGCGACTATTTTTTATAAAATAACACAAACTATGACAAATATTGAAGCTGAACATTGATCGTGTAGCATTCGCTTAAGAAGGGCGGAACATGTTCATTAAAAGTTATTTTTTACAAAGCGCTTCTTGCAAAACTTTAAATACAAATTTCTTAAAATCGCATAAAAATCTTTGATTTAATAATATAGAAATTTTAAATACATATGATGAAATGAACTTAGGGTTTGTCATTATATATTTAGAAATGTGTTCTGAAAATTAGGAAGCTCACGGGACTAAAATGCATTAAATTTTTAGTCAAGAAATGTAAAATTGTTTCTACATTTAATTGTAGTTAATGCAAATGATGTGAACCGTTGTGGGCAGATACCTAAACACATACTTAAAAGTGACGTTTGTAAAAGCGCCGTATTAGCTGTTGAACAAAAATTTAACAGAGACGAATAGCAACAATATGAATTGCTGTTTCACATCTGTTTAAAAAATTATTATAATTTTTCCTTGACAAAATTGTTGCATAAAACACAATTTTATTAAAGTTTGTTTAATTTTGTGATATCAGCAGAATAATGTGATTTATCTTTTAAGCAATTGGTAAGTTGGTTTCCAACAACCCATTTTTCACAATAAAATACATTTTCTTTACAGGCACCACTCCATCGATCACTTAATATGATATTATTTGAGCAAAAACATCACCTGATGAGTTTGTTCTACGTGATCAATATACTTTGGCAGTTGGCATGAATTAAAAAAATTATGAAGCAAAGATTTCTACATTTCGGAATTTCTTTGACAACATTCTTTGTATATTCAATATATGTGACGCGCAAAATAGAAAGGGGCCTAAGGGTAAAAACCGGTTTTGTTCAGGAGAGCCATTTTAAAGATTTAAATACGTGTATCTTTGGTGTACCATCACTTTCATAAAACGCGCATATCTCTGGGAGGGAACACTTTTGGGGCATGGGATCGGTCTCATTCGATGCTCAGATGTTGTCCACATCAAAAAAAAAAAAGAGAAAATTGCTTTTGTTTACCCTTAGGTCCCTTTCTCTATGCGCTGTCACATATGTACATATATTATGTATGTAGAAAAATTAAGTTTCAAAAAGAACAACGACTGTAGAAACGTGTTTAATTTTTTTTATTTCTCATTATATATTCCCTAGCCCGAACGTAGTAGACGCGGAAATAAAACTATACGAGCAATAAATAATTTTGTACAACTCGGCTGTACTTAATAATAATTAGCAATTAGTTCTTAAGATTTGAATACTTATTGTTAGTTCAATTGATTTTGAAGAATCAATAAATAATATATATTGTGTAAAAAAAAAAAAAAAAAAAAAAAAATTATATATAAATATTTTTTCAATTTATACTTATGATTAAGCGTAATATATTTGTACTTATATATAAAAAAAATGTATATTTCATTGTTTTAGGAAAAGTATAAAATTCTTCAAAAAAGTGTGGAAAAAATAGCGTTCTATAGTCTTTAATAACCGCAGTGTCTTCTTCCGTGGAGAGACATTTTAGCAAGTCTGTCTGTGATAGTATCTACTAGCTTTAAGCATTCTACTGGAGTAATTTTTATCCAGCTTAGATTGATACATTCTTTTCATTGGTTAAGGGTTTCATTACCACAGTGTACAAACATTTGAAATTTAACGCTTCACTGTTTCTACGGTTTTCATCATAATTTTATCAATAATAATAAAATTTTCAGTAAATCTGCTGCTGTAGCAAATAAAATCAGAAGAATATATGTAAGTTCTTATTTGTATACAAAGTTATTTAACTCTTTCAGTACTGATTTTAAGATGACCTGTCATTTTTTTACACAAATTCTTTCGTTTCCGTATGCAACTTATCATTTTACGTGTCGCTGTGTGGAATTTTTCAAATTTGTTAAATATATCGTAAGCTGTGGCCATCTGCATAAATATTAATAATTGCTTTGTATTTTTCAGTTGTTAATTGCTTAAATTTGCTCATTGATAACTTAAGTTAATATCAAGAGAGATTGTTTTTGATAAAATTAAATAAGAATTTACCTTTCAAAACGTAAACTACACACAATATTAAGTTAAATTACCGATAGGTTTCAATTATTTTGATAAACAAGCAATTAATAGTCAAATGTTTTCTTCAGGAAACTTTTTTTTCAATGTTCATTGACAAACACTTTCAAATTAAATGTACCGTTATTTCAATTTTAGAGCAAACGTCCCGAAGTTGATCTTTAGTAAGCTTGTATTAGCAAGTACATGCTAATATTTTAATAATATCTGATCAAGGCAAGTTTTCTGGTGCTCACATGCCGTAACGAAAACTTTACAAGTCACTTTTTTTACACTAATCAGCGTTTTTCCATGTTTTAGTTTTTGACATATCGCAGAAATAGTATTCAACTTATCTCGACTTGTTGATTTAATTTGTATGCATGATTTCAATAAAGATTTTAGTAGAAAGTAATATTACAGAAAAGTTAGCTTAGTTATACTAAATTTATAATTTTTTTTATAAAGCAAACAACAATGTCAAAAAAGACGCAGTATTTTTGTCGCTCTCCTGTAAAGTTTAAAAATTTTACTTTTTTTTTCTTGAACCGGCACTCAGGGGATGACCCCTATATATGCGCTGCATTGCGCCGGAACTAGGAAATAAGGTCTTAAGAGAAAAGATAGAGGGAGTAGTATTTATTGGCATTCCATTTGAATTTTCCCACGTTAAAAGTGACAGGAAAGACCTCTGCCACATACGTGCCGTTCGGCCAAAAAACGAATTTTCTCTGTAATGCGTAGTGCGAGTCGCCGCCAAATCGACCACAAATGGATGCGTTCTTAATGATGATCGCGTCGTGCGCGCGATTGAGCGGGTTTCGAGAACAAGTTCTCTGATTTCATTAGAACACATCCCATTATAGTAACATTATAACAACGAAACGTACCCCACGTTACGACGATGCTCAAGAGTCAATAGAGTTGGCTACCCTACTATCTCCAATGAGTTTCTTCGCCCTTTCTTGTACACGGTCGAGTAACTTCAAAATAGTCTTTGAAGCACCGGCCCATACATAAGAGTATTCCATTTTCGGTCGGATGTAGGCGGTATAAATAGTAAGGAGAACAGATGGGGTGAAGTATGTCTTACCACCGTCTTAAAAAGCCGAGGCACTTGAATGCTTCCTTTGAGACCTAAAAAATGTGCTCAGTCCATCGGACATCACACTGGATTTTCATGCCAAGAACATCAAGAGCTTCTGATTCCTCAATGTTTATGCCGCCCATAATTACAGATGAGGCAGCGTGATCGTGTATACGGCAATGGGTAAGCATGCAGCATTGGGTGTTTTGGGCATTGAAATCGACCCTGTTCGCGTGACCCCATTCCGATATTCTCGTGAGGTTATCTTTTAGCGAATCATGCATATTCTGTCTCGTCACCGCGATCATAGTTGATGTCGGCCTACGATCAAATGAATATGAATGGCAGATACTGCTGTCATCTGCAAAGGAGTGGATAGGGTTAGAAGTTTGACATAGAAGGTCATTAAGAAAGGTAAGAAATAGCGTAGGAGAAAGAATGGAGCCTTGCGATACCCCTGAATTTATCTTGAACTCGTTAGATGAGATCCCGTCTATAACAACTCTTATAGCGTGATCCCTGAGAAAGCTCGATATAAATCGAGACCAAAAGCAATAAGTTTGGACAAAAGTACTCCATGCTACACTCTGTCAAATGCTTTGGAAATATCTAGAGCCACTACCTTACTTTCGCCAAAATGAATGGAGCGACACCATTTTTTCGAGAGGAAGGCGTAGTCCACGGAAGCCATATTGCCGGTCGTTAAGTAAGCTATTGGACTCCAGATGGAAATTCAACATACTTTAGAAATGGTAGAACATTTTGCGATTGGGCGATAATTTTCAGGGTTGCTTGCCTCCCCCTTCTTGGGGATCGGCGTTACATTTGCAACTTTCCAGCACGACGGAATTTCGCTTGCATGGTATAGGGTGCTGAAAAGGTTTGCCGTAGTACGTGATAACGTCGAAGAACACTGCTTCAAGACCAGTGCCGGAATTCCATCCGGGCCAGGAGACTTACTTATGTTCAGGTCCGCTAAAACCCTTTTAACTTCACGAATCCGAAAGTATGTCTTTGGCATAGTTACGGATACACGCGCGGGTGCGGGCAGTGGTCGATTGCTTTCCGGCAGGTGAGAATTACCTGCAAACATTTCAGCTAGTAGATTAGCCTTTTCAACCGGGTCAGTGAATATTGGATCATCCTTTAAAAGCGGCGGAATAGAAGAACTAGCATTTTGCTTTACTCTTTTAGCGAATGACCAAAAGCTTTTACTTCCCCGTGGCGCAGTAAGAACTTTAGCGCGAAGACGCTTCTCGTACAAAGCTTTTTCACGTCTTAGCACTTTGCACATGAAGATCTCGCATTGTTATTTTGTCAAAAATCTACGGATATGTATTTATATTTATCTTAATATAGAAAAGCCCTAAATAATTCTTTCTTTTTAAAAAATTTTCCTTTTCAGGTGAAGTAGATTATTAGTTAGAACCTATATAAAGGTAACGTTGTGTATGTACATATGAACGACGGTACATTTTTTATAAATCATTATATGAGAAGCAGAATCAATTAAGAACTGTTTAAAAAAAAATAGAAACTAACTGCCGTATTCATAAAATTTTTTGGTTTTTATAAAAGGTTTATTATTAAAATTTCCTTACAAAATTCAATCAATATAGCTTCTATAAATCCAAAAAATTTTTGTGAAGTAAGTAAGAAGTAAGACTGCTGGGGTAAATGGAAAAATAAATAAATTGTGTAAATATAAATTAGTTCTGAAATAATTGTCGAAAAGAATAGTTTTAAATAAAAAATGTAGGCAAATATATTCAAAATGTTTTTATTACTTACAGTTACAGAATGTCGAAAAAAATTTTTGCCATTTGAATAACAAATTATATTTAACTGAAGTTCAAGCATTTCGCCATAAATAATTAGATAGTGTTTAATTTAAAATAATTTATACCTTCATTAGACTTTAACCGCACAATGGTCACTCCGTTGTTAACAAGTATTGAATAAGAAGAGTTCGTTCTCATTTGTCTATTTGAGAGATACTATTTCAACATATCCACAGTGTTACCATATAAGAATTTTGATCTTATTTTCAAAATTTTTTGATATGTGAGAAAGATGCAAAGATTTTTTAGCGTAAAAGGAAGTTTTTTAAATAGTATATTTAGTACTTCTATGCTTATATGCACAGTTTTTAGTTAAAAAGGATGGTTGAAGTAAACCAATTATATATTTGTTTTGGTTAAAGTGCCTGTTAACTAAATCAGCAAATAAAAGTATTGTCCAATTAGCGAAATTCTCCCCATTGCTTCGAATATTAAACAAAAAGATAACTAGCTGCCAAAAAGCCATTTTTTCACAAATGGCTGTGGGTGTAAAAATTTCCGCCGCTCAGCTTCAGACATTTGTTATCTGTCGCTGGGGCTGATTTTGGCATCTGCATTTTAATTTCAGAAAAAACTAATAATTTGTTCACAAAGCAATATCAATACGAACAAAACTAGAAACAAATTAAATTTATCTATATTGTATTTTAAGCACCAAGGACATATTCACCCATATCGCGAATGCTATGGGAATAAGCTGTTTGTGTGTACCCTAAATTTGGTATTGTGAATATTTTGGGAATAACTTGTTTCTCAACAAATTGGTATCGTGAATATCTTGGGAGTAAATATTTCTAATGTGAATTGTTTGTCAATGCTGTATAAATAACACTGGTCAACAAGAATTTATTGGCCTGAGTTTTCTCAGTCAATTTGAATACATATGGTACTCCGATTCAATGCCTACAAATTACCTTTTTTGGATTGACTCTGGTTCTCGAGATTTACCGTTATATAGAAAATCGGAGGTTGCACCACGTAATTTGCAATAACTCGAGAACTAGCTCATCGATAGAACTAAGAAAAACACGGAAGGATCGAAAGTAAAATGACATTTAAATTATGTTTTTATACATTTTTTTCAAATCCCTATAGTTTAGGATATATTCTGAATGTTTTGAGAAAAAAAACCCTCTTTTTTTTCAATAAAATTAAAAAAAAAAATTCTTTTAAAAAAATTTTTTTATACTTATTTTTTAACCTTTTTTATTTTAAGAACAATCTACATATATATTATTTTTCAAGCTCAAAGATTCGTCCCTATGTTTATTTTTCTCTATATTTCGATTTTTCGTTAACCATCGGTTAACATCTTCAGGAAATTTTTTATTATTTATAAAATAATAAATTTTATAAAATAATAATTTTATGAAGTTTTATAAAATAATAAATTTTATTAAATAATAAAAAATTTCCTGAAGATGTTAACCGATGGTTAACGAAAAAACTATGGTATAATAAACATAGGCTTCGCTAACTAATTATTTTCTGCATGACCGGCCTTCGGACGCGATTTTCGCCTGGAACCGAAAGTGAATAGTTATTTTTATTAAATTTTTAATTAATGTACTCTTTTAAAAAAAAAATCCTTCTCTCCACCCGAAATGGAGCTGCATCCTAAAGACTTTCCAAATAGCATAGTCCGCGCTTAAGCATTTTGTCCACCATTAGTCTTCTAAATTTCTTTTTAACAGCTTTAAAATGTAAGATCTTCTCAATAGCTTTAAATTTATACGCATATTGACCACATTCTATGAAAAATATACCCTTTATACACAAACTTGTACTACAACTTCAGAGACCCATAAATCAGAAAATTTGGGTTGCCGCCAATTTGTTTTATTATATATTTTCTTTTTATTTTGCAATTTTCTATCGCATAGGCTATTTTTTTGGATCTGCTTCACTAAACTGATCATAAGCCATATTATTGTTATGGTTTTATACCACCGTTATTTGAAATGTTAAATAAATTGAACAAAATACGTGGAAAACATAATTTGGTGTATTTCTTCTGATTTTAGAAGAGGTTCCAATTTTCGTAGATATCCCTTTTTTGGTACTTTTGACAATCTCCAACGGTAACGCTGTTTCTGGTAAGATTGGAATCGCGCGAGTTCCCAATTTAGAGTAAAGAAACATACCTATTGATTTTAAACCATATGGATGTTCATATGTATGTATGTATATAGTTTTTTATTCATAATTGTATAAATAAAATTTGTAATTGCAAGCGGCAAAATTTTTTGATTAATTTATTTCTTATTGTGTACAAATTTGTATTTTAGTTAATCATTAAAGCAGTTTTTTAATATTTTTTAGACTTGTTCTCGTGAATTTATTACATCCAATAAACTCTCTTTACATCAACGTACACATAACAGCTGCAATGATGTTAGTAATATGGACTTGAATGGAATGTTAAAAGAATCGCCATTTTCAGAACGCAAACGTTTTCAATGTGAAGTATGTTCGGCGTTTTTCACAACATCGAGTAACTTAAAATCTCATAAATTCACACATATCGAAGAAAAAGTATATGAATGTAAACATTGTCTAGTGTCATTTAAATCTCCAAGAGATTTTAAACGTCACGAACCAACACATAAGACAATTAAAGATGTTCACTGTACGCTTTGTGATAAATCATTTACGAAACTTGCCTCACTTAATGCCCACATGATAACAGTACACCGTAGAATACGTAAACATAAATGCACAGACTGTGATAAGATATTTGGAAAAAGATCAAATTTAATTAATCACATGAGGTGAGTAATAATTATATATATGTACATGTATATAGCAAGGGCGTTGCACACTATAGTCTAAAACGCCCATAAATAATTAGCCAATTAGAAACGGCTTGAAGTGACATAAAATTATATTTGGTTTTTATTCTTCATTTATTTCATCATGTTTAATTTGCATTGCAAAAAAAAAAGAAAATGTGATAATTTAGAAACATGTAATATATACAAGGTGGCGCAAAGTTAATCGTCCAATTTTGTTTTTGAATGACTTTTTTATGAAATAAAAAAAAATTATTTTGAGTAGTGGAAATCTTTATTTGGACTTGTACCATTGTTTTTGTTAATAGGAAAATATGATGTCAGCCAATTGGCTGCCGCCAGTCTTGATACACATTTGTGCCCGTTTTATCGCATTTTCGCTTATTCAATTCCGGCAGTAAGAAGTCGCTTATTATGGCCCTGTAGCGTTCGCCAGTAACTGTATTGCCCATGGCGTCCCCAAAAAAATACGGTCCAATCATTCCTCCTTCATGCATCACACAAATTAATGTCTGTTGACTAAGTTTGAATAAAAAAATATAATTTTTTCTGCGACTATGCGCATTTATTTATTTATTTTATTTCCTTTTTCTAGAGCTTAGAAATACACTTAAACACTATGTGTTTCTTTACACTGTATTTTCTTAAGACTGCCTTTTACAATCTTTAAAATTAGCCTTAAATACTAAAATATGAAAATCTTGAAACTAAACTAGAGTTTATCAGTTTTCTTTGTTATATGGCTGTTATCTATAGTTTACAAAATATTCTGTGATTCATAATTATAGTTTAAATTACAATATTCTTTGTTTCTTAAACATATTTCTTATCTTTTATGAGAAATTACTCACTATTTATTATCTTACAAAATATGCTTATTATTATTACAGAAAGATAGAAAATGTATATTTATGTATGTGATTCGTTAACTCTGCATGAGCGTCATTAACTCACGCGGATTTTCAGTGCCCCAGAATCGAAGATTTTGTTTATTGACGTAACCGCTTAAATGAAAATGCGCCTCGTCGCTGCTGATGAATTTCCACTCAAAATCGTTCTCTTCGTTGTTAAGATTGAGGATGGCTCTACAGTAATTCACACGCGACTGAAGGCCAGCAGGCATTAACTGATGCACTGTTTACACTTTGTAAGGGAACATGTGGAAGTCTTTCACTAAAATTCGTTAAAGGGTTCGCCTGGAGATGCCCAATTGCGTGGCACGTCGTCTGGTTGATGTCTCTTTGTCCTTAGCAACATCAGCATCTACAGCCGCAACATTCTCAACAGAACGGCCAGTCTGTTCTGGGTCACGCCCTGAAATATCTGTTGTGGTTCCAGTCGGTTCGAGTCAAGCAGTAAAGCGGCGTACTGTTGTTCAGTTGGCGCGACACGATTAGGAAATCTACGACAAAATTCAAGCTGAGCTAACACCAGCTAAAAAAATCGAGACAATTATTCCACGCTCTTGAGGAGTATAGGTCTCCATTGTTTGTAGTTTGTATTCTGCAACTGTCCATTTCACAAATGTCAAATATGATTGGCGTAAAACTCCTTTTTCAAAAGCTATTACATCTTAAGATAGGGTGATGAATTTTGCGCCACCCATTATAATATTACTAAAGGCTGCTTTACATTGTCCCACAAGTCGTACGACATGCAAAATTTTTGTGTAGAAGAGCACAAGTCGGATGGTCTAAACGTAATATGTAATGAAACTATAAGATTTTGAGAGATAATACGGATGAAAATTTGACAGTCGTATGGCTCTCTTGATTTTTTAAAATTTTTCAAAAAGCAACACACACCATTAGATCAGGGATGCATTTTTATGTAAACAAATGTGAGAAAGCCAGGGAGGGAAAACTGGTTTCATAAATTTATACCAATTATAAAATCAAAATGTACATTTTAGACCACGACAGCACAATTTTATAAAAATATACGTATATTTTTTAAAAGTACACTAAAAATTTTGACCACGAAAATAACATATTCGAAAGTTATAAAAATATTTTTCAAGGTTATTAAAAAAAAAATTCAATTGCACAAGAACTCCATCCCTGGGGAAACAAGCAAACAGCTGTAGTTAAATTAAATGAGAATGTTTTCTTCTTACTTGATTTTATCTATACCAATGGTGTAAAAGCCAGAAAACAACCATTCGATTTTTGCTCTCTTTTTTTGAAATACGGATGGAATTTCATTTTATTTTCTCTCTCATTTTACGTACGACAAATCTTATCGTCTAAAGCACCCTTAAGTCCCCGTGCATACTGTTGAGTTTTTGGTGCAAAAGTTTTTTGAATTCTCTTTTGAAACTGCAGCAGTGTCCATACATGAATCTTTTGCTTCATGTTTAGTATTTTTTATTCCTCCCTTCTATCTTCTTTTTTTAATTTTTTTTGACATTTCTCAATACCGAATGTAAATATAAAATATCTACCCTGTGATAGAAGGTGTGAATATTTTTTTTTGGATAGACATTTGAAGCACAAGGTGTAATTTGAAGCAAAATGGACGCTAAAAAGAAAAATTATATAATAATTTTTATATAATTTTTGATTATATTTCACAAAAAATTCACAATAAAACAGGGTAGCTATTATTATGATAGATGTTAACAGTATACCAAAGGAAAAGAAATAAAATGAAACGTCAAATACACCTCATGTCAAAAAATGCAAATAAGAAATTCAACAAAAACTGCATGTACATGAAATAGCGTACATACTTCCACTCCTCTTCCCCTTCTCATAAACAAACTCAAAAGTTTTGCAGCATATGCTTCACAGTATGGACGGGGACTAAGCAATGATAAACTCTTGGTTAATGTTCCTAATTATGTTCCGCACTTACTTTGTATATGGCACCTCATCGGGCCAAAATACTCAATAATTACACTTGGATCGCTCTTACGGGGGTAAAATGTAAGACCGACTCCCATTAGTAGTTTCCTCCTACATTTTTTTTGATTATATCTGCCTTCCTTAATGTCGTTCCCTTACAAAGTGCTATTTTTTTATAAACTTAACTCCACCCCCTAAAGCCCTTATGACACTACATTTTTTCTGCATTGTTCAAATTTTGGAGAAGAGCGCAAATACATTGTAATGGGAAATTTAATCAGGTGCAAAGAGTAAAACCATATTAAGAAAAATGCAAAAACGTCAAATCGTCCTCTAGTGTTATTGATAAAAAGTGAGTAACTGTCAAAAAAAATGTAAAAAGTTTCAACTTAAAATTGACGTTTCGATTTTAAAATCTTTTATATTTTGAAATCTTAGCGATTTAGGCACAATCTCTGCAATTTTGAGCTTAGTTTTTATTATTTTTATTCCTTGAAGCAAAAAAAATGGTTTCTTCCTCGTTGCCACAAAATATATTGTTGTATTCTTCTATTTAGTTTACTCCTCCTTTGGCAGCGTCATTAACAAGTAATTTACGCAATATTTCTGTCGCTGGTAGTAATGTTTGCGTTCTTCCCAGTTTTCTGGTTCCAATGACAATTCAAAGCGCACGAAAAATTTGGCTATTTCAGATGTTACGTTTTGGATAAAATCATTATTCATCAGTTCATCATTTATTTGTGTTGACCGCACACTAATTATTTTTACACCTTTGAAACCGAATATATATGCTGAACGATCTTGATTGACACTGCTGCCACAATCGTCTACGTTACTTTCGCCCTCTTCTTAGCTGTCTTCTATTGTTTATATTTTTCATATGTTCATGCGAGAGAAACAGCTTCTCCTCTCTTTCACAATCTTTGCGACACAACCTGATCAATCCAAGCATAATTAGCAATCGCTTTAAAAAAATTAAAGGCGTTATTTGTAGCTTCAATTGCACTTGTGGCGTCAAACCAAGGTTTCACATAAAGTGTTACAATGACAATTGCAACATCGCGAAGTGCACTTAGTTTTTCCTTACTCAATTCAAGATATTTTCGGAATAAAAATATTTTCGATTTTAATAACTCCCGGTGTTCTGAAACGATAATTTGGAATATTTTCACCAAGAAACAATAAAATTATTTCGAGAAACTATTTATTGTCGCCTCTAGGTTGCTTTTCCTTCAGTTACGCTAAGCAAAAAGACTTGATCTCTTATTGAACTTCAATTCATACTTTTTCTGCAACGTTACTATCATCTATACCAATACTATAAGGTTTATATTTAAGTTTTCATTATAATTTCAAAATTATAATGTTTTCCCGAAAAAACTATATGAAATGCATTATTATATACCTTATGATATTATCATAAGGTATTTTTTAAAAAACAAACTATAAAATTGATTAATTTATTATAAATATATTTCGAAAGTACATGTGCATGGTGTTTTATTTTAATATTCTTTTTCATTTGATTCTAAATGCTCTCGTTCGGGGAGGGTCCGCCATCTAACCTAACCTAAATGCATTATGTATACTGGCCAATGGACAGCAAGCCTAGTATAGATGAGAAGAAAAATATAAAAATAGAAATATGTATGCATGTGTAAAAAGTAAACTCATGGATTGTTATGCTTTTGTTTGAAAATTTTTGCTTTTGTGTTGAGTTTTCAACATTAATTCTCAATTGATTAGTTGAATTTTGAACATAAGAATCTTAAGTTTGTAGTCAGAAATCAGGAAAATAGTACTATGGATATGCTTTCCTCCTCAATAATTATTTTTATTGAGTTTATTTTTTAAGAAATATTTTATGGGAATATCATAAGGTATGTAAATAATACATTTATATTTTTTTCGGGAAAAAAGCACAATTTTGAAATTAGAATCATACTTTTTAAAAATTTTAACTTGGTGCCTGTAACTAAAAACATTATAGAAAAGGCTTCTACACAGATTTCGGTAGAGATGAAATTATTTTATAGTTACTTAAATATATTAAGCTTTTTCTGTAAAACTAGCTTTTTTGAGTATTATAATATTCAGAACTATAACAGTAAATATTTCTACGAATAATTTTTTTAACAAACACAAACTGCGAAGCAATTTTTTCGAATATCTCGAAACTCAAAGAAACTTATTAGTTGAACTACCTCAACTTGCTATCTACCTTTATCTAAAGATCTGTGTATTAATTTTTGTTTATTTGCGTTTTTGAATTTGGGTGACGATATGTTATCCGTAAGTATTTTATTTTATATATTAGGAATACTTTGTTTACTTTTTGGGTAAAGTTCGATAAAATAATAGTAAACTATAACTTATCTCAATAGGAGACAAAAATGTGCAAAGTACGGAACGCAAAAAATTACATAATTCATCAGAAAATGGAAACGATACTGTAAACAGTGCAATCACGATACGTGAGCACCTCATTCTGTGAATATTTTTTTAATTAACTGTTAGCTGGTTTCCTATTTGTATACGTACATACATATGTATGTATGTATGTAGGCATATTCTTTTTTATAATTGACCACCCTAAAAGATGAACAAACTTAGAAATAAAGGTTTATAACTTGAACAATAAAAATCAAGTACAAGAAAGTTGAAATATTAATATTCGTTTTTTTTTAGTTCCGACAATCATCTTTTTTCATAAAACTGTTTGCGTGAGCATATGTAGTTGGTATTTGTATTTTTTTACTATTAATTTCATAATTTTTCTCAAGTTACATATTAACATGTGCATGCATGTATGCATGCATATGTGACGCGCAAAATAGAACGGGACCTAAGGGTAAAAACCGGTTTTGTTCAGGAGAGCCATTTTAAAGATTTAAATACGTGTATCTTTGGTGTACTTCACTTTAATAAAACGCGCATATCTCTGGGAGGGAACACTTTTGGGGCATGGGATCAGTCTCATTCGATGTTCAGATGTTGTCCACATCAAAAAAAAAAAGTAAAAATTGTTTTTTTTACCCTTAGGTCCCTTTCTCTATGCGCTGTCACATATACATATGTCAAATAAATATTTTAATAAAACCCAATTTCAAAAATATGAATTTTTATTGAAAATACAATACAATTTGAGGTTAGAAATAAAAATGGCTGTCATATGATGAAATGTCAAGAATTGAGCTGCAGTTGCTGTTACTGGTGGAGACCATCAAACTCAGGAATTTTATATATAATTTAACTTCCTATGTGAAGGCATAGGATAGGCAATTTGCGTACTTGCATCTGCCATATGGCAATTAATTAATTGATAGATACAAACAAATAAATTGAGCTGTCATCCTTTGACATTTATTTAGTAAAAAGTTGGCAAAATTTTTAACCATGGAACGCTACACTCTTGAACAAAGAATTTCAATTGTGAAAATTTACTACGAAAATGGTGATTATTTTACTGTATCACTTTGTAAAATTCGAGTAGATTTTACTCGTAATCAGGCTCCTTCTGAGCCTGGTGTGCGTAATTTAATCGCCAAATTCGTGGTTCACGTTACTGTTGCTGACAAATGACAAAAACAATACGTTCGTAGTGGTCGTAGTGATGCAAACATAGCCGCGGTACAGCAAAGTGTTGAGAATGAGCCTGGAACATTAACTCGTCGACGTTCGCAAAAATTGGGCAGCACCAGAGGTACTTTGCGCAACATTTTGCATTAATATCTTCTTCTTCACGCTTATAAAGTTCAACTCGTTCAAGAATTAAAGGCGGCCGACCATTGTTTGCGTCGAACGTTTGTGAATTGGCTGTTTGAAAAACTGAGCGAAACCACCGTTTTGGTTCAAAATTTTGTGGAAAAAGTGGACATTTACCTGTCATAATAGTCCATTATTAATTCCTTTTTTTTTTTGGTATCAATAAAACTGAATTTGTCAAAAAAAATTGTGTTTTTAATTCAATTTGCTTAATTTCCCCACCCTTTACTTATAGAATACTTATGAAAGAAAATATTTTAATATCAAAAAGCAGCTGGTTTTGATGAAATAAGAACAATAGATTTCAAAAAGAACGCCTTTGTTTTAAATCAAATAATAACTAAAGTTATTAATTTTATATTGAACTGTTCTATAATACCAGACATTTTTAAAATTTCTCATGTTCGACCGATTTTTAAAAGTAGCAAAAAATCAGATGTGAACAAATACCGACCGATAGCCATTTTATGTTTTTGAAAAAATAATGAAAGAAATAATAGCGAGAAGAACTTTCTAGATAAGCATAAAATAATAAATGCCAATCAATTCGGATTTCAAAGATAAAAAAAAGTACTAATACTAAACAAAGCCAAGCTTTGTTGAAAAATATAGCTCAAAAGTTTGGGAACAGAGCGAACGTCTGCCCACGTGCTCAAGGTGGACATTTGTCATTTATTTTCCATTAATAATTCCCGTATTTCTACTTTACATTGGTATCAATACAACTGAATTTGTAAAAAAACGCGTTTTTAATCCAATTTACTTCCTAACGTTAAATTTGCCCACCCTTTAGTTTTAGTATTTTCAAACGCGAACACAGCTGCTTTTAATTAGCTCACGTCATCACGAGCACTGTAATTTGACATGTTAATTAAAGAAAAACCAAATACATAGTTTTTAACTAAATCATGGAATAAAATTAACTATTATTTGTAAATCGCGAGTTTTAAAATTTTTTATAATAAAAATTTCCAACTTTTATCGCTGTTGGTCAACATACGCTTTCACTTTTACTTAATTGTTTACTTGCCAAAATTAGACCGAAGAAAAAGTCCGGACTGTTTCGTGCACGAAGAACACGAATATTACTCTCTCGAAACGTCTGTCATTTACCCAATTTTTGTGTACGAGAACATTTTCTGGTGAAATTCGGATGCCCTGGATGCCCAAACATACCTATTATTATTTTCTTTTAGAATAACAATAACAGTCAATATAAATGTTGTTTAATTAATTAAAAATTTACATTCTTTTCCTAGGATTCACAGTGGAGAAAAGCCATTTCAATGTCCTTATTGCTTATGGAAGTTTTCGCAGTCTTCATCATTAAACAGACACATGAAAAAGCATTCTAAAAGGTTTTTACATATTAACTATTTCTATTTTCTTCATTCTCCCATCAATATAAAATTTTTAAAACTAGAATCAAAAATATTTTTGTGAATGTGTGGTTTTAGCCCGATTAAAATGTTTAAGACACCGTATTGGTCTTAACTTAAATTCAACTGTCGTATTCTAAAAAAATGGTTTTGATTTATGAAAAAAAATTAAAACAAATTAATCGGATACACAAAAAGATTTTTGGCAAAATTTTGTAAGAAAATTATTTCATTATACCTTTTATTACGTGTACAAAATTTTTTATATGTCTATGGTTTAAGCATTAATTTTTAACCTATTTCAGCTCTATATAAAACGGTAATGAAATAACTACTTACGAAATTTCTACAGTCTGAATCAAATGATACGAGTAGTAAAAACATACCATCAACTACATAATATCGAAAAATAAAAATTCCCACGTTTTCCTAAAATAAAAATTTGTTATGATTTATTCCCATACTCTTCATATAAACGTAATAGATCTGGACTGGTTCTTGGTAGCACAACTTTTAAAGCGTATTCAAATTGAGACCACGTCACACATGCAGCATCAAAACTTTCCTCTAATGTTTTTAGAGCCGCTTCATGACAAACTGCTTGGATTTCTGCGCCAGAATAACCATTCGTTCTCTGCACTAGTTCCAATAAATTTACATCTTCATCTATCGGCATTTTTTTTAATTTTATATGAAATATTTCCTGACGAGCTCTGGCATCCGGCAAGCCTACATAAATTATACGATCTATGCGCCCAGGTCGTAAAAGAGCTTTGTCTATCATGTCTGGGCGGTTTGTAGCAGCAACAATTGTGACGTTATCTAAAGGCTCAAAACCATCCAATTCCGTCAAGAGTTGCGTAAGAACTCTTTCTTTAACAGAACTACCCGAGCCTGAACAAGATGCATCTGACCGTTCACCGCCAATAGCATCAATTTCATCGAAAAAAATTACAGCTGGCGCCACTTGGCGGGCCTTACGAAAAACTTCTCTAACTGCCCGTTCGGATTCACCTACCCACATGGAAAATAATTCCGGTCCCTTAATTGATATAAAATTCAGTTGTGATTCTGTGGCCAAGGCTTTGGCAATCATTGTTTTGGAACAGCCTGGCGGACCATACATTAAGAGTCCTCTTGGTGGCTTTATACCCAGTCGCCGAAATTGTTCAGAATGTTTTAAAGGCCATTCAATGGCCTGTTTTAACTTTAATTTTAACTCATCTTGGCCTCCTATATCGGACCATTTTACATTGGGGCATTCTATTAAAACCTCACGCATAGCTGAAGGTTTAACATACGATAAGGCATTAATTAAGTCCTTGGCTTGTAATTTCACTGGCGCATCGTTGGTATTATGCTGTATTGATTTCAGAGTAGCAGTGTAAAGCAGATTAGCTAAATCCGCTCCCACAAAACCGTGAGTTACCTGTGATACTTGTTGGACTTCTTCTAATGATAAATTATGATTATCGACTTTTTTTAGCAAGCATTTTAGAATGGCTTGGCGACCATCGGGTGTTGGCGGTGCCACCTCAACTTCACAGTCTAATCTACCACATCTTCTTATGCTGGGATTCAATAAGTCTATCTGACATGTAGTTGCCAAAAGAAAACATTTCTGAGCTTCGCGTTTATGGGTCAATGTGTCCATCAAATTAAGGAATGCTACAGAAACTCGTTTAACTATTTCGTTCGTTTCATGCTTTGGACATAAGTTTTGTACGTCTTCTACGATTATAAGAGATGGACGAGGATAATGCTTATAAACTTTATCGAAATAAGCAGTCAAATTCTTTTCCGTTTCTCCCAAAAATTTACTAAACAATTCGCTGGTATTTAATTGCAAAATCAACGGTTTAAAGGATATCTGCTGCAATTCCTGTTTATGCAGTAACCTACTGCACATTGCTTCGCAAATCATGGTTTTGCCACATCCGGAAGAGCCATAAATTAATAAGCCCCTTGAAATCTTAACACCTGAAAAAGTTATTAGAAAGTAAGTGAATAATATTCTTTCATATTTTCAAAAATCTTATCATTGTTTTATACTTTTACTGCCGTATTCATAAAACTTTTTTGAATCTATAGGTCTATTGATTGAATATTGTATGGAAATTTGTGTATTAAACCTTTTATAAATAAAAAAAATTTTTATGAATTATTAATTGCAATAAATGAATTTATAGTCATTTATTTTTATACGCAATTTATATATTTACCGTTAGGAATTTTTCTTAAACCAAGTGCAAAATCTATAGCCTCCTCTATAATTTCGAACTGTTTGTTTAAAGCACCTACATCTTTTGTGGTTATCGCATACTTTGAAACATCATCTGACTCATCATCAGAATTGGGTATGTTTTCAGAAGATACTTCGATAGCAGTGGAGTTTGTTACTTTAAAGACGATGTCTCGAGAATTTTCATTTATATTTAAATTATTAATTGATTTTTCCAAATCGCTTAAGGCATCATTGGTGTGGCAAACAGCTGACCAATAAATAATTTTTAAAATTAGAATTTTATTGAAAAAGTTGAAATATACCACAGAGTCTGAAGTAAATGATAAATTTCTTAATTCCAATTTCAGCAAACGATCAACATCTTTGAGCTGTTGACTGTCCAGTGGTTCGTCCTCTTGATTAGATGTCTGTATTTGCAATAATAATGTTTTAGAAAATTTTGGTTGACCAACAGGAACTGCCTCAATTCTTATACTATGTTCTTTGTATGACGTCCAGTAGGTAGTGAAATCTAATAAAATAAAATTTTAAAGTAGATATCGTACTAACTCCCCTAAAGATAGTCAACTCAAAGAATGGGTTTTTTCAATATTTACAATAAAAATTAGAAACAATTATATAATTGTAATAAAATAGGAATAACGGTAGTATTTTTTACAATATTTTCAGTGATTATAAGAATAAAATTTTTTTTTTAGTATTTACAATACAATTTACAAGGGTGGCGATGGCTGAAGTAATCTGCACGTTGACTACAAAATCAAAAATTTTCCTGGGTTCAACCCCAGTCTCAGAATATATTATTTCAATATTGTGCTTTTTGCCGAAAAAATATTTGAAAAGCATTATTACATACTTCATGATATTCTCATAAAGTTTTTATAAAAAAGCAACCTCAATAAAATTGATTATTGAGGAGGAAAGTATTTCCATATAGTACTATTTCTTGTGGATTTTTTTTTCTAATTTCTGATTACTAACTTAAGATTCTTATGTTCAAAATTCAGCTAATCAATCAACAATTTAAGTTGAATACCGAACACAAAATAAAAAATTTTTAAACAAAATACATACATACATAACAATCCATCCCCTGTGTTCTATATTTCACTACAAAATGAAAGTGAAAAACTTTTTAATTCCACATATACAATTTAATTTTTATAACAGAAAGGGCTATTTCAGTTTGAACGTAATGATAGTAAGTAAGAAACACTTTATAATATGTACACTAGTGTGACCGCAAGTTATATGGATAATTTTTTTTTCGTATTTTCACTTGGCAAACCCCTTAGATTGATTCCAAAGTAGAAAAAAAAATATATAAACAATTTTAGATCGTTTGCATAATTATTGGGCGTGACTTGAGCCCACAAAGTTTGCTAAAAATGCTATTTTTCTCACTATGGCTCGCTTTAATTGTTCATAACTTCAGTAATATTTATTTTAGGGAAAAACCGTATTCACAAATATTCTAGGGCTATATCTGATGAACAATTTTGCTCTGTATTAGTTTTCTTTAACATTAATATTTAATTCCGAAAAAACCAAATTAAAATATAACAACGAAATTTTCACATATCCTTCGCATTCTGCTCAAGACACGCCCAATAATTTTGCAAACGATCTAAAATTTTTTACATATTTTTTTTTCTAATTTGGAATCAATCTAAGGGGTTTGCCAAGTGAAAATACGAAAAAAAAAATTAACGGTCACACTAATGTACACTTTTTTACTAACACCTTATAGATGTCCACAAATAAATATACATGAACACACCTTCAACAATAAACATGCCTCAGATAGAAACATTGTGAAGCGCATTATTAGGGTCTTAAAGAGCAGATTCAGATGTCTCCTGGGTACAATGTGGGTATGAGCCACGAAAAGCAGTGCAAATTATTAATAATCACAATATTTGCAAATCGCACAATGTAAGTGATGGACACCTTTACGATTTTGTGATAGAACATACCGTTGAAGAAACTATATCAGTTGGCAGCGAAGCAAACGATTTAAGAATGCTGAACGATGCTGTTAGAATATGTTGTAATGAATAATCTCATGTATTGACAACACTTTTTCTCTCTTATTCAGGGGTGTCATAGAAACCAATCTGATCGGAATTCGAATTGAAACCGATAAAAAAAATATTTTGGTGTCATGAAATCCAATGTTATCGGTTTTATGTTCGAACTTGAAATAATGTCGGTTTTAGGTGTCACAGAAACCAATGTTAGCGGATTTTTATTGGAAATAAAGCAAGCAGCCGGTTGCTGCCGGTTTTCATTTGCAATCATTTAATTTTATTAATTCCATCAGATATTTTGTTAAAATTTTCTAGATTTATTTACTTAAAGTAATTAAAAGCTACATTTTTCATTTTGTTTTTCAAGTTAATTTTTTTGCGAAAATGAAAGTAAATTTGAGTTGATAAATTTGTTAAAAAAAAAGTATTTATCTCCATGTTTTTATCCTTAATAGGGGAACACATAAAAATAAAAAATGTTTTATTGTTATAAATTTAATTTTAAACAGCATTTTTTATTTTCAATAAATTCGTTTCGCATATGTGTTTTCACAAACAATTTCAAAAAAAAATGCATTAAAAGTAGTAAACAAATGAACAAATCCTTAAAACAGCTGATTCGAATATCGGTTTTATTTACATTCGAAGATAACAAAACCGACACGTTTTCATGACACCAAATGAAACCAATATCGGTTTGCAAAACCGACTTGGATTCTATGACAGCCCTGATAATACTTTTATTTTGCATTCTGTCTTTTAATTATTTTAACAGAATACGCAATGAAATACGTGCTATATCACATCTGTAATAACCTTTTGCTATTCAGGACTGCTTTTCCATGTATTTTAACAACTCTTCTTCTTGTTCTGGATTTTTGTGTTTACCCCTAAGAAATGAACTTACTATAAATAAACTTATATACAAAATTTTATTTATTTACTTAAGCTCTGTTCACACGATTGTCAGATTGTACAATATTGTAGGATATGGCAATATGGTGACAATACACTCACAATGAAAAATTGTTACCATCTGGTAAGTTGTCTGTTCACACTATTGAAAGAAAACCATACAATTTCATTGGCACACAGTTCTGCGACAATAAATTTTTCTGCCAATAATATTTGTCTGTTCACACGGTTGTCAAATTATTGTATGGCAAACGTTGCCAGATGCGACTTTTAATATTGTATCTAAATATTTATGGGCAGCATTGCCAACAGAAATATTTATCTGCCAATGGTGCTATTGTACAGTGCACTAAATGAAGTACATGCGACAATAACAAATGAGACAGATCCAGAGAGGAAGCATTTAGTATTTGGCGGAATGACAAAAACGCGAATACTGATGTGATACGCAAAAGAGCAAGATCTTCGTGTGCCAAAGTGCTAAGACGTGAAAAAGCTTTGTACGAGAAGCGTCTTCGCGCTAAAGTTCTTACTGCCACACGGGGAAGTAAAAGCTTTTGATCATTCGCTAAAAGAGTAAAGGAAAATGTCAGTTCTTCTATTCCGCCTCTTTTAAAGGATGATCAAATATTCACTGACCCGGTTGAAAAGGCTAACCTCCTAGCTGAAATGTTTGCAGGTAATTCTCACCTGCCGGAAAGCAATCGGCCACTGCCCGCACACGCGCGTGTATCCGTAACTATGCCAAAGCCATACTTTATGAATCGTGAAGTTAAAAGGGTTTTAGCGGACCTGAACATAAATAAGTCTCCTCGACGTTATCGCGTCCTCTGGCAATCCTTTTCAGTACCCTATACCATGCAGGCGAATTTCTGTCGGTCTGGAAAGTTGCAAATGTTACGCCGATCCCCAAGAAGGGAGAGGCAAGCAACCCTGAAAATTATCACCCAATCGCAATATGATCTACCATTTCTAAAGTAATGGAGAGTATGCTAAATTTCCATCTTATGAAGTATCTGGAGTCCAATAGCTTACTTAACGACCGGCAATATGGCTTCCGTGGATGACGTTCCACGGGAGACTTATTAGCCTTCTTTTCGGAAAAATGGTGTCGATCAATCCACCATTTCGGCGAAAGTAAGGTAGTGGCTCTAGATATTTCAAAAAGATTTGACAGACTGTGGCATGGATCACTCTTGTCCAAACTTATTGCTTTTGCTGTCGGTGATATCTTGTCTCGATTTATATCCAGCTTCCTCAGGGATCGCGCTATAAGAGTTGTTATAGACGGGATCTAATCAAACGAGCTCAAGATAAATTCAGGGGTACCGCAAGGCTCCATTCTTTCTCCTACCATATTTCTTACCTTTCTTAATGACCTTCTATATCAAACTTCTAACCCTATCCACTATTTTGCAGAGGACAGCAGTATCTGCCATTCATATTCATTTAATCGTAGGCCGACATCAACTATGATCGCCGCAACGCGGCAGAATATAATTGATTCGCTAACATGTGACCTCACGAGAATATCGGAATGGGATTAAGCTAGCAGGGTCGATTTCAAAGACTCAATGCTGCATGCTTGCCCATCACCGTATGCACGATCACGCTGCCTCATCTGTAATTATGGGCGGCATAAACATTGAGGAATCAGAAGCTCTTGATGTTCTTGGCATGAAAATCCAGTGTGATGTCCGATGGACTGAGCACATTTTTCAGGTCTCAAAGGAAGCATTCAAGTGCCTCGGCTTTTTAAGGCGGTGTAAGACACACTTCACCCCATCTGATTTCCTTACTATTTATACCGCCTACATCGACCGAAAATGGAATACAACTCTCATGTATTGGCCGGTGCTTCAAAGACTATTTTGAAGTTACTCGACCATGTACAAGAAAGGGCGAAGAAACTCATAGGAGACAGTAGGGTAGCCAACTCTATTGACTCTCTTGAGCATCATCGCAACGTGGGGTGCGTTTCGTAGTTATATCGTTACTATAATGGGGTGTGTTCTAATGAAATCAGGGAACTTGTTCACGAAACCCGGTCATTCGGGCGCACGACGCGATCATCATTAAGAGCGCATCCATTTGTGGTCGATTTTTCGGCGACTCGCACTACGCATTACAGAGAATATTCGTTTTTTGGCCGAACGGAACGTATGTGGAATAGACTACCCGCAGAGGTGTTTCCTGTCACTTTTAGTTTGGGAAGATTTAAACCAAATGTCAATAAACACTACTCCCTCTATCCTCTCCCATAACCTAATTTCCTAGTTCCAGCACAATGCATCGCATGTTTAGGGGTCATCCCCTGAGTGCCGGTCCAAGAAAAAAAAAATATCCAACATCCACACACGCTCGTTGTCCGCGATACGTCAAAAGAAACGAATGCAAATATTACAAAGAAAATCTGTTTAAATTATGAACATAAAGTTTCTGTAAGAATTTTAAATCATTTGATTTTAATTACAAAGTTTGTTTTACCAAAAACAGAATTTTTAATTTAACGGCACTTGTAAATAAAAAAAAATAAACAAGTTTTTGATGTTTGAAGCAGAGGTACAACAAAAAATTGCAACGTGTTTTAACAACCCCACCTAGTTTGATACGCCTTGTAGCAAAACCTTACTGAACAGAATTGTGAACACAGTTTGACATTCTAAGCTTTCAAATCATAGTTATCGATGTCGATTGTTGTCAGGCAGTTAAAAAACATTTTGTATAAAAGCTCTAACTAATGTTTTTCCTACTATACAGGAAAACGAAAAAAAAGTTTAAAAAAATTTCTTCTGTAATCATTATTATATTTTTATTACATACACTGCGTTTCACATGAATAGGTGCAGTGTTTTAGCAATCAATTAGAGCTTGCTGCTCTCAGGATAATTCATGCAGAGAATTATGTTGCACTTTTTATTAAAGGTTTAACAATTGAGAAAAAGAGTATACACAAAGAAGACTTGAAAAAGTTCCGTTAAAAATAATATGTACTTCTTTTTATAATTTGCGAAGAAAATTGTGAACTATTTTTGCGTCAGTTGAATAGGTTCATATTATAAAACAATAAAAAATTATAAAAAAAGCACGAAAACAATTAAGTTTTGTTTATTTATTTAATTTTTTATTCATTTTTAATAATGTGTACTTCCTCCTTTCGATAAAATTACCTCATAAATTCTATTTGGAAGGGAGTTATACAGTTGCGATAAATATTGTAAGGAAATCTGCGACCATGCCGATTTTATTGCAACAATTAGAGATTCTCGGTCATCAAATTGCCGCCCAGACTCGTTCACTTTCCGAGACACCCATCCCCATACGTTTTCCATTATGTTTAAGTCCGGGGAGTATGGTGGCCATGGCAGCAATTCAACATTTTGTGCGCTAATCCACGTTTTAATAAGCCTTGCCGTGTGAATAGGAGCATTATCCTGCTGGAAAGTCCATGGGATGGGTCCAAACAAATCTTGAAATTTTGGAAACGCTGTTTGCAGAATAGATTGATAGGAATTTGCTGTCATTTTGGTGGTTTTAAATTCCAAGTCTATGACTCAATAGTACGATATTGCACCCCAGACCATAACACCACCTACTCGACTATGGCGACGGGCTAAAAAGCGTTCTTCCTTTCTCAAATCATGGAAATAGTAGTTGTAACCATCGGGTCCATCAAAATTGAACTTTTTTCGTCTGAGAAAACTACTTTATTCCACTCACTCTTCCAAGTCATGTATTCTTTGCAAAAATTCAACCGTAATTCTTTACGTTGCTGGTTCAATGGTGCTTTTTTCTGCAACTTAATACGTTTTAAGTGTTCTGCTGTATTTAGTATCCTTCTAACTGTGGAAAGGCTAACACTGGAACCACTTTTTGCTTTGATTTTTGCAGCAGAGTTACTAGAATTGGACGCAATTCTTAGAATATTTCGCCTTCTGTAGCTGTTGTGGCCATTGTTTGCCGTCCCTTCATGTTTTTGCCATAGTTTTCTCTATTTCTTAAATAATTCCACACAACGTTAGCGCTTTTACTAATTTTTAAAGCAATTTCTCGGCCGGACAGACCTTGATCATCATAGGCATCAATTTTTGCCTTCTCTTCCAACGTTAAAGATTTACCACGGCCCATTTTCAATTAAAATCGATTAAAAATTATTTTTGTGTTTTGTTTTTAAAAATTGCTGAACTATTTTGTAACTAAATTTGACACAAATGACCATACAAACACATTTTAATCACTGCACCTATTCAACTGACGCAAAAATAGTTCACAATTTTCTTCGCAAATTATAAAAAGAAGTACATATTATTTTTAACGGAACTTTTTCAAGTCTTCTTTGTGTATACTCTTTTTCTCAATTGTTAAACCTTTAATAAAAAGTGCAACATAATTCTCTGCATGAATTATCCTGAGAGCAGCAAGCTCTAATTGGTTGCTAAAACACTGCACCTATTCATGTGAAACGCAGTGTATAATTCTGTATTATTATGTTCTCATTCGTAGCACATCAATTTTTTTAGCAAAGTTTCATTAGCGATTTATAAGTCCAGATGTGCAAATAAAAATCAGATTTGCACAAAAATACGAGTTAGAACCTTTCTACTCTATATTAAGATATAGATATGTGGTAAGAAATAAAAAGGCAGAATATAAGTAAACAGTATTTGTGCCCAAACTATTCCTGTCTGCAGAAGTCTGTAGTGGGGGAGGTGATATTTGGATTTTTTATACATCATTGTAGAAGTAAAATAAAGTTTATTTAATATCGAGAAAAAATGGAATCGAAAGCAGTGGTATTGTTTTTGGAAAAGGAAAATAACGCGCACTTTAACATTTCAGTACAACAAAAAAATTATTAAGAAACAAATTTATTGCATTTCAAACTTACATTTTTTAACACAAAAAAAAATTAAAAAAAATGGTGCGTTAGTACAGTTACAAACTACATAAACGCAGTTACGATCGTAATGCAGAATATATACAATGAAAAAGAAACGGAACGCAGAATATCAAAGTCGGCAAACGAAGAAAACTTCGATTCAAATCGAAGCACAGAATAAGCGTAATTAATTGATATATTGAAGCCAATGAAACAGTGTGGCTCCATAATTGTGGCATTTGTTTGTGATTGAGGTGGTGGAAATAGAAACTATTTAACGAACTTGAAGTTCATTTTAATAACCCTTGGTGCGTTTTATACAATTAAGCCTATCTTGGATAGTAATTATTGTGTTTTTAGCTTACAGGTTTTTATATGACGACACAAAAATATTCGTGTTCATTGATACTTAAAATAATATAAATACGTATTTTATATATTCTTTAATTTTATATACATATATTCTTTGAATATTTGAGAAAATAAAAAATTTTCTTCTAAAATTATTTAAGAAAAAATATAAGAAATTGTCCCACTGTAATGTTTACACAACTTTTAAATGTCAGACTGTTTCGTGACGTCACTTGACCAGCATGCGCAGAAAATTAAATTTTTATGTGTGGGATGGCGTAATCTGTTTTTCTATAATTCTTGAAAACTAGCTACCGTGAGTCTTACAACTGTAAAAACTAGAACGTTTTGAATTGACTCTCCTTAGAGAAACCAGTGCGATATGTCTGCACCCATACATATATCTAAAACTATTACCTTCTTCACTTACAAAAATTGTTGTCAAGAACTTTTCTGGTATCGGCCATACCATACGTACTAAAGTTATTGCATTATATGATTTTATTACCACTTGCTGTCCAATGTGCCAACCAGCCAAACGTATTGCGCCCTCCGATATAAATATTAGATTATTAATATATTTCGTTTTCATTTCTTTTAATTCTTCTATATCAAATTTCCTCTTTTCGTAACTTCCAGTGTATAAAGTACCTCTTCTTAGATATTCCAAATGTTCGCCATTGTCAGTCTCACTTTGACCGTCATTAATTGGACATTTTTGCTCATGTTTTTCTCGTTCTTTTGATGTAATATGTACATCACATTTCTCGCAGTGATACCATGATGGCATAGAACCAGCAGTTAACTTTTTATTTGATGATTTAGGAGGCATGTTGGAATAATACTTTTGTTTATAAAACATGAATGGAGGTCTCAACAGTATAAAACCAGGTGGGGTTTTTAAAACAGATGGCAATTTTTTTGCTGTACCTACGTTTGTTCTTCAAACGTCAAAAACTTGTTTATGTTTATTTACGAGGCTAATTAACACAAGGTCACCCTACAAGAACAGTGACGGTTATTTTAAATTTTTTTATATTAAATTACGGGTCATTGCATTGAACAATTTTCTATTTTTTTCTTAAGGGCCATATGAGAAAAATTACCGAAACTTCTGTGTACATGGGATAGTCAGCTTTGATGGATATATCGATCATTGCTGACCGGTCAGCGTTGACGTATATATATATATATATTTGTATACATGTGTTTTGTTAAATACAACAAAATCTAAAAAGAACATGTTAAATTAGTGCAAAAGAAATTAATTTTCAATTAGTTATTGCAAAAAGCTATTTATTTATATTTAACTTACCTCCGCGTTTTAATGCTCGAAAAACTATTACAAAAAGTTACTTCCGCCAATCCATTAAAATATAAAAATAGGGAGACTTTTTATATATATATTTTTATATTTTTTGTAATATATTTATTAAGCTTGAGGTCTTTTTTTATTTTGTTTGTTTTTATTATTCGATATTTCGTAACAGCTTGTTAACATCATCAGAAATAATAGGAAAAAATAAAAAAAACAAAATAAAAAAAGACCTCAAGCTTAATAAATATATTTCAAAAAATATAATAAATAAGGTCAATTAATAATATAATTATTTTTATATTTTTTTTTTTAAAGTAAACTCAATAACTGAGGAGGAAAGCATATCCATATAAGAGCTAAGTAAGAATTAGCGAAATAGTACTATATGGATATGCTTTCCTCCTCAGTTATCGAGTTTACTTTTGTAAAAAAAAAATACTTTATGGGAATATCATTAAGGGAAAAAGCACAATTTTAAAATTAAAAACATAAAATATAAAAAAATAAAAGTATAAAAAAATTTGAAGTTTGGACAAAAAGCGAATTGACGAATTCGCCTTGCGACAACCTTGTATTAATATAGCTTGACGGCAACGCTGGTTAACAATTTTTTCTGATTATTAACACAGAGTTCTATTAGCCTATGATTATTAATTTGCTTTGGTACTGATTGAGTGCAGTAAATTTAAATTAATTGTTATATATTTATCTTGAAAAGGACGATAAAAATGGTCAGACGTGGACGTTCAGCAAGCCCTCCTCCAGCAATTAGAAGGTATAAATCTTGAAGTGCTATGAAATAAGTATGTATGTATGTACATTATATACGCATTGACTTTATTTTTCTTGTAATTCAATTAAGGGAATATATATTTATCTATGGACATATATTTATAGTTAGTACGTTATATTATATACATACACGTGCCCATAAACAAAAATTTCCTAAAATGATGAAATAAAAGTGCGGAATATACAATTGGCTTTATTACATAACCTCATAATTGTGTGTGTACTTGTTTGACGACCGTTTTATTGAACTAATAACTTGATGCTGTAAAGTCCTGATAATAATAGTAATTTTTTTTTTAGGACTGCGCCAAAATCTTCGGCGAATGTTCCTGCGCGTGTTGCTCCATCGCCACCAGCACCTGTACAAAGTACAACCGCTGCAGTGGGAGCCCCCCAACAACCTTCTATGTTTCAGCATATGGCTGCCACAGCCGGAGGAGTTGCTGTTGGTTCTGCTGTAGGTCATGCTGTTGGCCATGGCATTACCAGCCTTTTTAGTGGCTCGGATAAAGAAGCAGCTCCGGCTGCTCCATCCGCACCTCAAGCTCAACAATATAGCGGTGTTGCTCAACCAAATGAACCGCAGGGGCCATGCAGCTGGGAAATAAAGCAATTTCTTGAATGTGCTCAAGGCCAATCTGATTTAACTCTATGTGAAGGATTCAATGAAGCATTGAGACAGTGCAAAGGTCAACATCATTTGCAATAAACTATTATAGTTTATAATTCATGTTTGGACTACTTAAGTTGATTTAAAATTTTCAAGAAATGTTACTCTTGTATATTTAAATACTTTAATTTTAAACTTGTTTGTTAATTCCTAAAATTCATTCGTTATTCTAATAAAACATGAAATAGTAGTCGCCAGCATTTATACATATTTTACAAACTATACCGAGAAAGGGTAACGGAAGGAATATATGTGCATATGTGTTTAAAAACTATACAAGGGAACTGCTTAAGAACTCTTATATTGTCTAGGAAGATGTATTAAGCACTTTTTAAAACAATTAAGATTAATATTTTAACGTTATAATTCTTCGCTTGATCGTAAACGGTAATAATACAGGCTTAAGAAGCTATACATACAACAATTTTTGTTTGTAATCTACTATATGTAAGATAATAAGCAAATATGGTAAGAAATAAAAAATTTAAGTTAGGTTGCGTCAAAGGACTAATTGTTTGCGTGCCATAAGTGTATAAAAAAAATTATGGTAAAAACCAATGGTTAACAACCCCGTTAACGGTTTAGGAAATATAAAACAGAACCACTCTCAGATAGCACCGATGCCAATAACATTAATAAAAGTTGACCCGGTTAGTAAATTGCTTATACTATACATTTCGTCCAAGAAATACGAAAGATAAAGTCAAGAGTGAACACAAATAATACAAAAATAGTTTTAATAAAATTGCAAGTCACCCGCTCCTGTTAAAACGATCTTTTTTTAAAATTACAATTCTCCTTCAGGCGATTATATTTCTAATGCATTAGCCGCATCATAACCCAGAAAAATGTTACTGCTTACTGAAAAACAATGCAGTGACCTGTTCCCGAAACACTGTTATTCCTGCGCACAGCGCGTTCATCATTAAGGGCACATCCATTTGAGGTCAATTTGGCAGCGAATCGCACTATGCATCACAGAGAATTCATTTTTCTGCCCAACAGCGCGTAAGTGGAATTAACTCCCTGCAGAGGACTTTTTTTGTTATTTTTGACGTGGGATCGTTAAAATTAAATGACCGTGAACTCTACTGCTTCTAACCTCCTGTCCCATAATTTCATAGTCCCAATTTAGGTTAAGTCGGCAGGTTGCTGGATGTAAACGTAAAAGAGGTGCCAGCCCACTTGGGCCCAATTTATTATGGTGCCATTGTGATACATGTTGTGAGCCAATTCTCATTAGCACCGTTATGCTTATCATGGCACCTTTTACGCAAATTCGGTGAAGGGAATGGTTTTTGGTTGGCATAATTTTTCAACCAGCTAAAGCAAAATGTATCGAGTAGGAAAGAATACGGACACAAAATTTGTTTATTTTCTAAACCATTTTAGAAACTTATGTATTCTCATCACACCAGAAGTGTTTTTGAAAGTAACCATTGACAGCTTTTATGGTATTTATTGAAGGTGTTAACATTTCTATACAATAATTACAAAATCAACGCAGGAAATTTTCATGTTGTTTTTGTAAATATTGCAGAAATGTAACCAACAGCTATTTGCTCCGTACAGCAAACCCAAACAAACACGACTCCAAATTCTTTTACTTTTTTATTTTCATATAAAATTATTGAAATTGCTATACGACAAACGCGCGCTCCTTTTGCTTTTTGGTTTAAATTCATTTTCTTGTTTTTATTTTAATGTTTTTGCCAGTATTTAGTTATATAAGTACACTTCTTTTTATTTGCAATTTGCAAATTTTTTGTTATTAACTCAGATGTTTGATATCTTTGCTTTCATTCTACTTATACAACGTAGGCCAAAAGTCATCACCCGATGTTCTTTTGCTGTAATTTTTTTTTTAATGACAAACTTTGGTTCTGCTTGGATTGCCTTCAAATCCACTTGGCCGATATCAGAAGCTGAACCAAAGTTTTTCATGAAAATAAAAAATTACGGCAAAAAAGTATAGGGTGATTACTTGTGGCGCGGGTATTAATTTTGCCCCACCCTGTATTATATTTGTAAACATTAAAAATCCCAAGGCAAATTAATAAACTTTGCACAGTACTTGCATAAATACACTCCTACCGACATACATATTTTTATTTCCTCTGCCACTTGCATAAATAGTATTTAGTACTTTCTGTAAATACATTTGCATCGCCTCAACGAGGATTAAGTTTACTTCACAAATGTGATTTTATTTAAAAAAGTAAAGTTTAACTTTATATTGAATTTTATTAGCTTGAACTGTTCTAATACATTTTTCTTCTAAACTTCTTGTCTTGAACGGATTCTACATCGTGTATTAATTTAGTTGCTTTAGCAATAACACTGCCAACATCTGAATACTGATAACATTTTCTCTTATGTTGTGACTTCGCGGACTGCTTTAAACCGTTACTGATGCAGTTTTCAATGTCATCTGTCAATTCTGCTACAAATGAAGTATCGTATTGTCCAACTTTTTTGGATAATTCAAAATGGTAAAGCGAGTCATCTAATGTTCGCTTCATTTGCGATATTGATGATAAATTTATTACAGAATTGTTATACTCCGTTCGTCTTTTTCGTGTATAGTCAGACATGATTTGCTCGAATTTGCGCGATTTTTCTTCGGCTTCGACTATGACTTTATCAATTTCATCGAATACATTTAAACTTTCTTTATATTCCAACTGCAGAGTTGCTGGTAAATTCAATGAAGCTTCATTATAATCAACAGTAACTAAATTTAAAGGTTCATAGTTTAGCCACCAAGGTTGTGTTTGGTAATTTTTTAAGTCATCTTTCAAATATATAACTTTCAAGTTTCCCAATACATATTTAAAATGCATAAGCATTTCATTTATATGTGCAAATGCAATGGGTTTAAAAACAGTCAAATAATTTATCATACGCATAGTCGAAGAAAGTTCCACATCTTTCAAACATTTGATTTGATTGACAAGATTTGAAATAGATTCATGAGAAGCTTTTGTAGCAGCTAATTCATCATCTCGGACACATTTTGACGAATATTTAACTAGCCATAGTTTTAAAGTTTCGATATCATTTGGAACTTCTCCTATGTGTGGTAAATATAATCTTTGTAAAAAGCTTGAAATTACATTTTTTGCCGTTTCATCTTTCCAATTGATTGGAAAGAACTCAAGTCCTAAGGGTATATTGCAACATGAATTCTCCGGTACAAATTTTTTAAGTTCTTCAGGAAACTCTGGCATTTCATTAAAATCCTCTTTTGTAATATGAGTTAAATGATCTAAAGCTTTATGGAATATTCCTAAAACATGTGTAGGTAGATTACAAATTTTATTGAAAATTGGATTAGTTTTAGCTGAATCACACCACCGTTGCCACATTTCTTCTCCTAGCGAAGTTTCAAGGAAGGACAAAATATTTTCCATTGCTAGAGCTTGCATTTCATTAGAATTTAATAAATAACTTTCTTTCGTTATAAAATTGACTGCACATATAAATAACTCTCGAAAATTTAATTCTCTTCTTTTCATTGCGCATCCTAAAATGATATAGGAATAAATTAAGCCTTCTTCCTGCAAAACGTCTAAGCCTAATAGCTTAGCCAATTCTTCTCTATTATATTTGCAGTTGTACGCAATAATAGCCAATGGAACACGTTTAAGATTTTTAGTTGCCTTTAAAAGGTTGTAAATGCGAGTACGACTATGCGTATCTATTTCAGTTCCAGAAATAAAACATAGTACGCCATCGTTGTGGTCTCCTTCTGTAGTCATTTTGCTTCCTTGTTCATTTTTAGGTACAATTCCAGTAAGTTTTCGCACACACAAAGCAACATCGTGTTCAATACCATTAACAAATGCGTCAGTTTCATTTTGATTCTTTCCAATTAACTTGATTAAGCATTTGCTCGCAAAGCTTTCAAATCCTAGCAATTCTTCTTTATCTCCAGGTAATGTAATGAGAAATTTAAAATATTTTCTTTGTTGCAGTATTCCGCATGATGTAAAATTCCGTTTGGTTAATAAATGCTGACCGACTAATGCATACAAATTTAGAGGATTTTCATTGTCGTCATATAATTTAATAGAATCTATATTAAAATATGAATGTAAGTCTTTTGGTTTTCCAAAACGATAACGCGTTATCATTCCCATATTCTTCTGTTGACAAGGATGTTGTAAAGCTTTGGCATACTGGCATCGAGTATTTGTTGTAACATACAAAGGTATATCTTCTATCAACTTTTTTTGCTCCTTTTTTCTTCGTACATGTAGTAGCCAGCGGGTAAAATATCGATTCAATAATAATTGATCGTAGCACATAATAGCATACTCTTCATTAGCTATATCTTCAACAAATATATTTACAACTTCATTAATTAATAATTCTACTTGTATTTCTGAAGCTTCTATAACCGTCTGCGAAATAAGGACTTCAGTTTGTACAAGTCTAATAATTTCTGCTTCAATTAAATCATGGATTAATAATTCAGTGGTCTCCACAGCTTTTTCGTTGATTCGATTTATTTCCTTTTCGTAATCCTCCTGCAGTTTTCGATTTTCTCTCACTTGTTTAAATTCGAGATTCGATAATTTGTCTTCTTCTATCTGTTCAAATTCTTCCTTCTTGACATTTCCAACTGCACCTTTAATATCTAGTTTTATCTCTGAAGAATATTTTTGTTTCGAACCATTTTGGACTGCTTCATTTAAAACAATTGGGAAAAATATTTTTTCTGTACTTTTCTCATATTCTCCCAGCACATTTTTGTTCGCAAAAGTGTTGTCTGAACCATTTTTGTATTCTTTTAATGAATTCTCCCCCTGAAAATCTTCTCGAAGTACTTTTTTTTGTCGCTGAAAAAGACCTGCAGTTTCCCTTACAGCTATTCCAAATATATTCTCGCTTTTTGACTGAGCATTTGATGAAATGTCACCCATAATCGTTAAGGATTTTTCTGCAGGAGACTTAACACAGAACTGGAAGGATTCTTGTTCGGATTTTGTGATAAATGAAGGTGCTTTAAAAATTGGTTCTTTTACTGGTTTTGTGAATACGCCTTCGCTAAAACTATTGTCGAAAAATGTAAATCGACTCGGTAAAGGGCTTTTATCTTCTTTTTTAATAGATAGTGGATGTAATGAATGTTCTTTCCGTTCTTCAACGATATGTTTTTGAAGAATATTTAGTTTCTTTTGCTGTTTTCCTGAACTTATCGCCATTGTTTGTGGTATTTTAAACAAATTGATATCATTCTTTGAAATTACATTTTCATACTGGTGGCTTTGTAGAGGTTTAGATTGTATTTTCACTGTGGAATATGATTCCATTAATTGATGATCTGTCCCCAAAGAGTCAATTTTAAACAATCCGTTTTCGTCAAAGCTGTTGTATGGCTGATGACAATCAAACAAGGAAGCTGAAGGTAACCTTTGTCCAAACACACATTCACCTACTGATACATGCCGTTTTGACTCAACAAGCTAAAATTGTAAATAAAAGATTGTGAAGTTTGATTTCAAGCAAATATTGTTGATTATATTTCATTACTTACTTCCAAAGCTCTGTTCATAACATATTCTATATTGGGTTTCTTCAAACGATCCAACAAAACACGAGTATCCAAGACATCGCAATGCAAGCCATAATATTTGAAAAAACTTACTGCTGCCGACTCATCCTCAAATCCTAGTATACTTGTCAAATATGATAATGGCAAATATACATCATTTTTACGCCAATTGTGCGATTTTATAATTGCATCCATTGCTCGCACTCGCAACTTCGTAAAATATCCCAATAAAATACAGGCGGATAAGTAAGATGTATTAGGCGAGTTAATCATTGAAAAAAATTTTACAAAATTGTTATTCTGTAATGCGTTGTAAAAGGCAATTGCTCGTTTTATTTCCACACTTTTTTGAATAAACTCCGGCAGTTGCTTAAGTTCCCACAAAAAATTTGAGTCTCCTAAATTTAGCAGAATTACATAGCTTCGAAATTCAGCTTCGCAAGGGCAAACTACTCCTTTAATTCGCAAATCATGGTACATGTATTTTAAAGTTTGCAAGCATTTTGTCAAATTTTCTGCATTAATTTTTTTATCAAATACTGACGGATCTTCAGCTACTAATCGAGCACTACAATGTATGTGAAAACGCGCACATTGTTCTACTAATTGTACTGCTTCCAAAGAACAAAGTTCTTGCTGTGTTATATCTTTCCTAATGGATCGAGTTCGATCCCATAAGAAATGAAACCACTCACATAAAGAAGTTTTTGGATCATCGCATAGTCCCATAATACAATGTACCAAATACAGCATTGTCATTTTTAACACAGATTCCGATCTTAGTTCATGTGGCAAGGGTACTTCCTGATCCGCACTACTACGAGAATACTCTTTAACTGCTTTTTTATGCGCAATTGCTGTTCCGCCGTTTTCCTCCTCGGTCATTTCAAAAATTGAAATCTAAACGATATATGTATATAGTACGTACATATATAATAAATTGAGGAATATAATATTCAATTAAAATATTTAGCGTTTAAAATAAACTTATTTTACCTGCCTCTGAAATTCCCTCATCAACCTTTCTTTTTCTGGACACATATCTGGACAAGTTCCCTTTGTCGCAACCGCTTTTTTGATATCGGTTTGCCGCACAGAAGTTAATCGTATCAATTTATCTCTTGCATCTAAAACTTTATATTTATCTTCACCTGTGAAAGCTGGCATCTTTAAAATATTTTGCATTTCTTGCCGAACCAAACTATCTATTTTTGGTGTCACTGGTTGTGGTGAATTCTGTCTATTTGTGCTAACCGTTTTAATAAACTTCAGGGGAAAAGTCATGTTATTTGCATGTTGGAAAATGTTATCTAATCCACTTGATTTCTGCATTGATGCTGTCCGTGGTGCTATATCAAAACGGAGACCAGGACACATGGCTTCTAGTTCCGCTTGTACCTCCGGATCAACCCATTCTTCCGTATTTTGTACATGTGCTACTTCATGTTGGGCGTAGGTAACAACAAAATCTATTCCGTTAAAATTGCCTGCCTTCAAGAACGCATTGCTTGCATCTTCTTTATTTTCATACTCAATTGAGCAACTCAAACGCTTCGGCCGGAGTATAAATTTTTTTATTTTTCCAAATTTACTGAAATGTTTTTTAGCGACTATTTTGTCCAAAAACAATTCTGGAATTTTTTCACATCTATGTTAAACAAACACAAAAATAACTTACAATATATTGCATTATTCGGCTTAAATAAAGTTTAGGGCCCCTCCTAAAAAAAAAGTATGCCACCCGGTAGAAAATTTAAAAATTAAGGAATAAAAATAAAAAAATTAGTGAAAACCCTTAGTTTCCGAGGTATGGAACTTCAAGTTCCATTACAAGTTTGTGAAGGCACTTTGTATTTTCCATCGAATATGGGTATTATTTTGGAGCTGTTGAAGTCTTTAAAAATGTATTACATAAAGGATAATTAAATTCTTAAGGCCGGTCAAAAGCCACTGTGCAAAAAGTCTTTAGTAGGCTGCACCGTTTCGGGAAATACCATGGTGGAGATAATTTTTAAGACCAGCCGATGTCTGGCAACGCAGAAAATATTTACTAGGTTGCGTCGTTTTGGAATATATCATGATGCAGAAAATCTTTAGAAACAAAAACAAAATTTATTCAATACAAAGTGAAATAAAAAAAGAATTAATTTAAATTTTTTATTCACATTCTGAATCACTTTCTAGTTTTTTTTAGTTTGCACACTTGTTTTAATTTATTTTTATATACATATAATTAAAGAATTTATTAAAAATTTTTCTAAATTCTTAAAGATCTTCTCAACAGCTTTAAAATAATTGACGATAATCGACGGAAAATACATCAAATTGTAATTGAACTTGAGAGGCACATAAATTGGATACTACGGGTTTCCGCACATTTCTTTATTTTCAAATTTTCTATGGGATTACATACTTTTTTTCGTTTCTTGGGAGCCTTAATTTGTATTTTTACATACGATATGGCTTTGTAGTTTGTATTGTCCTCAGACGACTTAATATTTGTATAAGCAGACATTTTACTTTTTTCTGTTTTGTAAACTAATTTAATGAAACTTGGTTGTACCTTTTATAAAATTATTATTTTTATAGGAATTGTCACATTATAGCCTATGATTATGAGGAACATAAATATCACAAACCATAATAAATATCCATCTATGAATCCTAAAAACAATTTGACGGAGAAAGCAAATAGATCAGCCTATGGGAGAAAGTAATGCAAGAGACAAACAGCAAAAAACCCGGAAAGAAGACTGCTCAAGGCGAATTCATTAGTCCCCGTCCATACTGTGAAGCATATGCTGCAAAAGTTTTTTGAATTCTCTTTTGAAACTGCAGCAGTGTCCATACATGCATCTTTTGCTTCATGTTTAGTATTTTTTATTCCTCCCTTCTATCTTCTTTTTTTAATTTTTTTCGACATTTCTCAATACCGAATGTAAATATAAAATAACTATCCTGTGATAGGTGTGAATATTTTTTTTGGATAGACATTTGAAGCACAAGGTATAATTTGAAGCAAAATGGACGCTAAGAAGAAAAATTATATAATAATTTTATATTTTTTTTTTTAAATTTTTGATTATATTTCACAAAAAATTAACAATAAAACAGGGTAGCTATTATTATGATAGATGTTAACAATATACCAAACGAAAAGAAATAAAATGAACCGTCAAATACACCTCATGTCAAAAGATGCAAATAAGAAATTCAACAAAAACTGCATGTACATGAAACGGCGTACATACTTCCACACCTCTTCCCCTTCTCATAAACATACTTCAAAAGTTAGAAAGAGACAGCAAAGCCAAAAAGAAACAAACAATAGAATATTTACATTTTTTAAGTGTCAAAATCGCAGATATTGAGCATAAATCGCTAATTTGTCAACATATAAAAGATTTTAAGTTCGAAACGTCAATTTTAAGCTGAAACTTTTTACATTTTTTTTAACGTATTTTTTGAGCTGAACGTCAATTTTGTAATAATTATGTTGTGTGTGAATGAATGTGAAGAATGAAATGTAATGAAGAATATTGAATGCTTTGAATTGAATATTGAAAAATAAAATTTGAAGAAATGATAAAATGTAATAAAAAATTGTAACTATTATTATGACCTTTTTGACAGACTGTTGGCGGCGCTGGCATTATGGCGTATTGCTCCGGCTGAAGCTCGCCGTCTTGGAGGTGGGATTCTTGCCAACCAGCCTTCTCATTTTTTTTTCAACACACAACGACAAAAAATTTTAAATGCCAGCCTATTATTTACCTATATTGAAATTTAGAACTCGTCAAGTGTTAAGGAAAATCCAGTTGCCAAACGAACTTTCCGAACCCTCGCACACGAATACTCATGATATTACCCTACTGTCGCTCGAAGTCCGTTGAAGCCGGTCAACTTTTTCCGGCTTCGGTTCGACCTTTTCCCGGCCTTGGTTCGCCACCCACAACCATGGTAGTACTTTCCGATTAATTTGGTACTACCCCCTAAATTCAACTACTGTGACTCTTACCGGTCCTGTCTTAATTTCACCTTACCCTTTTTATTTATCTATCAATTTCCGTTTCAATAATTTATTCCTCAGACGAAAATGTACATAGTGATTATATATATATATTTATTCATTTTATGATATCTTTCTTAAACGTATCCTTTTTACAAATAGATAACACTTTTCAGTTTAACAATTTAAATACATTAATATTCTTTTAAAAGTTTAGGATGCTTTTCTAATTAATAATTTAAATTCCAAACTATTATTCTGTTTAAGTTTGATAGTAACCTACCACGAACCGACAATACCCGGTATAGGAATCTTCACTTAAATCATGACCTAGGGTGAGCTCAACCTAAACAACATGCCTACTATTCCTGTGGTTATCCTGAACAAAAATTTAGAATTTAAATGGATTTTTACGTCTACGACGTTCATTTCATTTTATTTCTTTTCGTTTGGTATACTGTTAACATCTATCATAATAATAGCTACCCTGTTTTATTGTTAATTTTTTGTGAAATATAATCAAAAATTAAAAAAAAAAATATAAAATTATATAAAAATTCTTCTTAATACTTTTTTTTTTTTTTTTAAATTATTATATAATTTTTCTTCTTAGCGTCCATTTAGCATCAAATTATACATGGTGCTTCAAATGTCTTTCCAAAAAAAAAGATTCACACCTATCACAGGGTAGTTATTTTATATTTACATTCGGTATTGAGAAATGTCAAAAAAAATTAAAAAAAAGAAGATAGAAGGGAGGAATAAAAAATACTAAACATGAAGCAAAAGATTCATGTATGGACACGGTTGCAGTTTCAAAAGAGAATTCAAAAAACTTTTGCAGCAAAAACTCAACAGTATGGACGGGGACTTAATGAAAAATAAATGTAGTGCCATACGGGCTTAAGGTTTATTAATACAAGTGGTGCGTTTTTTTTACTTTGCTGGTAAAGTTCGCTAAAATGAGAGTAAACTATAATTTATCTCAATAAGAGACAAAAATGTACAAAAGTAAAGTATTAAGCACATTCGCCACAGCAAGCTACCGACTTCAAATTGTCAAAAAAAAAAAGTAATCCGGCTGCATGTTATTGTCCATGCTGATTTTGTCGTTGTAGACAAATTAAACTAATTTCTATTTTTGTTGGCTAAAAAAACAAACACAGTGTTGAAAATATAGTAAGAGAGACCAAAATAACAGCTTAAAATATAGGAACAAATCTATTTTAGTGAAGCTTATTCAAATGAATCAAAATTTCCGTACGTGGTATAAAAATTAAAAATTTGAAAAAAATTTGCGGCGACCCATAGTTTCTGAGTTATGGATCTCTAAAATGTTCATATAAAAGTACAAATCTGCATTGAGTTAGTAAACAATTCAGGTGAAGTTTCTATTTTTAAATTTTTCTATCTACACTAAGCTTGCCCACGGCCAGCACAACTAATGTATTTTGAATCAAATGAAACAAAAATAGAAAGGTAAAAAGAAAAATCTAAAAATAGAAATGTGTGTGTGTTATAAAAGTAAACTCATGGATTGTTATGTTTTTGTTTATAGATTTTTTGGTTTTTGTGTTTGATATTCAACTTTAATTCTCGATTGATTAGTTGAATTTTAAACATATAGATCTTGGGTTTGTATTCAAAAATTAGGAAAAATCCACTGATGAGCTAAGTAAGCATTGGCGAAATAGTACTATATGGATATGCTTTCCGCCTCAGTTATTGAGTTTGCTTTTGTAAAAAATACTTTATGAGAATATCATAAAGTATGTAATAATAAATGCACTATTGATATTTTTTTTTGTTTTTGTCACCAAATTTTTTAATTTGCACGTTCTAAAAAGCCATTAATGAGCGATATATTTGAATTAATTTGATTAGAAAAATTTTTTGCGTCACAATTACGATGTGCAGTCACAGTTGCCAGAAATAAAATGAATATTGACAATAACACTGCCACACACCACGTCAAACTGTTTCAATGTTTTGATGAATATCAAAACCATTTTGATATTCGTCAATATTACACAGATGGGATCCCTCGGGTGCCCTATTTAGAGTAAAGAAACATATCCGGGGTTGCCAACGTATGCATCAAAACTATTTTGAATTTTTAAAATATATTGCGCACCTTCGAAGTTGAAGTAGGAACCGGTTTTCAGAAGCCTTATTCTGCAACTCGCTAAAGCTAAATCTCTATCGCTAAAAATCTAAAAAGTCGTTTTAGCGATTTTTAGCAACAAGTGGAATTCTGTAATGTATATTGCTTAATTTGGCAATGTCTTAAAATTCAATTTGCCGTAATTTTAGCTTTCATTGTCATCGCTAAAATTTTCTAATTTTGTATTCTCTAACGCCAAATAAGCGGTAGTTTTTTATTTAAAGTTAAAATTTTTAGCGACGGAAATTTTAAGCTGCTAAAAAGTAAGTAATACATAAATGGATTTTAATTGAATAATGTTGGAAATTTTTTTTTTATTCTAGCAAAACAGTGGAAGAAGTCACTAAGCGGGTGACTAAGGAACAAAAATTCATGCTGATACAATATTTGGAGGAGCACCGCGAATTTGCCCACGACAGGTAAAAAGGAGTTTAACTAACTAAAAGCCAATAAAATAAAACAAAAATCTTTTTTAGATTTATAAACTCCACTGGGGTGAAAAGCCTTACGGAGCAATGGGATGCCTTGGCAGAGAAGCTTAACGCTTTGGGAGGTGCCTTAAAAAATGGGGAAAATTGGGAGAGGTAATTTTCTTACCATTCTTTGGAGATGTGAGCGCTTTTCAGTTTCTTATAATTTCACAGAAGTAAAGCAAAACAGAAGTACCAAGAGTATAAAAACTCATTGGAAAGAAGAGGCGCTCAAAAATATAAACTGACAGAGTTAGATGAAAGAATAGTTGGAATTATGGCGAAGGAATCTGTGATTGGGCAAGAAGAAGTCAAGTGAATTATTTTAATATTATTTGTCTAAAAAAATAAGACAACAATTTTTATTATTTGCCAAATATATAAATACTATAAACAAAAAGTGTTGCCATATTCAAATATGTTCCCATACTTTCGGCGGTTGATGATCTCATTGGTAAACACGACATTTAATTTATAAATTTTTTTTATTCAAATACATACGTATGTAAGTCTGTATATTGGGAAAATTAAAAAAATTTGGTATTCTTTTCAAAATAACTTTTATAAATACATACTTCATTATATATTTTAAAAGTCTTTTGTGGGTAAACGCCAATCATTTACAAGGAATTCAAATCATAAAGTGCGGTAACACTAATATGAAGTGTCAAGAACTATAACAATATGTTTGTCTCTTTTCAACAGCAATTTATAAAGGCAGTGGGAAAGGATAAGTATAGTGATAGCAAATTAGCTACGGCGAAAATGTAAAAATTTAGCTAAGCGATTGATATTACAGAATACTAATTTAGAGATATAGCTAAAATATTTGCCCTAATATATTTTTAGCTTTTTAGCGATCGAGATTTAGCTTTAGCTATGAGAATTAGAGAATAAGGTTGCAGCACACTTTAACAATTTAGTACAATAAATTATGAAATACGAAAAAGTTAATATTTACAAAAACTGACACGATTTTGAATAACAATTTTCTTTTGTTCTGTGTTCCTCCACGCTCAGAAATATACAGTTTGTAAAAAAAATGTTTTCAAAACAAAAATTTTTTACGAATTTAAATTTAAATAAATATTTACAACAACAATATCATTATATTTGTGAATTTTTTTTTTACAAGTGTTGTTTTGTATGTTCTCGACAAGCAGGCGTCGAAACTTTGACAAATTTATGAACATATTACAACAACAACGCTACAAAATAATTTTGCATACTTTAAACAGTGTAAAAAAGTGTTTTCAAAAATGCAAAGACAAGAAGGAACCGTTAGTTTTTTGCATATGTATTGCGTATAATAGTTTTATATGGACGCTAAGAGTAGCAGTTGTCTTTTATTCATTAAATTAAGCTCATAGAATAAACAAATGATTACCCAATTATATATAAACTATGCCAGGAAAGCGACTGAACAAAGACATTACCCAACTGGTGTATTTTAATTACTATAAAGGAAAATCTCACAGAGAAATTGCTGAAATGTTCTCTCTTAACCTAAGGACGGTATATAATGTTATTAACAGTGCTGAAAAAGAAGGAAAACTGGAACCAAAACAAACAACAGGCAGACCAAAAAAAGTAACTCGGCGAATTGAAAAGAAAATTTTGAAAATGATTGATGAGAATCCACATTTCAGTACTATAGGAATTGCACTTAGCATCAGTAATGAATGTGGAGTAAGTATCCCTCTCAGACTGTTAGAAATGTGCTACAAAACCATAAATACTCTTCAAGAGTTACGAAGAAAAAACCTTTGCTATCCGCGGTAAATATTGAAAAAGGTATAAGTTTGCCATTGAACACCTTTCTTTACCTCCGGAGCACTGGGATGATGTTATTTTTTGTGACGAAACGAAAGTGATGCTTTACTACCCTGATGGACCTCAAAAAGTTTGGCGAAAACCCCTGGCGGCTTTAAAAAATAAAAATATAATACCCACTGTAAAGTTCGGTAAACTATTCGTTATGGTGTGGGGTTGTATTTCGAGCAAGGGTGTTGGCGAAATGAGAATATTAGAGGATCTAATGACCAAGGAAGTCTATCTAAACATTTTAAAAAAGGAATTGAGTGCAAGTTTCGGTTTTGTTGACCCAGAAAAGCTCAAGTATAAATTTTAGCAGGATAATGAACCGAAGCATAAGGCATATATTTGTAGATCCTGGTTGTTATATAATTGTAGAAAAGTGATCGATAACCCAGCACAAAGCCCAGACTTAAACAAAGAAAAAAGTCGGAAAAAGGTCACCAAAAACAAATAACATTTATTAAAGAAGAGTGGGAAAAAATACCTGAAAATTATGATATACCAAAGCTTATCCATTCAATGTCTAGACGCTTAGAAGTTGTAATTAAAGCTAAAGGAGGGCACACCAAGTAGTAGCACCCTCAAATCTTTTTTTTTTACCATTTAGAATAAATTTAACACAATTTTGAAAACATTTATTTTACAGCGTAGAAACTGAAGTATTTTTTAAGTTACGATTATTATTTTGTTATTTAAATTAATTTTGTTTTTTTTTTGTGCAAAGTGTTTATAAACATCTTCAATTGAATACATGAAGAAAAAAATTTAATAAAAGTTATATAAATTACTTGCAAATAAGAGTTTCTCTTAAACTTTTTAATTTTTCTAAGTTTTGAAAAGACTTTTTTTACAAACTGTATGTTTTTAAAAGTATTCCTAATACAAACAAATTTTATTAGGAATTTTTAAATTTTCTGTTTCCTATAACTTTGTACTATTTTACAGTACACATTTTGTAAAAAAAAGCTCGTATTAAAACAGTCATGCTTTCAAATTTGGTTACTGTTCCCTATTACGAACATATCAAGTTCTACTATTAAGTTGTGTATCTACTGTTTGCATCAAGCTGTCGTGTACATATTAATATAGATGCACTTTTAACTTTTAAAAGTCCGTAATAAAAAACCAAAAGTAATTTACGCGACTACCTGCTTTGATTAAAATAATATCAACATCATGATGGAAATTGAAAATTTTCCTGTCTTGAAATCGCATGTACAGATACTCATGTTGGGTTTGGATAATGGTGGAAAAACCACACTTTTATACAGACTTAAGCTGGGTAACGAGCATAAACTTAAAATTATACCCACAATTGGTTACAATGTCGAGACTGTAGAATTTGAAGGTAAAAATTATACTATCTGGGATATTGGAGGAAATGATACCGTTCGTGTTTTATGGAAATTTTATGCTGAAAATAAAGATGCTGTTGTGTTTGTGGTTGATGCTTCGAATCCTACTAGTCTCCCGGATTCTAAAGACTTTTTGCATTCAATAATGGCACATGAGAATTTAAATAAAGCTACGTTACTCATCATATCAAATAAACACGATAAAGCTAATTGTTTGACGAATGACGAATTGAAGGAAAAATTAAATTTCAAAATACTAAAGCAGCCAGTTCACATAATCAATACGAGTGCCAATGATCAGCAGACTCTTCAGAATATAATGGTAAAGTTGAGAGATGTAATATGATTTTAAAATTCAAATAATGGTGCCTTTACATGGTAATACGAAGTACAGGGTGGCGCAGAATGAGCTATATGGTTTATAACTTTTATTTATGCGATTATAATTTTTTTTTTTAATACAGTATATTATTGGAGAATTTTTTGCAATTTGCTTTGAAAAATGATATGATTGATGACCATTTTCTGGTTCGCACATACATACGTGCTCTTTTTAGCATATTTTCCACAACTTTCTTCAAAATTTCGGGTGTAATGGCCATGATTTTATTTCGAATGTTGATTTTTAGTTGGAGTATGGTTCTTGGTGTGTTAACGTACACTCTTTCTTTCAAATATCCCCAAAGAAAACTGCTGTTAATCTGGTGAACGTGGAGGCCATTTAAAATCGCTTGTGCGCGAAATAATGCGTTCACCGAATATGTCCCTTAACAAAGCCATTGAGGCACCTGCAGTATGTGCTGTGTTCGATCGTGTAATGATTCATAATTAATTTCCCAAGTCTTCACAAAATGCTGAAAAAAAACAAAGAAAAAATAATAATTAAAAAAGTTATAAAGAATTCAAACCATAGAGCTCATTCTGTGCCACCCTGTATTACGACTTTGTAGAATGAAAATATTATGAAATTCTCTCCGTATTTACGAAAAGAGAACAAAAGTCTGTTGTAAGTATTTTTCATGTTTACACGTATACTATAAGTAGAATGAAAGCAAATAGCTGATGGTTACATTTCTGCAATATTTACAAAAACAATATGAAAATTTCCTGCGTTGATTTTGGTTGTTTTTATAATTATTGTATAGAAATGTTAACACCAATAAATACCAGAAAAGCTGCCAATGGTTACTTTAAAATACACGTCTGGTGTGATGCGAATACATAAGTTTCTAAAATGTTTTAGAAAATAAACATTTACCGACCGCTTGTCAAATTTTGTATCCGTATTCTCTCCTACTCGATACATTTTGCTTTCACATGATAAGATTTTGAGTTTCTCCAGCATATTTTGACAAGTCGTAATACTTTGTATTACCATGTAAAGACACCATAAATAATATATGTATGAAATGAAATGTATGAAGAAATAATAGGAAAACGTATAATTTCCAATATATTTATAAATAAGTTTTTATTTTTTTTTGTATAAAATTTCATAATGTACACATTTAATTTAATGTATTCAATTGTATTTTAAAAGTATAAATAAAAACTTGCAGTTCTGCTATATTCAAAAATTAAAGTCATTCAAAATATTATGCTTAGAAGACATAATAGGGACATTTGATGTTTCGTAAAACATTAGGTTTTGCTACGGAATCCAAATATTATTTTAATATTTGGTAGAAGCACATTTCGTGTTAATTGTTTGACGATCTCTATTGTCTATTTTGCGTCAAAATCACTATTGGGTGGTGAATGTACAAATGATTTTCCATATGAGCTTATCTAGTTATATGTAAGTATGATATATAATGATCTCACATTTCAAATTTTAAGCAAACAAATTGGCAGAATGTTATGATAATGAATGCATTTCAAAAATAATTTTCGTATTTTTAAAAAAGTAAAGAACATATTTTCATTTGCATGTAGGATTTTTATAAAAAATAAAACCAAATGAAATGAACATATAGACCAACTAAACCATATAACCAGCGCAAGGTTTGTATGACATAGGCAATTTTTTTCTATTTCTTCAATTATTTCGGTTAAAATACCTTTTGGACCCTGCTGAAATTAATATTCCATAAAATTTTTAATCAATCTGTTGTATTAACAATATATGCTTCCGTTTTGCAATACACGATTATATTTGGTAATTAGTCTCCAAATATCTCAGTTTTTATTACACAATCCTCAATGGAATTCCATCAAAGTAACGTTATATTACAAAAGAAAGTAAAAAGAATTAAGTAAATAAGTCATAATTTCGTTGGTTTGCTTTAAGATACATACCTACATTTAAATTTGTATTAATAAATGCCTAACGCTGCAGCCAAACGTTCAGTTTTGCTTTATGCTTATGCTATTGTTTTCAAATAGAACATTTAAAGTGGTTGAAAGTAAATCAAAATTGTGTAAGAAAACGAAAGCAAAGGAATCAAGTTTCAATGGACTAATTTATGAATTAATTAAAATACTTGTTGAGTAAATATCGTAAATTAGTACATGAGTTCATTGACACTTGATTCTGCTTCGTAGACTGTAATGTTGTTTATTTTATATTTTATTCTTGAAAATTTATTCTTATGCTAGGTTTTGTAGGTTTTGAACTCTGGAGTTCAATTACCTCTGTTGAGTTCAATGCTCCATTGGACATAACTCGGGCGCTCAATCTTACCAGAAAGCGTTATCTTACGCAAAAATTGGGTAAATGAGAGAGGTTTTGAGAGAGTAATATTCTTGTTCTTCTTGCACGAAACAGTCCGTTCTTTTTCTGCGGGCTATTTTCGACGTGCGCCATGATAGCGTCGAAAATAGGTATTTAAAAACCGGGAAAAATTTTACGGGAACATTGTGGGAATTTTAATCATATGTTCAAAATTTGAAATTTTAAAGTGGGGAAATGATAATTACTTCTATGAGACGCTATCTTCTCCTGGCCAAACGAGGCTTTGGCACGCATACAAACCTATATATTCTAAAAGCTGACACTTTCCCCTTCAAAATGAAGGAACCGTGCTAAAAATCGTTAGAGCCGTTTCCGAGAAAATTTGAGTTCTCGAAAGTGGCCAAAAAACGACGCTATCTTCTCCTGGCCAAACTAGGCTTTGGCTGATCCCTAGGGATCGCGTAAGACCCGGGGACTGCACAGGACGTGTACAAAAGGTTACCTGACCCCGAAACCGAGGTGTTAAGCGACCCGTGCCTATCGGATTTTTGCATCCGGGGGAAAAAGGCTGTATTACAAAGGAGCCCTACTGACACCTGGGCACGTCAGTAGATGAACGACTGCCCTCTCCACGTGGATGGGTTTCCATTCCCCTGGAAAGGCTGATCGGTCTTCATCTGAAAAGGTCGATCAGAGGTGACCATATATCGGGGTCTCAGCAGTCCTGCACGAAGAGTAGGTCGAGAGATAAAAACATTGATATATCATTCTTTAAATGACTGCAAATGCCAAAGATATAAAGAAAAGTTTACAATGACGACCCCTACTTTCGTACAAAAAAAAAATTTTTTTTTTTAAATTACTGTCCAAAAATACGTTATATTAGAGGGTGGACGGAGCAATTTTTTTTTGCCTGTAAGGTGGTGCGGTCTAATGTGCATATATGTTAATATGTAATTTGACAAAAATTAGTTACATACAGTGGCCAAAAAAACTATTCGACATTGCAATTATTTTCTTAAATTTCATTGAAAACTCTAGTGGCCTTTGGTTTTTTATATGTATAAACGTGAGATCACATTGTGTTATATGTATTTAATAATTTATGGTCCTAAAAATAATAAAAATTGCACATTTTTTAACTCATCTATCTGTTTGAACGAAAAAACAAAAATTGCAAAGCAAAAAAAGTATTCGACTGGCATTGTTTTTCCCTTATGCTGATTGTGTATTTCTTATTACTTAATGTCATTGTGGGTAAAAATATCGCTATGTTTCTTGTTTATCATTTACAAGAACTTTTTTCTTATTTCTGTGCAAGTGATCGCGATGATGGGACGTAAAGGGAAAGAAACTTCTCTTGATGTAAGAAATTTAATAATACATCATTTTAAATTAGGAAAAACGGAAAAGACTATCAGAAATCGTTTAAAAGTCAAGAACTACTGTATATTACATTATAAAAAAGTACAAATCAAGTAAAACTGTGATAAACAAGGTAAGGATTGGGCGACCTTGCAAACTTACAGATTCAGATGAACGGCGAATCGTGCGTGAAGTAAGAAAAAATCCAAAAATTACTGCTAACACTTTAGCTAAAAACACGGAGGAACACTTAGATATATCCGTTACACCTCAAACAATAAGAAACGTCTTAAAAAAGCACGATTTCCATGCACGATCAGCCAGGAAGAAGTCACACATTACTAAGAAAAATAGAGAGTTGAGATTAGATTTTGCGAAAGAGCATGTAAATAAGCCAATGGAGTTCTGGATGGATTTTATTTTTGCTGACGAAAGTTAATATAACCTTTTTCGATGTGATGGAAAAGTTCTGGTACATCGCAAGCCTAACACAGAATTATATGAAAGGAATATGGTACCAACTGTTAAACATGCTGGCGGTGGTGTTATGGTATGGGGATGTATGGCGGCATCAGGCGTGGGTAATATTGGGTTTATTGATGGGATTATGGATCACTGAAAGTACATTGACCTCCTAAAGCAAAATTTGAGGTCAAGTGCTGAAAAATTGGGTCTGGCAAATAGATTTCAGTTTTATCAAGATAATGATCCCAAACATTGTGCCACTAATACAAAGCTTTGGCTTTTATATAATTGTCCAAAATTAATAAAAAACGCCGCCACAGTCCTCAGACCTTAACCCTATTGAACATCTTTGGGGTCACTTAGAAAAAAAATAAGAAAACGTGAATTTACGAACAAACACCAGATGATAGTTATCCTGCAGGAGGAATGGAGCCAAATTGATCCAGAATATACCAAAACGTTCGTAAAATCTATGCCAGATCGTTTAAAAGAGGTTATACGTAGGCAAGGAAAAGCAACTCGCTACTGAAGTAGAAATAAGCTTGTATTTCAATTCATGTATTTTAAAAATGTTACCAATGTCGAATACTTTTTTTTGCTTGTTTTTTGTTATTAATATTTTAATTCATGTGTTTTTTGCTTTTTTTACTTTGAGATCTCATTTTTTTAACTGAATATAACTTTGTGTTCCTTAATAAAGACTTTTATAAGTTTATTTTGTTAAAAACAACATTCCATATTTTTTTCTTGATAAATATATAAAGTTTACGGCCTATGTCGAATAGTTTTTTTGGCCACTGTATGTATTAAAAAATCGATTATTCTTTTCTGCTGCCTTTTCTTTTTCCAAAAATTTTATTAAAATACTAAATGAAATTTATAGTCAAAAATACAAAAGTGGATTACATATACGTAATTAAGAAAAGGCTAATATTAATATATTAACTTTCTTGTAACTAAGCGCTTCTTTCTTTTCTGTTTAACTTAAGCACCTTTATTTCTAAGAACATACATACATTTGTTCATCTTTTAGAATAGTCAATTATTAAAAATATATGTCCTTATGAAAATGGAATTACCGCAAACTTTGTTCGTCTTTTAGAAAAAAAAATTATGTTCACATTATCGAGAGTACACTGTATATATTGGCGTTTCCATTTTTTGGCAGTCTGTGGTTTTTGGCGTTCCATTAATTGCTTTTGTACACATTTGTCTCTTTTTATAGTTTACTCTCATTTTACTGAACTTTTTCCAAAAAGTATAATAATCAGGTGTGCCACAGAAACCAAATTGACACGAAAGTGAAATGTGCTTTCCCATATTTTTCTGTAAAGTTATCATATCCTATTTTAAAGTAAATTTGCAGATATGCAGCTGGCATCCCAAGTAGCATAAAAGAAATTAGAATTATAACTGGGTGTTGTTTTCTTTTTTCTAGCATAGCTGCAACTATTGAAACACCTGGCATATTGGAACTTCACAAATTTTTACAATAAAGATTGGTTTTATTTATTTAATTTCTTTTGTTTGTTTTTTAAAGTTACTTTTTTTTGTTTTCTTTATACTTTTCTTTTCTTTACAAACCAGCTGTTGAAGAGATGCCATATTTATTCACAAAAAAACGATGTTTTGATTTTTTCCGTATTTATGATAATGTATGAAAGTGAAGAGCCAAAACGAATACGTTACGTTTTCAAAAATGTGAAAATTTTCACTTCCGAAAATTGTCTGTGTCACACCTGAATATAGTAAGCACAAACGTGCTTTACACATCAACGAGGTTTCTTCTAATTTTTTATTTGATAAAGTTGTTCATCAAAATTATTTTTGTTTTCGGTACAAATTATTTGAAATAAATTATTTGTTCGCATTTAGAGGATAAAGAAGTTAAGTACATAATAAGTTATTTATGCGCAGAGAAAAATTAATTACATTAAAGTTTAATATACATATTTTCTTTAACACCAATGCAGAGTTACGATAAAAAAATACCAGTAATTACATTGATGTGAAAAAAATATATCGTTAACTGAAATGCGAAACCACATAAAATTTACTTTTTGATTGATTATTATGCATATCAGAGAAATAATTGTTATCACAAATTTTTAAATTTTTGTAATAAAAAAAAGATATTTTATAAGAGAAAATGAAAAGCATGTAATTACAAATACGTGTGTTATATTACAAAGTTTTTTCTATCTCCTGTAGAAAAGTGAAAATGTTAGTTATGTGGTTTTGCATTTAATCTAACGAAATAGAGAATTATACTTCTGACCTGGTTCTTCTATAATTCTAGTTAAATTTTGAACGAACTTGGACGATTGATGACATATGAAAATTGCTATTATATTCTACTGCAATAGCAAATCGGTTGCCAGAGCATTTGTGGCCATTAGATCAGTTCCCAATTGCAATGGAGTTGATAACGGTGATGAATATTTTGTATCAACTTGTATTGTTGCGTTGGTGGTAGCGGCTGTTGAAGATATTCCAGATGCTTGATTAAGAAATAGATCATAATCGTAGAAATTATTTGGAGCTACATGTTTGATTATGCATGGCGCTGAAGATGTTGAACTAGAACTCAAGTCTATGCCTAATAATCCCAAATCTTTGAGGAGCTTGTCGTTTTCATCTACAGATGTTGTCGTTGAGTTATCAGCTGGAATGTCAGTTAAAGTTAAAATATCTTGTTGTTTAGCGGGTACGTTAAGTATAGGCACTGCTTCTTCTACTGCTTCTAGACCGCAGATGACTTCAGAGTCTTCTCCACTTTCTGTTTTTGTTTTCTGTTTTCTTTGTATTATACTGGATAATTGCATTTGTTGCTCCTCCTCATTATCATCCAATTTTTGTGGTTCTAAAACGTTAGATTTATATTCGAAGGCAGTATCCTTAAAATCAACTTCTACAGGAAATAGTGTTGGTAATGAATCCATTTTCTCTATGATGGACTTATTCAATTGTCCTAAATTATCGAGTAAATTTCTAAGCTGTTTCGATAAGTCATTGGCATGTTTACTTTCTAAGAGTTCCATTTTCTCTAAAACATCTGTTCTCAGTTTGGCAAATTTACACCTGGCATCTTGACGGCATCTTAATACCAGACGATATTCATAGTTGCCAGTTTCAACGCGATATAAGGGTTCCTGTATAGCGGCGAAACTATGTTCTTCATCATCCATTTCTTTGACTTTTAAACAATATGATAAATACGTAAACTTGGCATCCATATAACGTTTTACAGTGAGTTTCGTATCCGGTATAGCTTTATGTAAATATGTGCCCAGATCATCCAAAATGGGAGTAATATTCTTTAACACAGCCAAACCATCTTTCTCTATATTTCGATGCAATTCGCCAAACATTCGAAAAGCTTCTGAAGCTCTAAGCTGCGGTTCTCTTGTACTGATGCGAGAAAAACAGTCCCCAAAAGCTCTATAGGTTTCTAAAAGATCATAATAGGCCTTAAGCATGCGGCGTGCATTCTCAACCATACCTTTGTACATTAACTCTGTCCCCTCCAATTCCTCTAGGCGTTTAACCAGAGAGTCATTACATAAAATTGCTCGCGAGAGACCCAGCGTATCGGCCGTATTACTGGACATATTATCCACTATACGATGTTTAAATTTTTTCAAAATTATATCCATCGATTTCCCTCTCTCCGGATCAGCGTGTAGTTTGTGATAGTGTATGATCACTTGTTGTGTAGCTGTTTGAATCATTTTAGCCACTTGTACTTTTGTTTTACCCTTAACACTTGTATTGTTTATAGCCAACAACTCATCTCCGCTCTCTAGTGAACCTTCTCTTGCAGCTGGTGTGCCATCAAAAACCTAAAATACAAAACATGAAATTTAATAGCAATGGATTATTTCTGTTAATAAACAACATTATTACCTGTACTATATATAAACAAGGGCATAAGGGCGCTCCTCCTCCTATGCTTATGCCAATCAAATTCGTATCATCTTTGATTATGACTACCGACTTTGTGCTGATAGTCATACCCCTGAGAATACAGATTAATCAAACGATAGTAATGGAAACGATCTAATTGTGTTATTACGACAAAGTTTAAAACGTGAATTGCAAGCAGTGTTACTAAGCGCCATACTGTAGAATACAGAACAGTATGTGGCAAGATAAACGCATACACGTGCAATTAAGTTGATCATGGAATACGTTATTTTATGAGAAATAAAATTGTACATTATATATTCTTAAGTAAATATTACGTATAAAATATTGTGACGACTTCACCACTGCATAACTTAGGTAATGTCTTATAAAAAATGTAAATTTAATCTGTGTATTATTTTTAGAAGCCTTTGCAACTTGCGGCACACGTCGCATTTTTAGAAAATTATTTTGTAGGCAAAAATATAAATATAATTGAATTAAAGGATAAAAAATAAGAATGAAATATGAAATAATGCTCACAAAAGCGCAAAAACAATTCATTTTGGTACTTTCCAGATGAACCGATTTTTCTAACAATATCGTCATGTTTATAGAGTGGCAGCAAACGTTGTCTGATTGTACACGCCCTCTTAAACGTTTTCCTTAATACAGTGAGACAAAACTTGTAATTTTATGAACTAAATAAAAAATGCTACGTGTGAAATAATTATAAAAAAATGCTAAAGTAGCATTTAGCACCTTTTGAAAATTCTTAATGCTAAATCAGAAAAAAATATTAAATGTAGCACTAAAAGTACTAAACTGGCAACCTGATTTGCTGAGCTGACCTTTTAATGATTAGACAATAATTAAAATCGAATAATTTGATACTCGAATTGGTGTATGTGGGGTGACATTCTGGTAAATTTTAGCATCTTGCAAGGAGATCAAGAAGGACAACTAGCTATGTTAAAATGTACGAGAATGGAGAATAATCTAGAACACGCGAGAGTTCTTTTGCCATATGACAAGGCTTCGAGAAACCGGCAGACATGTTTTTTTTCTTCATTCACGTTCTGATTCACATAGTAAAGTTCAATAAATAGATAGATTGAAAACAAAATGGTAGTTTATCACAAAGTTGAAAACAAAAGAAAAATAAAAGAAAGTAAGCTTCAACCACCATCTGCATTGAGGATGCCTCCATCGCATTCTCAAGACCAAAAGTTTGGCCATTCATTATCAAACGAACACCACAAATAGAAAGAAAAACCAGCATGTAACCTTTCCTCATCATTAACGACAGTCAAAGGAACAGAAGTACTAACCAGAACGCCCGTATCAACTGGGCCGCAGAGCGACATCCGGTACCCGCAGCCGACAACCAGATTCACATATTGCATAGTACATGATAAGTATGTACCTTGAATAAATCAATTTAAAATACGAATTTAGAATTTGCCTACCGTAGATAGTAGAAACCGGTATAGGCTACAATGTAAATAGCTGTGTGGTCATACTTATGACCCCTGATAATATTAGTTTAGGGCAACAATTACTGAGTCATATACTACGTTTATACGGCTGATTACACTATGCAACAAATTAGAAAAATATTTTTTTTTTCTATTTTTCCATTTTTTTTAATCCGCTAACTACGAAAACCATCAATATTTCAAAATCCAAGGTAAGGTTATTGTAAAAAAATTTGTTTTCCTAAAATTGGGGTTTTTTGAAGATACTGCTCCCTACATCTCGTAACTTTGGAAAACCTTATTCAATCTTGTTATGCAATGCGTTGTTACGCCAGCTTTAAGTTTTGTTACTTTCGCTTTTGTATTTATCCATTAGTTTTGGAGTTATTGATGAAAAAATTAAAAAAAAAATTTTTTTTTTTAAATTACCAAATTATTGAATTCGAAAAATTCATAAAAAATAGAAAGCACAATGTTATAACTTAATATTAAAGGTGAATGTAATAGAAATAAAATAAACTTCATATCATAAAAATCCATGAGTAAGTGCGTATTTTATTGCTGATTATGTGAAAGTACCTACTTTTATATCTTTTAAATTAAGGAAAAAAGGGAAGCATATTATACGTTTTAAATTAATGTAAAAAAAGGAAAGAAATTATTTCTTTTAAATTAATGTAAAAAAAGGAAAGAGTATAAAAAAATGTATTTTCAGAAGAGAAAAAGGAAGAGTTTATGAGAATACTGTATGCGGTATGATTGATTATGAGTATTTGCGAAATAAAACTGAATTTGTATATCAATTTGGATAGCGAATAATAATATTTGAATTTAAGAAACGGTGGGCTTGCACTGAAATCTAACGAAGGCAAGGAAGATTGGTGTTGAGTACACATTAGGGACAAATAAAATGTCAATAACGACCAAGGAGTACGAAGTGTAGTGAATCTTTATCGTCGAGCAGTCTGTACGTATTATTTTCAGTAATCTTTTGCTTGCCCAGCGCAAATATGGAACAGTTTTATTTCTTCGTTTGTTATCCCCCAAGCGGTGCAACAGCAAACATAAACAAAAATGTTTTAAATGTGATGAACCTGGCCGCACCGGGTGGGCGAGCTAAGCCGCAGCCGATACTAGCGTGACACATTCGTCCCTCTGAACTGAGTAAAAAGGTAAAGGAAAATTAAAATTTTTATATGAATTTTAATTATATTATTAATTGACCTTTTTTATTATATTTTTTTTAAATATATTTATTAAGCTTGAGGTCTTTTTTTATTTTATTTGGTTTTATTATTCGATATTTCGTTAACAGCTTGTTAACATCATCAAGCTTAATAAATATATTTCAAAAAATATTTTTATATCAATATATGTATGTCATAATAATGTTCAATCAAGGAAATACCCCATCATAATGTTGTTATTGCATAAAAATGTCAACGTCATTTACAATTTTTGTCTTTGATTTAGTTTGTTTCTTAGTAATTATTAAATGTAATTTGACTGCTTAGACTTCAAACTGAATTTTAAATTTATAAGACTTAGTAAATTGTTAATTTTCAAATCAAATGAACTTGTGTTTTCGAAAATTATGTGCAGAGGTGGTAATCTATCAGAAAAGGCTATAGATACTTAAAATTAGAAATATATACATTTTTACGACTTTTTAACTCTTTTCGGCAGCTAAAGTTTCGACAATAATAGAAACAAAAATATATTTTGAATAAAAGTTTTTTTCAGTTTATATAATTAATTTTAGCCTTAATTATTAAAAAAAAATTTTGTTATAATTATTATTAAATAAAAATTAATTTATAGATCCTGAAGATGAAATATATAGATCAACGTAAAATAAAGTATTTTATTCCAATTAATCAAGTCAATACAATATTAACATTAATAAATCAACAGATTCAGCAATACAAAGTTAATTAACAATTTAATTAATTATTTTAGTTAAATAAATTTATATTTTACATTTAAATTTTGTTGAAATGACAAGAGTACGCGTAGTTATCTAAATATTTATTATAAGTTTCTAGTCTAGTTATCTAATATATACACACAAGTACTTATATACAATTATACGTACTTACACGTATAACACTGTCCGCAAGGACATGCAGGTGATATTATTTTATCTAGAATTATTTAACACAAGAAATACGAAAATGAGTGTGGCGATGGTCGAAACACGTTGACTACAAAATTAAAAATTTTCCTGGGTTCAACCCCAGTTTCAGACTCTAAAAAAAAAGTGAGCGGAAACCTTTAGTTTCCGAGTCATGGGCCTCCGAATTTCCATTTAAATTTGTGAGCAAAGGATGTATTTTCCATGGAATATGGACAATATGGGTATCATTTTAAAACTGTTCAGAATATTATTACAACTTTACTAAAATTTATTATATGTAATAGTGAATTAAAACCTTAAGCCCTGCAAAAAGTCAGCTACGCGGAAACTCTTGGGTTAAATCTGTTTTACGGACGCTTCACCGAGGAAAAAAAAATTAGCAAAAATGAAAAATAAGAAGAAAATATACAATGAAAAAAGTCCCGGCAACGCCTAGTTTTCCCCCAGGAGTCCCCGTTAAGCTAGTGCTAAGTAGCATGAACTTGCTCCCACAGACGAGTGCTCCACCGTTTCTATATCAGTGATACAGCATAAATTAATAATCTAACATCGAGTGGATACATCAACGCCAACATGCTAATTGGGGAAAAGAGGAAAATCTCAGGTTCCCGAGTACCACCGTCTCAATCCGGCGAAGTAACTAAGAAACATAGTTAGGGTCCCGTAGCTGTGTCAACTCCGCTGATAAGATCCGTAGTAGACTGGGTGAAAAGCCGGCGGAATCGCTGAAGCTAGGGATCGCACACCTGCAAGAGCTGTGGGAGAGAGCTAGACTGGAGCTGGTCGCCGTAAAGGAGATTCCACGCCGGCCTAGGGCCCTAAATAGGGTGCCTGATGTACCATCTGCCAAGAAGGACATCCTTAGGCTCATGAGGCTTGAAACCCGGAGGTACCTTCCAGCGATTGGCAGGAGACTAGGGTTTCGGAGCCCTCCGGGGCTTCAGGGAGATCTCAGTTCTGCTCAATCAGGCATGCCTTTCGATTATCTGGGAGAAGAAGGGGGAGATGTACTAAGGTTTCGGAAAAATCTTCCGCGAAGACGGGGATGCCCTCTTGGAATCAGACCACCATTAACTGACTTCGGGTACCGATTATGTAAATATCGATTTTGCATCAGTTCTTTTTTAAAACCTTTAGAATTAATTAAAACAAGTAATTTTCAACAAAAATATTATAAGGCGCTTTCTAGTGCTTAATATTCATCATCAACATTGGTGTCACCTTCATCGAAGTCATCATTATAATCATCGTCATCATTATCACCACAATCATCATATATAATTAAATCCTTATCCTGCTCTGGCAAGGCATGAACCTTCTTTTCGGCAACTCCCTATATTAATATAATAGCAATAATTGTTATAAGAACTCGGGAAGAAGCTTTTTGTTGACAAGTTCACACGTGAGGCTATTACTAATTCGTACATACGAGAGCGGATCAATAAGTCCGTGACTTTTCGAATTTCCCTCGTTGTTATATGAAATGCAACTCTGTTCCCATCAAGTACCAACTGTTAATAGACTACTGTCAAATTTTGAACAAGTGTCGTCATTTACTTTGCGTTTAACAGCTGTTCAAAACATACAGCCTCGTTTATTTTTCTAAAAATGGAAAAAAGTGAATTTCGAGTGCTCATTAATCATTATTTTTTGCGAAAAAAAACCGTCAATCAAACCAAGGAAAAGCTCGATAAATACTATGGGGACTCTGCACCCTCGATTTTAATGGTAAAAAAGTGGTTTACTGACTTTAGTTGTGGTCGCACAAGTACAAATGACGCTGAACGTTCTGGACGGCCAATTGAGGTCCGTACACCCGAAAATGTCGAAAAAATCCACGATATGGTCGATCGAAGAGTAAAAGTGCGTGAGATTGTTGATATCATAGGCATTTCATATGGCAGTGTGGTTATTAGACCGATTTAATGAGGATTTAAAAAGAAACCGATGCCATATGACCAAGAAAAAAGTTATTTTTCATCAAGATAATGCACGGGTGCACATGTGTGCAGTCTCAATGGCAAAACTTTATGAATTGGACTACGTATTGTTACCTCATCCGCCATATTCTCCGGATTAACCCCTTAGTGACTACTTCCTATTTCCAAACCTAAAGAAATTGCTCGGTGGAAAGAGATTTAGCTCCAACGATGAACACAAATGCCTATTTTAAGGACCTCGAAAAATCCTATTTTTTGGAAGGGATACAAAAACTGGAGAAACGTTGGACTAAGTGTATTGAGTTAAAAGGAGATTATGTTGAAAACTAAATTTTTGTTTTGCAAAAAAAACTCACTTCTGAGGCGCAACGATGTGCAGCAGAAAATTTTTTAAAATGACGCTCATTTGTGCAACCTTTAAAATAAAATTAAAATCTCTGCTTAATTGAGCCCAATTAATAACTTTGTGTCCACTTCAAAATGAAAATTTCATCCTTTTCGGACGGGGTATGAATGCGTATAAGTACAAGAAATAATGCGTCATGGCTCATGTATACTCACTTGCATGTTATATTTACCTAATTATAGCATTTTTTTTTCATAGTTTTGGTACCTTATATATTATACTCCTAATTGCATCATTTCCAGAGTATTAAAATTAATGAAAAGAACGGAAAAGAATTATTTCTGCAACTACTATTAACACTAGCAACACAAGGACATACTAAAACACAGTAATATTTTCTTCTACATTCTTACATATGTATGTATGCATATACTATCACTTACAATCGCTCTAATGCGAACTTTTGTCTAGTAAGTTCACTTAACTTGTCAGCCTCAAAGGCTGATGCGGTATAAACAACGGTTGCAGTAACATCACTTGAAATCAAATTATCATCGACAAGCTGGCAAACGGATGTAATAGAATCATCGTCATCCATAGCTAAAGATGACTCTTCTGTATTCCCTGTATTGTTAATCGTATGATTAGAAGCAGATGCAGTTGTTAACGTTGATATTAATTCACCCATTTGGGGTTCAAACGGATCTACACATATCGATGTTATGTCCACTCTTAGAAGTAAAAACATTTTTTTTAGCTGATGTCAATACTCTTCCACTTTTTATTACAACCAATGAAATTTTATGTAGTACTTACGATAAGGCCTCAATAGGTAATAAAGGCGATGTTGTATTGTCTTCCATTCTTGATTTTGAAATTTTTTTGAAAAATTGTAGTATAATTTACAATTTTATTATATTTTATGCAGATAACATCAAAACGATATATGTACATATAAAAAATTAAATATGAATGTTTTGCAAAAGAAATAACATTAAGAAGTATCGATTTGTAACCAAATAAAAGCACAACATCAAGAACAAAAAATATCATAGAAACCCAAGAAACACATGCACACATACTCCTTCACCTCTGGAAACATACCACCACCAAAATGAAATACATTCAACATATGTATGTTGAATAATTATTTTGATACGAGATGTTAGCAAATATAAAATAGTAGTTCACTTACATTCTATCTTCTTCGAAGAAAAAATCATCATCTAATTCCGTTAACATTTTATAAAATTACTTAAATTTTAATAAAATTTGCAAATGGAAATATTTATTTTCTTTCTTTTTTTTACTTTTGTGGAAATAATCACACAATTTAGCACATTATTGAAGTATACTTTTTGGCGAGATGTACATATATGTTATCAGATGTTATCAGTTTAATGGAAATTAGCTGAACATTCACAATAATATCAATTGTCACGAGGAATCACCGATTGAAAGTTGATTCCACATGTATATAAAAGTATGGTTGATACGATCGTACGTTTTTTTGGTTCTATTTGACTTTAAAAAATACCCCTAAAAATTATATACTCTCATACATATTCTCAACTTTTTTCAGTCTCCTCGTTTTTATTAATTGTTAATTCTATTGAATATTGATTGATATTGATATGATGAAAATATTTTTTTTTTATCTAGGACCAGCACTCAGGAGATGACTCCTACACATGCGAAGCATTGTGCTGGGAACTATAGGAAAGGGATAGTAGGGAGAAACGACAGGAGGTTAAGCTTAATTAATTATTTTGCACCTCTGCTTTCGCACGTTCTTTAGTTTTTTTATACTCGTAGCAGTGCTGAAGAGCTTCGGTTTAGTAGCCATTTTTATTATTATTTTACTTCGCCGGTGCTACACAATACCGACGAAGGAGGGCGTTCTGATGTGATTGTGGATTGCTATCAGCTGAAGCCGGTATTGTTCAGTGACCAGTGACTATGCCTTCGCCACTGAAACCTTCCGACAACAACTAACACACAAAGACACACTAATGCACATCAGAAAAATGCGAGATGTTTATTTTTATTAAAAATATTTTTGTCTGAAACTGGGGTTGAACCCAGGTCTGTTTTTGGTTGTGTAGTCAACGTGCAGACTACCATCCATCGTGCCATCGCCACCTCCAAAAGAAAATATAAATTTAAAAGAATTTCAATCTTATGGCTCGATTATGAGTGGCAACTGAACTTTAGTTGCACCTGAAGCAATTTCAGTAATTTTTCCCCCATTAAAGGAATAAATAAATATATATGTTCGTATATATAAAACGATCTGGAAATCAAACACAATCTGGTCACTTTTTGGCTGTGCTACATTCATTCTTACAAACTTTAAAATTTTTTTATGTCTACCAACAATTAATGAATAAAATTGCTGTGCCAACTGTCACCTACAAGATATAGTAGATATAGGCAAATTCACATTCTATTTAATAGTAAAACAATCATGAAAATTCTTTAGCCGGTAACGAGTTATAGCGTTTTAGCTGCTTGAAAATAATTATTGACTACACGCGCTCGACATCACATACAAGAAGAAAGAATATAATAATATACAATATATATATATATATATACATATATGTATGTATATATACATATGTATATATATTGCAAACCATACCATGTATATGGTTTGTAGCCATGATTCTATTAAATTGTGAATGCTACTAGCTCACGGATGACTTCTAGAACTTTTTTGGTGCACGTCCACGGATTTTGGGGCAGCCCTTGTAATATAACATAAAATCGCTATACTATACCATGTTTACAATCAAGGAAAACGTCGAAGTAAATTGACTGTAAATTAGTGTAAGTCAGATTCAAATACAGCATAGCGCTCTGAATACAGCACAGCGTTCAAAATTTTAATTTGTAACTTGTTCGGCTGGGTGGGCGTGTGTGCGAAAAAGTACTCAAAAATAATTTTTATTTCCCATCACCCAGCTAGCATTTGGAAGATCGTTTTTTAAAAAATCACCTTGATGAGTCTTCTTTGATTACTTTTGGTGATCAAAAGCTGATTAATCACTAACACGATCAGTGCACTAAGAGGAATATTGCTACAATGATGTCAATTTTGAGTACTCGGTGTAAAATTAAAGTGTGCGTGACACCAAAAGCTCAGATACCTTAGCCTATGGCCAAAAGTTGTGGATGAAAAACATCCAACACACGTACATATGTATATGAATTTGATTTGATGTTTTTTTATTTCATTGAATCGACATCATTTAAATCGTAAAAATATTTGTATAATCAGTACGGTTAAAAAGCGTTCAATTTCTATTCCACATTTAAATCGATATATGTATGTATCTCTAATTGTAACAATTTTACAATTGGCAGCAATGTTGTAAGTAACAATAACACCGTGTATAAAATTAACCATGTATACATACATATACATATCAATACATAAGTATATTATTTAACTTCTTTGTAACTAAACAATAATTTATTATCATTATGCATAAACTTTTGTGTTTAACAAATTTAAAATTATTAATAACCAATAACTCCTAAATCAAATAAAAAAAGTTTGTTTACAGATGCAAAACCCATATATTGAGTGAAAGCAGATATCAAAACAACTTGTTGCTATAGAGACTTGCTTTCAAACCAAACAAAACTTAGCATTGGTTTAATAAATAGTAGTCTTGAAACGATCTGATGAAATGATTAAAATGGATTGGACAGAGGAATTAAAAATGTCTATACGAAAAGTAAATTTTATTAAAATTTTTGAAATTTTTTAAGTAGCAAATATATTTTAGACTACTGCTCGTAAAGGTCGACGTTCTAAAAGTCGTGATGTGCTTAAAAATTTCACACAACCATCAACAACTGCATCATCTACCGGAGATATAACTGGCTCAAATAACGCTGAATTGTCCATTGATATAACACTAGATATGCCGTCTCCACATCTGAATCAGCAATCAACCAGTAAAGATAATACTTCAACACCAATGTCAGTCAGTGGTGATAATTCGAGTATGTTAAACTCATCATCGGACTCTAAACGAATTCCGGCTTTACGAAGAATATCAGGTGGTTGGGCTGATTCAGCAGTAGGAAATTTACTTAAGTAAGTATTCAAATTGACACTGAAAGCCAGTCCGAACGGAAATTTATTGGTCTTAATTCGTTGTTATTTTTTTCAATATGTTGTTTCGCTTTTCAGGTCTAAAAAGCACTCTTTTGAGGAGTAAGTACTTTCTGTAATTGTCTGTGAAACTCAATTTACGCCAATGATTATTTTTAACTAATATCTAGCGATCGTTTTGGTATGAAATCCCCACCTATTAATTCCCCTATTGAAGATATTCCAATTATACCTGATTTGGATGATATTAAAGAAGATATGTTATTAAATGACATTCCTGAACCACCTTCGTAAGTACAATTAATTTTAATTGCTTGTTGTGATAAAAAAAAATCGAAAAAGGAAAATACTAATGTATATTTATAGGACATATGCCAATCGTGTAGTTACATTGAAGGAACTTAATACCGATTTATTGGCACAAAATGCATTTTCTGCTATTGAAGATGTCGATCTATCAATATTAACAAAATCCTTACAGCCTCAAGAAACTTTGGACGAAGCTGATGAAGTCTGGGAATGGGAAAAGCTTTTTACTGACGTGGTAGCAGAAATTAATGCGGACAAGTCACTGGGAAATAAAATGAAAAATTTAGAATTACGAGCAGATGAAATGCCTAAAGGAAACGATGATTAAAAATTTGGAGTGTAATTAAAATTTACTAATTTTTTAAATATGAACTTCTTTTTATTAATAATTGTTTTTAAAACTTATTTTGAGAAAACAAACAAAATTACATATTTATATCAGTCAGCTATAGTTCACTCTTACTAGTGCTACTGTCCTTGCCGCCTTTGACAGTTGTAACTGTTGAATGTTTTTCTTGCAAAACTTTCAGTAGTTTTTCTTCATCAACAAGTCCATATTCATCGGTGTATCCCATTAACATACAAACCATTGGTGACTCAAATACCAAAATATACTGACATGTTTTAGGCTCCAAAAGGTACATCGACACCGCTGAAGGATTCATAGAACCCAATCCGATGCAAGTCAGTTTGACATCGACTTCTCGAGGCAGACCGGTACGATCACATCTCGATCCTTTTACGTAGTGATGCCATATGGATGATGACTGCTCTTGCGGCCTTTTCTCTGGATTCACTTGTAACCATTGCCGATGAGCTTGGATATCAAAATGTCCTAAAAGTAGTTCCGCTTCCGACTTTTTATCCTTGTGAAATTGCCGAACATAGTTGCCATAGCAAAATTCATATTTCCACCAACCAGAACCCTGCTTAATAAGATTCAGAACTTAAATGTAATATTCGACATTTAAACATTTTTAACAGAACCGGTTTTAATAATGCAACCACAGGATCGCCCAAAAGAGCGAAGGTGTTTCAATTCCTTACAACTTTTCTATTACAATTTTTTTTTTCAGTATTTTTTAAAGACTTGAGGAATTTAAAATGCAACTGTACACAATTGAACAACGTGAAGAAAGTCATGATTTTATTCATAATTAATTACGGGCGAAGAAGCCTATTTCCAATTGAATGGTTCGTTAATAGGCAAAAAGAGCCACGGAAAATCTAAGAGTAGTTCAACAGCGAGAGTTATACCCACTTAAATGTACCGTTTGGTGCGGTGTTTCGTCGGAAAGGATAATTGGCCCATATTTTTTTTAAAATGAACACGGTGTCACCGTTTCCATCACTGGTGTTAGATATCGAACAATGTTCGAAAATTTTTGCAGCCCAGCCGCAAGTATGGTTCTAACAGGATGGAGCCACAGCAAGGGACACAATGGCTCTTTGAACGCGATCCTCTTCGGTCATTTTAGGCCACCCTGTATTAGTTGATTATTTATTATACATTAATTATATCTTTGGACCCTGGACAAAAAAACTTAAGTGGACTTAAAAATTTACCTTTATTATGAAAAAATTTTTTAGTCACCGCTTTCGGTATAGTAAGTATGTATGCGTTTACGATATATAGCTTCAGAAATACTATATATGAAAAATCAACGTATCTGCAATTTTAACTGATTTGCATTTTACAAAACAACATACCTTCGATTCTTTTTGTTTACTTTAAATGCAGTATTCCCAAAAAGTTTTATTATTTGAAAAGTACGGCTGACTTCCTAAATGTATGTATGTTTACAATGTATCAATACAGTATTAATACCAAGTTGATATATATGTAGTTACTTTTATAATACATTTTATACTAATGCTTTGTATCCATTTTTTACTGTATAAAAAGACGAATAAGTGAATTCAGAAATATATTAAATTATAAGGAAAACCTCTCACTTATCTTCCTGCGTCGCCATTGTGCTGCGTGTTGTATTTACTTTGCATCTAAATTTATTTGGATGCCTTTCTTGCATATTAACTACAACAGTGTTGCAAATGGGAACACAATACAATGCATTGTATTACTACAAAGCAACATGCGTTTAGGAAGTCAGTCTCCAAATTTTTTTTAAATTAGAATTAAATTTTTTTTATCGAAAGTCCACAGATATGCACATATATTTATAGTAGAAAATATATACATTATTTTACTTTTACCCCTGTCAGACATGATCTTCCTTTTATAAATTCCAATAGCTGTGAAATGTCAGATACTGCTGGCGATGTAGGTGGCTGCTTATCAGCACTTGTTGCTTCTGAATTTCCTTCTGGTTGGGCAGTTAGAATACCAATATCTTTTGCTAAATTAATTACTAATTTATCAACATCTTCACCTAATCGATTTATAAAAATAAACCGTTGATCTTCATTAACTGTTTTACTAATTGTAGTAGTAGCAGCAGCATTACCTTCTTTTGCGATAGGTAAATTATCAAGTAACAACTGCATATCATTCAATTCTTGGCGAAGCATGCTCAATGGTTTATTTGGTTCAGTTACCGAGTTATAGCATTTGATTGGAATTTCTTTATATTCTTCAGGATGGAAAGCCTTAAAAGCACATAACGACGAGGTGAGAATAATAGCCTCGTAATTGCAAGACGATGTTTCTTTAAATGAGTAAATTTCATTTTTACCATGTGGATAACACACATATCGTACATATGTGGTTCTAGGAGCATTTATTATGTCACAAGGAGTGCCGTTTGTCATAATAATTTCAAAGTATGGGTAATTGATGTTATCAATTTTCGTAGTTTTATACTTAATTGGCCCTGCTTTGCTCTTTTCCTCCCACTCTTTTTCCAATTTCTTCAAATCTTCTGCATTTCGTGTACCTAGAGAGTACTCTTCGTAAGAAATATCTTTACCTTCGCGTTCTTCGTGATACTGACGTACATGATAAGCATGACAAATTTCGTACGACCAATAAACCTCAATGCGGTATGAACAACTGGGTTTAGTGAAAAATGAAGTTAGCAGTATGAGCGGATCTAAAAATTTACATAAGTTTTAGTGTTTTTATTTATTAGTTATCAAAGAAATTCACGAACACTTTACACGAATTGGGAGTTTTATAACAACTTATACTCTTACTTATATTTCCAGTATCACTTGCTTCTTCCTCTTTAGATGCTTCCACACTGGGTATAACACATTCATACTTTTCATGTTCATGAGTATAAAAAGTTTGAACAAGCCTCTTAAGGTTCTGCTTTCGTACATATTACACAGAAAAAAATTAAATTAACTAAATACTAACTTAAGATAAATGCTGCACGATCAATGTTCAGCTTCAATATTTGTCATTGTGTGCGTTGTTTTATAAAAAATAGTCACACATATCCGTACAAGTGATTATTTTTTTATAAAATAACGCACCCAATGACAAATATTGAAGCTGAACATTGATCGTATAGCATTCGCTTTATAGTCATTAATGGCACTTACCGGATTTTTATCGAATTCAGGAAAGTCAAAATCAACTTTGTATAAAATTGTATCGTCGAAATCCTTTGCAACGTGTGCTCTAGTATAACAGGTACAACTTGCAACTACAGCAAGATACACTAATGCAACTTTTAAGCGTTTAATGGAATTCATAGATTATAAAAAATTAAATTATTTCCTTGGGCTATGTGCTTCTTCTACTTACATCAGAGAACTGCGCTGAGCGGCTAATAGCCGGCTAAGCCGTGCCGCCGACAGTTTTTGAAAGCCGCCGCCGTCGATAATTTTTGAAAGCCGCCGCCGCCGATAATTTTGCGGCTAAAATTGACTAAAAATAAGCCGCCGATTGCTTTTGCATACCTTCTGTTTCGCTATAAATATGCTCGCTATTTTTTTTTTATTGATGTAAATTTGCAGGCATCTTTTATCCGTTATAATAATTGTATAGTCCCCATCCATTTTGTGAAGCATATGCTGCAAAAGTTTTTTGAATTCTCTTTTGAAAGTGCAGCAGTGTCCATACATGAATCTTTTGCATCATGTTTAGTATTTTTTATTCCTCCCTTCTATCTTCTTTTTTAATTTTTTTTGACATTTCTCAATACCGAATGTAAATATAAAATAACTACCCTGTGATAGAAGATGTGAATATTTTTTTTTTTGGATACACATTTGAAGCACAAAGTATAATTTGAAGCAAAATGGACGCTAAGAAGAAAAATTATATAATAATTTTATATTTTTTTTTTTTAAATTTTTGATATTTCACAAAAAATTAACAATAAAACAGGGTAGCTTTTATTATGATAGAAGTTAACAGTATACCAAACGAAAAGAAATAAAATGAAACGTCAAATACACCTCATCTCAAAAGATGCAAATAAGAAATTCAACAAAAACTGCATGTACATGAAACAGCGTACATACTTCCACTCCTCTTCCCCTTCTCATAAACAAACTCAAAAGTTTTGCAGCATATGCTTCACAGTATGGACGGGGACATAGCTTAATGTAGCCTTGGTATTTGTGTGCCTATCATAATTTTATTATGTGTACAGAAGACTACTTTTCAATCCCTGGCTGCCAGATAAAATTCTTCAAAAATCGTCAAAATTCCGATAAAATATGAAAAAATCATTTCAGCTTTGAAAAATTGTGAAAAAATCGGACAATGGAAAATGAATATTTTAAAAACGTTTTTATATTCATTAAGAAGCAATCAAAACATAACAACTCATCATTAAATCATTCATAACAATACATACGTACATAGTGTATTAATTTACTCGAAGATCAATATATCATCACATATCGCGCTTGTGCTATAATAGAACATTTATTCAAATTTGAAAAGTAAAAAACATTCTCATTTTAAATTGGAAGTATGCATATAAAAGGAATAATTTAAATAAAAAATTGTATTAATAAAGACTTTTTAGAACTACGCCAAATGTTTACAATGGGTTCATAGAACACTAAATATTGATTTCTTATAAAAACGAAAACAAATGAGCCAATATATTCTATTGTTTTACGAGTGGGATATATGAAAAAATATATATGTATGTACATATGTATGTGTGTATATACATTATGTAATGTAAAGTAGCTGTAAACTTTACAAAAATTTCTAGTCGCACAGGCAATATCAAATATTTTTAGCACCAAAATGCAATTGATTTCACAAATATAAATATAGTTGACTCATTTATGAAATGCTCATTTTCTTCGATGTCATCTACATAACATGCAGAAATTAATATTTAGACCAGTCCAAAAAAACGTAATTTTCAAGGAAAAAATCGTCAAATCGCCATTTTGCTATTTTCTGGACCTAAAATCTTCAAATCTGCAGGCATGTGTACGAAATACATTAAAACCCGTTCAAGCTGGCGATCATAGCTAACGAATTAGAGGGTGGCGATGGCACGATGGATGGTAGTCTGCACGTTGACTACAAAACCAAAAACAGACCTGGGTTCAACTCCAGTTTCAGACTAAAATTATGAAAAAAAAAACATCTCGCATTTTTCTGATGTGCATTAGTGTGTCTTTGTGACTCAGTTGTTGTCGGAAGGTTTCAGTGCCGAAGGCATAGTCACTGGTCACTGAACAATACGCCTTCCTTCGTCGGTATTGTGTAGCACGGGCGAACTAAAATAATAATAAAAATGGATACTGAACCGAAGCTTCAGCACTGCTACGAGTATAAAAAGAAAGAACGTGCGAAAGCAGAGCTGTAAAATAATTAATTACGCTTCACATCCTGTCGTTCTCCTACTATCTATTTCCTATAGTTCCAGCACAATAGGAGTCATCTCCTGATAAAAAAAAAACACAAATATTTAATGAAAAATGTCAGAAAATAAAAAAATTTCGAAATTCTTTAAAACAAAAAATAATGAGAATTTTTCTGATTCTTCCTAAAAGTCTAATGAAGATTTTGCTATTAGGACCAAATGAAATGTGTGACCAGCTAAACCATATAACAAACATAGATAAATAATCTAAATTAATTTTGACTAATGTTGAAATTCATTTAAGAAATATATACTTAAAATCACTTCAATAATTAATTTTTTATTTGAAATAAACTTTATTGCACTAAATCGTAAGAGTTGTAAAGTGGTGTGAAGAACACCATAGGCTAACACTCTTGGTATTCAAGCCGATTTTTTTTATGAGCCATATAAAAAAACGGCTAGCTGATTGATTCCCGGCTTTGAGCCGCCGCCGCCGCCGATGGAACTTTCTCGGCGCAGGTCTCTGACTTATATACGTCAAACGCTAATGTGAATAAAACAAAGCAAATTGATAAGAGGTCTGTTCATTTACTTTTCTGGTAAAGTTCGGTAAAATGAGAGAAAGCCATAATTTATCTCAATAAGAGACCAAAATGTACAAAAGTAAGAAAACGCAAAAACCATAATATTTACCACATAATAGGTCTGTTCAACGTGCATAACAAAAACATTTGCATCGATGGTAACGGCTGTAAAATGTGGACAAAAATAAATTGAAAAAAAGTAAAAGCCATTTTTTATTAAATACAGAGCTAAATATGCACAAATATATCTTAAATTAAAAACTTTTTTCATTTCTTTGCAAATTTTCTGATTAAATATATATAGTCAAATGTAAAGGAGCACTCTAATAATATTATAACTATTATTTTTTCATAAACATTATTTCTAGCTTCTTTGATGCCTACACATTTAATAATTCTTATGTTACACTTGTAGTCCATCAACTATATATGGCCCTATGGGCCAGAAAATAAAAATATAATACCCACTGTAAAGTTCGGTAAACTATCCGTTATTGTGCGGGGTTGTATTTCGAGCAAGGGTGTTGGCGAAATAAGAATATTAGTGGATATAATGACCAAGGAAGTCTATCTAAACATTTTAAAAAAGCAATTGAGTGCAAGTGCTCGGAAATTCGGTTTTGTTGACCCAGAAAAGCTCAAATATAAATTTTAGCAGGATAATGACCCGAAGCATAAGGCATATATTTGTAGATCCTGGTTGTTATATAATTGTACAAAAGTGATCGATAGCCCAGCACAAAGCCCAGACTTAAACCCTTTAGAAAATTCATGGGTCCACCCAAAGAAAAAAGTCGGAAAAAGGTCACCAAAAAACAAATAACATTTATTAAAGAAGAATGGGAAAAATACCTGAAAATTATGATATACCAAAGCTTATCCATTCAATGTCTACACGCTTAGAAGTTGTAATTAAAGCTAAAGGAGGGCACACCAAGTATTAGCACCCTGAAATCTTTTTTTTACCATTTAGAATAAATTTAATTAAATTTAACACAATTTTGAAAACATTTATTTTACAGCGTAGAAACTGGAAGTATTTTTTAAGTTACGATTATTATTTTGTTATTTAAATTAATTTTGTTTTTTTTTTGTGGAAAATGTTTATAAACATCTTCAATTGAATACATGAAGAAAAAATTTAATAAAAGTTATATAATTTACTTGCAAATAAGAGTTTCTCTTAAATTTTTTAATTTTCCTAAGTTTTGAAAACATTTTTTTTACAAACTGTATATACATATGTATAAAAAAGAAATGTAATATAATATAAAATAGAAATATCCATCAGACCTTTGGAGTGGGCCATCATCCGTGAACTAAAACAGTCAGATACTTACAGTAGCTTCAATTGCCTCCATGCAGGGAAGTTGTGCCCGTTATAATTTAATGGGAGCCTGCACTTGGCTCAACGTCGACTGGTATAGCTCAATTTTTTAATGCGGATGGTTTCTTAGTTTTAGCCAAGAAACTGCTGCAGAAGTACCAAAGTACATAAAACGAAAGAAGTTGTCAATGCATTATGATTAAAAATTGTATATATGTACATACATATATATGAATAATTAACGTATTATACATATCTTTAAATTTCACTTAAATAGCCACTGGTCTGTCTTCCCTCTCGTGGAACATGGTCCTGAATTCATTGTAATTGAATCCCTCTGCATCAAGACCGTGGCGTACGCTGATGAAGCGCCGGTTGTCGGGGATCAATCTGAATACGATGTTGGAGCGACTGGAGCTGGCGCTGAAGAGTGTCTGTGTGTGGTGCGCACGGAGCGTCCTTATCGTGAATCCTGCCAAGACGGAACTGGTGCTGTTCCCGAGACGGTACAAGATCCCTTCATTCACGCTACCAAGGCTGGACGAAGTCACCTTGGCTCTCTCTGCGAGGGCTAGGTACTTGGGACTGAACGTCGACAGCAAACTGCTCTGGAGAGATAACATCCATGATAGGGCAAACAGGGCCATGTGTGTTTGCAAAAGAGACATGGGGCCTACTTGGGGCGTCAACCCTAAGGTGGCTGGATGGCTTATGAGGACAGTTATCGGATCGATACTGTTCTACGGGAGCGCCATTTGGTGGCGGACCCGGATTCTGCAAGCAACAGGTATTGGAGAGGGTGATGCGGGGATGGCGATCCTGATAACAGGTGCCCTCCGGACTACGCCGACTAGGACTCTTTTGAGCTACAAGCTAAGAGGTTAGCGCTGCGCACGGCCATAAGGCTGGACGCGATAGAACCACTGGCGATAGGGACATGCGGATATAATCGGGACGTTCCGGGTCTCGTGGACTACTGCATCCCAATGCCCTCCTACGACGTGGTATTCCGGTTTTCTCTGCCAAGGGATTCACCCACGACTCCGGGGAGCATTCGTGGTTCCAGGTGCGGGTGTTGGGTTGGGGGTGGCGTCTTTGTGGAGAAGTTTGGGGTTCGAATGTCCTTCAGGATACCAATTTTGGTTAAAAATAACTGTTGGAGACTTTTTCAATTTATCTGTTAAATGGAACAATACACATTTGAACAACGTGCCAAAATCGTTGAACTTTATTTCAAAAGAAAATCATGACATTTGATTTAAATTCTCCCACGTTAAAAGTGACAGGAAAGACTTCTGCGGGTCACCATTCCACATACGTGCTTTTCGGCCAAAAAACGAATTTTCTCTGTAATGCGTAGTGCGAGTCGCCGCCAAATCGACCACAAATGGATGCGCTCTTAATGATGAACCCGTCGTGCGCGCGACCGACCTGGTTTCGGGAACAAGTTCCCTGATTTCATTAGGTCACATCCCATTATAGTAACGATAGAACAACGAAACGCACCCCACGTTGCGACTATGCGCAAGAGAGTCAATAAGTTTCTTCGCCCTTTCTTGTACACGGTCGAGTAACTTCAAAATAGTCTTTGAAGCACCGGCCCATACATGAGAGTTGTATTCCATTTTCGGTCGGATGTAGGCGGTATAAATAGTAAAGAGATCAGATGGGGTGAAGTACGTCTTACGCCGTCTTAAAAAGCACTTGAATGCTTCCTTTGAGACCTGAAAAATGTGCTCAGTCCATCGGACATCACACTGGATTTTCATGTCAAGAACATCAAGAGCTTCTGATTCCTCAATGTTTATGCCGCCCATAATTACAGATGAGGCAGCGTGATCGTGCATACGGCAATGGGTAAGCATGCAGCATTGGGTCTATTGGGCATTGAAATCGACCCTATTCACGTGACCCCATTCCGATATTCTCGTGAGGTCACCTGTTAGCGAATCATTCATATTCTGCCGCGTCGCCGCGATCATAGTTGATGTCGGCCTACGATCAAATGAATATGAATGGCAGATACTGCCGTCATCTGCGAAAGAGTGGATATGGTTGGAAGTATGACATAGGAGAAGAAAATAAGAAATAGGGTAGGAGAAAGAATGGAGCCTTGTGGTATCCCTGAATTAATCTTGAACTCGTTAGATGAGATCCCGTCTATAACAACTCTTATAGCGCGATCTCTGAGAAAGCTCGATATAAATCGAGAGAAGATATCACCGACAGTAAAAGCAATAAGTTTGGACAAGAGTGCTCCATGCCACACTCTGTCAAATCCATTTGAAATATCTAGAGCCACTACCTTACTTTAGCATAAGTCTCCCGTGGAGCGTCCTCCACGGAAGCCATATTGCCGGTCGTTAAATAAGCTATTGGACTTCAGGTACTTCATAAGGTGGAAATTTAGCATACTCTCCATTACTTTAGAAATGGTAGAGCATATTGCGATTGGGCGATAATTATCAGGGTTGCTTGCTTCTTGGGGATCGGCGTAACATTTGCAGCTTTCCATCACGACGGAAATTCGCCTGCATGGTATAGGGTGCTGAAAAGGATTGTCAGAGGACGCGATAACGTCGAAGAGCACTGCTACAAGACCCGTGCCGGAATTCCATCCGGGCCAGGAGACTTATTTATGTTAAGGTCCGCTAAAACCCTTTTAACTTCACGAGCCCGGAAGTATATGTTTGGCATAGTTACGGATACACGGTCGGGTGCGGGCAGTGGTTGATTGCTTTCCGGCAGGTGAGAATTACGTGCAAACATTTCAGCTAGGAGGTTAGCCTTTTCAACCGGCTTAGTAAATATTTGATCATCCTTTAAAAGAGGCGGAATAGAAGAACAACATTTTCCTTAACTCTTTTAACGAATGACTTTTACTTCCCCGTGGGGCAGTAAGAACTTTGACGCGAAGACGCTGCTCGTACAAAGCTTTTGCACGTCTTAGCACTTTCGCACACGAAGATCTCGCCCTTTTGCGCAGCATATCAGTATCTGCGTTTTTATCATCCCGCCAGATACTAAATACGTCCTCTCTGGATCTCACTGAAAGCCTGCACGTCTGATTAAACCAAGACTTTGGTCTGGGCTAATCGAAATTTGCTTCGATGGTATGAACGTTTTCATGGACCATTTCAGCCATGGCATTGACATCATTGTCAAGGAAGCAGAGCCTCCAATTGAAATGGTGAAAGAAATCGTTGAGCTCAGCCCTTTCCGTAAATATATTTCAAACGTTTCGTAGCTGGCGGTGAAACGCCTCGAAGTTCAGCAAACGAAAAGGAGGCAGAAATGGTGCATTAATCCGAATTACCGAGAGTTGCGTTAATGTTCATTTCATACTTGTCAGGGTGTGAAGTGAGAAAAAGGTCGAGGGTGTTGTGTTGGTGCCCGTTAACACATGAAATATGTGTTGGTTCATTCACTAATTACTCTCTTTCACTTAGCGAAAAGCTCAGCACATTGGCCTTCTGAAGTTGTATGGCGCGAATGTCGGAGCCACGATAAATTATAGACATTGAAACCACCCGCAATAACGATTTCACTGTTCGCGTAATTTTCGAGGATCTCCGATATAGTGTCGGAAAGGGCATCGAAGTATATATATAGTATATAGTTTTCTCCCTTTCCGTATTTGGGCTTCTGTAAAGAAACCCGAAATGCAAAAGATGTGCCCTGATTTGGAATTTAACCCAAAGACAGCTAAAATCGGGATCTTCCGTGCCCAAAGATTGCTGGCACTGGTACACAACTTCATTGCGTATATAAATTGCAAGACCCCTATGTAGATGGAAAAGAGATAGGAGGTGATACCCAGGTATATGAAAATCCTGTGGGTCAGCATCCTCAGACACTTGGGTTTCACTTAAGGCGAAAACATCCGGCCGATGGAGACAAACGTGAACATAGACAGAGAAGAAATTTGCCCTTAGACCACGTATGTTGCAGAAGTCAATTCTAAATCGGCCTGTCATGATTAACGCGAGAAAACCTAAATGAAATGTCTATCTTTTGTATTGCAAGCGCCACTGAGCTAGCCGCTGCTTGAATGACTGCCGGTGATCACTGTTGTATCCTTCACCACCAAACAGTCTAGCAGCAACCAACACAATGGCACCAACAACACAAAAGATTTAGTCGGGTATGGTAAGGGGATTTAGCACAATGACACGAAAAAATGTCATAAAAGCCCTGATCATGTCACCGTGACTCGAAGTGACAGCATTGCTTAGTAGTGTCAGCACTGATTTGTATTTTCTCGCCCGTCACTATTATAGCGGTTTTCACAGTTTTCTCCGTATCGTTTTAATTATTATTGTTATTTTTTTTCCGTATTTAAATTTTAGTCTATTGTCTTCTTTTTTATTGGTATATTTAGTTGTTTGTTTTGTGATTTCTTTTTTGGTTTATATTTCTTTGTTGAATTTTCTTTTGATTGTCCCCGTTCAATTATCTGTTCTTTCAATTCCATTTTTTTTCGCGACACAGAAGAAAACGAGTGTGTACCCGACGGACGACCAAACACTTCTACTATTAGTTAATCATTAATAGTCAAAAAGGGCTGCGGAAAATACACGAGTAGTTCAACAGCGAGAATTACACCCACTTAGTGTACCATTTGGTGCGGTGTTTCGACAGTTATGCCACCCTGTACGTAACTGGTGAAACATCGAAAGAGAAAAATAGATTTTAAAAAATGAAAATGAGTTCACTCGAATTAAATAAGAAAAAACCGAATAAATTATATTGATTAAAAACTTGGAATATGCAGAATATTTAGTACTTAGTCGCACTACAATTATTACAAATGAAACTTTCTAAATTAAAAATGGAAATATATATTTATTTTGTATGTACGTATACTTAAGAAATATATATACATAGGTATATATTTGAAAACAATAGTTATGAAAAGTAGTGATAACTTTCGAATGATTGTGAAAATAACTTTTGAAGTTATTTGAATTTAATGAAAATGTACAACATATGATAAAATACGAACAATAGAAATATAAAATACAATTAAAAGTGGCGATCTATATAGTAAACTTAAGATACAAAAACAATAACTAATAACATATCAGAAAACTGTTTAAATTTTTACAATTTCTGGACATCCAAAATAATACATATTCGTTTAAAAACGTATTATAATTTATTTTCATTTAAAAATGTAGCTCATACATATTTAAGGAGTGCTATTTTTAAACATTTAAAAGCCAAAGTGATTGAAATGTGAACGAAAATATTAATTCTATAGCAGATTGTTAACACCAATAGGTATGTATATTTAATTCTAAAACTTTATCTGCTAGTTACAAAAGCGGGAAATAAAATAAATAAGAGGTTGAGATTTAATATTATTTATATACAAAAATGCAAAGGTTGTGTTTATTTTTATATTATAAAATATTTTAGACAAATATTTATAGAAAATAATCTATTTAAATCTCATCATCCAAATTAACGTCTTCTTCTGGAAAATCACCTATTTCTACAAAAAGGGGGGAAACAAAGCCGCCGTAGTTGGGTGGGCATGTAAAATAACGATGTCCTTGTACTGAACCATCATTCTTCCCCAAAGGTTCGTCATATTTGATGCCAATAAACACACCTGACTTACCCTCTAAAGTTCCATTATACATAACGACACCTCGGCGCGTTGGACAACCCGCAACTCTTACTTGGCACCGTGAGCCCACAGCACACAAATCTGCCTTTCCTTTCCCCATTTCTTCCTTTTCTTTGCGTTTAGCTTCTTCACGTTGTTGTTCTTCTTCATTGTATTTCCCCATGCGATTCTTTTTCAAGAAACTTCGCACCGTGTTTTCTTTCTGATCATATTCTGATTCATCCAAAACAAACTTCTCCACCGATTCTTCATTTAAATTCCAGCAGAAATCATCTTTGACGTGAAATCTCATTCCTGGTTCAATAGGCAGTGCTCCTAGCTTAACGGAATTATCAGTTAGTGACGTCATTAACTGCTCACCTTTGTAAAGCTCTACAACCATACTACCGGCATTACCACCAGTTATTATTTGCAATTTATTTTTAAGTTCACCAACAGTCATTGATTTTGGAAATTTTATATCAAAAGCAATATTATCCGTTTTAGAATTTGTTATATTAATCTTAATAAAGTCTGAAGAACTTATTGATATCATTTTATTTTAAAACTAATTTCCAATTAATACGAAAATGATATATATTCTTCTCTTAAAACCAAAGTCTATTTATTAGGTCTTTGCAACTCGCCATGTGTTTTACAACTATTTTATACTTGGTTGTCAAAATTTGTTTACATTTTACTCATTTGTTTAATTGGAGAGAGCGCACCATTAACACTTGCACTTATTTTGAAAGAGGATTACAATTAAAGCATTAATAAATGAAGTTAATGCTTTTCTTGTTATTGTAACCTGTGTGTTTTTATTTTTAAGAGAGCAGTAGTCTTCTGTTTTTGACATCACAAAGTTAAGTTACAAAATTGCCTTGTTTTATGGGTTAGTCATTGTTATAGAGCTGCATAGACCTTGATAAAAAAAAACTGGTAGATGGGAGAACATTACACATTGGGCCAATTCACACGAGAATCCTTTTTATGCCGCACAATTTTTGTTCTTTCCAAAACACACGAGACTGATTCATCTGGCATAAAAAGTATACATAGCTTTGCGTCTTACTATTTTATTTATTCATTTCATATGTCTATATGTAATAGGCTTGGACTGCTAATGCGGGGTTGTAGCTGGTTGAAAAATTATGCCAACCAAAAAATATCTTCACCGAATTTGCCAACAAGCCCTGTTATGCCTGAATAATTGTTATCGTGGGAATGACTCATTAACAGTTGTTCTGCCATGGGTTAGAAAAATATTGAAGCCTCCAAGGCGAACTCAAGTTGTTAAACAGTTTACGTATTAACCAAGGCTTATTAATACAAAGTTGTCACAAGGTAAATTTGCTTTTCGGTCAAACGTCAAATTTTTAGTATACATGTGTTTTGTTAAATATAACATAAAATAAAAAAAACGTGTTAAATTAGTATAATATGAGTGCAAATGAAATTAATTATTACAAAAAGTAATATATTTTGCATTCTAATTAATATAGTATTATATTATTATAATTATTAAATAATTTGAAACTAGTTTTCTTAACTTTCTCACAAAAGTAAACAAACTTTGAAGTTCGACTCAAAAAATACGTTACTTATTCTTGTATCAGCTGATGGCCGAATTTGCTAATGAGTTTACCTGGTAATGAATTTGCTTTGGAAAATTTTCTGGGCAACTTTTGTTTCAAATTATGGGCAGCTGGTATCTATTTTTATGAACAGCGAAGCTATCTTGATAAAAGAATTTTTAAATTGCTCAAAACTTGCGTGCAGCCTAAGTCACAGCTATCATTACACATGAATTATAAGAAGTTGAATGTGTAAAATCTTTGAAAGCAATTGTTTAACGTGTGGCTACAGTGTAAAGCCGGGGCACATAGAATCCTTCATACTTTGCTTTTTTCAAGTGATAACTACGTGGAAATACGGCCAACTTTTTACTTTGCTTTGACGGTGAAGTGCTGAATGTGACATGTCTCATAAGAAAACATAGGTGTGTTGGTTTACCCAACTTCCAGCCGCGGTCGCCCAATCTTACCCAAAAGCGTTTTCTTACGCAAAAATTGGGTAAATGAGAGAGGTTTTGAGAGAGTAATGATCTTGTTCTTCACGCACGAGAATGCCCGTACTGTTTCTTCGGGCTAGTTTGGGCATGAAGAACAAGCAATCAGTTTGTTTATAATAAACATTGAAAATAACAAAGAAAAATTACAAATCTCGCAAACAGCTAACAGACATTAAAAAAGTTGTGTTAAAAATTTTTCTTAACAATAATTAATTACAAACATTTTTGTTATTTATACCATAAATTGTTAAAAACTTTTCATAAAAAAGACCATTTTTTTAAATAAATATTTTTGTTAATACAAATTATTATTTCCTAACGATGCTACCTATTTGGTAGCGAAATATTGAAAAATAAATAATTGTTAAAAACTTTTCATAAAAAAGACCATCGCTGAAAAATAAATATAATTAAATACTTTCAATACTTGTTTTTTTAAATAAATTCTTTCACAAATAGTTTTTTTTCGGTAAACTGTCATCAATCACTTTAAACTTTCAATGAAAATCAGGGATAATCAAGCTCGTACAAATGTACTTTTTTCAGTACACTTTGCATTGCAAAATTACTACTTTACTCCACTAAATATTAAGTACCTAGGTATATTCATATGATTGTTCAGTAATTTAAATTAATTATAGCAAAAATATATTTTCGATTTTTCTTAATATAATATTTAATTATTAAATTATTCACAACCACTCTCCACAACTTTTTCACAAACTTTGACGTTTGGCCTGTTGAATGAAGTGACCAGCAAAATAGCTAATAAGTTTAAGTGCCCTACAAGAACATTGACGGTCATTTGACCGGTGATATGACCGTCATTGCTGACAGAATTATCGGTCATTGCGTAGAACAAAGTTTATATCATTTTCTTAAGGGCAATATGAGAAAAATGACCGAAACTTCTGTGTGCATGTGATAGTCAGAAGACAGAAGACAATTATCGAAAAGTTGTAAAGACGTTTGAGGAAACAAAAAAAAGCTTTTACACTTATCAGCTTAAAAGTGAAAAAGGCCTTCAAGTGATCATAAAAGGTGTTGACCCCAGTGTTGCTACAAAGGAAATAAAGGACAGCCTGGAGAGTCTAGGCTTTAAGGTAAAAAATGCAATAAACTTAATAAATAAAGAAAAGGTACCACAGCCCATCTTTCGTGTCAAACTGGAGCCAGATAAAAAAAAATTAAAGAAGGGTGAAGTTCACCCAATATACAACGTGAGATATCTGTTGCATCGTAGGGTGACAATAGAAGAACCTTACAAGAGATCAGGACCTGTGCAATGCCAAAACTGCCAAGAATTTGGCCATAGTAAGACATACTGCAAGCTACATGCTGTCTGTGTAGTGTGTGGCGACCTACATAGTACAGCAAACTGCAAAAAGCCAAAAGGTGACCCGAAGGCCAAAAAATGCAGCAACTGTGGCGAAAACCATACCGCAAATTATAGAGGGTGCAGAGTCTACTCTCTCGTTAGAAGCTCGTCAAACCAGATACGAAATATTGCTTCCCGAACACAAGAACAGCTCGTTACCAATGATTACCTTCAGCTGCCGACATCAAATAATCAACAAATTTCATATGCGAACATTCTAAAAGCAAATTCAGCCACGCCTCTAACGCGCAGTGCCCTGAAGACAAACAATAACACCACAAACATCAGCTCCAAGCCTACAGTGCAGCCACAACCCGTAAATTCCAACCAAATGGAAGCCAAAATAGAAATGTTGGTGCAAACAGTTCACAATTTCGTTAATACCATGTTGCCAATGATGCAAACACTGATAAATATGCAAACTGCGCTTTTGCAGGCTGTAACAAAAAGTCCATGAACTGCCTAAGGTTATGTTTCTGGAACGCTAACGGCAACGCCAAAAAAAAAAACGAACTTGAGCACTTCCTAGCGGATCAACAAATCGATGTTATGCTCATTGCCGAAACTCATTTAACACCTAGAAGTATTTTTAAGGTAATAGGCTATACATTTTATGACGCCAAAGATCCCCGTGGTAGAGCATATGGGGGCTCAGTTATATTAATAAAGAACAGAATAAAGCACTACTTAGTGGGTGCAGTCAGCAAAGACTATCTTCAAGCAACTTCGATCTGTCTTGAAGAATTTTTCAAAGGCTTAGTTATATCGTCAATTTCGCCTCCGCGGTTTTCAATTGCTGAGGATCAGTACTCTGAATTCTTTAAATCGTTGGGCAATAGTTTCCTAGCTGCTGGCGACTTTAATGCAAAGCACACGTATTGGGGATCACGCCTGATTACCCCAAAAGGTCGCGTTTTATACAACGTAGTTTCCAAAATGTGTTTGACGGTGGCCTCAAGCGGACAACCAACATAATTGCCAACTGATCGTAACAAAATACCTGATGTCATAGATTTCGCAATCACAAAGGCCATTGCAGCTAAATCCATTCTTGTTGAATCTTCTGTTGACTTATCATCAGATCATTCACCAACTATAATTACAATATCACTCTCACAAAACTCACACGCGACTGAGATAGCTGAAAAAATAAAAACATACACAAATTGGTTGAAATTTCGCAAATACCTTGCTACTCACTGCTGTCAAAACGTATTACTTCGTACACCAGACGATGTAGATGCATCTCTTACACAACTGGACGAAAGTCTCAAGCTGGCGGCACAGCACGCTATTATTAATTCACGCAAAATTAGGCAAGACAAAATTTGCTCCACAGACATCGAATTATTATTAACTGAAAAAAGAAGAGCTCGAAGAGAGTGGCAGCTTCATAGATCCCCTCAACTCAAAAGGAAACTAATAGAGTGTACCAAAAAGCTAAGAGAGATGTTACAATCCAAAAAAACTGATTATTTAAATGAGTATCTTAAAGGTCTTGATGCAACACCGCAATCCGATCATTCACTATGGCGTGCTACCAGATATCTCAAAAGACCTGTAATTCGTAAACCTCCATTTCGAACCCCAACTGGGGATTGGGCAAGAAACGACACAGAAAAAGGCAAGTTGTTCGTTGAGCACTTAAAAAATGTTTTCACCACCAATGCACCAACCGACCCTGAAGAACTTCCATCGGTAGTTACGGATGCATCAGTTTCGATAAAGTTTAAATTGAAAGACGTCGAAGAAGCTATCGCCAACTTGAACCCTAAAAAATCTCCTGGCATCGATAAAATTAGCAACAAGATGCTACAAGAGCTCCCAACTACAGTAGTTAAAAGAATTCTCCACATCTTCAACGCGATATTGTGCATTGAATACTTTCCATCTAAATGGAAGATATCACTAATAACTATGATACCTAAGCCAGGTAAAGACCACACCAGAGTTGAGTCCTACAGGCCAATTAGCCTTTTGCCAAATTTATCTAAGCTTTTTGAAAAATTATTAGCTATCAAGTTAAATAAAATCATTAGCGAAAAGCGCTGCATTCCAGACCATCAGTTTGGCTTTCGAAGTAAACACAGCACAACTGAGCAAACACATAGACTTGTGAATGTTATAAAGCATACCCTAGAAGAAAAAAAGTACTGCTCAGCCCTCTTTATCGATGTTTCCCAAGCTTTTGATAAAGTGTGGCATAAGGGATTAATATATAAACTGACCCAGTACCTTCCTGAAAATATTTGTAAGCTACTGGAAAGTTACCTGCTTTGTCGCAAATTTATTTTAAAACAAGGTGATTGGCTGTCATCACCGCAGCTGATTGAAGCTGGAGTTCCCCAAGGCAGCATATTAGGTCCATTGCTGTACTTGATATACACCGCAGATTTGCCAACAGCCGCTAACATCCATACCTCAACTTTTGCCGATGATACAGCTTTCTTAAGCATTCACGAAAGTGCTGACGAAGCATCTCGTCGCCTACAGCACCAAACTTCGCAGCTGGAAAGCTGGCTAAAAAAATGGCGAATCAAAGTTAATGAGAATAAGTGCGTACATATAACCTTCACCCTGCGCAGAGACACATGTCCTCCTATTCTGATCAACAACCAGTTAATACCTCAACGTTTGGAGGTCAAGTATCTAGGGATGCACATTGATAGACGGCTAACATGGAAACAGCACATCGATGCAAAATTAACTCAAATGAAATTAAAAGCAACTCAACTAAATTGGTTTATTGGTCGAAATTCTGTGCTAAAACTGGACTGTAAGCTTTTGCTTTACAAAGCAATTTTAAAACCAATATGGAGCTATGGTATCCAGCTATGGGGCACTGCCTCAGCTTCCAATATAGAAAAAATTCAAAGGTGTCAAAACAAAATACTGAGAATGATAACAGATGCGCCGTGGTATATAAAAAATTCTAACATACACAAGGATTTCAATATTCCGACAGTCAAACAAGAGATAACAACATACGCAACGTCATACCTAACCAAACTCCAAGATCATCCAAATATACTAGCCCGAAATATTTTAAGCGAAAGAGGGTTCATTCGACTGAAAAGAAGGGATACTCTTTCCCTAGCCCGAACGTAGTAGACGCGGAAATAAAACTATACTAGCAATAAATAATTTTGTATAGCCAGGCTGTACTTAATAATAATTAGCAATTAGTTCTTAAGATCTGAATACTTATTGTTAGTTCAATTGATTTTGAAGATTCAATAAATAATATATATTGTGTAAAAAAAAAAAAAAAAAAATGTGATAGTCAGCGTTGAAGCATATATATCGCTCACTGTAGACGGATATCCCAATTGAAATGAAACACTATTTATTTCAATTCTTTACGTTGATTTTATTTCAATATTCTTATATGTACATATGTATATAAAAAAAGTAATGTAATATAATATAAAATAGAAATATCCATCAGAACCTTGGAGTGGGCCATCACCTGTGAATTTTTTCTTAATATAATTGCCCACAATTATTTTAAATATACAAATATTAAAACAAACTATTCAGGGATTCGCATAAAAATTAATTCTATCCATTAGCAAAGACAACATATGTTGTTGTTAAAACGTGTCGCCGAGTACCGAACACAAAAACGATGCTCTCTTCCACACCCGTAACATGCTACCAAACTAAATGTTTTCTCGTCTAAACTCAGTCGTACGGAGCTTCAAAAACTATAGTCCGAATTATATGTTTATAAACGAGTAAAATTATCATTTCTGTAAAATAGATGAATTTGCGAAAATTCAAGAATACTTTTGTAATGAACTGCATTAATTTCTAACTATTCAACAACACGTTGGTTGTCTCGCAACGAGGTGGTCTCTCGAGTAATAGGAACTCCTTCAGTATTACTTTAATTTGATTGATTCTCAATATTCAAGAATTCATTTTATTTTATCTTTCTGTTACTAATAGTTAATAATAGTAAAACTTAACACAACTTTTATGTTTTTAGTACATTTGGGGTCAAAAAAGTACAATTTTAAAATTGTCAATTATCATCTCCGATTTAAACAGAGTTGTAACAAATTGACATTTCTTTTTTTCTGGTAAATTTTATGGTTTTTTTCGTTTTAGAGAGTAATTATAGCTTACTCTCATTTTACCGAACTTTACCCAAAAAGTAAACGTACAGACCTCATGTATTTTAACTTAGCTGTGAGTTGAAAAAGTCAAAGTATGACGAATGACGGATTCTATGTGCCTTGGCCTTTTCCATTTCTCAAGTTTTCCCTTATTTTTCAAGGTTTTTGAAATGCCTAAAAGTTTTTAAGTTTTTAGCTTCAAAAATAAGGTTTTTGAAATTCTTTAAAATTTTCAAGTTTGTTTATTAATTTTTAATTTACAGATATATAACGAAAAAATTATTTGATGTCATGTAATGTGAACAATTTTATAATTTCTCATGATTAAAAGAGTCTATTTTCTCTTTAATAAACTGTGCTGTATTAATAATACTATAGTTTTTTTTTTGAAAAAAGTTTTCTATTTAAGAAAAGCATGGATAAATATTTAAAGAGAAACGGTAAGGATAATGGAATATTTTTAGTTTTTGGTGTTATTAGTTTTAAACAGCAATACAAGTGGAGAAAATAGCTTAGAATACGCTAGAGACTCATCGGAAGGTCCAACAAAAGCTAAAAAATGGTGATCTGCTCAAAATCGTGGGAAGAATAAGTTTGTTGTTGTTGTTTAACTTTTTTTGTTTATCTTATTTTAAATTTTATTTGAATTCAAAATATATATTTTTGTGATTTTTTCAGTATTTCGACACCTCTGTGGAAAAAAGTTTTTTGTTGAAAAATTGTTTTTTTTTTAAATAAAAAAGTTTTCTTAAAAAATGGATGGTAACGCTGGCCGCGGCCTTAAATAGTTCTCGTTTGAATTGGCTCAATGAGTTGACATAAGGTGGTTCGGCCGCATTAAAGATACACTTTGTTCTGAAATAATCACACATTTGCAGTCTTGGAAGAAGTTATTTACGTGTTTTTGTTCCAGAAGATATTATTTTTATAATTACAATCGTAAAAGATGATAGATGAGGTGCAAAAAACTTTTGTGCGTAGCTTTATTGACTACTTGAAAAAACAAATAGACGACCTGGCTTTTAAAACTGATGCTCAAGAAAGTTGTGAAGTAGCTATACAATGTCTGCAGGCAGCTTTTGATCTAGGTGAAGAGCCTGAAGAACAATCAGAAACTTCGGCAGCAGCAGAAAACACAACTGCGTCGACAAGTGCTGAAGGCAAAGTTAAAAACATTTCTCTATTTGAACTTTACGAAACACATTATTTGGAAAAGAATCCTGAAGTATTGAAAGTAGCTGAGACTATAAAGAATGAAGGTAATCGTCTTATGAAAAACGGCAGATATAACGAAGCATTATTGCAATATAATCGTGCTATTATTTATGACCCTAAGAACCCTATATTCTATTGTAATCGTGCGGCCGCTTATATACGATTGGGTGATAACGAACGAGCAATAATTGACTGCAAATCAGCGTTGGTATATAACTCAAATTATGGCAAGGCTTATGGTCGTTTAGGTATTGCCTATTCTAATTTAGGTAAATATGAAGAGGCACAGCAGGCTTATGCGAAGGCCATTGAACTGGAACCTGAGAATCAAGATTATCATAACAATTTGGAAGTTGCTCGTAATGCTCGCAATCTTTCTAACAATGGTATGATACCGCATTTAACAGAGGGTCTTAATGCTATGCTTTCGAATCCTGCCATACGCAATATCTTTAGCTCTGCTGACATTGACTTGGAATCTCTGCAGACAATGTCACAAAATCCAGCTGTAATGAATGCCGTTGGACAATTATTTGCTGGCATGCAGGGTGGAGGTGGCATGCCTGGTGGTCAAAATATTATACCACCAATGCCAAATGATATGTTACAATTATTCCAAGGTTTTGCTCAACAATTATCAAATGCATCCGCCGGTGCTAACCGATCAGAAAATCCAGGCAATCAACCACCATCAAATGCTGATCAAAAACAGCCACCATCTAACTAAAATTTTTTCCGTATGGTAGGAATACATATATTGTATTAAATAACTACGAATTCTTTTTTTATATTTATTGTTTTCGTAATCCGGACAGAATGAATTTCCTGTTCCGATAGCGACAACTGCTTCTTAGACTAGATTTATTACGAATTAAAGAAACTGTTATTTGCCCCCTAAAAGTGTGACCAAAACAACTATTAAATATATTGTTTCAGACACTTGCATTCCAACGCTGCTGTTGGCAAATACGAAGCTGTCACGACTGATACATTATGAAGAAAAACATCCTTTAGTATAAATCTAGTCGTATAATAACTTTAGTTTTGAATTTTAAATATATCGAGTGTTAGTATTTAAAAAAAATTTAATCCATATTTACTGTTTCAATACTACAGCTTATAATCCATAAAATATACAATAAAGAAATAATTTTTCCATAAATATAATTAAACCCTGATTCCACGTGTATTTGAAGGCCCCATGTGCCCATGTGTTTCTTAAAAAAACTTTCTTTTTGTGACGCCTCTTTCGTTAATATATGTATGCATGTAAATTTTATAAAAATGTTTTCACAATAATTAAAACTTTATTAAAGCTAAACTTAGTAGCAGTTTTTTTAGATTTAAATATAGACCGACAACGAATTATCAATAAATGTACGACACAGAGGGCAGTTTTGCCTTTGAACTGAGAGGATCATATGATCGGCACATTCATCACAAAGGCATAAATGCCTACAGGGTAATAAGAGGACTCGTTTTTGACGGTCTTTACAAATAACACAACGTTGTTGCGGGTCCAATATCTTAGTCGTGGCGGGAAAAAATTCCGTTCTTGGTAAAGGAGAGTATCTTAGAATGCCTAAGTTAATCATTGGTGTAGTACGACTTTGGCGATGTCTGATTATGTATGCTCGTCGGATAAGGCTAATCAAATAGATGCACCATGAAATTACAAACTGAAAGAAAAAAATTAATTTTAAATTTTTACAGCTTTGGCATATTAGTTTTATTTAATACCCGTTTTACTTTTAGAATCGATCTTAAAATTACCAAACACAATCTCCTACGATTGCGCCATAAGAGCAAGACCAAAAGAATGCTGATAGTTAAACGGAAGACATCATCTAATATAATTTGCGTTGTATACAATAACGCTGTCCATATTGATGTTATACTTTCTACTATAAAGTCTCCTGCAACAATAATAGCATAAAGTAGCCATCTAGGTACTATCGTTATTAACCACCACGCACAATCTGCTATTAGCAATAATGCATTCCGAACTAAATTCAAAAAATCTTCTAAAACTCTCCCAAGATTTGTAGCCAACAGCTTAGAGTGCAAATGAGTATTAACAAAAAATTTAGCCATATGTTTCATAAAAACTCCCACAGCTTCCAAAACACAATTAATGCCTGCATCAGTGGAACTTCTCACATATGTGGAAGCAGCCACAATGCTGTTATTAAGCTCGCAAAGAAAACGATACAGATCTTCGCCAATAATAGTAAATATGTTGAGTATATCACGCACAATATAGCATGCTTTTATAAACAAAAGGAATATTATTCTTCCAACATGATAACTGGCAGTCAGTATTAGCACTACGGTTGTGTGCAGCAAATGCATACATTTTAGGACAGGCTGTACTAATATTGTCAACATGGCCCTTTATATTTGAATAAAAAATTTCTGTTCCATTGAATTCTCTTCCAACGCACAAGGAAGGAAATCTTTGTTAATATTTTCTCAGAAATTACAAATAGTAGTCTTTTTTTTTTTTTTTTTTTTTTAAAGAAATATTTAAATGAACAATGTTGTACCTTGAGTATAAATAAAAATAGTTGGCAATAATAGCAAAATATACAGAGCGATTTTACATGTTTAAAATTGTACGAAACACTTTTAAAAAGTATTAGTGTAATCATGTTATGTTAAATAGAACATAACTTAAATAGAACGTGTTAATATACGTTGAATTTAAATTTATTTTTTGCAAAAAGCAATTTATTTTGCATTTTTATTATTATAATATTAAATTATTATAAATATTCACAACCACTTTTCTTAACTTTTTCACAAAAATAAAGAAACTTTTACGTTTGGCCTAAAAATACGTTTAACACCTTTGAATTTGTTGTGGGGGGAAATAGCTAATGAGTTTACCTGGTATATTATTTCATTTACTCAAAACATGCATGCTGCGTGTTTGAGGGTTACGCGATCAAGTTTTTTTTACGCATCAGCCATGATGCAATAACTTGTGTTGAATTGTGTCTGAATACAAGCAATAACGCGGCCAGAATAAAACGGGCCGCAAATTTGCAATATTGAAAATAATATCGCCAATGTGTATGTCATATCCGAAGTTGGCACAATATATGGGGGTGCTGATGGCGAGTAGTCAGCGTGTTGGCTCTGCAACCAGAAAGACCCAGGTTCGAATCTCAGCCGGGTCAAATCAGAAAAGTTTTTTCTGAGTTTTCTGTGCTACAGCACTCTCCTTCGTCGGTATTTGAGCAATAAAACGTCGGCGAAGTAAAATAATGAATAAAATGGCTCAATTAGCTTAAAAATAATGCGTCAAAAAACATCAGAGACGCCGCAACTTTGCTTTATAATTTACACGCAACTGCAAAGTTGTGCAAGAATTAAGCTCTATCTTTCTACCACTTTCACCACCTGTCTGTTTCTTACCTATCCTTCTCTCTAGTTCCAGTGCAATGCATTGCATATGTAGGGGGTAGCCCCTGAGCACTGGTCCAAGATAAAAAAAAAAAAAAAAAAATGAAAATACTTAGGGCATTTTTCCAATATTCCCTATGTCAGAAATAATAGCAGATGGCGAATCGGCCGAACCCAGTTCCGCCAGCTTATTAGGCATCTCATTACCCCTTATGTTTCTATGCCCCGGAACCCACACAAGTGAAACGGCACTAAAATCCCGGAGGATAGCCAGTTCCTCCAGCATGAAAGAAGACGCTCATTGACACCAAAGCCCTCAATTCCGACTGACTATCGGAAAGAATAGTAACAGTACCTTCCACGCGCCGCATTCTCGGTACCAGGTGGCGAAAACCTTCCCCTGGAAGACAATGGAGGTATTTGGAAGCCTGTAGGAAACAGAAACTCCCAGATCATCAGAGAAAACACATGCCACCACTCTCGATTCTGTCTTACAACCATCGGTTGTAAGATCCGATCACCCTGACGACACCCGTAAGGACTTTCCCCCTTCTTTAGTCATTACTACTAGAGAAGGGGCGACTGCACGCTCCTCGAAGAGAAGTCTCTGAGTGGAGATATCCAACGAGAAGTCCGTAATGAAGCTCGAAAGTGTTCGGAGAATGCTGTTATGGCCAGACCCGGATTTCCTGAAGAACACGGCTTCCCCTAACATAATAGCTCTCTGATCCGAAACGGAGAAAATATGAAGGTCAATCGGTAAGAGATTCAGAATCGTGTTCAGGACTACTCCAGGGCACGTTCTGCATGTCCCGGAAACCCCAACACACGCATATCGCTGAATCGTACCCAGTCTGGTAAGATTGTATGCCAAGCCGCGGGCCCCCACCACACAAGGCAACTATAGTGATAATATATATATCTACCCACGGCACTGTATGTGCAGAGGGCGACACTTCTAGGTATCTATGATACCAATGGCGTAAACCCAGAAAACAACCAACCGATTTTTACTCTCTTTTTTTGAAATACGGATGGAATTTCATGGAATTTTAGAGAAAATAAAATTAAATTCCATCCGTATTTCAAAAAAAGAGAGTAAAAATCGAATGGTTGTTTTCTGGCTTTTACACCATTGGTATGGATAAAATCAAGTAAGATGAAAACATTCTCATTTAATTTAACTACAACTGTTTGCTTGTTTTCCCCAGGGATGTAGTTCTTGTGCAATTGAATTTTTTTTTAATAACCTTGAAAAATATTTTTATAACTTTCGAATATGTTATTTTCGTGGTCAAAATTTTTAGTGTACTTTTGGAAAATATACGTATATTTTTATAAAATTGTGCGCTCGTGGTCTAAAATGTACATTTTGATTTTATAATTGGTATAAATTTATGAAAGCAGTTTTCCCTCCCTAGATTTCTCACATTTATTTACATAAAAATGCATCCCTGATCTAATGGTATGCTTTGGTTTTTGAAAAATTTTAAAAAATCAAGAGAGCCATACGACTGTCCAATTTTCATCCGTATTATCTCTCAAAATCGTGTAGTTTCATTACATATTACGTTTAGACGATCCGACTTGTGCTCTTCTACACAAAAATTTGACATGTCGTACGACTTGTGGGACAATGTAAAGCACCCTTCACAAGGTTTATTAATACAAGGTTGTCGCAAGGCGAATTCGTCAATAAAAAACTAAAAATAGAAATGTGTGTATGTTATAAAAGTAAACTCATGGATTGTTATGTTTTTGTTTATAGATTTTTTGGTTTGTATGTTTAATATTCAAACAATTCTCGTTTGATTAATTGAATTTTAAACATATAGATCTTGGGTTTGTATTCAGAAATTAGGAAAATCCACTGATGAGCTAAGTAAGCGTTAGCGAAATAGTACTATATGGATATGCTTTCCTCCTCAATTCTTGAGTTACTTTTGTAATAAAATGCTTTATGATATTTTTCATACTGTATGAGAATATCATAAAGTATGTAATAATAAATTTCACATATAGTTTATAAGGGAAAAAGCACAATTAAAATCATATATATAGTATTATATTATTATAATTATTAAATTATTCAAAACTAGTTTTATTAACTTTCTCACAAAAGTAAACAAAACTTTAACGTTCGGCTCAAAAAATACGTTACAAATTCTTGTATCAGCTGACGGGCGAATTTGCTAGTGAGTTTACCTGGTAATGAATTTGCCTTGCTTCCTGCGGTCCGCACGTGGACATAAGGTGTTGGCAATAGGTTTTGCCAGCTGCGAACATTATTATTTTCAAGTGTATTGCACGTGGAGAACACGAGTTAAAGTTTGTACGACAAAAATTTATCTAACCTCCAAGTTAGAAGAAATCCTGATTTCCAACGAAAAATCATTTAATTGCTATTTTAGTATTTTCGGAAATAAATCATATGGCAACATGATATCATAAAATATCAATATTATTGCCAACACTTAAATATTGGCATTATTATTTTTTTTATTGTATGTTTATCGTATATTCGTTGCCTCAGCCATTAAAGCGGTACACGCGACTTGTTTAGCTTGAAAGCAAATTAATAACCAATTATTAGTAAAAATTTTAATAATATCTGAATATAGAGTAATATAGCTTATCTAAATTGTTTACTGTAAAGGAAGGGAATATTTAATTATGGATAATATTGAACATTTGTATAAATGTTACGAAATTTTATCGGAGGCTGGCGATAAAATGTCTGAGGTAACTGAATTTTTATTAATTTTGGAATAACGTTTTTAAAATAATATATTTTTGCTCAGCATGTTTCTGAATATAAAGATATTTTAAAAGCCGTAAAAGGATCGTCAAAGGAAAAACGCTTAGCTTCGCAATTTATTGGCAAATTTTTTAAATATTTCCCGGACATGTCTGATATAGCTATTGATGCACAATTAGATTTATGTGAAGACGATGATATGCAGGTGAATACATTTTTCTAAAGCCTCATCTATTAAATAATTTATATGTATATTATATTATATTTTGTAGATACGCCGTCAAGCTATTAAAGATTTACCTAAACTATGCCAGGACACTGTGGGTATTACTGCCAAAGTTGGCGACACTTTAGCCCAGTTATTGGTATTGGACGATCCTCTAGAATTGCAGCAAGTTAATAACTCTCTGCAAACTATTATAAAGGTTATTAAGTCTTGGCATAGTGTGTTTCTATATATATATATATATATATATTTCATTTTTCATACAGATGGATTGTAAAGGTTCATTGACTGGCGTTTTTACACAAATTGCTAATGGCGATGAGGCAACTCGTGAACGTTGTTTCAAATTTATTGCGACCAAACTATTTGCTATGGGACCGACCGTAGTAACCAAAGAAATTGAGGAGTTTATAATTGATGAAATAAAAAAAATTTTACAGGTAAATTTTGTTTGATTAATACTGGAGTTTATATAAAACTATCAAATTAAAATTTGTTTAAAAAATTCTATGTTAAAGTTACATTTAACAGATTTTAACTTGAATAGCTTTTTATGAATGTCAATTACCCTTTATGTTTATAAAGTGTTAAACACATTTTTTTTGAAATTTATCGTTTATTGCTTTTTAATTTCTAATTTGCTACTTTCTACTCGTTCTTTACCTTACTTCAGATATTTTGTTAATCCATGAAATTGGAACATTTTATTATATTTTTAAATGTAATTAACAGGACGTTACCGCTGATGAATTTCATTTATGTTTGAACATTTTGGGAAGCACTAAACTTGGCACAACTATTACTGGACACGCTGAGTTGGTAAATTTGGCAAAAGAACAAGCTGAACTTAATGCTGACATTGATGCCATAACTATAGAAGATGAAATTGTGGAACGCTTTATACAATGTGCTTCGCACGCTTTGCCATATTTTTCGGTAAACATTTTACTAAAATCATAATTAAAAATATTTATTTTAAAAATAATCTAAAATGCAGAATACTATAAAATCTACAGAGTTTGTGGTATATGTGTGCGATAAGTTATTACCATTAAGTACTTGGAATATGATTACCACTTCGGGAGCACAAGATCAGGTACAATTACGATTATTAAAAGTATTTGCAGAGGCGTGCGCATATTGTGATGTTTTAGATAATGCCACACAACGTATTGACAATATTTATCACGTTTTAAGGGTAAGGAAATATAAATAAATGTCTAAAAAATAGAAATATATAATTTTGCATTTCATTACCATTAGGAATACATGCCTCTACCTCAGCTGAAGGATGATGAAGACATTAGTAGTCCACCACCATCCTTTCAATTTTCACACGCTGAATGTTTATTATATGCAGTACACACATTGGGTAAAAAACATCCCGATTGTTTAGCTTTTGTTACAGACGTAGACAAATTAAAAGATTTTCGCTCCAGACTACAATATTTGGCACGAGGTACTCAAGGGTAAGTTTTTATACAATTTAGTTCATACATATGTTGCAGCTTCTCGGAAGATATAAAAAAGTTCTCAAACATAAATGAAAAGTCGAACGAAATACATCCTAATAATAATAATAATGCCCCAGTATCTTGGCAGCGTTCAGTAAAATTGGCAAATTTACTTCACATTACACTTTTTTATATGGTCCACTTACCGAACACTTTTTATAAATATTTTGGCGCATTTATATTATTTTTCGTGTTTGTACGCCAAAATATTAAAAAATTTGCACATTTTTATAAATTTTCACAATAAAATTAACCAATCCGATAAAAACATTGAAAAGGGACAACGTATAAAAAGATAAAAAAAAAGATTTGTTATCCTTTCCGATCTTCATAGCGGACTTATATTATACTATATAATATAATATATATTACATTATATTATATATATATTATGTCATACTTTAGCGACCCTGTCCGTATGTCGCGTCTATATTAGCATATGTTCGCTTTTAAAACGGTTAAAGCAGTAAATTTTCGTTTTCCATCTCACTTTTTTTCTTGATATTTTTATATAACAATGGAAAACGAAATCGAATTCGATTTGACAAACAACGAGAAAGAAGAAGAGGGTGGCGATGGCACGATGGATGGTAGTCTGCACGTTTACTACACAACCAAAAACAGACCTGGGTTCAACCCCAGTTTCAGACAAAAAAATTTTTAAATAAAAATAAACATCTCGCATTTTTCTGATGTGCATTAGTGTGTCTTTGTGTGTGAGTTGTTGTCGGAAGGTTTCAGTGGCGAAGTCATAGTCACTGGTCACTGAACAATACCGGCTTCAGCTGATAGCAATCCACAATCACATCAGAACGCCCTCCTTCGTCGGTATTGTGTAGCACCGGCGAAGTAAAATAATAATAATAAAAAAAAAAAAATAGCTACTAAACCGAAGCTTCAGCACTGCTACGAGTATAAAAACAAAAGAACGTGCAAAAGCAGAGCTGCAAAATAATTAATTAAGCTTCACCTCCTGTCGTTTCTTCTACTATCCCTGTCCTATAGTTCCCAGCACAATGCTTCGCATGTGTAGGAGTCATCTCCTGAGTGCTGGTCCTAGATAAAAAAAAAAAAAAAAAAAAAAAAAAAAAAACAAAACAGAAATAAGTGATACCATCACAACTCTTCGATTTTACACCGTTTTTGGATCGAAATCGATCTTCATACACATAGCGAAATATTTTTAAAACCTTTCAAATGATACCAATATTGGCCATGTGCGTTCCAAAATGTAGAGATTCACATTTCTATATGCAAACTTCCTAGGTGCATAACTCGCAAACTAGGGGGTGTCGGAACTTTTTCATTTTATATTTTCTTGTTATTTTTAAATTTTCTATTGGTTGGTGGGTTCAGGTGGCACCCCCTCCAAGAAATGAGGTCAAAGTGCCGTTTTGATACTACAAAGCCCACGAAACCCAAACAGAAGTAGCTGTCATCGACCGCAGTATTCAGCACCTATATCCAGCCGGCCACATCCAAGAATCGTACCAATCTGGTGGGGGCCATGTCCCCGATGCCGCTAAGATCCTCAAAGATGGGGGACGATACCGAACATAAGAATTTTTACTTATCGCTCTAGCAATTTTCTATTGACCTATCTAATTTTTTTTTCCATTTGGTGAAGCGTCTGTAAACTATATTTAATCCCAAAAATATACTAAAATGAGAAAAGTTTAATAATTTAATATTGTATTTTACTATTTAGCGTTCGCAAAATAAAGGAGCATGTATTATAAAAGTACCGTGACGATGTTAAAAGTTAATAAATATTTTATATATATATTTTTTTCAGATACCATAACTATTTATATAATCCACGAAAGCTTTTAATAGCTTTACAAAAAATATAAAAATTCTATCTGAAGTAAATGCGCTGAAATTTTAGATTGAAATCTAATTTTTAAATGATAAATTGCGTACGATTCATTTTGCTTTAAAGCGCCGAAATTCAAAAAACCGATTAATAAAACCTTTACACATTTTGAAAAAGGGTATACAAAGGGTATTTAATAATAAAAACGGTAAATCTCTTTTAACAAAAAATTTTTCTCCATCAAACGAGTTACAATTATTCGCACGCTGCAATAATGTGTGACATGGATTTCATGATATACATACATATGTATATATATGTATAATATTTATAATGAATTATAAATTTTTTAATTAATTTGTTTTATCCTATAGTTACATAAAAAAGTTAGAAGAAGCCGTTAAAGGAAAAACTGCGGAAGACTTAAAATCTGAAGAGAACCAGTTAAAATTGACCGCTCTGAAGACAACATCCAATATTAGTACACTAATAAGAGATTTGTTTCATTCGCCACCAAGTTTCAAACATGATATACAATTATCATGGCTAAAACGAAAAAATGTAAGTATTAATAATGTTTTATATGGCCCTTTATCCTTAATAATTTTCCTTCGATGCCTTGAAACATTTACGTCATTCTGTTCTATAATTGACTTTTACAGAAAACTATTAAAATTCTTGTTATTAACGTTGAAAGAATTTATCTGCTCTCCATCACTAATGTCAGTCATGCCAGGCTTGTTTTTTGTATTGGAATTTTTTTCATTGGTAGAGTTACATATATGTTTACGTTCTAAATTAGACGCTTTTAGATGAGTGATTGGGTACCTCGTTTTTTTTTGTATGAAAAAAAGTTAAACAAATAATGACTTTTAAACAGTGATATTGTGCGACATAGTCTTGCTTTCTGCTAATTGACCAGAAATTTATTCATGTAAATAGAACAATTTTTAATTTACAGTTTTTCTCGCCGTTTCGTAGATCTTTTGAATACTTTTGCAAGGGATCGTCTATTTAAATTAATAAAACAGTTAAAAGTGCATTACGCTTCCCAGGTTGAATGGGACGGAACTTGGGCTGTCTGACAGCGCGAGGTATCTGGGCATTCTCCTTGACTCGAAACTCTCCTGAACGTGACTGTCCGGGACAGGGCGAGGATGTCGGCTATTGCATTATTTACGTGCAGAAGGGCCATAGGGAGGACCTGGGGCATAGGCCCAAGGGTGCTGCCTGGCTCTTCAACACGGTGATTGGGCCTATACTGATGTATGGCGCACTGGTTTGGTGGCACGCGTTGACGAGGGGCACCAACCGAGACTTTGTGGAGAGGATACTGCGTACTTCTGTCTTGATGGTCACGGGTGCGTCTGGTGCTACTCCATCCAAGGATATCTTCGTGATGCCACATTGGCTACCGGCAGAACTCATGGCCCGGCGGCTGGTGGCGTCCTTGGCCATTAGGCTCAGGGCGATGTTTCTGTATGGTTTGTAAAATTTCGTGTCTACTGTTGTGAGCGGTGTATTCGCATTTTGTTTGTTTGCTGCAATTAGTAGATGTTGTATACCCTATTGCTCACCTTTTACCGATTCTGCTTCTGTTTTTGAGCTAAATGCATGCTTAGTCGTTCCCCGAATTTTCTCGTAAGTCTTTAGTTTGTGTTTTAAATCGTTCACGCCTCTAGCCTGGTACAGAATACTTTTACCAAATTTTTAATCAAAATATTGAATAAGGCTCTCTTCATCCAAATATATAGGTTTTCCCATTTCCATTAGCGTGTAAAGGTATTCTCTATAAGTTTCGTTGTTCTTTTTTTCTTCTATTTTTCAACATATTCTGCACTTCAATTGCAGGTAACTTATTACCGAATTCATCGATTAAAGATTTCTTGAGCGAACTCCAACTCTTAATGCCACTTTGACTTCGTACATACAGGCGAGCTGCTCCCTTTAACAATTGCTTCGCATAAATAAATCTCTGTAAATCAGTCCACCCAACCGCCTCTGCGTTATCGTCAAATTCCTCGATTCAATTAGTAATCTCCATACTATCTGTACCACAAAATGTTGAAAGTGGGTCTTCAATATCCCTAAGTGTGAATACATTTCTAGCACATGGCTGTGAAGAAACTTTATAATGCTACGAGCCGAAGTCACCTACATACATTCAAGCCGTAGTGTTTCAACAGTCTATTTATAAGCTCTTTCCGTCCGACCACAATCAAACCCAACTCACCCAGTCTGCCCTTCAAACCCTCAACATTCAGTCCCATAATTTCTTGTCTGTCCATTGTCGCAGTAATAATAAATATAATGAGAAAGATAATTATATAAGAGTAAATAATATAGTATGTAAGTAATATAAGAATATTATATACAGGTTATAATGTATGTATGTACAGCTTAGTATATCTATACAAAATTAAGTTAATTCTAAAAAATTATTGAAATTATTCCGTAATAATCCAAATCCGAATAACTTTTATCAGGGTGAAGCAAAAAGAAAAAGTAAATAATTTACGTTAAGACAAATAGCAATACAAAAAATTTATTTCAATGCAAAATTATGTTTAAAAATATTATCAAAGTACATACAAATTTTTAGTATTATATATGTATATTATATGTATATAACTTAACGTCTGGTGATCCCCTTACTCTCTTAAACTTCGCCTTTATTATATTATACGCATCTCATAACATCTGGTAATTTGCACAGTAACATACGATTTCAACACCTTTTTAAGTACACTCGGTTCGTTGTTGCAAAAGTTAATATGTAATGGAATTTTTATTTATTACTCACTTGTTTGCTTTAGTTTGTCAGTTTCTAGTTATTTACTATGTGTGAAGTTTTTTTTCTTTGTTTTTCATGTAGCAATATTTATGACAACTGTTATTCTCTTTGCAGATAAATATAAGAAACTCGTTACTCTTTTGACACTTTTCGTAGATCTCTTTTAAAATTATTATTGCAAAACGATATTAGGTGTGTTTTTTTACTTTTCTGGTAAAGTTCGGTAAAAAATAAATAAGAGACAAAAATGTACAAAAGTAAGCAAACGCAAAAAAACCATAAAATTTACCACGTGCATAACAAAAGTGTCCAAATAAATTTTATTTTAGTGATTTTAGACGCTTCAAATGCATATTTGAAAAGCAAAACATTTGCATCGTTGGCAACCTCTGTAAAATGGTGACAAAAATAAATTGGAAAAAAAAGTAAAAGCCATTTCTTATTAAATAAGGTGATAAATATGCACAAATATATGTACTTACAACTTCAAGTTTATTTAAAAGATTTTTAAATAAAAACTTTTGTCGTTTCTTTGCAAATTTTCTGATTAATTTGTTAGTTTCATATGTAAATAAAAAACAGCCGATAATTTAATTCTATGTCGAACTTACCCAAAGAAAAAGTTCGTGCAACTTTGTACAGAAAATGAAAAATTTTACTTTCTAATTTTATCTCAAAATTGTAAAAAAATTGTTATCTGGAACGGTTTTGGGTAAATTTAGAGCATTCCATCTTACACGTAGTTCACTCAAAGATAAGCTTGTTGATAAGCGTTTCTCGCAATTGAACTGATCTAGATTCTGAATATACATATATAGTCAAATTCATGCGCAATATAACTTTCAATTTATATAGTAGCGCTCTAATAATATTATAGCTATTATTTTTTTCATAAACATTATTTCTAGCTTATTTGTTGCCTACATATTTAATTATTCTTATGTTATACTTGTAGTCCACCAACTATATATGGCCCTATGAGGTCGGTTGTTTATTGTTATAAATAAATAAAATAGAATATCTCTTTTTATATGATTCTAATTTTAAAATTGTGCTTTTTCCAGAAAAAAATATGTTAAATGTATTATTACATACTTTATGATATTCTCATAAAAAGTCCGCGGGTGCCCAATTTAGAGAAAAAAACACACCTATTATATTTTCTCTTTTCTTTTTGTCCTTTTCAAATACACAATCACCATTCGAAACTCGTTGTTTTCTTTACACAACTGAATAATATTCTCTCTGATTTAAATTTCAAATAACGACAGTTTGAAGGCTTTCAGTTTATGAATTTTTTTTCTCAGTAGTTCTTTATTATATTCATATTTTCATACCGTTCGTATTTATTATATAAAAACATACTGTTTCTGGCAAAATTTTCAAAAGTACACTTTTGTCTCTATTTAATTCACTCAGAATCTTCCAGGGTTTATAGTATAAACTTTATATGAAAATTTAATTAATTTTGCTTACTGGCTTTTTAAATTAAATTTTATTTCAAACTCATTATTTCATTTGTTCACTCAGAACATTCAGAACATTTACACCGTTCACTCAGAAAATGCCTCTGATCAAATTTTACTTTAAATCTCCTTGTTCACTCAGAACTTTTTCAAACACATATTTACCAAGATAAATTACAAATTCGAAGAAAAGGCGCGACCACTAAAGCACGGGTATTCTGGTTGACGCCGCAATAATGTAGGTTTTTAAAATAAAGATATTGCTTGATTGATTATTATTTTCTAAAATAAGGATATTATATTATACATAGCTTTAGTGAACTCTTTAATTATATTATATTATTTATTATTCGTGCTTCCGTCTTTGTTAACGTCCAAACTTGCAATGTCCTAAAGTTTGTCTCGTCTTTTTCAATTTACTCTCACTCATCAGTTATATATAAAATACTCGTTAATCTAAGTCAAAGTCGAATACTGAACAGAGTTTTTCAATTTACTCTCACTCATCAGTTATATATAAAATACTCGTTAATCCTAAGTCAAAGTCGAATACTGAACAGAGTTTCTAGAAAGAGTGGCCACTTCTAGTTACCCGTCTGTTGTCACTAATTCCCACAATTAAATATTTTTTATTTTCAACCACTTATATAATTACAGAATAAAATTGGATCGAAACGCCATGCTCCAATAACGTTTGACGGTAAAAGTGAAAATGGCAAGGACGAAGAGAAAAAAACAAAAAGTGGAACAGATCAAAAAATATATTCGCCACCATCGGGAAAATATTCAGCCAAAGTTCAGAATTATGGCAATAATCAAAACAATCGCCAACGTTCTCGCAATTCTGGTGGGGGTGGTGGTGGTAGCTACCGAAATCGTCGAAATTTTAAAAAATACTAAAAGAATATTAAACCGTAGCTGTTTTTTAATAATATTAGTTTAATGAATTTAATCAATCTAAAATGGCTGAAAATTTACGATTTTAAGCAAAAGTATCATAGACAACAGTAGAGATTTTCAACCCTAACTAGTCTGCTCTTTCAAATGTCTTATATATTTCCGTTAGGAGTTTATACAACTTCCTCTCTCAACTTCTTCCACAATTGCTTATTGTCTACAAAATACCGAGATTTTCGATGCTGTCTATTACAGATATTCTTCCTGTTGGCAGAAATTAAAATGTTTCACTTATCAACTTCATGGAGGTAAGCCTTACAACTATTTAATAATTTGTATTTTTTCTTCTATTTCAGTCTTTGAAAAGTTTGATTGAGTGCATCTCTAATAAGTTTCGAACAACGTAAAAGTTTTCTTTACGGGAGGCATTGTGTTGCTCATATAGCTAAATTCTTAATGCATATTCCTACGATTTGAAATTTTCTTTTTATTGTTTCATTTTCTATTCATCTATTATTTCTCATTTGTTTCGTAAATTCTTTCTTAATAATTTATGTGAAATGTTGTAAAAGGCTTCTTGTTTTAACACAATATAACTTAAACATATTTATGTGATGAATAATTTCATAAATATTTCACATTGCATATGAAAAAATTAAAAATTAATTCTTTATTAATATTTATTTAAATTAAAAAAAATATGAAATTAAATGAACAATTTACGATATTATATTTTCTAAACCAATCCTTTCAATAGAAGAGCAACTTTTCTGCAAAACGTTTCTGTTGTTATCATTAACATCTCTTTTGTTTGCTTTCTCTTAATCTATTTAATATATTTCCACAACACATTTAGTTACTTGATTTGATTTTTTTTTCGATTTCTCTAAACGTTTTGTTAAAAGTCCTTTTAATGAAATTTGACTTTAATTCTAATAATTTTAAGCATAATTTTTAAATATGTAAAGAAAAATATATACTTATTTACTTGAAGAAATTAAAAAGAACAACTTAATTAAATGAAAAATATACATATGTACATATGTATATAGAAACCGCCAGATGGCTATTGGTGTAGGCTTTTTATTTCATCTCGCTGTTCTCACTTTTATTTATACACCGCCTTTAGGCATTTTTTAGCATTACATTTTTTTTGACTCTTCTATCATTCATAATATTACTTATTCAAATTTAGATTAATAACAATCATTATAATATCGCGACTTTGTTCGTTGAATAGAATCTACGAATTGTACGAGCCGTTATTGCGATTATATTTATTATAGTAACCAATAAAATTTTAAACAAAAATAGTACAATTGTCCTTATTTTTCGTTTGCGAAAACTATAAAGGTAAAATATTATAATCAGTGTTCCGAAAGTAAAGTTGATTTTAAATTATCTCATTGTGGACTCCATTTGGTGAATAATTTATGAATAGTCGTTCGAACCCTCCACAAGTATAAGTTTTAATTGAAACTTTATATTTATGTATATTGGAACACCTTGTATTTCTCCACTCCATCTGATCTCCTTACTATCTATATCACCTATATCCGACCGAAAGTGGAATACAACTAACATGTATGGGCCGGCGCTTCAAAGTCTATTTTGAAGCTTCTCGACCATGTACAGGATAGAGCGAATAGGCTTATCGGTGACAGTAGCGAAGCCAAATCTATTGAGTCACTGAAGCAGCGTCGCTATGTGGGGTGTGCTCGCTGTTTTTTTTTTTTTTTTTTTTTTTGTTGGGACCTACACATGCGAAGCATTGTGCTGGAACTATAAGAAAGGGATAGTAGGAGAAAGGACAGGAGGTGAAGCTTAATTAATTATTTTGCAGCTCTGCTTTTGCACGTTCTTTGTTTATACTCGTAACATTGCTGAAGCTTCGGTTTAGTAGCCATTTTTATTATTAGTTTACTTCGCCGGTGCTACACAATACCGACGAAGGAGGGCGTTCTAATGCGGTCAGCTGAAGCCGGTATTGTTCAGTGACCAAAACCGGTTGTCCGAAAACAACTGACACACAAAGACATACTAATGCACATCAGAAAAATGCGAGATGTTTATTTTTATTTTAAAATTTTTAGTCTGAAACTGGGATTAAACCCAGGTCTGTTTTTGGTTTTGTAGTCAACGTGCAGGCTACCATCCATCGTGCCATCGCCACCCATACTTGCATACGATTTCGCGGTATTCAATTTACTCAACAAATGGGTAATTTTCGTCTTTGTCGTTGCAACAAAGAGCTGCCTTCATCAATATGGGCATAGATTTCACTGGCCCTATTCAAATCTGGTCATGGAAAAGACGTGGATCAAAACAATATAAAGCATGGATATGAAATTTACTTAGATAATGGAACAGATTTCGTTGGATGTAATCAGCAACCTCGGGAACTTTACCAGCATCTGCATGAAGATAAAACGCGCGCTGATTTGCAAAGAGAAATGTGTGAACAACAAATTCAATAGCATTTTTCACCACCTTCTGCACCTTTCCACTTTGGGGGAATGTGGGAGGTGGGCGTAAAATCGACAAAATATCACTTAAAACGAGTTTTGGGGGAGACATATTTAACTTTTAGGAAATGTATACGGTATTATGGCAAGTGGAATGCTGCCTAATTTCGCGACCTTTATGCATCAAATTTGAGGGTGAGGGGAGACCAATGAATACCATACCAGATGAAGACTTAAGCTACGTAAATTCTAATCATTTTGATCGGTGGAAAATTCTACAAAAAATTGTACAGTCATTTTGGCGACGTTGGCCAATTCAGTATGGAAATGAAATGCAACAACAAAGTGGTCACAGAAAATGGAAAACTTGAAAATTGATGATATAGTCATCCTTAAAGATGAAAAATTACCTCCGACAAAATGGGCAATCAGGATTTATGAATGAATTTTAATGAAATATGGCTCATTTTATTTGTAACATATGCCAGTACCAAAATTAATAAAAACATTTCAAATTTTGTTTATTTTACATTTTTAAAAAACCTTTTTAAAAGATTTTTTTAAATTTTCTTGAAAAAAGGGTTTTTTTTCCCAAAACATTCTGAATATCTCCTAAATTATAAGGATTTGAAAAAAATGGATAATAACATAATTTGAAGGTTATTTCATTCGATACTTTCGTGTTTTTCTTAGTTCCATCGAAAGCCTCAGTTAGTGAAAACGTAACGCGTTCCTGGCGATCAGCTGGTAAAAGCTGTAACATAAGTAATACTCATTGGTATTTACTAAAATCGTATCGTTGAAATTGTCACTTAGAAAACCTACAGAAAATAGATTTTTACGTTGCAAACGTCAACTTGGCATTACATACATATAAAACCAAAGCCGCAACAGCTGACTGAAGTTGCTTGAAGTTTTACGTTTTTAATAAACGACACATAAAGTTCAACGATACTGACAAGTCTAACGTCGGACCATAAGTTTTTACTAACTAGACCCGACGAGCTAGTTATCGAGTTATTGCGAATTACGTGGTGCAAACTCCCCTTTTTTCTATATAACGGTATATCACGAGAAGCAGAGTCAATCCAAAAAAAGTAATTTATAGGCATTGAATCGGAGTACCATATGTATTCAAATTGACTAAGAAAACTCAGGCCACCCAAAAAAAATTTGAATTTGTTGACCTGTGTTATGTTTTATACCATTCGCAAGTGCACTTGCACTTGCTCAATTTACAAGCTCAGTCGTATGTTTTATCGTTTAAAAAATAATGCCATACGAGTATATATTTAATAATTAAGAAGAATTTAAATCTTGGTATGAGTTATCACATATTTGAAAGATTTTTACGAAATTAATAAAAAAAGAACTAAATATTCTCAGATTCTCCTCAATACAACTATTTCAAAAACATATAAAATTCAATCCTATAATCAGAACATAATTTTGTATGAAAATTACAAACAACAAAATACAATACTGTATAATAAAACGATTACACAATACATACTACGTTAGTAGGAGTTTCTGAATTAAACATCTACATATCGAGCCTTTGGTGCAATACCGTCGTAATTCAAAATTTGAATTTTTTGAGCTGGGCATGCAGAAATGATCTTTGGGGAAATATATATCTAAAGGAAAAAAGATTATGGTTCTATCTCTAACTGTTCAGAATCTACAGCTACAAATGTCTTTATTGCCTCAAGCTATTTCCAACAATATTTATTTGCAATAATGAAATATTTCCTTTATGACAAGAAATTTACAAACAGATAACATCACAAAACATGCCTCATTATTTAAAAACTTGTAAAAAATAACTTTAGTTAACGAAAATACTATCAAAAAGATGACTGAAAACTTCAAATGCATTTTTCTCAGTTCCAGGTTTTTTGAATTACTACGGTATTGCACCAAAGGCTCGATATGTATAAGTTGAAGGTATTCTTCAAAAACAAAACATTTTTATATTTTAAGCCGAAAATGCATAGGAATGTATCGTTCGTCACGCATGAATTGCCCATATGCAAACATTATTGGTACGCACAACTTGAATTTTTAATGGTCTCATGTAGAAGGGCCTCAAATCGATTTTGTCCAAATTTACTTTTTTAATGATTAGAAGCATTTTCTTTTTTGATTATTGCATTGTAATAATTATATTATATTTTTACTTCCCCTTTTAAGTTACAATTTTGTCAGTTATGGCTTTTCTACATGAGGGGAACGATAAACTTAACTGGTGAGTCACCTCCGAGCGTCCGCTGTATTGACAGGTTGATTCGTTCGATAGTATGTCGGAGTCAAACAAGACAAATTAAGTAAAGCCTAGTAAATTAATTAAGCCGTTTTGCAAAGTTTTTACTTTCAAACAGTATACGAATTTATATGAAGTGAGTTCATTCTGTAAGACGATTTTAAAAGAAAACTGTTTTTTTTTATAACACAAACTCTAAGCTTGTCTGCAGAAACACCCACGGTCGAGGCGGAAATCGAACCCGCACCTCCAGATTGATAGACTAATCGTCATGCACTAGACTACTGAGGCACCAACTTTCGAAATTGTCTACATATTATTTACATGATTTCGATTCGAGTTACGGATTAAAGCCACCCCCGTTTCATTTCCTAATTAAGCAAAAGACGTTTCTATTTTACATCAAGAAAAAAAGTAGGTTCTTTATTTTATATTTTTGTAAAGATTATAATGCAATAACAAAAATTCTTAAAATAATTTATTTATTACATACATACATACATATATATCTATGTACGTATATAAATACACGAGGATATAATAAAGGTTTTATTATAAAACTTCATAATAATAAAAATAGTTCACAAAATTTTGGAAGAAAATTCGAAACGAAAGTAAACAAATTTGCTTAACGGTATTTTAATTAATTTAATTTAGTTATTTTTAATAGGTGTAGTAAAACCTTAGTATCCAATAGCTTATAGCTGCAAGCGTATTAAATTAAATTTACATGCATATATAAAATAAAAAAAAATTAAGTACTTTACTTTATTATATTTATAGTTTCTAACGTATGAATGTTTTTTTTCAAGAAGGAAACAGAAAGATTTGTAACTTGCAATTGGTTTTTAGGAGAAGAATGTGTCCCTTTAATATATTTTCAACACATAAAGTGCAACTTTTAACATGATATATAATCTATTTTATATTTTAAGTTGTAAATATTGTATATTGTATGTATTTTTAATTTTGTTTGCATTTAATTTACAAATATGTATATATTGCATTGAATTTAGCAAGGAGTTTCATTTGTCAAAGTATATATCGTTACCTTTATATAGAAAGGCCCTAACTAATAATTTATTTTACAGGAATTGGAAACATTTCCATAAAAATAAAAGAAAAATTATTTACGGCCTTTCTATACTATACTTTCTATACTGAAGGGATATATTTTTATTTGAATGTATAAATAATTAAAGTAATTTTCCTATCTATAGTATAGTTTACTTGTTTTCTTTTTAATTTTTATAAGGATAAATCGAAACAGACTTTCTAAGAGTTTTATAAAAAACATACGAAAATACGTATAATACGAAAATATACTTATGTAGTATGTAAAAATTTCTAATCATTCATTAAACTTCAGTTTACCTACATAGTATTTATATACCCATTATATGTATATGTACAAATATAATCTACGTTTTCCCTTTCATTTATATTAAATTATTTTGTATTAAATTATTGCAATAAATTCACATTCCTTTCGAAAATTCAGGTTCGCAATGTTACATTTCAGTTTAACTGTTTTTAAGGTACATTTGTAGTCAGATAATTTTATTATTTCTTTGGGTAAGGTCAGATTGGGCAAACATTTAAGCACTATTGCTGGCAAAATCTTATTCAATAATGCATGAAAATTTTTCTATAATAAACGAAAAAAGTAGCAATGCTTATTTCTTCACATATTTATCCAATTTCTTAAGTGCAATTTGTCAATGTTAACTTATTATTTTTTTATATGTACATTTTGTGCTTATACCAACTCATCAGTAGATCAATCTTTTGAAAAAGATAAAAAATTTTACATGTTTATCAAAAAAAATCCCAAAAAACATTTGGACAAATATGTATGTGGATGAAATTTGAAATTTTTGTTATTTTTTGGCTTTGCTCTTTGCTCAAGCCTTTGTTATAAAAAATTCGAAATCGACTTGCAAAATCGTACAGGACTGCAATTAGAAATATTGTTCTTAAAAATATAATTCGGAAATTCCTCAGTGCAAGCGTAGAAGTTAATTTGAAAGTATTTTGTTTCTCCTGGAAAAATTTTTCAAATGTGGCTTTTCAAATGGCTTTTATGAAATAATAGTAAAATATGTTATAAATAAGAAAGCAAATATATCGAAAGAGATTCAAAATTTAGACGTACTTTTATGGACGCGTTAAATATGTACACATGTACATACAAAATCAATTACATACATACTTTGGTTTACAGTAACATTTAGTTATGTTTCCCTAAAATGCACTCACTCACTGCAAATTCAGCAAAATGTTGCCTAAAATTAAAGTTTTAGAGAAAAATTTAACAGAACGATCGATAATGGGATCGAAACTTTTTTTGAAATCACAATGGACCTAAGTGGAGCTAGAGTTGTTGCTAACGTCCATTTACAAGGTAACCTCAAATGCGAGTATTTGTAAATGGGATCGGTACTAACAATTTTTTTTTTTTTTTTTTGTATCTAGGACCAGCACTCAGGTGATGACTCCTACACATGCGAAGCATTGTGCTGGGAACTATAGGAAAGGGATAGTAGGAGAAACGACAGGAGGTGAAGCTTAATTAATTATTTTGCAGCTCTGCTTTCGTACGTTCTTTTGTTTTTATACTCGTAGCAGTGCTGAAGCTTCTGTTTAGTAGCCATTTTTAATATTATTTTACTTCGCCGGTGCTACACAATACCGACGAAGGAGGGCGTTCTGATGTGATTTTGGATTGCTATCAGCTGAATCCGGTATTGTTCAGTGACCAGTGACTATGCCTTCGCCATTAGAAAGATTCAATATGTAGATTAGAAATCATGTTTTGTGAATTTTTTCAAAACTCTCAGTTTTTGTGTTTGTATATTTCGGAATTCTCAATTATTTGTTTTTAGTTTTTTCATAAACATATGAAGTTTGATAGAAGTTTTACTGATACCAACCAAATGCATCATATATGTGTGTATATTGCAAGTTAATCAAACAACAAATATTAATTAATAATTATCAATAATTTTATATTAACGTTGAATTTATTATTCACTCGATTTAGTGATTCTGCACTTAAAAAAATTGTAAACGAGAAAACTTGTACCAAACGGCAAATGAATATTCATTGAATAAGGATATGGTAACAAACATGATTTCAAAAGTATAATTCTATTAAAACCTGACTTTATTGCTAGTTTTCTTGGCATTAGTGATTTAGACGATTACACTACTTAATTCTTCCTTAGATTCGATTGCATTAAGTCGGACCAGTTGAAAAATATAAATTGTTCTCCGCAAAAGCTCATGATTTAAAAAATGTATAATTCTCAAAACAGAACAAACTTCCAGGTACCCTATACGAAGTTAAGATCCTGTAAAAAATAGGCACTAATACCAAGTATTAAATTTAGATTAATTAATAGTGTTATGGCTTTAATAAAAATTAGATAAACACAAACTATATCAAATAAAATATGTTGACATTGTCGAATATATCCAAATAAAATGTATTAAATATTTTTGGATCTAGTAATTAAAAGTAGTAAAGTTTGCCTCTTTTGTTACTGTTGTTTTTATAAATAATAATAAAAAAATAATGAAATAAATATTAACAATAAAAGCATGCTAAACGCCAAAAGTTTATTAAAAATATAAATTTTGAAAAAATTAAGTATCAAAAAAAAAAAATAAGTCTATAATTTGCATACAACTCTGCTGTTGCGAGTTTTTAAATTTATAAATTTGTACAATTTCTGCAACAATGTTGGCCTTGACTTCAAGGATTGTTCACATATACTGGCACCTTCAAATAAGCCCAAAGAAAATAGTGGCAAATTATTCCTCTTCAACTGTTGAAATTTAACTGCAAAATTGAGACGTTGCCGATGATTTGCAGGTTTTAATTCTTGCATCAACTGCACTTTATATGGGAAAATGTGGCGTAGTGACGTACTGATTCCTAACTGAGCAGAACGCCTTCTGAGGTGTTTCTGGTGTTTCGTTGATACTTTGCTCTACACGTTCAATATATTCCGCAATGCGAATTAAACGTGGTCTACCGGTTGTAGGCAAATCTCTTACGGTGCCATATTGTTAGTGACGATAAACTAAGCAACAAATCATTGCTTCAGAGGGTGAAATTCTCACGTTAAAATGTTAACGATATGCTCTTTGCGTTAAAATAACTCATCGCTTATTTAAATAAAAACATGCTATAAATCTGGTTCTTTCTGCATTTGTGAATCTTAATTTATTCTCCAGCCGTTATCTATATCATCGGAAATAAAAATAAGGGATTCAGTTGACCTTGCAGGCCATCCTTGAAGCTTCCCGTAAGTTTAACTAAATCAAAGAAAATTTTCAGCATTTGACAGAGTTTATAAGATGCGAAAAAGGGTGGCTATGGCTGAAGTAGTTAGAACGTTGACTGCAAGACCAGAAGTTCTAGGTTCGAGCCCAGTTTCGGACTTAGTCATAAAAACATTTTGCATTTTTTCTGATTTCCATTAGTCCATTAGGCATAGTCACTGGTCACTGAACAGTACCGGGTTCAGCTGATACCAATCCACAGGCACGTCAGAGCACCCTCATTCATCGGTATTGTATAGCATCATCGGCGAAGTAAAATAATTAATAAAAATGGCTACTAACCGAACATCAGAGCCGCTGCGAAACTGCTATAAAACAAAAGAAACGTGCAAAAGCAGAGTTGTAAAAATAATTAAGCTTTCACTTGTCTATCCTTTCACTACCTGTTAGCTCGATCACTATCCCTTTCCTATAAAAGGTAATACCTAGTAGTATCCAATCATTGCCTGAGTGTTACTTCTAAAAAAAAAATTTGGAACAAAAAAATTTAGTAATAAAGTAACAACAAGAAACAATGAGTAAACATCCACTATTTAGTGATTCCCCGTTTTTTAAATTTGTGCAAACCAAAATAACAGTGAAAATTTCAGTGTTAACAAAAAAAAAATTAAAAATTCGAATTTTTATTTCTAATTTCTGGAAAGTTTAGCTACTGCGAATTCTAATTTGTGACCGTCTACTGTATAGGAATTTGGCGAAATTCGTGCATTAAAATATTAGCAACACAGAGCAGAAAAAAAGCGTTTAACGTTTAAGTTTTTTTTTCTTTTGGTTTGGACCGCTGCTCAGAGGATGTTTCCTTCGTAATCAATGCATTGGTACGGAACTTGGAAAATGGGCTTTGGGGAGGAGGATAATTTTACAAATCTTATTCATTCAACCTGTTATAAAATATTATGCATGTCATCGCATAACTATATGTGTATATTAATGTAAGAAAATATACATAGATAAAAAATTATTTTATACACATAAATATAAAGAGTTGTAACTGTAGGAATTAAAATTTTGAAGTAAAATTAAGAACTTAACAAAATAATAATACGTATTATATATTATAGTATGTATTATTTTATATTTACAACTGCAAGGAAGGGCACTTAATGCTAATAATATATACTATATATATATACATATATGGATGTATATCTAATATATGGTAAGTGTAAAAAGTTTTTCTTTTCTGGTTTATTAATAAAAAGGTACATACAAAATATGGAACTACATAAAACAAGAAAATAACTGCCATATGCAACTATCACAATGGAAATATACAATACATATTCTTACGTTCTATAAATAAAAAAATTTAATTATGAGTTCGTTTAACGAGCTTAACAGTATTGTGTTTTTAAATCCCTTTAAGAGAGTTTATTTACAAAAATATAAATTGGAAATGAGATTGCTATGAAAATATGACATAACATAACGTCTTTTGTTACTCACAAAATAATTATTATTTTAAGGATTTTATGAAACAAGATTAGTTTCAGTTAGTTTCTTTTTTAACAATTATATATAAAAATTATTAATGTCTAAATTATTATAATTATTATATTTTATACGTAAATCTAACAAATTTGTGTTTTAGTTTCCTTAGGTACATTAACTCTCAAAAAATTATTTATTATACTAATTCGTAACATAACATATATTTCATTATTAATAACGTCAACATTGGAGTTAAAGTTTGGTCAGGGAAGAAAATGTTTTATCAAATATACGCAACCACATCTTTTCTCAGAAGAGACTGATATTATACATTTACATATGTCCATAAAATATTAATGAATATTTGTCCGAAACATTTTAAAGAATTGAGTACAAACAATATCCATATAAGCGTACCTTTGCATATAAAAAAAATCAAGTAACACCCTATGCTACAATTACATTTACACTGAAAATTTGAAGTTGTTTGTAACTCAAAATTTTGAAATAATAAGTTTATAACGTTTTTTTTATTATGAAAGACAGGTCCAATATGCACAAATTTAGAATTTATATAATTTTTGTCCCACATAGTTTCCTGTCGGTTATATTCGAAATGTGCAAACAAAGACAAGAAAAAGAAATAGTTAATGCATGGGTTCCATTGCAAATTAACTTGTTCAACTTAGATGATTTTAACATAGGGATGCCATTTGCGAGCATGTATTCACATTTAACTAAACAAACAAGTCACTTAAACTAGTGCTTCCAACCAATAGCTCCATGGATTGGGTTCGCGGAATTCATTTATTTTTGTTGAGTCGAATTTATTATTAATGAATACCTGAAGCAAATTTACAAATTCATTTGGGAAATTCACAAAGTCATATGTTTTAAAATAATAACACGAAAAATATGACTGTTATGAACAACCTGTCATAATTTAGTGCACTATTTAAAAAAAAACATTTAGCTGTTATGGAGAAAATACTTATTAATGTTTGATATCAAAATGCTAAAAACAAGTCCGGAAACTCAAATAATTCGTCTTTTTAATATAGTGAATAAGAACTTACATGTAAATCTTGTAATAATTACATTTTTAATTAAGATTATAAAATTGTTCTTTTGGCACACAAAATTGTTGAAACATACATATATAATCAAAACAGCTGTTGCCAGTGATATGAGCTGAAAAATTTTTTCGACGCCGGCTAGTGGGTAAACAAAATTTCCGCACTTGTATATATCATAAGATATTGTGGTTTTTCCTTCGTATAATAAAATATTATTATTATATTATTAAATATTATCGCTGGCTCGACTGAAGAGTTTCAATGTACGACTCAGATTTCTACTGTTATTTTATGACAATACAATAAATATAGCTCGAAAAGTTTTGCAGCCATATTCATAAAAATTTCTTATTTTATGTTTAAAAGAGTACAAAAGTTATCATAGACTTTTTGTCTTATAAATCAGTTTTGAAAAGTTGTATTCATAAACGAACAATAACAGATCTATAACAATTGAAGACTTGTAGTAATTTTATGTTTACGTACGGCAACTCTCTTTTTATTTTATTTTTTTTTTATCTTGGACCAGCTCTCAGGAGATGACCCCTATACACGCAGTGCATTGTGCTGGAACTAGAGGTAAAGGATAGTAGGAGAAATGATAGGAGGTGGAGCTTCACTATCTTACAACTATGTTTTTGTACGTTCTTTGTTTTATAGCGGTGTTGTAGCGGCTCTGATGTCAAGGAGGTATATTCAATTTTGAAACAATTTTTTTTAGTAGCAATTTGTGCCTGTGGATTGGATACAGCTGAAGCCGTTACTGTTCAATAACCAGTGACTATTCCTTCGCCACTGAAACCTTCCGACAGCAACTGACACAAAGACACACAAATGCACATCAGAAAAAATGCGAGATATTTTTTTTTATGAGTCTGAAACTGGGGTTGAACCCAGGAAAATTTTCGTTGTGTTGTCAACGTGCAGACCACTTCGACCATAGCCACCCTCAATTTCCATATCTAAAATATTTTGCCTTTTCAATTGGGTATATGAGCCACAATTCTACTCTGAAAACACCGAGTCTTGTTCAGAAAGAGAATATATGTAACACATCCAACCGAAAAACGTATTAGTATATGTATGTTTGCCTACCACTGTTCTAAAGCCAAAACTTCCCAGGAAAGTTTCCCTCCATCAGTGATCATTCACAACAGCTCTTCCATCACGACGTCAACACTAACATCACCAGGAATTCCAACTGCTAACAATGTTATACCTGATCATCAAGAAACCACTTATAGCTGTTCCGCCAAAAAAACAGTTTTTGTTTCCCGTTTGGCAAGTAGTACAACTGCTAAGGATGTAGAGTTATATTTAAGATATAAAATAGGTAAAAATACTGATATTTCGACACATAAATTTAATTTTTCACAACGAAGAGCAATATCATCTCTTAAATTGTCCGTTTCCGATAATATTATTCATCATATGATGGAACCAAACTTTTGGCCTGTAAGCACTCTGGTTCGGGAATATTCATAAAAAGAAAGACGGAAACTTAGTGGTATTGTTGTCCTTCCGCAAACAGAGGGACAGGTTTTAAAAAACTGAATATATCTGCGGCGGCGTGTTAATAGCTGTAAGAGCTGACTTAATGTCTGAGAGTATTTCTCTCAATTTTACCAATGTTATTGAACAATCATGTGTCAAATTATCTTTTGCTGACAATTACACCATTTTCATTCTTAATTCTTACATTCCCCTTAGTAGTATTGATACCTACAAATACCATTGAGAGAACATTGAAAACATAATTGATGGCTTGTTTATAAACCAATATGTTTAACTATTTGGTGATTTTAACTTACCTAATATCCGTTGGAATCGAGAACAAAATGTTTTATTTTACAATATAACCTCTCTCTCGGCGGGAACCAAGTTTTGATTTTAGACCCATACTCTGTTCTGGTAATTTTCTTAGGAATTCGTGCAGATTTAGACTTTGCTATACGCCTGGCACATTTTTTTTTCTTCCCAACAAATTGACCAACCCTAAGGTGAATATGTACTATATATTTTTTAATTATATTTATTTTTTGAGCGATGGTCTTTTTTATGAAAAGTTTTAATATTTATTTTCAATATTTCGCTACCAAATATGTAGCATCGTCAGGGGTAATTGTGGTTGAAAATGCATAGAATGTTTTCTTCTCTTAATTTCCAGATTTTCGATGACATATAAATCAGGCGATTGAGCTGTAGTTTTGATCTGTCTGGGGTAGTGATACATCATCAGCCGCGTGTTTTGAATCACTGGTAAATATGAAAGCATGAAAATTCCGTGGGATGTTCTTTGAAATGGCCACAATCTACAAGTCTCATAAAAAGCATTCTAGTGTTTTGGGTATTTAAGACGGTGTAAGAAATACTGTTCTCCTTACTACCTATGCATATATACCACCTATATCCAACTAAAAATGGAATAAAACTCTTATAAATGGGCCGGTGTATAAAGGGTTATTTTGAAGCTAGTCGAGCGTGTACAGGAGAGGGCAGTGACAGTATAGCAGCCATTGACTCACTGGAGCATCGGTTGTAGGGTGCATCTTGTATTTTTTATAACAATTTCAATAGAATGTGCTGTAATGATATGGGAGCTCGTTTTCGAAACTCGTAACTATTTACATGCGACAATGTCGCCAAAAAAAGCACATTCATTTATGGCTGATCTTCCAGGGAATCACGTATTTCTTGCAAAAATCTTAAACAGTAGTTAAAAAAATGAGTAGACGCATTCATTTTCAAGGTAAAGTAGAACAATTTGAGGGTGTGAACATACATATGTGCTCATGCTAGTGCACATACACATACATTTGTTTTGACAGCTATAGGTTTTGAACCAGTGTCATACTGCTAAATTCTTTAACCTATTGAAGGCAATGGTTTATAGCATTCGCGGATAATATTGGATACCCATATATTTTATAAATTATGCCTTGTATATATATGCTAAAAAAAACCAATAATTTTTGTGTCTATAAATACACGCTACGGCAAGGCTGCCTATAGACCAATTTATAATATCAAGAAAGGATAATGTAATAATGAAATTATCAATCGTTTTTCATCATAAATTTTTCAAATTACTTAAGTAATTGATACATTCAAATTATATTAATTTCCATGAAAAAAACTTATTAAAAAAAATAGCGCTATTGACAATTTGGATCATATCTTCTTTTTTTAAGTTTCAAGATTCTAATTATATATTTAAATTAAGTTTTGTGCAATTTATAATTATACTTAAATGTTTATTCATGATTAACTAATGAGAATCTTGTGAAATTCTTAACAGTTAAACTGTTCAAATTAATTGAGATTTTTTTTGATTGGCGATAAATAGTTTTGTAGTGAATTTTCGACCTTTTCAAGCTAATATCTTATATAATACTAGATACTTACAAATAACGTTTACAGGTACCAAATAAAATTAGGTAATTGTAACAAACAAATGACTAGAAAAAACATATGCAATTTTAAACAATATTTTTGCGTTCAAAAGCGGAACTTGAAATAATTAGAAAAAAAAACGTTAGTAAAAACATAATTATGGCGCAACTACGTACATACACACTGGCTAAACGAATGAAACTTCAAAACAGTTAAGTGCTGCTTATTGTTTAAAGTTATTGGTATCTTAAATATAATATTGCGAAGCAGGACATTATAACGGTTTATTGGGCTTATTGCCTTATTCTATTTTTGTTTTCTTTTTTTTTGTGTTGGTTACATCGACTGTGGTTTAAGGATAGTTTCCTTAGTTCAGTTTTCAAATAAATCAATTTTGACAACTTAAACTATTGCTAATTTTTCAATTGATGTCTATGGTTTTTCTTATGCCTATTAAATTCAATATACATATGTATGTATAAAAAAGAGTTCATAAATAAAATAAAACACCTAAGAAATCACGTAACGATATTTCCTTTTGCACTTTAAAGGCTCAGGAATTACAAAAAAAAATAAAAAATTTCAACATATAATAAAGAAAAAAAAAATAATTTATACTTCATCACACATAGTTAATAAATATATTCGTAAATATTTTTCATCGTAAAAAATATCCATACATACATATGTATGTAAATACTTAATCTATTTTCATTATTCTTTATATAATAATGAGGAAAATATTCCTCATTGGTTTTTTTTCTTTATGTTATAAGAAAATAAAATTGTCGTCAGAGAGAAAGTGTACTTAAAATGGCAAGCTGGCCACAAACATATTTTCAATTAGGGCGGGTGCTGGCACTAAATCTTCCAGTTTCAAATAGAATATTCGCTGTAAACCCTGTACACTTAACGTTCTGAGTTCGGGTAATTTACCCAGCAGTCGACTGAAATAGTGGGGTTTCTTTTGAGCTTCCGCATTGTACGTTACATGATCTCGTAGACTACCAATGATTTTCATTTGCAGTTGTTCTACTTTTTTCGGTTCCCGTAGGCCATGTCGCTCTGCAATGGAATTATAACAAAACTGTTTGGTTAAAGTTTTATGTCAGCATATTATTCAATATCTAACAATTATATAAGTGTTTATATTAGAAAATACGTATTCTTAAAGCAGCAAAAAAGTTATTTGAAAATTTCGCACAACATACGAGGTCTGTTCAAAAGAAAAGATGAATTTTGAATTTGTTTTAAAGTATTTATTTATTCGTCAATAAAAATTTTGTCCCTTTCAAAGAAATCCCCCTCACATATAATGCACTTATGCCAGCGCTTCTTCCAATCCTCGAAGCACTTCTGAAGTGCGCTTTTCGGTATGACCTTCAGCTCGTTCTTCGGTTTTGACTTTTTTTCTTTGTGGCTTTCCTTTCATTAGTCTCTTCAGTGTTGGGAATAGGAAAAAGACGCAGGGAGCCGAATGTGGTAAGTAAGGAGGTTGAGGCATGCTTAGCGTGTTGTTTTGGCCAAAAATTAACGAACAAGCATTGATGTGTGAGCTGGTGCATTATCGTGATGCAGAATCCATAATTTTTTTTCCACAATTCCGACCGTTTGAGCCGAATTGCTTCACCCAAACGTTGCATAACTTCCTTGTAGTATTCCTGATTAACCGTACGACCTGTTGGCAAGAACTCATGCTGCACCACGCCATTGTAATCGAAGAAAACAAAATTCGGCTTTTCTTTTGAACATACCTCGTATATAACGCACAAAATAGTGACTCCATAGTCTTACCACTGGTTGTCTGAACCGCACGCAAGCACTTTTCTAAAGACCTCATACACTCGAGAGTGTTAGACTTCACCTATTGGAGAGCAATATAATGAAATCGATCTTTGGAGGGTCGAACTTTGTTTGGTGTAATGAATTCACATTATTATTCATTTAATCTACAGTGTTTCACAATATCGACGAAGCAAAAAATGTATCTTTGCATAAAATGGCAAAGATTCCTTTAGTTCATTTGAATCTTGGGATAATTTGAATTGCTTTCCAGGTCTCTTCAAAACAAATTTAATATATAAATTGAAAAAAAAATCCTTGTCATTTGGTGGCTTCGGTAATTTGAAATTATTTTAATTTCATCTTGATCTGCGCTCTTTAATTTGAATTATTTTAATGTGCTGTGTTTTATGCAAAGCATAAAATAAAAATAAAATAATCATTTATCATTTATAAAAAGAAATGACATCTTGCTCGCCGATATTCTACAATTTGAAGTTTGGCTTTTCTATACTCTATAATTTCAACTCGAAAAAAAACCAAAACATTAATTCGTTTGCGTTTTGCTTTTAGTTAAACTCTGATTAATTTGAAATCTCGATTATTTGAACTTTTTCTTTGGCCCCCCGAATTACAAATTAGCGATAGTCGACTGTATATAGAGAGAGCTGAAATGGAGTAAACTCACTCTTTCCTTCACAAAAGAAGAAATATTTATGTTGAGTGGTTTTCTTTAATTCCAATACTCTTGAAACAGTAAAAATTTTTACACAAAAATAATTTTGTATGTGTTTTTCTTATTTCCTTAAATCATACTTACCCGTAATTAGTGTTAATGCGCACAAACATGCAAACGCCGAAATATCAATTTGTAAATTGTGTAAACTTTTGCTAAATTCCAAAATGTCGTTTAACCAATCACCAAAGGAACGTTGACATTGACTTCTATGCAAGACGATGCCATTGCAGAAAGTGAGTTTAGTGTCATCAATACGAGCACGATAGGACAGCCGTAAAACAAACAATTCCAAAGAGGCTGATTGCAAAAGTAGCTCTTGATCTTCGGCCTTAAGTTCAGCGTAGCCAGGTATTTTCTCGGCAAATTGTTTGATGACATCTACCGATGTTGTAAGCAGATTATAAAACTGTTGAACTTTTTCGGCTTCACTCATGAGGAGGGGCGAGTCTTCTTGGGTGGGTTCACGATACTGTGAATAGTCGAGGCATGAGGGATCGGGAGTTGTATCTACATGAGAGCGCACCAAAGCTGTGATTAGGGAGATGGGTGGAGATGGTGGTGACTCTTGTGGTGATTTCGGCTTAGATGGTAAACGACCTCGTCGCCCTTTAAGGGAATCAGTGCGTACGACCTCCTTAACCATACCGACGGCTAAACATTTTTGAAAACGGCAAAATTGACAACGATTACGTCGCCTCTTGTCGACAGGACAATTTTTATCGGCCAGGCAAACATATTTGGAACCCTTTTGGACGGTACGCTTGAAAAATCCTTTGCAGCCTTCGCATGTTCGCACTCCGTAATGTTGGCAAGCAGCTGTGTCGCCACACACTGCACATAATTGTGAATTTGGTGTTGGTATAATACGACCATTGAGCAAATCAGTGTTTTGTGCAATGTGATGTAATGCGGGTGTACAGTTTTGGTGTCGAACGCTGGGGGAATGAGAGGCCGAATTTGGCGCGCTCGAATGTTGAGTATGTATATGGTGCTTCAGATGCAACGACGAAGTATTGCCTGTAGCAATAATTAGCTTAGGAAGTTTCGGACTATGGTTAATGGGAGATTCGGAACGATTGACGGGTAATGAAGCTCTGCGATGTGGCGCCAAGAGAGTAGTAGAGGCAGCACTAGAAGCGGCTTCCAATTCAGACATGGTGGGAAACGTTGGTAAACTGTAGCGTTCAGTTGTCGTCGATTGATAACTCTGAAAAAATACAAATAACTTATCTATCAGCCTTTAAATAAACAATTACCGCATTTCACAAAAAAGTGGATTTTTACATGTGTAATAAATTAAAAAAAATGTTCAAACTGACAAACACTAGCAGAACACGGAACAACATGCTATTTTCGAAGGCTGCTCAGCGTTACTCGTATTTGTCAACTGTGTGTTGTTATAGGTAGATCTAAATTATTGGCTTTGTATATTTATTATTTCTTATTAATAGAATACGAGAATTTTGTCTCCGTTATTTTTTCGTCATAACGAGGCTCTAAATTTTACCGTGTGCTTCGATTTTTATTTTGACAATTTGTATGGTTAAAAAAAAAAACTTACATTTTGTTGTGACAATTGATACTGGTGATAGAAACTGTCTTCCGAAGTATTAAAGTTTTGTGCGTTTTCGCTGCCAGTATTAAATTCATAAGAAGAAGCCGAAGAACTTGATGAAGCCGGTGTCGCTGTGGCATTAAAATGACCATGATAGGTAAAATTATTTGTGACTTGTTGTTGTTGTTGCTGCAGATGTTGATGGCTGCCGTTTATATTGTGTTGGTTGTGTAAATGCGGTTGCATGTGTGAAGGCTGATGATGTTGTTGATGGGTTCTTTGATGGTTCGAGCCGTTGGATGTTGCCGTGTTGTTACTTGCGGTGTGTTGGTTTAATGCAGGTCCACCTATAGCCTCTGATGGTGTGGATAAAGGATAACAATCTTCATCCATTTTAATTGTCAGTTCCGTAGTGAGAGAATCTGTTGTTGATGATGATGTGCTGTATTTGAGAGAGTATGTTTCTTGAAAACTTGGCAATGATAGTGGACCTTCCAAGGGTGAAAGTAAAGGATCACCTCCGGAACGAGAATGGCTAGTATGATGATCTGTTTGTTGTTGTAATGCTTGCCTTTCTTGCAAAGTATGTAAGGGTATGGCTGGATCGCTGCTGGATCTTAAACTAAGAAGACTGATTTCTTGAGGCGTAGATCGATCAAAGCACAACGAAGAATGATCTTGGTCGGAATTGAGCGTACTTGTTATGTGTTGTTCAGGAATCGATGATAGTCTCTTTTCGCGCAGGCAGGTTAATTTTGTTAAATTTTCTATAGAGCTGGTAATATCTTCACTGGAACCCACCAAGGTCTCACATGAAGAGTGTATATCTTGTAGGGGATTGTGATGATGAGCCGAAGCATCCGCTTCTCTAGAGGGATTTTGATCGATTGTTGGCGACAGAAGAGATTGATTGGAATCGGCAGGAAAAAATAACTCAGATAATTGATGAAAGGTGTGATCAATTAGTTCTGAATGTTCCGAAGTGGTAGTGTCCGTCAAGTTGCCAATTAAGTGATCCTCTGAAGCTACTGACAGTGTGCCGCCTTCCGATGTTACGTTATCGTTATGATGGTGATAGTGATGGCTATGCTGCACACCACTTTGTGCTGGTAATGAATTGTGGTGCTGTTGATGGTGTTGATGATTGTGTAGCGTTGCTTGAATTTGCGATTGCTGATTGTTCGATTGTGTGGAGAAATTATCAAACGGAGAAAGAGAACCGAAAGTGTTCTGTAATGATAGACGGTTAGAAGAATACTAAGTCAGTTTGGTCTAAACGAAACAGAAAATTTTTAATAATGAAACCTTAAAGCTAAGAAGTAAATTTTTGCTTGCTGTAGTTAACGTTCGACATGCGCTTTTCTATATATAATAACAGCGTGTAGGGAAGAGAACAGACAACAATGTTTGTGATTGGCAGTTTCTGTTTCCTTCCTGTTTTCTTGCCAATTTGTTTAATTTACAAACGATGAATTTTTTATATGGTTATTACGATTTCTTATTCATTTTATATTTTCAACCCTCTTTTGTATGTGATTTAAGCCCACGAAATAGATATTAAACGACCCTTTCTTTGCCGTTCCATAAAAGGTGTCGCTGGTGATAATTTGTTGATTGGTTGTGGTTGTCCTTAATTTCTGCTGATTGTTTTTTTTATTTGTTAGTATAAACATATTTTCCGTGAAGTACTTGAATTTTATTAATACGACTGTAATTAAATGAATATTGTTGTGAAAATTAAAAGTGATATTACACTAATCGATAAATCAAGTATTTTACTATGACGTAGGATTTGAATATTTGACATATGCAACATGAAAAATAAACTATGTGTTGCGAATTACGTAAATGCATACTGCAAATTATAGATTTTGTTAATAAGTGCTAATAATATGCAAAAAGGTATATAATATATAAGTTTTTAAATAATTTTGGAGAATTTATTGTTTAATGTGTATGTGTTTAAACTCAATGGAGTTCAAGTTACAAAACGACATTTTAAATCTCGAAGCGGGCAACCAGAGTTGTGTCGTATTATTCTTATTATATTTTTATGGTTTAATTAATACCAAAAATTGTGTTTTAATATTTAGTTATATGTAGGTATAGAGAGATATAAAATAAAAACATATTTCTTACGTTTGGTTGCAATAGTAACATGCTTGTTGCAGCAATTGTTAGCCGTGTCTTATGATTTTGTTTATTATGCTGTTGATTAGTTGCAGTTGTAGTTGGTTTATATGTTTTACTACTTGATAGTGATGATGCTAATATTGTTGCTGGTTTTATTGTGGATTTTGCTGTTCTGTCTGCAGATGATATTGTAGTTCCGCTCTCTGCGGATTTAGTGGCAATTGAAGTATTTAGTTCTTGTTCTGCTGATGTTGTTTCACTTTTTATTCTAACCAATTTATTGCCCGTATTATTAATGCTGTTGCTATTGGTTTTGTTATTTAATGTCTGTTGCTGGTTCCATTTAGCTTTTGTCGCTATTGTAGTTGTTCTTGTATTTGTTGTTATTATTGTTGAGATCTTCGGTGGTGTTTTATTTGTTGTAGTTGTTTGTGTTTTAAGAGGTGGTGTCGCAGTTACATTTGCTGTTGTTGATGTTACCTCTGCCGCTGCCGCTGCCACTGCTCCTGCTGTTGCTGTCGTTGCTGTTGTGGGTGTAGGAGGTAACGATGTTGTTGCACGTTCTTCTTGTAAATTGGCGTTAGTGTTAAATGCTGCACCTGTAATAAACAAACAAAATGCAGTCATGAAACAAGTGCTTTATTTTTCCAAAGAATACGTATATTGGATAGAATTAAGAAATGAAAATGAAGCTGGTCGGGAAAATGTTGGCATTTAGAAGAAAAACACAAATATTTATTAATTTATATGAGTTTAGTTATGGTTTAGTGCAGATATTATTAAAAGTAAAGGAATACCAAACAATGATAATAAAAAGTTGTAAATAAGATTGGAAATAAGTGAGTTTTTATTGCGAACAATACCCAAGAGACTAATAATGACATTTAGAATTAAATTTGTTCAAAATGAGGAGGTATACAGTAAGTTACTTTTGGTTTAAAACAATACAGTGTGAATATTATTAATATATGTATGCATGTTTTGTTAATCGGTAAATTATTTCTGCTGTTGTGTGATTATTATTTTCATTTCCTGTTTTAGTCGCTTTTTGGCACTCTTATCAGTGACTAGTGACGATTTAGAAAAACCAACTTAAAGCAATACCTGAATATTTAAATCTCTTCGACATTATGAAATTAAAACAATATTTGATTTTTCTTTTTGTAAGAAAAATTAATTGTTACCGTGTGCTGCGAATAAACTAAATGCGCCGACTTTTATGCTCAAGATGTTTTAAAATTAGAATTATTAAGCGTATAAAATTACAAACTTTATGGTTATATGGAATGATAAAACCAATTTAGGAACGAAATATTATAATATAATTGTGTGTTTTAAGAAACATGCAATGTAATACTTGAAATCTGCTTAATTAATTACACAATAAACCCGCATAAAATCTTATAAAGCACCTTGAGCTTCTAATTATAATTATTCCATTAATATGTTTAATAATATAATTGAAAACAAAAACCTTTTCGATTTCAATAATTTTTAAAAAATGTGTTATTTATTATTTTTTTTCCTTTTTAATTAATAATTTCATTGTATTTAAAATTTGTTGTTATAAATTTTAATTGTTTATTTCAATAACCGCTTTTGGTACAATACCATAAAATAGATGCATAAGTTTTTTGTTTTTTGTATCAGAGAAATGACAAAAAAAAACTTTAGCTATATCGCTAATATCTAAACGATTTTCCAATAATAAGATTTTTTAATACAAAATTGTTTTTTGCAAATCCATATATGTGCCATTTACATGTGAAAAGCACACATTTGAAGTGAAAGTATACATAATTGTAAACATTTGGAGATATATGTATAAAGAGTGTATTGTTTTATTGAATATCAAAAAGGTATTTTTTGTAAATAATGTACGAATTTGAAGGATGATACCAGAAAAAATAACTTTAAAAGTTGGTAACATCTATTTTTCCTAATACAACATACATATATCACAAAAACAATACAAAATAACATAACTAGAAGTTGTGATAGTCTCTTTGTAGAAAAATATTCATTAGTTTTCTATTGAATGATTTTAGACGTTAGCACGGATTTGTTGGGGAAATGTCGAATTTCCTTCGCTTTAAATAATTTCAACAGACAACAAAATATGGTTAAGGAAGAATTTATCGGCTTTGTCTATGACAAATTTTGGTCTCGACATAATACTTTGTGTAGGTTTTAGAACATATGATTGTCCTCTGATGCTAGCTGAAAATGGAGCTGTTATAAATATTATGTAAACCGCGACCAAAAAAAACAAACACTTTGGTATTTTCATAAATTAAAAATATCAATATAAAAAATTCAATATAAAAATATTCATATGTAAAATTCATTTGTATATCCAGTAGACAGACCGTAACATTCTTAACTCTAGATATCATACTTCTTGCTATCAACCGCATCTTTCGGGAAAGACAACAAAAAGAAAAACAATCACCCCAATCGTAAATACTTCTTCGTTCGAAATATTTCCCCTTTCCATAAATTTGCAATCGTGAAAAAATTCCCCGTGAATAATTTTAAGTCAAAATATAATTTCCCCTATCGTGAATGGGTTTTTTACGCGAGTTTTTTCAAGAACTGTTGCTCGTACTGTGTTCGCACTGGAGAAACTGTACGAAAAAGTGTAAACAAGGATCTATCTAGGTCTGCTGGTCCAAGTGCTACTGAATTGGAAATCTCCAGCACATCGCTGCGGGGCATTCTAAAAGTTGATCTGGGGATGTTTCCATATAAATATCAATTGCTGCTTGTGTCAGTTGTTGTCGAAAGGTTTGGTGGCGACGGCATAGTCACTGGTCACTGAACAGTGCCGGCTTCAGCTGATAGCAATCCACAATCACATGAGAACGCTCTCCTTCGTCGGTTATGTGTAGCACCGGCGAAGTAAAATAATAATAAAAATGGCTACTAAACCGAAGCATCAACTCTGTTATAAACGTGCAAAAGCAGAGCTGTAAAATAATTAATTAAGATTCACCTCCTGTCATTTCTATAACTATCCCTTTCATATAGTTCCAGCACAATGCTTCGCATGTGTAGGAGTCATCTCTTGAATGCTGGTCCCAGATAAAAAAAAAGTAAAAAATATGCAATCACTTTGCCGTCTTTGTGTCCGAACCTCTCCTGTTTCAAACCAGCCCGTTGAACAAATAACCGAGTCTATCCCCAACCGCAGTCTGGAAGAAACTTTAACAGTTTTTGTGAATTTTATTATAAATTTATTTAATTTAAACGGATTTGCTAGTGAAAGAAGGAATTAATTAAGAAAAGCATGTGATAGTTAATTACGGAATAAAATAAACAAAGAGTAATTTAACTGCATAATTAATTAGGAGTTCAGTAAGGATCTTAATTGTCTGAGTCTTACTTTTCCTTATAAAAAACTAAATTAATTAATTCACTAAAAACCATTGTAAATAATTGATATTTTGCAGCGATCAACTTAAATTTTTCAAAACTTTTATTTTGTAATCAGAAAATTCGCTGTAAAAACTTGGTTGCAAGTTATTTTAAATGTACAGGATAAATATTAACTACTAATGAATTTTCATATATGACTAATTAATTTAAAAAAAGATAAAAATATTAAAATTCCTTTATTGGTATTCAATAGTTGATTACAATATACAATCATTTATTAACCACATTTCACATGATAAAAATTTAATTTAAAAGATTATTTATCATGGGCATACTTATGACCGCAAATAAAAATGTACATAAGAAGCAGCCTTAAAAGCAACACCAAACTTCATTAAATTCACATATGCTCAGAATTAATCAATGTTAAATATTGTAAAAAGAAAAAACACATACAAATTTCAATTTCAATAAATTTATGATGGTCTCATAATTTACATTACGACTATTCGACTATGTATAAATATGTATATAAGTACATAATATTGGTAAAATATATCCGCGAAGTCTTTTGCATCAGTAAATAAATATGCGAGTAAAAAACTTTTAGTAATAGTTATGCTAAAATATAATTAGAAACAAAAACAGTAATAAAATTAAGAAAAAAATTCAAAGCAGGCACATTCGGATTTGTAGATGTACATACTTATGTACGTTACAACTTGTGGAGGTTAATTGTGAAGATATGCTGGTTGCGATTTCCTAACAAATAATTATCATTGCTAGAATTAATTATTATTGTTGTTTGCTAAAAGTTTCATTCATTTGATAAAAAAATTATAAATATAAGAGTTGGTTTTCAAGTGCGTTTTTAAAACACATATATCATTAATAGATTCATTCAAAACTCTATTTCAAAGTTTATTAACAAAATGTCCTATCAGAGAAAACACTGGTTTATTTTCAACAAAAGTTGTTTTTCAAAAGAGCATCAAAGAACTTTTGAAGGTTTTCTGTTTTTTTTTTCCGGAGCCTACAAAAAATTTCAAGTCGTTTTTAATGGCTCTGTTTTTTTCTTCAGTTTTTTCACTTATATTGCATTTCATTTAATTTTTCCGCAAATGTTATTTCCTCTGGAATGTAGCTATCATCGCTGCTTTCAATTTCTTCTGTTTCGATTTCTTCACTAAAATGGCGGCTGCAAAGTTGTTCTACAAAGTTGAACCATTCGGGAAAAAGCTATTGCCGTTATTTTCATCATCTAAGAAATCACGGTTTTTAAAAAACTTAACAGGGGTATACAGTTTGGAATGTTTTCTTTCGACTATTCTATTTTAGAGGAACTCAAACATTGATTGTTCAACAGACGAGTGTTGCGACTTGCTTCACTTCACTTCACAACCGGATAAGTATGAAGTGAATATTAGCGCACCTCTCGGAAATTCGAATCACTGTACCATTTCTGCCTCCTTTTGGATTGCGGAACTTCGTAACTTTTCACGGACAGCTACGAAACGTCATCACCTCCTTTGGCAATCCTTTTAGCACTCTGTACTATACAGGTCAATTCGCATCGTGCTGGAAGGTTGCAAATGTAACGCCGATCCCAAAAAAGGGTGAGGCAAGCAAACTTGAAAATTACCGCCCAATAGCAATCTGTTCCGAGATGGAAAGTATGGTGAACTTCCACCTAATGAAATATTTAGAGTCCAACAATTTACTGAACGACCGTCAATACGGCTTCCGTCGAGGACGCTCAACGGGCGACTTATTACCCTTCCTCTCGGAAAAATGGTGCAGTTCTATTCACCATTTTGGCGAAAGTAAAGTCGTGGCTCTGGATATTTCAAAAACATTTGATAGAATGTGGCATGGGGCACTTCTGTCCAAACTTATTGCTTTTGGTGTCGGTGATATCTTCTTTTGATTTATATCGAGTTTTCTCAGGGATCGCGCTATAAGAGTTGTTATAGAAGGGATCTCATCTAACGAGTACAAGATAAACTCAGGGGTACCGCAAGACTCCACTCCTTCTCCTACCCTATTTCTATTCTTTCTTAATGACCTCCTGTGTCAAACTTCCAACCCTATCCACTCTTTCGCAGATGACAGCAAAATTTGTCACTCATATTCATTTAGTCGTAGGCCAACATCGACTATGATCACTTCGCTGAGGCAGAATATGAGTGATTCATTGAATTGTGACCTCACGAAAATATCGCGAAAAGGGTCGATTTCAACGCTCAAAAGACCCAATGCAGCATGATTACACATCGACGCATGCCCGAAAAAAAAAACATTACCTCTGATGTGCACTAGTGTCTATGGTATAAGTATCTGCGCCCCTTTAAAAGGTATTTCAGCACTGAAAAACGTCGGCGAAGTAAAGAAATAAACAAAATTGCTATCCTTTAACTTAAAAATAAATGAGTCAACATAACACCCGATATATGTATACTCGTATACAGCAACTCTGATTTACAAATTAACGTTCATCATTCCTTGTTATTGAACAATAACGGCATCATAGAAATACGTTTTCATGATCAGGTATTGTCGAAATTTGCTACCCGTTGCAGTTTTCTAATGAATGTAATTTTTTTATGTACACACCAAAAAAGTTTTAGTTTCCAACCACATTACACTGTGACATCATGCAACATGGGATTTTATGGCCTGCCGTTTTTTTGACTTTGTCTGTTCATCATAATTTGGTTTTGCAACATTATTTTGATGATTATTGTCTGCATCTGCATGTGCATGTGCATCATCATTATTATCATCAATATTATGACCCATTGGTTGGTTAAATGTTTGCCAACAGTTTGTTCTACAACAGCAAAGTTTGCGCAATAAAATTAATAAGCAGCAATAACAACAACAGTATTAACATGTCTCAGACTTGGTCAAGAATAGCCCAACTCACAATCTGCTGCCAATCGTCTTGTATAGTAAACTTTTATTGCCGTATTCATAAAATTTTTTCTATTTATGAAAGGTATATTTATGCAATTTTGTATGGAAATTTATAAATAAAATATAAAAAATAAAAAATGTTTATGAATATGACAGTTACTATTTGCTATTCTAGAGTAAATAAACTACAATGAAAAACACAGTTTTTGTTTACTAAACGTTTGCAAAGTGTCAGCAAACAATAAAAAAAGAAAAAATAATTAAAATATGGAAAATCAAAAATAAAACGTATAAAAAGAGAAAAATTTTACCGAGGAGGATATAACGAAAATTTTTAATAAATCCAAAAACGACCGGAAGAAGTGACACAAATTATGCGAGTTTTTTTTTTTTTTTTTAGCAAAAAGTTAGATATACATAAGTGATTCCGTTGCAAACTAAACCAAAAAAGTCGTTTACAATTGTTAATATTTCCCACTTCAAATGAATATGATTGTGAGTTGGGCTACTGTTGTTCTTTTTGTATGCTGGACAATAACAAAGATATTTCGTTTATTTTGTAACATATTTTTTTTGTAAAATGTAGGTGAACAACTTCTTTCAGTCGTATATAATCGTCGTGCACTCACACCGAGAAGTACACGACACAGAAGCCTATCGAGCGTATGAGCAAAAGTGCGACTCGCACTGTGCGTGTATGAATTTGTTTTTTTTTTGGTTTGCCGCCCAACGGAAATGTTTATAGTAAAATATATGCATGTGTATATATGTTTGTGTTGATGGTGATTCCCATTATCGCCTGTAATCGTAATCACCTTCAGGCACATGCCATAAATTAAAAAAACGATTTGAAAAATATTAAAGCGTTTATATGAATTTATTTTTAAAAATGTTAACAGTAAGTTTTTATTAATTACACTAATTATTTATTTATTTATTTGTGATATGAAAGAAATAAATATTTAGCGATATCAGAAATGAACTAGTTTAAAAGTAGATGTTTCAAACTTTGTGTTATTCACTAAAATAATTAAATAATTACCAATAAAAATCTATAAGAATTTGCATAAAACAAGTAGGGTTTCAAGATGCGGTTTAATATTACCACAGTACAGTGGTTTGGCAGTTTAAGGAACGATATATTGTGAGGGAAATACTTTAAATCGAAAAGTTCGTTATATCCGATACTTTTTTTTCTTTATTTTTATTAAAAAATATATTCTTTTGATGGTTTAAAGTATAAAATAAAGTATAATTTATAAAGAGATGAATATATGTACACACAAAAGAACATGAGGAGGAACATGTGTTCTGAATGCAGGGTTGTCGGAAGAAGACAGATTAAAAGTGCTAAATCGGCAAGAAAGTGATACAATTAAAAAAAGTGTTAGTTTTTTTTAACATTGGTTTTTTTTTTAATATAACTAAAAGAAACAGCTTACATTTCAAATATATTTTATTTAAAATGTTTTTATAATTTGTGGAATTTAAACTAGTTTACTATCATATTTTACACACATACTCGTATACTGGCTTAAGTGGGAGCTTTTACTTATATAAACATGTGAGATTTCTCAGCTTTTTCAGGAATTTGATTGGAGATATACCAATGACTAGGCAGTAGCACCAACGAAATATAAGTTAGCTAACCATACAACATACAAATAAATAATTGCAATTAATTTTGACTCGCGTTAAGTAAATAAAAAATAACAAGTAAACTTAAAATCTATGTACAATGAAACCTCTCCTAACGAACATCTCCCATAGTCGGACACCCCCATAGCCGGACACCTCCCATAACCGGACAAACATTGTAGAACCGAGATTATCATCAATTTTTCAGTACAAAATGTATTCTTATAACAGGATGCTCTATTAGCCGGACGCGGACACTAAATTTAAAAAAATTGAGCACAAAAACCCTCTCATAAGCGGACAGAAGCGTTAATTTAAATTAATTCGCCTTGATTGAAATTCACCAACACTAGTATAATTTTTTAATTTTTCAACTCTGATTCATATTTCAGTTAATACCATTGAAATTTGTGATGCCTCTGTTAACACGAACGTACATAATCATATGTTCAGTTTGTTATAGAAATTGCTGTTTATTTGAAGAAATTGTTTGCTTAGCTCGTTTTGTCACCTTGAGAGTTACAAAATGGCGCAGAAAAGAAAATATTTCATCAATTAAAGAAAAAAATGGAAATTACGAGTACATGAACTTGATTCCTTAAATACTTGAGATGAAGCATTAAGCGAAATTGCCTGAAGTATTTTATTAAAAACAAATTCGTCGCATTTAAAAACATTAAAAATCACTGAAAATCTCAAAGGCTCAAATTGAACCAGTATAACATAATGAAAATATTTAAAATAATAAATGTGTACCCCTTATAAGCGCACAAAAATACTGTGACAGTGAGAGGTTTCACTGTATATAAAATCTATTTTGTTTAATAAAAACACTAATAATTCTTCTAGTTTTTATTAGACTCTTTTAGACTATTTAAGCTGTAGATCTTTTGTATATAAATAATATTTATTATTTTTCTATGTTTGTTACATGGTTTAGCTGGTCAAAAAATTCCAGAATTTGGTTAAAGGTCTACTGAAGATTTTGATATTAGAACCAAAAAATAATCGTAATGAATTTTGACTAAAGTTGAATAATTCTAAGAATAATTAAATAATATTTATGTTTATTTTAATATATCGCGTCTCATTTGTGTAGCTTCTTCAGAAAAATTGTTTTTTGTTTATTACGCAAAAATATTTTTTTGAAGAAGCTACACAAAGGAGTAAAATTCATTACGATTATTTATCTGTTTGTTACAAAGGCTTAAATAAAGTTTTGGGCCCCCTCCCGGATCCAAAAAAAGAGTATGCCACCCTATAGAAAATTAAAAATAAGAAAAAAAAATTAAATAACACCCCCAGTTTCGGACTCATAAAAACATCTCGCATTTTTTCTGATGTGCATTTGTGTGTCTGTGTCTGTTGTTGTCGGAAGGTTTCAGTGGCGAAGGCATAGTCACTGGTCACTGAATAGTGACGGCTTCAGCTGTACCCAATCCACAGGCACATCAGAACGCCCTCCTTCGTCGGTATTGTGTAGCACCGGCGAAGTAAAATAATTACTTAAAATGGCTACTAAAAACGATGCTTAAAAATTTAATACGTCTCCTTGACATGAGAGACGCTACAACATTGATGTAAAAAAAAAACAAATAACGTGCAAAAAGCAGTGTTGTAAGATAGTGAAGCTTCACCTCCTATCCCTTTCCTATAGTTCCAGCACAAAGCATTGCATGTGTAGGAGTCATCTCCTGAGTGCTGTCCAAGATAAAAAAAACCAATGACATTTGGCTAATAGTAGACAAAAAGCTGTGAATTATTGGTTAAACTGTTGCTATTAGCTACCTAACGACTATGAATTTGCGCATTCGAGTATTATTACAGGCAGAATTTAATTAATTTCTTTTATTACATTAACTATTCAATAAATCATTCATATTCTGCCTCAGCGGTACGATCCTAGTCGATGTCGGCCTACGATTAAATGGACATATATAAGTGACGAAAGAGTTGATAGGATTGAAAGTTTGATATAGGAGTTTAGGAAAGTTAAGAAATATGGTTGGAGTAAGAATGAAGCCTTGCGGTACGCCTGAATTTATCTTGAACTCGTTAGATGAGATCCCGTCTATTTAAACTCTTATAGTGGGATCCCTGAGAAAGCTCGATATTATTCGAGAATAGATATCACCGACTCCAATAAGCCAATAAGTTTGGACTCAAGTGCAGCCTGCTTTAGAAATATCCAGAGCAACGACTTTACGCTCGCCAAAATGGTGAAAGGAACTGCACCATTTTTCTGAGAGGAACTATTTTTTATGTACATTATGTCCATAGGGGACGTAAGTTAATAATTCGTGAATTTGAAAAGAAAACAACAACTATAACTTTAACTACATACATTTAATTGACAGACTGTACTCCTGATTTGTATGAATGCGCTGTTAAATATTTAAGAGAGATTAACAATTTAAAAACCTGTTATAGAACTATTTTTAACTTTAAAAAAAGAATGGTAGCTTTAGATAAATCCTCAGTTACTGATGTAAAATCACAATCCACAATCCATTAAAGCGTTATACATTATCATCACGTTAGTGACTTTCAACAAAAATATTGGGCTATTTTACTGCAACTCCAGTGAATATTTAAACAGCGTTTGAGGGCTAATTTCCGAGTTATGGGGCTCCGAAATTGTGAATATAGTGTGTCCATCGAATATGGGCAATATGAGTATAATGTTGAAGCTGTTAAAACGATATTTGAGAATTTAATAAAATTGTTAATTCAAGTAAAGTAATTTTAATTCAAATACATCCGTGTCACAAAGGTAAATTCCGTTCGGAAACTGAATTCCATCCGTATTTTAGTGTTTCAGAAAACGAAAAACTAAAAAGTTATTCGGAATGAAATCATTTATAGTTTTTGTGTCTTAAAGTACAAATAACTTTTTAGAACTCATTTTCATTGGAAAAAAAATTACTATTTTTATTAATATTTCACACGAAAGTTTAGTTTAAAAAGTAGTAAAAAAATTTTGCATTGCCATATCTTTTTTTGTGCACCATACGGCAGCACACAAAACAAAAGAAAACATAAAAGTTCATCTTTTCTTTGGCCGCCATTGGCGTTAGGTGTTTTTTTCATACGGGTAATTCAAACGGTGAAAAGGAAAAAATAAAACCGATATAAAGGATATTTAATATATATTTTTCACTTCAACATACAACAAATAGTTTTCTTTCTAATACATAAAGAAATAAAATCTCTGAAACTGGATGCGTCAGGAGGTGGGGGATCTGGCCCTCCTCTTCATCAACGCAAAAGAAGGGGGAAAATTCCTGCTGGTGATAGGACCCGAAGCCGCAGTAGCTCTACTAATAGATCCAGACGGAAGGTAGCCCACGGCTATTGATGACAATTTGAAAATTCACGCAGATTCTACGGTAACGTTGGGAGATAAGATAAGTAAAAATTATAAATATGATCTCGGATACCGTGGCTCTTTTTTTGTCTACGTGGATGCTATTGATTCCACGGGTTCACGTACACCTATTAACGCTATATCTCTGAATAGGATAATTGGAAATTTGGCAATCGAAGGCATAACGGAGATTTCAAAATTAGGTTATGGAAGATGCAAAGTGACCTTCAAGGACGGAAATTTGGCAAATAACTTTGCTTATGACATGAGACTTAAGGAGATTGGTTACTTTCCAAAAATATTTGCACATTTTGTGTCTAAAATTGGACTGGTTTTCGATATACACACAGAATTATCAATGGACGAATTTCGGATGTCTATAGTATCACCAATACCAATTCTGAAATGCATTCGGATTGAGAGAAAATACCCTATTGAATCTGAATCTGGGATTCCCACCGGCAAAGTGAACATAATTTTTGTTGGTCTTGAAATACCAAGGGAGATTTGCTACGAATTTACGAAAATTAGGGTTAAACATTATATTTTGTTTGCACAATGTTATCGTTGCTTTAGATTCAATTACTTTGCACAGCAATGTAAGCACCAGAATGAAATCTGCAAAAATTGTTTCCGAAATCATGAACAGGCTGTAGCCTGTGGTCCAATTATATGTACCAATTGTAAGAATGATCATCATCCCACATCTAAATTATGCCCCGCTAGAATGAAAGCATGCACAATTGAGAAAAGTATGACCTCTGGTGTTTTTGGAAATCGTTTTTCAGATTTAATGGATAAAGAAGAGGAATATTTTCCTCCTCTAACCAGCAAAACTATTCCAAAAATATTAGACAATAACAGGGAGGCCGCGATGTCCGTGCATAGCATAATGCTAAAGTGTTTCTTGATATTATGCTAATGGACAATTTTTCAACTAGTTTAGAAAACTTTAACTTTGTTTGCAAGAATCGCCCTGACGGCTTTGGAGAGGTTGGTATTTACATTAAAAGAGATATTAAATTTAAATTTATGGAACTCGTATCTAATATTGAGGCCATTGGAATATCAACTCTAAACTTACAACATAATGTTAACTTAATATGTATATATACTCCCCTTAAAATCTCAAGCAACACTTTTGCAACTGAAATTGCAAAAATAATTCAAATACTTCCGCCTTAATATACGGAGATTTCAATGCGAAGTCTACCAGTTGGGGCTGTCTAACAACCGACTCAAAAGGCATAATCTTGGAGAATATCTCGGAGGACAATGGTTTCTCATTTTTGAATTACGGTCGACCAACATATCGATGCAACTATTACCAATCTGCTATTGATATCTCCCTTGCCAAAAGAGATATGTGTGAATACAACAACCAGATATAGAAGTACGGATATCCATTTTTGATTAAATTTTTACGAGATATTAAAACTGACATTTAAACAATAATTGTCAAATAATTGGTGATGGCAGTTTTCTCACTTTGACAGTCAACTAATTATCCAGTGCTTGTCTCTAGAATCTCCATATGCTTCGTGTTATCTAAATATACAAGGAGTAACTTTAAAGAAAAAAAAAATAAAACATAAAAGTTCACAAGTGATATAAAAATTTTAAAATGTAATTTTAAGGTTTTAGCTTTTTTTATGCTTCTGCAGGTATTTTTTTTGTAAACTGCCGTTTTTTTGTTTTGCTAATTGATTATGTTGGCAGATTATGTTTTGTCTCCTTGATAATGTTGCCAAAATATTCATATAAAAAACGTTTTAAGAATTTCTGTCGGAATGACAACATTGATCGGAATCTGTGACACAAAAGACAAATTCGAACGGAATGGTAAAAACGGAATAAAAACATTCCGAATTTGTGACACGGCTGATAGTAATGGCATCATCATCAGTGTTATGAATATTAAGACACTTCTTATTAAGATTAAATAAAAAACTAATATATGTATTGCGTAAACAACTTTTTTCCAATACTTTTTTTAATGTAGTTATCAATAATAATGCCAGCATTTTTTTTTCCTTTAAAGCATGTCCATATGTCTATTGCAATTAAATACCTTTATATATCACTGCGTGTCGTAGTAATGCTTGGAAACATGCAGTTAACACATTCAATCTCTTTGTATGGTTTGTAAATGCAATGATGATTATTATACATACAGACATGTACCAGTAACAAGTATTTTCTATTAAGTCTCTTAATAAACTAAGGAGGTTTGCGTGCTGAACGCAAATTTAATGCATTTTAATTTAATGCAAACAATGCAAAACTGCTTCAAAGAAGTCTTTCAAATTTAATGCTATTATTTTAAATCTCTACGTGTTTTATATTAATTTAAGATGTTCAAATCGAAAATAGTGACAACTATTATATTTAATGGTCCAAAGCGGGTGGTTTAAAGACTCAATTTTTTTTTGATAAATATTAAGAAAAAGAAATAATAAAAATATAAATCATGTTTTATTTTATTTTTTTGTATACGGTAATAATTTTTTTTACTTGAAAATCCCAGTCTTGTATTTTATTACATTTTATTTCGTTGATGTGCATGTTAGATCTAATTCCCATGCTGTGATGCAGAGTTCAAAGTTGATAGAAGACAAAAACATTAGCATCAGTATCAACGGCAGCATATGATACTTTTTTTTAATCGTGTACGGTATGAGTATGACTTTGGTAATGCCTTTTTGCCGAAAAACTTATGGAGAAAAATCTTGAGTAATGTTTAAATAATTTATTGTATTTCACATTGTATAGGGTTTTGTGTAAAATATTTTTTAATTTAGTTAATAAACGAAAGGGTGTAAAAAATAATTTGCTAGAGAAGTTAAATATTTGTAAATGCCATCTAACTTTGAAATAAAAGCCGCAGCATATCCATATAACATTATATTAATTATTTTCTTCGTTCAGTTTTTATAGTCACAAAAACACCCTGAGCATATGCATTTCAGTTACCCGGGGTTGACCTATTCCACTTTGAATTCATAGACATAACAGCATAATTGCTGTAAATCACGTATAATCGTCCGATATATGTATCACGCACGAATATTTAATGCATTTTTGTGCCGTTCAATAATATTTGCAGGAATACACACCGACAATACAAATATTCCTCATCAAGTTGTATAATTTAATTTTGTTTTATTTTTGTTTTATTTACCAAAAATTGTTTCTTAACTTAAACTATGAATAAACCACCATAGTCTGTCCCCTAATGGTCTCTCAAGTATGCTATGTATCATGTAAATGGTTACTATATACTAAAGCCCCGATTTGCGTTTTTTCGATTTGCGTCGCTTTTTAAAAATTGGTATAATCTGACTTGCGTCGTTGTGATTTCGATTTGCGTCGATTCTATTTGCGTCACTTTGATTTCGATGCTTAAGCGTAGCATCATCTGTTGAGCACGCCATCAGTTTCTACAAGGAAATCTATGCGCAAAAGAAATCTTTAACAATTCAGCAAACCTTAGACAGTTTTGTTAACAAAACAGTGAGACCACCTAACCAAATGGAAACAACTGTTGTTAATTTAGATTTATCTGCTGAATAACATTTATAACAATATTTTTTACTTAAATGTTTATGTGAATCGTATATATGTATGTATTTATGTATATGAAAATGAATTTTAATAATTTAATTTATTATTATTTTTTATTTCTAACTTTAAAAACGTTTATTGAATGAAATTAAACAAATAAAAACGTATTCATATGACTTCTTTTTATCTAAATATGTATATATTTTTTCGAAATTTTTTAGTTTTTCACCCAATTTATTCGAAATCAGAACATTTGTATAGAAACAAATAATTCGATTTGCGTCGTTTCAATTTGCGTCGCATTCCTCCCGTCCCCATTAACGACGCAAATCGGGGCTTTAGTGTAATTACATTTTCAATATTTTATGTCCAATTTTATACAAATATGCGTATACCATCTACGTTTTGTAAATATCCATTCTTTTGTACTGCGCTGTGTATATATTAAGATGATCAATTATTCGACATTTTTAAGAAACCGGTTATCGAATAATTAAAATATTTGAATATTAAAAAAACCAGTTACAGTTTTGCAAATTCCGAAGAAACCGGTAAACAGTCTCCTTTATTAAAAACAATTACAAGTATTACGCTGACTTTAATTTAATTTATTTTAGTAATGAAAACATTGAACAATTCTTACAAAAAATATTATAATAATTCAACTAAAAATAAAATAATAATTTTAATACTTCAGATACAATATTTTTTATAATATTTATACATATGTTTTTCATACATATACCTGCCTATATGTTGTAAATGTTGCAAAATTCAACTTAAAATTTTTGAGTTAATCGTTTTGAAATTTTCTTTAAAGATTTTTATTTTTGGTTTTATTTTAAATGTTAAATTTTATTAGATGCAAATATGAGAAAGAGAGAAATATTTATCCATGCTGAACATAAAAAGTTATTTTTTTTTGCAGAGAGTAACAAAACGGAACGAATTCGACTAGCCGATTTTGAAATTGAGAAAAGAGTGGACTATTCAGCATTCGAGAAATTAACATTAAAAAAAACTGACAGCCATCGGACTGAAAAAACCGGTTGGAAAATCGGACTGCTCAACTTAGTATATAGGTTTCTTCAAATAATATGGACCAATTATTAAATTATTTCCTTTGCAATTAATACTTCTCAAGTTATGGTCTCTAATAAGATGGAAGATTAAGTTGTCAATTCTATGTTACAGGTTTAGAAATTTAAAATTTTAATTTTTACCGCTAAAATTTAAATTTGACACATAGTGCATTACGATGATTTCATATTGAATAAAAATAAAACTAAGCACGTAATGAATAATAATATTGAATGCGGCATCTTTTGTGCTAAACACTTGATTTTTGGATAAATTAGCGTATAATTGTCTTCTAATGGTATTTTCTTTATTTAAATGCATATGAATTCGTAAAAATATTCATATAATAATAACGTAACTCTAAGCATTCTTAATTAAAACGATAGCATATGGTTTCCAAAAAGTTATTTAAAATATTAGAAATTATACACGCTTCTCTTTGTAATTTCTTGTAACAGATTTCAATGGATTTAGTACATAAATTTTTATTTTAGAAATAGATATTTGCTACTTCAATGGAAATAATTAACCAGCTTTCAATTAACAAAACTTTTCTATAATATAAATTTTTAATTTAGAAATAGATATTTGCTACTTCAATGAAAATAATTATCCAGCTTTCAATTAACAAAACTTTTCTATATTGATTCAATTATTTTTTTATCTTGGACCAGCGTTCAGAAAATGATCCCTACACATGTGATGTATTGTGCTGGAACTAGAAGAATAGAAGAAAGGGATAGTTAGAGAAATGACAAGAGGTGAAGCTTAACTATCTTACAACTTTGCTTTTGCACGTTCTTTGTTTTTATAGCACTGTCGAAGCGTCTCTGATATCAAGGAGACGCATTAAATTTTTAAACTTTCGTTTGAGTATCCATTTTTGGTAGTTATTTTACTTCGCCATGCCACACAATGTCAACGAAGGAGGGTATTTTGATATGTCTGTGGGTTGGTTATAGCTGAAGGCGGTACTGTTCAGTGACCAGTGACTATGCCTTCGCCACTGAAAACTTCCGACAACAAGTGACACAAAGACACACTAATGTACATCAGAAGAAATGTGAGATGTTTTTATAATTTAGTCTGCATATGGGGTCAAACCCAGTCATTTTTTGGTTTTGTAGTCAACACAGACTACTTCATTCACCGCCGCCCTATGCTATGCATTTTGTAGAACTGGAAAGGATTTATCTTTTATGAGCTGCTCCTTTGCCGCGAAATTCTCAATTCAGGCCTGTACAACTGGACTATTTGAAGACTATCTCTGGATGCTATGTTAATTCAATTGCAGGATTCCTATACATAAACCTTAGAGTTCGCATCTGACATCAAGTGATTTCCACCTGTTCTGTTTATAGCAAAACAATCTTCCAAAATTTAATTGTGTCATTTTTTGCCAATTACACATACATATATTGGATTATAATTTGTAATGTAATTTGCGTAATAGTAAAAAGTTGCAGCAATACTACATATTTTTATTTTAAACCTTTACAATCGATTGCAATCTCTGGAATTGAGGGGAAAAAACATCATCGAATTACCCTCTGGACTTTTAGAAAGGAATTTAAACATCTTTTACTTTTTTTATACTTTATATATATAAGAAATATGTTATTCGTAATGTATTTTTTTAGTTATGCTAATTAAATATTATTTTGCCAAATTTTTAAAACACAATACCAACAAATGAAACAAACAAATCTACTACGTCACTCTAATATGGACACACAGACAACAAAACTAAATAATAGAAATAGATATTTTAATGCCCCCTACAAACAGTGAACAAAAAAGGATTGGCAGTGATGTTTATCAATTGGAGTGAATTGTTTACAAGACATTTTATTAAGCCGGTCGGTTGGACGGTTTGCCAAACGGCCACTACTAGGCAGCAGCTTCGCGCTTAAGGAATGGTAGCTTTGGCCTGTATTTTCTTTTTCTATCTGGTCTTCGTTAAACCAACAATGAAACTTGTGTAATACTTGTAGTAGGTTCTTCCATTCCTATTTGGGAACTTTTTTCATCATCTTTAAATTTGTTTGGCAAATTTATTTGAAAATGTTTTATTGTTATTAGCAATTGTTGTTGTTCTTTTTGTATTAATATTTCTTTATAAATTTTTATTGTTATTTTATTATTTGTGATTTGTTTGATGATCGATAATCAAGTCAAGCAAATGAATAAAACAAACTACAAATACAATGACTTATTTTCATTTATTTAACACAGAGAGAAGGAGGACCACCATTGTTTAATATTATTCTCGCAGTCAGTGTGACCATAATAGATCTCTAAAAATTTTTTATTTCCTGTACAAATTGCACGAACTTTTTCTTTGCGTAAGTTCGGTCTATAATTAAATTATCGGCTGTTTTTTATTTACATATGACACTAAGAAATTAAACAGAAAATTTGCAAAGAAAGGACAAAAGTTTTTAGTTAAAAATTTATAAAAAGCAAAATGGAAGATTTTTCAAATAAACTTGAATTTGTAAAAGTACATATATATTTGTGCATATTTATCATTTTATTTCATAAAAAATGGCATTTACTTTTTCTAGTTTATTTTCGATCACGTTTTACAGTTGTTACCAATGATGCAAATGTTTTGCTTTGAAAATATTATGCATTTTAAGCTCCTAAAATCACTGAAATAAAATTTATTTTGAGAACGTAAGCACCACTAGTATTTCAAGATGTTCAATTGTGGTTGTCTGCATTCCAGCAATTTTTTGTTATACATCTGGAACGGACCTATTTTTTTTAGTAAATTCTATGGTTTTTTGCGTTTTCTTAATTTTGTACATTTATGTCTCTTATTGAGATAAAGTATAGTTTACTCTCATTTTACCGAACTTTACCAGAAAAATAAAAAAATACACCTATTGTATATAGTAACCAATTTTATGTTTACATAATACATTTACGACTGTAGGCTACGGCCTACAATCTGTCAAATATGAAGCCATCACAGCAATGGGCTGCACGACCACCGTTGTAGCAGTATCCAACTTTAGATTAATTTGTGTATTTGAAAGCGACCATGAGTAAATTGAATTAAGTGAGAACTTCAAAATCTTTTATTTTCTTAATGAGAAAGGGCCATCAAAAGACTTTAAATAATTTAATAAAGAAGATGTTTAAATGGATTTGTTTTAAGTAATTTAATTTTATAAAATATAAATACTGAAAATGTATTTCTACAGGGAACACCTATCGTTTTTAGACGTCTACGGTGTAGCTGACTGCCTTATTTAAAATTATTAAGTAGTCAATTACATTTATGGTAACTGTAACTGAAGGTTTTGCAGCCTGCTGTCGTGAATGTATTTCATGCGCTTGTCGTTGGAACTTTCTGGTGTTAAATCTATGTTGCCACATTACCACAAGTACTTTTTTATTCAATCTAAATCCATTTAATGTTTTTTTTATAAATTAAATACATAGATTTATATCAATATATTTGGGTGACCGAGCTTTACTCATTGTTCCATGTTTTATGTAGTTAGTTGTTTTATCAAAAATGTTATATACATTCATATATAAACATTTTTTTTGTATTTATATTCAGCTTTTTTTTATACCCCTCCACTTTATACCTCCACTTTACATGTAACGGGTCTATGTATATAACTTTGTAATTTATAATTTCTTAAATAATCAGTTCTGAAAAAAAATATATATTTTCAGAAATATGATGAATAGAGAAGTTTATTGATACGTGTCCGACTGTCCGTGTGTCCGTTGAAATCAACTTTGCGGACAACCTAAACCTCGGTTTTTTATTTAAAATTTTAGTACACAAACTTCTATAACTTCGAAACGGCTGCATCGATTTGGGTAAAATTTAGTTCGTGTATGGATTGCTTACTTTAATTACCATTTGAACCCGCTAGAAGGTGTAGCTGGTATTGCGATTGGCTTACTGGAAAATGTGTGTGCCGAGCGTGGCAAGAAATGCCCTCAACTTCTACAACAATTTTTTATTTTCAATAAATTCGTTTCGCATATGTATTTTCGCAACTAAATTCAAAAAAAATTGCATTAAAAGTAGTAAACAAATGAACAAAATCATAAAACAGATGATTCGAATATCGATTTTATTTGCATTCGAGATAACAAAACCGACACGTTTTCATGACACCAAATGCAACCAATATCGGTTTGCAAAACCAACAATCTGCAAAACCGACTTGGATTCTATGACACCCCTGAATACTTCGGCGATTTTGAACGTCCTCATTTTTAAAGCCTTTTTCATTTTGAATTTGCAATAAGTGTCTTCATGAAAACTGCTTAAAATTGCCATTTGCGCAATTCCGCATATTGTATCATGAAGCCCCATTTTAAACATGCCAGAAAAGTACAAAAATGGTACTGGAATTTATGCAACTGAAGATAATGTAGGGTCGATTACCATTTTTAGCAAACGTCAATATAAAATGAAATTAAGAACAATCTATATATTAAATTTCAAGCTCAAATTTTAGTCTTTATGTTTTTTTTTTATCTTGAACCAGCACTCAGGAGATGACCTTTTTCCATGCGATGCATTGTGTTGGAACTATTGGAAGGGGATAGTAAGAGAAATGATAGGAGGTGAAGCTTCACTATCTTACAACAGTCCTTTTTTTGCACGTTGTTTGTTGTTTATAGCAGTGTTGTAGGGTCTCTAATGTCAAGGAGACGTATTAAATTTTGAAGCTTCGTTTTTAGTAGCCATTTTTAGTTATTATTTTACTTCACCGGTGCTACACAATACTGACGAAGGAGGGCGTTCTGATGTGCATGTGGAAAGACATCAGAAATTCCCTAGAATTTTCGTCAGATTTCTATCCAAAATGTCGAACGAAGAACTCAGAATTTGCCTAGACATGTCAAAATTCGTGCCAACCACTTAATACATTTTGCGATTACAAGTCTAACAGAATTCGTATGCGATTCTGACTTTTTTGTCTATGTTTCTTCCAGCTATCTGACAGACATCGGACTTTTTACTTTTCTTTAAAGATTTGTTGAGCATTTTATAAATTTTTTTTGCTCTCCTGAAAAATCTCAAAATTAGACTTAAGTTGTTTTGTCAAAAGTACATATAATTTAGTACGTTTATAAGTTTATACATACATACCTACATGTGGTATATGTAGAAAACTTTTTCTGTGTTAACGTTCAATTGAACAATAAAAATTTATAAAAGTGTCAGCACATATTTTATATAATTTTTTTTGAAATTAAATGAAGCATTTCGTGTGTTTTGTAATTCTTTCATTGATTTCATTGATGTTCTACAGTAATTATATAAGTTAAATGCTTCATTTTTTTTTGGTTTTTTTATGTTTTGAATTTGCTCAACGTTTCATTAGTTTTATTGTATTTTGTTTTCCAATATAATATTTTTGTTAATATATATTATTTTGCTTACACCTTACAACATGCATATCAGTAGCCTATAGCGCTTCGTATAGTTGCAACTCAGATTTCCTTTCAAGTCATAAATTGGCTCTGTGGTGTTAGTTTTTCAATACCAGGCTAAAGTTAAGTTTAGCAAATTTAGCAAACTTTCATCATATTAGCATTAGTTTTGGTATATAATCACTCTTGCCACTCTTGTACAGGGTGGCCCAAAAGCTGGGAAGGTGTTTTAATTCTTTATAACTTTTTTATTAATATTATATTTTTGTTTTCAGTATTTTGCAAAGAAGACTTTGGGAACAACGTACCAAATCGTTGAACTTTATTTTAGAAGAAAGTCATGATTTTATTCATAATTAAATTATGAGCGACGAAGCGCATTTGCAATTAAATGGGTTCGTTAATAGGCAAAAATAGCTACGGAAAATACAAGAGTAGTTCAACAGCAAGGATTACACCCACTTAAGTGTACCGTTTGGTGCGGTGTTTCGACAGAAAGGATAATTAGTCCATACACACGGTGTCGCCGTTTCCATCATTGGTGTTAGATGTCGGACAATATTGGAACATTTTTTAAGGCCAGACTTCGAAAAACATCCGCAAGTATGGTTCCAACAGGATGGAGCCACAGCCCACACTGCGAGTGACATAATGACTTTTTGAAATCAAAGCCCTTCGGTCATTTTGGGCCAACCTGTACATCTATAAAACTTTGATTTTTCTTATTTTGTTTGCAAAAATTTTTATTTTTTAGGACTTATGTATTTCTGGCAATTCCACTAAACGAAGTCGTCTTGCCTGGCCTAAAATAAATGTTTTTACTTTTTTGTTGTTGTAGTTTTGTTTACTCCTCAATTGTAATTTTGAGCGTCTTGTTGGTTATAACTTGTCTCATGTTTTTTTATTTCGCTGGCATGAACTTATACTGACAACTTTCCTGAGCTGAGGATATGTGCCGATGATGCTGAAGCTGTCGCAAGTAGGCTGTGCTGCTTATGTTGCGTTCAATTGATCATTTTTTAACGACATGAATTTAAAATTTGAATGAGTATTTTTTCGATTAGCATATTTTACTATAATTTTTGTTAAATACAAATAGAGATGGTTACCTCACGGACAGAAATATTTTAGAAAAATTATGAATTCTTCACAAATGCAAAAAAATTATTACGCATTCGAAATATCTTTTTAAAGAGATAAAGCAAATATATGAGTAAAAATGTAATATTCTTGGATAATATTCTCTAGAAAACTATTTCTGCAGCACCTTGCAATATACAATAACAGTCGTTACGTGACACTGAGTGGAATAGTTTGCGCCACTGGAAATTAATTTTTTATAAAATGTATAATTTTTATAGTACACCTTCCTTTTTAGTGCACAATTTCCAATGACCACGACTATTATAATACGTTGGTCACAACATGTGAACGTCTTTTTTGTATGCAAAAGTGTGATGATGTTGATGCATCATGTCATTATTATTGGTGATGATTGAAGCAATGGCTGATTTAAATAAGTGTGAGAGCAGACCCAGCTAAAACAAATTCAACACAACTGACTCGCTCGTATCTTTTTTTATTTTGTAAATTTTTTATGCAGATTTTTTTCTTTTCTACTAGTGACCCAATGAAATAAACCCATGACTTTTTAACACACTCTTACTGGTGACTGACTGAAAATACAACAGACAGTTAGACAGACTGTCTAGTGTACATAGATAAACCTCACGATCGATGATTTTTGTATTAACTGTATTTTCCGTTTAACAAAAAACGCCATGTTTCTTGGCGGACTTTTATTTTTTGTTTTGTCTTTTATGAATCTTCAATTGGAACATCATAGTTGCTTTAGAGTTCACATTATGTCATTCAGCAAAGAGACAGAACGTCACACATATTCTATTTTGCACGCAAACATGCATATAAAAATAATGTTAATCTTAGAAAACATAACCATTTCGTCATTTGTTAATAGCATTCGTACAGTGGGATGGGCCGAAGAATGTTTTAATGACAGCGAAAAGAGTGAACAAGTATTACAACTGCAACAAATTTATATGCAACTTCTATCGAGCCTTTGAACTTTAAATTCTCAAGTCCTGTCATTTGCAAATGTCACTCAACCTATAGTGCAGTCATTTCTTTTGTATTCACAAAATTTTAAACGCAATTCATTTTATTACCATAAACATGTTATCAACTTACGAATAAATATTCCTTTGGCCGGTTATTTTCTTGTATCAAAAATTGCAATATACATACGTATGTATGTACAGGGTGTCTGGTAGCAGATTTTTATTTACAAACTTAAATAAAAAACGTAATAATTGGCACAAAGTTTTATTAAGAATCGCTCTTGGAAGTTCCAGTTAGGCTGCTCTTTTCCGTATTGAAAGTCGCGGATTTGCACGTAAACTGCTTTCAACCAGTTCAATGTTTTCGGGAGTCCTTGAAGATCGACTGAGCCCTGGCCGTGGGGCATTCATAGCCGAAGCAGTTGCGCGGAATCTCTACACCCACGAACGAATTAAATTTACACTCGGTCCATAACTTATTCGCCGATTAACGAACTTTGAACAAAATTGTCGACGAGTTATTACTTAAGAATCATTAACTCTTGAAAAATGTCTTCACAGCGAACGCGCGATGCTCACTCGACCACTGCGACATCGTGGCTGGCAAATTCGCATAATCGATAATTCCAACGGCTTCACCCTCCCTCCGCACCGTTTATTACTTTTTGAAATAATCGTATTTAAAAATATAAATTTGCCACCAGACTCCCTGTATATTCGTCTGTCTCACAGCAAAATGTTGTAAATCGTGCTGTGTCTATTGGTTTGTATGTTTGCCACTTTGTGTTTCTTTGCGTCTTTTTTATTTATAAACTTTTATTTTCATTTGTCCTACAAACTACATACCTTCCTTTTGGTGAGAATCTTATTGACTGCAGAAAGGGAATTTCCAATTAACTTAGTTACATCTTAAAAAAACCATTAAATAATATATACGAGTGCAAGCACAAATGGCATTATTGTTTCACTTGAATTGAAACAATTTTTGCTGTTGCAGATTATTTGAAAATGTTGCTTTTTGCAGGTTTAGCTCATTTTCGTTTTCTATTTGCGATAATATCTCCAAATGAAGCCCACGAATGTTGTGAAGTTGTTAAATTTCCTATTGTATACAATTTCATGGATTTTATTTATATTTTGTTGGGTTAATAGACTTCCTCCTCCTTAATTTTACTTAAAGCTCATAGTTGTTCGTAAGTGGAATTGTTTTTGAAGCTTTGGTAATCGCACCATATACATACATACATAAATATCTTCCTATATAGTGTATCTGTTGTGGCTTTTTTTTATATTCCAAGATGTATCATCTTCTTGTTTTCTTTTTGGTTTTTTTGTTGCTTTTATTTAAAATGTTGTATATATGCTTTGGTTTTGTTGTATTTTGTTTGCATTGTTTGCAAGCAATTTGTAAAGAAACATGGAGTTTTGGTCTTGCAGAAAACTTTTTTCTCATCGATTAATGCTGTTACTGAGTATAAGAATTTCAGTTATATCAAAATATTATTAAATATTAAAAATGCTCTTAAAAAAGTTCAATTTGGAATATGTATATATAAGAAATAGCGATTGGGCCAGAAGACGTGCCGTTAAAATTTGACGTTATGATAAAAAATATGTTGTCTTAGGTTGTTTTGTCAAAGGTCCGCAGATATAAAACTATGTACTCTCAAAAAAAAAGAATTAAGTAACTATTCAAATTATAAAGTAAAATAAATATGTTCGTTCACATTACATAATACGAATATTTAATTTATTTCACTTTTCGGATTGTAAAAGGCACATCTTAATGTTCGAAATTGAAATTCGCTGCAAATAACTTGTCTTTATATGACAATTATAAAATTGCTTAATTGTGTTTTTTTTTCTATAAAAAATTATAATTTTTGTTCTTTTTGGACCTGTGGTCAAGGGATGTATCCTACCTTTGCAAAGCATTGCACCGGAACTAGTTAGAAAGGGATAGTGTAGAGAAGACACAGGTGGTAAAGTGAAGGATAGAGAGCTGAAACCTAACACGACTCTGGTTTTTAAAAGTTTGTAATATGAGTTGCTATGTCTCTGAAGATCTATTGACACATTAACTTTTAACCAAATGATAGCTATTTTATTTATTATTTTACTTCGCCGACAATTTATTGCTGAAATACCGTCGAAGGAGAGTGCTGTTAGCATAGACACATCAGAAAAAAATTTGATCTACCTACTAACCGATCAGGGGCCATTCTCATCAGGATAAGACGAAATTGTTACGATTGGAGTTTTAATCGCGTTTTGAAAATTTGTGAGCCATATTTATCTATAAAACAAAATATCATAAATAATTCTTTTGCAATTTCGCAATTACTTAACATTCCAATTGCTACACTCACAAAATTATGACAGCAAGGGATTCAAGAAGTATTCCGTTCAGTTATTTTTAAATGAATAAACATTTAAAATTCTTAGCAATTTTATTTTTAACTGATTCTGACATTCATTTAAAAAACTAAGTACACATTAATAAGGATTTTCCATTGCTTTCAAAACTGTCTTTTGCATAATGTAATTAATCATTATGTCATGTTATTATTTTATTCTCAGCTTAAATTTTTTGACGTAAAATGTCAAAATTCTATACAAACACATATGTTTAACAGCTTTTATGTAGTAGTGAAAATTATTTCTGACATTTTATGTCGCAAACCACAAACACACGGACCGCTGTGAAAGCTTTAATTCTGCCACTTTAGTAATTGCATCATGGTCCTTTGTTTATGTTATAAGTTTTTGATGTAGTAAAATAAATAGAAACAATTTTTGAAAAGTTTAAATCAGTTGTTTCTACGAAACTCGTGGTATGTTTATAGTACCGTAAAATATTCAGTTATTCGCTGTAAACTCTTGTGCACAAATTGGGGAAATTGTAAAGAGAAGCTAATTTACCATTTATTTACCATTTATATATATAGGTTTTAAAAATTATACAGATACACGTAGTGGTAGACCACGAAAACTTACCACTAAGAAAGGAAGAAAATTAGTATGAAGGATCAAAATTGCTTCTACGCAGATGGGTGCAGAATTGCTTGAAGATATTAGAAAAGAAATATATCCCAGAACTGTTCGCAGAACTATACAGCTCCCGAATAGCACGAAAGAAACTGCTTATAGGCAAAGTCAATCACAGAAAGAGAACTGAATTTGCAAACACATATTTAAAAAAGCCTTCAGACTTCTGGACCACCGTACTATTCACAGATGAAAGCAAAATTTTATATTTTTCAATTTGATGGATAGGAATGAGCATTGAGAAAGCGTAACTGTGAACTTGAAACAAAGAACATAATAAAAACGATCAAACAGGGTGTCGAAGGGTAATGGTGTGGGACTGTATGTCGGTGGCAGGAGTTGGTAACTTGGTATTCATTGATGGCACGATGGATAAGACAGTTCATCTTCATATTTCAAAGGAGAGCCTACAAAGAAGTGTTCAAAAGCTTAGTCTTGCCAATAATTATTTTTTTCAGCAGGACAATGACCCGAAGCATACTGTCTGTGATGTACGTATGTGGATCATTCACAATATGGCGCATATTCTCCACAATCACCTGATACCGAATATCTTTGGGATGAACTCGGTAGAAGTGTTGTAAAGCACAGAATATCTAGTAAGGCCCAGCTCAGACAAATTCTCCAACATGAATGGAAAAAAATAGGAGGGGAAGTGACAAAGAAATTGCTGAATTCAATCTACAAACAGATTGAATGAAGTTTTGAAAAGAAAGGGTTTGTCAACAAGCGACTAACGTATTAGTGATTTTAATAGTCTTAAGTCTTAAATAACTAAATGTATGAATAATTTTGTCCCCATGAAAATTAATATGATAATATACTTTTGTTATTAGTTAATAATGAAGTTATTTATGTTTAATTTTTTTTATTTCCTACAAGTTTATTGATAAATAAGCATAATATAATGAAAATATATGTATAAAATCAAGTTTGTTAGCGAGTATAGTTCAATATTAATAATCGATATGCACGTGTGAATAATTTTGTCCGCCTGTGTATATATAATTTCTTACCATTAAAAATTATATCAAATATTCGTTAAATTTAAATGAAAAATAAGTAGGGCGGTTTTAAGTAAAGTTCTATTTATTTAAAATTGCAATTTCCGTTAATTTTTAACACAAAATATTTTCAGTGTATCTAGCCATTTGCATTTTATTTTTAATTCTTCATTTTGGCGTTAGTTGTCCCCTAAATTCTAGTATAAATTTAACTGTTTTATTTCTAATTTGCAGCAATTAAATTACCCCAATATTTTTTTTTTTTTTTTTTTTTTTTATCTTGGACCTGTGCTCAGGGGCTATCCCCTACATATGCAATGCATTGCACTGGAACTAGAGAGAATGATAGGCAAGAAATAGACAGGTGGTGAAAGTGGTAGGAAGATAGAGCTTAATTCTTGCACAACTCTGCAGTTGCGTGTAAATTATAAAGCAAAGTTGCGGCGTCTTTGATGTTTTTTGACGCATTATTTTTAAGCTAATGGAGCCATTTTATTTATTATTTTACTTCGCCGACGTTTTATTGCTCAAATACCAACGAAGGAGGGTGCTGTAGCACAGAAGACTCAGAAAAAACAATTTTCTGATTTGAGCCGGCTGGGAATCGAACTTGGGTCTTTCTGGTTGCAGAGCCAACACGTTGACTACTCGCCATCAGCAGAAGTTTAAGGATTTTTAAAATATTTAATAAATTTAAATTAACTATATAGTTTAATTATATTACTAATTGACCTTTTTTATTATATTTTTTGAAATATATTTATTAAGCTTGAGGTCTTTTTTTATTTTATTTTGTTTTATTATTCGATATTTAGTTAAAATCTTAATAAATATATTTCAAAAAATATATAGTTTAGATATAAATAAATTTGATTTCTGAATTTCCTGTTCTTTTTAAAAGTTTTAAAAAGTTATAATAAAAATAATAATCAATGAAATGCTACAGATACATAAAATCAAACTATATAAATTCAATTGATAACACTGATAAAATAAAAAAAAAATATTTAAATCCAATATAAGTTAAAATTAATATAAGACTTTATTTAGATTAGCGAATATTGAATTCATTTCATCATGTTTAATAGCCAATAATTAAAGTGGAAGCAAACTTGATGTTTTTGTCATTTCATATTCAAATATACAGATAAATATATTAATTTTTTTGTTTGTTGTCTTTTACGTGTGTCAGATTATGGTTTTGTTTATTGAACTGGTTCTTCTCAACTCGCCAAGCAGAAGGGGTGCGGCGGCTTAATTCTGATACCGGTGAATTACTTACATATAAATGCATTTTAAGCTGAAGATGTAACACTTCATGGCGTGCATAATATTATAAATAAGTATGTGAACACGTATGTATATGAACAGAGTTACTAACGGCAAATTTATGTCGTCATTATATACATACATACATACATGAGTATCTACACATTTAAATTTATTTAATTTGAAATGCTGTACTGACCATACGCGTAGAGTTGAAATGTTGAGGATGGCCTTCAGACATGCAGACTGTATGTATTTAAGAAAACTTTAGTATATTGTGCAAATTTTAACCAATTATGAAATGGAAGAAAAAGTTGATATAATTAAATACTTCAATGTAATCAATTAAATAATGAACTATTGAATGTTTGCGAAAATGTTAAGCAACTTTTACAATAAAGACTTGCGAAACGAACTGGAATAGAACTTAAAACTTAAGACACGCACTTTTTTTATATGTGTTTCAATTTGCTACCAACAATATAAAAGACTAAAGCAGCGAACTTTTAGTCGCCATTAAAATTCTTCTTCTGAAACAAACCGATATAGTTGCGACGTGCAAATGTGCCACGCGTGAGTCAGTCTGATTGGGAATAAATTTAAAATAAATGATGTACGTTTGCGTGATCGTGTCTTGGAGTAAAGTTTTAGTTCATCATTTGTGTGCACATACCCAATTTTTATTTTTATTTTCTTCTAAGAAATATAATTAAATTTGCAAAGGATATATTAAACACATTTCATATATATATATAAATGTACATACATATAAGAAACATTTTCGAAAAGTATAATACCGAAAAGGAGTACATTTTGTTTTAGCTGAACTCGTCGCAAAAGTAATCATAGTTGATATTGAAACACAAAGCGAGAAATTAAAACAATTTTATTGTAAAAAAAAGTTAATGACAGAATTTTATTCGATAGAACTTAATTTTCAGTTTTCTAAATTTCCTGATACCTTTTAAAGTATGATCTCAGAAACTGAGCTCGACTTTATACTTTATTATATAAATTTTCCTTTTTTTCTGTACAATGAAAGTGTACATAAACGTAGAAAAAGTGGTTGTTACATATTTGATTTGGAATTCGAAAATAACCGATTAATTTGCAATATATTCATTTACTCGCCTTTAAAAAGATTTCAATTTTGAAAACGATTATATTTATATAACAGAGCAGTTAATTTTTGTATATTAGACGTGAAGTTGTGAACATGTACCCTTTTATGCAAAAAGGGTTGTTAAAATTTATGTCTATTTGAAGTAGGAATTTTGTATGGCAAAACCGGGGTTTAACATACACAATTGTTAACAATTGTTTTTGCATAAGAAGGTTAATATTTTTCATTCTAACTAGATTTTAGATCAATTGAGTTTCAAAGGATAATGGAAAATATATTCTAACAGTTCATTTTATATTTTATCAGCAATTGCCATACAAGTTGTGTCAGCAACATTTATTTAATTTTCGTATAATAAAGCCTTCCATAATGGTTTAATTTTATAGCTTTTCAAATTGATGAGTTGTTAAGTTTGTTAAATAAAGACAAAATGAGTAAAAAATATGCAAAATGAAATTAAAAAAAAAGAAATTAATATTTTGCATATAATAACAATTTAATATCATACACGCTCTCTTTCTTTATTCAAACTTGATTTCTCGTATTTAATTTTTTGCAAATTAAAATCTTATTTCAAATGACTCTCTTGTTCTGTTATTTTCATTTTGACATGTTTAACGTCCAGTTTGATTAGTCACAGCAAAATAAAAATATATAAAACGAGAATTAATAATGACGATTTTAAATGCAGAATTTGAATAAAATTTGAAAAAAAAAAAAAAAAACGTTTTCTGGTGGCCTTAAAAGGTAGACCCATGCAAAATGTAAAAGTTATTCCAAATTGAGAACTGAATATAAAGTATTTTTGTTTTAAAACATTTTTCTAACATATTATACATATGAACATTTTCCAAAATCTTTTTCAACAGCATACGCATATAATTTAGTGTTTAAAAAAGTATATTTTATGCATATTGTAGTCAATATTTCAGTTTATCCATTTTTCTTTTTCAAAACAAAAGTTATATACAACTTTTATTTTATTATAATGATTAGACCCTGCCAAAATGTACGAAGGACAATATCATTTAAATCACGGCCTCTAGATCGGGTGCAGCAGTCAATCTTTTGAGGTAGTTTTCGATCATTTTATCGCACATTTCGTGTGGATTATCGGCGATAACTTGACAAATGTTGGTTTTCAAATGCTCCAACGGTAGGGGATTATCCGCGTAGACACTGTCTGCAAGAAAGACCTCATCAGTAACGCTTTCAGTCCCTTATTCGTGATATTCAAAAATTTACCAACCGTGAACCACCGCATTTGGAGAAAGTTTTAACTATTTTTACGAGTCTTTTGATTGTTAAACCTTAACCCTATATTAAAAACATATCGAATAATAAAACGAAATTTAACTTGCCTGAGGAATTTATTATTATATAAGACTTCAGATGTGCATAGAAATACTTTGAAATTATAAAATCTTTTCATATAAGATTTCTTTAGCCCGTTAACTCTGGATTTGTAGAAAAATACCCAAAAATATAGCCACTTTAGAAAATTCTAGATAAAGTTGGGTGAAAGATATTGCAAACCTATTTTAATAGACAGATAGAGATAGAAACAAACCATAAAAACTAAATTTAATGGAATTGTTTCTTTATTTTGTGAAGAAAAACGTTGGTCAAAAATTAAAAAAGATTTAATATCGCAATTTGTTAATAGTAAGGAAAATACATTAAATAGTCTGTGTCCGCATACCTATTATGACACGAGTATTTATTTTAGTTGCCCCACTTATTTAACATTCAATCGCTGGGTATATAAATACCTACTTTTGCATTACAGGTTTTTGCAAATAATACATATCAATAAAACATGTATTTCTTAAAAAGATCAAAAATGTTTTTATTGTGTTTTTTTTAAGGTTATGTTTTATAATTGTCGAATTGTTACTGAGATTTTCTTCATTTTTTGGAGCACTGTCATGAAACTGCAAAATAGTTCTTTGGATGTAAATTTACATTACATTTTAAGCAACTGAATTATGTCTTGCCTCCATATTGCCTACAATGACTACATTTTCGAATCGTATTAACAATGTGATTGAATTAATCTGTGCGCTTTGCAATTTGTTCTGCATTTGAGACAACTTTGCTAGAAGCATGACATCGTCTTTCACATATAAATCTAATAGACTTCTGATTGCCTTCACATCTTCTACACAGATGCTCCATGCAGTCTCTATGACTGCATCCATGCCATTTCTTAGTAGCGGCCAATATCACTATTTTTTGTTTGTCAATAGTTGGTCAATAGTGGCCATCTTCTGGTTCTTACGTTCAAATATATTTACATAAATACTGAAGTTATACATCTTTCCATTTCCATTTCGGTTAATGCATGGATTTTGCGATAATTTTTTTTTATCTTGGACCAGCACTCAGGAGATGACCCCTACAGAGGAAAGGGATTGTAAGAGAAATGATAGGAGGTGAAGCTTCACTATCTTACAACACTGCTTTTTTTGCACGTTATTTGTTTTTATAGCAGCGTTGTAACGTCTCTGATGTCAAGGAGACGTATTACATTTTTAAGCTTCGTTTTTAGTAACTATTTTTAGTAGTTATTTAACTTCGCCGATGCTATACAATACCGACGAAGGAGCGCGTTCTAATGTTTCTGTGGATTGTATACAGCTGAAACTGTTACTGTTCAGTGACCAGTGACTATGCCTTCGCCACTGAAACCTTCCGACAACAACAGACACAAAGCCACACAAATGCACATCAGAAAAAATGCGAGATGTTTTTATGAGTCTCTAACTGGGGTTGAACTCAGGAAAATTTTTCGTTTTGTAGTCAACGTGCAGACTACTTCGACCATCGCCACCCTCAAAGGAATGGAAGATCATTTAAACGGACTTGATTGCGGCAGTCTATCTTTTTGAGGTAGTTTCGACGACAAATTGACGAATGTTGGTTTTAAAGTGCTCCAACGTAGACACGGTCTAAAATTTCTAATGGCGGCAAATCGAATGATCTTGGTGTCCAATTGATCTCGCCAAACCCTGAAATTACGAGTTCTGGAAAATTATCATGCACTAACGCCAAAATTGGTCATGTTGTGTGGCTCGTGGCACCGTCTGCTTTAAACCACATATCGTCCAGTTCATAGTCTTCAATTGAATGCCAAGAAAAGTCGGTTATTGTAATGCCATAGCGTTCTGAATTGACGGTAACAGTTCCGCTGCACTTTCACTAACTAATAATCGATAATTTGGCCAGTGTGCACATGGCGACGGTACACATGCCTGACCGCGTTCTGTAACGCTTCCAGTCTCTTAAAATTTCTTTATAATCTTGCCAAGTTGGTCGATTATGATGACTATAATCACCTCCCGTAATGCTCGAAAAGTTGTAAAATTTTGAACGATTCATATTCATAAACGACAAACCTTTCACTAAATAAAGGACACTTCAGATGACGAATTTTTAACAGTTTATAGCTTTCCCAGACCGGATGTTTTTAAACTACTACCATTAAACGTTTCGCGCGATTTGAATTTTCCACTAACATACACAAAATCCTTTAATTTATACTTTTTCCATTTTGTTTGAAAGAAGAAAATTAAATATGTTTTACAATTCATTTATACCAAAGTGGGTAGAAAAATACCCATGTACCGGTATCACAGATAAAAAAAGAATTATGAATCTCAATAAAGCCTGTATGAAATTTTATTAAAATCGGAAAATGCATTTGTGGGTCAGGCAGTAATGGGTTAATATACATATTAATTCAACAGTTTAACTCTATTTGCATTTTCAATATAATTCTCTATACTTAAATACTGAAATTTTAATTAAAAAAGGAATATATTATTTTCAAAAAACACGCATTCGACAGCTACAAAGTAGTAAAGTCATTAGTAATAAAGTAACATATATGAGTAATAAAATTTATAAATGAATAGTTTTATATTTTTTTTTGGGGAAATATTTCTGCAAGTTTAGTAATGATCAGGAGAAGATTGCATTTGTACGTATATATATATTTTATAAATACTTTAATTTACGTGAAATTAAAATAATGGTGGAGATTGGTATGTGTCTTATGGTCTAGAAATATATGTATGTACATTAGAAGAAAGAGGAAAAACTAAAAAAAGTTATATTAATTCTATACCAAGTAATTCATATGAAAGATTTCAAAAATTATTTTAACAAAATAAAATTTTGACGCCATTGGATCCTGCGAAGATTTTTGGTTTCTTAATATAAAAGACAGAAAATTTTTTTATAAAATAAATTTGTTTTCGATCTGTCTCAGAATGAAAATTAAATGTTTAAGTATTTTGCATATTTTGCTTAAAATCAAAGCATACTTCTATTTTAGTATAGATTTATTTCAGATTTATATTATTAAAACAAAAAAGTTTTAACCATTAAAAGAAGTAAACTAAATACAAAAGGTAACATTGTCCAGTACGTTTAAATCATCTTCAGAGTTTTATTACTTTGGTGCAGACATCGCCAGAAATCGTGAATTTTTAATTTAAATAGAAATAAAAAGCTAAATTAAAAACGTACATTTTAAATTTAGTTGTATGTTCATTAAACACGCAATTTCTAGCACTATCAGTATTAGTAACAATTTAACATTTAACATTCAATAAATTCTATTTACAAGTAATTTAACTTTGCATCCATTCGGTAAACTTGCTTCGATGTGGTGTTCAAAGTAGGTATAAGGAAATTAACTTCCAATCTATTATTTAATTGCTTAGTATTTTATTTTAGTATTTTTTTTCATTAAGTCCGTACCGCTGTTGGTCCATCTTTTCTTAGTTTGTTTGATTTGTTTAGTCTGTTTGGTATCTTGTTTGTCTGTACGAGCATTTGTTTATAACAATTAGTGTGGTATTTTAATAAGAGATGATGCATTTGTGATTAAAGTACATTAAGTCACGATTCTACCGTTGTATTATTTTATTTTTGCCATCTTCGCTTGTTGCAGGATGTGCTCAGACAGATGGTTTTTTATTTAAAACCAAAACAAATTGAAGTCATTCAATAAAAAGGGTAATTTTTCATTCTATAAAACACTTCCTTATTTAAAGGAAATTTTTTTAAATAAAATTTTTTCATTTATTATTTATTTTTATGTAGTTCCGTAATTTCGTAATTTTATTTCAATTGATTTGGAATGTCTTGAAATTCATAAAATATTTTAAAATTAATTACTCGACAAATCAACGAAAAATTACATTCTTTAAAAAGTCTTAATTTCATTTCTTAAAATTCGTTGGTATCGTTCACATTCACAATTACCGTGTCTTATTTTTGTCATCAGTTTTCACTATCTGTGTTCAATATCAGTTTTGTTTTTCTGTTTTTGCTTAGGGAATTTTCTTTAAACATAAATATGTTGCAAGCATACATTTTTACGCTGAAAATATTGCAGCAAGTTAAATGTATTTGATTTTCTGATGGAGTTACCGAGCGCAAATCCCCTATGTAACCAATCAGTATATAGTCATTCAGTAAGCTTATTATTGATTGGAAAATTGTGTGATACCAGTTTGAATAAAAAAAAATTAAAAAACGAAAAACTGCGTTCTTGCAACAACACGATGCACAATCACTTTGCCTATAAATTGAATTCTCGTTGCATGTACAAATTTTAAAAATTCATGAAGACGTCGTAGTGGTGTGGCAGTGTTTAGCATGTACATATGTACGTACAGGTTTTTTTTTTAGAGTTACACAAGTTTAAATCATAATAAGGCAAAGAAATATATTTTTAATATCAATGAAACGGGCTTTATTGGACAGAAAAATTTTTGACGTTTATGTTTAAACATGGTTTCGGCCATGTGGCCGCCACGACTGGCGCATACAAGGGTAATATGGAACACCATTCGCGGCCGTATTCTGCCAAAAACTCTTCGAATGTTGATTTCCAGGTGTTAAATTGTCTCTGTTTTATTGACGTAGACAAGTGACTTTACATAACCCCAAAGAAAATAACACATTTTTTAATGGAAATTCAATATCATGTTCGAGGAAGAGAACCAATATTTTGATAAAAAATTTCGACAATTTGCAAGCGTCTGGTGTAAGTCCATAATGAAATGTCAAACCAAACTAAACAAAAACCAACTATCAGCTGTTAAATGGGTTATCAAATAAAGCAGTGATCCTGACTCAAAGTTGTGAACCTCCAAAAAAAACACGCTTTATATATGTATATACATATGTATGTTACTTATATTTTGTTTATATTTTTTATTTTTTATTTTTTTTCTTTATTTTTCATATTCCTTAAAGGTTCAACACACATGCATATATGTATAGGAAACATAAAAGTAAACGGTTTCATAAATACATACACATACATGTACACTTTTACACATGTGCAATTACTCTGCCGGTTGTAGTTGCAACAACAACTACACATACTATATACTAAATGATTAACCATTAGTCGTAACTAATTTGTCATTTTATTAAAATTTTTGTTGTTGCTGGTAGCAACTTTTTAACTTCGAATTGAGATCCCCCGCAAATAAGATTGTTTATAAGGCTTGATGAGGATTCTGCATTTTCTACCCAATTATGCTGTATTTGTTTAAAATAACGCCAATAAAATGCATTCATGTTTATTTCTTGATAAATTTATTTAATTTATTTTTTATTAGTTTATTCATATAAGTATTTCGCTGCAGATTTGTTCCACCATTATAATCGTGTAAATATAATAAACTTCTTTAGTGAGATTATTTCATAAGATTTTTTAAATTTAAATTGATTTTTTATGTGCAGTGGGGAATTTAACAGTTTATTATTATTCCTTGTCTTGTTGATTTGACTTGGCGGAAGATGCAAGTTTGCTGGTTAAGGAATTCTATGGGGAATAGCTTTCTTAACATTGTATGTTAAAGTTTGGAATCAACTGTTGTTTTTTAAAATACACTATGAAAGTTAACAAAATGTACAGTGAAGTATTTAAGATTATTTTTACAATTACAAGCGAACCCTCTCCATACTTTGTCATGCTTTTTATTTAATTGCTCTATTTTTCTTAAATTTTCTGTATAAATATACAATACAGTTTGTTTACCAACACGGGTACATGCTACATGTAACTGTCCATGTCAGAAAACTGGATTCTCTAAATTCACTCCAAAAATTCCTTACGATTGCCCTTGCGCCTTAACACGTTAACAGCCCAAGGTAGACACTGAGGAGACCCTCCCACGTACGTATTTTTCGTTTGCAAAATCAGTATATTTTTCGCTAATTTTTTTATTTTTGTATCTCAAATAAACACATTTCTCCTCCATGTTAATGCTGATTGTGGAAATTAAACCCTTTATATACATTTTTTTATGCCCTTTTTCGTTCATTTCATATTCGTAATAAAAAGGTAAATGAAATGTGCATGCACGCAGGTATACAATGGATCTTTTTCGGATATACGCAAATTTTGGATAAAAAATGTTAAAATGTTAAACTTAATCGGCAATAAAACACGCATTTATCCATGGATTTTCATGAAATAAAGTTTATTTTATTTCTCTTACATTCACCTTTAATATTAAGTAGTAACTATTTTGTGCTTTATATTTTTTAAGTTCAAAAATTTGGTAATTTTTCCAAAAAAAATTTTTTTTTTCACTTTTTCATCAATAACTCTAAATCTAATGGCTAAATACAAAAATGGGAATAACAAAACTGGCATAGAGTAAAATTTTTTGACGTATTACGTAACAACATCGAATAAGTTTTTCTAAAGTTACGACCAGCAGTCTCTTCAAAAATCCCAAATTTTAGAAAAAAAAATCATGTTATAAAAATCTTAGCATTTAATTTGAAATAATGATGATTTTTGTAGTTAGGTGACCATAGTGAATTAAAAAAAATAGTGGCTAGTCAAGACCATTTTTGCTGTTGACCTCTGTTATTGATGTCACCATTTTGAAAAATTGCTTAACAAAGCGCGACATTTTGTGTTACCTTTTTGGAGTAGTATAGTGTACAATAGAAAGGTGGAGTGGCATAATTTGTAAATCTGAGGATGCAGCGCTTCTGCTTTTAAGTGAACTCATTAATATTTTAAACTTAATTGGAGCCATTTAATAAAATAAATTAGAGCCATAGTGAGATAGAAAACGATATACATATTTTATTTCGTGGCTGAAATACCGATGAACGAAAATGCTGTGATGTTAAGCATAGATTTAGATAATTCAAAGAAAATTACTCAAAGTGCTATTTGGATTGTAAAACTGCACCTAAAGCAAATCGGAATATTTTTCGATGGCATATATTTTGAACCCATGACTTCGCACAGAGGAGTTAACGCGCTAACGAAATACTTTAACCAAAAGCAAATAAACAATGCTGATACTAATGGTCTGAAATGTATTCAACTAAAACTTCATAAATTATCAAAATTGATTGGTGTTCTTTTTTATTGCCTTACACCATACTCGTATTATAGAATATAAAATAGAAAATTATACAATATTAATTTCTTCTTCTCTTTTGAAAAGTTTACTCAGGGATTCATCTTCCATAATAAATATGTAAATAAAATTTTTTGTAAATTTTTTTTAATTAAAATTTTTTTAACTAATTAATTCATATTAAATCACACCTTTAATAATCATACACGAAGTGAACCTTTTTTATGCAACATGATCAAATAATGTTCATAACGAATGTCACATGAATACATTCTATTTCTTTTTGCTTTTATATTTGTGCCACAATTATCAACATTTCGTATTGTATTGACATGCATGCACAAACGAAGAATTTTAATTTACACCCCAAAAAAATCAACTAAAATTGCATGGCATTTTATTAAACAATAACGATGATGAAGAATGAAGCAAGTACAAAAATGAAGTAGAAGACAATGAGAGTTAATAGTTCGATCAGACACTTAAAAAAACACACTTAAATTGACAGTCATCCCATGAATACAAACAGCAAAAAATTCTTTTATTTTATTTTTATTCAAGAAACGATAAAAATTATATAAAATATTGACTCGAAAATAAAACCAAACCTTCGGGGATGCTCAAGAAGAGGAACGAATTGAAAAAAAAACAGTCCTTGCCTTATAGGTGCGTTCTGTGAACTCCACGATTATGCATTCGGGCTGCACAGAAAGCAAAGCGTTATGGAGGTACTAGAATAGTAAAGCATGATTGAAATTAACTTTTTGTAGTTGCCGTTTCTTTATGTCTATTACGTTTAGCCATTGAACACTTCCACTTACAAATACGTACTGTAGCATTTAGATCAAGCGCTTTTGTTTTAAAGTGAGGCAACGCGTTAACTGCTTATTAGTCAAATCAATGTTTAAGTGGTTTCTTTAACACGTTAACTTTTGTCTTACTTTGGCAGATGAGACTTGCACACTTTTTTAGTAAAACATTTGTTTCTAAGTACAAATTTGTTTGTTTTTATGTACAATTAAACATTACCCTTGGAAATACTTCTTACAGAATGACGTACAAAAAACAAAAATCGTAAAGATCTTATTGAAAAAGTGTTTAATTTTTTTATTTCTTAAACTATAAAGTGACATTTTTATAAATCAAAATATAATCAGCTACTATACACTAAAAACTACTGCTTCGCAGTAATAAGGTTTGTAATGAAATTTTGAGGTAGCATTCGCTTAGAAACCTGATTACGTATAATAGGATATTTGTTCGCAATATCCCAATTTGGAGCATTTCTTTTTAATACTTTTTTCTGCGAATTTGTTGTGAAATGATGGAATCTAACGCATTCATCCAAATTCGTTCCGTTCGTTCATTATGTTCGTTGCACTTCGTAAAATTGATTATTGTATCATTGCCTTACAAGAGTGCTTTTTAGTATACACTAAAGTAAGGGAATGTAGTGAACACTGAAATATTTGTTTATTTTTGTATTGTTAAAGAAACAAAAATATATTTTCTACTATATTGCTCTATTATTGCTCTTATTAAAGAAATACATATCTGCTTACTATAAATCACATTCATAAGGGGTGGCCCATATAACCCATCGGACTAACCCAAAAACTAATTCATGTAACCACTCCATGGAGCACATCAGAGAGTAATTTTAATCAGACGGAGCAATCGTAAATACGAAGAAACGCACGAACACTTGTCGTATCATAAAACGCTGTTGTTTTTAATGACATGGTCCACGGCTGCATTTCATAGGACCATATTGTAACCAGTCCATTTCAGCTAAAATGGACCACGTAGTCTAATATTATATACAGGGACATATAAAAAATGGACATTATTCCATGTATAGTTGCTTTTTCACGATTTATCGTATAAATGAGTGAAAATCTGGCCTAAAAGGATTCTCCTGAAAATAAGACCTCGCTACATCGTTAGAGCCGTTTCCAAAAGAACAATTATATATATACAATCTTTGCTCGTTTAAAGATATTAGATACATATACTATTATGTATATTAATTCATCAGGCCGTCTTTTTATTTTTAAACACGTTTTGTTTGGCCTCTTAAATACTTCTAAAGATGCAAATACATGCATAAGTAAAGATCACGTTGATCATACTTTAGGATAATAGAGCTATAAAAGATACGGTGCATCTGCTGTAGTACTCCAAACCATACTTGTGTACTCGAATATGTTAGTATGTATATGTTTTGTTATTATTGCTGTGCTTACGTTGGTTGTATGATGTTACAAATAATTATGTGATTTAGTGATTTTTTTCTTCGCTCATTATAGTTGTCGTTGCTGGCATTATGTACAATACAAAATAAATAAACAAAATACTTTACGGAATGAGATTATAGAAAAAAGAATTTGTACATGTTATTCGTACTAACAGTACTTCCATGTTCCATGTACTTTTCGTGTACTTCATTATTGTTATTATTATTGTTATTATAGATGTTGTTGTCGTTGTTACTGCATGTTAGATTATTGATTTAAGCCATGACTCGCGTAACATCATTGGCGATGGTGGAACTAAATTAGATAACTTCATGAGTGTCTATTACACGATGCAATTTAATGTGGCTTGTTTATGTACAAGTTAGGCTTTAAGAAACTGTTATTTAAAAATTTAATAACGTCTATTTGGGTTGACTGTGAAAAAGGAAAGGCTGTTGCTGAATTTCATAAATGAAAAAGCAAACTATTTCTATTAACTATGAAAGTGTCTTTATTAAGAAAACACTTACTTTGACGACACTCTTTATAGTCCATGCTTAATAAGCATGTAGTGTTAGTAGGTCTTGTTCATTTTTTTTAATATTTTTTTTTGCTTAATGCTCGTAAGCCATGGATGATGTATGTGAACCTTTTTCTCTCAATATTATTTTCCTCATCTGTTTATTTTTTTCGAGTGCCATTCGTTTGTAAATCAAATTTTATGCGCTTTACTGACAAATATATGGGTTAGGCTTTTTATTTGTGTTAGTCGTTGTTTTAACTTGTTGTTAGTTAATATTTTTATATATAGTTTTTTCTCAAAACTGTAAGTCTTTAAGTTTATTTTAATGATTATATTGGGATCATTTCATTCCCACTTCTTTTTGCATTTTTTTTTTACAAAAATTCAAGATTTACGTGTAGAGTTGAGGCGCAGGGGGAGGAAATTCTGTAATAGCTGTTGCTTTAATATTAGGAGACTTTAAAAATAGGAGATTGTCTCAAATGATGGCATACTAGACTATTGTTTTGTTGTTAATATACACACATACATACATACATACATACATATATGGTGTATTGTTGTTGTTGGTATTATTTTATTATTCCTATACATTTTTGGGTTGCTAAGATCAATAGATTTTGAGAACTGTTTATGACCGCTTTTTCTCGTTGACGTTTTTTATGTTTTGCTGTTGCTAATACTTTTCTGCAATTTTTTTGCATTATTATTATTATTGATTTTGTATGTGCCCTGTATGCAACCTGTTGGTAACTCTCGTGCTGAATACTTTAATTTATACATAATTTATATATTGTATATATAAATAATGTTTTTCAGTACTTTTCCCAGAGAACATCACGTAGTGATAATTAGATTTTTAAAATAAACAGATGTAAAATTTATTGAACGAACTACAGGAAATTGATCTTCACTAGAACAGCACATAACTATATTTAAAATGGACTGGAACTGAATGATAACTGAGTTAAAAATAGACAAGAAGGTTTTAGAACTAAAAAAAAATTTGGCGGTGGCACGATGGATGGTAGTCTGCACGTTGACTACGAATCCAAAAACAGACCTGGGTTCAACCCCAGTTTCAGACCAAAAATTTTAAAATAAAAATAAACATCTCGCATTTTTCTGATGTTGCATTAGTGTGTCTTTGTGTGTCAGTTGTTGTCGGAGGGTTTCAGTGGCGAAGGCATAGTCACTGGTCACTGAACAATACCGGCTTCAGCTGATAGCAATCCACAATCACATCAGAACGCCCTCCTTCGTCGGTATTGTGTACCACCGGCGAAGTAAAATAATAATAAAAACGGCTACTAAACCGAAGCTTCAGCATTGCTACGAGTATAAACAAAGAACGTGCGAAAGCAGGGCTGCAAAAATAATTAATTAAGCTTCACCTCCTGTCGTTTCTCCTACTATCCCTTTTCTATAGTTCCAGCACAATGATTCGCATGTGTAGGAGTCATCTCCTGAGTGCTGGTCCTAGAAAAAAAAAAAAAAAAAAAAAAAAACTATCGCTTAAGTAGAACCCAATTGGAACTGAACCAAAAGGGAACGGAAATTTAATTAAATTAGAACTGAATTAGACCTAGAAATAAACTTAAAAGTAACAAGAAAATAACTTAAACTGAACCAGAATTGAAATCGAGATGAAGCAGTACTCAGATTGAACTGATCTGGGACTAGAACTGAACATAAAATTTCCTGCTACTGAATTAAAACTGAAACAGAATTGAACTGGAATCCAATTATTACTGAACTAGAGCTCACTATTGCTGAATGATAAAAAAATTAGAACTCAAATGACATCGAAGCAAAAGTAATATACTACGAAATGAGAACTCTAAATAAATCAGAACTTCAAACAAGTAGCAAAACTGAATTATAACTAAATTATATTTGAATTATAGCTAAGTCTTAAATAAAGCGATACTGAACTTTCATTAATTATTTAAGAATTTCTTTATTGCAAATTCGTCATACCCGAGAAGAACAATTTGTTTCTCCAATTTGATGTAGCAATGTTTGATGGCTTTTATTATGTTATGGCAACATGGCCTCCGTTGTCTTCTTCATCATCTGCATGCAATAATTTTTATTTTTTTTTGACGTTACAGGTTGTTGCAATAGTAGTGTGTAAACGTAGAATAATATTAAACTATTTCCAGCAGATTTTCTTTACAATTTTCCCGCGCTTTATTAAAAATGAAAACGTCTATTTATTATCTTTTTCTTTCAGTAATTTTTGTTTTAGTTTTTGTGGTTGTGTTTTCTTCTATTTTTTTTTTTTTGGCAAAAATTTTATTTCTTATTGCAGAATGAGGGATTTTTGCTGCTTTTTAAGTTTTATTGTTAGTTTTTCATTTCATGGTAAATTTAGTTGTTTTTTATAATCTGCTTTAGTTTTTTTTTTTAATTTTTTTTACTAATTTTCGGTAAGAATGTTTGATGACTACGATATCTTCTGTATGAGAGTGGGTATGTTGTCAGTCAAGTGTTAATTTTTATTATTTAGCATTATTGCATTTTAACAATACAATTTCACATTGTGTGGGGCTTCTTGTAATTATTTGTTTTAAACTAGCGAAAAAAAGGCATATGGAGTAAATAGATTTTGTAAGATTTATAATATATTTTGCTTGTTGTAAATAAGAAATTCGCAATATTTATTATATAAATTTTAGGTATTTTAAATTACGAGTAAATTGTATATAAATCATGCGAAAAATGCCTCGCTCAGCATACACATATTAGCTTTTAACTCTGGTAATAGTTGAAGAATTTTTATAACTTGTATACAATATCAAAAAATTAAATGACAATGTTTTCAAGGCTTAGTACTACTATAAAGAATACACCAATAGTAAAGTGATACGAATGAAATAATTCTGATCTTTTATTCCTATCATCTATCCTTATTATAACAATTTAGCAGGGCTACGAGATAAAATTCTCCAAAATCGTCCAAATCCCGATAAAATATGAAAAAATCGTCACTTCAACTTTGGAAAATCGGGCAATGCAAAATGTATATTTAAAAAATTTTTTTTTATATTCATTAAGAAGCAGTCAAAAAATAACTCAACAATTCATAACAAAACATAAATACATACATACATAATTTACGCAGAGATAATATTTACACACAATTTGTGATCACATATTGCACTTGTGCAATAACAGATCAATATTCCAACTTTTAAAAATTTTCATATAAAGGTAAAAAGTATTTTCATTCTAAATTGGAGTTATGTATATAAAAGGATTAATTTAAATAAAAAACTTGGCAGAACTACGTCAAATGTAAGTCTGAAATGCAATAAATTAATTTTTTTTTTGAGTTGTAATGAATTGTTAAAGATTTATTTAACACGTTTCTCAATCTCTGCTTTTCAATTCTTCACTCTGTATTCAGGAGCGCGTTATTTTCCTCTTCTAAAAACAATGCCTACTACAGTATTTAATAATAATAATTTAATAATGGATTGGTACCAGAAACCAACATCATCGGGTAGGATTAATAATTACTACTCTAAACATAACAGGAGCATTATTATTAACCAGGAATTTGATAGAAAAGGTATTAAATATTAGTGACAGACAATTTCATTTGAAAAATAAGGGTAAGATTGTTAATATACTTAAGAACAATGATTTTCCAGTTTGGCTAATTTATAGATTAATTAATCAACACAGATTTAGAAGTATGAATAATATTAACAATACAGATAATACTAGGCCATACAAATTGATACAATTTGTGTGTGTATTGTAATGTGAAAACATGCCATAAATATTTTATACCATCATAAAAAACGCTCTCAAATCGAATTTGTAGTTAAATTGCTGCTACACATAATTGAATTTATAAAATTATAGTTGGTTGATTTCGTAATGCTTATTTTCTTCTATCTCGTCTACATAATCTGGCAGCCATGCTACTTAATGACTTTCATATCCGAAAGGAAAAAATAACACAATTAAACGTAGACTTTTGGCGTCCACTATCAACACGATTTAAATAGTGCATTGAAATCTTTATATTATTTAAAATGAATGTTACAAAAATTTCAAGATTCAGCGTTGGAAGAACAATTAAAAAAAAGTAAATTAACGTTGCGTAAATTATCTATTTTGTAGTTGTAATTCGGTCACGTTTTTGCTGTAACTTTAAAATTTGAATCTAAAACATTTTAAATACAGATCAACTTTTTTCTATACTTCATTGCTTGGACATTTAACTCAAATTGAATGCATATTCAAATTCACTTACTCTGAAGGTTGGAGTGTGTATCTTAACGAATTGTGCAAGAAAGCAATTTGTTATCAGAATTGTAGTTTTATTTTAATATATGAACGATCTTTTAATGTCTGACAAAACAAGCCTTCTCATAAATTGCTGTCATTTCAATTTCTATTGAATTGTGTTCGCAAACTCTCGTAACTAGAAATTAAAAGGAGAAAAATATAAAAAACCATTTCTTACCATAAAAGGAAAATACAGTAGAAATAAAGAAAATCATTTAGTAGATATTTTTTGACAGATGGTGGGATTGTACTCTGAAAAAGTAATAAGAATAAGAAATAAATACTAAAGGTTTGCAGATAAAAGTATTGTTATGCCTTTTAATGTCAAAATATTTAGAGAAATTACAAAATAGAAAAAAAAGTAAACCTTAAATGCTGTCATTAGTAACTTGGCTATCAGCTATAACACAATTGAAGAAAAACTAAACTTAACAAATAAAATTTCTGATAGTTTTAAGTTTGTCAAATTATAAATATTTATTTCTTCAATGTGTTGTAATATTGTATTTTAATTAATATTCATTAGATGCAATGTACATGCTTTTGAATGGTCACAATTAACAATATGTTATTGCTTTGATTTTATTTATTACGATTTTTTTCGATTATCAAATCTGATTGATTTCGATCTAACAAGAAATCAAGAAGCTCAAGATAAAGCCTCTAAACGAATCATCTAATTTGCAACGCATTTCTTTGCCAAGTTAAACGTTAAAAGAGCGTTGCAAGGTCAACATAAAATCGTGCTTCACAGCAACTAAAAAATCGTAAAACTTTTGCGCTTTGTTTTAAATGTATTTTATCTCATTGGACAGACAGATCGAAAGACAGACCAAACTAAAAGACATACCACTGACTTACTCCACATTTACACATCAATGTAGATTGATGATCGTTTGTTAGGATAAAAAAAACAAAACAAAACAAAACAAAGCAAAAAAAAACTATATAAATACAACATAATAGGAAAAATCTAAGCAAAAACCAGCAAAACAAATCTACATACTAAACTAGATTTTTGTTGAAAGGTGCTGCTTGTGTGCAGCATTGAACCGAACAATCATCATTAAAGCAACTAACCAAAATCATTGATACGAGTAGTATTCTTGACTGTTGCTGCTTCTTGCAGCAGCACCTCTTTTGAAGTTTTATTCACACAATTCACTTTTAGTTTTATTGGTTTTTATTTATTTATTTTTATTTTTTGTCTTCTGGGCAATTTGATGTCATTTTGATGGATGGACAATTGGTACACAAGTGATGAGATAGAAATATCGATTGTATTGTTGATGAAAAAAAAATGTATATGTAATTGTATATATATATACATATATATATATATATATGTATGTATATTAGAATTAAATTGTGTGAGAGATTGTCTAGCTAAAAATATTGTAGGTGACTAAGAGGTAAATTTTCCACTTGGTAGTACATGCGTGAAAACAATTATTTGAAAGCTTTCGTTTAGTTTGAACTTTTATGCTCGTGGTGCTAAAAACATTTTAAAATCGTTCTGAATTGGGTTAATTGAATCCATCTCTTCTAACTTCAACCAAGTTTACTACTTCTACGTAAAGCATACGTATATTGAAACATCTCTATGCACTTATGTACTACGGGTATACATTAATAACACTGGTTTGCAATGACAATGTTTTTTATATAAAAATGTGTGGAATATAGGGTCTTTAATGCGCTAAATAAATTCCTTTGTCTGTTCTTGTCTAAATTGTTTCTCCAAATTTTTCAAAATAATGTCAGGACACCTGCAGCATTACAGTGGAAAATAGTCAGAGGGAATCCCAGCAAAAAACTTTCGAAATTTAGAAATTTAGTAAAATAATTACTAAAAATGAATACTAAAAATGAAGTTTCAAATTTAATAGGTCTCCTTGACATCATAGGCGCTACAACACTGCTATAAAACAAAGAACGTGCAAAAGCATAGTTGTAAGATATGGCAGCTTCACCACTTACCATTTCTCCTATTACCCCTTTTCACTAGTTCCAGCACAATGCATCGCATATGTAGGGGCAATCTCCTGAGTGTTGGTTCAAGATAAAACAAAAACTGTTTCACAGAAAAAATTTTGTAACTAAAAAAAAACCAGAGAATTTTGCACACTTCCTCTTCGATTTTGAGAACAAAACAACCATTGTGGGATATGTACCAAAAAAATCGATCCGTGTATTTCTCAAAAGCCAAATTATACACTTTTATAATCCAAATCCGTGGTCGATTCTTTAGATCAATTAATAACAACATACACATGCAAAAAGAGAAGCAACCGATGGCTACAAGCGCTATTTTACAATATTTTGGAAATTTCCGCATATAACGCTAATGTAATTTTTCTTAAAATAAATCCAAACTGGAATTAAACTGGAGTATAAACGACGCATTTTCTTGAAAGACTTAGGTATGGAATTAATAAGCAGGGAAATAGAAGAAAGGTCGAACATGCCAAAAAGTAGTCATGCTAAAGCATTCATGATTCAGGTGTAGTTTCACAAATTTCAAAATTTATTTGCAAAACCCATTATGAAACCCATATTGTATGTTATGAGAAAAAAAAAACAATAAGACTAAAGATTTGAATACTTTGTATTGACCAACTAATGTCCTCATCGTTTTATATTTGAAATACAGGATAAGGGTTAAAGCTCCACAACTTTCCATAATTCTCGAGAACAATTTGTTCTTATTAACATTGCATTTACACCTGCATGTGCAAGTTCAAAGACCTCAATACACTTCAACTTTTTACTAACACACTTACGGTTTCGGCAGTGCAGCCAACTTTCAACTCAATTTGCAAGGAATTTTATAAGACAGTGATTTTTTAAATATATCTAATAGCTAATTAGATATTTTTCTCCTCATATATATATAAAGCATCTAATGAAGTTTTAAAAAAAATATATATATACTAGTATATACAGGGTGTCTGGTGGCAAATTTATATTTTCAAACACGATTATTTCAAAAAGTAATAAACGGTGTGGAGAGAGGGTGGCGCCGTTGGAATTATCGATTGTGCGGATTATACATATAATTATATTTAGTTGGCAAGCATACATGGCTTGGAATAGGATAAAATCACTAGGTAGTCTTGTTATTGTAAAAAAATAAAAAATAAATTAAAAGTAGAAACACTTTTATTTAAAGTTAATAAAATTAACTTTTCCTTTAACACCTTTCTTATCAAGTTATATTGTCATTACACAATTTATATGATATAAAAGCTTGTCGCTAGATTTAAAAGATAAAAAAGTATATTAAATAACTTGACTAAGTAAATACGAGTGCTTGAAACACCACCTTTCTTACACATCTCCCTTCGAAATTTACCTGTGTAGATATGTACGCAAAATTTCGCAGATGGCGATTTAAAAAAAAAGCCTTAAATCTAGTTTATGGAAGCCACTCCGAATTTAAAAAAGAAAATTTAATTTTAAGAAAAAAAAGTTTAGTGCAAAAACCTTCGGCAACGCATATTTTCCGAGTTATGGGCCTCGGAAGTTTTACAATAAAAATGTCATTGTGTTCAATATTTCTTAGCTTATTGGGTCAATATGGGTATCATTGGAAAGCTTGTGAAAATGCCGATCACATGATGGTAAAATTTCACATTTTGGGATGATAAAATGTGTAGAGGTGAAAATTCTTAGGCGCCGCAAAGGCCGGTTACGCAGAAAATCTTTAGTTAGCGAAGCCGGTGTGTGTTATACCATAGAGGAGAACATTTTTATACCCAGCCGAAGGCCGGCTATGCAGAAAACCTTTAGTTAGCGAAGCCGGTGTGTGTTATACTATAGAGGAGAAAATCCTTAAGCCCGGACGAAGGAAACATTACATTTAATTTGTAAAACTAAAAAAAAGAAATTTATTAACTCTATACAAAATATGGCAAAATATTACTGCTTTTCTTAGACACTGTTTTGACATTGCATACGGATGTTTAGGAAGGCAGCCATACCAATATTGTTGCAATGAATCAAACACTTATAATGAAAATGGCAAAATATATCGACAATTTTGTAGGTCCGTAACTCCCAAACTATGCGTTACCGAAGATTTTTGTACTAAACTTTTTTTTCTTAGAATTTAATTTTCTATCACCTAAGATAATTTTTTTTAAATTTGGAGTGGCTTCCATAAACTAGATTTGTTCCAAAAAAAAGGTTTTTTTTTTTTACTTTTAATTTATTGATAATTAATTTATGGCACCTTTAACTCAAATTGACATAAAAATAAGTCTTCAAATATTATAGCGAAAACTGTATAATTTTCCCCTGATTAGTAAAATAGTTTTCGTATTTCGTATGTGGCGATAAGAGCTACACATAATATCCTTGCTTAAGTAACATTGAACACTAACACAAAAAATACACATACATTTACATATAGCTTTAGGAATAAAAAACCTATGAATGTAAACAGCATTTTTTAACTTTGCCCATCGAACTATTTTTTCCAAAATAATTTGCATCGGATTATTTAAATGCTATTTGATTCGAAACAAATGACATTTTATATATAATAATTATTATATTTTTTTTAAATTTCATTAATTTATTAGCAGGCCCACTGTGGCATCGTGATTTAATCAATTATGATGATTGACAAGTTATTATTTTTATTTCTTTGCCAAACTATTGCCAAACAAACCCTCAGAAATATTGTTTCATTTTAATAAGATATTAAAAAAAAAACAAATTCAAATATTATTTAACAAAATTCAAAATAAAAGACCAAACAATAGTAAATACGTAATCTACCAGATATACGTAAAGATTAAAGCAGAAGAAGTAAAACAAAAATGAAGGCAAAAAATAAACTTGCACTATTATTCCACTGATTTATTGATTTACTAGTAAATAAGGTGTGTAGGTTTGTTGTTTCTCTGTTTTTTTTATAAAAATTTTGAAGCTGTCGATTTTATTAAAAAAAAGAACAAAAATAAAAATTAGCAGCGAAGACAATAGAAAATATATTATATTAAATGAATCGAAAAATCTGGTAACTAAATTCATACACTGTTTTTTAAAACAAAATTTAAAAATAAGAATAGGCGACTAAAGATACTGTATAGCCGTGTTAAATGTTCAACAAGGTTGTTATTGTACGTCAGTTGGTTTGATTTATTTTCATTATTGATTTATGTTATTATTCTGTTTTAATTACACTGGGTATCAATAATAAATTTAAAAGAAGATTAACTTAACAGAGGGTGGCGATGGCTAAAGTAGTCTGCACGAATTTCATGGGTTCAACCCCAGTTCAGGCTCATGAAACCATCTCGCATTTTTTATGATGTACATTTGTGTGTCTTTGTGTCAGTTGTTGTCGGAAGGTTTTAGTGGCGAAGATATAATCACTGGCCATTGAACAAAACCAGCTTCAGCTGTTATCAATCCACAGGCACATGAGAACGCCCTCCTTCATCGGTATTGTGTAGCACCGAGGACGTAAAATAATTACTAAAATGGCTACTACTACTACTTGACATCAGATGCGCTTCAATACTGCAATAAAATAAAGAACGTGCAAACGCAGAGTTGTAAGATTGTGATCCTTCACCTACTGTAATCTCTGCCACTATCCCTTTTGTCTAGTTCCAGCGCAGTGCATCGCATGTGTAGGGGTCATCCCTGAGTGCTGTTCACATGTACAATGTAAAAATTTTAAACCTTTCAATTTTGCCTAAATCTACACATTTCTGCCAATGCATCACTATTGCAATAACTTTAGCTTGTTGCTTTCGCACTGCATAGTTTCTGTATGATGATAATATGACTGAGAGAAAGAAAACTTAACAATTAAACCCAAACTCAACTTTCCGTCATTTTATTCTTTATAACTTTATATTCATAATATGTGAAAGAAAAAGAGCACCTCCATATTGAATTTATAGCAACTTTTCGTGCTCTTCTCACTAAAGGCTTCCATTGGTTATCCATATCATGAGAGTTCCAAAATATAATCTAATATTCTCCGCTGGAAACTGTTGGTTAATATTGTGTTTTTTTTTCAGTAACAGTTTAGATATTTGATTATCAATTTTCAACCGACTTCAAAATAGGAGGAGGTTTTCAAAGTGATTTTTTAAAATTTTTTTTAATGATGATTCTTTAATTGCAAAGTTCGTGCGTCCATAGGAATACAGCTCCCCCTAGACACAACTATTTGCTGCGTTAGACCGAATTTCCATATTCTTGTTTCATTGGAAATCTCATGCTTACTGTGTGGCCCCTTTTTAATGGCAGGCGGTTAAAGGGTACTGACGATTTCGGTATTAGCGCCAAATGAAATGTATATATAGACCAGCGAAACCATATAACAAACATAAATACATAAATTTCTTTTCCGTAATTGAAATCCTTTCTTCAACATTAGTTCATTGTATATCTAAAAAAAACTTTTGCATTCCACAACATTATTTTTAATTTTTTTTATCTTTTTATGCTATTGTTCAGTGTTTTTAAAATAATTACATCCATACATACTTATGTGTATGTATTTGTTTAAAAAAACAGATTATATCTCATTAATGCTTCAAATTTTACTTTATTTGAAAAAAATGGCGCTAAAAAGCATAAATCATTTTTTAAAAGAGACTGCACATGCAATTGATTCATTTGTTTAATGTTGTCCAACGACTTTTTTATATTTATTTGATTCTTTAAGGCAATGGGAAATTATTGTTCGCTATTTATTCATTTGATTATTCGACGAGGGGTGCCACCTTGCCTTTTTAATTTTTACGTTTACATTTTTTATGTTCTTAAAATAAAACGATAAGGGACTGTTGGAATTGATTTGTAATTTATAGACAAAAATATAATAAAGTTGCTTCTAAATCCGAAACAAAGTGCATTTGAGGTTAAGCAGATTGCCATCACTACAACAAATCAAATAAAAGTCAACTAGTGAGATTCTGAGATTTTTTCTACTAAAATTTTAAATTAACCGAACAAATTATTTTAAATGGTTTTTTTTGCTGTAGGTGTGTCTGCGGTTCGCAGGTTAAACTTTACTCTCAAGGTGTATTTTGTTGTTAGTTTTATTTATAGAATTACAAGCGTTTAAGAAGATAATTTACAGTGAGTTGATATACATATTTTAATTAAATTTTATTTTAGTACATTGCCCGTTTATTTATAATTACAATTTTGAGAAGCAGGTGACTAAGTAAATCGATTTTTTGTATTTCTGTTGCCGGTACATATTTTAATAAAACTACGAATTATTTTCAGTATCTCTTATAAATTATTAAATTATTTAAATATTATTATTAATGAAATTTATTAGAAAGTTTTTAAAAGACTATAGTTTGTTAGTTTATTTCAAAACAAAATTACCACATGTCTTTTTTATTAACTCTTTAGATACATATATTACAACGTTGTTAAGATTAAACTATAACATTTTTGAAATAATTGCATTAGAATTTTAAAGCTTTAAGATATTTTTGGGCTTTAATTGAATTAAATTGAATCAGTAAAAATCCTCTCAGAGTACAAAGTTTACATCGCAGTATAATGAAATGGACGTCATTATTAGAGATTGGAATATTTATTTTTAGTATGCACTATAGTGAACACTAAAATATTTTTCTTTTTTTTATCTAGTATTGTTAAAGAAGGCAAAAACAAATATGTACTTTCTACTATACGTTATTGCTCTTGTTAAGGCAATACATATGTGCTTATTCATAAGGCAGAAAAGGTAAATACTGGTTTCAGGATCCCTGTGAGAATTGTTTGCACTGCTTAAGATTCATAGTAATAAATTCTGAGCCGCAACGGACAAAAAATTAACAATCTATATAAAGGGTGGTTAAATTTCAAGGGCCGATGTTGATTTTGAATAAAACACAAACTATTTAGGAAATTATTGTAATTTTATTTTATTATGATATATTGGTATTACTCAATTATGTATGGAATAAAATATCGGCCAAATGGGCGCCGCGACCACGGCAACAGTGGATGATCAATTTTCGAAGAAAATCATCTTCAGTGATGAGGCACATTTTCACCTCAGTGGATTCGTCAATAAACAGAATTGCCGCATTTGGGCGAATGAGAATCCAAGAGTGATTGTCGAAAAACCAATGCACCCACAAAGAGTGACTGTTTGGTGCGGTTTATGGGCTGGCGGCATCATCGGGCCGTATTTTTTCCAAAATGAGGCCGGTCAGGCAGTTACTGTGAATGGTGTTCGCTATCCTGAGATGATAACGAACTTTTTATGGCCCGAATTGGAAGATATGGATGTGGACGATATGTGGTTTCAGCAGGACGGTGCCACTTGCCACACAGCTAACGAAACAATGGTTCTTTTGCGCAACAAATTCAATGGCCGTGTTATCTCACGTAATGGCGATGTCAATTGGCCGCCAAGATCATGTGATTTGACACCGTTGGACTTTTTTCTTTGGGGTTATTTGAAAGAAAAGGTGTACGTCGATAAGCCAGCAACAATTCAAGTGCTAAAGGATGAGATAATTCGGCACATTAACGGCATAGAACCTACATTATGCCTCAGGGTCATCGAAAATTTGGACCATCGGATGGAGGTGTGCCGCCGTGGTCGCGGCGCCCATTTGGCCGATATTTTGTTCCATACATAATTGAGTAATACCAATATATCATAATAAAATAAAATTACAATAATTTCCTAAATAGTTTGTGTTTTATTCAAAATCAACATCGGCCCTTGAAATTTAACCACCCTTTATTTTAAAGAAGTGTTAAAGCTTTAGCGTAATTCGAATTTTAAAAAGAACCCTAGAAAACTGAAAAATAACAATACAGAAAATTAAATAAACCATTTCTGACCAACCTTAGATTGCGAGCTATGTGCCACTGAACAAGCCATGAAACAAAACTTAATTAAAAATTAATAAAATTCTTTTTAATATTTTCATACCTTCATTGATGAACACTGCTTTCAATTCACTGAATGGGCGACAAAAAAGAGAACAACCCGCAAGGGAAAAGCTATACACAATTTATTGGAAATGATTGCATTAATTCTGAATCCCAATATTATGATCTTCTCCACTTCTTTGGAAGTTACTTTTTTCTGGGATTCTAAACACTTACACTCCCCTGCACTTGAATAGAACACTAATTTTAACTATTTATCGATTACTTTAGCTGAACTAAGATGCAAAGACAAGTAGAAAAAGTAGTGTTGCCACGATTATAATAAAAAAAATATAAAATTATTTTTATTTAAAATACTGATTATTCATTCGAATTTGAAAAAAAAACTTTTTTACGCTTAAAATGTTTTCTAACTAAAGTGTATATGAAACATAAATCTATATTTTATGAATACGGCAGTTATTATTTATGTTTTAAAGATTTAATATCAAAAGGCATTCATTTATAAAATAAACTATAGTTTTTGGTTACATTAATACGTCAGTATATGGCACAGATGCTGAGAGGTTACCCAATCTTAAATTTGTTAATTTCATTTGCTTAATATACGTTATTTAATCTGAACATAAAAGTTATGAAATATTAACAATTGAAATCAATTAGCAGGATCTTATGCATTGCATTTTTTTTATTACTTTAATCAACTGGTTTTCAATTCTTGCAACAGTATTTTATTAATCATTTGTATGTAGATGCATACAGAAACTCAGCCTACAATAACCTCTTATTTCAATAGAATTAAGAATATTTTATGAATTGTATATTTAAAATTAAATGCATATGAGTTACTTCTCTTCACACGTATATCACATATGTATATAATAAATAGACATGTATAAAGCTGAGAGCAAAAGTGAGTAAAGAAGTCATGTCCAAATGTGTGACCCATTAACCGATTAGCTACTGCAGAACCGAATTGTGTTGTTTGCGGTAAGAGAATTTCGTAACTCATAAAAACTGGTATGTAATTTATATTTTTTTTTAGAAGAAGTTTAAAAAACATTATTATAACACGCATCAGATTAGCAATTTAATTTGTTAACCATATGATAACACATGCAACAAATGGAAGAACAATTTCTGCATTTGGATAACTACTATATTTTTTTTAAGCATTATGGTCGCCTAACTACAAAAATCATCGGCATTTCATATTCTCTGGACACGTTTTTTTTTTTTTGAATTTTCTATTCTAAAACGTAAGATTTTTGGCGAGTTTCCTTCACACATCTTATCATGACTTTGAAACGACGCATTCGATATTCTTATGCAATATGTCAAAAATTCGGAATTATGCCAGCTTTAACTTTTTCTGACATAATTTTGTAGCATAACTGTTATTTTTGGAGTTATTGAAATTTTTTTTTGAATCAGAGGGCCCAGTTTCAGAAAATCGATTCTAGTGGATGTAACCCAATAGTTCTCCAGGCGGAGATTTATGCCATCAGAACGTGTGTGGCCTAGTGCCTCCGTAGGAACATGAGGGGGGCCCACATCTATATACTGTCGGATAGTCAGACGGCTCTTAGGGCTCTTCAGTCGACCATGATGACCCAAAATGGTATGTGTGGTATGCCTGTACCTTCTCAATGAGCTGGCGAACTTTAACGACGATGCATTGGGATGTGTTCTTGGTCATGAGGGGTATGCGGGTAATGAAATGGCGGACTATTTGGATAACGAGGGGCATATTGCCATTCTGTGGATTTACAAAAAGCCACAGAAATGAGATTCTTAGGAACTGGGAAGAAGAGGTATTCGCTGCTCACTGGCATAATAGTGCCGGCCAGCGTCAAGGGATCTCAAATAGGTTGCTTTCGTTGAATAGAGCGGATTTAAGCCTATTAACGGGGTACTTCACGGGTCATTGTGGCCTGAGGTATCACCTTAACAAAATGGGTCTCTCCGAGACCAATGTCTGTCGATTTTGTGAAAGTGACACTCTGCGAACTGTGTCTTAAGTCCAATAAATAAAAATGCATGGAAATTTATATGGTTATAACGAACAAAAAAATCGTACATTTTAGTTTGGCGTTTTTTGAAACTTTAAATTACTTATCACAATTTGGTTCAGGTATTCTCTTAGTTAAGAAATAAATAAAAAATTTTAACTCATAGTAACTAAATATATCAAAGACACAAAAATATAAAAGAAAACATAGCTTTGAAAAAAAAACTTTAGGAAAAAAGTGAAGTATATGAAAATCAAAAGTCTACATTGTCATCAATTGTAAAAACAAATATTTTGAAAAAATATTGTGAATACTACCTATAAAAGAATATTTCGTTATAACCAAACTCCACTGTAATGATAAATTGTATACGAGTATGTAAATTATAATTATTACTTGCCAACGTCTACTTTGCATAAAACTTGTATTTAACGCTACATCCATGCACAATAACGGTTGGTATTGACAATATATCTACAGTTTAAGGTAACATAATATATTATGATTATTTTTATTTATTTATTTTCTTTTTTTGAGGGGGAATGATTGGGAATTACAAATATTTACAAAACTTTCTGTAAGGATCAACAATCATTGAGTGACCGTACCCGGTTGAGGTGGTAACCACATACAGTTGGTTGTCATTAGGACGTGATTGCTTCAATAATTCCCAATGTAATGGATAGGTAGTCATATTGAATGCAGCAACCACAATCGATACATTTTGGCCATTTCTTCAAAACGTATACTCGTATCATAACAAATGCAATACAATTCACCTTCCGGCCACCATTGAATATTTCTTCATTTTCGTCTATTTCTGTTATAGTACCATCAACTAGCAAGTTTTAAAAACTTTCGTGAAGTACCCCCTGAATTTTGTTTGCATCGATTATAATGGCGTGGTGCATCATGAGTTCTTGCCAAAAAAATTATGGATTCTGCATCACGATAATGCACCAGCTCACACATCAATAGTTGTTCGTGATTTTTTGGCCAAAAACAATACCCTAATCATGCCTCAATCACCTTATTCACCAGATTTAGCTCCCTGCGACTTTTTTTTATTCCCAACACTGATGTTTTTCGGATGATCTTGCTAATTATCTAATTATCTCGTTTGAGTTATACAATTATATTTGCTTCAATCACAAACATTTCGCGTAATTGAATTACTTACTCTTTCATTGTTGCACGGGCACATTGTATGTCCGAAGAAAGGAGAAACCACAATATCTAATGATATACAAGGAAATTTTGTTTATGTAACTTATCTGGTTAGCAGTCACTTAACGTTTATCCACTAGCCTCCCTCCGAATTATTCAGCTCAACAGCTGTTTTCGATTACATTTGTTTCAACAATTTTGTGTGCCAAAAGAACAATTTTATAATTTTAAATAAAAATTTAATTATTACAAGATTTACATGTAACTTCTTATTCACTATATTAAAAAGTCGAATTACTTTAGTTTCTTCCCTTGTTTTTAGCATTTTCATATCAGACATTAATGTGTTGATTATACCCTTCGCCTTCGGTGGTAAGGTTATATACTTACATACTTATAAGTTTGTAATTTCGTTTGTAATTTCTACAATATTAATTTCCGACCCCATAAACGTCATCCACCTCAGCCATCGACTCCACTGAATTTGTTGTAACTTATCAAGACTATATCATGTATAGTTGTATATAGTTAATTTTTCGAAGCGGGACAAGTCCAAAAAACATTCGAAAATCGTGGGTATTTTAAAAGTTTCGGGGTACAAATAACACAGAAAGAAAAAAGCATTTGTTAATTAAAATATTATTAACAATGTTTTATGCAGAGTGTGTAGCCAGTAAATTAGCAATTATTCTTATTTTTATTATTTATTTTTATTATTTATTTATTTAATCTAATGAATTTAGTGTAAATGAGCTTTTATTCATCCATCTACTTTATCTGCATACTTTAACAAGAACATGGAGAAATATTGGAGGGTTTTTAAATTGATTATTTAGTATTAATATCTCTTACTTCAAGTAAATATTGGCAATTGTTCTGTTATTTATTAGGAAAATAGTACGTTCGATTTAATTTCGACCAGACTTATCTCCTCGATTTTAAACCGAGTAAAATTATGCGAATTCGGTTTACAGAACACCTAAGTTTGTTTATTCGTTTTGAAAACTAAAAATTTTTGCGGATTCAGTTTATAGAACATACCCGATAAATTTGCATGTAAAGCGGAAGTGTTAAATAACGCACAGTACGCGGATAAAATTTCATCAATGAGTTGCACACTTTCGATGTGAGCCACTGTATAACTAAATATTATATAATATTTCCATAAATTCGATTCTTAGTAGCAGTTTTTTTTTTCAAACTAAAACTAAACCATTTTAATTTAAGATCCATATGATTAGTTTATTCCATTGACTTCTGCAAATTTACGTTAATTCATGAAAATAAGAAAAATCAAATCAAATAGATAAAAATTTAAAAAAGAAATAAACTTACTCACTTGAACGAAACCGTAAATGCAAATGTAACATCGTCGTCATTAAAGAAAACCTTGAGTGGTTCAATCAAGTGCCAAATGCAACGAATTTCAATAAATGTTTTTAAGAATACAAATCGAACTTCATACATACAAAAATAATAATAATAATAAAATTAACATTGTATGTATTTCCAAGTCGGAGAGCAATAAAAAGACCACAAATAACGTGACCAAAAAAGTATGAATTTTAGTACTCATAAGAATTTCAGTCTGTCTATGTATCGGTCTATCTGTCTGTCAGTTTTGTCTTCTCGATTATTTTCATATCAGCTTCATTAAAGGTGTTTGTTGGTACTTTTCACGTAGCTAGTTTGATTTGGTTGATCAATTTTATACCCTGATACACGCTTCGTATTGTAATTTTTATATTTTTTTTCATTTTATAGCCTGCATTTGCATACAATTAACTAAACATTTACATGGAAATATTTGCATTAGTTTTTTTTTTTGGCTTATTGATTAAAGACCAAAAACACTTGTTACAAGTCTTCAATTTATTTTTGTGTACGTAATTTTTTTCTTGTTATTTTTCATTAATCGTTCTAATGTTGGGAAAAATATTTATGTCTTATGAATCGTAGTAGTTATTAGAAAAAAATTATTTAAACTAATTATAAATGATTACTTTACATATGCTCTTTTAAAGTTGAAACAACAGAAATAATATATACTTGTATTAGATAAAACTAGCTTAAAAGTGATCAAGTTGAAAGAGTTATCCCACCAGATTTTTCACTTTTTCCTTTGATTTGTTCATTTGTATTTCAAAACCAATGTTTGCTAAGCATGTGAATGTCGTACACTGACGGACAGCGACTCAAAACAAAATAAAGGACTGAGCAGTGTATTTATGATACATGCGAACCTGAGATTACTAGTCTTAGCTCAGTAAACGAATACTTTTTCTATTCAAATACCGGAAGAAGGCGCCGAGAAAAGGTTTAAAAACTAAAAGTGGAGCCGAAAGAAAAAATAATCATAGCCGATCCAGTGGTGTTTTATTAACGTGGAAAGCTTATTTTATTTTCAACAATTATAAAATGCAACAATCAAGCAATTAAAAAGACTACCAACAATTGTGAGCTTTTTTAAAAGAAGATAGTGTATAGAAGAGACGGTTGGTGAAGTGATAGGGTAGGGTAGCAATTTTGGTGTTATGTAAGTTGATGCATTCATTGTGAAGCCAGTTGTAAGCCATTTTGTCACTATTTAACTAACGGAAGAGCGTTCGCTCTGTCCTGTGTGTATCTATGTACGAGGGGTACTATTTATATTTCGGGAGCTGGCGACACTGTTTACCATAAACGTAGTCACAACACTTTGATGTACTAGTGCTACTTGTTTTCTTTACAACATCAATTGACCAAAAAATGGAAATTTCAAGGGAAAGTTTTCGTTTGATTATTTTCCACGTGGATAATTTCAACAAGTATGTGTCGATGCATTCAGTCCTTTGTATGGCGATAAAGCACCATCAAAAACCACAGTATATCACTGCTATAGTGATTTGATAGTGAATTGGTCGGCGACGAATTCCGTAATGGTCCCCTAATTTATCAATTGCTCAAAACAATGCTCGCGTCAAGTGGTGTAAGGAAATGATTAAAAAGTACGACCGTGGTGCTTCAAAAGAGGTGTATAAAATCGTGACAGGTGACGAATAATGGATATGCGCGTATGAGCCGGAAACAAAACAGCAATCGACTGGTGGTGGTGTTCCCAGCGTAGTAAATGCTCGGCCGTTTCTTCGGCCGAATGGGTCATGTGGTCAATGCTCTGCTTGAGCAACGTAGAACGGTCAATTCTGAGTCGTACACTACCATTTATTTATCGGAAGTCCTGGGAGCAATTCGTAATTCTCACATTGATGACTCTTTCTTCGTACAGTCCTGTTTTGACACTTCTTCTTGTTCCCGACTTCTAGTTCAATGACTTCTTCTTGTTCCCGAATATTAAAAGTAAATTGCGTGGTCCACGAAGCGTCCAAAAACCATGTTTTGGAGGTATCTCAAGAAGAATGGAAAAATTGCTATGATAAATTGTTTGAACAAAAACAAAAGTGTATTGATCATCACGAGGAATATTTCGGAAAACAATAAAGCCATTTTCATTTAAAAATTTTTGTTATTTTTTGCTATTCCCGTAATATAATAAGTACCCGTAGTAAAGAAAAATTTTAAAATTTTCCTAATAATTATAAACTATATAGAAATAATTTCTAACAAGTTTACTTAAGCTTCTAACATTGTTGTGAACACAATTGCGATAGGCTTGTAAATAACAATTTAATTAAGAAAATTGATACCTAACGATAATATTGCTAGTCTATAGTTTACAACAAGCTTAGAAATCGAAATTTAGCTTATTGAAATAAAATTTTATAAGGAAAAAAATTATTTTTGTTCTGACGGGGACTGAACTAAAGATTTTCTGGTTGTGCAATCAACGCGCTAACTACTGAGCCAACACCAGCCTTCAAGGGAAACAAAAAAGAATGAACAAACAACTAAAAAGATGCAGTTATTCGGACGTTTAGTAAGTGTAATTGAAAAACTATTACTATGTAAATCGTATAGGAAGTATAAAAACTTGTTGAAAATTGCTTATTCTCCAGTTCACTTACATTTATCATGAAATACACACACACCAGCAAATTTATTGATAATGTCTGCCCGCCTGACACAAAATTCGAAAAATACGAACGTTCGTGCTAAAAATTAAGAATTGTCGAAATGTCGAAACGAATGTTCGTTTAAGCAAAACATTCTCGAATCTTTTTCAAAAATACACATTCTTAAATGTTGAATTTTTTCCATAGTACCTCAAATGTTAAAAAAGAAATTGTCAATGTTTTTTTTTTTTTTTTAAATAATTAGTCAATATATCATGGGATATAAAAGTCAAAATGAAATGAAGTAATAATTTATTGAAAACCTATGGCATTTCATTTAGGATAAAGACCTCTATCGAATCAAAAGTATTTGGAAATAATAAAAAAAGTTTACAGAATTTAGTGGTGACGATTTTCTGGTCAAATATTATTTACTTGTATAAGAATGAAATGAATAAATGCTTTGAACAAATATGTACTTTTATTTGAAATGAAATGGAATTGAAACAAAATACAAATCATTCGATGCCGAGGTATCGCTGATGATATTTATAACGAACCTTTAGCGCTTCATAACTACATTTCCAACGATGTAATTTACTATTCACTAGAGATGTTCTTAGTTGTGTAAAACTAATATCGCGTGCGTTTCTTTTTTTTATATTATTAGCCAACCTTCGAAAACGAGGAACAAAACTGGGGGACATATGTTTTCCTTTTATTTTTGATTGTTTTACAAAAGAAAAGCTCGAGATATTTTCGATATCGATATGGTAAACGAAAGTTTTGATCGGCTGGGTGGGCCTATTAAGCTAGTGAGCGAGTATTAAAGACTTCTGAATAATTCTAAAGCGAACGCCGAACAACATTATTGAGCGCAAATGTTGATAAGTTACTGTTAAAAAAAATGTAAATCTAAATATAATTAGAATATACATATATATATGGAAGTCTTTGATGAAACGGTAAAATGCAACAAAAATTTTACTTAGAATATAAAAAAACATTTTATGTTATTAGAATTGATTTCGTACGTGTTGGGGAAATTTTTGGCGTGAGTGATTCGTACACGTTGGACATCTTGATATTTGTGTTCGGGTCGTGTCGTGTTGAAAAAATTCGACCACAAATTTGAACCCACAACTTTCGGACTATAACATCTCCCATATAATCTGACCTTAAAAATTCCAACAATTTGCAAGCAGAGTAAGTTAACAAACCCAGCTAACTACAAAGCTAACAGTCAGCTGGGTAATGGGTTGTAAAACACCAAAAATGTGCAGAGTATTTTAGGTACCAAAAATGTTAAAAAACTACAATTTTTCCATAAATATTAATAATAATGTAGGTATAGCAACTGTTGTTGGCTGACTGTACAAATAGTCTTCTCTAATGCTGTTTGTTTAATGGCAAAAAGAACAAATTAAAACATGTGAAACTATTTGGAATCATATATTTTTAATTTTCTATATTGTTTTGCTTTAGCTACCGTTAAATTTATTAATGCTCTCAATATATATTTTATATGGTATCAATTTTATAAAACAAGAAATTAATTTATTCAAGGTCGTCAGTAATTATGCATGGCAAAAATAATTTTATTTTATTTTTGATCAAGGAAAGTGTTACAGTTCTTATATTTATATGCATAAAATTTTAAATATGTATATTTGTGAAGGTATAAAAGCCGAGAAAAATAAGTTATTCTGAAGGTAAAAATTCCCTTAAAAGCTCCACTGAAATTGGAAATACTATCTGTTGCAGATAAACGTGTCCCTTATACTAGTGTACGCTGCAAAATATGTGACCCAATTCACGATAATTCGTTCCTCGTTAATTCGGAAACCTCAGCAATTCGAAATTTTACCTAAAAACGGTATTTTTTATGCTGTTTTCCGTACAAATAATAAACTTAACATCACTGGAATCAATGTAATCGACTGGTATTACAAACAGCATTACCAGATGCCAAGGCAAGAAAAGGAAATCATATTTTGATTAAAAATATCATAACAATACATATTTATAATTTAAAAAGTTATTTTGAAGTCAAAGAAAGTAATAACAACATAATATCTCAACATATCTGTGGACTTTTGACAAAAGATCATAAGTCGAGAGAAGAAAATTTCTTAGTATTTGAATCGTAAAGGAAACTTCACAAGACCCTTTGTTTACAAAAATCTTCGCCTTTTTATGAATTTTATTTTTTTTAGATATCAAACAAAAAGTAATCAACTTATCTGGACTTGTTGATGATTTAATTTGTCAGTTTGATTTCAATCGAGATTTAGTTTCGTAAAATGCTAACAAAAATGTAAAAAAAGGCGAAATAAAGACGACTAATTAAGTAGTTTCTTCTCTCTCATGAAAAATTTTTAAATTTAATTTAAGTTGTTTTGTCAAAAGTCTACGGATATAAAAATCAGATTTCTTCTATATATATAAAGCAGAATGTGTGCTTGTTTCTTTGTACCTTATAGGAGACCAAACCGCTGGACCGATCTTCCTGAAATTTTTACAACAGTAACTGGAACTCTTGAATAAATTATAAGCTACATTTTTACCACGCCCATTTCCTTCCACATAGTTTTTAACTGATTTTATAATATAAACGATCTTAACTTCGCCATTTGTTGATAAATTTTCAAAATTATTTTTGCATATGGAAAAGGTCCACAAAAATTTCTTTTTTTAAATTAGGCGGGAGGCAAACTACCCGCTCCAAAAATTTATTCTCAAATAACTTTCCCATCTGTGAACTAATTTTCAAAATTATTTTTAAGATGTGCTAAAAATCTGAATAGTTGGTATAATATAACAACTGAAAAGCTGCCATTTGGTACCTCAATAGTGTGATCAGAAGGGACTAATCATGCCGCGGAATATTATTTTTGTCTAACGCAATCAAAAAAATCAAGACAAACTTTTGTATACCGAAGTGTCAGATCTAAAATAAATTACATCTGACACACTTATAGGTGGGGTTTTCCCCACCTACTTTTTTAAGAGTAAAATGTGGCTGAGTGACACGTTCAAAATTTAATTAAAACAGAGAATAACTCAATTTCCCACGAAATGTATCGAAGAAGTATTCACTTCTAAATTGCAGCGATGGATGAGATAGATGAGAGCGTGATATGCTCGCAGATCACGGTTGGGGAGTTTTATTAGAGGAGCACCTGAATCGCAGTGCAACAGGAAATTCAGTCAGTACATCATGTCGTTTTAATTAAATCATAAAAGATTATAAAAATAAATTTTTAATAAATTCGTTATCTGGAAATATTGTGTGTTAAAGACAAAACTGTATCACGTATGTTTAATAGCGTTCCAATCGACAAAAAAAGGCACTATGACGTCTTCTATTCCCTTTTGCCAACTGCTAATCAATAAAAAATTAATTCTGGTACAATTAAGGTAAAGATCAGTAAATATTATTATTTCATATTCTGATCTATTACCTTTTTCTTTAAGATATTAATGTGCAAAAATATTGGGATTAGAATAATAAATAAAAAAAAAATAAATTATCATTTTTTTTCAATTCTAAAATGTCTGTGACTGTTTTTCGGTTCAAAAAAGTGTAAATTATTATGTCATATCCAATACGAAATATATAGTGCAGTAGAGCAATCAAAATTAAAAAAAAAAATTTTAATTTCTATACAAAATGTGGTCAGTTTTAGTTCAAAACATGTTCTTAAAACTTCTTTTTGGCTTTAAAAATCATTTATTCTACACATATGCCGTACAAAAAAAATTAATTTTCTAAAAATAAAAATGTGTATTAAGTATTTTGAGGCTAGTATTAGAAGAATGAATTATTATTATTTTTTTAATTAAAAATGTATGAATTTGTTATCTAAAACTTGATTTTCTCTTATTCTTTATTTATTCATTTATTCAGTTATTTATAGAGGATTCAATTATTTAATCGGTTTTTAATCTCATGAATTAATTGTGGTCGGTTTTTAGCTTCATTAATTAATCGGTTGCTAATTTTATGTTAATTTTGTAGTAATCGTTTAACCGTTTTCCTTAAATTAGCAGTATGTACATTCATTAATTTTGACAAAAAAAAAAAACATATATTTTTCTTATATTAAAATAGTGGCACAACAAACATAATTATTCCAGCACTAAATCATACAAAATAAAAAGAGGAAAAAAAAGAATAAATTATATTATGTTTGAATTAAGTTGTGGTTAGACATTTATAAACTTTAAAAAAATTTTTCTTAAAGTCGATTTGTTAGGTTTTTTATATTATGCCATTAGAAGAGTGAAAACTACTTGCATTAGTGTCTGAAGTCTTCATATTTATTATTAATAAACAAGAATATGAAATTTGAAATAATTAGAATTATTACAAATGAATGAATGAATGAATATTTAGTTGTGTTTAATTAAGTTCATAGTTTAATTTATTATAAAAAAAAGTTATTATTGGAATAAAGGAAGAACAATTAATCTCCAACACCAGTTGAGTAGAACACATATACACATTTTATATGCCACTACACACGTCATCAGAACCCTTTGTGTCAACAAAGAGGTATTTCCATAGTCAGTATATCATCTATTTAACCGGATAAAGTTGAAGAAATGAATACTATAAATGCCTTTTATTATCGACATACTATATTGACACAGGCTCAAAGGAATTGTTTTAATATAGGCGGGAATCCACATTTACCCAAAAGCTCAAATCTTTCTTTTCTTTAGAGACCAAATTTGGAAAATGTGTCTGTCTTCCTAAATATTAATTTAATCATTTAAATTAATTTCATTGTTAATCGGGCAAACATTAAACAGTCCACATATTAATCGACTGAATACCCTAATTATTTATGACTTTGGAGAATCATAAATTTTGTTTGATTTTCTAATACACTTTTTTATAAACTGGTTTTGTTGAAAGTGAATTCTAAACTTAACAGCGATGAAAGCAAAAATTGCGGCCATTGTATGAACTGCATTAAAGTTTTCATACTTCCGTCTGTTAAGAACGCATGTAAAGTTTTCTTCCATATTATTGTTTTACTACAGAAATTTTCTTCAGTAGCGGAAAATTTTAATTTCTATAAATAAAGTTTCAAATGGATATACATACTTCTCATAAAAGCAAGTCATGAAAAGTACGGTTGCATCACAACTATACAAAATAACGCCAATTGTAATTAAATTCTATACGTTACCGCCATAAATACATAAATAACTCCTTTTAGCTAATCATACACTGATTTTAGTGAAAGTACTAATTGTAAATACTTTATTTTATTATTGCTACAAATATAAATATAAATAAACCTGTTTTAATAAATAAATATTATGTAGTATATTGATGTATGACAACTTTATTTTTAGGGCTGTACGGAAATTCAAATAAAAAAGTTAGCATCACTGCACGAGTTTTACTTCTCTTAAAAAAGATCAAGGCATAATGTGAAATACCTTTACCGTAGAACCTTTATTCTTAATGGCCGCTGTTTTGAATATTGAATATATAATAAATAAATTATAAAAAATCTAAAGGATTTAATTTCCTAAATTTCGCACAAATTTTATATGTATAAAAAAATTTTATTAGTGAACATTTGAAATACTCGTATGTTGTTTTATTTCGTTTAATTTTATTTGCAAAGAATTAACACAGAAAATTAAAACCATAAACTAAAATCTACAATATTTGTGCACTCAAATAAGTTAAAATTACATTTAATCGTTTTATTTTATTAATCTTGCTCCGAATCAGAAGTTAGGAAATCATCAGATATAAATATGGATTTGTCATAAATCGTTAGCAATGCGAAATATTTGGACAGGTGAATTTTAAATTGAAATGGATTTGTTCATATTCTGTTTTTGTTTCTAGTAAGCAGCCAGTCCCTCGGTATGCAGAGTGTAGTCAGTCAGTCATTCAGTCGATCGTATTGTATTGATTTGTTATTGTGGGTATTTAATACTAGTTAAATGAAAATTAATTGATGCTTGTCATTTGATGATGCTTTTAAATAAAGAATGCTGACAAGAATTTATAATATGCTTGTAAAATGTTTAATCTTTAATTTAAGACGTATGTATGAATGTATGTATAGGGTGTTTTTTAGGTGCATGAGAATTATCAACATCGATAACTATTGTTAGACAGCTGAGAATATCAAACTGTGGTGACATTTCTGTTCAATAACTTTTGGCAAGTCATCAGCATGTATCATTTAACGTGAATTGCTATCAACTGAAGGCGGTACAGTTCAGTGACCAGTGACTCTGCCTTCGCCACTGAAACCTTCCGACAGCAACTAACACAAAGACGCACTAATGCGATGCATACAGCCAGATTTATTAGAAGAATCAGTAAAAAATTAGTCTGATCGAATGCATCATATTACTCGTAACCGCGGTGGACATAAGCCGGAAATCATATTTAAAAAATAATGACATGAAATTATCTACAAGATTATGATAAAAAAATTTCATTCCAACGTTATTTCTGTGTTGTATTATCATTTTAAATTCGCATGCAGCTAAAAAAATACCCGATATATACATTATATGTAGGTATACTTGTATGAATGTATCTTATACTTTAATGTGTGGCGTCTTCTTTAGTTGAAGATTTTTTTAAACGCTGGCTTTGTTTCGACTTTATCCGCAAAAATGGTGATGTTAAGTTAAAAAAAATATCAAGCCATTGATGTTTTTAAGTTACATTTTTTTGTTAAAAAAAAACTGTTAAAATATAATTATACAGCTAAAACAATCAACTTCTATAAATTCTCCACAGATTTAATGTTGGTCATACAACTTTTCTAAAATAAAATACAACCAAATTGCAGAAAAAAATCCTAAAATTTACAAAGATTTATGGGAAATTGAATAAATAAAGTGCTTGTGATAAAAAAAAGAATAAATAAATAACATGTTCGAATAAACATAAATTTAGTTTTTGCGTAATTGCTTTAATCCGCTGGTGGTGCTGTTGGCTGAGTAGTTAGCGTGTTAACTCCGCCACCAGAAAATCTGCGGTTCAAAACTCCTTTTAACCAAATATTTTTCTGAGGTGTCTATGCTAATATCACCCTCAAGCAGAGTCAGAAATTTTAAGTTCCTGATACATATTGGTAAATTCTTATTGGTGCAAAACAATTATTATTTCTGCTTTTGATTTCTGCTTGGGTTCTTCGTAATAATTCCAGGGACGGCAAGGACCCAGCTGCTATTTCAAAGATTGTTTAACGACCGTGATCATTGCACTCTTCTTTTAATCGTTCAGATGTTGGTTGGGCGAGTGCATCGTAATTTACGCCTTTGGCAAGCATTAGAAGATTATTAATAGCCAATAATCGTATTCGTCTCTTCCAAATAAAATTTTTTGCGAGTCATTTTGATGATTCTTCTGCGCTTGTTAACGACCATTGAAAGAGCTTTATTGCATCACAATCGTATTTTACTGTTGGGAATGAGTGTTGGACGAGTGAATCAAATTATTGTGTTTTATGTTTTCTCAAAAATGCTATTTACGTATTGTGACTGGAGTTGACCGAGTGGTTAGAGCATTGGCTCTGCAACCAGAAGACACTCGGTTCAAAACTCAATACTTTCCTATCAAAAATTTTTCTGAAGTGAGAATCAGCTTTTTCCAGGCTCCTCTGCACTAGGAATATAAGAGTCGTACACAATCCTTTTCATAACGTCGCACCCAATTTATATGGAAGAGTTGCCATCACGACACAGTTTCTCCCGTCGTGCATCTCGGACGATAAATCATCGTCGATGATGGTGCATAATACCGACGGAGGCCTGCGCTCTGATGTTACTAGTGTAGTGTAGTGATGTTACACACGATTGCCATATTGACACAAAAATTTCAATAAACTGTTCAACAACCGTGTATACTCACAATTATTATATGGCATTATTTTCACAAAATGTATTGTCCGTGCATTGTATGACAATATTATTGTCACAATTCTGACAATTGTGAGAACACCCTTCATTTCTATTGACACGTAATTGCCACACATTTTACAATCATTTTTTATTGTCACATGTGCTTAATTTAGTGCACCGTACAATAACACCATTGGCAGATAAATATTTCGGTTGGCAACGCTGCCCATAAATATTTAGATACAATGTTAAACATGGGATCTGGCAACTTTTGCCATACAATAATCTGACAACCATGTGAACAAACCATTTTTGTTGACAGATACATTTATTGTGTGACAATGAAATTGTACAGATTTCTTACAATAGTCTGAACAGACAATTTACACTTAGGTGACAATTTTTGATTGTGAGTGCATTGCCACCACATTGCCATATCCTACAATATTGTGTGCACATAGGTAAAGTATCAGCTAAAGCCGGTACCGTTTTTGACCAGTGACTATGTCATCGCCAGTGAAACATTCTGACAAGAAAGCGCACTAAAGCACATCAAAACATGCGAAGTATTTCCATTACCTTTTATTTTGTAGTCAAAGGAGATAGATACTCAGCCATCGCCCCCCCCCTCAAGTTAAAAAATTTCTATTTAATTTTCGGTTAGAGTGGTGTTACCAGTCAACATTACCTTACAAAAGCCCTATCGTATTTTTTGTCTGTTGGTTTTTTTTTGCTGTTTTAAATGTTTCAACACTCAAAGATGTTTGGGGCGGATTGTTAATAGTGATTGCTTATAATTTTATTATTTCAAGTGATAGCTGTTGCTAGTGAAGATCTGAAAACAAGTGTTACGAAAACCAAAAAAAAAAATTATCTTTTAGAAATTGTTTGATTGTCTTCTTTAAAAAAAATTCAAGATGTTTAATTTAAAACACAATTTCGGTAAAGCAAATATGAACAAAAAACTAGTAAGCACTCGTAAATGCAACATGCAACATGGTTAAGTGTCATAAAACAATGTTTTTCTGGCGGTAAAATGTTCATAGGCATCTTTTTTTTTATTTATTTAAAATGCTGTTTTTGTATATATATTCTTTTCTTTTTTTTTTTTTGTTAATAACAAATTTAAAAGTTTACTGTTGTTCCACATTTTTTTGTGTCTTCTAAGCTAAAGTCGGCGATCATCATCAAGTTGATTGTGTATGGAATTTTCGTCAGAATTATCTTCTTTTCGATATATGCTAACAAAAAAAAAAAATTAATAATAATAATTGTTTAATGAAAAAAATTAAATTTTTATTAGTTTCAATTAATATGTACATATGTATGTGTTCATGTAATAACATGTTTTACAGCTTCTTGTAGTCTCCAATTTGTTTTCAGGTATTGAATTTATGAAAAGAATTACAAAATAGTTTGTATTTAATTATGGATTCTGAATTTATGTATCGCTTTTGATCGAAGTTATAAAAAAATTTGATTAATGGATTTTTGTCAAATTAAGAATTGTGCGAATGAACAAGTGTAGGAAAAACTATATAAAACTAGAAACTATAAAAATTTTCATAAATCAAATGTGTTTAATCTAAGATAATACTAATGTTGAAAGAACTTTTACAAGTTATTTCACAGAACTTATTTGCTGATCGATTGGTTTGCAGACGAGATAGACAATGTGTAATATATGTAAGTTCGATGCTGTTGCCTGAAGTAATTATCATATTTACTCTACAGCCCTAAGCTAGTTGAAAATATTCGGATCTGTATTAGTGTACTTGCTAATTTATAGCCAACGTCGACATTTAAGAAAAAAAAAACGTCCGCGAAGACGTCTGCTTTTCTGCAATACAAATGAGCGTGCAGGAGGCGGGGCGGATTGCTGCTGAAAAGAACATTAGGATATTTTCTTAACTTCACTTCAAATACATCATGCTCGAAACTGGTTACGCGGTACAGAGAATGCGAGTATACGGCCCGAGGTAACACTACTTTGGGTGCCGGATCACTGCGATATTGAGGGGAATGAAATGGCCGACAATCTAGCTCGTGAGGAGGCGGTCTTATCCCACTCACAATTCGCAGGTATCCTGATTCCCACACGTGAAGTGAGGCGGAGATCATGGTTAGGGTTTTTGAAAAAGAGAACTGACAACTTTATGAAGATGTCAAGGTACAACATTTCCCGTTTTGTGGTGGTGAGAACTGTATATTGGCCCTTGGGGAGGCACGCCAAATACCTTGGCATAGGTGGGAATACACTGTGCAGAAGCTGTGGTAAGTGAAGACGATAGTGAGGAATCGGTCTTCCATCTATTATGGGAGAGCCCGGCCCTGCACAGGGGCAGGCAAAGGAGATAGAGGGACCATAGTTCCCACCGACGTGGTGAAATTATTGGATGCACCCTCCTGGATATAACCACGAACTTGATGCTGACTACTACGGTTCACTTCAGTTACCTTTCCTTTTCTTTTTGGGTTTCATGAGTTTCGTGGCATTAAAACGGCATTTTGTGCTAATTTACCCCTTAACATCATGGGGTACCATACGAACCAACGAACCAGCTCTCGTTTAGCTTAAAGAAAATTGCGGATGTTTAACACTACAGAACTCTGGTTGACAAATTAACAAAACGTACTGTGGTAGAGTTGTCACAATCTGTCTCGTCTCTACACTGTTCCATTCCAAAAATTAGATATCACACAAAGTCACCAAGCTAGACATCTTAACTGCTTGACAGCTAATATTATTTCAAAAATAAATGTAACTCGTTACATGGTTCTGAAAATTTTTTGACTAAAGAATTCGTTAGAGAATAAATCGTTTGAATGACCTCAGTGAACTTAAAAGTCGTTCATAAAATTTAATTGGTTGTGGATTGTGGTTTATGACGGAAAAGTATGAGCAACAATTAACATAGTACAAATTTTCGACAGTAAAATATAATGGAAAAAATTCCGATATTCAATTCCTGTTAATTGTAATTAATTGTATACATCACATACGACAAAGTAGTAAAAATCTACGGAATACATATGAACACTGGTGAGGATGTGTAAGTTGTAATTGATAAACGTGTTCCTCTTAATACTGTGCCCAGTTCTTCACTTTCTAAATATGGAGTGTATTACGCACACGAGTTAATAAAAAATATATTTTAACCTACGCATAAATTGAATTTAATTTAATCTACTGAAATTAAAAATTTCTCACAGGGTTCTTGGTTTCTTTTGGTGTTTTTGTTTTGCTTTGGTTTGTTAATTTTAATTTTTACTCAATACTTGTATGTATTCAAATAATAGTTATTAAACATGCGCTTTAGAACTTACTCCCAGAAGTGACGTCACATATGCATGTGTATTAGATCGTAGGTCGGGGTCGACTGATACTTAAATATCCATACATATGCATTTTGAATAATACACATACATGTGTATTTTTTTCTATATATAAATATATAAACCCATGGACTTAATATTTTTTCCTGGTTGTGAATTGAAGTGGGTTGGGGTTTTCAAGGTCGTTGTGTATAATACTTATTGCAACGATAACGCAATGGATAGTAACGGTTTCTTGTTATTTTTACTATTTATTTCGTGTGTGACTTTTTATAGAATTTTTAATGTGATTTCATACCATCACGAATATTGATAATGAGATCCTTGTTGCTGTGGCAGGATATGCTTTAAAATTTTTTTCCTCCCAAGAAATTGGCTTAAAGTTTATTTAAAATTTAATAAAATAAAATAAAATTTAAATAATAAAATTTATTTAAATTTTAATACGTGGGTTAAAATCGCCTCACTTTTCTGTAGTCAGTTTTAACACCGCCGAAAGTTTTAAGTTTTATAAATAAAGTACTTTTATATGTTTGTTTTTTTTAAACTTAAATTGTTAATGACAACCTGCGTAAGCAATTTCAGAATTTTATCTCCGCATTCTTTGCACCCAAAATCTATTAATCGATTGCATTCGATTAACGAATTAATTGCCGCCTTTTTAAAACTTTCAACAAATAAACATAATTGAAAACACATTTTAATTTCGGAAACAAATATTGTCAGTATGAAACATGAACACACAAACACGCACATGCCCCAACAATTTCGATACAATACAAAATGTTTTCGCAGACAAGTTGTCTAAAAGTAAAAGTTGATAAATTGTCGCAACAAAAAACTTTTAAGATGACTTAAAAGATCTCTACAATTAATTTATTGCTTTCACTGAAAAATATACAATATTTAGGAATGCCTTTGCCTTAAGTGAAGTTCATTAAGCTCCTTATTTTGATTTTTTCTCAAAACTCTAATTATGTTTTAGAATAGTTGTATTGATGTATGGAGGGCAACGTAGATTTAAACGACAATCTGTAATAAATTCCAAGATTCCAAAGTAAGAATTGTAGTTAAGTTAGCTCGAAAAATATAAAATAACAACCCAAACACTCAAATTTCACATAAATGATATATCAAGTGTCTTCGTTTTTGACCCCATGACACTTTTCATCATTGTGATGTCACCCTTTAGATCAGCTGGATTTCACTGCCAATGATAACAAATCTGTCATCGCCATCAAGGAAATGCTAAATTCGCAACATTTTAATAACAGAATGTTATCAATATAATGGCACTGATAAGAAAACCGTGATAACACTAGTATAATTTGACATCAATGTTATGTGATTTTGTTATTCGATTTTGATCCAGCTACATTTTTCATTATTATGTCATGTTGTCATCTATGCCAATGATGACAATGAATGCAATAAAGCACCGACATCACAGAAATGACATATTGCCTTACACTAGTTATTGGACACACTAATTCACATCAGAAGAAATTGGAGGTATTTTTATGACTTAGTCGGATACTGGTCTAGAACACAGGACCCTTGGTTTTGTAGTCAATGTGCTAAATACTTCAGCCAACGCCACCAACAGACATAATATAACTCTCTTCGCTCTCGTTTTTTTTGATGTTGATGATACAATACATATGATGACTATGTATCACTTTAACTGTTGTTTATAACAAATTTTTACAAATCCACCTGCAGATCAGCATAAAATGAAATTTGTAATTTTTTTAATTATGAATCTATTTAGCAGCAAACAGTATCTCAATTCGTTAAATGCGGTGTTAAAAGAGGTGTCGCAACAGGCAACTACAATCGATTAGACGCAGTGTGACGCTGAGTAAAATATAAATAAAACAAACTGAAATCGATTTTTAAGGCAATTCATGCGGACAACTAATTGCAATCAAACAACCAAACGACATCAACATGTTAATCAGCAACAATCAAATCTTTTAGTTCCCATTGAACGCACAACTAACTACACAATGCAAACATATTTTTTTTTTTTTTTTGTGGATAATTCAATACAATCTTGTGCATAAAAATAGCGCTATTCAAGATTTTCGTATAAATAAATAAAACTGTTTTATTAGCAGCAAGTGTTATTAGCTGAAGTATCTTGTGAACTTAACTAATAACTTGTAACTAATAATTGCCATTTTTTAATAAATCCCAATTACGCTTTAACTTTAAATTAAATACTTTTTTTACCGTAAGTTTTATAAAAAATTTAATCACAAAATATTTTCGTGTACTGAACTAAAAAACTTCCTTACGATGTGAATTTGTGTATTCATGTGTATGGCTGTATGTACATATGTTTGTAATAAGTGCGTTTCTTATTTTTATACCACATAAATTACTCTACAAATTTATTGCATTTTTTATGGCCGCTATTATTGTTGTTAAATGTTTATGTTGCATTGTTCGATGTCATTGTTCTTACAATTATTTCTCTTCAAATCGATTCCGCATAACAGAAATTTTCATCTAATTATATTTGTTGTTGTTTTTTTTGTTTCGAGTATTTTTCTCTCAATACGTATAATAATTCTATTTTTATTGGATTTAAAATAAAATCATTTAATGTTTATTTATATAAAGGAGGAAGTTTGCAACGATAATTGTTGTTTGAAGTGTAAAATTGTTTGAATTTTTTCAATTTTGTTTTTACTTCCTTCTACTGGTTTAAGGGCTTAAAAACTCCAGATATATTTTGAAAATTAAAATATTTTTTTTTTTTTGCTTCTAAAATACACTCTTTAATTAGTATTCCGTACAGTACTTTTTAAATGTATAAACATTCAGTATTCAAAGCAATTTTATTTGTAACTTATTCTAACATTTGTTAAAAAAATAAAAACACTTCAATGCGGTATTTTGGTAAAATAAATAAATTAAAAGTAACGTGCTTTTAAGCGTTTAAATCAGTTAATTTTTTAAATTTATAATACCATAGACGAAGAAACTCTGGTTTACAAGTTCTCAAAAAACGAGCATCTGCAGAGTTGTGAAGGAATTACGCACTCTATAGCTTCACCACATTTCTCTTCTCTACACAATCCCTTTTTCCAAGTAGTTCATACGGAGGGGACGTCCCCTGAGCACTGGTCCAAGAAAAAAAGTAAACACTCATATAGCTTACGTTAGACATGGTCAGGCTAGATTCTGCCGTGACACGCTAACAACGTCTGCGAAAATCTCTATCAAAAACAGTAAATTAATTTATAATCATTATTTTACTATTTTACGAAGGAAAAGTTATATCAGAAAAATTTTATAACCAACTCATGCTGTTATTTTCACATTATCCATATGCAGACCAGAATAATATATTAAGTACACATTTTTATAATTAATTTTTAATTTGTACTACTTTAAGGCATTTTTAAATTTCTTTATATCATTTTTAAATTTGTATTAAAAGTAAATTTTCTGTTTTAACATTTATATATGTTCTTCTCTATGCGTGTCTTGCTCTTATACATTTCTCTTCTCCTTATATAATTATCTACTCCCTTTAATACAATATACATAAATATATATGTATATAGTTTAAGTATATTCAAGGATTTTTATTGGCATAAAAACTGTTTGTAAAAAATAAGAAAATTAAAAGCGGCAGAGGTTTTTTTTTGTTTTTTATCTCAGACCAGCACTCAGGATATGACCCCAACACATGCAAAGCATTGTGCTGGAATTCGAGGAAAGGGATAGGAGAAGATATGACAGGAGGTGAAGCTTCCCTATCTTATAACTCTGCTTTTGCACGTTCTTTGTTTTATAGCAGTGTTGTAACGCCTCTGTCGTCAAGGAGACGTATTAAATTCTAAAGCTTCGTTTGAGTAGCCATTTTTAGTAGTTATTTTACTTCGCCGGTGCTATACAATACCGACGAAGGAGGGCGTTCTGATGTGACTGTGGTTTGATTACTGTTACTGTTCAGTGACCAGGGGCTATGCCTTTGCCACTGAAACCTTCTGACAACAACAGACACAAAGCCACACAAAAGCACATCAGAAAAAATGCGAGATGTTTTTATGAGTCTGATACTGGGGTTGAACCCAGGAAATTTTTGGTTTTGTAGTCAACGTGCAGACTACTTCAGTCATCGCCACCCTCAGTATTGCTGTTGAAGAAAGAAAGAGCTCGAAAAAAAGGCAACATTTTTCTCAGTATTATGTACGAGTATGTATTTAGAAAAGAAAATATGACCTGTCAACACCACCAAAGACATGTGTGCATTCGGATAAATAAGAAAATTTGTTAAAATGTGTGAAATATATTACGTTATTATCAGGGCTGCGATTTTGGAATTTAGTAGAATTTTTCACTGTTTGAAAAATTTTAGAGCTTGTTTGTTTATATTTTTGGTAGAAAACTGCCATTTTGAAATTGCAAAATTTAAAAATACTATATTATTATAATGGGTGGTTCATATTATTATACTATATTATGCACGTTGTTAATTGTGGTCAAGTTTTTTGCCCAATTTAATTTGACATTTTTTTGTCTCAGTGCTTGAAAAATTCAACCATGGAGAGGTACACAATTGAGCAGTGCGTTAAGTTTGTTTTGCGGAAAACGGCAATAGAGCCGTCAACCTAGACTCGTCGTCGTGCCCGACAATTGGATATCTACGAACGTCAGTGATACGAATTTTGAATAAAGATTTATATTTACACGCTAACAAAGTTCAGTAACATACAAGAGCTGAAGCCTACTGACCACTTCAAGCGACGCCAATACGCCGAATGGTTCGAAATGGTGATTTTACAAAGAAAATATTCTTCAGCGACAAGGCACATTTTCACCTTAGAGGATTCGTTAACAAGTAGAATTGCCGCATTCGGAAAATGAGAATCCACTATTGATTGTTAAAAGGCGTTACATCCACAAAAAGTGACTCTTTATGGGCTGGCGGCGTCTTCGGGCTGTACTTCTTCGAAAATGAGGTCGGCCAAACAGTTACCGTGAATGGTGTTCGCTATCGTGAGAAGATAACGGACTTCTTGTGGACAGAAATTAAGAATATGGATATGAACGACATGTGATTCCAACAGAAGGTGCCACTTGGCACACACCAACGAAAGAATTACTCTTTTGCGCGAGAAATTCAATAGTTGTATTATCTCATGTCGTGGCTATGTTAGTTAGCCGTCACGATCAAGTAATTTGATACCGTTGAACTCCTTTCTATGAGAACATTTAAAAGAAAAAGTGTACGTCAATTTGCCAAGAACAATTCAATACCTAAAAGATGAAATAATTCGGCACATTAACGACATTGGACCTCAGTTATTTCTCAGAGTCATTGAAAATATCGACCATCGAAAACGTGGCGAATATTTGGACGATATTTTGTTTCAGTCATAATTGTCATAGATCCTTCTATCATAATAAACACTATTAAGATAATTCTCTAAAAACTTGTTGTTTTATTTACAATTAACATTGTGCATTTTGGTTTGACCACTTTTTACAATTTAAATATAGTCAAACTTATTAAAATAATAAATTAAACAGAGCTTCAAGACAACTCTGTTCCACATATCTATGAAACAAAGTATAGTAACCACAAAGTAATGCTTTGTGATAGTAATAGATTTTGTTCAAACAATGTCAAAAACTTGTTAAAAACACTACACAACATTCTGTATGGGCTCGTTAGTTTTGGTATATTTTAGCAGAATTTAGTTGATTTTGGTAGAAAGTGCTTGTTAAAAAATTATTTTGCTTTAAAGCATTTACTTCTCGTAGACTATATGTTACGTGCTCGTGCGTTTAAACTTGTAAATTCTTTATTGCGTGTAGGTATGTGTGTAAGCACTAAATACAATTGATAAACTTTCAATTTTTACTTTGACGTCATAGTTCTATATACATATGCAAACAAAATAGTAGCAACCCAACAACAACCACAACAACAAAAGTAAAGAAAAGCTTGTTATTCATACGAGCTTGCACACGCATGCATACAAACACAGTTATGTAAACACAACACTAGTTATCAGTGGAAATGTGTTAACAAAAGAAACATTGAGAGTGGTAGAAAGAGAAAAGAGGGGGGGGGGGGGGGGAAATGAGAGAGAGAGAGAGAGAGAGAATTAGAGCGGAAACTACCACATTGAAAAGGATTTCAAAGAACGGCGGCATTTCAGGGACGTCGTTGTTTAGACAACATATAAATAAGGGATGTATGTGCTAATTATAGGCTTAAAAAGCGAATATAATTGATTTCTTACACTGCACACCTACACACATACTTCTACTTTGTTACAGTATAGTTTTTGTGTTTCTTTTTTTGTTTTTTCTTAGCACTGCTATAAATGAGTATTCAGACAAATTTTGCAATGACGTTTTTTCCCATTTGTTCAATACCAAGGTCGTCATTAAACTTTAAAACATAACTTTGTGGTTTATAGGAAAAAATATACAAAAGAGAGCTGGGCGCGTGTCGTGTTTTTTCGTGACACGAACACGCACGACGAACTGCGTGTTTCAGGGTGTTTAGTGTTGAGCAAAATAGAAACAAAAAAACATGAAACAATTTTACGTGTAAAATAAGTATCTATGAATTTGCTGTAAGGAAAAAATTTAAGAGAGCGATGAAAAGAATTTAAAATAATTAAAATTTTAAATACTGATTTAATAATAGTTTAAAAGACTTAAAAAATGACGTTTTAACATTTTGGAAGTGTGCAAACAATGTAAAGATTTTGCGGATGTTTGCCAAGCATGTTTAAGAGTATTCTCCACCACTAGATTAATCTTAGGCAAACATCGCACATGATTATTGAGCACAAACATTGATATGTTATTGTATCTCAACAAAATTATGTTGTAAATAAAATAACAAATTTTCATAATTCTTTTTTGACTTATTTAACGAGAGTCAAATTAATGACGATTATTTATCTACTTATATGTTTGTTCTAATAATATAATACGAAAATCGTTAATAGATCTATAACCAAATTCTTGCAAAAAGCTAAGAAATTTCATATGTTTATACATGAGCTATATAAAATATATGTATGTATATGTACATAAACTCCAAAAAAAAATTAAACAATAATATGCCTTTCTGTTATTGGGTTTGATTTCGTGCGTGTTGTGTGGTATAGTGTTGGGAAAATTTTTTGCGTCCGTGTTTTGTAAGTGTTCGACACGCGCCCATCTCTGATAAAAAAGAAAAATAGAAAGAATGAAAACTAATGTTGCCTTTTAATAGTACTTTTACTAATTGATCAATGTTATTGGGTATTGAATTAAATTAAATGAAACTAAAAGTTTTTAATGTTATAGTTGAATTATTAATTATTATTGAATGATAACACCATCATTAAGCCTGAGTAAATTAACTTTTTTTCTACTTTTTTGCAAAGTAAAATATGTGTTTCCGTATTTGAATTTTTTTAAATCATTTTAGATAGATAGACAGAGAGGAGAAATATAATAAACGGTATACCCATGAAAGCTTAAGAATACAGGAACGGATTAAAGAAGCGATGAACACTAAAGAAGACAAATACACATTAAGTTACAATACTCAATTGCAATACATTCTGATTCACCTGCGATATAAACTGTAATAATAATTTTCGCTTTGGTGCTTTTATATTCAATTATTATTTGATAATATACATATATATTTTTTATATGTTCTTATTTCATGTTCTGACGTCCAGTTTTAATTTAATTTTACTTCAAACGTTATCTTATGCTTGTGATGTCCAGTTAAAACAACAATATATATACCAAAAATTTTTAATTTACCGATGTAAAAATTAAATAGTAAGTTCCACACAACACATATTTTCATACAGTAATACTAAAATTATATATTATTTTGACAGATTTAATTTAATAAAGAAAGCTCCTGAAGAAGTTGAAAAAAACCAACGAAACGTTGAGCAAATAGATTTAATAACATCCAAATAATTTGTTTTTATTAACAACACAAAAACAAAAATTGACCAAAATTTCAGGCTGGGAAACACCCAATTATACTAACAAAACATTTTGTACTTTGTTACATAATTTTTGGCGCTGAGAGAAGACATTAGATTGACCAATTTTTTTTTTTTTTCTTTATCTTGGACCAGTGCTCAGGAAAAATCCCCTACATATTCAATGCATTGTACTGGAATTAGATAGAGAAAGTGAAAGTAGTAGGAAGATAGCGTTTAAGTCTTGCACAACACTGCATTTGCGTGTTAATATAAAGTAATTAATTTTTTTAATATGAAGAATATTTTATTGTATTGATGAAATACTTTCATTGCATTAATTACACTTTAATTCGTATTTTTAAAATATCCTAAAATCACAAATGTAAAACTTTTTTAAGCAAAATAACTGCAAATTTAATTAGCTTTAGAAAATCGTAGACATTAAGTAGAAAAAAACCGTGCAGCTTACTTATTTTTATCATTTTAGTTAAAATAAAACTAGTTTAGCTACGAAAATATATTCATTGATATAGTGAACATAAACTTATGTAGGGCAAAGATTGCAAGAGTTCATGTATATAATGCTATTGTTCGTTGTATTAATGAAAACATATTAATGATGGATTTTTTTTCATTGGGGGAGTCATTTTATTTATTATTTTACTTCGCCGTCGTTTTATTGCTGAAATACCGACGAAGGGGGGTCCTGTAGCACAGAAAAAACTTTTTCTTTTCTTGATATTATTTTTTTTTATGTCTAAACTGAAAATTTTAATAATGAAATGTTTTTGTCTGGTATAGGAGCAACACTCATATTAAATACAAATAGGCAGAATCCAATAATTTGACAATGAAATTAAAATTTTTAGCAAAATCTATTCTTTTAGTATACAATTACCGAAATAGTCTAATAATAAACTTTGAACGTCATCTAAAATTAATGTAACAGACCACAAATTGATATTAACTAACATACTTATATACATTAGTATGTATATAAAATATTGAAATTGTTCATATTTTCTTTCACACTGTTTTGTTTGCTGAAACTTGTATTTTTGTGCCCAAACCGCCTTCGAAAATCTAAAATTAAGCACAAGCACAAAAAAAAAATACAAACAAAATCATAATGAATATGCTGGTCTTTATGATTAATTATGCATATTTTGATTTCCATATTGGTATACATATATTAGAAATACGAAAGATTAAGTTTAAAGCCGGTTGCAGATTTTTTCAGCAAAACTACACCCTCAGCGTCAGCAGCTCTGCAAGTGAAAGTTAAACATTCTGTAGCACAATATCTTACTGAAGATTACGTTCAGTAATTGGCGAAAAAGAGCAGATATTCTTTTAAAGTAGAGAAATTTTTCAAATTCAAGCACGAAATAATATTTTTAAATAAAAATATTGAAATTTGTACCGAATTGACCCCGCAGGGGGGTTTGGGACAGAGTTTCAAACCTACGGGACTTTAGCTATAGCGGGGTACCTAGCTAAAGGTCTAGCAGTACCTTAAACTCCCCTGGAGTTTGAAAATGACAGAAAAGGCGACTCTTCGAAATCTTACTAGAGATTGAGGAAGTTGTGCTTGCATTTCCTTCTGACTGTAGAAATACAGTTCAATTCTAATCTAGTGCTACGGGGCCAGCAAAGCCCCACAACTCTAACGCTCAGTAAGGGTTTAATGACTGATGTACTCTTAAGTGAGTACTTCGTGTCCACCCCGAAAAGTTGGAGTTGTGTGCTGGTTTGGGAACGGATTCGTAGTGGCTGTGGTTACTACCAAAAGTCACGCTGGAAGTTAAGTTTTTAGTCTGTTCGGGATATATGTGAGTTTGACACATATATTCTGATATGACTTTTACTTAACTAGGTGCTGTTGCCATTCAACAGTAGTCACCAGAGTGTGTCTCGAACGAACAGTATTACTTGATTAAAAGTTCTTGACTGAAAAACATTCTGATGTAACATAGAGTTTAGACAGCTCGAAAAACATTAGCAAAGTGCAATTTGTTGACCAGGGATAACTATAATTTGATTTGCCAACCGTGTGCACTGGTAGTGACACAGGATTTTGTATCTCCGAATGCCATGGGGGCGGTAGTGATCGTCTTGATTTCACTCGGTGTTGAGAGCACCGTGGAATAAGACGCTATGCGTAGGTGTCCACGTAAATCTTGAACACACCTGTACCGAATTGAAAAACATCAGGAGTTCCAACATAAAATATTGTTAATGCAGTGGACGTGGGTTTTCGACCAAAACCTGAATTTTCGGGTTAATCACATGCAAAATTTTATGTAAAAAATAACTATGTAAGTCTTAACAATAAAATCCTATCATTAATATATTTCTGATAAATATTAATTTTAAAAAAGTGAGAATTTTAAATTGACTTTTTTGGCAAATTATTCTCTTGTTGTGATGTTGTCGGCTTGTCATTTTCTAAACAATGTTACCAAAATTTTTTCGGCAGTTCACATGTTGAAAATGGACAGAAACCATAAATTTTTTGAAAATCTAGCTAACATATTAAAATAACCAAACGAAACACTCATATTTTATGAAAATTAATAAAAAAAAAAACATTTCTTCATTTACATGCATATACGAGGCGGCCGCCATATTGTGTTTGCAGAAATTTCATTATATTTGAAAAATCTTTTTAATTTGATATCGGTTATCAAGGGGTATATAAAAATAGCAAAAAATTTACATCGTAATCTCTATTTAAATGACATAAAAGTACAAAGGTACAATTTTACCCCATATATGGTTGAAAATACATTCGAAATTTTTCCTTGAAGAAAAGATTACGGAATAAAGCTTTGTTCTATGTGCAATACTTTTGGAGATATATGATTCCAAAGAGTGGTACCAAAATTCAGTTTTTGCCACTATTCTATCTGTCTAACGGCCCCTTTCACAATGTACGATTAAAACTTAACGTCAGCTTTAACAGCAAGTTTTGTATACCAAAGTTGCCATTAAAGTCTGCGTTAACATTTAATCGAACATTTTGAAAAGGGCCGTTAGTTTCTTAGTTATCATATTTGCCTGTTGTTGTCGATATACAAAAATCCCTTCTTAGTGGATATAAACATCGAAAGAAGACCACTAGCTTTTCCCTTTGGAGGCAATATTTATAAACTAGTTCTTTTATATGGGAAAACATCAATTACACTTGTTCAATTTGCCAACTTGTCCTGCAAATTCTCTATTTTTTTTCATACAAACTATCTCCTGGAAATTTTAAACCTAATTTAATTTTTAAATATACAGATTTAAGAGACACTAATCCAGTCGTCTGGTCTGTGGTTGTAGTATATTTATTTATTTAATTTACGTATATTGACTAATTCCTTACAGGCCATTTAAAAGTTAACTACTGCATAGGTATATATTATTAATAGATCGTAATATTTAATATTTCTTGTATAACTTAAAAAAAACATAATTTGGAAAAGAGTGAATATTAATGATTTGAATATTAAATAACGTTGCGATTAATAGCATCAGTGCTCAGCGTAAATTCTATAATTATAATTCTTTGAAACAGCAGCATAATTTTCTAAGCGGATCCGACATAGCAAAGCTAGAGCGACTTGTTTTTTCATGTAGAGGATTAAAGAACTTAGTGTTCGTTGTGGAATATTAAAAGTTACATTGCTCAGCAAAAATTGAGAATATATGTTGCCATTAATAAGATTCACTTTAAAAGAAATGTAAGATTCACTTTAAAAGAAAATTGTTTTTCAGATTTCTAAAGTTGGTAAATTAGTTTCGGTTAATCTGCTTGAAATATATATATATGTATATATTTCTTAAACAGAGAATAAGAAATTATTTTTGATCAGACTCAATTCTATCTTTCTCAATATTGTGTGGGTCTCAAACAATACAAACAAATCTTTTAATAACAACCAGAATGCTACGGCATCTGTTGACAGTCATCGTTGTATGTTGCACAAAGTTTAATTTTGCGTCAAGCAGTATTCCCAAATCCATTATTACGATAACAGATTGTAACTTGCAGCCACCGAGGACATAAGAAAAAGCTAAATTACTTACTCTTGAAAATACCAATTGAGTGCCATTAAATTAATTTCACATGAATTATTCAAATCTATTTGGAAAAACTGTTGGACACAATTCATATCACTGCTAAGAAATATTTTAACGTCAACAGCATACATTAATATATTACAATATTTAATTGCATCAGCCAAATCAGTGAAAAAAAAGCATAAACAAAATCGGACCTGGATAGTGTCAGAATTTAAAAGAATTTACTTCGAAACAGCAGCATTAAGCTTTACCCACAGCGATCTACCCCACAAATTATATTTAAGCCAGCTAAGGTAGTTACCATCAAAGCCCATTATGTAAAATTTTTTCAGCAGTAATGCATGATTAAATTTGTCAAAAGCTTTACTGCAATCAGTATATAATACGTCGATGTGCTGACTGTTGACAAAACCTCTTTTAACTAATATTGTTAGATGAAACACATTACTAATAATATGCTCAAAAAATCCTTTCCGAAATCCTTGTTGAAGTGCAAGTTTGGTGAATAAGATAAGCTGTTATGCATTTGTCAAAAAATTTCGGTATATCGTTTAATTAGCTATACGCCTATAATTACTTACATTAGAATTATTTCCGGAATTAAACAATGGTATCAGGTATGAATCTTTCCATATTTTCGGAAAGTAACCGCTATTTAGTGATGGATTACAGATGAGAGCTAATGGAGTCAGAAGAGCAGATGAACAATTTAATAAAATACAATTTGAAATACCTCCAGCTCCACTAAATGAAGATGACTTAAACGTCTTTAAACAGTTAAGAATATGACAGGTAGTGATAGTGAAAGACAAAATGTTTAGATTAACATTAATTGTGTATGGGCAACTAGAGCAACGATCTTACACAGCATCTGAATATGTTGAAGCAAAAAAGTTCGCAAACATATTATGTAGGTTAGGTTAGGTGCCGGACCCTCCTCGAAGGAGCATGCCCCACTTAGACCAGAGATTAGGCCCATTGTGATAGCAGAAGTAGAAACACCCTGGGTCTAGGCGGAATCGAATCCGCAACTCCATTAGGCTACGGAGGCACCCAATATTATTTTGCAAATATTACATAACTCTTGGTATTTACAAACTTGAAGAACGATTTAGGAGCTCGCTTTATGTTGATGATATATTTCTTGTATAGTTGGCCATTAAACAAATTGTCTTTTTTTTTTTTTTTTTTTTATCTTGGACCAGTGCTTAGGGGCTATCCCCTACATATACAATGCATTGCACTGGAACTAGAGAGAAGGATAGGGAAGAAATAGACAGGTGGCGAAAGTGGTAGGAAGATAGAGCTTAATTCTTGCACAACTCTGCAGTTGCGTGTAAATTATAAAGCAAAGTTTCGGCATCTCTGGTGTTTTTTGACGTATTATTTTTAAGCTAATGGAGCCATTTTATTTATTATTTTACTTCGCCGACGTTTTATTGAGGTCAATATAACATTTTTTCTGGCAACTGTCGTAATTATAGAACCTTCAATATTAAAAATTAGGCTGTCGCAATATCTGAACCGCTGCGATAAAGGGTAGTCGCATGCATACATACATATATTAATAACTTGAAAAAAATATATATAAAACGAATAAGTAATTTATTTTTGTATACATGTAGTTCCTTAAAATATTCAACTATTAGTGTGTTTTAGCAATCAAAAACTACTAACTTATTAATATTGAATACAGTAATTTGGTTACATAAATCAGCAGCATTATTTTAAAACCCATAGACTTATTTCTATGGCCACATTAGTCTGTCATTTTTTTCTCTATTTCGTATATTATTTTATTTCAATTATTTAAATAAATATTTAACTACGTCAGCAAATAAAAACGAAATATCAAAAATTTTAACCTCGTCAAAGATTTACGCTTAAAAAACTACATGTTTGCTTAATACTGTATTCAAAATTATGGTAATTTGCAAATTTGCTTATGGTTTTGATTTCAACTTGAATGTTGCTTTATTAATTTTTTGCAAAATATCGATGTTTAATTTTTTAATGATTTATGTGCGTATTCTCTTATAATTATAAACACAACAATACAACAATAACTAAAAATAGAAACATATTTAATGTCTTCTGCAACAACAACACTTTTCCATTGAGTTTAGTAAGATTTGTTTCTTTTTTTTTGTGAATGTACTTTTATGATGACATAAATTGATATGCAGATTTCATAGAAGTGAAAACAATTTTATTATTTGATCTGATTATGACTATTTATTGGCATACAAGTATATATTAGAGTCCATGGTTTTAAAATACAAAAAGGACCTCATTTGGGAGTAACCTACTTTTTGTTTGCTCAGTAGGGTTTCCCAAATTTAATTTCATAATTAAATGTAAGAAAATATTGTTTGGTTCTGTGAAACTGATTAAAAAATATTGTGGTCATTATGCAAAGATAAAAAGATAAAATTATGACAAGAAAAGTTAAACACATATGCATGTGCCGACATGTCAATAACAGTAAAAATAGTCAAACATGTCTAGCAGATCTTCGGTGATAATATTTTCTAAAATTGACAGCTACATTCCGTGAATATCTTATTAAAATATAAACGTAGAACACTGCTGCAATTTTCAATAATTCTTCCTTCGCCATAATTTCATACATATACAAAGTGTATATATGTACATATGTATATATTCATATACAGACATATGGCAATATTTGTTGTTCATCTAATGTCGTAACTTATACGCATCATACCCATACATACATACACTCAACTGACACAAACACTTAAATTATAATACAAGCATGATTATTAATTCAAACGTTTTTTAACAGTAAAATATTCAAATTAAACATTATTTTTTACTAGTATCATTAAATTTTTGATGAGTTAATAAAAAGAGAAAAAAAATTACTGGCTGTGCGCTTAAATCCATTCAAGTAAAATGAAGCCTAAAAGGCCTAACAAAAAAAATCTACAACTTGCAGACATGGAAATATTTCTTAATAAATAATAAAGGCGGGAAAACAAATATAAAACTATACTTGTATGCAATATTTATGTCTGGTTGCAATGTTGCACAAATATAAACACAACTAAAAGAACAACAACAAAATCAATAGGAAAAATTAAAAGTGTGCAAGAGTGTAACATACTCAGTCAAACGCAACCACTCTCAACATCATTCGTGAAGATGATGATAAATCTATAAGTAGCAGTGGCAGTTTACACATGTACGCTTCATGCCAGAAAGTCCGTATTTCAAAAAAAAAGTGTGCCTTAAGTCTTGTAAAAAAAGCTGTTGGGAGTAAATAGCACAATGACGACATCAATTTTATTTTTAATAATTCATACGTACATATGTGTTCACGTATATATTTATTTAAACATTAATATTTATATTTTTACTCATACGCAATATAATGAAATTTGTGCACAGACATGGATCAATTGTGTGAGTACTGTTGATTTATCGAGTTAATGTTGCAGAATTATTAAAAAAATTTCCAAAAAAAAAACACATAATTAAAGAACGATAACTTTCTAATTCGAGTATTAGTAATTCTAGTAGTGTACAAAAATTAGACGCCTGTATGCACTATACTAGAAAATTTTCTAACAGTGAATATACAAATGTCAGAAAACAAACTAAAATGCCCAGATACCATACGTACAATCTGAATTCTATAATATTACTACTTATTCACTATTAAATACCACAATCATTTAGCTCCATTACAATTTATTTACCACTAGTACGACGATCATCAAAATTCAATCAGCTCTTAACCTCAAAAATAAACTTCCATTGTGGTCAGTTTAACTAAAATCCAATATTTAGGCCTTATTATGACTGTCGTTGTCATAAGGAATTCGATAAAATGTGGCAACTCCAAAAGTCTTCGATTTTAGTCAAATAGATTTAGGACATGCTTTTTATAGACATATAAAAAAGATCGCCCAAAATCTGCAAAATGTTTCGATGGATATCAATATCGAAAATTTTTGGAAAAAGTGTTTATTTTTAAATATGAAGTCCCTTACTTTGAAACTTAGTTTACGCAATTACTTAAAATTTTTCAATTTTAAATATGCTAGTGATCGATAACATACAAGCAGTCACAATTACACGTGATAGTTACTAAGAAACAAACCTATAATTATTTTAACTACGTGTGCTACGCTACCCCACGACAACTTATCTAATCTCGCCTAATTTTAAATAGATATTGTTACTGTAACTAACAGCCATACATAAACAAAAGCGGAAAGCGTTTTCTAGCTGTCTCTTGCCCATACAATTTGTATGTAGCATACCGAAATAACGCGGCGTCAACGCAACTGCAACGCTTTGTAATTGGAAAATCTGATTTTGACAGTGCGTTTAATAGTGAAGTAAGTTGCAAATAAAGAAGGTGAAAGAAATAAACATAAAGAAATATTTATTATTAGAAAATGAAGGTAAGTAAATCTTTAAAATTATAAACAGTATATAAATTTTTGTTTTATATTTCTTTTTTAAATTAGAATTTTAACGAACAAATTATAGAGCTGGTTCATCAGAATCCTTGCCTGAACGACAAAAGGGATGACAAGTATAAAGACGGTAAATACAAAGAAAATGTTTGGGAGCATATTGCAAAGCTGTCAAATTTGTCAGGTAATAAAAGTAACCATTTGGTATCTTCATCCTTAAAACTAATAAGTTTACTAAATCCTCCAAATCGTCGATATAACTCATTGTTTAACCTTTTTTTTTTTATAATGTGCTTATTTAAAAATCGCAAACACCAATAAACTTTAATGTTAAAATAATCAGGGTTGTTATATTTATTTTTTTGATAACCCTGTTTTTATCGTTTTGACCTAGCGTTGCCGCTTTTATTTAGCTATGGCATTTCAGCGAAAAAGCTAAGCGGAAAAAACGTTCCGCTTTCCGCTCTTGTTTAGGTATGACTGTAAGTCATCTGCAGCAAATCTGGCTAATTTTATTGTCATATCACCAGTCCCTTTTCCAAAAAGTAAAAAGGTACCTTTTTTAAAACGCAGTTCCTACAAAAAGTACCCATTCCACTTTCTTTTTAGTTTTCTTAAAAACTTCCTTTCATTTAATAATAATTGTGTATGCAGAGATTTCATTATATTTTATGCTACATTCAAAATTCCCTTTAATTTAACATAGGAGTGTATAAAATAGCTAAAAATATACATCATATACTCAAATCAATGCAGTTGTTTCAAAGCCTATAGAAATATAAAAATAAAATGTGGAAAATACTTCCACAAAATGTTTTCATTGCTGAAATGAAATTGCATGTTCATTGTAAAACTTATAAATGGTAACGTCAATTCAGATTTTTTACTGAGTAACGTAACATTTAATGTCCTCTACGCTCATTACGCTGGAACTAGAGGAAAGTGAAAGTTAGGAAAATGGCAGGAGGTGAAACTTCACTCTCTTACAACTCTGCTTTTGTACGTTCTTTGTCTTTTTATAGCAGTGTTGAAGTGCCCCTGATGTCAAAGGGACGTATTAAATTTTGAAGATTCTTTTTCTACATGGTGCGCTGTTCACGCTGGAGGAGTCATCGGGCCATTTTTTTTTCGAGGACGCAGCTGGTCAAACAACAACAGTGGACGGTGCGCGCTATAGGGCCATGTTAACAGAGTTTTTTCTGCCGCAATTGAACGAATTAGGACTGGAGAACATGTTGTTCGAACAGGACGGAGCAACATCACACAATGCGCGAGCCACAACCGATATTCTGAAGGCTGCGTTCCCGGGTCGTCTCATCGCTCGTTTTGGCGATTTTTTTTTTTTTTTTTTTTTTTTTTTTATCTTGGACCAGTGCTCAGGGGAACTAGAGAGAAGGATAGGGAAGAAATAGACAGGTGGTGAAAGTGGTAGGATGATAGAGCTTAATTCTTGCACAACTCTGCAGTTGCGTGTAAATTATAAAGCAAAGTTGCGGCGTCTTTGATGTTTTTTGACGCATTATTTTTAAGTTAATGGAGCCATTTTATTTATTATTTTACTACGCCGACGTTTTATTGCTCAAATACCAACGAAGGAGGGTGCTGTAGCACAGAAAACTCAGAAAAAACTATTTTCTGGTTTGACCCGGCTGGGAATCGAACCTGGGTCTTTCTGGTTGCAGAGCCAACACGCTGACTACTCACCATCAGCACCCCCACTTTTGCACTGGCCCGCAAGATCGCCCAATTTCACCGGTCCAGACTTTTTTTATGGGGTTTTTGAAGTCCCGTGTAGCAATCAATTATGACGGCGCCCATTTGGCCGATATCATCTTCTCGACTAGACCAATAAAATGCTAAAGGTTCAGATAAACATAATCTAAAAACAGAATCAAAGTTTTTCATTTAGAAAAAAAATGAGAGCCAAACAACATTGGATGACTTCTTTTGGCCCACCTTCTATATTAAATAAACATATGTATATGTTTAATTAAACAGTATATTGTGTCCATAAAATGTGTTTGAGTTTTGGCCCTTTCTATCACTGAGAAAGAGAATATATTTTTAAATAGTCGAGATTTAGACTATGTAACATTTCTTTTTTTGGTAAAAATTTAATTTTTAATAGAAAAGGCAGCAGAAATAGTAAGACGTATAATAACAGCAGATTTTATTTTTGCTGAATACCATATATGTACATACATACATGCAAAAATAAATTTCATGACAAGAAATATAAATTTAATTTAAAAAAATTGCAAAATTTATGAACATAAAATATTTTGTTCACAATATTTTTTTTTTAATAATTTTAGGTATATCTCTCCTGTTAACTTTCTAAAAAGAGTTTCAAATAGCAAATTTTCAATGTCGTGGCAGTATTTACTTTGCGTTATTGTGGGGGGATAAACACAAGAACTATAAATAGTAAATGCACACAGGAGAACTGCAAGAGTTATTTGAGCTGTTGCACTCACTGGCGGAAAAATTCTATGCATATCAAATCAAGTACATACAAGTTACTTACAATTTTTGTGACACTTATCAATCTGATCGCCACAATCTACTTGCATTGATTTCTTTATAATTCTTGTTTAACTGCAATCTCGTCTATGGTGGGTATAATGTATTGGTTAATTTGTTAAAAAGAGCATAAAGTTAATAATAAAAGTATCAACTGACGTATTTATAAAGTGTGTCTTATTTATGAAAACTTTAAAAAATAACCAAAAAAATTATACTCGTATAAAGATAAGAAAATATTATTGCTTGTGTGAAAAGTATTGTACATTAACACAAGTCGCCTCATTAAGAATACGTCTCTTTAACATCACATGCACTTCAACACTGCCAGAAAACAAAGAACGTGCAAAAGAAGAGTTGTATGATAGTGAATCTTCAAGAAGTGTCATCTCTCTCACTATCCCTTTCCTCTAGTTGAAGCACAATGCATCGCATGTGTAGGGGTCATCCCCTACTGTGCTGATCCAAGATAAAAAAAGAACAATGATGGGAGTATGATTTTTACATCGGCCACAACAAATCATATTTTATTGCTAATACAAGTGTTTAGACCTGTTTGTTGGTGATACTTGTAGCAGCTCTCTGATTCATATCATATACATATTTACATATGGAGGCATAACATGTATGTTTATAAATAAGACATCAAAATATTATGACGTTCTTTGCTATTCTTGTAACAAAAATATTTCCTTAGTCAGTCACATAGCAAAAGTGTTTGTTCACATTTAAACAACAAAATATTTTATATGTATGAGTTTATATATTTTTTTTCTTATTTTTGTCGCAAAACATTTAACAGGATGATGATGATAAGCAACGATTTGTTTATGTTTTTAAAATTTATGACGAAATCACCCATCATTACGAGTATTACTCGTATAATCTACGGCAACAAAGAGCGACGTCGATGACAATAACAAATGCATTAGTAAAGACACAAGATAAGTGTGTTTTTGTTATTGCTTTTTATTTGGCAATTTCAATTACAATTTATTGTTTTGCAGGCATCCTATAATAGGCAAGCGCATCGCTAATAATTAAAACAGCAGTGAACTGTAATGGCCCTGGACTATTCAAAATATATTTACAAAGTTGATTCTTCAGGTTCAAAATTTCTAACTAACCTTCTAAAATGCAAAAAAAATTAGGGAAAATTAATTTTCATACAAAACTGTGTTCTGATTATAGGATTGAATTTAAATGTTTTCGAAATATCTAGTTGTATTATTCTCAACCTTTCCGGTCTGGTAATATTAATTTTTTTTTTGAATAATTTTGTAAAAATTTTTCGAATATATTTAATTAATTTTAATTTAATTTTCAAACTACCAGAAATCTGCTGATTTTTCCAAATATTTTATGATGGGAAAATTGCATAACCTAAGAGTCTTTTTGATGTAGTGCTCCAAAGAATTACAATGATATTAAAACAATGTCAGCTTAGAAATGCTTCCTTATTGCACTCATTTAATTATCTCTCATATTTTCTATTGATATTGATTGTAAAGGTTTTTACGGTCTTTTAAATGAATTAAAATTTTTACGTAATACCTGAAAAATTTAGGAATTGAAATTTTTAAAACTTTAGTCAAAGCAAAGTATAATTTCTTCAATTTAGGAATTAAAAATTTTAAAATAACTGTGTATGTGTTCTTGTTTTTGCTTAATAAGATATTAAAAAATGGATTTATTTTTCTTCCCCATGAATTTTTTTGCTTATTTTAACTAGATTTGCAGCTTTTTCATAAAAAATTAAGCCTCAACTTTTAACATATCGACAGCAAATAATAGTGGACAGATTAAACAAAAATTATGGCACTTAAAATGTTTGTTGTTTTAAAAAACATAAATGGAAAAACATATGTACATAGATTTTCAAAATATAATTAGCTAATACTATTACTAACTTCTAATATTTATACAATAATATATGTATATCATACAATTTTGGGTAACAACATAACATAAGAACATAACAACAGAGGAAAGCATATGAATATATGCTTTTTCGGAAAAGAAGCACAATTTTGAAACTAGAATTTTAAGTTGTATTAAAAAATATTTTAATTGCTAACAAAAAAAGTACTAAACTTAATTTTCTAACGAAGCCAGCCACCTACAGAAGCGATAAAATTTTATGTAAAAAATATAAGTTTACTTTATTCAAAAATATATAAAAAAAGTTAAATTTCAAAAGCATTTGACAAAGTGTGGCATAGGGCACTTTTGTCCAAACTTATTACTTTTGGTGTCGGTGATATTTTGTTGTTATAGATGGAATCTCATCTAACGTGTTCAAGATAAATTCAGGGGTACCACAAGGCTCCATTCTTTCTCCTACCTTATTTCTTATCTTTCTTAATGACCTTCCATGTCAAACTTCCAACCGTATCCCGTCTTTTGCAGGTGACAGCGGCTTCTGTCACTCATATTCATTTGGTCGTAGGCCGAAATCGACTATGATCGCGACGTTGAGGCAGAAATGAGTGATTCATTGAATATGGGATGTGTTCTGATGAAATCAGGGAACTTGTTCCCGAAACCCGTTCATTCCTGCGCACAATACTTACATCATTGAGGGCTCTTACATTTGTGATTAATTTGGTACCGAAACGCACTACGCATTACAGAGAGAACTCATTTTTCAGCCGAACATCGCGTATGTGGAACAAACTTCCTGTCACTTTTGACGTGGGAAGATTCAAATCAAATGTCCATAAACAGTACTCTTTCTATCTTAATTTCCTAGTTCCAGCGCAATGCATCGCATATGTAGGGGTCATCCCCTGAGTTCTGGTACAAGTTGAAAAAACAAAAAAAATTTAATTTGGACATCACAGTATTTTGTTTTGTTACAGTGAGTCTGTTTGAAAATAATGTTTGGCTACAATTGTACACATACATACACAAATATTATCACACAATTACATCTCGCTTTTCAACACAAATAAACCAACAATAATCAAACCGACAAACCGTTACTTTTATATTAAGCACCTGCGTCAGAATCCGAAAATTAAATGTTTTGATGATTTTGTCGTAATAATTTTGATTTTACGTTTTTTGTATTTGTTTTATTTTTATATCAAAATGTTATTTCTATCTCTTGTCGAATTTTAATATATAAATCAAAAATTTTTTAAATTATTTTATCCACTAATTATGCATTGAATTCCTTATTCATTTCTTTTTGTATCTATTTATTAATTTCAACAGTTCACAGTTTGTTGGGCAAAATAACTTTTCTTATTTCTTAATTTAATTTGAAGACATACATAATTGAAAATTGGGGCAACTATTGAAAAAAGGACGAATAAAGTGTGCATTTTAATATTTTTTTTTTTTATCTTGGACCAGTGCTCAGGGGCTATCCCCTACATATGCAATGCATTGTACTGGAACTAGAGAGAAGGATAGGGAAGAAATAGACAGGTGGTGAAAGTGGTAGGAAGATAGAGCTTAATTCTTGCACAACTCTGCAGTTGCGCGTAAATTATAAAGCAAAGTTGCGGCGTCTGTGATGTTTTTTGACGCATTATTTTTAAGCTAATGGAGCCATTTTATTTATTATTTTACTTCGTCGACGTTTTATGGCTCAAATACCAACGAAGGAGGGTGCTGTAGCACAGAAAACTCAAAAAAAACTTTTATCTGATTTGACCCGGCTGGGAATCGAACCTGGGTCTTTCTGGTTGCAGAGCCAACACGCTGACTACTCGCCATCAGCACCCCCAGTTGTACTCGCAGAAAAGCTTTGTTCAGATACATATATGAGAACATTTTAGGAATAGTGGCTTTAAATGTTTTGGACCTATGCTATTTTTATACTTACAACTCTCCTTATTTATACTTCTACAGGGTGGTCCAAAAGGAGCGAAGGTGTTTGAATACATTATAACTTTTTTATTACTTTTTTTTTTGTTTGCAGTATCTTTAAAAAGAAGACTTGGGCAATTTAAAATGGAACAGTATACAATTGAACAACGTGCCAAAAACGTTGAACTTTATTTCAGAATAAAATTATGATTTTATTCGTAATTTAATTATGAGCGACGAAGACCATTTCCAATTGAAAGGGTTCGTTAATATGCAAAAAGGGCTATGGAAAATCCAGCAGTTCACAGAAAAAATAATTGTTAAATTTTTTCCAATTAAAGCCTCAGTTAGGAAAAACGTAACACGTTCGCGGGCGATTAGCTGGAAAAAGCTGTAACATAAGTAATGCTCGTTGTTGTTTATTAAAATCGAATTTGTCACTTAGAAAATCTACAGTAAATAAGTTTTTACGTTGCAAACGTCAACTTGGCATTGCTTACATATAAAACAAAAATTGCTCAAAGTTTAAGGTTTTTAATAACCGACACCTAAAGTCGAACGATACTGACAAGTCTAACATTGGGCGATACGTTTTTACTAAGTAGACCTTAAGTCATTGCTCACAAAATCTTTTTTTTTTCAATTAAAATTTCAATTGATTCCACTTTTATTTTAATTGACTTTATTAGTCTCTCAAAACAGTGGTGTCAACAGATTTGATTCAAAATACCATGAAAGATAAAAAAAATTATAACATATTAATTGTGAATAAATAGTATGTATAAGCTTAGTTTTTATATGTGAAAAATATGGAATTATTTTTCTTTGATTAATTCATTAATAGAATCTCGAAAAAATTTTCCAATAATGTTTTAATTGAAAATTTAAAATTTGTTTTAATTAATATCTTATCAAAAGAAATCGTAAAATTTTTTCAGTTAAAACTCATAATTGAATCTACGACTTTCGTGATAGGTTGAAATTCAATTATTATTTTAATTGAATCTTCGTTTTTCTTAATTGAATCTTGATTCTTGATTTTAATTTTTTCTGTGCTGTACAACAGCGAGAATAACACTCATAAGTGTACCGTTTGGTGCTGTGTTTCGTCGGAAAGAATAAATGGGAAAATTTTTTTCTCTCCCCGTTTCCATCGCTAGTGTTAGATATCGGACAATGTTGAAAAATTTTTTAAGGCCATCCGCAAGTATGGTTCCAATAGAATGGAGCCACAGCGCGCATTGCGAGGGACTCCTGCGTCCATTTTTGGCCACTTTGTATTAAATAATTTTCTTAAAGATTTTCTATAGCATTAAAATTTTTGTTTATTTTTAATGACAGATACTATTTTTAATGCATTTATAATTTTTTAGTAGAAACTTGGAACCGCAAATAGAATTCCTAAATAACATGCAATATGTTTGACGCTTTTTTCTGTTTTGAAAACACAAGAAATTATATTAAAAAACTTGTTTTAACACTTCACTTTTATACTAAAATTCAACCAAATGTAAAAAACGTTCCATAACTTTTTTTCTTATTAAGCGATTTTTAAGTTTTATCCCAAAAATTAAAGGCCAAAGTCCCACGTACTAAACAAACAAAACAAACAAATAAAATCGCGTATCAAAATTCCCATCCAATCAAAGTTGTGGACTATTGACCGCCTTCGTGAAATGGTCCACTGTGCGGCTCATATGTGAACTTAAAAAAAAATATTTTTAATTATTTGTTTAATCTTGTTACAATTGAACTTTAAATTTAGCTTCAAAAGTTTTTAGTATAGATATCTTTTTTTTTTTGGACCGGCACATGCGATGCATTGTGCTGCAACTAGGAAATTAGGTTATGGGAAGGAGGATAGAGGGAGTAGTGTTTATTGACATTTGATTTAAATTTTCCCACGTCAAAAGTGACAGGAAAGATTTCTGCGGGTAGTCCATTCTATTTCTTACTTTTTATTCTATTTTTTTATTTATTCTATTTATTTTATTTCTTATTTTTTATTCTTCTATTGTTTTCAGTTCATTTGATGCATTTTTGTTAGTTTACTTTAAAAAAACATTATATTTTTGGATAAAAAAAGTGGAAAAAGTAAGATATAGAACATTTTTATGATTTTGCGCTATGAACAACTGAAAATGGTAATTTATCAATATTTTCACGAAAAATTTGCATTTTCACAAGGCCAAAACTCCCTGAAAGAGCGTTCCAATGCTTTTGCAATGTACTAGAGAGTTCTTAACTATTGTCTTGGCTACAATTTATGTCTTAGTATTGGATCGAAAATCTCAATGGTTTGGCTGTTATAGGCCAAAATATCCAAAAAAAAACGTGACAAAAGTCTAAGCAAGTCAAAATGCGCCAGCTCGATTTTCACCGTAGACGTATGGTCTAGTGGACTTTTTTGCTTAGTACAATCCCAAGAATCAGAAACGCGAAGCGCCCATTAAGATTTTCAAATCGCCCCACCCTAATCGATATGCTTTTCTTCCGAATTATTGAGTTTATTTTTTAAAAAATACTTTATGAGAATTTCTTAAAGTATGTAATAAATAACACATTTCATATATTTGTTCGGCAAAAGGCACAATTTTGAAATTAGAATCATATATATATGTAAATATTCCCAAAGTAAATTCATTTAATATATATTTCGCAAAAATTTTATAAAACATTTTTCAAATATAAAAATCTTTTCATGAACTTTTATAAATAAAAAATATATTTTTTTAGCCAGTATCAAGTATTAAGGTCGTTTTAGATTTAAACATTTTTCTATTTGACTGTTATTTTAAAGGCTGTGTGTGTGTGTAAAAGTACCAGTTCTTTCTGAAGTCAATAATGATTGCTATTCTCACCAACTATTTCTACGCTTCAGAACAACTTACGCATTAATGCAATCGAATTTATATTTTTTTCTAGTTCTATAATTACTAAGTTCTTCATGACTTAAACCACCAGATTATAACTTCAGCAATGCAAACATATTTTCATTTCAAGTATAACCATGCCTATATATCATACATTATCGAGTAATTGGCAAATGAAATCGTTACACTGTCTATTGTACTACTCAGAGATATTAATCTCGAAATTACCAATCATTTCAATAAGCCCTTAAAATAGCCATGGAAATTGCTGTTGTATTGTTGTTGTATTTGTGATAATTGCTAATCACGAGTGAATTTTTCTATATGTGCCAATATTTTTCCTTTTTTTATAAAAATTAAATTTTTCATATGTTTTATTCATTTTGAAAAGGTGTCCGTCTGTCTGTTTTTCTTATGGTACCTTGATTTTAGTTTTTCGGTTTTTCGCAAAGAGACGAACAAATTAAAAACAAATTATGCATAAATATTTTGGGTTAATACGTACGCTTGTCGGCATGAATACAAGTTTTATTTTATTTGTTCAAGAATTTATCACATACATATTTCCAATTTTACATTTTACATGTTTGCCGAATGTAATATATTTTTGCGGTGCTACGAATATTATTATTTCCTCTTGGCAATAAATAGAAATTGAAAATATAACAATTAGCATAAATACTTTGTTTGCAAAATTTTACCGTTTATATCGCAAGAAAAAATTAAACTAGAAAGGAAAACTCCAAAATGAAGGAATATTTAAATTAAAAATATGCGTGACTGAAGTAATTAAATTTTGCTACACATGCTTTATTTTAAAATGAGCCCAGTTATTTAATTATTCTTGAATTGAATTGAAAAATACATTTTAAAAGCATTATTTTGATATTTTGAAAATAATTATCATATTTTGGTTAGGAAAATTTGCAATTCCTTAAAAATATACCAAACATTTCAATACCTATGCATATTTAATTTGTTGCGTAACAAATGGTTATTACGAATCAAATCACTCAAACGCTTCGAAACCAAATTACATATAGAGGGATATAAAACGTTTGTCTAATTACATGCTTGTATGTTTATGTACAACACATCCGGTTCAAGATATCCGATTCTTTTCGAAAAATATATGAGTACAATTAAGACTTCATACGCACATAGGCTGCACACAATCCCCTTGCAGTACTTAGGATACGTCGGTAAACCCACCATACCTACAAAATATTTATTACCGTCTTTTGCTTGCTTTTTTATCGGACGTTAATGTACAAAATGATTGCGATGTTTGAAACATAAACAAATTTGCTTCTAAATGGAAAACTTTTTCGAAACTAGAACTAATAAGGAAGTCGGAGGGGTGCATAATCACTCCCTAAATTTAAAATATATGTATGTGGATAGACCAGCATATTGGAAGACCTATAGCCTATGTATTTTTTCAAAACGTAGACAAATAGGCAAGTTGAGCGGCGATTTCAGCCTCTCGGAAGCTATATATAACCTCGTTTGATGAAAGTTAAAAAATAATTAAATGGGGCGTACGGCAGCTCTACTAGCACTGCTAGGAAAAAATAAATTTGTTTTGAGAACTTTTACATTAAAAAATTAAATTTTAAATTTTAAGCCTAAAAAAGCATGAAAACCCTTGCAATAACTACGATAGATTTTTTATTTCAATTACTATTATTGTTTATTATTATTATTAATAGCTAAAACAAGAGAAATTATATAAAGGTTTTTCAAAAATTTAATTTTATTTAGATTTAAACTTATCTTACAGTTGGACTATGTATTGTTCTGTGCCATAATTACAATTAAACAATGAATCCATTTTAAAATTCTACGCTGTTTTGTTAAAAAATTCCCATACGTAAGAAGCGTATTTAAACTAAGCGATGGATTTATAGAAAAAAAAATTTTTTTTAATGTGTCAAAAAGCATGGCAATAGTATGAGCGAGCATGTCTTCGCCAACACGAAAACATGAAAGTTTAAAACGCAAATCTAACATCATATTTGAACGAGAAATTATAGCTATTAGAGGCTCGACGTAAAGAAATGCGTTGTAAAAATATAGTATAAAAACTTCAAATAATGAGAAAGAAATAAATTAACAAGTATATCACGAAATCCATGTACCGTGTATTGTTACAGCTTGCGTATAATTGCAACTAATTTTGCTGGAAAAATATTTTTTGTTAAAACAGATTTGCCATTTTTATTATTCAATTTTATACTCTCTTTCAAAATGTGTAAAGGTTTTACTAATCGGTTTTTTTAATTTCGGCGAATTAAATTTCTTGAGGTATAAAGAGCAAACGTTTGACCTGAATATGCATACGGAGTAGCTGGTTTTATCAGATGTCAAAAAAGGTATTTGTTGTAAATATTGTATATAATTTGTAATGCGAAGTGAAGAAAAATATAAGTTCAAAAGCATTAGTAATATCTCCCCATAAAAATATTTAAATTCGTACCGTTTTTTGTTTTCCTCCGTTTTCATAAATACGAAAAAAAATTAAATCATTATTGTTTTTTATTACTAAATATGACATCTCTATCAATATAGTATATCAGATCATTAATTTCATTTTAGCAGACAATATAACACTACCGAAATAACATATACACTTGTAAAATGAAAACTCTTGAAGAAAAGATATAAGATGCAATAAATTATTCAGCAATGCAGGTCTTATTTTTATAATTTGTTTTTTTTTTTAATTTATTTAGTAATATATTTTCTCGATATTTCGATATTTAATTTATTAATTATTTAATTATTTTTCCTGATCAAGGGTTAGCAAAATACCGAGAAAATATATTGCTAAATAAATTAAAAACTTTATAAAAAAAAGACCTGCATTGCTGAATAATTTATTCGATACGATAAGAATAGAAGGTCAACTAAAAAGGAAATTTAATAAAAAGATATAATGTTCATATATCATACAATCTGTTGGAAAATCATGTAAATTTTGAGGAATCAAATAACATTTCATTAATTTAATATCAATAAAATTTTTGTTATATTCTAATAAGCAATAAGAAGCCTATAAAAATTAACACTAAATCTCTTCTACTGAATAATCAAAAAACTTATCCAAATTAAATTAGAAAATGGATATACATTGCTTGTTGTTTATTAATTAAAAAAAAACATAATTCACATCAATGGACAAACAGAAACAAAATAAAAACTACGCCGCGCAATAAGAAACGGATGCTCTTATTATTTTTGCCTATCTGACCGGATATATACAAATAACATTTCTTAAAAGTTATTTAACGATTAATTACTACGTTATTTTAACTATTGGTTACATCAGTTTCCTCTGTTTAGCTGATTTTTCTGCTTACTACCTTTTTGTGACGATAAAATTTTTGCTGCTATACATCAGGCTTTCCAGCCACTTCTTTTAATTTCATTTTTTTCAATTAAGATACCGGACAAATTTCTAATGTGTGAAACAATAATCGTTATTGCAATATTCCTCTTCGTCTTTATCAACACTTACATTACAAATGGAGCTCAGCTTACTGGAGTTTAATGGCATCGCCAAATTCGCACAGTAAGACTCTACTTACAATTAATGGGATTTTGAAATACCAAAAAGTCTATTGCGATAAGTCACTAACTAAATACTGTTACAAATAATGCTTTTATTACTAATGTCATGTAAGATTTACGCACATATATAAATTATACTGTAAAATTAAACACTAACGCTACATACATTTTACATATTGGAATTTAGTATTGAAATTCTGAAAGCAGTTTAATGATCAAATATGTTGTGTTCATGTTTTTTCGTGAGTTGAAAAACTGCTGTAAGTAGCACAGTAACGGGGAATTTGGTACCGTTAAGTCGCTGAAAGTATGTGTATCCTCAATAATTAAAATTACGCAAAATTTACATACATTATTATTATAGGATCAAAGGAACGCACCCTACTTAATTGTTATTTAACAAAATATTACAAAGAATTGATGTATAACAATCATACGTACCGGATCTGAAATTCGTATATTTAGAGCAAAATATCACTCATACGTATGTTTGTACGTTTCTGTACTGAATTCAAGAAAGTTTTCAATAGTCTTTATTATTTTTTTCTTTTGACGTGTGAGGTAGGGTTGGGTTAGGTCATTAATATTATTATTATTATTGTTGTTATGATTAATATTATTACGTACAGCTCCTTAATGACGAACTCGGTTATAATGAATTCTCGATTATAACAAACTAATTCCAAAATACCGACAGTTTGGTGGCGATTCTCATACTAAAATCGTTCGTTATAAACAATCCAATCATTTATAAAGAGTGCGGGTTTGTAACGAACTACTTTTTACGTTCCCACAAAGTCAAACTCATAAATTGTTTCTGATTTTATAACAAATATATAATTATAATTATTGGTATCAATCTATTATCAACCTTATACGTGGTAGTATTTGCAATCATAACTGATACGTATGAAAAAACACCAATTTTAAAAAATAAAAATTTTAATGTAATTTAAATTGCTTTAAATAAATATTTAGATGTGTACGTCTGAATGTCCATAATGATAAAAAAAAAAGTATTACTACATACACAGTTTTTATGACCCATGTGACTACCCTTATTACAAACATGGAGTACATTAGAAGCGAGTTTTACTGTATTAATATAATTATTAATATTTTTTTGTTTTTTTTTTATCGATCTTTACGGACGATCTTTAAAGTTTAATGAAATCCTGTTATAAATTACAATATCATAAGCGATTGGAATAGTCTTACTGCATCGTCAAAGTTTTATACCAAACTGATGATAGGTTTCTCCTACGAAGAGATTTGGAAAACAGCTGCTTAAATAATTTAATAAAATAGATAATATGGAATGCAATAAGCTCTATGAAAGAGTATATGAAATGGTAACGTGAATAACTGACATATGTATGGATCCTCTAATCAGAAATTTTTTTTTATTAAAATCCTAAAATGGACCAAAACGTGTGAAATCTGTTACTTTATATCTCCGAAATTAATTAGTGCGGAGCTAAACTTCCAATTTTTTTTATAATTTAAATTCATTCATTCGTGTCTTTATCTGATAATATTATAAATTCAGTGCAGACAGCCAGATAATAGAATAGCTGGTTTATTTAATTCATATACCGCAGTTATTTAAATTTTTAGAATAAAAAGGCCAACATATTTAAAATATTTTGACATGAAGCTGTTTCGAAAAGAATTAAGTTGAAGTAAATTCCCTTTGTATACACTGTTATACTGTCCCGTGGGCCTCACTTATTATTTTCCACCTGTAGAAAAATCAATCCTGAACTTTTTTTCTTTTTAAACTATCGACAATTTTAGGATGATAAAATAGAAAAAAAAATAAACAAATAACAGCCTATGTCAATAGTTGGATCTCCAAGAGCATCTTGTATCAAATCTAAAACACTTTCTTAGTCATTAAAGAAATTAATAATTTTCGGATTAAGGTGTCTTTACATGGTAATACAAAGTATTCTGGCATGTCCAAATATGCTGTAGAATGAAAAAAATCTTATCATGTAAAAACAAAATGTATTGAGTAGGAGAGAAAATGGATACAAAATTTGACAAGCGGTCGGTAATTGTTTATATTGTAAACGGATGTGTATTTTAAAGTACACATTGGCAGCATTAACGGTATATGTTGAAGCTGTTAACATTTTTATACAATAATTACAATAACAACAAAAATCAACTCAGAAAATTTTCATATTGATTTTGTAAATATTGTAGAATTTTATTTTTCGCCATTCAAATTATTATTCGAAATTATTGCCATAACTCAAACACAAACTCCTTTTCTTTTTGTTTTTTGAATTTAATGTTTTCGCCAATATTTAGTTTTTTAAGCGCACTTCGTTTTATTTGCACTTTGCGCATGTTTTCCTTATACTTATACCATCCGTGTAAATATGGAAAATACTTACGACAGACTTTTGTTCTTTTTTCTTAAACACGGAAATAATTTCATAATATTTTGATTCTACAAAGTCTTAATACTTTGTATTATCATATAATGTCACCTTTAGTAAGAACTTATTTAAGTAAAATTTAATATGCAATTTAGTTTTTAAAACATTCTTAATATGTTGATATGTTATTAACTATATCCACAACCTTTAAAAATAAGTTTTCGATCTACATACTGTTACTGTCGCTATTTATATTTTTCTGGCAATTATAATCCAACGGCGTAGAGTTGTGAGAACTGCTAAACTGTTTTTTATAGGATAAATTTGTTAAATACCATTGACTATCAATGGGAGAATTTTCCAATTGCTGCAAATGTTGCTGGTGATAGAGATTGTTGTGGTGATGTTGTTGATGTTCATAAGTTAAGGGTTCAGATTTTAATACAAATTTATCACTATGAGAATTATACAATAACGTTGTCGATTCATTTAAATTCGAATCAAATGTAGAAAAATTAGAACAATTGAAGTGATTATGATGTGATACGTGACAACCATCAGGGAATAAATTACGACAGGGATATATTAAATTTGATCCCGCATTGCCTGAAGCGGTTACAATTTCTTGCGGGTGTGATTGGTATCTATAATTGTGTGCTTCTTCTGGGTCTTGTTGCTGTTGTTCCTGTTGTTGCTGTTGTTGTTTATTAAAGTTATCGTGTTGGTGATGTTGTTGATATGCGTTATAATTGAAACTATCACTTAACTGTATATGATTGTTATTTATCTCGAAAGTATTATATTCCGTTTTGATGGCCAATGCGGTATGGTCATTAAATATCTGATTGTTATTTATTTCAAAGGAGGGTGAGGGTGGTGTTGTAACAGACGAAGATGAATTTAAAGTATTTGTAGGATTACCTAAAGAGTTGGGGGGCTCTTGTTTTACCACTATCAAGGAGGCCAAACGATTACGCATTTTATATTAAAATATTAAATTTTTTTCTTTAAGTTATAAAACATTTTTACAAAGTTGAAGGTTTCGTTTTTAAATGATTTTAGATGTAAAACATGACATAATTTAATAATAATAATAACAAAACATTAAAAGCAAGACAAACATATAACATTTATTATTTAATAAACACCTGTAGAAGGTTTAAAAACCCTCAGGCGCGTTATAAAATTCTCCAGCTCCAGCACGACAATTTTTTCTTCAGCTCTTTTGCTAAAATATCACTTTTGAAAATTTTTTTTATTGATGCTTTGAAATTTTCTTCATACTTTTTTTAATTTTTGGTATTAATTTTCTATAAGTTTTTGTTGAGTGTTGTCCTTGTTTTTATTTTAGTATATTTTTATTCATTTTGTTGTACATACAAAACTTTTTCACACGTTTTAACGACGTCAGCATTACGACGTAACATCTAAATAGTACCATCATTTACTAAACTTTTTTAAATGATGGAAGAGAAGCACAAGCATGCTTTTAATGTATTTGTTGTTTATAGCAGTGATTTGTCAGTGATTTTTTTATTTAAATGTTTTGCGTAAAATTAAATTTTTTTACTCCACTCTTTGTCATGTCGCGCATAAAATTCATTTATCATATGCAGGGAAGTCATTAACTTTTACTATTATTTGTATTAAATTTTGCATTTGAATAAATATAAAATTTCTTTTTAGTTTTAATAATTAGTTCTTGCTAGATAAGGGTTGGTATAGGCACTGTAAGTCCTTTGTTATGTTTTGAAACATTTATTTATTTAGTTACACTTGTTTTTTGTCTCGAAAATTACGGTTAAACGCTTTTACGCTTACTACACCATTAAGATATGGTTATAATATATAAATAAATAAAAAATTGTTTAATCTTTTAAACTTCTTCTGTTTTGTATTAGTAAACAAATTTTATTCTTGTAAAGGGGTCCTTCAAAGAACAATAATTTAACATTTATTTAACACTCATACGCACTGTCGAAATTTTCCATAGAAAAACGTCCATAGTTTTATTTTTTATTTGTTTTTACATTCGCGAAGCACTTTAAAAATTTCTTTGAAATTAGTCCTGGTTAAATAATAAATATTTTTGCAACGCTTTTATTTATTCCTTACTAAAAAGCTGTTTGAGTATTTCCAAGGAATATAAATACATTAATTACATATTTTTATGTACTTACATTATTCTACAAAACATTAGCTGATCTTAAAAAACACTAAGATGAGAAACTATTTCTTATACTTCTTCAAAATAAAAGTCTTCACTACAACATTTCCTTATTTTTTACATAAAATTTAAACGACAAACACATAAGCACCATGTATTGTAGCTCTTATTCTATGCTTTCAAATCTTATTTAAATTTCAAAAGCGATAACATTATTCATGTATTTTCGAAATTTTAGTACCATTAAATGTGATATGTTTCGTTACAATCAAAGCAAAAAGCAAATAGAAAACAGTAATCTAGAAATTTTGCACGGAAAAAATTTTCGTTCGAGTAAATATAACTTGATCGTCACTGAAAGTTTTAATTTTTTATTTACTTAATAACACTGCATAACAAGGCATTTTAATATAATCCATTACCGAAGAAAAAGGGCTCTTTTATTAATTCTTTGAAATAATTTGCTTTAAATATTAAATAAAAGTAAATATCTATTTTGAAGGTTTTTAGTTTACGTAGATTTAATGTGTTAACAACGCGGCGTCTATGACGCGACTGAACTCATATTTACGGTTACACGCGACTATATTCACTTTACCGTTCGCTTTGCCATTTTATTATTGTTGTTGTCTATATCTAACATTGCATTTGCCAAAAATGAAAAGAAGAAGCACACAGCAATAAGAAACTAATGACAAGTTGGTGTGGAGGATGATATTGTGCGATGATATTGTTATTGTTGTTGCCCTCGTCTAAAAAGATTTTGCTAGCTATGGTGATGAGGCAAATGCAAAACCAAGCAAAAAACAAATGCTGATTAGAGTACATACCACTGAAAACATCTCACCTAAGAACAGTGTACACAAAAATGCTTGCACACAAGCAAACATATGCAATTTGCATGTTAAATAAGCTACTTTACTGTGCAATATTTCAACTCTCTTTCTCTCTACATACATATATCTCTCTCAACCAAAATGAGTTGACAAAAATTTACTTTGACCCCCCCAAAAATAAAATACACAAAAAGCACTCTCGTTTGTGTACTAACAATAAACAGTTGTTTATACTTGTTACACTCTCACTCTCTACATATTGTTATTCTCCTATAAACAAATACTATCATCGTACTCGTAAATTACGTCATTCTCTAACCATCATCAAAAAACATCTAACTAATCGAACATATTACTGCATTTGCTGCAAAAACATTTTACTTTTATCTCTCTTATAAACAGCTCACATGTATGAAAATAAAAACAAATAACACACTCGTAAATACTATAATGAATGACGTTGTAAAATAGAAAAAGCGACTGCGCTAAAAATAAGAAGAGGGGCCAATATTCTTGAAAAAAAAAATAAATAAATAGAAAACAAATATACACACATACACAACCATCATCCTTCACAAGCCAAACGAAATAGAAAGAAAAACAGAAAGTGCAATCATTGACGTCATTGTTGGCAAGACATACATACATGCATAGCATGAGAAAATACAAAAATAAAAATTTTGTAAATAAACCAAATTGAAAAGGAAATTGTACCATTTGGAAAGAAATTCAAATTGTACACGTTAAGACAATATCGAAGAGTTTATTTCATTTTCCTTATTACTTTTTTTAATATGTATGTATGTCTGAATTGCACATGTGTTTATGTATCTACATACATATGTATGTAGTTTCGAAATTATTCATTATTTTATTAATTAAATTTTCTTAGGTCTTAAGTATAATAAAATATTGAAATTGAAATTATTGCCGTTAAAATTAAACTTACGAGCTTTTTTATTTGCTACCTACTCATATATTCCTCCTAACTCTTCTTCTGATATTTATGGTTAACATATTTGAGCAATCAGTTCAGTACTACAACAATCTAAGCGAACGTATATTTTTGGGATTCTTGGGGATTTTAACCACCCAAATTTGTAATAAATCATTGTAACTTAATTATTTAATTTCCACTGTATCTTAAGAATTTACACAATAACTGCACAGTCATGACCTCTTCATGTTAACCACGGATCTTGTTTTTACCAATCAGCCGATGGATATATTTGTACGAAAATCCCTTCCTATCACGTATCCTGAAGACCATGAAGACCTGAATAGTATTGTTCATATTACTGATCTTGGTGTTTTGTTAGAGCAAAATTTCCGTGAAAACATTGCCTTCATAATTAACAACGCTTGGTTTTATGAAGAGCTGGTCCTAGGAATTTTCCGATTCCTGCAATTACACTGCGTTTCACATGAATAGGTGCAGTGTTTTAGCAACCAATTAGAGCTTGCTGCTCTCAGGATAATTCATGCAGAGAATTATGTTGCACTTTTTATTAAAGGTTTAACAATTGAGAAAAAGAGTATACACAAAGAAGACTTGAAAAAGTTCCGTTAAAAATGATATGTACTTCTTTTTATAATTTGCTAAGAAAATTGTGAACTATTTTTGCGTCAGTTGAATAGGTGCAGTGATTAAAATGTGTTTGTATGGTCATTTGTGTAAAATTTAATTACAAAATAGTTCAGCAATTTTTATAAACAAAACACAAAAATAATTTTTAATCGATTTTAATTGAAAATGGGCCGTGGTAAATCTTTAACGTTGGAAGAGAAGGCAAAAACTGATGCCTATGATGATCAAGGTCTGTCCGGCCGAGAAATTGCTTTAAAAATTAGTAAAAGCGCTAACGTTGTGTGGAATTATTTAAGAAATAGAGAAAACTATGGCAAAAACATGAAGGGACGGCAAACAATGGCCACAACAGCTACAGAAGGCGAAATATTCTAAGAATTGCCTCCAATTCTAGTGACTCTGCTGCAAAAATCAAAGCAAAAAGTGGTTCCAGTGCTAGCCTTTCCACAGTTAGAAGGATACTAAATACAGCAGAACACTTGAAACGTATTAAGTTGCAGAAAAAACCACCATTGAACCAGCAACGTAAAGAATTACGGTTGAATTTTTGCAAAGAACACATGACTTCGAAGAGTGAGTGGAATAAAGTAGTTTTCTCAGACGAAAAAAGTTCAATTTTGATGGACCCGATGGTTACAACTACTATTTCCATGATTTGAGAAAGGAAGAACGCTTTTTAGCCCGTCCCCATAGTCGAGTAGGTGGTGTTATGGTCTGGGCTGCAATATCGTACTATTAAGTCATAGACTTGGAATTTAAAACCACCAAAATGACAGCAAAATTCTATCAATCTATTCTGCAAACAGCGTTTCCAAATTTTCAAGATTTGTTTGGACCCATCCCATGGACTTTCCAGCAGGATAATGCTCCTATTCACACGGCAAGGCTTATTAAAACGTGGATTAGCGCACAAAATGTTGAATTGCTGCCATGGCCACCATACTCCCCGGACTTAAACATAATGGAAAACGTATGGGATGGGTGTCTCGGAAAGTGTACGAGTCTGGGCGGCAATTTGATGACCGAGAATCTCTAATTGTTGCAATAAAATCGGCATGATCGCAGATTTCCTTACAATATTTATCGCAACTGTATAACTCCCTTCCAAATAGAATTTATGAGGTAATTTTATCGAAAGGAGGAAGTACACATTATTAAAAATGAATAAAAAATTAAATTAATAAACAAAACTTAATTGTTTTCGTGCTTTTTTTTATAATTTTTTATTGTTTTATAATATGAACCTATTCAACTGACGCAAAAATAGTTCACAATTTTCTTAGCAAATTATAAAAAGAAGTACATATCATTTTTAACGGAACTTTTTCAAGTCTTCTTTGTGTATACTCTTTTTCTCAATTGTTAAACCTTTAATAAAAAGTGCAACATAATTCTCTGCATGAATTATCCTGAGAGCAGCAAGCTCTAATTGATTGCTAAAACACTGCACCTATTCATGTGAAACGCAGTGTATATACAATTATATGTAAATTTAGTTTAGTTTTTAGTTCTTTACTACAACATCCATAAAACAGTATTCGATCTGTGAAAAAAAATGTATAATATTTTTTCTATGAATTCGTGGAAATCATATGTGATAGAATTCATATGTGTAGTCGTCTTATGTTAATATGCCTGCTAGTTCTTATTAAGCTGCCAACTATATAAAGTCATCGAGAGTCTGTTTTTTACTTGAATTAATTCGGGCTGATGTCGATTCTGAGTTCTTGCTGGGTTAAATTAATTTTTGCGTTCCAAACAGAGTAACTCGTAACTTTCAACTGATCAGTCTGAGATATCGTTTGTTAATAATGATCCATTCTATTATAAATGTTTGCATTTTAAGGAATGATATCATATTATAGATATCTGTGAGTGTAATAATATTGTAAAAAGAAAAATTATTTTATATTTGAATACTTAATTTGTTTGAATCTGTTTTTTGGAGTATTGTCATTGCAACATGTAAAGTTTTCTTGAAACGGATTAATACTGGAACACTAACTCGATGATCTTCGGTGCACCCACACAAAAGTAGACTTTCAATAAGTACCTCTTAAGGGTACAGATGTTTATGCTCTGTGAAAAAAAACTTTACATTAGGCTCTATTAGTAACGTCAACAATTAGGTATAATGTTGAATAATGGAAACTAAAGGCTATATTACACATTCCAAATTATCTATTAATTATACATACATACAGATGTATTTCATTTTATTAAACATTTTCACATTGTCATGACCATAAAACTACCTCATACTTTCTCACAAATATCTCTTCAAATTTCGATTAAAGTCCAGTTGAACTTATCAACTAAAAATTTGTACATAGTATGTAGTTCGTACATCTTCTTTAATAACCATTGAATACTAATTGACAAAAAAAAAACAATAAGAAAGAAACATTTTATCACAATAAGGTAATTTGTTCAAACAATAAAAATAAACCGGTAACATACGATCGTACATACGCTCGTTTTTTTTTCTCTTTATACGGCAAATAAAAACGGTGATGCCAGATTATGCCCAAATTAAGCAAGATAAATTATTTGTTTATGTTTGTTGCATGCAGAGCTGCCACTTTGGCATGATCGGACCATAATTGCTAGATTTCTTCAGTATGTAAAAAATTTGGTAGTTTCTCTTTTTTTATCTGGGACCAGCACTCAGGAGATGACTCCTACACATGCGAAGCATTGTGCTGGAACTGTAGGAAAGGGATAGTAGGCGAAACGACAGGAGGTGAAGCTTAATTCATTATTTTACAGCTCTGCTTTCGCACGTTCTTTGTTTATACTCGTAGCAGTGCTGAAGCTTCGGTTTAGTAGCCATTTTTATTATTATGTTTATATTTTTTTATAAGATTTTTTCTCCTTTTGTATTGATTATAGTCGTACCCTTCGAAGGTCTTCCCACATACAGTCTTAATTTATAAGCACGCCGAAATGCACACTTAACACAAGTAAGCAATTATATTTAAAATAATTAAATTATAGAAGAATAAAACAATCGTATAATAATAAAGTCCCATAAAAATGCATAAAACAACAACTTGAACTACCCAATTTAAAAAATTATCCAGCAAAACAACTAAAACTCCCAATTGTGGTAAAAAAACTCCCCATATTTGACGATACGGGAGATTTTATGTACATACTTTGCTTATTTTATTTCAATCAAGCAGCAATTCATAGTAAGAGTTATTTTTACACACAAGAACGTATGTAGTTAACGTAGAACACGAATAAAAACGACTACCTATAACTGCGATCGTAAACGTTTTTGTTTTCATTTGCTTCTCACTTTGATCAAGTCAAAGATAATAATAACAAAAACACCAACACCAACAGCATTGCTGGCAAGCCAAGAAAAGTTATTTTTAGTATTTGCTCTTAAGTCAGGTTCAAGACACGATTTCTAACTGTTTATAGTGTATGAATGTATGACAGCGCACATAGACAGCGAATAGAAGGAAGTAATTGAGAAGACTCAACACAGAGTACCGGCAACATTCAGCGGAATAACGTGGGGAGGAGTGACGAGGGAGAGTAACTTAGAAGTATGTTACTGTTATTAATTTAATGTTGAGATAATGGTGTAAGAGACTCTTCCTTTCGTTTGACTTTAATAAAGCTGAGATTGTGTATGTGTATGTGTGTATGTTTGTACGTATGTATATTTGTTTGCAAGGTTCGTATTTTAAGTGAATATTTTCCCACAGTACCGTGAGGTTACTTACCATTGTTGTTGTTTTTGTACGGGGTGTGCGAGCACTACATATAGTCATCGTAGCTGTAGTCGAATGTCTACTACAAGAAATTCCTCTGAAGAGATAGTGCTGTTTTTTCTTCTAGTATTTTCAACAGGCAGCACCTAAAAAACTCATTGTCTAAGGTACAATTTAGAAAAGACGAGCCAACAAATGGACAGACAAACCTTAAGTGAAGTAGACAGACCGTTAGTGGGAATGTATGGCTGGATTGCTGGCTGGCTTGCAAATGTACAATGAGAGCGATCGTGTATATTTAGGCAGCATCATTTGAGTTCGTTTTGTTTTTGTTGTGCTTGAATTTGTAAGTTACCTGGCTGGTTGGTGTTTTGCTTATTTGGCCGTTTCAGTAGGTGAGGCAGTGTTTGTAAGTGAGTATGTTTTGTGTGTTTTCCAGTTGACCCGTACGTGGCCTCTTAGTGACTTTAAAATATTGCACAGTAATTTGAGTTGAAAAAATTTGTTTTATTTACGAATAAAAAGGGATAGGATTTGCATACATTCAAAAAAGCGTTTTATGTACACAAAATAGAAGTACATTAAAATTATAAAATGTGTCTTTAAAATTATGAAAATATGCAATTTTTAATTTTTCTTTAAAATTAAAATCTTTTAAAATACAGCTTCATTACTTTCCTAACAAACGTCAACAGAAGTTATTGGTACGAGTACCTATTTAAATACGCTAGTTCATTTGTGGAATATTTAGTTTCTAAATTATCAATGTTAGAACTAAAAAATGTTGTTAAATTTTTTTAAATCCCAAATTTTTCTGTGTAACGTTATTCAATTTGTAATTTCTTCACTTATTATGCCTTTTAGATCACAATAATTTCTTACCACATCTTCAGTTAATTCAACTTGATCTATTAAAAAATTAAAGCCCATTAATTGGCCCATAGTATCGCCAAGAGAAGCACAATTAATAATTCACTGTTTAAGTTTGGTGAATTAAAAATTTCTTAAAGTGTATTAACAGAAATACTACCGGCATTATTTAAATCTTCGATTACATATTTAAATTCGCTAAAATATTGAGTATAGCCAACCAAGTTCCCTATAATTTTTTTTAATATTGGACCAGCAATCAAGGGATAGCTAGAGAGTAAAATCCGGAAACCGTATATTTTCATTTTTCAAAAAAAAGGTGGGTGGACCGTCACGATTTAACTTCACAATTTGCATAAAATATCCTTATAAAAACTTTATAATGTGCCTTGAGGAGAAAAATAAATCTGAAAAGAAATTTAAATTGATTTTTAAAAAAGTAAAAGGTATTTGCGTTGGAATCGAACTTCCAATTGAAAAATCAAGATTTGAACGAAATTATCATAGCGTAGGTTTCATTTTATTTTAGGCCAACAGATGGCCTAAATGTATTAAGCATTAAGTGAAACAACCTCATATACAGATAAAAAACTCTTAATACTACAAAGAGCTTATGAGTTAATGAAGTTTGATAAAATGGAACTTCTGAACTGCTTTGGCAACAAAAATGGGAAATATCTAAAATTCTCACATAATCAAATCAGATAATGCTGTAGATGCATTAATAATTATTCAAATCTAAGAAAAATATTCAACTTTGTTGGTGCAATTCGTGTCAGTAATGCTACAAGTTAGAGGAAATTTTCTACCTTTCGTCTCAGATCAACTATGAGAGAGGGCAGACTAAATGGCTTAGTCGTAATGCACATCCGTCATGAAATTTATCCACATTTATCTTATAAAGAAATCACAAATTAATTAACTAAAAAGACTAAGTTATTTGAACCCGTCGTGAAGGAGGTGAACAATTGTTACGCTAGCTATGAGGTGGAGTGGGACACACCCAAAGTGCGTTGTAATATTTTACTTTTTATAATTATCTAATAAACATTTTTTCTTACCATATATCAAAATCATCATCTGTTTGATAATATCAGTAAATCGGATACCATAATTAAATTCATAGAGCTTTTTTATTTAAAATATGAAAGTGGTTAAATATTTATTTTAATTGATTATAAAAATGCAACTTCTTGTCCTGTGTTTCAGTCCAGTTTCGGACTAAGTCACAAAAACATTTCTCATTTGTTCTGATGTGTATTATTGTGCCTTTGTTTCAAATGTTGTTGGAAGGTTTCGGGGCCGAAGGCATAGTCTGTGGTCACTGAAAAGTACCGGCTTTGCTGATACCAATCCAGAGGCGCATCAAGAGCGCCATCCTACGTTGTTATTGTGTAGCATCAGAGAAGTAAAATAATTACTAAAAAAATGGCCTTTAAAACACCGTTTCAAAATTTAATACGTCTCTTTCACATCAGAGGCGCTACAACACTGCTATAAAAAAAAAGAACGTGCTAAAAGCAGAGTTGTAAAATAGTGAAGCTCCACCTCCTGTCATTTCTCATACAATCGCTTTCCTATAGTTCCAGCACAATGCATCGCATGTGTAGGGGTCATCTCCTGAGTGCTGGTCCAAGATAAGAAAAAAAAATTTCAGCATATAATTTTTGATAGTTCATAGAGAAAACATTTAACGAAAAGCTCTTTCTGAAAAGGTGTTATTTGGGCAATTTCAAAAATTTTTAAAATGTGTTGAACATCCATTTCAATGTTGACAAAACGAAACACTGTTAACCACTTTATTGTACACACTCAGTTTTGTTGAGCTAACGTTTAGCATGCTGTTTTTGGTGTTCAGTGTTTCATTGGTTCACAGTACAAAGTTTTTTCGCGGTTGGCATCTTTTCTTTTTTATTATATTTAATAGATGCTCGGCAAAGGCAATTTGGTGAACGAGAGTATACACCAGGCTTAGGTTGTTTGCATGACATGCCAAGCCAAATTAATCCCAAAATTGTACTGATCACAGTTGTGAATTCGAACGAGTTCATACACAACAAACACTGAACAATGAGTAAGCTGCACATTCTCGTATAAGCTTCATGTACCCAAGTACGTATGTATGCATGTTCGTATGTATGTATGTATAATCGTATACATACATATGTATACGATTCTTTTTCCGAGTTAAAATGTACAAAGTGTTTTCAAAGAAGGTGCACATAAGGGGCACTCCTTAGTAGTCGATTTGTTTGCAGTGTGTCTGTATTTGTACCTGTGTGATGATATTCTAAATGTGGTTTAATGTTTCTTAAAACTTTTAGCATGTTGTCGGTATTGTTGATGCTGTTATTGTTATTGTTGCAGCATGTAGGAATCACTGCTATGAATATTGTGTAGCCGAAACGGAATTTGAATTCGTGCGCTTCGACTTGAAATTGAAATTGGGAATCTATTTTGTCTTTCCTCTAACTAATATTGGATGCATGTTGTTGTATTGTAGTTGCTTAGATATCATTTTCAAATATTGTTGCGGCTGTTGTTGTAGTTGTTTACGCTTTTGTCGGTATTATGCAGAAGATTATTAAGCTTGAAAATTGTGCCGATTTTTTAAATTTTTTTCTTTGGTGAAAAATAATTTACTTCTTTTTGTGGCAATAAGTATGTATGTATGTATGTATGTATGTATGTATGTATTTTAGATTCTTTTCGATTTAAAGGTAATTAAGTGAATAGTTTGCATACATGTCTATATCTGTTTTATTTTATTTTCACGTGTGCACTTTGTGTAGACTATTGCTGTAGTTGTTGTATTGCTGCTATTTGTATCTCTTTATAATGAATAAAAATTGCTGACTATTAGTAGGCCTTGTGTATTGTTATTATGTGTAAAAGTTCTATATTTATGTTTCGTGTGAATTATGTTAAATTTTATTTTGGTTATTGTTTCTTTTTTTATTTTGTATTTACTGTACATACATATGTATGTATGTACGTATGTATTGTTGATTGTAAATGCACGATCGTATCGAAGATTTAAATTCTTGCATTGCTAAGTGCCAGTTCAAGAAACGTTAAATTTTGTTCTTCTTTTTGTTTTTCAAATGCAGTAGTTAAATGTGACCTAAAACTTAAGTGATGATGAGATTTATTGGAAATAAATGTACATAAGATTGAACATACATATGTGTGTATGTATACATGTATGTACATATTGTATATGTATAGACGCACATGCTCGCACTGCCAGTTGGTGATTGCTTATTTTGAAGATATTGATAAAGTGTAAATCTATCCAAGACCATTTGCACGCAATTATTCAAATTCAATATTGCTTGTTTTTGTATTCAGAAGACGTCTTTTTCATTTCAAACAAATATACATACATATATTGTACTCCTTGTAATAAACTCAACATATTGACAGTACTACCATTGAAAGTCTAACACTTTTAAACACAATTGCGATATAAATTCCCTTTTTTTTAAACATTGCTAACAATTGCTAGATTTTACAAGGGCAGGAATAAGATATTACATTTTTCATTCTTTCACTGTTGCTTTGAGCAAATATGAAAATCAGAACCCAAATTAAGACTGAAAATTTTTTTTTTGGTAATTTCCAACTGAATGTCGTAACTTGAGCCCAGATTTACAACACAAGTTATTTTACACTGAGTTAATCGATAACATAAACGTAAAAAATTTTGCTTTTAACAAAATAATACTAAATTCTATTAATAAAAATATTTCGTTATAACTGAAGCTAGAGATTCTCAAATAAGTTCAACACAATATTAATTTTCTTTAAATGATTGTTCCATTCCAATCACAATGAAATTAATAATTTTAATTCACTAATGTATTTTGTATGCACATTTTAATAAATGATTCATTATCTAAATTGTATGGACCGCAATGAAATAACTCAATTACAATAATTTGTGTCTCACGTATATTTTTCCTACAAAATTTTAATGTATGTTATGAATTCCACACTATCGGCGTTTCGTTGCAAAATTTTGTTATTATGAGTTTTTCATCCAAATTGTCTTGCAATAATTCAAAAGAAATAAAGATAAAACACATTTTATTTGTCTCTTTTTGATATTTAATACTCTAATCTCGACGTTGCAACGTAGGGAAATAACCGTGCCCGAAACCCGTGCTGCATAGTAAAATTCCACTTACACCCTTGCGATTTTCTACTTTAATAATAAAAAAAAATCATAAAAACGAATTAGTTGTTAATAGGTGTTGTCAATATATGTATTTCAGCTTAATTTAATATTTATTGTATTATATTACAAACAAAGCAGTAGGTAGGAGTATGAACAAGTTCGCACCTGCTTATTATTTCCAATTAATTTTCATGGGTCAAAGACATGCAATAGATACAGGTAACTTATAAATGACGTCTTTAATTTTCTTTTTATTTTAACTTGCTTTTATTGTTTTTCTCTTCCGTTTTTATTAGCAAAACAAGAGGCAAATCAATAAAATGAGTGCGTAATTGCTTGCATGTTGTTAGGTACTTATATGTACATAGACAATTTATTCTAATGTTTATTAATTCTCCTGCATATATGTACATACATATCTGACAGAGTACATACACATAAACTACATTGTACTGCATAAATTCCAAAAATAAAGAATGGAAGAACTGAAGAGAAATGTTGCAGGCAAACGTTTGCCGGCATAATCGTATTATTATTGCTGGTTGAAGTCCCCTTCCGCATTTGCAATTTTTGTTGCTGCAATTTTAAAAAATTATGCATTGAATTTGCAGTAGTGTCGACATTATGCAACTTTACGCTTTTTTTCCCCTACTCCTACATCAAACTTCAAGTTGAATAGTGGGAATTGCAAAGCAAAAGAGAGTTGCAAAACACATGGACTTCTCCTCAATCTTTTCGTGGAACAAAAAGAAATCTGTTTTTTATATTGCTAAAAATAATCAATAAAAAATAATAACGAATCTAATTGCCAAATACCTGATTGACAGATGCGAATAGAATATTTAACTAAAGAAACATACCACGTGAAGTATACAATAATTAAATCTCTTTCAGATTTCGCTTATACTCGTTTTATGAGTAGAAACTTCTGTTGTTTATTTTATTTTCTTTAATTTTTTACTACATTGAAATCCGTTGTTAATTTTTGTCTATCACGTATAGACTTCCTTCAATAGGCGTGGTAATTTTGCCTTCTTAAAGAAGGTGGTCACCCTAATATACATTTTTCAATACAACTCCATTACGGTTTGTCGGAATGGAATACCAAAATATACGGTATAAAAATGTCTTTAAATTCTTAAATCATGAAAATGGATGTAAGAATGTTATTTTTAATCACTATTAAAATAAGACATCCGACTGTGATAAAAATTGCGTAAGACATTTATCAACACACAGTAGATACTAATTTGTAACCATTTTAACCGAACTACCAGGGGGATATACCAAGTTTTGTTGCTTTTTAGGCGAATGGATAGTCGTGTAAAAGCAACCAACTTTACTTTGAAAATTATCAAAAAACGCTAAACTGCAGAGTTGTGAATGAATTAACCTTGTTTTCAAACACTTCACCAACTATCACTTCTCTACACTATACCTTTCCAACCACTTCATATTGCCGTGTTTAAACTCGCTTTAAAGTGTTTGAGCGCTAAACAAATTTATTTTTAGGTGTTCTCTCGTTCATTAAGTTGTTTCCAAAACAAGTAAAAGTAGCGTGTTTTCAAATTATAATTTTCCGTAAACAAGTGTCATTGTTTCTTTCTCCACTAAACTATATTTCTGATTAAAGCAGAACATCTTTTTCTTTATTCTTTAAACTCTTGGTTGTTCAAGAAACCTTCATTTATTTTAATTTAGACACATTTACTATTTTATTTTTACATCGAGTTAAAACACAACAATTGTGGTCTCAAACACTTTTGACTGGATATTTTTAAAAATTTACTTAAACATGTTTATCTTTGATGGCGGGAATACCGTATAAATTCCTGTGTATGAAAGTAATAACATTCACAGTTATGCAGTATTCGAATGTATGTATGTATATAAGGATATGTATGTTTATGTATAAAGTAAATGTCCTCGAACTTAAGTTACAATTTTATTGTCTAAGTCTTAGTTGAAGGCTATTCGCTCCCTCCTTCAACTACACAACAATTAAATGCGAAATTGAATAAAAGACACACACTAAAGTGATTTATTAAAAAAAAAAACTAATTTAAAATCATTAAAAGTATTAGACGAGAAAAAGAAAGTCTCTTTGTGGTTTTTATTTCAAAACAAACAAAAATTCAGAAATATCCGATTTGGCAAACTAAACTTCAAAATTTTTTTTGCAGAAATTTGTCAGTTTATGGAAACTACAAAACATTTCGAAAACCTACAACTTTTACGGCTCTACTCTAGGAAAAGAAAATGTTTCTCACATTACATACATATGTCCGCTAGTCTAGTTATATAATATTTCCATTTGCATAAACCTGCAATAGTTTTCTTAGTTAAAAATATCACTATCGTTTCAAAATAAACTTGTAATGCAATGAAAGAAAAGAGCTCTATTCTAGAATATAGTATATGTATTTATTTATATGCCATCGATGGAAAGTCTTGGCAGTTTCATCAAAAATACCACTGTCACTATCAAAACATAAACAATTTATTATTGAATTTATTAAATGTAAAAAAAAGAGTCTATTTAAAACAGACTTTGTATAAAAGCCGCATTAAGAAGTTGTTATTTCATTTCTACATGGCAAGTAGAATAATTAAAATGAAATTATTAAAACTATACAGCAAAGTCGACATTTTCTACCCTTTAGTTAAGAATTTTTTTTGCCGTTGTTGTTACGTACATACATATGAATTGACGAAGTTATTTTTCGGCTGGTGGGTATGGATGCCGACCATTGCCAAAGTATAGCTAGACAACTAATTACAGTGTTACTAGCAGTTCATTTCAAAATAAAATTTTAAAAACAACAATCCAAATCGTCAGAGTTAGCTTTTTGAGTGATTATGTTGTAATTAACCAAAATCCGCCTGTCCTTAAAATTTTACTCAACTATATTCAAAAATACCGATTTCATTAATGAAATTCAAAAGGCCGCAACTACAAACAATGTCAACAAATATATAAACCAAATAGCCGTGAGTACACTTTTAATTTCAACAAATTAAATATTTTAAAACGTTGGAAATTCTTTGATGTTCAGTTACCGTTTTGCAAACTAGCAACAAGAACGCTAACAAGATTTGTGCTCTACCAAAAACCAATAATAAAATGGCTACTAATAATGAATATGATTCCACTAACAAAGTTTAAAAAAATTAATAAAAAAGTGTGAAAAACCACCAAAACAACTTAGATGGGTGTACTTCAAAATAGTAATATATCGCCGGGAATCGCATTATTAGCAGACAATATATAAAATATTTACCATCTGAACTAACATAATTAAATAAAAAATCATAAAAACTTGGCATGCATATGTAAATTTCTAGAAAAAGATTTGCTTCTTCATTGCTATGATTGATATGATACATCTGGAACAATTTTTAATACAACAATCAATGACGAATAAAAGGTTCTAACACAGCGTTAACAACAAAAATTTAAAGATGGTGAAGCAGTGCAGTTACATTCCGAAAGAATAAAAATATCAAAATGGAAACATCTTCGGGAACTTACATTTTTACTTTCAGCTGATTGCTACAGGTTTTACTATAATGTACCCTACTCAGATACCCTATACCCTTTACAATAATGTACCCTACTGAATAATGCATTTGCCTTGTTTTTTTATTTCCTGAATAAAATGAATTTTTCTCGAATCTTCTAAAATATTATAATGAATTTTGTATCTTTTCTATTCAAAATACAAAGAATGCATTGAAAATATAGTTTCAGTAAATAGCTGGTTAATTACGGCCGGAAAGTAGTTTTTTTTATTTATTTATAATTCTTTATATTGTTTAACCTAATTATGACTTTTACTAAAAAAATTTTTTTTTTCATCTTATTGGTTTCAGAAAAAACGATTCCAAAAGGCATTATTAAAAAACTACTATTATTCTATTAAACCAAATCTACATTCATTACCTTTTTAAAAAATAGTCTTAAATTTATAAAGTTTTTCGCTTCTCCAGCAAAAAAGTACAAAGTGTACTTACGGCCTATTAGATTTTAGGTAACCAAATGATTGCAATTATATTTTAGAACATAAGAAAAATTTGCACAAATAAGCAATAGCAGACGTAAGTTACAAGGAATTTTTGTGACTGATTTGAAAATATTCCTTTAATCTAGTTTCACACGGCATGTTTTTTACATCTGACTATTCAGCTGTTTGGGTGAAATGTGTGTCAAAATTGTGAATTTTCAGCCAACTTATAGTTTTGTTTTTAAGCGCATGTGCATCTGATAGAACTCACTATCTGATATTTAGAAATTAAAGAAAACATCGGATAGTTAGCACATTTTGCGTGTTTATTTTCTATAGAATATGCAGCCGACCGCATATTGGGATTTACGAGAATTTATTTTGTTCTGCAAATTTTATTAATTTTGTTTAGCTTTTATATTTTGCTGCCACTAATAATTTTTTGTATCTCATAACAGCTGTTTTCAAATGTTTTGCATCAAGCTGTATTGTTCCCTTGTCACTATCAAACTAAGTTCTGAGGTAGTAGTCTGCACGTTGACTACAAAACCAAAACAGACCTGGGTTCAACCCCAGTTTCAGACTAAAATTATAAAAAAAAAAACATCTCGCATTTTTCTGATGTGCATTAGTGTGTCTTTGGTTGTCGGAAGGTTTCAATGGCGAGGCATAGTCACTGGTCACTGAACAATACCGGCTTCAGCTGATAGCAATCCACAATCACATTAGAACGTCTCCTTCGTGGGTATTGTGTAGCAACGGCGAAGTAAAATAATAATAAAAATGGCTATTAAACCGAAGCTTCAACACTGCTATAAACAAAGAACATGCAAAAGCAGAGCTGTAAAATAATTAATTAAGCTTCAGCTCCTGCCGTTTCTCTAACTATCACTTTCCTATAGTGCCAGCACAATGCTTCGCATGTGTAAGAGTCATCTCCTGAGTGCTGGTCCCAGATAAAAAAAAATAAAAAAACTGCTGCTAGAAAATAGTAATGAGTGACGAAGACTATTTCCACTTGTTCCTAGGGTAGAGATGAAAGGTCATTTGCAATGCAATTTCTATGTGAAAACAAGTGTCAATCAAATATCATATAACTATCAACTTACTTTTCATATGTATGTAGCGTACAAATCAGCAAAACAAACAAAAAAAAGGAATGAAAATTAAATAACTTTATTTTTAATTAAAACAATGCCTCGCCCAAGTGGATTCGGAGAAATATTACAAATGAACTGCTTAAAAAAAGCGCACTACACTACAACGATGACTTCACTCATAGGCTGGCGTGGTAGTACAAATATTACACGCACACGCTTACATTCCTTCCGTACTTCTTAAACTACACAACCATAATGTATATATGTATGTATGTGTATGCACACACACGTACATATATACATGAGCGTATACAAAAACCTGCAAAGAATTTGTAACACAAATGACATTGACATTAAACTCAAATCAACTGCAGCCATGACTTCATTCCTTCCTTTTGCTGCCATGTGCTCGTATATTAGTATGTGTGTGTATATAATGCCAGCACCAACTACGACCACATGACGATAATAACAAAAACTTAACTAAACTGTATTAAAACTGTAGTAAAAAAAGTTAAGAGTGAAAAAATCTAAAGTTATAAAAACCACAACAAGAAGTAGTTTAAAAATTGCAACTAAAAAAACTGTAACAGCAATAAATGCCAGCAAATAATTCACGGTTAACTTAAAACGTAAAAAACTTTGCAGATATGTGCACTTAAACATTCGAGTATATTCAAACTTATTGCGATTACAGAGAAAGGAATTTTCATAATGTCGGCAAAACAAAACCGAAGTGATAAATTTAAAGGCAGTGATTGGTTCCCTTTTTTTTATTCTGGATCAGCACTCAGAAGATGACCCCTACATATGCGGTGCAATGTGCTGCAACTGGAGAAAAGGGATATTAGGAGCAATGACAGGAACTGAAGATTCACTATCTTACAACTCTGCTTTTGGCACGTTCTTTGTTTTATAGCAGTGTTGCAGCCCCTCGTATTAATTTTTGAAGCTTTGTTATAGTCGCCATTATTTAGTATTTAATTTAATTCGCTGGTGCTACACAATAACGACGAGGGAGGGCGTTCGGATGTGCCTGTGTATTGTTTAGAGCTGTTCAGTGATCAGTGACTATGCCTTCGCCACTGAAACCTGCAGACTATTTCAGCCATCGCTGAACTGGTTCCTTAGTTATTGAATGACGAAATTTTTAAAAGTTATTAAGACGACTAGAAGTGTCCACTCTTTGTAGCAACTCTGTTAATTTTTCGACTTTGAATTAATATGAACGATAGTGATGCTTCAACTCCTACTATCCCTTCCCTCTACTTCCAGCACAAGTGACAATGTTTCCACACAAAAATTGCGATTTCTCAGGGTTGTTACACATTTTTAATTCAATTTTTCTGTCAATATTTTCCATAATAGTTTCGATTATCAATAGGAACACCAATGCTATCAATACATAAAGTGAGTATTAAAAGAATTATTTCCATAACAATTTTTGCAGCAATAAAACTAGTTCGGGAAGAACAAATTTAATGTTCTTACAGTGACTAACTAAAAACGTAAATATGTTGTTCTTTTTCGGCGATAAACGTCTTTGGCAAAAATTGGGCGAAACTTTTTAAAAAATATATTTCATAAAAGATAGATTTAACTTTTTTAAGTTACCTGGCTTATACCGACCACAACTCAACTCAACTCTGTGTACGGAGATAAACATGGCGTATAAGCAACCTGGTATTTAATTTTAATTTATTGCACACACAAATTGCCCCTTTACTCATTTAAGAGAACTTAGTATTGATTATTATCTGTTGTTTGTACATTAATTAACTACCAATTAGAAACATTTATCTATTTCATTAGACCGACAATAAAAACTTAAGTTTGCCATTGAAATCAGTAACACAAACATTGTAACCTGATTGTTTGACTATACACTGTCTGGCTAGTTCATGAGATTGGTATGAAAGCACACACTATGCTTATGTAGTGACGTCATTATTTGGGACATTTCTTCCGACGTTATTCGTTGAAACGAAATAACATCGTAGGATTGCAATCATGCACCTGCTGTTATTTTTGTAAATAAAATGTAGTTTAAATATAAAATGGTATGAGAATTGTCAGGAATTGTTTTCACGCTTACTAAGAAAATAATGTAAATATCTACAACATTCTGGAATGCGAGTAAACGAAACCCACACGTGTCATATTTCCCTAAAAATAAAAATCAACATTTTTTGTAATTCTCTTACGGCATTTTACTAAAATTAAAAACAGAAGAGTCAGGCGCAGATTGCCGAGCCAAAGTGTGAAGTTAAAATTATAATTACCGACCATTTCGAAGACTCTTGACAACAATGACGCATTTAATTTGCAATACCTTGGCGAAGCAATATGATACTATACCATGTAATTATGAGCGGTCAACTCATATAAGTAATTAAATCTTTTGAAAAGAAGAAGGAACTTTTAAATGATTAAGAAAAAAAAATCTTATGTATATTGTTTTGATAAACCTTTTAGTTTTTATTATACTGATAAAAGTTCCATCATTGTTTGTTTCATACAAAACATATTTCTTAATGTATTTTTTAATGTATTCGGGAGCATTTAAGGAAATTCTGGTAATATTCAATACAAACCATTTTCGATATACTATATTGGCGGTGCTGTTGGCAGAGTATTGAGCCCGTAGACTCTGCAATCAGAATATTATCTGTCCAAGACACGGTCAGAACAAAAAATGTTATTTTTTCGGTGTCTAAACAAAATAGCTCTCCAATTAATGCGTAAACATAACATCTAAAACGGACGCAATTCTCCTTTGATAATGTCCAAAAAGGTGCAGCTGCAGAGTTATGTTTGAATTAAGCTCTTCTATCACACTATCACTTCATCATGTAGTCTACACTTTTCTCTCCAACTCAAGTTCAATCCATTGTATATATAGCCATCCTCTGAGCTCTGGTTCTGGAAAATAGTTTTATAATTCTTCTATTTTTTTGATAATTCTTCTAGTTTTTTGCCCTCTGTTTATATTAATTACACTAATTATTAAGCTTTTGATATACTTATGTAATATTTATTTTTATTAGATATTTCGCTACTCCTTTGTGTAGCTTCTTCAGTAAAATTGGTTTTTGTTTATAATGAAAAAATATTTTTTAAAATTCACTATAAAGATAAAGTTTTTGTCAATGCAAATTCAAACATATTCAATAATTTCAAAATAAAAATTTTAACAACCATATTCATAAAAATATATTCTGGATTTGAAATAGGTATAAAGATTCGATTTTGTATTGAAATTTGTTCTTAAAGCAAATCCAAAAAATCTTTTTGCGAATATGTTACAACATAATAAAATTTTTTTTAAAAAACAATAATAATAAAAGTCTTTTTTCTATTTATTTTTAAATAATTAACTATATATTTTTATAATTCTAACAATTTTTGTTCCTCCTCTAAATGTAATTCTCCCAACATACCAAAAGACTTGAGAAAAATATTATAATAAGCTTACCAACACAAGCCTTAAGCTTGAAAAAGAATTAAGATAATATTGAAAAAGGCTATCGTAACAATTGTAGAAAAATCAAAACGGAACCCTCGTGAAAATATTGTTTCTGCAATATTATTTTAAGCTTATCCTTGTAATTGTAGAATAAGATTGCGAAAATAATGTTTTATTAATTGTTGTTTAGAAAATCTTATTAGTCTCAATATTTTTATAAGCTTTTTTATATAATTGTAGAATAAGCTTCACATATAATACCTGCATATATTATTTAATAAAATCTCAACAGTTTCCTTTAGTTTCATTTAATTTATTTTTGATTTAATAATTACACATTTACGAGTATGTATTTTTATTATTTTTGTAATTAAGCTGCGAGCTTAATGTGATTTTTCGCGAACTGGAAAAACGTTCGGGTGTCCTTAATAAATGTGTCCTCTGTACAACCCACTGATATAGCTGCATCTATAAAATGTAGAAATTTAATGATTATTATTTATTTATTTATTTTATTATTTATCGACGTTGCATCACTTTCACTGGAACTTGAACACTCAATACTATTTTCGATAATTGGGCTATTGGGAAATTGGGAACACCAGCACTTAAATCTTCCGATTCATTTGTTTTTTGTTTTTTATTATTTAAAGAAGTTCAATTACTTTCTTTGTTTGTCTTCTAATACTTTTTCTATATTTATTAGGCATTGTCAGATCAAAAATTATAACACTTAATATACCGTTTAGTAAATTTACTCAACAAGCATAACGATATTTGACGCCAGTGTTTTTGTGTCGCTTAAGCATTATACGCGTAGAACAAAGACAGCAAGACTTTAGAATGTATTGAGAAAAATAAGCCTTTTTCAATCGTCATATTCAATATGCATATACATTTCCCATACCTTAGAAACGGTTGTGTATAATAAGAGTTTCTCAAGCAATGCTAAAAAATGTTTGTGAATTCATATTTTATACATAATATTTTAAATAAACTTAAGAAAAGCTTAAAATCCACTATTAATATAAGCTTACTGTCAAGTTGTATTGCAGTTTGATTAATATATGGTATGTTGGCTATATATAAGTATAAAAGACTACTAATACAATTATAATATATTCAATCTCTTATTAACTAAATGCAACATTTGCTGTATCTGCTATAAAATTAATTCTATTGAAAATAGTTTTATTTCAGAATATTTAAGGTTTCTGAATGATTTTTATTAAAAAGATATATAAAAGTTCGTGGTCTGAATTATTATAAGAAATGAAATGTGGTTCCTCATTCCTCATCCACAATTTTTTTATGTAAAGCAGTGAATGTTTTGAATAATTTCTGTACCCCACCTAAATTCATATTACTCGAAATTTTGATATATTGAAAAAAATTTAGGATTTTATTGTTGCTTTCAATATCAATTTTAGAAGCAAATATCATTTTTTATAGAAACAAACAGGAAAACTTTTACAATGCTCAATCATAATCGTTTTTATTACCAACTTTTACCCCAAACATCAATGCGTAAGCAAATGTTTATCTATCCATAAAGTCGTGCATACATACCTAAACATAAATAAGTGCACATTTTACTTAATTTAAATTGTTTAAATGTTTTTCTTCAATTTATTTGTTGCCAACTGTGCACTTGTATTTATGCAATAGTTAATTTTTTTTTAGAAATTCATGCCGGCCGGTTAAAAGAGACAACCTTGTTCTTAAATTTTTCTCATTACAGCTTTCCTATTTCTTTCCAATTCTCCCCTAAGTCAACCAACTTTTTCTTCTTAAATATATACCGCTTATTTCAATAAAACACGTGCATCCGTGACGTCAACAAAGGCCAACTAAAAGGTGGAAAGAAAATAAGAGAACAAGAGCAAAATTTAACTTTCAAATGTGAGATATCAAATATATTCGCCCCAACATGACGTCATTTAGAAAGAGAATGCAACGTAAAGATAGACATAGTAGACTCGTTTTGCTGTGGAAAAGGAAAGGATTAATGATTTATCCACTGTACGAATTATTTGTACTTGCTTATTTCCTTTTCTTAGTATATTTCCTGTTTTGTGGTAAAATAAATTTGTGTTGATAAACATCTGGCGTTGTGTATGTGAACATAAAAAGTTAAGCAATAAGCACGTATGTATGAGTTGGCCACAGAGTTTATTTATTACATTTGTTTATATTATAATTATTAATGATTATATGCCATATTAAAAAAATGTTTTTAATTTGCAGAACTCTGCAATACATATTTGACCAGGTGGCAGCACTACATATTTGTTCCACAGATTGTTCAAAGTTGGTTATATTTTACTAACACACACTCTTTCACAAAACTTTTTTTATATTTTACTACCCAGCATTTTTTTACTACAGTATGCGTTCATTTTCTAATCGTAAAATATACTTTTGCCCTTATTATTTGGAAGTCCCTATATAGTCATTTAGCAGTCGTGTTTCTACTCTTCTATGAGTATTTTCTATTTTTTTTTGCGACCATTCTTCAATTCATTTATCAGTCGAATTGATGTTGGTATTTGAATCTTTTGTTTTTAGTTGTTTCTCTAAAAGTTTCATTAAAGAAATAATATCTTACAATCATATTTTTATATGAATGTACCAGAGAATGATAATAAAAGTATCATTTTATGCGGTGCATTGTGCTGGAACTAGAGGAAAGGGATAGTAGGAGAAATAATAGGAGGTAAAGCTTCACTGTCTTACAACACTTCTGTTTGTACGTGATTTGTTTTTACAGCAGTGTTGTAGCATCTCTGATGGCAAGGAGACGTATGAAATTTTGAAGTTCCGTTTTAGTAACCATTTTAATAATTTTTTTACTTCGCCGGTGCTACACAATACCGACGAAGGAGATCGTTCTGATATGCCTGTGATTGGATACAGCTGAAGCCGTTACTGTTCAGTGACCAATGACTATGCCTTCGTCACTGAAACCTTGCGACAACAACTGACACAACGACATACAAATGCACATCCGGAAAAATGCGAGATGTCAACGTGCAGACTACTTCGACCATCGCCATCTATGTATGAGTATGTATGAAGAAAAACCAAACCATACTCAACATACTCAACAGATCAACAGCAAGTTTAAGTAAACTATGTATAAGGGACAATGCGTATGTGCATACACTTATTTTTTAATAGCCCTGTGATGTTTTTGATATTTTCATCTATGATTCCTCGTTACCAACTATATTTCAAGGCGTATTTTCTATGAAAATATCGAAATGTCGATGAATGTATGTGACAACAGTACAGCTAAAGCCAGTTTTACAGGCATTTTCATTAAGTATTCACCATATACAAGAAAGTTGAAAGTAATCGAGAATCTCTGTTATTAGTCGATACAATGTTGAACTCTGCTGGAATTTGACTGCTACAAGTATTTGCCAACGGTTGAAAGAAACAAAAAGTTACTGATTATTAAATATTTGTTTGTTTCGAATTTGTCACCGCATTGAAGGATATTGAAACTTGGCAACATTGTCTGTTATGAGTGTATGTGACGCTGAATATCGCTGATATTTACTGTTAGGCCTCACTAATAAGCGGACGCCTACCGAACAAAATCAATGCTGGTCATCTATGATGTTTTGGACAATGCTCAAAAAATTCATGTATGAAGCCTAAGAAAATTCAGCATGTGGGATTGATGATTTAATATTATCAGTATTTCTTTTTGTGTATGGGTATATATATAAGTAGATCTTAAGTATACTCAGAATACTAATATTGCAACAGCGATGGCAAATGTGTCATAACGAAGAAGGTCGAGAAAGTTAATACGGAACTAATACTTTCTATTTAATGATGTAGGTATGAAATGTACTTATTGTTTTTACCACGACGTATTGAAACCAGATTTGCGGATGGTTTTCCACGGCTGGCCTTAAAAAATTTTCCAACATTGTCCGCTATCTAACACCAGTGATGGCGACACCGTGTTCATTTTCAAAAATATATGGACGAATTATTTTTTCCGACGAAGCACCGCACCAAACGAAAATGTGCTTAGTCTCTCATAATTAAATTATGCATAAAATCATTATTTTCTTCTGAAAGAAAGTTCAAAGATTTTGGCACATTGTTCAATTGTGTTCTATTTTAAATTCCCCAAGTTTTCTTTACAAAATACTGCAAAAAAAAATTTATAATAAAAAAGTTATAAGGAATTCAAACACCTTGGCTCCTTTTGGGCCACCCAGTAGTTTTATGTTCCTAACTAAGTATTTATTTTTATATTTAAAATTATTTAAGACATGAAATGTAAAAAGTTTTTATTGTATTTCAAAAATGTAAAATTTTTTTTTTATCTTTTTACAAATTAAACTCCAAAGAATTTTTATGTTTTTTTATTTAATGTACATTTTCACATTTGCACTAATGGCAAAACTAAAATACTCAGAGTATACTCTGTATATATTATAGTCTTGACTTCGTAATTTTATGATTCTTAGTTCGAAAATTGTTATGTTTTTTCTCGCCTTACAAAATAAATTTCTACAGAAAAATACACGTACATATGTATGTACATTATAAAAGAATTTACTTTGGGAATACTTGTATACATGACTCTTATTTCAAAATTATGCTTCTTACCAAAATAAAATGTTTAAAAAAAGCAAACTCAATAAAAATGATTATTGAAAAGGACAGAATATCCATATACTCGTAGTACTATTTCGATAATGATCTCGATGTTTTTGGCATGAGAGTACTGTGTTTGGTAGCATGATAACGTTGTTATGTCTCTGTTTTCAGAAGCATACGAGTATTTGAATAACGGCCTTTTTAGATGGTGTAAGGTATATTTCAGGCCATTTGATATCCTTACTCTCTAAATATTTCACATACGATCGCTTATCAGTAATAAACTTGACAAAATGTAATGTGCGGCGAATTCTAAGAAAATTAGAATAGTAAAGTTTTTTCATTTGTTAAGAAAAAAATAATATTTTTATTATGTTAACTTTGTCTTGGAAAATCGGGGCTCCATTTTGATTTTAGAAACATGGTTTGTTAGGAAACTTTTCTTAGCATTTTCCGCAGATTACGTTTCTGCTATACTCTTGGTAGACGAAAATTTTAAGCCGATCTAATATACATATATGCATTTTATTTTATCTTAAAATAATTTTTACATTTCAATCACTCTTATTCTTTGTTTCTATTCGAATCGAAATTTTCTGCGTTTGCCTGCTTTGGTATTCTGCGTACCATTTCTTTTCGATTGTATGTATTCTGAATTACGATCGTAGCTAATTGTAATTGTATTTTGTAACTTTACTAACGGAAAATTTTTCTTTTTACTTTTTGTTTGTGTGAAAAAATGGAAGTTAAATAAATGTCAGCAATAGATTTCTTTTCTAATAATTTTGTTGTTGTCCTCTTCCAATGCCGCTGATATCGATTCCATTTTTTTCTTGAAATTAAGATAAATAAACTTTATATTTCTTCCATAATTATGTACAAAAAATTCAAATATCACCTCCACCACTACAGATTTCTTCAGACTGGAATACTTTGGGCACAAATACTGTTTACTTAAATTCTGGCTTTTTTATTTCTTTCCATACTTAACTTATGTTAATATTTGATGTTATAGTTCCCACAATATTTAATTCTTTATTATTTATTTAATTTATCACTGCTTTTTTGCAATAAATTTAAGTTTTTACTAACGTGTTTACAAAATTTGTTATTTTTTCTGTTCCTATTTCACACGTTTCATAGCAATGCTGCTGCTTTAAACATACTCTACTCTTCTTCTTTTTCTTTCGATTAAGTTTTTTTTGCACAATACCTTTTTTTCGACCCGCTCGTAACTGAATGCGAGAACCTAATCGAATCACAAAATAAGGGTGAATATAATAATTTGCTTTCATAGTTGTAATAAATTTTCAAAAAATTAAACATCTAAAAATTTCACAAATTATAATTTATAGTTCGAGTTTTAATGAATTTGAAACCCCTCAGCTAGTAAAATCTAAATTAATTTATTCAAATACTCAAAGTGAATTTTAACAAACTAACATAAAATTTAGATTTTCTGCAAACAGTTTTACTGCCGTGTATGATGGAATAAAAGTGCATTTTATAGAATCGTTATTTATTTCAAAATTAAAAGGCACTTAAAGAAGCTAATAATTTTTACAGTATTTAATAATATTATTTTTAATTTTATGACTTTATGTAAAAAGTAATATAGCTAAGTACGAGTGGTGTTAGTAAACTTTTGCATACATTTGTATAAAGTATCAAATCATTTTTCCGCTTTAAACGCTAAAAACATTAATCGATTTTTCTGCTATCAAAACGCAATGTTTTTATATTCGACAATGGGCAAAAATAATTGGATAGTAAATCTCACTAAATGCATGATGATGAAGTGATAAGAATAGTGATTAATTCTTGTTTAACTCTGCAGTTGCGCATCTCTGGTGTTATATTGTCGTATTGATGTTCACACTAAAAGAAACACATTTTATTTATTATTTTACTTTTTGGCTGACGGGCTTTCGAACCCACGATCTTCCCTCTTGTGGCTGTAGAGTTAACGGTATAACAAGAGTTTATGCTCGATTTGGTGAAAAACTGAATTTCGTATTTAAATAGCACTTAAATATAAATACGATTTAATTACGAAGTCAAAAATTGCCCCTAAGAGTTTTTATTACGATACAAGACACCTATAACGTCAACTACATGTTTGATAACTAGAATAGGGTTTGAACCCACGAGTTTGTTTCGGTCTTATACCCATAGATATGGATCGTCATTCGTAATTAATGATAATCACTTGCAATGTAATATTTTTATTGTTTAATAGTTTCTTGAATCCATTTCAAGGGAAATTTTCTTGACTTCGTAAAATTTTAGAAATTAGCACTTCTTCTTAAATATTGCTTCCGACAGCTTCTAGTACCTCGAGCATCTCAGCAATCTCAAAAACTTTTAATAAAGTTATTTTATTATATTTTTGTTTTATTTATATTTTTATTCCATGAACTTAAACCAGGTATGGGAATTTTAATTTTATACGAAATACATAGTCAATAAGTTTATAGCGTTAAGGAATTTGATTAATTTGATTGACACAAACTTTTACTATATTGTGAATATTAAAAAAATATTTTTTCATTATAAACAAAAACCAATTTTCCTGAAGAAGCTACACAAAGGAGTAGCGAAATATCGAATCGAAATAAATATTAAATATATTGAAAAGACCTTAAGCTTAAATAATTAGTGTTATTAATATAAAACTAGGTCAAAAAATTAGAAAAATAATTTGATTAATAGATTGAAAATTACATTGAAATTAATTAACTATATATCTATTTTTATGAAGGCATAAATTTCTAATTTTAATTATCACATATGATATCATATCCTGGATTTGTCATTCAGGAATTAACTTTTATGTTTTACTTACATCCCTGTATTTATTTATATATTAATTCTTTATATATTTTAATTACAAATGTAATTCATTAGAATAAAATATGTACATTGTATATAAATTTGTTACATAGATATACATATAATCTGATGCGAATGTTATATAAAAGTAGATTGTTGTTGTTCTTAGTGGAGTACAACAAAATAATAGTTGTTTTCCTTTATTATATCAAATTTACTTATTATTCTTAAATGGAGAGACTGTAAATAAAGAAATATATATATATAACAAAAATTATCACATATACCAAAGATTTATTCAAATTAATTTAACAAATAACTTATTCCTCGCCTAAATACAACTCTCAGCAAAAATTTGTTGAAATTAAGAAACACTAAAACCTTTCGGAAGTAATATATTGCATATTTAGGAATAAATGCTTACAAAAATGCTGCCGAAATACACGTAAGTAAATGCACTGTTTGTGGCATGCTTGAAAAATATATTCTTGTGCGTTTGTCTTTTTCGATATATAAGCGGCTCATCGCAAACAAAATTCATGCACTATAATCGCAAATGCAATTGATTCTATTATGTTGTCTCCCATTACAAAAATGGATCCGGGCAATCACTAATTTTTGCTCGGTAATATCATGTGGTCTCAACGTAAGTGAAATAAAGTAATATGGCTTCAAAACACCGCGCCTTATTGAAATATTACTTGGTAGACGCCATTTCAATTTCCCAAAACTTCAATTCAGCTCTCGTATAGTATTTACCATTTAACAACTTTAATATCAACCACTCAATCGAGAATATAAAAAATATGTATATACTGGTTGCAGATATAAGCACTTACAGAATTTCAATAAATGAGAAATATTTTAATTAAAATATTGATGGGCATTTCAAAGTTAATAATTCTAATATTAAAATCATAAAAGTTTCATCACTTTAGCACTACTTTAAAACCACTTAAATCATCCTTATTCTTGCACTTTTAATTTTATTCCAATTGGAAAAAAGTATACACTTAAATAATAAAACATAGATAACATTATTGAAATCCGCTTGAGGAGTATAATTTTTTAAATTATGATTGTTAAAAAAGAATTTGCGTTTAACAAAAAGTATTCATACGAAAAAAAACTGATTTAAGTTCTTTATATCTACACGATTTTTTGCACGAAATAATATAATTTAACAATTAATATAATTAATGTTTTAAAAATTAAAAAAAAACTTAAATTAAACACAATATTTATAATTGACCTCAAAGTAAATGCAGTAAACGTGACACAAAACAAGAGAATGGTGACGATGGTGCTACTCAATATTCGTACGTATGAAGTACTACTCATGTCCACACCTTGTTCTGTAGAACAACACCAACAAGAACAGCAGTAAATTATTGATGTACCATTGTTTTTTCCTAATTTTTTTCCTTTTTAATGTGTTGTATATGAAACATATATTACATTAATAAAAAAGTACATAAATAATTGAAAAAGGTGAATTAATAGCAAATAATATGAACTAAATATATGCATGTCTTTTGAATGCAACATTGTTTTGTAAATCATTAACTAACGTTCAAAGAAGGCTTATGTACACTCTGTATCATTTGAATGTGTGTAGAAATCTTGTTTTCGAATGGAGATCAAACAATTTTTTATACTAAAGTAAATATACGATGTGTGTTCAAGAAATAAAACCTATTTTTAAATATTTATGTTTATTTTTTCTTCGGTATTTGAATAACATAAAGTAATTCCCAGCAGATTTTATACACATGCTTCCAATCGTTCGAGCACTTTGCGTACACGATTTTCGATATAGCTTATTTTTAAGTTTACGAAAAAAGTCGTATGGGGCTAAATATATTGAATATGAATGAACATAGCGTGACACGCGTGTTACGTTCAAAATATTCGAAAGATGACTTGATTCGCTTCACCAGATAGCTCGACTTCTCGGCCATACCATTTCAAAATACTGCTTTCAATTATGGCGTTTTCTTTTCAACCAAAAGAACCTTGGCTTTTCTTGGCCGATTTAATTTAATTTAAAAGATTTGCACGTTATTGTTCCGCTAAGAAGCCATTTTACAGTACATTAAAAAAGAAAAATAAAGTGAAAATATTTTTAACCAAAAAAATGGAAAATGGAAAATGGAATGCACTTTTTGAGAATCGAAATCACTATTAGAGTAGATTCGAAAAATCCCACACTTAAATTTTCACAATTTGTTGTTTAACGCAACTTATTTGCACCATATTTATTTTAAACAATACAGGATTGCACTATTTATTAATTTCTCTTCATATGAATACATAAGTGACGATAAACTTATTTCTTTTTTTCTTGCACTGTATTCATTTAAAATACGACAGTAGGTGAAGCTATACTATCTTACAACTCTGCTTTTGCCAGTTCTTTGTTTATAGCAGTGTTGAAGCCCCTCTGATGTCAAGGAGACGTATTAAATTTTTTGAAGCTCCGTTTCTTTTAGTAGCGGCTTTTTAGTAATTATTTTACTTCACCGGTGCTGCACAATACCGACGAAGGTGGTGGTGTCGGAAAGTTTCAGAGCCGAAGGCTGTAGAGTCACTGGTCACTGAACAATAATGCCTGCAGCTGTAAACAATTCACAGGCACTTCAGAACGCCCTCCTTCGTCGCCACGGTTGACGGTTACGTTCGCACCGGCATCATTTTTAAAGAAATATGGACCGATGATTCCACCGGCCCACAAACCACACCAAATCGGTCGAACATTATCCAATAATGAATGCTGGGTCTCAAAATAGGTGATGGTGTTGCGAATAGTACGCTCAGTAGGCCGATTATGTTGACCATAAGTTGAGCGAAGTGCACGAAACACATTCCTCACAGAACGTGAATTTTCGAAATAAAGTTGAACTATTTGTAAATGTTGTTCAGGCGTAAGTCTTTCCATTATAAAATGCCAAACAATACTAAACAAAAATAACATTACAGCATGACACGACTCACACGTGATCTGTCAAAAAAAGGTTATTGAAAAAAGTATCTCTACTTACTTTGTATTACCATGTAAAGATAACATGATACAAATTAATAAGAATTGATTAACAGTTGTTCAGCAAAACCAACTCAGAAATTAATTAATAAATAAATAAAGACTAAACTACTCTTTTAAGCGCAACCTACAACTTAATTAATTTTTAAAACGATACGCTTTCTTATAAAGCAATCTACTGAGAAACTATTTCAGTAAACAGCCAATTATTTGTATTGTTTTCGTTTTCTGAAAACTCATTTGCTCAGAAATGTGTATCTTTGTAGATGAGTGTATTTATCTTAGTTTAGGCTTCAAATCACACCTTAGAAAAGTATCGTAACGTAATATATACAAAAACAATGTGGTAAAATAAATAAATTTTAACGAAGTCGAACATTAAAAAAGTTATTAAATACTAATATTTCCATATAATTGATGATATTGATGATTTAAACTGTATGCAACAAAATAATAGTTATCCTAAACTAAAAAAATTACTAACAAAGCAATACTAATCGAATTGATCGAATATAAAATACACTTCATCAAGGTACATATGTATATGATTTTGGCTGAGTACTTAGCACGTTCACTCTTCGAATAGAATATTATGGATATGCACTAGTGTGTATGTTAACAGCGCCGTATTTTTTTTTATCTAGGACGGGCACTGGTGGTCAGGTTTCAACCCTACCTCACACGCCAAAAAAAAAAAAAAAAAAAAAAAAAAAAAAAAAGGACGGGCACTTAAGAAATGAACCCTACACATGAATTGTGCTGGAAAGAAAGAAAAGAGAAATAACAGAAGGTGAAGCTTAACTATTGTTTTTTTAAAACCGTGTTGAAGCTTTTTATTATTGTTTTACTTCGCCGGTGCTACACAATACCGACGAAGGAGGTCGTTCTGGTGTAATTGTGGATTGCTATCAGCTGAAGCCGGTATTGTAAAGGGTGTCTGGTAGCAGATTTATATTTTCAAACTTAAATAAAAAACGTAATAATTGACACAAAGTTTTATTAAAAGCATTGAATAGATGGAAATGCGGATTTTATTTTTTAAAGAGTATGTCATCCAGATCCTTTTTTAAAATTTCATGAATAATCGCTCTTGGAAGTAACAGTGAGGCTGCTCTTTTCCGTATTGAAAGTCGCGGATTTTCACGTAAACTGCTTTCAACCTGTTCAATGTTTTCGGGAGTCCTTGAAGATCGACTGGGGCCTGGCCGTGGGGCATTCATAGCCGAAGCAGTTGCGCGGAATTTCTGCACCCACGAACGACTTAAATTTACACTCGGTCCATCACTTATTCGCCGAATATCGAACTTTGAATAAAATTGTCGACGAGCAATTACGTAAGAATCATTACTCTTAAAAAATGTCTCCACAGCGAACGCGCGATGCTCACTCGACCACTGCGACAAATCCGCACAATCGATAATTCTAACGGCGCTACCCTTTTCCGCACCGTTTATCACTTTTTGAAATAATCATATTTAAAAATATTAATTTGCCACCAGACACCCTGTACTTCGCCACTGAAACCTTCGACAACAATGGACACACTAATGCAGATCTGAAAACAATGCGCAATGCTTTTATGATTTAGTCTGAAACTGCGGTCTACACTATTTTGCGTATAACTCTCAATTTCCTTATTAGATTGGTTTGTGATCTGGACTTTGAAGGTGCTTTATGTTTTGGAAATATGAAAGTCGCACGGCGCTAAATATGATAAATAATGATGCTGACTTCATTCAACTAGTCTTGAGAGAAGTTTGTATATGTCAGTTTTTTTTATCGACAATAAGCCATTTCGGAAATATTAAAATATTAATAATTTCACGTGATTATATCCTTATATTTGTCTGCAATTCTATCTTGATTATCTGCTTATTTAATTTTTAGGGTGAAATTTGTTATCTTTTTTTCGTTTTCCTTTTCACTTTCATCTCAGTGATATTGAACTAACTTAACTTCTTTAGCCTCCAAAATTATTAAAAAAAAAAAAAAGAATTTGGGAATCTGTTGACCATGCATGCCATCCCTGAAACTTACGACTTAATTTAACTCATTCAAAGCAAATTAGCAGCATTCGACAAGGTTTTTAAGTTCAGAATAATTAATGCGTATCGGAAATTTTATCGAAGATTTTTGTAAAATTTGCGGCATCCGATACATTTTTTAAGTCTATAAAAATCGGTGTATACATATCTAAACTCGATTTGCCGAAGTCTTTAGGAGTTATTAAAAAATATTTTTTCAAAAAATGTTGTCAACGATATCTCTCGAACTTGATTTAAACTTGATCGGCTTATTAGTTTAAAATTTATTTGGAAAACCCAGTTTTTGGAAAATTTTATTTTCGATATTTTATTAAATTTATCGCAACTAAATCCAAATGAACTCAATATCTTTCGAATACGCCACATTTCGTTGACGTCATCTTAAGTAATGAGATGTTTATTTATATACATACACACACACATATATACTAAATCCGTACTGTCATCACCGCGAAAATAGTCAGCATCGACTCTCAGGACCTTTGGGGTGAAATATATAGTGGAAAATCGAGTTTCGAAAATTGGGGTAAAATCAGTTACTCCTATAGTGAGAAGTCAAAAAATATATAATTTATTATTATCGACGATTTATGATATTGCTTCCCGTTGTGCAAATAAGTTTTTCTTAATATAAAAATAACGAAATGAATCGTTAGAAAAGAAAATTAAACATGCTGTAGCGATTCATTTCAAACCACTGCACTATGTGTTGAATTTAAATTTTAGCGGCAAAAACTTTCGCTTTTGGAAAAAAAATCCGACAAAATTCAATTCGTAATACTTCGATGACATAAATGCCAAAACGAAAACGTCAGGAGTTCATTGTTTGCAGAAATGCTATTTTTGGAAAGTGTTATGAAAATAAAAATTTAAAACATTGTGGAAAATATAGGATGAGTTAGGGGAAGGCGATTTACCAAAAAAAATGGAGGTGGATAGCGTTATTGTCAACGTTTTTAAAAATAGCTAGCTTAGCAACAGGGACCTCTGCGCCAAGTTTTATGATCCTAGCTCACTTGGAAATCATTCTTGTCGCAATTTCGGCTTTTGGCCACATTGTGCACTGTGACTACGTGATATTAAATACTTGTAGTTGAAATTGTAATTCGTACATAAAAATATTGTTAATGTTTCCACAGATAATCATATTTTTCATTAATGACATAAACTCACTAGTAACAATAACAACTACACAATATAACTGCCATTCAATATTATGAGTTGCATTGTATGATTTGTAATGGCAGTTGTTTAGGACGTTTTTTCGTTATGATTGGGCAGCAGGCAAAAAAATCAGACATTAAGTATACTTTAATAGCAATTGTCGACGAAAGAAAACCAAAACCAAGTTGAATGAAAAAAATCGTGCACGACTTGTGTCAGTCTAATAATACGTATATTTAGGAATTTATTGAGTTTTTTTTAAATAGTTTTTCAGCTTTTCCAGAAGATGACACCATAACTACCACTCCAAACAATCAACCTTAACTAAAAATATTAACACTGTGATAGAGGATGCATTACCTCAATGCTATAACTTGAACAAATTTACAGACACAAAACACAGAGAGACGACACCTAAACCAGTAAGTCAGTATAGCGACACGAGTGCCATAGAATATGTTTCATATCGTACACTCCTAGTTCTAAACTCTAACCTGAAAATTCAAATAGTTTGCGGCTCTTAACGTGTATGACTCTGTTGTAACATATTTTAACATAGAAGTTAACACAAGGTCCAACACGATCACCTAAGTAACAACCTGTGTTTGCATTTGGGCATTTGGGTAGACAAAAATTGTACATGCAACATCAATGTTGTACATAAATACATATGTATGTATGTATGGTAGTAAGTGCAACATAATTTTTTAAAATTTTATAACATGCAACTTGTAAGCGAGACAATAATACTTTACGATCTGATTGCCACAGAGGTGAACAATATCAGGAACTTAAATTTAATGTAAAAAGCCTTAAATACGAATGTCATTTTTGATACATATTGAAATAAAATTTTGGACGGCGCACTGTGGACCATTTCACGAGAAGGCTACCAAAAATTACCAGAACTCTTTTTCTATCTCAAGGTCAGATATTTTGTGCAAAATTTATGAATACAAAAGTTTAAAAAAAATTCAAGCTGCATTATATGCCAAAAGACATCAAGTCAATTAAGCCAACCCCACCACAAGACGATAGTTTTAAGGAAGCTTACGAATTTGGATTGTCACCTCTTCATGCTAGAATACGTTTTATAGAGCACATTCTTCAATTGCGTTTTGATTTGAAATTTGGTCCTCTAGGTGAAACAGTGGGAAAAAGCAAAGAAAATGAAAAAAAAGAAATCAGGAAAATAAACAAATTCAAGAAAAATATCTTCAGCTAGGCCTCATAATCGACCAACCAAAACAAGGAGAAGGAAACTCAAATGATGGGAATACTGCAAGGAAATTTTTTTCCCATCCAGAAACTGCAGCATCTATCACAGGTGTGGATCATGAATTAATAAGACGATTCAAAATCATATTACAATTTATAGCATGCAGCAAAAAGATAAATGCCAAAAAATTTAGAGAGTACGCCAACAAAACAGCTATACTTTATAACGAAAAATACTGTTGGAGATTTATGCCATTCACAGTTCATACAATTTTGTACCATGGGGAACAAATAATTCAATAGAATATGCTACCAATAGGAGATCTATCTGAAGAAGCGCAGAAAAAAGGCATAAAGACTAAAGGTTCTTTCGTGAGCAGAACACCAGAAAAATGTCCAGATATTCTACTAATGAAGACCTTATCACTAGCTTGTTGTGCACTTCAGATCCATATATGTCCAACATTCGCTAAAAATGAAAAAATATCTTTATTGAATTAGTCGTAGAAGCTAAACAACTTCTAGAAGATGAAAATCAAAGCTATTTAGAGGAAATATTTACTAAAACTGTTTGATTTATATTTAGTAGTTTTTTAGTGTACAATCAATATTAATTTTGTAAATTTAATACTCGTATAGAAATATTATTAAAAAAATAAAATAAAATTAACTAAAAGGAAAACATACGACTTTTTCATTAAAGCTTCTCTATATTAGATACATTTTAGCTAAATTTGAGATGATCTCGGCGACAAGGCAGAATGATTCGCTAACAGGAGACCTCACGAAAATATCGGAATGGAGGCAGAAATGGTGCAATGATCAGAATTTCCGTGAGGTGTGCTAATATTCATTTCATACTTGTCAGGGTGTGAAGTGAGAAAAAGGTCGAGGATGTTGTGTTGGTGCCCGGAATATAAGTATGTTGATTTATTCACTAATTGCGCAAGATGGTTGTGCGCTGCGAATAGCTCAATATATTGGCCTTCTGGAGTCGTATGGCTCGAATGGCGGAGCCACGATAAATTATGGACATTGAAATCACCTGCAATAACGGATAACCTGTTCGGGTAATTTTCGAGTATCTCCGATATAGTGTCGGAAAGGGCATCGAAGTTCTGTATAGTTTTCTCCCTTTCCGTATTTGGGCTTCTGTAAAGAAACCCGAATAGCAAAAGATGTGCCGATTGCAGAAAAAAGAAAACAATTCGATTCTAGCAGAGATTCTCTGAATGCCTGTATTCAGCTATATGTCTTAGGTTGCTAAATCGTCGAGGATCATTTTGTTAGCTTTTCCACGTCCATAAGTTTTCTGAACACCATTTGAGAAATTTTCGCAAAATGTCTTTTAGGTCATGTAGAAGGTGTTACACCCCAGCAATTTTCGTCATCCCTCGTATGCATAAGTGGGCAAAAAAGAAAAAAATATATGCAGCGTTTCTCGTATACACATTGTCATTATTAAAGCCTTAAGCTCTCATGGCTTTTTATACTCCTCAGACATGTGCTTCGTCGTAGCTGTGATTGGCACATTAGCTGCGATTGTTAATACAACTTATTTAAGTCATTTAATTAATTCCCTCTAAAGCAATACACAAAAAATACAATAAGACCAAGGCTTAAATTAAAAAAAAAAAATTTTAAAAGTAAACACTAAATGGAAACATAGAATTTTCATTACACGAAAGGCGATTTTTTTAATACTTCTCTTTCAATGATCATCTCATAAAATTACAAAAAAAATCACTTGTAGAAAAATAACGTTGTATTTAGTGTCGGCATAAAAAGAAGTGATATAAACAAGTTAGCAATATAAACACACACATACGAGTATAAATTAGTACCTTAAGTTTTGCAATCCGAACGCCTGCGCAGACTGCCTATACAACATCTGCCGCGCTCAGAGACGCATTAAGATGCAATGTTGAAGTATTGATGGCACTTTATACCATCCATTATCGTCACTTCTGTTAATGAATTTTTATTGTAAGAATATGGAAAACGTTAGAAAAAATAAATAATTGTATTCGTATAAGTCTGTCAAAATAACGGCTTATTTACATGCCGTTTAAGTAGGGAATTGGAATAATAGTCATTCATCCATGTGCAAGAAATTAATTATACTCGTAGTTACTCTAATACACTCAAAATAAAAATCAATCCATCCGTACTTAAATCAGTCCCAAGCGGTCTCAAAAGTACGGTAAGTAAGGATTTTCTTAAATCAAGTACAGAATACTTAATTCAAGTACGGATGCTTCCAGCGCTAAATACTTTTTTTTCAAAAATATTTAATCCCGAATCCGTAGATACTTGAAACAAGCCGATACGGAATTTGTTTAAATTAGTACGAGTTTTTTCTTTCTGTGTATGAAATAAAAAAAATATCCAAATATTTTCAATATGTACTTTAACATGGCATGCAACTTTTTATAAAAATATATGTGACTTTTTAAATTTTTTTACTTACTACATATAATTAAAGTTCTTCATCTTCCTATTTATTTGTACATATATTTTTTATTGGGCATTATAAGCGGTAAGAAAATAGAGGGTGGTGATGGCTGAACCAGTCTGCACGTTGACTAAAAAACCAAAATAGATCTGGGTTCAACCCCAGTTTCAGACTAAAATTATAAAAAAAAAACATCTCGCATTTTTCTGATGTGCATTAGTGTGTCTTTGTGTGTCAGGTGTTGTCGGAAGGTTTCAATGGCGAGGCATAGTCACTGGTCACTGAACAATACCGGCTTCAGCTTATAGCAATCCACAATCACATTAGAACGCCCTCCTTCGTTGGTATTGTGTAGCACCGGCGAAGTAAAATAATAAAAAAAATGGCTACTAAACCGAAGCTTCAACACTGCTATAAACGTGCAAAGGCAGAGCTGTAAAATAATTAATTAAGCTTCACCTCCTCTCATTTCTCTAAACTATCCCTTTCCTATCATTCCAGCACAAGGTGGTCAGGTGTGACCCCATAGGGTAAAGTCAGAGTACGATCCTTATGGAGAAACACACAAGAAGACTTACTGCCTCCACGCGGCGGCCACCGTTAACATGCTCGGGTCTGGGTCTTTTTAGGAAACCTCGCTCACCCTACAATGTGTGGTGGGAAGCGTTTTTTCCTTTCTGGAGACCAATACTCGGTCATGGCTAAAGTAAGCAACGATTTGGGGGCTGGATCATGGTGTGATGCGACCCGTGCCTGGGATCAGCTTGGCTAGAGGCCCCCTTCAGAAAATAGTCTAATCGCAAACGGAGCTTCACCGATACCTGGCCGCCTCGGTGAATAATGTTTTGGCCTTGCTGGGTTATCGGGGGCTATGGCCCGGCCGACGTACTTTCCCCCACACTCGTGGGAATTATATGGAATTCAATGAAACAAAAAAAAACGATGATAGGAAGAAGAAGGACGGAGACCAGAAGCTCGACCCACAAGGGGGCTTATTGGCTCCACTCCGAAGGCCAACCCTCAAAGGGGGCCTACAGCTACAGCTTCGGTTGGGACGCCACTAGTGGGCCGACCCGACTCTGTAGCGGACTCCAAGGAGAAAAAGCTCGACCCACAAGGGGGGCTTATTGGGTCCACCCCAAGGGCCGACCCTCAAAGGGGGCCAACAGTTTCGGTTGGGACGCCACTAGTTGGGCGACCCAACTCTTTTGCGGACGTCGTTGCTGCGGGCGCCCAGGACTCCTCCACTTCCCGGCGCGGAATGGTTTCCGGAACCACCGAGGGTGGGGGGGGGCGATGCGATCTTCAGGAGGAGCGGCCTGGTGCTAAGGGTCCTCCTGTGAGATGCTTCCCGCCCCCGGTGGTGACCACGGATGGGGCGGCTTCTGCCTCGCCTGTGGAAGCCGGATCTCTGGGGGATACTGTCTGCCCGACGACCAACGGGGTCGGGGGCGGTGACGCGCCGCGTGCGGGTGTGTCTGGTCGGGCGGGGGAATCGCCGCGACTGGGACGTATCCGCGACATGAGGGCGAAGGAAGAGGCCGCGATCGCTCAATGCAGGGTTGTGTTGAGCGGGATGCGGGAAGCTTGTGTTCGGCAGAAGAACATAAGTAATGAGGTGAAGGGAGGCGTGGCCAAAATGGCCGAGCTTCTGGATGTCGCGCTCGATTGTAGGCGTGCATGGAGGGCAGCTGAGGGGAACGGGCCGCTTCCGGGTCCCCACTGGCTGGCTGCGACTCCTGCAACTGCTGCTGCGGCGGCTCCCACAGGACGGTCGGTGGGTGGTTCGGCTGTCCCCCCCCAACGGGCTAACGGCCCGACTGACCCCACCAAACGGCCTCGAGGCCCGGTTGCCCCCGTCAAACGGGCTAACGGCCCGAGTTCCCCCGTCAAACGGGCTAACGGCCCGAGTGCCCCCGTCAAACGGGCTAACGGCCCGAGTGCCCCCGCCGGACGGCCTAGGGGCCCGGGTGCCGCCGATGAGCGGGCTGCTGGCTGTCCGGCTGCCCCTGCCCCTGCGAAACGGGCTGCACCTGCCAAGCGGGCGGCTGCCAGCCCGGCTGCCACTGGTGGATCTAAGGGGGCCAGGGCGGAGGGGCCGGATGGGACCCTCGGGGCAACTCCTGCAACCGGGGATGGCGATTGGAGGACAGTCACCTCGGGGAGAAGGAGGAAGAGACGGGGTTTGGGGACCCCGGCGGTAGATGATGGGAGGGCACCGCCCGCGGGCCGTCGGTTACGACCTAGGCGCGCGAAGCCTGAGGCGGTGCTCATAAAGCCCGCGGTGGGGCACACCTATGCGGGTGTGCTGAAAAATCTGCGTGGCAGCGTGACGTGCGACGCGAAGGGGGTACGGTCCGTCAGAAGGACGGGGGCCGGTGACATCCTGTTGGAACTCGGGAGGGGCGACAGGATTGACCCGGAGTTTGTACGGCGTCTGAGGGACGCTGTCCGCGAGACAGCGTCGGTCGCGGAATTAAGACCGAGCGCGACCGTGGAGATGCGGGGTCTTGACTCCTTGACGGTCGTGGAGGAGGTAGAGATGGCGGTCCGTGGACTGCTCGCCGGGCGCGAAGAGCAGCTACGCGTGAGGGTGACGGCACCGGACGTGCGCGAACAGGTTCGGGCGTACGTTACTTTGTCGGTGGAGGGCGCCGCGAAACTGATCGATATTGGCTACGTGCGTGTCGGTTGGATCAGGGCTGCGATGCGGATGTCCGAGAGTGTTGGTAGGTGTTATCGATGCTTTGGAGCGGGACACACCCAGGCAAGGTGTACTGGGACAGACAGGAGGCAACTGTGCATAAGGTGCGGAGGAGCAGGACATAAGATGAGGGACTGCACAGCGGTCCCCAAGTGCGTTCTCTGCTCGGGGGCGGGGCGCGGTAGGACTGATCACCTGCCGGGCTCGAAGGGCTGCCCGCTATCCCGCAGATGAGGGTGCTCCAGGCGAATATGCACAGGAGCAGGACGGCGGATGCTCTGCTATGGCAGATGGTTGCCGAGAGGGGCGCGGACGTGGTTGTTATCAGCGAACAATACGGTCCGATGCACCGGGGGTTCTGGCTCGGGGACGAAACGGGTACGGCGGCACTCTGGCTACCTGGCGGCGGTGAACTCGCGGTTGCGCGGTACGGGATCGGGTGCGGCTATGCGTGGGCTCGGATCGGCGGTTTTGTGCTGGTGAGCTGTTACCTCACTCCTAGCGATAACGTGGCGCGATTTAGGGCGAAGATGGCCGCTATCGAGGACGCTCTGGCTGGTATGGCCGGACCCTTTGTGGTGGCCGGTGATTTCAATGCCAGGGCTGTGGAGTGGGGTGATCCGGTGACGAGCACGAGGGGGAGGTGCGTCCTGGATATGGCGGCCAGGTTGGGCCTGGTAGTCATGAACGCTGGCGGTGCGACTACCTTCAGGCGGCCGGGGTGCGAGTTCACCACTCCTGACATCACTTTGGTATCTGAGAATCTGTCTGGGATGATCGAAGGATGGAGGGTACTCGAGGAATATACTGGGAGTGATCACCAGTATATTGAATTTGGGGTAGTATTGGAGGCGGGCGTCGCGCGGTCGCACGGTGGGAGAGGCGCGCGTGGATGGAACGTCGCGAGGTTAGACCGCGGGTCGTTCTTGGCCGGTTTCGACGGTACTACGGTTTTGGACGGTGGGGGGGACGCTGACTCCCTGGCGGGTGCTATGATGCGGCGCATTGTCCGTGGATGCGACGCATCGATGCCCCGATCGTCGCGAAGGGCGGGGAGGCGACCTGTGTACTGGTGGACCCCGGAGATTGCTGGACTCAGGCGTGACTGCCTCCGCAATAGGAGGGTCTATACTAGGGCTAGGCGGGCCGGCGAGGCTCTACTGGAGGCCCAAGAGTACAAGCGGTCCCGCGGGGCGTTGCGTCGCGCGATTATGGCGAGCAAGAGGGCGAAATGGGAGGAACTTCGGAGCGACCTGAACCGTGATCCATGGGGACTCGGCTATAGGATCGTGGCGGGGAAATTGGGCGCGAACCGCACTGGGGTGCAATTGGATGGCGCGCGGATCGATACGATTGTAGGGGGCCTGTTCCCCACACACCCTCCGCTGGTTGGCGAACGTGGGCCCTACGATGATGAGGTTCCACCGCCCTTTACCGGGGAGGATCTGAGGATCGCCGCCGGGGCTCTTAGGACGGGGAAAGCCCCTGGCCCGGATGGGGTACCGTCGGAGGTGCTCAAGATCCTGGCTGAGAGCAGGCCGGAAGCATTGCTTCCGGTATATGATGCTTGTTTAGTCCAGGGCGTCTTCCCAAGACGCTGGAAAACACAGCGGCTCGTGCTTGTTAGCAAGGGCAGGGGCGATCCGACCCAGCCATCGGCTTATCGGCCACTTTGTATGTTGGATGGTGCCGGCAAGCTGCTGGAGAAGCTACTGCAAAGAAGGCTGGCGGAGGCCGTGAGGATGGCTGGGGGGCTGTCGGATAGACAGCATGGTTTCAGACCTGGCAGGTCAACGCTCGGGGCGATTGCTGATGTGGTTGAGTGCTTCGAGCGCGCTCAGAGCGAGAGGCGCTATTATCCGAAGCGCATAGTTATCCTGGCAACACTCGACGTTCGGAATGCCTTCAACAGCCTACGATGGGCTGATGTTCTAGAGGCGCTACGGGGGAGGTTTCGTATTCCCGGATACTTGTATAGAATTCTCCGTAGTTATCTGGACGATCGGGTACTGTTGTACGATACGCCGACGGGGCGGAGGAGCAGGACGATCACGTCCGGCGCGGCCCAGGGATCTGTGCTGGGCCCGGACCTATGGAATCTGACCTACGATGGGATCTTTGGGGTGGAAATGCCCGAGGATGCTCAGCTCGTGGGATACGCGGATGATATAGCGGCGGTGATCTTGGCGCGGGATATGGATGACGCCAGGGGGAAGCTGAACCGGGTCATGATTAGGACCCGGATGTGGCTTGAGGACCACGGCTTGGAATTGGCCGGGGAGAAGACCGAGGTGATGCTGATGACGCGGGCACACATACCACTCGATGTCGGCATGCAGATAGGGGATGTGTCTCTGGTTACCCAGAGTGCCATAAGGTATTTGGGCGTCAGACTCGACTGTAGGCTGACTTACTGGGCCCAAATACGGCATGTGGCGACTAAGGCGGCGAAGATGACTGGCATGCTGAGCAGACTCATGGCGAATGTCGGAGGCCCGACACAGAGCAAGAGGAGGCTGATTATGGCGGTCACGAAGTCGATCTTGCTGCATGGGAGCGAGATTTGGGGAAATGTACTGGGTGAGAGAACCAAACGCAGGGTACTCGAGGCGGTACAGCGGACGGCGGCCCTTAGGGTTGCTTCGGCTTACCGCACGGTCTCGGGCGCTGCGGTCCTGGTGATATGTGGGGATTTCCCCACATATTTGTATTTACCCATAGACCTCTTGGCGCGCGAGCGGTGGGAGGCTTGGAACTCGAGGGGGGAGGACCCTGGTGTTGGTGCTATTGGTCTGAGACCCCAAACTGTCCGGCGATGGCAGGACAGGTGGACCGCGGACACGGTCGGCAGGTGGACGGCAAGGCTCATTCCCTGCGTGGAAGTATGGATTCGGAGGAAATTTGGGGAAGTTAACTACTTCCTGACACAATTCCTCTCGGGCCACGGATACTTTCGAAAGTACCTGTACCGGATGGGCAGGGCAGATGGTCCCGACTGCATTTACTGTAGTATTACGGATGATGATGCAGAACACACTTTCTTCGACTGCACCAGGTGGCATGCTGAGAGAGGTGCAATGGCGCAGCGGGTTGGCGGGTTCGCTCCTGCCACCGTGATAGGGAGGATGCTCGATTGTGAAGACAATTGGGACGCTGTGGCACAGTACGTGGGATACGTTCTGCGGAGGAAGAAGAGGGACCTCGATGCGCTGCTGCATATCGGGACCCCCTCTGACAGGGACCAGGCGATACGGGCCGGGGCCATGGCGCCGGCTGCAAACTTGGCGGACCCAGACGTGGGTGATTGAGAGTGGTCCTAATTGGGACGTGGCTCTGGGCCTTCCCGAAGTAATGCGGAAAGCGGTTCCGGGGAGGAATCTACCCAGAGGAGGAGGAGGGAATTTTTTAGTGGCAACACCACTCGACGCAGAAGACGACGGTCTCTGTAAGTGCGAAGGCATTTTCAACCCTACCTCACACGCCAAAAAAAAAAAAAAAAAAAAAAAAAAAAAAAAAATCATTCCAGCACAATGCTTTGCATGTGTAGGAGTCATCTCCTGAGTGCTGGTCCCAGAAAAAAGGTAATTCATCACATCTCTGGTATTCATACAAACATTATTTTCCGATTTTTGGTTATTTTTACCTTTTTGTATTTCTTGTATCTCAATGCTTATTAGAAATTTGTTTAATTATATTTTGGCTTAGTTTTTTTTTTCTTAAAGAGAAGTAATATGCCGGCAATGATTAAAAGAAAGTGTTAGTGGTGACAGTTAGTAAAGGGATATACAGAGGAAACCTTCAATATTTTTATAAGACTGCTTTTGCACGTTTTTGTTCTTAGAACAGTGTTGCAGCCCTCTAATGTCAGTAAAAAATAAATAAAAATTTTAATTGAAAATTTTGTAATACCATTTTAAAAATTAGTTCGATTTTCGAAATTAATAGCTTCAATTAAATTGCTATTGTTGATTTGAATTGAATTAATTTTTACAAATGAATGAATGAATATTCAGTCGTGTTTAACTACATAGTTAATTAATCACAACATTGTGAACATTACTTTTGATTAGAATAAAGGAGAAAAGAATAATTAATTTGCATCAACAGTTGAGTAGAACACCTATGTATATGTAAACATATTTCCTATGCCACTACGCACGTCATCAGTACTTTTCGTGTCAACAGAGAGGTAATTAATTAATTAATTTTTAATTACTGACTTGGTTTTTTTTTGTATTGAACACAAAAATTAATTAAAAATTTAATTGAATTCGTTGAACTTTTAATTGAAAAATATATTATTCTAATTGAAGGCGTTAATCAAATATCAAAAAGCAATATTTTTTCTGTGTAGTTAATTAAAAATGGAAATATGTATGTGTAATAAAAAAAGTAAACTCATGGATTGTTATGTTTTTGTTTATAGATTTTTGGTTTTGTGTTCGGTATTCAACATTAATTCTCGATTGATTCAACTAGAATTTTGAACATAAGAATCTTGAATTTGTAGTCAGAAATGAGGAAAAATCCACTGATGAGCTAAGTAAGCATTAGCGAAATAGTACTATATGGATATGATTTTCTCCTCAATTTTTGAGTTTGCTTTTATAAAAAATACTTTATAAGAATATCATAAAGTATGTAATAATACATTTCATATATATTTTCTTTTCGGGAAAAAACAAAAGTTTGTAATTAGAATCATATATATATATATAGATATTCCCAAAATAAATTCAGTTATTATACAATAATAATAATAATAATAATTTAATAATAATAATTCAACAATTAAGAAGATTGAAGAAATTTTAAGAATATAAAAATAATAAATAATATACTGGAACGGCACAAAAAATTAAAAATACTCTTATATTATTTTAGTAATTAAATGTTAATCTTTATTTCTTTCTCATTTTTTTTTCTTTAAAGAGAGCTTATTAATTGATAGCTTAACCGGGGGATCAGACCTCTGCTTGGCCGTGGTATCGTGGTAACCAAGTAGTGCTGTTATTCAAGCGACATACCATCCCTCACCCTGTACCTACTACATCTCCACCACCAATAGCGCTGAAATCAACCAAAACCAGTTATGTGAACACCATGATTGGCAATCGTGGTTCAAAGAGCTAACCAAGTGCTTCAGCGGCAGGTGCATCAAAATGTAGCTTCTTATATGGAAAAACACTATTTTATCTTTTCTTGACAGATTCATATAGACCGCGCGTGCAGTAACGTGTGTTATGTACTTATGTATATTAAAAGAAGAAAAAGCAAAAAAAATTCTGTCTTGAAAGCGTCGCATGTAACTTGCAATGCAGAAAAGCACTGAATGCGTCAAAAGTATGAAATTGGAAAAATGCAATGATGCAAAAACGCTTGGTATAGACTTTCAGCATTAGAGTTTACTCCATTAATCTGCTAAATGTGTCCTATACCGCTTAAGCTCTAAATATTGAAGAGCTCTTAAAATACGAAACGGAATAAAGACAGTGATGACATTTTTGTGGTTTCAACGATATATAATCGACGTGTCACTATTACGATACAAAAAAAAACTGAAACAAGAAAATTAAAATTTAAAAATTAGGCACTTTATTCCTAAATGCAAATAATTCGAAGGTTGCAAAAATTAATGAGTACCCCTTTTAACTTTCATGCAATCGGTTACAAAATATTTCACACTGCAGTCGAGTCTTGTTATACATTGTAGTTGTATTATATTATATTTGAAATGAAAGAAGAAGACAATAAAATCAACTCAGTTTACATCAAATTTCCGGGTGTTTAGAAGTCACTTCGCACATACACTCATATACACTGCCTCATAGACAGCAAAAGAAATATGAACATAATTTAATTGTTTTGTATCCGCTTTGTTCAAATTGAAGCGACCGGTGCAATACCAGCTAAATTGCATGTTAATTTTCAATCAAACATTTTAAAAGTGAATGTGACAGCCAATAAATGCTGACAGTGAAAACAACAAACACTTGTATGCCGTATAAAAAATTCCTACAATTTTTTAATTTCCATGTTTATTAACAAACAACTTTAAAAAAGTCTAGCAAATACAATTAAAATAATAAAAATGTTATAAGAAATATTATAAAATTCATGTGAAATTAAACATAAATATTTTATATGGAATTCTAAAGCAACTAAAATAAAAAGAAGAACCTTTAACATTTCGAAAATGAAACTGATCTTCGAATAAGACATCTCTACACAGTAGGGTTTGGGAAACGGAAATTACCGGGAAAAAAGTTATTAAATTTCATAAAATATCCCGGGAAAATTAATTTTCATATTAACATTATTTATTGCGTTTTATATTATACTTCGTCGTTGTTTATGTAATGAAAAATGAAATAATTCTTAAATTTAAAAATTAAATATCCCTATAGTTAAATAAACAATTTACTTTTTCATTCATTAATATACTATTTGTACTTAAGAAGTTTATTAAATTGTATTATGTACGCTAGTAAAATGTGCTACTCAGACATGTTGAAAAATTCTTTTTGTTTAAAATTATATCGAATTTTATAAGAAAAAACATATATTATCTAATTTTTTCAAAAGTACCAATTTTCTGTTGAAATTCTTTATTTTTAAACAATAGGTAGAAAAGTGTTCCAGATAACAATTTTTGTGCAATGTTTACAGAAAATGAGAGAGTAAAATTTTTCATTTCCTGTTGTACGAACAACGTTGTACGAACTTTTTCTTTGGGTAAGTTCGGACTAGAATTAAATTATGAGCTGTTTTTTATTTACTTACGAAATTAAGAAATTAAGAATTAGTTAAAAATTTATATAAAACCAAAATGAAAGATTATTCAAATAAACTTGAAGTTGTAAGTACATATATTTGTGCATATATATCACTTTCCCTAATAAAAATTAGCTTTTATTTTTTTCAGTTTATTTCCATTCACTTTTTACAGCTCTTTCTAATCATTGAAATATTTTGCTTTTAAAATATTATGCATTTTAAGCGTCTAAAATCGGTAAAATAAAATTTATTTGAGAAAGCAGGCAGCATTAGTATTTTCAGATGTTAAATTGTGGTTTTTTGATTTCCAGTAATTTTGAACAATTTTGTCACTCAATAGTCCGGACTGTTTTATTATGCATCTCGAACAGACCTAATGTGTTTAAAAGGGTGGCGATGACACGATGGATGGTAGTCTGCACGTTGACTACAAAACCAAAAACAGACCTGGGTTCAATCCCAGTTTCAGACTAAAAATTTTAAAATAAAAATAAACATCTCGCACTTTTCTGATGTGCAGTAGTGTGTCTTGGTGTGTCAGTTGTTGTCGGAAGGTTTCAGTGGCGAAGGCATAGTCACTGGTCACTGAACAATATCGGCTTTAGCTGTATCCAATTCACAATCGCATCAGAACGCCCTCCTTCGTCGGTATTGCGTAACACTGGCGAAGTAAAATAATAATAAAAAAATGGCTACTAAACCGAAGCTTCAGCAATGCTACGAGTATAAACAAAGAACGTGCAAAAGCAGAGCTGCAAAGTAATTAACTAAGCTGCACCTCCTCTCGTTTCTCCTACTATCCCTTTCCTATAGTTCTAGCACAATGCTTCGCATGTGTAGGAGTCATCTCCTGAGTGCTGGTCCCAGATAAAAAAAAAGTAAAAAAAATCCTATTTATTATATTTTATTAAAAACTATCATATACCCGCGGCTTCGTTCACGTTTCTGTCCCATCCTCAAAATATTTCAAACAATATCGATGCAGCAGTTCTGCCCTGACGCGCTTAGCAACGAACATCACTTAAGTTTTAATTATATAGAAAGCTTTATAGTTTCGATGAGTAATATATTTCCCCCAACGTCTGCTTCTGGTCCTATTTCTTTATTTATATCCTATGAGTTATTCTCAACTCAGATATATATATATTAAATTTCATAAAAATCGTTAAGGAAGGTTAGGAGAGGCAGACATTACCCCATACTATACTATTATACTATTTCTGAAAAAACGTATTACCTACGTGTTTTTTTAGACTCTGATCTAATTTAATTTTATGCAAATCATTTACAAACATTTCCCGCACTTGACAATACTGTTGTTCACTTACTGAAAAAATTTTTCTATTTCTAGATACGGAATCCAATTTGTATGGGAAATTTCAAAATAATCGGTTATAAATAAAAAAATATTTTTCCAGGTTTGGCAACTGTGCTGTCCACTTCCCAAGGGCTCAAAACCAAATATGAAAAATTATATCCTCTATGTGATTTCCATTTTCTGCTTCGCATATACGTGCTCTTTTTAGCATATTTTCCATAACTTTTTGCAAAATTTTGGGTGTAATGGCCATGATTTTATTTCGAATGCTTCATAATTAATTCCCCAAGTCTTCCTCTAACGTACGGCTCCATAAATTCTTTACCACAGTGTTTTATAAATCGTAATACTGCTTTGGCTTATTCACTGTTTGCGAAATGTGAAAACTGAAACTTAATTTTCTGTCGAGTAGTATACCAAAATCAAGAAATGTTTCATCTTTCGCCAGAATCGTTAATACAATAATTGCAATATGTAGTATATTCTCTCTATAGAAGCATAAACTTGCATTTTCTTAAATTTAGCTCTATTGAAATTATATCACAACATTGACTGAAAGTATCCAGATCCGATTGTAATAATGAAGGAATGTGTGGATTATTTAACTAAGAAAAAGCTTTCCACCATCGGCGTATATTAACATTTTAGAATATTTGATGGACGGTGGCTGCCTCGAAGAACTCCACACGGAACAGAAATATATTTAGACTTGACGTTTTTAAATAACACGCACTGAACTGGATTCAAAAAGTATGTGGATATCCAACTTCCAAAAGCTGGCGAAAATCCAATTCCATTTAAATTATATAAGAGAAATGTTTGTTTTACTTTCTCGCAAGACTTTCTTAAATCGGTAAAAATTGTGTGCGTCTGCATGCAGAACAAAAAAATTTTATTACAATGGATGTAAATTACAATAGATTAGTTGTGGTTGAACGACCTTTCCCAAATCCGTGACAGAATGGTAAGAAGTACATAGATAATTGATGCCATAAGATTTTAGTTACTATATTTTCCAAGAGCTTTCAAAATTTCGAAATATACCAATATGATATTGACATATTAAACAAGTACGCTATGGCTATAGATAACGGCTTCGAACATTTTTTAAGTATACAGCTGGGAACACCATCAGGGGCATATTTATCAGAAGTATTTAATTATGGGGAAGTTATATAAGTAGCTTCAGGAATAGATGTATCATTCCACAGAGAATTTCCGAGAATTTTTATTCTTTAAGTCTGGTTCCCGGCAAGTCGAAAAGTCTGCGAAATCCCAAACCCTACGACATAAATAACATAAATAACATAAACAACAGCAATAATAACAATAACAAGCTGCTAAACTCTAAGCTAAACCCTAATTTAAAGATTTTTTTTACAATTAATTGCAAACACTCAAGAGATCTAATAATTTATTACTATCAAAATGATAAATCGGTGGACACCACAGAGAGAAGTAAGACCGTTACATCTGCATGATCAATCCAGCTCATATAGGGTGATGATGATGTGAGTGAATTTATCTCGCCTATTGAGGGGTACATTTTTTTTTTGTCTTTGTTCTAAAAAAACGTATAGATTCATCTAATAACTAAAATATTTATGCTTAGAATAATAAATATATGTACATGCACTTAATATTTTTGAGATATATTAAACTAATACACTTGAAGAAAAGTTTTTGCTTTTACAACACATATGAAAAATGTATTTTTAATCGCTCTACAGTAGCAAAAAAAAAGTTGTACTTCCGAAAAAAATTTAAATAATGCTTAAAGCCGTTTTTTACTATAGAGATATCTGATCTAGGGATATCGGTTAAATATAAAAAAACAATTGCTCCATTCACTTGCTCAGTCGTATGGTTTATCGTTTAAAAAAAGACTATATTTCTCTATGTGGTTGTAAATGGGCAAATTTGTAGTATCGTTATTTTATCCTTTTTTTATTTATATTTTCTAATTAGAAAAAAATTACGTTCATTCCATTTTATTTCATTAAAAAAAACAATGTATGGACATTTAAATTTATTACTAATTAGTTTTTAATTTTTTCACAAGAAGTAATTTTAATTAAATAGTTTCAAAATTGAATTGAAATGAATTAAATATAAATTAATCATTAAGAAGTTTTTAATTTCTGGTATTGGTTATCACATATGTATAAGAAAAATTTTTACAAAATTAATTTTCGCACACCTCTAGTGCGATTCACTAATATTTATAACGATACTCGTATTGTTAAAATAAATATAACAAAATTTTACCGAATTCGCAATTCGCTATCGCTTCAAGTCAGCTATTTAATTTCTCGATAAAATGTAAGTGGTGTTAAAATGAAGTCGTTAGAATATTTGGGTTAAGAAACTTCTTGCATAGCATTCGATTTTGTGGATATACAGTAAAACCTTGATAATCCATGTTTGGATACCTCAAAGGTCCAAAATGGACAAAACAAAATCACGTCGACAATAAAAAAAAGTTTCAACAGGTCTCGACAAACAAAAGCATAATAAACTTAGCTTTAAGATTTTTATTGTTACTTTCGTACTTGTAAAAATTAAATGTGTACTTTATTGACTTTTTATAAACTGTTCAACATGTAATTTCTAGATCTTGTAGATTTCTCCAAAAGGTTTTTATCTATATTTTCCCTTACACTATACATACAATTTTTAAATATTTTATTTTTTATTTTTAAATTTTAAATATTATTGAAATTCTTTTTTTTGTCGTGTTCAAGTTCACAGTTAATTATCACAATATTGCGAAAAAAAATTACATTGAAGAGCGCAAATATATTGTAATGGGAAAATTAATCAGGTGCAAAGAGTACAATCATATAAGGATAACTGCAAAAAACGTCAAATCGTAAAATGAGTAACTGTCAAAAAAATTTTTAAAAATTAACGTTTCGAATTTAAAATCTTTTATATGTTAGCGATTTATGTATTTACAATGTCTGCGGAATTGAGCTTAGTTTTTGAACGTATATTTTGCTTTAGCGTTTTTTTTTTAATTAAAATAAGGAAGCAACATTAAAAAAATTTAAGTATTATATTGTATTTGTTTCTTTCGGGCTTTGCTGCCCCTTTCTATCAATTTTATATTAATTAATGAATAATAAATGTAGTGTCGTACGAGTTTAATGTAGATGAGAAGAAAAATTTAAAAATAGAAATATGTATGTTTGTGTAAAAAATAAACTCGTGGATTGTTATGTTGTTTTTTAAAATTTTTGATTTTGTGTTCGGTATGCAACTGTTAATTCTCGATATATTGTTTGAAGTTTGAACATACGAATTTTAAGTTTGTAGCCAATAATTAGGAAACATCCACTGGTGAGCTAACTAACCAATAGCGTAATAGGACTATATGGAAATGCTTTACTCCTCAATAATCAATTTTATTGAGTTTGTTGAAAAAAATGTCTTATGAGAATGTAATAATACAATTCAAATATTTTTTTCCGGAAAAAGCACAATTTGGAAATAAGAATCATAGATGTAAACATATTGAAAAAAAAATTTTATATGAAAGAACTACTAATAAAAATCTTATTAAATTTTTTTATAATCTTTATCATAAAAAAATCGTCTATTTTTAGTGAAATATTCGAGAATTCTTCGCCAAAAATATTCGTTATGTTATGGTATACTATTTCATTATAAAAAAATAAAATAGTTTATATACATACATATATAAATTTTAAAGGATAATTATGAATTTCAAATTATATTTGCAATTTTTGGCAGAGTGCATTTTGCAGAAAAACTGAAACAATACATAAAAAAATAGTTATATAAAATAACCGTAGGAGCTTGTTTTAAATATAACCTCGACCTGTCTCAAGTTGAGTCTTCTGCATGTATTCCGTTTTTAACTCTTTTTGTATTTTTAGTTTTTAAAACAACTACAACTTGAACATCATCATCATCATCGTCAGCATATAATATGTAATGGCTACTACAAATGCAACGATTTAAAATGAACACTAAATCTGAAATCTTAGAAGATTCTTAAAGTCAGTCACATAATTTATAGACATGCAAACAAGTTATAACTGAAAAGTACAAGACAAATACAGCAACATTGTTGTGTGCGCTACCAACGATTCTTTGAAATAGTATGACCAGTTCTGCATCAAATTGTAATGTCATTCTATTTGCTAGACACAGTGGCCACTATTCTGGTAAATATTTGGAAAAATTATTTTCATAATTCATATACAAACTTGTGATTATGTTAAACTTTTTGTATTTTATGAAATTTTATTGCAAAAATCAACTGTTATAGTTTTCCATCCCACGCACGTCTTAATATATACATACACTGAAAATATTCTGTACATAAAATTAACTGAAATTTTAATGTAAAATAAATTAAAATTCAGTTTGAAACTAATTTTTCTTTTAAATTTAACGAAAAGTTAAAGTTAAACCCGTAGAAACAATCGTTTTTCCTTTATTTTGTTTATTATAATTTTCAAATAAACAAGCAACAAATTCAGTAAAAAGAAGTAAGAGTACTATTTTTATTTATTTTTTTTTTTGGGCACTCAGGAAATTACGGAACAAGGAAATAAGGTTTTACGAGAAAGGGTAGAGGAAATATTATTTATTGACATTCCATTTGAATTTTCCCACGTCAAAAGTGGCAGGAAAACTCTCTGCGGGTAGTCCATTCCATATACGTGCTGTTCGGCCAAAAAACGAATTTTCTCTGTAACGAGTAGTGCGATTCGCTGCCAAGTCGACCACAAATGGATGCGCTCTCAATGATGAACGCGTTGTGCGCTTGAATAACCGGGTTTCGGGAACTAGTTCCCTGATTTCATTAGAACACATCCCATTATAGTAACGATAGAACAACGTAACCCACTCCACGTTGCGACGATGCACAAGAGAGTCAATAAAGTTGGCTACACTACTGTCTGCTATGATTTTCTTCGCTCTTTCCTGTACACGGTCGAGTAACTTTAAAATAGTCTTTGAAGCACATGGGAGTTGTATTCAATTTTCGGTCGGATGTAAACGGTATAAATAGTGAGGAGATCAGATCATGGAGTGAAGTATGTCTTACACCGTCTTTAAAAGCCGAGACACTTCTATGCTTCCTTTGAATCCTGAAAAATGTGCTCAGTCCATGGAACACCACACTGAATTTTCATGCCTAGAACATCAATATACCTAATATCCGATATTCGGCAGACTTTCCGCATAGTCGTTTAGTGGTACCTGATTTTTACATAATTTTTGGATCTAGTTATTTGGACCAGCTTTTAGATCATTATATAACTTGAAATAGCCAGCTCTACGTTATAAACCAAATTTCACCGCAATCGGTTCAACTGTTTAGGCGTACCGGATTATGACCTATTCTTGAGCATAGAACTCTAAACCAACTTTTTTTGCCATGCTTATTTATCTGCATACTTATCTGAACATTTTTACCAAATTTTATTGAATCAGTTCAACATTTAGGTGGAGCGAAATTCGCCGTATTTTTCGGAACCAGTTATACAGACCAAATTTTACAGTCTAAAACGTATGTATGTATATGTTTAATTTAACAAACGTAGTAAATTTCATTGTAATCGGCTAAGCATTTTTAAAAATAATATATTTATCTTATAAAAATCACCGAAGCGCCGAATCAGCCACCTAGCGGAACAAATTGATATTTAGAGTAAGCAGTCTACCTAGTTACATAGACGGACTAAATTTCAACGAAATCGTTTTGAAGTCAACTAAAGAAAGGAGGTGTTCGTGTTTCTCGGCTATAGCTTGGAACCAACTGAACTGATTCGGGTAAATTTAAATAGCAACCGATTAAGGTCTACTACTGACCGATTGACATCAAAACGAATTCTGTGTGATTCATTCTCTATTCATTACATTTCTGAACACCCTGAAAAGGGTATAATTAAAGACCATTCCTTTGTTTCTGCTATTTTTACTACGCAATAATCATCCCCAAGTTACGTAAAAACAACTGATTTTTGCTTTGTTTTTTCCCAGTTTAACAGAGGAACAAATTATTGAATCAAGTAGAAGCAGAAGAAGATTTTTTTTTTAATTATTAATTTATGTCTGTAGACATCCAACGAAATAATTTCCAAAAGCAAATACATTTCACAAATTTATATAAACTAATTGAGAATAATCAAATATTTTACAGTACCATAAACAAAACTCAAGTTCCGTAAATATAACTGGTTACCTGATTTAAACCTTCAAAAATAGTTATCTCTTTTATTTTATTCATTTTACGGTACCAAAGAATTATTAAATAAACAAGGACATTTTTGAAAGCAATCAAAAACGCATATTAATATGTACTTAGTTTTTTAAATGAATGTAGGAATCAATTAAATAAAACTGCCTGGTCCACGATGTCGCACGATACGATCGATCGCTTACTTATATTCAAAACAAATACAAAATTTTAAATGTTGTGTCTGTTTTGAATGTAATAAAATTACAGTCCGTTACTTTTGTGCATCTAAAGACGCGGTTACGAAACATTTGAACATATTTTATTTTTGAAGTACATATATAGTATTTTCAATGCACAACGACAAAATACGTTGTGTTTCATAACTCTACATGATTTACGAAAATATATTTCGGCAAAATATATTCACTTCCAATAAAGATATATCAGCAGAAATCTTACAATACATGACACGGAGGAAAATTATAAATGTATGAAATGATTCCAGTGAGTAATAGAACTACCAAGACTAGAACTAGAAGACGTTAATTTTGTTCGTTTTGTGGACGAGGCCAGTAATGCACTTAATACATCAAGTTTTAAGTTAGAATGCTTTCCAATGTTAAAAGTAAAAATAAAAGATTAAGATTAAGCGATCTTTTTTAATGCGCAAAGTAAAATAGATTGAAATTTTTTAAAGATTTCCAAGTTTAAAAGCACAAAGTATAACTTCAGTTTGTGGTTATCACAACCTGCAGGAAAATTATTTAGCAGCCATATAATAGGCTGGTTATCTGATGGTACATTTAATATAGTAGTTTTCATAAAAATTGTCGGCATCAACTAAGTCTATAATGAACTTAGTACCCAAAAAAGAAATTAACTAACTCCCCAAATTTAAAAATAAACTAGGACCCCAAAAAGTTTACTAAAAGTAAAATTAGTCCATAAACATAAATAAAATAAAATTAAATAAGTATATAAACATTTTTGGGACTTCGTTCATTGCTGTTTTGGGGACTTTATTCATAACAGATATATACCTACCGCCTCGACGAACAATAGGAACTAGGTGTTCAATGAATATCATTATTAGAAACTTCTTAGTAGTGGAAATACCATGGTGGAAAAAATTTTTACTGATAAAAAAATGTTTTAAATACTGACCACATTCATAATATTTGAGGACTTAAATTGTTATTGAGATGGGGAACTTAGTTCATCATAAATTCTATATAAATTGAGTGTTCCAAGAAGGAACTACGTCTTCAAAAATTTTCCACCATATTCATTCCTGTTTACGGACTCAATTCAAAAAATACATGAAAGAAGTGTTGTTTTGTGTTAAAAGTAATTAAGCGACCGACCGAACAATATCGTTTGATATCGTACGCCAACCCGTTAATTAGTACAGTTGGTAGGAACTAAGTCCTTAATGAACTTTGGCCGCAATCAGAAATTAACTAACTCCCCAAAGTGTGGAAAGTTAGTTCATATAAGCAAAGTCTTCAAATTTAAAAATGGACTAAAACGCCTAAAATTATTATTGCTGTTCTCTATATAAAAATTTGGCATGTTATTTAATTTCTGTTTTGGGGGATAAATTTTGGCAATAACTTTCTATCTCGTAAATTTTTTTATATTGAATAAAACTTACTAAAATACTGTATTTTGTATTATTGTATATAAAATAGATTACCCGAAAGTATTTTTTATTTTAAACACATAAAATACATAACGTTTTCTATCGTGCATATGTGGCAGTAGAGCCATTGTGCATCACAAGTTCATCATCAATATCTCTATGTACGTCCATACGATACAATGATTAGAAGATCTTCTGCTTTTTAAACCAATAGCAGCCATCTTTAGCCTGATTTAAATGCCTTCTTAATATGTACTTAAGATGTACACAACAACTTTTGTGTACATTAATACAATATATGTATGTACGAGTATGTATGTATACGGAGACAGAAATTGTTAATTTTCCATTTAAGAGTTAAAATTTTAAATGCACATATGTATGTACAACCACAACTGATTCAAACAACTTCATTTGTAAATTTAAAAAAATATATAAATTTAACTACATATTTTGCAGTTTTGTTTTGAAACGCCAATTGAGTGGAAGATTTGTTTTATTTCTTGCTGCTATTTTTTGTTTTGGTTTTTTCTTTAGTAGTTTTAACAATTTTTTACATTCTATCATAAATTCATACGTGATTTTGATGGTCACCTTTTTGTTGCTTGGCTTCATGTTTCATTTTACTACTGTGTTGATTCAAAACTATGTCAAATTAAAAACTGAAGTGTAAAAAATTTGTGAAAAGATGTTTGCTTTATTTTATTATATTAATTTGAACGAATAGGAAAACAAGAAAGCTGAAATCGAATTGAAATTTTAAAATAAGTATGGTATTAAGTTAATGTTCTTATGCTGAATGATGTAGTGAAGGTTCGTCTTCGCAGTAAGTAACTCATTCGTTTATTTTATCATTCGCATTCGCTAAAATATGTGCACATTTTTAAAGTCAACGCATTCACTCTTATTGTGGCAACAGTCTGGCAAAAAATGGCATCATGGTTGCGAAAAATGCCAATATGTTCAACTACGATAGTTGTCGTAACATCACTACGCCAAACAGAATAAGAGTGGTTATTAAGTAGATTGAAAAAACAAAAAAATTAATATTTTTACACATTCTTAGGCGGCATATTATATCGGCAATACTTTTATTAAAAAATGTACTCGCATCTATTGTATTTTACATTCCATCTTCTGAAACTTGTTCATCAAGTTCTGATTCATTTTTGATTGATTAATTTTAGTAGTAGTTTTTAGGAGAACCACATTCGATTTTCTCCGAGCCTTAACAGAAATTCCGTAGCCGGCAACACAATGAGCTAATATTTCACCCAATGATTCATTGCAGCGTATTTCAGCAAAGTATTATTTGATGTCGCCTTCGAAATACTTAGAACGGAATCAAGTTCTATTTGGTGTATAATTATACCAGCGGCGATTAATCACCCCTATCGCGAATGTTAATCGAATAAGTGATTTGGCAGTAAACCAATTGGTATCGTGAATATCTTGGAAATAAAAATTTCTATTGTGAATTGTTTGTCAGTTCTTTATAAATAGTTCATCTACGTGCTTTTAGTAGCGAAATACCAAAATTTTTTAAAAATGATTTTTACATTATTTTTAAATAATTCGTTCTATGTTAAAACTCCTTCAATAAACAAAAACACAAATTACTAACTACATTCTTATAAAGAAAATATTATACAAATTTTTATTTTGTGAATTACTCACAAAAAAAATTTTATTGGAATAATTCACGATAGCAAACCAGAAAACTTGTTAGTTTTTTATGGGAATATTTATTCGTGTTAGGAGTGAATAAGTAGCAACGTCGCAAAACCTCTGCAAACTTGCATTTTCGGGCACTTTAGGCACATAGCTTTGTCTCTCTCATCCCATTCAAAATATTTCCAGACTTCAGAGGGCATCGCCGAGGGTGGCGATGGTCGAAGTAGTCTGTACGTTGGCTATACAAAACGAAGTTTTCCCGGGTTCAAACAAAGTTTCAGACTTATAAAAACATCTCGCATTTTTCTGTTGTGCATTCGTGTATTTTTGTGCCAGTTGTTCTAAGAATGTTTGAGTGGCGAAAACATAGTCACTGGTCACTGGTCACTGGTCACTGGTCACTGGTCACTGAACAGTAACGGCTTCAGCTGTATCCAATCCACAGACATATCAGAACGCCCTCCTTAATCGGTATTGTGTAGCACCGGCGAAGTAAAATAATTACTACAAAAAAGGATACTAAAACGAAGCTTCAAAATTCGATACATCTCCTTGACATCAGAGACTCTGCAACACTGTTATAAAAACAAATAACGTGCTAAAAGCAGTGTTGTAAGAGAGTGACGCTTCACCTCCTGTCATTTCTCCTACAATCCTTTTCCTCTTGTTACAGCACAATGCACCGCATGTGTAGGTGCTTACGCATCGACGCATGCCCGATCGCGCTGCCTCATCTGTAATTATGGGCGGTATAAACATTGAGGAACCAGAAGCTCGTGTGATGTTCGATGGACTGAGCACATTTTTCAGGTCTCAAAAGAAACATTCAGATGTCTCGGTTTTTTAAGACGGTGCAAGACATACTTCACCCCATCTAATCTCCTTACTATTTATACCGCTTGCATCCGACCGAAAATGGAATACAACTCTCATGTATGGGGGCCTGTGCTTCAAATACTATTGTAAAGTTACTCGACCGTGTACCGGAGATAGCGAAGAAATTTATTGGGGACTGTAGAGTAGGCTACTCCATTGACTCCCATGAGCATCGTCGCAAGTGGGTTGTATTTCATTGTTATGTCGCTACTACAATGGAGTGTGCTCTAATGAAATCAGGGAGCTTGTTCCCGAAACCCGTTCATTCCTGCGCACAACGCGTTCATCATTAAGGGCGCATCCATTTGTTGTCGATTTGGCAGCAAATCGCACCACACATTACAGAGAGAACTATTTTTCGCCGAACAGGGCGTATGTGGAGGTCTTTCCTGTCACCTTTGTCGTTGGAAAATTCAAATCAAATGTGCATAAGCACTATTCTTTCTATCATCCTTCCTATAACCTCATTTCCTAGTTCCAGCACAATGCATCGCATGTGTAGGGGTCATATATAGCTGGTCCAAGATAAAAAAAAATATTTAGAATACTCTCATCGAAAGTACTATTTACCATATTACGTCAACACTTTTCATATTAATTTCAATTGTTTTGAATTTTGTTTAACAGGAAACCAAGCTTGTAAGAAATTTGTATTTATTTACACCGTTTATTATGTTTTGTGACTTTTACATTTTGTTTTGACATTCTTCATCAAACGTTTAAGATTGTTAGATGTATTAAAATATAACGTTCAATATTACAATTAAAAAATATTTATATCACGGGTAGTTAAGAGTCCGCCGAACATTTTTTGCCAAAAAAGAAAATAGCTTCCACGTGCACCTTTTTAAGATATAGGAAAAAAAACTTATTTTCACTTTTTTTTAGGGTTTTGCGGCTTTATTTGCCGCACAGTGTAATTTTAAATAATTTTCACTGTGATTGTAAGTTCAGCATGTACGAATTATAAATTTACTGGCCTTTCTTTTCAACGAAAAACACATTGCATTTTTTCCCGATTTTCCACTATAACGAAATTTTACAGGTGTTTAGAAGATAACAATAATGTGTAAATATTATTAATAATTAAAGTAAGAAGTGCAATGAAGTTTTTGAGAATCGATATTACTATAAGTTTAGGAGAATGTATATTTATAAGGATGAATATTTTCATACAGTGAAAATATAATTATAAATTTCATACATAGAGAAACATTAATTAATTCACTATATAAAATGATTTGAACTATAAATAAAAATTGAAAGAACTTAACAAACACATATTTATATGTACAGTAGATTCGAAATAGATGGAACTAATTTTTACAAACAAAGACTGTCCCTTTCATGAGACAAAGCTTTCAATATAAAAAAAGTGTTTAATAATAATGTTACTTCCATATGCAAAAAAAAACAATTGTTAAAATTAAAGTGTACATTAAAACCGTTTAGAAAATTCGTTTTTGCATAAGGATGCTATTATATATTTTGTAGTTCCTTTAGGTCAGCTATTATATATACACCACCGCTCTCTCCAAAATTTTATTTCTACCATTTTGATTCCCTGATATGGTCAACTCGGTCACAACGTATGATTTTAATGCTTTTAAGTAACCTGGGGTTTATACGATCAAATTTTGCTTTCTCTCACTTCTTTACTAATACACTCAAAGAAAATACACTCGAAAGAAAACCACTGATAGCATCTTGATAAATGAATTTTTCTTTTAAATTGCTCAAAACTTGCGTGGAGCCTACGTCACATGAATTTTGAGAAACAGTAAATGTAAAAAAGTTTAAAGCAAAAGTTAAACGTGTGACTGCAGTATAAAGACCGAATTTTTCAATAATTTTGCATTTCAGTTTAATTGTTAAAAATAGTAACAGATTTTTATCAATAGAATAACTATCATATGTAAACGGATATGCTTTTTCACTTTTTTAACTTATTTTATTTTATCACATATTGTGTGATAAATCAGAATAAAAATTCTCTCTATAGAAAAAGTTTTTTGCTGTCCCCTCAATCGAGTATTTCTCTCAATCGCGCGTTTCCTCTACTACAAGTCGACTGTATTAGTTTTTGGCATTCGAAAACGTGAAATATCTGCGAAACGTGCACAGCTTTGTTTCACGTTTTTGCGAGTATATTCTCAGCGACCGTCTTAACATACCTTATTTGTAATTTATACATCCACGTTAAACAATAAAAATAGGAGTTTGTTTTAATTTTGACAATCTTCTATTTTAACCTCGGATGATTTAATTGTAAATAATATTGATTCGTTGTGGTTGTCAGCAAACAAAGGAACTAACATTGATGTTTAAATCATATACTATTAGTTCGCAACAATTTCATTGAATTTAAAATGCAACTACATACAAAAGGCGCTCAAATAGTTAAAAAGAAACATTTTAAAAATATACCAGTCCTGTAAAGAAACAATTCGTTTGTGAAAGAAACTCTGAAAAGTATTCTGCCATGTTCTGTGAACCAAATCGTTTTCAAAAACTACAAGCATGTGTTCACAATTAACGAAACGGCTCGTCACATAAATTAGTGCTTCGACCCCATGAATGGTTCATAATTTACATTTAGCATGGTTTCGCGGAATTCATTTATTTATTTTGTTTTGAATGTTTTATTAATTAATGTCTTCCCGAAACACATTTAAAAATTTATTTGAATTATAATTGCAACTGCCCAGTTATTCATAGAAATCAATCAGCAGAGTTGAATGCATTTTTCATGAGTGAAAGTCAAAATCGCGTTAACATTTAAGATGGCATTAAAAATGGATTCAGATAAATAAGTGCATGCTATTTTAGAAAATTGCTACACTTTCATCTTCTTCGTTCTTCGTGTTTGGTCCACCGTGCGTGGTTATCACTAGATGTAAATTATTAGTTTTATATATTTATTATTATCTATAAATAAAATACGAGAAATAATTCTCCGTTATTTTTATATCTTCTAAATGAAGATCTAAATTTACTATCTCTAACTTACAATAGTCCTTGGCATTACTTGATTTTTGTTTCCATTAATCGTGTACACATGTTTGGTTTTTTTGCTTTTTCCCATTGTTTCGTTGTTTATAATACTTGAAGCAAAGAATTTCCTTTGTTTCGTCAAGTATTTTTTATTGTGTATATAATGAATTATACTGCTACGGGCCCCTAGCTATTATTATAATTGGTAGATAGTGCTTTAATTCGAACGTCATTTTTTACGTATATAATTTATTTAAATCGAACAATAAAATGTTTGGTACTAAGAAAATTTTTGACGAGCTATTTAGTTTATTTTGTTTGTACATTATATAACAAATTTAACATAATTAATCACTTCGCTATCACAACTGAATAAGGAATCAGAATAATGGAATTTTGTTATTCAAATCAGCGATCAATTATTTTAACGCAAATAGCATATCGGCGGCATTTTAATGTCAGAATTTCGCCCTCTGAAGTTGCTTAGTTTATCGTCACAAACAACATGGAACCATACGAGATTTGCCTCGAACCTGTAGACCACGTTTACTTCGCACGGCAAAAAATATTGAACGTTTAGGGTCTTACTTCTGAAGATGTAACAGTGAATGGATAGCGGTATCGGTTTAAGATAGAAAGTTTTATACGTCCTGCTCTTCAAAACAGACCCGCGATGTGTTGTCAGCAGAATGGAGCCATTGCTTGCCAGATTTGTCAGGTTATTTGAAGGAGCGAATATATGTGAACAAGCTCGAGACAGTCCTTGAACTCAAGGTCACTACTATTGCAGTCACAAAGTTTGAAAGATGTTATGGAAAATGATCTAAAACTTGCACATAATTGCGAAGCTGCAAACATACTAAGTGGAATAAAATGTCCTTTTTGTATATTTAATAATCTGAAAAAAAAAAAAATTTTAAATATATAAACGAAAAAGTTATTAAATTTTTAAATCCCATGGTGACTTTTAGCCAACATTGTATTAGGATTCAAAATATTTTTTTTTATCTTGGACCAGCACTCAGGAGATGACCCCTACACATGCGGTGCATTGTGCTGGAACTAGAGAAAATGGATAGTAGGAGAAATGATAGGAGGTGAAGCTTCACTGTCTTACAACACTGCTTTTTGTATGTGATTTGTTTTTACAGCAGTGTTGTAGCGTCTCTGATGTCAAGGAGACGTATAAAATTTTGAAGCTTTCTTCTTAGTAGCCATTTTTAGTAATTATTTTATTTCGCCGATGCTACACAATACCGACGACGGAGGGCGTATTGATGTGTTTGTGGATTGGCTACAGCTGAAGCCGTCACTGTTCTGTGACCACTGACTATGCCTTCGCCACTGATACCTTCCGACAACAACTGACACAGAGTCACATACAAATGCACATCAGAAAAAATGCGAGATGTTTTTATGAGTCGGAAACTGGTGTTGAACCCAGGAGAATTTTTCGTTTTGAAGTCAACGTGCAGACTACTTTGACCATCGCCACATGGTGTAATGTAACTAAACCATATTAATATTCTATTAGTTGGTTTTAAGAAATAGAAATTGCTTAACCAAAATTAATGCAAGGTTTCATTAATTACTTCATGAATTAATAATAAATCATGAGCCATACTTTTAAAGCTCTGATATGTTCTTCTAAAGACATATTTTCGTACACGAACATATTCATGAAAATTGGAAAACTTAAAATAAGACAAAAACCAATTGCTTTGGATTTGTAACGCATTCCACGAAATATTCAAAAATACAAAATTATTCTTTGAAATCGTGCAAAAATAAAAATAATCATTACAGATTACAGTTGCAGATATAATAGAGAATACGGAACAAAAGTGAATCTCTTTTGATTGTTTAACGATGTGAAAAAATATTTTTAAAATCAACGCAAAAAGTATAAGAGCGAACGAATGCGTGAGTAGGGAAGTTTGATGCACGGTTGGGATATGTATTCGCAATTTCTGCTTTTGTACATGTAAATGATCAACGTGATGCAATAATGAGGATCCCAAAGGAAGCAACAATATTCCAGAATCGGTCTGACCAAGAAAGTATAAAGTAGTTTGTTTATAAATAAATCATTTAATTCCCTGGCCCAACTGATGACTGAGTAATTAGCGTGTTGGCTCGGCAACCAGAAGAACCTGTGTCCTTGATGCCCGGTCTGGCCAAGTCAAAAGTTTTTTCCGAGTTTTTTTGTGCTACAGTACCCTCCTTCATCGGTACTTGAGCAATAACACGTCAGCGAAGTGAAATAATAAATAAAATTGTTCCCCTTAGCTTAAAAAAATAATGTATCAAAATTAACATCATAGACGCCAAACTATGCTTTATAATTAAAACGCAACTGCAGAGTTGTGCAAGAATTAGACTCTAGCTACCAATTTCACCAAATGTCTATTCTCTACACTATATGTACATCTCTCTATTTTGTTCCAGTGCAAAGCATTGGATTTGCAGGGGATTTCCCCTGAGCACTGGTGCAATTTAAAAAAAATTTAATTTATTGCCAACACGAATGAATGATTTTTTTCAAATTTAACGCTTTGTCATTCTGAAGCGTTTATATTCTTTTATATTAAAGAATTATAAATGTGAGCCAAAAACATCACTCATAAAAAATTACAAAGAGAAGTTAATCCATTTGGCAAGTCTTGCACGCTACCTAAATAATACTGACGCTCGCATCACTGTCAAACTGTACAAAAATATAATTATGTTCTTCAGCCATTTAAATAAATTAATTTATTAAATATTTATTCTACACTCACAAAATTATTACAGTAACAAACTATAGTTTATTCAAGAAATATGTATTCCGTTAAGTTACTTTTAAATTAAAAATATTTAAAATTCTAAGCAATTTTAATTTTAACTGATTCTGACATTCATTTGAAAAACTATGTACACATTAATGAGGATTGTCCGTTGCTTTGAAAACTGTCCTTTGGTTATGTTATAAGTTTTTAATATAGCAAAATAAATAGAACAAATTTTTGAAGGGTTTAAATCAGTAGTTTTTCCGGAACTTGTGATTAGTTTTTGGTATTGTAAAATATTTAGTTATTCTCAAATAGTTTAAGGGAAGTTTTATATAAACATGTGAGATTTTGTTTTGAAACATTTTTGTTGAAGGTCTACTGAGGAAATTCGGCATATACACATATAGCCCAAATAGAAAACAAAAAAATATATATATTCTTATACTTATATTTGATTTTTTTATTTCTCTGACATTTGAACTATAAAAAACAAAGTAAAAGTAAACTTGTGTTTACGGAATTTGAGGTTGATTATTTGGTGGTAAAAATAATTGAAACGAATGAAAAACTGATATTTTTTATTTATTTATAAGTTAAAATTAAGAAATTGATGAAAAAGGCAATTGTTTTCATTAAAATAAAAACTAAGTGGACCGGTTTTTAAGTGAAGTTTCATTTATTTTAAATTGCAATTTCGGTTAATTTTATGTACAAAATATTTTGAGTGTAGTTATTTCAAGAATATTTAATCTTTAAATAAAACAAACATTTAAGTATTTAAAAAAAGCATTCACACATCACACAGAAGTAATAAAAATATATATGTACAAAAAATATGTTGTGAGACTTCTTGATACATTTAATTATAGTGTCTTTATACTTGTTTATTATTGCTGTAATTAAATCAAACAGGTACTGGAATGAAATAAGTTAATCAATATTTCAAATTAATGCAATTGATGAATATTGATTGTCATTTTAAAATGCATATTTTAAATAACGGAAATAAAATTAAATTGTGGAAAAAATCTCTCAAATAAGAAATATAATAAATAATTCAGTACACAAGAAGGAATTGCTTTGTGATTATTTACTGTATAAATGCCAAAATGTTTTTATCGTTTAATATCTGGAATAGAATTTGTATGCTTGTAAGCGAAATGCAGATTTTATTTCAACAATCGTTGCAAATCTCCGTCCTTTCATAGGTCTTTTAAGTTTTGCGAACAGGAAAAATTCGCTGGCGGGCAAATCCAGGGAATATGGCTGAGGCACGATTGCCGTGTTGGTGTTTTTTTTTAAATTTCTCACAAGCAACGATGAATTAGCAGGTGCATTACCGTGATGAAAAAGCCATGAACTATTTTTTCACAATTCCGGACGTTTTTTTCGCATTGTTTTTCCTAAACGGCGCATAATTTCATTATTGACGGTATGACTTTAGAGTAAAATCTCTTGATGTTGTAGTCGAAAAAAGCAGTGAGCAAAACTTTGACATTTGATCGGACTTGATGTGCCTTTTTCCGTCTTGGGTTTCGTTGGTGCTTCCGCTGGAACGACTGTGCTTTACCTTCGATGAGTATGCCCATGATTCGTCACCAGTTAAGACCGATTTGAGCAAATCATGCCCAAAACAACCGAAGAAATTGCATGATACGAGCCAACTGACATGCCAACATCCTCTGCAACTTCTCTTATGATAAATCGACGAGAGTCGATGAATGAATTCTAGAGTGGTGAATTTCTAAATGTTTCATATATTTGATAAAGCACTGTGAACGCAATAGATTTCTTGAATTTTTTAATAATCACGCCCAGAAAATTTCTGGGTAATATTTTTAACCTGTAAACAATCTGACAAAAATTTTTAAATTACTGTGGACCTTTGATTTTTATTTTAGTTAACGCACGAATTACTACACATAATGAGCAAATCTGCGCTAAAGATTAACAGCTAAACCTACATAAGGGCGTGAACCGTTGCGCTCAGACACTTATTTAGTTTTGGTTGTAAGATGGTATATTTACAACAAACTATTTAAAAGGAAGAACTCTTCATACTCCTAATTCTTTATAACAGAAAAATATGTTGGTAAATTATAGCATTCAACAATATCCAGCAGAAATCAATTTTTCTTCCTTGGTTCCACACTCAGGGGATAACCCTTAAACATGCAATGCATTGTGGTGGAACTAGAAACTAATGTTTTGAGAGGGAGGTTAGAAGGAGTGGTGTTTATGGACATTCGATTAGAATTTTCCCACGTCAAAAGTGACAGGAAAGACCTTTGCGGGTATTCTATTCCACAAACCAAAAACGAGTTTTCTTTGTAAAGTGTGATTGTCTGCCAAATCGACCAGTAATGAATGCGCTCTTAATGATGAATGGCCGGGTTTCTAGAACAAGTTCCCTGATTTCATTTGATCACATTCCATTACAGTACCGACAAAACAAGGAAACGCATCCCACATTGCGACGATGTTCAACAGAATTAATAGAGTTGGCTACTCCATCGTCATTAATGACAGTCTTTGAAGTAGCGGCCCATACATGAGACTTGTATTCCTTTTTCGGTCGGATGTTAGCTGTAATAGTACAAAAATCAGATGGAGAAATAGGTCTTACAGTGCCTTAAAAAGTCCTGTAAGACTTGAAAAATGTCCTCAGTATATCGAATATCTCCCCGAATTTTCATGCCCAGAACACCAAGAGCTTCTGGTAGCATATGTTTATACAGATAAGGCAGCGTGATCGATCATGCGTCGATGTTAAGCATGCATCATTTTATCTTTTGAGCATTGAAATCGACCTTATTCCCGTGACCTTATTCCGATTTGCTGTCATATGCAAAAGAGTGCATAAGGTTGAAAACAATTTCAATCGAAATATTTCCACAATCCAAAAAGTGAACTCCTACAATTCACAAGTAACGCTCTATTCTTAATGTCATTTCTATACAAATTTGCCACATTTTCCAATAGCTTTTCTTATTTATTTCGTTTTCCTGTACAAGAAAATCTTTTTATATTTTAGACGATATTTTCTACTTTAATGCTTTCAATAAATCTTCAAAGTTTAATGTATTCTTGCAGCAAAAACCGAATATCTTTAAGGAGCTACCGATTTCTTAACATTAAAAATATATTTTTACTTGCAATATATTTTTGTATTTCACCTAAAATTATATTTTTGTCCTTAAAAATATTATTTTAATAATATGAATTGAATTAACGATACGCAATGACACTCCTTGCAATAGAAGAACACATTCCAAAATGTCCATCACATACACATTTAACATAAAATTTAAATTCATTATATTGCCAGCACTTTCAAAGACACCAAAAAGATGACCATTTGGTTGTTAAAAAGCGAACTACAGCCACAAACGGCAACAAAAACATCTTGTCTTCACAGTGACAGTTGAAGGTTATTATTTTTATAATTTGCCTTTAAAATGATCGCATCGATCTGTTGGCTGTTGCGCTGATGTAAAAAAAAAAACAAAAAACAAATAAGCAAAAAGAAACAGATGAACCACTTTAAATGGTTTGCGAACCATTTGATTTTGATATTGCCAATAGTAATAAGAGAATCAACATCCATCCATTGCAGTCGTAATAACAGCGTTATATTCAACAACTACTAAATGATCGCAATGTTCAAGACTTTTTCGCTAGAAATCTATTCTATTGATGATCTAAATAAATTATAAACAATGTGTGACTTGTGACATTAATGCAATGATTAAATGTTGAAAATTTTAATTGTTAAATAAATGCAAGGATGCAGTTAAAGAAAAACTGAAAAACATGCTTCTGTTTTACGAGATGGCAAAGACAAGGTAAGACAAACAGCTAAGGCAATATGGTACCATAAGAGTTTCAACTCAACAGGTGATTAATGTAAAAAAATTTAAATTTCATGGAATATCAATTGACATAATGATGGAGTGAGTAGCTGTTTTTTATTCGATGGAAGAAAAAATTTGGAAAAAGATAGAATAAACTAACGTCGAGAGGAATAGCACGTATAGTAGATTCATTGAAAAATTCAACTTTAACCTCTAGTTTGAGAAAATGTTTCGGAAGGGGCAAAAAGCTTTTCGTAAAAAGCTTCCACTAGCAAATATAAAACATCAGTCATTTAGTTAATAATATAAATATACATTAAGGGATCTGATTTCTTCTCCTAAAATTGTGCAACTACCAGCTTAATATTATTCGTGACCGAATCAAAGCATATTAATTTCTTTGAGAACTCCTTAATGACTTTTTAAGGAAGTTATGAAGGAAGTAATGATACGCCGATACGATACCGATACTGAAAAAGAAATATCGACGATACTGATACGCATATAGAATTTGAATTCAAGTAGAAATTAACAAAACTCAGTGTACAAAATCATAGTGTAAGAGATTATTAATATTTAAAATTGTTATTAATAAAATTGGAAGAAAAACAACGAGTTGAATTTGAGTTCATGGTGAAATTAACAAAAAATTAATTACACTACTATGGTACAAAGCAAAACGGCTAAGAACTAAAAGAAACAATCTCATTATTCTGTTTTGATTTCATGCTCTGCTTTTTAAAATGTTATTATGCAAAAATATACACGTATTGAAAATTAAATTGTTAAAAACAACTTTAAAAAAAGCTGAAGAAGCAGACAGTAAAAAATTGCCATAACATATCGCCTGTACCGATAAAAAAAATCTTGGTGAAGTTGTTGCACCAAAAAAACAAAAAATTTAACGAAAGAACTCTTTCTCCTAATCAGAGTTCGAATAACACATATAAAACCATCGCTATCATTGAACAAAGATGTTGTCACCGTTTATCTAAGCAAAAGCTAACGATTTCGTTTGTTTCAAATATTGTCAGAGACTGAGTACAATCCCCTAAGCCATTCCTTTTAAACAATAGCCAGAAAATACCCCCGACGTGGCAACAAACACAACAACATTAAGTAAATAAATATTGGCTTATAGACACTTTTGTTAATCTCTGCACCATTGTTGGCATGAGAAATACTCGTACAACAAATAATATTTTAGGGAATAAAATGTGCAGCATGTCTAATCACGCCTTTGAATTGTTTAAATTTTATTTCTTCTTCTTTTTTCACTGTTTATATTTTTAACGAAACTATGCAACTATGCAGACAAGCCTTAAAAAAAAGAAATACAAAAAATGACAGATACCCGACCTGCCTGATTTTTAGTTTTAATTTTTTATTTAATTTTATTGTAGTTTAAACGTTGACGTTTTTCTATTTACACTAAATCAAACACAGATCATCGCCTCGGAACATTTATATTGTCGAGCATAATAAAGCAAATAAATAGTATATACAAAAACAAATACAATTTATAAAATCAAACAACATGAAAATTTCGTTCGAATCTTCTCTATATTCTCTATATTCAACTTAACAATTGAGGGGCGCAACTGTAGCCACATTAAATAACAACACAAAAAAAACAGTGACGTTTATTTTTTAACATCATGTAATTTTACAAAAAAGAGTAGTATTTCTTTGGCAATTTTATGAGTTCATATACTATGTACAGTACCTTTTTCTTAGCTGCATTTTATTTAAGCGCACATTAATTGTCACTATTTCTAAAAATGCAATACAATTTTGTTTTCTAACTACGCATTCCGTGCCCGCACATTTAAGATCAATGCCTAACTTGTTTGTCATTTTTAAATTATGTTTAGACAAAATATCACTGTTAAATCATGGTTATGAAATTGCATTCTTAGATGTCTGTGAAATTGATACAGTAGAAGCTGAAAAAAGTTAAGACGCGAAAAAGTTAAGAATATCAGGGTAGGTTACGTTAGGGTAGCAGGCCGCCAATTCCAAAGTGAATAAACACTCTTGTCCATATCACACAAATTTATTATGAGTAGAGTAATTCTTAAAACTACGATTCTTATACTTTTTGGGCATAAACAATTGCTCAAGAAGGTAACAATTTAAGAAATTTATTTAATATTACAATAGTTTGAGCGTGTTAACTTTACTTCACACAAGTAACAATATTTTAAAGAAAATCCGGTCATACAACAACAAGACGAAACCATCGCCGACTCTATTGCGTCACAAATTTATGTAAAATGTTAAAAAAAAATCATTGCCATTAGTAAAGTATGTTGGAAATATATATTTTTTCCTTTTTTAAACATGCAAGAAATGTTTCTACACGAATTTAATTTTTTTTTTAGACAATTAAGAAATTTTGTAAAATTTTGTTTTAACATTATTTAATTTATTACTATATAGTCCCTTGGATGTACCCGAAATGTTAATAAATTTAAACAATCATGCCAGTCACTGTTTTTGTTTTTCATTTAATAAGTATAACCACAAGATACAATGTTACGAATAAATAAGGAGCGTTCATAATTTTGAATTAAGTACAAACAAAGAAAAAAGGAAGAAACAGACATATTTTATTTGTTTCTAACAAATTTGTTTAGATTACTATTTGCAAATATTTAGTATAGTGGTTCGAGAAGCATCTTTATTGATTGGTTTTTAATTTTATTTTGAAATTCTCTACTATTTAACAGGTTGTCTGGATGCCAGCTACTTTTGTTAGCCTTTTTCATCCAACGTGAACAACTTCGAATTCGAAGGTAATAACTCTTTATAAATGATTTAAATGTGGATTGTAATTTGTTTGAATTGTGTATGTATATAAATATATTGAAATAAAATTTTATAAAAATACATACATAATTATTCTTAAAATACGACAATCCATTCAGTCATCACGAGATGAATTGTGTAATCACAGCAACTGAATAAAGCAAAATTTTAGAAAGAAATATTCACATCACTATTATTGAAAAAACTGATAATAGCTAGTGCTCTTCCAAGTCCAAGTGTTCATCTGTCCATTAATTTCTGTATCTTGCATCCTTGCTCTACATCGTGGGTGTAATCTTTTACACTGAAGGACTTTGATTCACGAATGTATCCATAATGCCTGAGATTAATTTCAGTTTTTAAGGAAGGGAGTGTAAAGTTCATAGCAATACCGCAGTTTTAAGTAGCACCAGGGTCAGTCTTGAAGTTGTCAAAAAATTAATGATCACGGTTGTGTTTGCCGTTTATGTACGTTGCCGTTACGAATACCTTTACTACGGTACTTTTAAATGCCATCATTAACTGTAAAATATGAAAACAAAACATTACGGAATCAGTTCCGGGACTGGCACCGTGTGCCACTAATCAGCGTTGCCGTTTTGGTTACTTTTTTTTTTCCAGTGTGAACACGTATACTTTTCTTCCATTTTGGTTACTTTTTTAAAACAATTGCAGTACTATATTCTTTAAATGAAATTTTCCTTCACGAATTCGCACATTTGCTGCAATATATCCCCGATAACTTCATGAATTCCATATTTTTGGCCTTAAAACTGATTGTGTGCCATTGGTAGGCACCTTTTTTCACGTAGGTGTAAAAAAAAGTGTAGCCACTGAAACCTTCCGACAACAACTGACACCAAGAGTGCCCCGGTCTGGCTCGAAAAAATATTCCTGGTTCACTGATAATTTCATGGTCTGAGAATGATTGCTTGTTGGTGACTAAAGAACTAATAGTTCTCATTAATTGTTACACTGCACCCACAAAAGAAAGTTGATTTTGATTTCCCCGATACTATTATAACATACACAATATTTATTGCTGACCAGAAAGTTAGTTTATATGATTTGGTTCGGCAACCCTGCTCGCAAAGTTTAAACAAGTGTACAAATCGGTATCTGCCAAAGTTTTATTTAATTAATTGAAAGTTGTATAAAGGATTTGAAGATAAAATTAAACACATCGTGACTGGAGGCTGCTCAAACTCGAATGCTTTGAGCTGCATCTGGTAAAAGCATTCTGTTGCTACTTCACACTTGTGGAAATTTTGGTTGATACTTGTTGGTTTTGGCGCTCTATCACTTTGGTACTTCATTGTTTTCTGCTGGTCTGTGGTTGATTTGAACCGAATCGCCTGGTGGGATTGGAGACGACTGGACTATCAAACTACTTTGCGCTGAGTGTCTTCTTGGCAAGAGGTATCAAAAATAGTGCATGTAAGTACCTTTGCATAATTATCATTACATAGCATTGTTTTTCTGTAAGATATTATAAATAATATTATATATTATAATAAATGCAGCTAGTTCACAGTAGCAAAACTGTTACATTCATTTAATATCGTACAACATAGTGAATCTTTTAAAATGAATAAATTTTGGAAATTTTGTACAGATAAACAGATTTGATATATTTTTCTTTTACTCGTCTTATAATAAAGGCTAGAGGCGGCTTACTTTATGTAAATGGAAGTGTGTTTCGTAATAATACTAATGGTATTTGTACAATGTGTAACTTGGATGTGTCTGAAAATGTTCTACATGTTATCTTGTATGTCCTATATACAATGCAAGCAGATCAGAGTGATTCAGTAAAAGGCAACTCGATACAAATGAAGTCGTTAGTATACTAAATGGTCCGGATTTTAACAGCTTATACCTCTAAATTTGTCCCAAGTATAGAAAATTGTTATTGAAGGCATTTTCTTCTTAAATATTTTATCTTATATTTTTATAAATAAATATGTTCATTTCACAAACTAGATATGTATATGTATGGCACACAACATTATGTTATGCCATATATAGATGTAAATTATTTTATATATTGCTACTAAATGTATATGTAAAAATTTTTATATCTATTAATAAATAATAATAATAATAATTAATAATATGATTTGGATCGGAAATACACTAAATTGTGGAAAAGGATATTTTTTCAAAATGTTAATGATGGCTGTAGTAATTGCGTGAGTAGTTCATTAGGAAATAAATCTTAAAAACACACAATTGAAAGAAATCTTATTAGCATAGGTAATCATATGCCCATTCTATCAATAAAAAGATCGCGTTGTGTAAGATGCACCACCATGAGAAAAGAGAAAATAACTAAAACTATATCGACCCCCTATAATGAGCGTAGTGTAAAAATAGTTTAAAATTTACAAAATGTCAAAATTGTAGATAACTTTGAATATGTACATATATAGAGAAATATAAGAAAATAAAAAGAAAAAACCTTCTCCTCTAAAATTTGATTTTTGGCGCTAAGGGGTCTATAAAGTTGTCCAGCATAAAAAATTCTTATTATATATTTAAAGAGTACAAACGTTATCATAGACTTTTTGACTTGTAAATCAGTTTTTAAAAGTTGTATTAACAAAAGGAACAATAAATAGCAAATCTATATAGCAACTGAAGATTTGAAGTAATTTTCTGTTTACGTACGGCAACTCCCTTTTTATTTTACATAAGAAACAATAACAAAATTACCCAATGTTTGTAAATTTGTTTTTGTTTTGCTAACTATTTTATGGGGTTTTTCTGTAACATACATACGTACATACATATGTAAATCTTAATACAAAATAAACCATTGATATTATTATTATAATATATTAACTGAATTTATTCTGGGAATATTTATTTATATATATGATTCTAATTGTGCCATTGGCCAGCATAACTAATGTATTTTGAATCAAATGAAAAAATTAAAAAATGAAACAAAATTATTGAGTTTCTTTGGTAATAAAATGCTTTATGATATTTTTCATACTGTATGAGAATATCATAGGGTATGTAATAATAAATTTAACATATAGTTTATAAGGGAAAAAGCACAATTAGAATCATATACAGTGGCCAAAAAAACTATTCGACATAGGCCGTAAACTTTATATATTTATCAAGAAAAAAATATGGAATGTTGTTTTTAACAAAATAAACTTATAAAAGTCTTTATTAAGGAACACAAAGTTATATTCAGTAAAAAAAATGAGATCTCAAAGTAAAAAAAACACATGAATTAAAATATTAATAAAAAAAAACAAGCAAAAAAAAGCGAGTTGCTTTTCCTTGCCTACGTATAACCTCTTTTAAACGATCTGGCATAGCTTTTACCAACGTTTTGGTATATTCTGGATCAATTTGGCTCCATTCCTCCTGCAGGATAACTTTCATCTGGTGTTTGTTCGTAAATTCACGTTTGCTGATTTTTTTTTCCAAGTGACCCCAAAGATGTTCAATAGGGTTAAGGTCTGGGGACTGTGGCGGCGTTATTATTAATTTTGGACAATTATATAAAAGCAAAAGCTTTGTATTAGTGGCACAATGTTTGGGATCATTATCTTGATAAAACTGAAATCTATTTGCCAGACCCAATTTTTCAGCACTTGACCTCAAATTTTGCTTTAGGAGGTCAATGTACTTTCGGTGATCCATAATCTCATCAATAAACGCAATATTACCCACGCCTGATGCCGCCATACATCCCCATACCATAACACCACCGCCACCATGTTTAACAGTTGGTACCATATTCCTTTCATCCAATTCTGTGTTAGGCTTGCGATGTACCATAACTTTTCCATCACATCGAAAAAGGTTATATTCACTTTCGTCAGCAAAAATAAAATCCATCCAGAACTCCATTGGCTTATTTACATGCTCTTTCGCAAAATCTAATCTCAACTTTCTATTTTTCTTAGTAATGTGTGGCTTCTTCCTGGCTGATCGTGCATGGAAATCGTGCTTTTTTAAGACGTTTCTTATTGTTTGAGGTGTAACGGATATACCTAAGTGTTCCTCAGTGTTTTTAGCTAAAGAGTTAGCAGTAATTTTTGGATTTTTTCTTACTACACGAACGATTCGCCGTTCATCTGAATCTGTAAGTTTGCAAGGTCGCCCAATCCTTACCTTGTTTATCACAGTTTTACTTGATTTGTACTTTTTTATAATGTAATATACAGTAGTTCTTGACCATTAAACGATTTCTGATATAGTCTTTTCCGTTTTTCTTAATTTAAAATGATGTATTATTAAATTTCTTACATCAACAAAAGTTTCTTTCCCTTTACGTCCCATCATCGCGATCGCTTGCACAGAAATAAGAAAAAAGTTCTTGTAAATGATAAACAAAAAACATAGCGATATTTTTACCAACAATGACATGAAGTAATAAGAAATACACAATCAGAATAAGGGAAAAACAATGCCAGTCGAATACTTTTTTTGCTTTGCAATTTTTGTTTTTTCGTTCAAACAGACAGATGAGTTAAAAAATGTGCAATTTTTATTATTTTTAGGACCATAAATTATTAAATACATATAATACAATGTGATCTCACGTTTATACATATAAAAACCAAAAGGATACTAGCTTTTTCAATGAAATTTAAGAAAATAATTGCAATGTCGAATAGTTTTTTTGGCCACTGTATATTATTATAATATCATTATTGTATGTATATAAATGCGAAAATAATTATTATACCGATGGAGTTTTAAAAAAAGTACCAATTATAAACTTTCCAATTACATTTCAATGCTAGATTGTACTTACGAATTCTTTTAAAGTAACAAGATAACTACATACCTATATTTTTTATCTTTATATGGGGTTCAACAATGGTCCCAAGTACTCCCCAAATATTTCGGATTACTTTGATTCTACAGGGTGGCACAAAAGGAGCTATATGGTTTGAAATCTTTATAACTTTTTTAGTTATTATTTTTTTTTTTGTTTTTTTCAGCATTTAGTGAAGAATTAAATGGGGAATTAATTATAAAACATTCGAAATGAAATCATGGCCATTACAGCCGAAATATTGCGAAAAGTTAAGGAAAATATGCTAAAAAGAGCACGTATGTGCGAAGCAGAAAATGGACATTACTTACAGGATATCATTTTTCAAAGCTAATTGCAAAAAATTCCCCAGTAATATACTGTATTTAAAAAAAAAAATTATAATAATCGCATAAATATAAAAGTTTTAAACCATTTAAAGCATATAGCTCCTTTTGTGCCACCCTGTATATGCATGCATTGACTAGTCACATTATCTGCAGGAAACGCACGAACCAATACACATATCCGTTCAAAAAAAATTTGTTCGCGCATTACATACAACATCAATTACACACATAATGCAACTTATTTTTATATATGTACATATATACATAAATGTACCCAAATGGTAGCAAACTTTTAGAATTAGTCACACCATTATTATTAAATCAGCAGAAATGTTCGGAAGACACATAATGTCTAATGTTAAAAAGCTAAGATGATAATAAAATAACTAAATAATGTCATTTAACCTTGTGTGTTCCTTAAATGGGTTCAATATTTAAACCAAATAAATATCATACACACAATTGTATAATAATAACGCCATCTTCTCAAGCGATTGCACACCACAATCCCCATCTATCATTTTCAATCGTGAAAGACTCTTCCTGGATCGGAGTAGGCGATTAAATTCATATCGACACATTAATTTTTTAAGCTATAGGAGAGCCGTTTTATTTATTATTTTCAAATGACATAGAGACTTCAGAAAAACTTTTGGTGAGACGCTATAGAGTATTGATTAGAGGTCTTCCGGTTACATAGCCAACACGCTAACTACTCAACTCACAGCAGCCGTAATGCATGAATGGTGATTTTGAAGTAACACTTCAATATCTTTCAATGGTCTTCAGAATACTTAAATGACGATTGCGGTGTAAAATAACACTCATCAGCAATCAACCAAACTACTCACAAAAATATCATTTGGAAGTGTCGAAAAGAACTATTGACTACTAATAATCGACCAATGCTTGCCAAAGTACGGAAACAACGATTTACTCTTCGAACAATCTTCTGCACGATTAAAAAGAGACTCGTCAAATGATCGCACAATCTTCGAAATGCTAGCTGGCTGTACGTACATCTGTATGTAAGCCCAGCATTCAAAGTGTTTTCGTTCATACCACAGAGATAAAAAACTGTGGCATTCACAAAAATATTTTAACAAAACCAAAGTATAGAGGGGTTGTCAGGTTTTCCATCGCCAAAACGGTAGACAAAAATCGCCAAAAGTCGCAAAACAAAATGTTTGCGATTATTTTGCAAGAAAAAAAGTCGAAAAAAACAATTTCTCGAATTATTTTCAATAAACTAATTCTCCAAAAAATGTTTGTTTAATTTTATAGGTAGGGTGGTGTCCCAGTATCACTAGGACACTTCAAAACTCACCTCGTTACAGACAAAACGTTAAGTACGTTTCTTTTCGTAACTAGTTTTTTGAGTTGCCGTTGTTTGAGTGATTGAGCGATCTGTAAATGAAAATTGTGTGTTTTCAAAAGTTTTTTATCATTCATAAGATTGTATGTGTATCAATATGTACGTATCAATGTATACGTAGATAATACTAGAATGTTTCAAGAGGCTCTAGAGTCAAATGTCTTTGGAGTATAGATAGGTGTGATTGCTAGCAATGATCGTGCAGTTGTAAAAACACTCTTGAAGCTTTCATTTAAACTAAGTACAGCTTGTGAACAGTATTCAATTTAAGTAACATTGTGAACAAATTATGGATTAAAAGGACAAATAAATAAAAGCTTATTAAACTAAATAGCAAATTGTAGTAAATAAAATAATACACGTTTTAAAAATATAAAACGTAACAATTCGTTGTTTTATTTTGCAATCACAAATTCAACCAGAATACAAGTTTTAAAAATGTAAAACGTAACAATATTAAGAACGGCCAAAAGTATTTCTTTGCCATTATATATTCCCGCTATAATTATAAACGTGAGACCAAAAGTCTAATAAGTTCGTAGAAATTTTTTCCTTTAAATTAATCTTTCACATCAATGTAGCTCCACTTCGGCCATTAAAGCTCATATTTACATAATGAACTTTTGGACACATAAATAATTACAATACATCTTGAATGATAGAAATTTTCTTTGATTCAATGGATTTTCTCATTTTCTCATTGTTATTATTATATTCTTTACTAACCGCAAAAAGTTTCATATTTTATGATTCATAAGTTAGTTCAGTTTTTTTAATATCGGATGTGTTTATAGCTGCATGAGGGTGGCGATGGCACAATGGATGGTAGTCTGCACGTTGACTACACAACCAAAAAACAGACCTGGGTTCAACCCCAGTTTCAGACAAAATTTTTAAAATAAAAATAAACATCTCGCATTTTTCTGATGTGCATTAGTGTGTCAGTTGTTGTCGGAAGGTTTCAGTGGCGAAGGCATAGTCACTGGTCACTGAACAATACCTGCTTCAGCTGATAGCAATCCAGAACGACGCCCTCCTTCGTCGGTATTGTGTAGCACCGGCTAAGTAAAATAATAATAAAAATGGCTACTAAACCAAAGCTTCAGCACTGCTACGAGTATAAAAATAAAAGAACGTGCGAAAGCACTCCAACACAATGCTTCGCATGTGTAGGAGTCATCTCCTGAGTGCTGGTCCTAGATAAAAAAAAATTAATTATGATGCAAGACAAAAACATTGTTGGAAAGAAATTTTTTAATCATAACTTGGTAGATAATATCAGGGCATTTATTTTTTAAATATGATTTGCGGCATATGTCCGCCGCAGCTACGAGTTACATGGTCCATTCGATCAGCCCAATTTTTTACTATTTTATCCAATAAATCTGGCCGTAAGGTGTCAATGGTGGATTGAATATTTATTGCCTTCCAATGCTTCAAAAGTTCATGGTTCATCGCCATAAATCAATGACTTAACATAGCCTCATACATTTCACATATTTTTCTCGGGAAAAGCACAATTTAAAAATTAGAATCATATAAAAAGAGATATTCTAATTTATTTATTTATAACAATAACCAACCGAGCCCATAGGGCCATATATAGTTGGTGGACTACAAGTGTAAGATAAGAATTATTAAATATTAGGCAACAAATAAGCTGGAAATAATGTTTATGAAAAAATGATACTTATAATATTATTATTGCGCTACTATATAAATTGTAAGTTATATTGCGCAGGAATTTTACTATATATATTCAGAATCTAGATCAGTTCAATTGCGAGAAATGCTTGTTGATAACAAGTGAACTACGTGTAAGATGGAATCCTCTAAATTTACCCAAAAGCGTGCCAGCAATTATTAACAATTTTTGTACAATTTTGAAATAAAATTAGAGAGTAAAATTTTTAATTATCTGCACAAAGTTGCACGAACTTTTATTTTGGGTAAGTTCGGTCTAGAATTAAATTATAGACTGTTTTTATTTATATATGATACTAAGAAATTAATTAGAAAATTTGCAAAGAAACGACAAAAGTTTTCAATTTAAAAAAGAAGATTTTTTAAATAAATTTCAAAATTTGTGCATATTTATCACTTTATTTAATAAAAATGGCTTTTACTTTTTTTTTCAATTTATTTTTGTCCACATTTTACAGCCGTTGTCAACGATGCTAATGTTTTTGTTATGCACGTGGAACAGACCTATTTTGTGATAAATTTTATGGATTTTTGCGTTTTCTTACTTTTGTACATTTTGGTCTCTTATTGAGATATATTATAGCTTACTCTCATTTTATCGAACTTTACCAGAAAAGTAAACGAACACACCTAATGTCGCCAAAAGAAATTAAAAATCGCCATGTTTGGCGAAAAATAGTGACATCTGACAACCCTGAGTATAAGCATATCTAAATACTTTTACGAGTATGTGTTTTAATGTTTGTCGTTTCTCCAATTTAACATAAGGATTGTTGGTTCCTTACATAGTACACCTACATACATAATATGTACATATGTATGTATGTGCATATGTATGAACGTGTAAAACACATAAAACAGTCAACAATTGTTTTCTATTCCATGCGATCAGAACATTTATTATTTGATAGTCTTTTAATGATCAGGTGTCACAATGATCTACTAGAAGCCATTTATTTTCCAAATTAAAAGTTTCGTTGTACGAGTTACATGAGGTTAGGAGATGCTGAAAAATTCACGAAAAGCAAAAATTCTATTCAGTCATGGTGGCCGAAAGTGAATGAGTAATTGGCTATTAAAATCCAACAACATAAACATGACACTCAATACCATTCTATCGAACTAACCATTGGTCATGTTAAACAAGTAAATAACAATACTTGAAAAAAATTAAAGCAATGAAAACATGAACAAAAACAATTAATGCGAAATTAGTGACTAGGAAATGTGTTTTATGCAGTGCAAAACAAATGCAATTATGCACTTTCATTTACAGTTTTTTCATACATATTGATACTAAATTTTACTGTTCAACAATTTTATTTCTTTTCATTTTGCGTTTGTGAGTTGTTAATCAACGAGCAAACATTACCCTTAAGCTTGTATGACTCTACATTTATGGTTCATTAATTAATATAATATTGATAGAAAGGGACAGGAACAGCCAAAAAGAAACAAATACAATATAATCAGGTATGTGATGGAAATCGATCGATTTGAAAACTAAATCGTCTTTTTAAATCGACAATAGTGTGATGAATTTCGATCGATTTCATATTCCATATTTGTTTCGTTTCCACATATCTTCTCTAAATACAACTGTATAAAATCTAATAATACAACTGTAAAATATGTAAACATAAGTGTATGTGAGTGACGTTTGTAAAATATTTAAACAAAATAACAAAATAAAATTTGTACCAACATATTTTATAATTTTTATTTATAAAATGCTTTTAGTTTGCTGCGGTTTCGCTAATTCTCTTCGAAGAAAATAATAGGATAAATAGCGAAAATATTCTAAAAAAAAACATTTAAGATATAAATCAGATCCCTTAAATTTGCCAGATGAAATGTTGGTATTTAAATATTTAAATTTCACTTCTATATTAACTAGTATTTATTTAAATGGATTTGTTGAAGATTTTCGTTTAAATAAGGACGAATTTATAATCATTTTCTATTTATTTTTTTACTTTTTTTTTGTATATTTCCTTACATTTTGTTCAAGTAAAATTAAACGATTTGAAAACGAATTTAAACTGGCATTATCGAAATGCATCACATGTTAAAAACGTCTTTTTTTAAATGAAACAAGATGGAATATGAAATCGTTACAACAAATCGTCACATACAACTTCATCACACTATTTGTCGATTTCAAAACGTTGTAACGCCGAAAACGATTTTCATCACATACCTGAATATTTACATTTTTAAGTATTGTCTCCACATTTTCATTAAAAAAAAACGCTAAAGTAAAATATATGGTCAAAAACACATTGTTTTTGTAATATTTGCATTAGATGTTTTTTACATATAAAAAACTTGTGTGTACAACAACTCCATTCACCACCACCTAGTTAAAGATGCTGTTGGTGATTACTGATAGTAAAAACTTCATATAGATCTTTATTCTTTAACATTTTTTAATTATAAAGGGTGGTTAAATTTCAAGGGCCGATGTTGATTTTGAATAAAACACAAACTATTTAGGAAATTATTGTAATTTTATTTTATTATGATATATTGGTATTACTCAATTATGTATGAAACAAAATATCGGCCAAATGGGCGCCGCGACCACGGCAACAGTGGATGATCAATTTTCGAAGAAAATCATCTTCAGTGATGAGGCACATTTTCACCTCAGTGGATTCGTCAATAAACAGAATTGCCGCATTTGGGCGAATGAGAATCCAAGAGTGATTGTCGAAAAACCAATGCACCCACAAAGAGTGACTGTTTGGTGCGGTTTATGGGCTGGCGGCATCATCGGGCCGTATTTTTTCAAAAATGAGGCCGGTCAGGCAGTTACTGTGAATGGTGTTCGCTATCGTGAGATGATAACGAACTTTTTATGGCCCGAATTGGAAGATATGGATGTGGACGATATGTGGTTTCAGCAGGACGGTGCCACTTGCCACACAGCTAACGAAACAATAGCTCTTTTGCGCAACAAATTCAATGGCCGTGTTATCTCACGTAATGGCGATGTCAATTGGCCGCCAAGATCATGTGATTTGACACCGTTGGACTTTTTTCTTTGGGGTTATTTGAAAGAAAAGGTGTACGTCGATAAGCCAGCAACAATTCAAGAGCTAAAGGATGAGATAATTCGGCACATTAACGGCATAGAACCTCCATTATGCCTCAGGGTCATCGAAAATTTGGACCATCGGATGGAGGTGTGCCGCCGTGGTCGCAGCGCCCATTTGGCCGATATTTTGTTCAATACATAATTGAGTAATACCAATATATCATAATAAAATAAAATTACAATAATTTCCTAAATAGTTTGTGTTTTATTCAAAATCAACATCGGCCCTTGAAATTTAACCACCCTTTACATTAAAAGTCATACCATAATTATTAGATTGAATTGAATCATTGTAATACTTATATGTATGTATTTCTTTAAATAACGTTACCCTCTTTATTATATTTAAATACATATGTCTACGCCTTTATTTACTAATAGAAAAAACTTCGTTAAATTTCTTCAAACTGTTTGTTTCCAAATATTTATTGATTTTTATACATATTTCGCGTTTTCAGATAATAATCTGTATAAAAGCATTGATTAAAATAAACTTATTGAATTATTGTGTTATCAGCGTTTACAGAATGCCATTTTGATAAAACTTTGTCATACGAATTTTTATAGTAATTCCAAAATTTAACAAATGCCTTGAATGCAAAAAAAATGTAGTGTAGTGTAGCTTTACCTCCAGTTAGACTAGCAATAACATGTTAGCAATAAAGCAAGAACGTCGGCAGAATAACAGTGCAATATTGATCACTATTTATGTCAAAGGTCTTAGAACACGTACACACTAAACTACGTTTTCATCTTACGGGGTCAATAGTAAATCACGTTTTTTTTTTGTTTGCAATTACAAATGAAATAAAATTTTTAACTTAAATTTTGATTATTAATTTCAATTAATTTTTTAATTAATATCATAATGCAAAAAAATTAGTTGAGTTGTGAATCATGATAGGAGCAATAGTCTTTGAAGCACCGGCCCGTGCATGAGAGTTGTATTCCACTTTCGGTCGGATATAAAAGGTATAATTAGTATAGAAATCAGTTGGGGTGAATTTATGTATGGCTTACACCGTTTTAAAAATTTAATAAGTATTTCCACTACTTAACTAAACCGAAGTTGTAAAATATGCTCTATCAAGACTATTCGTTTTAAATCTCATCATTTATTTTAACGACATTTTGAAGTGAATCAACCAATCAATATTACTGGTAGAACGACCCCGTCCCTAATAAAATAAGTAATTATTTCATTTTATTATATAATACATACATACATATGTATATCTATCTCCTCTATCCTCCTTCCCATAACCTGATTTCCTAGTTCCAGCATAATGCATCGCATGTGTAAGGGTCACCCCTGAGTGCTGGTCCAAGATAGAAAAAAAAATATCGAAGTATATAGTGTTAGACAAGCAAATGTTTTTGTATTTTTAACCTACTTTTAGTCTTTGGTCTATCTTTGTTCAGTAGTTAATTTAATTTTATTTGTATTTGCAATATCTCCTTCTTATTTGGCCCTTAAAGCCTAAAGTCGTTGTATGCCACCATAACTTTTATTGTTGAATATGTCGCAACATAAATTAATCATTACCATTGAACGAGCATAATATATCTCATAAACAAATTTATTGGTCGAGGGAAGTTATCCCAAAAAGTGGCAAGGAAATTAATAAAAATATTATTAAAAACTATTTTTTATTTGTAGTGCATAAATAAAAAATGCTTATCGTGAAAAACAAAAGCTGATTCGTATCGAATTGAAATTTTTATACTTGGTTTAATTTTATGGAATAAAATAAAATGAAGGCAAAATTTCTTTTAAAGAAAATTTTTATAAATAAAAATAAAAATTCGATAAAATAACGATACTCCAAATTTTAAACGATAAACCATACGAGTGAGCTAGTTAATTGGAGAAATAAAATATACTTTTTTATTTACATTTTGTTTTATAAAATATTACTTACATTTTTTTGTAATCTCCCTTCTGTGAGAAATTTCATGGGGGAATGTTTATTGATAATAGAAGGAATGGGAACTGGGCTGATAATATTTTAGATCAGTATACAATCTTAATTTGAAATTTTAAAACTGGACTACCTACATTTTCCATCAGTAATTAAAATTTTGGAAGCATTATTCACATTATCTGCCTTATGAATGTGGTACGAAATACCAAATGAATAAATAAAAAACTAACACACACAAAGCTATGTATGTATACGTATACATTTTATGCCTGATGAATTGTCTCGTGTGCTTCGGAAAGAACGAAAATTGTGCGGCTTAAAAAACGTTCTCGTCTGAATTGGCTCAATGATCAATTTTACAAAGTTAAACGAAAATAATGAGCCGAGGGAACGAATTCCGATGAATGATTTTAGCTTCCATGATTTCACCACATATTCATTGCATTAAAAAAAGACTTGAAAAGGAAATGCACCAAAGTGCAACATTGCGAACAAATATGAGATTTGTAAACGAATGGTACCTCAATATTCCCTTATAAATATACATATTTATTATTATTTGTTTTATAGCAATACCAAGGAGACTTATTTAATTTTTGAAGCTTCGTATTTAGTAGCCGTTTTTGGTAATAATTTTACTTCGCCGGACAAAGGAGAGCATTCTGATGTGCCTGCGAATTGGTAATAGCTGAAGCCGTTACTGTTCAGTGACCAGTGACTATGTCTTCGCCACTGAAACCTTCCGACAAGAACTGACACAAAGACACACTAATGCAGTGTTTTTATGCTTTAGACTGAAGCTGGAGTTGAACCCATGAAATTTTTGGTTTTGTAGTCAACATGCAGACTACATCAGCCATCGCCACACTCATATTGTTGCTACAATATATTTAACCCTTAAGAATAATGAAAGTATTTATAAATATTTTTATTGGTTTTGTTTTCAAAATATTTGGCTTCAAGATAAAAAAGTTAGCTTCGTGAATCTGTCTTTTTTATGTTCATTCAAATCATCTTTTTTCTTCTAGTTCACTTCGCAAAGCTTTGCCAACTGTTATAAGTTATCCTCTTTTTCTTTGGACAATCCCGAAATAATCAGTTCATCTTCTCCTCCTTAGTTTGAATTTTGATCACTACCATATTTGTTTGAGATTCTTTGCACTGTTGCACTCCTTAACCAATATTTTGAAGACAATAATACATACGTGATATTAGTAAGGAGTGTGCTATCCGCTGTCTAACAAGACAGGGAGTAAATTCCCTCAATGCATATAATCTTCTTAAAATAAAGATTATTTTCTTAGAAACAATGTGTGAGTTAAACTTGAAATTGGAATCACGTAGACATTTGAGTTCGTTTCCGAACCGAATCTCTTCGCCACTTATGAACATCTGCGGAAAAACAATTGCATTTTCTTGTATTCGAAAATACATGGCCCTTGTTCTATTCGGGTTTATGGCAAGGTGATTTTGACGCATCTAGTTTGATATCATATCCATATGATCATTCAGATAAGTTTGTGTATAGTAAATTTGATTATTATTGATCTTATAAAGTAGAATAATATCATCAGTAAATGCATCAATTTGACAGTGGTAATTACTAATGCGGGACAAGAAATTATTTAAGTGCAGCTAGAAGACTAGAAGTCCCAGAACAGAACCCTGAGATACTGCAGACTTAACATGAACGGTTGACTTATTTAGAATCCAAAGAAACACATTGGGATTTTTCACTTAAGGTACGTTCCGACTTGGCAAATATTTGCTGACAAAAGCGTAACCACTAAACTCAATGGTGTATACTTTTGTTTATTACTTAAAAATATGATTTGAAACAGGTCTTTATCTTAAATAAAAGACCATAGGTATTCAATAATTTTACATTTTAAGTTTTGTATCCCTTGCAAGATTGACTACCTATTTGCGCAAAACGGTGGTTACGCTTTTTCTGTCAAATATTTGCCAAGTCTGAATATAGCTTTAGATTAGAAATAATTAATTTACATGCTGTAGATGAGGAATTAAAAGTGCTGTTTTAACGGGGTTCAGGTAAATAAAAGGTACAGAAAATTTATTATATTTTGTCTTTATGAATTCATTGGAGTTTTTTACACTATAAATATTTCAGATTTATTTGTTTTATCATTTATAAATTTATGCCGGTTTTGACACTATAAATATTTTTTCTTTTGATAAGGTTAAACAATTTCTAGTTTTAATTAAAGCAATTATTTTGTAGTATATTTGTAGTATATTGTTTAGGTTTATTTAAGGTAAGTATTTTTATAGTTTAATTTAGGGTAAGTATTTCTATATACATATGTATGTACACCTTTTATTTATATTTAAACAATCTATTTTTTTAAGCTTTAAGGTTTTTTTCTCTTTTTATTTATTATTTTTATATTTATTTTCGATATTTCGTTAACCTTCGGTTAACATCTTCAGGAAGTTTTTATTTTTAAAATTTTTTTTTCCCTTTATTTATATATTTTTAAACTTTACAATCTACATATGTACACTTTTTAAACAAATTCAAACATATTCGCTCTTTTTGTACCACCCTGTATATCAAATAAAGATTTCCTTCTTTGTAGAGTCAATGGAGAACGAACGCACGAACAAAAAGTATTTTTGGCAGAGTTGAGAAAATGAATAATATTGGCTAAAAATCGATTTTATAAGGAGTCTACAAACAGAACTAAGGACAATTCTTTCCTTGAAGAAGGCAAAGAAAACCAGAAAAAAATGTAATTTTAAAAGTGTAATATCGTAAATTTCTCTTTACACGCAAATTTCATTTTGTCGTTTTATTTATTAATTTTTCTTGAAAAAAGTGAATTGAAAAAACTTTTTAGTTTTAAATTAAAATCTGCTGTTTTATTTGTATCGAATCATAATTTCAAATAGGCATGATATCATTGCATATAACAGTGATTTCGATTCTCAAAAAGTGCATTGCACTTTTCACTATATTTGTTACAAATACTTGCACTTTTTTTGCTCTCTTTGAAAGTACTCCAAAATGGTTCTAAGGCGGAACAATCAAGTGCAAATGTTTTGAAAAAAGAGGGCAAAAAGAAATGCAATGCACTTTTGATTGAAAAGAAAACGCCATAAGATATTTAAAAATATACGTAAAAGGGACATAATTTCATCATAAGTTCCTTGCAATGAACAACAGCTAATAATTAGTGACGCAAAGAGACCTACCAAGTGAGATATTGCGAACAAAAATGAAGTGATAACGAAGCAGGTCGGTAAGAGAAAGCTGGTGTCTCTCTCGTTTTCACCAACCTGCTTCCAGGTCGGCGGTAATTTTGGCTGGGAATGCAAACAAAACCAAAAAAAAAAATACTAAGAACAACTGTAATTTATAGATTATAAAATTGACAGCTTCCTTATTATTATATTAATAAGAGTAATAAATATGAATAAGAAATAATAATTTACATCTACTGATAACCACAGATAGTGGACAATGCAAGAAAAACGCCGAAGAAGAATGAAAACAGCATGTTGTTGCGTTCTGCTAGTGTTTGTCAGTGGGTGACTTACAATTTTTGTCCTTGATTTAGTTTGTTTCTTAGCAATTATCAAATACATATAATTTTGACTACCGATACGTTTCCGATCATAAGCCTATTTGAATTAATTACATAATGTTTTAAATTTTCTGAAGAAGGTAAAAACGTTTTCATTTTCGCTTTCTTATGAATTTGGCTTCTAAGTCTCCATTCACACTGGCAATTTTTATTGCAGAAATTCTTAAGATTGTCCCCAAGGGAAGTGAGAAGATTGGGGAGCGGTAGACAGTTTCATGTGTTCTGCAATTCTCAGTATTGTACTTAATGTTTGATGTAGTTGTATTGGTATTGGTTAATAAAACGGCACATACGGTACTAATTATATCGACCCGTCTTGATCGAATGCCCTCTAACCTATTGGTGTAGTAGGTAAAAAAATGGGCAAAAAATATAAGACTTGCAAAACTAGAATATAAGCAAATTTCGAAGCAGATTATTTAAAAATTGCAACAACGAAAAATGCAAGTCCGGAAACTGATTAATAATATTTTAATCAATATAATGCCAAATGAAACAAATTTTTCTCCTTTCCTATAAATATTTTTTAAAATACCTTAAAAATTGTTTTAATCAATTATATATTGCTTGCAGAGATCGGTGGTGCAACTAAATCTTTTCCCTGTCTGTAGTTTAGGTTATTTTATTGAGCCTTTATACAAAAAAGTAATATTATAAACATATATTATGAACTTGAACCAAAATGCAGTGGAATAAGCTAAAACAATTTCAATAGAATACTTTTAATCAAATTGCAATTTTAAATCTTTAACCCTTTTTCATAACGAATGATTAGAAGAAGCAAAAGCATAATAAACAAGACCTCAAATGTCAATGTGCATTTAGTGGTCTTCTTTAGTTCTTTTTTTTTAACAACAGTGACAACTGCTAGTTTTCATATAATATTCGTACAAATAAGTTAGAAACTTTAGTAATTAAAATCATAAATGTAGAATGTCTTTCGAAAATGATAGTGAATATGGAGAAGAATCAATATCCAAAACGGAATCACCAAAACCAATCCAAGATGAAGATGTAGACATAAATTTCATTAAGAACTTATATGACTAACTTATGAATTTTTTAAAATTTTTTAGGAAACTTTTGATTTGGACGACATACTGCCCACAATTGGTGAATTTGGCAAATATCAGAAATTATTGGTATTTGGCATATGTCTGCCCGCTTGCATACCGTGTGGTTTTTGTGCTTTTAATCAACTTTTTATGTCTGATACCCCAGAAGCATATTGGTGTAAAATTCCTGAATTACTTAATTTTTCAGTGGACCAAAGAAAATATTTGGCCATTCCACCCGATATGGTAAAGTGAAAGAAGCCATATTTATAAATTGACATAAATTTTAACATTGACATGGCATGAATGAAAGAATCGGACTTATTTAGAAAGAGACAGCAGTTTGTTTACATATTCACAATTGTTTGTAAATGCATTTGGTTTTTGTTAACAGGAACATAACTCCCCCACGTACAACAAATGTTATCGTTATGCTGTCAATTGGAGTGAAATACTTGCAAATGCCGATGTCAACGGTTTAGAACCAAATTCATCATGGCCCGTAGAAAAATGTCAACAGAGCTGGGAATATAATACCACAGAAGTGTGGTCATCGATTGTAATAGATGTATTAAACCTTTATATTTCTTTATTAAACATCATCAATCATTAAAAGGCATTAGGTAAAGCCAGCTGAAAACAAAATCATGCACATATGTATGTATGTAGTTTAATATTCATTTTACTTAGCTTCGTGGTATTTTTAAAGCGATTTTCTATCCGAAATCTATTTAAATAATATCTTTTTAAGTTTGATTTAGTTTGCGATCGTGATATATATCCCACTATTGGACTAGCAGCATTAAATATTGGTGGACCAATAGGCGTTTACCTATTTGGCTTATTAAATGATCGTGCTGGTCGTCGAACTTCATATTTTACTTGCTTAGCAACTTTACTGATCGGTAGTTTAATGACTTCGTTGAGTAAAGATTTTTGGAGTTGGGCAGGAAGTCGTGTAATTGTAGGCTTAACAATACCCGCCGTTTACCAAATACCATTTATTATTTGTAAGTATAAATATTCAATTAAGCTGTTAAATGCTTCAGATTGTCACTTGCTTCACGAAGACCCTTTTTATACTGTAGTGCAACTTTTAATATCAAAATGTGCATACTCATAGCATTGCTTTCATATGAAATACTATTCAAGCAAAAGGACTGACTCGATAAGAAATATTTAGGCTTTGTTTCATCGGAAGCAACGTTTCAGAGGTGACATGCTGATTTTAAATTCGGTCTTACAAACAACAATGATATTATCGTTCTGTTCCCAAAAAAAAACCTCATATCGTTTTATTTTCCATGAAAAGTTATCTACATAGTAAAAAAATTGTATACAAAATGCTAAGTCGATGAAAACATAGCAGTGGTTGCAATTTTTTCAGCTTCGACCAGCTCTGCACACGCGAAGTATTGTTCTGGAAATATAGAATAGTGAGAGAGATGACATGATGTGCATTTATGAGATTTTAATATATACAATTTTAAAGTTAATAAATACATACAATTCTATTCAATCGGTTAATCGACACGTTCAATATGTGCTAATTTTTTTTTTATACTTTCTGCTTCTCAAAATTCATGTACGTGTATATTGATGGCTGTGACGTATGCTGCACTCTAGTTTTGAGCAATTTAAAAGCAAGTTCATTTTTCAAATGGTCTTCTCATTTCATAAGAATAGTAATCAGCTGTTTTCTTGTCCATAATATGAAACAAAACTTGCCCAGAAAATTGGAACACAAATTCTCATCAAATTTAAAAGTATGAGTGGATTAGGAAAAAAAAGAGAGAGAGTAGCGTATTCAATTATTAATAGCAATTGTAGTATGTTTACGACCGATAATCAACCGATTGCCAATTAACCGGTTGTTAAACTAAACATATACATATATTTTGTGTTTGTACTTTCAGCTCTTGAACTTGTTGGTGAAAACTATCGATCATTTGTAACGGTCATGACATGTACATTTTACACTTCAGGCATTATGTTACTTTCAGTGGTAACCTATTTAGAAAGGGATTGGGTTAAGCTTTCTTATTACACCTCAGTACCTTTTTATATATATTTTCTTTACTTATTTGTTATGCCAGAATCACCAAGATGGCTGTTGATGAGAGGAAGGCTAGAAGAGGCTTTAAAGATTTTGGAAAGTATGGCAAGAATAAATGGTCACCAATTTCCAGAAGCAGTAAAAACAAAATTAGAAGCACAAATATCGCGTAATAAACTTAAAGAGAAAAGGAAAACCGTAAATGTAGGTCTCGCTGATTTGTGTAGGTAAGTTACTAAATTTAAGCGCTAGAAAAGAAAGAAAAATACAATTTTAAATCAAAAATTTTTTAGAACACCAAATATGCGTTTGAAGACTATACTTATAACTTTAAGTTGGTTTGCAAATGAAACAGTGTATTTAGGTTTAAGCTATTATGGGCCTTCATTGGGCAGTAATCAGTACGTCAGCTTCTTTTTATCGGCAGTCGTGGAAATACCCAGTTATTTGGTATGCTGGTATTTAATGGATTGTTGGGGACGCAGATGGCCTTTAAGTCTTTCCATGATTTTGGGGTAAGTGTGTTAAATGCATATATTTTATAAATGAAAGAAACCATAAAAATGCCAACGAATTCTATAGCAGAACTGTAAATAAGTGATTATTTTTGAAATAAAGCATCAAAGTATTCAGATAAGGAATTAAGATTTTTTAATGGATTCATTTTTTCTAAAATATGAATTAAAATGAGAGAGGAATATATTCATAATGATTTTAATTGCATTTATCGAATATAAATTGTCTCACTATTAGAATAATTGTTCTGGAATGTACGCCAATAAAAAAAAGCTTAAGCTTTCGAAACTTTCGTCCCAATCTGACTTGTCTCTCCGAATTATAATTTTTATCACAATAACTTTTTTATGTTTCTCTAATCTATGAACTAGCAATTTTCAAATAAATTAATTTCACTAGAAAAATTAAGTAAATTGAAAAATTTTTTTTTCTGGGACTACTGCTTAGTGTAATGTGTGCAATGCATGCACCGGAACTAAAAATGATAACTACCTCATCCATCGCAACCCTCAATCAAAGGGTTTTATTTGCTTTTATTTAGTCGCAATTCGAAAAAATAACTCTTGGTAGTTTGAAAAATAAAACTCATTGGATTCCATTCGTGAGTGACTTTAGCTGTGTTTAGTTTTTACAATTTATCTCTATAAGACACAAAAATATACAAAAGTACGGTAACGGAAAAAACCACAGACTTTACCATAATTGAAAGCGCTAATGTATAGAGTGCACTCCAATGTAAAACGTGAACACCGTTAACAAAATTTTGTGTTTATTAACTAAAAACAAAGTTTGAAAGGACTATAATTTGAACAATAAAAACCACTGCGCTTAAGCTAAAAAAATTTAAACTTTAATATTCTGGGTTCATTAGCTGAGGGAATCCCATTTTTATAAATATGTGTGTATATGAGTATTTTTTTTTTATAATTGACTATCCTAAAAGATGAACAGATTTAGCTACATATGTAACTTGAACAGTAAAAACTAATGCGTTTAGGTACAAGAAATTTAAAATGTTAATATACTGAATTTCTTAGTTCCGGGAATCACATTTTGAAAACCGGTAACCGTTTTACAGACCGTGTAATTTATTTTCTTAATGAAAATTTTTAAGAATTCATATGGTACAAAAAACATTTAAAATAATAATAAAATTAAAAATAAAATTGAAATTTTTATACTTCAGCCACAATAAATTTTTATAATGTTTATATACATACATATATATATGTCTTTCACACATATACATTAGACCGAAGTTAGGGGTCGCCTTCTTAAATATTTCTTTATATCTTTAACATTTGTGCTCGGATCTTAAAGAATGAGATATCAATGTTTTTATCTCGAGTAGCCCAATAGTCTGCAGCAATAGCAATTCACCTCAAGTCTCCCGTTCTAATATTTATCCACCAAATCTATGTTTCTACCACCCTAATATACTTCAGAAAATTAAAGCTCGCAAAAACCCAATACACTTTTGCAATGAAAGTAATTCGATATTTCCTGCAGAACAGTCGACATTTGTAGTCAGATCTACAACTAAGTATGCTGTAACGAAATCGTGTCTAATTCTATACGCTTCATGCCTCTCTAACCCGTTCGCTTCCAAACAAATACAAATACTATTAACAATCACGCCAAACAGTCATGTGAATGACTTGGTAGTAAAGTGATCTATAACGATCCCTCTTAAATGAATTGCCAACCACTGGCGATTTAACAAAATCGCCACGTTTTCCAATACATATTTTGGATTTGTGTATTGCCGAAAGAGGCTCATCAGCCCCTCCCTTTGTTCATCGAAAAGAACGCGTACTTTTCACATCCACAAAAAATTTTGTTATCAATGATAACAGATCATGACCTGCTAGTACGTTCAGATGGCTTTACTAAGATTTTATCCGCCCGCAATGAAGCAAAAAGATGTATTCGTTAAATGCTTGGCCGCCAAGTAGATAATTTCATAAAGTTTGAGAGTGACTCCTCCATTGATATGATCAATTGCACCACATTCCAATTTACATAGCCTCCATGCTTGCAGTTCTATACACAAGACGACCTGGAAGCATTATCGTGTTCAAACGAAATAATCGAATTACCAGGTTATTACACGGTTAATGGAAATAAAACATTAAGTAATGCCAAGGACTATTGTAAGTTAGAGAAGTTTAGAGCTTCATTTAGAAGAGAAAAAAAATAACGCAGAATTATTTCTCGTATTCTATTTATAGAAAATAATAAATATATAAATCTAATAATTTACATCTACTGATAACCACCCATGGTGGACAAAAACACGAAGGACGCTGAAGATGAAAGTGTAGCAACTTTCGAAAACAGCATGTTGTTCCGTTCTGCTAGTGTCTGTGTTAGTGTTTGTCTTTACAAAACATCTTATATACGAAATTAAAGTTCAAAACCGAGTCCATTTTAATAAGTAAAGGGAACATAATAAGACGTAATTATTAAGGTTATCACCAAAAAAAAAAAATATTAGACTTACATATATAAAATATTCGGTGTAAAGCAAATGTGACTTGGTGTAGTTTACCTACCAACTACAGATATCGTAAGTTACACATTTTTCGAAATCAACTTTTTTATGCAAATTGGTTCTAAATCCATTAATTCATCTGCTGATAAAATATTATAGCGATAATTGTTATAGTTATGCAGAGAATACTATGTACATTTTAAATTATGTGACAGGTAATGCTGTCAGGCAAATAAAAAGAAAAGGAATAAAAACGCTCTTCTGTAAAATTTAGTTTTTATAATATACAATAGTTTCGCGGACAAGGGTCGATATGTAAATGTGAATTTTTAATATTGAAATGAAATGGTATTTATTTGTATTTCGTTTTTATTTTTCAATTAAATTAAGAAATATAAAATGCTTTTTAGTGCCTTTTTGACATGAAAATTATACCTTTTTAGTGCTGTTATTTTTTTAATTTTAATGTGTTTTTTGTCCGAAAAAGTTGACATCAATGCATACAACTGTTTTTATTGCATGATGAATTCATTCAAACGAAATATTAATCATTCATTTACAGCTCTGCTTTATGTTTAATTTCAAATTTGTTATTTCGTTTTAGGGGTGTCGCTTGTGTTATCACTGTTATGATACCGGATGAAGCCGTTGATGAGACTTTGATTTTATATTTGATATCAAAAGCTTTACTATCAGCCTCATTCTTAATTATTTATCCTTTTGCTGGTGAATTATATCCGACGCAAGTACGTGGTATAGGGATTGGAGTATCCAGTTATGTTGGAGGTCTTGGTCTTATAGTCATTCCCTTTGTAACTTACTTGGTAAGTTATATATCACAAAGGATTTTGGATTTGCTTTTCTAAACTCCTTTAGCTTTCCAGGGCAAAGACAATTTAAAATTGCCTCTAGTTATTATGGGATTTGTTTCCATGTTGGGCGGTATTACTGGTCTTAGGTTACCTGAAACATTACATCATCGCTTACCGCAAACTATAGAAGAAGGTGAAGAGTTTGGCAAAAATTGGACCGTAAATGATTGTCTTCATTGCCGAGCAGCCGAATCGCCTGCTTCACAACATTCATCGTACGAAAATCTAGATGTTTTACATTCCAACGCTGCCTCAGATGTGGAGCTGGAAATGAATGCATCTTCAGCATCGAAGCGTTCAAAACGGCAACGACCTAAATCGGTTATGGATGAACGTACTCCGTTAGATGCCAATCGTCAAACTCGACCATCTATAAAACGTTTGGTGCGTCAAATGAGTGTAATGGACACGCAACGAACGGGTGATGGAACCATGCAATTAACGCATTGGATATAAAATAAATATTTAAACATTTTGAAGACATCACCAAGCGAGGACGCTCCATTCAGTATTGCGTATTTTGGTACCTAATATCTATTATACTTAATTTTAGGCTTAAATTTATTGTATAATTACCTGTGTATGAATATTTAAAAATTATAAGAGTATAAAAAGAACAAAGAAGTAATAAGAAGTATGACGGTACACGTATTGTAAAGCAAATGCAACATACAGATAGATTTTGAATAAAAAAATACCAATTCACTTAGCAATTAATAATATAATGGCCAAATGGCATCGTTTAATTTCATTTAAAATAACCATTTTATTCATGGACAAAAAATGTTTAAGCAAGCGTATGGGATGCCGATGTTTCCCATCCACAGTTAAGGTATAAGGAAAGACAAACAAACAACTGCACTAACACAACATTCTATTGAGAATCGACATGAATCAGATTTTGATAAGGTAAAGATATTGGACAAAGAGACAAAATAGTATATATACCAGTGGCCAAAAAAACTATTCGACATAGGCCGTAAACTTTACATATTTATCAAGAAAAAAATATGGAATGTTGTTTTTAACAAAATAAACTTATAAAAGTCTTTATTAAGGAACACAAAGTTATATTCAGTAAAAAAAATGAGATCTCAAAGTAAAAAAAGCAAAAAACACATGAATTAAAATATTAATAACAAAAAACAAGCAAAAAAAGTATTCGACATTGGTAACATTTTTAAAATACATGAATTGAAATACAAGCTTATTTCTACTTCAGTAGCGAGTTGCTTTTCCTTGCCTACGTATAACCTCTTTTAAACGATCTGGCATAGCTTTTACCAACGTTTTGGTATTTGGTTTTTTTTTATTAATTTTGGACAATTATATAAAAGCCAAAGCTTTGTATTAGTGGCACAATGTTTGGGATCATTATCTTGATAAAACTGAAATCTATTTGCCAGACCCAATTTTTCAGCACTTGACCTCAAATTTTGCTTTAGAAGGTCAATGTACTTTCGGTGATCCATATGATCCATATGATATGGCGCCTGATGCCGCCATACATCCCCATACCATAACACCACCGCCACCATGTTTAACAGTTGGTACCATATTCCTTTCATCCAATTCTGTGTTAGGCCTGCGATGTACCAGAACTTTTCCATCACATCGAAAAAGGTTATATTTACTTTCGTCAGCAAAAATAAAATCCATGCAGAACTCCATTGGCTTATTTACATGCTCTTTCGCAAAATCTAATCTTAACTTTCTATTTTTCTTAGTAATGTGTGACTTCTTCATGGCTGATTGTGCATGAAAATCGTGCTTTTTTAAGACTTTTCTTATTGTTTGAGGTGTAACGGATATACCTAAGTGTTCCTCAGTGTTTTTAGCTAAAGTGTTAGCAGTAATTTTTGGATTTTTTCTTACTTCACGCACGATTCGCCGTTCATCTGAATCTGTAAGTTTGCAAGGTCGCCCAATCCTTACCTTGTTTATCACAGTTTTACTTGATTTGTACTTTTTTATAATGTAATATACAGTAGTTCTTGACTTTTAAACGATTTCTGATATAGTCTCTTCCGTTTTTCCTAATTTAAAATGATGTATTATTAAATTTCTTACATCAACAGAAGTTTCTTTCCCTTTACGTCCCATCATCGCGATCAATTGCACAGAAATAAGAAAAAAGTTCTTGTAAATGATAAACAAGAAACAAAGAGATATTTTTACCAACAATGACATGAAGTAATAAGAAATACACAATCAGAATAAGGGAAAAACAATGCCAGTCGAATACTTTTTTTGCTTTGCAATTTTTGTTTTTTCGTTCAAACAGATAGATGAGTTAAAAAATGTGCAATTTTTATTATTTTTAGGACCATAAATTATTAAATACATATAATACAATGTGATCTCACGTTTATACATATAAAAACCAAAAGGATACTAGCGTTTTCAATGAAATTTAAGAAAATAATTGCAATGTCGAATAGTTTTTTTGGCCACTGATCTACATTAGAAAAAAACTGCTCCGTACCCCCTGATATAGCGTATTTTTGGACAGTAATTAAAAAAAAATTTTTTTAAACAATGTTATCGGTTTGATGTTCGAACTAGAAATAATGTCGGTTTTAGGTGTCACAGAAACCAATGTTATCGGATTTTTATAGGAAATAAACCAAGCAGCCGACTGCTGTCGGTTTTCATCTGCAATCATTTAATTTTATTAATTCCATCAGATATTTTGTTAAAATCTTGTACATTTATTTACTTAAAGTAATTAAAAACTACATTTTTCATTTTGCTTGCAAGTTAATTTTTTTGCGAAAATGTAAGTAAATTTTAGTCGATAAATTTGTAATTAGAAGTATTTCTTCTTATCCTTAATAGGGGACAACATAAAAATAAAAAATTTTTTATTACTATAAATTTAATTTTAAACAGCAATTTTTTATTTTCAATAAATTCGTTTCGCATATCTATTTTCACAAACAAAGTCAAACAAAAATTGCATTAAAAGTAGTAGTAGGGTGGCGATGGCACGATGGATGGTAGTCTGCACGTTAACTACGAATCCAAAAACAGACCTGGGTTCAACCCCAGTTTCAGACCAAAAATTTTAAAATAAAAATAAACATCTCGCATTTTTCTGATGTTGCATTAGTGTGTATTTGTGTGTGAGTTGTTGTCGGAAGGTTTCAGTGGCGAAGGCATAGTCACTGGTCACTGAACAATACCGGCTTCAGCTGATAGCAATCCACAATCACATCAGAACGCCCTCCTTCGTCGGTATTGTGTAGCACCGGCGAAGTAAATCAATAATAAAAATGGCTACTGAACCGAAGCTTCAGCACTGCTACGAGTATAAAAACAAAAGAACGTGTGAAAGCAGAGCTGTAAAAATAATTAATTAAGCTTCACCTCCTGTCGTTTCTCCTACTATCCCTCTCCTATAGTTCCAGCACAATGCTTCGCATGTGTAGGAGTCATCTCCTGAGTGCTGGTCCTAGATAAAAAAAAAAAAAAAAAAAAAAACAAAGGAACAAAACCATAAAACAGCTGATTCGAATAGCGGTTTTATTTGCATTCGAAGATAACAAAACCGACACGTTTTCATGACACCAAATGATACCAATATCGGTTTGCAAAACCGGCAATCTGCAAAACCGACCTGGATTCTGTGACAGCCCCGTATATTTCGCTTCTCAGTACAACTCCTATTATAATGAACCGAACATTGCTCAAACACATGACAAATAATAAATATTCCACGTTTCTGACATCTTCATATATTTATTTCGTTTAATTTTATTTTATTTTAATGTTTTTTAAAACGTGTGGTTGCCGGAAATTAAAAGTAAGCCATACGAACACAACCATATCATATCATATTTGCTATTTAACTATTTTGCCATACAACTGAAGAAACACTCACTCACATGTGTTCAATAAATGAAAACAATTAATAAAATTAATATAATTATTATTTTTATTTGAATTATTTATAGTTTAATTGCCGTATTCATACAAATTTTTTGGATTTATAGAATGTATATTGATTGTATTTTCTGTGAAAATTTGTATAATAAACCTTTTATAAATAAAATAAAAATTTTATGAATACGACAATAAATATTTTAAACTAGTTTCGTATGAAATGATTACTTATTACATTGGGACAATAAAACAACATAGTGATAAAAAATTTATATATTTCATTAATTCTCAAATGTTACTTATGTATGAATTAGAAAAAAAGAAAATAAAACACTTCCTGCAAGGAGTAAATTTTGTTTATCGTATTGAAATTGTTAAATAACTCATTTAAGCTGTTGTTTAAATTGAAATTGACAACAGCAAAACTATAATTTATTATATAGAACACAATGGAATGGGTTATTAGAGGGGATAGGATAGAAATACAGAAAAAATATTAATCAATTGAATTGGAATACATATTTCCTTGTTTTTTATTGTATACAAAAATGTCATTTAAATTTAAAACATTAATTGCTGAATGAAATTAATTTAAAAAATAAAATTCTTTTTTATAAATATTCAAATGGTTGAAAATAATGTGTTGTAAATTGTGTTATATAATAGATATAATTTATTGCGCGCTATTCTTCCCTCATTCTGTTATTAAAAGATGCATGTATGAGTCTAAATATTTTTAAGACTACTGCATAACGAAATATCTGGTGATTTTTGCAGTTTTACATTTCATATGTTTTGATTTTTTTCAATATATTCTCTAAAGACAAAAATTAATCACAACTTAAGTATAAATGTACGTTATTTTTCTAAGGTTTTAGTCCTTAAATAATTTAACATAGCATAACTTAGAAGCTATAAAGCCACAAGAGCATTATATTTAATCCACTTTGACAACGCTGTAAATTTTACGTATAAACCAAAAGCATGCAAAGAAACCAATTGACCCGGTTAACAAGAAAAACAAAAATACCATTAGCGAAGTATAGCCGAAATATAAGAAAGTAGAGGCAGCATCCTTTATCGATAATTTTGTTACGAAATAATGGCAACAGTATATGAACAGATAAACAGCCGTAAACCCAGATGTCAAAAAGGATCTCCACCACCAGTGATAATCTTCCGCACATAGGTGGAAATAGCACAATAGGATGGTAGTTTCCGAACAAGTTATTACCAAAATTACAAAGACCAAAAAGAGGAAACCAAACATGTAGTACATTTGGTTCGACCAAATCGATGAAAGAATGAAAAATAATTGAATGAATATGCAACCGAATGGTAAAACTCCACCCATAATAATGCCGGGCACAGGTTGTGTATAAATCGACTGATCAGGTATTTGTCGCGGTATTTGATTTGTACGTACGGGATGTTCCAAAGACTAAAAAAGAAGTACAATTTAATTAAAGCCAATCGAAATATGATAAATATTGTAAATACAATTTATAAAAACATTTTTTATTTAATTTATTGTTTAATTTAGTTATTATCAATTCAAAAATATAGTTTATGGCCGTTAGTAACCAAAGCACATTAATAATATGTATGTATATATGTATGCAAGACGAGTTTAGTACACAACTCAACGTTTATTACGAAATACTCAAACAAACAGTCATAAGAAACAACTAGGAAATCCAACAAACACGAACTCAAACATATGAATTAAGATGACTTTATCACAAGTATCAAAAATGTTCATGCATATACACTAAAATATGTACATAGATTTATGAGATATATCAAGAATGAGAATTCTAAATATGGTTATTTATTTTATTGTCCCTTATTGCTCGATAAAAAAAAAACTGAACACTGTTGGAATTTCACTGCTACAAGTATTCGTCAATGGTTGAAGGAAAGAAGAAATAGCGATTTATTAAAAATTTTTTTATGTGGTGAAAATGAGCTAATAAGGCCTAACCTAACTATTTTAATGCAAATAAAACGACTTTTTATTTTATTCTTTTCCCGACGTTTCGTCAATATTTGTTGACTTGTTGACTTTGTTGACAAATATTAAGTGTGATTTCTTACTCTTACATGCTTTTCTCAGTTCTATCGAATAGCTAGTTCTATAGTTATTGCAAATTACGGGGTGAAACCTTCGCTTTCATCTTTATAACGGCGAATCTTGAGAACCAGAGTTAATCCAAAAAAAGTAATTTATAGGCATTGAATCGGAGTACCATATATATTAAAATTGAATAAGAAAACTCAGGCCAATGAATTCTTGTAGACCAGTGTAATTTTTGCCCTCTTTAGGTAAAATAATAAAATAAAAACTCAAATAAATTTGGGGTTACGTTAAAATTGATTTTGCTGAAAATTTGTTACTGAGCTTTGTAGAACTATGAAATGTTTACGGATAGTGCAAAGAAGATATACGAGTATTATCGATTACATGAACAAAGGGAAATCGAAAAATATGCTGGTTACGATTTTCGTCAAATAATTTTTTTGAAACTGTCTTAACAAATTGAATTGCCAACGGAGGTGATCGAATTTTCTCATAAAATTAAATAAAAATTCTTTCGCAAAGTTGTGTATTTAACGTCTTCGATATAAATAGTACATAGTATGTACATATATATGTATGTAGGTATGTGCTATGAGTATATCCCATACATGTTTGCAATACTTTTCTATTGCTATTTGGATATAAAATACTTACCCTCTTTCGAAAACCAAAGTATGCTCCTACAAATGACAAGGGTACAGAGACACCAAACCACAAAGCCAAGAGTGCAATCAATGTACTAAATGGTACAGCTCCCGATGACTGCTCGCCCCATAGTACAAGATTCATTACAAAGAACAAGCAAAACACAACCCTTAAAGAATATAAAAAAACAAAACATAAATTACCACATTGATTTTGATATTAATTTGAATTTTCAGATTACCCTGGACATAGCATTGAAGTCAAAATCACATTACTTTTCCATTTGATACCACCGAAGCTCTTGTAAATACGTGCTGAGACGTAGCCAGCTGGCGTTCCTAAGGCAACGTACAATACCATTGAGCATGTCATTAATGCACCGCGATTAGCAGGCGATAAGAAACCCAAACAAGCAAAAGCCAGAGTAATTAGTGTCATACAAAACACTTGGACGCCAGAGCCCAAAAATACTGATAACAACATTCCCTTACGGGGTGGACGAAATACATCACCATGCACCAATTTCCAACCGAATTCCTCTTGAGCGTCCTCACCACTTTCCATTTGGTTGTAGCGGGCAATGTCTTTGTGCAAAGTACGTAACATAATCATAGCAACCATGCCAGAGAGGAATAGTACAATAACCAATGAATTAAGAATAGAGAACCATTGAATGTTGGTATGTGGCATAGATTCCAATATATAATCCCACCTAGATGACCATTTAACAGCATCATTACGAACAAATTCAACACTATACGTATAAATGATGGATAGTTTTTCACCAGGTGTTAGGGCACTGCTCTTAATAGCTAAAGGATCGCTATTTTTACAATCTAATTTATTGACATCTGGGTGATTGATAGAGCTTGGGGTCACTTTAACCGAAATAATCCGACCACCGTTAGCACGGAAGCCAACACCCCACTCTTCGGTTTGGCCGCTATGATAAGTGATTTTCAAATCAACATGATTAAACGGATAATACAGTCCACGTTTATTATAGTTGGGATTTATTAAGCAACCAATCTCATTATCACTGCTTGGTACGCATCCCATTGGGAAACCAGTGCTGCAATATTGTTTGTTATTTTCCAAGGGATAACACCAAGTAACCGGCATATTATCAACAATCCAATGGTGTTGATAATTTAAACTTATGCCTTTCTTCAGCACCATCATCCGCTTGTCACTATTTGGATCGCCGCCGATATAATTTTTCGTACAAACCTTAAAACAATTATTAAATTATTATTATTACTATTTCAGTTTTAATAGTAATTACAATTAGGAAAGAGTTTTGCTATTCCTTAATGTTGCAAGTACAATAACTAATTACGTATGTTCAAATTTAAGTTCAATATTACGTGTTTTTATACTTTAAATTGCGGGATCCCAATCTTACCAGAGAGACATTTTGAGAGAGGAATGCTCTTGTTCTTCTTGCACGAAATAGCCCGCACTTATTCTGCGGGCAAGTTTGGGCAAAAAGAACAAGCAATCAGCTGGTTTATAAGTAAACAATAATGAAGTAAAATTAAATGTTTCCCAATAATGCAATGAACAAATAATAGTTAATTTTACTTCATGATTTAGTTAAAATTTATTTAGGTTTTCTTTAATTAACATGTACAGGGTGTCTGGTGGCAAATCCGCAACTTTCAATACGGAAAAGAGCGGCCTGACTGGGATTTCCAAGAGCGATTATTCATGAAATTTTAAAAAAGGATCTGAAGGATCTGGATGACACACTCTTTAAAAAATAAAATCCGCATTTCCATTCTATCTTTCAATGCTCTTAATAAAACTTTGTGTCAATTATTACGTTTTTTATTTTAGTTTGAAAATATAAATCTGCTACCAGCCACCGTGTATAAGCCAAATTATTGTGTTTATGCATGTATGCATGTGTGTAGATTTGTAATTGTAAAGACATGCGTGTACATTTGTATTATACGCACATGGTCATATACACCAGGTCTGTTTCAGGTGCATAATAAAAGTGTCCGAACGCCCACATATTTATTTTATTTCTATTTTATTTATTTATAACAATAACCAACCGAGCCCATAGGGCCATATATAGTTGGCGGACTACAAGTGTAACATAAGAATAATTTAACATGTAGGCAACAAATAAGCTAGAAATAATGTTCATGAAAAGATAATAGTTATAATATTATTAGAGCGCTACAATATAAATTGGAATTTATATTGCGCATTCATTTGACTATATACATATATTCAGAATCTAGATCAGTTCAATTGAATGAATTACATGTAAGATGGAATGCTCTAAATTTATCCAAAAGCAATTTTGAGAGAAAATTAGAGTGTAAAATTGTTCATTTTCTGTACATGGGTAAGTTCGGTCTAGAATTAAAGTATCGGCTGTTTTTTTTTTTACATATGAAACTAAGAAATTAATCAGAAAATTTGCAAAGAAACGAAAAAAGTTTTTATTTAAAAAAGATTTTTCAAATAAACTTGAAGTTGTAAGTACATACAGGGTGGCTGATGAAAGCCGAACCAAAAAGAAATTTAATAACTTTTTTTCTATTTAATGAATCTGGTTAATTTTTTTTTATTTTGAGGATTGATTTTTAGATTTAACAAAAATGGATAACTGGGACACTGAAAAAAGAATTTGGATTGTCGGCCGCTATCACGCACTGCAGTCTGTAGTTTCGGTTCAAAGAGAGTATAGGCGCACGTTTGGCGCCAATCCTCCGAGCAGATGGACCATAATGAGACTTGTGACCAATTTTGCCGAGTATGGAACAGTCCAAAGAAGACCTTACCATCGAAACCCTTCAGTTCGGACGGAGGAAACAATCGCTGCTGTAGCTGCTGCCATACAAAACAATCCAAGAGTTTCGACAAGAACCTTATCTGCTCAAATGGGTATAAGCAGACAGCCATTGCAGTCAATTTTGCACAATTATTTGGACTTATTCCCATATAAAATTCAATTGGTCAACAAACTGAACACAGCAAACTTACCGATTCGCTTGGAATTTTGCCAGGAGATGCTTCAAATGGTGGAAGAGGACGAAAACATGTTGAACTGTCTTTTTATGTCTGACGAGGCCCATTTCGATTTAAATTCATTTAAATTCCATTCTTTTTAAAACTAATTAAGCATATTTAATAAAATTGAATGAGCTTTGAAATGAATAAAAGAAAAATTAATTCCATACACTGAAAAACTTATTTGAGTTTCTTGATGTAGCAATATTCATCAGCCACCCTGTACATATATTTGTGCATATTTATCATTTTATTTAATAAAAAATGGCTTTTGCTTATTTTCTGTTTATTTTCATTCATTTTTTACAGCTGATGAATATGTTTTGCTTTTAAAATATTATGTATTTTAAGCGTCCAAAATCACTAAAATAAAATTTATTTCAGAAAGTAAGCACTAGTATTTCAAGATGTTCAATTGTGATTGCCTGCGTTCCAGTAATTTTGGGCAACTTTGTCACATTCAGAGAGTAATTTTCTTTTTATTCCCAAAAGTTCGGACACTTTTGTTATGCACGTGAAACATACCTATTTTGTGGTAAATTTTATGGTTTTTCCGTACATTTTTGTCTCTTATTGAGATAAATTATAGTTTACTCTCATTTTACCGAACTTTACCAGAAAAGTAAGAAAACACACCTATTATAAAAAACCTCATAACACCAAACTTAAAACCTAACTAGACTATTAACTACCCTGAAAAAAGCCTGGCGTGAAGTCACCAGTTATGTCGCATAAATTGGTGACATTGGCGGCACACCGTATACCCTTTTTACTTTTGACAGCTGAAAACCTGTGCGTCTTCCGTTTGTCGTTTTTTGTAATTGTTATATATAAATTATAAAGAAATTGCATAATATTCTCTTTAGTAAAGAAACCAAAATAAATCTGTTCGGCAATGACAACTACCGAAAAATGCGTCGCCCCGTAGGTAAAGAATTCCATATACGCTTCAAAAAAGGACGGTCAAGACGATGGAGGTAATATCAGGGTATGGGGCTGCTGATCGTGGTATAGTGTTGGTCCAGTTTTTCGTATTACAGATACGATGATACGATTTGATTGGTTTCAAACCGATTGCGCTAACCTGCTGGACTGGTCAAGTCAATCCCTGGATATAAAACCTTTAAGGAGAGTTAAAGCTGGTATATTTCGAAATTTTCAAATATTTTTTGGCAGTTCTTGTATAAACACGTGAAATTTCTTAGCTTTTTTCAAGAATTTGGTTAAAGGTCTTCTGAAGATTTTGGTATTAGCAACAAATGAAATGCCGCATATAGACCAGCTAAGCCATATAACAAACATAGATAAAAAGAAATAATCATGATTTACATATCGGTAGTCTAGTGAGTAGTGTGCTAGTTTATCAGTTGGGGGTTCTAGGTTCAATTACTAGCAGAGATTCTGGTCTGATCACTACAACACGTGAAAGTGTTTTCACAACAAGTATTACTATGGGACCATAATAAATTAGACCCAAATGGGCTGAGAAATTTGTTTCCAGCAACCTGCCGACGGAACCTGGAACGGTTAAATCGGGCGATCTTGCGGGCCAGTGCAAATCGCCAAAACGAGAGATGGAGCGACCCGGGAACGCCGCCTTCAGAAAATCGGTTGTGGCTCACGCAGTGTGTGCCGTTGCTCCGTCCTGTTGGAACCACATGTCCTCCAATCCTAATTCGTTCAAATGCGACAGAGAAAACTCGGTTAACATGGCCCTATAGCGCGCAGCGTCCACTGTTGTCGTTTGACCAGCGGTCCTCGAAAACGGGCGCTCCGATGCCGACCACTCTTGGCAGAGTCTCGTGTGGTCCCATACTCTTCAAGGTTGGTGGCTAAACGGCGCAGTATTTGCGCAGTCGGTGTCGGACGACCGGGGAATCGGCGACGGAATTCGCGCTGGCCACCACCACAGACGAATTGTTACGCAAAAAAAATAAACGCAATTATTCCGCGTTCTTGAGGAGTGTATCGCTCCATGGCTTGTTCACTTGTATTCTACATCTGTCAGATTTGACATTGGCCTCCATTTGCAAAAATAAGAGCATCTGCCAATAGGGTGATTTCTTTTGGCCAACCAAAGAGAACGACCGACTTAGATTTCCTGGATAGATAGGTTATTGATTCTGATTAATTAAGAAAGAAAGAAAGCCATTTGAGTATAGTGAAGACATTTAATTACTGGGTATTTACAATGCACTGAAACTTTAGAAACTACTATAAACTATGACCTCGACCTTAAGTGATTATATCACCAAACCCTGTTTCTTTCTGCCGTTTCTTGTGAAAAAATCGCTCGATCACGCCTTGATGTCTAAGCTTAATTCCATCATTAATAAAAGTGTGCTATTTGTTTATGGACTCAGACCAAAGCTAATGTCTCCAATTATGTAATAAATTGTTTAAATTTAACTTTTGAGAATTTCTTAAAATTTCGATTAATTATTTATGAGTATATCATTAAAACGCAAAACCCCGCTTATGGGACCCTTGCACTCTTTTTTTTTTTTTTTTTTTTTTTTTATCTGGGACCAGCACTCAGGAGATGACTCCTACACATGCGAGGCATTGTGCTGGAACTATAGGAAAGGGATAGTGAAGAAACGACAGGAGGTGAAGCTTAATTAATTATTTTACAGCTCTGCTTTCGCACGTTCTTTGTTTATACTCGTAGCAGTGCTGAAGCTTCGGTTTAGTAGCCATTTTTATTATTATTTTACTTCGCCGGTGCTACACAATACCGACGAAGGAGGGCGTTCTGATGTGATTGTGGATTGCTATCAGCTGAAGCCGGTATTGTTCAGTGACCAGTGACTATGCCTTCGCCACTGAAACCTTCCGACAACAACTGACACACAAACCCAAACTAATGCACATCAGAAAAATGCGAGATGTTTATTTTTATTTTAAAATTTTAGTCTGAAACTGGGGTTGAACCCACGTATATTGTTTTAACATCATGCGCTGCAAAATGGAATCGATTTCACCTATAAATTATTGCCAAAAAACGATTGTCACGAAAATAAAATAGATTGTAATGAATAATTTGTTTGTAGATGTAAACATTATATAACTCAGAACTTTTCTTACCGCCTTACATTCGATGTCTTCTAAAAAATTTATTTTATAAGGACCTGGACGTATACGTTCACCAAAAACAACTTGTCCCAAATTTTCCACAGGAGAATTATTTTCGTTGCCAATACAAAAATCGAAATGGTGATATTCATAAGGTATAACGGATTCTTCGGTATTTAAACGGTTAACATAAAGAGTAACATTGGACTGAAAGAAAGAAAAATACACGTTTATAACAATTGATAAATAATATTATGTATAATGAAAACCTTTATTACAATATTTTTATGACAAAATAAACTTCTTTATTGATAAACTCAAAAACATTAAAACTATGTACATATGTATGTATACGCAGCTAAAAGTAAAGAAAAGTGAAGATATTTTTTATTATTTAATTTATTTTAATAACACTAATTATTTTAAGCCTAAGGTCTTCTTATATATTTTATATTTATTTCAATATTTCGCTACTCCTTTGTGTAGCTTCTTCAGGAAAATTGGTTTTTGTTTATAATAAAAATATTTTTTTAAAATTCACAATATATGAAAAGTTCTTGTCAATGAAAATTCAAAATAAAAATATTAACAGCCATATTCATAAAAATATTAAAAGTCATATTCATAAAAATATATTCTGGATTTGAAATAGGTATAAATATTCGATTTTGTATTTGAAATTTTTGTTTTTGAACCAAATCCAAAATACATTTTTACGAATATGTTACATATAATAAAATATTCAAAACAATAATTACAACAATAATAATGATAATAATAATAATAATAAAAATCTTTCGTGTATATCTTTTTCAATAATAACCTATATGTTTATAGTTTTAAAAAATTTTGTTCTGTCTCTAAATGTAATTCTATGTATAAAAATAAAAACTACAAATACAATTATAATATATTTAATCTCTTATTAACTAAATGTCTATAATTTTGAGCAACATTTGCTGTATCTGCCTTAAAATTAATTCTGTTGGTAATTGGTGTATTAATTATATGTAACATTTCTAACATATATCTACGTTTATAATTATTTTCCGTGTCTAATACTGATACATTTTCAAAGTTTGGATAGTGATTCAATCTAGAACAGTGTGAAGATAATGCTGTTTTTGAATGAATCACTATCTTTTTTTTGTTTTGAATGAATCACTATCCAAACTTTGAAAATGTATCAGTATTAGACACGGAAAATAATTATAAACGTAGATATATGTTAGAAATGTTACATATAATTAATACACCAATTACCAACAGAATTAATTTTAAGGCAGATACAGCAAATGTTGCTCAAAATTATAGACATTTAGTTAATAAGAGATTAAATATATTATAATTGTATTTGTAGTTTTTATTTTTATACATAGAATTACATTTAGAGACAGAACAAAATTTTTTAAAACTATAAACATATAGGTTATTATTGAAAAAGATATAGACGAAAGATTTTTATTATTATTATTATTATTATCATTATTATTGTTGTAATTATTGTTTTGAATATTTTATTATATGTAACATATTCGTAAAAATGTATTTTGGATTTGGTTCAAAAACAAAAATTTCAAATACAAAATCGAATATTTATACCTATTTCAAATCCAGAATATATTTTTATGAATATGACTTTTAATATTTTTATGAATATGGCTGTTAATATTTTTATTTTGAATTTTCATTGACAAGAACTTTTCATATATTGTGAATTTTAAAAAAATATTTTTATTATAAACAAAAACCAATTTTCCTGAAGAAGCTACACAAAGGAGTAGCGAAATATTGAAATAAATATAAAATATATAAGAAGACCTTAGGCTTAAAATAATTAGTGTTATTAATATAAAAAAAAGGTCAAAAAACTAGAAAAATTATTTAATTTATTTTTTAAATATTAATACCACTTTCAAATATAAGTTTCAAAACGGTTTGAATAATAGAAAAGGAAAATATTCTTGTGTTGTTGCAATGTACATAAAAAATTTGTTACTAAATGCTTTAAAAAGTCACTGGCATTACAATTGCTTTTAATATTTACGTACCTTGCAATTACTGGATGCATCAGATTTAATGCAATAATTTACAGGAGCCAAGCCTGGCAAATAGAATCCGTCACTTACATCAATGCATTGAAATAATACGAGGACAAAGAGACCTACTATGGTCAACAAACAAGCTTTTGGCTTACGCCAACATTTTTGATAGCAAACTCCATACATTTTACACATATTTAAATTCGACCCAAAATTATTTCCTCTTTTTGTGCAGTAAATAAAGTCTATATACAAATTTCTAATTTATATAAATTGCTTACTGATGTCCTTCTATGCTTATACCGTTTTCGTATTTGTTTCTACAATGTTCTCTCTGTTGGACTACGTCGACAGAAACGTGTTAATCATCAATATTTTAGAAAATATATAAAACTTCCTACATACCAATTTATTGTTTATATTTTGGCTATAGTATTTTATTTTAATATCAACATTTTTTGCATATATTAGTTTTATAAGAATAACTTATCTTTAAAGTCCTTCAAAAGTGTAATTATTTTTTTTTTCGGTTCTATACATGACAGAAACGTCATACGAAAAAAATTAATAAAATGTAAAAAACACTGTTGTTTTTTAAAGGCACTAGGAAAGAGAGCGAAGCCAATAATTATTGCCAGTCGGCGGTGGCTACCACCATATATACGCCATAGACCGTTTTGGCCGGGGCACATAGAATCTGTCAGCCGTCATACTTTGCCTTTTTCAACTGACAAGTAAGTTGAAAAACACGTTTTCTTACGAGCTTTGTCACACTCATCACGTCTCCGCCAAAGCCAAGTAGCTGCATTAGGAAAAACTCATCAGCTGATTTGTGTTCAGTTGTTAAAGTTGTGTTCTTTACAGCATGTTAAAACGTAAAGTATTTTGACAACTTGAATAAAATTGTTGCATTTGTAAACAAAAATGCTGTTGTTGTAGGGACGAGCTCACCTGGTAAGAATTCGCCTTAGTCCCTGTCCATATTGTGAAACATTTGCTGCAAAACTTTTGAGTTTGTTGACGAGAAGGGGAAGAGGAGTGGAAGTATGTATGCTGTTTCATGTACATGCAGTTTTTGTTGAATTTCTTATTTGCATCTTTTGAGATGAGGTGTATTTGACGTTTCATTTTATTTCTTTTCGTTTGGTATACTGTTAACTTCTATCATAATAATAGCTACCCTGTTTTATTGTTAATTTTTTGTGAAATATAATCAAAAATTTAAAAAAAAAATATAAAATTATATAAAAATTATTATATAATTTTTCTTCTTAGCGTCCATTTTGCTTCAAATTATACCTTGTGCTTCAAATGTGTATCCAAAAAAAAATATTCACACCTTTTATCACAGGGTAGTTATTTTATATTTACATTCGGTATTGAGAAATGTCAAAAAAAATTAAAGAAAGAAGATAGAAGGGAGGAATGAAAAATACTAAACATGAAACAAAAGTTTCATGTATGGACACTGCTGAAGCTTCAAAAGAGAATTCTAAAAAGTTTTGCAGCAAATGTTTCACAATATGGACGGGGACTTAGCAAAAGCAAATTAAGAAAGTTGGCCACCTTTTAACGTACGTTGAGTACTTTGACAGCTAGGAACAGTGTTGCCGTTGTAAGTTATTTTCAAGCAAAATTGGTTGCTTATTTTAGTGTGGAGCTGAGAATATTTTTTTCATTTCGTTTACTTTCTCCATCCTAAGTAATTCTAAATACGTAAATTTTACTTGTAAAGTTTTAAAATCAGGTTTTAAATTGCGACCCGTATTAACACCCTTTTGTTTTATTAAAAATCGTTTCTGTTGTAACAAAAAATTTAAGACTGCTTCAAGACTTCAAAATAGATAGAAAATTATTTGGACACTTATACGTATATGTGTGACTATTTTTTGTAAAATAACGCACACAATGACAAATATTGAAGCTGAAATTGATCGTGTAGCATTTGCTTAATTCATCTGGCATAAAAGATATTCGTATATATAACTTTCTCTGGGTTAGTATTTTATTGCACGCAGTGATGTTGACCGTACGTTAATTAACGTATTGTATGATACAATACAACGGTAAGCAGGTAATGTTTTTTTTTTGTACGGTAACTAAATTTAATTTTTAAGTGTAACTATAAAAATTTTTTACTATAACGAGTCAACACCTGATATACATAAATATTTCTCAAAAGAACAAATCATAAAAAGTACGGTTTCATTACAACTAAGCAAAATAAAGCCAATTGTAATTAAATTGTTCCGCCATAAATGTACGAATGACATTTTAGCTAAGTTTTTAATATTGCAAAAATGTATACATTGGTTTTACTAAAAGTGAATATAAATTATTTTACTATTGCTACTTGTTTCTTGTTGGGCTATAGCTCTTCTCGTACAGTCTCCTCAAGAACGATTCACATATCAATCGACGCGTATTTCTAGTAGCTATCGATGGCAGGTAGCGCGATGTGTGCACGAAGAATCGTTTGTGTGTAATAAGTGATATACTGAAAATGTACAGATATGTCTTTTTTTCTAAAACTTTGCCGGTCTATAGCTTTTCTTGTACAGTCTCCTCAAGAATGATATGCATACCAATCGACGCGTATTTGTAATAGCTTTCGAACGCAGGTAGTGCCATAGTGCAAGAAGAACGGTTTTCATATTATAAGCGGATAACTACATATAAAGGCGATTGAAGAGGTCGTTGAATAATTGGCATATATCATCAATATAATTTATGAACTTTATACAATTTGATTCTAAGGCTTTAGTCATACATATATTCGTTTTTTATTTTTAAATTGATATACTAATGCCTGAGAAGTCAATGATCGAATATCAATTATTTTTTTCACTCTTTGTTTACATTTTCCATGTACTAAGCTAACCAAAACATCCGGTTTGGTAAATTTTTGATGTGTAAACATCTATACGCTAGGGGTAAAATTCTTTTTCACAATACAATCACAAATTTTGAGTAAGGTTGTAATTACGATAACGCGGTGTGAGCTGTGTATGAGTGTATTAGTGTAATCATACGGACAACAAGTACAGAGAAACTTAACGGCTGCATAGAAATACACTACTATTAGTAGCTACTAATTGTCGTACATTATGTTATCGTAGGCAAATAAAAACAAATAAATAAAATGAATACAAAAACATTTAATTTTAATAACTTTTAAAAAGATTTCATTACTAGATGTTTACACATCTCCCCTGTGATCGGACTCACATTTTTTTTTAATTTTCGGTTTGATTTATTCACGCCAATTAGTACACTCATACTTTTAAAATTATATGAGAATTTCAATTCAAATTCACATCACTGCTATCAATTCGAATGCTTTTTTAAGGAGTTAAAGCTAATAACTTGGTAGTTAAACTTGGCGTGGTGCTGCAAGGTTAAATTTTTATTAAAATCGCTACAACTTGACATTTGAATATAACTGATAAAGTTTCTTGATAAATAATCAGAGTTGAGAACACTTGAAAAACGAAAGTAAAAAAATTAGTTACTGTACCGAAGTTTTTTAAAATAGCTATTCGTTTTTTCGCAAACTTCCATGTGGGAGCTGATTCGCAACCGGCCAGGTCTTAACTTCCAAACATTTAATAAAAAAAAAGTTATATAAATTACCTTTAAGAAAAAGAATTATATATTTGAAAAATTTGTGCTTGTTTGAAGAGAATAACAACAATTGTGAAATTATAAATAGCACAAAGTATAACAAGTTGCATTGTAATACAAAAAATAAGAAAAACCAGTCAGCTAATAATTAAAAACGTCAATCTGCTGCAACAACGTATTAAGCAAGGGGAATGCAGTAGAGTAAAGAAAAGTCATTAAAATAGAAGTAAAGTGATTTTTAGACGGACGATTAATTCATTAGAAGCCAGCAGCGCTTCGAAAAATTAAATATTACAACAGAGTTAAATTAATAAAGGTATTGTTATAACAATGTAAAATGTGGATTTAATTGTAATATCAAATATTTTTTATGTAATGCGTATAGATCCAAGAGACTAGTGGGAAAATTACTATAGAACAATGAATTCACAAATAAATCTACAATTAATACAGGTTTTGGAGAAAATTGTATCGCCTGGTAAGTTTAAATGCATTCTACCTAATTGTGTATGTATAATTTTATGTTAGAATTATTTTGTATTCATTTTGATTCATGAGTTGTACAGTTTTTTTGGCGCTTGCATACGTAGATTTCTTTTTCATTGTATGAGTGCATTTTTTATGTGAACAGATTTTTGTATGTACAAAAAGTTGACAGATACATAAAGGCAACCACGTTATTCAACTAGGGCCGCCAAGGTAGTTTAGTTGTTATTGGTTTTGGAAAATTTTTTTTCATCATCGACACATTTGCTTTTATCATGCGCATATAGGGGTATCAAAAATTAATGGTCTTATTTAAAAATAACTGTAACTAATAAAGCTTGGTCGTTTTTGTATAAAGCGTATAGGTACCTCCGTTTTCACAAGGCCTTAAATTAAGCTAAGCAAGCCATACACGATACTACGGTTGGCACAACTTAGCTAACAACCAAGTTGTATACTCATCACACACACACGATATAATTTAATAAGTGATCTCATGCACGAAGATGATTTTTTATCAGGAATGCTATAATAACGAGGTATATCAGAAAGAAGAAACATGAGTTCAAGGTCTATTTATTAGGTCTATGCAGCTCTACAACAAGGAACAACACAAAAAAACAACAGCCATTTTGTTTGTGTAAATTAACTTGGGGATGTTATAAAAAGAGACTACTGCTCATTCAAAGTTTATTAATACAAGGTTGTTGCAAGATCAATTTTTGTCCAAACGTCAAATTTTTTATATACATGTGTTTTGTTAAATACAACATAACCTAAAAAGAACGTGTTAAATTAGTGTAATATGAGTTCAAATTAAATTAGTTATTACAAAGAGTAATATATTTTGCATTCTTATTATTATAGTATTATTAAATTATTTACAACCAGTTTTCTTAACTTTTTCACAAAAGTAAACAAACTTTGACGTTTGGCTCAAAAAATACGTTACAAATTCTTGTATCAACTGACGGGCGAATTTGCTAATGAGTTTACCTGGTAATGAATTTCCCTTGCTGCTCATTTATGTATGCCTAAGGCGAATTGAGACCACGTAAACTCAGTAGTACAACACAACTGAAAATCATTGTGTACTGTCAAAATAATTCATACAATTTGAAATTAAACAGTGATAAATAGTCGGTCAGCTGGACTATTGAGTTCGCCTAGTGCGTGCCTTAATTGCTTTTGCAACCCCCTCGCAAAATAAAGAAATGAACAAAATTGTTTCGTTTTGTTTGCGCGCTTTCTCATATTAAACAAATGAGTAAAAAAAAAACAAATTTTGACATTCGAGTATAAAATACTTGTAATACACATGGCGAATTGCACAGACCTAATAAAGAGACCTTGAGTTGAAAAATTATGCCAACCAAAAACCATTCGCTCCACCGAACTTGCCAAGAAGGTACCATGTTATACTAGCATAATTGTGCTAGTGTGAATATGGTCATTGGATTGTTGTTGGCTATGTGGAAGGCGTCTTTAACTAGGTGGTAGTGAATAGAGTTGTACAACAATCCACGTTTTTTTCCCCCACGATTTACGTTTAAAAACTTCTGATATGTGGAGTTGCTTTGTCTACTACTTTTGCTTCTGCTACTTAAAATACAAGGAGTCGAAGTCAAAGAAAATTAAAAAAACGAAAAGTTCAAACAGTTGTAGTTGAAGTTTAATACAAAAAGAAGAAGTCGTAGTTTTTGTAGACTTTAAAAATATAAAAGTAAACACAACGTGGTACTACAGAAGTTGACATGTTCGATCATTCTTATGTTTGACTGACTACAACTTTTGATAAATTCCGAAGTTAAAGCATTAAAGACATTGTGTGTTTTTTCTGTTATTTTTGCATACATACAACACATACATAAATATGTATGCATATGAATTTTAAAATAATAATAATAATAATATATTGGACTGGTAACCGAAGATTGTATTTCTTTCAACATTTTAAATTCTACAACAACTCCGACTTCTTGAATTTTTCGTTTTTTGGTTGTACTTCAACTACAACTGTTTTGAACTTTTCGTTTTTTTGGTTGTACTTCAACTACAACTGTTTGAACATTTGGTTTTTTTATTTTTCTTTGACTTCGACTCTTCGTATTTTAAGAAGCCATTAACTTAAAGAACAGGTTGTGTTTGTGTAGTGACATAAAAAGAGAAGACGAAAAATTAGGAAAAACTTACGATTTCTGCTACATTGACTGCAGTTTTTTAAACGCTGTGTATAAGCATTTTTAATTTTTTAAAATCAAATGATTTTAAATACAAAGTTTGTATTCACCGAACAGAATTTTTAAATAAGTTTTTGACGTTTGGTGCACAAACGTAAGTACAGCATAAAATTGCCACCAATTTTAACAACCTCACCTAGTTGGGGTACGATTTTAATCATGTGACGGATCATTCTAGTCAATTCAAGTATTTGCTCGTTTCGCTGACTGATGTTTATTTTGAGGGCTACAAAGAACTAACAAAATTTTTTTGAAGGTAAAAGGAACTGGCATTTTTCCGAGAGGAAGGCCAATAAGTCAGTCATAGAGCGTCCTGTAGTAAATTGTTGGACTCTAGGTATTTAATTACATGGAAGTTCATAACATTTTCCATTACTTTGGAAATCGACGAACAAATTACTATTGGGCGGTACTTTTCATGGTTGTCTGCCTTAATTTTTGGACATTGCTGTTACATTTGCATCCTACCAGCACGATGGGAATTGACCTGCATGATATAGAGTGCGGAAAAGGATTGCTAAAGGACTTGATAACGAGCACGAGCTCGGAAGTATATTTTCGGCATAGTTACGGATGCACTTCCAAAAGAAGGCAGTGGTTTTTTGCTTTGCGGGAAGTGAGAATTACTTGCAAACATTTCAGCTAGGAGGTTTTTCAATTGGTTCAGTAAATATTTGATAATCCTTCAAAAGAACCGAAAGAGAAGAATTAGCGTTTTTCCTTAACGAATGATCAAAAGTTCCACTGCCCCATTGGGCAGTATGAATTGTAGCGCGAAGACTCTGGTCGTACAAAGCTTAGCACTTTGGTACATGAAGATCTCACCTTTTTACGCAATAAATCAGTATCTCTGTTTTTGTTACCTCGTGAGATAAATGCTGCCCCTCTAGATCTGACTGCAAGTCTGGTTAAACAATGACTTCGGTCTGGACTTAATCGAAATTTGCTATGATGGTATGAAAATTTTCATACAGAACAATATTATATTTTCAACCATTTGTGCCATGACATTACTTTATGGTCGAGAAAACAAAACGTTCAATTAAATGGCGAAAGAAATTTTTGAGCTTAGCCCAACGGGCCTTTTCGTAAATATATTGCGCCCGTTTCGTGGCTGGCCGTGAACGTTACGAATTATCTGAGTGTGAAGTGAGAAAGAGGCCTAGAATGTTTGATTGGTGCCCATCAACACAAGGAATATTTAACTCGCAGACAGCTAAATTCCTAATCACTCGTGCCAAAAAATTGCTGGTACTGGTACACAACTTCATTGAGTATGCATATTGCAAAGCGCCTATGAAAAATAAAGAGGGATAGAAGGTGATACCCAGATGATGATGTTGATGATGGTGGATCAGTATCGTCAGACACCTGGGTCTGAAAACTTCCGTTTGATGGAGACAAACGTGCTCGTATACAGAGAAAACGTATGTTCCAGAAGAAAATTCTGAAACGGCCTGTCATAAGTGTTTATTCTTTATATTGCCGACGCCAATGAACTACCCAGCAAAAAAAGAAGCCATACAAAAGAAATGCAAGAGTTCAATTGCAAATGGAGTGGTTTAATTGAGCTGAATAGTGCATGATTTTAACATAAGGGTGTCATAGGCGGGCATATGCTCACATTTAAGAAAATAGCTCGGAATTTAAATGATCCAATGAATGTTTCATGATTGTAGTTTGCTACACCAATACCTCTTCATTAATAATTATTAATCCATCACTGTGTTCTTCAACCTGCATAGCCAAGAAGTTCTCTAAAGATGCAATAGTGATTTTAAATTCACTCTCCAAAGATTGTAGAAAAGTTTCAATTTCGCTTTCATGGGTACCTCTCAGCAAACCATCATCTACATAAATATAAAACACTGGAACTTTTTTCGTTGTTCTATTGTTACTATAATGGAATGTGTTCTAATGAAATCAGGGAACTTGTTCCCGATTCACGCGCACGACGCGATCATCATTAAGAACGCATCCATTTGTGGTCGATTTGGCGGCGACTCGCACTACGCATTACAGAGAAAATTGTTTTTTTTTGCTGAACAGCACGTATGTGGAATGGACTTCCCGCAGAGGTGTTTTCTGTCATTTTTAACGTGGAAAATTTAAATCAAATGTCAATAAACACTACTCCCTCTATCTTCCTTCCCACAGCCTAATTTCCTAGTTCCGGCACAATGCAACGCATGTGTAGGGGTCATCCCCTGAGTGCCCGTCCAAGAAAAAAAAATTCTATAAAACAAACAAAGATCAGCTGTCCATTGGTAACAGCGTGGAGCTTGTTTTATGCCATAAAGGCCCATAAACGCACTTTTCGCTGTTGCTTTCTCTGAAAATAGATTTACATCGGGTATATACCACGCATTTTCTGGGCTTGTATTTTTCCAACTCTGCCATTAATATTATCATATCCATAAGCCAACATTAGTAAATTTAGTTTTCCGAGACATATTTTCTTTCGAGTGTCAAAACTGGTGTATCACTTAAAATTATGCTTACTTGGAGAATATGTTCGGAAGCGCCACTATCGCAACACCAAACATCTCATGCAATGCTTTCATTACATTTTTTTTTATCTGGGACCAGCACTCAGGAGATGAGTTCTACGTATGTGATACATTGTGCTGGAACGTAGAGGAAAGGGATAGTAGGAGAAATGACAAGAAGTGAAGCTTCACTACCTCACAACTCTGATTTTTGCAACTTCTCTGTTTTATAGCAGTGTTGAAGCGCCTCTGATGTCAAGGAGACGTATTAAATTTTTAAGCTTCGTTTTAGTAGCAATTTTTAGTAATTATTTTACTACGCTGGTGCTACACAATACCGACGAAGGATGTGCTTGTGGATTGGGTACAGCTGAGCCGTTACCGTTCAGTGACCAGTGGCTATGCCTGTGCCAATAAAATCTTCCGACAACAACTGACACGCAAAGAAGACACACTAATACACATCCGAAAAAATGCGATATGATTTTGTGATTTAGTCTGAAACTGGGGCGAACCCATCTTTTTTTTGGCTTTGTAGTCAGCCATCGCCACCCTCAGACCACCAAATTGATTCCATCTATGAAGCGCTGATTTGCTTTCAGTAGTTGTGCCTTCTGATGAACATTTTCTAGCGTTAACAACTTCTTCAAGCTCGTGTGAACGAAACATCATGTTCATGTGCCACTTCCATTTTGCGCAGTTTTTCAACCTGTTTTAATTAGGCCATTTAATCGCAAGTTTACTGTGTACACCAATCTAGGTTTAAAAAATTTTCTTACAAAATATGGTAGAACATATTGATATGAAAACTTATCATTAAGCGCTTATATTTTAATTGTTTTGGCATCCCATTTTTTCAAGACAAAAATGAACTGTTGTCGGCGAAAAACTTTTTGGAACAGGCAGCCGGAAATAATTTGCCTGAACTTCTGAAAGCGCTCTCCGATGTTCTGGTCACTGTTAGCAATAGCCCTGTGGCACGCATGGCAGCTGGACTACAATTGAAAAACCATTTGACTAGTAAAGATGAAACTATTAATTTGCAGTATCAACAGAGATGGCATCAATTTCCCGAAGATACAAAGGAATATATTAAGAAAAACGCAAGTAGAAGTGCTTATACTTACATAATTAAAAATTAATAAGTTTAATATTTATTGACACACAATAGATTCTCAACGCATTGGGTACAGAAAACACCAGACCGTCGTCTGCTGCTCAATGTGTTGCTTATGTAGCTGTGACGGAATTGCCTATAAATCGCTGGGGTATCTTAATACAAACTCTTGTCAACAAAGTAGTCACTGAGGGTTCCAGCGAAATGGACCGTGAAGCTGCCTTGGAAGCTATCGGGTACATATGTCAGGATATACGCTATGGTGTATTGGAAAATCAATCTAATCAAATTTTAACCGCTATTGTACATGGAATGCGAAAGCAAGAACCTAGTAATCATGTCCGTTTAGCAGCTACTACATCCTTACTGAATTCTTTGGAATTTACTAAAGCCAATTTCGAGAAAGATGTTGAACGTAATTATATAATGGAGGTAGTTTGCGAGGCTACTCAATCACCCGATTCTCAAGTCTGTGTCGCAGCTCTACAATGTTTAGTGAAAATAATGACACTCTACTACCAATACATGGAACCTTATATGGCCCAAGCTCTTTTCCCAATAACGTTGGAAGCTATGAAATCTGACAACGACCTGATTGGTTTACAAGGTATAGAATTCTGGTCCAATGTGTGCGATGAAGAAATTGATTTAGCCATAGAAAGTCAGGAAGCAAATGATCTTGGTCGTGCTCCAGCACGTGTATCAAAACATTATGCTCGTGGTGCACTTCAGTTTTTGGTGCCTGTATTGATGGAAAAACTAACAAAACAAGATGAAAGTGATGATGAAGACACCTGGAGTCCCTCAAAGGCCGCTTCGGTGTGTTTGATGTTGCTGGCCACATGCTGTGAGGATGAAATTGTCCCTCATGTGTTTCCATTCATTAAGGAAAATATTGTTTCTCCAAATTGGCGTTTCCGCGATGCCGCTGTTATGGCGTTCGGCTCTATTCTCAGTGGTATTGAAAGTACCACTCTTAAATCATTAGTGGAACAAGCTATGCCAACTCTTATACATTTAATGTATGATCAAAGCGTTATTGTTCGAGATACCACCGCTTGGACATTTGGCCGTATTTGTGATGTACGCATTTTATTAAAGTTCGTGATGATCTCTCTAATTTCTCTCCCATTTCTTTAGATAATTCCTGAAGCCGCAATTAACAAAACTTATCTACAAAGCATGTTAGAATGTTTCATACAATGTCTTAAAGCTGAGCCCCGAGTTGCAGCCAACGTTTGTTGGGCTTTTATTGGATTATCGGATGCAGCTTATGAAGCAGCAGAAAACGCAGAAGGCGGAACCCCTGAGACCTATTGTCTTTCACCATACTTTGAATATATTATTACTCAGTTGTTAGAGACAACTGACCGACATGATGGTAACCAAGCCAATTTACGTGCTGCCGCTTATGAAGCTCTCATGGATATGATAAAGAACTCACCGTTAGATTGCTATTTAATTGTACAGAGAACAACTATTGTTATTTTGGAACGTCTAAATCAAGTCTTGCAAATGGAGTCCCATATTGCTAGTCATAATGATCGTCATCAGTTTTATGATTTGCAATCATTGTTGTGTGCTACCCTTCAAAGTGTTTTGCGCAAAGTCCGCGAAGAAGATGCACCACAAATATCTGACGCCATTATGAACGCTTTGCTAACTATGTTCAATTCTTGTTCTGGAAAATCAGGAGGAGTACAGGAAGACGCATTTTTAGCCGTATCTACTTTAGTTGAGCTTTTAGGTATCAAGTTTGTAAAATACATGGATGCTTTTAAACCGTACTTGTACATGGGACTGAAAAATCATGAAGAGTATCAAGTTTGCTGTGCAGCTGTTGGTCTTACTGGCGATATTGCACGAGCTTTAAAGAATCTTTTTATTCCATACTGCGATGAAATCATAACTCTTTTGCTGGCAAACTTGTCTGTGCCATCATTGCATCGAAGTGTTAAACCACAAATTTTGTCGGCTTTTGGCGATATGGCTCTAAGTATTGGTAGTGAATTTGCAAAATATTTAAATGTTGTTTTGGAAATGTTAAGAGCTGCTTCGCAATTGGAGGTAAATGTTGCATATTTTTTTTGTAATCCGGTTCATTTTAATAATTTCTTGAATTGATGCATTAAGGTTGATCCAAACATTTACGATATGGTTGACTATCTGAACGAACTACGAGAAAGTGTTTTAGAAGCCTACACTGGCATCATACAGGGCCTCAAGGGCCCAGCACAAACCCCAAATCAAGATGTTTATCATTTGGAACCTCATCTCGGCCATATCATTGTATTTATCAAACGAATTGCAGTCGAAAGTGATAACTCTGATTCTATGGTAGCCATTGCTGCTGGTTTTATTGGAGATTTATGCTCAGCTTTTGGTCCACATCTTCTATCGCTCGTTGATGATGGTGTAATTGCACAATTTTTGACTGAAGGCAGGCGTTCAAAAGCGCTACGGACGAAATCCTTATGCAGTTGGGCCGCTAAGGAAATTAAAAAATTACGAGATCATCAAACAATAGCTCAGTAAATCGCATTTGAATGTTCATTCGTTATTTAGGATTCTTTTTAAAATCTTTTCTACATTCGAATTATCTGTCACCAAAATGGTAAGTAATATATGTAGTACATATACATAAATCCGTATTTATTTGGCAGGTATTTCAAATTAACAGTTTGTCTTCTTAAATGTAAAAATTTTGCTTTGTTCGTAGCTATGAAAACATTAAAAATGTTAACCGAATCTATTTTGGGAATATCTCTTTATACATATATGACTCTAATTTTAAAATTGTGCTTTTTCCCTTAAAAATATATGTCAAATTTATTATTACATACTTTATGATATTCTCATAAAGTATTTTTTTTTTTACAAAAATATAATATATCGATATAAAATATTACTTTATGTGACGCGCAAAATAGAAAGGGCCCTAAGGGTAAAACCCGGTTTTGTTCAGGAGAGCCATTTTAAAGATTTAAATACGTGTATCTTTGGTGTACCATCACTTTCATAAAACGCGCATATCTCTGGGAGGGAACACTTTTGGGGCATGGGATCGGTCTCATTCGATGCACAGATGTTGTCCACATCAAAAAAAAAAAGTGAAAATTGCTTTTTTTACCATTAGGTCCCTTTCTCTATGCGCTGTCACATATGTATATGAAATAGTACTATATGGATATGCTTTCCTCCTCAGTCATTGAGTTTACTTTTGTAAAAACTACTTTATGAGAATATCATGTAATAATAAATTTGACATATATTTTTAAGGGGAAAAGCACAATTTTAAAATTAGAAACATTAAAAATGTTCATGCTATAATTAAATTTTTAAATTAATTTAATGGCCCTATTTATTACGGTTTACAACTCAACTCTACTTAAGTTACAAGTTTCCAATTTGGTATTATCGATTCAATTCAACCTGTTAAAATATTTAAAGTTGAAGTTACATCATATTACAATTTGTTTGTGGTAATTGGCAAAATGACGAAAAAGGTACAATTCATCCCTACAAGTTGTTTTCGAAAGAATTTATTAGGAAAATGGATTGCAACTTAATAAAAATTTCTTTATTGTCTTAAAACAATTTATAAATTAGGTGTTTTGAACTAATTCATACAAGTAGTCACAATAAATTTACAACAATGAACAGTTTGAAAAACTTTCTCAACTTATTGAGCATTTTCAAAATTGAAGAGTCAAATAGCAAAAATAAATTTGGGCAGAACTTGCCATATAACTAATTATTTTCGTATCGTTATCAAAAACTGCAGAAAGGCGACGGCTGAATAGAAATCTTGGAATACAGGTCCTAAAATGTTAAATGAATTCAATTGTTATCAAATCGTCGATTCAAAGTAATAGTCAATGGTCACTTTTCTAAAATATTTTCACAAGATTTCCCATTTTCGGTGGTTTTGTTCCAGATAGCTTTCAATGAAATCAGTAAAATCATACAAAATAATCGCTTAGTCGTTCACTGCTTGTACGCTGACGATCTCTATACAAAGTGCAAAAAGAACGGCAATAGCAACAAACACCTTGGTAACAACCCTGACTGAAATTGAAGCAGACCTCCCATTAATAGAAGACAGAATTTACGATATAAAAACCAGAATTTTACCCAAAACTCCTCAACAGTACAAATTAACCTATTGACAAAAACATTTCTTCCTTTTTAACAACGAAGAAACTTAAACATGCACAGACCTCGGTAATAATACTTTCTATATCCAAAAAACAGACCCAAACCACCATGGACAGACACTTCATATCACATCAATTAATCTATCACTGGTGAAACATAATGAACAAAGTAATCGCAATGACAAATTTTTTAAACTTCTTTCTGAGTGCACAGTATAAAATTTTAAAACAGCATTCCAGCATATGCCATAGTTAATGAAAATGGGAAAATCTTGCCCTAGTTACACTTTATGAACAATCATGCTGCAATTCGTCTTATACAATATTCTTTAATTAAATTCTCTGGATACACGGGCACATACGCCACAATAATCACCGACAACACATTAGAAAAAATTGACACGTGTCTTTATACCGCAAGCCACAATATAAAAAGGATCAAAACAGGCAAGTCACCCACTACCACTCCTCATCAATAAATCGATATAATGTTCAACCCATTTACCAAAAAACTACCGAGAAATACAAAATTACTTTCTCCAGACTGCGTTTGGGTCGCACAAATTTTTTCCACGGACGGATTCTACAACCTACACATACCTATTAGGCACCTACATGAATGGTAGAAATCAGTAAAATTGTGCATTCATACTTTGTATGAATTGGGACTGTTGACTCAATAGCATTTTTCAACAACTGTGTGTTGTGTATATCTCTCAATATAAAAGTCATTGTATTCGTACATTCATTGTTCTGCGCATTCAGATTATGGTTGGTTGTTAAATGTGGAGTCACAACAATGAATTACAATATCAGTGAATGAATGATGGTATGAATGCTTTTAATTTTTTTTACCAGCTTTAACATATACTCAATTCACACACTGCGTTTTGTGGCAGCGACACGAGTTTATTGGCGAGAGGTGAAGATAATCTAGAGACATTTCTCTTTTATTTCCTTCTTTACCTCTCATAATCGGCTGACGATTATTCCGTTAAATATATAATATATTGTTACTGACATAAAAGATGAATGAATGTACAAGGTGGGCCAAAAGAAATCATCCGGGGCAAAGGTCATCACCCGATGTTCTTTTGCGGGAGTTTTTTTTTTAATGACAAACTTTGGTTCTGCTTGGATGGCCTTCAAATCTAGCGCAGCCACTTGGCCGATATCAGAAGCTGAACCAAAGTTTTTCATGAAAATAAAAAATTACGGCAAAAAAGTATCGGGTGATGAGTTATGGCCCGGGTGATTTCTTTTGGCCTACCTTGTAGTTATCCATGCATATATATGTCCGTGGTACGCCCATAGCTATTAGATTTAATTTTTGAAATTTCGGTCTTTATTTCGTTTGTTTGTGTATGTTTCTGGAGATTGTGGTTGGATGCGGTAGTAAAGTTTCTATGTTGACATTTCTTCCAAATATTGCTCCAACGGATATAAAAAAGCTCGCCAACTTTTTAATCCTGTATCGTCAGTTATGCTAAATGGACGGCAATTCAAAACGGTCCATTCAACCATTGTCTTGGTGCATTTTTTCTTCGTCTCTACATCGACTTCTACTTCTTCAACGGACTGGAGCTTAGCAAACAAATAACATTTATGGCGAACTAAATTCGACGTATTTTCTCCAAATTTGTATATATTAAAACACTTTCTACATCCAACAACATTTGCAATATCCTGTCCATTCGTATCTTCAAAGACACCAAAAATTTCCCATACTTTGCTTTTCTTTCTTTTTTGGCTAAATTTTATTTCACCAGTTAACAAGTTAGATTTTAAAATTGCGAATGTCCCGCCTTTCATCTCCTATTATGATCTGCTAGATAATTAAGACATATCAATTTAATTCAGACTTTAATATGGTTGGTTGGATATGGTTTAACGCATTTTAAGAGATAATAAACTTTAAAAGATGCATATTCGCATACATACATATATGCTTACTTATATATATTTTCATTTGTCTATATCGATCTATTTATGTATATATAAATATGTACCACTCGAAGTTATTTCTTTCTTTCAAAATCTTTTCAAAAATAAAATAGTTTCGGTGAAGTCACCAGATTTATGAAACGCTAACTGTAAACCACGAATGCAAACTTTTAAGAATTACATACATATGTAGTTGATGCTTGCTAACAGCGTTATCAACTTTTAAGATTTCAAAATACACGGAATCTTAAAAACGCATATTTTCACACAAAAAAAACAAATTTAAAATTTAGAGTTTTTATTTGTACTGTTATTGCATTTATTTATATTGTACAATGCATTTTTGATAAATTTTTCTTTTAGTTCAATACAACTATATATTATGTTTTATTTAAATTTCACCAATATTACAATAATTACGAATTCAAATTTCTAAAAAATTGCATAATTCATTTTGATTCCTGTTAAGTAAATAAAACTAATTACAAAAGGTTGTATTATTTACAAATTTTTGCCTTATTAAATAAAAAAAAAAACAAATCGGTATCGCTGATATTGCTCTCGTTCTCTAAAGCGAATGCTACACGATCAATGTGCAGCTTCAATATTTGTAATTGGCAGGATCACGCTAATGCCGCTCCGTTCACACCATGCACGGACACTCCCCAGCGCCAGCTCCACCCGCTGCGGCGTCGTGTCCAGATGGAACCCGGACACCGCAACCGTCATGTCGTCATCGTCCGCCGCGGTCTTGATACACAGGCAATCCAGTTTCAGCAACAATACGTTCAGAACCATGTTCCACAAATGGGGAGACAGAACACCTCCCTGAGGCGTATCCCACCAGGACCGCCGGGAGACGCGCGTGTTTCCGGACGCAATCGTCCTGCGCGTAAGCAGATTTCTAACAAATCTGCAAGTCGATCGGTCACTCCCCGCGCTATCAAACGCCCGGGCAATCGCCGTCGGATCAACGATATTAAAGGCACCCTCCATGTCCATAAATGCCACCCTGGTGAAGTTCCCTTGCTCCAGTGGGAGCTGTCGATGCCCTTCTGATGTGGACATCAATCAGCCTCTCCAGAGTCTTCAAAAGAAAAGACTAACTGTAACTAATGTCGGATTTCAGGTAGACGCTGGACAAATTCGGACATTTTTTTAGTTTATAATTAATCCGGAAGAAAAAATTTATTTAATTTTTTCTATATGCCCTCTTGGAATATCCAACTGTTTTTTAAGTCTGGCAATTACTGTTTTCCTATTTCCTAGCACATATTACAAATACTTACCTTGAGTTAAATTATCCATAAAAATTTTAATGGAATTCTTTTTTTAGTTCTTAAAACACAGTTTTTAAAATTCACTGCTCACATTCAATTCTTCTACAATATTAAAAATCTGTGTGTTTTTCACTGTACACATTAGGTTAGGTTAGCAGGCCGCCATTCCTAAGGGAATCAGCTCACTTGGGTCCTCCTGGATTCTATTGTGTTGCTCAGCGGGATCAGTCCTCATCCCGTTTCGCCAGTCTTAAACCACCCCAGATAAATAAGCTTATCCCTCACATAGCGCTCCAACACCACCGCAATGTCCCGCAGGAAGAGGAACCCCATGGCAGACGCACGCCCACTGCGAGAGCGAGACAGTGATGCAGCAAGTGCTCAACCGTCTCCTCCTCATCACGACAGCTCCTACAGAAGTCGTTATACGGCAGACCCAATCTCCTGGCATGCAGACCAACGTTACAGTGACAAACTGTCATCCGGAGTCGGCAGTTCCCTAAGTTGGCGATCCGACCGTAGTCGTACCGAGGTCAAATCATCCTGGAAATCGAGCAGGTGGTCTCGTTCGATCACCCAGTCTGCGCAGTCCCGTAGAGCTCCCGCTCCAACTGTATCCTGTAGTATCCCAACGGAATCCCGACATATCCATCGATATGCCCGTCAGGCAGACGACAACCTTCCATGGGTAAATAAAATGGGTGCACACAGCTTAAGAATAATGCGTCAAAATTAACATCAGAGCCGCCGCAACTTTGCTTTATAATTAACACGCAACTGCAGAGTTGTGCAAGAATTAAGGTATATCTTCCTACCACTTTCACCATCTCTCTATTCTCTTCTATACTATGCCTGTATCTATATCTAGGGATACACTGATCACCTACATATGTAGGAGATGCTGCATTTCGTTGGCGCTAACGCCAACTCCTCAATAGACCTTAAACAAAAAAAATGCTCAAGCTAAGAAATCTCCCCTGTATATATCTATGGACTTGTGACAAAAGATCATAAGTCGAGATGAAATTTCTTAGTATTATAATCATAACCAAAGGGCACAGCACGTGCAAATTTTTTCACAATTTTATCACAATGGGAACATAATAAATTAAACCCAAGTGGACGACTGGGACTTTTCTTTACCTATCCGTCCAGCAACCTGCCTATCTAACCTGACTTAAACTAATCGTAAAGGAATCTTCACAGGACCCTTTGTTTACAATAATCAGCGTCTTTCCAAGAATTTCAGTTTTTGAGTTATTTAATTGCTGTTTTAATTCGTAAGCTTGATTTCAATAGAGATTTTAGTAAAAAGTAAAATTACACAAAAGTTTACGTTAAAAAATACGAAATTTTCTTATCTCGATGTATGATCTTCTGTGCACAGATATAAAAACTCCCAAAAAATATTTGAGAGTTATTGAATATACAAACAGAAAATTTGGAAAAATTAAATAGATATAATACGAATAAACTTTGTTGTAAAGGCTACTAGTTTTTTCTGCTTCTTCATCTTCTTGTTATAGAATCAATGCAAATAAATTTGCAAATAAGTAATACATAAATTAAATGAACTTGTGAAAGAAATATGATTATGTACTTTTTTTAACTGATAGATGATATGCTATTGTGAATAAATCAAATTGATAAAAAAAGCACCAATGTAATAAGATCCATTATATTTCGTGCGAATTTGTTTAAATTTTTTTTTGTATATACACAAATTAAGAAGCAATTATTATTCTTTATAATAAAATAATTCGATTGTATTTTCTTCGTGTTGCATACATATTAATAATGATTTGCTTATGAATATTTTTTTCTTTATAAAAACCTAATTTAATCTCTCTTTATTTCAGGTACCAAAAATTTCTTCTAATTATTAATATAAAAACATCGGTTTGTAACATTTCTGTTAAAAAAGGTGCATTATGATTTTTTTCTGTGAATGTATGTATAAAAATTATCACAAAAGCAGAGGTATTCAACTATTTCAAAAAAAACCTTTTATCATTAAATTTGAATTGCGATTTCTTTTCTAATTAATATTTTCGTTTTTTACTGACATTTTTATATATTTACTTTCTGTTAAATTTCCATCAAATGAAAAAGAAAAGGAAAAATCTTAAAAATTTCTTTTATGTTGAAAATTAATTTCAAAATCTAAGACACAACGCTTCAAAAAAGTATAATTACAAAATTAAAAAATATTTAAAATTTTACTTTAAAATAAATTAATACTTTTTTGATTTCTTTTATTCGACATTACATTTATTACTTTATTATTATTTCCATAAAAAAAACCTTTTAATGGCTCGATTATGGATGGCAACAGAATCTAAGTTGTGTTGCTAGTTGCTAAATATGATATTGCGGATGGCCACTGAAAATTTAAGTTGCTTTTGGCAAATCTGATTGCCGGTTGTCAACGCAAATGAAGTTCGGTTGTAATCCGTAATCGATCCATAAGTTCATACTTATTTTAGAGAAAATATCAAGTCATTTAATATAGAATAAATGAAGAATGTACATGTATGTGCGATCTGGTTAGTACAGTAACAAATTTCTTTTTAAGTTTATTAACCAGTTCAACAGATACTTACTCTCAGTTCACACCAAAAAATAAAAATTTTAATTTTACATGCTTCTGTCCCCTCTCACCAATTATCTCTAAATATCTGAAATAAAAATTTCGTAGTGTGAACTGGGAATTAAAAAAAAAACATTTAATTTTGTGTGAATGATGAATTACATTTAAACAACAAGAAATATCCTGTATGTATGTGAAAATTTGTTGAGTATGTTTTGTGTGTGAATGAATTTATTTGCGTATTATGTGTGATTGAGGAGAATGAAAAGAATAAAAGTATTTAATTTAAAATAATTGTAATGCCCTAAATGTGCAGTTTATTTTTAAAGGTGGTCAAAAGTTGAAGGATCATTGACAGTCTTCTTTAAATGTGGCAGATTCGGTAAAATTAAAATTATTTAACGGGTGCATACATACATTTTCAAAATTAGACAAAATTTCAAGTACAACATACAATGCATTACTTAAGGGAAATTCCCATCATGTAATCGCATCGCTAGAAGCAGGTTCAGTGGTGGCGAATTTAAAAATAAGAACGCGCGAGCAATTTTGCGTTCATAAGTTAATAAGTGTAAAATGAGCTCGAAAGAATTGAAAAATTGTTCAATGCAATTAAGTTTGTCGAATGTAGCTAGGACGTACATATAAAATCCAGAAAAAGAAGAAACTAATGATAAAACGAAAAATTTGGACTACGGCAGCCTCTGTCCTTTCACCAGCAAACTGTCTACAAAGAAATTTAAGTTAATCTATATACATACATAACTTAAAATGAATCAATAAATGTGTTGGTAATCGCAAAACTCGAGAACTTAATCCGAGGAAAGTTCTTTCGAAAAAAAATTTTAAAGTTGATCACGGGACGAGATAGAGGGCAATTTCCGCATCTCCGAAAATAACTAACCGATTTTAATGAAGTTTAAAACATAGATAGGTCTGTGTTTAGAAGGACGTTTTTTGATAGGAAAATATACCGTTACTCGTTAATCATTCTCCATATCTCCGTCTTACCGACTAGTGCTTAGCGTTCTGTCTTTTCAATATACTCTTCGCATTGTACCTATACCTACAGTAGATTCTCTATTTCTGTTCATTAACATTCTCTCTATATCACTTGAAAGGCACTTGAGGGTTACGATTGATGGTAGTCTGCACGTTGACTACAAAACCAAAAACACCTGGGTTCAACTCCAGTTTCAGACCAGTTTCATTAACATTCTCTCTATATCACTTGAAAGGCACTTGAGGGTTACGATTGATGGTAGTCTGCACGTTGACTACAAAACCAAAAACAGACCTGGGTTCAACTCCAGTTTCAGACTAAAAATTATAAAAAAAAAAAAAAAACATTCGAATTTTTCCGATGTGCATTAGTGTGGCTTTGTGTGTTGTCGTTGTCGGAAGGTTTCAGTGTCGAAGGCATAGTCACTGGTCACCGAACAATACCGGCTTCAGCTGAGAGCAATCCACAATCACATCAGAACGCCCTCCTTCATCGGTATTGTGTAGCACCGGCGAAGTAAAATAATAATAAAAATGGCTACTAAACCGATACTTCAGCACTGCTACGAGTATAAACAAAGAACGTGCAAAAGCAGAGCTGTAAAATAATTAATCAAGCTTCACCTCCTGTCGTTTCTCCTACACTCCCTTTCCAATAGTTCCAGCACAATGCTTCGCATGTGTAGGAGTTATCTGAAAAAAGATCCCTAAGTTTTCTTGCCATCTTGACCCCTGGTATATTGAAAAAATCCGAGACATCACGACAAAGTTTTCTCTTCATAGGGATAGTATCGTGCACCGCAGTTAGGCCATATAAGTGACAATTTTCCATCTCCGTAACCATTGCTGTAAATCTCGTCCGCCATGTGCCAATCAATGGTCCGATAATCTCTGTATTCCACATATTGACTTCTATCCCTAATTGGGATATCCACACATGCATAATTAAATGCATGACGTGTCAAGAATTAAGCCAAAAATTGAACAGAAGCCTTCACCAAAGTCAAATCACTAAGCAACAACTAGTCTTAAAAAGTTTGAGATACTGATGGCAAACTGATTTACTTTAGAAACTTTTTTTAATTGAAGCTAATAAATTTTTTGAAATAGTTTTGAATGCGAGCAGAAAAAGTCGACGATTACTTTCTTATTAAAAGGCACAAAAGTACTTACGTTGTTATTTCTGAATGTCATAAAAAACTATAGCCGAATTCACGGTTCATAGTAAAGACCTTTTTGATATATATATATATATAATGAATTCATTTACTAAAAGTACAAGATCTAAAAGTTCAATAGGAATTCACTACGAACCGTGAATTTCTCTTGTATTTTGATATTTTGTCTGTTAATAATGACTTTTATAATTACTTGTGTGCTTTTGTTTGTGCCCCTTACTGTATAAGCATAGAATACCTAAAATTGTCAGCTAGGGGTCTGAAAAATTTTAAATCAGCTTTTCTTCAAATAGGGGGAGAAAGAGACAAATATACAATTTTACGAAAGATGAAAAGTAAACAAAAGAAAAATGTAAACATAAGCCACATTTTGTGCATAAGAACAAATTTATAATTTCTTGTGGTTTTCTTTGTTTTAATTATGTTAATATTATAGTAAAAAAAAACACAGTGCAGCTTGTTTTAATGGTGTTTTGTGGTTTTAATCGTGTTTTCTGTTAATATAGCAAAAAAACATAGCGAAGCTAAAAAATTACCAAAAAGAAATTTGTTGTGCATAAGCCAATAAACGTAACATTACATAAAACATTTTAGTGATCTTGTGATTTTTTGGTATCTATTTGTTTTATTAAATGAAATTAATTTTCATAGTACATAATTTTCATAACACAAAACATCACATTGTTGTGTTTTGTAACCACAGATTCCTATAACCTATGTTTGTAACATTGTCGTGCTAAAAATTGCGAAATTGTGAGCATAAAGTAGATGAAAAACACGTTTAATTTTCACATCTAGAAACTAAAAATCAAAACAAAACAACAATATTGAGGAATTTAGAAGAAAAAGGAATCACCGAACAGAGTTAGGGGGTAAAAGAGACAGCATATTTCTTGATGATGTCTCTTTCTCTGCTCGTTCGCTGCTTTGAACTGACGCCTCTGTATACTTTGTGGTATAAGTGTGCTTCTCACGACGTTTTTCTCATGCTATGTAATCTTACGTGCGTATATTTCTAATGTTTTATTTAAAAAATAAACATAAATAGCACCTGATAAATATCAGTAAGAATTACAATTAAATAATTCTAAATACCTACTATTTTTTTTATTTTCCGACAATTTCTTCCTTAGTTGCATTATTTTTTTTTTTTTGTAAAATCACTTATGTGGACATAAGTGGTTTTATCAGTACACATTTTCAATGTGGACAATGGTGCGTTTTTTTTAATTTTTCACTAAAGCTCTTATGACATTACATTTTTTCTGCATTGTTAAAATTTTGGAGAAGAGAGCAAATATATTGTAATGTGAAAATTAATCAGTTGCAAGGAGTACAACCATATTAAAATAAATGCAAAGAAGTCAAATCGTCCACTAGTGTTATCGATAAAAAATGAGTGACTGTCAAAAAAATGTAAAAAGTTTCCACTTAAAATCTTTTATGTGGAGACAACTTATCGATTTATGCACAATGTCTGCGATTTTAAGCTTAGTTTTTAACCGTATATTTTTTTGTAGGAGGCAACATTTAAAAACCGGCTTTGCTGTCCATTTCTATCAATTTCATATTAATTAGACTGAGTTTAGACGAGAAAACATCTGGAAGGTAAACATTTAGTTTGTTGAAAATTACGGGTGGGGAAGAGAGCGTTGTTTTTGTGTTCAGTACTCGGTTACACTTTGTGTCTCATTTTCGTTGCTTACAAAAATAACAATAGCAATGAAACAATAGTAGAAATAATAATGGTATGTCGCCGGCAAAAAGTTTTGTCTGTGTGACCGCGAATGAAAAAACAAAAGAGAATTAAAGATGTTTTTCTTCCAAATGTTTTCTCGTCTAAACTCAGTCGTAATGAAAAATAAATGTAGTGACATACGGGCTTAAGATCTTATTACTCTTAAATATTTTTTTCTGAAAATTTTCTACAACGTTGTCGTGATATATGTACAGTGAATCAAAGTAATATTGGGACAAAGCTAAAATGATTTATGTGGAGATAATTAAGCACTATGTTAACTGATTTTAATGCAAAATTTTCATGCTTTTGTGTAGCTAACACTGTGCTAATTGCCATCTCAAAAGATTATGATTCTTAAGTTTGTCAAAATTAATTTATAAATAATTATTCACAATAAGTTAAAAATGCAGTACAAAGTAATAATGGGACAGGTGGCATCACTATATAATCTAGGCTTTATAACGGAACATTTTGCAAAAATTTTTTGTTTAAAAGTTGCTAGAGTGTATTACAGATTAATTTTTGATAAGTTTTTAAAGAAAATTGAAATATGGCGCCACGGGGTTCACAAACATCGCCTCAAATCAGAAAACTGATATTAGAACATTCGAAATCAGGAAAAACCGTGAGAAATATTGCGGAAATAGTAAATAAACCAAAATCTACAGTGTTTAACATCATAAAACGATATGGAGGTACAGAAACTTTTCAAAATGTAGCAAGCAAAAGAAAAATATTTTCCGACGCGGATGAACGATGGCTTATGCGACAAATCAAACAAAAACCCTACTTAAGCGCTCCCAGACTTGCTGCTGAAGCGGAAATACATCTAGCAAAGAAAGCTAATCCCGAAACGGTAAGAAATGTGTTAAGGAAACACTATTATAATGGCCGGGTAGCTAGGAGAAAACCTTTTATTAATAAGGTTAATAAGCTTAAACGAGTGCGCTTTGCTAAAGACCACAGAAACAAGGATTTATCATTCTGGAATAAGGTAATATTCACTGACGAAAGCAAATATAACATATTCAGATCGGATGGAAGGTCATTCGTGTGGAGAAGACCAAATGAAGAACTGTCAGAAAAAAATTTGAGACCCACTGTTGAACATGGCTTGGGGTCAGTTATGGTGTGGGGTGCAATATCAGCAGCTGGTCCCGGTAACCTTCACATTATTGAAGGAATTATGGATCATAAATATTATATCAACATCCTGCGTGCTAATCTTGCAGAAACAGCAGAGAAATTGGGACTGGCGAATGATTATTACTTCTACCAAGACAATGACCCCAAGCATAAGGCTCACAATGTAAGGTGTTGGTTGCTTTACAATTGCCCACATGTGCTCGAAACGCTTCCGCAATCACCCGATCTCAATCCGATAGAGCACGTATGGGCCTATTTAGAAGAAAAATTAAGAAATTACCAAATAAGTTGCAAATCGGACCTAATTAGTGCTCTGAAAGAGGAATGGGGTAGAATAACCCCACAATTCTGTCAAAAACTTGTGAAATCTATGCCGTATCGATTGAAGGCTGTAATAGAGAAAAAAGGCCTTCCAACTAAATATTAAACATTATATATTTAATACTTAACTTGTTACTTTATTACATTGTCCCATTATTACTTTGACAGGATTTTCCGTGTTGTTTTAGTTTTTTTGTTTTTATATCCCAGTGGCGGTAGTCAATGTATTTTTTATTTATGTTCTTAATAAATAATAAAAATAAAAGTATAAATATAATTTTATTTTCTTCTTAAACCAATAAGTTCAAAAAAATAATTCGAAAGTTATTGGATAAACAGCTTGTCCCATTATAACATTGAGTCACTGTATATTAAAATAAATGTGAAAATAATTGAAAAATTTCCCGGAGACCGCAGTTTCAAGTAGAACTTATTTTAGCTCTTCAGATTGACTTTCAGACATACATACATACGTTGTTCTTTATGAACCACAGATGTACAGTACAATGAAAAATTTTATTCCTGCGAACGCATGCAATATTTTAATTAAAATTTGTATATTGAGAACTAGCAAGTCCCCGTCCATACTGTTGAGTTTTTGCTGCAAAAGTTTTTTGAATTCTCTTTTGAAACTGCAGCAGTGTCCATACATGAATCTTTTGCTTCATGTTTAGTATTTTTTATTCCTCCCTTCTATCTTCTTTTTTAAATTTTTTTTGACATTTCTCAATACCGAATGTAAATATAAAATAACTACCCTGTGATAGGTGTGAATATTTTTTATTGGATAGACATTTGAAGCACAAGGTATAATTTGAAGCAAAATGGACGCTAAGAAGAAAAATTATATAATAATTTTTATACAATTTTATATTTTTTTTTTAAATTTTTGATTATATTTCACAAAAAATTAACAATAAAACAGGGTAGCTATTATTATGATAGATGTTAACAGTATACCAAACGAAAAGAAATAAAATGAAACGTCAAATACACCTCATGTCAAAAGATGCAAATAAGAAATTCAACAAAAACTGTATGTACATGAAACAGCGTACATACTTCCAATCCTCTTCCCCTTATCATCAACAAACTCAAAAGTTTTGCAGCATATGCTTCACAGTATGGACGGGGACCAAGCAATTTCGTCTGACAGGACTTAAAAAACCGAAAAAGGCATTCGTATATTTTTGTTACGAAGTGGAAATTGCATCACTTTCAGTTATTGCTCTTGACCGACCATTTCTAACATAATGATTCTGCAAGGATGGATTATTTAATTTGAAAGGATTATAGAGTAGCTTATGCAAACACGTTCGCTTTGTTAAATGGTATTTGTCCATCTTCTCTTTTTAAGTACGCCATTAATTAATAAGCTTGCCAGACTACCACGGTAAGTTACATATAGTTGTAATACAGAAAAAGATAATAAAGGGTGTCTGGTAGGAGATTTATATTTTCAAACTTAAATAAAAAATGTAATAATTGACACAAAGAAATATGGAAATGGAAATATTTCCCCCGAAATAACAAAAAATCTATTTTTTCGATGCTTAAAAAGTTTAGCGAAGTTTAAGGTGCAAAAAAGGCAATACAATCCATTAAATATTTTCTAAATCACCTCAAAATTTTTGCAATGTATCGTATGTAGACTTTTGCTTTTATGAAATTTATTATTTTATTCATTCAATAATATTAAACAGCGTGAAATTTTTATTTTTTTATTTTCTGTAAAGATCGTTAATGCTACGAAATGAAAAATTCCAACAACTTTTTTATTGACAAACAGAGTAGCAATCACTATCGTCAAGAATGTTTGTCATAAATAATACATTTTGCTAAAAAAAAAAGTGTTAGAAATTATAGAAAACCAATTACACTAAAATTAAGTATAATGGTTTAGTTGTTTAATTATTTAATTTTTTTGTGCAGCGTATCGCGTATACATATGTATGTATGTATGTATGTATGTGTACATATCGCACTGGTTCCTCTAAAGGGAGTCAAGTCAAAATGTTTAAATCTATACATAAATAAATGTATCAATATACAGTGGTCATATCTGCCATCATCTTCTCTACACTTCTGCCAAAAAACACACAGTTGTATCCCTCTTTGCGATGTAAGAATATCTTCTTTAGAGTCGACTAAGCAGAAATATTTCGAATTGTCAATTTATATCAGTTTTGTTTGAACTAGAAGGAAATATTTTAGGTTGTGCCAGTCTTTGTGTTATAACGCTATAACATAAAGGACAACCACTCCAGAAATTTTTTACTTTTTGATAATAACTGAAAAAATTTTAAAAATAACTGCCGTTGTATACTATTCCTATTTCATTAAAATGACATAATTGATTTTAATTTTTATTGTAAATATTAACAAAAAAATAGTTTTTGCCTCTACTGCAAATTTTGAGTTGACCCCTGTAGATTAACCAGTGCGATATGTATTTAATTTATTTGATATGTTTTAATTTCTTGCTTTGCGTTTACGTATTGCAAGGTTATATACCGAAATATTTATCGCGAAATTCCCGATCTGGTTTTCATATTTTGGGCCATTCTGCGATATGAATCGCGATCCATCAATATTTCAATCTGCAATAAATATAGCGGTACTGAATTAGATTTCTTATGGAAATTTGTTTTTAAAGTTTTAGTAGTTACACTGTTGCAACATGTTTTTAGGTATGTTTCGTTGTTGGTTGCATAGTGTGTATATCAATGTATTTTACTGTGGATGTGTACCTCCTCTTCATGCATCAATTCATAAACAATAACGATAACGATAATCGTGTTGCGTAAACATGTTGAAAAGAGCGTACCTACAATTTTATTATTATTCTCAAAAAGTGCATTGCAATTTCTACTTCATTTATTAAAAATATCTCCACTTTGTTGTTTTCTTTTGAAGTGCTGTAAAATGGCTTTATAGTGAAGAAATGACGTTCAAATATCCTAAAAGAAGAGGGTAAAATTGGGTAAAAAATGCTATGCACTTTTTGTTGAAAAGAAAACGCCATTAAATGCTTTTCACATATGTATGTTGACAAATTTACGTGCTGTTTACAATTAAAACAAACTAAAGTATCAAAATAAAACCATTTCCAATTTCCCAGTACAAAATGAAAACTGTTTGAGAAGATCCTTGCGGAAATATTCAACGACCACTGAAAGAAAAAAAGACTAAACTGCATTGGTTAAATAAATTAATTTTCTAACAAATGAAAAAAATCGTGTGTCTTGTCCAAACTAAGTCTTATTGTCCGCCTTAAATATTTTTATTTTCTTTGTGTGTGTGTGTGTGTGTGTGTGTTTTCTAAACTATTTTTGTATGATTTCTATTGATTTCTGATTGAAGACTTATATGCGCGCGTGCGTGCTTGTGTGATATTAATTGTAAGTTAGAATGTAAGATTAGTATGTTAAGAGATAAAAAATAAATTAGCTCAAAAACAACAATAAAGGATTTTAAACGGATTTGAAATTCGCCAAAAGAATTATACAATAAAATATATACACAAATATATAATAAAATAAAACAATTCAAACATGACTTAACGAACTAAACGAAAATAAAAATAAAACTAAAAACAAACATGACTTAAATGACGACTTAATGCCTCGTACAAATTTAGAATTTAGATAATTATAAAGAAACGCAACGTTAAACTGAAACACATGGTAATTATAAAATATTTTATACAAAGGAAAATGTTTATTAATTCTTATTATACACCACATAAGAACTATTGAATAAAACACAAACCAAAAACCAGCAATCGAAACGTTACATGCATTTTACAAAAAAATTTATGTTGTTATAATTATATTAAGTAAACACTTTTAAGCTTTCACATACTTATAACAGAAAATGCTATTTAGAAATTAATTCTTACTAATTAAAATAAGATTAATAACAACCAGTCTGTGTTATTAGAAAAATTTAGCATCTTTAAGAATATGCAGAGTTAAATTGTCGTAAAAATGAATATCAAAGGGTAAACATAAAGTTTACGGCCTTATGCAAAAACGATTGCTAATATTAATGTCGGCTTGAAGAACACGTTTTTAACGTACACTTTAACTTTAGCAATTCTTTTTGCATAAGAGCTATATTCTTTAGAATAAAGTTTTCATATTCTAATGTTATAATTTTCTTGAAAAGACCTAAAGACGACGCTTGTAAAGAAAACCCCAGTTTAATGAAGATTTATTATAAAATTGGGATTAAAATATATCTGTAAATTTTTTCTGTCATTTTATTATTTTTCATGTATTTTTTTATATCATTTTAATATCAATTATAATAAAATTACCAAAGTAATCTGTATTATGCAATAATCAACTTTATAATTGAATACAATACAACAGTACATACATACCGACGAGAACTTCAAAATAAATGGCCTCATCCAAAAACGGTTGTTGAAGTTGAAGTATACATACATTAAAACCGGTTTTCTCTAAAAAATTCGTACCTTAAACTTTAACAATCGTTTTTTGCATAAGACCGATAATGTTTAAGGATTTAATCATATGTAACTGCTAAGTTAGTTCTGTTCCCGATGTCAACTTCTTTGCTTTAATTCGAATTTTGTTCTAAAGGTTTTGTTTTTGCTGACGTGTTTCGAAAAAATATAAAGCAACAAAGCTGTGATAGTTGTCAACTCTGCTCAGAGTACATACATATGTATGTTTAATGCGTAATGTGTTTAAGAAGTGGAATTAACATTTTTTTTAAAGATTCACGTTTAAAAAATAAACGATTTTCTTATGTAATATTGCAGTTTCATTTTATTAACGCGAGTCAAAATCAAATAAAAATGTTTCTCGTGAATTTTTGAAATGTTTTTTTTTCTAGGTTGTATATCTACTATGTAATTTTCAATTATTCTTTGAGAGTTTTCTTTATATTTTTCTCATTTTGTTACGAGTTACAAAAATCCTTAAGCATTTCTTTATCTAAAATCAATAACAAAATTTGAACACTTACAAACAAACTCGCCTGACTTTTAACGAACAAAAAACCTACTTTAACACTATAAAAAATTAAATAAAACTGAAATATGTAATAACAGTAAAATTTATATAAAAATTCAAAAGAAAATTATACAGCCGTTTAAGATCTTTTAACGACACTAATATTAAAAATAATTAAATCGTTAAGTATTGAGTACATCATAAACTTATTTAAAGAAAAGCTCCTTCGTGAAAATTTTATTTTGAGATCCTAAAATAAATAACTTTTTGTTTTAACAAGTAAAAATTCCTTTTATAAAATTTTCTACGAATTTTATGGCTCGATTATGGATAGCAACCGAACATCAGTTGCGTTGTCAGGCGGCAACCACAAAATTGTGGTTGCTAGGAAAGGACTAAAATGTACTGAAATTAGGCAACTGTAGTTAATGCATTGTAAATCAGCATTACCTGCATTATCATTTTTAGGAACTGGCAACTGAACAACAGTTCGGTTGCTATCCATAATCGAGCCATTAATTCTTTTATCGATACGGTTTGTTAGATTTCGAAAATAAAATTTTAGAAAAATTTTTTTAATCAAATAAATTTTAAACTACTAAGGTACCCGATTTTTATAGATTTAATTAAAAATGTATCGGATGCCGCAAATTTGACAAAACCTGTAAATTGGTTCGAAATATCATCAGCCCAATTATGAATACTAGATTAAAGTATTGTGTATGTTCGCTGCCCTCAAAAATTTATTAAGAAAAATTATTTTAATTTTACTAGAAATTTTTTAACACTTCTATTATGCACTCCCGCATAAAAAGGGAAAAGAGAAAAATTTCCTGGGGAATTATCATTCATTATTGGACTGATTGAAGTTCCTTTGAATGGGTTAAACTTAGCGGGAATTTGCATAGTCAACCGATTCTCTTATTTTTTTTTTACATATTACGGGTTTTTGGTATGCTTTAGTATGAAAACAACAAAATGTATTGATTTACTAAAGCTACAAGATTTACAAGTTCTGAATTGGGCTAGTATGTTATTTGAATTTTTCGAATACCTTCTTTGCTTTTGATTTAAATACATTTCGAACCATTCATTTTTGTCAAGTTTATTTTTGCCATATTTGTTCATGAAATATTCTATAAATTTCAGAAAAAAAAATTAATATCATAAAAATATGTATTACACAAATATGTACATATCGTTACCAGAAATGCAAAAGAGTTATTAAAAAACTCGGAATTGAGTTTAACGGATATTGATACAGAGCATCTGATACATGTCTTCACAAATTTTTATCTCTTATTTTTTAAAAATAACAACTATTGAAGAAATTCAAAAGGTCGTAACAACAAATGATTGTTTTTCGTAATTCAAAAATGTGCCAAAAATCGTAAAAAAAAAATGTTAAATATGCAGTACTTTTCTAAAATATTTCCCTTGTTTTTTGTGTAGAAAATTTGTTTTTCGTCCCTCCTGTAAAATTTTCAATTGTTGATAGTCCCATTTGCAATTTAGGTATGTGTTCATTCAATAAATTTTGTGGATGCTTTTCTTTAAATTTGTAACATTATTCATTATATTTTTAAGCCATAGAGTGAGGAATGGTGATTCCGGTCTGTTGTGATTTTTAAAAACTACGGAATGTGTGCATGTTTCTTTTAATTTCTATTTACAGTTTAGAGAAAGAAGCGACAAATTAAAATTTAATTACATAAGAGTACATTCATACTACATAAAAAGTCGAAAGAAAAATAATTCTTGCTGCTGGTGAAGAACTAATATTGCACATGTAAAGCAGTATCATGAGTGAATGTAAGTTGTTTTAAATTCATATCAATGTATCATAAAGTTTCCCAATATTAACGTATGATTTTAATTTGCTATTGTTTTTGCGATATTAATTTCAGAGATAATAGTTTACGGTTAATAGAAACCGAATACTCTAGATATGTTTTCATTGTTGAAACAAAAACTTATATTAATGACAAAGATTACACCGGTCAACAAGTATTTCTTGGCCTGAGTTTTCTTAGTTAATTTGAATGCATATGGTATTCAGCTTCAATGCCTATAAATAATTTTTTTTTTGATTGACTCTGGTTCTCGAGATTTACCGTTATATGGAAAAAGAAGCGGCGGTTGCACCACGTAATTTGCAATGACTCGAGAACTAGATCTTCGATAGAGCTACGAAAAATACGGAAGGATGGAGAATAAAATAATCTTTTAATTATGTTATTATATATTTCTTGCAAATCCTTATAGTTTAGGAGATATTCAGAATGGGTTGAGAAAAACATTTTTTTCAAAAAGATTTAAACAAAATTTCTTTTAAAAAGTTTAATAAAAATTTAAAATAAACAAAATCTGAAATGTTTCTCTTAATTTTGGTACTCGTTCCACGTGGAACGATTTTCTTCACAACATTAAAACTCAAGCACTTCTGTTTTCTGTTAATCAATTTAAAATAACAAAAAAAAAAGAAACCACGAAACTTCTGTAAAATAGGTGATGCCAGTTAATTGTAAATAGAATCGGAATTTATGATTGAATTTTAATGAAATATGTCTCATTTCATTTGTAACATATGCGAGTACCAAAATTAATAGCAACATTTCAGATTTTATTTATTTTACATTTTTAATAATCTTTTTAAAAGAAATTGTTTTTATATTAATAACACTAATTATTTTAAGCCTAAGGTCTTTTTATATATTTTATATTTATTTCAATATTTCGCTACTCCTTTGTGTAGCTTCTTCAGGAAAATTTGTTTTTGTTTATAATAAAAAAAAAAAAAAAAAAAAAAAAAAAAAAAAAAAAAATTTTTTATTATAAACAAAAACAAATTTTCCTGAAGAAGCTACACAAAGGAGTAGCGAAATATTGAAATAAATATAAAATATATAAAAAGACCTTAGGCTTAAAATAATTAGTGTTATTAATATAAAAAAAAGGTCAAAAAACTAGAAAAATTATGAAATTGTTTTTAAATTATCTTGAAAAAAAGGTTTTTTCTCAAAACATTCCGAATATCTCCTACACTATAAGGATTTGCAAAAAATGTTTAATAACATAATTTCACTTTATTCTCGATCCTTCCGTGTTTTTCTTAGTTCAATCCAAGAACTATTTCTCGAATTATTGCAAATTAAGTGATACAATCTCAGCTTTTTTCTATATATAACGGTAAATCTCGACAACCAGAATCTATAAAAAAAATTATTTATAGGCACTGAATCGGAGTACCATATGTATTAAAATTGACTATGAAACCTTAGATCACACAAAAAAAGTTGATTTTGTTGATCTGTGTTATTTAGGTTTGTTGTTTGGTTAAGCTGACCTATATGTTGCATTTCGTTGGTGCTATTGCAACTTATCAGTAGACCTTTAACCAAGTTCTTCAAAAAGGCTAAGAAATTTCACACTTATATAAAAACTGTCAAAAAATATTTGAGAATAACCGAATATACAGAGAAAAAAAAACTAAGTAGGCTTGCATAGAAATTTTTTAACAACCTTTTTATTCAATTTTAATCTATTAAATTTTTCTGAATTATTTGACAATCAGTCAACACAATGACAATGGCTGTATTCAAAACGCAAAATGTAAAATTAAATTTCAATAAAAACTTACTTTTTTTATATTTGCAAAAGCTACTTAGTTTTTGTTTGTATATCCGACAATTCTCAAATATTCTTTTGGAAGTTTTATATAAACGTGTAAGATTTCTTAGCTGTTTCAACAATTTGTTTGAAGCTGTACTGAAGGGTTAGCATTATCACCGACAAATTGCAGCATATAGGGTCGCTTACCCATACAACAAATATAAATAATTAATTGTAATTAATTTCGCGTTAAATAAATAAAAATTTATGGAAAAGTAAATTCAAAATCTTGCCTTAATTTTGAGACACCCAATATAAAAATTATATTTATTTGGTAACTCTTTTTTTTTTAACTCCAAATTATGTTAATATTTTTGAGTTATTGTTATTGGTGGTATAAAGTTTACATTACCTTACATTTTTCAACATATCTACATATGTATGTATACCAAAAATCCCACCGACTATTTTACAGATATTCAGGTATGTGATGGAAATCGATCGATTTGAAAAGTAAATCGTCTTTTGAAATCGACAGTAGTGGGATGAATTTCGATCGATTTCATATTCCATATTTGTTTCGTTCCCACTTATCTTCTCTAAATACAACTGTGTAAAATCTAATAATACAACTGTAAAATATGTAAACATATGTGTATGTGAGTGATGTTTGTAAAATATTTAAACAAAATAACAAAATTAAATTTGTATCAACATATTTTATGATTTTCATTTATAAAATGCCTCTTTTTGCTGCGGTTTCGCTAATTCTTTTGGAAGAAAATAATAGGATGAATAGCGAAAATATTCTAAGAAAACTTTTAAGAGATAAATCGGACCCCTTAAATTTGCCAGATGAAATGTTGGTATTTAAATTTCACTTCTATATTACCTAGTATTTATTTAAATAGATTTGTTGAATATTTTCGTTTAAATAAGGACGAATTTATAATCATTTTTTATTTATTTTTTTTGTATATTTTCTTACAATTTGGTCAAGTAAAATTAAACGATTTGAAAACGAATTTAAACTGGCATTATCGAAATGCGTCACATGTTAAAAACGTCTTTTTTTCAATGAAACAAGATGGAATATGAAATCGTCACATACAAATTCATCACATCACATAGCTGATAGGTATGTAAATATGAAAACAAAGTGCCAGATTGCAGAATTATCGAATACAAATTTAAACATTTTTTAAATTAACTTGCTTTTCTTCATCACGACTTTCTAAATTCTTCTGTTGTTTTCTATAAAAAGGAAAACGTACACTTAACTCTCCTGATTCGGATAATATTTTTAACTTCGTCTGGTACCCCTATGAATACAAAAAAATTAAATTTTTTATGGGGTATTTCCTTTCGACATTATTGCGGCCATATTTACTGGGAGCAAAACATTTTCAACAGTGATTTCGATTCCCAAAAAATTCATTGCACTTTGTACTTTTTTCAATAAAAGTATTTGTACGCCAATGTTCTCTTTTAAAGTGGTGTAAAATTGTTTTATAGCTGAACAATAAGTGCAAATGTTTGAAATGAGTAGAGAAAAATTGCAATGAACTAATTTCAGAGTTACCAAACTAATAAAGTTTTTATATCATATTCATAAAACTTTTACAATCTGTAATAATGTATAATTAAATAACTTTTTAAATTTTGCAGGTTTCTGAAAGAATGTTGTATTCATTATGCATTAAAGTGAATGTGACGGATGTTAAGTTGTAAAAATCATAACAAAAAAAAAACTTGAAATTTTAAGTTGAATGAATGAAAGCTGTATGAAGATCATGATCTTAGTGAGTGGATTGGTTTCATTCATAAATATACTCTCAATTAAATATAAAAAAGAAATGATGTACCTATACACTTTTTAAAACAATAAACAATAACGAGTGTGAGATTGTGCAAATAATTATTATTTCAGTCCTACAATTTAAGTATAAATGATGAAATAAAGATGCTTCTTTAAAATCATAAGTGCGGGTGCTGACCATTCCATATATGTATGTAGTATTATAAAAAATATATAATATACATATGTATATTTAAATTACGAATCTTTAATCAATTTATTTTGTTTTAAAGAGTGAATGAAACTTTTTGTTAAATTCGTAGGTGTGCAAATAAAGTATGATTCTGTATTATGTACATGTATTCGTGTGTCTGTATGTGTGCATGTGTGCCAACATGACAACTAAAATTACAAATTAAAAAAAAATTTAAAAAAGACTTACATATATACATACATATAACAAAAGTAAAAACCAATCGGACCAAATTATGGCTAACGCTTGACATTTTAAATGACTGAAAACCAAAAAAATTTCAAAACCTACAATAGCAACAAGAATAAAATAATAAAAAATAAAAACTCGTACTGATTTAAGACGACAATTTTATTAAATTTTTTAGAGAATTCAGTTCAGTGAAGCATATGTATAAAAATAATATATAATAATATAACTTCTTGCATTTGGTAGTTTTGTTTTACCGCAATATTCTTTTATAATTCTGATATCTTGAATCTGAATATCTGATGTAAGAAATACTGCCTTCCTGTTCTAGTTTTCTTACGAGTGTTTATTTGGCGTTAAATTAAATGAATAAAAAGTTCGAATGAATTAATGTTAATGTGTGTTTTATTTATAGCAACTATTAACTCATCTATCTCATTTTGTATGACTGCAAAATTTCTTGTGATTGTTACTTCATTAATGATTTTTTTTAATCCTCAACAATAGACAGTGTTCAAATAAATTTGATTAAAATGAAATTTTGTTAATCTAATAAGTCTGTCGTTAACTTCAAATCCCCCACATATCTTTCTCTAATACTAGATATATCAAAACTAGTAGTAAATTTATATTCAAAATTCATGTTATCGGTTATCTTTAGAATTAATTAAAAGAATGATAAATAAAACTAATTTTTAAGATTACGTTACAGTTAATGTAAAGAAAATTATTGTAATTTGTATGACTGATAGTTTGTACGTTTAAAATTAATGTGTGTGAAAATAAAGATTCTCATATTTTTCTTTCGACGCAAAATTTCAAATGTGTTTTAATAAAATAAATGTATACATACATATGTATATAATTTGTTATAAATATATAGCCAGCAAACTTAAGTTGACGTCAAGCAAGTTTAGTTGCTAGGCAAGCACTGACATGGATTGGTGGGCATTAGGTTAGCAGTTTCTCTAATTTACTAAAGCTATTCACACCTATTCGGCATTTCGATTATGTTCCCGCATTGCCTTTCGTATAATTACTAATTTTCTAAATAATTACAGAATTTTCATTCGTACAAATACATTTAAAATAAAAACAAATTTTAAAATATTGTGCGTGGCGATGGCTGAAGTAGTCTGCACGTTGACTACAATACCAACAATTTCCTGGGTTTGACCCCAGTTTCAGAGTAGTGAATTTAAAAATATCTCGCATTTGTTCTGATGTGCATTTGTGTCGCTTTGTGTCAGTTGTTGTCGGAAGGTTTCAGTGGCGAAGGTATAGTCACTGGTTACTGAACAGTAACGGCTTCAGCTGTCCAATCCACATCAGAACACCATCCTTCGTCGGTGCTGTGTAGCACCGGCAAAGTAATAATAATTACTAAAAACGAGGTTCCAAATTGAGGGTGGCGATGGTGGAAGTAGTCTGCACGTTGACTACAAAACGGAAAATTTTCCAGTGTTTGAATTCCTACTTTACCTGCCTCATTTTTAATTACGGCTACAGCTCCAACTATTTCAAGTAGAAGTAGCGGTAGGCGCTGTATTATTCCGAAGCATTTATATTTTTTAGCTACAGCTACTTTGCAAAAAAATAAAGCGGCAAGTAGAAGTAGCCTCTTTGCTACTTCAACTAAGGTATTGGTAGGGATAGAAAACAGCAAAAATATTCTACTTAATTTTTTGCTTCAATTTGAAGAGTAGCCAAAAACGAAAACATTATTTCTGGCTACTTTATATGAATACTTTATGCTTGGAGCCACGCAATACAATTATTTACTTCTGGATACTTACCGACAATAAGAAGAACGAAGAAAGATCGTGTGTTATTTTGTTTCGTTTTTTCTTTTGTAATTTGTTTCACACACTGGACAATGCGGCAGAATAAAGCAAATTGGTAATAAATATGAAACTATAAAAGTCGTGGTGTTGTGAAGTTAGAAAAACAAAAAAATCACGATTTTTTTTTAACATGGCCCTATAGCGCGCACTGTCCACTGTTGTCGTTTGACCAGCGGCGTCCTCGAAAACGGGAGGTCCGGGGCCGGCCACTCTTGGCAGCGTCTCGTGTGGTCCCATACTCTTCAAGGTTGGTGGCCAAACGGCGCAGTGTTTACGCAATCGGTGTCGGACGACCTGATAATCGGCGACGTAATTCGCGCTGCGCCAACACCACAGACGAATTGTTACGCAAAAAAATAGACACGATTATTCCGCGTTCTTGGGGAGTGTATCGCTCCATGGCTTGTTCACTTATATTCTACATCTGTCTAGTTAACAAATGTCAAAACAGATTTGACATTGGCCGCCATTTGCCAAAATAAGAGCATCTTCCAATAGGGTAATTTCTTTTGACCCATCTTGTATGTATGTGGGTCTATAATCATATAACGCGTCGAAACATGCACCCACAGATTTTTAAATTTCACAGGAGGAAAAAACTTTACAAAACAATAGTGATAGATGCAACGTCGTTTTCTAGTTGACAATAGTATATAACATACAATAGTTAATTGAAACTCTAATTTTGAATTGTTTGCCACATACGGTCTTATGTTTCATGTGACAATATGTAAGTATTTCCATATAAGTTTTCTGAAATAATTTGCGTATATACTATATATGTCCATACATATACATTGACAAATATGTAGTACACGTTACATGAAACAATTACATATAGTTTTCATATTATAAAAGTATTTACCTCAAAAAAATTAAATTTATAATTAAGTATAATACATGTGTACATCCATATCTCGATGTAGGAAAAAGTAAATGCTGTAATCCTCAAAACGTGAACAATCAAAAAACCTCTCTGAAATTAGAAAAAATTCATTATTCAAAAACTATACAGCGTAGGAACATGTTTTTAAAAACATATTTTTATGTTTTCTCGTGTTATATATTACCTATAAATACTGAATAAATAAATATGTCCTTCTAAGTCTATACTGACCAATGTTTCTGCAGTTCACACAGCCCAATAAGAAAATTTCAATGGCAACTAAATGTTTGTTTTATTCTTTAGAAGGATTTGCTTTATTTAGTAAAAATAAACTATTTGCGGCATCTTCTACTTTTATAAAATCTAAGTAATATTTGAGTCTTTCATTTAAATGTATGAAATACTTAAGCAAAAAATGGTGTAAGCCTCAGTTTGAAAGATCTGATCACGCAAGAATGGCGTAAGCCACAAATGCATCACAATATTCGTTTTTGGTAGCTTTACGGTGAAATTTGGTTTGCATGATGAGTTGGCTGTTTGAAGTTATATAGTGATCGAAGAGATCTGGTCCTTTGGACCAAATCCAACAATTAGGTAAAAATTCCACACTACTAAACGACTATGCGGCAATTCAGACGAATATCAGAAATAAAGTGAGCCAGTGAAGGGTATCTAAGATTCGGCACAGCCAAATATAACACTCTTACTTGTTAAATATAAAAATTACTTACTTATTTACTTTATCTCATTTTCTACTGGGACCTATTATTGAACTTATTTACATACAAAGCAGATTTGTATGCACATACAGGGTATCTGGTGGCAAATTTATATTTTTAAATACGATTATTTCAAAAAGTAATAAACGGTGCGGAGGGAGGGTGGCGCCGTTGGAATTATCGATTGTGCGGATTTGTCAGCCACGATGCCGCAGTGGTCGAGTGTGCATCGCGCGTTCGCTGTGGAGACATTTTTTAAGAGTAACGATTCTTACGTAGTTGCTCATCGACAATTTTGTTCAAAGTTCGGTAAATAAGTGATGGACCGAGTGTAAATTTAATTCGTGGGTGCAGGGATTCTGCGCAACTGCTTCGGCCATGAAAGCCCACGGCCAGGGCTCAGTCGATCAGAAAAATTTGAACTGGGTGAAAGCAATTTACGTGAAAATCCGCGACTTTCAATACGGAAAAGAGCAGCCTCACTGGGACTTCCAAGAGCGATTATTCATGAAATTTTAAAAAAGGATCTGGATGAAAATCTTTAAAAATTAAAATCCACATTCCCATTCTATCGTTCAATGCTCTGAATTAAACTTTGTATCAATTATTAGGTTTTTTTTTATTTAAGTTTGAAAATACAGATCTGCTACCAGGCACCCTTTACTTATTTTCCCCGTTTATAAGCTTATATATTATATTGAAGAGCAAATATGTACCTGGTTGTATTCTTTTAAAAGAACAAAAAAAAAAATATGTACATTGATTCCGTTCATTTTATTTTACATATTGAAACCAAATAACATCTACTTATGTAATACTATATGTATGTATGTATGTATATGAAGCAAATAATTATAAAAGTGATCTGAATTAATACAGTTGACATCGCGGTCAGAAAATATTAAATTTAAAGCGCCACTTTCTATCAAAAGTTTAAATTTGTGAAAGTTCATTCTAAAATAGCAATAAAAAATTGTATTTAAAAGTTAGAAATAAAATAACTTCTGAATTTATACATATAAAAATTAAACCGAGAGCTCTTGAAAAGTATTTTTATAATTTTCTCGTTGTCTGAAACAACAATGGTCTTAAAGTTATGCTGGGAACACAATGGGCACTACCGAAGAATATCGTCTAGCACAACTAATTCGTCGCTAAAAGTTCGTTGCGTAAATTCGCAATGTGTCAAACAATTATGAAGCTATGTGCACATGGTAACAGCGTCAGAAAATGTATTGTCGGCGCATTGTATGCCAATTCTGACAATCGTGAGAACACCCTTCATTTCCATTAACAAAACAATTTACAGCCATTTGTTTCGCATGTGCTTCATTTAGTTCACCGTACAATAACACCATTGCACAGTGGTTCAGTAGTGGACATAGTGGTCAAATGACGATGTTCAATTTTTTCACCGTTAGTTCGCTCTAACACTCACTATTAGTGGTACTACTAAAACATGCAAAAAGATTTGCAATCAGTTGTTTTTTAAATTTACTTCTGTGCATCGGAAGTGAACAAATCAAAACAACTTTCCTTATCTTTTTCAGCTGTGCTAATAAAGTTAATTTCTAGTGCGTGTTTTTCAAAGAAAAAAACATTTTTAACTTATTGTTTTACAATGGATATTTAAGTTGAAGGTGTTTACCGTTATATTATGTATTTAATAATTTTTTAAGCAAAACGTATTTTGCGGAAAGCGGTTTCACGACAAATCAATTTTCACGTATATTTTTTACGACGTTTTTTTTTCTTAAGGTATTAACTATGTTGCCGTAATATGACGCTTTCAAGTTACATATCAAAATGTTACCTATATTTGTACTTTTAATTTAAAAAGAATTTATCTGCGTTTGTTTGCGAATGTGCATGGTACAGAGGGTCTTCGTCTCTACGACTAGATTCGTCGCACATACCTACATATGTACATATTTTCTTCACAATTTTGGAAGCCCGATAAAATTGAAACTAAAAATCAAACATAATAAATAGTTGTATTCATCAAATCTGCATAAAATCGCAACTCAACGAGCAGTTGATCAGCAGTGCTAATAAACTATATACATATGTATGTATATAGTTTTAGTGTGTTTTATAGTGTTTTTCAAAGAATAAATCATTTGTGACTTATTGTTTTACAATGGATATTCAAGTTGAGTGTATGTACTGTTATTATTATGTTTTTTTTTTACTTCCTTAACCAAAACATATTAAACATATTTAAGGTGCTGTTATTAAGTGTTCTTTCTCAAGAATGCTTGTACTGGATACTTGGCTGTCGATTAAGGAAAGTTCGACCGAAAGTGAGCGGCGAAATCGTGTAGTTCACAGTTTAACGGAGTTACTGCCAGATGCGGAACGTTTAAACATTGGAAGTCTTAAAATTAAAATAACCAACCTTTGTAAAAGATTGGCTACCTATTGGAAACAAGTTGATCGATCACGTTTGCGTATGGTCACTAAATATAGTGACTGGCTTGGTGAAATCGAAGTTTGTGAACTGTCTGCGATAGTCAGCGAACATACTCTGAAGCCTGCAGAGTAACCAGCCTTCCACAAGTGTACTAAATACAAAGGAGTTCATGGACTGCAGTAAGAGAACAAAACGCCGCAGGTTATCTCAGTTAGTTGATGTAGATGATTCCGCGATGAACTATTTGTTGAGTGATTCTAGCCGATCTAACACTTCTCGTGTGAAATTTAGTACAAACGAAATATTATCGGTCATAATTGAGGCTAAATTAACAAAACACCAGTATTTAGTACTAAATGAGTTTATCAATTCACAATTACCAAATGCATGGCCATCTTATCATAAAGTGTTGGAGGCCAAGATTATACACGTTATTAAAATTTTAAATTGTTTATGTTGTAAAATGAACAAAAATCTATATTTTGGCAGATGAACTAGGAAGTATCAGAATTTTAGCATCGATCAGCTGCTTAAATTCTTGCGAATTAAGATTTAAATCTCCTAGAACATTGGAAACTTCTTCCATAGCCTCCGAAGAGGTACAACGATGAATGCATAATTCGCCAGGAGTGCGACTAAGTCGTGGTGCCGGCTTTGGTGCCACAAGATTATCATTTATTTGTACAAAAGATTCACGATGTTTGTGATGATCATGTTGCATAACATTACGCCAATCTAAAATAGGATAAACACATGCATCTATGTCTTCAAATATTGCACTCCATTCTGATTGATTTTTTTCAAGGAAAGCAGAAGCAATAGCTTTCTTCGCTGACTCCCTATCACTCTGTGAAGTGTAAAACTGTGATAGCTCTGGTAACCCTAAGTGCTTTTTAAAAACCTCAAAAAATTGTGGTTCTAAAGATCCAACAGACATATATTTGGCATCTTTTGTTTCGTACGTTTCATAGAAAAATGAGCCGCTATCTAGACAATTGGTGCCACGTTCACCGCCCTCCCATAATCCCGGTACATTTCGGGACATAAATAGCCAACTTGCTACATAGGCAGCTCCATCAACCATTGCAGCGTCGACTATTTGACCACAACCAGAACGATAACGTTCCAGAAGAGCTAAACAAATGCCAAAGGCACACATTAAACCGCCTCCTGCAAAATCTGCAAGAATATTAAGAGGTGGTAAAGGTTTTTCGTTTTTTCGGCCCAACATGGATAGTACTCCTGATATTGCTGCATAATTAATGTCGTGTCCAGCACGAGGTGCTAATCGACCGTCTTGACCAAAACCTGATAAGCGAGCATATATAAGACCTGGATTATCTTTGCATAAAATGTCTGGTCCCAAATTAAGTTTCTCCATAACACCAGCACGAAAAGGTTCTACCAGAACATCATAATTTTTACATAATTTCCTGATCAAGTTTTGCCCTTGTGGTTCCTTAAGATTAATAGCAAGTACATGTTTGCCATTATTTAGGCAATTTAAAGGATTGTCCGGAACCTATTAGTCGAAAAAAAGATAAAAATACTTTAATAAAATATTTAAACACGTACATACATATGTAATATGTTTTATATACATAACACCAACCCTATCTATAACAGTGACCTTTGCTCCAAAGTCTGATAATATTTTACAACAGAAGGGTCCTGGTGCTAATCCAGCAAATTCTAAAACTTTAATGCCTTTTAAAGGCATATTCTCAATTGTACTTTATTCCACAGAAGTCTATGCCTATGCTTTATTATTTGCAAGTAAAATTAATCAACTGTTTTAATTCAAAGTTCATACTTGTTGGTTTTGTAGATAACTTATTTTTTGAAGATTTATACCAAGGTCTATTTATTAGGTCGTGCAACTCGCCATGTGTTTTACAATTATTTTATACTTGACTGTCAAAATTGTTTACATAATAGGTCTGTTTGTTTACTCTAAATTGGGCGCTCGCTAGAAATAATGATTATAAAAATATAATAGTTATAATATTATTAGAGCGCTACTATATAAGTTGGAAGTTTTATTGCGCATTCATTTGACTATATATATTCAGAATCTAGATCAGTAAGTGATTGATAAGATTTAAGTGAACTACGTGTAAGATGGAATGCTCTAAATTTACCCAAAAGCATTCCAGATAACAATATAATACAATTTTGAGATAAAATTAGAAAGTACAATTTTTCATTATCTGTACAAAGTTGCACGAACTTTTTCTTTGGGTAAGTTCGGTCGAGAATAAAATTATCGGCTGTTTTTATTTACATATGAAACTAAGAAATTAATCAGAAAATTTGCAAAGAAACAACAAAAGTTTTTATTTAATTAAAATTTATTATAAAAGATTTTTTAAATAAACTTGAAGTTGTAAGTACATATACAGTTTGTAAAAAAAATGTTTTCAAATGAAAAATTTTTTAAGAATTTAAATTTAAATAAATATTTACAACAACAATATCATTATATTTGTGAATTTTTTTTTTTACAACTGTTGTTTTGTGTGTTGTCGACAAGCAGGCGTCGAAACTTTGACAAATTTATGAACATATTACAACAACAACGCTACAAAATAATTTTGCATACTTTAAACAGTGTAAAAAAAGTGTTTTCAAAACTGCAAAGACAAGAAGAAACCGTTAGTTTTTTGCATATGTATTGCGTATAATAGTTTTATATGGACGCTAAGAGTAGCAGTTGTCTTTTATTCATTAAATTAAGCTCATAGAATAAACAAATGATTACCCAATTATATATAAACTATGCCAGGAAAGCGACTGAACAAAGACATTACCCAACTGGTGTATTTTAATTACTATAAAGGAAAAATCTCACAGAGAAATTGCTGAAATGTTCTCTCTTAACCTAAGGACGGTATATAATCTTATTAACAGTGCTGAAAAAGAAGGAAAACTGGAACCAAAACAAACACCAGGCAGACCAAAAAAAGTAACGGCGAATTGAAAAGAAATTTTTGAAAATGATTGATATATATATATATATATATAGGAATTGCACTTAGCATCAGTAATGAATGTGGAGTAAGTATCCCTCTCAGACTGTTAGAAATGTGCTACAAAACCATAAATACTCTTCAAGAGTTACGAGGAAAAAACCTTTGCTATCCGCGGTAAATATTGAAAAAGGTATAAGTTTGCCATTGAACACCTTTCTTTACCTCCGGAGCACTGGGATGATGTTATTTTTTGTGACGAAACGAAAGTGATGCTTTACTACCATGATGGACCTCAAAAAGTTTGGCAAAAACCCCTGGCGGCTTTAAAAAATAAAAATATAATACCCACTGTAAAGTTCGGTAAACTATTCTTTATGGTGTGGGGTTGTATATCGAGCAAGGGTGTTGGCGAAATAAGAATATTAGTGGATATAATGACCAAGGAAGTCTATCTAAACATTTTAAAAAAGCAATTGAGTGCAAGTGCTCGGAAATTCGGTTTTGTTGACCCAGAAAAGCTCAAGTATAAATTTTAGCAGGATAAAGACCCGAAGCATAAGGCATATATTTGTAGATCCTGGTTGTTATATAATTGTAGAAAAGTGATCGATAGCCCAGACTTAAACCCTATAGAAAATTCATGGGTCCACCCAAAGAAAAAAGTCGGAAAAAGGTCACCAAAAACAAATAACATTTCTTAAAGAAGAGTGGCAAAAATACCTGAAAATTATGATATACCAAAGCTTAGTCATTCAATGTCTAGACGCTTGCATGCTGAGCAGACTCATGGCGAATGTCGGAGGCCCGACACAGAGCAAGAGGAGGCTGATTATGGCGGTCACGAAGTCGATCTTGCTGCATGGGAGCGAGATTTGGGGAAATGTACTGGGTGAGAGAACCAAACGCAGGGTACTCGAGGCGGTACAGCGGACGGCGGCCCTTAGGGTTGCTTCGGCTTACCGCACGGTCTCGGGCGCTGCGGTCCTGGTGATATGTGGGGAAATACCCATAGACCTCTTGGCGCGCGAGCGGTGGGAGGCTTGGAACTCGAGGGGGGAGGACCCTGGTGTTGGTGCTATTGGTCTGAGACCCCAAACTGTCCGGCGATGGCAGGACAGGTGGACCGCGGACACGGTCGGCAGGTGGACGGCAAGGCTCATTCCCTGCGTGGAAGTATGGATTCGGAGGAAATTTGGGGAAGTTAACTACTTCCTGACACAATTCCTCTCGGGCCACGGATACTTTCGAAAGTACCTGTACCGGATGGGCAGGGCAGATGGTCCCGACTGCATTTACTGTAGTATTACGGATGATGATGCAGAACACACTTTCTTCGACTGCACCAGGTGGCATGCTGAGAGAGGTGCAATGGCGCAGCGGTTGGCGGGTTCGCTCCTGCCACCGTGATAGGGAGGATGCTCGATTGTGAAGACAATTGGGACGCTGTGGCACAGTACGTGGGATACGTTCTGCGGAGGAAGAAGAGGGACCTCGATGCGCTGCTGCATATCGGGGCCCCCTCTGACGGGGACCAGGCGATACGGCCCGGGACCATGGCGCCGGCTGCAAACTTGGCGGACCCAGACGTGGGTGATTGAGAGTGGTCCTGATTGGGACGTGGCTCTGGGCCTTCCCGAAGTAATGCGGAAAGCGGTTCCGGGGAGGAATCTACCCAGAGGAGGAGGAGGGAATTTTTTAGTGGCAACACCACTCGACGCAGAAGACGACGGTCTCTGTAAGTGCGAAGGCATTTTCAACCCTACCTCACACGCCAAAAAAAAAAAAAAAAAAAAAAAAAAAAAAATGTCTAGACGCTTAGAAGTTGTAATTAAAGCTAAAGGAGGGCACACCAAGTATTAGCACCCTCAAATCTTTTTTTTACCATTTAGAATAAATTTAATTAAATTTAACACAATTTTGAAAACATTTATTTTACAGCGTAGAAACTGGAAGTATTTTTTAAGTTACGATTATTATTTTGTTATTTAAATTAATTTTGTTTTTTTTTCTGCAAATTGTTTATAAACATCTTCAATTGAATACATGAAGAAAAAAATTTAATAAAAGTTGTATAATTTACTTGCAAATAAGAGTTTCTCTTAAACTTTTTAATTTTTCTAAGTTTTGAAAACATTTTTTTTACAAACTGTATTTGTGCATATTTAGGACTGTATTTAATAAAAAATTTCTTTTGCTTTTTTTTCAATTTATTTTGGTCCAGATTTTACAGTCGTTGCCAACGATGCAAATGTTTTGCTTTTAAATGTTATGCATTTACACTTTTGTTATGCACGTGGAACAGTCCCATTTTGTGGTAACTTTTATGGTTTTTGCGTTTTCTTACTTTTGTTCATTTTTGTCCCTTATTGAGATATATTATAGTTTTACTCTCAATTTACCGAACTTTAGCAGAAAAGTAAAAAAACACACCTAATAGCACTTCTTTTATTCACATCAATACAAGAATGATAGACACAGGGCCCTAATGATGATAGAAAAAGAGATTACGCCTTCTCGAACACAAAAGTTGAATTTTCTGCGCATGCTGGTCAAGTGACGTCACGAAGCTTATCTTATCTTTTTCCTTAAATAATTACATGGGAAACATTTTTTTATTTTAAATTTTGTAATTTGTTTTGCTTTTTTTTATTCATTGTAAATAAAAACACACATTTAAGTTTTTACTCCATCTACATACATATATATTTCATCATCAGCATCTTTTAAAATTACAATTTATGTTTTTATTTTATAATTTATTTTCTTTTTCAAAATATTTAAAAATTATCACCTGTGCATGTAAATTAAGACACTTCGTTCTGTTGTTATTAAAAACTTGTTTACTTTAAGTTTTCTGAAGTGTTCTTTATTTTTTAGTATTATTCTATTTGAGTTAACTTATGAACTGTTGTTTGTACTCAGTTGAGTATTTAGATAAGTTTGCTTATGAGGTGTTTACTTATGGCCTATTATTAGTACTTAGGTGAGTTGTTGCGGGTGCTATGGGAAAGTGGCTGTATGTGAATCGTTTGTATTTGAATATATGTTGGATAGGCTTCACAGGAATAAGTACGGGAGGAAAGTTTTTTTTATTAAGAGCCCATATTTTCTATTTTGAATGTATTTATTTTATTGAGCTTGCGAATAGTATGGTTTAGCGTTGAGTAGAACTGATTATGATTGTATGAATGGTAATGCCGGCCTCACAGCTGTTTGTGGAATCTATAGTGGTAGGGTTGTATTTTTTGAAAAGGGTCGTTAGGAATATGAAGGTAAAGACGTGCTTGGAATAATATAGCAGGAACGGGGGAAGGATACGTAGAAGCAAGACAGGGATAAAAAGAGATATTTAAGTACCGCTAATGGGCAGAAAATTCAAGAAGGGATTGGAATTCAGGAAAGAAAAAAAGATGGCTGTATATTAGTTGGAAGTTTTATGGGAATTTTAGGGAATAACTGGAACATGCAAAAGCTAGAGTAGGTTAGAAAATTTAGTAGAAGGCTAGATATAAATGAAAGTTTGTGAAAGTAACACGGATTTGTGCCGGAGGAAAATACTCCTCATATTGCAAATAGAATCTAGAAGAAAATAAAAGTAAGAAAGGAAAAATTGTACGGGTGAGTGTTGGTTAAATGGAGAAATTTTGAGTTTGGTGACTGTTTTTTTTGTTTGTACGTAGATAGGGGAAAATCTGCCTGTATACAATTCATAATTTTTTGCAAGGAGGGATTTTATTGGGAGCATAATACCTCATAAGATTGTTCAAAAAATTGTAATTTTCTCTTGCAAGCAAAATCAATGAATTGGCAAATTTTAGGAGTTGTGATGCATAACTAGGCTTTAATTCTGGTCCCAATTGAATTTTATTTTTAAACAGACCCCGATCTACTTTTTAAATGCGTCGCAGGGCTATTATGGATATTCGCAATTGACTAGCACGTCCACGAGACACTCAGAAGGATCCGTGTGAACACTTTCACGTGCAGCGTTCACAGCTCTCCAGTGTGAACAGGTCGAGCAACAGTTCTTCGTGGTTCTTTACCTACTAAACATTCGTCTCCAAAACGAGCAATTAAGCTTCTTAGCAGCTTTACACTGTGAGCTGTCGCAGTATTAAAATGGTGACGGTACTCTCTTTGTATTATAACAATTGATCGTTGGAAAACACAAGAAAATTTACAAACTTTAACGCGTTATTCGTTGAGTCTGATCACATTATAAAATTTTATAAAGTTGTTTATTACCTGCAAACTAAGCATTTCGTTCGCTATACATTACCCATATATTTACATACTTGTTTCTATTTAAAAATTTGTTAAGGTTTCAAAATTAAAAATAATCGACTATACATAAATAAAATATGCATGTTTTTAACGGGCTTAAAATAAAATGTTAATGTGATATATAACTACTTTGAGTAAATATTTTTTAAATTTAATTTATTGGTACAAAAATATTTCATTTGTTTTTTGATATTAATTTTTTTATTACAAACATTATTTTATATTCTCAATAACTTAATTTAAAATAAAGTGCAATACTTATCGAATACATATGTTAAAGCAATGTAATTGATCACCTTTTTTATTGAACATTAATATGGCCCTTGCGCTTCGGTTCTGCCAATATATTTGCATAAAAAAATTTCTTTCGATTGATTGTTATTGCATTTACAAAAGAAGTGAATGCGTTGAAAACATTAGCTTAACTCACAATCTCGTGCATTTGAGATTACAAACTTTTGTAAAAATGTTCAACCAATTGTGAACAAGTTCATGGTTTCGTTTGCAACACATGTGCAAAACTTTCGCTGAGGAACTTTGTATGATTTGTCTTACCTTTACTTCCGGTGCTTCTTGGAGATAGTTTAATATTTTCGGTTGTTACTGTTTTGCAAACGTATAATAAATATAAACCATAATTTTCATTGCAGTTAATTCACATCAGTGTAGCAAATGCATACATATATGTTTATTTTGTTCGTATAGAATAAAAATTTACTGCACTATTTTCAAATTAAATGATGTAAGACCATTTCCACAAGTGTGAGTTCGGCTATTATTTTTGCAACAAAATATGAGAAAGGTGAGTCATATAAATATGTGTACGTCACTTTAAGTAGTAAGCATACTGATTGCTTCCTTTAATTGTACGCATTTACGGTACAACACAATACGATCATCACAAATGATTGAATCTTCCAGCATTAATGCAATCACTTGTAAAATACGGTCCAAATCAAAATGTACATGATAATCATTTGGAGTAAAATAGTCAAAAAGTAAAAGATTGGAAGACTTTGTATCGTATGGTGTTTGTAGTGTTGTGGATAATGATGATTCGTTTGAGGCAGTGTTGTTATTAATATGTTTTATACGTCGTTTTGTAATACATTCTAATAGTTGCAAAAAGTCGAGGTAGTTAAGACCAAAACTAGCACGAAGCATAGTTTGGCAGTGTTCAATAAAATTATCCATTTGGCGACAGTCCTCAATTTCTTTAATCACATTTTCCATTTGATTCCTTAGATTGTTCCATATTCGTTGCAAATTGCAAGCATTAAACCAGTTGTGATTAACTGATATCGTATCAGTCACATTCCAAACTTGATGATACCAGCCACTAGGCACAAAAAGTGACTCATTTTCATTTTGTATTACAATATGATATTTTACATTTTTATTATCCAATACTGTCTCGCTGATGTTAAATGGCAAATTTCCTAAGGAGTCCTGGAGTTTAATTTCTTCACCTGGTGGTAGCAGTAGCCATTTTTTTAAGCCCATTATATTTGTAGACCAGCTAAATGAGCCAAAAACATCAGAATGAAAAGGTGTCCTGAAAAAATTAAAAATAAGGGCAAAGAAATAATAAGTATTGTGAACTTAGTTACCATGTTTCCTTTGGTCCCATGTAAACAAAACGGTAGTCATCTCTTTCCGTTTCCACCAAATATTCATTTAACCAGTCAGATGCAAAATGTTTAGGAACTTTATAAAACTCATAGTCTTTATTTTGTGCTTTTAAATGCCAATCTTTGAGGTAGAACAAGTCTTCGGTGGTAGTAGTCCTATTAATATTACTTAATTCAGTGGATGCCTTTCTATCAGTTATCGATAGTTTTATCTTTTCTTGCCAATAAAGTAGAAAATTATAAAATGAAATCTCACTCTTGGCATGGCTATTGTAGTATTCTCTATTACAATTCGCCACCGGTACTTGGCAATCACCAATTTTTTCTTTGAGGTAGTCATAATCAACAGTGCATGTAGTTGCAGATGGTGAAACTATTTTATGATCTAAACTTTTCATTTTTTCTGATGGTTCTACGGTTTTGATCCAATTACGCCGGCATTCCCATTGTGTTGAAACATCCATTAATATAACGGGATAATTTCTTTCCATATATTGCCAGTAGAAGTCATTGTACGACAAGTCGTGTGTTTTAAAGCGTTGAATTTCACCAGCGTTTCCAGAGTACTTATATTCTATACAAGATGGTTTTAACTCTAGCACTTCGCGATCACCACTGGCCATAAGTTTTTATTTACATATAGAAGCCCACATCAAAAATTTTCGCCTCCTGATTAATTTAGTCCGATTTTCATGACATTACTTAGTAATTTATTATTTTATAGTACGACAGAAAATAAGTCAAAATTAACTAAAATAAATAAATTGAACGCAATCGAATCAAAATTTTGTATAAACAAAGATGTGATTATTATTGTTGTCGTATTGTTGAAACACCTGTTTTCATAAATACGCAGGGTGGTTCCAATTATCATTGTTGAATTTCAAAAATCTGTTTTTATAAATTAGCATAGAGTGCTTCCAAATATGTTAACTCAAATTATTTTACACTGACACCTTAGGTGTTTTTTTTTAATTTTCTGGTAAAGTTCGGTAAAATGAGAGTAAACTATAATTTATCTCAATACGAGACAAAAATTTACAAAAGTAAGAAAATTCAAAAAATCATAAAATGTACCACAAAATAGGTCTGATCCACGTGTATGTATGTATATACATACAATTTAAAATTTATTTAAAAAATGTTCCTTTTTAAATTTTTAAATAAAAACTTTTCTCGTTTCTTTGCAAATTTTCTGATTAATTTCTTAGTTTCATATATAAATAAAAAACAGCCGATAATTTACTTCTAGACCGAACTTATCCAAAGAAAAAGTTCGTGCAACTTTATACAGAAAATTAAAAATTTTTCAGTCTAATTTTATTTTAAAATTGTTAATAATTGCTGGCACGCTTTTTTTATTTTTATCTTGGACCAGAACTCAGGATATGATCCCTACACTTGCGATGGATTGTGCTAGAACTAGAGGAAAGGGATAGTAGGAGAAATGATAGAAGGTGAACCGTCACTATCTTGCAACACTGCTTTTTGCACGTTATTTGTTTTTATAGCAGTGTTGTAGCGTCTCTCATGTCAAGGAGACATAAAATGATGAAGCTGACACAAAGCCACACAAATGCACATCAAATAAAATGCGAGATGTTTTTATGAGTCTGAAACTGGGGTTGAACCCCGGAAAATTTTTTCGTTTTGTAGTCAACGTGCAGATGTGTATTTTTGTGCAAAATGTGTATTTTTGTGTGTTTTAATATATGTAAATATTGATATGGCTGCTTTTATGAATGTTCTGAAAAAGAAAGATGTCTAAAAAGAGACCTACAATATGTTGCACAAGCGTAAAGTCCAGCAAGGGTTTCTGCTACCTAATAAATAAGGTGAACACATCTCGGTAAGTTCCTCCCCTCTTACTGGCCACGTTGTACCACAAAAAAATTTATTACTTACACAAAATCTTACTGATACTATTATCGAAAATGCGGCCTCACACCAAACGATTCCCTCAGAGGAGGATCTTGTTCCTCTGAAATTGCCCTCCCATCCATGTCACATTACCATCTTTTCGAACCACCGTTCGAGCCTTCTACTCAGGTCCTTCATCGTCACTTCAAGCTGGCATGATTCGTGACTATAGTGAAGTGCTCATATCCACGTATGTGCGAAATTTTTTACGGCCATTACAGCAGCTACGGCGAAGCACTGGAGCTGTTTTCAGAGCGTGTTTTAAATTGATCATGTTTCGGAGTATGTTACTCGACTGTTAAAGTGTAGTTTCTCTAATTTCGGAACAATTAAGCTGCTTATGCGCCTTTATAAACTTGTTAGATATTCTGCACCTGCGTTTTTAGTTCAATGTGTTCGATTTTGTCATTCATCTAGAAATATAAAAATTTTCATTCCCAGAATACACACTTCCCTCCTGGAGAAGTCTTTCCTTGTAAGTACAGTGTAAGTTAATATTTTAATAATCTAAGTTTTAAACCTATTGTAATATTCTTTTGGCCAGATGAGGGCTTTTATTATTACAAAATTCTGAAATAAATAAATAAATGTTTTTAATACATAAAGTGTAACGTGCTATAAAACATAATATTTTTGGATAAAAAAAGTGGAAAAAGTAAGAAATAGAACATTTTTATGATTTTGCGCTATGAACAACTGAAAATGGTAATTTATCAATATTTTCACGAAAAATTTGCACTTTCACAAGGCCAAAACTGCCTGAAGGAGCGTTCCAATGCTTTTGCGATGTACTAGAGAGTTCTTAACTATTGTCTTGGCTACAATTTTTGTCTGAGTATTGGATCGAAAATCTTAATGGTTTGGCTGTTATAGGCCAAAATATCAAAAAAAAAAACGTGACAAAAGTCTGATCAAGTCAAAATGTGCCAGCTCGATTTTCACCGTAGACGTATGGTCTAGTGGACTTTTTTGCTTAGTACAATCCCAAGAATCAGAAACGCGAAGCGCCCATTAAGATTTTTTTCCTTCCATACTAATCGCCCCACCCTAATATGTACATATATTTATATTTACAGTCGTATATTTAGAAATTTTTGGTGTCGTTTGAAAATTTAAATACCTACATAGATATCTTTTTAGCATACATACAGGCATGTTTTGAAAATTACAAGATTTCAAATCACTTTCATGCAATTCTGAAAATCACAATGATTTTTACTTTTCGATTTGTTTTCTGATTTTCGAAAACACAAGGAAACAGCTGTCTATTGTTTTAATGTGGTAGCATTTTTTTATGCATTGAAAAATAACTAATATTTTCAACAAGATATTTAAAGAATATACATATGTATAACAAAATTAAATTATTAAATTAAAAATTAAATTAAAATAATACAAATTAGTATTTCCTGACGATGCTACCTATTTGGTAGCGAAATATTGAGAAATAAATAATAATTAAAAAACTTTTCATAAAAAAGACCATCGCTCAAAAATAAATATAATTAAAAAATTAAATTTTTTTAAATAGAATTAAAATCATAAAAATACCTGGGGCTTTGTTCTTATCGATTGTTAAGTTAAAGAGAAAACAGTTAAGAAACTATAAAATTAACAAATCAAACAAGACAGGCTCTCTACCTTCGCTGGTAGTCATATTTTTCAGAAAATAGGTCATATTTATGTTTTAAATTTCTTTAAAATTAGTTACATATTTTCGCAGACTCATAATTTGATCCGTGGAAAAAAATTTTTTTCACTCCTGCATCAACGTGATCGTGAAAATTTCCCTGATTTATTTAAAAATTTCTGAAATAGCGAAAATATACATATACATATGTAATCCCGATTCTTTTTTGCATAAGTTGTTCATGATCTCATCTCTTGTGTCAATAACTTAACGTCACAGTCAGACATGTTAAAATATTATTATCACATTGAATAAATAGTTTTTAAAATTAATGGTTTTTCCCATGAGAGAATAAATGTTTTATTATTATATATGTATATGTAACAAATATTAGTACATATTATTTGCTTTGCACACCGTTTCTAAGCATTCCTGATTAAAACGCCCTATCTATTATTTAAAAATAACCTGAGTGAAGTTCAAAAGTCATATATGTTATATACATTAGGCAGGGTAAATTTTTTTGGTCAACAGACGTATAGCAAAATCGAAATCTCCACAAAATTCTACAAAAGTTTCCCTACGATACTATTGATCTAAAATCAAAACCTAGCTCCCGCCGAGAGAAATCAAAGATCATATTTGGGTAATTACAAGACAAATCAATCATGAATTTTCTAGTCTGCCTCCGATGGCAAAAAATGGAAATTTTTAGCCATGCGTCACAATTTCCCCTAAAATTCTCAAATCATTACACTTTTCAACTTCTAATTTCTAATTCTTCTAAATTTTTAGAAGAACTAGAATTTCCCTTAACTCTTTTAACGAATGACCAATAGCTTTTACTTTCCCGTGCGGCAGTAAGAACTTTAGCGTGAAGACGCTGCTCGTACAAAGCTTTTGCACGTCTTAGCACTTTGGCACACGAAGATACCCGCTTATTTTTTTATATAACGGTAATTCTCTTAAATATATGTGTATTTTGAAAGCGTTTTTTGCGTTGATCACTAGATCTTCTCATTAAGTTGCTTTGAGAATAAAATTCTATATTGGAAATGTACCGTTAATTTTCTTTTTCACTACCTTTTAAAATTTGTGGAAAATTTGGAAATTTTTCTGCGCCACTTGAATAGGACATTCTCCTTTAAATTTAGTTTTTGCGTGCAAAGTGTAATAAGCAGTTGCTTTTCGGATATTTTAAGCAATTTTAAGCACAATTAAATAAAAATGGGCTTAACTGAAGCTGGAAAAGTAAAAATAAAAACATATAGTGAATGTGGAAAATCTGTTCTTAAAATTGCCAAAGAAATATGTAGAAGTCGCAATGTAGTGTCAAATTACTTAAAAAACAGTAAGATTACGGAAAAATATGAAGGGACGCACTAAAAGTGTACTCTCTGCCACAGATAGACGAGGAGTACTTAGATCGGCTTCGAATTCCCACGACACTGCAGCGCAAATACGGGCAAAATGTGCTGTGTCAGCGTAAGAACTGTGCAACGTGTTATTTCGAAAGTTAAACATTATAAACTCTTAAAATTAAAACAAAAACCATTTCTAAACGATGCTCGCAAGCGGCCCGATTGTTGTTTTGTCGCACCCATATCTCGTGGAATAACGAATGGCACCGAGTGGTATTCTCAACCGAAAACAAATTTAATTTAGAAGGCCCAGATGGGTTTCATTATTATTTCCACGACATTCGGAAAGAAGAGCATAAATTGAACAGATTACAGTCGAGAAGGAGGCGCTATTTCTTATTACCTTATCTTATTATTTATCTGCAAATATGAACGATAACTGCTATAAAGCTTCAACTGCTTCAACAGGCTTTCCCTCACTTCAGCGACCTCTTTGGAACCCTTACATGGACGTTTCAACATGACAACGCCACTATTCACACTGCCAGAGTAGTAAAGTCATGGATTCGGGAGCAAAGTGTAATGGTATTTAATTGGTCACCATACTCTCCGGATCTAAACATTATAGGAAATGTTTCGGGTTGGCTAGTTAGAAAAGTTTACGCTTCTGGAAAACAGTACGAAAGCAAAACAGACGTTGTTGACGCAATCAAAGATGCATGGTATTCAATATCACTGGAGTACCTTAAATCTCTGTACGACTCTATTCCTAATTGAGTTTATGAATTTTATTTTAAGTATTTAAGGTTAAATAAAATGTAAATAAAAATCAATATTTTATTGAAAAATTCACAAAAACTAGGGTTTTTTCTTTGGTGTGTCCTATTCAAGTAGCGCCAAATTAGTGCGTTTTTATCTTACTTATTTTGTCAAAAATATTTTATTGAAATATATGCTGCTTGTAGTTCTGGTAAACAAATAACTATATTCAAAATTTTAATTGGTATTAAAAAAAATCTTAAAAACACCAAAAAGATTTTTTTGTAAATTAATTTTTTTTAGAGATATTTATCGGTGCATTGTTAACAGAGTTAGTGTCCTCTTTATGTGTCGATGAGTGTATACATAATATTTTAAAGGGAATTTTTATTAAGTCTGACTTCCTCATTTTCTACCTGCTAACTTTTATTAATTTGTATTCCTTATGACACTGTTGATGAGGCAGTACACAAAATTATGATTTGCAAATTACCTAGGTAAAGAAAACCGCAGAGAATTTGTAACAAAAAACTCTTCAACTGAGTACAAATGCCTTTTAGTTTTTCTAAATCACGTTCGCAGCGAATCTCATTGTTAAAAGTCAACACATTTACTTTAAATAGTCGAAGCTGGATTTGTGATACGATCAGTTGAGTAAAACATTCGAAGAGTTTCGGTCGCGCGATCAAGCTATAAAGAGTTAAAAGGTTTTGAAGCGTATCGCAAAAAAATCAAATAAATAGACCTAGTCGAAACAAGTCAATATTTAATAGTATGTGCTGCTTACTTTATTGACGATCGTTGTGTATACGGGTTCAAGTACAAGTTTAATTCGATAATAAAATAAACAAAAAAGTGATGATAATTTCCAATAATTGTATATATGTATTAACTCTGTCGCTGTTGGCTGTTTTTATTAACACGTCACGGACAGCAGATGTTAAGACAAGTGAGGATTTACTACGCAATAAATTACAAAGCAATGACCAACATAGGAAAAGCCGGTCTGTTGGAATCTCTAAACAAGTAGATCAGCGGATTTCCGATATTATTGCTGAAAATATTTTGCATTTTGGTCATAATATCGGATTAGAACTGGCTGCATTAGATCCGTCTGCTACAAGAAGTGAAATCTTTTCACCGTTAAGTCTGATGGGAGCATTATCATTGCTAACGTTGGGTGCTAAGGGCAAAAGTTATAATGAACTAAAGCAAATACTTGGCCTTGACTCCGATAGTGAACTAATAAATTATCCCAATAAATATCATGAAGAATTTGGTTTACTGTTAGATGACTTGCAACATACAAATATGAATAGCGGTGGCGTAAGTAAACGTCCTAATGCTAATTGGCGTTTTACACAGATTAAACAAGGTCCGATTCGAGCCTCCAGCCGTCCTAAAGGGCCGACGGAGCATATTATCAAAGTTGCCAATGGTTTATTCGTACAAAATAGTTATACAATAAATCCTGACTATAGGTGAGTAGTAATAATTCAAATCTTGGATGCTCCATTAATGCATTAAATATTGATTGAGACGAGAAAATGATTTAAGAAAATTTTTAATTCTGAGATTAAACGCACACATACAAAATATAAGTACATAGTACATACAGACGTAAGACTGTGTTTAGACGAGGGAACATTTAGCTTGGGAGCATATTACGAGGGGGAAGAGTGCATTGTTTTTGTGTTCGGTACTCGGCGGCAGGCTTTATTCTCATTTTCTTTAGTTACAAAAATAATAAGAACAAAGGAATAATGTTAACAATTATAATCGAATGTCGCCGGCAACATTTTCGTCTGTGTGACCGCGAATGATAAACAAAAAGAATTCCAGATGTTATTCTTCCATATGTATTCTCGTCTAAACTCAGTCTAATAATCCTTGCAAATAATGTGACTAGTCCACACATGCTAGGAAGAGTCCAATATTAACCCAAATTATGGAGAAGACATCGTTTATTTAACATTACAAAGTCCGAGGGCTGTACCATATAACCCATCGGACTAATCCATAAACTACTCCTCGTAACCATTCCATGGAGCATCTCAAAGAGTAATTTTAATGAGACGCAGTAATCGTAAATACGAAGAAAAGCACGAACATTAGTCGTATAACAATTAGCTGTTGTTTTCAATGACATGGTCCACGACCAGTCCATTTCAGCTAAAATGGTCCACGTATGGTCCAGTGTTGCCAATTTTTTTTTTTAATATTCATATCGACCACAAAATCTTATTTTCCTATTGCAAATCTTTTTTTTATCGAAATTAATATTTTTTTTAAATACAATTCTGATAAAATATTTATTTACATACATACATTACATATACTTTTGTTTATTAATTTTTTCTTATTGTTCAAAATGTCTACATTTACAATCAGTTTTTTTCATAATGTTCTTAAAATACCTCACACATGTCAATTCAATGTGTATTTTTGTTTCTATTTAGTTTCTTGTTTTCTTCATATTCATGCAAAATTCTTTCAACGTTGGCTGTGGCTATTGGCATATGGCATAAACTTTTATAAATAACGGAAGCAATCTAAACGATTTGCATTCAAAATGATATCCTAAAACTTTGAATATTTTCTTTACCCAATAAAATTGTATCCTTTAAACTTAAAAAGTGCTGCAAATCCCTTCATTCGTCATCAATTTGTTGAATGATAAAAAAAACTTTTAAATATGGTAACACTGCTAAGCAGCAGAGTTGCAAAGAGTGGTTCTTTTTACTGCACTTCAAGCCATTGATATAAGCACTTGAGGGTGGCGATGGTCGGAATAGTCTGTACGTTGACTACAAAATGAAAAATTTTCCTGGGTTCAACTCCAGTTCCAGACTCATAAAAACATCTCGCATTATTTCTGATGTGCATTTGTGTCAGTTGTTGTCGGAAGGTTTTAAGTGGCGATGGCATAGTCACTGGTCACTGAACAATAACGGCTTCAGCTGTATCCAATCCACAGGCACATCAGAACGCCCTCCTTCGTCCGTATTGTGTAGCACCGGCGAAGTAAAATAATTACTAAAAATGGCACAAACAAATATGAAAAGATAATAATTTTAGTAAAAATAATTTAAAATAGGGGGTGGCATGCTAGCACATAACATGAAATAATGTCAAAAATGGCAGAATTGTGCAACATTTTCCATCACTGATGTAAATACACATGCATCATTAGCTTCTTCAAGGGTGTTTACTTATTTCATTTAGCAAGAGAACTAACTGAAAACTAGTCGCGGTTTCATTTTGATCTGACATTAATGAATTGCTCAAGCAAATTTACAATTTTTAAGACTCATATTTTTCTGCCCTACTGTGCATTGCATCATTCTGGTATACAGTATAATCATGTGGCAAGTGTAATTAAATTACAAAAATATATTCCTGTTTATTATTGCATAATTGTATTAAAAACAAAAATAAAGTTTTATTTTTTTATTGCTGTTTTCACCGGAGGAAGAGGCAGTAAATAAATTGAAAATAATCGACACTTATTAACAGTTCTTCTCAATCATGATACTGGTTTTTGAAATATATAAAATAATTTCTGGTAATTAAAATGCGCAAAAGTCATTTTGAAACTTATTTACCATTATAGACATTTTTAAATATTCTTTATGAATTAACATACTAATCAAATGCGATGATCCGTGTGTTTTATTCCTAAAAAATTTCGATACTTGTTTTAATCATTGACCTCAAATGTTTCCGGCAATTTTATATTTAAATCTGTTAACTCCCAAAAACTTTATTCATAAAATTTAGAAAGGTAAGGTTTAACGATGCATAAAGTTCTAAAAAATATTTTCGATATTTCTTTCTTTTATTTAATAGTTTTAGTTTCCAGTGAGTACATCAGATAAATGTTCGATCAGTGGAAAAGACCTTTTAACATTTTTAGAAAAACATCGAGTTTAATGTTCACACTTTTATTTATTATTACTATTACTATTATTTATTATTAGAAAAATCATGCCTTCATTCTTTATTCATTTTGAAAATTTAATTTTTATTATGAAAAAAAATTTGGAAGTTGTTTATTCATCCAAACTTATGCGAGACATTGTACTCTTGTGTTGATTAAATTCGTTTTAATTATCAGATTACAAATTTACGTATTTGAATAAAAATTGGGAAAGTGTAGTACTTGTACACTTTTTATAAGTAATTGATTAAAAAGGTCATAATAGTGCCATTTTAATTATTTGTTTGAACTTTAAACCAGCCATGAATATATTTCTATACCAATTACACAGCCCAAAAAATTAAATTTTTTTTGTTTGGTATACGGTTGCGTACTCAATTTATATACATTTGGACTGGGCTCCAATGATATAAACTTCTTTTTTTGAATAGCCTCTGTAGCTCAAGATTTTCCTGATTATAAAAAAACATAGGGCTACATCATATAATTTAGTCATATAATTTAGCATTTAGTCGAGAACTAGCTCTTCGGTTGAATTAACAAAAACACACAATGTTCTGGAACAAAATAACTTTTAAATTATCTAATCAGACATTTTTTAACAGTCTTATAGTTAAGGAGATATTCAGAAAGTTTTAACAAAAACCACTTTAAAAAAATTCAAAATACTTTTTTAAACACTCATATAACATTATTGAAGTTGCGTTAAATATTCTTAATTTGTTGGCTTTTTAAATTCTTGTGTGAGTTACATATACTTTAACCAAGTTGAGTGGATTGCCAATTTCAATGCATCCGGTTTTCTAGTTCAATATTTCCTAAAAGGCAAGTTGTAGGTGTTGTTCACGGCAGGAAGTGCATTGGTGTGTCAGTTGGTGCGGAAAGGTTCCAGTGGCGAAGGCATACTCACTGGTCAATGAACAGTTGTATGATAGTGAAGCGCACCAAGATAAAAAAGATACTTGTAGATGTTCACGACTTCAATATTGACATTAGCGAAATTGCATTTAAAAAATCGATAATTTTGCTCTGTTTGCAAACTTTTACCGTATGTATTCAAAAAAGAAAGTCTTAAAATATTCCTCTTTTTTCTATATAACGGAAAATCTTGAGATATGGGGTCAATTAAAAAAAATTAATATGTATGCATTTATACAATATATTTTAGTAAGGTTTGCGTGGTATGTACTTTTTAATTTCTATAGCCAGCGATATTACTCTCTAATTCACATTGCAATTCAAAAAGAGGATTTTATAAAATTAAGTTATTTTAAAATATGTACATATGTACTGCGATTATTTTAATAATTTTATTATTATTTTTACTCTTTTACTTAGTCAAGTGCTCCAGTCCATCTATAAAACAGAATTCTTAAAATTGGACTTTCAAAATCGAAACACTGAAGCTCTTGGTTCCATAAATGCCTGGGTGAATAGAGCAACTTTCGGAAAAATTCCAGAAATAATTAAAGATGAAATAGATAAATCAACAAAAGTGATAATAGCCTCTGCGCTATATTTTAAGGCATTTTGGCAAACACCATTCTTTTCCGGAGCTACAACAGAAGATGATTTTTATCCTGATGGTTTTCAAAATCCTCCAATTAAAGTACAGATGATGCCTACTGGTGGCATATTTCCGTTCTATGATGCCAAAGAATATGATTGCCATATTATAGGTCTACCTTACAAGGGTAACGAAACGACCATGTATATTATTCAGCCCAATAATTCCACCCGCCAAAAATTGAGAGATTTACAACATGTTCTAGATGCTCATAAAATAAATGGCATGATTGACAAAATGGAACGTAAAACTACGGTAATGGTGTTCCCAAAAATGCATTTCACTCGCAGCTTACATATGAAAAGCATTTTGCAAACTATGAATGTGTATGACGTATTTGTTAATGGCCTTAGTGACTTGTCATTGATTGGCCAAAGACCATCAGTAGCACATAACTCTCCTTCATCGGAATTTGCCCCTGAAAGAGTTGGTACCGAAAGGCCTACCGTTACTTTTCAATCGATTTATCGTGAAAAACCTGGACCTCAAACTGTTCCTCAGACAGCATCCAGATTTGGAGAAGTTTCAAAATTGCCCGCCGATCTTGCTTCTTTATCTCTACTAAATTTAGAATCGCACCGAGAAAAAGTCGAGGCATATAGATCAGATCTTTTTGTAGATGACATTCTTCACAATGTAAATTTTTCTGTGGATGAACAAGGTACAGAAGCTGCAGCTGCTACTCTTACATTTTTATATCGTTCCGGCACTGATGTCGTTTTCCGTGGTGATTCGCCATTCCTTATTATCATCCGCCATGATCCTACAAAGTTGCCGCTATTTTACGGTATAATTAATAAACCAGAATTATAAGTTAATGAGACTTGATTATTTTACTATTGCTTTTATTATTTTTGTGATGTAAATATTGCATACGCGTACATACAAAATTAGTTTTATATTTTTGTTGTGTAAATGAATATACATATTTGTTGCATTTATTATAATAATTTAATTGTACACAAATTAATTTTGCTATTGATACTTCACTAACGTATTGTGTGTAATTAAAATCTGCTCATCAAACCTAAGTTTTGTTTAAAGCATTTTATACAACAAATAAAGAACAGTAATAATAATTTTTTGTATTTTGTTATAAATGTGTAGTATACACTCGTACATTACCTCCCGGTTTGACTATCCATTATTTAAAGGGGAAATGTTCGTCAAATAGATATTCACACCCAAATTCTTCATTAAAAAAACAAATTAATAAGTAAATATCAAAATTACAAGCAAATTTACTGTGATTTAAATTCTCACGATAGGAAGTTACTGGGTTTACCTCAATTCGAGTTTTTATTAAATTTGGACGTTTTGAGGTTCTAGGAGTTGATTCTGACTATTTTCATAATGATGTATGGATGTATGTATGTGAATGTTTAATAACATAAGAACACGTAAGGGAACGAAATGTGTCTCATTTGAAAGATATTGACATCACTTAAATGTCGTGAGATAATCAACTGATTCGGTTCAGAAGATTTCGAAAATAAAATTTTCAAAAAATTGTTTTTCGAAATATATTTTAAACTACTGAGCATATCAAGTTCAAAATCTAATCAGTGTTTTACCTCAGAAAGAAGCGTTGATTACTCTGACTTTGACTAAAATCGGGTCATTCGTTCGCGAGATATCGTTGACAAAAAATTTCGAAAAAATCTTTTTGAATAAACCAAATTTCAAATCGATATTTACCGACTTTTTTAGACTTAAACAATGAGGGAGGCGATGGCACGGGGTTCAACTCCAGTTTCAGACTAAAATTATAAAAAAAAAATCTCGCATTTTTCTGATGTGCATTAGAGTCCGAACACAATGTAACGATAATTTATTGCGGTGCGGTTTTTCATACGACTTTGAAGTAAAAAACCGCAGTGCGGAACGGCATAAATTTAAAATCTATATTATTTTCATTGCGGGCTTTCTTATTCTGTTAATTTTTTATACTCTTTCTCTTTCTGATGTTGCCGTAGTTTTTGAATAATTGGCGATGTTCACGACATTAGGTGTGTTCGTTTACTTTTCTGGTAAAGTTCGGTAAAATGAGAGTTAGCTATAATTTATCTCAATAAGAGACCAAAATGTACAAAAGTAAGAAAACGCAAAAAACCATAAAATTTACCACAAAATAGGTCTGTTCCACGTGCATAACAAAAACATTTGCATCGTTGGCAACGGCTGTAAAATGTGGACAAAAATAAATTGAAAAAAAAAATAAAAGCCATTTTTATTAAATAAAGTGATAAATATGCACAAATATACTTACTTACTTATGTCCTTACATTTTGAAATTTATTTAAAAAATCTTTTTTAAATAAAAACTTTTGTCGTTTCTTTGCAAATTTTCTGATTAATTTCTTAGTTTCATAAAAAACAGCCTATAATTTAATTTAGACCGAACTTACCCAAAGAAAAAGTTCGTGCAACTTTGTACAGAAAATTAAAAATTTTACTCTCTAATTTTATTTCAAAATTGTTAATAATTGCTGACACGCTTTTGGGTAAATTTAGAGGATTCCATCTTACACGTAGTTCACTTGTTGATAAACATTTCTCGCAATTGAACTGATCTAGATTCTGAATATATATAGTCAAATACATGCGCAATATAACTTCCAATTTATATAGTAGCGCTCTAATAATATTATAACTACTATTTTTTCATAAACATTATTTTTAGCTTATTTGTTGCCTACATATTTAATAATTCTTATGTTACACTTGTAGTCCACCAACTATATATGGCCCTAAGGGCTCGGTTGGTTATTGTTATAAATAAATAAAATAGAATATCTCTTTTTACATGATTCTAATTTTTAAATTGTGCTTTTCCCGAGAAATATATGTGAAATGTATTATTACATTCTTTACGACATTCTCATAAAGTATATTTTTTTATAAAAGCATACTCAACAACTGAGGAGGAAAGCATATACATACAAAAAATAATACGTGAGCGTCAAAAGAAACTGTAGACCTCAAGCTATTATATTTACAACATTATTTTCTTAATATTATATTTTATAATTTGCTCAAACATTGAAGATTTTTATTTAGTATATTGCCCGCTTTCGCATTTTATTAAGAAAAATAACAAAACTGCAACAACAAAAAATACATAACAAACAAATAACTTCATATTCTTAGCGTCAAAAGAAATTGTACATTATCTCTATTTTGAAATAATAATGTTGTTTTCAAAAAACTTAGTATTTAGTTTGATTGGCATTTGACTTTATTACAGCTTGCAATCTTCTGGGCATCGATTCCACTAGCTTCCTTGTTACTTCGGAGAATATTTTTTGCCATTCCTCCCTCCATTATCACCGATTTGAGCCCCCTCCTTGTCCCGTTCCCAAGCACACCACTATGTCCCGGAACCCAGACCACCTCTAGCTTCGAGTGTCCCGCCATCTCGTCCAGAGACGCCCGGCATGTACGAACCAAGATCGAGGTCGTATAAACACCCGACAGCAATCTTATCGCAGCGATGCTGTCGGTACACACACGAATATACTACGTATATCCCGTGGTACCTCATCCAGTTCGCCGCCTTCCTTATGGCCGATATCTCAGCCTGTACCACGCTCCAACAAACGTCCAGCCTGAAACTCAACCTCCGCCCACATGGGAATGAACACCCCACCCCCACCCCTTCGTCTGATTTCGATCCGTCAGTGAATACATCCATCACACCCGGGCAATTTTCCATCATCCCGCGTGCCCAGATATATCCACCCCGAATCTCCTATCAGGCAGAGGCCTGGGTGAGCAGTAGTCCACATTCCACGGGAGGTTCCCCAACACCCGCAGCACCATCGCATGGCCAGTAGCTGCCTCCCTCCATGCAACAATACACCAATGGCCCTCGTCAACGCGGGCCACCAACCAGTGCGCCATACATCAGTATAGACGCCATCAGCGTGTCGAAGTGCCCGTATGTATCTTGGTCGCTTCGCCGGATTGAGACGGTGGAACCCGGGGACCTGAGGTTTTCTTCTTGGTGCCCCTATTCAGAATTGGCATGCTGGAGGCTACTGTATGCCTGTGCACACCCGTAGCCTCCGAAGTCATGGGTTTTGCCGTTGAGGCGCGAGCTATGGCAGCCTTAGAGGCACTTGGTTTGAAATCCAGAGGTACCTCACTATTCGTTTTGACGCATATGGGGGACCTGGGTTTCCCCCCTCCCCTACTGCAGCTACTTGAGTCAGTCATCCGTACACTAGTTTGGCCTGTCTTCTCCACCAAACTATTTGTACCTGTCCCTGCCACTGTCGGATTCGTTTCTCGTACTGAGGATTGTCCTGGTCCGTCCGCTTTCAAAATTTTGTTCTCTATGTTTGTCCAACGAGTGTAGGGGAAAGAAAAGCCATCCACGTCATAGCCCCATTAACGTGGAGATGGCAGTCGTCCATCTACTGAGGTGCCCAGGTATCAGTAGGGCTCCGTTCTAATACAGCATTTTTCCTCCCGCTGCAAAAATCCAGTAGGCACGGTTCACTTAACACCTCGGTTAGGGGGGTCGGGTAAGCTTTTGTATACTTCCTGCCCAGTCCGCGAGCCTCCGAGCGATCCCTAGGGATCAGGCGTAAGACCTGTCAACAATCCGTACTTAAACCATCACACCACGACAAGGTAGTTACCCAGGTGGTGGATCCGAGTCCAGAATACATATAAACGAAAATAAAATTGAACCGAAACGCAGAACACCAAATTTAAAAAACGGAGGAAATTTCGATTCGAACCGCAACACAAATAGGAGTGTACTTTGTAAATTTACTTTATTTACTATTTTAAAGTAGATAAATAAATTTCAAATATATGGAAAGTTCCATCTCTGAGAACTTAAAAATTAATTTTTATAGAGCAGCCTGTGAAAAATTCTCTGTACATAAACAGTTTATCTGTATATTGTTAAAAAAAAAGCTATGAGCAGATCTCTCCAAGATTAGGTCTGTGACTCTGTATCGCAGGGTAACAAATATCGAGAAATAACTATACTACAGTTAAGAAACATGAGTAAGTAAAGATGTTGTGATGACATCGTCTGTACTCAGTAACTCATTGAAATGTAAACTTGTTAGGTTTTATGCCGGACTCCGATAGTGAAGATGAACTGCCACCAGGGTGGGAGGAGCAAGCATCATCAGAGGGCTTTGTATGCTACGTGAAGTAAGTTTATAGTTTAGAAAACAGAGTAAGTTACTTATTTCGTATTTTTTAATTAAGCAAGCAGACAAAAACAACTCAGATGACACATCCCCGTACTGGACAGACTAAAAGATTAAATCGTGAAATGCCTATTGGTTGGGAAAAACGTTTTGATGAACAAACAAAAATTAGCTTTTTTTATAATAACTTAACCCAACAGACAACCAATGTAGATCCACGTTTAGCTTTTGCTGCTGAAGAGCCACCCATGAATATTGCTCAAGTAAGGCAACGTTATGATGGCAGTACAACTGCGCTACATATTTTACATGGCAAAAATTTGCAAGGTTGTGTGGCAGTGGTGACAGGAGCCAATTGTGGTATTGGATTTGAGACTGCACGTTCGTTAGCATTTCATGGTAGTGATGTAATCCTCGCTTGCCGTAGTCGTTCCTCCACTGAGATGGCTATAGAACGTATCGCCAAGGAACGGCCAGCCTGCCTAAATCGTTTGAAATGGCTCGAACTGGATTTGGCATCGTTTAAATCCGTGTGCAACTTTGTTGAAAATGTTAAGCTCAGTGTTAAGTAAGGGTCAGTATTTAAAATCTATTCTATTTCAAATGCTATTATATATTTAACAGGCACATTGATTATCTAATTTTAAATGCTGGCGTGTTTGGCTTGCCCTATACTGTAACTGAGAATGGTATTGAAACAACATTCCAAGTTAGCCATTTATCACATTCTTATATTGCTCTGCAGTTGGAGTCCCTATTTGATCACACTACTCGTATTGTAGTGCTTTCCTCAGAGTCTCACAGGTAATTAATTTTGTTACGAATAGCCCAGTACAAAATTATTGCATATCTTAAGGAGTATTACAACTTCAGTGATGTTAATAAATTTTGTTAAGGCCCGTCCATACTGTGAAGCATATCCTGCAAAACTTTTGAGTTTGTTGTCGAGAAGGGGAAGAGGAGTGGAAGTATGTACGCTGTTTCATGTACATGCAGTTTTTGTTGAATTTCTTATTTGCATCTTTTGACATGAGGTGTATTTGACGTTTCATTTTTTTTCTTTTAGTTTGGTATACTGTATATCATAATAATAGCTACCCTGTTTTAGTATACACGTGTTTGTGAAATTTAATCAAAAATTTAAAAAAAAAATATAAAATTATATAAAAATTATTATAAAATTTTTCTTAGCGTCCATTTTGCTTCAAATTATACCTTGTGCTTCAAATCTCTATCCAAAAAAAAATATTCACACCTATCACAGGGTAGTTATTTTGTATTTACATTCGGTATTGAGAAATGTCAAAAAAAATTAAAAAAAGAAGATAGAAGGGAGGAATAAAAAATACTAAACATGAAGCAAAAGATTCATGTATGGACACTGGTGCAGTTTCAAAAGAGAATTCAAAAAACTTTTGCAGTAAAAATTCAACAGTATGGACGGGGACTAAGGACTGCTTTTTATTTATGAAATTTTCACTATATCCGGATACTATCGGGTATGCTCTGACACTCGCATATCGCATATTATTTAAGGGTGCTTTAGACCATAAGATTTGTCGTCCGTAAAATGAGCGAGAAAATAAAATGAAATTGCATCCGTATTTCAAAAAAAGAGAGTAAAAATCGAATGGTTGTTTTCTGGCTTTTACACCATTGGTATGGATAAAATCAAGTAAGATGAAAACATTCTCATTTAATTTAACTACAGCTGTTTGCTTGTGTTCCCCAGGGATGGAGTTCTTGTGCAAATTAATTTTTTTTTTAATAACCTTGAAAAATATTTTTATAACTTTCGAATATGTTATTTTCGTGTTCAAAATTTTTAGTGTACTTTTGGAAATTATACGTATATTTTTATAAAATTGTGCTGTCGTGGTCTAAAATGTACATTTTAATTTTATAATTGGTATAAATTTATGAAACCAGATTTCCCTCCCTGGCTTTTTCACATTTGTTTACATAAAAACACTTCCCTGATCTAATGGTGTGTGTTGGTTTTTGAAAAATTTTAAAAAATTAAGAGAGCCATACGACTCAAATTTTCATCCGTATTTTCTCTTAATATCGTATAGTTTCATTACATATTACGTTTAGACGATCCGACTTGTGCTCTTCTACACAAAAATTTGACATGTCGTACGACTTGTGGGACAATGTATAGCACCCTTTACGATTGTGTCTTGTACTCTCAAGAGAGTTGTTCTGTAAATCACAATCACAATCGCACGAGACTTCAAATCAGAAGAGTATATAAAACAGCCTTTAAATTGCAATGAAATTATTAGTAAATTTGATTAATAATGTTTTACTTTATTACAGTAAGAAATATTAAAGGCTTCGTAGTATTTTTTATTAAATTTATAAATTGCATTTATAAAAAGTTCTTTTGATAGTTAATTTTGTGTGTGGACTGCTATATAAATGATTTTTGAAAAAAGTATGTTACTAGTGCTGTAATTAATTTCATTTCATTTATTGATCGAGCGCATAGGGCCATATATGAACAATATATAATATAATAAAGTAATGATTAATGTAAATTAGTAAAAAATATATAATTTGTTATATAGGTATTAACTGTTACAGATACTTATATATATATGTAATATATTACAGTGATAGTGAGTTCTGAGCCTCTGCTAAAAGTAGGATTTGCAAGGCTTATATACCTAGAGAAAAAGGAAATTAAATTGAGATCTATCTTACAAAATCTTAATACATTACATAAAAGACTTGTTTTAAGTTATTATGGACATTGTGTAAATATTTGCATAATATATGTAATTAAATTAGTTAGCATATAAACATGTAGTGATATTATATAGATTTGAAATATTCTAAGTATTTTTGTCTCATTGTTAATATTGAGGAACTAAATCTTTTTAACTGCCTTGGCAGCTGATTCCAAATTCGCAATGAACAGATAAAAACAATCTTTCAAAAACTGTGTTATTTATTTTGGGTAGGATTATTACGGAATTGCGCTTAGATCTAGAAAAACGAAAGTAGATTATGAGAACTGGCGGTCTCTGCATTCGTATAACACTGTATAGTGGTATTAATAGGCCCATATTAATAAACTGGTTGAAAAAACAATTGTGGTAAGTCTATTTGTATGTTTTCCCTAATTTTTGAGTATTTTTACTAAGCACTCCTGCTGCATTTGTCGAGCATCAAAATGCCCCTTTTGAGAATTGAAAGGAAACTAGAAACAAACCTCTTGAAAGTACTTCTAAATTCTGCCCTTTATTATCAAACTCAAAGCTTATATACTATTTTTATTCTAAATCAGCACAATTTACAAATCACAAATATTTATAAAGAAAATAAAAAGTCACAATGACTGTATTCAAATTACACAAATCCAATAACTTGACTCAAACAAATATAAACGCAACGCATGCAAACCCGTTACAATTAAAATATATTCCTCATCTCGAATAACCAAATACTTAGTGTGGATATAAAAAGTATGTGTACAAAAATACATTGTTTATAATTAAAGTGTGAATAAAAAGTATGTGTACATACTGCCAATCGATGAAGTTATACGAGTAGCCCGACACGGAATCAGAGATCTTAAGACGGTAAGCATAGCGTAGAATAATTTAAAATCAGTAGCCGATTATTACTCCTATAATACCATAAGAAAATATTAGAATTTTGAAAAATGCAAACTAATGGTGATTTCTTTTCTGAACAAATATGTTGCCCTTTCGATGGATAATATTTTCTACAGTTTGCCCACACCTTTAAAAAGTGATACATTTTTTACTGCAACAATGGTACAAAATATTTGAGATTTAATATTAATGTATACTTAGCGTTTCACTGTTTCTACGGTTTTTAGCACCATTTTATTAATAAAAATCGTCAGCAACATTGTTTTCTAATCATCTGCTATTACCTAGAACAAACTGCAAAAACTTTTAACCAAAAATTTATCAAAAAAGTTTACATTGAAATAAATAATAAATTAAACAGAATCTTCTTCTAACAAAAGTCTGACGGACTCTAGTCAAAGTGAAGGCTATATTGATTTTCATAATTCTTTGTATAAAAAAGTACTTCACAAAGATGTAAAAAAGGTTAGTATATCACCCCGACTTGAGATTAGAGGGTCAAATATGTTGCATATTTTGCCAGTTATTTGTGCAACATATTTAGAAAGGAACGAAATAGCTTTTTTTAATGTTACATATTTTTTAGAATGGAACAAACAGTAACGAAATGTAGCATATAGTATGTAACATTATTGTCAGAAAAGAAAACGCCATAAGTTAAAAATTGTAAAAATATTGCAATAATCGCAAGCAAACTCGTAAGTTTAGCGACATGTAAAATAAAATTTGGCGATTTGACAATCATGCGAATATCAAAACACCTGTGTGTACACTGACCGACAAATTAAAAGTTAACCAATAATTTTTTCGTTTCTGTATTATTAGAGAGAAATATTCAAAATTACTTAAATGAAGGAGTTCAATGCTTTCTATAGTTGCAATGGCGAAATACCGCCATCAATTTACATACATTTCTAAGAGTAATTGTGCAAATGCACTCTTACAGCCAACATTTTGCAGCAACAACAACTAACCGTAAAATAAATGCAAAAGAGCAAACAAATAATATTTAACGGTAAAATTTTTATTTGCTTTTAATGATATTTCAAGATAACGTCACGCGAGACAAACTAACACTTCTTCTAATCATCTGGTGACGATCGCAAGTGCGTGAAATTTTGTATTTTAACAAAGGTTATTATAGTAAAGTAATTAAGAAAAAATCTCAAATTGTACTTAGTTAATTTTATATAATTTTCGAAAGTGGTCAATAAAAGTGACCAATACAGTATTAAGACCAAGTTAATTCATTGGTGGTTACTTTTTTAATACGTATTGTACTTTGTGTCCATTTTTTAGTGTAATAAAAATATAAATAAGTGAATGTAAAAATATGTTAATTATAAGAAGACCCGTTTACTTATTTTACTGCATCTCCATTGTGCTGCGTGTTGAATTTATTTTGCATCTAAATTTAGTTGGATGTCTTTCTTGCTTTTTCTTGCGCATTAATTACAACAGTGTTGCAAATAGGAACAAAATACATTAGCGGAACTCACTCTTTGGTGCATACTTACAAAAAATGCAAATATGCTAGAGTTTTTTGCAACGAAGCGTGAGTGACTGTTTTATAAGCATATCAAATTTTTGATAACAGCTGACTGTTTGCATTTTTAACAAAAAGTAAATAAAGAAATTGTAAAAATTAAGAAATCCAAAATCTTTTTCAATTCATCGTCCGTCCACTTTTTGTTATTTGGTTTTTGCCGTATTTGTTTCATTTTCTTTTATGGTTCTTCAATATTCATATTTTTATTAAATTTTATTTTTTGTGTTGTCTACTATAATTTTATGCACAAACTATGCTAAAATTTTTAACGCCGGCAAAAAGTTAGCCGCTTTCAATATCATAACGCCGTTGCTCAATCTACAGCGAATGAAAGGGAACAAATCTGGTTTATGAAAGCACTACCAAATAAAATAAAATGTAAATTAGGTTGTAGGAAATTGAATACTTAGAAGATAAGAAGTTTTTCATATCTCTTGCAATTTCCTTCATAAGATTTTGATTCCGCGCACAAGAATGATATCCAAAATTTAACTTTTTATGCTTCAGATAACGTTTTTTTGGCATCTAATACGCATCTTGACAAGCTTTTCAATATGTGCAGATATATTACGCAGAATCACCATTTTCTATTAAGTTTAGTTTACTTTAATTTCTATACCCTTCACGTTAGGTGGCAAAAAAATCCTCAAAGCTCAAGAACACTGCCAAAACGCGGGAAAATTGCCAAAACGCAAAAAGTTGCCAAAATAAATAAAAACGCCAAAACGCACGAAAATCGGCAAAACGTAAAATGCTCATATGGTGAAGGGTATATAAGATTCTGCACAGTCGAATATAGCCCTCTTACTTGGCTTATAATTATATTTCGTGTCAATTAATACAAATAATTATCAGATTTCATTTTAATAATTTTATGTAAATTTTGATTAATTATTAAGATTTTACTTGAAACTCTGATTTTTACTTTTTGACCAACCGTAAATATAAATTAAAAGTTCTGGGGGCAAATTGTGTGACGGCGCCACCGTTATAAAAATTTACGAACTCAGTTATCTAATTGTTTATTTTTATTTATGTAGTCAGCTGTTTTGGTTTAGCATATTTTGGCCCAGCATATTTTTGTGTTTCTTGCAATGAATTTTTTTGGTGCAAATTGGATGAAGAGGTGCAAATCGCGGTTACATGTATTTGTTTTTGTGGTATTGCATTTTATGTTAGATTTGCACTGTTTGCAATGATTGCAAATGATTTGCAGCAAAGAGTGAGTTCCGCTATTGTCAAAATTTTTAGGATTGCATTTACGAACACACTGCATTGTATTACTAAAAAAGCAGCATGCGTTTAAAAAGTCAGCCATACTGTTTTCATCGTTAGGCTGCACTAAATATTACCCCAAAATAATTCTTAAAATAGTCACATTTCGAGCACGTCTCTAATCTATTTATGACATTATGTATAGTACGTTACATTATTTTAACCGGACGCACTCGAAGACATAGCCGAGTGTTTTTAAGCTCTCAAGTAATTATTCAGTTTTTACTCATCTTAAATGGTCTTAAAATACTCGGATTGGTGATTTTTAAATGAAAATCTTGCAAATGCTGACTGGGGTATTACACATGCACCCAACTTACATTATTATCACGTTACTATAATGTGTTTTTTTAAAAATTATTCAAACAAAAGAAGTAAATATGTACTATAAACAAGTGAAATGTAAACTTAATTCGTTTGACATATGTTACAATGCTATGTACGTACTCGTATGAGGGGATGTGTATATGTACTGATGTGTGTATTTATATTTAGCTGTTGCTCATGCATATTGACGAGTTTAAAGATAATTTTCAACACTCCTTCCATTTACAAATTATTGTTATGCCACTTGTTAGACATTCAGATTCGTATTTATAAAAGGTTTTAAACCCTGTTTTACTTCCAAAATTAGAGCTTTAAATCACGATTTTATTTAACAAACGTTTATAAACACACATAGTCCTTATTTTTACGACCTTCAATACAATTGCATGTGTGTGTAACATGAACATCACAAAAAGTAACATGTTTATAAGTATGTCTGTCAGTTTTTGCTATTGGAAAGTTCAAATATTATATGTACATACAAACTATATTTATCTACAACAAAACAACAATACCAAAAACAACAGGCATTTTGTTTGTGAAAAACCAGCCAAATATGTCAAACTTGTTTTTTTTACTGCTCTCTCAAAAGTAAACACACACAGGTTACAATAGCATGAAAAACATTAATTTAATTTATGTATGTCTTCATTGCTTTTGCAACCCTCTCTCAACAAAAAGATTTGAGTAAAACTGTTAATGGCGCTCTCTCTCAAATTAAACAAATGTGTAAAAATTATATTGGCGTGCATAAATGTAAACAAATTTTGACAGATACGGCGTCTAAACCACATAGGAGCAAAAAAAGTCACCTGATGAGTTGATTTTACTGCATAAATAACTTTGGGTACATGACGTAGGCTGCATGCAAGTTTTGAGAAATTTAAAAGCAATTCACTTATCAAGATGGCTTCGCTGTTTATAAAAATAGGAATCAGCTCTTTTCTGGCCCATAATTCGAGACAAAATTGCCTAGAGAATTCTGATAAAATTTGAAAAGCATGAGAGAATTTTAAAATTTGAAAGGCAAAATTTGAACGTGTAACCCCCAAGTAACCGCTGAGACACAGCAATTTTGGTTTACAAATTCTTAAACGCAACTACAGAGTTTTGCTAGAAATAAGTTTTCCCTTCTGCCATCTCTTCAACACATGCCTCTCATGCATACGTAGGACTCCATTTCCTGACCCCTGTGGGAAAATCACGGCATTTGATTCGAATCGAAATTTCAAACACAAATCTTTTAAAATGTATAAGAATTTCGGTCGATATCGAATGCCGTAATTTGGGGCCTGGCTTTTATACCCCGCAATAATTCTGAATACTGGTCAAATCTGAACTAATGCGTTGTTCAAAAGGGACTCAACGTCTCCAACGGCCATTTCTCCTGACTTTAATAACCTAGCAGCTCGGTTATTTGGAATATTTAATTTGTGCCATATATGTATGTATGTATGTACATATGTAGTAGAATGATGGCATCAATACAATTACGCGGCAATTATAAGATCTATTAACGGCATGTTATTAAAGAAATCATTTATTATCAAATTGCTATTATCTCTTTTTGTAGATAGCCGTTGAATTTGACATTTAAATTACGATTTTTTTCTTGTTAATTGGAAACTGTTTTTATTTGTTGTATCTCTTGTTCTTTTATTGTTTTTAAATCAATTGCTTCGTACTTTATTAAAAAGTTTATGGAAACGATATTTTCTTTAAAAAATTCTATCAATAAAAATAACTAATCAATTTTACGATATTTTAATAATATAAAAAGTAGTATTTACAAAGGAACACAAATTTAAAAACGTTTTTACACTTTGTAAAAGTGAGTCGTTTGTAATGTGCATACATACATACATATGTATGTACATACAGTGGCTTTCATTATATTCGGTATTTTACTCAAGTTTTTCATTTTGAAATGAAATGTATGGCGTTTTCAAATATGTTCTTTTATAAAAACAATTAACATATCATAACTGTTTTCTGTGTTACAGAGTTATGTTAAAGAGTTATGATATCGTCGTTCGTAAATTATTGTGTACTATAGCTATATGATTCGCTCTACCTATAGAACACAATAATTTACGAACAACGATATAAAAGAACATACATATTTGAAAACACCATAAATTTTATTACAAAATGAAGAACTTAGTAAAATACCGAATATTATGAGAGCCACTGTATGTACAAACGAGTACATATGTATGTACATACATACATACATACATATATATATACACACATTACAAAGTGTAAAAAACGTTTTTAAATTTGTGTTCCTTTTCTAAATACTACTTTTTATATTATTAAAATGTCGTGCAGGAGTAGCAACTACCCACAATGGTCGGTCTTTAGACAATCGGCGAATACCTCTCTATATACTGCCTGTAAATAAGAAGCACCACGATACTTTAAGCACAGACAGTTAACAAATCACTCTTTCAATACTAAAATTGAAATCTACCCTACGTGTCTGAAAATATTACATTAAAAATTTAGTGCATACTTAATTTAATTGCACGTCGAAAGATGTACTACATACATAGTACATAAAACGTATGTACATACGTATTTGTATATTCCAAGAAATTGTAATAAAACTAATAAAATTATTAACAGACTCCGATAAAGAGCATTTTAGTGCAATATTAAAATAATATACATACATACATATGTACATATGTATGTATGTATGTAAATAAATTTATTATTATCACAATAAATTTTATTTTTCAACACCATTTCCGCACGAAGAAAGCGAATGCTACACGATCAATGTTCAGCTTAGTCACACATATACACATGCAATTTTCAAAAAAAATCTGAAGGATCTGGATGACATACACTTTAAAAAATAAAATCCGCATTTCCATTCTATCGTTCAATGCTCTTAATAAAACTTTGTGTCAATTATTACGTTTTTTATTTAAGTTTGAAAATATAAATCTGCTACCATATATTCAGAATCCGAAGGAATGCTCGTGATGCTAAGTAAATCTTTTTTAGGGCCTTTTTAATCAGTGCAATAGAACTATTTCTTTAGTACTCCTACGAAGTAGTGATTTCAACTTATATACAGTAGAATCCCGTTAATTCTTAATCGATGGGACTCGAAGGGACCAGAAGGGACGAAGTACAAGGAGTTTTCGGAATAAAAGGATTTCAATTTAGCGAAATTAAAATGAAAAAGAAAAAACGATTTACAAGGGTTTATATTGTCGACACTGCGTAAACTACAAGGTGGGCCAAAAGAAGTTATCCGATGTTGTTTGGCTCTTATTCATTTTATAAATGAAAAACTTCGATTCTGTTTTTTGATTATGCTTATCTGAGCCTTTAGAATTTTATTGGTCAAGTCGAGAAAATGATATCGGCCAAATGGGCGCCTTCGCAATTGATTGCTATACGGGCTCGTTTTATGGCATTTTTCATCACTTCGGCGAGAACTTCGGGCGACAGATACTCGCACTCGTGTCGAATGTTGTCCTTGAGGGCTTCCATGGTCTCGGGATTGTTCACGTAAACACGGTACTTCAAAAGACCACACGTTAAATCGGGCGGTCTTGCTGGCCAGTGCAAATCGCCAAAACGAGGGATGAGGCGACCCGGGAACGCCGTCTTCAGAATATCGGTTGTGGCTCGCGCAGTGTGTGCCGTTGCTCTGTTCTGTTGGAACCACATGTCCTCCAGTCCTAATTCGTTCAATTGCGGCAGAAAAAACTCGGTTAACATGGCCCTATAGCGCGCACCGTCCTCTGTTGTCGTTTGACAAGCGGCGTCTTCGAAAAAAATGGCCCGATGACTCCTCCAGCGTGAACAGCGCACCATGCAGTCACTTTGAGCGGGTGTAATGGCATCGTGCATCGCTCGTGGATTTTCGGTGCCCCAGAAGCGATAGTTTTGCTTGTTCACGTACCCGCTGAGGTGGAAATGAGCGTCATCGCTCATGATTTTGGTCGAAAAATCGTCCACTTCGAGATTGAGGATGGCTTGGGCGTAGGTTACACGCGTTTGGTGGTCGACAGGCAGCAGCTGATGCACGGACTAGACTTTGTACGGGAACATGCGCAGGTCTTTGACCAAAATTCGTCTTAGGGACGACCGGCTGATGGCTAATTGTGAGGCACGACGTCTGGTCGATGTTTCTGGCGACAGCTCAACGTCCTCGGCAACAGCGGCGATATTCTCGGCAGAACGGGCGCTCCGGGGATGGCTACTCTTGGCAGTGTCTCGTAGGGTCCCATACTCTTCAAGGTTGGTGGCCAAACGGCGCAGTGTTTGCGCAATCGGTGTCGGACGACCGGGCAATCGGCGACGAAATTCGCGATGAGCCAACACCACAGACGAATTGTTACGCAAAAAAATATACACGATTATTCCGCGTTCTTGGGGAGTGTATCGCTCCATGGCTTGTTCACTTGTATTCTACATCTGTCTAGCTCACAAATGTCAAAACAGATTTGACATTGGCCGCCATTTGCAAAAATAATAGCATCTTCCAATAGGGTGATTTCTTTTGCACCATCTTGTACAATATAAGATACTTCTATTTTACTGGTTATTCAGCTCTTTTTTTGTCGTTTTAATTTACTACCTAAATTCGTTTCCACTAGAAATTCTCTTTTTTCCAAAATAGAGGAAAGCATTGAAGGAGCGATTTCTTAGCAACTTAATTTTTCTTTTCTCCATTATTAATAATAATAATGTTCATACTGTATGTACTGTATGACTGTATGTATGTATGATATTCAGCTTTTATAGAAAATTTATATTTTTTACAAATAAACATGTAGTAAATAATGCATTTTATTTTATTTACTTAATTAATAAAGAAAATTCTAATTCTATAGAAAAAACAATTGTTCTTAATAACTTCCTTAGAAGTCAAAAGTATACAGTTATTACATACAAATTATCAACATTACCTTCCTTTTCCAAAAATTTGCTCCTGCAAATAGCACTGCATTTAATTTTGAGCATCTCTTTTTAAAATAATTATACTTTTAATAGGAAACAGTGTATTCATTTAAGTTTGAATATTGCACTCTGATATTTATTAACTGCGTCAGAAGCTCTGAAATGTATAAACTTTGTAGAATAATTTTTAACCCAAACAAGTCCAAAGTTCGAAAATAAATTCAACACCCGTTACGCAAAAGCTTTAATTTTCCTAATTTATACATATGTATGTTCATGAATATAAAATAAATATTTTTTGTATCGTTAAATTATTTATTTTTGATCCTTTAATTTGTTTTATTTAACTTCCTAAAATGTTACCTAAATATACGGTTAGACGGGTCAAAAATATCTACAGAAGCATGCTTGCTCCGTCTGACATTATCCTAAAAAAATTCTGGGTGGCCCAGAACGAGCGAAGGTGTCTGAATTTCTTATAATTTTTTTATTATAATTTGTATTTTTGTTTTCATTATTTTGTAAAGAAGACTTGGAGAATTTGAAATGGAACAGTACACAATTGAACAACGTGCCAAAATCGTTAGATATCGGAAAAGCGTGGAAAAACAGCCGCAAGTATGGTTCTAACAGGATGCAGCCACAGCGCACACTGCGAGGGACACAATTGCTATTTGAGCTCAAACCCCACCGGTCATTTGGGCCACTCTGTATATGTAGATACACCCTCACATACATTGCTGTATTATAAATTATTTCTCTATTGTATCTTTATCTGCACTGAATTCCAATAGCGTACATTGAACGTTGTGTGTATTCAATGCACACATCGTCCAAAGTCCAGTTGGTGGAATTATGAGGAATACGACAAGTCACCGGCGCTATTTTCAATTTTAGATGCTTTTATTAAACATACACATAAATACTCACATTCATGTGTCTTATATTGTTTTCAGTTTTTATTTATTTATTGCAACATATGAATGTATGTATGTACATAATGTGATTTAAAAGAGTGTAATATAATTTTCGGATTAATTGACGGCAATGTTAGTCATCCTTAATTTAATAGAACTTTTTTTTTTAACTTTTCACCATAACTCGAACTTGCTCTTTCTTGCAGCCCAAAGTTCGAAAAGTTCAAGGAATCCAAATTGGATATAATAATTATTATAAATTACATCAAAGAAAGTTGTAAATTACACTAACAATAAGAGAACCGCTCTACATGATGTTTTCGAAGACACTATACCACCTTCACTATCAGTGTTCTCGTGTTTGGTTTTCTTTCGAAAATGAATTTTTAATATTTGCGAATATATATGCAAAAAATATAGAAATTTAGAAGCATAACAATCTATCGGAAGTAATGCATTGCATAGCATAAGCATAATTGATTACAAAAATGCTGCCGAAATTCACTAAAGTATTATTATTATTGATCCTGAAGCACCGCGACAAAAAAGATTCATTGTGAAAAGTACCTCATATTATACCCCCGTCCTAGGGCTTTTAAGCAATCCAAGCACTTTTTGGGGTCTGGTGTTCCACAGTTTGTGTGTATACACTAAAGAGCTGTAGCTAAAGCACGTATATAATTTTTTTTTCATAATTTCAACTTTCTGATTTTCGTTATTTTTCTAAATTTTAGTAATTTTACAAATATATTGAAATGGATGCATTAAATGTAGGTGAAATTATAAATTTTTAAAATTTTTTGCGAAATTTTAAATATTTTTCTTTAAAGAACCTTACAAACGAACCTCAAACCTAATATGAATTGTAATATTTTTATTTTATTTGTATACATTCGATTTTTTATGTTCATAAAAAATGCAAAAGTTTCTTTGCAAGTTTGTCTACGAGTTATTCAAACATGTTTTGAATGTTCCAAAATAGTTTTGATGTTCTACTTCATTTCTCTTCTACTTCAGCCTTGTTCTATTTTAACATTGTTTTGTTGTACTTGTGTTCTCTTCTTCAATGTTTTGATCGTGGAGCAAAAGAAATATTTTCGGAAGTATGTGTTTTGCAATGAGCAAGTAATACATACACACTAATTGCATTTTCATGAAATGCTTGTAAGACATTTTTGTTGTGTTTGTGCCACACTTTAGTATACACCGCAATTTCACCCTGATGGTGAAACCTGTCTGCCGAGCGCAGGACAGTCGCAGAGAACGTGCTCAGATCTCTCAGTGTCATTTTCACAAAATCGACGGGCATTGGTCTCGGAGAAACCCACTTTGTTAAGATGATACCTCAGGCCACAATGGCCAGTGAAATAGACTCAATTCAGCGAAAGCAGCCTATTTGAGATCGTCCTACTCGAGATCAGAAAGAGTTTGGCTTGACGCTGGCCGGCATTATTATGCCCTTTCTTCCCAGTTCCTAAGAATTTCATTTTTCTGGGCCAATTGGGGCCAAATATGGCCCTCGTTTTGTCAGATAGTCCGCCATTTCATTACCCTCGTACCTCCCATGAGCAGGAACCCATCCCAATAGAACGGCGTTTAAGTTCCCCAGCTCATTGAGAAGGGCCAGGCACTCACATACCGTGAGTCGACTGAAGGACCCTAAGCGCCGCCTGACTTGTCGACAGTATATAGATGTGGGCACCCCGCATATTACTATATACCCATTCGAATTCATGTTCTGAATTGGGTCCCGTTGATTCCCGAACCTGTTCTACCATCCTCTAGCTTGGATCCATCTGTATACCATACCTGAGTTACCGGCTCAAAGTTAAGAGAGTTGGTCCTCCAGCCCTCCAATCTCATAGCAACGGCACGTGCCTCTTTTTCGTTCATGATCGAAAGAGGCGGGATGCCCAAAAGCATACCCATTGCATCATTTCACTAAAGTAAGTGAATGTACTTACACTAAATCCGTTTTGTGTTTAGACAAGTATTCCTTTATAATAGTGCTTCCAATTTCACTAATTCACTTCACTAATTTTGATGGGTAATACGAATACGAACATGAAATTTAGCGTCACTCGCTATTTGTAATTTAATTGAATTGAATTATCAATTTCGCACCTGGCGCAAATTTTATAAAAATCTGTAGTGTCACGAAAGATATTGGTGTTGAAAATTTGCGAAAAAATATTTTGTTTTTAATTACTCCGGAATAACTACTTAAATCGATTTTTGATGCCTATTAATGTTTCTGGACTTAAAAACTGTATCAAATGCTGCAAATTTGCTTTGAATGGGTTAAACGTAGCGGAAAGTTTCCATGATAAACTGCAAGTGCGTGGCGATGGCTGAAGTAGTCTGCACGTTGACTACAAAACCAAAAATTTCCTGGGTTCGACCCCAGTTTCGCATTATTACTGATGTGCATTAGTTTGTCTTTGTCTCGGAAGGTTTCAGTGGCGAAGGCATAGTCACTGGTCACTGAACACTAACCGCTTCAGCTGTATCCAATCCACAGGCACATTAGAACGCCCTCCTTCGTCGGTATTGTGTAGCATCGGCGAAGTAAAAATAATTACTAAAAACAAAGCTTTAAAATTTAATACGTCTCCTTGACATCACTTGACATCCTTACAACACTGCTATAAAAACAAATAACGTGCAAAAACAGTGTTGTAAGATAGTGAAGCTTCAACTCCTATCATTTCTCCTACAATCCCTTTCTTCTAGTTCCAGCACAATGCACAGCATGTATAAGGGTCATATCCTGAGTGCTGGTACAAGATAAAAAAAAGCGGAGCTAAAATACTGCGTAAATGGGGTTTGAACGAAATTAATATTAACAAAAAATATAAAAAAAAGCAAAAGGGGGGTTTTCAACTCCAAAAAATTGATTTGAAAAATCTCTTCAGAGAGATATGTACAGGGTGGGCCAAAAGTAATTACCCGATGTTCTTTTGCTGTAATTTTTTTTTAAAGACAAATTTTGGCACTGCTTTGATATGGGCACAGCGAACGCGCGATGCTCACTCGACCAATGCGACATCGTGACTGACAAATCCGCACAATCGATAATTCCAACGGCGCCACCCTCCCTCCTCACCGTTTATTATTTTTTTAAATAATCGTACTTATAAATATAAATTTCCTACCAGATACCCTGTAGAAAGATAATAACATAAGGTCATGATAACTTTCTGTTTTTTAAGGCTTTTTAAGAAAAAAAATTTCTCTTGTAAAGAATAGCACTGAACAGCTGGTAGACTCCGTCGTTGCAAATTTTTCCAGTGCGTGAATACTTTCGGGTGCAATGTGTGCAAGTTTACATATAAAAAATTTATCTTCATCAACAGTACTGTTTATTTTATTTTATACGTTTAGATTATTCTATTTGACTTTGTTGCTATTAATAGTTCTGTTATATCTTTTTATTTTAGATTTGGAAAATTGCCGACGGAAAACTTAACACATCAATACTTATCACCACCTCGAGACAAATACTGGAGTATGATGGCCTATAATAATGCAAAACTGTGTAATGTTTTATTTGCTACAAAACTAGCTAAAGTAAGTCTTGAATGTGAACCATATAACCATATACTATAGATAGATAGATATGGTATCGATAGCAGCGGCATTGTTTTTGGAAGAGGAAAATAACGCGAAGCAGAATACAAGTCAAGAATTCAAAAGCAGAGATTTAGGAAGTTTACAGCTTTTCGTACTGCTCAGGAGTTGTTGTTTTCGACCTACAATGAATTAAATAAATCTAGCATTTTAGTAAAACAAAAAAATTTTTAAAAAATTTATTGCATTTCGAACTTAAATTTTTTAACACAAACAAAAAAAAAATTTCCGTTAGTAAATTACAAATTACAAAAGCGTAGTTACGTTCGTAATGCAGAATCGAATACAATCGAAAAAAAAACGGAACGCAGAATACCAAATTTGCAAACGGAGAAAATTTCGATTGGAATCAAAACACAGAATAAGAATGTTTATTTTGTTTTCATTTTATATTTTGCATAAAACAACACAGCACATTAAAATAATTCATATTACAGAGCGTAGAGGCAAAAAATTCAAATTAAAGCGCGTCGGCGATGATGATGCCAGACGGGACCAAATATATAGATTTTTTTCTATTTTGTAAATGTTTTTCATGTTTGTTTTTAGTGAAGTCTCTCGTGTACGGGGTTAAGCCAGCCACAAATCCAGCTTGTAAGACACCATTACAGGTGCCATTCGCGAGATGCGTTGGAGATGTTGGAAAAAGTATGCCAATGGACCACTTCCGGCGTAGCCGCGGCCAACATTTACGTGAAATAATCTTTAAAAAGTAAATGGCAGGCATTCTAAATTTAATTCATAAATATTTCATTCTCTATGCAAATTTTCGTTATCGATATTGCCCATATGTACATACATATATAATTATTTGACTTATTTTAGGGTTAGGGAAAGATTACATTTCTATTCTCTGCCCAAAAAAATTATAAATCACTCCATTAATATCAATATTTATTATTAATATCTTTTTAGGTTTGGAAGCATCGTGGTATATCGGTATTCTCAGTTCATCCTGGCAATTTAGTTTATTCAAGTATATCGCGCCACTGGTGGTTCTTTCGTTTATTATTCTTGCTAGTGCGACCTTTCACAAAATCTCTGGTAAATATCCATACATATACATATATTTGTATGCAAAAATGTATATATGCATGTATGTGTGTTTGTTGTATTTATGTATATTTACATTTGTAAATATGGACATCGGAATGTACTTTTATGAATCTATTTATAAAGAATTTGTGTCCTAAACTGCATACGAGTATGTATATGTATGTATGTATATACATACATATGTAAAAGATAAGTTAATTAAATTCAATCAACGCTGTCCGTCATTTTTTATGGTGATTCAGATGTTGAAATTTACGTTAATTTAAAGTTTTGTTGAAAAACAAGGGAAAAAGAAATCTGGAAATTTAATTTGCTTACAAATGCATACATACATACAAACATCTATACATATTTCAATATTTATTTACACATATACATATGTATATATTCATATATGAAGAGAAATATGTGCATATGGGCATGACCAGGTACAAAGTCAAGAACAAAGTCAAGCAAAACAATGACAAAAAATTAAAGCTGAATAAAACGACAAATATTGAATCATATTGAATAAAAGAAATGGTAGAAAAGCTACATTTCGTTGCTTCTTCTCACTTTCCCGTTGTCTTTAACCACTTTCCGCATTTTTCTTTTATAGCAACAAGCCGCTGCCACTACCATTTATTGTGCTACAGCCAATGAACTAACAGGACTTTCAGGGCTTTACTTCAATAATTGTTATTTCTGTGAGCCCAGCAAACTTTCACAAAACGAAATGCTTCAAAACCAGCTTTGGGATGTGACGCAAAAAATGTTGTCCGTTTTAAAGGAATCAATGACCAAAAAAGCAACTACAGATGGTTTTGTATATTAAAAGTTATGTGCTTACCAAACGCTTAAAATAAGAGTTTGTTGTTGTTTTTAAATTTATATGAAATTTCAATATTGTTTCGCGAATCACTCTTATAAAAAAAATAAAGAAAGGAAACTGAAATTAATACACTATACATACATACTTATGTATGTAAATAAATTTCTCTGATTTATTAAAATATTCCTTATATTAGGTGTGTTTTTTTACTTTTCTGCTAAAGTTCGGTAATATGATAGGAAACTATAATTTATATCAATAAGGGAGAAAATACAAAATTAAATAAACGCAAAAAACGATGAAATTTATCACAAAATAGCTCCGTTCCCGGTACATAACAACAGTGCCCGAACTTTTGGGAATAAAAAGAAAATTACTCTCTGAATGTGACAAAGTTGCCTAAAATTTCTGGAACGCAGACCACTCGGAAATACTAGTACTGCTTACTTTATTAAATAGTGATTTTAGACTCTTAAAATGCATAATATTTTAAAAGCAAAACATTTGCATCATTGGCAACAACTGTAAAAAGTATGTAAATGAAAATAAACCGAAAAAAACTAAAGCCATTTTTTATTAAATAACGTGATAAATATGCAGAAATATACATATATAAATTTTTAACTAAAAACTTTTTTCGTTTCTATGAAAATTTAGTTTCATAAGTAAATAAAAAAAACAGCTGATAATTTAATTTTAGCCCGAACTTACGCGAAGAAAAAGTTCGAGCAACTTTGTACAGGAAATGGAAAATTTTACTATATAATTTTCTCTCAAAATTGCACAAGAATTGTTATCTGGAACGCTTTTGCGTAAATTTAGAACATTTCATCTTACAGGTAATTGATTCAAAGATAAGCTTGTTGAACATTTCTCGCAATATAACTGATCTACATTCTGAATTTATATAATCAAATTCATGTGCATTATAACTTCATATTTATATAGTAGCCTTATCAAATAATATTATAACTATTATTTTTTCATGAACATTGTTTCTAGCTTATATGTTGCCTACATGTTTAATTATTCTTATGTTACACTTGTAGTCCACCACTACATATGGCCCTATGAGCTCGGTTGGTTATTGTTATAAATAAATAAAATAAAAATAAAAAAAGTTTGTGGAACAGGCCTAATAAATGACCATGTATGTACGTATAATACAAATCCACACGTATGCCTTTCCAAACACAAATACACATTCAAACATCCATAAAAACACAATAATTTGGCTTATACATACATACATATGTACATGTTAATTAAAGAAAACTCAAATAATTTTTAACTCAATCATAAAATAAAATTAACTATTATTTGTTCATTGCATTGTTGGGAAACTGCTAATTTTACTTAATTATTGTTTTCTTAGGAACCAACTGATTGCTTGTCCTTTTTGCTCAAACTAGTCCGCAGAAAAAGTACGAGTTGTTTCGTGCAAAAAGAACAAGAACATTCTCGGAAAATCTTTCTCATTTACCAATTTTTGTGTCAGTAAACGCTTTCTGGGATCCCGCGGATGCCCAATTTAGAGTACAAAAACACACCTATTATGTACATATGTATGTACATACATATGTAAATATAATACAAAATTAAAAAAATAGCTACTATCGGAAGACCAGTTGATCACTGTCCAGATTTGCAATTTTTTAAAATTGTGCTTTGAAATTGCATTAGTGTCCACATTATGAAATTTTAATTACTATTACGTCTTTTTTTACAATATCAATTCCCCTATATCAAACCTACATGAAACTCATGTATTAATTAAAACCGGTGGTGTACGTTTGCGAATTGTTCAACTTTTCGAATACTAAAAATACATATAAAAAGAAAATTGTATTGTATTTTTAATAAGAATCCATATTTATGAAGTTGGCTTCTCTTAAAATATTTGTTTATGTACATATACATACATACATACATATGTATGGTGCCTCGGTGTCTAGTGAGTAGTGTGCTAGTTTATCAGTGGGAGGGTTCCTAGGATTTCTAACAGAGCCTTTGGTCTGCATCACTACAATACGTAAAAGTTTTTCAAAATGGGACCATAATAAATTTCACTGAATATGGCTGGGCCCTTTGTTTACCTTTACATCCAGCAACTTGCCGACCTGACCTAAATCACACAAAGTTATGTGTATGCAATTTGGAATTATGTATGTATATACATTAATACATACATGAACATCTTAATATGTAACTTGACAAAAATTAGATATGTACGTATTTAAAAAATCTTTGCTGATGCTTTTCTTTTACAAAATTTGTATTAAAATACTAAAGGGAATTAATTGTTGGTCAAAAAATACAAAAGTCAAGTATGTATGTATGTATGTACATATGCTCACGCATCCAGTTTTACGAACAAAGGTGATTCGCGCAACTAAGAAAAGCAGAATATTAATTAATTTTCTTGTAAGTAAGCGCATTGGTTTTTATTGTTCAAGTTACAGAGCTTTATTTTGAATTTTGTTAATCTTTTAGGGTAACCAATTTTAAAGAAAATATCCCGACATATATATTCATAAAAATGGGATTCCCGAAACTAACGAAACCAGCATTTGACGTATTCATTTTTTTTGCTTAATCGCATTATTTTTTAGGTATAAAATTATAGGTTTTTCAAACGTATATATTGACGTTTCCATTTTGTCGTAAAGTGTGTGGTGTTTGCGTTCCCGTACTTTTGTCTCTTATAGTTTACTTTCATTTTACCGAAATTTACCCAATAAGTACACCTGGTGTAAACTGAAATAATATATGTTTCTTTACTTTCTGGGTAAAGTTTGGTAAAATCAAATAAAACTATAATTTCTCTCCACAAAAGCCAAATGCGTACATTTTACCCGTTTTATTTCTTAATTTTATAAATACTAACTTTTACGCGTCACTTTTCACGGGAAACTCAGACCAATATTCAATAGTGTCTATACAATAAAAAAAACGGGAAAAATTAGGAGAGGTGGGGAGATGGCATAAACGGTCACTTCCTTCTCTCGAAGTCATATTTTTTGAAAAGTGTATACATAGGTTAAATGTGTCATTCGAACTGTGCTCAGAGCATTTCCCCTACGTTATGCAATGCGTTCCACCGCCACTAGTTGGAAAGCGCTGATATAGTGAACCACCACACACTAAGAGTTTCAATTTTATAAGTTGCACATTAAGTAATAAGACAACAAATTTCTTTTCTTTGCGTTTCTTATATTTTTTTGATTTTTCAATCATTTGGTCACAGTTGTAAAATACAATAAAATATGCAAAATTATTATTAACCTAATAAGAAAGCCTGTTCCTTTTTGCAGTCGTGTAATTATAAAGCCAATGAGGAAAGAAGCCTTCAAACTTATAAAATAATTTTTTTTCTACGTTTTGTACAATCTAACAAATAAAAAATTACTCTAATGTCTAATTATGATATTGTTTAAAACTATCAGATTAGATTAGAAATCGGAAACGCGGCCTTTGCGTTCCCAATCACCATAGCGTGTGGGTTCAGGACCTGCCGGTCCACCAATTTCACCTGTGTGTGGGTTTACATTGTTTGGCCATGGTCTCAAAGGTTCGACTTCTTGGAAAGGATGGCGGGATAATTCATCAAGTTTACCTAAAGGTGTTTTGGCTCTTAATTTTTTTTGGAATTCCACAAACCGTGCACTTTTCGGTTTTAATTCACCTTTAAAATCTTGGTGACACGCTGAGGAAATGGAAAAGCAGGCAACTGTAAGTAAACACAATTTAACATCCATTAATTTTTTATCTCAATATACTATGTACATGTGTATATTTGTTAAAGTATATGCATAGTTTATTTCTTTGCTGATTTTCGTAAATTATAATACAATTGTAATATTTTCTGCAGAATACTTGCCTTGTTTAGTAACTTGAGGCATCAAACGGTTAGTTTGCTTAGCAATATTCACAACTTGACTCATTTTTTGACAATATAGTGATTATTTTAAACGTTTAATGTTTTTCATACAATAATTTATGTTGACAATTGCACAATATTTTATTTGTTCTTTGCTTTGATCAGTATTTTCTTTGACCTCTGTGGCACAGCTCTATCGATTACTTTTCAACGAATAATTGCAAGTCCCCATCTACATGGTGTTTTATACTCGTTATTCTCCCATTTGGCTCATTCTACAAGCACTGTTACATACTGTGAGCATATTCCAGAGTTGTTTTTGTTATCAATTTTGTAAACAAGAAAAAGAGCAAAAACATTTAAATAAAGTAAAAGAAGACAGCTGTTACTCTGCAAGCAATACATCTAAAGTTTCGTTACAGTCGTGTCTCGCTGTGATAAATAGAAAAATTTTCCATTCCTGTGTTGGCATGTTTTGTGCGTTTAAGGTATTTAAAGAAAAATAAATAATAATAATAAATGAAAACAAATCCATCCATTTACCGAGGTTCGGTCGTAAAAATTTTCTGGTAAATGACAATAATATAACAGTCCAACCCAAATTACGCGTCAAGCGTTTTTTGCTCTCAAACAAAAACAATTTGTATGGACATGATAATTGAACAAAAATAATGTGTGCGTGCATGATAAAGTGATACAAAAATCACTAAAAGGTACAATTGAAAACGTTACGATGTCTTGTCATTTTTCTTGTTCTTGTCTAGTATAAACTTCCGCTTTTTCTAATAAAATATTAATTTTGAGACCGTGTAATTTGAATGAAATATTTTTTTGGAATCGCGTTAGTATTTGTTAGAAGCGAGCTGCCTTTACTTTTAAACTTATCTTACAAATCTCTTGGAACACTTAGGCTCAAATTCACAGTCATTAGTTAACTATTAGTAAACTAAAATGATAACTATTGTTTAACTAATACTTCATATTCACAGTGCATTCTTTAACTAACATTCTCAGTATAACTAAAGTTTGGTAACCCTAACAATCCTATAATTTTCAATATTGGTTGCTACCAATATTATAGCACTTGGTTTTAGTCTACATTTGTTGTATTATTTCTTAAAAATGGATAAAACAAGCGCTCGCTCAACGAACTTTACAACGCAAGATAGTGAATTGCTGCTGAAATTGGTTCGGGAAAACCAAAATATTATCGGAAATAAAAAAACTGATAGTATTGTATATACAGTGAATCAAAGTAATATTGGGACAAAGCTAAAATGATTTATGTGGAGATAATTAAGCACTATGTTAACTGATTTTAATGCAAAATTTTCATGCTTTTGTGTAGCTAACACTGTGCTAATTGCCATCTCAAAAGATTATGATTCTTAAGTTTGTCAAAATTAATTTATAAATAATTATTCACAATAAGTTAAAAATGCAGTACAAAGTAATAATGGGACAGCTGCCATCACTATATAATCTAGGCTTTATAACGGAACATTTTGCAAAAATTTTTTGTTTAAAAGTTGCTAGAGTGTATTACAGATTAATTTTTGATAAGTTTTTAAAGAAAATTAAAATATGGCGCCACGGGGTTCACAAACATCGCCTCAAATCAGAAAACTGATATTAGAACATTCGAAATCAGGAAAAACCGTGAGAAATATTGCGGAAATAGTAAATAAACCAAAATCTACAGTGTTTAACATCATAAAACGATATGGAGGTACAGAAACTTTTCAAAATGTAGCAAAACCAAGCAAAAGAAAAATATTTTCCGACGCGGATGAACGATGGCTTATGCGACAAATCAAACAAAAACCCTACTTAAGCGCTCCCAGACTTGCTGCTGAAGCGGAAATACATCTAGCAAAGAAAGCTAATCCCGAAACGGTAAGAAATGTGCTAAGGAAACACAATTATAATGGCCGGGTAGCTAGGAGAAAACCTTTTATTAATGAGGTTAATAAGCTTAAACGAGTGCGCTTTGCTAAAGACCACAGAAACAAGGATTTATCATTCTGGAATAAGGTAATATTCACTGACGAAAGCAAATATAACATATTCAGATCGGATGGAAGGTCATTCGTTTGGAGAAGACCAAATGAAGAACTGTCAGAAAAAAATTTGAGACCTACTGTTAAACATGGCTTGGGGTCAGTTATGGTGTGGGGTGCAATATCAGCAGCTGGTCCCGGTAACCTTCACATTATTGAAGGAATTATGGATCATAAATATTATATCAACATCCTGCGTGCTAATCTTGCAGAAACAGCAGAGAAATTGGGACTGGCGAATGATTATTACTTCTACCAAGACAATGACCCCAAGCATAAGGCTCACAATGTAAGGTGTTGGTTGCTTTACAATTGCCCACATTTGCTCGAAACGCCTCCGCAATCACCCGATCTCAATCCGATAGAGCACGTATGGGCCTATTTAGAAGAAAAATTAAGAAATTACCAAATAAGTTGCAAATCGGACCTAATTAGTGCTCTGAAAGAGGAATGGGGTAGAATAAGCCCATAATTCTGTCAAAAACTTGTGAAATCTATGCCGTATCGATTGAAGGCTGTAATAGAGAAAAAAGGCCTTCCAACTAAATATTAAACATTATATATTTAATACTTAACTTGTTACTTTATTACATTGTCCCATTATTACTTTGACAGGATTTTCTGTGTTGTTTTAGTTTTTTTGTTTTTATATCCCAGTGACGGTAGTCAATGTATTTTTTATTTATGTTCTTAATAAATAATAAAAATAAAAGTATAAATATAATTTTATTTTCTTCTTAAACCAATAAGTTCAAAAAAATAATTCGAAAGTTATTGGATAAACAGCTTGTCCCATTATAACATTGAGTCACTGTATATATATATATATATATATATATATATATATATATATATATATATATATGGTAGATGATATCAAAACAAAAATACTAATAATAATTTACTATTCAGCTGTTGTCTAACTATTGGTTAGCCAATGACATTTGGCGGTTTAACTAATAGTAAACAAAAACCTGTGAATCAAATATTATTGGTAAAACTATTGCTATTAGCTAACCAATGACTATGAATTTGGGCATTACTGATCTGACAGTATTTTGAAGGTGCTGATGACGAGTAGTTAGCATGTTGCCTCTGCAACCAGAGGGACCTGGGTTCGATTCCCAAACCTGACAAACCAGAACAAGTTTTTCTGAGTTTTCTGTTCTACAGGACCCTCTTTCGTCGCTATTCGAGCAACAAGACGGCGCCGATATAAAATCATAAATAAATGGCTCCCTTTAGCTTAAAAATAATGAATCAAAATTGACATCAGAGACGACGGAACTTTACTTTATAATTAACACGCAACTGCAGAGTTATGGACGACTTAACCTCAATCTTCCCACCACTTGTCTATTGTCTACACCTTCCCTCTAGCTATTTAGTTCCTGTGCAATGTATTGCATATGTAGGGGATTTCTTCGGACCACTAGATTAAGATAAAACAAAAAAAAAATTATCAAATTCGCGTAAAAACAGAATTAACTGTACTAAAAATTTACTATTACATAATACGTATGTTTCCAAATTTTTTCTATCAGCCAATGTTGCTGTTCATTGAATAAAATTATAGGGTAACTTAATAATAACATATCGCTCATTTACTTCTGTAGTAACACAAATCAAAAATCACAATTTTTGAGTTAATAATGCACAACAAGAATAATAAATGTATGCAAATTGCTTCAGAACTCACCTCGTGACAGAATATTTTTTCATTTCCGCATTTTGAGGCATGTAAATTGAAAACTTTAACTACGTTTTTTACAAAACTAGAATTTTGACTTGTGTGACTATTGAAGTAAATGAGCATTATGTATTACATCGTTATACATTTTTACAGGAATAAGAACAACTTTTCAATATAATACATACTTTAGTAGTTACATTCTCTTTATTTTGGCTTATAAAATAGCTAATTTTTACTACACAAACCTAAAAAAAATTGAGGTGAGGACATGTACATTTGTGATATGCATCATAGCCAATTTCGAAATATTTATTATTTAGGACTTTTTCATTTCACCTAACGATATGTATATAGTATTGATAAGTATCTGTTATACAATTTTTTTAAATATTTGATCCGAAACTTAATTAAAAATGTTTTGTTCCCTTTTTATGTTTTATATTTTTCTTAACAAACTAGAATTTAAATTTACAATAGACAAATAACTTTTCTTTTATTAAAAAATGTGTATGCATCATGAAATAAAATGTAACATTTCCCCAAATAATCCGATACTATCGATAGTTTTCAAAAAATATCGACTGCTCAGACTATCGCTAGTTTGCCAGCTATAGTGTTTATAAGTGGGCTTGAAAAAAAACGTCTTATCACGTATTTCATACATTGGAATTTATTTTTATTTAAAATGTCGAAATCGAAGGAAGTGAAAATTTTATTGATAACACAGTTTTGGTAAAGTCGTTAAAGCCAGAGCCCGTTGTTTTAAATTTTTCTTAACATTGTTTTAATGTATGCGCTTTAGTCATACTGAAGTGTTTCGTGCCAAGGGAAGCGTACATTCATAGAAACGTGTTTCTCTGCATTGTTTACGTCATGTAATGCACGTACACCACAGTGCGTACTGTTTGACTTGGGAATGCCGGTATTCGTGTTTATATTGACTTATGAAAATAAATTTGTTTATTTGTACATATGTTTTGTGATGGGCAGTGTTGCCATTTTGGTTACTTTTTTCTCCAATGTGTACTTTTCTTCTATTTTCGTTCCTTTTTTAAAAGTGTTTATTAATACTGTATTATACAGTTAGTGTATTTATGTATTTTAAATAAGAAATATTATTTTAAGTAGTCCAACATAGTACGTCGTGTTTTCTTGTGTGTGATTCGTGTAATTTTTGCACAACAATATCTCTGATATTTTTAAGAACAATTATGTATTCGAGCGAGTTAGTGTTGTTTTCGGTTCAATCAATTGCTGTATTGAAAATTTGAATAGCTTCAGTTACTTTAATTGTATTTTTTTGGTTGTTTGTGCCATCATGGTCATTCTTATTAGAATCTACAACAATCTGATCCAAGTACTCATCAAATCGAAGGTTACTCAATGAAAGAATTTTCTATTGAGTACTTTTTTCAATGACAGGTTCCCGCTACCCTAGTCTGGTGCGTTAACCCTAGAAAGATAATTTGCGTAAAATTTCTTTGCTTTCAAATAATTTTTTAAACTAGCACGCCGGTGTGCGCATAGAACATAAGTCGTTACGTGGACTTTTGCAAGAAAAACACGCCGCTATATTAGTAATTTTGAAACATAATGACTGATGGAGTCAAAATTATGATTATCTCTTAGAGTTTTCATAGAAGTGCATTCCTAATTTAAAATTAAATTTTGTTGATTACTGATGAAGTTATTTTATTTTTAATTTTAATTTTTTTCATAATAAATATATTAGAAAAATTAAAATGATTTAAAATCAAATAGTAAAATGTTTGCTGTATAAGGAAAATTTTTCAAGAAGCTATTTGTTTTGTTTGTATATTCCGTAATTCTCTTTTGTTTAATTTTTTAATTTTTCATTTCATTCAAAATACATTAGCATGCTGGGAAGCCTAGTGTAGAATATTATTAAAAAAATTAGAATAATAAATAATATAACAAGCAGAAAGATTTAAATTTTTAAGTTTAAAGGACCAACCATAAAAAGCTTAAATTAGCTTAAAGCCCGTATGACACAAAATTTATTTTTCATGAATTAAAATAAAATTGATAGAAAGGGACATCAACAGCCAGATAGAAACAAACACAATATAATAATTACATTTTTAAGTGTTGCCTTCTTATTTTTATTTAAAAAAAACGCTAAAGAAAAATACATATTGCAAAACTAAGGTTAAAATCGCAGACATTGTGCATAAATCACTAAGTTGTCAGCATATAAAAGGTTTTTTAAGTTTAAAAAGGCAAAAAGTATTATGGTCCGAAAATTATATGACCTTGGCCGTGTTTGACCAGAAAGGGTTAAAGAATAGAAAATCCACACTATTTTCCTTATTATTTTTTCATACTGGCAACAACGAAAAATTTAGCTTTTCATAACCCAACACGCTAAAATTATTCAAAAAGCTGTTTTTACTATTCAATTTAATTTTTGCTTTGTCTGTACTAAGCTCAGTGCTACCAAGTTAAAAAATCATGAAAATAACTGATAATGTTAGACGGCGCTCAAAGTAAACAACAAAAAGGAAATAAACACTGCCAGTGAAATAATACAAAATATAAACAAAATACTTTTATACAGAGTGTGGAATAATTGTCATACAAAGTAAAATGTTGTCGGTATTCGTGACAAGCCATTATCGCGACGGTCCAGTTATTGCAACAGCATAATTTTTAATATCGAATACTCTATAATTACGACAGTTGGCAGAAAAATTGTACTATTTACGCGACTTTTATTTTATTTTTTGCTTTTTTTTAGCGTCAACAGTATGAATGAAAAATCGCGTTAGTTTTTTTCCTTCACTGATGAGGAAATAGAACTATCGGAAATAGGGGTTGAGAATTCATATGATAGTCCTCATTAAGAAAATAAAGTCAAAGTAGACGATGCTATTACATCGATTAACATATGTATATGAATATTCAGATGTTATTTGGGAGAACAATTTGCCAAAAAGGGAACTTAAAATGTCTAACTTTCTTAAAATGAACTAAAATTTATATTTTTTTAGAAATGTATTAAATAAAAAGCTTTTGTTTCCACCAATTACATAATATTTTTATTCAATAAATTTTACGTGCGGTTATTACAAAAATTAAGTTCAGCGACAGATCTGGTTTTTAATTAGTCGCGAAAACCAAGCGTGCACTATATTATCTTAACTGATCTCTTGTAAAAAATTTTATAGTTGTTAACTTTTGAAGTATTTCAGCAATATTTTATTAAATAAATAAATACAATAAATAAAAAAGAGTGTGTTCTGCATCATCATCGGTCATACCACAGTAAATGCAGTCGGGACCATCTGCCCTGCCCATCCGGTACAGGTACTTTCGGAAGTATCCGTGGCCTGAGAGGAATTGTGCCAGGAAGTAGTTAACTTTCCCAAATTTCCTACGAATCCATACTTCCACGCAGGGAATGAGCCTCGCCGTCCACCTGCCGACCGTCTCCGCGGTCCACCTGTTCTGCCACCGCCTGACAGTTTGGGCTCTCAGACCAATAGCACCAACACCAGGGACCTCCCCTCGAGTTCCACGCCTCCCTCCGCTCGCGCGCCAACAGGTCTATGGGTATTTCCCACATATTACCAGCACCGCAGCGCCCGAGACCGTGCGGTAAGCCGAAGCAACTATAAGGGCCGCCGTCCGCTCTACATCCTCGAGCACCCTGCGTTAGGTTCTTTCACCCAGTACATCACCCCAAATCTCGCTCGCATGCATCAAGATCGAATTTGTGACTGCCAGTAATCAGCCTCCTTTTGCCCTGTGTCGGGCCGCCGACATTCGCCATGAGTCTGCTCAACATGCCAGTCATTTTTGCTGCCTTAGTCGCCACATACCGTATTTTAGCCCAGTAAGTCAGCCTGCAGTCGAGTCTCACGCCCAAATACCTTACCGCACTCTGGGTAACCAGAGACACATCCCCTATCCGCATGTTGACGCCGAGTGGTATGTGACCCCGCATCATCAACATCGCCTCGGTCTTCTCCCCAGCCAATTCCAAGCCGTGGTCCTCAAGCTACATCCGAGTCCTAATCATGACCCGGTTCATCTTCCCCCTGGCGTCATCCATATCCCGCGCCAAAATCACCGCCGCTTTATCATCCGCGTATCCCACGAGTTGAGCATCCTCGGGCATTTCCACACCAAAGATCCCATCGTAGGCAAGATTCCATAGGTCCGGACCCAGCACAGATCCCTGGGCCCACAGATCCCATCCTCGCCGCCCAGCGGAGGATGCGTGGGGATCAGCCCCCCACAATCGCGTCGATCCGCTCCGTCCGATTGCACACCAGTACGGTTCGCGCCCAATTTACCCGTCACGATCCCAAAGCCGAGTCCCCATGGATCACGGTTCAGGTCGCTCCGAAGTTCCTCCCATTTCGCCCTCCTCTCGCCACGACAAGCGGGACATCGATGAACTGAAATAAAAGCGAATGTTCATGGAATACAAAAGTTCTCTATAACGTAGAAGTTTGTTGGTGCCCAACTACTACGTTATAGAGAAGATCGGCTGTGTTTTTCACGGCATAATCAAACTGGAAACCAAAGCACTCTTTTTAAAAAAAATTTCAAAATTTATTACGATTATTTATTAATGTTTGTTATATGGATTAGCGCATTACAGGGAGAACTCATTTTTCGGCCGAACATCGCGTATGTGGAACAAACTCCCTGCCGAGGTATTTCCTGTCACTTATGACGTGGGAAAATTCAAATCAAATGTCCATTCACACTACTCCCTCTATCCTCCTTCCCATAACCTGATTTCCTAGTTCCAGCACAATGCATCGCATGTGTAGGGGTCATCCCCTGAGTGCTGGTCCAACATAAAAAAAAAAAATATGGTTTAGCTGATCTATATGCACATTTCATTTGGTGCTAATACCAAAATCCTCAGTAGATCTTTAACCAAATTCTAGAATAAAGCTAAGAAATTTCCCATGTTTATACAAGAACTCCCAAAAAATATTTTAGAATTTCTAAATATACAAACAAAACAACAAACATTTTATAATTAATAGATATTGCTCTAATTCGAACGTAATTTTTTTACATATGTAATTAATTAAAATCTAATAAAAAATTATATGTGATAATTACTAAGGAACAAACTGAGTCAAAGACAAAAATTGTAAGTCACACTGATATACACTAGCAGAACGGAACAACATTAGACGACACTTTTGTTGATATAATTGTACAGAGTGTCTGATGGGAAATATATATTTTTAAATACGACTATTTCAAAAAGTAATAAACGTTACGAAGGGAGGGTGGCGCCGTTGGAATTATCGATTGTGCGAATTTGTCAGTCACGAAGCCGCAGTGGTCGAGTGAGCATCGTGTGTTCGCTGTGGAGACATTTTTTAAGAGTAATGATTCTTGCGTATTTGCTCGTCGACAATTTTGTTCAAATTTCGGTATTCGGCGAATAAGTAATGAACCGAGTGTAAATTTAATTCGTTCGTGGGTGCAGAGGACCCGCGCAACTTTTTAAAAAATAAAATCCGCATTTCCATTCTATCGTTCAATGCTCTTAATAAAACTTTGTGTCAATTATTACGTTTATTATTTAAGTTTGAAAATATAAATCTGCTTACCCTTTATTTAAAAAGTAAAATGAAAAATTAAATCTTCTAATATAATTATGTAAAAACTCTAAATATACAAAAATAGAAAATACTCGTATTTAATAAACCATCCTTTAAGCTTCATAAAGAATCAAGAAATATTTTTACTTAATTTTTTACAACATATATTTTAATAAAAGGGAGACCAATGAATATATTGGTTTACCATCTCCATGTGAATTAATGGTGTTTAAGATTGCGCCAGTAACATCGATTGATGTTGAACGTATATTGTTAATATACTATTATACGGTTTTCTTCGACAATAGAAGATCACTTTAATTCAAGAATTAAAAAAAAACATTATTATTAATTATACTTTGCAATAAACATTTGTTCAAATAAAACTAATTAAAAATTAGTAGCTTGCGTTATTTCGGGTGCTAATTTTTGTGCATATTTAAAAATTTTCTTTTGGTATACTTGCATACATATTTGAAAAATTAATACACTTGCCCTTATAATTTTCCCCCTAAATTCCCAAAAAAAAATGTATTGGACCTTTTCCATAGGGAAAAATTATTTTGAAAATTGGTCCACAAATGGTGAAGTGATTTGATAATCATTCTTTAGGCGAGCTGAATTCGCCACCACCCTTTTGAAACAAATTTTAGTGGACCTCTTTCATATGCAAAAATTATTTTGGAAATTGCTCCATAAATGACGAAGTTTTTAATAATAAATTTTTGGCGCGATCACTTGCCTTCCCCCCTTTTCAAAAAAAAAATATAAGTGGACCTTTTCAATGTGGAAAGAGACTTTTGAAAATTGGTTCACAAATGGTCAAGTTATGCTCGTTTTTATTATAAAATATATAAAAAACTATGTGGAAGGACTCACATTATTTAAAAAAGTGGGCGTAAAAGTGAGCGTGGTTAAAAAAGTAGCCTATATTTCATTGAAGACTTGTTTTGGCATTTTCTTGACAATTGTTGTTTCATAATATTTTTCATACAGTGGAGTTCGGTTACAACGAACTCCGCGGGACTGGGTTATGTCTGACATTTTCAGTTACTGTGAGTTTAAATTTATTATTTAATATTTAACTAAGAGAATAACTGACAGTGTTACCAAATTGTGATAAATAATACATCAGACAAAAATTTGCAATTTTTTTCGTTACTTATAACCGTAAATATTTCCATGCATTCCTGTTTATGGGACTTAAGAAACCGTTGTTACCGGAGAATTTATTTATCGTAACCGTTAAAACCGAACTCTACTCTATTTTTTCACAAAACATTTCTAATTTCCTGAAGAAGCCACACAAACTGTGGCGAAATATTCAAAAATATAAATACAGTCGAATTCGGATAAGCGTAAATTAAAATTGACAGAAACTTTGTTCCGCTTATGTGACATTTTCAACACAAAGAAGTTCGGATAAGTAAAAACCGGTTCGGTTAAACGAATTCAGCAATTTTAAACTCACCGTTGACATTTATCACACTTAAATACATACAAATTTGTAAAATATAAAAAAAAAAATTCTGAGCTAGTGCTAGCAAGAAACAAACAAAGTTGGCAAAATGAGTACATACTATTTTGAGTTATGCTATAGATTATTACATCATAGATAATATTTACTTAAAGTGTTTTCATGGTCTATTGGGCTCCAAATAAAGAACATTTTTATTATTACAATTTGTATTTTCAAGATTGCTTTACGACAAATAAGAAAGAGTTCATTTTTTGGATTCATCGCTGTTTGTGAATAATTCACTTTAAATTTGATGAAAATAAGCTGAAGCATATTAAAAAAAAATATTGCAAACAGTATTTTACGGTCATTGTACAATTATATACATATATGACAATTAAGCATATAATTTTAAATTATATAAATTTAAGTAATAAATATTTCGCAAATAGAACAATGTGACTTCCAATGAACAGGCAACATTTTAATAAATATTAATAACACATATTGAAAAAATTGTTAATGCATTTATATTGCAAACTTTTCAACTGAAGGCTAATGAAACTTTTAATTTGTTGAAATTATGTTAATGAGGTGATTAGTGCAACACTATTCTAAAGCTGAAAAAGAAACACATTAAATTTAAACAAAATTAATCACATTAAAACTTATTAATCCTAAAAAATTCTTAATATAACTACGTAAAATGTGTTTGTGGATTAGGCCGCTACAGAACCCCAGACCATACAGTTCTGCTTATTAACGAAAATGTTATTACATTTTTAAATCCCATAGTGATAGGATTCATCAATCAATGTGTAAGTAAACATTTTAAAACTAAATTCGTCTCTATCTCCACCAAAAAAAAAAAATCAAAAATTAGCTTCAATTAAAAACTTTATTGGTGAATATTTTTCAGTCAGTAAATAAATGAATAATCTGAATTAACATATTTGTAATCTTCTTGGGGTTTTTCAACACTTAAAATTCAATTAAAATGCTATTTATTCTTATACATACATTCATAAAAAATATACATTAAGCATACAAATTTAAAATTTTTTTCAACTTTGAGAGATTGTTTGAAAAAACTACTGAAAATAGCTTTAATTTAATAGAATTCATACCCGCGAAAAGTACGACTTTCAATAAAAACTTTTAGTTTGAAAATTTTTCTATTCAAAATATATTTGTTATTTTTTAAAGCTGAAGGAAAATTCCATTTTATATACTTAAGCATATACATACGTACATACTTCTAAATCAAGATTTTTTATTTTTTGTAAGCCATGTGAATATAAACAAGAAATTTTTATTGTTTCTCATTTCTATTTGTTAAGAATTTGAAATTTATTCGATATTTTGTGTAGAGTTTTTGTGTTGCCAGTTACTAACTTCAAGCGCAATACGTATTAAAATAATAAATTTTAAAGATTTATGGGTTTTATGTGGAGAAAATTAATGAATGAATGCATCACAGTGAACAGACGAAACACATTTGCAAATATTAAAAATAAATTTAAAAGCATTCAGTTCTAGTAGGCTGTAGCTGAATATATTTTACTTTAAAATGCTTGTACACATAAAAGCCTTAACTGAGATCCTTTGTCTATATATGTACTTATTCTAAGCGTTTCAGTAGAATATTTTTTTGTCTTCAGCCATTCCTCAGGAGATGTTGCCTACGTATGCAATGCATTCCACCGGAACTTGTTGATGGGATCGAGAAGAGGTATGTAGGTGGTAAAGGATAGAGACCTTAATTCTTCATCTTCGTTTTTTATAAAGGACAACCATTCTATTTATTGTATTATTTTAATTCGCCGACGTTTTTTGCTCAAATGCCAACGAAAGATTTGAAAGAGTTGGTGCAAAATTTTAAACTATGATTGAAACGAAATAATATATATATGTATATGTGTATGTATGAAACGAAATAATATATGTATGTATGTTTGAGTCATACTCTGTTTGCAAATCTATCATATGTATGTTACGTATTTACATATGCACGCAGAAAGAAAAAGCCCGTACTAAACTTAAGTTTTTTCTATTTAAAAAATCAAGTACGAATAGTACCCATATGCACTTAAAACATGATGAAATGAGTGATCCAATACTGGAAATTCTATGATAAGTACAAAATTATTAAATCCAGAAACAAAAATCTTAAATGAAGAACAGAATTCTATTTTATTTTTTTTTATCTGGGACCAGCACTCAGGAGATGACTCCTACACATGCGAAGCATTGTGCTGGAACTATAGGAAAGGGTTAGTAGGAGAAACGACAGGACGTGAAGCTTAATTAATTATTTTGCAGCTCTGCTTTTGCACGTTCTTTGTTTATACTCGTAGCAGTGCTGAAGCTCCGGTTTAGTTGCAATTTTTATTATTATTTTACTTCGCCGGTGCTACACAATACCGACGAAGCAGGGCGTTCTGATGCGATTGATACCCATCTACATACATATATTTTTTATAATTTCAAACAAATAAATGGACGAATGCTAATGTTAGAAAAAAAGAGTAATAATTGCTGTTTTCTTGAATTTGTAACATTTTTGGCGATCTTATCAAAATTCTGCATTGGTAACTTGTACTGCGGCGTTCTGAAGGAATATACTTTATGTGCATAATTTCATTGCCAAACTTAAAGATTTCCAACTTATGATTATGAAAGAAAGGTAACATTTTAAATACTTTCCTATTCGACTATTGACTAATGTAGGGCAACTAAATTAATAAAATAACAAATACTATTGCAAACTTCAGTAGAATAAATCAAATTAAATGATACTCGTAGTATGAGAGCAGTTTGAACAACAACAATAACAACAAAACATATACGTATGTATGTATATACATATATATACACATATTTATATATGACTATACCAAAGAAACAAATGTATTTAAAATTTAAATTATCCGACAGCAAACATTTCATACCAACAGAACAACCAAATAATGAATTTGCCATTTTTCGTAGCTTATTTGTATCTATTGAAATTCAAACATTGTATGAAGTAGAAAGTAATTCTAAATTTTGAAACTCATTTGCGCCTATTTTGCAAATTGTAATGCATTAAAAATACAAGAAATATTTGAATACAAGTTCAGAACCATACGAGAAGCTTTGCAGAAACTTGTGCATCCTTCGGCATACATAATTATGAGTTCGCCATGAATTGTAATTTCTAATTTTTATAAATTAAGTTAGTTTTTCATATGAATTTTCGGTTATTTTTCACAAGTTTGTAATTTTTCACAACTTTTACTTTTTTCTTTGCTGTACACCTTAACATTTCATTTCATAAATACATTGTCCGCCGTTCATGAATTACCGGCATAAGAGCCAATTTAAGCATTTTTGAAACTTCTTTATTAAATTAAATCGAAATTTTTAGCTGAAGATTTTTTACTCGTATTTTCAGTTTTTGGGCGTAAGCTCTGGCGTAAGTGGGACGTTCTCCTTCAGGAAGAGTTGCCGGCAGCTAACCTAACTTAACAAGTAATTATTTTTTTATTTTGCGTGCATATATGCGATTGTTTGCCGAATTTTTTTTCTTTCTTTCAATTCATATTTTTGGAAATTTTTTCAAGACATTTTCTTTTTACTTAATTTTTTCAATAACGGACGTTTTTTTTTTAAATTTATATGATTTTTATTTTGTGAATTTATATTTTAACGAATCACATCGAAATACGGACATTTTCCTGGAGACAACATTTGCCTGAAAATTGATCAAGAGGGTTCGGTATTTAGCAATTAAAGTTTTTTTTAACACTTGACTGCCACCATATAAATTTTTTTCTTTCATTGTACGTCGAAGGTAATAATTTTAACGACAATTGTTTGGTTAAAAATAGTTAACACCAAAATAAACGATTCTGCTATCCTCTAACATTTTTTAACCATTTGGGTTATTGTTAAGTGTTATCTTTAACAGCTGTGTCGTTAATTAAACCACAATACTTTTTCGGTTGTTTATTTTAACACATATCTGAAATACACACACATTGCTGTACATTTTTGTTTATTATCTATTTCCAAGAATTTTGATTTTGTTTGCATAAATATGCATATAAGAATAAATATTTTTACTTAAATGTTGGAAATAGAATGAAGAAATAAATAATAAATAATCCAAAATTATTAAAATTCTGGTTTTTTCGTGTTAAATACGGAATATTTGTTTGTTTTTTAAATGTTCCTCCTTGTGCTTTTTTTATATTTACACCGAAATGCCACTTGATTTAAATTTTTAACTACTAACGTTACTGAATCGCACAATCGTTACTGCAAACAGTTAAACAGGCTTTAAACTTTTTACAAATTTTTTTAAAATTTTCTGCTGAACCCCAAGTATGCTACGTTTGAAAATTACGGATTTGTTGTCAAAGATTCCTTTATATTTTACTTCAGTTTTTTACTCGAGATAAGCATTTTCTATATGACGGCATCGATATGTACATAAATCATGATTAACACCCAGTGCGACTTTTTCCTCTCTTTTATAATATAGCGAATTCTCTGGGATTTAGTGAAATTTTAAAATTTTTTTTCTGGGATCAGTGCTCAGGAGATGTATCCTACGTATGCAATACATGCACCGGAACTAAAGAAAGGGATACTGATGACAGGTGGAGGAATGCTTCATTATTTTTATGACTCTGCCTTTGCCGGTATTTTGCTTTTATAACAGTGTTGGTGTCAAGGCTACGAATTCATATTTCAAGCTGTGTTTGGTAGCCGTATTATTAATTATTTTACTTCGCCGATGATGCTACACAATACAGGCAAATGAGCGCGCTCTGATGTTATTGGGGATTAGTATCATCTGAAGCCGTTACTGTTCAGTGAATATGCCTTCGCCTTTAAAACCTTCCGACAACAACTGACAGAAAGGCACATCAGAAAAATGTGAAAATGTTTTTATGACAGTTGGATACTGGGCTCGAACCCAGGACCTTGGGTTTTGTAGTCAACCTGAGAAGTACCTCATCCACCGCCACACCCATACATATAGCAGGGTACAGAGAATATTATAATGAAAATTATCTTCCTGTAAATGAATTAATGTGCTGTTTAACGAAACCGAGTGAAAATATTCGTTCCCCATTTTTATTGCAAACAACAAAAAAAAAAACACTCAAATTGTTTTCGTATTCAATACAAATGACCGGCCAATTATTTTCACTCGACTTCGTTAAGCATGCAGTAAATTTTATAAATTGACTCGAGTTCGATCTTTGACTGTGACCAGGCAACTTTATAATTTTTAAAATATTTTTTAATATTTCCTTATTTTAATAAGTGAACAGTATTATTACAATAGGAGAACGGAATAGTACTATTTTCAATAGAGCGCTGCAGCATCATCATCACCTTTGTTATTGTATTTTATTCATAGACTTTGATTTGAAATTATATTACAATTTGATACTTTCGATAAATTCGGTTATTTCTCGTTTATTCATTCGTATTCATATTCGAGGGAAGACAAATATACAAAGTAACTTACTATGTTAAGTTAAAGTAAAATTAAGAAAAAGTTTGCGTAAAACTTGCTTTTAAGTACGAATCTGAATGTAATAATTTGCAAAAGATTAATATTTAATATCTCTATTATATTTTATTTATTTTTAAAATTTTGAGTTAATAACCCCTCGTTTATCAAGTGCGATCGATATGCATTCCAAAAATACAAATCCAAATTACATTAGTTTACTGTGTTGCACATTCCGTAATATTTCTTAATTTGTTTTAATCGTACACACATATATTTTTCAATCGTGAATTATTATTTTTGTGTATTATTTACATGGCATGCAAACACATATTCATATATGAATATGTAATTAAGTATGTATTTTGCGAATTTTAATTAATTTTCATGATTTATATGCATTTTCTTAAAAACAACAATAAATGAATTTCTGAACATGGATATAAAATACATGGATATGAAATATAAAAAAAAGCATGAAATTATAGTTGGTAAATTTATAAAAATAAAATAAATGAGGGTTGCACAAGGCGCGCCATCACGTCATAATGTTCAGTTAAAAATATGTTTTTTTTTCTTGGATTGGCACTTAGGGGATGACCCCTATACATGCGGCGCATTGTGTCGGAACTAGAAAATAAATTTTTGGGAGAAAGGATAGAGAGAGTAGTGTGTATTGACATTTGATTTGAATTTTTTAACATCAAAAGTGACAGGAAAGAGCTCTGCGAGCAATCAATTCCACGTATGTGCTGTTCGACCTAAAAACGAATTTTCTCTGTAATGCTTCGTGCGAGTCGCTGCCAAATTGACCATAAATGGACGCACTCTTAATGATGATCGCTTGATACAAATTGAGAGAAGATATCACCGACACCAAAAGCAATAAGTTTGAACAACAGTGATCCATGCCACACGCTGTCAAATGCTTTGGAAATATCAAGAGCCGCTACCTTACTTTCGCCGATATGGTTGATGGATCGACACCATTTTTCCGAGAGGAAGGCTAATAAGTCTCCCGTGGAACGTCCTCCACGGAAGCCATATTGCCGGTCTTTAAGTAAGCTATTGGACTCCAGATACTTCATAAGATGGAAATTCAGCATACTCTCCATTACTTTGGAAATAGTAGAACATATTTATTTTGGGGATCGGTGTTACATTTGCAACTTTCCAGCACGACGGAAATTCGCGTGCATGGTGCTAAAAAGGATTACCAGATGTCGTGAGAACGTCGAAGAACACTGCCTCAAGACCAGTCCCGTATTTCCATCAATTGCGCATTAACTCAGTATCCGGGCTTTTGTTATTCTGCCAGAAGATAAATACTTCCTCTGTGGATCTGACTGCAAGTCTGATTAAACCATGACTTTGGTCTAATCTTAATCGAAATTTGTTTCGATGGTATGAACGTCTCCATACCAAGTAATATTATGTTTTGAATGCCCTAAAACTTTTTCAATTGTCACAAACATATAGTACCACCGATATTCTTTTAAATAAAGATTGCGAGTATTATCTGCATACTATTGTAAAGCAGTGGAGTTAATAGAATACCCGGAACCAATACATTCCAATAAAATGCGAAAACTTTTTACCAGTTCTACACTGTGTCTGAAAACCCGTCTAGCGGAGTAGCCATCATTGGCTTTACCACCGTTTGAGATTGACATATCAACTAAAAATCCAGTTTGTGATCCAGTGATTAAAATTTAGTTTGAACTAAACTTTTCTTTCCTTCAACTTCAATTTTATCTTCTTTACCTGTGATACGTCACTTTTTAACCTCAAGGATGACAATGGCTGAAGTAGTCTGCACGTTGTCTACAAAACCAAAAATTTCCTGGGCTGAGCCCAGTTTCAAACTAAATCACGAACACATCGCGTATTTTTTCTGAAGGACATTAGTGTGCCTTTGTGTCAGTTGTTGTCGGAAGGTTTCAGTGGTGAAGAAATAGTCACTGGGCACTGAACAGTACCGGCTTCAGGCGGTTGCTAATCGCTTTGCTTTAATGCTATTAATAAGAAGCATATTATGATAAGTGTATTGCTCAATATTTTTTGAGGTTTTAAAATCAAGTTCCAAAATGTTCGACAATTCTATTAGCTTAAGAATTCAAGTCAATTAGCACATGTCTTGCTGAGCTAATGTTATAACTACTGTGGGCAAAAATCAATCAAAAATTTTTTAAAGTGTTCAAAATCAACCTTCCAGGTAAAATTTCTGCCAGTATTGTTAAGATAAGGTGGGATAAAGTGAAAAATAATATTGTTTACATTTGCTGTTAATACAACATTACTCCCGCATAAATTTAAACTAAGAGGCTTTTTTATTTTCTCGTTAAAGCCATATAGACATCCACCACTAGCCCGGCCAGCACTATGTAAATTATAGTTCAGTAAAGATATTGAAAAGAAATTCTGTTTATTATACAAAACATGGGTTTCATATATATTCATTATATTTTATGCTCCTTTCAAAAATCCCCTTTATTTGATACCCATATCATAAGCACTATTTAAATAGAATAAAAGTACAAAGGTATAATTTTACTCCCTCTTTTTTCGAATTTTGGAAATATAATATCACACACTCGAAATTTTTTCTAGAAGAAAAGATTGCGGAAATAATTTTTTTTCTGTGCCAAAATACTTTGGGAGATATTTGGTTGCAAAAATAAATACCGAAATAGTTTTATTTTTAGTTTTACCCACATACATAAGTATATAGAAAGAGTACGAAGCACATTTTCCGCTTATTTTTCAGCACCATATTATATGCTTTTATAATTTTTAATATATTTGCCTTAGTTTCTGAGATATTATATTATCGATTTTACCCTCTTTTAACTCCTTAACATTAAAATACGCGAAATACAAAAACTTCTTAATGGATCTAAACATGGAAAAAGGAGTCTTCATACCGAATTTCAGCCTTCTGTCTTTAGCCGTTTTGTCTGAGCTTTTTTTGCTCGTTTGTGTTTTACACGCCGTATAGAGAGAGAGAGAGAGAGTTGAAAAAGCAATTAAGGCATACATAAAATAAATTAGTGTTTTCTTGCTATTGTAGCCTGTGTGTGTTTACTTTTGAGAGAGCAGTAATAAAAGAAGTTTGACAAATTTGGCTGGTGTTTTTGGTATTGTTGTTTTGTTATAGAGATGCTGCTACTTGATAAATATACCTTGTGCTTTTCTTTGCAATGTTTTCGTACCACATGATGCCATTGCTAAACTGTGCTGTATTTTTTTTTTTGATCGTGATCGAAAACTTTCGTGGGCGGTCGGATGAATACATTTGTAGTAATTTAAGTACAACTTAAATTGAAATTAACTAAATACGTGTTTAAATACCAAGTCAAAAATTGGGTACATGAGAGAGGGAGAGTATTTCTTTGCAACATTAATACTCATTCTTTATTCTTTAATACTATTACGCCAAAATCTTGGAATATTTGCAAATAAAATTACTTCAGTATATTAAAGAATAAAAATATGTTTGTGACAATTTGAAAAACAATGTATGATTGGTATTCATTAAACTAAATATGCATTGAATGTATTTTCTTGCATACAGCATCATATACACGATTACTACCACACATAAAACTGCAAGCGGGGGGCATAGTTTGTTGTGCATGTGCACCACTGCATTAAAGTTTATTTTAAATTTTAATTTTAATCTCTGAATTGCAATTTACTTATTTCATTTTCAACATTTGTTATACGAGTATACAGATATATATATATATACACACATATGTATGTATATTGTTATATATTTTTCTCATTGTGTAGTTGTCTTCTTATTGTGTTTATTTTATAGTTGCCGTTATTGTTTAAATTGCCGTATTTTAATGAAATAAAAACCATTTATTTATTTGTATTTTTTTATTTTCAGTTTTGCAATTCGTTGTTCATGTTTCCGCATCTAAGGGCAATTTATAGCAAATTTGAATAAGTTTAAGAGAAAAAATGTTTTTTTGCTAAAGTTTTTTGATATATTCGCCACTGCAATAAAATTTTTACCATCCGTAAATTTTTCGATCTTTCGATATTTAATTAGGCCTTGTCGTGAGAAAATCTGTAAAATGTGGCAACACCTTCCATATATTTTATATTGGCTTGTCGTAAATAAGGCAATCACATCGACACTCATAATAAGTCCCATTAATATTTTAATTCGTTTTTATACATAATTATAACAGGGAAATATTTAAAAGTTGTGCTTAAAGAAATAAATATTTTAAATAAATTCTAAAAACCAAATAAAATTTATGTATTAAATAGTGTCTTAATTCGAACGTCATTTTTACATATATATTTAATTAAAATGGGTTAACGATCGAAAACATACAGTCAGTTAAAAATTACATGTGATAATTACTAAGAAACAAACTAAGTCAAAGGCAAAAATTGTAAGTCACACTGACAAACAGTAGCAGAACGAAACAACATTTGAAATTGTTGACTGCCTGTATGTTTTCGATCATTAGCCCATTTTAATCAATTACATATCTAAATTTATAGATGTTTATTGTTGGTGAAGCTAATCATAGCTGCCATGGTTGTAATACTGCTTTAAGTTGTTGGGTGTAATTTAGCTTTAAGGATTTTCTATGATGAGAGTTGTCAGTTCAGGTTATATAATCCGAAAGGTTTTTTTTATTTAAAATTATAAAACGAATCATAATCTCTTTTAATTTTTGAGTTTATTTTTTATTTTTATTTTGAGTATTCTTCAAACAGAAAGAAAATGCAAATAACAACAAATAAACGTTTTCATGTGAAACAGAGAGTATACTTGTTTCGTTCTTCATTCCTTGTTTAAAGCAAAAACGAGGATGATTAACGACCTCGTTCTTTTAATCTTTGGGATCGGTCGAATGGACTCCACAGAAGAAACGATTTTGCCCAACCCTAATTCATCTATGAACACCTCGTAAAATTTAAGAACACTAAAAAACCATTATTCATCTTATATACAAATGCAACACATACTAAATAGGTACTATAGGTACTCGTACATCGGCATATTTATTAGGTAATATTACATAAATGAAAAGCATTTATACTTATACAATACAATATGTACATATATTTTTCATAAATTTTCATAGAAAACTTTCCTAGTATTTATTTATTTTTAGGAAGTTTTTAATAAATTGTATGAAATAAAATAATCATATCATATATTATGATTTTATTTTTGCGTGTGCTAGTCTCCCTGTTGAGCTCTTTTTGCTGGAAGCAAGTGGTTAAGGCGAATAAAATTGTAATATGAATTCATCCAGGTAATGAATCTACATATCTAAATATGAAGTGACTTTACGTCCAAAATGTATTCAAACTAAATTAATGCATTGCAAATTGTTCCACAAAAAAAATTCTAATGTTTGTTGCAGTTGGAAGAATTAGAAAACAAACAAACAAAGAAGCAACGGTATTTGTGGAGAAGTTTGGTCTATATAATGCTTCTTTTCTTGTACGCGTATTCTCTATTTCTGCAGATCCTTGCCCTTAATGTGTAAATTATTTGTTTGGTATTTTGCGGGCCAATGTATTCGTGCGCACTTTTTTCCTGTCATGTCATGAATCATGTGTATATTAGACTGATTCTTATTTTTTCAAACCAAAATTTTTAATGCGGGAAGCTCTTAAATGGGTATTATTAACAAAAATTTTACCAGCAAAAACTTAAAATCGAAATTTTAATTTCGTGTGCTCATTAAGCATTATTTTTTGCGGAAAAAAACCATTACTGAAACCAACGCTCAGCTTGATAAACACTGCATCATTATTTTCAATGGTAAACGAGTGGTTTATTGAATTTCGTTGTGGCAGTATAAAATCACGGTAAATGCTGAATATTTTGAACGCCCAGTTGAGGTCTCTATATCCGAAATAATTGGACAAATTCACGATATGTTGTTGGCCGATCAGAGATTGAAATAATTCGTTTACCAAGGGTGTCACGTAAAAGAGTCATTGCCTCCACCAGTGATGAAAACGGCGACACCGTGCTCATTTTCAAAAAAATACGAGCCAATTACTTTTTGCGACGAAACACCGCATCAAACGGTACAATAAGTGGGTGTAATTCTCGCTGTTGAACTACTATTGGATTTTCCGTAGCCTATATCCTGCAGTTTTGCCTCTTAATGAACGACTTCAATTGGAAATGGTGTTCGTCACTCATAATTAAATTATGAATAAAATCATGATTTTCTTCATATTCTTTTTGTTGTTGTTTTTTTTTGTTTATCTAGGACCAGCACTCAGGAGATGACTCCTACACATGCGAAGCATTGTGCTGGAACTATAGGAAAGGGATAGTTAGAGAAACGACAGGAGGTGAAGCTTGATTAATTATTTTACAGCTCTGCTTTTGCACGTTCTTTGTTTATACTCGTAGCAGTGCTAAAGCTTCGGTTTAGTAGCCATTTTTATTATTATTTTACTTCGCCGGTGCTACACAATACCGACGAAGGAGGGCGTTCTGATGTGATTGTGGATTGCTATCAGCTGAAGCCGGTATTGTTCAGTGACCAGTGACTATGCCTTCGCCTCTGAAACCTTCCGACAACAACTGACTCACAGAGACACACTAATGCACATCAGAAAAATGTTTATTTTTATTTTTTATAATTTTAGTCTGAAACTGGGGTTGAACCCAGGTCTGTTTTTGGTTTTGTAGTCAACGTGCAGACTACCATCCATCGTGCCATTGCCACCCTTTGTTGTTCAATTGTGTACTGTTCCATTTTAAATTCCCCAAGTATTCTTTACAAAATACTGGAAAAAAAATTATAATAATAAAGTTATAAAGAATTCAAACACATTCCCTCATTTTGGGCCACCCTATATGTATATCTTATGAAAGCATTTATTTTCATAATGCATATTTATATATGTATACACACATCTATACAAAATCTAAATTTTAGAAAATATTTAGCACATAAACAAGTGTATGTTTACAAGCCAACTATTGGAACTACAATATTCTGAACACATTTTATCGACAAAGTAAACAGAACATTTGTAAATTATTGTCGCAAACTTAACTTAACGATAACGAATATAGTTAAAAATGTTACTAAATAGCTAAATCGACAATTTTTAACGATACGACTATTGTTAAAAAAAAGTTACTTAACCGCTGTACTGAGGAACTGGCTCCGCGAAAAAACATTTGACGCCAACGATGAAATCATATCACTTAGAAATATGTACCTATTTTAATGACCTCGATAACTCCTATTTTTGGTAGCGTTAACAAAGTTTGAGAATAGTTGTGCAAAGTGTATGGAGCTCTAAAGAGTACGTTGAAAAATATTATTATTTATTTAAAAACTTGTGTTTCATTTGAAAAGTCACGAACTTATTGAAACGCTGTCGTATTTTTTGTTTATAATTCATGATTTTTTTCAGAAAAGTAAATACTCGTCTATAACTGAATGAGCTGCTTCTGAAAGATCCACGTTTACAACTCGCATTTGTATTCGTGATATTTTAATATATTAGTACTATTTATATTTTATAGTAATATTTAGCAGAAAATTGTAAGGTCTCAGTTTCATAAGCATTTTTTATCTCCACGTGGCACGTGTTAAAATTTAAATATCGAATTGAAATATTTCAGAACCGCCTTTTTTGTTGGAAATAGCAATTGAAGAGGTTCCACATTTAAAACTAAAGAAAAAAAGTTTTGGCGGATGTGGACCAGTCTACTGTACATTCATACTCGTGCACTAATTATTTATTCCAAATACGTTTAACATTGTTGTATGTAGCTGCGTCATTATAATGTATTTGGTTGTTTGATATTGCAATTCAGTAAATGTGTGTGCATTTATTTCTGCATTACGCCTTTTAATGTACAAATTTATAAAAGGGCGTACCATTTATTAATTACATTATAAACAGATTCCTACTTACCCAGCAAATAAACATGGCCAAAATTTGTATACCATTTGGCACAAATGCCGACAAAGAGTCCGAATCGAGTTTTCCTTTTCACATAATCTTCTACAAATTTGTTGGGTGGGGACATACTTTGGCATTTGTACATACATGCAGCTAATGCGAGTGTGTTTTTTATTGCATAAACAATGCACTTTGCAGTTATTACTTTTCAGCTTGTTTGTTTTTAATAACAGAATGAGTAATTCGGCTTAAAAAATAATGAGCAAGAGGGCTCTTAGAAGGCAACATTTTTTTTTTGAAACAATATATGACATATATGTATATGGATTCTTAAAAAGTGCGTTCCACTTTTTACTTTCTTTATTAAAAATATTTACACTTTTTTGGTCTCTTTTAAAGTGCTGTAAAATGCTTTAAAGATATGTAATCATACATCATTTCAGTCATGAAACAAATTCAAATAAAGATTGTAAATGAGACACCAAATACATCTACTCATCCTTCCTGGAGATGTATAGATATACATTTGTAGATGTTATAAAGTCAAATATTTTCCATCTGGAAACAGTAAAGATACAATAATACATACAAGTGCTACTAGCATAACGAATTCGTAAATATGAAAACATACGTAAGCGCAAGTTTACAATATTACGGCAATATTCATACATATGAATGGTCATGCGTACTCACATATACATATATGTATTTACAGTGGTGTGTGATGAAATGAAGCCAACCAAGTTTTTAGCACTTTAAACGTTTTTGAGTCACTTGTATAAAGTGTGCGTTGTCACCATATTTGTTACATTATTTATATATTCTGCACGGTGGGCCAGCTGCTACTGACTGATTGGAAATGCGTCTCTCTTTTTTTGATTAAAATTTTATATGGAAATATCCTCAGAAAAACTTTTAGACTGCTCGCAACGAAATTCTGGAGATTCCCAATTGAGTAGTATGTCGACGAGTACCATCAGATGAATGTGTGTGGACACTTTCTCGTACAGCGATCACAGCTTCTCCAGTGCGTACAGGTCGAGCAACAGATCTCCGTGGTTCATTATTTACCTAATTCTGGTAAACAAAACGAGTAATTAAGCTACTTCTCATGTTTACAATGGGGGTTGTTGCAGTACTAAAATGTTGACGGTATTTTCTTTGGGTTGTAACAATTGATTGTTCGGAAACATAATAAAATATATTAATAATGACATGTTCTAGCATTGAGTATGATGGTATTATACAATTTTATTAAATTTTTTATTATCTGCAAAATATAGAACAAAAACTGTAAGAAACAAAAAGTTATAAGCATTTCAAATCAATCAGTGGAAGTTGGCCCACCCGGTACATACATAGATGGATATGCGAAAAATGTAATCGTTTTACAACAGACGAGAAAAACTAAAATCAATAACTATTTAAGTTTAAAATGTTTAGCAAAAGGTACGTAAATTTACTTCTTTATTATGATCATTCTAAAGTAAGCAATTAGAGAAATTATTTAAAGCGAAAATTGCCCGAAAAGTCCATATCTGACTAAACGAAAGGAATATGCGAACTGGCCGCATATATTGTGTGATCAGATGAAACAAAAGTAAATTTTTTTCAGTCTGACCGCAATAGATTTCCTGTAGAATGTTTTTCCAAAACTGAATGCCGTCCCAACACACCATTACAGCTATAAACCTAGACTGAGACCTATTACACAGAAAAAAGTGAATAATAAATCTCTACCTGATAAAATAGAACAAAATTAAAAAGATATCTCTATGGTTTTTTTTCAAGAAGAAATTCTTATTATTTTTATATAGAATACCTTTTTGAAAAAAATTTAGCAGGAAACTTAGATTTTTTTATTATATATTCTTCTTGGTGTTGTCATATATAAAATAAAAAGTAAGCTAATATAATCAAGAAGATATACTTATTAAGAAAATTAAGATGCTGATTTATACAAGATCATATCGCAACATAATGAAATCAATAAGGAATTCCTTTTTGAAAAATCTATTAGGTACCCTAATGAAAACAATAAGAAAAATCTTTTATATACAATTCAGAAGAAAACCTAATATAATCAAAAAGTTTTTCTCTATGGATTGTTTTTTTTTTTGGTGCAAAAATAACGGAAATTGAGTAAAAAATTGTGAATAACAAGTTTCCTTCTTGATTTTATGTGTTTTTCTTCTTGATGAAATTAAAAGAATTTATCACATGAAAATAATAAGCAATCTCTTCGGAAAAATCTTTGCTTCTCTATGCTGGGATACCCTTTAGCCTACAAAAATTTCATAGAGAAAATCTTCTTGAATATATAAGGCAGTTTTGGCTGTGTGAGAGCACCGTTTAAAAATGCTGCAATTTTTCATTCAAATTGCTGCAGTTAAGCAACGGCTGCATAAATTGAATCAGCCGCAGCAAGAGCCAGCCATACCGAACTGAGGCTTAATAAATGAATAGGTGTGCTATTTATAGCCAATATGTGACTGCGAGAGAAGAGGAAGACTAAATAACACAGTAAACTAAAAAACCATACTTGAATCATAATTGAGGAGCAAACAAGCAAAAATTATTTTTTAAATTAAACAAATATAACTAAAAGTTCCACAGGAAAATATTTGTTTTCTTATTCCTCTGCTTTGAAAATTTAATTTAGGGAGTCATACCTTATTTCATTGCACACCACTATATATATTTTTATATATAAATATATATGAGAATGAAATGAATATGTATGATATGTATGAAACTCCGTATAGAAAATCTAGAGATAATACAGGGTACTGCTATCGAAATGTTGCAGTTTAAAAATTTTTGATTATAGAAACATTTCAAACTCGAAGGAAAATTTCTTAGCGAGGAGCTCAAATGCTGCAGAAATGTGTCCTTATAAATAGAAATTTTTCGAATTTTGAGCCACCAATTTTTGAGGCGTTAAAAGTTTTACACTTTTCGCTGAAACGTTGACCTTCAAATGTGATTAGATGCATGCAAAAGACGAACGTGTTCTCTGGATTGGTGCTGAAGTCTCTCCTGAGACTCAATAGCTGTAGCTCGGTCAATTAATTTACAATAATGTCTGTCAAAGGACACAACGGCCTTTGGGGTGAACAAAGCATTGGATAGGCTCGCGAGAAGGGATTCGGTGGGACTGGAGGCCAACTTTCTGCTGGAGGACGAAATGATCGGCTTAGTTGGACTCCGTTAATCATAACAGGTGGAGGAGTTTAATGACCTGCAGGCAGGCTCGTATGCTGTCCATAAGTTGGTCGCTGATCTCAATATTTAATGGGTGTACCACTTGTTGGAAGAACCGGCAATCATTGGCATAAGAAAGGGCTCGAAAAAGGACCCGATTATCCCTCACACTGTACTAATAGAAAATAATTCCGTTAAATATGAGAGCCATATTAAAACTTTTTCTTGTAAAAAACGTCGGGCTTCAGAGTCTTTACGGAATGCGAAAAATTCAATTATTTCCAGCGAATTGCTGGCCAGCTCAAGATAACAAACAAAGCACAGTATATCTATTGTTCAATGAAAACAAGTGATGAGCGTCCGGAAGCAGTTACCGCAGCCTAAAAAGCATTGCAAATGCTTGATTTTGCAATTATAATTGACACTGGATTCGCACTTTAATAAGAAATTGTGATTTTCTTTTTAAGTACTATTTATGTACGTGACGGAATCATAGTATAATATGCCTTAGCTCATAAGAAAGGTGAATTTTGAATTTTTTTCCAAAAGTACTTATTTATTCATCAATATCCATCAAAGTAGTCTCCCTCGGATATAATGCACTTATGCCAGCGCTTCTTCCAATTCTCGAAGCACTTCTGAAATGCGCATTTCGCTATGGCCATCAGCTCGTTCTTCGGTTCTGACTTTATCTCATCAATTGTGCAAAACGCTTCCATTTCATTGGTCTCTTCAGTTTTGCGAATAAGAAAAATTTGCAGGGATTAGTAGTTTGTTGTTGACAACTGAAAAGGTTAGTCACGATTGTGTGTGTTCTTAGATTTTTGATTTTTGAAAAAAATTGATCATGTTTATGTATTAAATTTTGCGTTAAAAATGGAATAAAATCCTCCAAGGCACTTGAAATGTTGACTGTGGCATTCGGCGAGTCCACTTTGTCTCAAGAAAGTGTTCATAAGTGGTACAAGCACTTTACAGAAGGCCGAGACGATGTTGATGACGATGAGCTTACTGGAATTGCAATTTTCTCGAATGTCTTGGGCATGAAACGTATGACAGCGAAGTTTGTTCCAAAATTTATCAGTTTTGAGCAATAGGAACGTTGCATTAGTATCGCTGTTGAAAGACGTCAACGACGCTCCATGTTTGCTCAAAAGGGTCACTACTGGTGACGAAACGTGGGTATATGGTTATGACGTCGAAACCAAGGCCCAATCATCCCAATGGAAGCGGCCAGATGAGCCAAAACGGCAAAAGCACGCCAAGTTCGATCAAATGTGAAGGTTTTGCTCACTGTTTTCTTCGATTACAATGGCGAGGTGCATCATGAGTTCTTGTCAACAGATCGTGCGGTTAATAAAGAATACCACAAGGAAGTTATGTAATGGCTCAAATGATCGGAATTGTGGAAAAAAAGCATTAATTCTGGATCACGATAATACACCAGCTCACACATCAATGCTTGTTCGCGTTTTTTTTGCCCAAAAACAACACCCTATTCATGCGTCAACCACCTTATTCACGAGATTCTGATAATGCCAACATATTACTAACGCATGTGTACAAACATGACAATAAAAAATTTGGATAGTCAAATGTACACAGCCCGCGAAAATTCAAAATTCACATTTTCTTTTGAGCAAACCTCGTACATATTTATGTATATTTATGATAATGTAATATTTTTTCGAACATTTTGTTTGGTTATTAGTATACATATTTCCGGTTAATCAGGCTAAAGTTCGAACATTTTAGTCAGAAAGAATTAGACATTAGACGGCTTGACTTAAGTGGAAAAAACTAGAAAGAGGAAGAAAAGTGCACATGAGATAAAATCCGATACATGAAATGTTTGAATGTAATGGACATTGGTGATGATAAATTTGAACTTTAGAAATAAAGTTGGCAACAGTTGTGCGTTTTGGACTAAAATACTACCGTATTCAATTTCGTTAAAGAATTTGTATACGTATGTAGTTTCAAATTTATTTACAACTTAAGCCACCTGACAAATGGTGAAATATATCAAATACACAAAGAGCACTGATGATGGAAGTGTGACGACTTCCGAAAACGCGTTTGCTTTAGCCTGTGTAGGTTGGCATTGATTAACGCTGTTTTTCCCCTTGTCTCCTTGGAATGTTGTCTCATGTCTAATTCTTTTTGACTGAAATGTTACGAACTTTAGCCTCATTCACCGGAAATATACTAATAACCAAATAAATATTACATTATCATAAATAAAAATTTTAATGACTATTTCAATGAATTTTTTTTTAACTGACATGCAAAGGAATAGTTTTCCTTAGCTTTGTAAATATTCGAATCAAAAAATTAACATGCCATCATTTCGAAAGCCGACCCCTGTATATTTATTGAAAATGTTAAAAGGCAACAAGCAAAGATTTACATTGACAATATTTTTTTGCTAGAAATTGCTGACACGTAAAAAATAAACGAAAAATTATTGACAATTTGTTTGATCCATTTTACCCGACTGTCAATTTATCTTGTAAAAAAAAAAAACTGTCAGTTTGTAGCAATGGCTTACGCTCCTATATTAAGAGCAATAAGGAGCTGTATGTACGTTTGCATCTGCATACATATAACTGGGTCCAAATTACAACTTTAGCTACGATACCAGCTTATCTGTGAAGCTTGTCTTTTATTTTTCATTTTCGTTCATACCAAATTGAAAGGGAAGAGTGTAAAGAATGTTTCATCAGTATGATGTTGATGTTGATTCGATTTGATGTTGATGCATAATAGTTACATTGTAGGAAATATACCATAAGGAAGCTGCGAGTATATGCATGTACTTGCACATGCTTTCTATATTTCGTTTGCATACGGTCGTAAGTTAAATCCTCAGAACTTTTTTTATGATTTAGACTTGTGGTGGGGTTGATTGTCATGGTTTCCATTTGACATGCGAATATATACATAAACGTTTACATTTCCTACTTGGAAAGCAGAAAACAATTGCAAAGCAGTACAAGATTGATCAGCATTTTCGATGTTCTTAAAGGTTGGTATCTAGCAAGAAATAAATATAAAAAATGTTTTCTGTAATTCTTTAACGGTTTATAAACAGTTTAAAATCTTTAATTGCCCAACAAAGAGAATTATGGGATCTAATGGAATACGTGGAGAGGCGTTCCGTTTTTTAAACACGCTTGTCTTGCCAAAACATTGTCAAATTATTTATTTCAGACTTAGTACTTACTTCGATGCTGCTTTGCGTTTTTTAATTAAAAGAAAATTTAATTAAACAAAATAGTAATTATTAGTATAAATGATCATAATATGAATATGATATACGTTGACTCACGTGAAAGGCTCCAAGCCGGTTATAAGGCCAACCCCGAGGACATCGCATGTATGAACTAGTCGCATTATCTGCAAGGAGAAGATAAAAATACAAAATATGTTTGTACTTCGTTAATGTGGTCATTTTTATAAATGGTTTATAGTGCACATTCCCAACAGATAATGCGACTAGTTCATACATGCATGTACAGTTTAGTCCACAGAGGCATAGGACTAGTTCAAGACTAACCGAAACGTATGGAGAAAACATGGTATATCTAACACTACGATGCCGCACTATAGCCCTCCTTTACATTAGTTCCGACGAACTCATAAACCATTCCATAGAGCGCCTCAGAGAGTAATTTTAATGCGACGGAGCTATCTTCAATACGAAGAAATGCACGAATACTTATCGTATAAAAATAAACTGTTGTTTTCACGTTCACTTCAGCAACAATATTATCTGCAGGGTTAGTGTAATATTGTTTTTTCAATTTCACCTTCCTAATACAATACACCTCAATTGTCTGCGAGATATCTTCTAAATTTTTAGCAAAATTATCTCTTTGTGAAACCATAGTGCTTTACAAGAAATATTCATATGTTCTTATTTCCCAGTTAGCATTTGGAAGATAATTTTTTCAAAAATTACCTTCAAGACTGTTCTTCGAAAACTTCAAAAACTCATAACTCACTTACACGAAAACTACTCCCGCTTATGATTTAAAAGTGTTTGATTTTAAATGTAATAACAAATCATAATCATTAATGACTCATCAAAAAGAGTCGCCGGTAGAGTTATGCGAAAATGAGCGTATATTCTGCTTTTTTAATCGCGCAGCTTTTATATGAATAATTCTGAAGCAATAAAAACATTTTGGAGACGAAACATTTTATAAAATATTTATAGTTTTTTTTACATGTTTCGTCAGATTTTAAACTGAAATACCCCAAATCGAATAACTTAAAAGTAAAATAGACCGATTGCAGCACATAGATTTGTAATGTAATCAGAACCAGAGTTACTTCTGCATATAACCCTGCTCTTCTTATAATGTATGTTTTGAAAGAAGTAATGAAGGTAATTATATTTGCATGTAAGGACATGTATCTTTCGTATATGAATACATTGTTAAACAGAAAAATTGTCTATATATTTCGTACAGATCACCACATTTTGCCACTGGTACTAGTTTTTTCAGAAGCAGTTGCTTCTACGAAATGCCAGCAGAAAAATTTTTTAAGTCAATTATTGAATTGAGAAAAGTTTTAAATATTAAATAATATAATATGAATATTATACAATTGAACAAAGATTAAATTGGAATCAAATTAACAAAATAAATTGCTAATGCAAAAATGGTGTTAATTTTCTTCTTTTTTTTTTTTTTGAAAAAGTAACACAGTTTCTTCAATAAATTTAAATAGATAAAATGAAATTAGAACAACAAAGGTTATTGTTAATACAATACTTGCCTTTCGCATAATTAAAAAATACAAATATTTTTATTAAACAAACATTTTGTAGCAACTCAATTATCAATAAAACAACAAGTTAATTGAAAACAAATGATTCGATTTCACTTTCATAGGTTAAAAATTTCATATTTCTATCCAAAAAATCCGTTGCAGGTGTAATTTTGTATAAAATTTTAATTATTTTTATTTTAATTTAAAACGTATTATGAAGCAGTAACACAAATTGCTAAAATTTCAAAATTTATGTTTTAAAAATTTTTTATTTGAAAGATTACATCGTTGGCTTGTTAAAATTAAGAGCAATGTGGAAAATGATCATCCCACTGATATCCCACCACAATGTGCACTTGCTTTTTTGTTCAAAAGCTGTTTTTTTGGTAACAGTATACAGAAATAAAACAATTCATATCATATAACAACTATAGCATAAAAAAATATAAACCTTTAATAACAGTTATTGATTAGAGAAGAACATATTTATCGATTATAATAGTTATGAGATATGAAAAAATTTATTATGAATTTCCATCAGATATTTATTTCCATTGCATAGTATAATAATTAAAACCAATTTTTATAGAATATAAGCTGAACTGGCGAACTTCGTACTACCTAACAATCAATGAAAGTCATTACTTTTAACTAAACTTTATTTATGATTTTATGATTTATGATTAACAAAACGCATAATATAAATACATTGAGTAACGCTCGCGTTGTATTCTCTTCAGTGTTAGCTTCATGTGATATATGAAATTTTTCCTTTAATTTCTTCATATCATTGAACACAAGGTGGGGATTTCTGTAACTCACGTTTGTAAAGCCGTTTTTAGATTATCGCAGAAAAGATAAAAAAGTACCAATGCACTAATTTCATCGCCTTTTTCAACTAAAAAGTACACCATATGTTAATGCAGACCATAATTTATCTGTTTACAATATTTCATCGAAATTCACCAAATCGTGCTTAAGTCATCCCACGACAGCAAAATAAAAGTGCCTATTTTAACTCCTTCTTTACTCCAATAAACTATCCTATATGTTAGTCCATTGAAATCCATCTAGCCATTACCAGCCCCACTTTATATTTATCGAATCGGAAAAAATATTATCATTCTGGAAACACGGGATGAGTAGGAAAAAAACGTAAGTTTTCCTGGTTTTTCTAAGTTTATTTTAGTTCTTTTACGAATTGCGCTGTGAAACAGACGATAACCATTATAATTTTTTTATTCTTCTCGATGCGAAAATTTCTCACAATTTACGGAAACAGAGCACTGCGTACTCAATTTCATGCAGTTACGACACAAATCCAAAAAAAAGTATCAAAGTACCACTGTTATCCCTTTTCCCCCTTTTATATGTTAATCCAGTCTATGAGTTTTCTGTAAATCAAATTTCTTTGAAATTGGTACGGCTATTCTTGAGTTATAATAATTATAATAATTCAAGACCAACCGACTAAATGTGAGTATAACCCAACTTTATTATATATATAGATTTCATAAAGTGTAAATTTTTTGGATCTTTGATTTAACCCATTCTATCCCTCATTGCTTGGTCTTAGATTTTATTATGTAGTGAATTTGTTAGTTCAGCTTGCGGAAAATGTTTTACGCAAAAGTATTTTGTAGTGTTTGCACATTAGGCAGGTCCTTATTAGAATGGCGAACAGGAATTTTGTACGGTTTCATTACAATATTGAGGGTGGCCATTGCATGATGGATGGTAGTCTGCACGTTGACTACAAAACCAAAAACAGACCTGGGTTCAACTCCAGTTTCAACTAAAATTATAAAAAATAAAACATCTCGCATTTTTCTGATGTGCATTAATGTGTCTTTGTGTGTCAGTCGTTGTCGGAAGGTTTCAGTGTCGAAGGCATAGTTACTGGTCACTGAACAATACCGGCTTCAGCTGATAGCAATCGACAATCACATCAGAACGCCCTCCTTTGCCGCTATTGTGTAGCACCGGCGAAGTAAAATAATAATAAAAAATGGCTACTAAACCGAAGCTTCAGCACTGCTACGAGTATAAACAAAGAACGTGCAAAAGCAGAGCTGTAAAATAATTAATCAAGCTTCACCTCCTATCGTTTCTCCTACTATCCTTTTCTTATAGTTCCAGCACAATGCTTCGCATGTGTAGGAGTCATCTCCTGAGTGCTGGTCCCTACTTCGTTAAAGACAAAGAACAAAAAAAAAGAACGTATAGGAACCCCATTTGCAGAAATTGCAACAGATTACACCGCAGTTCCCTAATGTATTGTAACACTACTATGTATGTATGTAAGTATCTGCATTTGCATGGATGTGGTTGTATCGTTGTCATTTTAGTTGATTTGATTTTCGATTGAAAATTAATATCTCATTTCAAAAATATCTTCGTAATATCATACACGATTTTTTCTTTCATTTCTTGTATCAAACGACAATAAAAAAAAATTTAAATCTTTTAACACAACGCCGATAATGCACAGTGTCGCGGGAATAAAATTATAAAAATATGTACATATATTGTTTCAACTACTGTCTAAAGTGTTATTTAAATGGTGGAGGAGTGTGTTACTTTGTGGTTTGTTAAAATAGAAAAATAAATTCTTCGACAATGAAGCATGGTATTCACTATATTACAACTCTGCTTTTGCACGTTCTTTGTTTTTTTTTATAGCAGTGTTGTAGCGCCTCTGATCTCAAGGAGATGTAGTAAATTTTGAAGCTGCGTTTTTAGTAATTATTTTACTTCACCGGTGCTACACACTACCGACGAAGGAGAGTGTTCTGATGTGCCTGTGGAATGGTTACAGCTGAAGCCATTACTGTACAGTGACCAGCGACTATGCCTTCGTCACTGAAACCTTCCGGCGACAACTGACACAAAGATACACAAGTGTACATCAGAAAAAATGCGAGATGTTATTATGAGTCTGAAACTGGGCTGAACCCAAGAAATTTTTGGTTTTGTAGTCAACGTGCAGACTACTTCAGCCATCGCCACCCTCAATATTAAGATGGTAATCGAATTGATCTCTGAAGCATCGAACTCTCATATAAGTTTTTGTTCATAGGCCAAGTGAATGAAAAGATAGTTAATACTAATTAAGTACTAGCAATGTTGAAAAGCTTTAGCTACAAAAGGTGTGAATAACTCTTTGCTAGTGTTGCATAACTAGTGCTGAGAAGTTGTAGAAAGAATTTGAAAAATTTCATCTGAAAATCAGCTGGCAAAATTCGTTTAAAAGTTGCCATATTTTTACCCTTTCTGCGGGATTTTCATTTATTTATGCGGCAAATTTATGTTGAGCTTAGAATGTTTATGCAATTTAAAAAATGTTATTTTTTTAATTAATTAAACAAAGACTATCTGAATATAAGATAAAAAAGATGGGTATTCTGTTTTTACTAGGGATATCATAACAAAATATAGGTCCATCATCACGCAATGTTGTTTATTCTTTTTCAATGGCTGACAAAGGCACGGCGTGTTTTTTTTTTAATTTTAGGAAACTATAAAGTTTTATTTAAGAAGTTACAGCTGCCTCATGCGGTTTTCTTTCTTTTTCGAACGTTCATAAAAGCAGCCATATCAATATTTATATTAAAGCACACGAAAATACTTTTTTCAAGAAAAAACATACTTTTCCAGCACTTCAATTAGATGCTTGCAAAAGTCAAAGCATAAACTAGGAGTTTTAAGCATTCACCAGGTTTTATTCACATCTTTTTTCAGCAAACACTGGAAACATTTAATTTTAGTAGTTAGCAAAAGTTACTAGATTTTACTGAAATTTTTATTCACTAAAAAGGTAGTTTAAACATAAATTTGCTAGTGTTAGCATCAGCCATCTTTATATTCACTCGGCCCAATGTTATACCACTATGCAATGCCACAACCACACGCTCAAACATATGTACAATGTCATCTGTCTATCTTACTGTTGTTATTTGTGCAATTTAATGTTTTCGCTTCCGTTGCATTAAAATGGACGTACTTCTTATGCTGTTAGACATTTTTTACATACACTGCACACACCCACTCGTTCATCCAATTTATTGAATTTGATTATTTTTTCTGGGTTTTTTTTCTCATTTTCGTTGCCATCAACCAAATATCAGCAACTATCAGTTGCGTGGAATTTTTTAATTTGGTGCAAAAGTGAAATTTAATTTTTGCAATTCATTTCTAATGGCATTTTTTCAGCATTATCTTTTTTAAAGCTTAAGTGTGTTAAACACTTTTTTTGTTGCAACAAATAAGCAGTTCCTTTGGTATAATTAATTTTTGTCAGTAATAATTTTCTATGTACTTGTACTTAGAAATAAGGAAACAATTTTTATGTTATTAAGTGAAATTAAAAAAAAAATTAGTTTGAAGTGAAAAAGTTTTTAATTAATTTTATTACAATATGTAGGAAAAATTCAGTTATTTTCTATTCACTATGAGAAACATTTCTAAGGCAAAAATTCACAGTCATTAGTTAACTATTAGTGAACTAAAATGATAACTGTTGTTTAACTAATGCTTGTTTTACTAACATTCTCAGTAACATTCTCAAAGAATAGTAACCCTAACATTTTAATTTTCAATATTGGCAGCACTGTTATAGCATATGGTTTTTGCCTACATTTATTGTATTATTTCTTAAAGATGGATAAAACAAGCGCGCGCATCGAACTTTACGGCGCAAGATAGTGAATTGCTGCTGAAATTGGTTCGGGAAAACCAAAATATTATCGAAAATAAAAAATTGTACAGTATTATATATATATATATATATATATATATATATATATATTATATTATGGTAGATGCTATAAAAACAAAAATACTAAAAATAATAATTTTCTAATCAGCTGTTGTCCAACTATTGGTTAGCCAATGACATTTGGCGGTTTAACTAATAGTAAACAAAAAGCTGTGAATCAAGTATTATTGGTAAAACTATTGATATTAAAGTATGTTCACACGATTGTCAGATTGTACAATTTTGTAGGATACAGCAATATGCTGGCAATGCACTCACAATGAAAAATTGTTAGAATCTGGTAATTTGTCTGTTCACACTATTGAAAGAAAACCATACAATTTCATTGGCACACAGTTCTGCGACAATAAATTTTTCTGCCAATAATAATTGACCGTTCACACGATTGTTAGATTATTGTATGGCAAAACTTGCCAGATCCGATGTTTAACATTGTATATAATTATTTATGGGCAGCGTAGCCAACAGAAATATTTATTTACCGATGGTGTTATTGAACGGTGCACTAAATGAAGCACATGCGACAATAACAAATGACTGTAAATTGTGTGTCAATGGAAATGAAGGGTGTTCTCACGATTGTTAGAATTGTGACAATATTATTGGCATACAATGCCCCGACAATCCATTTTGTGACGATGTTGCCACATAAAAATTGTGTGTTCACACGGTTGTTGCATATTTTGTAAAAATTTTTCTGTCAATAATGTAGTAAATGACAATCGTGGGCATAAATGTACCATATTTTATAAACGACGTATGTTTTTAAATAAAGATTGTCCTGCATGGGTTTTTTATTGAATATTTATGGGATTTGAATAAAATATACTTGTAATATTTCAGTGCTGATTAAGGCATGGTTTATGAATAGACTTGAAACTCCTAAGAATAAGTAAGGAAATATCGTCCCTACTATGTCAAACTATGTAGTTTCTAATAATCTCTGGTATTATTTATCTACGTTTGTTATATGTTTTAGCCGGCCTATATGCACATTTCATTTCATATAACAAACGTAGATAAATAATCGTAATGAATTTTGACTAATGCTGAATAACTAAAATAATATTTACATAATCTCTTGTATGGTAATAAAATCTTTTATTTAATATTTTTTTTTAACAAAGAAACCACATTTGCATCTGTGTAATTATCAATGATTTTGATTTTCCTTGACTCGGTATTTCACATGTGCCAATATGGGATTTTGGATAGTGTGCTTGTTAACTGTTAATGTTTCATGTTCCACATTGACAAAAAAGAAAAAAATGCAATATTACTTCCATGGGTGAAAATGTGGGACCTTTATATGAATTTTAAGAGCTGAAAGCTACAAAGGAAAAAATTGGGTACTACAGTTCTCAGTAGATGTGTCTGTTGCTTCGTGTCATTAAGATTCATAAAAATCTTGTTATAGATAATTTCCTTTAATTAAGAGCGCTGCCAACTTATAAGAGTTTATCACTAATTATCTTAATAAAAAAAAATGACCTTTACCATTCTGGTCATGCCGTTCAGAGAAACCCTGATGCGCGTCAACGGGAACGGTCTTGTAACACTACTTTGGTTACCGGGTCACTGCGATATTGAGGAGAATAGAAGAGCCGAGCTAGCTCGTGAGGAGAGAGTGTTATCCTACGCCAATAAGTTAGATCAAGCGGTGATTATAGGTATGTTTGTTTAAGGGCAGAATGCTTGGGGAGAAGTTTGAGTGTCTGCTCCATCTCAAGGCACAATTTGTCGACCTATAAAAGGCGGATAATTGACAATCTTAAAAAAAAATTTAAATTGGTTATTGACGTGCCTCCTCAATAGCCAATATCTAGTACACAATTTTTAAATTTGTTATATCTTCCATGGGCAAATGCAGAAGTAGAGAGAGTTTTCACCATCATTTCAAATTAATCTTGTTAAGACTAAAGTTAGAAACAAACTCCTCTTAATAACAGTTAATTAAATTTTATCAATAATGTGAAAATTTCCTTAAAATTGTTATAAGGTATATAACTTATATCCCATATTTTATTGATATGTTATTTTATTTTTATAAATTTGGAATGAAAATATCAGGCAGTTGTTACGACTACGAAATTCCTTAGAGTTGCTGTAAACTTATTGGCACAAACAACAGCTGTGAGAAAAATAAAAATGATGTTGATAATGTTATAATTTTATAATTAAAAAAAAGTAGAACATACATACATATATATGTATTATATATTTATGTATTATGTATGTACAGTTTCCGGATTATATTAAAAAAATATTCCCTTTTTGTTGAATACTCATGATTTCACCTTCGATGTCGTTTAGTCATTTTTTTACCTAGTTTTTAGCCATTTCTTTTTTGTCAACATTTAGTCATTATTGGTGAAGGAATTCTGTCATCACTGGTTACAAATTAACAAAGCGCGCTACAACAGAGTTACTTAATACTATTATATTATTATCTTAGAGGCCAGGAAGCACCGCGACCAAAAAGATCTGTTTGTGCAAATCCTTTCATATTAGACTTCCGCCATGCTAAGGCTTCTAAGGAATCCAAACACTATTTGGGTCTTGTTGTTTCACAGGTTGTGTGTGAGGCACCACAGTTCCACCCATGTGGAGAAACCTCTGTGTGCCGAGTGCAGGACAATGTGTCACTTTCACAAAATCGACAGACCTTCGTCTCGGAGATAGTTCTGATTCGGAGTTGTACTGCTAGATCGTTGTCGCTTCTTATCAGTTGACTGTTGAGCAAGATTGCCTGCTTCATCAATCACATGCCCATTGTCCAGGAAGTATTTTAGTCGCTTTCTAGCGGCTCTACTGAGTCGAATCCTCTCGACCTCAGTTCATGAGCGGTGAACAGGAGAGGTGAGGAGTTTATCTTCCTCTTCTGCGGTGATGTTGGGTCCTAGGTCCACAGCAATCCCCATTTCAGCTGGTTCGCGAGCCACTTACTAGGATGTTGATTTTTCAGCACATGCCGCTATCTAGTCAGGGACTTCTTTTATTATTTTACTTCGTTCTCTTTTCCATAAGGGAAGTAAAGGGACGGGGCAAATAACCACAATTGGCGATTACGATATTTCACTCCTTTGCTTAATATTACGTTCCGACATGCATTCTTAATTGAAATTATTTAATTTCCGTTGAGCAATTCAATTTAATGTTCACACATATTTATTTAGCTTACTCAATTTGTATTTCACAGCTGAAGAAAAATAACGTTCTGAAGTATAATTCGACGGTCATCTCGTTTTTGCTTTTGCTTTTTTATTTACTGTTTTGACATTTAGCTTGCCATAGTTAGCTTCGCAGAGTTTTATCTTTTCCTTGAACGGCACTTATTGCAAAAATCGCAATAAAGTTGCATGTCTGAACACGTTATAACAATGGAAACTCTATCATTTCATCACCTGTCTCTTCCAAAAAAGGTAACACACAATTTCACGATATTTGAAAGACTCTTTAATTTTTTTTTATCTTGGACCAGCACTCTGGAGATGACCCCATGCAATGCATTATGCTGGAACTAGACGTATTTCAAGCTTCGTTTTAGTAGCCATATTTAGTAATTATTTTACTTTGCCGGTGTAGTGCAATACCGACAAAGTAGGACGCTCGAATGTGGATGTGGATTGCTATGAGCTAAAGCCTGTTCAGTAAATTCTTCGGACGACAACTGATGCAAAGCCACACTACTGCCCTTCAGAAAAAGAGCGAGATGTTTTTATGATTTAGTCTGAAACTGTTCTTGAACCCAGGACTTTTTTGGTTTTGTAGTTAACGTGCAGTCTACTTCAGCCATCTCCAGCATGCCTGAGTATTACTTTCCTTATGAAAAATCCGTTGTAAATTCCTATATTTCTACTTTACATTATTATCAAAACAAAAATGATTTTGCCAAATTTATTTAGCATTGAAAAATTGCAATAATATTTATTAATTACATTTAAAAACTTCTTCATTTAAAAACAATTATAAATATTTATACTGTCAATACTGGCTACATTAAAATTAATGAGTTTTAGCAGAACTTTTTATATTGTACATTTGACAGTACATACTGTGTTCTACTCCAAACACTTGGAAAAAGTTCAATATTTAACAAATACTGAATAAAGCAGAAATCGCTTATACAAAATTTTAACTTCCAAAATTCACCGATTTAAATGCAATTCTTTTCTGAATTTCACACAAAAGCTCTTTGAACGGGCAATTTTTTTATTGGTTTTAAATTCTTGAACGTTAGATTAGCTTTTATTTCCTAAAAATAAATTAAATATTTCAATTAGAGTTGCTGCTTTTTACCAAGTTATGAACATTATAGTATTTCTAATGATGGTGTCAGACCAATATTGCTGATAGAAAATAAAATGTGTGTGGTTTCAAAAAACCACATGCCAATTTGTTTAAAAAGTTTGTATAGAAGTAAAAAAGAAAAATTAGTGTAACGCTTTTCATAGAACTTTTCTACATACAAAAGTAAAGTTATCTGCATTCATCAGTGTAATTAACATATATTTTGTCAAAAATATTTCGATTAGAGATGGTTGTCAAAGTCAAAAAAGTGTGAGGAACGACTTACACTGCATGGAACTTGCAAAGTATTCCATTGAATCATCTTTTTTGGTGGCGATGGTCGAAGTAGTCTGCACGTTGACTACAAAACGAGAAATTTTCCTGGGTTCAACCCCAGTTTCGGACTCATAGAAACATCTCGCATTTTTCTGTTTTGCATTTGTGTGCCTTTGTGCCAGTTGTTGTCGGAAGGTTACAGTGGCGAAGGCATAATCACTGAACAATAACGGCTTCAGCTGTAAACAATCCACAGGCATATCAGAACACCCTCCTTCGTGGGTATTGTGTAGCACTGGCGAAGTAAAATAATGACTAAAAATTGTCTACTAAAAATAGTAACAACGAAGCTACAAAAATTTAATACGTCTCCTTGATATCAGAGCCACTACAACACTGCTATAACACAAACAACGTACAAAAAGCAGAGTCCTAAGATAGTGAAGCTTCACCTACTATGCCTTCCCTCTAGTTCCAGCACAATGCACTGCTTATGTAGGGGTCATCTCCTGAGTGCTGGTCCAAGATAAAAAAAAATTCAACAATTGATTATGTTCTTCTGATTCGATCGATTGAAGTGTTCAAAATTTATTTGGAAAGAAATTTTCTTGAAACATACCAAACAAAATCGTTTTGGCAAGAGTAAATATATTACCGATATAATAAAAAGTAAATATTTTTATGAATATGACTTTTAATATTTTTATGAATATGGCTGTTAATATTTTTATTTTAAATTTTCATTGACAAGAACTTTTCCTATATTGTGAATTTTTAAAAAAATTTTTTTATTATAAACAAAAACCAATTTTCCTGAAGAAGCTACACAAAGGAGTAGCGAAATATTGAAATAAATATAAAATATATAAAAAGACCTTAGGCTTAAAATAATTAGTGTTATTAATATAAAAAGTAAATACAATTATACGAAAGTTTCTTAAGTATAATTCTCTTGTAGTCATGACCTCATCTCCTGGGGAAAAATCAGCTCCAATATCAAACTTTATGGCATAGGGTGCCACTCGCGATTGATTTTTAAAATTGCTTGGATTTTTCGGCAAACCGGTATTTTCTGTGATTTTGGGTTCTTCCGGCATTTCAGGATCAATACGTTTCTTTAAAATACACCTTCTGTTTAAATAAACAACACTATCAGGTGTATCACATTTTTCAAATCACACCGTTTTTATTTTGGTTCTTCAGTTTCCATTCGTTTTCATAAATATGAAAAAAATCAATACATTTTTTTTTTTAATAGTAAATATGCCATCTTTATTAAGTAGCTGCTTTATAAAGAATTTATAAGAAAATAAAAGTAAACAAAAAGGGGAAATATAGAAATAATTGCTGCTATTTTGAAAATAACTCATAAAACTTACTTGAAATTCTATTTTATTCTTAAAAAATTGTCAAACAATAATACTTGGTGACAATGTTTTTTTCTCTTTATTTTCACATATTGTCTTGTTGATTTTGAAGACTTTAAAAAATACATAAAATTCGCTATTGAAATTGCTTTGGCATATTTTTTCAGACAGAAGTTAAGAAATAACAGGATTCTTTACCATTTGAAATATCTTTTCAACCTTTCTTTTTTGTAAGTGCTCTGAAATTAACAATTTCACCTTATAATTTTGAAACGAATTTAAAACGAAACATTTTTGCATTTTACGTTTTTTAAGATTAAATAAAAAAAAATGGCAGCAACCCGAATTTTCAGTTAATTTTATGCATCAATTAAAGACTCAGTCGTACCGTATCTGAAAATTTCTCTAAGTGCACTTGCAGTTGCATGAAGACTGCAACAATTTCACGCTATTCTATTGTACAATTGTGTACAGTTGTTTTTTAATAATGCGCAAATTTATTTATTTTATTTGTTTGTTTGAAAAAAGAAGGGAGAAATTATTTTGTCCACATTTTTCTCACTATAGTTATTGCCATAGAAATTTAGTATTGCTAAAAATAGTGTTGCATACTTTAGAGCGAAATAAAATAAAATAAAAGCTGTTCATGCAAAGTAAAAAGCAAAATCTAAATTAAGAACAATGATGGCTTGACATAACTGGGATTACAGTGGCAATTTTATTTAAAAAGTTGCAAGAATAAGAACGTACAAATTTTGCTTAGTCAAGGCAAGTGTAGTAGAAAGTGAGTATCAAAGGGAAGTTAATTCTAATTAAATTCAATTGCGTTCAAACTGATATTATTAAAATTTCAAAATGAGGTTGCTGTACACATGAAAATCAAACAAATAAAAATTTTCTGCTTGGATTGCTGAATCCACAAATAATATGTTTCATTTAAAAAATAAAATTTTAATAACCTCGATATAATCAATTGTCCGCTACTAATGAATATAATATGAAAACATGCAGAAGGAAAAAGTTAAAATAAAGCGCCTCGGCCAATACATTTATCTGTGGAACCGTGCAATTTGTGAATTTCTTTTTTTTTTTATAAAATGTTTATGATTTTACAGTTTTGTTTTAATAAATGTAATTTTTTTCGATTTGTGGGTCTTTTTGGTACTATAAATTATTAAGTGAATACTACAAGGTTCTGAAGATTGAAAACAGAAAATGTCTTAACTTATTTGCATACATCCTCATAAAAATTTTGATTACCAAGTGTTGGTTCTTTCATTTATATAGCAACTCAATTTTCACCACCGATCTCTTAAAATTGCAATTTAATTTACAACGTTTTATAAGGGTCGTCGTGATGTGAAGAGTTAGTTCTCGAGTTATTGCAAATTACGTGGTGCAACCTCCGCTTTTCTATGAAATGGCCAATCTCCAGAACCAGAGTCAATCCAAAAAAAAATAATTTATGGCATTGAATCGCAGTACCATATGTATTTAAATGGACTAAGAAACCTTAGACCACACGAAATAAATTTGATTTTGTTGCTCTGTGTTATTTATCTGTATTTGTTATATGGTTCAGCTGGGCTATATGTACATTTGGTTGTAACAAATGCCAACATCGTCAGTAGGCCTTTAAACAAATTCATGATAAAACTCAGAAATTGCACATATTTCTACAAGAACTCCCAAAAAGTTCTCAAACATAAATAAATAATCGTAATTACTTTTGTCTGGCGTTGGGTGCCTCCGTAGTCTAGTGCATGACCATTATTCTTATCAATATGGAGGTGCGGGTTCGATTACCGCCTAGACCCTGGGTGTTTCTACAGACAAGCTATAACAGATTCGTAGAGTTTGTGCTGTTTTAAATAAAAAAAAAATTAAAAATAGTTACTTAATTCTTAAAATAACTTTTTTTTTTTAAAACAAAATCTCTTTTGTTCACATTTAAGACATTTTTTGTTTATACCTCAACTTTTTTAAGCCTTCTAGGAATCAGAATCATCATAATTTCCATGATTTGGAAGGGAAACATTTAGTTTGCAGCATATTTGAGGTTGGCGATGGCTGAAGTAGTCTGCACGTTGACTACAAAACCAAAACAGACCTGGGTTCAACCCCATTTTGAGACTAAAATCATAAAATCCATTTCCAAAAATAATTTTGGAAATTGGTTCACAAAATTCGAATTTTTTTGATAATATATTTTTGCGTGGACATTTTCCATCCCCTATTTTCCAAAAAAAATCTATGTGAACCATATGCAAAAGTAATTTTATTATCAATTCTTGGGGCGATTACTCCTTCCCAAATTTAAAAACCAAATTTTTTTGTGAAAATTTTTTATAAGCAAAAATAATTTTTAAAATTGGTTCACAAATAGAGAAGTTATTTGATAATACATTTTTGGGGCGGCCAACTTGCAAAGGAAAGCGATTAGCAACCGGCTGAAGCCGGTACTGTTCAGTAACAAGTGACTACGCCTATTTCGAACCCGGTACTTATTGGCTTTTTGTAGTCAACGTGCCCTCAATGCTTTCAATGTAAATACAAGATAGAATTTATTCTTCGGTTTTTTAAGAACAGAACGATTTACCATCAATATATATATGTATACTTTAATATTCCAATAATCTCCTGGTTACCTCTAATAACATATATTTGACTCAAATAAAGTGAAATATGGTTTCATAAGTAAATATTTGCTTTTCATATCTCTTGGAATATGAAATTAATTTAGTTTTTCAACTAGGCCACTGTGCAGTCATATACTTTATACTCGTATGTACATACGAGTATTATGTACACACATATCTGTATACAGTCTATAGACATTAACCAAAACAACTTAAGTGAAATTTAAAAATTTTTCAGGAGAACAAAACTCATTTTTGTTTCGTCCTTTTCTCCGTCATTGTTTGGCATTTATAAAATTTATAAATTTAGTCCAACTAAGTAAACTTTTTTGTAATTTTACTTTCCACTAAAAGCTCTATCAAAATCAAGCTTACAAAATGAATCAACAGCAAGCCTAGATAAGTTGATTACATTTTGCGTGATATCTCAAACACTGAAAATTCATAGAAAGGCGCCACTGATTAGCAGTGATGCCAGTTCAGCCTTTTCGAGAATAGATTTAGCGTTTTTAATGCGTTTACGCATTACAGAGAGAATTGGGTTTTTAGCCGAACTATTCGTAAGGAGAATAGACTCCCCCAAAAGTCTTCACTACCAATTGTGATATTGGAAAGGTCAAGTCCAATGCCCACAAACACTACTCCATATCTCCTCGTAGTCAAAACTTCTTTTCCCAGTTCCGGTGCAATGCATTGCATAACTAGGGAACGTCCTTTGAGCACTGGTCCAAAAAAATTCCTTATGATTTAATAAAATTATTAGACTCTCATGATATTTATGCAAATGATAGTTCTGATTCTTCTGGCGATAAAGAAATTATGATATGAATAAATAATAAATGTGGATGTACATAAGTATATAATATATAAAATATTCTTATATATATATGTGGGATGAGAGGGTAGAATAGAGGGCAGAACAGTACGTACTAGGTTATACAACACAGGACAGTACCTACTGAGTTGTACAACACTTACGGACAAGAGACAGAAGAAAAAGGAAAAGAAGGTTGATTGAAAATAAGTGGAAGAAAAAAGATTATTCTTTCGGAAGTTGTGAGGAATCAAGTTGTGAAGTGTGCAAGGTCGGACGGACATGGTTCTGAGCATTTGTGAAATCTTTTGAACTTAATCTTACATTTCTTTGTGAAATCTTTTGAACTTAATCTTACATTTCTTTGTGAAATCTTTTAAACTTAATATTACATTTTTTGAAATAAATAAATCTTTGAATTCTTGAATTGAACATTTTCCTGAGGATATAAAATCCTCAAGGGTTTAATTTAATCATCGCTACATTTGGGGGCTCGTCCGAAGGCCAGATTTCGCTAATAGGCAAAAGTTTGAAAGAAGAAAAAAGAAGTGTATACAATTTATGTATATAACGTTTTTGAGAACTAAAAGTTGATAAGGAATTTACCTAACGGTATTTAATATAAAACTGCATTTATGTACTAAGTATTGTGTATAAAATATATGTATAACTAAAAGAAGAAAATTGAAACGTTTGATATTGAAACATTCAGAGTTTAAATACAACTCGAAAAAAAAAAAAAAAAATTATCCGAAAAAGAGAGTTAAAAACCCTTTCCACGAATGTAAGTCAATAAGATAAAAAATAGAAAATGTTAAAATTTTGTGCAAACTTTAAAGAATATGTCTAAAAAAAGAGACGATGAAGAGAGAATAAAAACGCGTTCAAAAATAAAAGAATTGAAACTCCGAGGAAATAGTGATCAAAACAAACAAAATGTTGAAGATAAAAGTGAACACGAAACCGCAATGGAAAATATAGAAATAAAAACAAAGTGCTTAAACAATCAAGTAGAGACAAATTTAACAGAACAAAAACTAATACACGGAAAATACAGTGAATGCATTTTTGTAAACAAAATAGAAAAAGAACCCAGAACAATGTCACAAAAAGAAAATGTTCAAGTAGGTTTTGATCAAGTGGCTGTTGAAGGAGCAATTCCAGTGTTTGAAGGCGATAGTGGTATGCCCATTAAAATGTGGATAAAGAACTTTGAAGACAATGCAAATGCTTATGGTTGGAGTGATACACAAAAATTTGTTTTTGCGCGAAATAAGATGAAAAAATCCGCGGAGTTATTTCTCCAATCAGTATCAGTTTTCGATTTTGGAACTCTAAAGGGGATGTTGATTGATGAATTCCACAGGGAATACACAAGTGCCGAAATTCATTCGCAACTTCGCGCCCGCAGAAAACGAGATAGTGAAACAGTACATGAGTACATGTTACATATGCGACGGATTGCTACCTTTGGGGAAGTAGATGAACGTTCAATTATCCGATATATTGTGGACGGTATAAAGGGTAAACGCGAAAATAAATTAAATTTGTATAGTGCTAAAAATTACAAAGAGCTTAGAGAGCAGTACGAAATATATGACAGCGTTTTTCGATGTAGCAGTGAAAGAGAAAACAATTATAAAGTTAACAAAAATACTAACGATACAAAAACCGTATATTGTTTCAATTGCGGATCAAAAAATCATAAACGTAGTGCTTGTCCGTTGGAAGGACCAAAATGTTTTAAGTGTAGCAAAACTGGCCACATAGCGAAAGATTGCAAAAACACAACAACTAACCAAGTGAATTGTACAATGAAAAATACTAGTCTAAAGAAAGTAATAATAAACGGCAAAGAATTTGATTGTTTAATAGACAGTGGCGCGGACATTTCATTAATAAAGGAAAGTATTTTTATTAAGGACTTTGGAAAAGGAATTGAGAATTATAAGCGGGAAATAGTCGGTTTCGGTGGTGCAGTGACAATACCAATTGGCATTATAAGGGTGAATTCCAAGTTTGATGAAATATATTTAAAACATAATCTGGTTGTTGTTCCAGACAATGCCATTGGTCATGACTTTGTTATCGGGTTTGATATCTTAAAAAAATTTCGATATTCTTCGGATGAAAAAGGTTATAAATTTCACTCGTTAATTAAAACCAATGTCGAAAAAGAAATTGAAAAAGTAATGAACATAAGTGTTAACGAAGAATCCAGTGTTGTGGCACCAACCGCCTACAAAAGACAAATCGAAAAAATGAAAAACAATTATTCGCCGGTTCGGGCTGTAACAAATAGTATTAAAATGAAAATCGTGCTAGAAAAAGAAGATCCAATTTATTCATCGCCAAGTCGTTTGCCACCACCAGAACAGAAAATAGTGGAAGAGCAAGTAGAAACATGGCTAAAGCAAGGTATTATTCGTAAATCTGTATCCAATTATTGTAGCCGAGTGGTCTTGGCTGATAAAAAAGACGGTTCGAAAAGGATGTGTATAGATTACAGGCGTATAAATAAAGTTTGTTTCAAGGATCGATTTCCTGTTCCAAATATGGAAGAGTTAGTGGACTGTTTATCGGGTGCGTCAGTATTCAGTGTGCTGGACATTAAAAATGCCTTTCTACATGTTCCAGTTAAAGAGGAGAGCAAAAAGTATACAGCATTTGTAACAAAACAAGGAATATTTGAGTTCAACTATGCACCATTTGGTTTCTGCAACTCACCAGCTGTGTTCATACGTTTTATAAATGCAATTTTCTCCAACTTAGTGAATGATAACATAATGCAAATTTATATGGACGATATCATCGTCTATTCTGCTGATGAAAATACAGGTTTGAATTACTTGCAAAAAGTTTTTTCTGTTGCTGCCGAAAATAATTTGGAAATAAACTGGAAGAAATGTAAGTTTTTACAAAGAAAAGTTGAGTTTTTAGGAATTATTATAGAAGAAGGTAAAGTGACTCCAAGTGAAGAAAAACTGAAAGCAATAAAAAATTTTCCAGAACCATGTAATATTAGGGGAATACAATCCTTTCTCGGTCTTACTGGATTTTTTAGAAAGTTCATAGCAAACTATTCAATAATTGCTAGACCTTTGACAAACCTGCTTAAAAAAGATGTAAAATTTCTAATAAATGATGAAGCTAAAAAATCTATATATAAACTAAAAAATTTGCTGATATGTCAACCAGTATTGAAAATATTTTCGAGAGAAGCAAGAACAGAGTTGCATACAGATGCATCAAAGTTTGGTTTTGGGGCCATACTTGTACAACAATTTGAGGAAAAATGGTATCCCGTTTATTATTATAGTAAAAAAACGTCTGAATCTGAATCAAGATTACACAGCTATAATTTAGAAATCAAAGCAGCGTTTTTAGCTATGAAAAAGTTGCGGCATTATTTATTGGGTATAAAATTTGATTTAGTAACAGATTGTTTAGCGTTTAAACAAACGTACGACAAAAGTGAACTAACACACTCAATTTCAAGATACGTAATGTATATGCAAGACTTTGATTATAGTCTAAAACATCGAAAAGGAGAACGCATGAAACATGTAGATGCACTCAGCAGAAATGCAGTGAATGTCGTTAGCTTAGAATCAGAGTTAAAATGTCGCCTCCGGAAAGCGCAAAGTAGTGATGAAAGCATAAAAACTATTATTGAAGTATTGAAAATTCGTCCATATGACAATTATAAATTACTTGGAGGAGTATTATGTAAATCAGTGGAGGGGCAAGATGTTTTTGTTGTTCCCCGTAACATGGAAAAGGAAATAATAAATAAGGCACATGAGTTGGGGCATTTCAGTGTTGCCAAAACTATCCATCAAGTAAAACAGCAATATTTCATTCCACACATGGAGAGTAAAGTTAAGAGGGTTATACAAAACTGTATAAAATGCATTCTGTTTAATAAAAAGCAAGGGAAACTGGAGGGATTTCTAGAGTGTATAGATAAGGGTGATTTGCCACTATGTACAATCCATGTGGATCACTTGGGTCCCATGGATGCAACTTCTAAGAGGTATAAATACATTTTTGCCATAGTAGATGGGTTTAGTAAATTTGTTTGGATATACCCTACAAAAACGACTGGCGTTGAAGAAGTTATTAATAAACTGGAGAATTGGTGTTCAGTGTTCGGTGATCCACAACGCATAATCAGTGATCGAGGGTCTGCGTTCACTTCGAAAACTTTTGAAGAATTGTGTAAATCTAAAAACATAGAACATATCGTAACTACAACCGGTGTGCCGAGAGGAAACGGTCAAGTTGAACGTGTAAACAGAGTAATAATATCCGTATTATCAAAACTTTCTGCAGAAAAACCTGAAATGTGGTACAAAGAAGTGAATAGCGTACAGAGAGCTTTGAATAGTACCTTGCATAGATCTACAAATCGATCACCGTTTGAACTTATATTTGGCGTAAGAATGAAAAATGAGAGCTGCACAAATATAATTGAAATCCTTAGAAACGAACTTGAGGCTGAATTGGAGGATAAACGACAACAAATGAGACATGAAAGTAAGCAGCAAATACAGAAGATACAAGATGAATACAAGAAAAACTTCGACCGAAAAAGAAAGAAGAATGTAGACTACAAAGAAGGCGACTTAGTAGCAATCAAAAGAACACAGTTTGTTGCCGGTAAAAAGCTATCAAATGAATACCTTGGTCCTTATGAAGTTACAAAAGTTAAAAGGAACGGCCGATACAATGTTCGAAAAGCTGCTTCGTTTGATGGACCAAATTTAACCGTCACTAGTAATGATCATATGAAGCTATGGTGTTATTCTGAAGTTGATGACGACTGCAGTAACTCCTCCGGGACGGATGATGAGTCGGATGGCCGAATGTGGGATGAGAGGGTAGAATAGAGGGCAGAACAGTACGTACTAGGTTATACAACACAGGACAGTACCTACTGAGTTGTACAACACTTACGGACAAGAGACAGAAGAAAAAGGAAAAGAAGGTTGATTGAAAATAAGTGGAAGAAAAAAGATTATTCTTTCGGAAGTTGTGAGGAATCAAGTTGTGAAGTGTGCAAGGTCGGACGGACATGGTTCTGAGCATTTGTGAAATCTTTTGAACTTAATCTTACATTTCTTTGTGAAATCTTTTGAACTTAATCTTACATTTCTTTGTGAAATCTTTTAAACTTAATATTACATTTTTTGAAATAAATAAATCTTTGAATTCTTGAATTGAACATTTTCCTGAGGATATAAAATCCTCAAGGGTTTAATTTAATCATCGCTACATATATTATATTATATTATAATTATCTTGCTATAAACATAAATTTTAATTAAAAATTCTCAATGCTTTTACATTTTTACATTAAAATATTACCAAAGTGCATTAGGTAAGTTTAAAATAAAAAAAAGTTTAAAAAATAAAAATAAACATGCATATATATATATTTTTTTTTTGAAGACTGATTATTGTATCGTGCCGAAATACGAATATTATGTTATATTTTTGATCCAGTACTGAATTGAACACAAAAGAAATACCTGGGCCGATTTAAGACATTCGATATCGCACGAAATTCTTATACATTTGAATAAATTTTTTTTTGAAATTTCGTTTCGAATCGAATGCCGTAATTTGGCCTCTGATATTTATATTATATAAATATTTAGGGTATTCACAAGGTAGTCGTAAAGTTGTATGTTGTGAAATAATAACACGAAAAAATGTGACTGTTGTGAGCAACCCATCATAAACAGCTGCTGTTATTGATCTCTACCACTTTATTTTGTGAACGGCGGCTAGTTACAAAAATTGCGCGGCGGCTTGAGTTCGGCAATTCGGGAAAAAGTAACAAAAATAATGCTACTTTTTTTAATTACTTAGAACTGAATTTAAGTAATACAAATTTCAGAATTTGATATTCCTAAGAATGTACATATCGTCATATGAAATGAAAAACTCCTAAAAAAAACCTTATAATACTTTGTATTAAGGCATGTCAAAAATTAACGTATTTCGTGCAAGTGAGGTAGTATGAATGCAATGACGAATAATCTTATATATAAAAATTATATGTTTGGATATATGTACATATGTATGTGCATGTATGTATGATTGTGCCTTATAGACAGCTTAATGATTTTGATTAATGAAATTTTCACAGTATCTCTCTGTATATCAGGAAAGAACTATATGCTATATAAATTTCAAAAATTGCAACTAGGCATTGCCACGCTCATACATAGTATATATTTATTTTTATATATCTTGAGAGCGGTTGAAGTGAAAGTTTCTGTATTTGGTCTGAACTACTTGATAGTAAATTTTTTTCTTCGGGCACTTTCCTTATAGCTACAGAGGTGAAATTCGGTATACAGGAGAGTAAATAATGGGAAAAATATAAAAACTGGAATTTTTATCAGGGAGATAGGCTGATCCTTTTTTGAATGTGATACTCCCATTTGATGTACGGCTGTGCACTCTTCACATAGCCATAGAGCTGAAATTTGGTATACGGGTAAGGACTCGGTGGGTAGGGAGGGGAGGTAAAACATTTTTTGACAGTCGTACCAAATCTCAGTAGATTTCTTTCTCACAAAATATGATAAAAATCGTAAAACTTGTATTATTGTCTGTAGACCTTAACTTACATTCAACAAATTTACAAGGAGAAGCAAAAATTTTGAATTTTCTGTAATTAAAGACTTTTTGAATTGCATTTGACGATATGTATGCATTAGAATATATGTTTAATACTTAAATATATAATCAATTTAAATATGCGCTTTTTAGTTTTATTCCTATTTAAGATAATTTTTACTGACGTTAATGGCGGCGTCTTATAATTATTATCAGCCGATCGACTAAGGCGACTAAACATTACGGCGCCGTTTCTACTACTACTTACAACACATCAGTATACATACTTTAGAAAGTGTTATTATTTTAGGATTTTTTTGTGTGAGGACCAACAACAATGTTTTTAAACTATTGTAAAATATTACAATATTACGACAATACGACTAAATACGAGACTTTGTGAATACCCCAATTGATTTATATGGTGTTAAAAATATGTATGAAGGCGGGATTCATACCAAATAAACTTACAACAAGAATTCATACAATTTTGACATTCAAACTTTCTTCTAATCAAAAGTAATTTTCACATTATTGTGATGAATTAACTATGAACTTAAATACAACTAAATATAGATTCATTCATTTGGAATAAAAAATAAATAAATAAATGTAAATAAAATAGTGTAAATAAAGCGTCCTGTACAGTTTTCTTTACGATTAAAATACTAAGAAATTTTCTTATCTCGACTTAAGATCTTTTGTCAAAAGTCCACAAATATATGTATATTAAGGTTGGTCAATTTGTTCGGGTGAGAACAACGTGACAGGCGTATAGCAAAATCGAAATCTGCACAAAATTCTAAGAAAACAACGAGAAGAAAGTGTGGGTCTAAAATCAAAACAAAGCTCCCGCCGAGAGACATCTCACATAAGAATTTTTTTTGTATTAGGCCGTTATTCTTTAAGAGTTATTCTTTCACGTTTTTCCCACTCTTTGTCGCGACCCTCGAATTATGAGGGCTCTCCTAAAACTTTTCAAAGAGTTTTTTCGGTAAGAGTAGTATCGTAGTGTACATTTAAGAGCGGGCTAAAAATTTATATTTTTTGGTTTCTTAGCGAATATAACAAGTATTCCAAATTTTATTGATTTAGCTTGGAATTACCCAAATGTGAAATTTGATGTCTATCGGCGAGAGCTAGGCTTTTATTTCAGACCCATAGTTTCGTGCGGAAATTTTCTCGTATATTACATTTTTGCTATACGCTTGTTGACCAACAAAATTTACCCACCCTAATATATGTGTATGTACGTAGTATATATGTATATTTAAATAAGCACATCACATTTTGTGTTCGTACATACGACTGTTTTATTTATTTAGTTATTTCTATAGTCAAATGTACAAAATGGTTTTTTTTTTTAACAATTTAAATTTCTTTTTTATCTGTTAAATTAATGTTGGAAAAAATTGTTTTCTATCTTGCACATGATTTAGTTTTCGAATTTTTTTTTGTTATTTATTTTTAATTTTATTTACAAAATTTGTTTATTGTCATCGTTTGGTTATAAATTTACAATTTATAAATCATATAGTTTTGACTTTATGGACATCATAAAATATTATTGTTTAAATTAGTTTTCAATACATTAAACAATATCATCGTTTGTTTAACGTACATTTAACTATTGTTTTTATTATCAAATAATTGAGTTACGAATTTTTATAAATGCATTTGTTGCATTAAGGCTATAACAAGTGACTAACATGATCGAATTCTGTTTACAGTGGCAAATGTAATATTCTATTTCGAATAAATTTGTATGTTTGTAATTTGAAAATATGGATTTACACGCATTCATTTATCTCTATGTAAATTTATATTTTTATTTTTTAAATTCATATCTCAACAGTATTGCAAAATAAGGATATGGATGTTCCGTTTGCCATTTCTAAGAAAAAAAAAACTTTCGAAATATTAAAAACTTGTTCATTGTGTTGATCTATGTACACAAGGTTGTCAGATTTATGTGATTTATGCGATTATGTGTCAATAGAAATGGAGGGTGTTCTCACGATTGTCAGAATTGTGACAATATTATTGTCAATAACCACCCGGACAATGCATTTTGTGTCAATGTTGCCACACAAAAATTGTGAGTTCACACGGTTGTTGAACATTTTATTAACATTTTTCTGTCCATATTGTACTATTGCCAATCCTGTGTACATACCTTTAGGAAGGAAACCTAATTATTGTGCCACGTCTCAGCAAAAACTACTGCATCGCAGTAAATAGGTTTATAACCTGCTTGCGTTTGGCATTCTCCCACTTTGGAGCAATTCTTTTTAAATACTTCTTCCAGCGTAGGAAAAAGTTATGTGATGGAATCATGGAATCTAAAAGCATTCCTCCGAATTCTTATCGTCGGTTCATAATGTTAAACCACATTCATAAGACAGAAAGAGTAAATTCTGCTTGAAACATTTTCATTATTTTTTGCTGGCATGATACAATTAATTTATTTGAAGAAATACTTAACGAATGTCTTATTTTATAAGTCCACATGATTGTTTTTTCCTACGGAGACAAAATTAGAAGCATTATTAGGAAAAAAGGGAGGTTTTCGAACTTCTGTATTTTGTTAGTTTTAATGTTTTGCAGTTTTAATAGCGATTTAACAAGAAAAGTGCTTAAATTTATCATTATAATGGTCTTAAGGATACAAATTATTATGAGGTATCTCTTGTTAATTAAATAAATATCTGCAGCATACAAAGTATTAAATCAATTCACTTCTCCTTTTCTAATCAAACCACATACAAATAAATAACCTTGCTGGGGATTTCAAATATATACTATGGACATATACATATATACAAATAATTTCACTTCTACCTAAAATTTGATTTATTTAACATACGGATGACTTTGCTGTGGAATTCGTAATCTACGAGGTCTGTTCATAAGAATAGGTGAATATTGTTTTCTCCGATTACAATGGCGTGTTCTTGCCAACAGGTCGTACGGTTAATAAGGAATACTACAAGGAAGTTATGCAACGTTTGCGTGAAGCAATACGGCTCAAACGATCGGAATGTTGGAAAAAAATCATGGATTCTGCATCACGATAATGCATCAATTCACACATCAATGCTTGTTCGTTATTTTTTGCCCAAAAACAACACCCCAATCATGCCTCAACCACCTTATTCACCAGATTTGTCTCCCTACAACTTTTTCTCTTCCCAAAATTGAAGAGACTAATGGAAGGAAAGCGTTTTACGCCAGTTGAAATATATACAGCTATCTATACGTATACTCAATATATTCATAATATTCACTATAAATATTCGCTATAAAATACAAAAATTTTTATATCCCCCCGCGGAGTGATGCCATTGCATGCGAATGAGATATATTACAATAGACTTTACATCCTGAACGTATGCAATAAAACTTATAACAAACGTTAATGAATATCATAGACATCGAGCGTATGATTAATAAGATGATTTATATTCTTCTACACCAGTTTAATAAATTTTAAAATTTTGTGTAACCATCGAACTATCTACGTAACATGTACAATTTAATATTTGAGAAAATTTTCCTATATTTCGAAAAGTACGTGATTTATTAATTAATTTATAAATCAAAATATTATAAAACTGCCCGTCTGTAATATCAATTTTACCTTAAGATATCAATTGGGTTTGGATTACATAACAATTAGAGTACTAGATCAATTTCCGTAACCCGAAAAAAGTTGCAACGATCGAACTTTGTTTATTATACTTGATGGCACCCAATTCTTTTTATAGAAAAAAATTCTTTGCATTCAATTATTTTAACCTACGCGTGTGAATAAAGAAGGCACATAAGGTCCGAAAAAAATCTGCCAAACGTTTTTGCAGTTCAAATAGGATTCCTTACGAAATATGACAACCCTTATTAACTTACCTGTGTGAAGATAAATTTCGAAATTTAAACCCTAGACACAAACCAACTGCTTTAACAGTTCAACATGATTGCAATGTTGATTCAACATGATTGCAATGTTGATTCAACATGATTGCAATGTTGATTCAACATGGTTTCAATGTTGATTCAACATGATTGCAATGTTGATTTAACATGATTGCAATGTTGATTCAACATGATTTCAATGTTGTATGAGTCTTTGTGCCTTGGTAATTTAATGATCAGTACAAAATCATCAGTCAAAAAAGGAGCGGAATTGGACAAGTGGGCGTACAAAGTAAATAATGATTTTTGTATATCTTGAGAATGGTTAACGCTAAAGTTTCTAAATTTTGATCTGAATTAATTTGATGGTAATTTTTGTTTGCTTCGGGGACTTTCAATATAATTGCAGAGTTTAAATTCGGTATACGGGAGAGTAAAAAATGGGAAAAATAAAAAATGGCTTTTTTTATCAAGGTGAGTAGGCTGATCTTTTATTTGCATGTGGCACTCCCATTTGATGTACGGGTGCGCACTCTTCATATATCTAGCCAGAGAGCTAAAATAGGGTATACGGGTAGGCACTCGGAAGGTAGGGAGGGAGGTCTGCATCTGGATGGACACATAGACTATATATTTTTCAATGATAAGACCAGGATGGATGGTAGGGGGCAACTTCCTCTTCTCCGACAGTAACTAACCGATTTATACATATGGGCATATACAATTTTTTTAAAATAAGACTATTTTAACGCCTACAGCAACGCGTGGCGGGTTTAACTAGTGGTTTATAAAAATAATTGAAATAAAATAAAATACAGTCGAAGCAGGCCATAAAAATACGCAATTTAAAGAAATTCCGATATACTGAATGAAGAAATTGTTCCACAATTTATTTTACGACCCGTTTAACGAATTATACAGAAAAGACGTTACCTTACTATTGTCTATGGAGAAGTTACACGGTTGCCGCAACAGGAATGTATTTGATTGGAGCAAATAAGAAAAATTTTGTCGAAGGTTGCCGTATGAACCAGTAATTGTGAAATTACACGATTGCCGCATAAGCAGACCAATAATTGGTGCATTGCGGCAATCGTGTAATCCTAGCTTTTGAAATCACTTATCTAAACGGGTTTTCTTTAAATATAAAATCCAAACAGAGAAAAAAATAACTGAAAGTAAATAGAATTGCAATCTACAAATTTCTTTCAGTGAAATGAATGCATACAAATTTGTTAATTCATAATGAATTAATTTATGATGAATTAGAAATTAAACTCATTTACAGCTCTGATGAAGAATGAATGATTGATTGTTCTGTAGATGAAAATTTTCAATTAAAAATTAATTTTGATTAAAACCAATAACGAAAATTATTTACGCTGCTACTGTTGTGGCACTACTAAATTTCGAGTTTATTTTGCGTAATAAACTGCTCTTTTTTATTATGTACATATCCTGCCCTCCTATTACTTTTATTTATATTGGACGTTATAAAACAAAAACCAAAGTGAAATAAAAATGCAATTATTTAGTTGTCAGAAATTCTGCAAGTCAATGTACATACATGTATTCAGGTAAATAGCATAAGCAAGGGCTATAAATTTATATTAAATGCGAATGTGTGTTTCATGGCCCAACATTAATATTCCACAAACAGGAATGGTGCAACGCAAGGTGTCCAATGTTTGAATAAAATACTAGAAACATGTTAGAAAGTTGTTGGGTAAAGAAAGGACTTGATTTTTCTCATTGAATGAACAGTATTAGTTATTTGCTTTGAAATTAAAGTATCTCTATATTCATTTAAATTAAATATCGTATTGGATATGCAACATTTCGATACTCGTATTTATATATAACTAAATGCCATTTTGCAAAGAATATTTAAATTTTTATTTCTTTGTGATAAATAAACAGCTGTTTTGTGTCCGTATGTTATTGACACATTTTGTGGCTTTTACTAGTCCATGTTTTTGTACAACGACATAAAAATCGAAATGAAAAAAAGGAAAAATTCAAACAAGTGGTGGTGACATATTTATTGTTCATTTATCTTTGGCATTGTGTTTTCATAATGTGAAATTTTTCGTTTTATTTCTTTCTCTGTTCGTGAATAGCATGAGAAATATAAAAATATTTGTTTTTATTATTTGTACAATGAATTGTTGGTTAGATAACACGGTTCAATCTCAGGATCCATCGTCAACATGATATTTTCGGGGAGTAGAGAGAAAATGGTTTACTGGACTACGAGCAGCAATACTGTTTGATTTGTACGGTGGAAGTAGAACACACAACATTGATTGAAACAATTTGGCTGCAAGGAGGAATTACCTACGATAAAGCAAATTGCAATCGTTACACTTGTGGAAAAATATTTGTTATAGAAGGAAGAACTTATTGGATGATGAAAAAACCGAAGAAAATTAATGCTAGAAGTAAAAAATCACAAATAAAACTAAAGAATTGCAATTCATTTATAGTAACAGAGAAACATTTTTAAGAAATAGAAAAGTCAAAATAATTCAAATAACAGATAAATACAGTCAACAATTTCCACGAAGTGGGTTGCCATGATTACATTTTTGACATATTTATATTTTTGTTCTAACTTTCTCTGCATAGGGACTCCTTCGGAGGATGTGTGGTCTCACAGGAACCCAGCTAAGAGTTAATTACGGGCTAAGAATAACGAAACATCAGCTTATACTGATACCCGTAAAACTCACATGAGCGAAACAATATCTGGAAACTGAGCAACGGTACGGGATTATTCTTATAAAAGCAGTAACTAACAGTACATGCGATGGTTTGCGATGAAACTAGGAAATTAGGTTAAGGGTAGGAGGATAGAGGGAGTCGTGTTTATGGACATTTGATTTGCATTTTCCCACGTCAAAAGTAGGAAAGATATCAGCGGAGAGTTTGGCCCACATACGCGCTGCTCAGCCGAAAAATGAGCTGTCTCGGTAATGCATAGTGTCATTGGCTGCCAAATCGACTACAAACGGATGCGCTATTAATGATGAACGCCTTGTGGGCAGGAATAAATGGGCTTCGTCAATATTTATATTTTCAGATTATTAGCATCAAGAAAAGTTATTTCGCAACCCAGTCTTTGAATTAACGGAGCAACGGTGTTCGTTTTATCGCACAATTATGCTAAGAAAAGTGTCTAATACAATTGTCATGTCATGTTCACCTCCCTGACTTCGAAGATAACAGAATTGAAGCGCTTTGTGGTGGAACTTCGAAGTTCGGCCAGAAACTTAAATTTAATTTAATTTAGTGTATCTTCACTGTGTATCTATATGATACTACAGGCTGATAACTGATATGACTGGATCATCAAGTGCCCAGCCCAAAAAGTTGGGGCTTGTCTGCCGGTTATTGGTGTTGCATTCATAGTGGCTGTGCTTGCAACGAATCATACGCACAAAGAATAGTTTTTGTTGAGGGTGGCGATGGCACAGACCTGGTTTCAACCCCCCAGTTTCAGACTAAAATTATATATATAAAAAAAAACAACATCTCGCATGTTTCTGATGTGCATTAATGTGTCTTGGTGTGTCAGTTGTTGTCGGAAGGTTTCAGTGGCGAAGGCATAGTCACTGATCAGTGAACAACACCGGCTTCAGTTGATAGCAATCCACAATCACATCAGTACGCCCTCCTTCGTCGGTATTGTGTAGCACCGGCGAAGTAAAATAATAAAAAAAAATGGCTACTAAACCGAAGCTTCAGCACTGCTACGAGTATAAACAAAGAACGTGCAAAAGCAGAGCTGTAAAATAATTAATTAAGCTTCACCTCCTGTCATTTCTCCTACTATCCCTTTCCTATAGTTCCAGCATAATATTATAAAAATATTAATTTAATTTTTATAAACTAATTTTTTTTAATTTTTAATACCTGCTTTTACAACTAGAATATGTTTCGTAAATGAATATTTTTGATGCCAGTATAATCCTTTTTAAGTATGGAAAAGATATTTTTAAAGTTATGTATTATTTAAAGTAAAAAATAAATATATAACATATACAGTTAAAAAAATAGTAATAATGTTAAACAGATCAATCATAATTATATTAATGATAATATGCATACATATATTTATATATTATATATATATTATATATATTATATATATATTTATATTATATATTAATATTAACAATAATTATTTTTCTAACAATAATTAATATGGAGGAATCATCGTGTTATATACATATATATAATATATAACTCAAGGCTGGTATTCACGTTAATCTCACACACATTTCTGCTCTAACTGCAGAAGGCGGAAAAAAATAGATTTATGAAAATGAAAAAAAAACATGTTTTTTTGCCTTGAACTTAAAAAAAAATTAGGAAAGAAAAATTAACTTTATTTAGTGAAAAGGGCAACGCTCGTTCAAACTGCATGGTAACTTTCTTGTCAGTAACTTTGGCATTGCATATTTGCACAAAAATGAGTTAAGCAGTCAATGAAGACAAACATTTTATTAATTTTTTATTAATTTTTAAAATAACCATTTCCACCCAAATTTTTATTTTGTTTTTGGTAGTATACATTTTTGAAAATTTGGAATAAAGCTATTTTAGCGAAACGATATACTGGACTGTAAATATATTTTAATGGGTTACTTAGCAGGAGTCCAAGTCATAAAAATAAAATCTACACATAATGCTTTCGATATATATTTTTTAACTTTTGTACACGTATGAACATAAATATCAACATGCTTAGAACGTGCAACACTCCCTTGTATTCATTAATGCCATATTTTACTTGGCTTAAACACATTATGTTTCAATTTAAACAATCTGAGCATCCATCCTTTGGGTGTGTTATACAATTCTTTTTTTCCTTCTACACACTGCGATTTATTTTTTGTTGTTGTGTTGTTGTTATATAATCTGAGTGAATTTATGTTTATTATTGCTTATCATGCTTGTTAAGAGCCTGTAAAAAAAGAAAATTACTCTGATAAAACAGCTAAAGAATAAAAGACAACAGCGCATATTTATGTCATAAAAATATACGTAGAAAAAAAGAGGAAAAATTTTTAACAAATTAAAAACTCCCCTAGGATTTCGATAGTCAAATACACAGCCCCGACGGTATGAACTCACATACTCGTAAATACACAAACACACACACACACACACACACACACACACACACACACACACTCACATAACACATGATGCGTAAAGCTCATGTATACACACACGTACACTTTTCTACACACTCAAAAAAGTAAGCAAATGTACAATAGACAAGGGAAAAAAAGAAAGAATCGGAATCAGAACCAGAACCGAGCTGTGCTGTGCTGTACAGCCGTATCTTTTAATTCAATTATTTCATTTTAACGAAATAATTTCAAGAATTAAAAAGAACGCAAGTAAAAACAAGTTGTGTGGCGCCTTTGTTTTATGGTTACTAGAGAGAAAAATGATTTTTTATTAAACAGAAAGAAAACGCCACCCGCTCAGATATTCTTTCTAATTTTAAAATTATGCACTTGTTTTTGTTTGAATTTTTCACTTGCGACTGAAATCAAAAATGTTTCAACATTTGCTGCTAAATAAATTTTGCAGTATTCATATATTTTCTTGAATTACAGATTTCACACTTTAATTACAATTTAATTTTGATATAAAATAAATGAGATTGTGTGTGTATGTGCGTGAAATCAGAAATAATATTTCAAATCATTAGTAACATTCTCTTGCAAGAAGCGATACTGCCCATTTAAGTACATAATTAATCGATAATATACACGCAATTCATTGTACACCGTTGTCCAAAATGAGCGGGGGTATTTGAAATCCTTATAACTTTTTTATTATAATTTTGTTTTCGTTTTGTATTTTGTAAAGAAGAATTGAGGAATTTAAAATGGAACAGTACACAATTGAACAACGTGTCAAAATCGTTGAACTTAATTTTTCAAAACAACGATACATTGTTTTGGCTCAGCGTGCATATCGTAATTATTTTAATTTGCGGGGTGAACCCTCAGAGTCAACAATAAACCGTCTGGTTGCAAATTTTCGACAACAAGGGGCAGTAAGGAACCTTCTTGGTGCCGGCAGACGACGATCAGTGAACACGTATTACAATATTGAACGGATACAGTAGATTATTCGGGAAGATGGAGAAACATCAACCAGTAGACATTCGATACAACTTGCCCTCTCACGAGGGTCGCCGTACAAGCGATTTTAATTGGGCTCCGTGTTTAACAGCTCCAGATTGTTTCCTTTGGGGTTATTTGACAGGAAAATTCTATATTAATAAGCCTAGAACAATACAGCAAATAAAAAATAATATACGCGAGTAAGTTTTGCAAAAGTTTAAGGAAAATGTTTTGGAAAGAGCATGAATATGCGAACCAGAAAATGGGCAACAGTTGCGAGAAAATTTGCTTTTATTCACCCATTTACTTTAACTGCATACTTTAACAAGAACATGGAGAAATATTGCAGTGCTTTTTAAATTGATTATTTTGTATAAAAATCTATTACACAGTATATTATTTGACTTAATTTAATAAAAGAAAGACTTCAAGTAAAAACTAGTATTTGGTTTTTTATGTTACATCAGTTATTTATTAGGTTTAATTTCGACCGGACTTATGTACTTGATTTTAAAACGAGTAAAATTATGCGAATTCGGTTTACAGAACACCTAAGCAATTGTATTCGTTTGAAAAACTAAAAATTTTTGCGGATTCGGTTTACAGAACATACCCGCATATTTCAGTAAAATAAAATGTAAAATGTATAATTGGCAAAATGCACAACTGCAGAGTTGTCCAAGAATTAAGCCCAATACCTATCACTTACCCACTAAAACGCTTTAGCGTCATTGGATAATATGAACTGACGATGGTCGAAGTAGTCTGCACGTTGACTACAAAACGAAAATTTTTCCTGGGTTCAACCCCAATTTCAGACTCATAAAAACATCTCGCATTTTTTCTGATCTGCATTTGTGTGTGACTTTGTGTCAGTTGTTTGCGCAAGGTTTCAGTGGCGAAGGCATAGTCACTGATCACTGAACAGTACCAGCTTCAGCTGTATCCAATACACAGGCACATCAGAACGCCTTCCTTCGTCAGTATTGTGTAGCACCGGTGAAGTAAAATAATTACTAAAAATTGCTACTAAAAACGAAGCTTCAAAATTGAATACGTCTCCTTGACATCAGAGACGCTACAATAATGCTATAAAAACAAAAAAAACGTGCAAAAACCAGAGTTGTAAGATAGTAAAGCTTGACCTCCTATCATTTCTCTTACTATCCCCTTCCTCTAGTTCCAACATAATGCACCGCATGTGTAGCTGAATGCTGGTCCAAGAAAAAAAGAAAAAACTAACTACAAAAGAACTCTAAGGAATAGTCGTTAAAAAGTCAAGTAGGGTTAATATTATTTCAGCGTTCAGTGAATTTATAAGATATTTTCTGAAATAAAAAAATTAACACCACTGGTTTCTATACAAAGTTAAATAAGTTCACAAACATTCTGGTAACTTATCTTGTTTATTATACACCACTAATTATAACTAAAAATAGAGATATAATCGGTACATTTGCTATTTGTTTTTTTTTTTAAAGAGTTAACACTCTGCCAGTTAAGATGCCTACCAGCAATGGTGGGCTTGTGTTTTGCCTCCTTTTTTGGAAGAGCATAGTGAGGATAAGAGATACGTGGTGCTGTAATGACAGTGTACAGCTTAATTCTTACAGAACTCCACGGTGTTGCGCATTTCATTAATTTGTACAACAGATACAGTTGCTGCGCCTATGGTCCTGAGTAGATTCATTACATTTTAAGGCAAAAGGCAACCCTCGAGAATTTTTCTCATTTCTCAGATACCGACCACCAAGTATTTGTATTTGAATTTGAAGTCAGCGCGCTAACTGTTTGGGACATCAATACTTTTATACATTAGCTTCATGCATTTTGTTTAGTCATGACCATTTTTAGACGTACATAATGCCTGACTCACTGATTTAAAATTGACTTTATATAATGGGAAAAATGTGGGCGAAATCCTCATTTACTTTAATGGCTTGCCAAATTTTGCGCTGTGAATCTTAAAAGAAATGAGTTTAATTTTTTGGAAGCAAGACGAATTCATACAAGGTAGCCGCTTTAGCTAAAATTTTCATCAGCTGATTTGTGTTCAATTGTGAAAGTTGTTTTCAATTCAAAGCATGTTATTACGTATTAACTGTTTTCACAAATCGAATAAAATTGAATATGTAAACAAAAAATGCTGCTGTTGTGGGGACGAGATTAGCTGGTATGAACTCGCCTTGATTGGATGGGAAAATAAATGAAAAATCTAACAGTAACGAGCAGAAAGCAGTTTCTTTCACTTCAATTTCTATGATTAAATATTTGCTCAAAGTTTTGTTATAAAAGCAGAATTATTTCATATTCTATTTACGACATGAAAAGTGTTATCATCCTCTGAAGTCATGTTTAAAGTGCATCATAATGATTGTGAGACTTAAAGTACCTGCCTTTACTTGAAAATCCCAGGAAACTTTATTTGAAAATAAAAATATAAAGAAGAATCATATTTACGCCTTACTTTGGTTTCTAATCTAATCGAATGTACACATCTGCCACAACTCAGCACATTTTTCTTACTTTTTTTCATAATACGAACATTTACAATTTTCTAATTGACAATATTTTTTGTGGACTGTATGACTATAAAATTTCATACTAATTTACTCGAGTTCCTACACATACTCGTACATTAGAATGCATAAACGTACACAGATATGGAATAGAACAAATGAAATTTTGCTTAAATTCTAACAATTTATTCTTGCCACAGGGTATTTCTTAATTTTACCTTGTAAAACTTTTTGTTATGAAACTTTTGAAATTTTAACGAGTTAAGAATTAAAATTATAATACGACTTACATAGTAAAAACCATAATATAAATTAAGTCAATTATATGGAAGGAATAATGTGAAATGTTTTTTCTGTTTCCCTAAACATTTATCTTAACGTGAATGAAATGAGCTTGTGCAATTTAAAAGGGTTTCATATGGAAACGTTTCTAATTACGGGATAATTAGGGTTTCGTATGTAACCAAATGTAACGGAGTCAGAAGCAACGTTTAGTTGAAAGTTATTTGTTTAAAACAGTTCTGGATTACATTTTATGAAAAGCATTTGAAAGAAGAAGCATTTTTTCTTTGCTTTAACTACTTAGTTATTGGTCATCATTACGTTTCTTTTTTTTTTTTTTTGGCTATTTTTTCCATTTTTTTTTTAATTTTTAACCTAAAACTTTTCATCTGTTTGATATTTAAAGAAATACATTTCTTTCATCTCTCTGTCAAGTATTAGATGTCATTTCGAAAGTTTTATTAAAAAAGTGCATTAAAAAGTTTTGCTACTAAAGAAAGGACACACAAAAAATATGTCTAACTTCAAACTAATTTTAACTCGCTTTTATTTTTTCTTCGAAATTCAAATAGCTAACGAAATACTTAAATAAATACAGAGAAAAGGGCAAAAAGTTTTTTGCTTTTTTAAGACAAATGCCGGTGAATGGACGAACAAAATCGTTCAAAAGCGTTAAGCTGTTTTTTTTTCAACATAGTTGCACACTGGCCTCATTAGCATAATAAATGGTAATGAATAAACTTAAGCTTTTGGTTATTAATGAAATTTGAAATTGTCTCTAAATCCTAGGGTTTTTTTGAAAAACTTTAAATTTTTGAAAATATTTATCATTAATGATACTTATATTGAACTACATTTATTACAAATGACCGCATGAAAATTTCGTTGAGTTTGTGACAAATTAACACAACCAAATTTTCATTTTTAAAAATATCCTTCTGAAACAATAAAATTAGAGAATCATTTTTTATGAAGGAATAAACTTTTCCAGAGAAATTCAGTTTTTTTAAGTATCATTGCATCTTTAATCAACGAATTAAACATTGGCGATGGCACAATGGATGGTAGTCTGCACGTTGACTAAAATTCAGTTTCAGACTAAAATTTAAAAAAATAAAAATAAACATCTCCCATTTTTCTGACGTGCATTAGTGTGTCTTTGTGTGTCAGTTGTTTTCGGAAGGTTTCAGTGGCGAAGGCATAGTCACTGGTCACTGAACAATACCGGCTTCAGCTGATAGCAATCCACAATCGCATCAGAACGCCCTCCTTCGTTACTGTTAATGTGCTGGTGGCGTTGCAGCTACACAGCTCCATAGCTTTTAACTCTTTACAATAAGTTCTAACTCACATTATCATTAGTTCTACTTTTCACTATTTAATTTTACGAACGATGACTTAATATATTCATTATTAAAAAAATATGTTCATAAATAGGTTCATAACCTATTACAATATTGTCGGAATTCTAAGCAAAGCGTATTATTTTATTTATCAATAGTGAACAATTTCAAGTGAAACATTACTTGACAACAATGTTACAAAGTTGAAAAAGTTAATACAATTAAAATTAAAAACATTAACTAAAGTTGTTTTAATGCAAGTAGTTTGTATAAGTAAATGTTTCCTTTAACACTCGCACGTTGAAACCGATGGATCACATTTAGCTTAAGCTTCGGTGAACAATCGCTCACTCTTTTTAAAATTAAAGATGTAAAGCAAAACTACCATCATGTGATGATTTGTTGGTACAAAATTCGACTTTTTCCAAGCAAAAAAAGAAATTGTTGTTTACATTATAATGTTCAATAACTACTCTGGAATCTCTTAGGAATCGAACCTAAAACTTCCAACTGATAAACTAGCACTCTACTCACTACACACCGGTGCACCCGGTTACTTATTACTATATTCAGGAGTTTTTAATATTAATTTTCAATTTCAGTTTTTTTTTTGCTCTGGTTGCCACTGTGCACTGTAAATTTAGCTTTATAACGAAGAGAAATGAATTTATGAAATAATTAAACTTTGTATATTTAGAAATATATTAAGTAATTTCTCAGAACCAATATTTACATATTTGAGGAGTTCATAACGTTCTCCTTGTAAGCGTAGAATTTTTAAGGTACTTGCTAGGAAATAATTTACATCTGTGTGAAAACCACACAAAATTTTCAGTACAATATTTTTTTAGATTTAGATTTTCAAAAACTGCATCTAAATTGTTTTGTTACAATAAATACATTTGTTATTTATCTATGTTTGTTATATGGTTTAGCTGGTGTATATGCAGAATTTCAAATTCTTGAAAAATTAAATCGATTTCAAATCAAATAATAAAATGCTTGTTGTATAAGGGAAATTTCCTAGCGTTTTTAAACAATTTTTTTAAAGCTCCACTGAAGATTTTTATATAACCACTACATGAAATATACATATAGAAGAATAAGTACATTTGTGTTTATTTATATCCTACTAGAAGATATAAAACGTGCTACTCGTACATATAATTTTTGACTGGAAATAAGTAATTTCAGAATTCTCTTATGTAAAATTCTCTATAATTTACAACAAATTAGTACACAGTTACTGTTTTTCATTTTAGTTTGCAAATAAATTAGTAAATAAAGTTAATTTCATTTTAATAATTATTTAATTTTTAAAATACATAATTTAAGATAAATATACCCAATTATTTAACATGAAATTGCTTTTTGTTTTTTATCTTGAAACTGAATCCTGGACCTGCACTCAGGAGATAGATGATCCCTACATATGCGGTGCATTGTGCTGTAACTAAAGGGAAGGGATAGTAGCAGAAATGATAGGAGGTGAAGCTTCATTATCTTGCAACACTGCCTTTTTGCACGTTATTAGTTTTTAGAGCAGTATTGTAACGTCTCTGATGTCAAGGAGCTATGATGTTTAGTAGCTATTTATAGTAATTATTTTACTTCGCCGATGCTATACAATAGCGACGAAGGAGGGCGTTCTGATGTGCCTGTGGATTGAATACAGCTGAAGTTGGTACTGCCTTTGCCACTGAAACCTTGCGACAAAAACTGACACAAAGCCACACAAATGCACAACAGAAAAATGCTATTGTTTAATTTTTTCATGTAATTTTTTTTATCCAGCAATACAGCCCGCAAAAAATGTTGCTGTTTATGACCGCTGTAATTTTTTTGTCATAATATGCGCCACACTGCGAATTTACAGAACGAAATTACCAGATGGTAACAATTTTTCATTGTGAGTGCATTGCCAGCATATTGGCGTATCCTACAATATTGTACAATCTGACAATCGTGTGAACATAGCTTCACTTTAAAAAAAGTAATTGCTTATGAGTTTGTTTTGTTATCGCATTCAAAAGTTGGCAATATGTGGTTAGATCATTAAAACTGAATGACTTCAAATGTGGCAACACTACACCAAAAATATATCAACACTCAAAATCACTCAGAAAACACAAGTTTGTGTAAAGTAAAATCAAGCCATATTCACTTAATATTCAATATTCATATACGAGTACAGTCGAACTTCTCTATAGCGTAGCAGTTGGGGACCGTCAAATTTCTACGTTATAGAGAAAATTCGTTATAGAAAAACTGCAGAAAATTTTGATTACATTTTTTTTATGTAGAAAATATATTTATTAAGACAAAAAAAATTGTTTTTACATGAACACATTAATTTTTTTTTTTATTAATACATACATATGTGACTAAATTGATGCAAAATATCGATTGCTAAAAACTTCGCAATAGAGAGATTATTTAGTGTGAAAAATTCTATTTAGTTCTTAAAAAATTGTACGTTACAGAGAGAACTTCGCTATAGGGAAGTGTGTTATAGGGAGATCAAAATGTATGAAAATACTCACAAAAATGTTGTGTTCACGAATTTTATTTGTTATAGAGAAGATTTCGTTATAGAGAAATTCGGTATAGAGAAGTTCGACTGTATGTATTTATTTAAATAAAATTTTAGGGATAATAATGAAATATTACCTAATGTGTAAAGTAGGCCATGCCAACTAGGCCTTAAGCTCAATGATTTTATCAGTTGAAAAGATTAATATATTTATATGTACGTATATGTTGGTTTGATTGTTCTTATTATTATTATTATTATTATTATTGTTTTTATTATTATTATTAATGATTAAATTAAGTTAGAAAGCTTGGTTTCTTTAAGGCAGGTAATTATCAGGACTAGATTGCTTATGTTAGGGTTAGATATAATATTCATTCAATGGTAGTGAATTTGCCTTGAGTAAACTTTAGCTTTATTTAAAAAAATGTTTTAAATAAAATTTCATCTTTTTCATAAATATTTCTCAGGTGACCTGTGGGATTGAATTAGTTTTTATTTTTCATATTAATAGTTACTTTTTTTTTCTCTATATACACTTCCATTACATTTAACTTTTCAAATGCCTTGCGCCATCGTTCGTGATTGTATATTGTTTGTACATACGTATGCAGCAAAATATAGCTGATTTGCATTTTGTATGCTTAAGTCTTGCGGACAACATTTTAATTTTTCAATAATAAAGTGCAAGAAAATGCAAATAATTTTTATTATTTTCACTTACACTCTCTGTACAGTTTTGTTGTCTTCCTTTTTTTTTGTGCGAAATATCTATTTCCGTTTCTTTCAAGTTCTTTTTAATGTTGCAAACCAAAGGTGCACAATCTGCATTTGAATGTTACTGCTGCCATTGACTAAATAATGCAAATGTGTTACATTTTTACATTTTTATGATGACTCCGATAACAGCCAACCATAATGATGATGGCGATGAAGATGATTAAGTTGATGGTTATTAGTACCCTGAAGGAAGCCTGAGGTGAAGCATATCCTAGTCACCACTTTTGTTGTATAAATTATTGACATTGTCGACACACCGTCTACATTTTTTACTTTGCCGTTTGTGGGTAGAGAAACTTTTGCCAGCTGAAAACTGTGCTTCTTCGGTTTGGTTTTTTTAATTGTTTCGTTTTGTTGAAAATAAATGTGGTACGTGTAAAAGTAAAGTTTTTTTTATTAAAAAAATCATAAAGGAATGGTATTAAAAAATAATTATATTACAGAAATATTTAAGCAATTATATATATTATAAAATATACCAGGAGCAAAAGAAACTATACCTATACTAAGACCTGTGATGACGCAATAAATTTTGAATAGAAATAGTTAGAATGATAAAATAAATTTTAATGGAAGTTCAAACTTTAGAGATTTTATGGAAGCAGTTAAAGCAGTCTTTCGAAGATTTGTCTTCTACTTCAAAAGAAAATATATCTCAAATGTCTTATGAGCTTATGAAACCCAGAAAATGTTTACCGAAGGAGTTTTAAATATGTTCACAAGGAGAGTACCTATCTCAATGATACGCACGTGTCAAATGCCTATAGCACAGAACATTATAAAGGGTTATAGTAAGTCCATAGTACTGGTGATAATGTCAGTAGTTATTCAGTTTTCACTTTTGACATTTTGTTTGTTTGGGTGTGTATAAGTATGCATACATACATACATAGTATATGAATGGGTGTGTGCGAAATATTTTGTATATAAGATTATCGTCATTGCTTCTATTATTACTTCTTCCATCCGCTTTGCTCTTTCCTTTTTCAGTTTGTTTTTATTTTTGGTTTTGTTGTAATTTCAATAGTGGTTTTTTATTTTAATTTAAAATTTACATAATTTTTGTAATATTATCATTTTTATAACCGCATTGTTTACTTGAATGCGTTGCACCCATGCAGTTATATGCATCCTTTCCGGTTTATTATTCGAAATGTATACATCTTTTGAAATGAAAATCGTTAGAGAATACAATAAAAAATTGTATACGGTTCGTTTTTTTGCTCTTTCTTATTCTTTATTTAATAAAGGATGTGTCAGTATGTGACAGTATGGAGAGTTGGAAAATGAATAGTTTATTATTTTTTTATTTCCTGTTGCAGTGATGTCTAATGGGCGTGTTGAATATCAATTGTAAAACTTTTATAAAAGACGGTATATGTACTTGTAGTTGAAGTGAAAATTAATTTAAGAAAATTAAAGAGATTCAAGTTCATGCAATTTTTTATTTAAATTTATTTTGCGCCATGTACTACGGATCTGTTCTTTTTATTTGGAATTCATAGAAAAATTCAAGAATTTGTTCAACATCTACTTCGATCCAAGAAATCTGTGGTCTTTCTTATTTTATTAATTTTTCTTGGACCAGCAGTCAGGTGGTGGCACTTACACATGCGACGTATTGTGCTCGAAGTAGAGAAAAGATATAGTGAGAGAGATGCCAGGTGGTAAAACTTCAAGTTTTTTGTTTATAGCAGTGTTGCAGCTTTTGATGTCAAGGAGACGTATTAAATTGAGGCTTTGTTTTAGTAGCAATTTTTAGTAATTCATTTACTTTAGTTGGTGCTACACAATACCGACGAAGGAGGGTGCTCTGATGCATATCTGAAGCCGGTACTGATCAGTGACCAGTGACTATGCGCATCAAAAATCGATTTGATTAGTTATTACGGAGTAATTAAAAACAAAAATTTTTTTTCGCAAATTTACAACACCAATATCTTTCCAGCGAGCCACTTTATAGATTTATTTTTTGTTTTTTTATTCTTATTTTGATTTTGTAGTCAAAGTGCAGACTACTTCAGACATGCTTGCAGAAACAAAAAGGCGTTTATGATTCGCTGCACTGATTTTTTTTTCAGAAACTTTCACATTCGTAGTTGTAGTCCGATTCGCAGTTGCAGTGAAATAAATAGATGTTACTTCTTGAAAATATTTGTTTCAGTGCGCCATTATATTCGTTGCGACTTAATGTTGTTAGAGCTTAATAATTTAAATAATAAGAAGGAGAAAACATATTGACTGAAAAACAATAAAACTAAGCTCCAAATTAACTGTGCTGGGGAACCCATAAATATTACTTAAATCTTCATCCAAAAATTGCTTCCATTAATATGCTTCGTTTCTATAGCTGAGATTTTGTATTTTTTTTTTCTCAATAGCAATAAATTTTGTTTTTCTTCCATGCAGTACTTTTTCATTTATTAACAATTCTCATATGAAAAAAAAATACACATACATATATTTATTCAAATCTATAATTCCACAATTTGAACCATAAACATAATTTTTTTAACCACTTGAAGAAGAAAAACTTTCCATTGGGCATTTATATACATTTAAATAATATGCTGCTGCCTGGTGAGCATGTTTTCATGTTGAATTGATGCTGGTCGTTTTTTGTCCCTGTTAATGATTGTGGTCATATTTTTCCACGTTAAATCCCAAATAATCGTTAATTCGGTATTGACTGCCATATCTTCAGTTAACGGTCAGTATTGGAAACACTTCAAAAAACACACCCACACCAATAAATGTTATATGTATGTTATATAAATAAGTATTGGAAGAAACGAAATTGTTTTCTCGTATAGAAAAATGAGGCCGAATGAAGTGTGGTGTGTATGTGTAAGTACAAACAGAAAAGGCAGGAAGTGCCACACACTTTTATATAAGGGCTCAGGTCGACTTTAAAGTGTCTTTTGTTGTATTTTATTATATATTTCTCGGAAAAGTAAATGAAATTAGAAAAGTTGTTCGTCAAACGCTTTTCTTATCGCTAGTGATGTAATGTATTCTTGAATTTTCGTAGTATTTCCCATAGAAGTCGACATCGTATTTACATAAATTCAGGCAACTATTTGTTGAATATTTTTGTCTCAAAAATATCAAGAGGAGTTTAATTTATATTTTTTTTCTTGAACGAGTGCTCAGTGCCATACGATTTTATTTATTATTTTACTTCCCTGACGTTTTATTGCTAAAATACCTACGAAGGAGGGTGATGTATCACAGAAAAATCGGAAAAATTTTTTTTCCTTGACAGGGCAGGGAATCTAACGCGGGTCCTTCCGGTTAAAGAGTTAACACGCTAACTATTCAGCCACCAGCACATTGTCTCATTGATGGTAAATGTAGTGGGATAATCTGTTCCCATTTGTGTTTAAACACCTTCACAATAATAATAATCCAGTAATTTTATAAAGTGTAATATGTGCGAATAACAGGAAGCTATTGGCGCGCCGGTCCATTATCACGGTGATAATCGAGGATGATATGGGAGTGATCCTTGTCGAATAATCAGTTGGTTAGATCGGCATATTCGCGCTATTCGAAAGTAGGTCCTGTAGAATCTTGCCACCATCATCAATAGTAGAGGCAACTTAAGAGGTTTTCCTAACCGTTATAAGTCTGTTTGCTGGATAAACATGTCACAAGGTAAAATTAGCAGAACTGTCCCATCGCGAAAATTTCACCATATAGGCAAATTAACATTATTTTCTGTGTATTTTGGAAGACATTTGCGTTGGCAACTAATTGCCAATTTCTTTAACGAATTGGACAGTTAGAAAAATATAAGCAAAAAGTTTTATAATTTTAAAGAAAAGTAACAAAATATTAAAGAGTTTTCTAAAAAATTTCTGTACCGGAATATCACGTGTTTTTATTAGACAAAATGTTATAAAAATTCCTAAGGAACAATGTGCACAAATGAAAAAAAACTACTGGCAGAAAAAAAGTGAAAATGGTTTCTAAAAGAAAATTAGGGGAACGTTTAATTTTAACAATAATTTTTCAATGTCTTTTGAGTACTTTTTTCTTCTCGGACCGGCATTCAGAGGAATATGCCATGTTTTGTGTTAGAACTAGTATGAGGTATTATGAGTTCAGGGGTAGTATATAGAAACTAGAATTTATGGAAATTTTTTCAAGTCAGAGGTGACGGGAAGGCCCCTGCAGGGAGTTTATTTCGCCGTTAAATCCTCCACAAATGGTTGTGCTCGTAAGCGCGTTGAACGAAGAAAAAATTCACTGATTTCATTAGAGCACATCTCATTATAGAGTTGGCTACCTTACTGCCGCCAATGCGTTTCCCCGCCCTCTCCTGTATACAGTCGAGTAACTTGAAAATAAACTTTGAAGCACCAGTCCATAGATCAGTGTTTTATCCAGTTACTGTCGGATGTAAACGGTGTATATAGTATGACGATCAGATGGGGCGAAGTATGTCTTACACCGCCTTAAAAAGCCGAGGAACAGCACACTGAATTTTCAGGCCAAGGACATCAATCGCTTCTGATTAGATAAAAACGGATTGTATAAATTGTAACTATAAGCAAATAATTGTTTTTCCCAACAATCTTACCCAATTATGTTGCAAAATATTTAAAAATAAAGGCAACTTAAGAAATTTGTCGACAGGATGTTTTAACATTATTAAAGTTTATTAGAACATTTGTTATTCCCTGTTGAGACAGAAAATTCGTTACTATCAAACAAAATAAACTTCCAGTTCAAGTACGTAGCCCATCTTATTCCTTCAGCACCCATAATGCGGTTGCAATTAAGAAAAAATATCGAAACAACTTTTTGGACGAATTATATATTTAAATCAGAATTCAAAGTTATTTCTATAATATGGAGATGCCAAATCAAGTTATTAAAAACTTCTGTTAAACATTGAATATATTAAAGCAAAAACGATTTCAGGTAGGATTTTCCCCCCTGTCATGCTTAGTTATAACAATTATACATAGCAAGTTTGACATGGGTTAGCGCAGAACCAATATTATTATAATAAAATTTATTTTATTCCAACAGTCATATAAAACAAAATTTGCGCCATAAAAGAAATATAGTATGCTTGTAAGCATACATGTACTAACCGAATGGCTGTCTAACAACTACATTGAGAAAAATTCTTAACATATTTTTTTTCGTTTTTTTTTAACCAACGAAAATGAAGGAAACCAAAAAAAAACAGATGGTCCAAGCAATAAAGACAAATACGTATAAAATTCGATTAAGCTTTTCTTCAGTGTATTTCTACTTGGTTTTTCCAGCAGATTTTTTTCAAATTTCGTACGTATAAATGTTTGTTTGTTTGTTTGTTACTTTTTGTGCCATTTTTCACACTCGAAAATTTTTATCATGCCACCGACGGTGGCCAGAAGTCGTTTCATTGCATCAATTCATACGGGAAGATAAGACTAAAAGAACAAATAAGGAAAAAAGTCTTTCAAGAAAACTGTTTAAAGCGAATATGCTTTTTAAATGAGTGTAAAAAGGCCCAAAGAGAAGCATTAAGCGGGTAGTTTAGAAAAATTTATTTTTATGCCGCAAATAAATAACAAAATTTAAATCCAGAATGAATTTATAAGAAGATACTTACACTCATGTAGTTCGCTTTTTATATTTTGATTGTTTTCCAAATTATCTCGTTATGGGAATTATTAACGGTATCTACGTTCGTGTATATGTATGTATGTATGTGAATCCTTGCTAATATTTGTTAATGGTTTGTTAAGAATTTTTTATTCAACAGCTTTAAGTTATTGCCAAAAAAATGTATTAAATTTTATTGTACTGCTTTTTTAAATAATGCGTTTAAAAAGAAATTACATAGAAATAAATAAATAAATAATAATAAATAAATTGAAGGCATTTATTCAATAGGACCTTACAAAAATTGCTCGGGTACGTCTTTTTCATACATGTCAGTTGGATATATTCAACATTAAATTAAAATATTTTAAAAATATTATTATATACCTATTCAGCGTAAAATATTAGTTTTCATTCTGTAGGATCTACTTCCGACATAACTAAATGTATATTTTAGACTTCTCAAGATGTTATTAAGAACAACAGCCAGAAAATTAGAAGTAAAATGGCTTTATTCTACTTTATTCTTATTCTACTTTATTATGTTTGCTTATTTATATATATTTACATACATATGTGTAAAACATTTGCCTGTATTATTTATTATTTATTTAATCGTAAAACAAATTAAGTATTAAAAAATCCAATTTAATTGCATTTCGATGAAATAAATTAAATGAGAGTTGTTGTAGAATTGGAACTTATAATCTATCTAATCTATTATTATCAGCTTCTTCTTAATAGCATTAAAACAAAGCGATTAGCAACTTTTCATAGCTCCGTAGAATTAATTAAAAATTTATTCCATTGCTCTGATTAAAAAACCAGAGGGACGAGGGTTCCTTTCTAGTCCGGTCAAGTGAAAAAAGTTTTTTTTTAATTTTCTGTGCTCAGCACCATCCCTCATCGGTATTTGAGCAATAAAACGTCGACGAAGTATTATAATAAAATGCTCCCCTTAATTTAAAAAATAAATTCGTCAATGCTCTGATGTGCCAGTGGATTGGTATCAGCTGAAACCGGTATTCTTCAGTTACCTCTGACTATGCCTTCGCTACTGAAACCTTTCGACAAGAACTAAGACGAAGACACAATAATGGACATCAGAAAAAATTCGAATAGTTTTTTTTCCAAACTCTTTTCGCTTTCACATTTGAATTTTTTCAAAGCATTTATTTTCGTTCAACTTGTTAAAAGAAATATAAAAGAAATATAATAATAAAAAGGAAAGAAATGTGTATTGCCTACTAAGCGTGTGCTACAAATGCATATACGTTTGTAACTTTTTTCAGAAGAAAGCAATATCAGCATTTCAATGTGTTCTGCTATATAAAAAAATAGCTTTTGCATTAAAAGTAAATATAGAAAACAGTTTTCTCTTTCCACAACATTAGAGTACATATTTAAAAAAAATTACTAATTACTTGTCCGTTTGAAAGTATGTCTACATTAAGACCTGTTGCAACATACATAGTTTAAACTTTTTTGCTTCTTTCTGGGCGTATCAGTCAATAATAATTATTATGGTCTGCCATATGTGATATGGGACATTATTATAGTATAAGTTGTTAACTATTATAAATAAATAAATTCAACTGAAAAATTGTAATTTTACACTTTTGTATGAATACATACTACATAGATTTTAAATAATATTTAATTCAATTCGTATTTAATTGTAATTCAAAAAATGTTGATAAAAAAGTTTTCCTAAAAATTAAACGTTTTTTCTTGAGTAAAAAAGACGACAACACTTTGAATTTAAAAACGAAAATAGAGCAAAACAAAAACGAAAAAATGCAAAAATTACTTCGCCAGGCCTCGCTATGCAACTTTTTCACCCCGATTTTTTCTCTATACCGATCACTATTAACAAAAAGTTGCATGCAAAAGATGTAAATATTGTTCGAAAATGCTTTTTGGTTTGTTGTCAACGTTTTAACTACGTCAGCCAAGTTATAGTGGCATTTTTTTCTATTAGTATGATCTCTAAGGGAGATAAAACCATTTACAATTAGAGTTAAATTTATACAAAATAAACTTGCGTTTTAAGCATAAAAAAAAAGTTCGAGCTGACAATCAATTGAATTAGACTTATACTTAGACAACTTCTATAATTTCGTTTAGTAAAGAACCGGGCCCATTAGAAATATTAGGATATTTTTCACTTCTTTGGATGTTTTTTTTGTGCTCGGTTAATAAAGTAAATAAAATAAATAAATTAAATAAAATAAATTAAGTAAAAAAAATATATAAATTATATAAAATAAATAAAATATTATTAATTATATTATATTATATGTTATATTATATATATATTATAATATTATTAATATTAATATTAATATTATTATTTTTCAACCTTATTTCTTTTAATACATAATTATATCTAATTTTTTAAGCTTAAAGGTGTGGTTTTATTTTTAATTTTTCTTTTTTGCTATTTTGTCAACTATCGGTTCACCTTTAGGAAATTTTTATTATTTTTTATAAAATTTTTTCTTTTCGAAATTAATATAAAAATTTTTCTACATAAAAAGTAACACCTTTGCTTGAGTGTTAATTCATCATCACTGTTTATGAAACTAATTTATGATATAAATACAGTATATGGTAAGAAAAAACAAGACAAATTATAAAAATGAAGAATTAATAAATTTCCCTTTAGAATTTCAAAGTGGCAATGAACATCTACATAAACTTGGTTTTAATCGTAACACTCTTGTTAATTTGAACTGTAGAGGTCTCTTGGATCTCAAATTATCGTTAATCGACTCTATTTATTATTATAAGAAATTTTATTTAGGTCAAAGTTAATGTTTTCAATGGAAAATACTTCAATATGAAATACATTAATTATAGTTTTCATTATTTACAGACAGTATTTTAATTATTCCTTACTATTTAATTCATAAATTGTCGAAAAAATTAAATATCCACAATGTTCTTAAAATAATCTCACTACAATGGCGCCTATCTTAAGATACAACTGAAATCAATTTATTCTTTAAATTTTCCATTTTGGATTTCAAATATTTTAAATACATTCTATTGTAGCCAAACCATGGAATTGATATGATAATTATTTGAACTAAGCTCTAAGGGTAGAAACAAAAAAGAAAACGTAAAATGTAAAAAAATTTAAGCACTTTAATTTTTAAGCTTCACTGAGCAATAAGAGCAGATTGTTTTTAATACAAACATTCACTACCAGGGAAAGTACAAAAAAAAAACACTAAGATACTCGAATGCTTTTCCCTTGCGAACACACCTCCTACAAACATACATTCATACATACCAAAAACCTTGTCAAATTTATATTTAGGTTACCAGCCAGCATTTGTTGAAATTTTTAATAAAATTCGAGTCTTTTTCGGCTCTTCAATGCAATAAAAAAACCAATATATAGTTCGAAGGTTCGAAGGACCACATGAATAACTTTGTTTCCAGTTATTTATTATTATTTTCTGGCTAAATTTATTCATATAATTTTATATTTATATAAATAAATAAATATTTTAATAAATATGTTACATTTAAGTTTACAATATAATTTCAAATGCTATTAAGAAATAAATAGGGATAATTGAGCGTAAAATTCAAGGCCCTCACAGAGTACAAATTGTGTTGTTTATCACTTGTAAGTACAATTGCAATTTCTTATTGGTTCTACGTACAATATTTTCTTTTCTCATCTCATCTCTTTTAAGCTACATTTGTCGCTTACGACTTTTAGTGGACTGTAAATTAAATTTTTCTTTTTCATTCTAGCGATTTCCCTTATAAAATATAGAAATGCCCAATCTAAGTTTGGATAATAGTACATATATTCGAGTTGCGATGATGAAGAAGTTAGTACGTTGACAACAAAAGGCAAATATCCTGGGGTCGAGCCCAGTGTGCGACAAGGTCATAAAATAAAAACACTTCGTATTTTTTTGTTGTGCTTTAGTATGCCTTTCTGTCATTTGTTGTCGGAAGGATTCAGTGGCAAAGGCATAGTGACTGGTCACTGAACAGTACCGGCTTCAGCTGATACTAATCAACTAGTAATGTATGATGGTATTATGTAGCAGAAATAATTAAAGAAACACAGTTACAAAAATTAAATGTGTCTTTACGACATCAGAGGCTCTGAAACACTGTTATAAACAGAAAACTAGGAAAAGCAGACTTGCATAAATATGGAAGCTTTCCTCTGTGTAGCCCATCACTACCTGTCTACATTCATACTATTCATTTCCTATAGAAGGTAATACATAGTAGAAGGCAATCATTGCCTGCGTGTTACTTCTCTTTATAAAAACAAAAAATATATGCGCTCATTTTCTGATCATAAAATGCACTTTTGTAGCGACTTTTCTTGATGCTTCATTTATGATTCCTTTTTGTTATCAGATTAAAGTAATTTTCGTAATTTTAATTATAGTCTTTTTCGAAGGATTTGCTTAGTTATTTATTAATAGTATTATTTCACTTATTAGTGATGTTCGTTTTGAGTCTTCTAGATGAGCTAAATATGATAAAAAAACAACGATTAAAATAAAAAAATTTTAAACGCCGATTGCTGTGTAATCTGTTGGTGCATTTACAATCGAAAGCTGGGGCCAAATCGCCCTAGTCGTGATCGAATGAGCTTTCGTATCGAATAACATTTCGTAACGTATCGAATAGTCAGATCGAGGCATTCGATAGCGTTCGAATCGAAATTTGTTTTAAAATTTAAACGATTTTTGTGCTTTGTCATGGAATAAAAACATATGGTAACAATCTTTCTATATTAAAATGACATGTTTGTATGTGTGTATGTGTGTTTCTTGGAATTTTCACAGTATCCCTGATATATGGAAGGAACTATAGGCTATATCAAATTCTAAAATTCCAACCGGTTGTTGCTACGGGCATAAAAAGAAAATATTTATTTTTGTATATCTTGCGAACGGTTGGAGTCTAAGTTTCTGAATATGGTCCAAATGACTTTGTAGTTAAAACAAATTATCAGTAAAAACTGGGAGGGATTGGACAAGTTGGCGTGGTACCTCCTATTGAAAATCGACTTTTCGATTGATTTTTTTTTTTTTTTTTTTTTTTATCTAGGACCAGCACTCAGGAGATGACTCCTACACATGCGAAGCATTGTGCTGGAACTATAGGAAAGGGATAGTAGGAGAAACGACAGGAGGTGAAGCTAAATTAATTATTTTTGCAGCTCTGCTTTCGCACGTTCTTCGTTTATACTCGTAGCAGTGCTGAAGTTTCTTTAGTAGCCATTTTTTATTATTATTTTACTTCGCCGGTGGTACACAATACCGACGAAGGAGGGCGTTCTGATGTGATTGTGGATTGCTATCAGCTGAAGCCGGTATTGTTCAGTGACCAGTGACTATGCCTTCGCCACTGAAACCTTCCGACAACAACTGACACACAAAGACACACTAATGCAACATCAGAAAAATGCGATATGTTTATTTTTATTTTAAAATTTTTGGTCTGAAACTGGGGTTGAACCCAGGTCTGTTTTTGGATTCGTAGTCAACGTGCAGACTACCATCCATCGTGCCATCGCCACGATATGATATATTTCGGTTAATTTGTCCTAATGAACATTTTGGATGTTAGTAGAATTTATTTTATTTATTTCTGTATGTACTAACATGTTTAATAGAAAAATATGACTGAATAATAAAATAAAAGTTGTCTTTCTTAAATAGCAAACAAAAAACTAGTTTACGAAAGCTTTTAGTCAATCGAATGACATTTCGAGAGAATGTACTCGTTCGACTACTCGTTATCGAATGCCACGCTCTGAAATTTTGATACGTCTTATTCGATAACGAATATGACGATCTCTAAAAGTCAAATTTCTATCAAATTCATTCGATCACGAATACGACGATTTGGGCTCTGGCGTAATTTTCCAATTTTTAAGCATGTAATTTACTAATCAGCTTCTCATCACGAAAAGTATACGAAGAAAACTCATTAAGATGTTCAGAAAAACAACCTTCCAAATGCTATGTGGGTTCTTTGCCGATCTATTTGCTCATTTATGCTCATAGTTAGTAGGTGTGTTAATGTATACAGTTAGGCTAAAACTGTTGAGGAGCCAGTGCACAGTCCTGGGAACAACTATAAATATAACAATTGAACTTTCTTTCCATTGTTGGTGCTTATAGTGGATAAGTAAAGTCTCATGTATAACTACAACTACAACTACTGCTGCTACTACTCTTATTTTTAGTTGTTGCCTTCATTTGGTAGTTTTTTTTTATTGTTGATGTGAAAATCTGTGCTTGATAGCCTTTAAGGACTTTTATACTTGAAAAATATTTATAAAAAAGTACATTTAAAATTTTCCTCCCTAGCCTGCAAATTCAACCAACAGTAGGAACATTGTAGTATGTATAATCATCGTTTACCACATTTCATTGAAATTTCCATAAGAAAACCATTTAAAAACAAGAGCTTAATACCGATGAAAAAAAATTTATATTTAAAAATAAAAAAATACGGGAAAAAAATAAATAAAACGACTAAATAGAAAGTAAAGGTATTCCTACAATACTCCTGGTATGTGTGCTGCAATTTAAATATTCGTGGACTAAGAACCGTCATAAAAAAATTGTTGTATGTGTGAATTTCCGTTTAAAGCGATACTTTGTATGCAAAAGGAATTGTGGAAAAATCTTTCTGTTTACAACTTCCATGGACATAGACTTTATCCCTAAAAAACAAGTCATCTTCAAGTTATAAAAACCCAAATAAATGATCCAATGGGCTGAGATTTCCAAACAAGCAACCAACTGCACCATACCATACCAACCGTCAAACTAACTTTCCAATATACATATTCGTACATTAAACATATTGATATCCTCTCAGCCATTTTATACAATTCATTGATATTTACAGTAGAAGAAGAAAAAGTAAAATATACATGAAATAATAATAATAAGAGGAAAAAAGAATTTTTTTATTTCATTTCATATAAAAAATTCTTAAGTTGAACCGTGAAGATTATTGATTTTATTACCTGGAAAATTTTCTAACAATCGTTTAAGATGTAATTGCCAATATATGAGAATTTAAAATAAATATGAAGTTATTAAAATGTACTGAGAGTCAGCTAAAGGGAGTCCAAAGAATCAGTAGCATTTTTTTTTTTTTTTTTATCTAGGACCAGCACTCAGGAGATGACTCCTACACATGCGAAGCATTGTGCTGGGAACTATAGGAAAGGGATAGTAGGAGAAACGACAGGAGGTGAAGCTTAATTAAGTATTTTGCAGCTCTGCTTTCGCACGTTCTTTTTTTGTTTTTTTTTATACTCGTAGCAGTGCTGAAGCTTCGGTTTAGTAGCCATTTTTATTATTATTTTACTTCGCCGGTGCTACACAATACCGACGAAGGAGGGCGTTCTGATGTGATTGTGGATTGCTATCACGTATTATAATTATTGAAAAATATAAAAAAAAATTGACTATGCTTTTCAAGCAATTGACCTCATTTTCACCTTGTTTATTCGCCAAAAATAAAATAAAAGCAGGAAATTTGCTTGTAGTATTGATATTTATTTAAACGACATAAAATAATTTTCTTTTATATTTTATGAATTTTTTTGTTTGAAGGAGCAGCAACAATTTCTTTAAACTATTTTACAACATTAATGAAAATTTTTAAAGAAGCTATTTGGACCAGCTAAACCATATAACAAACATAGATGAATAATCGCAATTATTAATTTATAAAAACATTTTTCTATTTTGCGTAGTGCGATTCGCTGCCAAGTCGACCACAAATTGATGCGCTCTTAATGATGAACACGTTGTACGCGTGAATGACCGGATTTCGGGAACAAGTTGCATGATTTCATCAGAACACATATCATTATAGTAACGATAGAACAACTAAAGGCACCCCAAGTTGCAATAGAGTCAATAGAGTTGGCTATCCTACTTCAAAATAGTCTTTGAAGCACCGGCCCATACATGAGAGTTGTATTCCCTTTTCGGTCGGAGTTAAGCGGTATAAATAGTGAGGAGATCAGATGGGGTGAAGCATGTGTTACAGCGTCTTAAAAAACCGAGGCACCTGAACGCTTCCTTTGAGACTGAAAAATGTGCCCAGTCCATCGAACATCACACTGAATTTTCATGCCAAGAACATCAAGAGCTTTTGATTCCCCGATGTTTATACAGCACATAAGTACAGATGAGGCAGTGTAATAGGGCATGCGTCGATGCGTTAGCATGCAGCATTGGGTCTTTAGAACATTGAAATCGATACTGTTCGCGTGACCCCATTCCGATATTCTCGTCACCATTTAGCGAATTATTCATATTCTGCCTAGTCACCGCGACCATAGTCGATGTTGCCCTACGATCAAATGAATATGAACAGCAGATACTGCTGTCATCTGCAAAAGAATGAATAGGGTTGGAAGTTTGACATAGAAGGTCATTAAGAAAGATAAAAAATAGGGTTGGAGAAAGAATGGAGCCTTGCGGTAGACCTAAATTAATTTTGAACTCGTTAGAAGAGATCCTGTTTATAACAACTCTTATAGCGCGATCGCTGAGAAAGCTCGATATAAATCGAGAGAAGATATCACCGATATCAATAATTTTGGACAAAAGTGCTCCATGCCACATTCTGTCAAATGCTTTGGAAATATCTAGAGCCACTACCTTACTTTCGCTGAAATGGTGAATGCATCGACACCATTTTTCCGGGAGGAAGGCCAATAATTCTCCCGTGGAACGTCCTCTATGAAAGCAATATTGCAGGTCGTTAAATAAGCAATTAGACTCCAGATACTTTATAAGATGGAAATGTAGCATACTCTCCATTACTTTGGAAATGGTAGAACATATGGCGTCGATTGGCCCATAATTTTCAGGGTTACTTGCCTCTTCCTTCTTGGTAGAAAACGTAAAAAAAACTGCATAAGTTAACAATAACCAAGTTATATACAGGGTGGCACAAAAGGAGCTATTTGGTTTGAATTATTTATAACTTTTTTAATTATTATTTTTTCTTTGCTTTTTTCAGCATTTTGTGAAGAAGACTTGGGGAATTAATTATGAAGCAATCGAAATGAAATCATGGCCATTACACCCGAAATTTTGCGAAAAGTTATGGAAAATATGCTAAAAAAGAGAACGTATGTGCGAAGCAGAAAATGGACATCACTTACAGGATATAATTTTTCAAAGCTAATTGCAAAAAATTCCCCAATAATATACTGTATTTAAAAAAAAAAACAAATTATAATAATCGCATAAATAAAAAAGTTATAAACCATTTAAACCGTATAGCTCCTTCTATGCCACCCTGTATGTACTAATTTCACCAAGAATGGTTCTCTCCAGGAACTTCAAGGTTGATATCAACGATCGTGAGGACTGGAGGATCAACTCTATCAACTTCGAGCCGGGATCTCAGGTATGGTATACCGATGGGTTCAAGCTAGAGGATGGTAGAAGAGGGGCAGGAATCAACGAGCTCCGATTGAGAGAAACGATTCCAATGGATGTATACCCAACAGTTTTCCAGGTGGAGATTCATACCATCGAATGCCATGGTATGACTGGCTGACTGTCTGGCGAAACAAGGGGAAATTTTGCCCTTAATTAGCCCAGAACCACTCTGTCGGCTTACAAAAAGCACAGAAATGGGATGCTTAGGAACTGGGAAGAGGGGAATTCGCTGCTCATTGGCATAATAGTGCCGGCCAGCGTAAGTCCAAACTCTTCCTGATTCCGGATAAGGCGATCTCGAAAAGGCTACTTTCACTGAATAGGGCGGACCTGAGACTACTATCGGGGTATTTCACAGCCCATTGTGACCTGAGGTACCATCTTAATAAAATTGGTGTCTCCGAGACCAATATCTGTCTATATTGACACGGACGGATCAAAACGCTTTCTCCTCGACTGTCCTGCGCTTGTCAGCCGAAGCTTTCACCATCTAGGTGAAATTACGGTGTCTCCACACAAGTTGTGGAACACCAGACCGCAAAAAGTTCTTGGATTCCTTAGGAGCCTTGGGATGGGGGTCTAGTATGAGGGGCTTTGCAGAATAGATCTTTCTTGGTCGCGGTGCTTTGGCCCCAATAATAATAATAATAATAATATATATTAATTGATTTCTTTTTCGAATTTTGCGTGATATAAATATGATTTGAATTTTCGTTTTATAAATGTAAGATATTTTAATGTGGCAATAGTGAAATATGCATTTCAACAAGAAAAAGCATGTTATGACGTAGCATATACAATGCATACCCATACTCATATCGATATATTCCTCCCTACAAACAAGTTCTCACGGGGCAATTTCTATGAAAATATTGAAATGTCGATGAATATACGCGATAACGGCACAACCAAAGACACTTTTGTTAATTATAGCTCTACCTACAAGTATTCGTCAATGGTTGAAGGAAGGAAAAATACAGCGTTATTTGTATTTACAAAGTGATTTTGTATTGGCGACCAATTACATAAAAACTCACATATGAATATTCGCTGCTGAGTGATAATGCTCGGACAATTGCTTAAAAAATTCATGTATGACGGCGAAAAAAAATTCAACATCAACATTGTTCAGCAATTATGATTTAACATTGTAAGTATTTTTCACAATGAATGTTGGCCACCGGGAAGTTGTTACAATTTGATTAGAATACGTATGCGTATGTGTATGCCGGTATATTATTACATTATTGTAATACTTTCTTACACTTCTCATACGGTTAATACATTTGATTGCATCTGACGATAAGATTAGAGAAGGATTTCGGAGAAGTAGAATAGGGACGTAAAACCGATGAGGACAAACGAAACGTAAAACCAGTCGGCATACAATCCGACTTATAACCGAGTTTATGAGTACAAGCTGTAACCGCTCTAATAAATATTACTCACTCCGCCAGAAATTTTCGGGTTCACTCAGTAGCCGTGGGGTTGACTGTTCACCTAGCAGACTTCGGCTCAACTGTTCCCTCAGCTAGACTGTTCCTCCTAGAAATAAGATATACATATATATTGTTACTACCGGATGAGGTATTGTTATTCTTTAAGAAATAAATCGTATTATTTAATTGAAGGTTCGTGGAGCCATAATTAGACCCTGAGCAATGTCAGCCGAAGATAAAACAACATAATAACGTTTCGGTGTAGCTGCTGCCTTAAAAATAATTAATAAGCCCACTAGAGCGCAACGCATTATGCCACAAATATTTGTAGTCGTGTAGCTGTAGAGCGTGCTTTGGTCTATGTGTTTAATACCACAAATATAAATTAATGCATATACATATATTTTGCCTTCTTCTTTTTACGTTTAATACTAAATATGCTATGATTACCACATTAGGATATGGTTCTCTCATTTGGTTTAGCAAAAAATCTAAAAAAGCAAAAAAGCGATGAAAAAAACGCTTCAAGATAAATCTTTTTTATATTTCTTCTACTGATTTTATTTTCGGCATTCAATCCCCTTGCGAAATAGTCTAAAACTAATAAACGACATTAAAATACCCATTATTTGTTTTAAGCATCTAAAGGATATTTGGGTATTTATTGGAAGGAAAGTAGACCACAACAGGAACGTAACATACTACAGTTTGAATTAAAATAATGAAAAACAATTTTTTTAATTACCACTGCACGTGTATAAAAACTTTTTGAAATGAATGCAAGCAGATACACCATGTTGCCATTGCAATTAACAAAAAGATAAATGTTGAAATGTTTTCCTTCACACACAATTAAATTTACACCCTGCTTGCTCACCAGCCATTAACATATTTTATATTGGCCCCAAACATATCGTACATATACGAAGATCCCACTAACCCAGCCTTTGATCAATGATGTTGAAAATCATTGCCTACATATTACATACCAACGAACACACACATATAAAATTCCTGTTGGAGCACATTTCTTTTACATCCTTGTTGGATTCTTTTCGAGTACAGTTCGCACAATAATTTTTGTTCTCCAAATAGTGTAGTATGAGTGCAAGTTGGCCATGGTATTCTGCTTTAAATTGGGAGTCGGCAAATTAAAATAAGCAAAAAGGAAATAAATGAGAACAATGACTACCATTGAAAGGAGATGAAGTAAATGAAAGAAAGTGTGAGTTCGTAATGCAAAATTATAAACAAATTGGATCCAGAAGATGAAAGAAGGATTTAAAGGAATGTTTAATTTAAATTTCTAAATAATCTTAATAAAAAAATATTTAATTAATTATTAAAGTAGAAATAATTTTACTAATAATTATTTATTTTTTTCAAGAGAACTAATGATTGCCTACTACTGTATTACCTTCTATAGGAAAGGTGGTGAATGGATAGGTAAAGGTAATCTTCATCATCTTTACAACTTTGCTCTAAATACTTATAGATTAGTCACAGCTAAAGCCGGTACTATTCAGTGACCAGTGACTTTACCTTCGTCACTGAAACCTTTGACAACAACTGTCCAATGAACCAGTCCTAAATGTATTTTAAAATTACATTCTTTTAATGACTGGTAGTTGAAGTAAAGGACATACGCAAGATTTTGGACAATTGCATTTACAAAAAGAATACACAAAAATTTGTTGAGTTGAAAGAAAAGAGAAGAAAACAGAACAAATGCGATGAAAAAACTAAAGTATTTTTAATGAATGGCAATTAAAAGCACTCGTATTTTGGTAATAAAAATTGTAAAATTAAGACGAAAAAAAACCGAATGACCTACAGTTGGTATGGACAGGTATAACATGTAATTATATTATTATACCCTGCACTTTAAATGTAACGGGTATATATTTATAAGTTTGTCAGTCCGTGTGTAATTTATTTAATACTCATTTCTGAAAAAAAATGTATATATTTTCAGATCATGTGCATCTGCCCGTTGAAATCAACTTTTCGGCCAAACTAAATATTGCACAGAATTCGTTTTGCTATCAATCGTGACTAGTAGATCTGAATCGAACCATTTCAATTATTCAATTAAACATACGTATACCCATAAACATTTCGGAATGGAAAATTTGGCTTGTGTAACAGGTTTCGAAAAATAGGCCGCATTTCGGTTCACCTAAATGGTCATCTGATTCGATGAAATTTTGTAAAAATTTTCATATTGGCATATATACAATGTGTGATAAAAATGGTGGTCTATGAGAATAGGCTCGAAAAACATGTCAAAATTCGGTCCGCCTAAACGATTTAACCGATTTTTATGAAATTTGCTATAAATGTTCAGATAAGCGCTTAGACATTTATGCAGACTATTTGAAGTTATATAGCGGTGTGAAAGAGCTGGTCGATCTATGAATTACGTAAAAATCATGTACTACTAAATGAGTAGGGAGAAATTCAGACGAATATGGGGTATAAGGTGGGCCAGTGAACAAGAACTTTTTAAAGTGCAAGAAATAAATCCTGATTTATCACAGCACAAGCACCCTTTTCTCTATAGGAGGGCTTAAGTCTGCGGCATTATAGAGGCAACACGCAAATTATTTGCAAAGTAATTCAAAATTGGATCTATGACCCGGCAGGTAACAATTTTATAAGTAAATAATTTTTGAAACTTTTCTGAACTTCTAGGCCATTGAATTGAAATTTTTTGTTTCCTTAATTTCTAAATATATAATTTTCAGATAATTATCTCATAATTTATAAGCAACTGATATTTTCCACATAGTCGGTTAGGCCACTTGGTTTATTTTCCCTCTTTTAGTTCCACTGTTAAACATAAGTGTTCATTAAAAAAAACCGTATCCATCGGAGATGCACAAATATGCATTTAAAAGACAGATAACACAATTTGCTTGTTCTTCTTCATTTTGAAAATTAATTGTGTGCATAAGATGGGTATCATGGAAGATTGCAAAAGAAAAAATTCATATTCAAGTTAATAAATTTAAAAAATAATTAAAAATTTTTATTTTTAACTAAGAACTGGATGAAATTAAATAATGGCTATTTTAGACGAATATTTTCTAAAATAGATGAATTTGTTTGATGTTTTGAATCTATCGAAAATGTTGTTTCCCTAGTTTCTAGTTTTACCAAAATTATTAAATTATACAAATTTCTTCTTTCCACAATACTTTTTCGCACGCCAACTATTGCATTTGACGTTTCAGCATCTTCATCAATCTGCTGCAACTAATTAAATTATTTCCACAGAAAAACTAAATACACAATTCAAATAAACATCTTGAAGTACAACTATTTAATTGAAAACTGCACTTTCAATGAGTAAATAGTTGTTCTTAGCCACTTTTTGCTGCTGAAGTTTTGTTATCGTTTCAAGTAGTAAAACAACTAGTAGAAAAAAGTACTACTCGTATTTATTATTGTTTAGTAACTAAAGTGGAAAACAAATTAATAAAAACCACCAACAAACTAAAACACACAACATTCAGAAGCCACCAAAAAAGCAAGCCAACACAATAAACAGCCAACCAACCACTTTAAGAAAAATGCGAAAATTCAACCAAGCCAGTGGTGGGAGACCAAACATAAGTTATAAGTATAAAAAAATTGCTAAAATTGAACAGTAGCAACTGAAGTATTTATAAAAAAGAAGTCATTTGAAGCATATGTTGGAAACATTTTTCATAATCAAAAAGCTTTTAATGGTCAAAGTGAAGCAACGCATGCAGCAAAAATAACATTACATTTGTAGCTACTGCTACTTCTTACGATTACAAAATACAGGGGACGATCAGATGTGGTAAATATTTGTTGTAGAAAGCGTTACAATTAATTGATATACATTTGTGTAGTTTCGTTCATTTTAAAAGAATTTTACAGACATACCATTAATTGTCACAAGAAGATATGTACATTAGAGTGGCTCAATTTGTTTGGGAAGAAAAAAATTACCAAAGAGTAGAGCAGAAACGTAATCTGCGGAAAATTCTAAGAGGGTAGCGATGGTCGAAGTAGTCTGCACTTTAACTCAAAACAAAAAAATTTTCCTATGTTCAAGCCCAGTTTCAGACTCATAAAAACATCTCGCATTTTTTCTGATCTGCATTTGTGTGTGTCTTTGTATCAGTTGTTGTCGGAAGGTTACAGTGGCGAAGTCAAAGTCACTGGTCACTGAATAGTGACGGCTTCAGCTGTATCCAATCCACACGCACATCAGAACGCCCTCCACTTCAGCGACCAAAGTTATTGCCTGCCTATATTAAGGTGACAATATATTTTATTACATTCCTTTAATTACCAGGAGCGAAAAATTTTTAGAAAATATCAAAGTTGCCAAAACAATTTGATATACAAATGTGTATTATAATATAATAAATAAAATCTTTTGTAATAATGTGCAAATTTTTCCTTATGGCCGGCACTGGCTTAGAACAACTTTTAATGAGAATAAGGTAATTCATCTCAACTGATATAAGAACTACAAAATTTTTCTTTTTCGTTTCGCAATCATCATTTATGCACAACCAATTTTTTTCTGCTTTCTGAAGGCGGATGTAGGTGCTTTGACAAATATTTTTTGACGTTCGTTTATGAGAGGTAGAAATAAATAACCAAATTTAGAATTCTCATTCTGGAGAAATATCATAAGAGTACATATTTTGGTTTGCATATATGAACGCATTTGGATTTGCAAACAAATTTTATCTTAATAAATATTGGCAAATCATTTATTAACGAACTAACAATATATATATATGTATCCTTTCTCCCCTGAATTCGCTCATTCACATGCATATACACTCAATGGGCAGGATAAATCGTAATTGTAATTTGAAATACGTACATCTTTGATTTGTTCGTCGTTTTCTTCATTTATCCAAATTATATTGTATCTAAGGGGGGATCTGTAATTGAGGGTTGCGATGGCTGAGGTAGTTAGCGCGTTGACTACAAAATCGAAAGTTCTGGGTTCAAGCACAGTATTCGAGCAGAGTATTAAAATTAAGGAACCTTTCCTTTTTTAATAAAAAGAAGTAACACTCAGACAATGATTGCCTACTAATAAATGTTACCTTATGTAGGAAAGGGATACTGATGTAGATGACAGGTAGTTAAGGGATAGAAGACGAAATCCTCACTTTCTTTACAGCTCAAATTTATTTTAAAATAACAAGGTTCTACCAACTGATTATAATTGGGGGACCTATACATATCGAGCCTTTGGTGCCATACCGTCGTAATTTAAAAAATCGTGAACTGAGAAAAATGCATTTGAAGTTTTGAGCCATCTTTTTGATAGTAATTTCGTTTACTAAAGTTATTTTTTTACAAGTTTTTAAATAAAGAGGCATGTTTTGTATTGTTTTCTGTTTGTAAATTTCTTGTCATAAAGGAAATATTTCATTATTGCAAATAAATATTGTTGGAAATAGCTGGAGGCAATAAAGGCATTTGTAGCTGTAGAATCTGAACAGTTAGAGATAGAACCATAATCTTTTTTCCTTTAGATATATATTTCCCCAAAGGTCATTTCCGCATACCCAACTCAAAAAATTCAAATTTTGAGTTACTGCGGTATTGCACACCAAAGGCTCGATATATCGGCGTTTTAATGCTTTACGTCTGGACCTCATGTTACGCCCGTTCTAAATTTTCATCTTTGTATACTGAACCGGCACAGATAATAGTGTGATACTTACGTTTTTTGTATACAAAGTAGATTTATTCAGAACATTACAAAGAACTTTTTGTTAACCCTCTACCTTATCAGACATTGATCGTTCAGCTCTAGTCAGTCAATCATATGCAGTTATCATACAATTTAATTATAAATTTATTAGCATTTGTTTGTAATGAAACCCCACTTAAAAGGGGCGTGTAATCAATAAACATAAATCTAAACGTGGTAGAAAAAAATTAATAACCTACATGCATATATAGTTTAATTTAAGATACATACCTACATATACGTATACTTGAAAAGAAAGAGCAAAAAAAAGTTTAAATTACGTAAGCTTACCGTAATTAGTTGTTTTTACATAACCCCACGCGTATACGTGACACATAATTATGGAAAATTGCTTGGGGCGTATACGCATTGCCAATATTCTCTTGATATTATTTTTATACAATTTCATTCGTTAGACAAATAAAATCCTGATTTACTGAAATTCTTGCTGAAAATTTGTCGTAATCGAAATTTTTAATACAATTAATTCGGAGTAATTTTTACGTTGAAATCAAATCATTTTTAATAGAAATTATTGAAATCATAATTGAATTTGACGGATTAAACGAGATATCGATTAAATAATACATCCTTACGAGACTTTGTCTGAACAACTTCCAAACAAACGTTTATTTAATTTTTGACAAAGACAAAAAAAATATAAAGTGAAAAGAAAGTAGGATTCCATAAGTCAAAATATAAAAAATTTATGTTTTGATAATTTTAACAGCATTTTTAGTCTTCCGAATCTTATTTTGTTTTTGTTTCTCTTTTTTTTTCTTTTGGCAGATATCGATTATGTGGTATGTGGAATGAATAAAAAGAATTTCAGTGGAAATACGTAAGAAAACTGTTGGTAAACTTTTTTTAAATACAAACACAACATTTTTTTCTGATTGCTTTTTGTGTCGAATAAATAGTAAAGGCTAAAATAGCAAAGGCAAAAGTTTTTAAAAAACTAAAAATATAAGATATATGAAGAAAAATAACATAAAAAAAGAAAAATGTTTAACTTTATTTTAGAGAAACAGCTTTCAGTCAGAGGCCGGCAAATCTTTCGTCAATGAGCCTTTAATATTCTTACTGTTATAAACTATTCTCGAAATTAATAATTAAATTATTTTATAAATTGTTAGCGATTTGCACAAGCTTGAAAATATATTCCCCAGAAATAATTCCCCGTATTCTATTTATTGAAAATAATAAATATATAAAGCTAATAATTTACATCTAGTGACAACCAACCACAAACAGGGGACAAAACACGAAGAACGCTGATGATGAAAGAATAGCAACTTTCGAAAACGGCTTGTTCTTCCGTTCTGCTAGTGTTTGTCATGTAATTTAGAATTTTGTTCTTTTGATTTAGTTTGTTTCTTGGCATGTAATTTACATTGCCTGTAAAAAAGGTATCAATTTTCAGTTGTAGCTTATTTAAGTTTAATGATTATGTACATTAACAATCAAAAATTGTGCAATATTGTTCCTGCAAACACTTTAATTTTTAGTTTTAAGTAATAAAGTTTTTTTTATAAGAAATAAAACCGCGTAAAATGCATATGTTTTTGTTTTGCTTATTTGTTGTGTTTACTTTTTATTGTAAAAAAGATACACAATATTATATTTTAAAATATTATATCACTTATTATATAATATTGGACGAAATGAAAATCGTATATCGAACGACATATACAATAATATTGTATAGTGAAAGGGCCGCTTAATTGACAACAGAAAAATTGTTGATGGCTGGAGCAAAGGGGTAACAACTTAGTCAGCAGCAGCACTACAACTAATGTGAACTCACTTATAAACTCATGATATATAATTCCTTTTCCGCACATCCAAAATTTTGTCTGATGTGTCTATGTCATTCATAATATACGTTCCCACTATCAGAATATTGTGAACGCATAAAATTTTTTAAAGTGCGAAGATGTGCGCGGTAATTGAAAAAACAGAGAACTACAAAAATTAAACATAATGCGCCAATGACCGTTATTTAGTATAATACCGACCAAAAAAAGCATGAAAAATGCGACGATTGGTTAGAAAACATACATAGTATGTTTGCAATACAAAAGGTATATACAGTGTGCTTGTCATTAAACATTACATTTTTGTTATAATTTAAAAAATATAATTTATATTTTATATTTGTATGTAGGTATATGGCCACAGCAACATTATGTTTTTGGGAGTCTAATAAAAGTCTTTTTTAGTATTCAATTCAAACGCACAAATAAAAAATATATAATTTTATTTGCTCAATAAAGCACGATAGTGTGACCATATTGCACCGATTATTGTCACAATTCTGTTTTATTTTGTCCGATATGAGCCGAAAAATACTGTACCAATATGCGATGATAGTGGGAAATTTCAAAACTAAATTGTGGAATTTTTTTAAATATAATCCGATAAAGTACGACAAAAATAGTCTCATATAGGTCTACTTGCACCAATTGTCGTATCTTTACGGCGGTATTTCAGCTATAATAGGTCAGCGATGCAAAAAATAAATAAATAAAATCAAAAGGTCATCAGAGATACCCAAACACTGCTCCACAAATTGACAGAGGGTGGCGATGGCACGATGGATGGTAGTCTGCATGTTGACTACGAATCCAAAAACAGACCTGGGTTCAACCCCAGTTTCAGACTAAAAATTTTAAAATAAAAATAAACATCTCGCATTTTTCTGATGTGTATTAGTGTGTCTTTGTGTGTCAGTTGTTGTCGGAAGGTTTCAGTGGCGAAGGCATAGTCACTGGTCACTGAACAATACCGGCTTCAGTGCTCCTGAGTGCTGGTCCCAGATAAAAAAAAAAAAAAAAAAAAGATGCAACTGCATCGTTGTGTAAGAATTAAAACAGTGCAATTTACAGTGTTGATACCACAACTTGTCTCCGAATTTTTGCTTGCTTTTTAAGTTAAACATCATTTCATTAGATAGTAGATTAACTCGGTGCGCTTCGCTACCTTACAGCAACTTATCTAATGTAATTTTTATATATAGATATTGGTACGGTAAGCAAACCATTGGCACCAAATTTTTATGCTTTTATTTTATATCACCAGGTCATTTTCCAAAAAATTAAAAAGACGCCATTTTCAGAAGTACCAATTTCTCTTTATTTTAAGTTTTCTTCAAAAATTCATTTCATTTCACACCCATATTATGGAAGTTGGTAACAATTAGTCGTCCGCCATATTGTTTTTACAAATATTTCAATATATTTTATGGTCCCTTAAAAAATTACTGTAATTTGATGCCCTTAACAGGGTTTTGTATATAAATAGTAAAAAATTTACATCATAAGAACTATTTAAATGGCACAAAAGGGAAAAGGTACACTTTCACCCCATATATGTTTGAATTTCGAAAAAGTGATTTCGAAAAGCAAATCGTTCAAGCCTATTTCTTTTATATATGTATATATATATATACTATATATATGTATATATATATATATATTCTGGAGCGTAACAATAAATCTCGGCCTGTGTTAGCGATGACAATGTTCGCCACTAAAAATAATCCAGACTTCAGAATTTGAATACGTGAAATAGTTTTATATTTTATCATTAACTGTAAGAAGATCGTTATGCATAAAGGAAAGTGAATTAACCCAGTGAAAAGAGTGCTCCCAAGGAAGTCAATATGATGCTGAACTTGTGATCCGGAAGTAGTGCAAAATCGGCTTAGTTCTACTTCTTTGCACAAGAGCTTCTCATTGCCGGAAGGTCTCTTTCTATGGTGCCGGTAAGAATAAAATCCCTTACATATTAATTTTCTGGATGTTGTTCTTAATAACTTCCTGAACACTCGAATATATACAGTTATTGCTTTTGATTGATCAGAATTGGATCAGAAGTAGTTCCTAACGAGTGGCTCGTAATATTTTTCACTGGAGAATTAATAACCAAAAATTAATTTGATTTTTAAATATTTTTTAAGGCCGATCGGTCATACTTTGACGACCACTATTTTAAATGAAGATGCTAAATGGTGACTAAGCAAACACTTCTACATTGACAATGCATTGACGGCGTTATCTCTACTTATAAAATGTATATGCCCAGCAAACTATTTGTATTAATATACAGACTAAAGTGTCAACAATATCAGTAGGAAAGAACGACAGTTTTTAAAAAATTCCCCATGGATAAGTTCCTAACAACTTACTATTAGTTATACGTAATACGTTATGGGCATTGATTAGTGAAACACATTTAACTATGTCAGCATACATTTCGAGGGCATTTTCAGGTAAAAGGAAAACTATATTTTAGTTATTCATATTAATTTTTGTAATGAAGATACCATGATAAAACTGCTGAAGTGTTTAGAAAAGTAGTTTTTATTCACATAAAGAAGGAGGAAAAAAGAAGAGGAAATATGTGTATAGTGCACCGCAGTGCATGCTATTTTGGTTTCATTTATACAGTGCAACATTTTTTTTTGGTAACCCATCGAGAGACCTACACTTAATATTTCTATCATTAATTTGCTCGCAGGGTATAGTAATAGAAATATAAACACACATATGTATGTGTTCATATATATTGTGCCGTATACTGTCGAAAAATTTCACGAGTGGACGTGATGTGAAAATCTCTATGATCCAAAAACAATTTTTTCTTTAAAAAAAAAAATAATATTAAATCGTGACTAAAATTTCAATTTAACAAATGAATTGTGAAGATAAACAGCCTTAAAAGAAACTCCACATACATATACTCCTGGTTCGTAACCGAAGATGAAAAATTCGTAACTAAGGATGAACAAAAAACCAAACTTAAATATAAAAATAATGAACGTTGCTGAGTTCGTTATGTAATGCCCAACAAAGTACTATCATCGTTTGGGGGAAAAGAAGACAGGAAACAAAAAGTAGAAACTAAGAATAAGGGAAGTATAAAACAATTCGAAGTCAGAGCATAACAAAAGCTTAACGAAATGCATTTTATGCACGTACATGCGTATGCGTATATACATACATACATCCAGACATAATTATGTACATTTGTATATGTAAAGGGTGGGCAAATTTTAGCTTATGAAGTAAATTGGCTGTCAAATGATGAAATGTCAAGAAATTCAGCTGTCATCCTTTGACATTTATTTAGCAAAAAGTTGGATAATTTTAACCATGGAACGCTACACTCTTGACCAAAGATGTTTAATTGTGAATATTTGCTCTGAACGAAACAACGCATTTTTCAACAAAATCATCTTTAGTGATGAGGAAACGCCGTCACCGCGAATTGATGCGCTACCAAGCCACGATAACCGATTTTTTGTGGCCACAATTGCCTAATGTTGACATCAGTGACCTTTGGTTGCAGCAAGACAGCGCCACAAGAAACACAGCCAGTCAAACAATTCCGTTATTGCATGAGAAATTTCCCGGTCGCGTAATTTCTCGATTTGGCGATGTCAATTGGCAGCCTCGTTCTTGTGTTTTAAGGCCGCTGGTTAAAAATTTGACGAAAAGAGCGGACGTCTGTTGACGCAGTAGAGGTGAGCATAGGCGGCTAGACATTATATTCCATTTTTAATTCCCATATTTCTGCTTTACATTGGTATCAATAAAACTGAATTGTCAAAAAAATAGTGCGTTTTTGAGCCAATTTACTTCCTAAGCTCAAAATTGGCCACCTTTTATGGGTTATGGGTAATAAAATCAGTAATTTGTAATAATCTATGATTTTAAAATACGCGGAATTCTTAATAGACTTATCTTTCCACCAACAGATAGGCATGCTAATGAAAAGAAGGAGAAGAAAATAAAATGAAACAAATCAATACATAATCTACATTAAAAACTTAATTTTATGCTCAAAGAATTGCAACGTATACTTTTTTCTTGAACCAGTGCTCAGGGGATGTCCCATACGTATGAAATTGCACTGGAACTTCAATGCAATGCATTCCAAGTAGTTGCTTCGAAAGTGATATTGTAGAGAAGAGACATCTGGTGAAGTGATAGGAATGATAGAGGGCTTATTTTTGCACAACTCGGCAGTGGCACATTTTTCAAAATTTTTATAGCAGACCTTCTGCGTCTTTTGAGGTCATGTTGACGCATTAATTTTTAAGCTAAAGAAGACCCATGACGAACTGACAACTCAAGTTAAATAAAATATAGTAAAAGTTCTTAAAGAAGTTAGGCAATGTTGATCCAATCCAATTAAAAAATTATCGTGTAAATACAGTGATGGGTGCACCAATACAACTGAAAATTTCTACTGCTTAATTCTCCAAAGATTGTAAGTTCTTTTTATACTTTTAAATACTATTTTTTGTTTTTAGTACGAGTTTCGAAAACGTCATAAATATCTTTGCCCTTTAGTTGCAATTTGCAATTTAGTCCATACCGAGCGAGTCGACCCCAAAAACATATTTCTCATGTTTATTGTTGCGTTTTCTCGAATCTTAAGAATGCCAATATTTCATTTGTTCTTCCATTTTTAAACTCACAAAGACCACATTAACTCCGCTATAAGAAAATTCTTGTTTACGGCATTGCGTTGGTAATTAAAAACTCTAAATAAAAAAAAACTCTTAGCGTTAGTACATTCGCCGCAAACAACAAACAATGCCATAGAGAATTTAAATACAGTGATCAAATTGCCAATTGCTGCAGATTGGCAAGTATCATTTTATTATATATTTAATTATATATTTAACAGACAATGAGGAGGAGCTGCTTATACTGTAGAGAAAATAAATATATTAAATTCATACTGATGATAAATTTTATTCTGTGCAGCAAGCAGAACAATATAAATTTGTTGTTACAACAATAATTTGGTTTATTTGTGTAAAAGGTAATTGGAACTTGTAGACAAAGCGTCACAAGAGACAACCACAGAATAAAAAATAAGCAAAGGAATGAAATACGAGGATAGTTTGTTATGTTATGATGCCATTGACAATTCTGACACTTAATACTTAATTAAGGAAAATTTTTAAGTGACAGCACAAACACTGAATTGTGAGTAGCAAATTGAGAAGAACTTTTGAAGCAACAGAATATTTTTGCAATAAATTTTCCAAGGAACTCGTTAGATATTCCGCAAATAACCAATAGCTATTTTGGTAAAATTAATTTAAACTCAACTTATATTCCACAAAATTGTATACGTTCTTTTTATGTTTTCTTATATTTAGGAAAACACATTTTTTTTTGATATTACGTCAACCTTGTATTAATAAACTCTGCTATCGGTCTTTCTATATTTTAGTAACAATCTTTCAATGTTTTATCATGTTGACTATTAAACCAAAGGTACGAGCTCAGTGACGCAGGCATAGTCACTGGTAACTGTACACTCGACAGTATCGTATTCAGATAATACTAATCTACAAGTAACATCAAAGAACCCACATTCATCGAAAAAGTCAGAGTCATCGGCGAAAGAAAGTAATTAATAAAAATGGCTACTTAAAACAGCTTCAGAATTGAATATGTCTCTTGGACATCAAAGACTGCAACACTGCTATGAAACGAAAAATGTGCAAAAGCAGAGCTGTTAACGTAATGAAGCTTTCCTCTGGCTGTCAGTTCACCACCTGTCATTTATCTTACTATCGCTTTCCTATATATAATAACAGCCAGTAGGAGGCAATCATTGAAGTTTGCTTCTATTAATAAAAATAGGTGGGTGATATTGGCTGAAGTAGTTAACACTATGTAAATTATTGTCTATGCAGCGACCTCCTTTTTCGCTGAGCAATACAATAAGATGGGTCTGCTTTAGCTTAAAAACGATGCGATAACTTTATACAAATAATTACACTGTGATACAAAAGTTGAGAAGAAAATTCTTCAGGGGTTCTCATGTACCAATTCTGTTTTATTGAAGTCCATAGAGAACGAAAATACCTTTAGGTTTTTTAGGAAAATTTTTTTTTTTAAAAAACTCCGCCATTTATTAAGCAATTTCGAAAAAGTATGCCTTGAGTGAAAGATAGCATCAGATCGTTCAGAAAGAAATCCTTTGAGAAACAAAGAAGTTATGACTCTTTCAATTTGAAACTCTAACAAACACGTTATTCTCTACATTTACCGTTATAAAATCACTTTACGAAGTGACTTAAAAAACTAATGGTATTTTTTTTTTATCTAGGACCAGCACTCAGGAGATGACTCCTACACATGCGAAGCATTGTGCTGGGAAGTATAGGAAAGGGATAGTAGGAGGAATGACAGGAGGTGAAGCTTAATTAATTATTTTGCATGTCTGATTTCGCAAGTTCTTTTGTTTTTATACTCGTAGCAGTGCTGAAGCTTCGGTTTAGTAGCTATTTTTATTATTATTTTACTTCGCCGGTGCTACACAATACCGACGAAGGAGGGCGTTCTGATGAGATTGTGGATTGCTATCAGCTGAAGCCGGTATTGTTCAGTGACCAGTGACTATGCCTTCGCCACTGAAACCTTCCGACAACAACTCACACACAAAGACACACTAATGCACATCAGAAAAATGCGAGATGTTTATTTTTATTTAAAAATTTTTTTGTCTGAAACTGGGGTTGAACCCAGGTCTGTTTTTTGGTTGTGTAGTCAACGTGCATACTACCATCCATCGTGCCATCGCCATCTCTATGGACTTCAACAAAACGGAATTGGAACATGATAACCGCGAATAATTTTCTTGTATCTTTGTGAACGCACAGATCTCATCACCTCTTTCTTTTCCACAATGAAAGTAAAACACAATGTCGCCATTGTTAGTCTGACTTTGTAAGTATAAAAGAAAGTATTTACCCTCGCATATTATTAAATGTTTTTGTTACTTTTGGTTTTCTACATTTTGTTTTCCAACATAAAAATATTCAAGTGCATTTGTATTTTCGTACAAATTTAAATTAAAGTTTAAAAGAATGAAACATCGCTGCGTGTGTCGTTGCTGTCAAATTGTAGAGCCGATATGGTTGCATGTTTCATCAGTAGAAGCAACTGCAGCGTCTTCTAAATTTAAAATAGAACACTGTTAGTGCGGAATTGAATTTGCTTAGAGGCCAACCCAGAAACTGTTTTTGTTTTTGCTGTTGAAAATTTGTTAAATATGGCAGCAGTATCAAATGTCAACATTTTTATACAAGATAAATGAAACGAACAAAGAAGTAAAAGTTTTTAATAGATTTTTGTGTTTCTTTTTTTTATTATTTTTCTCACTCTGTAAGTTTTTTCATTTCTTTCATATAATTTATACACATTTTTTTTTGTTTCAGGAAACTGAAGTGTGAGGCCAGAAAATAAAAAAAAAAATAGAAAAAAGAAAATTGCCTGACAGTTCACTGCATGTGTGCGTGCACGAGATTCAAATAAAAATTTAATTAAAGTTTACAAAGTGTTTTTTTATATTTCCGCCGCCAAACTAAGTGGTGAAAAAATCCTTCCGTTTTATTTTATTTATATTTTTTGCCTATTGTTACTACGTATTACTGCTACCAATGTTGTTTTCTTTTTTTTAATGCTACTCTTTCCTTAGTAACGCCTGCCAAAAAAGTTGATGAACAAAGTGACAGAACAGCAAGGATTTGAAAAAAAATATATTTTAATAAAAATGCTAAAAGTTTAAGTTTGAATTCATTATGATATATATATTCAAATGAAAAATATTTATACATTAGAAAAATTTTGAAATTAAATATTTTCATTCGCCTTTTGCTTAATATTAATATTAATACAGCAATGCAATCATTAATTGAAATTAAAATTTTAAACAGATAAATTTAGATTTGTAAATACATGTGTACATAATTAAATAAAATACCGATTAAGTGAAAGAGAGAAAATGAAACAATTTTATTCCCTCAATTCAAAACGCATTTACGTTCAGCCATTTTATGGTTTCTGTGTCCATCCAATTTCTTTAGAGTGGGGGTATTCCGAGATCCCTGGAAGAAACAAAGCCTGGTACTAATCAGTAAGGGAAAGCGAGATCCACAATGATCATCCTCATACAGACCACTATGTATGCTGGACCGGCAAGCAAATTGCTGCAGCGACTCATAAAGGCTCGGCTTGAAAAAGCCATTCAAACAGCAGGTGGTTTATCGCAGAGACAACATGGATTCCTCCCGGGGTAATCTACAATAGGAGCCCTTGGACATGTGGTAGAGGCGGTGGCAGCTAGTCAACGGGGAAATCATCATTCCAGGCTAATAATCCTTTTGGCTCCTTTGGACATAAAAAATGCGTTTAATAGCCTCAGGTGGGCACACGTCATACACGCCCTCCGGATAAATTTTAACGTTCCAGAGTATCTGATCAGAATGATAAGAAAATATCTGAAGGACAGAGTTTTAATATACAATACGAATAGAGGCAAGAGAAGCATGAAGGATCTATACTGGGAGCTGATCTATGAAATGTCAGTTACGATAGAATACTGAAACTGGACATGCCTGAGGGCACATTCCTTGTGGGCTATATGGATGATATTGTAGCTGTCATCACGGCAAGCAACACCGAGGACGCCAAGAGAAGGCTTCGACAGGTGATGCTAAGGACGAGGAGTTGGCTAGGTTTACATGGACTTCAACTCGCAATGCACAAAACGGAGCTACTTATATTTACAAGGCGACAGATCCCCGTCGAGATAGACATACGAGTAGAAGACACGGTGTTATCTACATGGACCTCGGTGAACTACCTCGGGATAAGATTGGACCCGAAACTGACGTATTCTAGGCAGATAGAGTATCCGACGCAGAAGGCTCAAGGGCAACGCCACAACTCTGCTGACTGATAGCGAACGTTGGACGACGCAGGCTACTTATGGAGGTTTGCAACAGCATTCTCCTATACGGTAGCGAGCAGAGCGAAAATGCTGCAGTCAGTGCAAAGTATAGCGGCACTACGGGTCACATCGGCCTTCCGCACTGCATTTGCATCGGCAGTACTGGTAATAGCTGGAATAAAGCCGTTAGATCAGCAGGCCTTGGAACGGATGAAAATTTTCGGGCATCAAGCGGAACAACCCCCAACCAGCGTAAGAGATTGATGCCACCAAGCAGATAACCATGGGAAAATGACAACTGCGATGGAACGATGAGAGGTACGGAAGGTGGACTCACAGGCTTATTCCTAGGATAAGAAAATGGACTGGGAGACGAAAAGGTGAAGTCAACTTTTACCTAATTTAGATGTTATCTGGCCGCGGGCATTTCTGCCGCTAGTTGCACATGCATTCTGCATATACGAGGAAACGGAAATTGTGGACAACGTGGAGCATACAATTTTTAAATGTTGTCGCTGGAAAAAAGGACGCACACAAATTGCAGGTCTGGCGGGAGACATAACGCCCGAAAACATTGTGGGAAAGATAACGAGCAGTGAAGTAAATTGAATGCGGTAGCATACTGCTTCGAGCACGTACTCCAGACAAAACGGAACTTGGACGCGCTGTTCGGACTCCGTACGAAAACAGGGTCAACACGGAACAGATGGGCGCCTAGACGTAGGCAATTAACGAGGAAGTGTAAATACGAACACACTCTGGAGAGAGAGAGAGGTAATGGGCGATGCATCCCCAGCTTGTAAAGGTTAAGGTAAAGGTTGTTTGTAGCCGGTAATCAAATATAGGAGTCCGGCAGACGACTTGGGCGACCGTCCATGTTAGATGCGTAACGCATTTTCTCATCTTTCCCAAAAAAAAAAAATTTTAATTATTATTAATAAATCATATAGCAACAATGGAACATTATATATTTACGATGGAAAAATCTTAAATGAAGAATACACATTAAAGATTTTTTGCTTTTTCACCTGCCCACCCACCATCCCACCCATCTTAAAATATTTTTTAATTTTTTTCACAGAGCAAGGAAATATCGAAACAGACACATGAACGTATTGTAACGTGAATAATTGCTGGAAAAAGAGTACATTTTGTTTTCTCTCCGTAAAAGAAATAAAACACTTATAAACCATACAAAGCTTTGACATTAAATATTTCCGAAATCCGGTGTGTGACTGCTACGCACCGATTGCATACAACTTTTCCAACTTTAAATTCTACTTTATGGTCTCTGTGTTCATAAGTTGAAATTATTTCTTGTAAATATTTTATTTTTAATTTCACTTAGATATTTTTGTCGTTGTTGTTGTTACTTTCTTGTGCAAGAATTTCTTGTACATTTTTTTGCAAACAATTCGTTGTTCACCTTCTTGATTTCAAAATTTATGCTTTTTAATTTCTTTCTTATTTTATGTTATTCTTTTTTGTACAAAAGAAAACTTTTGCAATAATTTCTCAAAACGTTTTTGTGGTGAATTGAATAGCGAAGAAAACATTTTGCGGATGGCGTCCAAAAACTTGAAAGTACACACTTCTTAAGGTGCAGGGCAGAATCTAAAACTCAACTGCATCATGTCTGCGTGTATACGTATGTGTGCTGGTACATGAGCCGAGGTTTTTAAAGTAAAATTTTCTTAAAATAGCGGCGTAGACTTTAAGTTTTTGAAGAGGTTCGTATTTTTTCACTATATTTTTTATTGTAATTATTTGCATGTTCTCTACACTGCAAGAGATTTCTAAAATATATAGTATAATGCCGTTAATTCGTAATCGGGAAGGTCAGCTATTTTTTTTTTAAAGAATTGCACTAATTTTCGATGTAAAGGGATATCGATTAAACGAGGTTAAAACAGAAGGTACGACTTACATCGATTTGAATTTAATGCGTTTTAAATTGAAAAAAAAATAATTTATAGAGTTTCTAATTTGTTTAAACGAAAAAATTAACATGTAATAAACAACAAAAACAAAAAATGTATACGTAAGCTTAAGTTTAGAAACGAGCCTTAATACACAGGTTAGTATACATACAACATAATGGTCTGGGGTTGTTTCTCTGGGCAAGGGATTGGGCCAATTCATAAGATTGATGGAATTATGGATCGTTTCATGTATCGTGAAATATTAAAAGACGTGATGTTGCCTTATGCTGAAGAAGAAATGCCACTTAAATGGACATTCCGGCATGATAACGACCCAAAACATACGTCAAAAGTGGTTAAGGAGTGTTTTCAGAACAATTTAATAGAAGTTCCCGTTGGCCTGCCCAGTCCCCCGATCTCAACCCAATCGAGAACTTGTGGGAGATCGTTAACTTAAAAATCAACCGAGAAAATTGCAAAACCAAAGAAAATTTATTTGAAGCCGCAAAAATTGCCTGGGAAGCCATATCACCTGATATAATTAATAATTTAATATCCTCTATGCCTAAAAGATGTGCGTGTGTCATCCATAATAAAGGATTCGCAACGAAATATTGATTTCAATAGTTTTTTTTTTGTACCTTAAATTGGGGGTGCTTTAGTTTAGTCCGCTTATATTTGCGACTTAAAATGTTTTCTTAATTATAACTTTTTTTTTATTAAATTCTGAATTTCTTAAGTTTGTGTTTTTCAATAATAAAGATATAAATAAATAAAAAAATAAAAAAAAAAAATTTAATAACTCTGTTTTCTTAAAAAAATTATCATTTAAAAAAAAATGTACTGTGGGGGTGCTTAGGTTTTGGCCGATACTGTATATTGATTGCACTTGATCAATAGGAGGGTATTAACAGAAAATTTAAATATTTTCAGTACAAGTCAAAAACTATTTTTGTTTACATTTGAATTGTATTTGAAAACCCAAATACTTCATCAAATACTTTTCAAAAAAGATGAAAACGTAAACGGAATAAGATTAAATTTTTACAGTAGATAGACATTGATGTTGTTAGTTGATTTCTTGCAAAAAGTAAAATTTAAAAATATTTGAGTTAATACCCTCTTGTTGATCAAGTGCAATATGTATGTTAATAATCCTAGATGCCCCTTAGGACGATTGGTAGGTTCAAAATGGACTATAGCACTTCCAAAAAAAGTTACTTGAAAGCTTCTTCACGTTTCAAGAAAGAGGGTGTCGATGGTCGAAGTAGTCTGCACGTTGACTACAAAACTAACAATTTTTCCTGGGTTCAAACCCTGTTTCAGATTCATAAAAACTTCTCGCATTTTTTCTGATGTGCTTTTGTGTGTGACTTTGTGTCAGTTGTTGTCGCAAGGTTTCAGTGGCGAAGGCATAGTCACTGGCCACTGAACAGTACCGACTTCAGCTGTATCCCGTCCACAGGCACAACAGAACGCCCTCCTTCGTCGGCATTATGTAGCATCGGCGAAGTACAATAATTATTCAAAAAAGGTACTAAAAACTACTACTACTAAAAAATTTAATACTTCTCCTTGACATCAGAGACGCTACAACACTGCTATAAAAACAAATAACGTGCAAAAAGCAGTGTTGTAAGATAGTGAAGCTTCACCTCTTATCATTTCTTATACTATCCCTTTCCTCTAGTTCCAGCACAATGGACCGCATGTGTACGGGTCATCTCTTGAGTGCTGGTTCAACAAAAAAAAACATGATCTATCTTTTGGACAACACAGTTATATCTTCCAAGTAAGATTAAAACCGACTCTATTCACTTGAGGCCACTGAGAAATTGTTGATTAATTATCTCTCTCAACAGTACCTGATTATACAATGAGCTTTGGGTTCGCAAAATATAAGAATTGCTAAACAAAGGAAATTGCGTTGCACATGTTTCGAATAAGTTTTTCACCAGTCAAACATTGCTAAAATATTGCTATGTACGGAAATAGAACACAGAAGTATCTATTAGCATTCTATAAAGATACAAAAAAGAAATCTCCAACAAAATTCGAATACCGTTTCACTCTTCTAATAAAAATCGTTTTTGCGCTGGTTCGATAACAGCGTTTGGCTACGTATCATGACTGTGTTTATCTCCTGCTTGTAATGCCAGATTTTATTTCACATATTTATACACTGAAAGACATAATGATAAATTGTGTTAAACTTAGTAAACTTAGCTCGGTAGTTTCAAATATGTACCCAGACAATATTGCATACTTCTCTGCAAAGTTGCCCCCCAAAATATATCACTGCTCTTTTGATACAACTACACTGATCACCAATACTTTTCCACTTATTTGGAAATACAAAAATTTAACTTTCTATATGTGAATAAAGAAGTGCAACCCTTTGGCGTCTATACATGAACGCAAATATTTATATCATTTTCTCAAAAAGTTTTAGAAAATAGAGAAAAAAAAACACAATTTTAACAATTTCTTTCGAACTAAAAAAAAACTACAGTCATCCAAGGTGGTACCAACCCAAGTGAAAAAACTAAAGCAATACTGCGCTACACATTCTGCGTCGATGATTTCAGGTATTTTATTGTCTGTTTTTAGTTTTATTATCAAGACCTTCAGCTTCCACCTCCATTTACTTTGACACCTTAAAAATATTTTGCAACATCTAACATAAATACATATAAAATTCATTTTTCACCTCATACCTACGTTTTTGCTCTAAAAACTATTTTATGTTTTATGTTATGGTTTTTTTTCGGCGTAAGAATATTATTTACCTGAACAAATATTTGGTATTTTAATTACAGCCGAAAGCCAGTAATACACACTAACTCACATTCACACATCTAGTGAGATGGAAACAGGACGGACAAACATTTAGTCTGACTAATATAAATTATGATTGTATAGAATCCCTATCCAATATGGATTATACAAAAAAGCAAGAAAACAAAATTTAACTTTCAAACTTTTCTCAACCGACCGTCTGCCTGCCCCCGTCCTTTTAACAAACTCTTATTTGCCGTTGGAGTCGTATTTTATTTATAGATACGAAAAATTTTTGCTTGCATAATTGTGTTTGGGCATGTACGTGCGTGCATATTTCAGTTTCATGTATCAGGTGCTTGTGTGTATGGCTGAGGCGGTGTATTTTGCTTTAGTGTCTGTTTGTTCAAGTATAATGTAATTCAATTAACACAGTTTCCATTGCATTGACTTTGAGGTGGAAAAGTGCTATTGCGGTTGGCTGCATTTTACGAGTACGAAGTAGAGTAGTCAAATATTTGATGGCTTGTTTTTTGGTGCTAAAAATTTATTACAATTATTAAGACTGCTATAAAACGTAAAAGATATAACAATCACTGAGAAAGTTTTTTCTTCCTAAATTTATTTGTTGCCATTAGTGACTTCATCCAGTTGCGTATAGATTATTTTAATAACTTAATTTGAAGAATTAATGTTGAAAGTTTTTTAATTTTTAGCAATTTATCACTTTTCATTCAATAAATTAGTAAGTAGTTTTTGTATTTTTTTTTTGCTATATAAGAAATGGATTTATTGAAGTGATTTTGTTAATTGAAAATAATACGGCAAACTAAACGGTAAAATGTGTTAAATGAATTACAAGTTGTTCTCCAATTTTAAATTCTTCTGATTTCATCTGATGGCAATAGGTATGCTATGCATTTATTTATTTCAAGATTAGTTGAGAATTAAAAAAAAAAAATATTCAAATAACGAAGCAGATCTTTGAAATCATCTTTGAAAGTGCATGAAAATTGTTGAAAATTCTAAATGCTACCATTTTATTTTTAAACTTAATGTGAATGATGTTTGTTGGGTAATTTAATAACAAAAAAAAAATTTATTCGACTATGAAGCTGACCGTCACTGTAAACAATTCTTGAACAAAAATAACCGATTATCATCAACTCAATAATTTTATTATTTTCTTACGTTACTAAAACTTTTAAAACTCCTGTGGGAAAGTTTGAATCAATTGATCCAATTGTACCGTTCAACTGTCTTCTGAAAAAGGGACTGGTATAGAAAATATGAATTATAATGGGTGAACAAAATTGCAATATATCTATTTAATACTAATGTGTTTTTGCTGTTGTACGTTTTGTTTTTAAAGCAGAGTTGCTGCGTATCAAGTGTGGAGTAAACCATTTTGTTTGTTATTTTACTTGGCGGAAGTTTCCTTTACTCAAATACCTACGGAGGAGGGCTCAGCTGACTTAAAAGGGCGGTTATTGAGGCCATGATGCAGAGTCTGAATATTTTCCCGATTTCGAAACGGAGACATGCGATATTAAGAATCATAAGTTCTTAATTTTCTTGTCTTAAAAATTAACAGTGCTCAAGTGATGCAGCGGAACAAGCTGGAATGCAATAAACAAAAAGACAGATGGTGAAGGGATAAAAAGGCTTGCACAACTCTCCAGTTGTATTTTTTTTATGCGCGTTTGATCTTAAGTTGACGCATTAATTTTTTAAGCTAAAGGAGAGTGTTTTTATGTCGCTGACATTTTGTTACTTAAATACCGACGAAGTATGGCGGTTGCAACATAAAATAATCAGAAAAATTTTTGATCTGACGGGATTTTCAACAGCCTATCTTCGTGTTGCAAAGTCAACACACTAGCTATTCAGCCAACAGCACCAACAAAATTCCTTTGTCCTATCTGTATAGTAGAGTTGCTAACTGTATTGAACTTGTTCGTGAAACACACAACTTGTTTCATATAGGAAGAGCATAAACATTTATGGTTGATCTTCCAACGAACTATACTACTCAAATTTGGTTTTTAGCGGAACCGTTCGCATATGGGGTAAACTGCCTAAAGAGGCCTTCCGTGTAAACCGAGATGTTGAAAAGTAAAATAATTACAAAAAAATTGGCTACTAAAAAGAAAATTTCGAAATGGAATACGTCTCTTTGACATGAGACGTGCTGCGAGACTGATGTAAACAAAAAACGTGCAAAAGCAGAGTTGTATAATAGTGAAGCTTCACTATCCTTTTCCATGTGTAGGGGTCATCCCCTGAGTGCTGGTTCAATATAAAAAAAATGCCCACATACTACCACTGCTTTTTTTTACTGCTACCCAAAGCCTAGTTCCCTAGTTCCGTTCCAATGCATTCGGTGGGAAGTCTACTTAGCACTGATGAAAATACACATTCTAAAATATTTATTTTCTGATAATTTAATTTATTATTTTTGGAACCTGCACATTGTTCTCGAAACATTTCAATGAATTGTATTTGTTTTTTTTTGTATACACATGTATTTAAATTAGGTCGTTTTATTTTAACTTCTAAAGCATACATTTATTATTGAGAATGTGTTTTTTTAGCGCATATTTAAGAAATAAATAAATTCCATTTAATCGATTATTCTTCAATTCTGGCCATTTCACTGCTGCACTTGAATAATTTCCATATTTTAGAAAATCATTCACTTAGAACTATAATCTTTGTGTTTTCATACTCTGAATTCTGTTTTTATTTTTGAATTTTTAAATTCCATACTAGTTTCTCTTTTATTTCGTAAATGTACCACATGGCCCTCCAGGAGTTGTTTGTTGCCACTGCTAATGTTCGTTGTTGTTGGTATGTATGCGAGTGTTTATTTATTTCATGTCGCATGCAGCCTGCTTTTTTACAGGCAAAACAAATCCCCCCCACTCGGAAGCAAAACCAATTGTGTGTGGCTTTGTTGGACAGCGTAGGTCTTTTTCTATCTGCTTTTATTTAGATTTATAAAAATGAAAAAAAGCAGAACAATACATAACGTATTGGCAGGCTTTAGCAAGCCAGCAAGCAACACCAACAAACCCCATTCAACCAATTAAAACCAGCAAACATTAGAATATAAACAATACTCGTCACCATGTGAACACAGAATAACAATTACTGTTCAATACGTTTTAAAAGAATTATATAATTTCCTATCATGGAGTATTTTAAATTTTGACTTATCACCAAGGCACATATAAAGTAAATTTGCAAAATATAACTGCTCTAAATTGGGCGGGGTAATTTCACCACTTATTGATGAAACTAACCTTGAAGAATTTTTTTTGTTTCTAATTCACAGAATAGAAAGCCTGCATGTAAATAATATTTAGAATTTATTATATATCCAAGAAGTTAATAACAGTACATTTTAGAATAACGTTGCAAAAGCCAATTTTTGGCAAATATGTGTGATAATATCGTCGAATTCCAATATTTGCCACACCTCTAAATACAAACTTCTTTACTATATTTAAAATGAGTTTTGCTCAAATTTTAAATATCTTGAAAATGGCGTGGCGATGGCTGAACTATTCTTTGTTTTTAAAGCAGCGCCTTTGATGTGAACGAGACGTATTAAATGTTGAAGCTTCGTTTTAGTAGCCACTTTTAAGAAATTATTTTACTTCGCCGATGCTACACAATACCGACGAATGAGGGCGTTCTGAAGTGCGTGTGGATTGGATGCAGCTGAAACCGTTACTGATCAGTGACCAGTGACTATGCCTTCGCCACTAAAACCTTGCGACAACAATTGACACAGAGACACACAAGTGCACATCAGAAAAAATGCGAGATATTTTTATAAGTCTGAAACTGTTTCCGTACGGCAACCGTCTTTTTATTTTACATAGGAAACAATAAAAAAATTACTAAATGTTTATAAATTTGTTTTCTTTTGCATTTCGTTAGCTATGCAACAAATTGGCAATTACCATCTTAATTGAAATTATTTATACTTTTTAAAATTTCATGTTTTTTTTGTAGCATACGTACATACATACATGTATATATTAATACAAAGTAAATCAATGTTATTATTATTATTATAATATCATTATTATTTGTATGTATATGTGAAAAACCGCTGGACTTTAAGGGAAGTAGAATTTCTTTGATTCCCCTTCTGCCATGATATGCCAAAGGCCGAGCAACTCTTCCACAAATTAGTGATACTGTTTCTTATGTGAGACAATGAATGAATACGTCAACACCATTATCTCGGAATCACATCTTACCTCTCCATAATTTTGCGTACGGTAAATTTTTAGAAGGCTTATTTAGCTTTACACTGGTCATTTGGGATGAAGGGTGGTGTGTGCTTTCCGTGTAAACTTTCGGTCGCCGATAATTTGAGATCGGAACTAAAGTCTCTGTGAATATTTGAAATTGGTCACTAATTTTCTTCCTTTATATCAATTTCACTTACGTATTAGTCAAATTGTATTTATCAAGTCCATATTATTAATTAATTTAATCTTCACAATATTATTTCGGAAACAAGTTTTTATATGTAAAAATGTGTTCAAAAACTATCGTTTTATTTTTGGTTTCAAGAAGGGCAAATCCATCAATAACATTTCAACTTGTAAAAGCCTATTAAACATTTATGAACTCAACTTTACTCAATTGTGCTTGTAAAGGGTTTCTAACCTGCTGAAAGTTTTTATGAATACAGCTGTTAATATTTACATAGTTGGCAGGTCTGCATGATCAAATAAACGCTTCTGAGAGCTAAAATTAGATCTAAAATCCTAAATGGCTGCCATGGACGTCGCTAATAAAGGTAACTATTTTGTTTATTTTTTTTTATTAAGTAGTGAGTATGATTTAATTAAGTAAGCTAATATATTTTTTAAGTTCGCAGCAATTTTATTGAAAGGTACAACGAGTACAAAATTTTTTATATTAATAAAAAAAGGAACGTCATTGTAATTACTAAGATGCAAAGTGACAAATGTAAAAAAAATAATTATCCGAAAAATTATATTACCTTACCCGAGAGTATTAAAAACTGCATAATAATAACTACTGAACAAATCTTTGCTTTTAATGACGCGCAATTTCGATTTCCTGAAAAGTACCGATTTGCTATTAGATAATTTGACATGGTATGGACGATATAAGAATGCATATTTCTTTCAAGAGTATTATAAAGAAACTTATTGGAAACATTACTACATGTACATTAGACCGTACCTAAAAAAAAAATCCCCGTACTTCCTCAAATATAAAGTATTTTTGGGCGGCAATTGGGAAAAATTTTTTTAGCCGAAGGCAAGGGTTCCCTTTTTAAACTTTTCTTTATATCTTAGACATTTTTAAGTCGGGTCTTAAATAATGATATATCAATGTTTTTGTCCAATGTTTTGCAAGAATGGCCATTTACTTAAAATATTCCGTTCTAATATTTATCCACAAGATCTCTGCTTCTACTACAGTAATGTCAGAAATTTAACGTCGTTACACATATTCAGGAAAGTTACACAATTTTAAAATAAGAAGTGCATTTGTTTGCTGTATAATTTCTCGCTGGGTAGCAACAGTAATAAAGGCAGAAACAAAAATGAACACTAAAGTCAGTGGCAGCAATTAAGTTGTAAAGAATCAATATTTATTGTTTTCTTCATGTTAAATCGTTCGTTAAGATGTCATACTCACATTACGAGTTCATATTTACAAGTTTTGTTGTATGTGTATGCGTATCTACATATGTATGTACATACGAGTATGTATATGTATATGTTGAATATTGAGTGAATCTATTTATGGAAGAGTATATTCAGGTATCTCCCATTTGTATGCTTAAATAAGTAGATGTTGTGAGTATATGGTATTATCATTTGTTTTTTCATATATGTAGGTACACTTGATACTGTTACATAAATAAATCTGCCTAAACGCCAACACTGTGACAATACAAATAAATATGGCAATAATTGAGACTAACGGTGGTAATACATATAAAAATTAGAGGAAACTTAAAGAAAAACATTTTTGGTCATTATTTGTCTTCTCTGTGTATGACATTATTCCCGACAGAGTCACTGAGCTCTTCCTATCACTGTGGCCATTTTAGAGTTGACACAAAATGCGGAGTGTAGAGTAAAATAATTACGAAAAAAAGAAAAAAAAGCACCATAGGAAAATTTTTAAAAAAATATACCCGCCATAAAAATTAAAAATGTCATCAACAACACTTTCATAGTATGAAAACGCTACTTAACTACAAAGATTTAATGCGTCTCCTTGACATCAGAGGCACTCCAATACTGCTATAAATAAGAAACGTGCAAAAAGCAGAGTTAAAACCACACAAATTTTCTGTAAAATATGTGCTACCAGTTAATTGTGAATAAAATCAGATTTTTTGAATGTATTTTAATGAAATATGGCTCATTTTATTTGTAACATATGCTAGTACCAAGATTAATAAAAACATTTCGGATTTTATTTATTTTACATTTAGAATAAAAGAATTAATTTTAATTGTTTTTCTTTTTAATTTAAAAGAATTTTTTTTAAATTATCTTGAAAAAAGGGCCTTCTTCTCAAAACATTCTGAATATCTCCTAAACTATAAGGATTTGCAAAAAATATATGGTAACATAATTTAAAGGGTCTTTTATTCTCGATCCTTCCGTGTTTTTCTTAGTTTAATCCAAGAACTAGTTCTCAAGTTATTGCAAATTACGTGGTGCAACCTCCGCTTTTTTGTATAGAACGGTAAATCTCGAGTACCATATGTATTCAAATTGACTATGAAACCTTAAACCACACAAAAAAAATTTTATTTTGTTTACCATTGTTATATAAGTACATTCACACAAAAAGGTAATTTCAAAATATTTTGGTTTTGGCAGATATTTTATTTTATTTTAAATTTACAAATTTACAAAATTTAAAACAACACCAGCATAATTATATATGCATATCATATACAATATAGGAAGACTCTACATGCTGTCTCGACCACTCTTTTCTTCTGTCCTTTATTGCACCACCCATCATAGTGTACTAGTTAACCGAAATTAATACATGTGCATAACTATTCTCTTTAGAAGATGTTCCTACTTCTATCTAAAATTGTATTTGTTTTATGTGTTACACATGTTTATTCTGTTCTTGGTACAAATGATCAACATTATTTGTAATTTTGTTGAACTTAAACAAACATGTCCTACACATGGATATTGAATGTTTTCCTACAAAATTGAGATTTTTTTTAATTCCAACAGATACACAATTCCATGCGGAATCGAAATAAATACAAAACAACAAAAATAGCTGTTTTTATACAACATTTAATTGCTGCTACTACAAAATTGTCGTAAATAAGTATTAAGAGTTAAAGGTCAGTTGAAAAAAAAAGTACTAAAAAAGCCGAGAAGAAAAAACAAATTAAAATGAAGTATGGGATTTAATGGATATTTGGGTTGTGATTAAGAGAGGTCGGTTGACTCGTACGGAGTTGTTGAAATAAGTCATTAATAACGAATTTAATGATGTGCAAATTAAGTGCGACAATTCGAAATAATTATACAATGCTAATGATATGACTTTAATTGATACGGAGGATCGAACAAAAAAAATATATTTTATTATACCCTATATATATGTGTGTGTGTGTGTACATATGTATGTATATTCGTATATGCATTCATTAAGGATTTTGTTAAACGAAAGCCTTTAACTGACCAATACAAGTGTCATACATTCCTCATGACCAACATTCATTTCCAAATTATTTTCGTTTAAATTTTAAGGTAAACAATATCGAGACTTCAACCATTTTGTTAATTGCTTTAAATTTCGGTTAAAGAAAGATTTTTTATTTGGGCCAAAATGAGAGAATTTGTTTCAATTCTTTATAACTTTTTAATTATAATTTTTTTTTTTTTGATTTTCAGTATTTTGTAAAGAAGACTTGGGGAATTTAAAATGGAACAGTACACAATTGAAGAACATCCCAAAATCGTTGAACTTTATTTCTCAAATCAACGATCCATTTTGTTTTGATTCAGTGCGCATATCGTGGTTATTTTAATGTGCGGGTTGAACCCTCAGAGTCAACAGTAAACCTACTGTTTGGAAATTTTCGACAACAAGGATGACAATATTGAATGGGTACAGGAGTGTATTCGGGAAGATGGAGAAACATAAACCAGAAGACATTCGACAAAATTTGGCCTCTCACGAGGGTTGCTGCAGAGAAGTTTGCATACAATAAGAATGTTTCCATTCAAAATTCACACTGCGAGGGACACTATGGATCTTTTACGGGACATCTTTGGTGAACGAATTATTTCCCGTACAAGCGATTTTAATTGGCCTCCGCTCCAGACTGTTTGCTTTGGGTTTATTTCAAAGGAAAACTCTACATTAATAAGCCTAGAACCATACAGTAATTGAAAAATAATATACACCACGAAATCAACAACATAACACGGGAAGGTTCTCGAAAATGTTTTGGAAAGAGCACGAATATGAGAAGCAGAAAATGGCCACCACTTACGAGATATAATTTTTCATAATTACATTAAAAATAGTCTCCATTAATATACTGTATTTAAAATAAAAAAAATTTAATAATAATGTCTTAAATAAGAAGGTATAATGAACTCAAGCCCGTTCGGTCATTTTTGGACCACCCTTTATATAATACTTCCACATGCGGTTATAATTCAAATGTTCCAAACAAATTCTGTTTATAGAAAAATTATAGAGCGTAGAAACAATAAATTTAAATGAAAGTGCGTCGGCGATCATGATGCCATTCAAGTAATTCCAATTTTCCGGGGGATCACATAACATGCATTTTTTTTCAATTTATTAAATGTCTTCCAAGGGGCCTGGAAACCATTGAAATTATCGCGAGATTCAAATCAACGATTTTCCAGTTATTCAGTTTCAATTCAATTCAATTTCAGCTTAACAAATTACGCGGCCATAAATAGAAATAGTTATTGTGAAAAATATATTCATAGTTACTCGACCGAATACAGAAGAGGGTAGATTGGGAGATTGGAGACGATAGGGTAGCCGAACCTATTGACTGCCTTGATCATCGTCGTAACGTGGGTTGCATTTCGTTGTTCTAGCAGCGAACTTGTTCCCGAAACCCGGTCATTCCATTTAAAATTCCCCAAGTCTTCTTCGCAAAATAATGAAAACAAAAAAAGAAATTATAATAAAAAAGTTGCCCCTCTGTACAACAAATTGTAACACTTGTTTGTTTTATGTTATGTATGTAATGACTTTGTAATTTACATGAAGTGTGCAATAGCAATGGAATATTGTGTTATTTTCGAAAGCCAGAGACGAGTAATTTATATTGAGCACATTCTCTGCACTTATAACAGGTAGCGTAATAATATTGTCACGATTATAAAATTGGTAAAAAAAGAGTAACAACAGTAAAAATAGTACAACAGGGATAACATTTCATTGACAACAACCTTAAAAAATTTTATATTTTGACCTTATTCTGCAAAAATAAGTTATTTTTAGTTACATTTATTAAAAAGTCAACAAAAAGTTACATTACAGCTCATTTTATCAAAATATTGGTATTTGTTTGTAAATATTTTATTCATAGTGACATTATAAGCTTTTTTTATTGATTACGTTTTCAGAGCAAAATTTGCTGAACCTTCTTAATGTTAACGGAAAAAATTATGAATAAACTCACGAAAGCTTCAAACATTACAAATTTCGATGCTCACCGTGTTAGTCTTCCTTATCTTCTGTTAAACAAATTAAGATCATGTTTATCTGTCAAACCAGTAGCTAAAAATTTTAGTGTATCACTCTTCATTCAAATTCCGATCTAGTAGCAAATAAGAAAGAATGAACAGATAAAAGAAGAAATCCAAAGGTTTATAATTTTTTATTTACGCGATTATTATAATTTGTTTTTTTTTTAAATACAGTATATTATTGGGGAATTTTTTGCAATTAGCTTTGAAAAATGATATCCTGTAAGTGATGTCCTTTTTCTGCTTCGCACATACGTTCTCTTTTTTAGCATATTTTCCATAACTTTTCGCAAAATTTCGGGTGTAATGGCCATGATTTCATTTCGAATGTTGGTTTTTAGTTGTAGTATGGTTCTTTGTTTTTTTCACGTACACTCTTTCTTTCAAATATCCCCAAAGAAAACTGTCAGGAGCTGTTAAATCTGGTGAACGTGGAGGCCAATTAAAATTGCTTGTGAGCGAAATAATTTGTTCGTAGAATATGTCCCTTAACAAACCCATTGAGGCACCTGCAGTATGTGCTGTGTTCGATTGTGAATGAATAAATTCCCCAAGTCTTCTTCACAAAATGCTGAAAAAAATAAAGAAAAAATAATAATTAAAAAAGTTATAAAGAATTCAAACCATATAGCTCATTCTGTGCCACCCTGTACATACATACGTATGTATATATATGTGTGTATGCATTTGCAGTACTATAACTGAAATGATGAGTTTAAATTCAAACCGAGGGTATTCCTTAATTGTACTAAATTTTTAAGTAACTCTCAGTTGCCAGAAAGCAATCAACCACTACCCGCTCTCGAGGGTATGTCCGTAACTATGCCAAGGATATACTTTCGGCCTCGCGCAGTTAAAGAGGTTTTAAAGGACTTGTCTTGGAACAGTGTTCTCCGACGTTACAACGTTCTTTAGCAATCCTATCCATGTCAATTTAAGTCGTTATACGTCAATCCTCAAAGAGGAACCAATGTCGAATACATTGGACAGGGTGTGGCATGGAGCATATCTATATAAACTGTCGGCCTTTGAAGTAGGCGATATCTTCACTAGATTTATATTTAACTAGCACAGGGATCGCTCTATAAGAGTTTCTTTAGAAGGGATCCCATCTAAGGAGTTCAATATCAATTCAGGGTATCGAAAGGCTCCACTCCGTCTCTTAATATCGGAATGGAATCTCTTCTTCTCTCTGTAGCCAAAAAAATTAATACTACCGACATAACATCAAAGAACAAATTATTTTTGCCTGTTTTCAACTTAATTTTTTAAGGCTCGTCTGCAGTATGAATATAGGAAGCTTAAATGATTATTTTCGGAGCATCATAGACGATTCATATGAAAGAGTCGTCACATGTCGTGACATCCTATTGCTTTGGACGTGCTTGATCGGAATACGTCATAGCGGCGATGAATTTAATCGCTTGCTCCGATCGCCAAGAATTCTTTTACGATTGAAAATATTAGCTTGGAATTGTCATAAGTACGCACCATTACACATTGATATAGATTGGTGTAGGTTATTGAATCTATCGCTGTGTGTACTAGTATGTGCAAGCGAATGTATGCTCAAAATGTATCGTAACTATTGAGAAAGTAATGAATAGGCTAAACAGTTTTCTCCATGTACACACGGGTGACAAATACCAACGCAAAGTTACTGCAATCCATTTTCGTTGTAAATGTGTTTTACATTTTATGTAATAACTGTTTGGCGTTAAGATGTTGCCACATAAGGTCGTCATGTTTGAACACTTCCCCAGAGGCTACTTGTTTTATTACGAATATGCAATTATTTTTATGTCAACACCCATATACAAAACGAATAATTCTGTCTCTCGTTCAGTCAGTCAGGCGGCCACATCGTCAAGTGCACTTTTACATATGCACATATAAACTAACATCATAAAATATTTTAATCTCTAAGAGTATGCATATGATAAAAAAATCTTTTTTACTTTACACCTGGTCTGCTGTGTGATGCGAAAAATATTGAAGTAAAAGCTAAAAGTGCGTAAAACTATTTCCAAAAAAATTTTATTCTACGCAAGTCTAGCATAAATAAATAAAAAGGAAGTATATAATTTTCCGGGTTGAATGTCTGATGTGGATCGACAAATTATTTCACGAAATCCATATAACGAACTCTTACAACGTGCGGATTATTGTAACTGAGTTTGTTGAGAAAATATCAGATTTGTTGTTTTTATAATTCAATTTTATATGCTTTTCAAAATGTGTAAAGGTTTTATTAAACGGTTTTTTTAATTTCGGCGAAATACATCGTACGCACGCACTACGAAATTTACCCTTCGAAAATTAGATGTCAGTTTCTGTTTAAAATTTCTACGAAATAACTTCAAATAGAGTTCTCATATTTTTTACAGCTACGAGAAGCTTTCGTAGATTATATAAATAATTATCTTATCTGAAAAAAACGTATACATGGTTATAAAATATTTTTTTTTATTTTTTATTTTTAACATAGTCACGCACTTGTTATATTTGTCACGCACAATTACACCGTACTTTTATAATACATACTCGTTTGTTTCGACCATGCTAAATAATAAAAGATGATTATGAAATTGAAATTAGGGTAAAGTTCATAGCATTTTTAGTCAAAAGGAATTAGACATAAGACATCATTTCAAAGAAACGGAGGAAAACTCAAAGTCAATCGATACCAACCAGAATAACGAAATGTTCTCTCACATTTGTATATAATAAGAACGTTTTGGATTTTACTGCATCTTCGCATACATTTGTGAGAAGACTAAAAAATATTTCGATTTTGACGTTTATGTATGCGTAGATTTACTTTATTGGTTGCTATTCACATATGAGCAAATGCATACTAAATGTTTTTTATTTTATTTATGACTATTTATATATGAGCATTTACTAATTTTGTCATTATACATTAGCCAACATATCGTATAATAAATTTAAAGCCTGCTCACATTTCGTTAACTGAAACTGTCAATTTGTTAGTAGTAGTGTTTATGAGAATGGTCGTGCTATTGCAGTGGAGAAAAAAATTTAATTTTTTATTTGTATAGGTTACGGTGAGCAAAATGGAATATTTCTTTTTATAATTTTCAAAAGTTTTAATAAATAAGAAAAGCAATCCAGTTTCAATAATTTGAATTAATTACTCAATTTAATGAAGAAATTAAACCAAAAAAAAAATTAAAATTCCCAAACAAAAAAATTGCGCAACTATAATTGCCCAATGTGAACTCAATATTATGTTCCTGATTTTAATGAAAATAAAGCCATTCTTCTCATCTCATACATATGTATATGTACAACAAAATTTTCAAAACTTTCTATACTTTGAAAAAAAAAAAAAAAAAAACAAAAAAAAACCTGATGCACGCATACCCTTATTATTTGTCAGAAATTTTTCTACGTTCGTTTACGAGTGTGAGAAATGAATTACCAAATTTATAATTCTTGATAAATCTCATAAATTTCATTTATGAGCCCCGATACCAACATACAAGGGGTAAACTTATTTCTTATTTTGATTTATATTTTTCTTATTGGCAACGAAAAAAAAAATCAATTCACGTAACTTTAAAACTTTATTATTATCAACTTTTGTCGATACTACGTCATATTTGACAGGACATTGGTTGGAAATGTAATTTTCAAATTAATTTTACAAATTTACTTGGAAAATGTTGTTTTAAATCGAGAGAATATATTTTACATAATTCCGTTTTTATCTAAAATTACATTTTCTTCAACCATACGGATGACTTTTCTGTGGAATTCGCGATATATTTTGTTTTACGAGTAGAATGGTGAAATATTTTGTACACTGTGTGTCTACCGATACTGTACAATTCGGTTTTTTAGATGCTAACTACACCACAGCAATTATAAATTATATTAAAATATAGATGTAAATCTATTTTACTATAAACAAATTATAAATCTTATTAAATGAGAACAATAAAGTGTAAATGGTTGTACTACATAAAGTGAAACGTATATGCCCAATTCCAAAAGGGAAATTCCTTTAGGTTGACTGGCTACTTTTCACCTAGAGCAGTTAATGGTCCCTTTCCGATTTTGGACTTTCTGCAAAGGTACTATTTATGAACGTACAACACTTTTTAAGAAACGTGCTTTTTAAACAATATTTTTTTTTAAGAAAAAGTAGCCAAAGATACCTTTTACGAAAAGTACTTTTTATAATAGTTCTAAGTTGTAAACATACTTCTTAAATTTACTTGGTATTAAGAATCTTCAAATAGAAGTCTGATTTTTTTTTAATATTTTCTGAATGTGGTTTTAATAGCACTTGCTAGAGACGATTATTTACTTTTGGAAAATGCTGTATGAAAATCAAAAATATTTCCTTTTACTGCATTTTTGTAGTCCAAAAAGGCTGAAAAATTTCTATGAAAATCCCTAAAAATTTTATATGAATTTTTTGTAAAAATATACGGATTGGCTTGTAAAAGCTACACTGAAGTGCAGCGTTTTAAATTATTTATGGAACTGTGTAGTTTGCCATCAAAATTTTAAATTAAGTTGCATAAATTTTCATAAGGTTAAATGAATTTTGTATTTAATCAATTTTATTATCAAATTAAATGGATTTTATTTGTAGCATAGGAATTTTGTCAAAGTGTTCAGCGTAAAAGAGAGAAAAATAAAAGAAATGACAAACAAATAAAATTCATTTTCACCTAAAAAATACAAATCAAAATATCTGTAACCCAACGTTGATACTACTGGTTGCGAGCCTTTTTTTATTTTGTATCAGATTGTATATGAATTTGTTCTTTGAGGGATTTTCTATTCTTCGTTTTCAATCGCTAAAATCATTATTTAGTTTTATGTGCTTTCTGGTTTTTTTACACAATTTTTCTTAATTCCATTTTATATTTAATCGAAAACAATCCGGGAGCTATTTTTGCCACCAAAAATATATTTCATAGTCGACACAGTATAAACGAAAGAACAGATAGAAAATAATACTCCACTTGAAAACACGCGAGCACATGCATACGCCATTAAATAGAGGTGGTACCGCCATATCTATGTATAGATGAACGTAGGCAGCAGCCACACACATACAAATGTAGTCTAGAGAGCACAAGAACATAAAATATTGTGTAAATCTAAAGGAATACAATAGAAAAACTAGACAAACGGCAGGCAGGAAGGCACGAAAATGTTCACAAAATTGCATTGGTGTGTTAATTTTATTTTAATTTTGTTAATGTAGGTGTGTGCTGTATGGAAATTTTCTCATTTTATTTGGGTGTACAAGAAGGCATCTGTGTGTAAATAAATTGAATTAAAAAATCTGTGAAAAAGTTCTTCTTCTTTTATTATTAGTTTCCACTTTTTATTTGCACTTTTGTTATATGTATCTTTTTCCAGATTATCATCTCCGTTCTTTTTAGATTATTGTTGCTGGTGTTTGCCAGTTTTTATTATACGAGTTGATTGTTTTTATATACCATTTAAAATTTCATCACATGCACCGAATTAAACGTAAGAGTTCCCTATAGGTGGCAGAGAAAGATACATTTGATTAAATGTATACATTGGTTTTGATGTAAATAGAAATTGACTAAAAATAAAACAAAAATTAAATAAAAATGTTTTCATATTTTTTTCTGGTATAGAATTAGGTTTGAAAAATGTAATTCAAAATTATTATTGAAATTGTTAGTGATATTCTATCATTATTTCATAACGATTATTTATTTATGTTTGTTATATAGATTAGCTGGTCCAAATAGCTTTTTTAAACATTTTCCTTTATACAGCAAACATTTTATTATTTGATTTTAATTTTTCTTTTAATTTTTCTAAACCTTTCTTACAATTAGTCAACGCTTTAGTAGACAATGATTGTATTTAAAAGGCCAAATGAACAATTAAATCTTTTCTATTAAAAAAGCTATTTGGTTTGTTTTGTTTGTACAAGGTGGGCCAAAAGAAAAAAATTTTCAGAAAAGTTAAGATTTTAATTTTTTGTGAATAAGTGAAAATATTTAGAAATAATAACATACGTAGTTGGGACGCGAATATAAAATTTTCAGAATACGAAAAATACCCAAGTACAGAAGTGTGCGCAAAATTCAATCATCTCGGAATTTCTGTCTAGCATTTATACGGACAGAAATGCGAGGGCGGATTTCATCATAAAAAATGATGACGCGAATGCCAAGTCGTGGTCTTCTCCACCACTTTCTGTTTCATCTTTTTATTTTCTCAATTTTCTTTAATATTGTCAAACATACTGTGACACTGCCCAATTGAACAATTTTCCGATTATCCATTTGCATTTTTTATATTTGCAGTTTGCACGCTAAAGTTTCCCTTTCAACCAAAAAATGTGTAATATTTTTAAAAACGTGTAGTTTGGTGTTTGTTCCCTAAAAAATTTTGCTTTGTCAAGAGAAGAGTTCATTAGAAAATTGGCTTAAAGTGGGATTCGATAAATCATCAATCTGGCATTTTGTTTTCTATTTACATTTTTATGAAAAGTAACTAAACAAATTTTTTTTCTTTTAAAATTTTTTTTGTTTTCTAACTGGAAAATTTTATTAAAACGGCAGTAATACTGGGCTCGTTACCATTACCCAGTGAAAAAAGTGAAGTAAAAGAAGTCAATATTATCCTGAATTTGTGAACGCGAAGTAGTGCAAAATCAGATTAGTACTGCTTCTTTTTACATAAGGTTGTCGTTGCCGCAAGTTAAATTTTTTGATGCCGATTCGTTGAATTCGGGATGTTAAGTACATCTACTTTTGGAACTAAAATGGAAATAATTTTTTATTACTTCTACGGATCAATTAAAAGTTGCTTCTCGCTTTGCTTTAATGGGCGTGGCGATGGCTAAAGTAGTCTGCACGTTGCCTATAAAACAAAAACCCATATAACAAACATAGATAAATAATCGTAATGAATTTTAACTAACGTTGAATAATTGAAAGAATAGTTAAATAATTGTACGAGGTTTGTTCAAGAGAAAACGAGAATTTTGTTTTCTTCGATAACAATGGCGTGGTTTATCATGAGTTCTTGCCAACAGGTCGTACGGTTAATAAGGAATACTACCAGGAAGTTATGCAACGTTTCCGTGAAGCAATACGGCTTAAACGATCGGAATTGTGGAAAAAAAAACATGGATTCTGCATCACCATAATGCACCAGCTCACACATCAATGCTTGTTCGTTATTTTTGACCAAAAACAACACCCCAATCATGCCTCAACCACTTTATTCACCAGATTTGGTTCAAAATTCACTTTTTCTTTTGAACAGACCTCGTATTGGACAATTTAGTTTTTCATTTGCCTTTTAAATACAATCATTGTCAAACAAAGTTGACTAATTGTAAGAAAGGTTTAGGAAATTAATTATAAAAAATCTAATAATAAAATGTTTGTTGCGTAAGGAAAATTTTTAAATTTGGTTCGCTTTGTTCGGATATTACGCAATTCTCAAATATTTTTTGGATGGTCTTGTATAAACATGTGAAATTTCTTAGCTCTAGCAAAACCATAAAATAAACATAGATAAATAATTTATTTGTTTTACGAAATGTAATTGAGTTGTATTTTTTATTATTTATTTCTTTTTACAATTAAATAAATAATAAAGTCAAATCTGTTTACGTATGTACAAATATATAAATAAGCAAACATGAACGAATATTGTAGAGTGAAATCACTTTCACTTTAAATATCGGGAATGTGTTCTTATTAACTTCCTCAGAAGCCGAAAATATACAGTTATTGATATTTCGGAAGTAAATCAAAAGTAGTTCTTAATTAAGGATATATAATATTTTTCACTAGGAATAAATAAAATTTCTTCATATAGAAAGTTTCATCGAATTCGATTTTTTTCATCAAACATAACATTAAATTTATATGGATCATGTGGAAATTGTCAGTTAATCAAGTCTTTTTTGGAAATAGTGATTTTTTACATTTAATAGATACACATATTACGTAATAACATTGTTTAATTTCCCGTTTACGGTAATGGTGAATAAAAAATAGAAATTGTTATGCTGATATAAACATTTCAATTGATCGTGGTCAAATATTTATATTTTATTTTAAAATGAGCTATTCTTCTTCGCAAAAATGTTTGTTTTTCTAATACGTTTTCTCTTCATAATTATACTCTAGTATCATAATTTATCTTCAAAATAAAATTTTAGAAATAAATACATATTAAGAAAATGAAACCCACGCCCTTTCACTCAGCACTTTTTTTTATTTCATAATTGACTCACTAAGGAGAAAGTACTAAATATATGTGTGGTTGAGTGTGTGTGCGTGTGTGTGTATGTGCGTGTGTATCGGAATGTACGTACATTATCTATGCATAGTAGACGTATGTGATGCGGTAATCCACTATTAATTTATAAGTTTCAGTTTACCACAGGATTTGAAATTTTGCGAGTATATAAGTTTTAGTTGACAACAGTTTGTGAGCGCAATATAAATAGAATATTTCGTTGTAAAACAAAAATTTCCTTATTAAAAAATCTGTACTAAAACTTTAGAGATGGAAAGTAAATATTTTTTGGCCGAGTGCCGGGAATTGTAACCAGCAACAAAAAAAACTTAAAAAGTATTGTAGAATAAATATGTATTGTTAGTATACATATGTGTAAATAAAAGTATGTGTGAACGGAGATGTGTAAAAACCATCTGATTGGCATATAACTTAAGGCATTCGTATGTATGCATACATATGAGTGCACATATATACATGTATATATGTAAGTAAATATATAAATTTTACAAAAACCAAAAACATTTATTCTTCTTTTTTTATGAAATCTCGAAATGGTTAGCAAAGATTTTTTGAATGAGTCAAATTAAAAACAAAATAAAATTTTAAAATATAATGTGATGTGGGCATAAACGAATGGAATTCATACTATTGCACGTGTTGGTAATACGAATATATCGTTAATTTTTTCTATAACATAATTTTGTGCATAAGTATGATCTCTGAAGGATACACTAACATTTTCGAGGAATAAGATGTTTATCTTTGACAATTCAGAAAATTAAACAAATCAATTTTGATTATTGCTTCAAATTTGTGAAATATTAGTTTTTTTATTATGAGTTTTTTTCCCCCAATTTTTATGGATATGGATAAACAAGTTTCTGAGACTAGTTTGTCACGATAAACAACTTATTTGCTTGAAATTTCCATTTGGACAATTCTGCATACATATTTGCGAGACATTTACCATGAATTCAACTTTTAAACTTTCCAGTAAATCCGTAAAATATACTGGAATTTTGGCAACTGAAGATAATACAGGGCCGATCTGTATTACCATTTTTAAGTAAACGTCTATATAAAAATAAATTAAATAAAATACGAAAAATTAAAATTTGTCTCAAAATTTTTGTTTTTAAAAATGCCTTAACTTTAGGATAGGCGAAAGACTGGGGTACATTAAATGAATTAAAGTAATTGATATTTATTTTTCTATGTTTGTTATGTGGTTATATGCGCAGTTCATTTGGTGATAATACCAAAATCTTCAGTAGACATTTCACCAAATTCTTGAAAAAAATTCCTGGAAAAATAATTGTATAGGAAAATTTTATTTTTTAATTTGCCTTTTAAAAACAATCATTGTGAACTAATTGTAAAAATGTTAAAAAACGTACTTTATACATAATTTTTTATCTTGGACCAGCTCATGAGATGACACTAATGCACATCATTATTCATTAATTTTTCTTCTATTTTATATAAATATTTTATTTACAAGAACTACATATATGTATGTAACATACATACATACATACATACATTTATTTGTATATGTAATTTTGGATTAATTTGTAATTAAAAATATGCACATATATAACATAAACTTTTATAAAATTTATAATTTCATATTTAAAATTTCATGTTTTATTGTAGAAACTGTTTAATAATTTTTCACATACGACTCTTACTTTATCATTCCACACAAAAAATTAAAAAAAAATTTTAAAAACACCTCATCCAGAAGCATACTTTGATCCAACCATATTTTACAGTTACTTTATTTATTTAAAATTTTTAGAATTATGTACATTGCTGCCATAAAAATAAAATTCATATAAATTATTGCTAGAACCAAACAAAAATAATTAATGAAACATGCAATTATTTAAGTAATAATATTTTCTGTGTATGCATTAATTCAAATTAAAAATTTAGTTACAGTCATAATTTTATAAATTAAATAAATTAGACTTCGCATTGAAACTCAGCTAAAATATGATACAAAAAAATTATTTCAGAAATAACTATGTTCTTAAGAATACAATTTAGCTTAAATATACTTGATATTTTTAATTAAGAATATATGGTAAAAAGGCTCGCCTTTGTGCGTGTTGAAACGAAACTTTTGGATAAGTATCAAAGACGAATCCTTCTTAATTTTCTTAATAAATTTATACATATATGATACTGAGGTCCAAAGCCTACAAATTGTTTTATTGTATTGACTCTATATCTTGAGATTTTCCGCAATATAAATCACTTAATTTCCTTTTACTCGGGAACTAATTCTTCGATTGAATTAACAAAAACACACAAGGATCGGAAACAATAGTTCTTATAGTTTAAGAGATAATTTTAGAAAATTTTAACAAAAAACGCATTTTTAATTTTATTAAAATATTTTTTTTTTATCGTTTTAAACGATACGAGTATGTTTGTGAAAACTTCAGTTAATGTACATAATCATTTTTTCAATTTAAAAAGGCTGAAACTGATAATTGATACCTTTACAGGCAATGAAAATTACATGTGATAGTTATATACTAAGAAACAAACTAAATCAAAGACAAAGTTGTAAATCATACTAACAGAACACTAGCAGAACGGAACAACATGCCGTTTTGGAAAGTTACTAAAGTTTCATCATCAGCGTTCTTCGCGTTTTGTCCACTGTGTGTGGTTGTCGGTAGATATAAATTATTAACTTTATATATTTATTTTACTTTATTTTTTTTTTGAGAAAACATCATAAGTGAAATTTTTAAATTTTTCAGGAGAGCTAAAAAACTATTTAATTAGTAATTTTTGTATTTTTTTTACGTAATTGTTTGCATTTTAAAAAATTTACAAATTAAGTATAACTTTGCTAACTATTCTGTAATTTTACTTTTTACTAAAATCTCTATTAAAATCAAGCTTACAAATTAAATCAACAACAAGTACAGATCAGATTATTACTTTTAGTGAGATATCTAAAAAGTACACAGATATGTACACTGAATTACACTGTGTGACGAAAAGAAATAACCGGGATCTTAAACTATTTTTCTAGAAGGTATTTTCGAGTACATTCGATCATTTTTGTTGAAAACAAACTCAATTTTTTTATTTTTATTTTTAATACACATTTATGAACGGGCGGATATCGGTTAAGAGGAACTGATAATTTTGAAAATATGCAATTAGTGAGAGAGTATTTCCCATTTCTGGATTAATCTTAAGCGAACGCCGTACAAGATTACTGATCGTAAATCTTTAGAAAATACTGTTTCTCAACAAAAATATGTAAATAAAAGTATTCTATGAAGCGATAAAAAAAGGAAAAATTTGCCTTTGAATTCTAAAATAAAAAATTTTTGTTATTGGATTCGATTTCGTCCGTGTTGTATCGTGTCTGATTGGACATCTTGATATTTGTGTTCAGGTTGTGTTGTTCATTAGTATGCTCAAAGCTATATGCATGGCCCATTGCAACATTGAGACGTATGCTAAGAAGATGGGCATTCCGTTCAATGCTGAGCTCTGAGTTGGACCTGCTAGACTTATTGATGTATGTGGACATCCTTTCTACGGCCTCTAAGGTGCTAAAGTAAAATAAAAATGCGCCTACTGTTGTACTTCACTCGACCACGGAGGCCCTTTTAATCTAACCTAATCTAATTAGTTCCAACGAGATGCATTATACAGCTTTACAAAACCAAAGGGAAAACATAAAGGAAAGAACAATAAAATTATATATTTCTCTACGTTATAAAGTAGATTTTCTTCTTCGTTAGGCACCTCCACATTAGCTTAACATATGCACATACATATATTGCGTTGCATTTCTTGTTAACTGCGTACATATTTTATCGAAGTGTAGCGCATTCAATATGCAGTCAAATATAAATAAAAACATAAAAATGTTTGCTTTTGAAATTTCTTCGCCATCACGTTTCATTATTACCGGTAAAAAAAATCGACGAAGTAAAGATACATTTTGTAAAATTATATTTAGTATAAAATAAATATACTGACGAAATAAAAAGATATGCTATGCCAAAGAGAGAATACGAGTATTTCCTACGTTTTGTTGTGCAAGAACATTCGTGAGCAAGTGTGAGCATGTATACTCGTGTCTAAGTATAGACAGTAAAATGCGAAAACTGAAATACCTCACAGAAATTTGCTAAAGGCATGCGCAGGAAGTTTAGTGATCATCACAACAAAATAATCTTTCTTTTTATACAACTCGTGTATGTGTATCAAATGAATAATGTGACGTGGAGGCAGCAAATTTTAGTAAGTCGTTTTAGCTTTTGGAATATATTTTGGGAATGCCTTCCCATACAGCACTAGCAAGTGAGAGTGTATATTCGGCTGATTATATTTTCGTGTGTCTGAAAATAATAATGATGCTGTTGAACTATTTTCAAAAGGAGGGAACCACTGCTATGGTATATGTAAATGGAAAATATAAGTATGTACATACATATATATAGTAGTACGTACGTTTATTCGTATGCATATGTAGAGGTATGAGTGGATCTGCTATGTATTTCATTGAGATACTAAGATACTAAAGATATTTCAACGTTTGCTAGAAGTGTAAGTGGTAGTACAGTTATAACGATATGAGACTAAGTAGACATTTTTGCATTTTTATGTGCATTGCTGTTTCTGAAGTCAATTCGTACGGATCAGACATCTTTTTCCAATACAAATAAAAAAATAATTAAATAAATAAAAATTTTAAAGTTAAAAAATTTTGTTATAAATAAAATAATTAAGGAAAAATGTTACTAAATGAGAACAAAACAGAAAAAGGAGTACTAAAAGCAGATTGACTGAAAAAATTTGTGTTTAAACAAAAAATGTGGAATAATTCTAAACTAATTCAGAAAAAAAAAACGAAGGCACAACTGCTAAACAGTTATAATTATATAATACTGGATATATAAAAAAATTGTTTAGTGTTTGTAATAAATAAATAACGGTTGAGTAAAAAATATTTAATTTAAAAATCGCTAAAGCGCCACACTACTGTTTGCATAATATTTTTTTAATACTTTTATCTCATGCTGCTGTTGCACTTGTTGTTGTTGTTAGTTAACCCCGTAATAGCAAAGAAAAAGGCCAACAACTAAAAAGAGAACATATCAAATGTCATAATTCATGCTAAAAGAGTGTTTTATGGCCACACTACAAACTTACTGTTATTGTTGATGTATTTTTTGCTCGGTAGTTTGTTTCTCGTTTTTACCGTTGGACTTTGTCGTCCATGAAATGTTATACATGCCTCAGAAAAAAATTTGAAAAATAAAGACATAAAAACCCTTGGTAACAAAAACTATTCATACACACAAACAAGTTAATACGGCTAAATATGCCTGAGCATAAATGTGTTTGTATAATTTTTAGTATGAATAAATTCTGAACGTTTCCTGAGTATGAGTGTGTTTTTACGAGCATTTGCATATATGCATGTGTATACTATGTATGTATGTGCTTTTAAATAAGTCGAGGTATTTGATGCGGACCATTTTTCGCTGTGCAACTAAAATTTATTTTAAAGTTTTTTGCTGCCTGCTCATTTCGTCTAAAATAATAGTCTGACGTTTAATTTTATTTTTTTAATATGATCTCTAAAATTTCTCTATTTTGTTTTTACATGTTTAAAAAAGAAATGAAAAAAACCTGTGCCTCAGTGTTACTATTTATGGAGAACACATACATACACACTTAGAATTACACATCCAAATAAAATACTTATAGCCTTGTTTGGAAATTTGTTTACTAAAACACGACGTCTATGCGCGTGTGTTTGCATATGTGGATCGTTTTCAGCCGGCACCTAAAATTATAAAATAAAATATTCTAAAAATATATAAAGCAAAAAAAAAAGAAAAATTGGTGGAATGATATTTTTGTTGCTGTTGTCTTCTATACATGCATATACATACATACATATATACCAGAGATATTTTCGCTGGGTTCTTAGCACGAAACTAAAATTAGAAATTAAGTTGTAAAACCTCACACTATTAAAAATGTGGAGTTTTTTGACTTTTTCAAATATAACTAAAGTGAGAGGAAAACACCGCACAGTAAAGTGAAAGTTTTTTTTTAAGAAAAAGGAAAATCTTTTCATATAATTACGGTGTATGACCTTTTACTAAATGTAATATTCTTTTTAATTTTATTGTGATTTTTTGGCTATTTTTAAAGATAATTTAGTTAAAAAGAGGCGAAAAGGAAATACTTTACTTTGGATTACGAAGGCTTTCGTATGCCACAGCTCTGTTGAATGAATTTTCGTTTTTCGTGCCACAAAAAAAGGTAATAAAAAAAAGAGTTTAAACCACAATTGGTTTCCTCATTCGAAGGTATAAAAGTTACTATTGCGGCATAACTGTAATTTGGGAAATATGTACATTTGTACATTTTACTCGCACATACAGGTTTTTGTAACAGAGTTCAGGAAAAATTAACAGAAAATAAGTGAAAATTTAAGATCAGTTAAATAGAAAATTATTTAATTGATAATTTTGTTGTTAGTAATTGATTTTTTGGAATTTTTAGTTCTGCAATGAATTTTCGTATTGGTAGGGGAATAAATTCTCATCGAATGTTTATCGTGTCTGTTTCATATCTTCGACATGTGAATCAATAACGCCCCGTCTAAGAAGCTATGGCAAAAGTTTCAGCTTCTTGAATGTGTGGTATACATTTAAAATACAAATAATGCCATTTTTCTTCTTTGTTTTCGAAATGAAATAGAAATTTGCCATAGGCAAAAATTTTAATTATTTCAATTTAATTTTTATTAATTTAACTTTAAATTTAAAATTTAAATACAGAACAAAACTATTTACAAAATGATTTTAAAAAAATCAGCTTGTCAATTTGATATTATTGTATAATTGGGTATATTAAAGATTCTAAAGAAATGTTTTAAATGTTTTCAGAGCTGAAATCTTGGTGATCAGAGATGCTTTGTGAAACTTGGGAATTACGTTCTTGAAGAAAATGCTAATTGAAGATAGTGTTGCCTTTATAAGTGCCTCAGTGGCAAGCAAAGTGTTTGAGCAGTTTTCTGTAAGACCTAAGTAGTAGTTAATTGTATTATTATAATATATTCAAGATGTTAGACGTTGTTGCTATACAGCGATATTCAGTAAAAACAACCATTTACCGGGAAACAAAAAAGCTTTGCGACAGTTTCAACGTATTTTCTACCTATTTCCGTAATAGAAATACGGTGACATTAGTAACCGAATAAGTTCTTCAAATAATAACATATATACATACATATAGGCTAGCTTAACCATAGAACAAACATAAATAAACAATTGTAATTAATTTTGACTCTCGTTAAATAAATAAAAAAGGATATGTAAGAAAATAAGAAAAACATTATTAAAGTAAACCTGCCAAAACTTTTGGAATGTGTGGATCAGTCTAAATTGAATGTTTAGATGCAATTAATCACATTGTCAATATGTGGGTATGTACTTTCATTTAGAACTGGCAGATTTTGTAAACTTTATCTGTGTTAAAAAGTGTTGTATACAGCTTCCTGCAGTCCCAAGATGATTACAAAATGCTGAATATTTTGAGTACGCTACTCATTTAAGTAAATATGTAGGTTATGTGATATACATAACTTCGTTGTAATGAAAGTCAGCAGTATGTTCACATTTAAACGGACATATTTATTCCATGTATTTGGAGTAAGTTTTCTAACTATCTGGATTATATTATATATCAAATATGTTTCCTATAGCTCGATATATCTCCACCTATCTATCTGTTTCATCATTCAATTCTACTCCAGTTATGAAATGTTACCAGAAGCTGGGTTGCGAAATTTTAGCAGCCGTGTTCATAAAAAAATTTACAGTAGCTTTACTTACCAATGTTAAACAATAAACGGTTGTTACCTTAACATGCCTTTAATAAAGCATTATTAACTGAACGTAATTTGAAAGCTATTTTAAGGTGACCTTTTTATTTATTTCGCTTTGCTTGTTTTCATTTTGTGCTTGTGATAAAATTCCTTTCAAAAAACTAACTACATATAAAGGAATCCCTAAACTTAATAACAAGAATTATTAAGAGTTAGTGTTATGTAATAAAGAAAATATAGTATTGCCCAAATTGTTTTGTTCTTCAATGCAATTAAATTGCTTCTCTCTCTGACAATCCATTTTCTCTATAATTTTGTTTTATTTAACTTATTTATTTTAGATATAATGTAAATATAAGAAATGTGTTAGAGATGTACGTACTTACAATCAAAATAAGGTAAGAAAGATCGTTATTGGAGTGCCTAAAACAAGTCGTGTTATTTCCGTACAATTCGTATCATTTTCTCTATTTTGTTTTTCATTTATATAAAAAAAAATAAATCATAGAAATTTTATCTTAAAATAATATGGACACTTTTATAGATTTGGCTACCCTATTGAAATTTCCATGCCTTGCTAGAATTGAAATACAATTTTAAATTTCATACAGTAAATAGGGATCTTTTTTCGAAGACTATTTTCTGTCACAACGTAGCTGACAGTGACACCCTACTGAAATTCACAATTAATAATAAATAAACCCTAGTTGATTAATTTTATAAAATATAAATCATTTTATTGTATACCGTGAATAGAAAAAAAAGATATAAATATATTTTAGAATCCCTCTAACAAAACTATCTGATACTTGTAGCAATTTTGTATAAATGGCTATACGGTTAGTTAAGAAGGAAAAAGGCTTTTAAAATACTATATTTACTTCCTACTCTTTTTAAGCTGCTGTCATTTACATTGCTATAATTTGAAAATATTTTTTTTTTACTTTAGTTGATCATGAATCATAATTTGTTAATAACAATTACAATATGTTAAGTTTGAATCATTAAAACAATGCTCTATTTTACTTTCGAGTTGTTAACAAAATAAATCAGAAAACAAGGTAACAAATACATAAAAAATTACACAATAATTAACATATTTAGCAGGAGGATTATCATAAGCCTTGTGCTGGAAAAAGTTTAACTTTTCAGTGGGGATAAATGGAAGGCTAAGCAGGAAAAATTTAATACGATTAAAGTTAAACACATATACACACTAAGGTAACCACAAAAAATCGATGTCGGTATTTTGTTCATCTGAACCTCACAAAACCATTTCACTTTCCAGAAATTTGAGCTTGATTAAACGTCGTTAACCCGTGCTGCCCGTAGCTCAAAGTTTGAAAAAATCCAAATTTGTGGCCAAAAAGCTGACATATGGAGCCTTAACTCCAGAACGGTAAATAATAAAAAAAAACTTCTCCAAATAATAAACATCCGAACACCTGGCCTCAAAATAATGACTTCCAAGAAAGATTTAACAACCTTCTGCCAAAAGATGAATGTCAAAAGCAATATGTCCTGCACGTTGTAAGCAAATGCCGAACATTATATCCTTACGTTTCAAAAACTACTTTAACAAAAGCTCTAGAATATATTAGATAACTATGTAAAAATTTCAACTCATGTAGGTACTACGTCTGACTCTTTTCTGTGTGTATTTTGTATGTATTATATAACTGATTTTTATTGTTGTAACTCAGTTTGACTTAAAATAACAACAATTATTTATAGAATATAAATTTTGAAGAACAACATTTGCTTTCTTTCAAAGTATTAAGTGGGTTTTATTATTTACCATTCTGGTGTTATGGCTCCATATGTCAGCTTTTTGGCCAACAATTTAGATTTTTTCTAATTTTGAGCAACGAACGGCACGGGTTAACGCCGTTTAATCGAGCGATCTCCATATCTGGAAAGGGAAATCGTATTGTGTGGTCGAGACGAACAGGATTCCGTAATTTTTTTCCACCCTATAAAATCGGGTTACCCTAAGACACACAAAAAAATAATGAAAATTATGCGTCAAAAAAAAGAAAACAACACTGTAAATGCACGTTTAAGCATGATTTTAAGTAAATAGTTTATTTACATGAGTGTGCAAATACATATTGTATTTGAATGGTTTTTTAACGAACTTTAATAATCATTTTTTTTATAATGCACATTTAACGATTAACATATAAACCTTATTTAAAATCAGATAAACGAGCCATTAAACAGCAGGTGAATTTGCTTTCAGAACATCTTTGGGAAATTATGTGGTATAATTTAAAAGTGCTATAAAATATTTTTTTAATACATATAAATTTTGTGAACTTTTGTCAAAAACACTTAGACCTCATTTATAAAATTTTGATGAAAAAAAAAAACTCTTTGTGTATAAACTCACTGAAATAGTATTTTCTAGGAAGTCAATAATATCATCAACTTGAGATCGGGAAGTACAGCACAATCGGATCAGGTCTAATTCTTTTTACATAAGATTATCAAAGCCGGAAGTTTAAATTTTTGATGCCGATTCATTGAATCAAAATTAATGCTCGTGATCCTAAGTAAATTTACTTTTTTAAATTTACTTTTAATCAGTGCAATGTAAATAACATTTTATTACCGCTACAGAGCTATGAAAAGTTGGTCATCGTTTCTGTTATAAAGAATTCAAACCATATAGTTCATTCTGCGACACCCTGTATATATAATTCTAATTTCAAAATTGTGTTTTTTCCGGAAAAAAATATATGAAATATATTATGATATTCTCGTAAAGTAGATGAGAAGAAAAATATAAAAATAAAAATATTATGTGCGTGTAAAAAAGGTAAACTTATAATGTTTTTGTTTTTTTGAGTTCGGTATTCTCGATTGATTAGTTGAGTTTTGAACATTAGAATCTTGGAATTGTAGTAAAAAATTAGGAAAAATCCACTGATGAGCTAACTAAGCATTAGCGAAATAGTACTATATGGATATGCTTTCCAAAAAATATGCTTCAAAAAAAAATACTTTAAAAGAATTTCATAAGGTACGTAATATTTATCTATGTTTCTTATATGATTTAGTTGGTGGCATTTTATTTGGTGCTAATATTCTTGAAAAAAGCTAAAAAATTTCACATGTTTATATTAGAACATGAGAATAACGAAATATACAAACAAAACAAAACAAATAGCTTCTTTAAAAATTTTCTTTATACAACAAACATTTTATTATTTGATTTTAAATCTATTTAATTTTTCTTAACCATTCCTACACTAATCGCAATAAATTTTGAGTAACGTTGAATAATTGAAAGAATAGTTACATAAGGTACGTAGTAATATATTTCATATAATTTTTTTCAGAAAAAGCACTATTTTGAAATTAGAATCATATATAAGTACATTTATATAAAAATGTTTCTAAAATAAATTCCCTTAATAACATATTCAACTTCAGTTCAATGTTCATTTCATTTCATTTATTAATTCTATTCAAAAAGACCTAGCCTAATAAGTCATAATCGATCCCAATATTCTACTCATGATTTTTTCATTTAACATTAACATTTTCAAAAAATTTTATTCAAAATTGCTTATCATCTAATTCGTATCATGTTGAAATTTCCATACCTGGTTTATTTTCATGGAATAAAATGAGATTAATGTTAATACGACTGCTGCTAAGAATATACATATTTTAAATTTGTTCAAAATTATATTTTAAAACATAACCATGCAACATAACATGAGATCAATAAATAAAAAAAACCTACTTGGATATTAAGTTTTATTAAAATTTTTACTTTTTAACTTTCAAATTATATTACAGAATTTTTATCATTCTAATCACATTATCGATATTTCATCATCTCAGCCAAAATTTTTTAAAAGACTACAACAAACATCTCTTTCTTTTTGTAAATTTTGGTCTCAACGTCAAAAATAGCTCACACACATATAAAAAATTAACGGATTTTGACATTAATAGCAATGAAAAACATGAGCAGAAAGGTGGCTGTGCTCTTGCATATACTTGATAATTATTACACCATGGTCAGTATCCACAGATGAAAAAACAAGAACAAAAAAATGGTTTAAGTTTGATAGTTTTTATTTGTATTTTCCTAATTTAAATTGCTGCCAGATCAAATAAAAATAAATTAGGAAATAACTAACTTAACTTAAAAAAATATTTGAATAGAAATCGAATGAAAAATTGCATAACTCTAAAAAGCGGGATAAAGCAGAATAGAAATATTAGGCGGGATGGAGTTATGAAAAACGAAATGTCTGGTAAGGTTATTAATAACGCAACATAAACATTTCGTTTTAGAATTTTTCTTTTTAATTTTCAAAATGTCAATATTTGTTACAGTGCCAGCTCGATTTTAACATCCCGAAAAAATTCAGGTTGTTGCAATTACGGAAAAGTTACAATGGTCGAGCTTTGTTTATTACACTTTATGAAACCCAATTTTTTTTTATAAAAAACATCTTCGTGTTGCAATACTAGAGCTCGCACTGTCTGTATGTATGCATGTTACTAGAAACATATCGATAGACAAATTTTTGGCTATAAATAATCGATAGAAATTTCATCGCAAAATTTCTAAATTATAATAGAAACGAATTTCAATAATACAGTCAGAACGTAAAAACTCCCCGTGTCCTTGCCGGGTGCATAGTAAAGTCATCTCAAACGCACTAATATATAAGAATACATTTTTCTTAATACTTTTTTTAACCTTTTTTATTATTTTAACAATCTATTTTTAAAAAAAAAAAAAAAACTTCCTGAAGATGTTAACCGAAGGTTAACGAAATATCGAAAATAAATATTAAAATAATAAATAAAAAGAGAAAAAACCTTAAAGCTTAAAAAAATAGATTGTTAATATAAGAATAAATGTATAAGATTTTAATAAAACAGAAATTAACATTTCCGTCTCTACCGTTTACAGTATTGCCCATATTTGTGGAAAATATGTTTCAATTTACTATTGAACGCTTGTTTATATCATTTACTAAAACAATATCATAACTCAAAAATAATAGTTTTAAAAGATGAGAGTTTAAATTTTCAGTTCACATCACAGTCTAATGGGGAAATAAGTTAATATCCATCTTCAGAATCTTTGAGTTATTTCGTTGTTTGAGTAAACAAGCACATGTAAGTGGAATTATTAGCAGCAATACAATATGGTGATTCCTCATTTAAATTTACTCGAGCATTCTTTTTAAAGTTCCACTTAAGGATTAATGATCGAGACCTTTGCATCACTGCCAGACACATATTGTCGACATATGAGTAACAGACTTTTATGAGTCTGAGAGTAATTTTGCAATAACGTTTTATTTTGTTTGAAAAATTTTAAATGCACACTTTACAAAACAGACCGTACTTAAGAGTTAAAGATCTCTTGCAGTAGGTAGCCAGAATCAAATTAAAAAAAATTTCTCTCGAATAAAACTCTTCAAGTAGGTAAATGATTTAGTACTAAATATCTTTTTGAATATAAGTACTAGTGTAAGTATGTACATATATATTCGTACATACACATTTACAATATTAAACACAAGTATGTGCAATAACATTTTTGTAACTAATGGATTTTGGTATAATTGGCTGTCTGTCTGTTTATATATGTCTGTTTGTAGGCGTGCATGTTTGTTAGTATTTATTTGACCAGAAATCTCTTGTGTGTGTGTTTATGTCTTTTTAATTAAAATTACAACAACTTCTTAGCAGGGTCTTACAGATTATCTTTTTTAAAATAGATTTCCCCCTAGGCTTCTCATTTTAATTCATTCATTTTACTTTTCTTTTTTTTCAATTCTTGTATATAAAGTCTTGCTTATGAAGAAAAAGTTGGCTTTTAAGCATCTCCTAATATACAAGTTGGTTTGTGCTTTCTTGACAAATATTTCGTGTTAATTTTTTTGTTTTTGACCCATGAATTGTTGAAATATTACTGCGAGTTTCGCCAGCCATATTTTTTGATTAGTTTTTGGTTTTTTGTTTGATGTTCTATTGTACATCTATATTACATCTATGTAAATATTTGCACGTTTCTTTGTTTCTTTTTCCACAATTTAAATTATTTCATTTTCTTTTCCTTTTTTTCGATAATTTTATAAAAAGTGAACAAGTTGATCACAAACATAAGATAAAATAAAACTGGACAGCATAACACGTGCAAATTTAATAAATTGTGTGATCAACGTCATATACTCATACACAAAAAAAAATTCGGAGTATTTGTCACTTTATCAAAGTCACAGCTGAGCTGACCAATTGTCTCCAAGTCAACTCTTTTGTCGATTGGTTTTGGTATCTTTTTGATGGCATTGTCAACAAATCGTCTACACATTTTATTTTGTCTTTGATGAGAAGAGAGAAGAACGTATCTTTCTGTCTTCAGCTGCAAAACGATTTTTTGTCTCATATGGTTGTTGTTCAGTTTCCCACAAGAACTACCATCTACCATATTGACTATATAGGATACGTAAGTGAAAGATTTTCAATGAAAAGCACATTTTAAATGTTTATAGTAAATTATATTGCCAGAGTTATACCCCTAGTCACTAGTTCTGATGACAAAGTCAGTAGCAAATCATTAAACTGTTACTATTGCCATTTCATGCAGGAAGGTTAGTCGTCTGACAGCCTGATTAACATTTATTAGCCGATATAAGAAAATCAAAAGCAACAATTGAGCAAAAGATCAGCTCAGAGAAACCCCCAAAAATTATAAAACAATTTCTTTAAATATTTAATTACCAGAATACGTATGGATTATGGCTAATAAAGCAGTATAAATTTAAATTTTAACTTTGTACATGTGTGTGTATTTATGTGTATTTTATTTATTTATTTATTTATCTTCCATTTAAAAGTAAAAATTACTTATGTATTAAATAGAACATTTTACTGTCGTTATTTAACACCTCTCCCCTTAAACTACAGCAGCTGTGACTTTGATAAAGTGTACATTGTACATATATGTTTATATTTTTTATAGCACGAACATATGTGAAGTTAAAAATTTTGTTAAGCAAAAACTGTAGCAGAAGATAAATTTCCCTTTGCAACTTAAAATTGAGGAGAAACAATTTTGTATTTAAAATCAAGTGCATAAAAAAAGTATATTTATTATACGTATGTATGTATGCAGAATATATATGTATATGCACTGTGTAGTATGTACATGCATTATTGCGATGTCAAGCTACAAAAAAGTAAAGTATATTGTAAGACTTTTCAAGAAAGTTGCAACACTGATACAAATTTATTTTAAAATGTTTTCGAATCATGTTCTGTACATTTAATTACTATCGGAAGTGCGAAAGACCACAAAAGTTCTTATGAGGTTTTGGGACTCTTTTAAGACCTAAAAAACACAATATACCAAAAAAAAATAGCCGTATTATTAAAAATTAATTTATTATTTAAATTAAACATTTACGCCGTATTCATTAAAAAACATTTTTGATTTAGGCTTTAAAAAATTATAAGTAAACAAAATATAATTTTATCTCCCTCTATTTCAAGTTTCAGTTTTTCACTATTAGAAAGTTAACACATTTATCGATTTAAAAAATTGAGCCAAACTATATTTAATTACTGTTGGCTGTCCAAAATTAAAACTCACACTACTATCTTCTCTTACAATTGGATGTCAATCTCTATAAATCATAATACAACTCTGGAAAATATTGAGGTTTATATAGTACCATACCAAACGCTCTATTTGATGGCTATTTTACTTGGATATAGCGTGCCTCAAATTAAATTACCATTATTTTATTTGTTTTGTTGTAAATTTTACTTGCTAAAGTATTTAAGAATTTTTTTCTGCATTATTTATAGCTGTTGGGTGTGTAGAATAAGTAACTGGAAAAAAAACTTTTGCATACAAATTTGCTTAATAGGAATTTTCTTACCAAAAAATTTCATTGGGAAAAAAACTAAAAAAAATTATTAAAACTACAAGCTATAAAACATTATAAAAGTTGGAGCATAAAATAAAAAAAAAAGAATCCCAAAAATAATTTCTAAAATAAATATAAAACTATGCCAACCCCGAGTCCAATTTTTTATTTTTTTGTTTAAAACTTTTTAACCGCACAGTAATTAATGCAACAATAAAAATAAAAAACTATATGTATTAACTTTTTTTTTTAATTTAGTTTTGGTGAAAAAGTTAACACTCTTTTTAAAACAATTACTATAGGTTTTTTTTTTGTTAGATATTATTGTGTGCATTAAATTGGCAAAAATTTAATGAAAGTAAAAACCAGTAACATTTTTCATTATAAATATTTGTATAAATAGATCCCATTTTATTTATTTATTTTTTGATAGTAGAGAAAATATAAATGTACGTATTTCATTATTTACAGAATAAAAAAACGATTACATTGTTATAAATGAGTTGCGTTAACATTATTGCTATATTTGACTAAATATTTCATCAGCTTTTATATAATCAGATAGACTTATGAAAAAATTAAAAAAATTTTCTTAATTATTTTATGAGAGTTTTTCAAATACACATAGCACTAACGAAATGCTGCATAAAAATAACCAAATTTAAATATTTTTTTATTCATTTAATTAATGAAAGTTTTACTTGAAGCCGATTATTTAAATTATGTACATATAATATAAAAAGTAATAGCAATACATAATTATTATTAATAATAATAATACTAATAATAATAATAATAGTTAATAAAATATCACCGAATTGTATGTTGCCACATAACAGTGGGGCTACTCTGTAATTTAAAACGAAAAACAGTTTATTCGAATTTGTATGTCATTTACATTCGTATACGATAACATTTTCTTTCGATTCTAATTACAGAGTAACCCCCCAGTGTTGAGGATGTTGACCCAAAACCAGATGCGGGCTTGTACATGACAGAAAATATAAAAAAAGAAACAATGTGAAAGAAAACACAGGCATTAAAAACCAAATAAATAATAAAACATCATCTACATGCACATAAAAAAATATGTTTAAAAGAAAACAAGAAAAAATTGCTGAAATCAATTTAATCATTTAATTTTTCGGTATCAGCTTTAGAAACAGAAAATAAACAACAAAAAGCCTTTCAAAGTTCCATGCTTCCTTACATTCAATAGTATTAAATTTAAGCATATGGAATGTAAAGAAGTATGGAGCGGTATTTGGCCAAACAACAATGCGATTCTCAGTAAATACTCCTCTGTTTATAGACTTTCAAAAGGAATTGCCTCCAAAATTATTTTATACTAATATACAGGGGTCGTCGTTTTTGGTGTTTTCATCTTCTGTAGCAACCAAACGGGAAATAATCGTAATATCATGTTAATTTTGTGACAAGGCTACATTTTAATTGACAGCGAAATAACTACCAGTCATTTTTATTGACCTATCAGCATCATAAAATGCTATAGGGTTAAACATTATGGAAAGAGCAACAACACGTGAAATCGTTCGAAAGGTGAAGGCAGCAACGTAGATAAATTGGTGGAACCTCTATATAAATCAACTGTATAAAATACAAAAATTACTATATTAAACACCCGTACAAACTTCAGATTGAAGCTTTGTTATTGTTGTATCGGGTACAGAAATAATTCGGTAAAAAATGGAATTTTCAACAGGACTGCAAACCATTGAAACCATGAACTCTAAAAACAAGTTTTGCCAGGAGCTGGAGAAAAAAGGTAAATCAATTTTTTAAAAAGGCTAGAAAAAGCTAAATCGGCAAGAAAAAAGCTAAAAACGAGTAAGAATTTTTAATTCATAATTCAACGTTTATTAATAAATTATGCATAAAGGATGTTAAATATTGTCATACCAACAGGGACTCCAAGTGCATATTCCAAAAAAAAAAAACAAATAAGCCTACACATTTTTAAATACATAGAAATATATATAAATATATAACATAAAAATCTGATATTTCTTTTAAGTTCAATTCAATATTGGATCAGAAATATAACAGAATATTTATATTTAGGCATGTTACAATAACTATTGTATTATTATTTAGATATATATATATAGTATACTTCCATATATATGTATATATATATATATGTATATATATGCATTTATTTATTACATACTTATATGTACATTTATTATTTATTCTTATAACGGGAGTCTTAATTTCCTCATCGTCAGAAGAATCGGAACTATCATTTCCATAAATATCACGGGAGTCTAATAATTTTATTAAATCATCGGTACTTACGAAATCATGGCAACATTGTAAGCTTTTTAAAGAGAATCGAACATATGTATAATTTAATTTTAGTTCTCGTTCTTTGTTTTGTTTTAATAATTTTCATTTCACTAAAAAGTCTTTCAACCTCAGAGTTACTGAAAGGTATTACTACATAGTTTAATACTAGATTAACAAAATCAAGAAAAAGATTTTCTTGTAGCTTATTTTTAAACTGTCGCACTTCCATTTTTCTTTTTTGAGGTTAAATTTAAAATAAAAAAATTAAAAAAGCTGAAAAAAGCCATGAGAAACCAAAATGTAAGTTTCTCGTAACAAATACCAATAAGAAATACTAGTGGAGAAACTTTTTCGGTTTTCGAAACTATCTGTGCTAAATCTCACTTTGTCCAAGAGGGTCCGAAATTTTTAAATAAAATTCAAAGTTATAAAATTACAGTGCTTTTAGTCGCCGACTCCTGTACTAAACGTGCCATTAAATGCAGAAATTGATAACAACACATTATTTAAATATTTGAAAACTTCTCGCAACACAGTTAAAAAAAATAAATAAATGAAAAGACAAGAGAAAACACAAAAAATTTAAAATTTTAAAGATTAAATTGGGAGTTAAATTTTCTGCTTTTTCGTATTTCTACAATTAATCATGCGCTGTGCTGCAGCTCTGCAACAGTTTGCAATATGTTGTTTCGTATTGTTGATGATGATGAATACGAAATTGTAGTAAGTAAAACTAGTGGCATTAAACGTCAAGAATGATTATCTAATGTCAGAAAATTTAAAATGAGCACTATTTAGACATAAATTAACTAGTAAAATTATTAAATCATAATTTTCGAAAAATTATTAGAGGGAAGCTATTCGGCAGATGGTTTTTTTACTTTTTCGATAATAATTATTTTTATTTAAATAAAGCTGAAGGCCACTTATTTTAATATAAAAATATTTGTAGTCTATATATCAGTACACAGGCGGTATCGGCATCAAAACAGAATATTTTATATGAAGTACTATTTTTTTTTAATGATCTTATTTTATTTATTTTTATTGCCAGATATATCTAAATGAGAAGGCGAAATATTTGAAGCGGGAGTTAAACTGGTTACCATGTACTCGGAAACGATGTGGCATATGGGCTAACAACGGGATTCGGCTACCATACTGTCATACCAATCAATTGATAATGATTCCGCTGGGATATTGATGGACGCAAATTGAGGAAATGCCTTTTGGTATTGTGCAGACTAGATGGTCGGACGAGGTCACTTGCTTTCATTGCATTGCATTACTACGGCTCGATCGCAGATGGTCCGCCATTCTGGAAGGGTGACCGAGAAGTCGGCTCTGTATGATAGTGGCAGTACTGACGGGGTAGTGTCATTAATTTTTGTGAAGAACCATGCTGCGATATTAAAATACGATTTCAGGGATGTAAATTCATTTATCCGGAACTCAGGATATTTTGGTTGTGATATAATGGGATGTTGATGTGATATGTTTTTTCTCCATCGCGTTCCGACAGCACAACGCGACCCAGCTGGACCCAAGTGCTCTTCTTGTGAAATTGGTGTTTTGTTAACCTAACCTATCTCACTTATGTCACCAGTAATTTTTTATAAATAAAACGTAACGTTTAGATAACGAATTTAGGAATTTTACCATTGATATACTCTGCTAAATTTACAATTACTATAAGACGATGTCTCTCTCGCATAGGTCGATTAAATTTCTCAATCATGTTTAAATTATAACATTCAATTCGAATCGAAATTACAAACAAAATTCTATTGTAGTGTGTAAAAATTTCGTTGGATATCGCATGGCGTCATTTGGAGACTGATTTGAATAACGATAAAACATACGACTGAACTTGAGCAAGTTTTTTATAACTTTCAGTTAGTTCAGTCTGAAATAAATGATTCTATAAATATACAATTGTTTAAATCTATACTCATTGCGTATATTGTATTATATATATGGTTGTATATTGTATTATTTTACTGCATGTTCTTGGTTTGAATTGAACGAATATTACAACTCATTTATAAACAAATTTAAGTATGTACATATCGAGCCTTTGGTGCAATACCGTAGTAACTCAAAATTTGAATTTTTTGAGCTGGGTATGCAGAAATGATCTTTGGCGAAATATATATATATATATATATATAATATAAAGGAAAAATGTATATATAAAGGAAAAAAGATTATGGTTCTATCTCTAACTGTTCAGATTATACAGCTACAAATGTCTTTATTGCCTCCAGCTATTTCCAACAATATTTATTTGCAATAATGAAATATTTCCTTTATGACAAGAAATTTACAAACAGAAAACATTACAAAACATGCCTCTATATTTAAAAACTTGTAAAAAAAATAACTTTAGTAAACGAAAATACTATCAAAAAGATGGCTCAAAATTTCAAATGCATTTTTCTCAGTTCACGATATTTTGAATTACTACGGTATTGCACCAAAGGCTCGATATGTATTTCATCTATTTACTAAATAACACTGATAATCCGCTGTCGCCACCTAACTACAAATATCATCCCATGTGTAGGAGTCATCTCCTGAGAGCTGGTCCAAGATAAAAAAAAAATATAAGGTGACAAAAACATATAGAGCATCAATGCTCCAATAAAAACTTTCATCTTAAATCACAACTTCTACTTATAAAAACAAACATTAAAAAATCACGCTTCGTCAAAAGCATAAAAAATCCTTTGTGCTTTAATTTTTAAATTGGGGGCTGTTATGTTGTTCGTTTACAAGCTGTCATGCCTTCTCGGAAACTGCTTGAGAATTTGGTTTGGTATTCATTGTAGCAAAATCTAAAGTGCAGACCACAAAATGATTGCATACTTGAAGATCACAAAAACAGCTTTAACTCGTCATTGTCAATTTATTGGGACAAAATATACTTCCAGTAATTTGATGGACCTTCATAGTGCCTGAGAAACTTTTGAAATTTTTTTCATTAAGTTCCTCTTCTTTCTTTGAAATGTCTTCGTCATCAATGCTGAACCCTTTTACATTAAAACAATTTTTCTGGAGGGCGTTCGTTAAATCTTCCAGCGACGAAATGTCATTCCCAGCTCCAACAAGTCTATATGCAGTCCTTTTGCACGTCGCATCTACTCCATTAGGCGCGCCTTTGCCGTGACAGGCTTGGTGGTAATTCCACGTGAATTTGACTAAATTTAAGTACGATTAAAATTCTTACAATTTTGTTGCCAGTACATAAAACATAACTTTAATACGGTACTGTGTGACCGGTCCATCACTTAGGAAATGCAAGTTTTCGATTTGTTCGGGAAGGCTGTCGAGCATAGGCTGTAAATGTGCCCAAATTGCTGATGGTGAATGTGACAAATTTCTTGATAACCTGCAATAACAGGTGTATTATAACATTCCATTATTTAAAATTCTAAGAAAGAAGTAATATCTCACTTCCATATCTACCCTGAATGCAAAATCTCTACTCTGGCATCTGATGAAGCAGGGGAAATACGGTTTTCATTAAAAAACTGGCACAAACAGAAAAATATCTATTGTAACGAAAAAACAAACTAACGCAGTAAATTATACTGAAATTAAAATAAATTAATATTACAAACAAACTTAAACCAATAAAATAACAAGCGAATAAAACTTACCACTGGAGATACATTAATGACTGATACGTGCGAGCGACTCGAGTGGTGTGCCCGAATTATCGCCCAATAAGAGTGCGCTAGTGCCTCGCGCGATTTTTATTGTTGAATTTGCAGCGTCAACGCATTTTAGCGGCATTTTTAAACGGTCGAAAAATTTGTTAAGAGGAGGAGACTTAAAATACGAGGGATTTTTTTTAATAGAATATTATCGTAATTTGAAAGTTTATTTATACTACTTTATGTAATAAATAACGATTAGATGTTTAATGAGTTAGTAATGTGTTAAATTTCAAAGATTTTGTTACAGAATAATAAAGGGACACCCAGGGTAGATACTTTTTTCGAGGAAAACATGAAGTTATGACTAAACTAATGGAATATAGGTATTGCAATTTATTGTTAAAAAAACTATACTTTATTTATTATTAAACACGTTTGATATTTCCACAAATTTTCAAATTATATATGATTTTTTAATGTAGCCGTCGATAGTACCTATTAACGTAATGAGTAACATAATGATCAGTACAAGTCATCAGTAAAAAAGGAGACGCAGTTGGAGTAATGGGCGTGGTAGCTCCCATACAAAGTAAGTAATGATTTTTGTCTAAAGTTTCTCATTTCGGTCTGAATGACTTGCTAGAAAATTTTTGTTCCTTCGGGCACTTTTATTACAGCTCAGAGCTGAAATTCTGTATACGCGAGAGAAAATAATGGGAAAAATAAGAAAAATGGCAAGGGACTAAGCTGATCCTTTTTTGCATGTGCCACTCTCATTTTATGTACGGGTGCACACTCTTCATACAGACAGAGAGCTGAAATTGCGTATACGGGTATGCACTCGAAAGGTAGGGAGGGAAGGTAAAATATAGTTTGCTCTGCTTCTAGATGGACATATAGACTATATATTATTTCAAAGATATGACCACGACGGTTAATAGAGGGCAACTTCTGCGTCTCGAAAATTAAGTAACCGATTTTTATACAGCACACATGAGGCATATAAATTGTTTTTAAATAAAACTATTATAATAGCTATAGTAACGCGTGGCGGATTCAGCTAGTTGTATAATATAGAATTAAGCAGTTTAATTCTAGTATGATTTCTTTGAAAAAAATTTTTTCTTTTTGTGGCTAAGGTGCCTTTTCTCTATAACAAGTATTACCTGACTATACAAACTTTAAATTTAAAAAAGGCTAAAAAAACCATAAATTTAAAACGTAATTACCGAGCTTAAAAAAATCTTAAACTGATATCACTGATTATCGAGTACAACCACAATGTAGTTTTGACCTTTTCCTAACAACTCTAAAATCATGAGTTCCTGGTAAAAACCGGTCATTCGTAACCTTTAACTTGGTTGAGTGTCAATCGATTTCAAACTTATGGCCGGACTTAGAAAAGAGAGTCTTCGACCATTCGAACAATAAATATTTTGTTTGAGTAATTTTTTCTTCAAATATATTTTTCCATTTTTTTCCATTAATTTTTTTGCTTTGCAGACCTTCTTACATGGTATTTTTCTACACGAACTGTACCATTTATCGGTTGTTTTTTACCAGTAACTCAAGATTTTTTTTCAAGTGTTAGGAAAATTTCAAATGCAGATTGTTGTTTTACTCCACAATACCTACGAAAAAAAAAGCATCACATCCCATGTATTTCTACTTCATAAATTTTTGTCACACAGTGTTTCCAATATTCTTTTCTTTAGTATAAACACAACATACATTTAATCGAATTAGTTAAAAATTTTTGGCACACCTTCACTAATTGCGCCCTTAATTTTGGTTAAAATAAAGGGTAGTTAACAAGTTGTCACCAACCTCTTTGTGTTTACTTTTCACGTACGAGTCTATGAAATACATGTACGAAGATGATACGAGCATTGCAAAGAGCCACAAGCATATAACGAAGCACGTAAGGAAGTAGCGCAAATGTATGTTAATGTAGGTGAGTAAAAATACTACACCCATAGGTTATGTAAGTAATTCGTGAGCAATTAAGCTAAATTTCTAAGATGTTGTGACAAGTTTATACATTATTATACAGAATATTTTATATCGGTATTAAAGTTAAAGTTAGATGTATGTAGACGTGTATTTCCTTGCCAATAAAGAATTCTTGTACTGCACATTCCAACAATTTCCGGTGTAGAAAGGAAGTGCCGTTAACGAGTAAGATGGCAACGTATTTTAATGTAATTAATATGGAAAGTTGTGAGGTACTGCGCAGTGGGTACTATAAGTAATCTGAAAAACATTTTATATGTATAAACTTAGGTGAGTACATTTTTAAGATTGAATTTATTTATGTGAATATGAGTAAGCAAATTTTTTGTTGATATATGTTGTTATCTCAATATTTTCTTACTTCGGGCTACTTAGTAACTCAATTTCCCGCTGATTTTCCAAAATTGATTTTCCATGTTATACCGCCGGTTTCAGCTCAGTTTGTTCCAGTCTTATTATTTTTACGATGATTTCCGTATTGATGTTTTTATGTGTGTAAGTCTGTATAAAGCTCTCATAGCTTAAAAAAGGTGCAAGTGATCGTAACAAAATTTCTGGTACAGTACAGAACGGATATAAGAAAGTCATGAAATTTCAAGAAATATGTCCTTACAAAAGACTTTTTCTTATATGCAATTATTATATATAATAAATTGTTCACTTATAAAAATTTTTGTTTCATTTAAGAGCCCAGTGAAAAATATCAGAAGTCATTTCTTATGAAGTACTTTTGATCTACTTTCGAAATATGATAACTGTATATTTTCGAATCCAGTTGCTCAAGAATAAAAACACAAAGTATTTTCAGGATCGATTTGCATTGATTAAAGATTAATTTAATGATTGAATTTGTGATTAATTTATTAATTTATTACTTAGGAGAATAAGTCTTATTATTATTAATTTATTACTTAGGAGAATAAGTCTTAGCCTTTCTAACTTATTCTACTTTATTGTAACATTACATTTCATGCAATTATATGGAAATTCGAATTTATATTTATTAATTGACCAGTCATCGAATAGTGCAAAGAAAGTGTGCTCTAATCAATATGACACTCAAAAGTGCGTTACTCAAATAAAACATTTGGTCAGCATATGTTGTTATTGGTTTTGTGTCGATTTCTATTGCAAGCATAGTACACTTTAGGAGTTGTGCTATAACCAATATAAGACACATGGAAAGTACACTACATGTGAGGTACATTACAATGGCATGCTATGTCAACCGATTCTCATACCCCTTTTCATTGTGATTCTGCCACATATTTTATTGCCAATATATCATATAAATAAAATTTCTTTTTTGTTTTTCCTTTCTTCGACTTTTACTTCTTTGGGAATGAATTGCATTAGAATTCAATGTTTGCAAGTAAACTTCTCAAGATCAGTGAGTTCTAAAAATTCGATTCTTTCTAAAGAGAAATATTTTTATACACTCAAATTATATACAAAAACGAGCATTTACTCGCGGTCTCGCTCAGGCCCAACCTTTCTTTCGCATCTTCAAAATATTTCAAACAATATCAAGAACAATGCGATTCAGCCTTCTTCTGATCCTATTTTTTCATGAGTTATTTTCGACTCAGATATATCCATGTTTTACATTTCATAAAAATCGTTCACATAGCTGCTTGGGAGAGTCAGATATTACCCATGCGTACCCCCATGGTACTATTTCTTAAAAAATTTATTACCTACGTGTTGTTCTAGACTCTGATCTACCTACGTTTGAAATTTTATGCAAATCGCTTTGATATTCACAACAATCATTTAAAAAAATTTCCGTAACCTAGCACTACTGTGCACTTACTAACAAAATTTCTGTATATCTAGATACGGGATCCAATTTGTATGCAAAATTTCAAAAGAATCCTTTAAAAATAAAACAAAATTTTCCTTATATGGCAACTCTACTGGCCACTTCCCGAGGTCTCAAAACCTGTGTTGAAAATTTTAGCTCGATACCTCTCACAGCTCCGGAGATCATGCGTTACTAACAAACACACAAACGATTTTATATACCACAATGCAGGTGTATAGCAAGTGGAAAATCGAATGGTCAGCCCACAAATAAAATGACGATCGAAACAACGAATGAAAAAATTCAGCACAACATTCCAAATAGAAAGAACGCATGTCATTGTACACATAAGATATTACGATATATGGTTTTTTAATTTTTCAAGTGACAATAAAAATTCATAACATGGAAAAAGAGGGCATTTGTGGTGATATTTGTAAGGGAATATATAGGAAAATTTAAATGCCATATCTCCGGAACCATTGAGTCTATTTCAAGCAAACTTCACATAAACCATCTACAGACCGTTCGCAACGTACCCTAAAATTGGTTGAAAAAGGTCGGCCCATTTCCGCAGTTAGTGGTGATATCTAAGCGTACACTTCTTCTTATACATATATATAGATTGCAATATGGTAACTATGGTAAGCCGATTACACTGGTCAACAAGAATTTATTGACATGAGTTTTCTTTGTCAATGTGAATACATATGGTACTCCGATTTAAGGCCTATAAATTACTTTTTTTGGATTTACTCTGGTTCTCGAGATTTTTTTTTTTAAATTTTCTTGAAAATTTGGATTTTTTCACAAAACTATTTGAATATCTCCTAAACTATAAGAATTTAGGATTTTAATAATATTATTTAAAGGTTATTTTATTTTCGATCCTTTTGTGTTTTTCATAGTTCAATCCAAGAACGAGTTCTCGAGTTATTGAAAATTACGTGATGCAACCTCCGCTGTTTTCTATAGAACGATAAATCTCCAGAACCAGAGTCAATCTAAAAAAAGTAATTTATAGTGATTGAATCGGAGTACCATATGTATTCAAATTGACTACGATACCTTAGACCGCACAAAACAAATGTATTTTGTTGACCTGTGTTATCAATTTAATTAAAGTAGTGACCCCAAGAAGAATACTTTTTCACTCCCCTCATATTTGCATTTAATTGGCAGTTGCTTTTATTGCTCGTCTACTTCTCATTGCACACAAAGCTTTTCTTCAAAACATTTTGGCATACATTTTCTCACGAATATCTACACATGGTGCATATATGAAAAATGGTCGTAATAAACTAGGGTATTCAGTAGATTAAACTTTAATTAGTTGAAGTTCGACTATATTGAACTTGCATTTTTATTTTTATTTATTCTTTTTTATATTTGGTATATGGTTAAGCTGGTCCAAAATAATTTATATTGAAATTTTAGATACATCCATTGTCCACCACCAACGTGCTGACTAATTGAAAATTGGTTTAAAAAAATCAGATAATTTTAAATGGATTAAAAAAATTATTGTTGTATAAAATAATTTTTGCAAAAGCTACTTATTTTTTACTGTTTGTATATTTGGTAATTCTCAAATATTTTGTAATAATTTTTGTATAAACATATGATTTTTTTTATATTTTTAAAATATTTAGTTTGAAGTCTACTGAAGAGTTGGACTAACTTAACCATACAACAAACATACATAAATAATCGTAATTTTTTTAATGGTTAACACTTGTACATACCAGTGCTAGCAATTCAAAACTAATTATAATTAATTTAAATACACATTTGTCAATCCAAATAAATTATTACCAACAGAGTAAGAAAGTTTCGAGTTTTCTTGTTGAAATTAACAAATTAGCGGAATTCGCTAAATGCGTGTCACAAATATGTTTTATGTGTTAAAATAAGAGCATAACAATTATGAATGCTCTGAGCAAGCAACCACATTTCAAATAAAAAGGTGTAAAAAATAAATACACCTTTCTTTTACAAATGAAAAAAAAAGAAATGAAGAAAGTGTAATGATTACTAGTTTGCGGGGAACAAACAGCTTTCAAATAATAAAATTAAATAATCAAATATTATGATGTGATAGCACACATGCTGAGTCTGCAAATTGCAAATTTAAAAAAAAAAGTTTCTAATTAGAAATTCCAGATTAACTGAAAACTCTACAATACACTCGTGGGTCAACTTCGAGTTTATAAACAATTTCGCTCCCAATGCTCCGCTGCTAAAACCGTGGTAAACCGAATAAAACAAGTTGGACAAAAACGCAAATCCAACAACATTCATTCGCAACACACATGCATACTCATCCATATGTAGTATATTCAAAAGTACTACTTCTTATGTTCTTATGCCATTGTGCTCGTACATTGAAAGTAATGCGAGTATGTAGTATGAAAACATTCTGGCAGAATTCTGTTAACCATGTGTTGTATAGTATACATTGGGATTAACGTTGAATCTTTATATGGGGATGCTGCAATTTTGCCGCGAATTGATGAGCTACACGTGCATAACGTTTATAAATGAATGTTTTCATATAATCCATGGTTGTTTGAGTTTGTTTGCATGTTTAAGTAAAAACGGCACACAAATAATACTTGTATAAACACACTGAAGCTGTGGGTTATAAAAACAAATATTCATGCAATAAACTGAGTGCATTTCTGCTAGTTGTTCTTGTTTTCATTTACACTAAAGCCCCGATTTGCGTAGATCCGATTTGCGTTTTTTCGATTTGCGTCGCTTTTTAAAAATTGGCATAATCCGACTTGCGTCGTTGTGATTTCGATTTGCGTCGATTCTATTTGCTCAATTTGAAGGAATGGATGAAGCTGACATTAATGAAATCTTATTATCTCACGAAGAGGAGCTTGACAATGAAAGTTTATTAGCCATTAATGTTCAGCGTGCATTAGAAGAAGATGTTGTAATGAATGATGTTACTTTAGAAGAAAAAAAGTTAACAACTTCCAATATTTCCAAAGCTTTGCAATTAATTTCACAGGCAATGGATATATTTACTGAAAATGACCCCGATGAAAATCGATGCTTAAGCGTAGCATCATCTATTGAGCACGCCATCAGTTGCTACAAGGAAATCTATGCGCAAAAGAAATCTTTAACAATTCAGCAAACCTTAGACAGTTTTGTTAACAAAACAGTGAGACCACCTAACCAAATGGAATCAACTGTTGTTAATTTAGATTTATCTGCTGAATAACATTTATAACACTATTATTTACTTTAATGTTTATGTGAATCGTATAAACGTATGTATTTATGTATGTATATGAAAATGAATTTTAATAATTTAATTTATTATTATTTTTTATTTCTAACTTTAAAAACGTTTATTGAATGAAATTAAACAAATAAAAACGTATTCATATGACTTTTTTTTATCTAAATATGTATATATTTTTTCGAAATTTTTTAGTTTTTCATCCAATTAATTCAAAATCAGAACATTTGTATAGAAACAAATAATATTTGTTAATTATTATACAATTATTAATTAATTAATTAATTAATTAAATGAATTATAATTCGATTTTCGTCGTTTCAATTTGCGTCGCATTCCTCCCGTCCCCATTAACGACGCAAATCGGTGCTTTAGTGTATATGATTTTAAACGTTAAAAAATATATATGTGTACTTACACGCATACATATAAATAAATATAGCAAGTCTACTCGTTTCACGTGATCTAAATATTCATGAAGTTCGTATCATAAACAAGTGGAGCAATATACAACTATGACGCATACATGTGTATGTTAAAACAGCCCTTGGTGCATGATATCAGAAACTATTTTGAAATTGTAAATTTATTGGTGATTAAATTGTAAAAATTAAAATTTTAATGGATATGAATTTTGAAAGAAATTCTCGCACGTATAGAAAAAAGTCAATGTGTATGACAGGTTACTTTTTACAATTTTTTTTCTATTACAGCAAGATTAGTGCAAATACATACATACATATGTATGTGCTTATGTTTACCCCAAAAAGTAAACTAACTGTACCGTCACGCAAAGAGGAAATAATTTCTTCCATCTGAAGCCCCTGTACTGACTTAGGTTTTATTATTTCTGAACAATGGTTATATACGTTATAATAGCTTCAAGGGGCAGAAATGAAGACGAAACTAATTATTGATGTATTTTAAGTGTCAGAGCTTAACTGCGTTAAAACAATTTATGTGTCTATGATATACTATTGGAAGACGTAAGCACCTATTACGGAATTATTTTTTAATAAAACCACTACCATTATCAGGTCCCTTTCGAAACCTTCTAATCCAATGATTGCCGGTTTAACCAACAAGTGAGATTCGCAAGAATTCCAGCGTTTGTTTTAAAATCTACCTCATCACTGAATTCCTACACTGAAAGAATTTCTCTTCATAAATTCAATGAAACTATTTCATTAAAGTTTTTTCACGAATGCAATGAATTATATCATAATGTTTATGAAATTACAAAAATATTATGAAAGAATTTCGTTGGAATTGTTTTCATAGTTTCGATAATTTTGTTAATTTTACGTAAAAATGAACAATATTTGCAAAAAGTCAAAGAATAAAAAATATTTTTTTAATGAAAAATATATACGTTTTCTTTCTATAAAGTAGTTGCAATTAATTTATGAAATAAATAATTCAATGAAACTTTTCATTGGTTTAGAGAAATATTTGCATTAAATTTTTTAAATGACTTCATAAAAAGGAAGAAATAACTTCGTTAAAATAATTAAAGTATTTCATTGCCTTAATGAAATGACTTCATTATATCATTGATATTATTACATAATTTCAATGAAAATCTATCATTAAACAAATGAAATATTGTTGTTATTTCACACATATAATTTAATAAAATCAATGAAATAATTCATTGTTCTGAAGAAACCGTTTCATTATACTACTGAATTATTTTCATTATTTCAGCGAAATTATTACAATACTTTAGTGAAATTATTTCATCAGATTGATGAAATTTGCATTAAAATAGTGTTAACGAAACCTGTTTCATTAATTTAACGAAATGCGACATTGGTTAAATTTTATTGAAGTTTTTCATTGGATCAACGTCGAGATTCACAGAATTTGTGACGAAAATTCTTTCAGTGTTGTTATCGTTAGCGTCTGCTCCACACTAAGTTCAACATCGCATTCCCATCGATGGTGGGTCGCCCCTTAGTCTTGCATAAGCCAAAGTTAGACATTCACACACAATAAGTGCCGCCATCTCAACATACTACATGCATAGTTTGCAGACTATCTTCTACGACACCAATCCGCCTCAGATGATACCTTAAGTTTCCGTGGTTCGTTATTAGCGCCCTGGTCCCTCTCAATATACTGCTGTATATCACTGTACTCATCATACCGCCCGATCTATGGGCTCTTTAAGCACCATACGACCCTGTATACAGGTCATCAAACTCCTCCATGTGTTACGCCCAATGGAATCCAATCACTGGACAATCCAAGCCTGAAATATGGGCTCCTGTAAAAGATCGCCGCCGTTCATACTTTCCCAGCAAAAACTAGAGAATGTGTTACAGCTAGCAAACAGCATACTTTTCAACCATATACTAAATACTGTCAGCATTACATAGAAACAGTTATGTAGCAACTTGATTATCACTTGATACAGAAGTATTTCTTATCATACAACCAAACCCTACTGTTTCTAAATGCTGAAATACTTTTAATGCCGATATTAAAATCAGCTTGAAACATCGCGACTTATTGATTTTTATGTAAATTCTGATGTATTATTATAATGGAACGAAAGTGTGTTGCATTTAGTATTCATGTCTAAACGGTTGCGTAAGCTCACACTTAATGAGTCCACGGACAGCCAGGCAGAAAAACACATACGGGACAACGGTGGCAAAAAATTTTGTATGGTGGCTGAAGTATGTACGGGTATGCACGTAACACAACGTACGCTAACAGTGCATTGCTGACACTTAAATGATAACGTCGTTTAACGGTTGCCCAATCATTTTTTACTACCATGGCTAAGAATTGCGAAAACTAAAAATTTAATTTCTGGCCAGTTCTAGCAATTTGTTTAGTAATGAGACCCAAGAATATAACGCTCGATTTCCAGAGAAAAGTCTTCGATTTGATGGATTTAACAAACTGGAAAGCAATGCAATTTCTTTTTTCTTTTACTTGGTAGAGCAATTATATTGTACTAGCTGACCCCCGCCATGCGTTGCTGTAGCGGTTATAATAATTTTATTAAAAAAAATGTATATGCATAATGTGCTCTTTATTAAAATCGGTTAGTTAGTTTGGGAGACGCCGAAGTTTCCACCTACCAGCCGTCGTGGTCTTCTCTTTGGAAAAATATATAGTCTATATGTCACTCTATATGCCGAGCAATCTACATTTTATCTTCACTCCCTACTGCCTACCCGTATACCCAATTCCAGCTCTATGAAGAGTGCATACCCGTACATCAAATCGTAATGGCACATACAAAAAAGGATCAGCCTAGCTGAGCTGTAATGAAGTGCCCGAAGGAAAAAACATACTAAGAAGTCATTCAGACCAAAATGAGAAACTTTAGCTGTACCGTTCTCAAGATATTGAAAAATCATTATGGACTTTGTATGGGAGCTACCACGGCCACTTGTCTTATCCCACCAATTTTTTACAGATGATTTTTTTTCTTTATCTGGGACTCAGGAGATGACTCCTACACATGCGAAGCATTGTGTTGGAACTATAGGAAAGGGATAGTAGATGGAGCTTCACTATCTTACAACACTGCTTTTTTTGCACGTTATTTGTTTTTAAAGCAGTGTTGTAGCGTCTCTGATGTGAAGGAGACGTATTGAAACTTTTTCTTTAAAGCTTCGTTTTTAGTAGCCTGACGTGCCTGTGGATTGGATACAGCTGAAGTCGTCTCTGTTCAATGACCAGTGACTATGCTTTCGCCACTGAAACCTTCCGATAACAACTGACACAAAGACACAGAAATACACATCAGAGAAATGGAGATGTTTTTATGAGTCTGAAACTGGGGTTGAACCCAGGAAAATTTTTCGTTTTGTAGCCAACGTGCAGACTACTTCGACCATCGCCACCCTCAATATATGTATATATATGCATATAAATAATATGGCATTCGATTTTGCAGCATTCACGGTCAGCCCCTGTTCCGTACACCACCCCTCCGTTTCCCTGAGAGCCAGCCTCATGCAACCCAGAATGGTGTCCAGAAGCTTTCCTCCAACGGCAAACACCATGTCGTCCTCATACTTTATCGTATGTAATATTATTATCGTACGGTATTAACAGTCTCCAATTATTTACCTTGTGTCATTTATTCATTAATTTTTCGTTTCTATAGTAAATGAACTTCTATAGCTTCAGCACTCAATATAATTGAAGGTCTCAGAAAAGATTTTTAAAGTCCTCTTGTTGTCTCATTTTCTATCTAAACATCGAAGAAAATACATACATACATATAATAAAACTGAAAAATTTGAGGAAGTTTAAACATGTCAGTGAGACAACGAAAATTATGACATCTGTATGTCATCGCCTTGCTGTTATCTGATAATCAACTTGAAAATTGGTATTTTTAGCTCCTTATCTCTCTTCTATATGTAAAGAATGGAAACTTTTAATAAATTAAATTGTAAAGAATTTAATATTTTGTATACAAAAGAACCATCCAATTATTTGATAAATTAATATCCAAGAGATTTTTAATATTTATCCTTGAATAAATCTGAAATAATACTGCCAACTACTCGCACTTTTAACATTTTACATCTTATATAATTTACTACATGCATAGAATTCATTAGCTGCTATAATTTGTATTATAATGTAGAAAATCTGCGTCTGTCTGCGACGTTTAATTGAGCGTCGTACACATTGCAAGCACTTAACGATTAGATTCAATTAAATAATGTTGCAGTTATACAAACATTATACACATACATTCATACACACAAAAGGCCACACATACACACATTCATATATACTCGAATACTTGACTATGAAGAAAGATATTAACTTCATAATTAGTTACCCCACACATATATGAATTTGCCTAAATAGTGTTGAAATATGACGTTGCTTCAGCGCCTGTTGTGACACTAACATGTCGCGTCATTAAACAATATTTAGTCTCTGAGGTAACTACTGAAATTCTATTATGTATAGGTAGACATTGCAAAATGTTTTGTGTTTTCATACAGTTCTTTTACTGCAGGGTTGGATATTGTGTATTGAATTGTGCATTGCGTTCGCTCCTACAAATATAACCAATGTTTATGCAAAGTATAAAAAAATTAACACTTAACCAAAAAAAAAAAAATAATAACTATTAACCTAGAAATAGAAGCCACATAACATGCAGTTTTTAAAATTATCTAAGCTGATAGGAAGAAAGAAAAAACGTCGTCAGAGTAAGAGTGTACTACTTTACTTATGTTAAGGGTATGAGAATAATTGAAAAAGAAAATCAAGAAAGTACACATAAGGTCTCTAGGACGACACCGAGCGGGGCTGCCGACGGGTCGAATTCATATGATGGTGGCGATGCTGACGGTTCATCGTCACATTGGTCTGTTCTGTCACTGTGCGGCGCCTGCCGTGACGTGCTGACCGTTTCTACAGACCTTTCTGCAGTTGATGTGCTTTGAGGGGGATAAGTTCGTTTTTCCGGTATTCGCTGTGGTGTAGGACCGACTAGATACGGAAGACAATCGATTTCATTCGGACAAAAAAATGGAAACCAGAAGGACCCAAGTGCTCTGATTCATTAGAATTAGAATAGGTTAGCTCTGGTTAAGTAGGCAGTCCCCAGTGAAAGTAAATACTTTGTTTGTGATTAAAAGCCACTTAATTCCATATCTAATAAATATGTTTTATGGGATTCACAGTCAGATAACATCATATAAAATAGATTTTAATAATATAATGCCACGTAAGAAATAATATGTAACTATTATGTATACTGCTGTTGTTCAAAGTTCGGTATTCGGCGAATAAGTGATGGACTCAGTGTAAATTTAATTCGTTCGTGGGTGCAGAGATTCCGCGCAACTGCTACGGCTATGAATGCCCCACGGCCAGGGCCCAGTCGATCTTCAAGGACTCCCGAAAACATGGAACTGGTTGAAAGCAGTTTCCGTGAAAATTCGCGACTTTCAATACGGAAAAGAGCAGCCTCACTGGAACTTCCAAGAGCGATTATTCATGAAATTTTAAAAAAGGATCTGAAGGATCTGGATGACATACTCTTTAAAAAATAAAATCCGCATTTCCATTCCATCGTTCAATGCTCTTCATAAAACTTTGTGTCAATTAGTACGTTCTTTATTTAAGTTTGAAAATATAAAACTGCTACCAGACACCCTTTACAACAAACATTTTATTAATTGATTTTGAATCTATTTAATTTTTCTAAATTTAATTTCAAATTTGTCTAAATTAAATTTCTAGAAAAATTAAATAGATTTAAATAAAATGTTTGTTGTTGCAATTGAATTGAAATCAATATTACCAGTATCTTGATATTTTTCAAAGCTATACCTTCTCCACTTTCCATTTTCTTTGTTATAACGTTGATTAGTGGAACTTCTCTGGAACAAAATCGCAGCGGTGATTGCAAATTTCTTAAAAAAGATGAGATGCCGTTAAATCAATGTTACCATTAACTCGATATTTTTCAAAAAGTGACTTATTGAAATCAAATTAATTTTTTAATTTAAAAAACAACACCTTCTTTCTTAAACATATTTCTGTAATTTACAAAAATAAAAACTTTTATATATTATACAAAAATTAATTTTACAGCGCTTAAAACTCCCATCTGTGAATTTAATTTTGAAAAAATCTTTACTTTCCACACGAGTAGATGGCCGAAGCATTCCAGTAGCGAATAGAGCATAGAGAACACGTTCACTACATGGAAACTCGCAAATACTTCCAATTAAATCAACTATCATATTTGAAATTAGCATTTGTCATTTCGTAATACCAACCAACAGCGCAATATTCACGCAGTAAGGATTATGTTAGTGGATGCTACACCATAATGCCTTTAGAATTACACTTTATAAGAAATACATTCATTTGCACCCAATAACAGGACATTTAAAACTGCGATATAGTCCAAAGGACAGTGAAAACTAAAGCTACTTGTTTCAAGCAAAATATGTATCACCTATACATCTATACACTTTCACAAACGAGAATCGTAATCGTCATTATAATTATTGTTGTCATCATGTACCATGTTATTGTCCATAAATGACGTTGCGTATGTTCAGTTGTGTTTGTTAGTGCATTAAGCTACCAGTCTTTCGCTAGGTATATATTGTGTTGTTTTGGAAATGTGTGTACATTAATGTACATACATTTAAAGAGGAATATTTAATGTCAAAAATTTTCATTTAAAACAGCAGAAAAGAAGCTGGGAAAATATCAAGAGAATATTGAAATGATACGCAAGAAGAAAAACAGAGAGAAAGAAAGAGACTATAGATAAGGGAATTAGCCCAGTACAGTCATTATTATCCTAAAGTTTAAAGTGTCGGTACAGGGATGGGAATGCCTCAACATCAACAAATTTGGAAATTATTTTTTTGTTTCCTGAACAATATCACGAGATATTTCTGTCAAAATTTCATCTGTCATCATCAGCTAGGTACACAATTAGGATGAACGCCGAATTTTCTCAAACACACCCATGAAAATTCGTTACATACTTATGTATATTCATAAAATTTAGCACAATTAGCGAGAAAAATAGCTATATCCATTTATTTACGCAGCAACTTCTGACTGCATATAACGGTTATGATTGAGACCATATTTAGACAAAAAGCACCATTAATAACAGAGGTATTAACATTTATAAATAATGGGAAAACCCATATCGAAGCTAAGCTGACACAAATGAAATTGAAGGCAATTCAACTAAACTGGCTGATGGGGAGAAACTCTACTCTAAGCCTTGACTGCAAATTATTACTGTACAACTCAATCTTAAAACCAATATGGTGTTATGGCATATAATTATGGGCTACTGCCTCGCGCACAAATATAGAAAAAATCCAAAGGCAACAAAATAAAATCCTCCGTACAATTACAGCGGCCCCCTGGTACATTAAAAATTCTCGACTCCACGGGAATCTTAATGTTCCGTTGGTAAATACCGTATTTTCCAAACTCACCACAACTTCTGTTGAAAAACTTGATCTCCACCCGAATCCTCAAATATCAAATATTTCTCAGGATACACACCAGGCTGAGAAGGAGGGACACTTTAGCTCTCTACCGATCTCAACTCACATAAATAATAATCTGAAACCTCTGTTCAGGCTTCTTTTGGCCTGGCGCTGGCTAAGCTGAATATATTCTTGTTTTATTATTTATGATTTGATTACTTATTGTTAGTTCAATATACATTGAATTTTCAATAAATGGAAGAATGAAAAAAGAAAAAAAATTTCAAATATAAAACATAAAAAGCAGAAAACAGTTCTTGAAAGTTAAATTAAATATATAAGGTACATTTGTTAAAAAAAACTTAAAATTTAGAAGATAAATAGACACTCTGCAAGAATTTATTCCTTACGTATGGAATGCATTGCATCGGAAGTAGGATAACAGGATTTGGAGAAGAGGACAGAGGGAGTAGTGTTTGTGGACATTAGACTTGCACTTTCCAACATAATAACTGGCTGGGAGGGCTTCTGCGATACATTCCATATACGGACAGTTCGGGTAATAAACGAATTTTCTCTGCAATGCTTACTGCAATGCGCTGGTAAATCGACCACAAATAGATGCCCTCTCGACGACAACTTTTTCATACGAGAAGACGTCAGAGTTCCCTAATATCATTAGCAATTTTAGTGTGTCTTAATCTGCCCCATGGCAATTATAACCACTATGTTAGGTCAAACTTCCAAGGAATATAAATTGAAGACTGGATTCGAAGTAGGACATAGCATGTTGTTAAGAAAAATTAAAAATAGGGTAGTAGAAAGTGCGGAACATGAGGTACCCTTAATTTATTATGAGCTCGTTAAATGAGGCCACATCTATGAAAACTCCTATAGTGCAATCTATGAGAAAACTCGAGCGAAGTTTTCACCAATAACAAAGTAAAATTAAAAAAAAATTATTACCATATAGATTACTAATAAAGATCTGAAAGGGTCAACATATACGGGTATGTTCTGTAAACCGAATCCGCAAAAACTTTTCGATTTTACACATACATACACAAACTTAGGTATTGAAAAATCACTCGATTTTAAATCAACTCGGTTTACAGAACAGGGGGATAGTCTCATCATCGGCCGGATCACAGTCGGTATTAGGGGCTATAAATTTTTTATGAAACGCAGTAACGAAGAAGCCTGTTTGATGCGGGACAGGAGCTTCTAAAGGATTCCTTTGTATTTAATATTCCTAATGAGGAACTTCGGATATTATGGAATAGCCTGGTAATGTGGAACTTCTTCTCTTTTCTCAACTCTATATTATTTAGAAACCTTATAAATATACCAAGTAGAAAAATATTAAAATTACGCTTAATGTTGATCTGATGGGTTTTCCACTTGTTTCATTTGGATACGACGGCGTCGAAAAGAAAATCAGATTTGGTGGTGGTAAGCTTTAATGTTCCCCCACACTTTTAAAAATAACATGTTTATTACCAAGAAAGTCTCATACCAGAGATCATAGTTGACATTTACAGAATAGTACTTAATCGAGTAAAAAATTGTACTTTATAATCTTCTACGTATTATATTAACAAGCAATCTCGATTTTTACACCCGTACTACTGCGCGGATTTGAAAAAGATTTATACATACATAGAGACAACAACAACAACTCAAAGAATGAGAATGAAATAACAAAAGCGAATTGAAATAACTTTTCAATACAAACAATTCTGTACGCCTCTTCTTTCCCCATTCTCCTATAAACACAGACTTTCTTCAAGAAAAATTGCCTAATCTAAAAGCCCACTTAGTGCCATCGCTGTAATGTTGTTGCTAAAATGGTTGTTCTTAATTTGTTGATTAGTTGGCAAATTGTTTGCTCAATTGTATTGCTTTGTCATTTCTTCATTGTATGGGATAATGCCGCTTTTCCACAACTAATTTATTTTATTATTAATTTTAAGTGTTTTGGTATCTTAATAATTATTTTGTGTGGTTATGCGCAACTTATCGCACATTAATTAAATGAATTATACAGTTATTATCTCTGTTTGAATCTTAAATTAGGTAACCATAATTTAATTCATAAAGATAAAAGCTTACAAAGAGTGTACGACTACTACTACTACTACAAACGAAGTAATTACAAAATAATATGTAAATTTTAAATATTTATTATTTTCACAAATTTATAATGTACATATGGATGTTCTTGGGTGCGCATTCATGTACGGATGCATAAGTATGTAGCTGATTACGGCCTTAAACTAAAACAATTATGGAAATATTTAAATTGAGCATTATGAATAAAATAACTAAATTTTGTTTACAATTGCAACACTATGAACTATTTTTGGTAACTTAATAAGTATTTAATAACAACCGTATTCATAAAAATTTGTTTTGATTTATAAAAGCGTAAATTAACAAATGGGCTTACAAAATTCAATTATTTTCTTGAAATACAGTTGGTTAAGTTAAAGAAGGACATAGAGCTCAATTCTTGCACAACTGTGAAATCTCTTTTCTTTTTAGAATTTGTAAAGCAGAGTTGCAGCATCGATGCTATTATGTTGGCCAAGTTAATGGGGAGCCATTTTTCTTATTACTTTACTTCCTCAAATACCGTCCGACTGGGTCTTGAACGCAGGATGTTCCGGTTGCAGAGTCAAAACGCTAACTACTCAGCCAACAGCACCTCATATATAACCCGGTATGTTTCGCTACCCCACCCCAACTTACCTTATGAATAGACCAAATAATTAGTTCCTCAACCTCTAAGTTTGCAGCATTGCATAGTACAATCTGACAAGAACTACATATTGAAACTGGCGTATAGAGGCCGTGGAAATTATTGTTTCGCAATACTTTACCAGCTTGTAAAATTAACGTGATAAGGGCGACATTTATAATATAATTTTTGAACCCTTATCAGGATCTTTGATCGATTTTCACCCCGTGAAAAGTACCCTATATTTTATGTTGGATTATAAAAATCTGTCCAGCGGTTTAAGCGGTATAGAGGTACAAACATCCAAACTTTCACATTTATAACACCTATTATATATTATATACCTATACAGCTTTTATAAGACCAAAAATATTTTATGAATACGACAGTAAATTATGAGTTAAGCCTCCGTTAGCCAAACGTAACGTTGATGTTGTTGCATCAAAACATGACGTTTGATGTATGAAAACCCATGACAAAGCTTGTCTAAGCAAAATGTAACGTCTTCAATCTGTAGAAAACCCCATAGAAATGCTAATCTAAGCGAAATGCCACCTAACTGTAACGTAGTCGATCTGCATAAAATAGAAATTTATTACGACTTTACGAGACATTTGTAAGTATTTCATAATTCAAACATCATGGTTTGAAGCAACTACATCAACGTTACGCTTGGCAAAATAAGTCTTTAAAAATACAATTTTACAGAATTTAGAATTTTCCATAAACTAATAGGAAAATAAACCATTTCTACAACGAATGTTATTAGGTTTCGTCAATAGAATATGACACTATTGCCACATAAAAATGCCAAATTTGCTAATAGCATTTTCTTAAAAAAGAAATACGGATTCTCAGCTTTCAAAGAACTCTTACGCAAATTCATTTCGCTTCGCATAAATAATAATCTAATAATTTCCTACTTTTTGGAAATTGCATACTTTTTTAGTTCAGTGTTGCCTGGAGAGTTTTGTATCAACCACGTGTTTTCAGGCTTTAAAATTTTGTAAAACTTTTACTTGATATTTCTTTTATAATATTTCAATTGTCACTTTCGACCTTTGACAGTTGATAGCGGCGATATTGCTGAAGCTACCGCCTTCAAATTCACACCCATTTATTCAGCCTGTTTCCGAATCACCGTAGATGCATATATCTTTTAACAACATTCACATGATAAAATTGTTTTATTAACGTGGGTGTTCTGCTCAAGCAATAGTCCTTGCGCTTCGGCCAATTTACCGTTGCCATAATCGTTATAGCCACGCAATCGACCAACCAATGCCACATTAGATATTCTGCAGGCGCAATTTATTTAAATCTCTCTTTTTTTAATGTACAGCAATTGATACCATATTGAACTGTTTTCACTTTAAAATTTAACATTTTCGTGTTAAGTTGCATAATATTTTTTATATGAATAGTAAAATATTACTTAAATTTAAGGAAAAACCTATGTATGGTTAGCATCAATATATCTTTTTGTCATTTTATATAGAAAAGGGAATCAATATCATACACGCAAATATTACCACATACATCCATACATATATCATTATGCAAAATCAAGCACTATAATTATAAAAACGAGGGTGGTATGGAGAGGAAAATTTTGTTATTGAAACTTACACTTACACTTTATAATACTTTTACAGGCACATTTCCTAAAGTTTTTTTTTTTGGAGCATCCGGATAATATATTTTTGAAAAATGCTTTACAAAAATCATATATTACAAAAAACATTTTTTGTACTTATATCATATATTATATTTGATTTTCGAGTTGAATTTTGTTCGATGTTATTAATGGCAGCTAAAACGAAATTGATTTAAGCGGCTTCCTTGTTGCAATGCTAAATTTTCACTACTGCTCGTAAAGCTGATCCAAAAATCGGGAGCTATATAGTTTTAAATCATTTAAATTTGATAATTTTATCTTGAAAGCACATTGCTTGTAATAATCCCGAAGCAAGTAATGTGATTAAGTTTGGATCTGGTGAGCAGCGTATTTAAAGGAAAAATTTCTTTGATATAAATTTTAGGGCACCTGATGCTACAGAAATATATTGTTTCATTATATAAGTAGTCCATTTAGTTGAAATCTAAAAAGCGCTTTAAAATAAAGTAAAATATTAACTGAATTTATTTTGGGAATATGTTTTTATACATATATGACTCTAATTTTAAAATTGTGCTTTTTCCCGCAAAAAATACCCATAAAAAATTCCCTAGGATTTCTGTATCAATCAAACTTAAGAGCACTGACACTCTGATTGTCCAATATAAAAATATTATCCATTTCATTTAATTCAATAAGTTTTTTTTGGCGACCGATAAGTAAAGACACAATAGTCTCATCTTCCGGTAAAACAACTAAATCATGGGCAAATTCACGGTTTCTAAAAATTAAATGGAATCTCACCGTATTAAACGTACTAACCCTTCTATTTCCAACACCAATATCTGAAGACAGAATTAATAACTTTCGTATGAAACTAGCCGGGCTACCAGTGTCAAATAAAGAAACGCAATCAATTAATTCAGTGCACTTATTTCGATTGAGAATAGCAACTTTGGGCACCGCATGTGTTGGAATAATCTCCTGAGTGCTGGTCCAAGATAAAAAAAAAACTATATAGCATTGACACATGTTGTGATTTGTCATTAAGACCGTCAATTATTATGTCAATCAAATCAGACTCAGGAATGTTAGATCGTAGTAAACTCTCTTGCATTTCAATTACATACCGCTTGACTGATTCCGATGCTTTCAATGTACGAGACTTCAGTTTATGAAAAATTTCTTGCTTTGTAAAAACTTTCCAAATTGTTATATTAGCTCCTTCTTAAGTTCCGCGTAAGTATTGGCACAAAAATAATCAAGCAAACGTCGTGCGGCAAAAAATTTGTCGGCTTCATTACAGTCAAATACAGAGAAACCATCATCTAAATCACTAAAGCATTTACACATGTCGTATGAGTCGTCTCCACTGAAGCGTTGTGCCATTGTCTCAAAAGCAACATAGTCAAAACGCTGTACACCTATTCGATGCAATTCGCCAGACAACGTCAACACTTGGCGCAGCTTTTGTAGAATGGCAATTTGGCGATTCAGACGCTCTTCTTCAGCAAGCTTCATAGCCTCATTGACATCAGCATTGTAGTGGTCAGAATTATCTTCAAAACCAGCTGCGGTATTCATATTTGCACTAACGGCAGGATTATCTTCATTAATTTTACAACAGAATAAGACTTCAGTGCAGCATCAACAATAGAGTTTATAACGTCAGCAGAAAGCTCAGAACTATGTGACGGAGCACCAACATCAACAATTTTAACTCTATTTGTTTCATCAATTTCATTTGATTTAGTATTCTCCATTAAACTTTCATTTTCCTCATTCCCAGTTTCAAAAATCTCATCACAAATTTTCCGCCTGCTATGCAAATATTTGCACTACTGCCGCCACCCTCGTATGCTTTGTAATTATAAATAAATACAAATACACAAATGTATTTTATTGCATTGACAACAAATACATTAATTTTTACCCACAAAACATTTGTGCTCAATTTATGTTAATGTCTACAACAACGAAAGCAATAACAAATGCAAGCAAAATTCTAACAAATGCGAATAACGAGTATTAAGGAGGTTCGCAGTTTATTAGATATTAAATGTGCTGCTTTTAGAAAACGAAAAGGAAATTCCTTTGGGAATTCATATTGAACACAAAAATATTTTGTTTTAATTTTTGTTTTTTTTTTTTAATTTTTTTACAAAAAAAAACTCAGCCAGGATAACAAATTTTGAATTTTGGTTATACGTAATTTAACCTTTTTTGCTCTCAGCAACGCCTTATTGAGAATATTGGTATTATTAATAGCAATGCCTAGTTTTACTCATTGATGAAAAATAGTTTTGCATTACATTTAATTAAAGCAATTTTATTTACACAGGATTACATGTTCTGCTCTCCATCGATTTTCCATTTTCCAATAAAAATTATACATGATCCAATTAAAAATTTAAATTTTTTTATATACGAAAACGTTGTTCGCACATTGTGTAGCTTTATACATTGCAAAGCAGGCATTTACAAAATTTTTGCGTATATTTTTTCTATACACAACTTTTAACCTCATATAGTATTGTCCTTAAGTAGATAATCGTATCCCCTTAACCGATTTAATAGCTAACTGTTGGACCACGCTGAGAGGTTAATTATTACGCGACTAATTGGATCGAAATGATATAGATTGGCAAAAAGTGAACGTCGTTTGATATTCTTTGGTAGAGAAATATTACGAAAGGTAACAAATGTATAAACATAGAATTAATTCCGAATTAAAAACCTACTTATTTCCAAAAACTTTTAGAAGCCCGTACTTTGAAGACGCGCATATTAAGAAAGACTGTCAGAGTCTAGCAAAGTCTCTGCCAGAAATCGAAACTACGACCACCACACACTAATCAAGTTGTGGCTGAGTTACACTATGCCTAATATTTGAGATAAGCTAGTTACAATTTTTCTTATTAGCACATATTTTACTTCCTTTTAACCTTTTCCTCCTTTCAATGCTTAAGGTACAATAACTTCAATTTGTTTATACTTTGTTATATACAATAAGTTGTCGTATTTTCAACAGTTGCACGTAAAATTTTACATAAAAATACTTTAAAAAGAATAACTACTAGTAACAAAAAAATATTTGGAAGCATAAGAAAACTTGTTCTCCCATGCCAAGTGGAAGATAAACCTGCACAACTGCATGCATCTATAAATATGATAAATAAAAATAAAAGATTTTCAAATAAATGTATTATCCCCTACTGGTTATAATTTGTGTTGTAATAGACAAAAAATTACTTAAACTAAAAATAAAACCAAAAAGAAAAAGAAATAAAAAACTAAAATATTCAAACAAATTTGAAGCCAACAAACTTGGCCACAATGGTAATGTACTGGAAAACATGTGTAATGAAATGAATGTGTTAAAAGTATTTCAGTTATTATTTTCTTTAATTTCTGTGACAAGAGATGACAATGGTTTTCATTTACATATTTATAAATTTATTTGTTTCATTATCAGAAATAAAGTTTGTAATTGAAAGGGTAGTTTTAATTTACATCTGTTAAACACATTAAAATTTAAAGTGCCACTTTATATCAAATAAATTTATTTATTCTTGTGTGGTATACATTGCAAAAAGAACACAAGAGTAAGCAATTTTTGCTGGAGATGTGTTTTTTCTCCACCTCAAACAGTGATTAACAATGTCAATAATATCAACATTTGTTGCGGTGGCCTGGTGACGGCCAATATGAAAATATCGCGCGGTGTAAAAGGGAAGTTTTTGTTGTTTGATGAGTCAGTGAAACTTCTACCGACCGGTAATAGAACTGCTATGGAATGTTAGGATGGATATGAGAGCGATGCTTGCGTGAATTTTTTTGTAATTTGTAATTTTTTGTTTGTTTGAAGTTTTGCTTAGTTAGTTTTATTCTTTTATTATTGTAGCCAGCTGTTTTGGCAATTTGCTATGTGGATGTGTTATGTTGAATATGTGTAAGGGTTGGCAAGACATAAATTAGGTTGTACGGTATTTGTAGTATTAGACGGAAAATTTTGTTTTCTTTTTACGTTAGGATGTAAATATTCGAATTAGGTATAGATTGTTTATGCATGTTATAATGTTGGACGGTTTTGAAGGATTTTGAGACCCTTTCGGGGAAGGTATGAATGAATGTTTGGTTAGTTAGGGTATTGAAGGTGAATGTTCGTCACGTCTGTCGTATTGTCTGAATTGTGAATTTGGCTGGGAGAACGGTATTTCGTTCTGGAATGGTCTCCGTTTATATATGAAATTATACCGGTTCTTGTGTATACTAAATGGATACCGATAGGTGATAGATTGGAAGCGTGGAAATTGGAAGGATAAAGATAGGGAATTTTTACGTCCGATGCGAGTTTTTGGGAAAAGAGAATTTTTAATTAAGAAGTCTGAACGAATTTAAGATTTGAGAAAAAAAGGGTAGGAAAAACCATAAAAGGCAACCTCCTAAACGATTAAATTGGAACTTTTGGGTGTTAAAGAAATAAGGAAAATACACGGTAAGTGAAAGTGTGGCGGAGGATCGAGAAGCGAATCCTAGAAAAATTTAATGAAGTAGACTTAGAAAAGAAATACCAACTGATAAGAGGAAGAGGAAAAGCACTGGAACCCAGTAGCAGCAGTGAATATCCTGAGGACACTGCAGAAGAGAATTAACCGAGGACAGTCAAAAACCTTATAATTTTAAAATTTCTGTTTTGTTGTGAAATCTTAGATTTAAGAAAACGCCAATTTCTTTTTGTTTAAAGAATACGCTAAAATCCTTCATAGTTAAATTAAAGTAAGGAAAAGAAAAAATTAGGAAACAGTAGGAATAAAATTTTTAGATGTGACTGGTGAGCGGCAGCTGGTAGAAAAAACCAGATATAGTACAGAGCCCGAAGAGTTTTGTGAAGGGGCAAAGAGAGCCAAGGGCAATATTTAGTATTTTGTGTTGAATTTTTTTTACTGCAAAGTGACAGTTCGGAATATTCCTTAGGGAGTTCCTTCAGGGATTTAGAAATTTTAAAACCGTTCATTGGGACAGTAATAGAATATCCCGGTTTATATTCCCTTAAATCCCTTAATCCCAATCCCGTTGTTAAAAATTTTATACTGTTTTTGTATATCATTTCAATTATTTCATTATTGCACGTCTAATTGTAGAAATTGTAAATGTAAGAAACATTTTTTTTTTGTTTGTTAGAACATTATGAAAAATTACCCCAATATCTTTTAAAATAATGAAAACTTAAATGAAATAAGACCGCATACCGTTATACCATAGAGGAGACAACCCTTGCGCCCGAAACTTTCTTTAATCAAATGGTACAAAATGAAGAATTTAGAGAATTGGAGTTTTACATCAATAGTGATGGAACATGTGGAAAAAGTGAAACTAATATATATACATATATATATATATATGTATAAAATAATTTCTTCGCGCGTTCTTTAATTAAAATTTTTTTTTCCTTTTTTCATTTCTGTTCAGCGGACTGTGTTTGGGAGTTATTTCATTTATTTGAATTTTAGTAATATTTTCAGTGTTGTTTAATGAAAAAGAGGTAAAAAAAAGTAGTAGTAATATTTTGTAGAGCCTCCTTTCATTTCTTTATTTTAGGACTATATTTCATTTTCGGAAATTAAAAATATGACCCCAAATAAAAAATTAAAAAAAAACCCCAAACATTTTTGAAAAAAGCCCCAACAATTTCGTGTTTTTGTCTTCTGTGTTGGCATTGGCGCTTTATTCCATATCACACATTGGGGTCTTATTTCCTGGGGCTTTATTTCGCAGCACCTTTGTTTAGCATTTCGAAGAAGCGAACATTAAGGCTATTCGAAATTATCTTCAGGAATATGAACAAATATGTAGTATTAAAAAACAAAAATCGTTCCTTAACTGGATTTTAGAAACATGAGCTGTTAAGCAGTTCAATTGCTATACTTTTTTCTAGCTTCTTCAACACTCTCGTCAGCACTGTAATTCTTATTAATTTATGTAGTTAATTTAAGTGTTTAAATAATCTCATATTATATTACAGAAAATTAAATGCTCCAGTAACGTCAATATTTCCATTTGTAAACTTTTCATGGAGTATTTGAAAATTTTTTGCACTTTCCACTTGCGTTTTATTTTTCTTTCTGAAGTGTTTTACTCAACAGGAACTCCTTTAACCACTTTTTATAATTTTTTTCCTTTTCGCTGTTGCCAAGCAGAAGCCAATAGTAAATTACAATTTTGCAACCACTCTGAAAGCAATAGGAACAACAATTACCTTAAAGCGTTTAATTTAAATAACTGCAAAAATTGCTTCGAAAGCTATTTCACGCAAGATGGAACAACAAGCCATGTTAAGACACTATTACAACTTTGTTACGCTTCTCCAAACACAAATTTTTGTATAGACATAGAACATACAAATTATAACTGCGTGCGGAAGAAGGATAACTGAATATCGTTGATAGAAATACTAAATACCTTTAAAAATATTTTCGAATTAAGCAATTTAGAGAAAGAAATGACGTTATGAAAATTGTCGTTACAAAATTTTCTGAAGAGTTATGTATTTCTCCTTAATTGGAATACACTTTTAAAAATATCACATTCGCCTTAATTGCGTGAGTTCCCCTCATCATAAAGTAAATATTATTTTTAGAATCAAATTTTGTTCGTCACAGCTAAATAAATTACTAAAAAATTTACGCAGTTTGAAAAATGATACAGTAATAAGTAGCAGGAATTTCAACACTTTATTATATAGGAAAATTACTTGATTCAATGGCAGGCAGCAACTAAATTAAATTGAAGTCGAATGTGATATTATGGAAACGTAGAAGTACATAAATAATAATTTTGACTCTGAAAAATATAAAAATTATTTTTTGTAGATTGTCAAATAAATGGATTGAAAATATACTTTTGAACATTGAAGAACGACTTTTATTTTTATTAAGAAAGAAAATAACGTTTTTGGCCTTTTAGAAGAAAGAAAATAACGTTTTTGGCCTTTTACAGTGCAATTCACATAAAATAAACTTACAAAAAAGATTAAACGGAAATAATTTTTTTGATTCGAAATTTTCTCAGTTACTCCGTCTCAGGGACCATGCACAGATTCACTTTTAAACCATTAAGTTTTGCATATCCTAAGGCGCCTATGTTCTTAAGTTGCTTTGAGACACTACGCATTTTACATAGGGTTTGTCGGTTTTATTATCCATATGTAGTTGCGCATGTTTGTGAAAAATAACAATTCACAGACGGTTTATAATTTTTGTTTTCACACCTGCGCTTTTGGTTTACACTGTAAAAGCAAGCTGACTTTTATAGAAGCAACAATTTTCCTTAGGAAATTTGATATTCACACTATCAATAAATTTGGTTAATGATGTGCTATGTACCATCGCCAGCGTTTAACCCTAAAAATAAAAGAATGAAACACACTCAGCACGGTATGTTACGAGTTACAGATATTACAAATATTATCTTGTAGTCGGCTAGTTAATTATTTTGAGTCGGCGGCTACACCGCCACCAGTTGAAAACTGACAAATATTTGGTTTAGAAATAAATTTTCAATATTGCTGCATTAAAATATTTTAAATAAAAATGAAATTACTGAAAACTAATCAATTTATTTGTTTTTTATTTATTGATTACAATTGTGGTGGTGTTTTCTCATTAACAAGATAATATGACCCATCAAATGAAATAGTGCCCAAAATTGCACAATTATGTCACTTATTCCATCGCTGGCTCAAATACCGACAAAAGAACATCAATACAACCAATAACCTTCTGAATATTTCATATGCGATTGGGAATACATGTTGCTTAAGGGCGTTTTAGACTGTAAGACATGTTAAAAATTCAATTATTACGTAAAAGTGTGATTGTTTTCATTTTATAAGGGTTGCAATATTACAAAAACAAAAAAAATAACAAAATTATAAAAAAATCACTTACTGCTGAACCGGGTTTTGTCTTTCTACAGGGTGGCGCAGAATAAGCTATATGGTTTGAATTCTTTAGAACTTTTTTAATTATTATGGAAAATATGATAAAAAGAGCACATATGTGGGAAGCAGAAAATGGATATCACTTACAGGATATCATTTTTCAAAGGTAATTGCAAAAAATGCCCCAATAATATACAGTATTTAAAAAAAAAATTATAATAATCGCATAAATAAAAAAGTTATAAACCATTTAAATCATATAGCTCCTTCTGTGCCACCCTGTACTTATACTTTTTATGTTATTGGAAGTGCGAAAGCAAAATATAATATTTCTTTAGATAACTTTCCAGTCGCACCAAATCGCATTAAATTTCTCCCTCAGAAAGTCTTATGAAGGTCGTAAGACAGAACCGTTCGTTCTCATGATGACTTTAGCAATTTTTGATTTACTTTTCGATGGAATGCTATTTTATATGTTATGTTTGGCGAAATGATTCGCAGCTATTTTTGTATTTTACCAGACGATACATTTCTTTATACTCAAACCGGCTTATTACCATTATACTGAATAAAAACTTAGTTCTATCCGGTGAAACTATTATTGTTCATGGCTTATATTTACTGTATACATATACATGAGTATATGTGTTTGTGTATATGTGTATATGTATGTATGTATGTGTCTATCAGATAGATAGATATGCAGAGAAAGAGTTTATGTTTAATAAACTAGACCATAGTAATTGCTTTTGCATAAGTTGCGTACAATTTCGTTTCAAAATTTAATTAAAATTTTAAATACATAACAATATTTTTTTTTTAAAAATTGCTCATATAATTATTTTGCTGCACATGTGTGCCAGTGTGTGTATATGGGAAATAAAAAAAAATAACATAGCAAAATTATAAATCTGCATACAATATATTGCTAATGTTAAAGCAATTTGTGCCTCCGTAGCCTACCGCATGAACATTAGCCTATTAAGCTGCAGGTTGCGGGTTCGATTCCCGCCTAGACCCTGGGTGTTTCTTCAGAAAAGCTAAGAGCTTCGCAGAATGTGCGTTGTTGTTAAAAAAATGTAAAAAAATATTCCAATTTATAAGTGAAAGTGAATGTTACCTTTCCTATAGGCATTTTCATTTTCTCCTTATTATTTTTCTATCACGAACCAACAGCCGATTGTGAAAGAGATTTGCTATTTCGTAAATTTTAATCATTTTTCCTACGATTTTAAATAAAAGTAAAAATTAAATAAAATTAAAGAAAAAAACATTTAAGAAAGAAATGTGAAAAGTGTAATGTAAAGAAGTCGACCAAAACGTGTCGGCTCAAGTAGCATAGTAAGAACCAAAGAACATCACATCCATTCCGTGCCAAGTATGTGTACTATATGAACAAAACGCTCAATGTTTTGTGAATGGCATGTGTAAACTGTGAAGATAATTAAGTTTAGCAAAGAGAAGTATCATATGAAGTTATTTTCCTTATGGCTGGTAGTTAGATTGTTTCATTTTAACACTGAAATGCTTCCAGCTGGTCTTGTGTATAGAATTGCTAGCACGGATGCTCTGTCGAATTTTGTCCAATTAAGCATATAAAATTACCAACTTGAGGGCCGAACATTTGTCAAATGCACCTTTTTGCTTTATTACGGGCGGCTGCAATCTTAATATAGCCATCTATCTGCAAGTAATAGCGGATCTTTATAACTTATGCTTGATAACAAAATACTCTCTGAGTGGGAAAAGTACGCATTCTTTTCTATGAACGGACGGAAGAGCTACTTTCGACGATTGACGAAACGAAGATATATATTGAAAAAAGTGCCGACTACCGTGACTTTAGTATCAAGTATTGCTCATGATGAATGTTTAGCGTGATTGCAAATGATATTAGCATTTCTTTGGAAACTACTACATACGTCGCATGTTCTGCAGGATTTATGAAATTACTTTCTTAGCAAAAGTGTATTGGTTTTTTGCGAGCTTTAATATTCTTTCATTGTGGTTGTAGAAACAAAAATCTGCTGGATAAATAATAGAGCGCGATATCTGAAGTCAATGGACATTGGCGAAAAATATTGGCCTTCTCGAAACAAAAATATAGATATATCAGGCTGGAAATGCTAAAGAAATGCTAGAGAAAAGTTTAAAAAGGCGACTCCTACTTTCGGCAAAAAAAACAATTTTTTTTTCGAACGTGCCTTACAAAAATTATTTATATCGTTTCAAACTACAGTGTAGGCTGTAGAAACCAATTGAGATCGATCGAAATTAGAAAACGCTTTCACTTAAATTTTTAAAAAAGTGTTTTGACATTTCGTTGAGTACAAGAGTACAAATAAAATTTTAATTGAAATCTATACCGTGTAAATATGTACATATACATATTATTACTATTATTATTCTTTATTAGACCTATAATAAATTATATATCTAATACAAAGTCAAGGAGCACTAGCTGCCGTGGCTATCGGCTCTATATGTATATAAAAACATACTTACAGTGCATTTTGCTTTGCGAAAGTTAGCATCACTGCGTAAAGGTGATAAAGTTTTATAAAAACAATAAAGGAAACCGTTAGAAAATTATTAGAGAACCATTTCAAAGGAATGTTTATTTTGTTTGTTAACTTTTATAATATACTATTGACATATGGCCCGTAATTATAGAGATACGAATATGAAATTAAGATGATGCTCTAATTTATTTTGCCGGAAAGAAAATGTTTCTGTCCAACTATTAGATAAAGAATTTTTTCAAATTTAAAACTTTTTTATTGAATTTGTTTTGTTTTCAGCTTTAAGATTTAGTCTGATAAAGGAAAATTCTTGCCCACTTAAGATTCGTTACCAAAGCTAAGCCAAAATATCCTTTAGAATTGCGTTTACTTTGGTGACAACTGTCTGTCTAAAATTAAAATTTATTACACCTTATTGAGGATGGCAACTTCGAGATTTTTACTAGATTAAGGGGACATTTTGTGAGACGGCTTCAACATATTACAAAATAAAAAAGTTAAAGGCGAATATCGCCAAAAACACAATAAGCGTTATTATTCTTTTCACTTTCCATATGATTTTGGGATTATACATATTTAAAACTTTACATAAAAACTTGAAACGTTACAGACGGGCAGATGTTTTATATTTTAATACCCAATATCAGTGGTTTTCAACCGGTGGGTCACGAGCAAACCCCTGGTGGGTCGCGAGCTGATCTAAATAAAATACATTGATTTTTTTTAAATATTTAATTTTTTTAATTCAAAAACATAAAAGTACTTATATTAATGCGAACCCTGGGCTTGCTTATTTTTAATTAAATTCGAAAAACGTGGTTGCAATTGTGACACGCAAATCAAATCGTTTTCTAAATTTAGTTTATTCTTTTTTTTTGTTTTAATGTTCACCATTTGTGAGAATGTCATTTCGCACAGATAAGACGTTGACAATTTAATTAATATTTTAAGTGCTTTTTTTAGCTAGCTCAGGGTATTCTGTCTTTCCCTTTAGCCAAAATGTAGAATTATTTTGAGATAAATATTCCATTTTGAGCATACTGGCCGCTGCCAGCTCACATAAATTTTCTTTAAAATGATTGGCAAGATTGGCGAACTCAACGAAGTTATTTATGAACGGATTTAATACCGAGCAATCACCATTATCTTCTTGCTGCTCTTGTGGAAAATATCGGTATAGTTCTTTTTTTAAATTTTGCAGCGTTTCTATCATGGTAGAAATAAAATCGATCACCAATTCATCGGATGAAATTTCTGTTGCAATACTTTCAAAGCTATTGAAAGAATCAAATTTTAGTTGTTGCAAAGATGTTGACCACATTTCAATTTTTAATTTCAAAAGCCACTTAGGATTAGTAAACAAATGTTCATATTCGGATTCTCCTTCTTGAAAAAACATGTTCAATTCCGATCTCAATTCAATTACTCTTGTCAGCATATTTCCTTTGGATAACCACCTCACCTCTGTGTGATAAAGCAGATTTTGATAGAGAGCGCTCATGTCTTCACACACTGTTCGAAACAACCTTGACTGCAAAGATTTTTTTTAAATGGAATTTACAACTTTGATGACAGTATTAAGCACATCGCTTAAATTTGACGGTAAGAGCTTGGCTGCCAAGGCTTGACGATGGAGAAAGCAGTGCGTCCACTTCGCATTCGACATTATTGTTTTAAGTCTTGCTACGAATCCACTTTTATTGCCAGTCATTGCCCTATCACCGTCAGTGCAAATAGCAACATAAAGCTCCCAGTCAAAGTTAAAATCTTTGGTGGCTTCCAAAAACATTTCATACAAACACTCGCCAGTTGTATTTTTTGAGAGCAAAAACGTTAAGGGGTCGCCAAATTTTTTGAAAGTCATTTTGGGGTCGCGGCTTCCAAAAGGTTGAAAACCACTGCTCAATATGAATGTGATGCACGTACATACAGGGTTGGGTTGCTGTGGTGTATTTAAAATACGAAATACAGCATTCTAACAAAATTTATTTAAATTAAAAAATTCCTTCAATCTCTTTCTAAGTTAAGAAATTAATTTCTGCATTTGATATAATTGCACACTACTTTATAAATTGTAATTAATGGAGTTTTTCATGTATTTCTCCAATTGTTGCTCTCTCACTATATCAATTGGTCTAATTACGGACTTTTTTTATATTTATTTATGTAAAAATTCATCGTTTGAAGTGTGAAATTCCGAAATCAAGCAAATCCTTTTAAAGTCAAAACTAATTAATATCGTGTGTGTTTATAGCATGAATGTAGTTTTTTAACCATATTCAAATCATCAGCCCTATACACGCATGTAATCAATAAATTATTTATTTCATCTAACTCTTTTTTTTTCATTTATTCAACGTGAGTCAAAATTAAATACGATTAGTGATCTAAGTTTTTTATATGGTTTAGTTTAATTTAATCAATTAATTAATTAATATTTTATAATAAATTAATATTCTTTGTCAATTATTATTAAAATAAATTTGCTAACAGATAAAAAATATATAAAAAGTAATCAAATATTTTCGAATTGAAAATAAGCTATACATATATCAGACAAAATTCGGAAAATTTTAAAAATTTGCTTAAATTTTCAAAACTAATCCAGCGAAAAATGTGGAAGTTATTCTTAAGGAAGGGGCACATAGAATCCGTCATCCGTCACACTTTGCTTTTTTCAACTGACAACTCAGTCGAAATATACGTTTGCTTATGAGCTTTGTCAAATTCAGTACGTCTCCGTCAAAACAAAGAACTAAAGTTGGCCAATTTTTAACTTTTAACGTACGTTCAGGACAACTATAAACAGCGTTGCCGTTGTATGTTATTTTCGACGAAAATTTGTTAAATTTGGAGAAATTTTCAGAAATTTGTGGCAGAGCTGTCTATGAGTTGATATCCGTCAACGAAGTACTCATTGTGCCAATCTCTTCCCTCGTTACGTTAATGTCTTTTGAAAAAGAGTCAAAGTATGGCGGATAATGGGGGGCATAGGCCCCGGCCTTTAAAGAATAGCGTATTCGTAGCTTCTAAAGGATATATGTATGTACATATGTGTGAATATTTTGCACTGCTTAATATCGATGCTAATAAATTCTGTAAGTTAACGGAGAAAGCATTACCAATCTATATTAAAGAAGATTTAAAACTTTAGCTTAAATGGAGTTTATAAAAGAACACTGAGATTACGAGTTATGGGCCTCGCAACAATACATGAAACTAAAATTCATTAAAAACTAATAGAATTCATCCTAATAACTAATTAAATAATAAACATCCCACAATGACAAACCTATATAAGATTCATTGGAAATAATCCACATATGCACTACTTCCGGATCACAACATTAAGAACTTTTTTATTCTTTGGAAGTTACTTCTTTTTGATGAGAAATAACAGCCATGTAACGCTGAACATATGAAAATAAAACTTACTATTGAAATTATAATTTTTAAAAAGGATTCCAGTAGTTAAAATAAAACTTCCAAACATGTGCTATAAATAATTTAATAGTAAAATTAATTTAAAAATACAAGCGCAACAAGAACACTTTTGTACACAAAAAAGAAGGAGAAAAACATTTTTTTGAAAATGCATTTTCTGTGTGAAGGATGTGCATTATGTTTAATCTTCTTTTCCTTAATTGTTTTTATTATCCCCCATTCATGTACAAATCTGTGTACGATTGTGTGTTTATGTGAGAACATTAAATTGATTGTTTGAAGACAAAAGTCTACAGTTTTTGTTTTATTTTGTACACGCTAAGAAATATTATTGAGAAGATAAATATTAATTCTATAGTAGATTCTTGCGAAAAGTGGTATTAAATGTGAAATGTAAAACTAAATTTCCCGCATTTACATATTTAATTACTTTTTTATTTATTTGTTTAACTTGGACCACTGCTCAGGAGAACTCCCCAAAATATGCAATATACTGCACTGGAACTAGATAGAGAAGGGGATAGTCAAGAGAATATACAGGTAAACGACATACCTTTAGAGAGCAGAATTGTGCAATAATTATGTTCATGTTGACGCATTATTTTTAAGCTGAGAGCAACCATTTTATTTATTATTTTGTTCGCCTACGTTTATCATAAAAACATCTCGCATTTTTCCTGAAGTGCATTAGTGTGTCTTTGTATCAGTTGTTATCGGAAAGTCTCAGTGGCGAAGTCATAGTCAATGGTTACTGAATAGTACCGGCTTCAGCTGATAGCAATTCACAATCACAGCAGAGCGCCCTCCTTCGTCGGTTTATGTGTAGCACCAGCGAAAGATGAAGGTGCTTGCGGACTATTTTGGGTGAGACCATCAGAACATTAAGTTTCGGTAAGATAGTTTCGATAGAAGGGGATACACCAGAGCTATGAGAGGCACCGGCACTCTAATGGAGGCCGAAGAGTACAGGCGATCTCAAAGAGCGTTAAAACAAGCAATTATTAGGACCAAGAAGGCGAAATGGAAAGAACTTCAGAGCGACCTGCACAAAAACCCGTCGAGTTTGTGCGTAACAGGGAAACTGGGTTCTAATTGCGCCACCGCACACTTGCGACTCGACCGCAGGCTCACTTACTGGCCTCATATACGGCACGACTACCAAAGCGACAAGGATGACCGGCATGCTGAGCAAGCTAATGGCAAATATCGTTGGCCCGACACAGGGCAAGAGGAGGCTCATTATGGTAGTCACCGTTGCAATATTGCTGCACGGCAGCGAGATTTGCGTAGGTGCAATTGGCACCAAGACCGGACCGCACAGTCCGAGGCGCAGCGGTACTAGTGATTTGTGGGGAGATACCTGTGGATCTCTTGGCGCTGGAACGATAGAAGGCATGGGTCTGAAGAGAGGAGAGTCCTGGCTTTGATTCTATGGAGCTGATATCACAAACTATCCGATGGCAGGACAGATGGAGCACGAAAACGGCCGGGAGATGAATGGCTAGCCTCATTCCTCGCGTGGAATAATGAACTCAGAGGAAATTTGGGTAGGTTAATTACGCAGGGGCAATGTGAATGGCCACGGTTGCATTTACTGTGGGATGACGATGCTGAACACACTTTCTGCGACTGCGTCAGATGGCACGCTGAGAGCTATGCTCTCACGCAACAAGTGGACGAATTCACTCCTGCCAAAGTAATAGAGATGATGGTCGAGTATGAGAATAATTGAAATATTATGGGACAATATACAGGGTGCGTCCTACGGAGAAACAAGAGGAACCTCGATGCGTTGCTACAAAACCAGGCCACTTCTGACGGCGACTTAGGAAAACAAACCTCTAGCATGATGCTTGCTTCAAACGTGGCGAACCCACACCTGGGTGAGTAGATAGCGGTAGATGCCGAAAACAGTTCCGGAAAGAAATGTACCAAGAGAAGGACAAGGGATCGTTTTAGTGGCAACACCACTAAACACAGCTAACGACGGTCACTGTAAGTGCGAAGGCATTTTATACCCTGGTCGGGTAGTGTTGGTCTAAGTTAAAAAAATAATAATATAAACTTTGCCTTTAATAGTCAAGGTGTGTAGATGGCTGAAGTAGTTAGCACATTGACTATAGAACCGAAGGTCCCTCGTCCGAGACAAGTTTCGGGCTGTCATAAAAACACTTTTTTTTTCTGATATGCATCGGTATGTCTTTGTATCAGTTGTTGTCAGAGCGCCATACTTTGTCGCACCTTGTGTAGCATCAGCGAAGTAAAATAATTACAAAAATGCCCACTTAACCACAGCTTGAAAAATTTACCTTTGGTATGGAAATGGTATGGTATCCGCGATTGTTTATGGGAGTGTTGTCCGATCACTGAAGTGAAGAACTGTCCGTTTACGGAAAGTGTCCGCTTGAGAGAGGTGTCCCTTTCGATACTGAAGTCTATATCATATTTTCTTCAACATAGTTTTTCTTCAAGTGCAAATGAATTTTCAGTGTGAGCGTGAACATGTCCGTGTTTTGGTATTTTGAAGGGTTTTACAATAATTTTTCATATTATGACCACAAATGTGGGTAATGGGTTTTTTCTTTTATTACTAGAAAAGCTGACGTGGAATAAAATATTCGAAAATAGAGAAAGCAAAAAGAAAAAACAAGCAAAATAATAATATTTTTAATAAAATGTTGATAAAATGTCGCTTTTTTCTTTTTTCTTCTCCTGTGTCTCTGGCTGTCTGGCCCGCTCATTACGCTATCGAAGCGTTAGAAAATTCAGTAGTTATGTAAGGAAAATATTAATAAATTATTACTAGAGTAAAAATAAGTTTTAGTTTGTAAAGATTTGCAATATGAAAATAAATGTAAAAGTTAATATCGACAAGGCAAACTAATAAATATCCTTTTCTAATACTTCTCAATTTATTTATGCTGTCACTGTCACCCTGAACACTACAGAATAAATTATCGAAAGAGAAAAAAATATATGTATATATTAAACATAAGATGGCAAAAATTAAATAAATAAAACCTCTGACTACGTGCAGAACATGGTTGATAACTGAAATGATGTGCCATTATAACAATATTGTTAAATGTAATATTGTATTCCATTGAGTTCGACACTACAAATACTAAAAACTAAAATTTATCTCACTTCAAATGTTGCTTTTTTTTTTGTTGGTTTGGAGTTGAAATTGTTTCCGAATCAAATTAAAAGATAACAAAGTTATTGTTGTTGCTATGGAACAATAATAACCTGCGGTTACGTGTATTCCTCTCTAAATTTTTATCTTTGAAATATGTTTAGAAATACTTGTATAGGAATTATATTTTTATTTACTGTGTTGTTTTATTCATTTTTGAATAACATAGTTTTTCACGAATAAACGCAAACAAATATTGTTAAAATTTTATTTGAATCTACAACGTCAAGCGGCATGAGTATGATAATTAATTGGGGATGGGGATGACTGAAGTGAGCTGCACCACAAAACCAAAAATTTCCTGGGTTCAAGCACAGTTTCAGATTCATAAAAACATCTTGCATTTCTTCTGATGTGCTTTTATGTGTCTTTGTGTCAGTTGTTGTCGGAAAGTTTCAGTGGCGAAGGCATAGTCACTGGTCACTGAACAGTAACGGCTTCAGCAGTAAGCAATCCACAGGCAAATCAGAATGCCCTCCTTCGCCGGTATTGTGTAGCACCGGCGAAGTAAAATAATTACTAAAAATGGTTACTAAAACGAAGCTTCAAAAATTTAATACGTCTCGTTGATATCACAGACGCTACAACAAAGAACGTGTAAATGCAGAGTTGTAAGATAGTGAAGCATAACCTCCCGTCATTTCTCTAATTTTCCCTTTGCTATAGTTCCAGCAGAATGCACCGCATGTGTAGGGTTCACCTCTTGCGCCAGCACTCAGGATATGAGCCCTACATATGCGGTACATTGTGCTGAAAGTAGAGGAAAGGGATAATAGAAGAAATGATAGGAGATGAAGCTTCACTATATTACAACACTGTTTTTTGTACGCTATTTATTTTTTTTATAGCAGTGCTGAGCGTCTCTGATGGTAAGGAGACGTACTCAATTTTGAAGCTTCGCTTTTAGTAGACATTTTTAGTAACTATTTTACTTCGCCCAACAAGGAGGGCGTTCTGATGTGCCTATGGATTGGATACAGCTGAAGCCGTTACTGGTCAGTAACCAGTGAGTATGCCTTCGCCAATGAAACCTTGCGACAACAACTGACACAAAGTCATACAAATGCACATCAGAAATAATGCGAGATGTTTTTATGAGTCTGAAATTGGGGTTGAACTCCGGAAAAATTTTTCGTTTTGTAGTCAACGTGCAGACTACTTTGACCATCGCCACCCCCCCCCCTAATAATGAAAATAGCAAAATAAATAATAAAAATAATAAAGTTCTGGATCCTGATAGAATTCCAAAGAGACGTGAGACTGCAATAATATATTTTTGGGATTTGTGTTACATTATTGATTGAAAGAAACATATTTATTTGCAACTCGCACTGAGAAAAGTGAAATATTCCATGGCATGTATTTATTTTTTAGGGAAATTCAATTTTTTTTTACGGAGAATAGCTTTATGATACATTTATTCTTTTTATTAAGGAAAAAGTAAATGGTTTGTATATATTTTGGCGTTTTCTTGAGAAAGCACCACTAAAAATAAAATAGATAAATACAAAAATTAATATTAATTCAGAAAACTGTTTGAAATGACGAAACTTTTAAAATTTTTTTAATTTAATTTATACAGGGTGGCCTAAAGGAAAGAAGGTGTTTGAATGCCTTATAACTTTCTTATTATAATTTTTTTTTGTTTTCTGTATTTTGTAAAGAAGACTTGGGGAATTTAAAATGGAACAGTACACAATTGAATAACGTGCCAAAATCGTTGAATTTTATTTCACAAAAAAAAATTATGATTTTATTGATAATTTAATTACGAGCGACGAAGCCCTTTTCCAAATGAATGGGTTCGTTAATAGGCATTAATTAAGAATAAGAGTACCGTTTAGTGAGGTATTACGTCGGAAAGGATAATTGACCCATATTTTTTTGGAAAATGAACACGGTGTCGTCGTTTCCATCACTGGTGTAAGATATCGAACATTGTTGGAAAATTTCTTAAGGCCAGTCGTAGAAAACCATCCGCAGGTATGGTTCCAACAGGAAGGAGCCACAGCGCACACTGCGAGGGACACAATGGCTCTTTGAACTCAAACCGCTTCGGTGATTTGGGGCCACCCTGTACTTATCGTATTCAAACATTGTTCTAGTATTATGAATAAATTTAACAGAATCTTTACACTCAAATATAAATAAGAAACTATTTCCTTCAGGCTTTGCGTTTATAATAACTTCGTCACAATTTTTTTCGTTTCAAAAAGAAGGCAAAAACCGTGTGTAAAAAGGGGATTAAGTGTAGCAGCAAAACTGATATAAAATACGTTATAACTTTATTTATTTTTTACTTTGCGAAAAATACTTTTCGGAAAGAAAGTTTTATTGTGTGAAATGTGTTGTTTTTGCTTCATGTTATTGTTATTTTTAATAACTTGACTTTTATTTCTTTAACAATTTGCTTTTTATCCACGTTGTCGGTTGTAGCACTTTTTTCTTGTTTTATCATTTTAAATTCTTGTTTTAATTTACAATATGCATTTAACTTTTGTTATCCTTGTTGAGCTCATAAAAAACTTTTACTGAAAAATTAATAAAAACACATTGCAAAAGTTGTGCTTCTTTTACTTTTTAAAAAGATAAAAATGTTATGAGACAGTTTTCGAAGTTGAAATTTTTAATTGATAAATTTTAATTATTTAGCGAATCGGTTATTACATACGAAATCATGGAATTCCAAAATTCAATAATTAAATAAAACGTAATTAAAATGCTTTTATATGCAACATTAAACACATAATTGTTCGTATATTTACTAAAACATAAAAAAAATTCTTAATAAAGAAGTAAACAGCCTAATTTGATAAAATTGATTTCGGTTTAAAATTCTTAATCCACAATGCCTGCAATATTGATATTTTGGACCAGAGCTCAGGAGATGACTCTTTTACATGCGATGCATTGTGGTGAAACTAGTGGAAGGGAATATTAAGAGAGATGGCAGGTGGTAAACTTTCACTATCTTAAAACTATACTATTTCAGGTTTTTTTATTTGACGTATTTAATTTTGAAGCTTTCTTTTAGTAACCTTCCCACAACAACTAACACAAAGACACAATAGTGCACATCAGAAAAATTGCGAGCAGTTTTTATGACTTAATCTGAAATTGGGGCTCGAAGCCAGATCTTTTTGGTTTTGTTGTCAACGTGCAGACTATTTCAGCCATCGTCACCCTCCCTTGTAACACTACACTGTGATCCCATAATCTGGTTCCTTAAATTAAAAAAAATGTAAGAACCGTTATTTTTTGAACACATGAAAAAATTTTAAAATTATAAATAAAAATTTTTGGACGACCGCAATTAGACGACATGTTTATTAAATCTGACTTGTCAACTTAGTGACTCATATGCAAATGTGCATGTCTGTCAAAATTGCTATTTTACAGAAAATTTATAATATTTGTTTGCGTACCTTTCCGACATAGTTATTGTTCGTTCAATAAGTAAAGTTTCATTAAATTGGTTATTTGTCAAAAGTTTGTTTGTTAAATGAATTCAAAAACCATCCCAATTGCAGGATGTAGTCTGATGTCTGTTGGTATGTCACATATATAACCCGCTCTAATTGAAATTTTACAGAAGGAAAGTGAGACCACAATGTTTTAAAGGTATCACACGACATGTATGTATTTTGCGTGGAACATTTGACAAGTCAAATGTAAAAAATATGTCGTCTAATGGGGGCTTAATGAACAATAACTATCAATCAAAATGAAAGGACATCAATATTTTTTCTTTTGTTTTTCAACTCTTTATTTATATTTAAAACCTAAATATGCTTATAGAAATATTTGTAGACATACACTAGTCGGCTTAAGTATTTTGACGAGACATTTTTCTGACTGTTGAACCTAGCTTAGCTTAGTATCGTCAAATAACGGTGCCAAAATGATGCGCAAAACAAGGAATCTATTTTTAGATCTTTTCATGCGAAATTGTATATTGTTTCCCTTTTACATTCTCTTTCTGCTGATAATAATGCATGGAGACAACAAATTTTTGAGTGGCATAAGTATTTTGACGGTGCGCGTTGTGGCTTTTTGTTTGCATTTTTGAGCACGTTAAAGCGGAACAACTTCAGTATTTAAGTTTAATTGATATTAAACGTTTATAAAAAAAATTAAAATTGAATAAAAGTCCTTATAAACCATGGGTAAAACGGCAGAGTTGTGTTTGGTTAAAGGATCTTCGATGGTAGCAAAGTTGAACGCTGGAACGGCAGTAAAAGACATTGCAAAAGAGTTCAATGTGTCGCGTCAAACTGTGCACTATCAAATTAATTAGTTTAAAAAGCAGAACGACGTAAAAAACTTAACGAGATCAGGTGCAACACGTAAAACAACGCACACTCAAGACCGAGTCCTTCTACGTGAATTAAAAAAAAATGTTTTCTGAAGCCTCGATCTGCTGCAGATAAATGGAATTTGACGGCCAAGAAACCAGTCAGTGAGCGCACTGTTAGACAACGTTTAAAGGAAGGAGATTTTAAGACAATTAAAGCTAAGGACGTGCCGTACATAACAAAGTCAAACAAGCTTAAAAGATGGCCTTCGCAAAGATACATCTGCACAAGCCAAAGGAGTTCTGGAGAAGCGTTCTATGGACATATGAAAGCTCCTTTGAGTATAACTCTTCCAAAAACACATTTTTTGTAAGATTGCCAAAGGTAGTACGTCAAAAGAAACGACCAGCTTGTCAAAAAGTGTTTTTGTCTGTCATGTTCTGGGGATGACTTGGTTCCTGTCACCGGCTCGATGAACCAAAATCAATATTTAATTACGCTAAATGAAAATGCCTTTCCTTCTGGTTAAAAGATTATTGGGGAATCATTTATCCCGCAACAGGATAATGCACCGTGCCCCAAAGCCCGGATGATTACTAAGTTTTTGAAAGATGTTGGTGTTAATACTTTAGACTGGCCACCTCAAAGTCCAGATTTAAATATTATAGAAAACGTCTGGTTTCTTTTGAAACACAAAAGAACAGTTTCGTTAAATAAAACCAGAGAGGAGACAATTTCTGAGTTCACTTCCCTATGGGAAGAGATATCTCCAGAGATTCTTAAACATTTAGTGGATTCAGTACCAAGACGCCTTCAAAAAGTTATTGAAGCTAAAGGAGAATATATATTTTACTAACTTCTTCTTCTTCTTTTCTTTACTTTTGATAAGTTTAAACACTGTTTCCTTAGTATTACATTCTTGTCAAAATACTTATGCCAACACATGAAATTACAAATTAATTTACATCTTTTTAAGTTTCTATGAAATAATATTTGTTTGCTTATTTTTAAGTTTTTATAAGTTATAAATAAAAAGGAAAAAATAAACAAGAATTTTTAATAAAGCAGTTTAAAAATCAAACGTAAAAATGCACGATTTACATTTCGTCAAAATACTTATGCCGACTACTGTATGTAAAAATACATATATAAAATTATTCCAATTCTAGTATAAGCCAATTATCAAAACACTCAATATCAATGCTAATTTCGTAGTCCTAGTTGTACCCTTTTTGTTTTATATTATTAATTTTGTCTTCATTCTACCAAAAATTCTTCTTTTTGTTGGTTTGCTTCCCAGCAGGAAAGCCTTCCATTTCGGTCAAGAAAAAATTTTGCTGAAATATAATTAAAATATTCCGATTTTGCCTAGAAATTCTGATGAGTTTTTGTTTGTTGTTTAAAAAGAATAAAAAATTTACATACACTTTTATGCAATTTTATGCACAAATATAACTTTTTGTGTGTAAAACATACAGGCTATGTTCATTATAAATTATATAATTACAACACTCATAAATAACGCCAAAGACTCATTTAATTTAAAATTTTAAACAACTTACATACAGTTTGCAGTTCTTTCAATTATATTTCCTTTTCAAATATTTTTAAAAACTTTTTTTAAATTTTTTTTAACACTTCTGTGATCACTATTTATAAACAGCTATTGAACCACTGAACTATAAAAGCTTAACTCAGATATATTAACTGATATATATATTATTTTTCATTTTATAAGTGTTTGGAGTATTGGCATTGAAAAAATATTTCTACTTATTAAATTTTCGCTTTTGCTTTTCTGCAAAAAAATTATTACTTTTGGGACCAGACTGCACTGTAAGCATATGTATGCATATGTATATTAAAGTCCCTGATTCATTATCCTACACAATCGCAAGATTCATGTACAGGCGAATGGCAGTGAAGTCTGGCCGGAAAAAATAATAAATAAATAATAGTATGTACAATTAACAACAACTTTTTAATAACTGTGCCCATCTTTTTGATTAGTGCCAACAAAATTCTTTCTCAGCTGTTTGGCTAAAATCTCATGAAATATATAATTTTATGAAAATTTTCATAGAGTTTTCCAAATTGTACGACTTTCCAAAAAATCTGTCTCACAGATGCATTTTTAGTACACAGAACCTTACTTTTTCTACACACATGTCATATTTGGCAGATCGTAAGATTGCGTTGGACAGTGAAACACATCCTTAATGCATACCAAATAAGTTTGCAGTAGTGAAGGAAAAAGGGTCAATACGGTTTTGTGAGCAGTATATTTAGAAAAAAGTTTGACTGGTGCACAGAGTGATAAAGAGAATACTGGTCGTTCCCAAGACAAAACTCTCATTGATAGCTAGAACGATAAAAACAATTCTGATGTTTGGTATTTCACATGACCATTTTAAAGGTGTGCACAATATATAATCGATAAAATAAATCACCATCCGTTTTGGAAATTTTCTTGCTTTTAAGCATCGGCCCCCAGAAGTCTATGGACCATTCATTCATTTTAATTTTACAATGTTATAAGGTACAAACTTATTTTCTTTGCAAAGCAATTTTAAACTTAACAAAAGTCAGCACATATAAGATTTTAAATAAGAAATGCTTAGTTTATTGACAGATGGAATAACACTTTTAGAATTACAGTGCCGAATAAAAGTCAACCGTTGGTCGACAATGATTGTATCTAAAAGCAAAATGAAAAATTAAATTGTAAAATTTTTTTTTATATATTTTTTGTTTCCAAAATTTATGCATTATTAAAATTATGAAAATGTCAGTTGTAGATACCCTTTCCACACAACGACGATACAGATAAGGATTTACAAACTGAAATATAATGATAATTTATTCAAGCAGGTCTAACAAATTTGATAACCAGACTAAAGCACGCTAATTTTTCCTAACAAACATGCCCAGAAAGTGTTAATGTTTGAAAAATTACTTTCTCTAACCGCTTATTAAATCTCTAAGAATTTAATCGGAAAATGGTACCACAAATCAAAAATATCTTTACTTTTACCCTCACAGTGTTGTACTACACAATATTTCCTTAGATCTTTTATTACTCGTAGTACTGCTTTAGTGTTTAAATTATATTTCTAAAGTAATCTAATGCAACTTTTTATAACTGTTTCCTTTGTTTAGTGGAATTTCATTAATATGTAGATGTATGTGTGTAAGTGTTTATATACGTTTTATTACTTTTTTATTTGTAGAATTTCATCGACTGTTGATGTTTCTTATTGTTAGTTCTTTGGTATTTTTATTAACTTGTCCGAGTGAATTTAAAGCTATACGCCTTGCCAGTTGTGTTTTAGTAGATAAACTTATATGTATATTTGTAGGGCAGCTAAATGAAAACTTAAGTATGTTAGTATGTATTAGTAAGGGAGCATTTTATTGGCTGTGGTTTAAACAGTTGGCCAGGAAAAAAACAACATATATTGAAGTGAAATTAATTTATTTTTATTTTTGCTGTTGCAGATTTTATGTAAAATTATTAAAATAAATTTCATTTTTGAATAAATTATATCGAAATTTTTTTTGTCACACACTGTAAGGCGTACATGACTTTGAAGTAACCGCTTTTAACGATTCAAAATTGCCGTTTCTTTGTTGATGTATTGGTATTGTTGCAATTGTTGCTAGTTGCTACATTTCATTGTTGAATGTATTTGTATTTGTTTTATATTATATTTCTTTTAGCTTCCTACAATTGTTTTAATCCCCTCGTGAGATTGCAAAAGTTCCAAACATTTCTCTCTTTTAGTCTCGGTCTTATTAGAAGTGATTAAGTAGTTTGATAATATTTCGTTGTTTTCCCTCATGTTTTTTCTTCTTTTCTTTGCCACAAAATGCAATGAAGAAAACTTCAAGATTTGAAGTCAAGAGTATCATGGATGATCAAAACACACATTTTACAATGCCAAATTGCAGAAGTGGGAAGGTAATGGAGTATTAAATTAATCGGCTGTTTTATTTAATCGGTCAATTCTTCGATTGATTAAGCGGGATTTTGCATTAATCAGTTCAACGAGTTGAAAGATTTTGCACTAATTATATTCGAATTTGTGTTATTTAAACATACAACAACAACAACAAACTTATGGGTTCTTGACGTAAGTTCATCAGAATGATAATTAATTTATAAACATGTTAATATGCCTTTTCAGGTTTCGAAATCTCTTTCATTATGATGTAATACCTACAATATGCCAACAAGAAAACTATTAGTGAAAGGTAGTATAGAGAAAAAACAAGTATGTAGTCTATTTAAAGCATGAATTCGGATCTCAATCATTTTTAGTTAATTGGTTTCGCCTAATGAATATTTAGATAACTCTCTTGTTAATTCAGAATAGCATAATCTTGATAACAGATTTTACAATAGAAAGCAATTTAACATTTTTCCTTGCCTAAAATCGATTACTAATTAATAGATTGTGATTGATTATATAAGTACAATCACAAAATAGCCTGCATGTTCGGTAAAACAACATCTCGAGCAATAATTATACCAGAGAACAATTAGATAGTTACTTCATTATATCGTATGACGAATTCTAAATGATATCGAATAGTTCAGGAACCTATTCGTATTACGAGAAAAATTTCGAGCCAATTCAAAATGGTTAACCGATCAAAGATTAATCGATTGTGCAAAAAAAGTGCAATAGTTTTCTTTGCTATTTTGTGGAATCAAGCTAACAAAAAGAAATTAAATGAGAAAATAATAATAAAAGCAGAGGGGGGTGGATGGCCGTACGAGGGTAGGTCAAAAATGCCCAATCTAATACAAACCAAAATTATCAAATAGTAATAGTTTACTAGCAAAATATAACAAGTGTAGTCGTTTATTTCCTTATTTCTGTAACAATCAGAAATAACAGGAGGCTGTGTTATCGCAGACGACCTTGTCGTACAAAAAAAGGTACGAGTTTCGCGAATGCGGTTCCTGATTAGAGCAAATTATATTGAAGAAGCAATAAAACAACTAAACTTACCCCACGTTGCACCGACGCACTAGCGATTTTTTTCTTTTTATCTTGGACCAGCACTCAGGAGATGACCCCTACACATGCGGTGCATTATGCTGGAACTATAGCAAAGGAATTGTAGGAGAAATGATAGGAAGTGAAGCTTCGCTATCTTACAACACTGCTTCTTGCACGTTATTTGTTTTTTTTTAGCAGTGTTGTAACGCCTCTGATCTCAAGGAGGCGTATTAAATTTTGAAGCTTCGGTTTTAGTAGATATTTTTTGTAATTATTTTACTTCGGCTATGCTACACAATACCGACAAAGTAGGGCGTTCTTATGTGCTTATGAATTGGATACATCTGAAGCCGTTACTGTTCAGAACCAGTGACTATGCCTTTGCCACTGAAACCTTCCGACAACAACTGACACAAAGCCACCCAAATTCACAACAGAAAAATGCGAGATGGTTCTATAAGTCTGAAACTGGTGTTGAACCCAGGAAAAATTTTTCGTTTTGTAGTCAACGTGCATATTACTTCGACCAAATCCACTTAACAGTGTTGGCTACTCTACTATAATTTTTAAGCATCTGCCTATGCATAAATGTCATATTCGATTTTCGGTAGATATAGATGATGTGGGTAATATAGGTGAAATAAGAATACCAGATGTTTACAACCAAGGCACGTGAATGCTTTTTTTAATACTTCAGAAAGTGATCGTTTCAACGAATATCACACTGAATTTTTACGCCAGGCACATCAAGAGCTCAGATCGTTTAATGCCATACATAACTACTATGACACAACATTTTCAATCAAGCGTCTATGCAACAATTTGCTAATCGAAACCATGCTATTTGCTACCTCATCTATCGACCACATTTAATTCAATTTCACTAATGAAAATGAAAGTTTAAAGAACTTTTTAAGCACCATGTAAGTGACAAAATTTAAAAAATCGGTTTCTCTATTGTGTACCATGTAAAAATGCAAGTCCATGTAAAATAAACTATTTTATCGAAATATAAGTGATTCTTTTAATTTTATGCGAGCTTTGAAGAAACCTTTTTCAGGTAGGTTACTCAACACTGATATCAAGTTTTTTTCTCTCGATATGTTCGTTTCACCAAACAATAATTCAGAAGCCACACCAATTTTTTTTTGCTTTTTAGTGGCGGATCATGAAAGTAGGGTGTAGAAAATAATTTTTCTTTTTATGAAACTGCCATAAAAAACATAAATGTAGAAGAACTTGAGTTTACGTTGATAAAATTTTCAATTCAAATTTGTAAACATTGGGACATGCTATTTCCTTTATTATTATTATATAAATTATGTAAAATCGGAAAATTTTTAATACATTTTGTTGCTTAAAAATGTTAAAAAGTCAAATTTTTTAAAAGTTACATTTTTAAAATTTTCACTATTTTGTAAAATAAACAAATACTCATGTCAGTGCGAACTTCTTTAAAGTTTTTTAAAACCAAAACTATGTTGTGATTTAATTTTAATAAAAACCTGTCGATTTCTTTACCCGTCACTGTAAAATTCTTCCATCAATTGCGTTGCAAAATATTTTTCAGCATTTCTGCATTAAAATCGTCCATTTTGAATTTTCTTAATAACACAATAAAAAATCTGAGTTAGAAGAGCAGTGTTGCCAGAAAATAATAAAGAGATAAATTGATATCAAATTAAAACTCTTTTTTACAATTTACGAAAGGCAATGTTGAACGTAATAGTGAAACGTTCACGAGTGAATGTGAGTTTTACGAATTAAAAAAATATACTTTCATACATACATATTGAAATGCTCAAGGGAAAATCTTTTAATTTTATACAGGAAAGAGAAGATGTTAATAAAATAAGAAGTATTTTGATTATTTATAAACATGATTTTTTCTGAAAAAGAAATTTTCTATGTCAACTAAATGTTTTTCTTATTCTTCAGACAGATTTGCTTTATTTAGTATAAATAAACTATTTGTGTAACCTTCTAATTCCCTAATATCTAAGTAATATTTGTGTTTTACATTTAAGTGTATGGAATACTTACAGCAAAAAATGGTGTAGGCCTCTGTTTGAAAGATTCGATCACGCAAGAATAGTGTAAGCCACAAATGCATCAAAATATTCGTTTTTGGTAGCTTTACAGCAAAGAAGACCCTATTATTGTTCAAAAAACCTACGGCGTAAGTGACTTTTTTTCGTAGTACAGATTTGAGTCGTTTATTTGTTTCGAATAGTTAGCATCTCTGACAACACATATTTATTTGAACATATTTTTAAAAAAAAAACTCACATTCAAGGCCACTAACTCGCATACATACCCCGTCACTGTATCCATTTCAGCATTTTCATTGTTCGATTTAATATTTTCTTTCGTAAAGATGATGGTACACGCATCAATATCCGCGTCACTATTTGTATTTGTGTGCGTTGCTTTACAAAAAAATAGTTACACATTGACGTACGAATTACAAAGTATTCTACCTTTTTTAAAATTTTTTACAATGTTTTTTTAACAGAAATTGTAGAAAAAAAAATTATTTGGTATGAATTTTTTTTGGTGTAGCGAATGATTCCTTTCATAAGAACAACCGATTTGCCTAAATTTAAATAGCAACCGATTCAGATATTTTTATGATTATGAGTTTGGCCGAAAACGGCGTTTCATCGGCCACACAGACTGACGTATATGCGAACTGACGGACATGGCTCAATAAAATTCTATATTTATAACATTTCTGCAAATATATAAATTTTTCTTCAGTAAGGAATATCAAAGAAATTTCGCACGGAATGAAAAACTTATATATGCCCGTTACACTTAAGTGAAGGGTATAAAAAAACGTGTCAAAGCAGAGTTATAAGATAGTGAAACTTTACCACGTGTCATCTCTCATACTGCGCCTTTCCTCTAGTTCCAGAACTATGCATCACATGTTCAGGAGTCATCTCCTGAGTGCTGGTCTTAGAAAAAAAATCAAAATTGTCGACAAAAAATGCCTACTTCACTCTTTAAAAAATTTCTAGATTAAAAACACCACTGGCTGATATTACTATATTGTCAGAAAAATTTTTATAAAATTTAACAACCGAGTGAACTTACTTTTTTGTCTAGAAACATTGTCACAAAACGCATTAAATTGTTTACATAACACTACATTATATTACAATAATACTGTCGGACTCCTGACAATCGTGAGAACCCCCGCCTCTGCAATTGACAGGTAATTGCCAAATATTGTACGGTCATCTGTTATTGTCAGAAGTGCTTAATTTAGTTCTCTCTTCCTCTGCTTCTTACTCTACCACTTCCTCTGTTCGGTCCTTTAATGAAGACCATTTCTATCAATATTGAGCCGCGAGTTCAGCTATGGGTGGTATAATGTAAATTCATCCATTTAATTTTGGATCAGTGCTATGCAGTGAACTGGGAAAATAGGTTATGAGTAAGAGAATCTTTTAAGTATCTTTACCGCAAAACAGTGATGACAGTGGATAAGAGTGTGTTCTTTCACTTCCCATTCGAATTATGTAAGGAAATGCGTTATCTTCTTGAACAAATTCACAAGGTGTTTACATTAGAAATATTTTAATTGTAAATTATTTTATTGAAAAATTTGAAGAACATTCTAAATAATTCTGATTCACATCGCGTTGAGTTCTTCTGCTTTCCAAATTAACATATATAACTTATACCACAGTCTTACGAATACTTATTCCAATTATATTGAAAATACCAGCAGGACTGATTGAAAATGATCCCTAATATCTCAGTTGGTACAGAAATTAAATTTAAAATTCTTCCAATTTAGTGATGTTTGCACTTCACTAAACAAAAAATTCATATGTACATACATTTGGATTTCCTCTAGTCGAGAGACATTTGAACTAAAATAAATGTTTTTATTATTTTTGTAAATTATATTTATATTAAATTTTACCAGTTTATAAATATTTTCGTAAAATACTAGAAAATTTTCAAATTACTCCTTTGCCCTTATTTGTGGCTGCATGTGGGTACGTTGTGAAGTGTGTACGTAAAATGTCTGAATGCTTTTAAGAGTGGCTATGTGTGAATGTGTGTGGCAATTGAGATATATCTTCGTTTCTTAATTTTGAAAATTCCCTGCAATTTAAATCCAATGCAAATCCACAGAAACCAAGGAAATCGAATTAAAGTAAGAAGAATAAAATTAAAAGGATTTATTTGGTAGATTCCTTTAATTGCAATGAATTAATTAAAAAACTTCTTTTATTTGTGTGCAATTGATTTTCATCAGATGGGTTTCTATTTTTTAAGGGGTTTCATTTCGTTTTAAATTTTATTTTCTTTCGCATTTCAATAATGAATTTTAAGTGGTTTGTTTATTACAATCAAACACTACTCTCTGCTGCTCACCAATCTTGATAGATTTTTAGTAATTTATCTCAATTAAAATTAAAAGAGATTTTTATTCGTTTATTGAAATGTATTGAGTTACTGAAGCTGAAAACTGTAGTAATGTGAATGAATGTTTAATAAAAAAAAAAACATGCACATGTTTTGAAGTACTTGTTACGATAGAAATTTTTTTTAAATTTGAACAATAAAAGTATGAATGATTTTAAACTAAAAGTTGTACAATTTAAGTTATGCTGCATTATACTTATAAATAAATATAAATTATTATATATTTATATATATATATATATGTAGGATTTGGTATATTTGAAGAAAATCATATATGTATACAAATAAAATTTTATTTATTAGAAAAATTAAAATTTATTTTACAAATTTATGAAATCTTCGACTCGATGAAGTGACACAAAAAACTTGAATGTCAATAATATTTTTTATATAGCAACCTCACATATACATATATACATAATTTATCGCGTGCACAGGGAATATGCTGTTATGAATTCATAAATAATTTAAAAAAAGATTCTATAACTTAATTAATACGAGACCAGCAAAAGGTTTGTGTCGTTTTTGTATTGGTTGTTAGTTACAGAATTTTAAAATATAAGTTGCTCTGAAACCAAAAAATTTTTACTGCTAATAAATTTATGTTAAACACTGGAGTGAGTATTGTACGTTTTAAGATTAAGACAGTGGTTGACAGTTCAAAATGTCTGCTACCAACAGGACCTAATGTTCCTATGGGCTCTGAAATAAGTTACTTTTATAAAATCAAAACATATAGATGGAATTTGGATGCAATGGTAATAGCAGAAAACGTTGGTTCAAACTCTACGCGATGCATCCCACATTTTTCTGATGTACATTAGTGTCTACGATAATATGCGTCATTGCGCTAATTTTCGCCGATATTATTTTTTTCTGGGACCAGTGCTCTGGAGATGCCGCCTATATGTGCAATGCATGCACCGAAACCAGTTGTAAAGGGATAGTTTAGAAAAAGGAAAGGCGGTGAGAGTTATAAAATTAAATAGAGTTTAGTTCATGCACAACCCTGCAGTTGCTCGTTTTTGGAGTATTTATATTCCAGATTTTCTGCGTCTCTGCTGTTATGTTGATTAATTTTTAAGCTAGAAAGATCCATTTTATGTATTATTTTGCTTGGTCGAGGTTTTATTTCTCGAATACCGATGAAATGTTTGGTCTGATCGAGTCTTGAACCGATGATCTTTCGGTTGCAGAGTCGACGGTATAACTACTCAGACAACAGCACTTCGACTCAGCCACCAATAATGAAAACATCGACAGAGTTAAATAATAAATAAATAGGTCAGTTTGGATGTGTTTTTTGAATGGCATGTGAGAGCATTTTTCCCCTCTGTTACGTTTTCTAATGCAAGATAACAATGTTATAAAAAAGTTATGAAAAAATAGTTCTCAAACAGCTCAAATACGAAAGAATAATTTAATTTAACTAAAATGTTTACACCACTGCAAGAGCTCTGTAAGTAGTATACATACTTCATTGTGTCTGGCTTGATATTCAATTTTGCAACTTCATATATTGAATAAAATTTTTTTCGAAAAAAAAACTTTCATTTATAGCTTTATGAGCTCAACAATCGAATCTTAATTACATTTTTAAAAGAATATTCAGAAACTTTTAGGAGTTTTTAGATTTTATTTATGGAAGTTTTTGAAAATATAATATTGATCCAAAACTTATACCAGGTATCCAGCAATAGTTCGTGGCTAAATTTATTTATCAAACGGTTAACAAATAGGGAAGTTGTGGAGTAATAACTGTTAGAAAAATTAAAAATGTTTAATTTTATTTTTTAAAAGGAGAAGTAACATTGGGAAAGTAATGCCTACGAAATTTATTCATTAACTGCGTCACCTCCGGTATTAAGTAGAAGACTCAACTATAAACGAGAGATGTTCATTCCGAAAAATTCATCAAAATTCATCGCATTCAAGTCCTTAACTATTTAAGCGAACAGCAAGTTTAATTAAAACACGTTTAATTTAAATTTGAAACATGAAATGGGTAAGTTAGAAGTATTTTGGTTTGTGCAGTTCTTTATTTAATAATTACTCGTAGGAATTAGTAAAATTGCAACTCTAAACTGAGGGTGGCGAAGGCTGCACATTGACTACAAAAACCAAAAATTTCCTGGATTCGAACACAGTTTCAGATTAAATCATAAAAACATCTCGCATTTTTCTGATGTCCACTTTTATGTGTTTGTGTCAGTCAGTCGGAAGTTTTCAGTGGCGAAGGCATAGTTACTGGTGACTGAACAGTACCGGCTGCAGCTGATAGCAATACCAAAATCACATCAGAGCACCCTCCTTCTTCGGTATTGTGTAGCACCGGAGAAGAAAATAATTACTAAAAAGCGGCTATTAAAACGAAGCTTCAACATTCAATACGTCTCTTTGACATCAGAAGCTCTTCAAAACTGATATAAAACAAAGAACGTGCAAAAGCAGTGCTGTAAGACAGTGAAGCTTCATCTCAAGTCATTTCTCGTACTATCCGTTTCCTCTAGTTCCAGCACAATGCACCGCATGTCTAGGGGTCATCTCCTGAGTGCTGGCCCAAGATAAAAAAAAATTTAAACCAGCAACAATGCCGTCTTTACACGCTACTGCTATCGCAATTGAAACGGAAACACTACCACAAGAGTGCAAACAAAAAAAAACAACATTGGCACAAAGGAAGACAGTTTGCAACTTTATATAAAAGATTTACAAGTAGTAATGCACATATCGCATTTGATCAACGAGAGGATATTACGTAAAAATTTTCAGTAGATATCAAAAACTCTTTTGTGGTTACATTTTAAAATAATTTGAAAGTCCAAATACATCGCAGTAAGCAATTTAGGTTGCCCACTCAATCACTCTGTGCTCTACAAAATGTTAAAGCTTACAGATACTTTTTAAAAAAAATTTTCCACTTCCTTCGGTAAGAACTTTGCAAAGAAAGACACAAAAATTAGATGTAAGGTTGTTTAAAGCCTGTGGCAGTGTTAATGGTTTAATAAATGCATCCTTGTGCATTTGTCTGTTTGGATACATAAAATAATGCTTCTAGGCGGCTTATCGCGAACAAAAATCAGCATTATAAAAGGGCAAATACAAGTGCTTCCCTTTTGTTTTCTCCATTAAAATGGTTCTTCCAAATAAGTACTAATTGTTGTAGGGTTGCAGTCTAATAAATGCAGCGGAATTTCTTTAATTTTATTAATAATTGTTCACCAAGCACATAATTGCAATAAAATATCGCAGACCCACAGAGCTGTTTTTCAAATAACCACATAATAAACATACATGAGTTTTAAGTACTAATACAGCTTTTAAATGTCCCTGCTGTTGGCTTAATATTTAGTATTTATTTCAATTGAATATGTAATTTTTAAATATAAATCCATTTCAGTTCGCCGTTAGTAATTGTAATAATTGAACATAAGTTCTTCTCCTTAGACCGCGGTCTAAATACGTTAAATAAAATTTAAAAGAAAAACAAATTTTATTTATCCAAACTTTATTTATAGAATATTTCTTACTTACCAAACCATAATTACTTATTTCACATAAAGTTGGCACTTTTTATAGCTCCCTCTGCAAATAAAATGCTTCTACTTCAAGCAGTTCATTTATAGTCTTTTTGTTCTGCTATTATGACTATTTTTGGGAAGTTTTTTTTATGTTTAAACGCATTGAACTTCTCAGTTGGCTTAATTAGTTTACCAAAGTTGTTGTTAATGTTCTTATCTGGACTGAAGGCTTTTCGTTTTTCTTTCTTTTTTTTGTTTTTGTTTTTGTTTTTCTGCTCTGTTTTATATGACTACCATGGCTAGAGGCGTTGACAGAAACCAACTATTTTGAGTTGGTTTCCAGAGAATTATTGGTAATTTTTTTTGTTTTGTGTTCTTAATGTTGTACGAACTTTGATTATTACTTTTTCTCTATGGAAATATTACTAGTTCTAGAAATACAAAGAATTAATTATAAGATTAGATTTTGAAATTCCAGAAATATTAATAATGGTAACTGAAAAGTTAATTAAGGATGTTTTTTTTATTAAAAATAATAGTTTTCTTCCGAAATATTGCTACAATTTATTTATAATTTTTAAAACATTCTAAAATGCATTCATAAATACTAATTTATTATTTAGAAGTCATTTATATGCGCATTTCATTTGGTGCCACTACCAAAATACTGAAGATTTTGACGAACGTTGAATAATTGAAAGAACAGTTACATAATCAAACTTAAATATAATTTTTATTTATTTATTTTTTTCTTAAATCGATTTAGATTAAATGGAAGAACATTTTTTTTACGAAAAAGATTACTATTGGGCCTACTTAGCTTCTTCTGTTTGTATATTAATTAATTCGGAAATAAGTTTTGAGAGTTTTGAATGTTTCAGAAATTTGGCTGAATGATAAATTAACCAATACATCCAAGCAAAAACTGGGGTAGTGTGTTACAGCTACCAAACAGCATACTTTTCGACCATATACTACATATCATCTGCATTACTTAGAAGCAGTTATGTAGAATATTTATTATTGTACAAAAAATCTATACTGTTTCTAAATGCAGAAATACTTCTAATACCGATATTTCCGTAACCAAATCAGCCTGAAACATCAGACATGTATTACATACACCATTACGACTGGAGGACATGTGGTTCCAACAGGACGGAGCAACGGCAAACACTGCGCGAGCCACAACCGATATTCTGAAGGCGGCGTTATCGGGTCGCCTCATCTTTCGTTTTGGCAACTTGCACTGGCCCGCAAGTCCGCCCGATTTAACCATTCCAGACATTTTTTGTGGGGTTTTTTGAAGTCCCGTGTTTACGTGAAAAAGCCTGAGACCCTGGAAGCCCTCAAGGACAACATTCGATACGAGTGCGAGAATCTGTCGCCATAAATGCCATATCATCTTCCCGACTTGACCAATAAAATTCTTAAGGTTCAGATAAACATAATCAAAAAACAGAATCGAAGTTTTTCATTTAGTAAAGAAATGAGAGCCAAACAACATCGGATGACTTCTTTTGGCTCACCTTGTATAACTGAATCGCAATGGAATGAAAGTGTGAAGTACTCATTTTCAAACATTTGAACTTCACCATAAACCCGCTATGACGTAATTTTACATCACTTCAAAAGGGAACAATAAAGTGCACACATTTTTAATAAATAATGTGAAAACTGGAATGCACTTTTCGAGTATCGAAATAGAAATCACGAATTAAGAATGGCTGAGCCGGTGTGAACCAAATAAGACGCATTATAAAGACATTGCGCTCGGTTAGATTTTGTGAGTCTTCATCTTACCCATAAATTTCATTGATGCCTGCCAGCAAGGTCAAACGATTCACATTTTTTTTTCTATATATTTCTAACCAAAAACTATGTTTGGTAGTTTAGAATGTTATTTTCATATCGTAAAGATAGTAAAATTTGTAAGGCGCATTAAAAAAATAAAAAATTAAAACAATTAATCAATTAAAGTAAAAGAATTTCCATATTTAAATATGAAAAATATAAATGTGATTAAAGAAATTACCGCGATTTTCCAGTAGTCGACCTCAATACTATCAACTCTCCTAGCGCGGATGCAATACTAGTCTGGCAGTAGTGCCTGTTGGTATATTTCTAAAGTAACGACAGTCCCCAAAAAAATTGAGATGCTAGTAACTCTGCAATCGCAATATTTTAAGCACCCTCCAAAGTGCTGGATAATAAAATGAATCACATCTTGTGCGAAATTTAGAGACCAACACCTTAATCAGCAGCCGCCACTATGACTTTTGCAGGGGCCGCTTTACATGAAACTCACTAGCTTCCCTTTTAGGAAACTTGGTGGCAGTCTATACAGCAGTTTGGCGACGGTATGGTGGTGGCTATCGATATTTCCAAGGCGGTTGCCATAGTATGGCATAGAGAACTTTTGTCAAAACTTATTGCATTGGTGTCGGTGGGTATTTCTCTGCATTTATATCGAGTTTTCTCAGACATTGTACTATAAAAGTTATAACAGATGTGCTCTCATCCAATTCATGACAAAAACACGCTACACATAAATCCTTTTAATAATTTTTTTTAAAAATATAATCCGAAATTAGAAAAAAATTATTAATACCAACAAAATAACAACAATTCTCTAATACATATGTTATTAATAATTGAATTTTTTTTTTTGTTTAACTGTTAAATCTGTTTTTACTTTTGTTTCCTATGAGCCTAATTGGCACTATGGAGGATTATTTCCTTTCTTTTCCAATGAGATTAATTGACACTACAGTGGATTATTTCTTTTCTTTTATAGGAGGAATGAAATAAATGTATGTAGTTATTAATTTGTATGTGAATTGGATTTATAAAACCTTTATAATGAATATTATTAGCTGAAGTGTTTCCGTTATTTAAGCATTGAAAAACCGTGGCGCATTAAAATAAAATAAATTACGTTTAGCTTAAAAATTAACATATCAGCTTATTATTAGCAGAAATGCCACAACTTTACTTTCTAAATTAGCAAACCGTGCATCAGCAAGATGTGCAAAAATTAGGCACAACTCTGTCACTTGAGCATGAAAAGATTGCCAAAGATTATAGCACACAATAACATCCTTGAAATTTTTTTTGGGTTGGAAGGCAATTATGCCTGAGTTTTACTTCTCTTCAAAATAAATAACAGTTTACGAATAGTTTGTCTGTCTGTTTGAATTGTTATTTAAAAGATAATTATCTCTATTAAATGAATTTACTTTGGGAATATCTTTATATACATATACTCGTATATGATTCTAATTACAAACTTGTACTTTTTCGCGATAAAATATATGGGATCTATTATTATATACAGGGTGGCTGATGAAAGCCGATACCAAAAGAGAACTTGTTAACTTTTTTCTATCTAAGTAATCTGGAGTGTTTTGGTTTGTTTTTTGTATATTGATCCTTAGATTTAATAAAAATGAAAAGTGGGACACTGGAAAAAGAATGCCACTATCACGCATTGAAGTCTGTAGTTTTGGTTCAACTAACTAACAGGCTCATTTCAAGAAACTCAACCTTCTGTTGTGCCCCTAGATCGCCTGACCTAACTCCACCGACCTGTGTGAAGATAAATTTCGAAATTTAAACCCTAGACACAAACCAACTGCCTTAACAGAGCTCTATTAACGTGAAAAATCGAGATGTACCTATGCCAAACGGAACTGTGCTTACATTTTTGGACCAATTTGACACAAATTAAAGAAGCAAGTAGTTTATCCAATCCCCTTCACAAAAATATAAACTTATATCCCCAATATTTCAAGGAATCTTGTTACTTTTGAGTGAAAAATTGAATAAAAAATTTAATGAAAAATTGAGTGAAAAATTGAGCGAAAAATTGAAATAAAAAGCAAAAACAAAAAAAAGCAGAAACAAAAAAAAGCAGAAACAAAAAAAGGGAATAAAAGCAAAAACTTTTAACATCAAAAATAGGTTTTTTTGAAATTCATTCAATGTTTCAAGTTTTGTTTATTAATTTTTAATTTACAGATATATAATGAAAATATTATTTGATGGTGCCATGTAATGATAATGGCCTCAGTTATCGTTATTATTAAGACTTTATTTGTGCAATTTAATCTTGATACTGAGGGCTTTTGAATCTTATGTGGATAGTGATTTCCATATATGTATATATACATTATTATTATTATTTTTGTTTCTTTTATTAGGTTTTTATTTCATAATTTGTTGTTATGGATATAATTGGTTATTATTGAAAAAGTAATCAATTCCTAATGGACATTTTATTCATATTTGTTTTTTTTTCGATTTTGAGAATTCAATTTGGTCAGAATCGGTTTGATACTCTTTCGACTCATTTCCTATTTTTTTTTTGAAAAAATTAATGAAAAATTGAGTGAAAAATTGAATGGCAAAATTTAATGGAAAAATGGAATGCAAAATTGAATGGAAAAATGGAATGCAAAATTGAATGGAAAAAGTGAATGGAAAAATTGAATGGAAAAATTGAATGGAAAAATGGAATGCAAAATTGAAAGGAAAAATTTAAAGGAAAAATTTAAAGGAAAAATTGAAAGGAAAATTTGACTGGAAAAATTGAAAGGAAAAATTGAATGGAAAAATTTAATGGAAAAATTGAATGGAAAAATGGAATGCAAAATTGAAAGGAAAAATTTAAAGGAAAAATTTAAAGGAAAAATTGAAAGGAAAAATTGAATGGAAAAATTGAAAGGAAAAATGAAAGGAAAAGTTGAATGGAAAAATTTAATGGAAAAATGGAATGCAAAATTGAAAGGAAAAATTGAAAGGAAATATTTAATGGAAAGATTGAAAGGAAAAATTTAATGGAAAAATTTAATGGAAAAATGAAAGGAAAAGTTGAATGGAAAAATTGAATGGAAAAATTTAAAGGAAAAATTGAAAGGAAAAATTTAATTGAAAAATTGAAAGGAAATATTGAATGGAAAAATGGAATGCAAAATTGAATGGAAAAATTTAATGGAAAAATTGAAAGGAAAAATTGAAAGGAAAAATTGAAAGGAAAAATTTAAAGGAAAAATTTAATGGAAAAATTGAATGGAAAAATTGAAAGGACAAATTGAAAGGAAAAATGAAAGGAAAAATTTAATGGAAAAATTGAAAGGAGAAATTGAAAGGAAAAATTTAATGGAAAAATTGAATGGAAAAATTGAAAGGACAAATTGAAAGGAAAAATTGAATGGAAAAATTGAAAGGAAAAATTGAATGGAAAAATTGAAAGGAAAAATTGAAAGGAAAAATTGAATGGAAAAATTGAAAGGAAAAATTGAATGGAAAAATTTAATGGAAAAATTGAAAGGACAAATTGAAAGGAAAAATTGAATGGAAAAATTGAAAGGAAAAATTAAATGGAAAAATTGAAAGGAAAAATCCAACTATCCCTTTCCTATAGTTCCAGCGCAATGCTTCGCTTGTGTAGGAGGCATCTCCTGAGTGCTGGTCCCAGATAAAAAAAAATATCTGTTAAAAACTATGTGGAAGGGGTAAAGAAGGGTGATGAAGATCTCGTTTCCTATAACGTACAAACAGGCAAACACACATTTCGTTTCATACATATATATTGATTTAAAGTGTGTGGAAGACTTTTTTATACCAACAAAAGACTTTCTCCTTCCAACAGTCTCAATATGTACATGCGAAATACGATTTTGTTTTTATTTCATTACGATACCAGTCCTTAACGTGTTATAATTTAACATTAAAAATTTGAAAAAAGTTTTGAATAACAAGTTGTATTAGAAATTCTGAAACACTACTCGACTTATTTTCATTAAAAATTTTTATATAATAAAACTAATGCAAGTAAGTAAGTAGCTTGTACTTATAGTTCTCTAGTAAAACATACGAGTGTGCTAAAAAATTTTAATTACTTTTATCCTTGCAAAAAAGATGAAAAAAAACTATTTTCATAAACTAAAATTTACCACTTCCTAAGCAAAATTCTTTCCATATGTAACTATGAATACTACTTAAAAAAATCAAACATAAATTTAAATTAAAAATATTAAGATAAGTTTAGTTGTGTACGTGCACACTTGCACAACACAATATCCTTGAATTATGAAAATATTAGTAACTCCCACTTATGTCGTGCATGTAACTATGGATGCATTATAACAGTACGACAATTGCGCATGCATGTGCAGTATAAAAAAAAAATATTCGTACGATCAGAAGTAAAAGGCATTCCACGTTAAAAACTAAAAATGAACAACAATAAGTCATAGTCATAGTAAAAAAATATTTTTTTTAAAAGATGAAAAACAAAATTATGATTTGGAATAAAGGAGTAAACTTTTTTGACTAGTTTTTGAGGTATTTGCAGATTTTGAACTACATTTAAATTTATTTTTTTAGTACTGTGTGATCCAAAAGTAAAGTTAAATAAAACACATACTAAGCTGTAATTTCGATGAAACTTTTATTTCAATATAATGCTTGGACCTTCGCATTATGGCCGGTTGCAGCAGCCTATTCTTTCGAGATAGTTGTGGATCACTTTTTCGCACATTTCGGGCGGTACCTCGGCAATAACTTGGCGAGTGTTAATTTTCAACGTTATGGGTTTTTCGGCCGTAGACGCAGCAGAAAAGTCTAACGCAGACATATTAAATTTTTAATGCTTCGTTTTTAGCAGCCATTTTACTTCGCCGGCGCTACGCAATACCGATGAAGGAGGGCATTCTGATGTGTCTTTGGATTGGATACAGCTGATATCGTTAATTATACCGCCATAGCTCTTTGAATTGACGATAACGGTTCCACCACACTTTCACTAACAGTGCGCACATTGCCCTGATGCACAGGCCTTACCACATCTGTAAAGCTACCAGTCTGTTAAAATTTCTTTATCATCTTAACAATTCATTTCACAGTAGGTCGTTTATGACGACCGTAATGGAAAAGTAGTCACGCTTAATTTATTTCTTTGTTTTTTACTATTTTGACATGGTCTTCTTTTGTTAAACGATTCATATTCGTAAACGGGATACCTTTCAGTAATTAAATGATACTTCGCATGACATATATGTATTTCACAGCCGACAGCCTTGCCAGACAGGGAGAGTTGAAACCGATAAATTGACAACGCATTATATATCGAACTGTTTTACTTTTTATTCTTTTCTCACGCAACATGACCCAACAAAAATATGAAAAGTAAGCTTTACACAAATAGTGCAATATACATACATATATTTTCTATTGGCAGAAATTTATACGAGATTAGTTGCAATGCGATAGAGATTATCGTCTATACAGAATCGTACTATATCAATCGGTAAGTATAAGTACGATAAATTTCACAAAAGTCACAAAATAAAAACTAATTTCTCATAAAAAGCATTCTCACCTCTTAATAAAGGGTGTCTTGTGGCAAATTTATATTTTTAAATACGATAAATAGACAATTCAAAATATAATTATAATTGCTTGTGCAGAGGCCAAATGTTATTCAATCAGTGATACCAGCGCATAAAATTTAACACAAATTACTTGTCAATCACAAAAACAATTTTCTTTCAAAAATTTTGCTATAATATTTTCATAGAAATGAATCTTTCGTAAATAAGGTCAGTAATTAATCTTCATCATATTCGATTTAATATCAGCCCTTCTTTTTCTTGTGTCATGTTGATGAGACTTGCGGCATGATTCACCAGAACACTCTTTGCTGTTTCACGCTCCACTAAAACATAATTCGTAGTGCAAAACCACACTTGAACATGCTGCAAAGTGCCCACAATTAAAAGTCCTACATTATTTCGTTGTGCTTTTTAGAAATGACTTCCTCTTGCTACTTTTTGTTATTTCCTTTTTCAAATACAAGTTCAACAAATTTATGTTTGTACATATGAATTCATTGGAAGGCTGCATGAGTGCCATCATAAGGAATTTCAGGACTTTAAATATACTTTTAACTAAGCAGTTTATTGTATTTTCTGGTATTTGAATGTGAATGTGAAGTGTTTTGTTTTGCCATTAAACAGAAAAATTGCGTCGCTCTTAATGACATTAACTTTTTTACCCAACTAGAATATAGTTCTTCAGTTCTTTTCTGATACAATGAAACTGTTTGGAGTGTAACTAAAGAATACTCATCAGGAGCATAAAGAAGTGAGTCATCATCTTACATTAAAGCTTTGGAATTGTACAAATAAATGGGGATAATCATGTATGAAAATGTTACAGGAAGCCTTGTGGAACCCCACAAGAAATAATAACTTGCCTAGGTAACATATTATCTATCGGAACGCAAAACGTTTTGCCTTGAATAAAACTATGATATAAATTTACAGTGAATTGACTAAAACCAATCTTAATCCAATCTTTGAATAAATTGCCTTTGTTGTAGGCCTTTTCGGAGTTTAGAGAGTGTATATATACGAGTATAGTGAAGTGACGTTTGCTTAAAATAAATTTTAACTTGAAAATTTTGCAAGCATATTGAAAATAACAAAACTTAAACAATTACACTCACTGTGTGCCAGAAATTAATGTAGTAGAAACACCTGACATGTTACTCTATTTCTCTGGTAGGTATTGTCAAGTACAACAACAATCGTATGATATATATACATATATAACTTATAACATATAATTTAGTTGAATATCAACCGATCTCATATTTACAAACAGATTTAGAAAGAAGAGATTATATGAAATGTTGTCTGAACTGTTTATTGTTCTTGAAGTGGAAAATAAAAATTTAAATCTGTAAATTTTAAGATTCCAACAGTACTTAGTTATTCATCACTAAATGTAACACATCGTTAACCATATCAATTATTTCAGATATATCACTTTTATGTGGGTTATCCTGAAAAACAAATTTAAAATGTCGTGTCCGAACACAGAGTTTGCGATCGCATTAGTAATGGCAACCACAGCAAGGGAAATATCCCCCAAATAAGAACGATTTTTCTTCTTCCATTTCAATTTCAATCTTGCTAGAATGTAATTACGTTACAATATTAACAGTTATACTGAATTGCCTTAATAATTAAACAAGTTATTTCCTGAGGATGACGACGGCTCACGTCGTCTGCATGTTGACTACAAAACCAAAAATTTCCTGGGTGTATGTCCTTGTGTCAGTTGTTGTCGAAAGGCTTTAGTGGCGAAGGCACACTCACTGGTCACTGAACAGACCGGCTTCGGCTGTAACCAATCCACAGGCACATCAGAATGCCATCCTTAAATAACATGGCTTATTATAATTCACAAATTCTTGAAACAGATATAGATTCATCTTGAAGCCAAGAAGAAAACACTTCACGGTTAAAATTTAAAAAAAATAAAATTACTTATTCTATCGCAGAAGTTACATGTTTTCCTTTATATCACCACCAGCATTGTCAACTCGGTGCGTTTTATTTAAACTACGAGGTTTGTTCAAAAGAAAAGGTGAATTTTGTTTTCTTCGATTACAATGGCGTGGTGCAACATGAGTTCTTGCCAACAGGTCGTACCGTTAATACTACAACGAAGTTATGCAACGTTTGCGTGACACAATACGGCCCAAACGAAAATATTATAGATTCTGCACCAGCTTACACATCAATTTTTCTCCGTGATTTTATGGCCAAAAATAAAACCTTAATCATGCCCCAACCACCTTAATCACCAGATTTGGCGCGGTGCGGCTTTTTCATATACCGAAGCGCATTTCAGAAATGCTTAGAGGATTGGAAGAGCCGCTGGCATAAGTGCTTTATATCTAACGGTGATTACTTTGAAAGGGACAAAAGGGACGTTGATGAATAAATAAATACTTTTAAAGAAATTCAAAATTCAGCTTTTCTTTTGAACAGGCTTCGTATACTACCGATTTTCTATGAAACATAGAAATATTTGAGACTAGTAGGACACATAGTAATAAACTTTTTAAAAAAATTGGACCGCGATTGGGCGTAGGCGAGTATGCCTCCATAAAACTATCGAATCAACTGCATAAAATATAATACATAGAACCTTACTATTAAAAATATAGAGACATCTACGCGAGAGCCTACGGAGATAATAACCAAAACTTGTTTGAACTAATCCAGAAACTTAATTTCTTATAATAAAGAATTGCACAGTTTACAGACATTAAAATATATTATTGAAATTGGACAACATGCAGCTATATGTAAAAAGTAATATATGAACAGAACTCGGCAAATAAGAAGTTTATTGCAAAGCAGAAATTGGTTTCCAATTAACGTACAAATGTTTACTATAATTAATTTTATGTATAATGATTTTTTTAAAAATCCTCTTTATTTTTAATGTCTAACATCACTGCATAGAACAATGGCATCAACAAAATAAGCTCTTATAGCAGAAGAATAATATAAAGTACATATAAAATTATTACACTGCAACATGCATTCACTACTAGCAGTAGTATTTGTAGTAGTAGTAATAGTAGTTGTAGTAGTAGTAGTACTAGTAATAGTAGGGGTAGTAGAAGCAGTATCAGTATTAGTAATAATAAACGATGTCATATTCATTTGTATAGTTTTGTTAAACATTTTGTGGCTTAATTACAATGACCAGTGTGAAATTTTTGCTGACGCAGTTCTACATAATTGAAGGGAACAGAGAAAAAAAATTTTATAAAAGAACAGACATCAAAGTTGACCACAACCACAAGCCATAAGCTGACTTCTACATGACACCTTTACAAAATTAACAAAACTGTTTTTATGCTGCTGCAAGTTATGCAACAAAGACAAAAACAAAAGAATAGTATTTTGTCGCCCTTCAAATTGTTACACAGTTTAATTTTTAAATGCGGTTAGAAAGTGGTTTGTGTAAAGGAAATTCAATTTAATGAATTAAAATTTTATAAAAGTTATACATACACACGCATGAGTATGTATCCTGTAAATATGTTGGTAGTGAAGTAATAACCATACTCTCCACTACTTTTAATATGCTGATGTCATTAAAAGATATGTACTTACTACAGCTAACTAATTTCGCTTACAAATAATAACTTCAGAAAGTTATGTCTTAAAGTTATTAGAATAATTGGAGGGCCTTCTTTACACAATTTTTTAACTTATTATGTATTTACTTCAACTACTGAATATACATATGTAAACTGTATTGCTTGTAAAGATATAAGTTAAAGGTATGAGCAAAGTATACTTATCAAGTAGTCGCAACTCTACAACAAAACAACAATACCAAAAACAACAGACATTTTGTTTGTTTAAAACATAATGAGAATACCAATAAGAATTGACTACGATAGCAAAAAAAACAAATATTTTGTTTATGGCTTAATTGCTTTTGCAACGCTCAACAAATGAGTAAAAAAAAGCTAACAAATAATTTCAAATAACAATTGGCGCGAGTTATAAGTGGGGAGTGCACTTGTTTAAAAAAAAAACTTCTTGTCACTTTTAAAGTCACTTTATTAATGGATTCAAATCAATATTACAATCGTTCTTATACTAAAAGAAATGCAGATTAAGCTTTAAAATAACAAGGGCACAACAAATATAGAAAAAGAATTATTTATAAAAAGAAATGCATATTCAGCTTTAAAATGTTGATTGCAAAATTAAAGACATAAAAAATAAAAATACAATAAATTCTTATTAAACTAAATTGTTTCTTTTTTTATGTGAAAATAAATATTGTGAAATAAAAAGATACAAAAAAATAATAATTTCAATTAAGCAGTTTTTTCTAGTGCATTGACGTATTACGTTAACTTAGGTGGTTTTGCTGGTGGTGTTGTTGTTGTTGTGGCTATTGTGGGGGTTTCCATAACTCGCGCTTAAAATGTAAACAAATTTTGACATTCACGTTATGCAAAACATAACCAGCAAAAAAAGTCAACTGATTAGTTGAATCTACTTGATAAATATACTTTGGGTATGAGTACAACATTGCCTTCTATTAAACTAGGTACACTCGGTGTACTTCGCTACCCCACACAAACATATTTAATCTCGCCGACTTTGCTATAGATATTGTTACGGTAACCCATCTGCATCTAATGTGAATACTTTTATTGTTACATCAACCAAAACATAGTAAAGATACAAAACGCAGTTTTGATGAAAAGTATCCTTTTCACTTTATTTCAGGTTTTCTTCATTCATTTATTTGGGTAAAAAATCCTTAAAAAATCCGTTTAATATGGATATCAAATCACGGCGGTGTTTAAAGATAGTAAAAAATGTGTTTTATAAGCGCTATTTAAATGGGATAAAAGTACAAAGGTACAATTTTACTCCATATATTTTTGAATTAAGAATATTTTTTCTAGGAGAAAAGTTTACGGAAAAACCTTTGTTCTATGCCCAATACTTTGGAAGATACATATATGGTTGCAAAAAAAAAATACCAAAATAGTTTTGTTTTCAGTTTTACCCACAAATATGGAAAGAGTACGAAGCACATGTCCGCTTATTTTTCAGCAGCATTTATACGCTTTAAAATTTTTATTCTATTTGTCTTAGTTTCTGAGATATTATATAATCGATTTTACCTGTTTAACATTAGACTCTCCAAAAATCCCTTCTTAGTGGATCTAAACATGGAAATAGGAATTTCAACCGATGATGATGGGTGTGCGGGCACTTTCCCTCTCGCCACAATTTAAAAAAAAATTTACCGGAATTTTCCATTTCAAAAAGGAATTTTCTAAAATTTCGTCAACAATGGATCTTTTTTATATGCAAAAGTAACTTTGGAAATTGGTCCACAAATGGCAAAGTTATTTGATAAAAAATTTGGTGGCGGGCACTTTACTAAAAAAAAAAAAAATACTGAACACTTCCATATTAACATTTGATTTTGAAAATTGGTCCACAAATGGCGAAGTTATTCGAAAATCATTTTTTGGAGCTGACAATTGGGAGGGACCACGCCTACTTATCGAATTCTGCCCACTTTTTTACTGATGATTTGTATTGACCATTAAGTTAGTCAGACCAAATATAAAAAGACTAATTTGAACCGTTCTCAAGATATAATGAAATTAAAATTTAGTTTGTATGGGAGGTACCACGCCCACTTGTCCACTCCATCCAAGTTTGTGACTGATAATTTGTTTTAACTACAAAGCCAGTTGGAATTTTTAAAATTTATATAGCCTATAGTTCGTTTCAGATATACAGAGCGATACTATAAAAATTTCAAGAAAATCGGTTCAGCCGTTCAGCTGTCTAGAAGGCACAAACATACATACATTCATACATACATACAAATATGTCATTTTTATATAGAAGAAGATAAAAGAAACACACATACATATGTAATCAAAAATTACTTTTATTTTAAACATATTTGTAAATATAATCCATGTTGTTTAATATAAACATTAATTTAAGTAATACACATATGGAATAAAAGGGGTAAACATATTTCAAATTAAGTTAATAAAAATATTTGTAATTGCAACCCTGTTATTTTCATCTTCTTCATATTCATTCATTTTGATACTTGTCAGATGAACCGATTTTTTAACAATATAGTCTTATATATTTATTATGTGGCAGCAACGTTGTCAAAATTTAATACTCTCTCTGATACGTATAACTGAACAAAACGGTTCTGTATTCATTCCAGTTCTGTGTGTCCTTTTTTTTATGGGTTTGACTGAATTTTCTTGCTTTTACGAGTTACACTCAAGTGTTTTTGAAAAATGAATTCAATTGAATGATGCAAAAAAAAACGGCTGGAACAATTTTAATGACATTTAGTCCGTGTATGTAACTAGGTGGACTGCTTACTTTAAATAGCATTTCTACCCGCTAGGTGGCGCTGCGGTCAATTTATAAGCTCAATATTTTATTATCATGGCTGTCATATTTGACTATTTATCCGTAATTTTGACGTTTTTTGCTCCCGAAAATAGTAAAGTGATGATTTCATGATTGTTTCCTTAAAAGAGGCGATTATTTGTAATATGCTAAATATGCCATATTTCTGCATGTTATGTAGACGACATCGAAGAAAATAAGCATTTAGCAAATGAGTGAACTGATAATTTGTGAAATTATTTTCTAAAATACCAAATTTTTTAGCAACTACAATTTTCTTCACTCTATTATCAATTGCTAAAATTTGTTGTAAAATTAAAATGGTAATGTTCAGTGAGTGTTTTTGCTTTGCATTTCTAGGTCAACTCTTCAGTAAAAGTGCAAATAAACTAATCTAAAGAAACACAAAACTTCCGGTTATTGTTAAAAAAAAAGTGTTGAAAAAACATGGCTTTTGCAATTTAATTTTTTTTAAATATTAGATTTGCTTAGGAATTATAAGAGGTTTTTAACAATTAAGTACGATTGATAAGGATTGCCTCAGACTTTAAGCTGCAAAAAAAATACGAATTAACGAGGGGACCAAAATGTATGAAATTTTTATGAACTAAAGAGTTTTTATCAAGGGACATGTAGTTTATTTCGAATTGTTCAGATTTTAGAACTAACGGGGTACAAATTATCGGGATTGGACTGTATGTAATTATATACTTCTACGATACTGTAGAAAAAAATATGGTTTTTATCCGTTTCTTAAATCTCGTTTCAATTAACTCTATACCGTGTTAGTGGTGAGATTGCCAGCTCGCAACACTTACTACGTACAAGTTCGATTCCTGTTATTGGACAACAAAAGTCAGACGAAAATATTTCTTTTATTTTTGCTTTTTTAATTTTTTAAAATTTTATTTTAAAGTATTACTACCGTGTATTCGTAAAGTTTTAATTTTATTTATAAAAAAGTTATTACACAAATAGTCATACCAAATTTTATCAATATACCTTATCTATATCCAAAAATTTTTCGTATTACCGCATTTGAGCCTTTTGTCAATATATATGGGTAATAATGGTGATTCTCGGATATGTTTCTAAAATTAACTAGAAATTAATTGAATTGTCAGATTGGTAACTCATATGAAATTCTGCATGTCTGTTGCAAACGAACATGTTTAGTTACATCACGTTTTCAACAACTGATGCTGGGCAGAATTGTTGTGCATATTTTAGTGGTTTTTGTGCGTAATCTTTGTTTTTATTCATAAGAATTAATTTGTTGTACAAATTTTGTTAATTTAATTTATATTTTATGTTTTTGCCGCTATTAAAACTATTGTATATACAGACACAGCTGATGTCAGTTGTTTTGCCATATCAAAATAGAACACTCTAATAGTTTCTTGTCATCTGACTTTATCGTTTGGCTTTTATATATAAGAAAAGTTTTAAAAGTAAAGCACGACATATATGTACGTATTTTGAAGTGGGAAATTTCACAAGTCAGATATAATAAACATGTCGTATAATATTGACTTTAACCATGAATAATTATTTCATTTTATTTATCATTTTACTTTTTCGACGTTTTGTTTCCCAAATACCGACGAAGTAAGATTAAAGATTTTCGCAACAGGTATCACAAAGGGACCATAATAAATTGGACACAAGTGGGCTGATACCTTTCTTTACCTTTATATCCAGCAGCTTACCGACCTATCTTAACCGAAAGAATTCCTGTCTTTTTATTTTTTAATAAAACCATTTTTACTGACTTTTTCTTAACACTTAAAAACCATTTATCTTGCTGTTAATTTGATCTGTATTTAATAGAAATTCGCTTTTTGCATTCATTTATATTCATTTGAAGTTTTTTGTTGGAAAGTTGTGTAAAACCAGTAAATTATTGCATGACGGATTTATGATTTTCAAATACCCTTCACTTACAAACAAGCACTTCAATGATGTTTTTACATTTTGTTTTAAACATCATTTTATACTTTTCATTTGCAAATTCTTCTTTAAAACACATCAACTATCTCTTTACAATGGATCTATGTTTTTTCTGGTATTTTTGTTAAACACTGCGTAGGAAAAATCTTTAATTTTTTTTCTCTTGGTTACGTTTTACATGGTTTGTGGGTTTTTTTTGGAGTTTGTTCAATCCACAGGGTGCATTTAACAATATATCATTGAACTGTCAAAATTAAATCCCTTGCAGAATTTTAAAGCCAAACCACATTCCATTACTGTTTGTATCAACCAAAAATGACAAGGCAGTGAAAAAGGCAGCCCAGGAAAAAGTAAAAAAAAAAATTTAAAAAAAACGTTAAGAGAAGATGTGAATGTAGAGACAAATACAAACAGGTCACTGGCTTACGAAGTATAAGCAAACATTGGATGCCATTATTGTAAGCTGGTGACTAAGAAAAAGAGAGATAAAAAACAAAACAAAAAAATTTTGTTCAATAATACGCCATGGAAAGTGTTTTCAATATATGGAGGCACTTGCCGTAATGTCAGAAGAGGCGAGTTGCAAATTAAAAAGAAAACAAATTCACATTCAATGGTAACCAAATGGAACAAAAAGAACAGGAAATGAAGCAATCATAAATTTAAATAGATACGGATATGAAAGGGAATACAAAATGCAAAAAAGGTACACACAACATCAACAGAGATACTACTAAATGAAAGATTGGGAATTTTGCATAAATTCAGGTTGATAGTCGTATATTTATATATACATATACATATGTATATTAACACAATGCAGGTCGAACAAATTGTTTTTTTTTAGAAAAATCAATAATTTTCTTTTTCTCAATTGTTGCTGCTGCACTGTACATATCAAGAAAGTCTTTATGATTTTATATAATTTCAATTAAAAATAAATATTGTTTGGAAACGAAATTTACAAATGTTTACATTAAAATATTATTTCTAAGTTCTGGCTGGCTTCGATATAATGTATTCTGGTATGGACAACATCTAGTTTTATAGTTTGTATGAGAAGTAAAAATTTTCACCTTTTGACAACATTCGTTTAAAAATTATTCTTAATTATAGAAATAAAAATAAAATGAATTGAAATGAAAGGACACGGCCATTTATCACCTGAGAGCCATAATATTGTTACTGAAATTTAGGAAGAACTTGCGGCAGTGGAAGAATCTAGCTTGCCAAGCAATGATTTTGCAACGAAGGATGATCAAAAGCCGAAGCAGTTCCTATAAGAAACAGATATGGAGTATTTTTGTGACTATTCAAAAAATAAGTAAAACAACTAGTGTTAGAGATTAACTGTTCTTTTTTCCTTTATTCAAATCAGGAATGTAATTTCTTCACAATATTGTGATAAATTAACTGTGAAGTCAAACACGACAATAATTACTTTAATATATAAATATTTATATATTTTTTTTTTTTTTTTTTTTTTTTTATCTAGGACCAGCACTCAGGAGATGACTCCTACACATGCGAAGCATTGTGCTGGGAACTATAGGAAAGGGATAGTAGGAGAAACGACAGGAGGTGAAGCTAATTTAATTATTTTACAGCTCTGCTTTGGAACGTTCTTTGTTTTGTTTATACTCATAGCAGTGCTCACAAGCTTCGGTTTAGTAGCCAGTTTTATTATTATTTTACTTCGCCGGTGCTACACAATACCGACGAAGGAGGGCGTTCTGATGTGATTGTGGATTGCTATCAGCTGAAGCCGGTATTGTTCAGTGACCAGTGACTATGCCTTCGCCACTGAAACCTTCCAACAACAACTGCCACACAAATACACACTAATGCACATCAGAAAAATGCGAGATGTTTATTTTTATTTAAAAATTTTTTTTTTTTTTTTTTTGTCTGAAACTGGGATTGAACCCACGTCTGTTTTTTGGTTGTGTAGTGAACGTGCAGACTACCATCCATCGTGCCATCGCCAATATTAAATATTTTATTTAATTCAACAATTAATACTTCTCATTTTTATTATTTAGTAATTGAGTAGTTAAATTTGGCAATCACAAAAGTGACAAAAGTCATTATGTGGCAAGTACTTTTTATGGTAATGTCTAATTTGTTGTTGGGGAATTTAGTGGCTATCCTTTTCTGTTCAAATATTTGCCAAGTCTGAACGTCCCTTTAGAATAATCTAATCAATTGAGCCTTTTGCCTTTCATAAGGCATTTTTAAAAAGAAATTACATATTAAATAATAATTAAAATTTTTCCTAATAACGTAAAAGGCTGTCGTAAAGTAAAATAATTTTTATATTTAATAAACACTATTGAACTTTTTCTCTTATAATACGTGTGCTAAAATATAGTTGTTTAACCTTTAATTAGGCGCATTAAGAAAATCACACAATTAAGCGCATGGGGTCTCACGTGACCCCAAAGTTTATTGCAAGTTTTGGATTACAAAAAAATAAAAATCAGTAAGCTTTTTTAAATTTTCAGAGTTATTTATATTAATAATGCATAAATAAAGCAAAAACATAACATTTTTTCATTTAAAAACATAAATAAAATTCAGCACTGGTTTCTTACAACTATTTTAACAATTATTTCTAAAAAAAAATTAGTCAGACTCATCAACAGGTTATGTTCTGCATCCAACTCAGATGCAACTAGAATGTATTTCCTAGTCCACCACTGACCTTAACTAAATCATTAGCTAAGACTTATGGTATTTTTTTTTTCTAAAAAATATTATATTATATTATATTATGTATCACAAGTGTTACATTTGCTCGCCTAATTATTAAAAAGTGTTGCATATTTTGCGTTTACAAAAGAACACACGTTTCGGCATAAAACAATAAAGTAAAATTGTTCCATGAAAATGCATATAAAATGCAAAAACTATATAATTATCACGAAGACTAAAAAATAATTCATTTCTTCAGAAACAATAACAAAAGCAGCTGTTAATATGGTGCTCCACTCATGATTGTTATACTTGTAGCATTTTTTTACATTTTAAGGTGAACATCATCAACTTTCAATGTAAGACATATTTTCTAGAAAAGAACGTACAAAATATAAAAGGCAAAATGAATGCAGAACATTATTTAAAAAAGAAAACAGCATTAGTAACTCAGAAGCTACAACAAGTCACATAATTTACTTTCATATTGCGTTACGCTTCTTTTTTCATTTTATGTAACATAGATATGTACATATATATAGTCGGATACAAAATGATATTACTAATTACTGTAGAAAATTGATTTTATATTCTCTTGAGAATCCCAATTTTATCCATGAGGTACTAGAATTTGATAATTATTGGCAACAACTAAAGGAATAGAGGAAACAATATATAAATTTTGAATGCAAAAAGCACAAGTTACAAACAAAGGAATACCAGTCATAAATAATAATTTTGGCCAGTTGCAGTGAGGAAATAGTACACACGCAAACACACATACATTTATGCAAAAGTATTCTATTAAATTTACTGCTCAACAAAGCCGTAAAGGTTACGACAAATACACCTGAAAGCAGTTTAAGTATTAAAATTGTTACGTATGTATATAATGCAGAGCATAAAATATCGTTGTATGCAGGCTGCCAGATAAAATGCTCCATAAATCGTCAACTACGTCAAAAAAATAATAGAATGTTTCACGAGTGCGATATATGGGATAATACTCACATATCTGTGGACTTTAACTAATCATATTAGTGAAGTTTTAAAATTTTTTAAAACTATTTTCATTTCGTATTTTTTTCGTTATTGTTAGCTTTTCAAAAAAATTTATGTTTTTTTCTTCGATATCATCTAAGTAACATGAAAAAATTTTGCATATTGCGACTACTGCAAAAAATGGGCTCTCTAAGAAAGAGGGTGGTGCTGGCTGAAGTACAGTAATCCCTTGATTTACGTCGCCTCGATTTACGTCGTCAAATATTGTGTACCTTTTAATTTGATTTGCGTCTTCATTCGATTTGCGTCGCCATTCGATTTACGTCGCCTCAGTGGCTCACAACTTATTAGCAAAAACCGGTGAATCCCTGTGTTAAAATCGTTTCAAGGTGTTTTGGTAGCGTTGAATTTTTTACTGTCACTACTACTGTTATTCAATCTGTACATGCATACATTATTGTTATGTTAATCAAACGCAACGCACTTTAATATGAGCTCGAAACATACTTACATCTGATAAAGTTTCTGCTTCTCAAATAGAAAGAAAACGAAATATAATTTCAATAAAAACTAAACTAGAAGTTATTCGGGAGAAAAGGCTTTTATCATTGGCAGCACGATGGGGCTGCCGCCAAAAACAGTACAAACAATTATAAATAATGTGGCTGAAATTCGTACCAGTGCAACAGCGGCTGGGGCTTGTTCTCTTGAAACTACCATTAAAAGAAGGCCAGTTATAATGGAAAACGCATTTTTGATCATTTAAACTTGGAGGATAAATATTGAAATTTCTGTTGACGATTCCCAAATTCTATGGGCAAAACTTTCAGAGGCCTTAGAACACATTAATAAGGCTACAAAAATTGTTCAAGTATTTGACAAAGATGAACAGAGAGTTGAATTGATAAAGATATGAATTAATTCCAGCATTGCCTACTACCGGAACCTGTATGAACAGAAAAAGTTAAGGGTGGCGATGGCACGATGGATGGTAGTCTGCACGTTGACTACGAATCCAAAAACAGACATGGGTTCAATCCCAGTTTCTTAATAGAAATTTTAAAATAAAAATAAACATCTCGCATTTTTCTGATGTGCATAGTCAGTGGTCACTGAACAATACCGGCTTCAGCTGATAGCAATTCACAATCACATCAGAACGCCCTCCTTCGCCGGTATTGTGTAGCACCGGCGCAGTAAGATAATAATAAAAATGGCTACCAAACCGAAGCTTCAGCACTGATACGAGTATAAACAAAGAACGTGCAAAAACGGAGCTGGAAAATAATTAATTAAGCTTTACCTCCTGTCGTTTCTCCTACTATCCCTTTCCTATAGTTCCAGCACAATGCTTCGCATGTGTAGGAGTCATCCCCTGAGTGCTGGTCCCAGAAAAAAAAAAGCGAATTGAAGCCTTCTTTAACCTCATTTCATCGGATATGCCTCTTCTGAAAATGATGACATCGAAATTTTTATTTCTGAAATACTAACTAATTCTAATGATTAACATACATATCATATACATTAATTTGTGCTCATGTTTTCATTAAATTTATACAGTATGTATTGTATATTGTATCAAGTTTCTTATATTGAACTATTGAATTTTTTAATTTGCTTATGAAGTAAGTTTTTATAAAAGCATTTTTCTGTACATATTGAATCTTCCTTTTTTTACTTTACTAAAGCTGTTTCTTGCTACTGAATTGTTAATTTTAAATTTGTTTTTACGTTTTTAATAAAAAAATAAACATTTTAAACATATTATGTGTGAGAAATTTTAAATTCGATTTACGTCGTTTCGGTCTACGTCGCTATTTTGCGGAACCAATCGCGACATAAATCAAGGGATTACTGTAGTGTGCAATTTGACAATAAAAACGAAACTAAAATAAATAACGTTCAAAAGCAGAGTTGTAAGGCAGTGAAGTTTGACCCCCTGTCATTTCTCAAACTATCCCTTTTCTCTAGTTGCTATGCATCGCATGTGTAGGGGTAATCTCTTGAAAAACCCCGTCAAATCGTCATCATCAGCATCATTGTTTCTATTTTCGGGACCAAAAATCGTCAAATCTGGCACCCATGCTTGTGTACTTGGTTATTAAGACAGAGAGAGCGAGGGAGAAGTAAATGTATTTCGGTTTCATATATCCATTCAGAAACACATATATCCATATATATTATATTTATACTCATACTAAGATAAATAGTTCCTCTTCCTTTTTGTATAAACATATACATATACATATCCATATACATATTCATATTCATATCACTGGTGTTAGAAGGAGGTTTCTCTTATCTACTTCCGTATAAGGAATGCGAGGAAGAGTAAGAATAGAAACATTACAATTATTTAAAAGTTGTGCGAATAAGAAATAGAGCTGAGTTTATGTGGAAAAAAATGTAATTTATTTTATTTTAAGTAATAACTTACACTTACCAACGTACTAATAATACTCAGCAAAAATAGTTGAACTTGTGTGCATGAGAATCCATTGTTTGATAAGTTTCCGATTTTCTTCAAACGGAAACTTACCTACATATTTTCTACAAGTTTAAACTACTAAAAGTCATGTTGTTATTCATACTTTAGAACAATCTTAGACTGTCCATTTAGTTGAATAAAAGTTTTCATGTTAAGAGGAACGGTTAAACAGAAAAGCTATAAACACGAGGATGGTTATAAATATGAAATAAGGTACTACTACTACAAAATAGTTGCACCGGTTTTATGAAATATATTTTAATAAATACTCGTATAAGTACCTGTTAGGCAGAACTTATACTTTTATAAAGTTAATGAGAGAGTTTTACTAGTTTAAAACATGTTTCAGTTTTGCTGATTCTCACAGATTAATTAGGATTTTCTGTAACAATAAAAATTTCAACATGACACATCGTATCAGCATAAATTCATCACTCCTCTCCAACTATTGCAATGCTGAATTTGAAAGATTTAAAGGATTATAAAATATTGAGGAAAAATTTTTGTGTAAAAGTGCGAGTATTGCTGCACTTTAGCAGTTTTCTTTTTCAAAATTTACAGTCTAGTTTGTGACAAGAAATGCAGGAACAAGTGCATCGTTGCTTAACAAAAGACTAAAGGAAACCAAAACGATAACTAAATTCTATACCAATTACAATTCTAAATCATATTGAATGAAAGGAAAGAAAAGATAGTAAACATTTCAATTTAACTTAAAAAAGGAACAAGATAAAGGAAGGCATAGAACCGAGGAATGTCAAAAAAGTTAGCAGTGAAAATGTATACTTTTAAGGAATTTCTGACTGAGAAAAAGAGAAAAGTAAATTAAAAATAAACTGTTATATTTGATTTACAAAAGGTTTAAAATAGTTCGCAAAGATCTTGAAAGATCAAAATCCATAAGCGTTAAATTGCATGTTATTGCTGTTCAATTTACTAGACAATTTTGAAAAATTAAATTATAATTCGAACATTTAATTTGTATTAATAATACTGGAAGCTACTCTGCCATCCACATTCTGCACTATCTCCGTTGTAAAGAAATAATATAGAATATGTAATTTTTTTTTACTTTACATTTCATTTTGGCATGTACTTTTGCCAAAAATTATGCCAATTATTTACGGAAATTAGTGCAATATAACAGTGGGCTCTCTTGTTGAAAACAAGCACATTAATATGTACATACTATGTTTATATGTACGAATTAATTGCAAATAAATATTTATTGTCAGTTTGCAACTTATCGTTTATACGGCCGATTACAAATGATATTTATAGCGTAGACAGACGACAGCGTTAATTTGCATTAGCATTCTTAATTCAATATATGAATTACATATACTCGATGAGAAAATATACATTTCTGTTCTGTATTCCACGTGAATACAAATCACTCTTAATTGCCATAGCAGTGTTGTTGCATGTTAACATTTATATATACAATTCGTTTCTAATTCCGAGTGAATTTCTTTCACGTAGAATCCGGAACACAGGCGATTATTAAATCTAAATTTCACGGTGTCCTACTGGGATCCCAACTTGTACAGGGTGGCGCAGAATGAGCTATATGGTTTAAATGATTTATAAATTTTTTATTTATGCGATTAATATAATTTTTTTTTTTTTTTAATACAGTATATTATTGGGGAATTTTTTGCAATTAGCTTTGAAAAATGATATCCTGTAAGTGATGTCCATTTTCTGCTTCGCACATACGTGCTCTGTTTAGCATATTTTCCAAAACTTTTCGCAAAATTTCGGTTGTAATGGCCATGATTTCATTTCAAATGTTGGTTTTTAGTTGGAGTATGGTTGTTGGTTTGCTAACATACACTCTTTCTTTCAAATATCACCAAAGAAAACTGTCAGCAGCTGTTGAATCTGATGAACGTGGAGGCCAGTTAAAATCGCTTGTGCGCGAAATAATGCGTTCGCCGAATATGTCCCTTAACAAAACCTTTGATGGACCTGCAGTATGTGCTGTGTGCACAGAAAAAAAGACAAAAGAAGAAAAAATAATAATAAAAAAAGTTATAGAGAATTCAAACCATATAGCTCATTCTGCGCCACCCTGTAGCAACACGTACATATTTACGGTGCCTAGTGCATGTACAATTTTTACATTACGGAGCAGTTTCCGCAAAAGTAATTTTGGCTTTCTTTCAAATAAATAGTGGTTTTTCACCAATAGAATAACTGCTAATCGTACTTACTTACTGTCTGTCTTCTATCCATTTGTTGTCGAAGTAAATACCAAAAAAAAAATTATTTATAAAAGAAACAGCTGTTCACTAAATGCGCAAACTGTCGTCTGTCAGGGTAAAATGTTAATTCGCCTTAGTGAGCTTTTAATGCAGATTACGTTTCCGTATGTCTACGCTATTAATTTACTTTTTTGTGTTGTCTGATGGTTATCTGGTAGCAGTATGATGAAAAACATGTGGAAATGCAAAAATTTTTGAAACAATTGGCAACTTTTTGCGTTTTGTTTGCAAATAGTTAAATTAATAGTGAATAGCTTTCATGAGTTAATAAGTCGCCTAAAAGAAATATGCGGTATTATTTTACGTTTTTATTTGCAAATAAGGCGTGCGTATAAACGTAGTAACTGTAAGGTTTTCTTATTCCCTGTAAAATGCACGTGTAAATACGTTGTGTAGGAATGTCTGAGAGATCTAAAATTTGTAGAGTACGAGCAATTATGCCAGAAATATTATGAATATAATAATAATGCAAGTGTGTGAGGCTATATTACTACTACTTTGTAAATAACTACTTTAAATTCAAATAATTTTTTTTAACATAGTTGGCCGGATTTTTATATTAGGAAAAAAAAAACAAAATTAAATGATAGGGAAAATTAGAACATTTATTTTCATTTAAAGAAAAAGTGAACTTTGAAGAACTTGTCAATTAAATTATGAGACGGAAAAAAATTGTTTTTTTTTTATTAAATTTGTAAAATTGGTTGAAAATTAGAATTCAAAGAGGAAAAAGAGAATTGAGTCCAGGTAAGAAAGGATATTATCCTGAGAATATTTAGAGAAATATTAGCCCAACTCACAATCTTGTGCATATGGTGTTGCATCATTGCATTTGCAAAAAGGTATAGCATATTTTTGCTCTACAGTAACAAAATACACAGCAATGCACAATACAATGATGCAAATGCAATGATGCAACACCATATGCACAAGATTGTGAGTTGGGCTATTATATTTCTTTTAAATTGCAATATATTATTTTGATTTCCAGTCACCTATTATCGGAATTCACTGATCCGTCTATAATTCTGTTATCCAGTTATATAGAAATAGGAGAATCGCTTTAACAAAGACGGGGACCAACTTAAGACTTCAGAGAACTTGAGCAGCTGAAATTTTAACATCATGGCAATATTTTTTACCATATTTCTTTGTAACTTCTGTGGAAACGTTATGAAAACATTTAAAATTGCCATTTGCGAAATTCGGCAAATATGTGAGGTTTGCATCATGAAACCGGCTTTTAATCTGTTGCACAACTTTCAGCAGTTCGTGTCAGTTATATAAAACCTTCCAAAAAATCGTTGAGAATTATACAAATAGAAAACTCTAAGTAGCCTTTGCAAACACACGTTTTTTATTCGATTTAAATCTATTTAATCTTTCAAACTATTTTACAATTATATTTTTTAAAAGTTCTTTGTAGTTTTTATATAAACATGTGAGAGTTCTTATCTTTTTCAGGAAATTTGTTGAAGGTTAACTAATTAGTCGAGATTAGCAGTTATAATGCCTCCCGTTATTCCCCTAACTAAAGCTAATATAATTTAAATACATACTTTAATACTTAATACTTAAATACATACTTCAATTTGCTTACCTTTTACCTTATTCCAAGAACTTTATTTTATGCATTTCCGTTCCCACGCAAATGCAATGGGATAAATAAATGCAATTAAAATATTAAATATTAAATTAAATTAACTGTTCCCAAGAGCTAGCCAACAAAACGATTAAGATACATATATTGTTTTCCCCGGTTATGCATTGCATTTATGCATTAATAACCACACAAAAATTGCAATTTATATTACGTGAAATTTGAAGTGCATTAGTAATTGACAAAAATTCCCCAGACGTGATGCATTTATCATTATGAACAAAACAGGAATGTATATATGAATTTTCATGCATAAATGCATTAATTAATTTTTTTTTTAGTTATGTTTTAACTTAATTAACTAAATTTTTTTTTATACAACAGAAATATTATTTGTAAACTTCTGTATTCATAAAAACACATATACTTATTCTATATCGTAAACATATCGAGTATCTATAACTAGAAAGAAAGAAGAAAAATTTTGTAAAATTTCCAACTCACGATCCATTGACATCGGGCCCGGAGTCTACATTGGATTAAATTTGGTGAGTTATAATGATTTATATTTTTTCTTTCTTCTTTTCAATCAATTTACATACAACCAAAACATACATTATTAAAAATAAATTAAATGAAAATATATACTTTACCATAATGTAACATATTTAGCATAATAATTTAATTTTTTTTTACAATCTACTTATAAATTACATTTCACCTTTAGATACACTAGAAATAATTAAACTTAATTACTTAGATAGTATGTCTTATTAAATCATCACCAATATGATTTATTTTAACAATAAATTCTTGTTCTTTGGCAATATGATTGTTTAGAATTTTATTTGAAATAAATCCATGAAAAGTTAAGGTCATTTAGTAGGCAGGACAAGTTTGGGCTATTTAAAAAAATGACTTCAATAAATAACACGGTTGGGTGGGTATAGACGAAAAAAAAGGTTATTCTATCTTCTCCTTTTCAGCTAAGCTTTATTATTTTGTATTTATTTAAATTTTTGTTGTAATTAACGTAATTTTTAATTTTATTATTATTATTATTAACTACTCGATTACTAAAACATTACACAAAATTAAAAAAAACAGATGTATTAATTGAACTGGTTTTTTTTATTTGTATTAGAATGTCTGAAAACATTCTCAAAACATATAGTTATTTAGAAAAAAATATGTAAATTTCTAAATTGCATTCTTAATTGTTTTAAACCAAAAAAGAAGCAGTTATTTTTTGAAAAAATAAAATAAATGTAAAAACAGTTCCCAAAAATACATATTATATTTATTATTTCAAGAAATTTTTTATTTTAATAAATATTTTAAAAACTATTGGAATCCTTAATTTTAAATAATATTCCTTAGAAATATATTATTACCATTACTATGTTGAATTAAGTAAAATATTTACCAATATTTAAAAATATATAAATATTTATATTCTAAATTTGTTTTATTTATACACATAAAATTAAACTATCTCGAAAGAAAGAGTGGAACTTTTTCAACTCCAAGAAAAAAAAAATAAATTTAGTTATAGTTATATAGTTAGTATGAATTGCCTGCGTAAAAAAATAACCATTTCACACAATAAAAAATATCTTTAGAATTTTGAAAAAGTTCCATTTTGTCGCTCTTTATTGTTTGTCGATTGCTTCTGCGTCTTTAATATTTAATCTTAGTGCCTAACCAAATACAAAGTGAGTTACTATGACAGCAGCATATAATTCTGTTAGAATAACTTCCCTGTACTTGTTAGTGCAGTAAATAAAGCCATAAATGTTTTTTTTTTTTATCTTGTTGTGGCCAACAATGTACAACTTATTTTAATTAAAAATTTTCTAACAACAATAATACTTACTTAGAAAACATAAAACTTAATCGGAAAACTATTAACAACACTTATGATAACTTAACTGTATGTTTAAAAAGTTAAATGTTTGGCCAACAGCAATATTAACAGTCAGTAACAGCAAAAAAAGGAGACACCCACTAACAACCGTAGCTACAACAGCATCATTTTACCTTGTGCCATACAACAACTTTCCTAAATACAGCAAAAAGTGAAGCCGTAATCTATATGTATATAGGAAAAGTTTCAGCCTAATCGTTGGCAATTATTTGAGTGAATCGTGGCGTTAACTTTTACGTGAGTTAGCAAATATTTCCCAACTTATACATGTTGCAAATATATTTACGAACACGTAAATACGAATATATTTTTTCTCAGTCTGTAATATTTTTTTTTTATTCATTCGAACAGGTGAAATAGAAAAATAAAATATGAAAAGAATGTTGCTCAAAGTTTCCATTCTAACTCGACTTAAATGCTGAAATTATACAGTAAAAGTTATGACAACAAGTACAACTGAGCAGAGAATTCGTGTGAGAACATGATGATGATGATGTTGACGACGATGATAATGTTGCTGATGACGCTACTACGCGTATATTGAATGTTTAACAAATGAAACTAATGAACCTTTATATTTAACAACATAAGTTCTACAACATTCTCTATATTTTACGAGATTCATAAAAATATATATGTATATCTGTATTTAAAAGTACATATGTACATACATAAGTATTATATATTAAATAACTAAATTCTTTTTTGCCGATTATGATGAAAAAATTTAACCCACCCGGTGTGCTTCGCTATCCTACACGAACATGAGATAAGTTCGCCCACTTCTGTATAGATATTGTTACGGTATGCCATCTGAAAGGTGAATACTTTTATTGTTATATCAAACAATAAATAAAAAAGGTACAAAAAGTACTTTTGCTGCAAAGTACACATTTCACTTTATTTTAGGTTTTCTTCTCAACCATTTTTTTTCATTTGGTACCCATATCATTGAAGTAAATAAAAAAAAATCGTCAGACGTATTGTGCTCCCTCTAAAAACCCCTTTAATTTGATAGCCATATCACAGCTCCGGCAAAAGTCCCCAGAAGGAAAGCCGAGTCCATCAGCATGCCTTCCAATGAGACAATGACCCGTGAGAACCATGATGGCCATAGGATTTCGTTTTTACCGTTTTTTGTCGCTTAACATTTGAAAACATGGAAATACATACCGAATTTCAACCGATGATGATGGGTGGGAGGCCACTTTCCCTTTCCTCCCTATTTAAAAAAAAATTTTTGCGAAATTTTTCCATTTGAAAAAAGAATTTTGGAAAATGGTTCACAAACGACGGTTGGTTGACGACGAAGCCATTTGATATTCACTTTACCTCTTAAATTTCGACAATAATGGACCTTTTCAATATGCAAACGAATTTTAAAAACTGGTTCACCAATGGCGAAGTTATTTGATAATCAATTTTTGGACCGGGTATTTTATGTATTATTATATTATTTATATTATGTTTTTGCGTCTAGAAGGACACATATGCTACATATATATATATTTTTTTAAGTAGAACCAGGATGCGACGTAGGAGTAAAATATGCCTTTCCCAAACTGTATAACCGATGGTGATAATAACGGGAGCGAAGCCGCGGGTAAAAGTCAGTATATACATATATAAATATAAAGAAGCATAAGCGAATTTTTTACAATAAAATCACTTTCATTATTGATTTTGTTTTTAACAGCTCTCAGATGTCGAAAAAATACAGTTATTGACATTTCAGAAGTAGTTTGTATATAATGACTTCTTGTATTTTTCACTGGGTACAAATCAATATAAATTGCTTCCTGGCAATACTGACGGTAAATTTATCAGAGTTGTATTTTGATGTATGTATATTGCATTTGCATGTATTATTGTGTTTTGAATTAAAATTTTTTTATATCTGCTTATAGTATCTCCAAATATAAATTGAAGTACTGAAATCTTAATTATAAAATTCTTAAATATTTAAGTTTAAGAAAAAATTATTCATAACACTGTGTAACAAATAGAATTTTTTTTTTTTAAATAACAAGGTTGAGGGAAGATACACGGGTATCGGCGTTTTATAAGTTTATTTCTGTAACTCATTTTAAGGCTCATTTTAAAGTTTCATCCTTGTATAGTAAACCGACCGAAAATTGTTCGTTACTTACGTTTCCATTGTACCATGTGTTCAGAAGATTTATTCAGAAAGTTAAAGTAACATTTTGTCCTTTTTGGCTCTTTTTTGAAAAATCACCTTAAAAACAGGAAAATAATTAGTTAAAAGTCCTACAAAAATGTTTCCCATATAATTTTACTATATATATGTGTGCGAACACACTTAAAACCAAACTTCAACTTTAACATCAGAAATAAGCAAAGCGGATTAGCTTGTATCTATAGATATAGATTATAAAAGATAAGAGAATAAATGTGAGTAACAAAGCATTTATTTAAAACATTTTTCGTTTAGCTGTAGGTAATTCTATGCAGTTATCAGCAAATGTCCAACATATTTCAGCTTTAAGAGAATGAATGGTGAGTGAAATGCGAACATTTATAATCTGATTTGTACACAGAGAAAATAAACAAGTACATAGACTGAAAATGGACGATAGTCCACTAAATACAAAATATAATTCGGTTTAAGAAATGAATCAGGAACGAATACCTTAATGGGTTTGTAGGTTAATGAGAATTTCCCCAAGTAGTGACCAATTATTTCAGGTTCGATAATCATGTTTCTCAAATCGGCGTTCTTCTTGTATATATACTGATTAAAGCTATGGATTTGTGTTTAAAAAAATGAGAGACACGCAGCGAGCATGGCTGTGCATCAACTAATTATTTGGCATATCCAATAATTGATCCAAATCGACACCGCGCTCAGGTATACGAGTATTTTTGAAAGTGCATTTACAGTGTTTCTTAACATAAAATACATAATATATATAAATTATAATCTAAGAAACAAAAAGCTAACCAACGAATCTCATTATTATAATTTGCCTTGATTATGCTTAACTAAAAACTGTCAATTATTGGTTTAAGAGATTATTATTATTTTGTGTTGGAATTTATTGCGTTGAAGTTGATTTATAACATATGAAAATAAAATAAACTTATTCCAAAATAAGAATACAAACCATAATAGAATTTTTAGAGTAGAATGGTAACAGTGCTCCATATTATGGAAAAATATAAAAAGAAAAACTCACATGTAACCATATATTCTTCTTTTTCATTCACTCATAAACTTGTCTTGAAGCCCATCATAAATTTCTTATCAGACATAAAAACAAAATTGTTATAGTCATCGATACTCATAAATTAATTGCACGTTAAAATTTGTTCTATGGAATAACAAATTAATTTTGAGCACATTGAAATTGCTATAGCAGGACAGTGCCCGTATATCATATTTTCAAAACAATAATTCCGTTCTTTAATAACATACAAAAAGGAAAGAAGTGAAGCAAAATTTGGCTTTTTGCAGGTAGTAAAAATAAATTAGTTGTATTTCTCGCTGAAATTCATAAAAATACACGCACATTGTTATTACACTGACGAGCATAAAATTCACGTTGATGAAATACGGCATTCGATCTTAATCCAAATTTATATCGAAGATTACATGAACTGTATTGAAATTTCTATCGATATCGGATTATATTATTATAATTTGCCCCTGATATTAAAAAAATGTTATATGTATATGAGTAAAATTTAGATTAGCTAATGTCCTTTTGGAGTATCAAAAATAATGAGATCTATACATTGAAATAATATACAAAGAAAAGAAAAGCTACTCGGAGATATTGGCAAGTTATGATTTTTTAATATGATAATATTTCATTGCATCAAACAGTCGATTATTTTAATATTTTCTTACGAATTCAGTTAATTTCAGTTTAGTTTAGTGCATTTCAGGTCATTGCCGAACGGAAAGAGCAGTTTCAGATGACAAATTATTTTCCAAATAATTTTAAATAATTAACACAAACACTCACTCTCTTGTGTTTCATTACATCACTTACATTTCTCGACTTCACTTGATTCGCCTTTATCAGCAGTACTAAAACTTCTTCTTCTTTTTCGATCACTTGGTCATCTGGAAAAAATTATCTTGACTTTCATCGATAAAAATTATGAAAAAACTCATCGCTATGCACTTTTTTGTTTTCAGTATTTTTATAATTTTTTTTTTAAAGAAAAGTAACAAACACTCCGTAGCCTAGTGCATGAGCATAAGTCTCTTCAATCTGGAGGTGCGGATTCGATTCCCGCGTACACCCTGGGTATTTCTAGTGGTATCACAATGGCCCTCAGCTCTGGCCGAAGTGGGGTGTTCTCTAGTGCTGGAGATTACCGGTGATGAAGGGATGATATAAAAAACTTCATAATTTTTTAATACTACTTTTGCATGCTTTTGCTTTTATATTTTATTAATTATTTTACTTCGCTGATGATGCTACACAATACCGACGAAGAAGGGCGCTCTCATGTTTTGATGTTGCCCGTATATTAGTATCAGCTGAACCCGGTACTGTTCAATGAACAGTCAGTATGTCGAAAACAACTGGCACAAACCCACACTAATGCATATGAAAAAAAATGTGGTCTGATTTTATCATTTAGCCGGACGCTGTGCTCGAACCAAGACCTTTCGATTTCTATTCAAAATGCTATGTGTATCCTCAAAAATATATTTGTTCTTTCCGTAACTTTCGCTACTCGTGTTTTTAGACAGCGTCAGAAAGTATATATAGATAATGCAACCGCCGTCTTACTTATCTTTCGTTTCACAAAATGCCGACAAATTCTGTTATCTACCATTCTTTTCGAGTATAATTGAGCAGCTGAAATTTTAACATCATGGCAATATTTTTTACCATATTTCTTTGTAACTTCTGTGGAAACGTTATGAAAACATTTAAAATTGCCATTTGCGAAATTCGGCAAATATGTGAGGTTTGCATCATGAAACCGGCTTTTAATCTGTTGCACAACTTTCAGCAGTTCGTGTCAGTTATATAAAACCTTCCAAAAAATCGTTGAGAATTATACAAATAGAAAACTCTAAGTAGCCTTTGCAAACACACGTTTTTTATTCGATTTAAATCTATTTAATCTTTCAAACTATTTTACAATTATATTTTTTAAAAGTTCTTTGTAGTTTTTATATAAACATGTGAGAGTTCTTATCTTTTTCAGGAAATTTGTTGAAGGTTAACTAATTAGTCGAGATTAGCAGTTATAATGCCTCCCGTTATTCCCCTAACTAAAGCTAATATAATTTAAATACATACTTTAATACTTAATACTTAAATACATACTTCAATTTGCTTACCTTTTACCTTATTCCAAGAACTTTATTTTATGCATTTCCGTTCCCACGCAAATGCAATGGGATAAATAAATGCAATTAGGCAAAATTACCAAATTATTTAAAAATTAAACGTAACAAATTATTAAAACCAGACTTTTTCTTAAGAATTGTTTTCTTGCATTTTCGTTCATTTATATGGGAACGAAAATAAATAAATACAAAAATAATAAATTGCAAACTTAACTTTTTCCAGAGAATTGTTTACTTGTTAAATAAAAATACATATTTGTAATTAGTATATAAGAACAAAGAAATTATGAAATAAAGACAGTCCAATTTAGGAACTCAACATATGAAAAGAAAATAAAATATATTTTTTTTTCCGTGTTTATAATTAGTAAACATATAACTATTAGCACCAACAAAAAGTACATAAAGGCTACCTTAAAATATTGTGCACAGCTGCGTCGAAAAATGTTTAAAACCATATATATTTTTTCAAAATCGGCGCAGTAATATGGCTGTAAAATGGAGTACCAAAAACGTGTTTGCTAATTGATATAAAGATTCTACTAAAATATGAATTTTTCCAGTTTAATTTTTTAAAGAAATGTTTTTAAAAATCTTATCATCACTGTATATACAGCACACACATAACTATATATTCTTCTACTACATCTGAGAATATTCTTGCAAGATTTAATATCAATTATTTAAAAAAAAAGGAAAAGAAATCTTATTACTGGTAATCAAGCACTCTAGTTGCACAGTGGAATAATTAATGAAAGTCAAACAATCATGCATAAATCTTTTTGAAAATAGATTAAACCAGGAGCTCATTTTTCAAAGTAAAAAGGCTGACAATGAGTGGAATACGTAAAAGTTATTGCCAAAAGAATTTATTGTTTGGCGTAGAAAAAAAAATTAAATGAAAATAGGAAACATAAATCTTTATTGCCAAATAAAAATTATTTGTTTTTCTGCTTTCACACACATGCAGGAAGCACCGGTATCATAAACAGAACAGAATAATAAGAAGAATAAGCTGCAGCGTGTAGCAATATGTAACCAAAATCTCACCTTTATGCTTTTGTTTTGCTTAAATAGTATGTAAGAAATTCAGATTTTTTTAGGCACCCTACTTTAAATAAGTTTTACTTTTAAGTATACATATACTCGGTGTGATTCGCTATCCCACACCAACTTATCTAATCTCACCCACTTCTTTATAGATATATTTTTTTTTTATCTTGGACCAGCACTCAGGAGATGACCCCTACACATGCGATGCATTGTTCTGGAACTAGTGGAAAGGGATAGTCGGAGAAATGATAGGAGGTGAAGCTTTACTACAATACTTACAATACTGCTTTTGCACGTTATTTGTTTTATAGCAGTGTTGTAGCGTCTCTGATGTCAAGGAGACGTATTAAATTTTGAAGCTTCGGAAAGCCATCAAATGTGGATACTTTAATTGTTATAACAAACAAAAAATAAAAAAATTTACAAAACGTAGTTTTGCTTAAACCTTAAATGCATGATTTTTTATTAAAAAAAAAAAAATTTTAATCAACTGGAAGTTAAAAAATGAAGTGGATGTCGAGAAAAATCAAGAAGAAGAAGTAAAGTTAAGAAATGAGCAAATTAACGTACGAAGAAGTAATCGAATACGAAAACCGGTAGAACGATTGACGTATTGCTAAAAGGCAGTTTCGCTATGTAATAAATATTACATTATATACATATGCATGCTTTTATACTGTAAAATGAATTTTATGTGAAACTATTAATAAATTAATAATGAATTTGCTTACACATAATTGATGTATACAGTATATATATTGATGTATACATATACAAATATTATTATATTATATTATATTATATTATATTAAATAATTTATATATGTATATGCACTTAGGTATGAAGTATTCCTTCTTTGAGGGGAAAAATTGTTGATTACTCAAATAATATATACATATTACATTTTTATTAAATTTTTTTTTATTTTTTAATTTTCCTGATGATGCTAACCAAGGGCTAGCGAAATATCGAAAATAAATAATTTAAAAACTTTTTATGAGAAAGACCTGCTAAGTGCTAAATAATTTATTGCATACAATAAAAACTAACTAAAATTAATTTTATTTGATTTTGTGTTCTAATAAACTTAAAAAATAGAAACAATAACAAAATCCTTAACCCAACAAACAAACATAAATAAGCAACCACATTTTTAAAAAAATGTTAATTATTCTCTAAAATTCCGCGAACTTTTTTTTTAAAAAAGGTTGACATTTTTTTATAGTTCCATTATTGTTTTATAAATCTTATTCAATATAAATAAAGTAAATTTTATTTTATATAGAATATTCTCAAAAGACTAAAAAATCGTTTTACTTTAAGTTCAGTTGTTTGTTATTCCTATACCTTTTTAATACATACTTTTTTTTTTAATAAACACAAGCGTTCGTTGCAATTCATTTTATTTCACTGGCATCTCCTAATCTCTTATCTCTCTGCTAAATTTTGACATAACAATTTAAATTTTCCTTACAACTAAATGAACTTGCCGGAAATATATAGTTCAGCATTTATAAAATAAAAAGGTGTCGTAGTCATTTCATCTGTCCTACTAACATTATGTCCTCTTCAATGTCTTTTCATTTACCTGTCATCCTATAAAGAAAATACACAGGAGAGATCTTTTATCTTCCTTTTATATTGCTTAATAGTAGCAATTGCTGAAAGAGCTGGTGTTACAGAAATTCAAGAAAAAAAAATTATTTAATAGAGAATTGGTTTCGAGATGATGATTTTGCCATTCATTGTGTAGATAATGGCTTTAAATTGAAACTTTATTAGTTTTTTTTTGGCCGTATTTCAGGAATACGTGGGTGAAATGTTAAATTTATGATAAAATTTTATATTACGGGCATATACTGGACACAGAATGAATGGTATGAGATTTATAAACTGCATTTAGAATGTCTATTAACGTGCTACTACGACGTATGTATAAAGTTTAAATAAAAGTCAGTGGAGTTTAAACACACTGTGTACTAAAAGAATGTCATACCTGCGCTGAAGAAAAAATAACTAGTGTGTGATTAGATATACTTTTTACTTTAAACTAGTTGCCTTTGTCATAAGAGCCCAACTTGTTTGTAGTATATAGTAATTGAATAATATATAATAAATTATATTTCTGCCTTTTTTTCACTAGTACGATTCAGTTACAGTTTTGTTACAATATACATACATACTAATTGTAATTTTGTAATTGTACCAAAGCGTAACTACTTCAGAATTTAGCTGCAGTGTAAGTATTTAAGAAATTTAAATACTTCGTTGGCCTAGGAATATTATTTATTTATTTTTATTGTGAGAACACTCATTAAGATTGTGCGTAGAGATTGTCCGAAGATGAGTTCGCAATATGAACAGGGTGATTAATCTATTTTCAGATGTATGTACAGTGTCTTTGGGTTTAAGAATAAAGTTTTTCAGATTATTTACTCGTAAATAATACCTGGATAATAAATAATGGAGAGATTTACAACTGAACAAAGAACCAGAATAATAGAATTATATTATTTAAATCGGCGATCAATTATTTTAACGCAAAGAGCACATCTTCCACATTTTGACGCAATTTAAAAAAAAAAAAATTTAAATTATAGATAATTGTGCAACAAGTATATTATTTTATCTTAAAATAATATATATAAAATATAATAAATAACATCTGGAGAATAAATAATAATAATAATAATAAATAGATTTGACAACTCGATTGAAAAAAAGTTCATTTCCATGCATTACTAAGCATAAATAATAAAATCATTAAATGTCTAATTAGTTAACATTAGTTTACGTTCTTATAACACCGCTTGTTATTCTTTAAGGTCTGTTTTTTGGTTGAGCAGTCAACGTGCAGACTACCATCCGTTGACTCTGGTTCTAGAAATTTACCGTTATATAGAAGAAAGCAGAGGTGGAACCATTTAATTTGCAATAACTCGAGAACTAGCTCCTACATAGAACTTAAATAGAACACGGATGGCTAGAGCATAAAATAATACCTTTAAATTATGTTATTATGCATTTCAGACATTATATTATACATTCTGAAAGAAGTTTAAAATATCTACGTCGAAATAATTGAAATAATTTAGCTTCAATCCCAATTGGCCACTCAACAAAACCTAAAGTAGAATATATGTAGAAATATAAAACTACTTTTAAATAAAATTTCTTTTAAGCAATTTTTGTTGACCAGTGTTATCGAACTGTTGTTCCATTGCCAGTTGCTAAAAATGGTAATACAGGTAATGCAGATCGAAACTTCCTTAACTCCAGGATTTTAATTCCAATGATTTTAAGTGTTTTTTTTGGCAACCACAAATTAGTGGCAACGCTACTGGAGTTAGGTTGCAGTCCATTATCGACCCATTAGACACTAACACGTTGTAGCAGAAAATCGTAATTAATTTGCAAAATTGTACATCTGCTATGAATAGTGAGTTCCGCTTATATCTGTCATAAAGTGGTCGCGATTGGATAATTGGTTATAATTTATTTTAATATAATATATTTTAATTCACTAAGAAATGCTATTTATTTAAGTTTGATAAATCACAATAAATCACCGCGACTATTATTATTAATTAAAAGCGGCTATAAATCAGTCGCTTGTCAATAATAAAACTTAAAAGTATCAAATGTCTTACCAAACATGATTTTATCAAATTAATTTAGCTGCCATATAATTTTAGCATTTAAATTGTGCATGAATGTAAAAATGTAACAGAACCAAATTATAAATATTTGTATATGAGTGTAACACATTTTCAAATTTATATTTCATACAAAATAAACTGAAGACCGCGACGACAGCAAAATGGCATACATGTGTGCGTACATACTGCATATCTTAAGTTTATAGTAATCGTGATGACATCCGCAACTTATGTAAATGTAACTAACACTCACATCCAGATCAACAATTTGTTTATAACCGCCCTTGAAAACAAACGCGTTTTGCAAGCTGAAATATAAACGAAAGCCTCTTGTTTACTGTTAGCGAACGCTCTTAACGTAAGGCTTAACAAGGAGCAAGTGAACGATGGCGAAATCATATCACCTATTTGATTGTCATTATAGCGCTCTTATGTTTATGGGTATGTGTATGTATATGTATATGGGTATGTTTAATATTATGTGTATTTATGTACCCTGTAGGAAGTCTGGTACCAAGCGCCTCCAAGTCAACACTTTTTTCGATTGGTTTTAGGCATTGGCAATTAATCGTATAGACTTTTTATTTTGCCTTCGATGAGACGAAAAGAGAACGTTTATTTCTCTTTACAGCTGCAAAACGAATTTTTAATGTCTCATTTTGTTGTGGTGAAAATAAAGAACTACTTCCTCCTCTATGGACTACATAGGACCAACGTCAGTAATAAATTTTCACTGACACACACATGTTATATAATAAATAAATGTCTATAGTAAATTACCTTGCCTGGTGTATAACAAGTCACTAGTTCTAATGACTAACAGCCATACCTAAATAAGCGCGGAAGGCATTTTCTAGCTGTCAAGAATTCTCATGCCCATACAATTTGTATGTAGCATACCGAAATACCGCGGCGGCAACGCAACGGCAACGGCAACATTTTGCAATTGGAAAATCCGATTTTGACAGTGCGTTTAATAGTGAAGTAAGTTGCAAATAAAGAAGGTGAAAGAAATAAACATAAAAAAATATTTGTTATTCGAAAATGGAGGTAAATAAATCCTTTAAATCGTCCATATAACTCATTGTTTAAACTTTTTTTTATAAAATGCTTATTAAAAAATCGCAAACACCAATACACTTTATTGCTAAATAATCAGGGTTGTTATATTTATTTATTTGATAACCCTGTTTTTATCGTTTTGACATAGCGTTGCCGCTTTTATTTAGGTATGTCATTTCAGCGTAAAAGCTAAGCGAAAAAAAACGTTCCGCCTTCCGAGCTTGTTTAGGTATGGCTGTTAGTCAGTAGCAAATCAGTACAGTTTTACTATTGTAATTTCCTGCAGGGTATTTCCGTGTGTGTCTGTGCCTGAATATCTGTTTACTTATCCGTCAGTCAATTTAAATTTCACTTCTTATAACTGCGAAGATATTTCATTAGCTCTCACAGTAAATGCGTGTGGCGAATGCGTTAAAATAACTGTGTTTGCATGTGTTTGAGTTCTTGAGTGTTTGTCTGTAGGGTTGATTTGTACAGTTAGTATAGAAATATTTTAGCAAATATTTGCACTCTTGCTCAATTTCCAAATGATTTATTTGTCATTGAGCAGTTGTATTGAAAACTGATGATTTCCATTGAAAAATGCCTCTCATGCTACATGCAGGCATGTACCCGTATTTATCAGTCTGCCAAGCAACACCACCCACCACATATTAATATTTATATACTTACATAACATTTATATATATCCATACATAAATATTTTGTTTTCTGTATTGATTTTGAAATGAAGAGTAAAATTTTGTATTCCTAAGGATGTTGTCATATAAAATCAAAACAATTTCTTTTGTTCTACAAAAGTATAAAGTAAAAAAAAGTCCCAATAACATAGAGTTTATGTTGCAAATAAATGGAAATAGTATGTATGCTGTAGGCCTATCAAATTTATACAGTTCTTTTCGTGTAACTCCCTACATTTTCCACATTATAACGACTACGATAATGCAATTTAAATACCTGCTTCAAATTGCATTTGATAACTGCACATCACAATTGGAGTAGTTGGATATTTTAAAAATGTAAAGTAACAGTCAGTATGTGTAAAAAATACAATGTAATTCAGTAGTAAGTTTTTTAAAAACTTGAGAATTGTGAAAAGCTACAGCTGAACTGCTTGCGTCTATGGCCGCTGTTACCATGTCTGCATTTTGTTTATCAGTTGATGGTTTTATGAGAGCGTGAGCAAAAAATTTTAGAAAATATTTAAGCATATAAAATGCTAAGTATCTATTTAAGGGTTTGTCTGTTTGTGTTTCTCTCAACAATATTAATATCAAAGTCATAATGAATTACGATTACAGTGAAACCTATCATAACAGGACACTCGCTGTCATTTTGTTAAGGGAAGAAAAAAAAACTTACAGAATTCAGAATACTTTGAATCACCCGAGGAACAAAGTGGTTGCAATTTGTGAGAGGCTACTATACCATTGTCAATAGCAAAAGCTAACGTTGAGAAAATGGCTAAAGTAAGCAACGATATAGGGGGCTGGATCATAGTGTAATGCGACCCGTGCTTGGGATCAGCTTGGCTAGAGGCCCCCTTCAGAAAATAGTCTAGTCGCAAACGGAGCTTCACCGATACCTGGCCACCTCGGTGAATAATGTTTTGGCCTTGCCGGGTTATCGGCGGCTAAGACCCGGTCTACTTACTTTCCCCCACACTCGTGGAAATTATATGTATTCGAATAATAAAAACGACGGTGATGAGAAGAAAGGCGGAGACCAAAGCCCGACCCACAAGGGTGGCTTATTGGTTCCACTCCAAGGACCGACCATCAAAGGGGACAACAGTTTCGGATGGGACGCCACTAGTGGGCCGATCCAACTCTTTTGCGGACGCCACTGCTGCGTGTGCGATGTGCTGAAGATGGAGGTATAGCTGCCTTCGAAAACGGGATTTTGTTCCGTTCTGCGAGTGTTTGTCAGTATGATTTACAATTTTGTCTTTGATTCAGTTTCTTTCTTAGTATGTAACTATCACATATAATTTTCATTGCCTATAACGTATCGATTAACAGCCTATTTAAACATTTAACTGAAAATTTAACAATTAAAAATATATGTAATTAAAACAACTATAATTTTAACAGCTTTTAAGCGATTCTTACAAAAAAAAAATCTTAACTATTCGCCTTTTTAAAATTGTTGAATTAATGCTGGTATTGCAAGAAGACTTTTGGCAGGTTTTCGATGCGAAGTGGGCCTAAAATCAAAACAAAAATCTCATCAGTAGTGTGGAGCACGATTTAGAGAGCGAAGCTTTGGTAATATTTAAGATAACGCTTACAGCTTATTGTTAACATTACCTCCACACTACGCAGTTGGTGGGTCTAAACCTCTCTCCAATAGCCATCAAAAAGTTACACTTGTTTCTGTGTCACTAATAAAAAATACTTAAAAATTAATGCATCTATTCAACACCAACATTCATTTCATGAAGAGCATAGTGTAAAAAATAGAGAGGTAGCGAAGTGATGTGGAAGGCTTAACTGTTACAATAATCTGATATTGTGCATTTTGTGCGTTTCTAGTCTGGAACAATAATAACTATTGATATTATTTTATTTCGACGACTACTACTACAGTACTGAAAAACAGAAACCGGTTTCATTATTTCTAAAAAAAAAAACTATATTTTCATTTTTGCAACAATTTACCGAGTTGAAAGCGTTACAAAAGGATTCCGCCACTACATTAGACGCAGAAGCAGTTGATAATTTTTTGTATAGCAATCAAAGAAACATTAATATTACATGGCCAATTAAAAATTCCTTTCTAATTATAGGATTTTAATATATTGTACCAATTCGGACACATGTGCTGACTGTGTGTCATCAATATGTTGGAAAGATGTCATCCGTTAGTTCGCTTCAATGTTAGGTCAATGTGAGAGACACTCCATGTTGATGTGTGTACATCAATGCAGTGTCACGTTTTTCTAAAAATATTTCTAAAAATAAAAAATAAAACAATACAATTTTTATAAATTGCAAAAATTACAACATTGTTTACTTTTTTCTTTTATACATATTTTATATTTTAATAATGTAAAAGAAGTGGCATCTTATTAATGTAATTCCAGTCGTAGAATAAATGGCAATTAATCTATAACAGAATTCTATGATGATGTTTGTCTTCAATTCAATCAAGTCAATTAATTATGCAGTGACTTTGATGCGGAATTAATTACTCTGCTCTGAAAAATTAATTTTTTTTGGCTTTCAAATAAAAATGTGTGAAAGAGCTACAACTTAATGGGGTAAATTGAAATTGAAATGGTAGTAGTCTTAATATATTTATATTTTCAAATTATTTTATTATTATGTATATTGCAAGAAGTACATTATATTTCGATTTGTTCTTACCAGTTGAATAGTGACTACTTTTTTAGACATCTTTAAGGCATTTGAAATGCTCTGGGCAAAAAGTAAGAGCACGTTTCGTAAGCCGGAATGCACATGTTCACTTTTATACTTTTTTTTTTACTTTCAATAAAGTTTTTTGGCCATCATATGCTAACTTCCAACAACAGAAATAGTATTACCATTTTTTCTATGCATGCTGCGCCATTGTTTCTCAATTATAATTTAATTTCTTGCCATTTATTAAATGTATTCTATTCCTTTATTTTATTATTCTTTTATTGTTGGAATTTAATATAAACGTTTTATAAAAGATTTTGAATTTATTGCTTTTCGCTTACGTATTGCATGAAAACATTTATACGAATTGAGAAAATTAATAAACGTATTTATGAAACAAAGGATTTGTTTTTCTTGGTAATTTGAATAGCATCCTTAACAACATATGGCTGTGATAGACTCACGTATACTAAAGAACAAATTTATTTTGTTTTTATGTAGATGAGCTCGAGGGAATTATTTACGAAACAAAATATGCGGCACTTGCTGCAAACCAACTTAAAAGAAGAACAAAAAATACAGGTGAAAAACGATAATGGCGTTTAAAAAAAATGCTTTAAAGTACATATATCAGCATTAAAATAAGTTTTTGTCAGAAGGAGAATTTAAATTTTAAAGGAATTTAATTTTCGTGTTGTCTTTGTTGCTTAAATACACATACATACAGCCGTTCACTTGCCAAAAATAACTTTATTGGCAAACTTTGCAACAAACACCTGCAAACAATTTCATATTTTTTTGGGGGATTTTCAGTGAATATTTATTAGTTGAAATAACTACTAAAAACATGATATAAAAAGACATGCCAAGTTTAATTTACATTCTATGTCAAATCTTGCTACTTCTGTTAATTAGTTGTACACAAAGATATCAGATGAATAAACTTCTTCATTAATTAATTGCTAAATTAGATACCCCTTAATATCTAACATACAAATATCATGGTAGTAGAAAAAGTCAGTTAATATTCTGTAGGTTATGTTGTTAAACTTTATATTCAGGATATTTTAATGCATGTGCATGTTTATCGCCATATAACTAAAATTTGTTTTTTGATTTTATGAAATATTTACCGACTTATAAAGTCTTTTTAGAGTTCATATACAAATACAAATTTGTATACGTATTCGCATAATATTCTTTAAATATTAATTGCATTTTGTATGGAAAAGTGCTTCATAAACCTTTTCTAAACTAAAAAATTGTTCTATGTATACAATAGCAAATATATAAATATTCGTCAATACTGTGAATTTCGTATTAGCAAACTTCTCATAAATGTAAATTTTTTAGAGTTTTTGCACGTCAAAAAGACGTAAGGACCAATTGGTACAAGGTGCGTTTTTTATTTAATATTTTTGGTTCAGGACTAATATTACCGGCTTTCGGGAACAAGTTCCCTGATTTCATCGGAACTCATCCCATTGTAATAACGATAGAACAACGAAAAGCACCCCACGTTACGACGATGCTCAAGGGAGTCAATAGAGTTGACTATAATACTGCCTCCGATGAGCTTCTTCGCTCTTTTCTGTACACGGTCGATTAACTTCAAAATAGTCTTTGAAGCACCGGCCCATACATGAGAGTTGTATTCCATTTTCGGTCGAATGTAAGCGAATGGAACGTCATCCACGGAAGCCATGTTGCCGGTCGTTAAGTTAGCTATTGGAGCTATTAATAGCACTCGTGGTCATATTTTATTATAAATATGTATGTATTGTTGCGAAAAATCGAAAAATATTAATATGTATTGTGTAATGAAAATGTGATTGTTATGTTTTTGTTTATAGATTTTGGGTTCGGTATTCAATTGTTAATTCTCGCTTGATTAGTTGAGTTTTGAACATAAGAATCTTGGATTTGTATTCAAAATTTAGGAAAAATCCACTGAGGAGCTAATTAAGCATTAGAGAAATAGTACTATATGGCTATACTTTCCTCCTCAATTATTGAGTTTGCTTTTATAAAAATGTGAATATCATAAAGTATGTAATAATTCATTTCATATAATTTTTTTTTTCGGGAAAAAACAATTATTAGAATCATATATACATAAAGATATTTCCAAATAAATTCACTTAATATACAGTATAAATATAATAATAATATTTTAATATTTAATATTTTTTTTTTTTTTTATATATATTTATTAACCCTGAGGTCTTTATTTATTTTATTTTGTTTTTATTATTCGATATTTCGTTAACAGCTTGTTAACATCATCAGGAATTAAAAATAATAATAAAAAAATAAAAAATAAAAAATATAAATAAATATAAATAAAAATAAAAAAAAAAAAAAATAATAAAACAATAAAAAATAAAAATAATAATAAAAAAATAATCCTGATGATGTTAACAAGCTGTTAACGAAAAATCGAATAATAAAAACAAAATAAAATAAAAAAAGACCTCAGGCTTAATAAATATAGATCAAAAAATATAATAAAAAAAGGTCAATTAATAATATAACTAAAAATTAATATTTAATGATAGCACCGGCTGCTAAGGCCATCGGCTATAAGAATTGAATTTTGTTTATTACATAACCATGTCTCATTTTGTTCATATTTTATGTGTATTTACCGATAATGTGAGGAAACTTGTCACTTTTTGGTAATTTCGATGTTTGTAAATCTATTAAGGATAAAATGTTTTTATTTTTAAAGCAAAAATTCAGTTTTTCTCACCTAAATTTGTTTTATAACTCCTAAAATGTAAAAGATAAATGATTTTATTGAGATATAGTGTAGGAATAGATTAAAGGAATTATAATTACAAATTTTTCTATATTTATTGTCTAAGAAATTACAAAATTTTGACTTATCAAATTTAAACAGATTTGTGCGTCCATCAATCATTTATAGATTAGCTTCATACTTTTCAGATGTTGTTTTTAAAAAAAAACGAAACGTTTTTGCCCAGTGCCCATTGATAAATATCATGTGATATTGCAAAAATTGCCTCTCTAACATGTTTTAATCAAAACCATTGACAACATTGTTGGTGAATAGGAAATATATAACATACAGTTTTTAAATAATTGTTATTTAAGTCTTGTTCATCTTTTTATTTAAGGCTTCTATTCTAATTGTAGCAACAGCAAATATAGCAATGAAATATTATACTAATGAAAAACGCTAAAAAATAATAGCCACATGAATTTTATTACTTGAAGTTGAAAATAATTTTTCCAACAAAGGCGTTTAAAAATTCAATAGAAATTCCATACATAACACCAGAAAAATATTTATGAGTTCTTAAGGGGTGTAGCTTTGCTGATGATGAAAGTGATGCTGTGTCTGTGTGTTTGAGCTAAAAAAATATGTATGCAGGATATCCAGTCATAGTTGCCAGATGAAATAGGACTACATTAGTCAAATTTCGTGTGAAAAATCGTCAAATAGTCATCAGAATTTGTCAAATATATATAAAAAATAGGTTTTCAAAGTAAATATTTATTTTATTTAACAAAAAGACAACTTCATAGCTTTTGTATAAAATAAACTAAATTGTTATTAATACAGATATCACATGTGTTAATTAAAATATATATAAAAAAATTTTAATTTAAAACTTTTATAAGAACTTGGAAAAAAATTACGATTATTTATTGCAATTGAACAATTTCAATAGGTCAATATAGTTGCAATTATTTACTTTTATATGATTTTTAGCATATAAAATTGCTTGCAGAGATGATTTTTGCAACCGATTTCGAACTCTGGCTTGGTTTCAGTTTATTTAAGTGAGAAAATTAGTTAAGGTTCGAAATAAATAGAGCTAGTTTGATTTAAAAGCTCATGGATCTGGAGTTCCATACTGAGTAACATTCATCGATTTGCTATAAATTGATGAAATCTGCAGCATCACGATATTTTCTTTGATTTTCGATGTGCCACTGGTCAGATTTGCCAGATAATGGCTTTGAATCTACAATGCAAACTATATTATTTCGCACTATATTGTTTCGATGCCAATGAAGATAGTCTCTTATTCTTATTTTTCTGTTTTTTCTTCTCTTTTCGTAAAGTAAGTTTATAGATAATTTATAACACACCATTTCAAATGTCACCCTGTCACTGCACATGCCATAAGCAAATACATATTATCATCGAAAAATCTTCGAAATACTCGAATCTCTTGACACTAAGTTTTTTTTTTACTACCCTAACAGTAAAAGGTTCCTACACCCTTTAAAATTTCTGCAATGCTATTTTCAATATTCTTGTAAATATTTTTTACATATCAAAATTTTTAAAAAATGTTTTGTTTTATGTAGTTAACTGCTAGACTGATGAAATGCAATACTAAAATTTTAATTCTTATAAAGTGGTTTTTTATACAGCCATGTCTTTAAATAGTCTTTTAAATGCAACTTTGTAAAATCGACCAAGAAAGGTACTTTACATTAACTGCCGTTATTTTTTTATTCAAGTGTTTTGTAGAAAATATTTTGCATTAAGGTAGTTAGATTACTCAATTTAAAAATAAAAAATTAATTTTTTTTTTAAAAAGCTATTTCTAACGAAGTTCGAGAACTTATCATCCAAAAATTTAAAAATGGCAAAAGTTATTCGGAAATTTCATTAGAACTACATTCAGCCAAGTCGACTGTACAACATATTGTACAATTTTATAAAAAAAAAATGATTCGATTTCGCCAAATTTTGCAAAATGTGGTAGAGTATCTAAGGTTACGCCACGCAATTTGCGGCCATTAGAAAATTTAATCGAACATAACAGACGCAACACAGTTAGGAATTTAGCAGCAGAGTGGTCACTAGCTGTTGGAAGGCCTATAGGACGTGAAAAATGCAAGAAAATATTTGAAAAAGTTAAATTATAGTTTTTATAAGGTAAATAAAATAAGTAAGTTAAAAATCCTTCAAGTATCGTTTTTTAAAAAATTATTGTTTAAGGCAAAAGCCCCAGAAACGAAAACGATTATTATGGTCGACAATTATGGACTCAAATTATTTCCAGCGATGAATCAAGATTTGAATTATGTGTAGGAGAAACATGATCAAAAGCATTGCAGATGTAATATGTCTTCTTGACATCAGAGGCGCTACAACACTGCTATAAAAACAAAGAACGTGCAAAAATCATAGTTGTCAGAAAGAGAATCTTCACCACCTGTCATCTCGTTCACTATCCCTTTCCTTTAGTTCCAGCATAATGCATTGCATGTGTAGGTGTCATCTCGTGAGTGCTGGTCCAAGATAAAAAAACATGTCATATGTATTTACATATAAGAAGCTAAAGTCGTCAAATTTAAGGCTGAAATCATCGAATGCCCAAAATGTAATTTTTGTTTCCCTATATCGTGAAATCTGGCAACTGTGTAAACCAGTGTTGTTTTACTTCACACTCATCCATGTATTATATAGATTTATGTAAAGCATTAATATTTTAATATCTTCATCGCCTGTATACTTTTTTCAATGTCATTTGGTTTCAGATGATTTTACCACATATTTGTTTTTTGTTTGTTGTTTTCCTTTTTTGTTTTTATGCTGTTCTGTTCTTAAAAAACGTTCTCCGTCTATCCATTTTGTTACCATTGTATGGTATGCTGTGTTTTAAGTTCATACGAAAGTGTGTGTAGTTGTGTGAACATGTTTATTTAACAACATCCATTAAATGTTATATCAGGTATTGTTGTGTTGTCTCTATTGTTGATACTGTTCCCGTTATTCATTGTTGTTAGGCCAATATTTTGTGTTTTGTAATGCTTTTGTTTTTATTTTTTTACTTTTTTTTTTGCTTTAACAAGGATTTGGGTGTTGTAGGTGGCTTACCTATGTAAGCAGCTTACGAATTGAGGTTAGATACGCAACAGCCGCACATGTTTTTGAATATTCTATAAAATTATTATTTAGTAAATGAAGATTATATGAAGTCGGACAAACGCAAAGTGTTTTCTTTACAGTCATAGATTAAGATGATTCTTTTTGCCAAATGAATAAAAACTGTTTGATAAATATTTGGGGGGATGCAAGTGGCTTTCGTAAATTCATATACAACTGTAAAATAATAACACCAAAAAAGTGACTGCTGTGAACAACCCCTCATAATTTATTGTGTTATTATAAAAGAAAATCATTCTGCTAATAAGAAAAAAACACTGATATATAAAAGATATTAAAGTTCTAAAAACAACTGAAAAACTAAACTAATTACTAATACAGTAAATAAGAACTTTCTTGTAAATCTTGTAATAAGTCCTTTTCAATTAAAATTATAAAATTATTCTTTTGGCTGTTGCTGTTGCCAATACTATGAGATTAATGTTTTTTTTTTTTTTGAATGGCGCTTATTGGATACACAAATGCACATTATTACATGTCGTCAGTTTTTCTTTCTTACCTACTCAGTTATAAAAATTATAATTTAATATAATTAATAAGGGGTGGCGATGCCTGCAATAGTCTGTACGTTGACTAAATAACTGGGTTCGAGCCCAGTTTCGATCATAAACACATTTCGCATTTTTCTGATGTACATTACTTTGCCTTTGTGTCAGTTTTTGTCGGAATGTTGAAGTGGCGAAGGCATAGTAACTGGTCACAGCAGAGCATCCTCCTTCCACGGATTTTGTATAGCATCAGCGTAGTAAAATAATTTCCCAAAATAATAACTAAAACAAAATTAATACGTCGCCTTGACATAAGAGGTGCTGCAAGTCTGCTACAAACAAAGAAAAAAAACCTTCAAACGCAGAGTTGTAAGATAGTGAAGCTTCACAACCTGTCATTTCTCTCATTATCCTTTTCCTGTGTGACCAAAATAAAAAATATTTCTTATTTTTAAAATATTTGTAAGTACCGGCGACTTGTAAATATAATCGCCGGCACGACTAAAGTATTTTTCGACTTTTTTGTTGGAAGCACAACAATATTTTTTTTTAAACTATTTTGAAAGAGTTTAAAAATATAATAATAACTAACACTAAAGTAACCAAAATATATAAAGAAAACGCTTTTAAAAGTACATACTGTACTGACTTATGTTTGTGTGTCCAGCAATAAGAATGTTTATGAATGCCGAATTGTTCTACTGGGAAACTTCTGAAATTGTTAAAACAATAACAGCAGACGCGCTAACTACTTTGTACGACATCATCCGTTGACACTGCAGTAGAACATTTTCAGTTCTAATTCACTTGTATGGACAAATTCTTTAAAACATCTATATCTTCAAATAGAACAATTTTATATTTCGTGCAAAAATAAAGTCCAAAGTATTGACTATAAATTTGAGACAATAAAGGGCTGAAAGACTTTTCTTTTACCAAAAATGGAATAAAATCGAATTAAAAAAAATTCCTGTTGCGTGTGTATACTTAACAAACATACTCTATGCTAGTACTCACGTTGAAAATGACAGCTACTTATATTCGTTAATACTTTTGAATCCTTTCAAATAATTTACACTGATTTTAATTACACAGTGAACAATATAAGATGTCGTTCGTTAGGAACTACTTTTGTAATACTTGTGAATTATCAAGAAGTGTATATTTACGTCTTCTCAAGAAGTTATAAGAACAACATCCAGATAATTAATATGAACGTGATTTTATTCTACAAAATTCGTTTATGTTTGTTTATTTATGTATACTAGATGAAATTAGTGCGCTTCAGTGCCCTCGAAAATTCTTTAAGAAAATCATTTAAAAAAAACTTCCTGAAGATGTTAACCGAAGGTTAACGAAATATCGAAAATAAATATAAAAATAATAAATAAAAAGAGAAAAAACCTTAAAGCTTAAAAAAATAGATTGTTAAAATAATAAAAAAGGTTAAAAAAAGTATTAAGAAAAATTCTTTAAGAAAAATTATTTGACTTTTACTTAATTTTTTTAATACATTATTCATTATGCACTCGCGCATAAAAATTAATATAATTCTTTCAGAAAGAAAAAAACTCTTTTATATTTGATTCACTCTATTTTTTCTTTGTTTTTATTTCTGCAAAAACACGTACACGTAAAGCTAAGGTATATTTGCTTTTGTCTTTTTTTAATGGTGAGTGTAGTAAATTTAAAGTCATATTACTACTACAGTACTGAACCGATCTGAATAAAATTAAGATTGTGCACATCTGTGCCGAAAAATCTTAAACTTGTCAGGAAGTAGTTAACCTCCCCAAATTTCCTCCGAATCCATACTTCCACGCAATGAATGAGCACCGCCGTCCACCTGCCGACCGTCTCTGTGCTTCACTTGTCCTGCCAACGTCGGACAGTTTGGAGTCTCAGCCCCATAGCACCAACACCATTATTAATATTAATATTATTATTTATTAATCTATCATCAATATAAGTAAAAAATATATACAAATTTTATAAATGTATACATATTTAGAGTTATTACTATTATTAGTATTATAATAATAATAATAATGCGTGATCCATTTCGAGGTTCCCTACTTTTTTAAAGAAAAAAACACAGAAAATTCAAATTTAATGGAGAATGTTTATTATCATTTGAAAGAACATTCTTAGGCATTTATTTTTTGAAAATTATGTCTATCAAATGTTGGCCGTTGCTATGTCGCAGATGGTACATCCGTTGAGTCCAATTTTCGATGACTCGTTCGAGAATTTCGACGGTAACTGGCGAGTGACACGTGTGATGTTTTCCTTCAAGGCCTGAATCGAAGCGTGTTTGTCCGCATAAACTTTAGACTTAACATATCCCCACAGGAAAAAGTCTAACGGTGTGATACCACACTATCTTGTGGCCAATCTACCGGCCCAAAACGTGAAATTATGTGCTCACCGAAATGTTCTCTCAATAAATCCATTGATTGATGCGATGTGTGGGAAGTGGCGCCGTCTTGCTGAAACTAAATGTCGTAAAATGCTCCAAGTCGTGCCATACCTCAGTCCGAGTTGCTGCGAACAGCGCCGAATCGACTCTCCACGGTTTTCGTGTACATTCTCAGCTACGGCCGCTATATTTTCTTCACAATAATGAATGCTGGGTCTCAAAATGGGTGATGGTGTTGCGAATAGTACGCTCAGTAGGCCGATTATGTTGACCATAAGTTGAGCGAAGTGCACATTCCTCACAGAACGTGAATTTTCGTAATAAAGTTGAACGATTTGTAAACGTTGTTCAGGCGTAAGTCTTTCTATTATGAAATGCCAAACAATACTAAACAAAAATAACATGACAGCATGACACGACTCACACGTGATCTGTCAAAAAAAGGATATTGAAAAAAGTTTCTCTACTTGAATCACCCATTATTAAATAAATATTAAAAATTTTATTTACAGTGTAAGTGGAAAATATAGATATATTTCTTGTAGAAATTAAAAGAAATTTTTTACATAAAGTCTTCCATCAACTTTAAAAGTAACTTTTCATAGTTCCATTCCATTAAGAATGTGGATTTGCTTACGAACATTAGTTGCAATTCAATAATCGTCAATTGCTATTAGCAGTAGCCGGTACTATTCAGTGTCCAGTGAGTGTGACTTCGCCATCGACAACAACTGCCACAGAGGCACACTAATGCTCATCAGAAAAAATGCGAAATGTTTTTTTTAACTTAGATTGAAACTGGGGTCGAATCCAGGACTATTTTGGTTTTGTAGACAACGTTGTATTATGGATGCCATGGCAGATTTTCTCAAGTTAGTCCTAACGGTTAGTAGCAATAATAGTTAATCTAAAATATTGTTGTAATTCACCACTGTATGAAATTGTAGCTGTGATGATCTTAAACCGTATTTACACCAACACGTATTTCGAATAAACTGGGTAATAGAGTACCATTTTTCCACATGACTTTTATTGTTTATCAATTAAGAAACCATCTCTTTTTTTCTTAGTTATTTATTGACCGATCACCATTAACTGGTGACAGCATTCCTATATATATATAATAACCGTAGAGGTTTTTTAATAACAATTCCTTTTATTTATAAATAAAAAAAGTTTAAATTCAATTTCAAATCGTATATTACAAGTACAAAAAACAAACAAAAAAACGAGAGGAATTTTTTAACTTAACATATAAATATTAATTGATGCAACTATTTTTTTTCATCAGTCAGTCACTATACAATACTAAAATACTTCAAGAGAGACACACCAATTGTTCCCAGATTGATTCTTCAAAATTGTCAGTCACCTTTAAAAGTTGATGTAACTCGAGATAAATGATTCCAGTATTACCATATGATTTTCTTTTCAATCATTGAATAAAAGAAAAAAATTTTTTTTAAATTTTTAACAATTAAAGAAAACGGAATGAATAACTTTTTGTTCATAACGTCTCAACACCAATTGTATGACTTAAAAGAAATAAATATTTTATAATTTTTATTGCCAAATAATAAGGAGAACAAAGCTGAGTGTTGAAAAATTATAGGGTGTTTTTGGCTTTTGCTCTGCCTGTAGACACTGGTGTTTAAATTTTGGTCACATAAAGTAACTTTCGGCTACAAATAAAAGATTTTCATCATAATGTCAACAATGTTGCTAAAAATCTCATTTATATCAGCATGTGCTCTCACATCACGACAATGTCATTGGTTTAGTAACTGCTGAACGTGTATAAGTGTTACGATGTAAGCGATATTTTTATTGTGTCATTTATTCTTCCTACCAGCCTGTTTACTGTTGTGCTAGATTTTCATATTGAAGCTTGTAGGCATTGAAAACGTTAATGCGCGTGGAACTAACGCGTTTAAAAATAATACCAAAAATTTCGTTTGTTCATTGTTTTTATCAGTTTTATTTTATTTCTGAACTTTTTGCATATATTTTTTCCGTCTCGATTCACTTTTCCGCCCTCTATTTCGTTGCCTTTTTATCTATCAGTATTTTTCTAATTTATTTTATTTGACTTTGAGTAATACACCAACAAATTTGAAGATTTTACTTAATGTTCTCCCAAGCTATAAGAAATTGTATTTTGTTGTTGGCACTGGTACTGCTAAGGGTGTACGGCTGTATACATTTGTGTAAGTAACTATTTAAGGCTGAAGTTTCTATTGCTGATGGCGGTGTTGGTACATTACACTTATAAATGCTATTGGAATTATCTAGTGTTTTAACGGCAACAGAATTAAATTTATTAGTCAAATAAAGAATAAAAGTTGAGAAGGTATTTTCAGAATATGGACATTTCCATGATCTAAAATGGAAGAATCGCCCGCCTTTGAAGTATGGTAAAAGAGAGAAATGGAATTGTTTTTTCTTTTATCCTACCATGTTTGTAATAAAAATTAGTTCAAGTTTATATTAATTTAAATAAATTAACTACGAAAATTGTCGTATTTCTTTTTTTATACATATTAATACATTATAATTATATTAATACATATAAATTTTAGGTTTTAGTACGAAGTAATTGATAATTCACAATTCATAAAAACACACATCTCAATCATTTAAAATATGAAATATTTAAGTTGTCTTTTTGTAAATGAATTATAAATAATCTATAAAATATATATAAAGATGAATGTGTGCTTGTTGGTTTGTTTGTTTATACCTTCTTATACCAGACCGCTGGACCGATCTTTTTTACAAAATTTAACTGGAATACTTGAATGAATTATAGGCTACATTTTTAACCACGCCCACTTTTTCAATTATGTTTCAGCTACCACATAGTTTTTATTAGATTTTATAATATAAACGACCATAACTTCGCCACTTATGGACTAATTTTCTAAATTTTATTACATATGGAAAAGGTTCACTAAAATTGTTTTTTTAGAAAGGGGGGTTGGGGGCTAACACAAATTTTCATGGGTGGCGGAGCATACCATGTTAATCTAGTATATTCTAAAATAGACTCGTATATTTTATATGTTCTATATTTTTTTTTAATAAATTTTCAGTTTTCAAACAATATATATTTTTAAAATTTTAAAATTTTCTATTTCTATTTCCTGTGGAAATACCCATATGTTATTTTATCTCTAAATTTTCATAAATAAAATTTATTGACATATTTTACTTTGACATTTTTATATTATTTGTTTAATATTGTAAATGAAAGTGGACCAAAACAAATGGGGTAGCACAAAAGACTCGTACCACTACATATATTTTAACGTACACTGCGTTAATTTTTATTTATTAACTACACTCACACTTGATTTTATAATTTTTTCTTTCTTTATAGCCACAATTGACATTGAAATTTTTTTTTTTTAAATATTGCTTTTATTTTTCACATCATTTATTGAAAGGAATGTGCTGTTATTAGAGAACTCGTTCACGAAAATCGGACATTTTTACGTGCGGCAGGATTGCCTTGGGATTGTGATCGATTTACCATCGAATCGCGCTACGCATTATAGAGTAAATTCGATTTTCTTCCAAACTGTTGGCATGTGGAATAAATGCACTGCAGAAGTCTTGCCCGTCAATTACGATGTTGGAAAATTCAAATCGAATATCCACAAACATTATTCCTTTGAATTGACAATTTTCATTGATTGGATTGATTCTTATAACCCTTGCATATCTTCAAGCAATTTTATAAGTGTGAAATCACATCTTCTTCTTACAAAACGGTAAAATTATTCTACTTCTTCACTTAGAGATTGGAAATATTCGTATTGTTTATTTTAATTTTCGTTATATTACATGAACAAAATAAGTGCCACAATTTGCTTTAGTTTTTGCTTTTTACCTTTGGTTAGTCAAAAGCTTTTGTATGGAACCATCTTATCCTTTGTACTAATTAGTAATTTCCTACATTTTTAATTCAATTAAAATGTAAAATGTAATTTGTTCTATGACCAGCAACAGAAATCATCAATAAGAAACCGAGATAAATATTTTGTCATTTCATATTTGCTACACAGAACCAATGAGGCACACATACTCGTATTCAACATAGAAGCAAAACTTAACAAAAGCAACTACAAAAATTTCACATAGAAAGAGAAACTTTTTTATTTTTGAAAAATAAACGAACTGGAAAATAGGTGAAGTGAACTAGAAATTAAAATAAGAAAATGAAGAAACTGTGCCAGCCAGCAACCAATAAACCTGCAGCAAAATGAATTATTTACGAGACTGATATTATTTCCATCAAAATGAAAATTTCAATTTCAAAATGTATGATGGATACGAATTATTCTGATAGTATAATTTATGCATGGAATTATTTTTAAACTAATTAAATGAAATAATTCTTGCAACAATAAAACCAGAAAGTTGAAAAAGAGAAAAGAATTTTTTTTTGTAAGTATTCCCAAGGCATAGAACTTTATTTTAATGAATGTGTTTTTGCATCAGTTTTATTTTAGTGCCATTAAAGAAATATTTATTTATTTGAATTTCCTTTATTTACTTCAGTTTTAGTTTGCGATATGTATATGTATGTGTGTATTTTTATGTATAAAGTGTATGTGGGCTCAGAGACTAAAGTAAAAAATAAAGCGAGTCGTCTATTACTATTGCTGACGTTAGCATTTCCCACTGTGTGACAGATAATAACTTTTACAGGAAAAAAAAGTCAAGTATGCTGATCTAAGCCAACTATTCGAATGAACCTTTTCATTTATTTGTGAGCTTCCCAGTTAAAGTAAGTTGAACTGCTATTTTAGTTTTCTTTTTATTTAGTTTTTCTTGCATGATTACAAAGGACTTATTGTACATATGCTTAAACTTTTATGCAAAATACAGGTATATTTTTTGTACGATTTTTGCCTTTTCTTTCATTTTCTTTAGAAACTTATTTTCTGGAATAATAATTCACGCCTTTTTAATTATACGTGTTCTGTATTAAATGAATGGGTGAGTATGTGTGTATGGATGTGTGAAATGTGTAGGAGATTGTGATTTCATGTCCTCCTGCTGACACTTCTTTAAAAACATATTCATGCAACCAAATGAGTTCCAGTGTACTGACAATATTTTGTAACAAAAAAAAAAGAAAATAAAAAGAATTTTCAATTTTGTGTTTCCCACACAATGACAGTTGCAATCGTGTATGGTTTCCATTTTTGCTTTGTTTTTGTGTTTCTTTCAAATTCTATTTTAGTTTAACCAAAATTAAAAAGTAAAAATAAAAGAAAATCTCTTGGTTGTATTCATTCAGTATGTTCATGGTGTAGTCATTGGAATTGTAATATATTTTCCATATGAGTGCTTTTTAATGAAAAACTAAACAAGAGCATGTGATACATTCATACTCATCCATTCCCTCAAAAAAAACTTGAGCAATAACAAGTACTGTTTTACGCCACCCAATGAATATACATACCTGTAAATGTATGTATGAAATAAAAAAAAAATTTTTTTTTAATTAAATCACTTACTGCAGCCACACTTTTTGTTATTAAATAAATAATTACGATTGAAAATATACTGATAATAATATTTTTGAATTACTGCATATTATACCAGTGAGTGAAATACACGTAAATACTTTTTGGATACTGAACCTATTGCTGAGCGAAGGATATTGAAAAAAATTCATAAGCAGATGACTCCTACACATGCGAAGCATTCTGCTGGAACTATAGGAAAGGTGTAGTAGGAGAAGCGACAGGAGGTGAAGCTTAATTAATTATTTTACAGCTCTGCTTTGCTCTGCAGTGCTGAAGCTTCGTCTTTTGTAACCATTTTTATTATTATTTTACTTCGCCGGTGCTACACAATACCGACGAAGCTGAAGCCGAAGCCGGTATTGTTCAGTGACCAGTGACTATGCCTTCGCCACTGAAACCTTCGACAACAACTGACACACAAAGACACACTAATGCACATCAGACAAATGCGAGATGTTTTTATTTTTATTTTAAAATTTTAGTCTGAAACTGGAGTTGACTCCAGGTCTGTTTTTGGTTTTGTAGTCAACGTGCAGACTACCATTCATCGTGCCTTCGCCACCCTCATGCATAGGTAAAGTTAATCAGGTGACCGGGTAAGTAAGAAATCATATTCTCTTGTCCATTTGGGTACTCTAAGTTGTCTTATTGTTACCTGTTTGATATAGATAGCGAAGGAAGGATTCAAAAGTGTAAAGAATTTTCTGGACAACTATTTGCCCAGGTCTGAACGTACCTTTACGTTATATTGACCCCTTTGACGTATTTATTTTTAAGCTGAAGACGATAGAAGAATATCGCATTACATGCTATTTTTTAAGCGTTTAAACTTATACAATTCCGATATAACATTAATTTTATGTATCGATAATATTTAAGTTATTTACTTATTTGTATTCATATTTTGTAAACACTGGTAAAAATTTTTATTTGTGTACATTTTTCAAATTATGTTTCAAAGCTAAAAATTTTATTACTTTTAAATACTTACAAAATAAGCGTAAGTGATTTTTTGAAATCGAATAAACAAATAAACCCAGAAAAAGAAAATGAATTGGAATTTTCAAGACTTCTTAAGCGCTTCTTTATCTGAATACATTTTTAACACCATCTTAAATGTTCATAAGATTATCAATTTAAATAAATTTTTAAATGTGTTACAGGAACTTAATAATCCATGTTCAACGTAAACAAATCTTAGAACATTAATTGGTTCTATATGGTTTATATGTGAACACGTGTTCTCCAATGATACTCAAATTATGCGTTCTTCAGCTACGAGTAAATGGAACCAGTTCATTTGCAGTAGAATACAGCAACAGTATCGTTTGCTTTTCTTTTTTTTGCTGGGAAAGGAAAACCGAACAAATAAATAAGACATACAATTCAGATGTGTAAATTGTATTAACTTCTCTTTTTAGTTTTTAATATTTTTTTGCACTTTTTATTTAACAATATGCTCATCTATACACTCGAAACTATGTAGTGATTTCAAAGAAAGGAGCCAGCCTACTTCTATCCACATAATTAAATTAAAATACAAATTAAAATACAAATAAAGTATTAAGGAAAGAAATACGACTGTAAAATAAAATGATAATTATTTGGAAATAACAATTTTCACAATTAATATTCGAATGCCATTATTTCTTATACTAATATTCAGAAAATGTCCTCTACGTACGGAACGCATTGCACCGGAAGTAGGAAAATAGGTTTTAGGAAGTGTAATAGAAAGCATAGTCTTGGTTGACATTAGACTTGTATTTCTCAACAATGCAGTAAGTTTATTCGAAATACAAACAGTTCGGCTAAAAAGCGAATTTCCCCTTAATGTGTACTGGGGTTCGCTGGCAAATTAACAAAAAATGAATGCACTTCCGATGACAGACGAAGCAGCACGTTAGATTATGCGTTCATCCCTAAGGATACAATAAATATTAACTCTTAGTGTGCTCAAATCAACCCTATTAGTATGACCCCATTCCGAGATCATTGCAAGATCACGAATCATAGTGTCCTTCAAATGCCTCATGCCACGCATTGTTAGTCCTGCTGTTGACAACGTACGAATGAAAAATGCTGCAGTCATCCGCAAAATAATATATAGGGTTTTAAGTTAGACGGAGAAGGACGTTAAGAAAAATTGAAAATATGGTGGGAGAAAGTGAAACCTTGGACCTTGGAATGCCCTTGAATTTATTGGGAACTCCTTTCATGAGACCCTCTATTTAGCAACTGATATAATGTGATATCTGCGAAAATTGGATAGAAATCGAAGGAATCATCACCGACACCAAAGGGAAAACATATAGAAATAAATGCAGGTATTTAGAAAATAAAATAAAAAAAACTTGCTTGAAATTAAATTTTTCTAGTTAATTTTGTAAATTTAAAAGAATGTATATGTACATTTCCCCAGCAACAAAAAAACAAATAAAAGAAATAGTTAATGCATGGGTTTTGTTGCAAAAGAACTGGTTCAAGTTAGCTGAGAAACGCATGATTTTAACATGGGGGTGTCATTGGCGAGTTAGGCCTCCATTGTGGGACCTTGCTCAAAGGTCGGTTCGAAAGATACCTTACATACTTTTTCACCTCCAAACCTTTCAACCGGAAATTCATATCCCTCGACGAGGAACGTTGCAATGGAGCTGAATTCAGCACTTTTTCTTTACTGCAGTGTCTCTGGTGTCAAAGAGACACACTCAATTCTTGAAGCTGTGTCTTGTAGCCATTTTTAATTATTTTACTATGCCGGTGTTGCTGGACAATACCGACGAAGGGGGCGGGGCGTTCTGATGTTACTTGTGAATTAGTATCAGCTGAAGTCGGTACTGTTCAGTGACCCCTGATACATTCCGACTGATACCAAAGCATACTAATGCACATCAGAAAAATGTAAAGTGTTTTTATGACAGTCGGATAATGGGCTCGAACCCAGGATATTTTCTTTTGTTGTCAACCTTCTCGACCACAACTGTTAGTAAAATGGATTTTAATGATAACAGCGGGTACAAAAATACCATTACGATCTTTAGGCGGAGGCTTTTCAGGCCTGACTTCTTTGGAGACAAAATCAAACGCCAAAGTACACGGGCTTGATGTCGACCACTACATTGCCTACAACAGCCGGTGTTAATACACAAGGCAGTTCTCACATTATTTTTTTTCTTTTTTGGACCAGCACTCAGGAGATGACACCTACACCTGCGGTGCATTGTGCTGGAACTATAGGAAAAGGATTTTAGGAGGATGATAGGAGGTGAAGCTCTGCTTTTTGCAAGTTGAAACCACCTTTAATTTATCAGATACGTTAATGTCGACATAACTGGCATCCAGTATGTTGTGGTTGACGAATGCCTTCTGGTCGTGTGTGTGCAAAAGCACTTTTACAGTGAAGAGGTGACATGTGAGGAAAAAAATGGGAAAAATAATATTTGTTATTTAGATGGTGGTATGGGGAGCAAAAAATATTTTATAATGAGTCGAGTTGCGGTGCTGTTGGCAGTGCGTATTTCGGCGACTCGCACCGCTGGTACTGGCCTTGGTTTACTTCTCGATATGCCACAGTCGGCATTTAGTAGGAAGAAAATTGTCTTTTGTCCAATAACATAATCACGTTGCGGCTGTTTCAATTTAATTTGTTTATAGAGTTCCAGTAAAGCATTTTAATCTTTGCAATCGATTAACGTACCTAAAGGAATGGTCACATAAATCATGTTCCAGTGAATAAAAGTGACTTTCCACTTAGTAATTGACCCGGGGCCAAAGCGCATATATTTGGGGGGTCGTCACTCATTAGACTCAAAGGTTTAGGGTTTAGGAATGCTTCGATCCAAGCGAGTTTCGTGGAAGGGAGTATGAGGTTGGTACGCTCGGGGGGTAAAGCAGCCATAAAGTGCTGACTCACTTGACTTTTTTGGCTCACGTGGGGGCCCTTTAAGGTGAGTTATTAGCGCAGGTGACAAGAACAACATCAGTGTTGGCATACTCTATCACACCAGATACAGGGTATTCTCTAGACTTTTCTTTTCTAAAAAGAATATGATACACAATGTCAATATTCTAGACATCGTAATTACCTGTGAGTTTCTTCTTAAAGTAAGGACTACCGTGAATAATTTTTTTTATTTACTTACATAAATACAAAGCTAATAAGTAATATACAGCACCAGCTGCATGGAATATCACCCAAATAAAACTTTTAAAAACCAATAAAGATTCCCATGAAAACGCTTCTCGGAAATGAACTGTGAAATATTGTACACAATCTGTGTATGTGAACTGTGCATTTGCAAAACAGTTTTTTTTTTTTCCAAAAAATTCTAGTATTAAAACATCACAATCAGCAACTTCTTTAAATAATCTGAGCAATTGAGTCTTTTACTTTTCTTAAGACATTTTTAAAAGCAAATTGCAATTTTTATAAACAAATTTAAATTTTTCGTGTGTTATTTAATTTATTTCCTGTAGACGTTTCTAATAAACTGACACTAACTAACAGTTGAAAATTGCTCAAGACTTTAACAGGGGGAGGCTTCATGATACAAGTCTCGCAAACATGCCCAATTGCGCAATAGGCCATTTTAAGCGTTCTCAGGAGGACCCTTTTAATTTAATACAATTCTTTATTATTTTCCCTAACTGAAATTTTTTTAATTCTTTCTTTTATTCAATATAAAATAGATTTTTTAAATTTACAATTACCAACTTTTATCACGTAGTGTAACATGGAAATAGGACAGCAGATTTCGTCGTAAATTATTATTTAAGCTTAAGGAAAATAGAATTCAGAAAAGGCCTAATAATAAATAGAAAAACTCTTTTATATTGAATATTGAACCAAAAAAAAAAAAAACCAAAAATGAATGGAGAAACAAAAAAAATTAAAAAATACATATGCATGCCTTACAAACAAATACTTCAAGCATCAGAGGATAATAACTGCTAACTTTTTATGGCCTTAAATAAAAGTTTGGAAGGCATCACGTTGGCTTGCTTTTAATAACACAAAGTTAAAGGAAAATATATCGGATATACTATGTAGATTAAGTTGTGTGTCTTTTGTTTTTTTTTTGTTTTTCGCTTTAAAGAAGCAATTTACTTGGTCGGTCTTTGTTTTATTTTCTTTTTCGCTTATTATTATCAAAGTTTACATTTATTGTTATTATTGTGCATTTTCAACCGATTTTTGTAACTAAACGTATTGGAGAAGTAAACCTCAATAAATTTATAATACATTTTTTATTTACAGCAGATGGCAACTGCTACAGATGAAAAATTTTTGCTTTCAGATTTCGTTTTCAAACATCTTTTCGTAAACAGTAATAAGGATATTTAAAAGTACGATAACACATTTTCTCTTCTATTTATTATTATTAAAATAAAACGAAATAGAAAATGTGTTTGAATGAGTTACAGATTTATGTGGATATCTTCCTTGATGTCCACATTCCATAGTAATTTTAATACCGAGTAATATAATGCCTTCTATGCCGCACCTGGTGGCACCTGGACACAAATGATAAAATTTTGACCTTAAGTAACATGTATAACTATGAATAAATAGCTCTAAGCTATACACAGAAAATATTAAAACATATTTGTAATTACCACAATGATTGAAACGATTACAAAAATGTTTAACTTGCACTTCTCACCAAATCGTACCAATTTTCGAAATTGTAATCGCTGAAAAAATAAAATTTTTTGTTCCGAAAACAACATTTTTAATTTTAATTAAATATATATAATTAATAAAATACAAAAACTTAATCATAGGCGCATAGTCAGAAATGATTATTAACTGTTAACTTTTTTAAGTACCTATTTAAGTTATTCACAGTTGGTTACTTTCAGCACGAAAAGTTCACACTTAATTATGGCTAAAGCTGTAACTAAATGTTAACTAACTTATACATTCAAAGAACAGCTGATTGATTTCATTTTATATACTTTATTTGAAAAGTAAAACATTTTTGAATAGGTAATAAAAAAATAAAGAAATGGAAAGAATTATAAGAGATATTCAAATATTATCAGATGAAAACATGACCAGAAATGTTGGGACGTATAAAACACGCTGCAATCCATTTGAAATGGATGATGGACTTCTACGAAAGATATCGGTTTGACAAAGAAACAGCGTGTTTTAATAAATACTATTTATTTTTTAAATAATAAACTTACCTTATTATCTTTGCTACATGCGTTCATTTCTACTGCGTCCAAGAAAATCCATACAAAAAAAAAAAACAAACTAGAGATGTGTTTTTGGTCAACAGTATATATCGTACAAAACATTATCTACATTTCATTTTCTCTACATGCCAATATGCATAGTTGCATTTCTTTTATCAGCTGAGAGCAGTTGCCACGCTAGTTATGAACTGTGAATAACATCTATAACTATCTATGAATTGTTTTTTAGTTTCTGTTTTACTAGTTTCGACTTTGATTATGATTTCTGAATATGCGCCATAGTGTTTAATTGAATTAATCAAAACATTGTTTGAGTAATTATTATTATATTAACTGATTGAATTATCTAACCTAATTAGAAATCAAACATCAATTAATTATTATAATGATTGAACTAAACAATTCAGTAATTAATTACATTATAGGAAAAATTACTTAAGTCTTTAAGCAGTTTTTTATTATTTTTAAAATTATTGAGATGTACCAAAAAAAGAAAAGGTCATATAATTTGATTTTCTTATTGAAAGAATTTGGAATTTGTATTACAGGAAGGACATGCATATTTATATTCTAGATTACAAATTATTTGTTTAAACAACAATTGCATTTGTAAATTACTTTTCTTTTTATAATGCCATGTCAACTACGGACAAGTAAATTCTAGTTCGCCTCTCCCATTTGGAGTTAGCCAATCATGACTGAAACAGGACGGTGCACCAGGCAAATCCTTTCCGCTCTTCCCAGTGGTGACTTTCAGTAAATGTACAATCAAGTAATTGATTAAAGTAGTTAATGTATTAATTAAATATTAACCAAAAATTAATTGAATATTTAATTGGAAAACAATTTTTTTTTATGTTTGTCAATTAAAATAGTAATTGGATTAATTAACAGCATAATTGAATTTCAATATTATATCAAACATCAGCTTTAAGCTCTAGACACTTAGACGACAGCAGACAGCAGACAGCAAGCAGCAATATGTCAAAAATAAAATCCATGTGTTTAAATGAAAACGATTATTTTGACGGCAGCACAGCAGCAGGACTGCACAACAGCATTTGCTGCTGCTGCCAACTTAGGCTATTTTCTATTTTGACGGGCAGCAATAAACAAATATAGTGTTGCCATTATATATATAAATTAGAAAAATAAGAACAAAAACTTTCTTTTAATATTAAACATAAAAGAACATTACAAAAATACAATATAGAAATAAATTTATGTGTTTTTATAGTTTTTCGTGATATTATTACATTTTTTATCAATAACTTTAATTTTATTCATTATAAAATATATATCCGGCATCCCTGAAATTTGTATTGCTAAAATACACAGCTGTTCATTTTTAATTTCATAATATTTTGTTTTCCGTTTGAGTTAATTTTTATCATATTTTATTTCATTTTTCGTTTTAAGATGATGGTAAGTATTTGTTTGATTTTCTGTTGTTATATTTAATATTTATAAAAACTTGAAATTGATTTACACATCAGCTGATTGTTATGTTGTTGCTGTCTTCAAAATAATTTTGAAGCTGACTTCAGAGCAGCATTTGAAGTTGGCAGCATTTGAAGCCGTGAAGTTGTGAAGTCTGCTGTCGTCTAAGTGTTTAGAGCTTTAATTCGAAAGTATAATATAATATTTCTGTATACAAACTATCTGACCTATAATACCGACTAATTAACTAATCTGTTGTTTTGTAACGGCACCCATAAATAAATGCGGCAAAGGACTATAAACACTTTAATCCCAGCATATCTTTCGTCTTAACCACAGCCACTACAATTCCAACGTTAATAAGAACAAGACAGCGCACACATATTATCCATTACCGCAGTACCATTTAGAGCATCTCACCATTTTCCTCTAGAAAAATGTTTTTAAATAAAAAAAAAAAGTATATTTAAAATATGTGAATGGAGAAAAACGTAAATGCTGTTAGTTACAAAAGTAAAAAATGCGTTTTTTGCACCATTTTTATGCGAAAAATATACTGCGTCGGTTGGTCTGATGCCCATATTTTTAAACTTTGCTGTCAGTCTATCGAACACGAGTATTTTTGATGTATTTGTGACTTACGCTATTTTTTGCTGTACGTATCATAACATGATGTTTAAAACGCAAATGAAATTTTAAATCCTCTTACTTAGATTTTATGGATGAATAGAATTCCGCAGATACTCGCAGTTTTTTACTAAATAAATAATACCCATCCGAAGAATAAAAGAAGTATTTAGTTGCCATTGAAAATCTTATATGTTACAACGTTTTATAGGCCGTTTCTAATATTAACGCGAGGAAAAATAAAAATACGTTTATAAAATTATGTTCGCACGATGTTCAGTTTTTGAGTAATAATTTTTTTTTCTAATTTCAGCATTTGGCTCACAACATTTACGTTTTCCTCCATCCATATTTCCATGAGGGTGGCGGTGGCACGATGGATGGTAGTATGCACGTTGACTACACAACCAAAAAACAGACCTGGGTTCAACCCCAGTTTCAGACAAAATTTTTAAAATAAAAATAAACATCTCGCATTTTTCTGATGTGCATTAGTGTGTCTTTGTGTGTCCGTTATTGTCGGAAGATCTCAGTGGCGAAGGCATAGTCACTGGTCACTGAACAATACCGGCTCCAGCTGATAGCAATCCACAATCACATCAGAACTCCCTCCTTCGTCGGTATTGAGTAGCACCGGCGAAGTAAAATAATAATAAAAACGGCTACTAAACCGAAGCTTCAGTACTGCTACGAGTATAAAAACAAAAAGAACGTGCCAAAGCAGAGCTGCAAAATAATTAATTAAGCTTCATCTCATCTCCTGTCGTTTCTCCTACTATCCCTTTCCTATAGTTCCCAGCACAATGCTTCGCATGTGTAGGAGTCATCTCCTGAGTGCTGGTCCTAGATAAAAAAAAAAAAATATGTTTGTACATATATTAAATTCATGAGCGACATTTTTAAGACGATATGCACAAAGTTTTAGGGCTTTGAATTAATTTCTTCACAGAGTATTGCTGCATTTGACACAATTGTTGTGTTTTCAGAACTCAGAATTCAAGATTTTTTTTGAGAGGTAAGTGGTTTCAAATGTCGAAGGGGAAAAAAATTGTCGATGTAAAATTTAAATTTTTTAAATTCATAAATTATAAAAGCAGCTTAATTTACAGAGATCTGTATGCTTTAGCACAATATTTAAAATTGAACTTACCTAATATTGTACTTTTGCAGAGCTTCTTAATATATTCAGCAACTCAGCTAGTTTTGCGGCTCAAGGGCTAATATTGAATAAATTTCTCCTTGTTATCATTATGGCGTTTATTAGGAATTGGGTGGGTCGTGCGGAGTGAAATTTTTTATCATAAATGTTTCATCAGTAAAGGACTTTTGTTTAAAACTTCCTGCAGCTATTTGATAAAAAAAAAATAAGTTAATTAAGTAAATGAAGTCAATTCGAGACAAATGACGTTGGTGTTACAGCGAAAAATAAATATTGAAAGTCATTATATAAATCGATTTTTCCGCAATTTCTATCTTTATTCTCAACTGTTTCCTTCTTTCAATGTTTTAAATAATTGGCTTCAAATATGATAATCATGGAATATTCAAATGAACAATTTTGAAAGAGAATTTTAAGCAACAAGAAACGAACAGTAAACTTCATTTTTATTTTCATGTGAAAGAAAAATGTCATTTCCATTGAATGCTACAATAAATTCGATTATGCTTTTGCAAATTCACAGTAGAAAAACACTGAAAACGTGCATATTTCATCACGCACGTCTGTATGTTACAGTGAGCATGTGACTTATTGACACTCTATTGTTCTGTTTTCAATAAGAATAATAATAAATATTTAATGTTAAAATTTCTCTTAAATGTCTTACACAAAAGAAAATTAAAAAAAAAATATTTAACGACGAGCGTTGATAAAATGAAAAAAAATTTTGAAATGTTGGCAATTATAAGTACATACATATACTATTTTGTAAAAGCATTCAACAAATTTTATTTCATAAAATACTCGTATACGCGAGGAAAAATAAATCATAACTTTAACAATCGCTGTTTTGGAGCTTTTCCGACGAAGCGGCTATAAACGAGTACTTCAGAGATATTTAAATGAATTATTAAGCAAGATGTAATAAAGATCATGAATATTTAATTATTTGATTTAAAAAAAAAATCGAAAAACAGTGAATTTGAAATATGCAATTCAGGCAGTGGAAGGCAAGGAAAGCACTATATTATTTCCAAAAAAAATTGATCTATATACTGTGAGACTGTTGAATTTATACCACAATAGTTTATAGTACTAAAATTGAAAGTTTTTGTGCGACTTGTCAAATTCGTCTAACTTTGAGATATTTTTAAAATTTTTGACAACAGTTTGCTCTATTTTATGAAATTATTAAAAACATATGTATGTCCGTTTCATGTAGAATTATTGTTGCTTTGTAAAATTTTTATCTAATTTAGAATTCAGTGTCGCTGAAGAAACAAAAATTTTGGAAAATATTTCATCTGTCCGTGGAACTTACCTTTTACAAATCCATACAATTTTTGTTTCAAGATTGATAACCAACTGTCATAATTGTTCGTCAGCTTAACGGTCAGGTTTATTAACGTACATATAAAATTCGTGTATATAAATTTTCGTGTTTCGTTTACAATTAACAGAACATCCACCGCACTATGGCGGTTCTCATATCGCTTTGCCCGTTGAAGGCATGCCGATGTACTCGGAATTCTCTCTCGGAATATCTTCGAGAGCTTACAGGAGTCTGTAGAGGAAGAGGAGACTATTGCTCTCCTCATGTCTCAGTGCTCAGTTCTAGCCATGAAACCGCGGCGGTTCTTGACTTCTCTTTTCCTGTCAGCATTGACTAAACTCTTCTATATGAGGATTTGCGCAACATAGAGGTTCATTTTGGAGTCGGAATAATTTCATGTGTGGACTGTCTGATCCTGGGCTTGAATGAAATGTTGAAACAAACACTCAAACTGTTGTAGTTTTAATAATATTTTATTGATGCTGCAAGAAAATACAGATGAACATTAAGACATATACATACATACATACATATGTTATATATGAAATGTGTAAAAAAAAATATTTCACAGCTTTACAATTGTGATATAACTGCGGGCCTAACCTCTGCCCTAAGTGGGACCTTTTCCTTACGGAGTGGTCTGCCACCTAACACTGCAATGACTAATTTTATCGCAATTATTTCATTTTGTTTAATGCTTTAAATAAATGACACAATATTTAAAATATTGTTGGCAAATTTTGTTGTTTCATAGTCGATGGGATTTCGAAAGAAAAGCTGGCAATCCTCGACATAACTGTCGATTCTAATGAATTTTTCCAAGAATTTTATGTGATCAACTTGAGAGCAATTCAATTTAAACGTCTTCTGTGAGCGAATTTTTTCTTTTCTAATTTAATTTTAACTGTCTGTGACAATTCGTTCAAGTTTTTAATAATAAAATGATTGAATTTTTGCTGCCTATGTTTTGACCTTTTTGGAGAGAATGGAAAGAAGAATTGCTTGTGCCCAAAAATTTGTTTTTTTTTTGCTTTAATGTGTGTTATAAACTTACCAAAACATATTTTTCTGTGTGTAAACGTTACGGCAGATTTTATTGAGAAGTAAAAGGAATTTGCATAAGAAAAATTAAGGCGTGTGAACCGCATAAAAAGTATGCACATAAAAGTTCAAAGTGGAATAAAATTTCTTTCTAAAATGACGATGTACAATGCGATTACATTTATTTGTATATTTTTTTTAGTTGATAATAACGTTATTGTTATTTCATTGTATTTTTAATATTTGGTTAAATTTCGTTTCCGTTGATTGTATTTTGTATGCAAGAAAAAAACCATCTGATGCAACCATCCTCTGCATCGGCAACAATGGCAAGAAAAGTACAGAAATACTATATAAAAACCGTCGCCATGCACAGTTTCCCGAACACATTGCAATTCGAAAGACGAAAATTCAATTTTCTAATTTTTTTGTTCACAGTCAAAGTGCTTGTGTATCTATAGGGTTATCCATTTTTTGGTTTCAAAAGCTAAGGTAAATAAACGACACATAAAGCTATGATTTCGATGGAACGCGGCGATAACTTGCCGAACGTTGGATTTGCTCCAAAGTTAGCAGATTAACCACTCTTTGAGGTCGCCTCGCAAAAATTTTAACGGTGTAAAATTGCATAATCTTGATGACCAATTGACGTCGAGAACACGTGAAATTACGCGGTAGTGTTGTGTGGCACGTGTCACCTCTCTTCTTTAAACCAAATAGTCCAGTTTTTAATTTCCAATTGCAGGTAAAAAAGTCAATTGCCATACATCCGTAGCGCTCAGAATTTACGGAATCGACAAATTCGGATTATTCGCCACACTTTCACTAACGGCAGTGCGAACATTGCGATGATGGAGAAGCCTAAACATATGTGTAAAGCTTTCAGTCTCTTCAAATTTCTATATAATCTTGCCAATTCATTGCACAGTAGGTCGATTATGACGATCATTTTTATAGTTAGTTTCAATTATTTTTAGGTGTTCTTTGGTTGTTAAACGACCCATATTCGTAAATGGCAAATCTTTAACTAAGTAAATGACACTACAGATGAGATATATTTAACAGCTGACACGCTTGCCAAACCGGCCCCTTTGAAACCACTAAATTGATAACCCTATACATACATATGTATGTGTGTATATTTAATATATTTTTACAACAGAATTTTGGATTCAAAAGTCGTTGCTGCTCAAGTTGTTCAAAGTTTGGGTGTTGTGTAAATGTTTATGCTTCTTTCCAAGAGTACGTGTGTTTGAAGATTGGAAATTTATCATGTGCTGCGCTTGTCTCTGCTGTTTTTTCACGTTTGCATAAGACTGTCTTTAGATGTTTAGTTCTAATACGTGTTGGTTTGTGTTTAGTAAAGGCAAGTTGTAAATGCAAATAAGTTACTAACCACCAATTCACATATTTTACTTCCGGTTTTCGTGTTACAGAAGAATACGAAAATATTATACGAACGAATTTAATCTTCTGCTTGAAGTCGCAAATTATAGGTTATCGAAATTTGCCTTTATTTTTTAGTTCGTCTCAAGCAAAGTAAGATTGGGTAAGTTTTCACAGAATATCAACATATTTAATATTCTAACACATTATTTACTTGATATACATATATTTTAACACATTAAATAATTCGTATTTTATTGCCAACTTCGATAAAAAATTATGATATTTCAATTCGAAAAATAAAAAAAATTCTTCCAAAAGAAGTCAATAAGATACTGAACTTGTAATCCGAAAGTAATGCCAACTCGGATCAGATCTACTTTTTATATGTATATGTACTGTTGTCATTGCCGGTGGTTATATTTTTTGATGCCGATTCATTCACTTTTTTAAAGGTTTTTTTAATCAGAGCATGGAACAAATTTTTTCTTACTGCTACGAAGCTATGAAAAGTTGCTTTTCACATAGACTATTTTTCGGGAAAATACACTACAAGTGAAACTATGTAAGGTAGCCTGAAATGCATTAACTAATACTTAATGGAAATATACTTCACATAGAACTAATACTTAAATCGAAATGTTTCAATTTATCAGTATGACAACTCTGTAGGCAAAATTACTAGTACAGTAAAACTTCGATAAAACGAATCTGAAGGGGACCGAAAAATATTTCTTTATAGCATATAGTTGGTATTTATATTTAAATTTAAAAATTTTTAAATTTATATTTAAAAAAATTCAAGATAAAGCATAAATTCAGAAACTTATATAGAAAATTTTTTATTTATTTTTTCTGAAATAAATTTCGAACTTCTGTGATTTGACGTAAACTACGCCCACATGACCAAATCCAACTGATTGTTAACTGATGATTTGTACTGAACATTAAGCTACTCAGACCAAATACAGAAACATTAACTTTCACCATTGTCAAGAGATGTATGGGATGTACCACGCCCAAATGTCCAATCCTTTCCAGTTTTTTACGGATTATTTTTTTAATTATTAAATCATTTCTACCAAATTTAGAAGGTTTTCCATATTCGGAAACTTTCACTTCAACCGTTCTCAAGATATACATAAATAAATATTTACTTTGTATGGACGTGGCCACGTTCAGTCGAAATTTTTTTCAATTTATATGGCCTCTAGTTCCTTCCAGATACACAGAGAGATACTTTACATGGCATTTATATATAGAGGGTGGCCCAAAATGACCGAGGGATTTTGAGTTCAAAGAGCCATTGTGTTCTTCGCAGCATGCGCTGTTGGAACCATAATTTTTGTTTTCCACGACTGACCTTAAAAAATTTTCCAACATTTTCCGATATCTAAGACAAAGTGATGGAAACGGCAATAGCGTGTTCATTTTCAAAAACATATGCACTAATTATTCGTTCCGACGAAACACCGCACCAACCGGTACACTTAAGTGGGTTTAATTTTCGCTGTTGAACTACTCTTGGATTTTCCGTAGCCCTTTTTGCCTATTAAGGAACCCATTCAATTGGAAATGGGCTTCTTCGCTCATAATTAAATTATGAATAAAATCATGATTTTCTTCTGAAATAAAGTTAACGATTTTGGCACGTTGTTCAATTGTGTACTGTTCCATTTTAAATTCCCAAAAATTTCTTTACAAAATAACGAAAACGAAAAAAAAACAAAAATTATAGTCAAAAAGTTATGAGGAATTCAAACACTTTGGCTCCTTTTGGGCCACCATGTATAAGATGTATCAGTGAAACCTTGGTAATACGAACACATTAATTATAACTATATTTTTTTTTTCACTATTCAGGAATAAATAAATAAAAAATTCAACACTTATGTTTTTCTTCATTTTATTATTAAATTTTAATAAAAGAATGTATTATTTTTTTTTTGTTTTCGCAAGTTTATAATGTATCAATATTTTTATCGATAGATGCTAAGTCAATATGTTGTTTTTAGTTTGAATTTAAAAGTTCGGTCATTTCATTATCGTGTGACATGATGGGCCAGGCAGTTATTTTTTTCTACTTGCTTGTGTTCTGAATTTTTATAAGAATACTTGTTATGTTGACGCATTAATTTTTAAGCTGAAGGAGAGCCATTTAATTTACTGTTTTAACGCGTCGACGTTTATTGCTCAAATACCGATGAATGAAAGTTTTGTTAGCGCAGACATAATTGAAAAGCTTTTTTGTCTGATCAGGAATTGCAGCCGCGGATCTTCTGATTACAAAGTCAACACACTTACTTCTCAGCCCACAGCACTCTCAAAATGATACCCAGTTCAATTAACTGTTCGGTCATCATTCCTTTTAAAATGATTTATAAAATTTTTTGAAGCTTCAAAAAATTTAATATTTTCCAAAAAATTTTTTTAATATATAAAGAAATTATACATGATACCCAAATAAACATCTCCTTTCCAAACATTAAATGCAATGAGCTTCTGCTGGATCGATTTGTGTTCTTTGGAATGCTGAAAATTTAATCACAAACAATTAAGCAAAAGAATAGTGAAAAAAGCAACTTAAATAAACAAATTGAATGTGCTGTCAAAGAGCAGTACAGAATCAGAAATAATTGCTAAAACATTCTAACACAAAAGCAATTAAGGCAATAAAGGAAAAAAGCTATGTATAACTGTATATAACGCTGCGCTATAATAGGAGCAGAGCGGTCGCAAGCGAACATGCAGAAACAGTGAATGTTTGTGGTTGGGTAAGTAGATAATAAAAAAGTTTCATTTTCTTCATTTTTGAAGAACAGCTGGCGTATTTTTTATTTATATATTTTTTTTAACAAGGAAAAATCAGTTTAAAGAAAACAATTAATGCAAAAATAGTACTGCAATTTTATTTTCTCATTGTAGCAGTAACTGTTGTTTATGATGCTTTTACGAGTTGTTTGTAAAGGGTGGTTAAATTTCAAGGGCCGATGTTGATTGTGAATAAAACACAAACTATTTAGGAAATTATTGTAATTTTATTTTATTATGATATATTGGTATTACTCAATTATGTATGGAACAAAATATCGGCCAAATGGGCGCCGCGACCACGGCGGCACACCTCCATCCGATGGTCCAAATTTTCGATGACCCTGAGGCATAATGGAGGTTTTATGCCGTTAATGTGCCGAATTATCTCATCCTTTAGCTCTTGAATTGTTGCTGGCTTATCGACGTACACCTTTTCTTTCAAATAACCCCAAAGAAAAAAGTCCAACGGTGTCAAATCACATGATCTTGGCGGCCAATTGACATCGCCATTACGTGAGATAACACGGCCATTGAATTTGTTGCGCAAAAGAGCCATTGTTTCGTTAGCTGTGTGGCAAGTGGCCCCGTCCTGCTAAAACCACATATCGTCCACATCCATATCTTCCAATTCGGGCCATAAAAAGTTCGTTATCATCTCACGATAGCGAACACCATTCACAGTAACTGCCTGACCGGCCTCATTTTGGAAAAAATACGGCCCGATGATGCCGCCAGCCCATAAACCGCACCAAACAGTCACTCTTTGTGGGTGCATTGGTTTTTCGACAATCACTCTTGGATTCTCATTCGCCCAAATGCGGCAAATCTGTTTATTGACGAATCCACTGAGGTGAAAATGTGCCTCATCACTGAAGATGATTTTCTTCGAAAATTGATCATCCACTGTTGCCGTGGTCGCGGCGCCCATTTGGCCGATATTTTGTTCCATACATAATTGAGTAATACCAATATATCATAATAAAATAAAATTACAATAATTTCCTAAATAGTTTGTGTTTTATTCAAAATCAACATCGGCCCTTGAAATTTAACCACCCTTTAGTAGGCGCAGTGGCAGTAGTGGTTGTTATTTGTATCAGCAAAACGATGAGTTTGAATGTCGTGTATGGAAGGCTGTGTGCATGCATTTGGCTGTGTGCAACTGTGTGTAACTGGGTTTTCGTCGGCAGTTTTTTTTTATTCGAAACTAGTGCTCCAATTTAATTAAAATAAATGGAATAAAACAATTAAATGATTTTTCTTTAAAAAGGCGAACTACTGAAAAATTTTAGATTTTGACAATATTTTCTATTGCACTAAATTTATGACTGCGATTTAAAGTAGACCTTGTTAAAGCTATTTGAATATCTTTTCCATCATTCTAGCGTGCCTTGTGTACTGGATAACATGAAGGTTTTAGTTACAGAAAGCCAAAACATTTCCGAGGAAATAATTATTAGTAGCACAAGTGGTGGGATCAATGATTGCCAATAACTCTGTGATTTCTAAATGCTACGTAAAATGCCTTCGCCAAGAAAAAAATCATAGCATTCGTTTATAAAATTATCACATTAGATGTCAAAAGTTAAGAGAAAACAGGTTTTATTGTTATGGTAACTCTACAATAACTGTAAAACAATAGGAATATCATTGCACTTTAAATAACTTCTACATATTTTAAATTAGTAAGTTGTGAATCGAATACAGTTTATAAAAAATAACTATGGCAGAAGCAACAGTGATCCTATACAGAGAACGAATAATAGACGCGCCAATCGTCATAAAAAGTAGTTTTGATGGCTTGGTATTTTGTCTTATCTAAAAACATTTATATTTTTCATAGATATGCTGATTAGGATCCCCTGGCTCTGTCCTTTCACAAACCGTGTAGACACAAAGAACAAAGCGGTTACAGATGTGAGCAATTCAACACTCAATTGATTATTCTCAATCGTGAATTGTTGTATAAAAATAAATTAAAAATTGACCAGGATCAATTCTTGGCACGGCTAATAGTTCCATATATACCCAAGCGCCACAAGTATACACCAGAAAACAAAAAGAAGAATTTCTCATTCTCATTTCTGAAACACAAAAAAAAATCAAAAAAGGTGTGTCAAGCCTTCTTTTTGAAAGCATTGTCCGTTACAGGTCGTAGAGTGAATACTATTGCAAAAACTATATTTCACGGTAATATTCCTAAAGAGAATAGATTTGGAGATAGGCTTACCGCTACGTTTAAACAAAAAAAAGAAAGTATATTAAAATTTCTAAAAAAATTACCAGCGAAAGAGAACCATTACAATAGAAATAAATCTCAAATATGCTATGTTTCACCTGAACTCAATATAAAGAAATTATGGCGGATTTATAATGATTCAGTAGATAATCTTCTGAAAGTTAAAAAAACATATTTTTGGAATATTTTCAACACTCTCAACATAGGATTCTCTTCCCCTGGGACAGATATGTGTGCTCAATGCGTTTTAAATAAACACAAAATAAAGATGGAAAAAAAATAAAAATGAAAAAAAAGATGTGAATAAAAATCTATTCTGAACAAAAAGCAATAATTCCAAATCTAGTTCATATCAAAACGCAACATCTCCGTAGGGTTCATAGGCAAACGAAATAAATACTATGTGACGGACCAAAACGCAACATTTCCAAATTTGTTATCTTAATAACTTAAAAATTAACTAACATAAAATTAATTAATTTATAATTTTTACTGTTCTTGGAAAATTTTTATAATTCAACATATATTTAACTAAATAACTGTATCCTAATAACCTTAATTACTTGTTATTGCTTTACTCAAAATATTGTTCAAGTGGAATTATTGCGTTTTGTTATGGACCTCCTCATATATATTATTAATATATTATAACATACCTAATGATATTCTCAAAAAGTGTACTACTATCCCTTTCCCCTAGTTCCAGCACAATGCACCGCATATGTAGAGTTCATCTCCTGAGTGCTGGTCCAAATAAAATAAAAATGGACTCTTACAAAGGGCAAATCATCACCTTTTATAAGTTTACAAGATAAGAAATTAAAAAAATAAGAATTAACATGATTATAAACATGAGTTTTTCACAATAGGATCCGAAAGTAATGATGGTTTAATATTTTGAAGCGAAACAATTTCTTTAATTTATTTTTGCATGCGCTCTTTGCAATTCTACTATTTAGCAACCAAAAAACTTCTTACCACAGAGAAATATTTTATAAAAATACTGTGTTCCTAAAATGTTCTAATAGATTTTGGAAATCAATGGCTTATTCCACGTAGGTAGAATTAATTAATCACAATAATTTAAGTTAAATACTCGTAACTTTTTAGTTATTAGTAACTAAATCAGTACAAACCAAAAATAAATAAAGTTATGGATATTGTTGAATAAATAAATAGTTAAAAAATAAAAATCAAAATTCGCTTTTTTTGTTTGAACAGCTCTACTATATAGATAGAAGCTAGATCAACATAGATCAACTGAATTTGTAATCAGAATTAAGAAAAAAACCACTGATGAGCAGTAGTAAGCATTAGCGAAATAGCACTATATGGATATGCTATCCTTCTCAATTATTGAGTTTGCTTTTATAAAAAAATACTTTATGAGAATATCATAAAGTATGTCATAATACATTGCATGTATTTTTTTTTTCGGGAAAAGGCCCAACTTTGAAATTAGAATCATATAGAAAATAAACAATTATATATGTTTTCATAAAAAGTGTAATAAATCAAAAAATAAAATACAAACAGAAAATGGAACGACAAGGGAAAACAAACATTGCTTACTCTAAAAAAAAAGTAATGCCAAATATTTAGGAGACTAAAAATTAGTAAAACAATTGTGGTGGCCAACTTCAATAAATGTTCTTGCCAAAATCTGCATTTAAAAATTTATTCAGTTCTATTGTGTAAACTAGTTGTGTAATAGTACGAATGCACTCAGAGTGTGCGACGCACACACACATACAACAAACATTTCTTTCGTTTAAAAGTATACGTGCCGACTGTACATTGCAAGTTACTACACAATTACCAGAACATTTCGGAAAAGCGAATGTGTTGTGAATGCACACAAATATGCTTCGACAAAAAACATGATCCTTCCCATATTTTTCTATAGATTAGGTTCACTACCATTAAATCTAGTTCTAGTCATAAAACTATTGTACATACAAATAAACTAGTAGATATAGAAATTCTTAAAAATGCTTTTGTTGTCAAACAATTTCAGTAATCATCGTTTAAAAGTCAGATCGTCTTGTACGGCAGAAAATCTGTTTTCCTTTTCACTATTTCTTTGGCCATTGACGTTTCTTTATATACTTTTTCCTGCATTTGTTTCTCTCTAAAACATACATTTTTCAGACACCATGGGAAGGAAGCTGCATTTTTTTTTTATATTTTTTTTATCTTGTACCAGCACTCAGGAGATGACCCCTACATATTTGCGATGCATTGTGCTGGAACTATAGGAAAGAGATAGTAGGAGAAATGAGAGGAGGTGAAGCTTCACTATCTACAACACTTCTCTTTTTGCACGTTATTTGTTTTTAAAGCAGTGTTGTAGCGTCTCTGATGTCAAAGAGACGTATTAAATTGAGAAGCTTCGTTTTAGTAGCCATTTTTAGTAATTATTTTACTTCGCCGGTGCTACACAATACCGACGAAGGAGGGCGTTCTGATGTGCCTGTGTATTGGATACAGCTGACGCATTTATGTAAAGTGGTTATTAAAAGTTCTCGAACGGTAAAAATACTTTTAAATAGAAAATAGCAATACATACATATCGTTGTCATTGTCTATGAAAAACACCAGACTTAGTTCAAACTTGAGTGTGAAAACAAAACAACCTGCGCTTTTATAAGACCTGTTATTTAATGCGCTTGATATCATTGCAATGGATAGAGAGAAGGATATTATAGACTATAGGCAGATGGTGAAAGTCGTAGGAAGATACAGCTTAATTCTAGCACAACTCTGCAATTGCGTATTAATTACAGATGTGTTTCAAGATTAATGTGGATACCTGCCCGAAGGCCCTACCCCACAGTGGTCTTAACAGCGAGTGAATTAGAGACAACCACTAACGTCCCCAGAGCAATAGGTGCTGCAAGTAGTACTTGCGTCCTAGAGTTGGGTAGCATATCAGTATAGTTATCCCTTAGTCTATAATGCACCTTGTTGAGGTGTTCGAGCGGTCTAAACTCTATGTCACATCAGAATGTATGTTCGTCAAGAACTTTTAAACAGTAGTACTGTTAGTTCGAGACACATTCCGGTGACTACTGTTGAATGGCAACAGCACCTAGTTAAGTAGAAGTCGTATCGAGATATATGTGTGCACCTCACATATTCTCGAACAAATCAAAGACTCGACTTCCTTCGTAACTTTAGGTTTTAACCACAGCCACTATGAATCCATTCCCAAACCAGCACACACACTCCAACTTTTCAGGGTTGACACGAAGCACTCTCTTAAGAGTACATCAGTCATTAAACCCTTACTTAGCGCTGAAGGTGTGGGGCTCAGCTGGTCCCGTAGTGCTAGATTAGAATTGAACTGGGATTAATCAGTCACACGGATAGAAAAAATATCCTCCTCAATCTCTAGTCAGATTTCGAAGAGTCACCTCTTCTGTCATTTTCAATCTCTATGGGAGATCAAGGTAATGCTACACCTTTAGCTAGGTACCGCGGGGTCGCTAAAACACCCGTAGGTTTAGAAACAAGTTCCTAAACGCCCTTGCGGGACATATTAATTACAAAGCCAAGTTGCGGGCTCTCTGATGTTAATTTTGGTGCATTATTTTTTAACTAAATAGACCTACTTTATTGATTATTTTACTTCGCCGACGCTTCATTGCTTAAATAAAGAACAGGGAGAGTGCCGTAGCACAAAAATATCTTTTTGCCTCCCCTGTATTCTGCGATCTGTCTGTTTTATGTTTTACTCTTTTACTACGTTTAGTATATAAAAAAAAATCTTGCCGAGCAACTCGAACAGTGGCAATAAATTGACAGCTTTCTCTATGTTTATACCCATGAAATACGTGCGTTTTTTGATGTTGTAATTTTGTTGCAAAACTGGCGATACCTGATTAAAGGTGCTTTGATGGACATTTGTTACCCAAAAAATTTACCACTATGGAATAAATTATTCTTATGATCTAAGGTTAATATATAATATTGGTTAATAGATATTGTTCTTATTATATAACAATATAACTTGAATTTTTGTCATTATTTCAACTTAAGAAATTTGATTTAAATTTTCCACCACTCATTGTGCAAGCAATTTGTCCGCAATAATTTTCCCCTTCTCCTTATACGAACTGAATTACTTAAACGAGTAGAACTAACGACAATAATGATGACGACTACATCGCTTACAGGTCTTTTGGCAAAGTTAAGGATTCTTCTATATATAGTACAAGTTGGTTGCTTAAAAAATATAATAAAAATAAAAAATGAACACAATCTGGACTACATATTGGCTTAAGAGTGCCAAACAAATTGCAGCTTAAAGCCGAATGTATCAGCCAAATAAAATAACGAAAATAAGTAAAAAAACATACTCCATGAAAGGTAGATTTGGCAACGATGTCTATATAAACAATAAACATCATAAAAATGTTTGCTTGTATGAGTGGCTTACACACACACACTCACACACTCACACTCACACACACACACACACACACACACACACACATTCACATAAATATATTTATCCATGATGTTCATGCATTCGACATTTCCAAACAATGTAAATTTTAAGAATGGCCAACGATTTGGGTGGTTTTAGCAATATTGCTTGCTTTTTCTGTCAGTATTTTCTGTTTGTTTTGTGATATTCGTACACAAGTTATTGCTAAAGTAAATATATTCACGTATATTATATGCATTTTAGAAAAGATTTACTTATGGAAAGCAAAAAAAATCTCTTAGACATACGCCAGAGAAAAAGGAAATTATGGGAAAAAATTCTAATTTATTGTGACGGTAAATTTTCAATGTTTGAATGCATTTTTAGATGTTTGTGTGGTTACTGTAATTTGTTGACGCCATTTCGTCTCGTGTATAAGTGAAATGACCTTTTGGTCAATACTTACTTCGTAGACAGGGTGTATTTAAGGTAGTAAGGATGTGTAAATAAATTTATTCGCCAATATAATGTTAAATTTTGCTTTATCTTTGTTATCTGTATTTTAATTTAAAATAGTAGTTTCATTCGAGCATGATGTTAATATGAACAGATTGGTAGAACAATTTATTTCACTTTAATGGTGACAACAAATTTTTTAGTTATAAACCAACAATAGTAGTTTTATACCCGTTTGTATATTCTAAATATTGCCACTCCCAGAGTACGAATGAAGTGTTCAAATACGTGAAGAACTTTTTTTGTTTTCAATACTTCAACCTCAACTATATTTATAATTTCCGCTATCGGAGTTACTGACTTTACCCTGATTTTCGAAAATCTACTTTTCATTATATTTCGAGGTTTTGAGGTCGTTTTCGGACGCGATAATCACTATTTTCGCAATGATTTCAGTATAATTGTATGTTTGTATGGACGTGTGTATATGCATGTACACAGCTCATAACAGGTCGAAACCAAATTTATTACGTTCTAAAAATAGTGAGATCATATAGATATTAGATAATGAACCGATTCTCTTCGGTAGATTTCGAAAATAATTTTTTTTTTCACATTCATTTCCAGCAAAACCTCTTTGGCTTTTTAACTAATTACTTTAGCATGTCAAAGTCATTGGAGGGCAAGTACTTAAAACTATCGCTTACGAATTACAAGTTGAAAATGCCATTACAAATTATTGTTGTTGTTGTAAGTAAGTCGTTATTTTGAATGGCATTAGTTAAAAGATACCAGTAATAATGACTCATTAAACACTTATTCTATATATGTGGATCTAATCGTCCTGCGTGGAAACATATTCCTCCTGAATCCGCAAATCGATCGGTCTATCGCCACGACATCGAAACCCCACGTGATTGCCGTTGGGCCAACATTATTAAAGGCACTCTCTATATCCATAAATGTCACCAAGATGATATTCCCGCGCTCCAGTGATCCCTCTATGTAGCCCACGAGCGACTGTAGAGCCGTCTCAAACGATCTGCCCCTAGTATACACGCATTGAGTGCTGGATAGAAGAGAACTTTCGATGATCGTCCTGATATAAACATCAAGCATCATCCCCAGGAAAAGAAGTGAGCCTTATGGTTCCTAGCCTCTTGTGTCAGTACGCGTTCTTCGAGATGAAGATCATGTCGCTTTTCGTCCACTGGCCCTAGATGTGGGACCACCCAAGACATGCACCGTATATGGCAGTAGCCTCGAAATTACAAAATCCACATTGAAAATCCACGGAATAATGCCTTGCGGTCCAGGCGCCTTGAAAAGATGGAAACTATCCTGTCAGCCTACAGTACCATAGATGTCGAAGTCAGGGCAGATGGTGAATGCACCTCCCCACTGTCCTCAAATAAGATGGAAGCCTCTCGCTTTTGCAGCCGATGTCATCTTCCGAACCATAATGCTGGGAGTGTGATTCCGCTGGTCATGAGCCATATAACGGGAGGTTGTTCAAACAGTCGAAACTCTGTTTTCCACAGTTTTGCCAACCTCGCTAATAGTGTTTTGTTTTTGTTTATTGACTCCGTGATTCCTAAGAACTCATGCAGTGACAGCGTGTATGTGCTGGTCTAAGAGTTACAACTTGTTCAATGTATTACTTCACTCAGACCACTTGTATATCAGGAAAAACTCTTGTTCTGAACTCATTGGCCCCTACCTGACGCCCCCTATCCACCACCTTGGACCCCGTCCGATAGAAGGCCACTTCCAACTACGCACGGATGGATTATGCTAAGTAAACAACCATAAATTTCGATACGTAGTCAGAAAAAACTTTTAAAAAACTATAATAGTAATGATTTAATGCAGTATGTAATTGAATGGGAAGAATGTGATAACATAATATCTAACAGTGATTTGATACAGGAATCTGACACTGCTAGTACCAGCGACAATGAGTAGATTATTATATGTCTATGTATATCTGTATGTAGATTAACCCGCTTCGTTGTCCCCACAACAACTTTTCCAATATCGGCTACTTTTTCATAAAAACTACATTTCTAAAAAGTTAATTTTTCAACAAGTACAAAATGCTATATAAGAAAGAACTTTTCCTCTCCAAAAATCCCTTTTATTTGATATCCATATCTGATTATTTGTGAACAGCTTTTATATGCTTTTCGCTTTTGGGTTCTATCTTTTTTCTTTTTTTTTTTTTTTTTGGACCAGCAGTTAGGAGATGACCCCTGCACATGCGATGCATTGTGCTGGAACTATAGGAAAGAGATAGTAGGAGAAATCTGCTTTAGTTTGTGAGATATTAGGTTACGATTTCACCCTTGCTTACACCCTTGTCGTTCGAATTTAAAAAAATTCTTTCTTAAATGAGCTGTTTATCGAAAGAGGTCTACGCGTATCAAATTTCAAGTGTCTAGCTCTTGGTGTTGTTGAGTCACCTGATTTTTATATAGAGAATATATATACATATATATATGTAAGAATTAATGCATCTGTAATAACTAACATTATATTTTTTTCAGATTTATATATAACTTTTTAAATTTTAAGGTTATACGCGTATTTATGTTTCTTAAATTATTACAATTAATTTGTGCTAAATGTATTTTAATCTTAGAAGATGTGGATACTGTTCGTCGAATCGACGAAGCTCATTTACAGCATGTTTTTAGAAAATGAAAACATTTCTTCTTTCGGAAAAAGAACGAACAAGACCCGCTTTAAGTTTTCATGTTATCGTTGAAAACGTTCATGGGAGTGATAAAAAGGGTTATAATTTTTTGAAAACAAACAAAACAACACAAAAGTCAATGAAAGTAAACAAAATAAAAAAAGGTCTTTCAAATGGGTTGTAATAATCACAATTTAAAATTTATCGTATCGGTTTCTAAAAACAGGCCATTAATGTACTAAAATAAAGAGTACCCATTCAGGTTTCACAATATATGGGAGACGGGAGAAAGCTTGCATTGCCCAAAAAGATATATGTATATGTATGTGTAGTTATACATTTACTGCCGCATTCATAAAATTTTTATTTTATTTATAAAAGGTTTATTACACAAATTTTCATACGAAATTCAATCAATATACCTGCTATAAATCCAAAAAAAAAATTTATGAATATGGCAGTTAACTTTTTATGGGATTTGTGAGCCAAATTTAAAAAAGATATACAACTTTTTTGTTCTTTACTTATTTATTTCCCAATTTTGTATTGATTCTTTTTAATGCAGCTAATTAAAATACGTACTGTTATCGATCATTAGCCTATTTAAAGTTGAAAAATTTTAACTAATTGCATATTTAAGATCTATCTTTTTAATTGATATATTGCGAAGTAATTTAGTTCATTATAATTTTTTTTGACTTTCTTGAATGTGGACATTTTAAGGAGCATCTCTGATCTCAATTAAACGAAGTATTAAACATATAGAAACTAATTTCTGTGCAAAATTACATTAAGTTATCTTTTTTTTCTCCCTTATGGCAATTTTAAATTTCGTGATATATGCGAAGGACACGATTCCTTTGACTTTAAATTACCAAATTTTAGTTTTGATTTTGTTTTATCAAAAAATTTCATGACTTCGTAATGAAACATTCCATTTTTGGCCACTCGTTATAGGAAATCACGATACTGTGTGACCTCTGTATTATCCGTATTAAATTTTTCGCAAAAGATTTTCAGAAAACTTATAAAGAACTAAATTATGTAAGATCATGTATCATATTTGGTGTTCTTTTTAAATTGTTATATTTCAACCATGCTCCGTCTCAAAATCTGCAGTAATTCATGCGAAAACATTAATTTGCCAGTGAATTGACAAATTACTGAAATTCTACAAATGGTGGTACATAATTTTCTTTCATCATTATGTTTCATCTGTTTTTACGACACAATTTATCACTTATAGTTTGTTACCTTTTCGATTATTGCACGTCATCTGCGCGTTCTTTTCTCCCCTTTATTAGATGTTAAACGTACAATAAATTGATTGCCGGCCAATAAAACATTTTGACAGGCAATTCGTAAAATACCAGTGCACACTAACAAATACTTTGCGTCACACAAATTTCGATTAAATTATATAAAAATAAAATTATACTTGTTAAGGAAAAGAAAAAGAGAAAGAGGCCAGAGGTATGGAATAAAAAGCTAGTAGGTGACACAATGTTATCCTTTCATTTTTCGACTTTGAAAAATCCAATAAATAAGATGACACAATCTCAGGACACATTATTTGGCAAACACTAAAAAAAACTGTTGTGGGAGTGAAGCTAAAAGAGCAACACACCAGTAACAAAGTGATATTCTATACAAAATACATGGAAATCGATTTGGAATGTATAAAAAATAGGAATAATATTGAATATAAAAACACCTTAAAATTTATGGGAAATTGCCAAAAACAAGGAAAATATATTTGATAATGTAAAAATAACGAAATGTGAGTAGGCTTCAAGAAAGAGAAAAGGGAAAATTATGTTGTAACAATAGAAATTAAGGTTAAATAAATTTCAAGTAATTTTCTTATTTTTAAATGAAGGCTGTATTTTATTTAGGATTTGAATTGATATTTTTCACATGTGCGGTTTTAATGGTTACACTGGAAGGCAAAAGTCAATGATATCATTACCATCATCGTTGGCTTCCTCCCTTTGTTTTTTTGCTTTTTTGTCAATTAGTTACTATTAACAAATATGGCAAAAAAATCCAAAAATGGTGGCATTATGTGTTACATTTTCTTTTAGATATGGCACAGAAAAAAAGTGGATAATAAATAACGAATAAAATAGAACAAAATTAAAAAGATATCTGTATGATTTTTTATCAAGAAGGAATTCTTATTATTTTTATAAGGAATAACCATTTGAAAAAATCAAGGAGGACAATTTGGGTTTTTATTCTTATTGGTTTTATCAAATTTTATATATGTATATATGAAATAACAAGCAAGCTAATATAATAAAATAGATATCCTTGTTAGGAAAATTAAGTTAATGATTTACATATGATCATATAGGAACCTAATCAATATGGAATACCTTTTTAAAAAAATTCATTAGGTGCCCTAATAAAATCAATAAGGAATACCTTTTGGAAAAAAATAAATTATGTAGCTTAATGAAATTAATAAGAAATCCATTTTGTATACACTTCAGAAGAAAACCTAATAGAATTAAAATGTTTTTCTCTATAGATTGTTTTTTGGGTGCCAAAAATAACGGAAATTGAGTAAAAAAAAATGTTAATAACAAGTTTTCTGCTTGATTTTATGTGTTTTTTTTCTTGCTAGAATTAAAAGAATTTATCACATTTTTTTTTTAAGAGAAGTAACATTCAGGCAATGATTGCCTTTTACTAGGTGCTAACTTCTAGGAAAGAAATAGTAATAGAGATTACAGGTGATATAGCCAAAAAAATTAGTTGTTGAAAAATTCAGCCAGATTGGAATAGGAGAAGGCGTGCCGCATCCGCCCACAAAATAGTAATATTATCAAAATAAATTTCAAAATACAGAATTACCACAGATGTTGTTTAAATGTAAGTTCGTGTTAAAATCTTAAATATTTTTGGAAAGATTATAATGAATCTTTTCCTTCTGAATCTGAGTTCCATAACGAATAGTGTTCAAACACTGTTATTTTAAGTTATGCCATTTTTTCTCCAAACAGTACGGCACCATAGCCGAGAAGATACACTTGTTCATTTTCTCATGTGTTCATTTTATTTATTTTTTTCTTTAATTTCACAAACGTATTTGTTTTAATTTTTTTATTTGTTTATTTAACAATTTTACTGTTTAAGTTTCTAACACCAGTACTATTTCTCAAGTGAAAAAATTGATTTAAGCAAAGAACGCTTTAATTGGGGGACGCATTGTTTTATTTAAAAATTGTAGCAAGATTACACAACTATCCATTATGAAAGTTCTAGAGCTGCCGGATTTTATTTAATATGCGTTTTTTATCCGTTGACTTACCTTACAAACGAAAAACTTTGCTCATTTTGATAATAACTGTTAAAATCATTATATGGCTGAGCATTTGTATGAAAAAATTAAATAACTTTGAAAACCGCAGTCTTATTACAATTATAAGGACGTTTTTACACTCAGAGCAAATAAATTTACTATAATCCACCTAAAAATTGTTAGAATATTTCGTAAGACAACCCTCAACTCAGCATTTGCAGTTCTTCTATATGAATTTAAAAAAGTTTGACAACTCGTGGGCGGTTGCGGCACGCCTTCTCCTGCTGCAATCTGCCTATAACTTTGCACAAAGTACTATCTTCTCAGTACATAGAACATTTCTGTGGGGAGTTACAATCCAAACTTTGAAAAAAAAGGCGCACCCCAATGCATATATATATTATCTCATATATCGCACTCGTTTCTAAGAAGAATTGCATTGTAAAAATTTGCTATAGTTCTGCGAAGTTTTTCTTAATAAATTTTTTCATTTAAATTGATACTTTCAATTTGGAAATAAACTGCCTGTCCCACGATGTCACTCGATATCGTTCGTTCATATAATTCCATTTAAAACAAAAACAAAATTTAAAATGTTGTTTTTGTTATGAATGTTGTTAGGCGAACGAACGATATCGAGTGACATCGTGGGACAGGTAGAAAATCTTTTTTAATTTTATATTAACAACTTCGAGTTAATGCTCTGTTGTTGCATAAGTGCGATATTTGATCTTAAATTGTGTGTATATATTGGTGTCCGGAGACTAATTGTTATATTATCTTTTCTTTTGTTTCGTAATAAATTTAAAAAAAATGTATTTAAAATAAACATTTTTCTTTGTTCGATTTTTTAGACGATTTTTCAAAGCTGAAATGAGGATTTTTTATATCTTATTGGGACAATTTTGACAATTTTTGGACAAATATCTGGCAGGCCTTGCCACCCGACTTATAGCATTATTTTTATAAATTTAAAAAAAAACTCGTCCTTCTTGACAAAAGAGTAATCATGTAGCTGTCATTATTATTATTATTATTTATTTGGAGTTGTATTTAGATTTTAAAATTACAAATTTATTAATTCGGACCTGCCAAAACCAGACTTAAATATATCTTGTATTTGACTTATTTAAGTAATTGAAACTAATTCTATTTTTATTAGTTTTATATTTTTTCCGTTAATTTGCATTCTTAATTAGTTTCTTTTTATATGAAAATAAAAACAATTGTTAAGTCACTGCAATTAATATTAACGAGCCAATTTAATCCTTTAAAATTCCCTCCTTCAACAAGTGGAAGGCTGCTGTTGAATAATTTTATTTTACCCAATAAGAAGCATTCCTTGTAATTTATGGCGCTCATATTTTAGCATTAAAAAAGAGAAATTTCTTTAAAGCTGCTATTAATTTTATTGGCGCCTTTCGACGTTTAATTGAAATCAATCCCCAATGAGCTTAAATAAGGCTGGCGAAAGAAGAATAACTTTTGACCAAATAAATAAAAAGAATGGAAAACAATACTTGTTATTTTATTTATGTATGTATGTATGTTTCACTTACACACAAACAACGTTATAAAATTTTTTTTTTTCGTTTGTATTGAAATTTGCTTTTTGCTGGTTGCTTTCTTTCGCTTGATATCAAAATAAATACTTAATTTTAATACTGTAAAAGCTTTTAACTAATTTACATAATTTAAAACCACGGGCTACATGTTCGTGTTACAGCAGTGGATACTCACAGCAATGACCATAAGATGGTAATAAATTGCAGCGCTACATAATAATTTTTCTCTAATTTTAAATTATGCCATATTTTGTCATTGTAGTTGCTGTAAATTTTTTATATAAGTACATACATATTTTTGCCAGCATTCACACTTGTCTATACAATGTGCTATTGTTTTCTACTATTTTTTTTATAGCTATAGATTATTTCTTAAAGTTTGAACTTCTTTCTTTGGTTGTTAAATTGTGAAATTCATTAATTAATGAAATGTTGATTAACTTTTGTCAGTCGATGTAAAATGGGAGGATTGGCATAAAATTGTCCTTGGTGAATTCACTTTACAACTTAATTTATGCTGATGCTATAAGTGGACCAGTTAAAAAGCAACAATGTAAAGAAATCAGCAACAATGACGAAGAAGTAAAAAAAAGAAATGAAAATAATTTATAAATTGCTGTTTATCATTCGCCAGGACAATGGTTGGCGTCTTTATAGTTGTTGGTGTTACAATCAAAAAACAGTGTTTTATTCAGATAATCTGAAAAGCCGACAGAGCTAGAGACAAAGTTAATGAATTTTATTGTTTATTTTCTTCTTTTATTTTATCACTCATTTAAATTTCCGCTTTTCTTCGTCATAGGAATAAAATCTGTGGCAGCGGTAGTTTCTTGTGATACTGTTTCTTCAGACGACGCCAAAAGCATTAAGCCCAAAAGGATTGAGAGCAAAGTCATATTTATTATGAATTGTTTAATTTTCTTATGACGAGTGGAACAAAGAATAATGTTGGCATTTGTAAAGGTATTTATTCTTTGAGTTGCAAAACTAAATATATGAAATAACAATATAGCTTCAGAATAAGCGTTTCAGCTTCTCTTTCAGTTAAGTTAAATTCTTTTTTACTTCACTTATTGACTTGTTTTTGCGTTATATTACAATTTTGTTAAACATTTTTTTTAAAATTGTAGCTGAAAAAATTCCAAATTCATTAAATCCATAAGTACGTAATATATATATTGACAATATTCGTTTAAAAGTAAGTACACTGCGGAATTATGTATATCTCATCTCGCACTAGGCTTGCCAGATCCCAGAAGCCTAAAAACTGGAAAACGTAATATTTTCGGCTGGATTTTAGAAAAAAAAAACGGGAGCATTTTTAAAATGCACTTAAAATTACTGTTGTTGAATTTAAATATACAATTAGCAAAAAATGACAGTGATGATACTTTATAAATTGTCAGTTATGTACAAAAAATGGTACTAATTGGAGTTAGGAAAAAATATAATTTAAACATTTGCAAATATAGTTGTAATTTTATTGTGTTTAGAATGCAATTTTTCTGTACAAAATATTAATTTCATTATAAAAGAATATAAAATATGAAAAAACTGTACTGGAAACTGGACCAGACATAAAAAACTGGAAAATCCAGTCCATCTGGCAAGCCTATCTCGCACTGGTGTACTCTGAATAATTGGGGATTCACAATGTAGTCATGTTAAAAAAAAATATGGGATTCGGTTGACCTTGGAAAGCATATTTGCAGCATTCGATACAGTTTTTAAGTCGAGGAAAATTAATTGAGAAGAAAATTTTCGACATCAATATCTTTCGAAGTACTTTAAAGATCTTTGTCAAATTTGAGGCCCCTCATACATTTTTTAATTCTACAAAAACCGCCAACTATCTAAACTCTATTTGACAAAGGCTTTTGCAGGTAAAAAAAAAACATTTTTTCAAAATTTTTTGTCAATGGTATCTCTCGAACGAATCATCCGATTTTAGTTAAATTGGCAGCAATCGACATTTCTTTTAAGACTAAGAGCTGATTAGATATTAAACTTGATTGGCTCAGTAGTTTAAAATTTAGTTGGAAAAAAACTATTTTCGAAATCTGCAGAACCGTTCCCACGACTTACGGTAAGATAAGTGCAAGAGAAAGGGTGGTACGCGATACAGGAACACCTGTTCTGGAGACCCATAGGGTCCATTGTGAAACCCCTCGAGAAATGAAAAAGAAGTAGACAGAAGTAAAGAAAAAGATAAGAATAGAAAAGAGAATAACAGAGAAGACGGAGGTATATCCCGCCCATAGTTAACAATTCATAGACAGTCTATGTCTACAATGAAGCGCCTCAAATCACCCATATCACGCGCCGCTATATACTTCAGCCCCATCAGGAATTTGCTGCCCAGGCACCTCGGCCTATAACGTTGCAAACCGGGGCAGTGAGAGATGACGTGTTCCATAATCTCCTCCTGTTCCTCATTTAGCCAACAAAGATCAAACGCCTTCCTCTGCCAACTGCTGATTGCATTGGTCAACTCAGGCCATACGGCCCTTGAAACACTGCAATTGTCCACATTTTTCCATCTACTGATATCGTATAATAGTACCTCATCGGTGGCTGCACCACATAACTCAGCGACGAGCATCTTCTCGGCAGCTCGACCACCGTCTCGTTACCCTCCACTCCAGAGTGATCCGTTAACCAGCAAAGTATGACTCTACCGCACCTATCAATCAAGGCGCGAATGTCCCCTTTTTTTGGTCCGCCACTCAACGGCTGACCTATCCACATGCGGTGCATTGTGCCGGAACTAGGAAATAAGGTTTTGAGAGTAGTGTTTATTGACATTCAATTTGAATTATCACACGTCAAAAGTGACAGGAAAGACCTCTGCGGGTAATCCATTCAACAACGTGCTGTTCGGCCAAAAAACGAATTTTCTTTAATGCGTAATACGAGTGGCTGCCAAATCGACCACAAATGGATGCGTTCTTAATGATGATCGCGTTGTGCCAGGTTTCGGAAACAAGTTCCCTGAGTTTATTAGAACACATTCCATTATAGTAACGATAAAATACTAAAACGCTTTGCTACCAAGAGATCAATAGAGTTGGCTACCCTACTATCTCCTATAAATTTCTTCGCCCTTTCCTGTACACGGTCGAGTAACTTCAAAATAGTCTTTCACGCACCGGAATTATATTTCATTTTCGGCATCGAAAAAACACTGCTATGAAACCAAGAACGCGCAAAAGCAGAGTTGTAATATAGTAAAGTTTCACCTCCTGTCATTTCTCCTACTATCCCTTTCCACTAGTTCCACGACAATGCACCGCATGTTTAGAGGTCATCTCCTGAGTGCTGGTCCATGATAAACAAGAAAAAAAGAAGTCACTCTTTTATAAATCTCCTACTAAAATTAAGTAGCAGAGATGATAGAAGTTTGTTGTGACGTTCACTGTGAATTGTGCAAAACATTTCAAGTAATTAGCTTTCACGAATTTTTAAACGGAAGTTAATAATTTATTTGTGTATTTCTTCGCCATTTACTGTGTATCTCCACAATCTGTCATAATTTTCCCGACTTAAAGAGAATTTGCCAGAAATATGAGGAATATTTATACCAGATTTTACCTGAAAAAAGGTTAAAGAATCATTATCATTTAAATCCTTTCAATAGGAAATAAAAACAATAAAAAAAAAATGTTTCGGTTAAAGAAACATATCTGAAGAAAATGTTACAGTGAACTATAAATCGGTCTAGCAGACAATTTAATCAGCCAGCACTGATACATTCTAAACGGTGACGCACAAATAATAGCGAAGATACTGAGAGATTCAGGGTCTTGTCACTTTATATCTTAAAGTAATTAGCACAAAAGTGATGCGGCTGTCCTACAGACAACAAAAATTATCAGAAAGGTTAATAATTTATGGAGTCAAATTGTACCTTCTTACTTTATTCCATATAAATAGTGCTTTTGATGTACATTTGAATTATTTTTATACACCCCCCGAATACGGGTATAAAATTAAAGGGAAAATAAATGAAGGGACCATAATATATAATGATATCTCTGCAAACACAATATGGTGGACGACTATTTTTACCCACTTCCATTATATGGGTATCAAATGAAAAAAATTTTTGAGAGGGAACCAAAAATACAATGAAATGAGTAATTTTCGGCAAAATTGAATTTTGAAAAGGGTATCTTTTTAATTATTTGGATAAGGGACTGTTGATATAACAATAAAAGTATCAAAATTTAATGCCGATGGGTTACCGTAACAATTTCTATACAAAAAGGGGAGTGATTAGATAAGTTGGTGTGGGGTAGCGAAGCGCACCGGGTTAATCTAGTTTAATATAAAAGAAAAACAAAAAAACGAAGATTAAAATGAAGAACGAAAAATGATGGCAGAAGTACTTAGATCGTAGACTCGTGTATACTCCTGTCTATAATAATTTACATCACTGTGATCTATTTCCACAGTATGAATTGTCGTCAAAGTAAAATATTTCATAAATTGACTCTTACACCAGATTTGCTGGTAGACGGCTTTGCAATAAAACAAACATAGAACATCAAAGTTGTGCAAAAATTAAACAGAAATTTTTAAATGAATGATTTTATAAATTGTTGTTTATGTTTAAATGTTCATTGAACAAATAAAATCATGTTCTAAACAGCTTTGATGTCGATTCACTTCTCACAATGGATTGTAAAATTGTTAATGTCCCAATTGCTGTACGCATGGAGATCTGTAAACATTTCTTGTTTATTTTAGAAAACGCTTAAATCTTATTAAAAACATTGCCTACAAGAAGTAATGAAACAAACACTGAAATACCATTTTATTGTCATGTTCATTTGACATTTATATGACAACATTATTCTTTGATAGTATAAATACATCTTCTCTGAGTGTATGATTTGCATCTATAAATTTAAACGCATTTCTTTGTAAATATACATATGTTTTTGGTATCTGTAGATATATTATATATATATATGAATGTATGACTTCTTACATACTATATATGTACAGTAATTTTTGGATTAAGGATGCCAATCGGGATTGATTTTTAAAAATTCGGGTATTCAGGATTTTGGAAATACCGATCCCGAAAATCCCCAGATGGTTTTCTTTAATACACCACTTTTGTCAAAAAAACAAGACTTTAATTTAAAATTTTTTACTAGTATTCGAACGAGGGTAATAAATAGATAATTTTTGCAATTGTAAAAATTCGTCACTAATTTTGAACAGCTTTTTTTCGTGTAGATGGCAACGTTTGTGCAAAACATTGACAAGCGATTTGTAAAAACGAAAATTATTTCATCCTCAATAAACAGCAGCACTTGTAGCACACAATTTGCTAAGAAACTTTGTATGATTTTTATTACCTCTGCATTCGGAGCCACTTGGAGATAATCTAAAATTATCTTATATCCTCCTCGGTTCGGCTTTTCTTTTTTTATACGGTTTTATTTTATTTTTTTATTTTAAATATTTTCTTTTTCTTTAGCCATTGTTTGCTTTCACATTGCAAATAAGTTTGCAAACGTACGTCTCAAAGGAAGCATTCAAGTGCCTAGGCTTTTTAAGGCGGTGTAAGACATACTTCACCCCATCTGATCTCCTTACTATTTATACCGCCTACATCCGACCGAAAATGGAATACAACTTTCATGTATGGGCCGGTGCTTCAAAGAATATTTTGAAGTTACTTGACCGTGTACAAGAAAGGGCGAAGAAACTCATAGGAGACAGTAGGGTAGCCAACTCTATTGACTCTCTTGAGCATCGTCGCAACGTGGGGTGCGTTTCGTTGTTCTATCGATACTATAATGGGAGGTGTTATAATGAAATCAGGGAACTTGTTCCCGAAACCCGGTCATTCGCACGCACGACGCGATCATCATTAAGAGCGCATCCATTTGTGGTCGATTTGGCGGCGACTCGCACTACGCATTACAGGGAAAATTCGTTTTTTGGCCGAACGGCACGTATGTGGAATGGACTACCCGCAGAGGTGTTTTCTGTCACTTTTAACGTGGGAAGATTTAAATCAAATGTCAATAAACACTACTCCCTCTATCATCCTTCCGATAACCGAATTTCCTAGTTCCAGCACAATGCATTGCATGTGTAGGGGTCATCCCCTGAGTGCCGGTCCAAGTCAAAAAAAAAAAAAAAAAAAATTGAAATTGTAGTTTATACATTTGCACTAGATTGTGAGTTGGGCTTTTAATTTAACAAAACTTGCATATAATTTTTAAATTGAAGTTATTCAATTTGTGTTAAAATTTTTTAATACAGACTTCTGTATAATAAATAATATAATTCGTTCAAACATACATATTTAAGTATACTCAGTGAAAAAAAGTGCTTCCAAAGTCAATAATATTCTGATCTTGTGATCCGGAAGTAGTGAAAAATCGGATTAGTTCTACTTCTTTTTAAGTAGGAATTTCTATTTTCTGATGCCGATTAATTGAACTCAAAGTAACCCAGGCAGTAAAATACTTATGGGACAACGTTGGCAAAACTTTGGTGGTTGAAATATTGGCAATACGTAAGACAACCTACGCTTACATTGCTTTGCTGCCAATTAAATGATGACACCGTTTAACGGTCGCTTAATAATTTTTTGTAACCATGGCTAAGAATTGCGAAAACTAAAAATTAAATTCTTTGCCAGTACTAGCAATTTCTTTTATAAAATATTTTCCCAATATTTTGAGGAAACTATTTAGTTAATTTTGTTTAAATATATGAAATTTCTTAGGCTTTTCTTTAAGAGTTTGGTTAAAGATCTACTGTCCATTTTGGAATTAGTACCAAATAAAATGTACATGTAGACTAGCTAAACAATATAACGACATAAATAATTGTAATTTCATATGCATATGTATAAGTTAGTTTTTTTACAAATACATACATAGAATGAAATGTCACTGTTAAGTATAAAAATTCTATAAAAGCAAACATGTAGATATACACATGTTATTATTTGTTTATAAATTTTGATAAATAGAAATTCCCCGCGATTTTCTATTTGGCATCCCTCGTTTAGAACAAGTGATTCGTTCTTAAGTGTGAATTGTTTTGTGTTGCTTTGCATTGAATTGTGTGTGAATTAGTTGCTGTCTCACAAGGATATCAGAATAATAAAAACAATTTCAGCATTGAACATAAACAATTGAATTGAATTTTGAGGTTTTATTTTAATACACTTGTGGTAGATGCAGTATTTCACATGGAAATCAATATTTAAAACACAAGAACTTGTATATAGAAGTACACTGAAAAAAATCATCATTAATATAATGAAATGGTTTCATTGAATTTTCTTCATTATATTAATGAATGTTTTCATTAATACAAAGAACAAGAATATTAGATACATGAACTTTTTCATATCTGCTGTCCATAAGTATTCCATGGGTTATTATATCAATGAATAGGGTGCCCCGGTAGTCTAGTGAGCAGTGTTCTAGTTTATTAGTAGGGGGTTCTAAGTTCGATTCCAAGCAGAGACTCTGGTCTGTATCACTACAACACGTGAAAGTTTTTTTCACAACAGGTATCACAATGTGACCATTATAAATTGGACCCAAGTGGGCTGGGACTTTTCTTTACTTTTAGATCCAGTAACATGCCGACATAACCTAACCTATATCAATGAATATACATACATATTTTCATACCCAAGTAACAAGTTTTATTTCTAATAAATTTCTGATAAAATATAAGTAAGGTTCATGATTTTTTTCTACTTAATGTATACGATTTGCTAACGTTAATTAAATTTCCAGTTATTTTGCTTAAAACCGTTTTATATTTGTAATTTTATGATTTTTTAAAAATACAAACTGTAACGTGCAACCTTGCAAATGTCTTTACCTAATACTCCTATTAAAATATAGTGCGTTACCACCTTATAGAATTGTTAACTAAAAACAACTGATGCACTTACCCAATAATTTATAAATATAACGGACTACCAGAACAATTAAAAGAACACGTGCAAACGCATATGAATAATTAACATGTACAACCAGCTATAATTCTCATTAACTTCATTTTTTATATTGAATAAGTAATCCAGAAAAGGAGAACAATTACCAATATCGTCAAAGTGCTTCACCGATTCTTGTTGCCAAGGTCTATTTAATTAAACAAATGAGTTAAATATAAACAAATTTTGGCAGTCAAGTATAAAATAATTGGAAAACACATGGCGAGTTGCACAGACTCCCTAATACTACTCCTGTTCATTGTGAATTAGTTTTACTGATTGTATGAGCTCCCGAATACATCGTACACTCGTACTAACCGTATTTAAAAGTATTATTGTGCATTGTAAGAGCTCCCCAATACATCTAACGCTCGTACTAACCGTATTTAGAAGTAGCCGAACACGTGAACTCCCGAGTACTCCTCGTGTTCACTGTGAATTAGTTTTACCGATTGTATGAGCTCCCGAATACATCGTACACTCGTACTAACTGTATTTAAGAGTAATTTTGCCTATTAAAGCAGATACAGATCAATATGAAATTCACCCGAATTACATTTTATTTTTACCAGTATCACATTTACGGCCGCAGCCTCACCGTTTCACATCACATCGAGAGCTGATTATCAACTAATATATTTTAACACCTAAAGACTCACAAATTTTATTGCACGAACCTGGCCGGACTGAGTCATACCTCAGCTGGAAAAATAAACTACGTTAGGAGTATTAGGTAGAGGCATTTGTAACGGTACGTTACATTCGCTTCCTACTTTTGGGGGAAAAAATATACATATTTTATTTTTGTTAAGATGGAAGTGGGGTGTAATAGATAATGGTGGTGTATGGCGGTACTGGTGGGGGTGAAGAGGTTAACGGCGTTACTGATGACGGTGGTAGTCCAGTGTAGGATAGTGAGGAAATGAATGGGATCAGTTAGGTACTGGCGTATAGGATATCCAAATTCTTGAAGCAGCTATGATATTCCAACAGTCGTATTAATAAAAATTTAAAACGCATTTTAAAGCATTTTTAAGCAAAATTCATTAAAATGGTATTAATAAACGAATTTTAGCTTAAAATGCACATTTTAAACCTTGTGTAAATATGGAAATTTTAAAATTGGTTCGTCCCTGTTTTAGAGCTATTTTAAGATGTCATATTGTGCAGTGTTTGTTTTCATTGTGATTGTTATTTGTGAAAACAAATTCGACCCAAATTTTCGAACGTTTGCGTTTGCATTGCTCCTTTTTTTCCATTTTTATTGGTTTTTTATATTATTATTAATGTTACACAAATTTCAAATAAAACTAATATTGACTAAGTAGTGATGTGTAAACAATCAAAACAAATAGTATGAAACACGTTATTCAAATACTCTTTTAACTGCAATTAAATAAGTCACTAAAATTGCAATCTTACCAAGCGATATTTTTACTGTTATTATTTTTTTTTTATTAATATACAACTCTTATCATACATTTTTTATTCTATAAACAACAATATTATTATTAAACACGACAATAAAACTATTTAAATACGATTAGTGCGAGAGTTAATAATCACGGTTTTGCATCATTAGGAGTCAAGTGGTAAATAAAAAATCTAGTGCTGCCATCCTCCTATTTGAAAAGCCTTAAAACGTATGTTAGTTAAAATACTGATTATTAATATGCATTTTTAAAAAACGTGTTTTAGGATTAAAAAGCGTTTTAACCAATATGTATTTTAAACCTTATTTAAGACTTTTTTTTTAATACGGCTGCAAATGTTTATACAAGAACACCCAAAAAAACTTTGAGAAGTCGAAAATATACACACAAAACAAACCAAAAAGCTTCTTTAAAAATGTTCTTTATACAACAAACATTTTATTATTTTATTATATCTAAAGCTCTTTACAATTAGTCAACCTTTCGTTGACAATGATGGTATTTAAAACGCAAAAAGAAAATGAATTTTTCTTTAATACAATTATGTAACTATTATTTCATTACTCATATTGAAGTCAAAATTAATTACAATTATTTATCTATTTTGGTTATCTGGTTTAGCTGGTGTATATATACCTACATTTCATTTGGTGGTAACATCAAAATCGTCAGCAGATCTTTAACCAAATTCTTGCAATAATCTATGAAATTCCATATGTTTATACAAAAACTCCCAAGAAATACTTGAGAACAACGAAATATATAAACAAAATAATTCTTTGTGAGGTCTTGTATAAACATATGGAAATGAATTGCCGCTAATAAAAAACTTTAAACCGAAAAAAATTGAAAACCGAAAACCGGAACAAAATTAAATTGCGGTTCGAAGCAAGTTAATTTAAAGTTAGGTCATCTATGATAAAATTATTTATCGCACGTAGCGATTTGTCTGTCGGAAACAGACGATTTGGCTACGATTACATTTGACATTTTTAAAGACGGCCGGTCTATGTAAGTACATAAATAGTTTGACATATTGTTTTTGTATATTTTTTATACAACATTTTTCATGAACGACGAGGGAGGACATCTACTTTACTTACTCTAAACGAAAAAAACTTTAGACTCTGTTTTATGAAACGAAATTAAAACAAACTGATTAAAATTTTAAATATATAAATGGCAGCGGTGAATTAATTAAAATTACGGAGGCCGTAAAAATGAGCACAAAAATTTTATTAAATATAAAACAATTTTAAATCCTCAGATTAGATGTCAGCCATTTAACGTTATTCACATTAAAACAATTTCTTCTTCTCTTTCTCTTTTTTAAACTTTTAACGTCGAAAACTAATTTCTAAATATACCACAAACAGCAAAAAACACTTAAATGCAGTGGCACTACTTATTTTCGTTAAAGGCAGGATTTAATAGCACTTAGCCAACGATGGAGTCAGCAAGGAACAACATCAAGTAATAAAGACCAGAAATACAAAGGTGGCCACTTATAAGGGGAGTTTATGCTCTATCAGCACCTGTTTAGAGTTAATTTGCACTTAACTGCTTTTAAAATAATACGAAGAACACTGAACGAACATTATCAGTGAAAAGTATACAATTTGCGCATGGTGTTATAAGCATAAGCGAACAATTTAGAAATAAAAGGGTGACAGTTAAAATTATACTTTTGTCAAAAATGTTTGCAAGACGTGCTTTTTTGTTGAGGTATTTTTACGAATATAATTTTTTTTTAAAGAGACACTTTAATTTAAATGTTTGAAAAGTTATTTTTTTAATGAAACTCTTTTGATAGATACTTAAATGCTGCATATAAACTTAAATAAATAACAAAGATGAGACCCCAAGAAACTATATTCCAAATTAGAGAATGATATAAAGCCCCAAAATCAAAACAGAAAAGAAAACAGCAATGTTTTTGGGACGTTTTTGAAATTTTAGGGGACTTTTTTCGGCGAATATTTTAAGTATTTCACAATAAAATATAGTAAAAAAATATATACATATATTCCTTTGAGCTGAAATTGTGTTTACACAATTTGGATAATTTTTCATTCCGCATTTTGGGGTCTTATTTCGAAGCGGTAGATAAGTTTTAATTTAGTTTAAAGGGGGAAAGCTTATTTTTAGAAAGTTTATTTTTAGAAAAGGTACTTTTAGACGAAGTATTACTCAGAATGATTCACTCTTAATAAAATTGTTTTAAAAACTAAAAAAAAACGTAAATACGAAACTAAAAAAAATATTAAAATTATAGCTTGATACTAGAATGTGTAAAAATCGTGCCAACAGGAGCAAATAGTATAACACCACTACTGTAAGTAGAAAAACCAACAAAGGTGGCTAAATAGTATAACAAAAAAAATATTGGTAAAACATCTCTGATTGTCGCCCCCGTCAACACCAAACACACTTGTACACTTTTAAACCGAAAAAACACAAGTAAAAAAATTCTAGCAGCAGGAAATTGCAAAGAATTTTCATCAGCTGAACATGAATTACTAAAGATTGTGCTACTGTGTGTGAATGTAAACGTGGTGACACACGAATGCATATGAATAAATAAACGTGAATCTCTCAGTGAGAAACTTGTGTAGTGCCTGAAATAAAAACGGTTTTTTCTGGGGTCGTTCCAAGTGCTGAGTAAATAACAAACAGATGCAAACGGTAGTAAAAAGTAAAAGGTCGTTGTTAGTGGCAAAAGTAGTATTTTAAATTAAATTGTGAATTATTTAGAAATACCAGACACCATAAACCAAAATTATATGAAACTATTTTTTTTTCTTACTCATAGTAAATCATTTATTTTCTTTAGGCGTTACATGGGACTTCAAACTGCTTTCAACAAAACCTCTCAATTCGTCAATTTATCCCTATAGAAAAACTTAATGTAGAAAAGAAACTGGGAGGAAAGTTTATTTTACAAAATGAGAGTCATCGGCTTTGGGGGTTCCATATCTAGAGTTTGATAATCGCTGACGTTTGTTGCGGATGAAGGTAAAGTTGTGTTATTTCATTGCGATGTTATTTGATAATTTATGACTGGAATATAAAAATCCATTCAGCTGCAAATACTGTTCAAATATAACCCGAGGAGTTGCCAGCTTAGCTTCTTTTGGTTTTTAGCGAAGTGTTTTTTAAAGGTAGAGTTGTTCTGCATAACTTTGCAGGAAGAAATTTTTAATAAATGTTATTCCCCTACTGCTCAGATTTGATAGCTAATAACTGACGAATAATTCCCACATCTACATATTACTTTTAGTATGTTTGGAGGTTCATAGGAATTGTACGAAAAACAATATCTTTGCAAAAACGTTAAAACGTACCAATTTTGCAATTATAAAATTATGCTGCTGTTTTAATGAAATGCATAATTCTACCGAATTTTCCTTAAGTATATGAATTGAAAACGCTTCACTTAGACAATGAATTTATTCAGTGTTGCCACAACAATTATTTCTCTTCAGCAAAAATTTTTGTTCTATTATATAAACAAACTGCCAGAAGGATATGTTTAATGGGCAATATGAACTAAACTTATTTTCAGATAATTATTTCGCTAACTAAAATATTTGGTTTCTTAACACGAATGAAAAATATAACATGAAAAGTCAGTAAATTTTTAATTATTTAATTACAACTGTCGTTTTTAGGACTGTAAAAAAATATTAAACTTTATCGAAATACATAAGAATCCTTGTTACGTGACGTTGCGAATCAAAGTTAAAGCAAAACTAATTAAAATGAGGAAAGGTTTGCCTTTGCCCCTTGCTAGTGAAATAGGGTTCTGGAGACATTTGCAAATTATATTTAATATTTGTATTGACTTATTTATATTTGTTTGTCAACATTTTCTTTATTGAAACCAAAGCCGAATTCTTTTGACAGATAAATAATTTGGAAATTATTATGCATAAAAAGTAGCCCATGCTAAATAAATATTCCAGATGCAATGCATGCGAAGACTGATTTTTTTAACTTTTTTCTATATCCATATCTAAATTAATTGTCTTTTAATTTGGGTTTATGAGACATAATTCTACACTGGCAACACCGACTCTTGTTTAGAAAGAAAATATATGTAATAGTATAGGTTTCCCTATCTCTGGTTTAAACAAAAGCTTCCAACAACCATTTGAGAATATCAAGGTATACAAACAGAAGAAACTTTATGTGCCGAAAAATATAAATATACGCATGGATGTATGTTATGTATTTGAGAGAAGTGTAAATTGATATGAATCATGTATACAATGAAATATTTCATAGTATCAATGAAAATATTTTCTAATATAATGTAGAACATTATCAGTGTATTGATACCATTATAATATTATATAATTTTGCATTCAAATAATTAGATCTAAATTTCTATTCTAATTCCAAATATTTTGATTAAAATAAACAAATAAATTTCATTTACGTTATGGCAATGTACGACTATATTTCCATAATTTTTGTGATCAACGTTTTTCAAACTTCTTATTTATTTATTTTTTCTATTTATTTTCTACATCTAAATGTTTCTTTTTAATATTACATGTACTAGTGTTTTTTTTTCCTGCGTGTATGTGTAGTTTTTCCTTTACTGATGTCTCCTGTTCAGCGTAACATTAAGTTTTTACTTACATTTCTAGTGAAACAAAAAAAAAATTAACTGTAAAAGGGCATAATTTGCCTTCAAGTTACGCTTGGCCGCAACTTCTGGCAAAATTGCCGTATATTCGTTAAATATTTTATAGCTGGTATCTGTCTTAGCATCCACAGCTCATTGTAACTATTCATACTCGTACTACCACATCTAAAACTTTCCTTTGGAACTTGATTTTATTTGCAAAGTAGCAGAAAAAATTTCACACAACATTTTGGTCATTTTATTTTAATTTTTTTTGTTCTTGTCTATTCGTTCTTGTTGCTAAAATATAAAAACTTTCTACTGGATTCATAGTTAACGATGTAGAAACTTGAAGAAAGTTATGTTATCAATTCCATGACAACAAATAAATTTAAATTTATCGTTTACTTAATAAAAAAAAAAAATGGAAAAAGAATGTTAATGTTTCTCCATTTTTGTTTTTCCAACGAAATGAAGGCAGTGCTTAGGGTGAAATAAATATAATGTATATTTGAATGTATTATGCCATTTTAAAACAATTTATTAAGTTTTATAGATGTGAAAACATTACTCCCAAAGGCGGTGATTAGCTGCCGTAAAATAAAAGAAAGAAAACTTTGTGAAAAACTTCCATAATATTTTTATCGAATATAAAAATGTGTTAGCGTGTTCAAATACGTATTTATGTATAGCCAAGCAGTTACTAAATATCCCTTATTTACTTGATTAGCGGCATAACTCACACATTGCTATTTGTCGGTTATAAAATCATAATAAGCCGTCATAGCTTGTGTAAAAATTTTTACAAATAATATGAAAATTATAACTTGACCAACTCAACTGAGCACTGGACAGGTTGTTTTCCGTAAAATTTTCCTTTTTTTTGTAATTGTGTGTTTTTATAAAAAAAAGAAAAAAACTAAAGCTAAAAATATTATTCACATACAGGGTGGCTGATGAAAGCCGATACAAAAAGAGAACTTGGTAACTTGTTTCTATCTAAGTAATCTGGAGTTTTTTGTTTTGGTTTTTGTAGATTGATCCTTAGATGTAATGAAAATGAAAAGTGGGACACTGGAAATAGAATGCCACTATAACGCATTGAAGTCTGTAGTTTTGGTTCAACTAACTAACAGATTCATTTCACGAAAATCAAACTTCCGTTGTGCCACTAGATCGCCTGACCTAACACCACCGGACTTTTTCTTGTATGGTTATTGTAAACATGAAGTGTACAAATCGCAACATACAAATTTGGAGGCACTAAAGCAATCAATTCGAGCGACAATAGCTGCAGTTCCAGCATTAACTTTGCGGGCAGTAATGAACAATTTTTTGCCAAGATGCCGCACCTGCATCCATGTGCAGGGCTGGCATTTAAATTCGATTGTCTTTAAGACTAATTCGATGTGCTTTCAAATGAAAAAAGATTGAAAATATTCCATGCATTACAAAAGAAGTCGTTCCTGTTTCTTAATGTAGCAAATCAGCCACCCTGTACTTAAATAATGCAATCACATTTATTCTGGTTTCATTAACGCTTGATTTAATTAAACAAATAAATATAAGAGGAAAAGGTCCTTCAAAATTATATACCTACTCTTAATTCGTGTAGTAATTTAATACAAATAATAGTTTTAATTTTAAATTCCGTTCCATTCATAGTAATCAGCTCAATCTATTCATTTATTTAATTTAACAACATTTACCTGTTTGCACTTTAGAACAGACAATGAAACCAATTAAAAACGATTTACGATTTATCTCTCTTGAAATCCAACCTTCTCTTCACTCCAACACTTCTCTCCGCATTTCGACAAATAAAAAATTTAAAAACATAAGCAGCAAAGATTGGGTCACAATTTCGTGTTTGTGTAGATACCTTGCAGGAAATGGCAATATTGAAACTGTACTGATTTGCTACTAACTTAGTCATCAGCACTAGTGACTTGTTATACACCGGGCAATGTAATTTACTATAGACTATATAGCATGTCCGTATCATTAAAAATCTAGTCAATAGAGTAGCAGATATTTCTTGTGGTAAACAAAGAGAAACCAATAAGTGTGCAACACATGTGCCGCACATGAGTGTGCCAATGCGTGCCCTGAGCTCTACGTTTCCTTCTATGCTCATCAAAGACGAAATAAAAATTGTAGACGATTCGTTGAGAATGTCATCAATCGTGTTGACTTGGAAGCGTGACACTTGGTCCGAGACTACCTACAGGGTATGAATGCTTGCGCATTTTATGTGCCACCCAACTTTGGCAACTTCAGGCCAGAATAGCTACAACAAAAGCAGTACCAACAGAACAGAGAACAACAACAGTAATAACGAAAGCAAGTAAACAAAAACAACTTTAACAACCATTTACTAGTTTTAAAACACTATAAACCATCTGCAAAACGTGGCTCAATAAGAAATCAATTTCCGTTAACGATTTTAATTTCCGTTTGTAATAATTATTCAATGTCAGCATTAAAGTTATAGCTGCTGACTAGTCGTAAACATAACTTCATGCAAAAGAGAAATTGCATAAAAAGTGTTCGTTCTACACATTCGGAGTTCTGGTTTTACATGTACAAGAGAAGAAGAAATATTGCACTTTGGTTGTTGTTTTGACATGCACAGTTTGAAATTAATTTGTTTTCTCAAAGATTAGCTTAATTAATTTCTAGCATAAGAAAGTTTAGAAAGGTGAACATTAAGCAAATTTTTTTTTTTGTTTCGATGGTGAAGACCTTAATGCATTTAGGAAATGAAATGCTGATGAAAATCTTTGCTTTTTGGCAAAAATAATTCCATAGGTTTTCTTTAAGAAATTTTAATACATAGAAGGTGCAACAAATTTCTATGCTTAAATGCATCACTTTAGGATATGACAATAAGAGCATGAAGTTTCGACTTCTTTACAAAGCAAAAGGGAAAGCAAAGACTAGTGGCATGTGGTGCAGTGACAGTGTAGGGCATAAATCTTACACAGCTATTCTGTTACGCGTTTTGTTGAATTCTAAAGCAGATTTTGCTGTGTTTCATAAACTTTAAAACAAAAACTAAATTTCGTCCATTTGTTTTATTGGTGTGATTTGCATAAACATTGACACTGATGCACCGCAGACTGTTTTTTAATTACTGGATTGTGTTTGAGCTAAGACATGTCTATGGGGTAAAACCCTTAACTACTCAGCCAACAAAATTATGATTGGACTAGATAACAGAATATATGATTTAAAATAAGTGATATGAACACTTTGGTTTTATAAACGATAGTTCCCTGGTCTGTATATAAACGTAATATCCTGGGTTCAATTAACCGATAAGACCAAACATTTGTCTATCGTCTGCGCTAATAGCGCTCTCCTTCGTCCGTATTTTGGGAATGAAACGTCGGCCAAGTGAACTAATAACCCGGAGCAGCAACTGTGCTTAATAAATTCTCAAAAACTTCCAACTGCTGAGTTGTACATATAAGAACTAAGCTCTACATACCCTTCTCGTTACTACACATTTTTTTGTTTTTTGTTTGGAAAATTTATTTTTTTTTCATTTATTGCGTACTCGCATATGGTTTTTGTATTTCAAATGTCCATTTAAATTTGCCGCATGATAGCCCAAATATCAATTTCACATTACTTTCGATTTTTGTTTTTCGATTTTGGCTAATTGATAAATTTTCTACCATTCTGAGCCAAGTTTAGCATTAAAAAGTTTTGTATGTTGCCGAAGAGGAATATTTCAATAATGGAATTCTTCGAATTATATCACACTTCAACATCTTTACCGGTTTCCAGTTTTAATTTTAATAGAAAAAGACCACTTGTACAACCGTGTTTAAAAATCCATTAGAAAAGTTTACTTATTCTTCATTAATTATTTTGACCCTTTCTAAAATAAAAAAAAAATTTGTATAATTGTTATTCCAGCTACAGCTCCAGAAGGATGTAGTTAATGAATAAAAGCTTTTATTTAATCACTCCAAGTTGACTTATAATTACAAAAACAAATCTCGTTTTTGTTTGCATTTACAGAAAAATAATTGCAATTCCTTTACATGGAACACGTCCCGCTAGGTAAGACTGATAAATAGTTGGAATGCTCAAACAAATTCAAACAGTATTTCGCATTTCGCATTTCTGAAAGAAGAAAAAAAGCTTGAAAGAGGCAAGTCAACTAATACATAAACAAACAAATACTTCAAATACTAACCCATAATAGAGAGCAATAAAAGAAAAAGGAATGAAAGAAAAAGTAAAAACAGTGGTCTAGTTTGGAAAATTAAAGAACTAAATTAATTATTTTGCTCAATAAAGCAATAAAAGTGGTCAATATTATTTCCCACTTTTTTCATAAAATTAAATTAATATGACATTAAGTTGTTTGTAGAACATATACTTATATATATATATATTATATAGACTATCAGACATGCAAAATTATATTAAAGTAAATATTGAAATGCACTAAATTGCAAAATTGCCACATTACACTATGTGACAAAAAACATTATGTGGGTCTGATACCATTTTTCTATTATTAATTGTCGAATACAAGGACAACTCCAAAATCTTGAATTGGGATTATATAGGGTATAGAATTTTAAACGCATTTTTTGTAAAATAAAGGGTGCCTTACATTGTCCCACAAATTGTACGACATGCCAAATTTTTGTGTAGAAGAGCACAAGTCGGATCAGCTAAACGTAATATGTAATGAAACTATAAGATTTTGAGAGAAAATACGGATGAAAATTTGGCAGTCGTATGGCTCTCTTGATTTTTAAAAATTTTTCAAAAACCAACACACACCATTAGATCAGGGATGCATTTTGATGTAAACAAATGTGAGAAAGCCAGGGAGGGAGAACTGGTTTCATAAATTTATACCAATTATAAAATCGAAATGTACATTTTAGACCACGACAGCACAATTTTATAAAAATATACGTATATTTTCCAAAAGTACACTAAAAATGTTGACCACGAAAATAACATATTCAAAAGTTATAAAAATATTTTTCAAGGTTATTAAAAAAAAAATACGTGAAATAAATAGAAGTCGATCAGAGAGCAGCGATTTGTACAATGAACTGGAAAAAGTTTTTTTCCTTTAATTTAATTTCCTGTTTTATCCAATTTAAAATAAAAATTTTACCAAATTATCACAAATTGACAAAGAGAAAGAATGCCAAAAAACATTTTTTAGATGAACAAAAAAGTGAAGAAGAAAAAGCCATGAGAGGGTGGCGAAGTAGTCTGCGCGTTGACTACAAAACGAAAAATTTTAATGAGTTCAACCCCAGTTTCAGACTCATCTCACATATTTTCTGTCCTGCATTTGTGTGTCTTTGTGTCAGTTGTTTTCGGAAGGTTTCAGTGGCGAAGGCATAGTCACTGGTCACTGAACAGTGACGGCTTCAGCTGTACCCAATCCACAGGCACATCAGAACGCTCTCCTTCGTCGGTATTGTGTAGCACCGGCAAAGTAAAATAATTACTAAAATGGCTACTAAAAACGAAGCTTCAAAAATTTAATACGTCTCCTTGACAGCAGAGACGCTACAACACTGCTATAAAACAAAGAACGTGCAAAAGCAGACTTGTAAGATAGCGAAGCTTAACCTCTTATCATTTATTAAAGTAAGTTAGCGACATGTTCTTAACACGCGGGCATGTTATGAATGTTATATTTTACTAAAATAACATAAATATTATTTAAGTTGTTGTATAAACATGTGAAATAGCATAGGTTTTCGGTTTCTTTCTTAAACTTTTTTTCCGTGCGTTAAATTGGTTAAAGATCTACTGACGATTTCTATGTGACCACCAAATGAAATGTATATATACACCAGCTAAACCATATCAAAAATACTTAAATAATCGTAAATTAGTTTTGACTCTGAAAGTTCGTTCCGCTTAAGCTTACGTTTTTTCTTATTTAAAATATTTGGGTTCGGCGACGGTTTGGTTATAAATTCCGGTTTTTTTCCCGTTCGAAGCTCTGATTAGCACATATAGACCAGCTAAACCATATAAGAAACATATATAAATAATCATAATGAATGTTGACGAACATAATTTTATTATAAAAAATACGACTGAGTGATTTTTAACCAGCGATATATGCACATTTTTCGAAAAACTTGGAATTGATCTAGGAAAATTGGAAGACAGGGGTGTTTTACATTTCGACGGACAATAGGAATATATAGGTCTTATTCATGTATGCAAAATTGTGTAGAACGATGTAATAAAACATACTTTACGCGATATTGTAACCTGCTGAATCAGCTTTTGAATAATACGATACTACAACATCGGTGGTGTTCGTATCGGTGCTGGGTATTCGAGTGTTTTTTTTTCCAATCCTCCAATGTATATATGATTAATAGTACTCAGTTAAATATAGAATACTCATTTTTGGATCGTGATGTTCATTTCAACCGAAAACTTGATTTTAATTCACAAGAGAAATTAATCGTAACTAAAGCATATAGTTTTTTACGATTCACGTGCGGAACAAAACATTTTAATGACCCGTATGTAACGAAATACTTGTTTCCGGCCTTATTAACACCAATACTTGAATATGAATCGGTGATCTGGGATCCCCATTCCAATGTATACATAAAAAAATTGGAATCAAAATACAGAAACAGCTTTAGTTGTTTTGTCTTCGTAGCTTTCGATCCTGACAAAAAAATGGGAAAAATTAGTGTTCATCTAACTTTTGAATCGACTTTTTTTTATATCGAAATCAATAAATACCAGAATGACATGAGTGTTTGTGTAAAATTCAAGGGGTATATGACAAGTCCGTGAATATTTGAATAAAATTTTTTTTTCGGAAATTAAGTTTTTATATTTTCACATAATCAATACATTAAGGCCTGTGTTTTTAAAATTTTTTTATTCCTTCCAAATAATATGTTTTCTCAACACCCTCAAAGTAGGCGTTATTTCGGTTATGATATTTTATTTGACAAATCCAGTCATTTCTTCAGGCTTGGAAAAAGAAAATAGCCGCAGGCGCTAAATACAGAGAATATGATGGATGGGGTGGCGATTCGTACCCCAATTTATGGATTTTTGCTTTAAATCAATATCGAATCTGTCCAAAAGATCTGACTAATATTAGCCGGTGATCCTTCTACACTTCTCTACGTAATATGTATACATATGTGAATGAGAGCGCGTGCATTCGAATCAACTGTGGCCATGACCTTCTTGGGTGACAGACCCATTTTGGTTTTCTTTGGTGAACGTTCACCCAGTGAAATCTTGGTCTCTGTAATTCTCTCTAACTACTATGCTACTACACTTGTTACACTGAATAGCTAATTAAAATTAAAAATAACTTGAAATCACATCAAAAGTCGTTCTAACCTTTTGTGAACCTTAAAACACGATCAACATCTTCTTCTTCATTTATGAAGTATAATAAGTTTCAATCTGATGCTGATCTGGCAAAAGATGGCGAGGGTGGCGATGGCTGAATCAGTATGCACGTTGACTACAAAACCAAAACAAACCTGGGTTCAATCCCAGTTTCAGACTAAAATTATAAAAAAAAAACATCTCGCATTTTTCTGATGTTAATTAGTGTGTCAGTTGTTGTCGGAAGGTTTCAGTGGCGCAGGCATAGTCTCTGAACAATACCGGCTTCAGCTGATAGCAATCCACAATCACATCAGAACGCCCTCCTTCGTCAGTATTGCGTAGCATCAGGAAAGTAAAATAATAATAAAAATGGCTACTAAACCGAAGCTTCAGCACTGCTATAAACGTGCAGAGGCAGAGCTGTAAAATAATTAATTAAGCTTCACCTCCTAACATTGCTCTAACTATCCCTTTCCTATAGTTCCAGCACAATGCTTCGCATGTGCAGGAGTCATCTCCTGAGTGCCGATCTCAGATAAAAAAAAAAAAAACCGACAGCTAAGACCTATTCTGAAATATGACTCTAATATTTTGAACTGAGTCTACAATATTCATCACACTACTGAAAACAATTCTTGTTGTTTTGTCTTCGTGGACTAGGGTGGATTATGCTGCAGGCTGACATTAACTGACTGACGCTTAAAAGTCGTAGGAAAATGTTAAATATTACGTTTGTACTTCATGTACAAATTTTAAAGGAAATGTTTGTCCTGACTTCCTAATAATTAATTATGTCTTTCAATGCTCCATTACGGCCTACTCGAAATTTGCCTCCGCTGTCTATTGGAATATTCGGGGGTAATTACACAAATTTTGTTCTTTAACCAGAATTTGTGGTGACTCCAATAAAATATATCAACACTTTGATTTTGCTCTAAATGTTAATGTTGTATTTTGTTTCTAACTACATAGTTAATAATGTAAATTTTATACATATTATGCTTTGTTTTTTTTTCCTTTACGTATCCATAGACTTCATAATAAACAAATGAATGCTGTAGGGTTTGTTGAGATATGATATCTTTTAACGATTATTTGCTTTTCTTTATAAATTTCTTTCACAATCACTGTTTTTAAAGTAATGAAATCTTAAGATAAAAAATTTCTATTCCTTTTTGGCGAACCAATATAAGGAACATGGTACTAGGATTCCTTTACTATCCAAGAAAGTGAATGGAAATATTCAAGTAAATGGATTTTTTTTACTTGTCTAGTAGTAAAGTTAATCCAAACCCATCAAAATGAAATGAATGCTAAGAAAACGACAAGATAACTAAATGTTCACAGACAGTCAGAACACAGGTGCAATTAAAATACACATACAGTAGGAAAATGTCGTTGTGTGAGTATGGAAACTTTTACAATTTGCATGTGAATTTGTATTTGTATGTGTGGATATTTGTTTCAGTTCAATTTATTTAATACACCCCATTTTTGCCTTAAAGGTGTTAAATTTGTGTTTAAATTCATTTAAAATACGCGAATTATATGTTCTGTCAGGATACGGAGAATATTTCAATGTTGGTTGTTTTTTCTTCTTCTACACTTTAAATACTTTATTAATGTGTGTGTGTATAGGTATATGTGTGTTCCGTTTTGCTTCGTGCTTTGTATTTTATGCAATTATTTACTTGTGCTTCAGGCTAAAAAGGCTTTAATTGTGCCATTATTTGTCTTCCTTATAAGACTTAACACGCAAATCCAGTCGATTTAAGTAATCGTAAATAAAGTGTTGGATACAAGTTTAGCGAAATGATTTGAAATTATTTACTTATCTCTATGCAAAGAGAGGCGTAATCAATGGTTAGAGTTCAAAACCAAAATACAAGAAATCGTTAATTTTACAAAAGCACAGGTTGTAGAAACGTAATACGACAAATGAATAAAAATAATTTATGTCTTACTTTTCATTTTAAAACTTCAATTCACAGTGCATGAGCATTAGTCTTATCAATCTGGAGGTGCGGGTTCGATTCCCGCCTAGACCCTGAGTATTTTCTTGTGTTATCATAATGGACCTAAGCTCCTTCGGGGAGAGTTCGCCACCTGATCTAACCTAACTTTGATATCTACCAAAATGTCGATATTTGTTAAATGCCAGCATATCGACATACCAGAAACTAAATTTTGGTGTCGACGTTCACAACTGCAATGAGACCGATTTATTTACTTCTATATTGGAATAAAACTTACGTGGATTTCATGATCGGTACTTTTAGAATAAGTGAAACATTGACGCGTGCTGCAGTAACGACGCCTCGTTATGATGTGCTGTGTGTGGTAGGAAATTGTGTCTAGTGATTGCGAGTGTTAGACGTCACTAGAAAGAAATCAATTTTCACTAAACGAAATGGTGTCGTCCATTCGGAGAATCTTCTGGCAAAATTTCAAGCGGTTAGGCAAGTCTGTGAGGTTTAATTAGCTTGTGATTGGAATCTTATAGGGAAACGAATTGAAAGCATTATACGCGGAGACGGTCGTCGCTAGTTTCTTGTGTCATAACTGTGGGATTTCTATTATAAAGATTACGAGAAATTATACAATGCTCAGCGAAAGAGTTATCAACCACAACAATCAACAACCGTGCTTCCAAAACTCTTATTGGCTGGAAATTATTGACTGGAGTGCGTGTACGCGCCCCACAATCCCAAATATATTCGTACATACGTTTTATTTTCCTAATATTGCATTTATATCACATTTAGATAATGATCTCAAATGAAGAAAAAGAACAGTAACCTACTTCGAAAACTTGTTGTTACATTTTAGTTTCGTACGGTGTTTCCTCAGTCATCATATAATATATTTCTCTATTTACTTGGTGCTTAATGAATAATATTTGCAACTAATTAACCAATTAATTGCTGAAGTAGTCTGCACCTTCACCACAAAACCAAAAAAATGCACAGGTTCAGATTAAGTCATAAAAACTTCTCGCATTTTTTCTGATGTCCATAATGATTTGTCATTGGTCCAAGCTGTATTTAATCCACAGGCACATCAGAACGTCCTCCTTCGTCAGTAGTGTGTAGCACCGGCGAAGTAAAATAATTACTAAAAATGGCTACTGAAAACGAAACTTCAAAATTGAATACGTCTCCTTGACATCAGAGACGCTACAATACTGCTGTAAAAACAAAGAACGTGCAAAAGAAGAGCTGTAAAATAGTTACCCTTCACCCCTTGTCATTTCTCTAACTATCCCTTTCCTATAGTTCCAGCACAATGCATCGCAACCCCCCTACATCTCCTGAGGCTGGACCAAGATAAAAAAAAAAATTAGTTAAAAAACTTATTTGTTATAATCCGTATTGATATATAGTATATATATATAAGTTAAGAACAATTTTATTAATAAAATAAGTTTTTAATTGTAAAAATTTACCTTATGGTTAAATTAAACTTAATAATGAAAATATTCCAACTATTTTAAAACTAGTTTTTAAAATTAAAATAGTATTAAGAGTTTTCTATACGGAAAATTTTTGTTATTGATTAAATAATTAGCTACACCCGGTGTGCTTCGCCACCCCGCACAAACTTATCTAATCTAGCGTACCTTTGTATAGATACTGTTACAGTAAGCCATCTGCATCAAATCTGCATACTTTTATTGCCATATCAACCGAAAAATTTAAAAGTGACAAAACGCAGTTTTGCTGAAAAGTACCCATTTCAGGTTATTTTAGGTATACTTCTCAACAATTTTCTTTACTTGGTACCCATATCATAGAAGTGGGTGAACAATAGTCGTCCGCCATATTGTGTTTGCAGAGATATCATTATATTTTATGCTCCCTTCAAAAATCCCTTTTATTTGATTGACGGTGTTTAAAGATATTAAAAAATGTGCATCATAAGCACTTTTTAACTGGAATAAAAGTACAAAGGTAGAATTTTACAACGTACATATATTTGCGAATTTCGAAAAAGTAAGATCGCACACTCGAAATTTTTTCTAGAAGAAAAAACACCATTTTCTATGCCCAATACTTTGGGAGATATATCCACCCCTGTGCGCGAAATTATCGTATGTTACACTTTTTTCGAAATCGAGTTTTTTATGCAAAATGGTTCTAAATCCATTAATTCATCTGCAGATAAAGTATTATAGCGATAATTGTTATAGTTATGGAGATAACACTATGTACATTTTATCGTATGTGACAGTTACTGCTGTCAGGCAAATAAAAAAAAGAAAGGATAAAAACGCTCTCCTGTGAAATTTAGTTTTTGTAACATACGATAATTTAGCGCACAGGGGTCGATATGGTTGCAAAGAGTAATACCAAAATATTTTCTTTTTAGTTTTACTCACACATACGGAAAGAGTCCTAAGCACATGTCTGCTTATTTTTCAGCAGCATTTATATTCTTTTATAATTTTTATTCTATCTTCTTAGTTTCTGAGATATTATTCTACATACCGAATTTTTCAACCGATGACGATGTGTGGGCGGGCATGATTTTTTTTTATTATTATCGTAAGTTATCTTAGGTAATATTTCTACTATTGTAATGCCGTTAGTTCGTAGTGTTGGTAATATTCCGGCTCAGCTGGAACAGGAGATATCGAATTCGACTCAAGTTTTAGATCAAGGGGTTTGTACTGAAAAGGGTATTCCTACAAATCCCGTAGGTCTTTGCCTTTCCCCCCAATTTGAAAAAAACTTTAGCTTAACCCCAACCCCTTTCAAATTTGGGCAATAATGGACCTTTTCTATGTGCAAAAATAATTTTTAAAATTGGTTCACTAATGACAAAGTTATTTGATAAGCAATTATTGGGGCATTTCCAAAAAAAAAAAGAATTTTGTGGATCTTTTCCACATGCAAAAATAATTGGTCCACAAATGGCGAAGTGAAGTTCGTTTATATCATAAAATTTGTTAAAAACTATGTAATTTAAGAAGAAGGCGCAAAACTGGGCCTGGTTAAAAAAAACATATACTTAATTCAAGAATACCAGTTAAATGTTGTAAAAATTTCATTAAGATCGGTCTAGCGGTTTGATATCCCAGAAAGTACAAACAAACACATAATCGTCTTTATATACTCGTTATAGATATGTTACACGTTGAAAATGGGGTCATACTATTTTTCTATTTCCTTCACAACATTCGCGTATAGCAAAGTTTCATTTAGAGTATACTCGTATATATCGAGTATAATTTATTTAATTTAGTCCAGAAATTTAAATATTAATTAAAAATAATATGGTTGCATTTATTTAACCTAAAAAAATTATATTGTAGCCATCGTTCTATGTGGAAATCAATAAACTAAGAGTTATGTCTTCAGCAAACCGTTTTAAAAAAATAAACAAATAAATGAAACGACGTGTTTCTTAAGAAGAGAAGGAAAATGGCAAGAAAGAGGTGAACAATTAAAAGAACAAAAACTAAAACATGCAATGCAACAACTTTTAAGTTGCAGCTAATAATACTAATTCTAGGCCAAGAACTTAGCAACCGGCAAAATAATATACAACTCATTTCATTAAAAACCCATGGAAAATGCAAACTCTTACCATATTTGAATTAAAAAAGTTAAGTGCAGTCACTTATGGACGTACATACATACGCATACACATATAACGCAAAAATATATAAAATGCAAAACAAGCAATTTCTGCACAAACAGAATAATTCAAACTTTAGTGAAAAGAGTTGAAAAACAAAAACATTGAAACACTTTCGTATATTTTTTAGATTATGGAATTATAAAGCAAAATTTTTAGATGCCATTGTAGCCGAGGTCGTTTGTTATGTTTTAAGACAGCAATCTTTGATAACTTAAAAATTAAATCTCTGAAATTTTGACAAAATAACTTAAGTCTAATGTGTTCAGTACAGCAAAAATACTTTTAAAATGCTAAACCTATATATTTTTGTATATACATTTAAAGAAAAGTAAAAACTATTGAAGATAAGTTGTTTTGTCAAATGCAAATCTGCTAAAAATGGAGATGAGCTGATTTAACATAAATAGTATTTCTGGAACTATATGGCGTAAAACATACCATTTAGAACGAAAGACGCGACTTGAAAATTTAACGGCTCTGTGAAATAGTTCCCAGGTGAAATAAGTCCCAGCGCCATAACTCCCAATGAAATTAATCCCAAAATAAATCAAGCCAGTCCTATACTGAAGATATGAATTAAATCTTAAAGAAAATAAATAATAACTCCCAACATCGGATCACTGCATAGAAATGAAACAAAGAGAAATTAAATGAAAATGTTACCAAAGTGCACAAAGGTAACAATAGTATCTCTGCATAGCCGGCCTTCGATCGGGCTTAAAGATGTTCTCCTCTATTGTATAAACAACAGTGTGTATAACCAGCGTTAACAAAAACTTCTCTGTATACCCGGCTGGATTCAATGATTTCCTCCTCGATGGTATAACGAACACCGGCGTCGCTAACAAACGCTTCTAGCGCCGTATCTAATTTTATTCTTGAAGCGACCATAACATAGATTTAAGCGAAAAATTTTAAGAAATTGCAAATGAAATAACACCCAAAGCAAATGAAATAAAACCTAAACACAAAATAGAATAATATAAATCCCATATGAAATTCTTTTGGGAGTAATTTCATTATGAAATAAATCCTAGTCAAAAAAAAAAATTAAATAATTCCCAAAGTAATATAGTAAATCGCAAAGGTGATTCATTATGATTTAACTCCCACATTTGTAAGAAAATTTTTTGGGCCTTATTTAATTTTTTCCTTGGGACTTATTTCACCTGGGAGTTATTGCATGCCACCAATTTAACTTATGATAAAAATTCTGAAAACTTGTCTTAAGTCGACTTAAATTGTTTTGTCCAAGGTCCACAGAAATTATAACGCAAAGTTTTGTTTTTTGTTCATAAGCTGCTTATTTGATTTTCATTTTATGTTAAATTGTTACGCTACTTGTTATGCAAATATTTTTAAAAATTTTTTCTTCTACTTTTACATCCTGTAATATTTTTTAAAAATAATAAAAAATTATGCATATGCATTTGGAATTAATTTACTGAAGCAAAAGCTGTAAGAGAATCCTTATCTGCCGCTTTAACCTTTAATTAGGCGCATTAAGAAAATCACACAATTAATCGCATGGGGTCTCACGTGACCCCAAAGTTTATAGCAAGTTTTGGATTACAAAAAAATAAAAATTAGTAAGTTTTTTTAAATTTTCAGAGTTATTTATATTAATAACGCATAAAAAAAACAAAAACATAACAACTTTTCATTTAAAAACATAAATAAAATTCAGCACTGGTTTCTTACAACTATTTTCAGTTATTTAAAAAAAAAAAAATTAGTCAGACTCAGCAACAGGTTGTGATGTTCTGCATTCAGGGCAGAACATGAAAACATGTTGCTGACAAATGAATTTAGCAAATTTCTTACATTTCGTTGAAACTTACTTAAGATTTAGCACGATCAAAAAAAGTTACACTATTAGTCGCATGGGGTCAACACGTATTAGTAAAGCGACACGTATGTACGCTTTAACGATCCAATCGCAACTAATTTATGTTCTCTTTTTAAATGTATTAAGCTATAGAAAAAACAAGTTCGCTCCGAACATTTTAACGTATCAATTTTTTAATTTTAATTTCTCCTGACCCCATGAGCCTAATTAAAGGTTAAATGTGTATGCATATCTTTTTACAATCATCCCGGTAAAATTTATTTTAAAATCATTTCTAAATGACTGTTTGTTTCATCAGTAAAACGTATCTCTTTCTTCGAAATTAATTAAAAAGATTCCATGGAGTACAATTAAAGCTTTCACTCGATAGATTGAGAAGTTTTAGAGCTAATCTTAAATCTGTTTATTAATGTAATTCGCCGCTCTAATGTTAATTGACTTTCAGACTAAATCATAAAAACATTTCGCATTTTTGATGTGCATTACGGTTTGTGTCAGTTGTTGTCGGACGGTTTCAGTGGTTTCACATATCATCTCTCTCACTATCAATTTCTTTACCAATTGGTAAAAAACTTATATAGTGCTTTAATTTATGTGAAAACTCTCAACGCTTTAAGTGCCAATATAGTTTTAACATAACTTTACACCAAAATATTACCAAAGTAATTTTTTTTTTCTATTTTCATATACTACTATTGCCGAAAAAAGTTTCGAAAATTAAAACAATCTACAATCATCGCAATTCAAAAATTACTATGAAAAAAGTTTATTCAAAATTGTTGCATAATGGGTTGACCCATCACTAACTCGTGCGGTATTTCTTCGCGTTTTTGTCCATACTTTTGCTACCGATGCTATTTATATAAGAAAGACAAATTCACGTTCCCCATTTTTGATGTCACAATATACGGTTGTACATAAAGGCAAATGTGGCGGTGTTCCTGGCACTGTAAAAGATAATTTTAATAGCATCGGCTTATATACAAGCACGTTTAAAATGATATTAACATATGGACCGATGAAGTAATGGCTGCAAACGTATGCATTTTTTTTTGTTAAAAATAGGTTGATGTTAAATAATTTATCTATTTCTGACTAAACAATCCAAATTTTTTGTTGTTGTAGAAATACATAAGTATGTAGTAAATTCTACTTCTGGATCTGGTACTTCAGCGGCAGCACCGTTTGAGTTTGCAGCAGATTTTCTTTTCGGCAAAACCATTTCCTTGCACTATGATTCCCTGCATCAGAAGTTTCGCCACTATCAGTTTTTACATCAATATATTATATTTTTAGCACCCGTTCTACCGCGCAATTTCCTTGTTTTATTTTCTTATAATCAAATGGTAGAACCGCAGAAAATTTAGCACTGAAAGGCGTCCTTTTGTTTTGATGCAGTGATGCCTGTAAAGGAAATATATGATATTGTGAAACATAGGTTGTTGGAAGTCTATTTATCTATTTTAATTAGGTACTTACCAATTGCTTTTTTGCTAAAATAACAAGTTAATTCAACAAAATTAAACAAACTATAACAAAATTGTGTTTTTTGCAACAATTTTGTCAATGAAAAATTCTAATAATTTTTTAAACAGATGTTAAACATAGAAACAGCTGATACGGGGGTTTTACAACCGTCACTTTTGAGATATCTGTTTAGGTAGCTGTGATGACATTGCCACTGAAACCTTCCCACAACAACTGAATTGTCTTTTTATATCAGATGAGGCTCATTTCGATCAAACAAAACAAAATTATCGCATCGTTACAGCTACTAGAGAGCATGAGCATGCTAAAAGTATTTTTGTATCCGTAATTACGCTAAAATAGAATGCCTTTCAATTCTATGTGGTTTCAACAAGACGGTGCAACTGCACATACAACAGCCGTTTACTGCCGAATTACGCTGAAAATTTCCTTACGGCCTCATTTCTTCATCTTTCCGTTGTCCCCTCAAGTCGCCTGACCTAACTTTTTCTTGTGGAGTTATTGCAATCAGGAAGTGTACAAATCGCAACCGACAAATATGGATTAACTAAAACAATCAATTCGAGCAACAACAGCTGCAATACCAGCCTTATTTGTAATTCTAGCGTGCAGTAATGAACAACTTTGTGCTTAGATGCTACACCTGCATTAACGAGCGGAGTGGGCATTTAAATTCAATTATCTTTAAGACTAATTAAACTATTTATAATACAATTCAATTTAATTACATGATGAATAAATTTCACACATTACAAAAAAAGTTATTCCCTGTATTACATAAAATAAAAGAAGAAATGTCATTACCAAAGCACTTGTTTAATACATTTTTCGCTCTTTTACTTCCCTCTACTAGAATCAGTTTGGCGAACTGTTTTTTTTTTTTGTACAGTGTTATTAGCTATCCATATTTATTATTTTTATATACATATATCAATAGAATAGGAGAATTATTCCCCGATATTTTTTTCCATAATGAACATTTTTAGTGCCTTTTTGAGGTGGAAATTGTGATTTTGGTGTTTTTTTCTCTCTAATTTTAAAGCGTTTTTTGATCCGAAACGTTGCCATCACTGCATATATTCCCTGTGACATAATGTTAATCAAATTAATTATGTGAGTGTAATTTATAAACAAAGTGATTTTCAATAATCGCTTCCTCTTAAAAAATACAGAAGCAAAACTACAATCCAGTAACAAAAACTATAACAATACTCTTAATTACTAAAACAAACCTTTTAGCTACTTTCCCATTTATCTTATTAATCCAATAATGTGTATTCGTATTGCAATGCAACTGCGTTCTTACAATCAACTGCTGACTCAGCCTTTTAAACTTTAACGGGCAAAATATAGTTTTATTTAGAAAAATGTTAAAAAAAATTCCCAATGCTAACATCCACAGAAGACTTGGTTTTGTAACAACTAGGCAATGAAAGTTTACTTTTACAACAACAATAAAAAGTTAAACTTTGGCTGTGGTTAACACTAGCGAAACATTACGAGCATATTGACACATTTCCACATACAAATACTTTTGCACCACTTTAACCCTAGAACCATAATGTACGTAAATTTTACTTACAGTTTTTTTTTTTGTTCATATGTATATAAAAGAACTGTTCGACATTCTAACGGCAATTCGTTTAAGCTATGCTCTCATCTATTGTGCTGCTATGCTTACAACTGTTAAAGCATAACATATTTAATGTTTTATAGGCCTTCATCGCATGTGGAGTTAGAGACCGCCCATAAAACTTAGGTATCGTTGGTATGTGGCGATGGCACGATGGATGGTAGTCTGCATGTTGACTACGAATCCAAAAACAGACCTGGGTTCAACCCCAGTTTCAGACTAAAATTATAAAAAAAAAAACATATCGCATTTTTCTGATGTGCATTAGTGTGTCTTTGTGTGTCAGTTGTTGTCGGAAGGTTTCAGTGGCGAAGGCATAGTCACTGGTCACTGAACAATACCGGCTTCAGCTAATAGCAATACACAATCGCATCAGAACGCCCTCCTTCGTCGGTATTGTGTAGCACCGGCGAAGTAAAACAATAATAAAAATGGCTACTGAACCGAAGCTTCAGCACTGCTACGAGTATAAAAACAAAGAACGTGTCAAAGCAGAGCTGCAAAAATAATTAATTAAGCTTCACCTCCTGTCGTTTCTCCTACTATTCCTTTCCTATAGTTCCAGCACAATGCTTCGCATGTGTAGGAGTCATCTCCTGAGTGCTGGTCCCAGATAAAAAAAAAGGTTAATTTCTTGCACGTAATGTTTTCGTAACGTTGGCACACTACGAAAGAACAATGCTGATATACTTCCCGAGCTACTCGGTTTACAGCACTGTAAATCATCCCGCTTTGTTTATGATGAAAACGCGATGAAAAATAAAAACGTGTTATTGCTGACAACAATGGACTTTAACGTACATATTTAAAAATTATTTAAATTTTTATAAGAAATTAATTTTAATATACATATATGTATATTAACAGTTAATATACAATACTACATGTGCACGGTGTTAGATTTTAATATTCTTTTGTTTCATTTTTTAATTTTTCATTTGATTCAAAATATATTAGTTATGCTGGCCGATGGCAAGCCTAATGTAGATGAAAAGAAAAATCTAAAAATAAAAATATACATCGAGCCTTTGGTGCAATACCGTCGTAATTCAAAAAATCGTGAACTGAGAAAAATGCATTTGAAGTTTTGGGCCATCTTTTTGATAGTATTTTCGTTTACTGAAGTTATTTCTTTACAAGTTTTTAAATAAAGAGGCATGTTTTGTAATGTTTTCTGTTTGTAAATTTCTTGTCATGAAGGAAATATTTCATTATTGCAAATAAATATTGTTGGAAATAGCTGGAGGCAATAAAGACATTTGTAGCTGTAGAATCCAAACAGTTAGACATAGAACCATAATCTTTTTTCCTTTAGATATATATTTCCCCAAAGATCATTTCTGCATACCCAGCTCAAAAAATTCAAATTTTGAGTTACTGCGGTATTGTACCAAAGCCTCGATATGTACATATGTGTAATAAAAAAAAAGTAAACTCATGGATTGTTATGTTTTTCTTTATAGATTTTTGGTTTTGTGTTTGGTATTCATCATCAATTCTCGATTGATTAGTTGAATTTTAAACATTAGAATCTTGAGTTTGTATTCAGAAATTAGGAAAAATCCACTGATGAGCTAACTAAGCATTAGCGAAATAGTACTATATGGATATGCTTTCCTCCTCATTTATTGAGTTTGCTTTTATAAAAAATGCTTTATGAGAATATCATATTTTTTCACATATTTTTTCGGGAAAAAGCACAATTTTAAAACTAGAATCACATTTAAATATATATATTTAATGAATTAAATTAAACAATTGAAATGAAATGCTACCGAAGGTTTGTTATTTATTGAAATTTATCAGACGATATGTATATATGTATGTATACGTATAATTTACGTATCGTTGGTATTAACGTATTATAAAATATCGTTATGGTTCTAGGGTTAATAGCATTAGATAACAACAGACACATGGATCAAGGCAGAAGTTTTGTGCGTGACTAGAAGCATTTAAAGATGCCGGAAGTAGTTCCAATTTAAGTTTAGCGCCCATGAAATATAGTATACCCAACACATAATACGTATATTTATTACATCAGTTCATGAAAACACACACATTTGAAAAAATTAATGAACGAGTGGGATGTTTATACGAATACAAAGGTTGGCACAGATGGGTTAGTATAAAATATAAAGGAAACTTAAAGTGTTTATTGGAATAGTTTTTCTTATTTAACAATGAAGTAAAATTAAATCAAAATAACAAAATGTTCAACTTTAAACTAAGGTTTACTACTGGCATTTCATTTTGTTAAAATTTTACAAGTGCGCCGGTTTTTACTTTATTAAGGATATAATCTTTGCTGAAATAGTTAAAATTTAGAACAAATTTATCATGATAAACGCTAGAAAGTGTATTAATAAACACAATACCATAAAAATATTACGCTAGAATATTGAAAAAAAAAAAATACAAAATTCAGTATAACAATTTTTGTGTGTATGAAAAACTACCTTATCTATTAAAATATTTACCTAGAATTTTTTAAACGATGCATTCAGGAAGAAATGCATATATAAATCTGATTTATTTCACTCTATGGATAGATGTGTTAGTAAAGATATTCTATTGGAAATCAGTACCTATAAAAAATAAATTCTTGATGAATTTAATGTTGTGGTTGTTAATAATCATGCAACCCGGCGCTGAATTATTATGGTATCTACTGTATGTTTATGGAAATCATTAGGCCGCTCACAATCTTGAGCAAATGGTTTTACTACACTTACCATCACAAAATTAACAGATATACAATTGCTGCACTGGTATAAATAAACTACAACGAAAATCACAGCTGTAAAATTTGCCATCTTAAATGCATAAGATGGTGAGTTGGCCTATTAATCTTTTATGCTCTTACACACTTTTCATTTAAGCCACTCTTACACGTTTTATATTATTTCTATATTTATTTTAATGCAGTGTATTCTGTTTGACTCAATTTATACGAAGAATTTTCATTCTCTTTTAAAGGTGCTTCAAAAAATCTTTAACATTTATACACTGATTCTCTTTACGTATTTTTAGCGATGATTTTATTGGATATATTCGGAAAGATTGGATTTTTAATGCCAATCGGTTAATCTTCTACGCTTATCCATGCGCTTGAACACAATGTTATTTTTATCTTAAACCCGCACTCAGGGGATGACTCCTACATATGCAATGCATTGTGCTGGAACTAGAGGAAACTCCACGATCTTACAACTCTGCCTTTGAGCGTCATATTCTTTATAGCAGTGTTGCAGCGCCTTTCATGTTAATGGTGCTTTAGACCATAAGATCTGTCGTACGACATGTAAAATTTTTGTGTAGAAGAGCACAAGTCGGATCGTCAAAACGCAATACGTAATGAAACTATAAGATTTTCAGAGAAAATACGGATGAAAATTTGACAGTCGTATGGCTCTCTTCATCTTTAAAAATTTTTCAAAAACCAACACACACCATTAGATCAGGGATGCATTTTTATGTAACCAAATGTGAGAACGCCAGGGAGGGAAAACTGGTTTCATAAATTTATACCAATTATAAAATCGAAATGTACATTTTAGACCACGAAAATAACATATTCGAAAGTAATAAAAATATTTTTCAAGGTTATTAAAAAAAAAATCAATTGCACAAGAACTCCATCCCTGGGTTAAATTAAATGAGAATGTTTTCATCTGACTTGATTTTATCCATACCAATGGTGTAAAAGCCAGAAAACAACCATTCGATTTTTACTCTCACTTTTTGAAATACGGATGGATTTTCATTTTATTTTCTCTCTCATTTTACGTATGCGTGCATACCTACGCATAACGTCTTATTCCACGGTGCTCTCAACACTGAGCGAAATTAAGACGACCACTAACGCAACAGAAAGTGTTCTGAGGTAAACCCAGCATCAAGATCGCTATTAGCCGTGATATGCTTCTCCGCTCGCTATTCGTAATCTACTTGATGCGTTTTTCGCCGAAACGTAGCCAATGCCCCCAAAGGTGTTTTTTACATTGTAATACTGAGTAATACGACATGTCAAAAACTTAAATCAAACGGGAAAGTATAATAGTGTAAAAACAATATTTTATGAATCTGACCAAAAGACGGAAGAGAATTTTATAGTCGTATGGCTCTCACCATTTTTTAAAAAGCAACCAAAGAAAATAAAAAACAACCGAAAGTCATTTGCTTTTGGTTTAGATTTCTCTCTCACAAAGTATTATGAAAGTCGTAAGACTTGTATTATAGTGTGAAAGGGCCTTTAAAGAGAAACTCAAAGTTTATTATCTATATTTAAATTGTAAATCAGTTTAACAAACGTACTCACAATCTCATAATGACTGTTCTGTTTCAACGCATAATAAAATGGTGTATTCACTTTATATGCGAGTTTTCCCACTAAAAATTTGCCACTGCCTCTTGATAAAGAATCAAAAAACTATTTTTAATTTTATTTAACAAAAGTATTTTTTCATGCAAAGTTTCGCTCAGTATTGACTTGAGCTTTATGGATATTGAGGGCAAATACGTAGGGAATTTCAAGATGGGATTTAGTAAAACTAAAACTGCAAACTTTATACACATTTTATACATGATACTTTGAAGTGATGTTATCATAAACTTTGATTGAGATGAATGTTCAGTAGTTTGCAATAGAGAGAGGCAAGTTTGTTTATCTTATAGAGCACAATCTCGTCATTAACTTTTTTTTTATAACAATTAATAGCATTTTAATTACTATTACATGCTGCTACATTCCTTGTTCATCTTTAGTTTGGAATAGCAAACCAACGCTCAACAGAACTCATATTTATATAAATGAAACTGCGTAACTTTCATTATCATTTACTTACTCTGTGTGCACAAGCATTTGCCATCACATCATTTTAAATCATCACCATCATCAGCTGCAAGAATATGTCTTCAGCATATGTGAAGTAGACTTTTGAAAAAATAAATAAAAAGAAAAAAACATACTGCGAGTTGCTTGAGGTTATGTTGAGCAGAGATGGAAATAAGTTTTTTATATCAGTTTTATGGTGAATTTTACACGCCCGCTTGCTTCGAACGATTTATACAATTTATCATCCCCAAAGTGTATTTTTATCTACTTTTTTTTTATTCTTCATTTCATCATACTCGTAGGTATTGCCAACTGTTCGTTTGTTGTAATTTCGGCAACAATCTCAATTTTTTATGACATCAACACATCATGTTACCAGGCAAATGAGCGAACAAACGTGTGTAGTTGCTACACACAACTATGAATGATATTTGTGCTGCTCTTATAAGGAGCACCTGATGCTGATGGAGATAATGCTGTTGCCATTGTTGGTGCTGTTGCTTTTCCTTTAGCACCCAACTGCCGCTGACGTAGTTGAGAATACTGATGATGATGTTGATGACTTAAAATGATGGCTCTAAAATCACCTTGTAATTTTTCGTTTAAAACAAATGTTTTCACGATGGGTTTAATTTGAAGTTTATGTAGTGTACAAGTATTGTTGTAAAATATAATATAATTTATGTACATATACCTAAGAATGCTTGCATATATGTATGTATGTATATGATGTTGTAAAGGTATATGTAACAGTGGTGGTATGCGTGCTTGCAAATAAAGACAATAGCTGTAGGTCTCATATGCTACAGAGTGCTGAATTGCTGATGCGCCTTTATAATCTAACAATTATATTGAAAGAGTTTTTTTTTTTGTTTTAATTTTTGAAATAAATATTTTAAGCTTAAACCGGCATACTTAGTCAAGCAGCATATAATTATATAGTACTTGCAGAATTTTAGAGCATAAAACTTTTAATGTGCTATGGGAATTTTTATTTTGAATGGAAGCAAACAAATATCCTCGTAAGTGCGCTGGATATATTGCAATTACGTATACGTGTGCTTCTTTTAGTTATAGGAATAATTGCGGATTAATTAAATAAATGCAGCCGTATTCATGAAACAATTTTTTGATTTATAAAAGATTTGATAAGCTTTTTTCAATACAAAATTTAATTCTTATACCTGATGGCCAGCCAGTGCTACCATTAAATATTAATATTATATTTATACTGTATAATAGCTTTTAGCTGCGTCTTCGCTCCCGTTATTATCCCCATCGGTTATACAGTTTCGGAGAGGCATATCTTACCCTTATGTTGCCTACTGGTTCTACTTAAAAATATGTATGTATGTAGCATATGTGTCCTTCTACACGCAGAAATATAAATACATTTAAATTTCATTAAAATCGGTTAGATGGTCTCGCTGGCCTTGAAATTGCACCTACTTTCCCTCGTGGTCCTCGTTGTAAAAAAAGTAATACCCTATAATGTTTCCGGAGTTTCACAATTGACAATGGGTCTTTTAAACTCAAATACATCCATGTTTTAAAGTTCATCAAAATCGGCTTAGTAGTTTTGGAGAGGCGGACATTTTCCCTCTATCGCCCTCCTGGTCATAGTTTTGAAAATGTATTCGTCCGGCAGCCAGAAGGACATTCTAACCCCAAACTCCGCAACAAAGACGCCACCACCAACCCTACGTCTGCACCTGGAACCATCCGTGTTACACGGATGCTCCCCGTAGTAGCGGGCGACAGAGGGACTATCGAGACTTTGGACAAAAAATCCCCCAATCTGTCAAATGCTTTGGAAATGTCTAGAGCCAAGACTTTACTTTCGTCAAAAAGGTGCATAGAACTGCACCAATCTTTTAGCAATTGTTTGAGGTAGTGTGATTTCAACGTGGCTAATTTCAAATACGACAAGAAAAATATAAAATCAAAAAATGTTTGTACGTTTTACTATGTAATACATTATTCAAAATAATTGCTCCACCATATTATAAGAAACAACGGAATTGTGTTGCATTCCAGTTTCTTATTTCCTTCAAATCGAATGTTTTCTCTGGAATACGACAGTATACTCGTATTGTTGAATATAATTACAAGGTTTCCAGGATTTTCTCGTGAAATGTATGAATCAGAATAATTAGGTTCTGAATTATCTGTTTGCAAGTTCCTTGATAAAGCATGTGTATTTTATCAAATACGACTTGGTTTATGCCATCATATGCAATTTTTCCAGATATTTTACTCAAGCAGTTTCAAGTCGAGACGGAATCATCGATTTTGTCGAAACCAAATCGCTGTTTAGCTGCAGCCAAGGACAGACGTGGAGAAAGAACTTCCCGATAAATTATAATAAATGGTATAGTATTTTTTAAAGAAAATATAAAATATTAACTGAATTTATTTTGGGAATATCTCTTTATAATGTGTGATCCATTTCGATGTTCCCTACTTTTTTAAAGAAAAAAACACAGAAAATTCAAATTTAATGGAGAATGTTTATTATCATTTGAAAAAATATTCTTTGCCATTTATAAGGCAATGTTGTCAATGTAGACTCTGAAATTTCATATATTTCCTTTCTTTTCTTAAGTTTTTCTTTGTTAATTATATTTAGAGAATTTCTTTTATATTTTTGTGTCTTTGACATTTTTAGTTGCTGTGAGTTTCAATTTATTAATTAATTTTAACTAAGAGAGCAAACGATAGTATTACCAAAATGTGATAAATAAATTAAAATTTTAAAATGCATCATTCCAACATTTGCAACTTTTTTTTTCGTTATAACCGTAGAAATTTCCATGAATTTCTATTTATTGCACCTAAGCAACAGTTAGTTTATAAACGAAATTTCGCTATAACCGGAGTTCGCTACTAGGTTAGGTTAGGTTAGAGGGCAGTAGCACCGTAGGTGCAGTTTTGCCGTTTTTGCCTAGGCCGTAGAAACCAGAGGACGTTGCAGCCACCCTATGCGTTTACGCACCTTACTAAGTCGAAACGAAAAATTTTTCCTGGGTTCAACCCCAGTTTCAGACTCATAAAAACCTCTCGCATTTTTTCTGATGTGCATTTGTGTGTCTTTGTGTATCAGTTGTTGTCGCAGTGTTTCAGTGGCGAAGGCATAGTCACTGGTCACTGAACAGTAACGGCTTCAGCTGTATCCAATACCACAGGCACATCAGAACGCCTTCCTTCGTCGTTATTGTGTAGCACCGGCGAAATAAAATAATTACTAAAAATTGCTACTAAAAAAAAACGAAGCCTCAAAATTTAATACGGCTCCTTGAGATCACAGACGCAACACTGCTGTAAAAACAAATAACGTGCAAAAAGAGCAGTGTTGTAAGATTGTGAAGCTTCATCTCCTATCAGCTCTCCTACTATCCCTTTCCTCTAGTTCCAGGACAATGCACCGCATGTGTAGGGGTCATCCCGTGAGTGCTGGTCCAAGATAAAAAAAAGAAATCTCAGCCTCGACCTACCCGACTGCCTTCGAAACATCGATGACGCCACCCTCAAGGACTCTCCTCCTCCTCCAGGCATTCCTATTAGGGAAGGTGGCGACAAGTCTGCGAATGGAGACTCAATTTAATAGAATAAGTTAGAAGAATAAATTAAATTTGTAAAACAAAACAGAAAAAAAGTGAATGCGTTCACTGTGAATTGGTACTGCGGAAATATATTGTAATCGAAAAGTTTACCAAGTGCAAAGGGTTCAACTGTATTAAGAAAAATATGAAACCATCGAATCGATAAAAAAAATAGGTGACTGTCAAAGAACATTAAAAATTTTCTACTTAAAATTAACGTTTGCAACTGAAAATATTTTATATGTTGCCCACTTAGCGGATTATGCAAGAACTCTGCGATTTTCAGCTTAGTTTCCGATCTTTTTTGTTTGCTTAGCATTTTTCAAGAAAGAAAGAATACAACACTTTTACATTTTTATATTTGTTTCTTTCTGACATATGCTGTTTCTTTCCTTTAATTCTACATTAATGGAATGAAAAATTTATGTAGTGTCATAAGGGCTCAAGCACTTTTTTATCTGAATTCATTTTTAATGCCATCGTAAATGTTAACAATATTATCACTTTTGAACTCATGGAAAACATATTCAACTGTGCCGATTAATGAACAACTGCACAGTTGTAGTTGTAATTTAAATAAATTTTAATAAGGAATGACAGTTAAAAAGTTGTAAAAAGGTACTTTCGTTGTCACCTGTACGGAAAACAGAAGCTTTGACCTGTAGGAATATATGAAGTATGCCTTTTACTAAAAACCTAACTCAGATGATATTGATGACTTGACAACTATCTCCTTGTTGACACAGAGAGTTACTGATGACGTGTGTAGTGGCATAGAAAATACGTATTCTACTCAACTGGTGTTGGAGATTAGTTGTTCTTTTTCCTTTATTTTAATCAAAAAAGTAATTTCTTCGCAATATTGTGATAAGTTAACTGTGAACTTGATCGATTAAATTCTAAATATTCATAATTTAAAAATATTTAACTACACTTTCAATTGTTCAATATTAGTAAAAATTCATTACGTTTATTATATGGTTTAAATAGAGATAAATAATTGTATTGGGAAATTTAATTTTTCATTTTGCCTCTTAAATATAATCATTGTTAGCCAAAGTGTTGACTAATTGCGAGAAAGGCTTGTAGAAAAATTAAATAGATTTAAAATCAAATAATAAAGTGCTTTTTGTATAAGGAAAATTTTCAAAGAAACTATTTGATTTGTTTTGTTCATACATTTCGTAATTTTCAAATAGTTTTGCGAGTTCTCGTATAAACATGTGAAATTAATTAGCTTTTTTCAAGAATTTGGTTAAAGGTCTACTGAAGATTTTGGTATTAGCACCAAATGAAATGCCGCATATAGACCAGCTAAACCATATAACAAACATAGATAAATAAGATATTCTATCTTATTTTGGCTTTTTTTAATATATCTAAATATATTTTTTTTCTTATATCATTTATTTCCTGATGAAGTTAACGAAATATCGAAAATAAATACAAAAAATACAATTATAAAAGAATATCGACCTCGAGCTTAATAATTATATAATAAAATAGATAAATAATTTAAATAAATTTTTAAATGCGTTATTGCAACTCATTAACCCATCGTAAATTGTAACCAACTCATGGAACATTCATTCATTCCTTACTTAGTGTACTCATTTAAATGCCGAATTGTTTTGTTAAATGTGAACACATGCTCGGCAATGACACATGCGTTTTAAAATAAGCGTTATTCAGCTAAGTTGAACCAGTTCATTGGCAACGCATTAACTATTTCTTTTGAATGGTTTATAATGAGAAGACACGAATCGGCAACAACTGCCTTGTTTTATTTTTTAAGTTTCTCTATTTGTTTCGGCAGTTCTTCTGAATGCCTAAAAATTAACCGGAACCCATTTAGCTGGATAAAATAAACACAAGGGTTATAGGATCAACAAAACATACACCATCAAAAATACATTACATGGCAATTCTTTAGATTTCATTACACATATGGAAAACGCTGCCAGGGCAATCGTACCTGCGAACTCGAATTTTTCATACTGAAGACCTCTACATATGACCCTTTAAACTTTTACAAAATCTTATGAATAGTCAGATGGGTTTTTAAGTACCAAGAGCCAAAAACAATCTCTTGTGATGCCCAAAAAGCAGATACCCAAAGAAAATGAGAAAAAATAGTAATTAATTTGGCCATAAATTTAGACTCTGGGATGTCATATTGGCCGCAAATGAAATATGCATCGACGAAAATAAGGAGAAGCGCCTCTTTATGGAATAAAATTATGCCAAATATCGGAATAAGATGTCAATAACTCATGCTATTCCACTGTATATGTGGGTTTTGTTTGTAATTATATCGCCGACGTTTGTATTACTCAAATGCGGAGTAGAGAGAGCGCTTGTAGCATAGATACACCAACAATTTTTTTGTTGGACTCGATCTTGAACCTACAAAATTTCTCGCTGTTGAGTCAATCCGATTACTATTTACTATTACAAGAAACAGTGCTGATGAGCGGGAAACGTGACTTGTGCACAAAGGAAAAACTGACAGAGTTCGTTACTACAGTAACAATAACAAACTGGGATCTACCGATTCAGATATAAAGATTGTCCATTTGCTTTATTCAGCGTTATTTTACTTTCTTTCTTTATCTTGAATTTTTTTCATTGTCTTCTCTATTCTATTCGTCAATTGTCCCGTTTATATTAATTTAATTCATTTGTGTCCTCCCGAAACAAAACAGTGTAATTCGCAATTTAAAGTTGTCATAGTTGCTAGAGATGAAGACCTTTGCGAATGATTTTGCTTCCTCATTGAGCCGTTTTAAGCACAAGGTAAATTTACTTTATTTGACGAAATTAACCAAATTTTCCTTGACGTAAGTGAAGTTTTTTTATAGACAAATTTGTAGTTTAATTTCATATGTTTTTTATTCGTTTTTCTCACGCTTTAGATTCTACTCAAATATGTAGGAAACACGAGTATTCCTGAAGAAGAAAATTGTATGTATTTCTTGTTCTATTTTTATGTTTATTACAGGCAAGAGGTAAGAAAATGATAAAAATGCAATAAAAAGGCAAAAGAATCACACTTTATTACATTTCTCTTCATTCGCACACTTGAAACGAAAAGACAATTTCCATTCAATTGTTTGTTTCATTTCATATTCATGGTACTTGTTACGAGTATTCGTCATCAACATTTGCTTTATTTTGCCTACTTGCCAACTTGTTAAATATTTCAATGTTGTACTTTCTTGATTTTTTTTCCACACAGAACAGAACAGTTTCCAATGCTTACAATTGGAATAAAATACAAAATGTGGGATGTGGGCGAAGGAAACAAATGAATTGCAAAATATGGAACATTTATGTGAAGGAGTTATAGACGCAATATAATTGCAAAAAAGTGTAATGTTTCTTAAAAGCGTTTTAATAAGAAATAGAGTTTCAGTAATGTGTACTATAAAAGTCCGATTTTGGTATGACAAGAAGACACTAAAGGCAATAAGTTTTACTTCCAAAATGTGCGCTTAAGTTATATATATATACATTACTTTTAATGAAAAACTAATTATTGTTTTCATAACAAAATTTTCATCATAAATTTTTATTTTATTAAGGGGCATTTTCGATATATTTTACAAAACAATTCGGTTTTTTAGAATCTTTCAATAATTGCAATTATTTTCGTTTTTCTTATTTAATATACAACTAAGAAATTTTACTGAAAAACTCCTGCTGGATATTAAACTCCTAATATAACGACTGTTTTTAAATTTTTTTTTTTTTTATTATTAACTTAATTTATTTTGGGAATATCTATTAAAATATATGATTCTAATTTCAAAATTGTGCTTTTCCCCGAAAAGAATATATGAAATGTGTCATTATATACTTTATGATATTCACATAAAGTATTTTTTATCAAAGCAAACCCAAAAATTGATGATTAAAGCATATCCATATATAGTATTATTTCGCTAAGACTTACTTAGCTCATCAGTGGATTTTTCCTAATTTCTGACAACAAATTCAAGATTATTATGTTCAAAATTCAACTAATCAATCGAGAATTGTTGAATACAATTGAATTGAATAATACATTTCAAATATTTTTTTCGGGAAAAAGCACAATTTTGAAATTAGAATCATATTTTGTTTTCTTTACCTTTAATACAATAAAATAAGATACTGGTCTCATGGCGATGTACTAGAAAGTGGTCATTTGAAAATTTTACACACCCTGTGACTAGCCACCGAACTAATTAAAATAAAATTGTACGCCTTTGCTGAGTATCGTATATTTTACTTATTATTATTATTAATATTAAGAGTTTTTTTTTAGTTATATTTATTTTTGAGCGATGGTCTTTTTTTGGGAAAAGTTTTTAACAATTATTAATTATTTTTCTTAATACTTGTTTTAACCTTTTTTATTATTTTAACAATCTATTTTTTTAAGCTTTAAGGTTTTTTCTCTTTTTATTTATTATTTTTATATTTATTTTCGATATTTCGTTAACCTTCGGTTAACATCTTCAGGAAGTTTTTTTGAATTATTTATGAGGAGGAATAAGGATGTATTAATTCTTAACGCAGATAAGGGAAATGTAACGGTTGCTATAAGGAGACAGGACTATAATGTGAGAATTGAGAATATTTTGAGTGATATTTCTAGTTATGAGATATTGAAGAAGGATCAAACAAGTAGACTACAGAGGATTAATAATGGACTAGTGGAAGAACTTTTTGGAAAAAAGGTGATAACAATGATGGAAAGGAATAAACTAAGGACAACAGTTGCGGTGGCTCCTCGATTATATGGATTACCAAAGATTCAAAAAGAAGGATTTCCATTAAGACCAATTAATTAATTGATTATTCATTTACAAATTCTTCATCTTACGGACTTAGTAAATATATTGCTGGTGTTTTGGGGAAAATTAATGTAGGATCAAAATATAACATCAGGAACTCGTTAGATTTTAAGGAAAAATTGAATGGAATTAATTTGGATATTGATGATAGACTTATTTCTTTTGATGTGGTATCTCTGTTTCCGAGTATACCGATAGATTTAGCAATGGATATATAGCAATGGAAATAAATATAAAAATAATAAATAAAAAGAGAAAAAACCTTAAAGCTTAAAAAAATAGATTGTTAAAATAATAAAAAAGGTTAAAAAAAGTATTAAGAAAAATAATTAATAATTGTTAAAAACTTTTTCTTAATACTTTTTTTTTTTTTTTTAATAAATTTTTTTTTTTAAAAAACTTCCTGAAGATGTTAACCGAAGGTTAACGAAATATCGAAGAGAGAATAAAAATAAAAAGAGAAAAAACCTTAAAGCTTAAAAAAATAGATTGTTAAAATTGTTAAAAACTTTTCATAAAAAAGACCATCGCTTAAAAATAAATATAACTAAAAAAATTTTAATAAAGGTCAAAATAGAAATAGAAGAGAGACTAATTAATATTAAAATTTTATTTTAATGCAATTAATTGACGTTACTAGAATTATGTATGATTACTCACAGACGTAACCTTCAGTCGCTTGGCCCATACTTAGTACTGGTTATATCTACTATTCTTAACCAATTTGAATAGATATGCTCTGTTTTCTTTAATATCGTGAGCCACTCCTTTTTTGGAAAAAACTAATCACAAATTTTCTCACGAGGTATTTAAGAAGCTATATTTGTTGATTTAAACGTGATTTAAAATAAAGGAAATTTCTCTAAACTTAAATCCATAGTACGTGTATAAGAAGAGTGTACTTTCTTAGCGAGATTTGATGCTTAAACTTTCTCTTTACCGTTTAATCGTAAATTTGCTAGAAAATAAAAATAATAAAAAATAACAGATACGGTATTGCAAGAACACTAAAAACAAAAGCAGTGTAAATAAAAAAACTTCTATATCTTCTTTGCTTTTTATTCTTTATTTAAAGGACGATGAGGCAAAACTTCAAGCGCCTACGTGACTCAAAAAATACATAGTCTCCACATTTTGTCTTGGCATAAACTGCCAGCGTCTTTACTCTTTGCAGCTTTTCTACAATTTTCTGTTACTTTTCTACCTACAGCTGGTTTTATTTTATACATTGAACAGCGATATTTATACTGTAAAAGCAGTTTTGGTTGTACCTTCTGGAAAGCAGATTCAACAAAAAGTGTAAAAAATGTGTTGGGTGCACCGATGATGAAAATTAAATCGTATTCATATTAATATGATTAAAATGCGCCTTCAATATTCAAATACTTTAAAGGGAATCCCTTAAGAAGTTTTGTGTTAAAAATAAAAAATTACAATAAATTTGCGACGTGTCAGCTTTAAGTTTATTTGCTGTTACTCCTATTATTGTCTACCACTTCGTTTTTTTTTTTTTAATTCTGCTAAAACCTGACCAGAACATTTTAAGTCGATTTCTTTACTGTTTGTTATATTCAAGAGATCCTCCTTGTTACTGCAATACGACAATCGCTTCTTGTCATTCTGTCATACTGTTTATACAGAAAGTTTATTCAATACGATTATTGGATTTAGGTTTGGATTTAAAACTGAGACTATAATGCTTTTAATTTGCTTTAATTTGACAAGTTTATTTTTGTTTTTATTTGCAAAAATCCTTGAACATATTTCTTCTTTTAAACAACTGTTTTATATTCAATGAAGTGTTTTTGGATAGAGAACAATTTTTCAAATATGCAGACATTTAGAACACACGAGTAATTAGTATTTGCTCAAGGAGTAAATTTAAATTTTCTACTTTTAATTTACTACTTAAAACTATATTTTTTTTAACATTTATTGATCTAATTTTTTATAATTTTTATAATTTGAATTCTTTGAATATCCTATTATTCCCGATGATGTTAACAAGTTGTTAACGAAATATCGAATAATAAAACAAAATAAAATAAAAAAGACCTTTCAAAAAATATAATAAAAAAGGTCAATTAATAATATAATTATTCTTTGATTTTATTGAAAATTTAATTTTATTGTAAAATTTATTATTTTAAAAATAAAATGGAGAACTGAATAACAAAAGGTAAAGTAAATTCTATAAAGTCCAATAATATTTTGAATAAATAATTTCATATTTATAAACATGTTAGTGAGACTCGTCTAAAATTTGTTCCACTGCAAGAGTTTTCAGGAGGGTACGATGTAGTGGCAGTCTAAAATATAGCAAAATGTAGCAAACTACAAGATGACATTTAAACTACATTTGTTCCTTTGCGGCCTGCTATCTAGTCTGCTATCGTCTATAAAAATGTTATTCTGTTTTGCTAGTTGTTGTCAATCTGACTTGCAATTTTTGTCTTCGATTTAGTTTGTTTCTTAGCAATTATGACTAACTGTATGTCTCCTATCATTAGCCCATTTTATTTAATTACATATGAGAAAACAATTTTTTTTTATTTTTGCCGAAACTAAATGTAATAAACTGTTTTAGTTATGCGGTTTCACATGTGTATTTTGTGTGTATTTTACTAATGAGTGAATACGTTAGTTGGAATTTGAAACTACTGTAGTCTACATATTGCGCAGAAAAATTCCCTTATATATTATATATTTTTTATATTTTACAAATCTTCCTTTCTCTTCCCTGAGTTAATACCAACTTTTTTATTAAATACGTTGACTTCTGAATCATCCAATAAAATTAAATATTCGTTGAAAACTAGTAGAGCAGTAAAAATATACCTGATCATGTAAAAGTCCTTCGTACAGTTCCAATATATGTTTTTAGAAACACCATTATAATGTATACACGAGTATATAGTATAATAATAAAAATAAGAATGTATCTATAGATATGTATCTTCTGTTACATTTTAGTATTTTTTTTTATCTTATTTAATAAAAATCCTTGGACAGATATGCTTATGACACACATATTTCTGCTCTATATAAATTTCAAAACGACTTTCCATCTAATACATACATACATACATATATTGCATGCATACTATTTTTTTATTTATTTCTTTTTTACCATTAACCTAATGTATGAATTTTGTTAAGGTTAAAATTATGTTAATGCTTGGGTTGGCCGTACTGCAATCTTATTAATAAATATTTACTTTGAAAACATTAAAAATTTAATAATGAATGGCTGGTGGTCTTAAAATGATAAAATGTTAATGTTGTACATGGAAAAATTTAGCTTTAATAGTGAAATAGGGTGAAGAAAAAAGTTTGTTCAAAATTCTACAAATGTTGAAAATAAATTTGAGAGAGTTGGCGTTTTGGCTTTCTAGTTAAAGAAATGGATGATTAATGCAGAAAATTTCGAAAAAATTTTTGATTCATAAAACATGATTATCGATTACAACTGAATAAATTATCGGGACCACCCGTTATGTTAGGTTAGGTGGCGAACCCTACCCGTAGGAGAACGTTCCGCTTAGGCCAGAGCTAAGGCTCATTGTGATACCACAAGGAAAAGCCACGGTCTAGCTAGAAATCGAACCCGCACCACCAGATTGATAAGACTAATACTCATGCACTAGACTACGGAGGCATCGGAGAACACGCGTTATTACCAACTGTTTTAAAAAAACATATTAAAGAACGCATTAGGTTCGTTGAGAGAGAAAGACCACAACTACTTGTATTCGTTGCTTATTTGGATACTCGTATGAAAAAAATGCACGAGCCAGTTTGTTATGAAATTTATTAAAATTTAATGGTGCAATTAATATTCGTTCTTAACCAAAAGATTTCGATATGGAAAAATTATGTTAATTATTGTAAGAATAAATAAAATAACAATTTTATGGAATTTGATTAGGATATGGAAAAATTTTTCTTTAATTCAGATGAAAGTGTGAATTTAATTCAGTTAACTTAAATTTTTGGAACAAGTTATTATGATTTATTTTTTTGAGTATCTATGCGGACAGTCTTTTACTTAAAAATATAAAACAACTTCGTATGTTTCGAAGATCTCCAATTTATCTTCATTTGCACGAGTTCTTTTACACAGAAAAACTATTTTCTTTTTTTTTGTAATTGCCACTTTGAATTCAATTTAAAATTAAAATTTTTGAATTTCGTTTATGTCGACACCCACTAAAGTAAATAACTTTATTGCTGCCGTAAAATAGAAATAAAATCCACATACATATTTTAATTTAAGTGCGTATTTGGTATGTTTTATTTCATATTAAATCTTTTTTATACAACTAGAAATTATTTAAATAAAATAGTTATTTTCCCATGAAAATGATTCTTAAACTTCCAATAAAAATTTTGTAGTCATTTCCTATATATGCAAAATTTTTGTATTAAATGAATATAGTAACTACAATAAAGATGTGCATTGTAAAATTTTCTTTGAACGAATTACGTTTTTAATAAAAAAAATTTATGAATTTAATTGAAAAGTCAGTTTACATACATATAGAGTGAAATGAACATCCCAGCAGAAAATAATTAATATAATAATATGTGTGATTTACAGTAGGCACATATGTATGTATGACCTTAACAAAAGCAACAATGTATAGTAGAATATACATATCGAGCCTTTGGTGCAATACCGTCGTAATTCACCGCTGATTGCGGTGTTGTTACATTACACTTATAAAATCTATTGGAATTATTGGAGGGTGGCGATGGCACGATGGATGGTAGTCTGCACGTTGACTATGAATCCAAAAACAGACCTGGGTTCAACCCCAGTTTCAGACCAAAAATTTTAAAAATAAAAATAAACAACTCGCATTTTTCTGATGTTGCATTAGTGTGTCTTTGTGTGTCAGTTGTTGTCGGAAGGTTTCAGTGGCGAAGGCATAGTCACTGGTCACTGAACAATACCGGCTTCAGTTGATAACAATCCACAATCACATCAGAACGCCCTCCTTCGTCGGTATTGTGTACCACCGGCGAAGTAAAATAATAATAAAAATGGCTACTAAAGAAGCTTCAGCACTGCTACGAGTATAAAAAACAAAAGAACGTGCAAAAGCAGAGCTGTAAAATAATTAATTAAGCTTCACATCCTGTCGTTTCTCCTACTATCCCTTTCCTGTAGTTCCAGCACAATGCTTTGCATGTGTAGGAGTCATCTCCTGAGTGCTGGTCCTAGATAAAAAAAAAAAAAAAAAAAAAAAAATAAGCCCAACTCACAATCTTGTGCATATGGTTTTGCATCATTGCATTTGCAAAAAGGTATTGCATATTTTTGCTCTACAGTAACAAAATACACAGCAATGCACATGCTAGACTTAAATTTATATGCAACACTTAAAACCAATAGGATTTATTTGCTATGAGTATGCAACACCTAATTTCAAATAAACAGCTGACTAACAATAATCCAAGCCAATCAAATCGTAATCGCCGCATACTTGCCGCTGCTTATTTTCCTCCAAAAAAAACCAGTAGTGCGATTCATTAACTTTTAGCGATTCGACAATTTGTCGATGTCTATTTTCACTTGCAATGTCGGTACTTTGATTCTGTAATTTCTTTTTAACAATACTATACAGTTCTGAGAATTAAATGGAATTAAAAGGTGACGTAAGAAAAGTACCACAGTATTTTTCCATAAACTAGAACTACAACCTTACACACATATAAAAAACTTTGTGTCAACAAAACAAACCATGAAAATTTTCTTCTTAAGTTTACGACAAGAACTACAGTACAACATTTTAAAGAATGTCGGTAAAATGTCGTTATAACTATTTAAACGATTAGAATAATCTCTTCAGCAGCTTTTTCTATTAAAAAGTCCAGCAACTGTTCCTGAAAGCTTTTATTGGACATATTTTTTTTGGAAAATTTGTTTGTTTTTTCAATCAGCTGTGAATTTTGTTCTTGCAATGAGTAGTGCATAATAAATTAAAAATGTCATTCACAGTTGATAGCACAAATTTGCTATTGCATATATTTATAATCTCAAATGCACAAGATTGTGAGTAGAGCTATAGTGTTTTAACGGCAACAGAATTAAATTTATTAGACAAATAAAGAATAAAAGTTAAGAAGATATTTTCCGAATATGGACATTTCCAGGATCTAGAATGTAGGAATCGCCCGCCTTTGAAGTAGGGTAAAAGAGAGAAATCGTAAATTGTTTTTTCTTTTATCCAACCATGTTTGTAATAAAAATTAGTTCAACTTTTAATTAATTTAAATAAATTAACTACGAAAATTGTCGTATTTATTTTTTTATACATACTAATATGTACTTAGAAATTTTAGGTTTTAGTATGAAGTAATTGATAATTCAAAATTCATAAAAACACACATCTCAATCATTTAAAATATGAAATATTTAAGTTGTCTTTTTGTAAATGAATTATAAATAATCTATAAAATATATATAAAGATGAATGTGTGCTTGTTGGTTTGTTTGTTTATACCTTCTTATACCAGACCCCTGGACCGATCTTTTTTACAAAATTTAACTGGAATACTTGAATGAATTATAGGCTACATTTTTAACCACACCCACTTTTTCAATTATGTTACACCTACCACATAGTTTTTATTAGATTTTATAATATAAAAGATCATAACTTCGCCACTTACGGACTAATTTTCAAAATTTTTTTTAAATCGTGAACTGAGAAAAATGCATTTGAAGTTCTGAGCCATCTTTTTGATAGTATTTTCGTTTACTAAAGTTTATTTTTTTACAAGTTTTTAAATAAAGAGGCATGTTTTGTAAAGTTTTCTATTTGTAAATTTCTTGTCGTAACGGAAATATTTTATTATTGCAAATAAATATTGTTGCAAATAGCTGGAGGCAATAAAGACATTTGCAGCTGCAGAATCTGAACATAATCTTTTTCCTTTAGATATATATTTCCCCAAAGATGATTTCTGCATACCCAGCTCAAAAAATTCAAATTTTGAGTTACAGCGGTATTGGCTCGATATGTATTTGTTTTTTGCTTCCTAACAATACAAGAAAAAAAGACAAATATTTTAGTGTTCACTACATACCATTACTTTAGTGTATATTAAAATGGACTCTTGTAAGGTAATGATACAATGATCAATTTTGCGAAGTGAAATGAATGCCATAGGTAAGCAGATTTGTAAGCGAATGCTATCTCAATATTCTCTTACAAACCTACTTACTGCGATGCAGTAGTTTCTTATAACTACTTTTGTCAATATACTCAGTTGCAATGAATGCTCGCTCTCGTCATGGTGGTTTTATGAAATCATGTGAATTGTGTCCATCATGGCGTATGTATGTGAAATATTTATTTTCGTACTTCCAATGATTTACGCCAATATTTCCAATTTCATTCCTATAAGAACAGTGCTTGCAATATTCTTTTGTTCGTTATGTACATAAATTTAATAACATGTATGAATTTGTGTATGTGAAACATACACATTGCGAGTGCTGTGCTCATATTTCAATTCGAAGCATTTAATATTCTAAAGCAGTAATTTATACACGTTGTCTTTAAAGTGAATCATTAAATCAAGATTTATACATATTGCGCATACATAAACATCTAGTTATAAATTTACATCCATTTATAAATATGTACATACATATACTCACATTTATGGTATTAAAACTATTTAGGTACGTGTGTATTGCCACATTGTAGGTTATCAATTGCTCTAACTAAATAATTTGCTTTTACTGGAACGCCACCCATTATATGTTGGTAAATAATTAATGAATTTAGGTCGAGTTTATTTAATTTAAATAATTTACTGAATAATGAAATAAATAAATTTTATTAAAATTAATTGAAATAAAGAAAGTTTTGAAAAATAAATTTATTGAGAAAATAATTTATGTTAGTATTATATGCAAAAATATTTTTCTTTTATAAAATCTTTCATTTCATTTCATTTATTGATTATTTTGCAATATGCATAGCCTATTGGGCAATATAAAACAAATTTTATATCGACAAATTTTCATTTCAACTTTTAAACATTTTAGAAATTCTAAACATTTTTATGAATACGGAAGAAAATATTAACTTAACTTTTTTATGGTTAAAATTTTGAACTATGTATATAAAAATAGAATCTCTTAATTGAGTTCGTCTATAAATTTATTTGTCTATTGATAAAATTTCTCCTGGACTTTCATTAAAAATTTCGAAACCTGTACTTATAGAACCGGATAATTTATTGAATAATTTTAATTGAAATATTTAATTAACAAATAACTACCGTATTCTTAAAAAATATTTTTGATTTTTAAAAATTTTAATAAACAAAATTCCATACAACTTGACAACTCGGATTGGAGGGACCTAAAGGAGTACATAGTGTAGCCAAGTTTCGTAGTATATTCGGTTTATCGACCAGGTTTTTGATAGTGGTACCCCAAATCTTGGGGTAGGGCGCACAACATTCCGCAGTGCTAAGCGCACTATGTAATTGGGTCGATGCAGTCTGCATTCTTTTCGACTTAATCTAAGTCAAATGATAAACAAAATGGCTCTTATTTAACTTAGAAATTAATACGTAACTACAATAACATAACAACGATACTGCTTTAACCCTAATGAAGTCCGATAAACTTTGTAACGAATCCAACCAAAATGTGCTGCAGAGGCACATATAAGCCCATTGCATGATATATTTGGGAACTTATATCTCTTATTTGCATTTTCTTCTTTCAAAGCCGTACTTGTTTCATATTGTAGAATAAAATCCGCATCCTCCGAAAATTTACTGTCGTAATCTTAATCTTGGTTTATAGTTTCTTCAAAATCAATCTCTTCAATAATTGTCTCGATTTCTACATATAAATATATTTTAGACATTGTGGGAAAAAGTTTCGTCTTTACAACTTTCTATTTGAAAATTAACCAACAATTGTATAAACTGTGTAAGTTTGATAAAAATTGAATGGGAATTCCCCGTAATGTAATTTGTTGGTTCATAATGTTGTCGCATGTGCCTGATAGGCACATTATGACAGGATTAACTATATTTGTGGTTTTACATAAATAAATAAATAAATAGAAATTAAATAAGAGGTAATTTCTTTTTAAAGAAAAAAAATTATTCAAAGTACGAATTCAAGAAGCACCAAGAACCATGATTTCAAATTAAAGAAGGCACATGTTAATTGGATTAGGGTTAATAATTCACAAATCTCCAATTAAGTTCCATTCCTTTCTATCACTTCACCATCTGTCTCTTCTCAGTACTATCCATTTCCAACTGGTTCTAGTGCAATGTATTGTATAAGTAAGTAAAAAAGCACTTTTGTAGATATTAATTTTAATTTCAATAAACGGCGTATTTAAAAAATGTATTGAGAATTTTTTGTTTGCTCTAATTTTACTAATTTACCACAGTTCGTTTATTATATAGCAAAATTAAAATTAATTAGACTTTGGGAATCGAAGTATTAGCAGATTCGTTTTAAATATAATTTTGGTAAAAAAAAGTACATTAAACAACCAATGTTAAACAGAGAATTAAAATTTACATAAATACTTTGTAACCATGGGAGCAATTTTAAGCTAAAAAAATAAATTTAAATCTTATTATAAGCTACGCAAACAAAGAGAAAAAACGATTTTTAAGAAGAAACGTAAACGTAGCACGCATGGAATGAATGGTAAAGGAATAGCGAAAAACGTGCATACTCTCTCTGACAACAGTTAAAGCAATTTGCGAATAAATAAAAAGAAACTATAGAAAAGCATAAATAACAAACGATTGCAAATTGTGTCATTGTGAAGGTAACGAAAAAATTAACTGCATATACATTTTTATTTTCTGATTTATTTTTTGTAGTTAACCCACATACATACATATGTACTGTATATAGACACATTCAGTTAAAACTTTTAAATGCAAAAGTGTAATTTTGTGTAAACCCGTAAGCAGGATTGGAACAATAAGTTAAAGAAGGCGTGGTAAAGTTAAAAAGTCAACTGCTTACATGACATTTGCATATAATTTGTTTGCCTTTGATTAACAGATGTGCCAGAAAGCATTCTCTACTAACAATAAAGGAAAAAGTGCACTATTGTTGACAATCATGTATTTACATATACATACATACGGACTATGCATGTGTGCATATGTGTGTACATTAGACTGCTCCTTATCCACATATTTTTTTCTTTTTAATTTTAAATTCAGCAACCTCTTAAATTGTTATTTCCAACAATAAAAAATCTTCTATAAGAATTTTCAATCCATAATGCAATTTTAACACTGTGCCGCGTGGAAATAAGAATGCTTATCATACTGTGAATATTTCATACATGAAATGTGTGAGTGAGAGTGATTCAGCTAGAGGAGCGATTGCTGTTGACGTCAGCAAAAAAATAACCTGCTCCCATTGATCCCATTGCTTACCCAAACAAACATTTCAGGATATGCCATTTTTACACTTTAAGAATTCGAAGTTTGAAAATAATCGGGGTATGCATTCCTTCTCATTTGTCACGACCCTTGTATTATGAGGGCACCCTAATATTTATCAAAAGCTTTTTTTGGTAACAGTGGTCCTGCACGGGATATTATAATAAGTCAAAATTCGACACTGTTGCTATAATAGAACTGAAGATATTGCATTTTGAAGTTGCTAAATGACTTGGGAATTTTTGTGACGTCTGTATTTCGGTCCCTTACGCCTAGCGGGCTAAACATTTGTATGCTGCCCAAGAAAAGGTTTTCTATTAATCATTAATTTCACTTAAAATATTAAACTTCTTTTGTAAAAAGATTGCTTAAGGCCTCACTAGCCTAACATTGCTATACTGTAATGTGTCAGCTGTTCGTTTCTGGCTTATGCATATGCGGTATTGTGTAGCACCGGCGAAGTAAAATAATTACTAAAAATAGCTACCAAAACGAAGCTTCAAAATTTAATACATCTCCTTGACATCAGAGGCGCTTCAATACTACTATAAAAACACCTCATCCAACGCAAGGACTAAGACACACGAGATATTGCAGACCCTATATGCGCAGTATAACTCAAATTGTTGTCAACAATAAGACATAACGGCTTACATATATTGCTCAGGGAACTTCTTGCCACACTTTTTTTTTATGTGGGAACAGCACTGAGGAGATGACCCCTACACATGCAATGCATTGTGCTGGAACTATAGGAAAGGGATAGTTAGAGAAATGACAAAGAGTGAAGCGTAACTATTTTACAGCTCTTCGTTTGCACGTTATTTGTCTATAGCAGTGTTGAAGCTTCGATTCCGATGGAGGAGGGTGTTGTGATGTGATTGTGGATTGCTATCAGCTAAAGCCAGTATTGTTCAGTGACCAGTGACTACGCCTTCGCCACTGAAACCTTCCGACAACAAGTGACACACAAGGGCACACTAGTGCACATCAGAAAAAATGCGAGATGTTTTTTTTATGATTTTAGTCTGGAACTTGGTTTTGTAGAAACGTGCAGACTATTTCAGCCAGCGCCACACGACTTTTTAAAATCAGTACCGAACAGTATTTGTTCCAGCAGAATCAAAGGATCAATTATAGTTCTTCAAAGTTGAAATGGAAAAAACAGAGTTTTAAGAGCAAAAATTAAAGGTTTCGTAAAATATTTATCTCTTCGGTAGAGGGACAGGTATATATATTTTTTTCTCAATTCCATGCAATTGTTACCTTCTGACAGACACCAAAATGCAAAATATTGCGAAAGGAACGATCGTGGGCAAAGTTATACAGCGTCTTAAATACGTCACGATAGTAATATCGTTCAATTGCCATGTGGCAGCTGTTAATTGCCTATTAAGGCTATGAAGAGAGCTACGCAGTCTAGTTTTGGGAAAAGAATTGATCTTCAAAAATCAATCTTATATATAGAAAACTGTGTTATGTCCATCTTATATATAAAAACGACATGTTTGTATGAACGTACGTATGTATGTATGTATGTATGTATGTATAAACATCTAACTGCTGAACATATTTTCTTGAAAGTTTCACAGTATCTTTCTGTATATCTGGAAGGAACTATATAGGCTATATAAATTTCAAAAAATTCAACTGTTCATTGCCACGCCCATACAAAGTAAATGATTATTTTTGTATATCTTGAGAACGGTTGAAGTGAAAGTTTCTGAATATGGTCCAAATGACTTTGTAGTTAAAACAAAACATCAGTCAAAAACTGGGACGGATTGGACAATTGGGCGTAGTACCTCTCATATAACTCAAATATTGATTTCATTATATCTTGAGAACGGTTAAATTTAAAGTTTCTGTATTTGGTCTGAGTAACTAATGATCAGTAGAAATAATCATCAGTAAAAAAGTGAACGGAATTGGATAAGTGGGCGTGGTACCTTCCATACAAAAGTTAATAATGATTTTTGTATATCTTTAGAACGGTAAAGGTAAAGTTTCTCATTTTGAAAAGCTTGATTAATTACGGCTACAGAGTTGAAATTCGGTATACGGGAGAGTGAATAATGGAAAAAATATTAAAACTGGCAATTTTTATCAGGGGGAGTAGGATGATCCTTTTTTGCATGTGACACTAACATTTGATGTATACTAACCGTACTGGAACGGTAGGGAGGGAAGGTAAAACATAGAAAGGTCTGCATCTAGATGGACACATAGACTATATATTTTTCCAGCTAGTTTAAAATAAAAACAATTACAAAATAGAACTCCAGTTCTTACTTAATGTAAATTTTTTTGCAGTACTTCAAACCACTCTGCGAAAAGTGCCGGAAAAATCATATATTTTAAACTTCAGCATAGAAAGCCTAAAAATCAGGTGTGTTAGACCACTCTCCAATTATATTGTTAAAATTATCTGCACTTACTTTATCCAGTTCACAATTCTGATATTTTTTTGCGCCAATTTTTTAAATTAAATGATTGTTTTCACAGTGCAAGTGTTGGAATTTCTTCAACTAATTATCGGAACCAGAATCTAAAAACCTTATCGACTTATTGGTACTTTTAATAAAGATAGTAATAATAGTTCAACGTAGCCACTGTATTGTAAATCCTCTTACAAAAACATTTTAACATCTGGCAAAAAAACAAACAAAAAAAAAAACAGATGGAACGAATGTGCACTCAAACATTAATGTAAAATGGGATAGAAGAAGGAACTCGTGCAAACCATTGCTTTTTTCAATCAAACATTCTTATGGAATCTCCGGTATTATTTAAGGCCCTTTCACACTATAACTTTCATAATACTTTGTGAGAGAGAAATCTAATGAGATTTGGAGTCAAAGTATTATTACATTTTGCTTTAAAACTATCACACTTGAAATAAAATTAAAAGTGTAAGTGGTAAAAACAAAACCGGTTTCGAAGCAAATGACTTTTCTGTTGTTTTGTTATTTTCTTTGGTTGCTTACACAAAAAGACATCCTTGATAAATTGAAAAGTATAAGCTTTATGGAAATGTTTAAAAAATGGTGAGAGCCATACGACTGTCAAATTCCCATTCGTATTTTGGTCACATCCATAACGTATCGTTTTTACACTATTATACTTACCCATTTGATTTAAGTTTTTGACATGTCGTATTACCCAGTATTACAATGTAAAAGGGCCTTTAACTGCTTTCCATGAGACAATGCAAAATCAGCAAACACACATGCTTACAAGCGCATATATGCGTACACCCAACTAAACCAACATTTTCTCAAACGACAATGCAGTCCTTAGTTGCTATATAAACTCCCCTGTTCATGTTGTCATCATAGTCAATGTTGTAACAAATTTCATATGTTGTTGCCATTATCGCGATTGCAATACGTAACCAAGTGTTTGCACAAGGATTAAAATGTCCACACTATATTGCACAGATATCAGCACGTATTATTACTGTTACTGGCGGTGAGTATACGCAGTAATTTTTAATCTAACGCTAGTATAAATAAATACAGAAGAACAATTTTATATTACTGCAGTAGGATTCGAACCCGAATTTTGTGACTGTGGAGTCAAGGAGTTAACATCTTTTCCCCTAGCCCGTCCTTATTTAAGCATATTTCTTTAATAATATTAAATATTTTTAATCTTTAACGAAAAGATTTTGCTAGCGAAGCTAAAGTTTTTGTAAAATGGCCAAGAGAATAAATCTTAGACAAACCCTAGCCCTGGAAAACCTTGAATGTGATTCACATCAAAATTGGTTTTTCGATGGTAAATTGCTGTACGGCCTCCGACACGTTGAATCAAAAATAGCAATAGTTACAGAAAGAAATACAAGAATATCATTTTTAACGTGAACGACAACCACCTATTTTTGTAACCGTAAATATAACGTAAGTGACATAAAAGATTGTGGCAGTGTCCTAAGAAATAGCGAAATTAACAAAAGATTTAATTGTAAAATTTAATTGTAATTATAAACATATTTATTTACATATTATTAACATGAAAAAATCTAACTCCAACTTATCGAAATATTTTACACAAAGATGCACCCAGTGAATAATGCACCTCTTTTATTTGTATTGAATAATTTTTTAATTGCTTTTCCGAAATTTTCGAACATTCCAATCACGAAACCATCAGGTAGAAATTCTACCCACATACTGTCACGCATACTAACTTTTCATACTCACGTTTAGGCACGATACAGATTGCAACGAAAAATTACTCATGATCTAACCCCGTCCCCGGAAACACATTCATGACTCACGACAAGAGCATTTGAAAGGTGCCCAATCCAGTTTGATATTTTTTCTTCTTCTTTATTCGTTATAAAATCAACGCTTTGTTGACTTTTTTAATTTAAATATTGAATTTAATGTTAATTTTAGAAGAGAGGAAACGAATAATAAACAAGTTGATTTTATATCTCTTAAGAGTACAAATGAAATGGTTGCATACAGTATATTTTCGTATAGTATCACCGAGATGTCACTTGATTTAAATTTTTAAGTACTAACGTTAACATTAAGTTACTGAATTGTACATTCATTAGTATAAACAATTAAAGAGTCTGCAAATTTTAATAGATAATGAATTGTTAAAACTTATTGAATCGCACTACAGTTTGCATTTGGATTTTCCGAACATGAGTCTGTGGTATCAAAACGGCAATACTTGCTAATTTGCCATACGACTTATTGATGAATTTCTAAGTTGAGTTCAGAATAAACTTAGGATATTATATATAATTTTGTTTATTTTTTGTTGTAACAGAAATGCCAATCAAAATTCGAACCAACAACGCTGAAGAAAGTGAAATCGAGAGTCTATTAAAAAAAACCAAGATTCAATTAAAGTAATAATTAGATTTCAACCTATCACGAAAATTGCAGGATCAATCAACAGTATTAATTGAAAAAATTTCACAACTTTTTGTACTGTTTTCACTGTTTTGAGAGAATACCAAAACCAATTAAAGTAAATGTGGATTCAATTAAATTATTAATTAGGAAAAAATGTTTACTGAGAAAAAAAAAACACTTAATTGGCAATAATTTACCAATTACTTTTTCTGTGCATTTTGAGCTGAATTATTGTGGAACTCTGGTTGCATTAATTTTTAGCAATCAATTAACGTAGATGCTGTCGTTCCAAGTAATTCGGTATTAACAGGTAATTTGTTGAATTCATTTTGTAATTAAAAATGGGAAAAGTACAAATTCATTAAGCAATTCGTTCAAAGATAAATATAGTATAATATGTACGTGATTGTGTTTGTATGCACTATTAATTATATGATGTTAATTCTAAAATACTATAAAATACACACACACACACACACACACTCAATATAACATGTACTCCACCTTAGAAAAGTATAACGAATTTTTTATATTGCAATAAATACACACCTTCTTTTCTTCTATTTTACAGAGAAGCCTGTGAAAATGTAAAACTTAAAGTGGGATGTTTTCTACTGGAAATTATTTCCTTGTGTACGAAAAATCAAATATGTATGTCGAAATGGTGTGTTAGAATAGCTGGTTACTGGGCTATTAAAAACGTTTAAAGGTTTGCGATAATAAGTCTGTCAGTCATTAACTGAAGGTGTTTAAGTTAGAGACAATGAAATGTACATGTGTGTTTGTTGGTTAAAAATGTTGCTTTCCTCTGTATAAATATTGTTTAATTTTTATTTTTTCAAATTACAACATACAACAAAATTTCTTTTAGCACATATTTTTGCATAGATATGTATAAACATTGCTGTGCTTTATTTTCTACATCCGGTTGCCCTATACGAGAAGTAATTTTACGCTTCGTTAATATCCACTATAAATTACATTAAAACAACACACGTATCGAAGCTCTAAAGGGGCAGGGCCTTTTTAATTATTTTCTTAACAACAACACACATTCTACGAAGCTAATTAAAGATATAAGTATGTCACTTTATGAGGAAAGAAATAAATAATTTTTGACGCAATGCATCTTTTTCACTTTGTTAACTTTTCTTAACTAACTCTTATTGCCAAAAAATATATTTCTTCAATACTAAATTTACTAATTCATATTTCTTTCGTCGTTTCTTATTTCAATGCCTGTCTTCCATGATTCTGTACTATGAGGTAATTAAAATAGAATAAAAAATCTATCCTTATTCTTCTTGAGATGTCTTGCTAAAACGGGTCGTTACACGACTTGAGTTAGTGTATTTGATAGTATTATTGGGAAAATTGTGGTATGATGTAGTCTTGATAAGTTATAACAAATTCAGGGGTGTTTATGGAAGATGTGACAGAGTATCTGGCTGGCGTTTTGCTGGAGATTTGATGGTGGTTCGAATCATGTTGTGGTATGTAATAAAGAGCTGCATGATCTAGCTTTATAGATGAGCATGCTCATGTGTTCATTATAAATTGCCTATGTTCGAACCCAATGTAACTTACTGACCATACGTTTGATTTAACTGCGATATCAGTGAGCAAAAGTTTGTTCATACCATCAACACATGAACTCTGTTTCTTACTGATTGAATGTGTTCTTGTGATAATGAGCATGTGCCCGTGTTTGTGATGATATGGTTATGTTCGAACAAAGGATTTTAAAAGTTATTGCATTTGAAATAAGTTTTGGATTTATAATCTGTTTTTTACATTTCATTGTTGTATATGTATATGTATATGCCGCATACAAAACTATAAGAATTTGTTCGTTCGTTATGTTAATAAAAAAAACCTTATTTTCCCGTATTTTATTTGATTAGCCGAACATGTCATCGTGTTTGTTTTTGTTCATAGTTATTATGGTTGTCCGCAACTGTGATCATGATCATAAACACAATTGCTCGTTTATGTTCATGTTCAGCTCATGCTTGCTCGCAAGTGTTTATAGTTCATACATGTTTACTAATCGTTGCTTCAATACAATGAACACAGTCGAGTATGATACAAAAAACAAGCCGATCATGTTCAAACATGCTTTTTCTTTTGTTCATGCAGCTCTTTAGTATGTAAGTAAAAGTATGTTTTAATTTAAATGTTGTTATATTAGTCTAATTCATAATATACAGCTATGGACATATAAATGGCACATTTTACCTTTAGTTAATATCGGAAATATTAATAATAAACAACAAATTTTTGGTTTTTTTCAAAGTTGTATTACTAATATTTAATATTAAATAAGCTTACATTAAAATTCATTAATATAAAAACTAAAAAAACTCATTAAGTCTAAACACTCCTGAAATGAGTTGGACACATAAATGGCACAATCTTGAAAAAGTATAAAAAATTTGCTTTCGTCGATTTTTTTCTGTGTACCAGCATTTTATTGTTAATATTTAGTGCTAAACCCTTTGTTTCTGATGACAGCTTCGCACCTCCTGCCCATACTTTCAACGAGTTTTTCGCATTTTGCTTTAGGTATCTCATACCAAGCGTTTTGCGCTGCTCACCACAGTTCGTCCATATTTTTATAATTATGTTTCACTATTTCAACCTTGACTTCGTTCCATAGGTTATCTATGGGGTTTAAGTCAGGGCTCTGGGCTGGCCAATCGAAAACATCAATCTTCTCCTCACAAAACCACTTTTTTACTACTTTGGAGGTATGCTTGGGATCGTTATCCTGCATGAATTTCCACTTAATTGGAATGGAGTTGAAGGCATATGGCTCCATATAGTTTTTCAAAATGTTTAAATATTGAAACTTGTCCATTTTTTCATTTATTTTAACAAGCGGACCTACTCCATGCCAAGAAAATACACCCCAAACCATAATGTTGCCCCACCGTGTTTTACTGTCTTCTGGGTGAACCGAGAATTGAACTCTTGGCCTTTAGGACGATGAAAAAATATTTTACCATCAGGTCCCATCCTATTAATTTTTGTTTCGTCGCTCCATAACACGTTTTTCCAAAAATTTATGGATTTTTCTCTATGGTCTCTGGCGAAAATTAAACGTTTTGAAATATTTTTTTTTGAGAGAAGTGCCTTTTTTCTGGAAATGCGTCCAAACAAATTTGCCTCGTTTAATCTTCTTCTGACAACCCTGCTAGATATTTCCAAGTTCATGGAATCATTTATATCTATTGCTATCTGCCGTGATGACTTGAATGGGTTAACTTTTGCCATTCTTACTATGACGGCATCAGTACGCTCATCTGTTTTTCGAGGTCTTGGTTTCCGACTTTTACCTTTAATCAATATATGGGAATCCCCAGCACATGATTTAATTGCATTGTTCACTTTTTTTTTTGAGAAATTTGCATTACTCCAGCAATTTCCGCCACTTTCTTACCATCTCGGTGCAATTTCCATATGATCCGTCTTTCCTCAATTGTGGTATGTTTGCCTGAGCTCATTTTTTAATAATTTATCGGCTTATTTCGTTTTTGTAAACTACGCAAAAAAATAAAGTGATTTGAATTGAATCTACGCGAGAATTGAATATTTTTCGTTTATTGTGCCATTTATATGTCCACTTAAAAGCAGCATTGTTTACACAAAAAAGGTAACGGTAAATAATTATTAAAAATATAACGGATAATTTGAGAGCAGTTGAGACAAAAATTCTGCCAACAACAATCAGAAGAGATAAAACTTGCATTTTTAAAGAAGTTTAGTTAGAAAATACTAAAATCATTGCACATTTTAAATGTGTACCATTTATATGTCCATAGCTGTATAATGCATATTTCATAGGGAAGTCAAATGTTTTGCAGTTTTTTTTTTGGTATATTTTGAACTTATCTCGAGGTACATAGCGGGTCTAAATGGTATTTAAAGTAAGCAGTCCACATAGTTACATACACGGACTAATTTTCATTAAAACGATGATGATTAGTTTGGCCGAAAACGGCATTTAAACGGACACACAGACGGACACGGCTCTATAAACTTCTCTATTCATAACATTTCTGAAAATAATAAATTCTTCTTTAGAAAAGAATATTAAAGAAATTTTACTCGAAATGATCAACTTACACTTAAAGTGAGGGGTATAAAAAGGCCCTTCACCTGGGCCTCATTACTAGCTCGTGTCACTATTGCAGATGTTCGCTTAACTTAGTCACAATCAGTGGTGGGTATTTTGTAAATCCTATTGTATTAACTTACCAAATTCGTTTTTTGTTATGAGCGTAAAGGTATGTAGTATGTATCTTTTCCCAAAGCATGTACATTGTACACGGCGACAGAACACAATTCTTTCAGAAATTAAAAAAATAACAGAACTTATCAAATCTTTGTGTTTCGTAGCTAAATAAAATCCAGTTGCCAAATTTGAAGAAAAAATCCAGGATATGTTTCCTATACAATATCTATAAATAGGACTTCAATTCCTTGGTTTAAAATCTCAAATCTAAATTAATTTCTTCACTTCCGGCAATCACCAGACATTGTGAGTAAATAAACAACTATTGAATCGAATATTAACATAATGTAACTGAATTTACAGTGAAACTCTTACCAGCAATGTTAAGCCCAGTTATTTCCGCAAAATACAGCCGAACATCAGTGACGCCAATTGTTTCAGAGCAAAACACACTGTTCGTTCATAAATAATGCATTAAATGCACATACATAAACTTAATTATGTATACGTAATTTGCATGTATATTACGTATTATTAAGGCACCAAACTAATTTTTTTTATCTATTGAATACAATGAAAACTAATAAAAATTAACAGTCATATTTGAACAATCTATTTCATTATTTCTGAAGATCTTAACGAAATATCGAGATTTAATAAAAATAAGAAATAAAAAATATTATTTAATATTATTTAAATATTATTTATATATATGTATGTATGTGGGTGCTCTGACATGATCGGTTATAATGTAAATTTAAATTAAAAATTTTATTGCACCATTCTAAACCCTGGCATATACCCACCAAACCTATTGGTTTATAAGTTATCAAAAGTATCTATGTATAAGGCAATTGCCAAATCTTTTTTAACCAAACAGTTATTTGAACAAGTGGTACTTAAATTTTTTGTAAAAAAAAAACTATTGGAGATTTTAAATGCTAGCTTTTAGCAAACTATTAAATTCAGAATCGTACTTTAAACCAAATATTTCGCGAACTTTTTCTTAATTTTACTTACTTTTTACATTGTAAGTTGCTTTGTGAAGTAGTGCCCGCAGTTACATCTTGCATTTGTTGATTCTTTCTGCCCTCGACTTCTATATGTTCGGCAACGGAAATATAAGAATTGATGGATACTTTTGTCTACTATTTTTCAGTTTTCTGTCTTTGGTTCCGCTTGTAAGATCGCCTATTTTCAATAGTTTACTCCATAGTTCTTTAAGGACTGTTCCCACGTTTGATTCTTATGTTCCACGGCGTGTTCTTTTTTCTTTTTCAGAAACATTTTAAATTTTGCTGGTGTCTATTGTTCTTGCATTTTTATTGTAGTATGTTCATTTACTGTTTTATCAAAACTAGAGCAGGAGCTTTCTTTGGAAGCACTTTTTCACTGCGTTATTTAATAAAATACTATTGTGTTTTAGAAAACCGTTAGGTTTTGTGTGACGATTTTTATTTTTAAATTTGACGATTTTTGGAAAATAAAGCCTTGGCAGCCCTTGTCAAGAGCGACATTTTACCGTTACTTTAAAGTTGAATGTTTTAGAGAAAAATCAAAACAATAATAGCACTTAGAGTGAAAGTACATAACAGGTGTCGCGCTCGTCAACGAATTACATACTTCTGTCAAAAAGCTTGAAACAGTGTGTTTTCATAAAGCAACGTTTACAACACCTTTAACGCACGCAAGTTAGGCAACTTTGAACTTTCAGACGCGTTGCTCACATTTTGACAGCTGAGTAGATACGTTTAAATGCGACGTGTATAACTTGTTCTTTATAGAGGGTGAAAAGTACAAATTGGATCAAGTACCATTACCTTTCTTAAAATTATTGATGTATTGAAAATGTATAACTTTGTATTGAAATGGTCGTTTTTAATAAATTTTTTTTTAGATTATAAAGTATCAGAAATTAGTTTTTATATCCATATGCTGAACATAAGATAACTACACAAAAAAAACTTAATGTGCCTTGAACGTATCCTTCCATAATTGAAAATTTAAGCCATTAAGTCAAAGTGCGGATGTCCGTTGTCTAGGTTCTTCCTTTTTAATTTATAAAAAAAAATCGAGTATCGTAAAAGAACATTAGGAGGAGAATATTTCATTCAGACTAAATTCATGTTAGTAAAACATGTAAAAAGCTTTTAAAATGTAGTGTTTGAAACTTTTTAAAATTTGTAGGAAATATATTACAACACACTGTATATGCATACGGGTCTAAATATTTATGTTGGGAACTTTTTTCACCCCCCGGCCAAAGTGTATAAAGGCAAAATTAAAAATAAATAAGTGAAATGTCTGCATGTGAAATGGAAATCAGGACCTGCGTCAGGCATTAAAAATCCCTCAGCACTGGTTACGAATAAATAATATCTTGATTTTCATTCTTTATTTATTGTACCTTCATGGTATTTAAGTGTGTGTCAACCACGCAAACTTTTACATAATCATGTGTAGTAAGTGTAACAACAAATTTTTAATTTTAATGAATGTGGAATAAACAATATTTTAAATGCTTACTTCCGTTTTATCTTTGTTTTCTAAATTTTTTTCGGAGTATTTTAGTTGACTGATTAATGGAGGCATTGATTGTTATCCCTTTTTTAAAAGAAGTAAATCTAAAATTAAATGCTACATAAAAGTTTTTATGGATGAATTTTCTTCCTTTTGCTGGCGAATAGATTTAAAAAAAAAAATAATAAAATTATATAATTTTTTTAGTTTTCTAATGATTTTTTTGGATCTTTAAGATTTTGGAGAACAGGACACTCAAAAAATTTAAATCTACGAGTTATGAAATTTTATTTAATTTAAGGAAATTATAGCAGTCGTATAGCGCCAAACATATGTTTTATTTACTAATTCTAGAGATGGGGAAAAAATACAAACACACATATATATTCGTTTCTCTAAGAGTTAAGACTTCATATGTATGAAATTAAATCCTGAAAGGTCAAAATCGATAATTAATATCGATAGATATACATTTCGACCTTAAAACATTACAGTAGTGTTGATTCATTCGCTTTACACTCCAAGACAGCTTTTTCTGCTCTTTTGGTTTATCAATAGGGTTTTTCTTTTCGGTTTAAAGGAGTGTACACTGTACATTGAATGATTTGCTTTCAATTCGTATATTCTCCTCTTTCTAACATTACATATTTCACTCTTTCAATCTTAAATTAAGAAAAGCCGAAAAAGCAAGTCTCTTAAAAGATTAAGTAATACGAAAACTAGATTTATACCTGTCGCTACTTGGGCCCAAATAAAAGCATTCAGATTGAATATTTGACATGCATATGTATAAGAATATTATTTGAAATAAATGTTTGGAACTAATAAATAGAATACGTAAATCAAATTTAAAAAAGTAAACAAAAAATAAATAAAAGTGTTACATTCGGCTGTGCCGAATCTTAGATACCCGTCACTGGTTCACTTTACTTCCCATGTTCGTCAGAATTTCTGTATATTAGTTTAGTGGTGCGAATTTTTACCTAATTTTTGGACCAGCTCTTTCCAACTACTATATAACTTCAAATAGCCAACTCAACGTGCAAATCAATTTTCACCATAAATTTACCAATAAAAATATTTTGATGCATTTGTGGTTTACGCCATTCTTGCGTGATCGGATCTTTCAAACAGAATCTTACATCATTTTTTGCTGTAAGTATTTCATACATTTAACCTTTATGTCAACAGCAACATACCCGGGTATGTTTTGCGTTTTAAAATTGATATATCTTCGAAAGTAGTTATCAGAATTATCTGAGATTTCATGATATCCTAAAAAAAAGTGTTTTACATTATATACACAGATCTGAGTGGAATTGGACAACTTGGACTAGATATATGGTCATATTTCGATATATACCCTTTACGTCAACAGCTGCATACCTGGGTATGTATAGGAAAAAACATGCAAATATTTTGATATAATTTCAAACAAAATTTTATTTTGCAAACAAAACAGAACCAAAAGAGAACATAACTAACATAACACAAATTATTATATCATAACATAAAATATTATAAAAAAAGCCAAAGGCCATCTATTTGTTCGACGTTTTGTAGAATATTCTGCCAGGCATTTGTCCATGCAATCAACGCCACCTTTATTTTTATTATATTTCAATATCATTACTGGCTTTTTTTTTGGACCTTGTACTTCGGTGGTATAATTCTCTGTTGAAAGGAGCACATAGAAATGTTTTTGCAGAAACCAAATATAGTGGATTCCACTGCACGTCCCTTCGATTGAGAAAACTGTGGTGGCACAAATAACCGCCTCTTATTCACAGTACAAATTGCTGTCTCTCATCAAATTTTTTGCCAAGTTATAACTAGTGAATAAACTGTCACATACAATATTTCTCCTACTTCCGCTGAAGAGATTGACGCACAAATCTTTCACCACATATTTGGCAGGTTTTGACGGAATGTATTGCGTAAAACCAGTACCTCCACGGAAGGGATACAATTGCTCAGCAACTGTGGCGTTAGGGCCTGCAACATAATTGGTGTGTAAATTGCTGTTGAGCATCAAAAAAAAAAGTCTGATATCACTGCTGCTTTGTCGGTTTGCTTGCGTTGCTGGCGCGTATTTCCGTTATCAAAACGTATAAAACGACTTATTTGCCAAAATATTCTTACACTCATAGAAGCACGGTACAATGGATGTGAGGTCATTTTCCACAAATCATTGGTATCACCAAGTTCTTCATCAGATTCACTTTCATCTTCCGGGTCATTAGCTGGTAATTGAATTGGCTCTACATCAGAGTAATCTGAAGTCGTATTCATTTCATTATCATCCAGAATCTCCTCAGATGCTAATGGGTCATCATCACTATATTCTGCTACTAATTCCTCTAATCTCTGACGAATGTATTCTTCTCTGTCTTCAAAACCCAGTGTACTAAATTGTCGTCGAGTTAGCCAGTCACTGTCTGTCATTTATGCGTATATAAATTTTTTTATTGCGCAAAAACTATGCACCTACATATATCACCAGCTAAAAGTAACGACTGAAAATCTTATTACAACTTATTTGAATGATGCCCTGTCTAATGGTCAATGCAAAAAACAAAGCTCACAAGCAAAAACAAAAACAGTTATCAAAATATTCAAAAACACAGTAGCCAACGTAAAACAAACACACTTAGCAACAAAGAATCTTTAAAACGCAAACAATTTCCATATAAACTGTATGTGCATACCCGGGTATGCTGCTGTTGACGTACGTATAATTTTTCTGCTGTTGACATAAAGGTTAAATGAAAAACTCAAAAATTATTTAGATTTTATGAAAGTAGAAGATTCCGCAAAGATTTTCCTTTTACTAAACGAAGCAAATCCGTTTGCAGAATAAAAGAAAGAAACACTAAGTTGCCAAAAAAAAATTCTTATTGGTCTGTGTAAACTGCCGAAACATTGGTCATTACAGACTTAGAAGGATATATTCATTTATTCATTATTTATAGGTAATATATAACACGAAAAAACATGAAAATATATTTTAATAAATATGTTCCTACGATAACACAAAAAAAGAAACAAAAAAGAAACTTAAAATTACTGATCAAAAAATGTTACAACTGAAATAAACCCACCCACAAATATAAAATAAAAATAACATATAATTTAAATTAATTTAAAATAAGCTCAATGTGCGCTCCTAAATACGTTTTTCATACTTATCACTGTTTTACTTGGTCATTCAATTCAATCGGGTAATTAATAAAGGTAACATGGAGAGCTTTAAATATACTCTTCGTTCGTTTTCGCCCGAATACGTCCCATAATTCTTGTTCCGCGAATTTTAAATAATTCAGAGGAGATTTTAGTAATACAATAGAGATTCGATTTGCGTTGGTAATGGGGACAGCGGAAATGCCACGCAATCAAAAACCACGCACACAGAATCGCTGTTTTTGAAATGAATACTTTTAGAATATGAAAACTATAAGTGTTTCATCTAACGCTTACTACATATTTGCATGTATGTGAACATACGTATATATATCGCCAAATTTTGAAACGTAAAACCGTATGTGACAAAAAATTCAAAATTAGGGCTTCAATAAATTATTGTATGTTATATACGTTATATGATTTTAGACCCAAATACATATAAAGTATATTAATAATATGCATATAAATATTAAAATTACAATACGTAGAATTAGAGGAATACACTTATTTTCAAAAGTATTTTTTTCTTCCGCCCTTATTCTTATTTTATTATTCTTAATCTTATTTATTCTTATTTTGAATTTCTGTATATTTCTATTGAATATATTTATACATTATATTGGAAACTAAATCACATTGAACGATTGATCGCAATTTTTTTCAAGAATTTTTAAGGCACCCAAGCGCTTTTCATTTAAATTGGAAAATACGAAACAACGAAAAAAATGTATTTTCTAATCCTTGCTTTTTAACCTTATTTCTTTTAATAACAATTTTAATTTTTTTCAAAATTTCATGAAGATCATAACGAAATATCGAAATAGAAAATTAAAAAATTCATCCTTCCTTACGTTTAATTATACACGGGTACAACTGTTCTTACCTCAGATGATCTACGATAAAAGTTTGTTTTGTAAATTAAAAAAAAAAAAATTTTTCGATTTTTTTCCAATTAATGTGTTTAGCAATTTTAAATTTATATAATCAGTAAAAAAGAGAAACGGATGTTCTAAGGGACACCTCTGATTCGAACTCATTCAAAAAATTTGCTACTCAACAACTTGCTCTTTGCTAGCTCATCCATCGACCCCATTAAATTCAGAGTCATTAAATCAAAGAAAGGCCTAAAGAACTTTTCCAGTAGTCCATATGTCGAGTTATGTACATAAAGAATGACATATGCTCCCTATAGGAGTGAGCGGAACATATATGTAAATGTTCATAGATAAGAATGTAAATCAGGTACCGCAAAACACAGCACATGTGCGAATGCTATCAAACTAATAAAGACATGCGGCCATAATTTTAATTTTTTTTTAATACAAACTTTAGTGTTGAGTGATTATTGAAACATGCGGGTTGTGTATTCGCATGCTACTTGAAAACCAAGGCTGCCACTTTATTTTTATTTATAGATATGAGCAGATTGTGCAGTAGTTTTTTACTAGACTCTGCAATGTTGTATGAATATAAAAATTATTTTTTGTTTGCCGAAAATTACTTCGGTAAATCTCAACGCACGGAAAATATTAGTGCATTCATTTATTCCAATATTAAAAACAGAATAATAAACTGTAAATATTTTTCCATTTGTTTGGATGAGTGCACTGATATTAATGACCGTATATTTTTCTTTAGCGTTTTTTTTTTAAATGAAAATAAGAATGCAACTTTTTTTCTTAATACTTTTTTTAACCTTTTTTATTATTTTAACAATCTATTTTTTTTAAGCTTTAAGGTTTTTTCTCTTTTTATTTATTTTTTTTATTTTCGATATTTCGTTAACCTTCGGTTAACATCTTCAGGACGTTTTTATTTTTAAAATTTTTTTCCCTTTTTTTGAAGTTTATATATTCATATTCTTTTCACAATTTTTATGAGACATGTTATGTTAGAAATTTTTTATATATCACTAGAACTTCAAAAAACGGGAAAAAAATTTTAAAAATAAAAACTTCCTGAAGATGTTAACCGAAGGTTAAAATAAGAATGCAACACTTAAAAAATATAAATATTATACACTTAGTCGCAAAACTCTACATACGATTTAATTTCTTCAATAAATTTCAATTTTTCAGAGAAATACAAAAAAGTTGTTAAACTTTTTTATTTCATAGGATTAACGATCTTCACAGAAAATAAAAAATAAAAATTCACGCTGTTTAATATTATTGAATGAAAAAAATAATAAATTTTATAAAAGCAAAAGTCTACATATGATACATTATAAAAACTTTGGGGTGACTTAGAAAATATTCAATGTATTGTATGGTCTTTTTTGCATCTTAAACTTCTTTAAGCCTTTTTGGCATCGAAAAAAATGATTTTTTTGTTATTTCGGGGAAATATTTCCCTTTCGTCTTTTAAAATCATTTTCAAGTGAGAAGTGGAGGAAGTTCTTCTATATCAAGTTTCTGTATGAAATAAATTAATAAATGTGCCCTGTTAAATACTTACAAGTAAGAATTTTAAAAAATTTTATTTTACATATAAAATAACGATCAGATTAAATGCAATTTCGAAATAATATGTAGAGTTTTGTGACTGAGTGTATATTGTATTTTTTTTTCTGGCTTTACTGACCCTTTCTATTGATAGATTTGTATTAATTAATGAAAAATAAATATAGTGTCATACGGGCTTTAATAACAGTTATTATTCATACGAGTATATATCAAAAGTAGGAATTTTTGGGTATTTGTATTACACATGCCGAGTTAATGCAAGTTTGTAATTATTATTAGTGCGGAGAGACGTTTGTGTAACTTTTGCTGTTTGTGTTCGTAAAAATTTTCTAGTTTTAATTAGTTTGTTTTCCCATTTGAACGAATTTATATAAAAGTACAAGAATGCCCCCTAATGAAACGTTAATTTTTTCGCCATCTGAAGCATACTTTACACAGACGAAATGCCCTAATCAAATTCATACAGTCTGATGTGTTTGACAAGTTAAATTTAAGAATATGAGAATGCTGTTCCTACACAAAACCCCTGCAATAACAATTTGCTTAGTATAATGTTAACTTGACATTGAAGCAATTGCTTACGATTGTTGTGGAAAAAGTGAAAAGAAACTATTAACCACAAACAAATAAAACTCTTTGTACAACATGAAAGGAAAGTGAAACAAGAATACACGCAATAAAAAAAGCCACAAATAAATACATTTATGTATATAGAAATCAAAATGGACATTACATTTTTAGACGAGGGTTAACTTCAAAGTAGCTTTTCAGTATGAAAATGTATGATGAAGAGAATAAAATAATAGCGGCAAATTTAAACCACCGACGATCAGAAAACCCCGTCAAAGTTACCAGCGGCTTTCTACTTTATTAAATAAGAATAAAAATAAAATATAAAATTTTGCAGTATTCATAAAAATTTCCATAGAAAATTCAATCTATAAATCTTCTATAAATCCAAAAAATTTGTATGAATACTGCAGTTTATTTTCGAAACCTATACAATTAAATTTAAATAAAAATTATTTAAAAACATTAAATATTGAACCACCGACAATGAAATAAGTAACTAACCGTATTTATAGCAAACTAGCTGACCCGGTCCGCGTTGCTGGCCCTAAGCAAACATTAGTGTTGTATTACCACACGATTTATTTATTTAAAATAAACAAAAGCAAAGAAAATAAATATACATGTCATGTATGTATATGTCATTGGTGGTGCAATATGAAAATTGGATTTGAACACGCCCCTCCGCCCGCAGACCGAAAATCAAAAATCAGACTTCACAGTGTCACCAGCCTGAATATTCTGAAGATTCCCTGAAAATTTCATTAAAATCGGCCCAGCCATTTTGGAGTCCATACGTTACATACATACACACATCCTGTTTTATATATATAGATAGATTACTCATAATACATATGGGGATTTCCACGATGTCGAACGTGACCGTCTTATATACAGTCGAACTTCTCTATAACGAAATCTTCTCTATAACAAATAAAATTCGTGAACACAACATTTTTGTGAGTATTTTCCTACATTTTGATCTCCCCATAACGAACTTCCCTATAGCGAAGTTCTCTCTGTAACGTACAATTTTTCAAGATCTAAATAGAATTTTTCACACTAAATAATCTCTCTATTGCGAAGTTTTTAGCAATCGATTTTTTGCATCAATTTAGTCACATATGTATGTATTAATAAAAAAAAAAAATTAATGTGTTCATGTAAAAACAATTTTTTTTGTCTTAATAAATATATTTTCTACATAAAAAAAATGTAGTCAAAAGTTTCTGCAGTTTCTCTATAACGAATTTTCTCTATAACGTAGAAATTTGACGGTCCCCAACAGCTACGTTATAGAGAAGTTCGACTGTATTTGAATAAGATTTATATTTTGATAATACACTCAACTTACAGCTCATAATTATTGCTATAACTAGGTTGATTGTCCAACATTTTGCTTTTTAAAAATAATTGCAAAAAACCAAGGCAATCGCGGGGGACAAAAACATAAATGGTTTTAGTAGAAAATAATTTAAACATTGATTTTAGCAAAACCTGAGATATTTAAATTCTAAGGGACCAAATTTAAACGGTGGTGTGTTGATAACTGTAAAACAAAACATTCGCAAGGGACATGTCGCACATTATTGATATACATATATTCTTTAAAAATTTTTTTAAACCAACAGAAGTATTTAATGAATTTTTTAATAAGATAGGAACAAACTTAACAAAAATATTCAGTATGTATTGTGTAGTAGTAAATATTGTAGAAAATTTATTTTAATGAAAATATCACATTTTTCGACGTGGTTTTTGCTCATATTGATTTAAATAATTCAAAAGTGTTTACATTGACTAATAACACTAATAATAACAAAATTAATTTTTTAAATAGCAAGGTTCTGCCAACTGATTTGAGTAGACGGAACTAAAGAAGGATATAAGTAAGTGTATCGGCATTTTGAAAGTTTTCGTTTGGAACTCGTTTTAGGCCGTTTTAAAGCTTCATTCTTCCTTAGTAAACTATATATAAAATCGGATAACACCTGCATTTTTGATATACGATGTGTTCAGAGAATTTATTCAGAACATTACAAGGAACTTTTTCTTACTACAGGGTGGTGCAGAATGAGCTATATGGTTTAAATGGTTTATAACTTTTTTATTTATGCGATTATTATAATTTTTTTTTTAATTACAGTATATTATTGGGGAATTTTTTGCAATTAGCTTTGAAAAATGATATCCTGTAAGTGATGTCAATTTTCTGCTTCTCACATACGTGCTCTTTTTAGCATATTTTCCATAACTTTTCGCAAAATTTCGGGTTTAATGGCCATGATTTCATTTCGAATGTTGGTTTTTAGTTGGAGTATGGTTCTTGGTTTGTTAACGAACACTCTTTCTTTCAAATATCCCCAGAGAAAACTGTCAGGAGCTGTTAGAACTGGTGAATGTGGAGGCCAGTTAAAATCGCTCGTGCGCGAAATATTGCGTTCGCCGAATATGTCTTTATACAAAAAAATTAAATTCAATTATTTTTGTACTTTGTTCGATCGTGTAATGTTTCATAATTAATTCCCCAAGTTTTCTTCACAAAATGCTGAAAAAATATTAATAAAAAAGTTATAAAGAATTCAAACCATATAGCTCATTCTGCGTCACACTGTATATATATTAACCCTCCATCTCTTTAGAGAATGAGTGTTTTTATCCTTTTTTTAAAAAGTGGCAAAAATCACCTTTAAAACAAAAATTAATAATTAGTTGAAATATTCTACGAAACTCTTAGCCATAAAATTTCCCTATAAGTCTCCGAATACAATTAAGACCACATTTTAATTTTGTTAAATATCCTAAAATATGGAAATTATCGGATTAGCTTGTAACTATAAATATGAGCAATATATTACATAAAATAAAAAAAGAAATGTGAGTACCAAACTATTTGATTCCTTTATCTAGTATATGCATCTCTTTAAAAACTCACAATTGAAATATCTAAATGAAGAAGCTCCCGCTTTGCACTCGAATATCTCGAAATGAGTTATGAATAAATGTGAAAGTTCTATAGTTTTATTGCTTCTCTATGAAGTTATAATAAAATTAAATGAGTTACGCGTTGAGTAGATCGCGATAGAAACGATTGACAAGAACGCGATGCTGACTACTAAAAAGGTTCTCAAGCCGGTTTATAAGCGCGAACTTCTACTTTCATGCCTCACTAAAATACCAAAGTAGAATAAAAATAAATTTAAAATGGGCAAGGTGTTGTGCAACAGAGTATTATTTTTCCCTCCATATGAGCCGGCCAGAAATCGGCGATGGCTGAAGTAGTCTGCACGTTGACTACAAAACCAAAACAGACCTGGGCTCGACCCCAGTTTTCAAAAAACTTCTCGCATTTTTCTGATGTGCATTAGTATTTATGTGTTTGTGTGTCAGTTGTTGTCGGAAGGTTTCAGTGGCGAAGGCATAGTCATTGGTCACTGAACAATACCGGCTTCAGCTGATAGCAATCCACAGTCACAGCAGAGCGCCCTCCTTTGTCGGTATTGTGTAGCAACGGCCAAGTAAAATAATAATAAAAAAATGGCTACGAAACTTCAACACTGCTATAAACAAAGAACGTCCAAAAGCAGAGCTGTAAAATAATTAATTAAACTTCACCTCACGTCATTTCTCTAACTATCGCTTTCATTTAGTTTCAGCACAATGCATCGCATGTGTAGGGGTCATCTCCTGAGTACCGGTCCCAGATAAAAAAAGGGGTTTTTTAGAACTTTTAATTCTTTTGTCAAAGTGGACTTTTCTGTGGAAATGTTCATCTTTAAAAGAATCATACAAATATCTTTTATAGGCATAATACATTATAATGCGATATAAAACAATTTTCGTATTTTGTAATATACAAGCTCAAATAAAATTTTAAGTTTCCCTTCGAATAAACAAACTAGATATAGTCGTATTGTGGTAAAGGTATTTAGCTACATTCTTACGTAGTACGATATAACAGAGATGGTATTGAGAATTTCAAAATTGTACCAGAACCTTGCTCTTTCTTGATCTTAATTGTACTTTATATTTAAATTTATTGAAAATAGATACATTAAATCTCATTTATATCTACTATAATATACAAAATATATAATTCAGTTTGGTATATAAACTATTGATTGAAATAAATACATTATTTTTATTTTAAAAATTTAAGCTTTATGGCCATTATACTTTTTATTATTTATATAAATTTATTTCGATATTTCGCTGCAACTTTGTGCATCTTTTTCAGGAAATAAATGTTGAATTGAAACAAATAAAAGATTAATAAACTTAAAATAAAGACGGTACGTAATGGTTTTCATTTGAGTTGAAGGTCCGAATTTCAATTTTGACAATAAATTATTTGCAGCACCAATTGCAATTTTGTGTGTTCAATAAGTTGTTTGGATTAAACGACAAAGGGTTGCGGTTTCAGACTGTCTCTCTCTCTCTCTCTCTCTCTCTTTAGTTTTAATAATATAATATGATAAAATTCTTTCCACTTTCGAAGATGAAAAAAGGGAAAAAATTAAGTTGAACAAGTAGACAAAAATTTAACAAGTTGAAACTACTCAAAAAAAAGTGAAGTGAAAAAAAACTACGTAAACTCTTTGACATCTGGTTATGATCTCTTCATAGCAAATTCCTATCTAGTAGCACATAACAACGAGTAAATACATAAAATAAAATACTTATAACTCTTGGTGTACTAAAAGAAGTAAATTTGTAGCAATTTTGCCAACACTGCTTGATAATCCATCCATCTCTTTAATATCACATCATACACATACGCACACCGAACAATGAGACATCGTATACAGGCATTAAACAGATTTTCTTTCACAAAACATTTTCCTCACACTTTAATAGTATTTACGGTCATTCATCAATTGTTTTGTGTAGTTGGAAGGACAATAAACATGAGCACCTCCAACAATATTTTGCAATGCGTACATGCCGCTTCTCACACCATTATGAGTAATGAAAGGAAGTTTATAGAATGAAAACAGCCATTTATAACAAAACACTCATACGATTTTCCCCCTAATGCATTCCAACCGTTTTTGTTTGCCGGAAATATGGTAGAGTAATGGAGAAGTATGTGGTGAGGTGGTGTAAAAATGTGTGCAAGTCAGGTGTTTTGTACATTTTTAGCAACATGACTTTCAACATAATTCGGCTGCCTTTGTTGGTAAGTGATACAAGTTGTTCTTCTAAATGAAACATTTAAATAGATTTGGACATGACCTCGAATGTGGAGATATTAATAGTCAGACTGAAAATAATAAATTTTATTTGGAAATGAAACAGAAATGTACTTGCAATATTTTCTGTGAATAATAAGCTTTACTATTCAATAATTAGAATCGTGATCTGTAGACTTTTTTCACCAAGAAGTATTTTTGCTAGTTTCCCTGGCCAACAAAACAGTTTTTCGCTAATGCCACAGAGTGATTAAAAAAAAAACATAAATTCTAATGGCTGCACTAAAACTGAAATTAAATTAAAATAAACCACGAAGGAAAAAAATTAAATATTTAAACTAAACATAAACTCAAGTATTTGTTGCATTTACAGACATGTACATAAATTTCAAAAGAATGTTACGAATAATTTCAAGTATCTACATGCGTTGCACACAGCTAAAAAAATGTTTTAAATGAGAACGTTGTATAAAAATACACACTAAATAACTCAACTTGTTGGCAAAAACGTTAGCAGTGAAAAAGCACTAGAAATTAAACTGGAAGCAAACTTTGATTGCTATTAGTTTAGGTTAGGTTACATACAGAAGTGTGGTGATCGAGTATCACTAGGACCACTCGAATACCCATTGGGTCCATTGTGAATCCGTTCGAAGATAGAAGAAAGAGCAAATAAGAAATAGTAAAAAGAATAGAAAACAGTAGTGGAAGAAGAATAAGAGCATAATACGAAGCCAGATCTCAGCATAAAACACACGTTTGCCGTCCTACAACCAACCTATCCCTACAATGAAGCCTCTGATATCCGCTATATACCGATCAACAATATCACTTGGTCCCACCAGGAATCCGCTACCCAGCCACCCCAGCCTGCTTCGGTGCAAGTAAGGCCAATGACAGGCAATGTGTTCCATTGTCTCCTCGAGATCTGCGCACAAACTGCATAAATCAGTCGTCCCCCTTTCCCACTTGCTGACCATAGCACCAATCGAACAGTGACCAGGCAAATCTCCCATCAGAACCATCAGCGCCTCTTTCCTACCCAATCTAGTAACCGTATGGTTCTTACCCCGCCCAGCCCAGCCCATAAGGCCTTCTAGACCTGGCAATCCCCTTTCGCTTCCGTCTCCACCGCCATCTTCCTGAGGTCAGGGCTTTTATGGCTCTTTTTCGTATCATTGTGATAATAACTCCTAAAGAAATCTGATAAAAGTAAAATAAACATTTTTTATATTTATATGATTCTAATTGTGCTTTTTCCCTTATAAACTATATGTGAAATTTATTATTACATACCTTATGATATTCTCATACAATATATATTTTATAAATATAATATATTTTATATTTTTTATATTGAGGGTGGCGATGGCACGATGTATGTATGGTAGTCTGTACGTTAACTACAAATCCAAAAACAGACCTGGGTTCAACCCCAGTTTCAGACTAAAATTTTAAAATAAAAATAAACATCTCGCATTTCTCTGATATGCATTAGTGTGTCTTTGTGTGTCAGTTGTTGTCGGAAGGTTTCAGTGGCGAAGGAATAGTCACTGGTCACTGAACAATACCGGCTTCAGCTGATAGCAATCTACAATCACATCAGAACGCCCTCCTTCGTCGGTAATAAAAATGGCTACTGAACCGAAGCTTCAGCACTGCTACGAGTACAAAAACAAAAGAACGTACAAAATCAGAGCTGTAAAATAATTAATTAAGCTTCACCTCCTGTCGTTTCTCTAACTATCCCTTTCCTATAGTTAAAGCACAATGCTTTGCATGTGTAGGAGTCATCTCCTGAGTGTTGGTCACAGATAAAAAAAAAAAAAAACATTATTTCATAAATACGTTAAAAATTTTCTTGAATTAAGTATAATATTTACTAGTACTTAAAAATATATAAATATTTATATTAAAAATTTGTTTTATTGATGCACATAAAATTAAATTATCTCGATTACGGCTTGAACATGACGTCTGCAATTCGAATTTGAATCAAATACTGAAATAACTACTGAAACTGAATAACTGAAAATTTTCAAAAATTACAAAGGTGTACAGGTTCTGTGTTTACGTGGTATTCTTTGGTTATGTGTTCTAAGGTTAAATGTACAAAATATGCATGAAGTATATTACAATGAAGAAGTGTAATGGAATAAACTTACGTATGATAAGCATGTACATTTGTCAGGAAAATAATAAAATTATAAATTTTGCTTTATAAAAGCAAGAAATAAAACGAATTGTGCTGAATTTATGGCTAGCAGCAGTGATACAGAAGACTCATAGTGATTTCTTTTCTGGAAAATTGCATTCCATTTTCCACATTATTCCTGAAAAATTTTTCCACTTTATTGGTCTTTCCTAAAGTACTAGTATAACATAGCAATATATACATAATAAGTACGTGTGCAATGCACTGTAAGTTTAAAGTGAAGACACCAATATTTGTCCCTAGGAAAAGGTAGAATGCAGGTCGAGGAGTTTGGTGGACTGGTCTATCATGAGACAGATTTGGCGGACTTTATAATATTTTATTTTATTTTTTATTTTATTGTTTTTTTCTTTAAATTTTAATACGATTTATCTTTAAGATATTTTAAAATATGGCCACGCTGATGATGAGAACGTTTTTAAGCATTCTATAAGTACACAACCATGCTAGTCGTCTTTATGTTGAATGTTTTATAACCTGAATTATTTTCTTAGCGTTTATTTATCTTTTTATAATTCTGCAGTTGTTCTACAATAGTTTAAGGTTTTGAACCAATGCATTCAATGCACAGAATGCCTGACTTTATTTGGTTATTATTTATTACCGTCTCGTTAATCATCGATGTCGAAGCAGAGTAAGAAAATAAATAAGGAAATTTGTTGGGAAATGAGTTAATTTCCTATTTTTCATAGACAAGAAAATTTTAACAATGTCTTTGAAAATTATGGCTACAATTTCCAATGCCACTCTTTTCCCGTAGGAATGTTTTAGACGGCTTTTATTTTATTGTTTAATATTTTTTTTGAATTTAAAATAAATTTTGTATTTTTCATACATACGAAATGTTATTGGTTGGTATTATTTGTGAGTTACATTTATGTGAGAAGGCATTTGATTTTTACGGTAAATTTTCTGTTGGCGCATGGACACTAAAGCCAGAAGTTCGTAGGCGCAAATCCTCCTCCATTTCTTCTAATGTATATTAGGGTCTGTGCTAAGATATAAAACAATTACAAATTAACACATTCCCAGCCATTGTACTCGCTTGAGTACAGAAAAAAGGCAATATTTAAGTACGTATAAATTTGTTTGCAAAAAAAATTTTTTGTGTATCACTTTATCATATTTGTGATTTTTACCTATGTAGGTCAGTAACAACTGAGCTTCGTAGAGGAAATACTGTTTCGTCCAGATAAGAGTTTCTTATAGTTTTCTGTAGAAGAGTGATTGTGTGTACGATAAAAAGAAAGTTACAGGACAAAAATTGTTTTTTGGACGACCTTATTTATGTGAGTAACAAAATCGGTGCACCCAATCGAGTACAATGGCTTGATATGTATACATTTTTTAGAATTTTCCTTGGACCAAAATGGAATTTACAGCTATCAAACCGTCAAGTTTTTATGGTAAAGCTTTTACAAATTTAAGCATGGCTCTTGATTTTGTGGGTAGAGGTGGTCACGAAAATTTCGATATAGTGATTATTCCACCAGATCTGGACTATAACACAGACGAAGAGGAGGGTAATGCTGATGATATTCTTTTGATCGTATGCCAAATGATGTACCAGGTGAAGTCGAAGTATTTTTCGGCAGCGATAGCGAAGATGATATTTCACTTGAACAGTTGCGACAGACAATGATGTCTTCAAAATCAAGCGAAATAGCTTCTAAGTGGACAAAGAGACCTTGTGATATTCAAATGCATCAAACCAATTTTTTTTCGGACAATGAGCTCAATATGATCGCAGAGTGAAGTGGAAAATTGCCGGTTGAGGTTTTTGAAGCCTTATTTGATGAAAAAGTAGTTAATTTAATCGTTGAGCAAACTTGTATTTATTCGTCACAAACTAACGCGCACAATTTCTCCTTCAACGCAGAAGACTTCAAAGTATTTATCGGAATTTTATTATACAGTGGTTATCACTCAGAGGATATGTATTGGCTATACCCAGAAAACGAATATTTCGAAACGGTCGCTGGCTCCTGGTGTTGCATTTAGTGGTGAAAACCATTCCTCAGAGGGTAAAAAATCAGTTACGATGTCGTGAATGTCATAACAGAATAAGATGGTTATGTGAACAATGCAATGTTGCTCTATGTGTTGAAAAAATATGCTTTAAAAATTTTCATACCTTAAAAAATCGCCCGAGTACAGCTCTAAAAGTACACTTCCAAATATTTTTTTTTAAATTTTTTGTTTTTTCTATATATCTTAATTGTATTTAAGTTTAAAAAATAAATGAGTTACAATAATTTTTTATGTGTAATGATCTTGGCGTTTAATGGGTTAATTAATTAACTTCCCGCAAGGCGGCTATGAACCAATTCATAACCTACGGGACATTAGCAATCCCACGGTACCTAGCTAATTATTTGGAGGATTACCTCATCGTTCTTCAAGTTCTTTAAATTAATGTAATGTGTGATACTAAATAAATAAATAATATGAATGAGCGAGATGATGCATCGCCTTGAACTTCATTTGAGTTTGAAGATAATAATGACATAAAACTAATCCAGAGCTGATAAGTCGCACGAACTTGGGGTGAACAGGACCATGTCTAGAAATAGTCTTGTCACCAAATTGATTTTGCGATAAACCGATTGCTAATCACGCTCTATATCCAATTGGGTTATCTTGTTGGAAACAGATGTTGATGTTTAGCTGATTACTTTTTGGAAACAAAAATTCAGCCAACATTGGTCGATAGCGCTCGTCATTCACCTCAACGGCAGCTTCTTTTTGTACTCGAAGGAAATAAGGACCAATGATGCCGCCAGCGTGTGAACCGCACCAAGAAGTAAATTTTAATGAATATAATGGTGATTCGTTAACGATTTGAAGATTGTCTTCGCCCGAAATATAGCCAATTTTGTTTCTTGACACTAAACACAATTATTTACAAAACAAAATGCTCATAATCGACCAGTTTCAAATAAGCCAAAATGAGTAAAAATTCGTCGCAAACGATGATTGTTTGGGTTCAACTCTTGTACGAGCTGTATTTTAAGGCCGTGTCAGATACAACTGTCAATTTGTTGACTTTTCTTTAACTTGAAATGCAGTAAAGCATGAAATTATTATTCACCATTTTACGTGAAATTCGTGTTTGAGATTTTCTGAAAAGAGCTCAAGTGAGTATAGGTGTGTGTTTATCCAAAGCTTGGTAAATTAATAGGTTTGTAACTTCCTTCCCTAAGTTTATTTAAATAGAAATGAATTTAATAAATTTATTTGCTTTAATTTTCACAAATTTTTCTTGAAAAGCCGTTTTCATGTTTTCATAATGCAACAATAAATACGTAGTTGATTTAATTTTTTCCTGTTCCTATAAAATGAACATCTTGTTAGCTGAAATATTGGAATTTGATGAGCTGTAATGTCACAAATGATAATAAATTTCATGTCAATAATTTCATTGATTGGCTTTCATAATGACATTACGTGCCATGGTTGCCCCAGTAGATTTAAAAAAATATTTGCTCAAATTTAGTTTTAGCAATTGCATGTCGTTGTCGATTTGTTTGACTGATTACATATTTTCTCAATATTTTTAGATACATATATTCACTATTGCCATAAATTTGGCTTTAAACTAAAATTATGGCAAACTATTATTTTACCGTAAATACGTTTGCTAAGTTTTTATTGTTAAGTTTTGTTAGCTTAACGGACAAGTAGTAATAACAGAAAATATCAGTTATAGAGTGTACTTTTAAGCCCAATGGACCTTTGGAAAGGCGTAACTGCCAAATGAACTGTAATAATGATCTGATTTCTTGCAAAATTGCTTTCAGCAGTAAAGCTCACTTTTGGCTTGATGATTTGTTAATAAACAAAATTACTGCATATGGACTTATATTTTTGTAAGATTTAACATTAATATCAGTTCCATAGTAAAAATTTCTCTCTATTAAGTTTAAATCGAAGATACCATTAAAATCTTAGCCGTAGGAGTCAAGTACTGATCACTTATACCTTATAGGTAATGTTTCCTCCAATAACATCTTTTAGTAAAGTGTAATCATTCTTGCTAAAATGCATCATAATATGATCGCGCTGTTGTGCAGAATTAAGATTGCCCTAAACATCTCTACTTCCATTAATGTATGGGCAATGGTATAACTTATTTTATAATTATTAATTTATTATTTTTCATATCTACTCCGCAAAGTAGTTACGGCATTGCATACCGAGGGAACATCCCTTGAGCACTGGCCAAAAAAAAAAATTTACGTGAAATATATTTATCATATGTTTTCCTATGGGAAACTTTGAGACAATAAAGTTCTTAATCCTTATGGGAAAGGTAAAAAAACACCTTTAATTGCATGGCAAGGAACCCGGGCGAATATGGAAATAGTGGTGGAACCCAAAATTTTTTAGACAAAAGTGTGCATGACAAGTTATTTAAAAAAAAACTGAGATTTACAACACACGTATATTTGGTTACCGATATTTTGGTTTCATATAGTTTTTCCTTATAGGTATCCAGGTACCTTGCCATGGTCTAGGTCGTGTTTTTTTTACCATTCACATGGAAGTAAAAAGAGTTTTGTTCGTTAAGTTTTATTTCACCAAATAAATATTTCAGTCTGATATTTTCCAATTGACTTTCGTTTTTTTTATTATTAGTAACATTGCACTAAAATATATTTGTAATAACTTTTTATACCGTTCACTTTAAGTGTAAAGGGTATATATAAGTTTGTCATTCCGTGTGAAACTTTTTTCATATTCCTCTCAGAAGAAAAATTTATATATTTTCAGAAATGTTATGAATAGAGAAGTTTATAGAGCCATATCCGTCTGTCCGTGTGTGTCCGTTGAAATGCCGTTTTTGACAAAATTAATCATCTCGTAAAATTCGTTTTGTATCAATCGGTCAGTAGTAGACGTGAATCTCTTCGGATTGAAATTCGGGCAAATCGATTGAATAGTTTCCGAGCCACAGCCGAAGATGCACGACAACATCGTTTTTTTACTTCCATAACTTCGACTAGACTAGAACAATTTCAATGAAATTTAGTCCGTATATGTAACAAGGGTGGCGATGGCACGATGCATGGTAGTCTGCACGTTGACTACGAATCCAAAAACAGACCTGGGTTCAACCCCAGTCTCAGACTAAAAATTTTAAAATAAAAATAAACATGTCGCATTTTTCTGATGTGCATTAGTGTGTCTTTGTGTGTCAGTTAATGTTGTAAGGTTTCAGTGGCGAAGGCATAGACTCTGAACAATAACGGCTTCAGCTGTTAGCAATCCACAATCACATCAGAACGCCCTCCTTCGTCGGTATTGTGTACCACCGGCGAAGTAAAATAATAATACAAATGGCTACTAAACCGAAGCTTCAGCACTGCTACGAGTATAAACAAAGAACGTGCGAAAGCAGAGCTGCAAAAATAATTAATTAAGCTTCACCTCCTGTCGTTTCTCCTACTATCCCTTTCCTATAGTTACAGCACAATGCTTCGCATGTGTAGGAGTCATCTCCTGAGTGCTGGTCCTAGATAAAAAAAAAAAAAAAAAAAAAAAAAGGTGGACTACTTACTTTAAATAACATTTGGACCCGCTAAGTAGCTCAAGATATGTTCAAAATATGCAAAAAAAAAATAAAAAATACGCGCTTTCCTTATGGAATAAGCATTATTTATTATGAAATAGACTGATAGAACAACATTTAAATTAAAACATACTTCTTCCTGACATAACATAATATGATTCGAAGCACCATCAAAACTCCATCCAGATACTCTGTCACCTCACCCATCGATACCTGTGAGTTTGTTACAACTTATCTAGACTCAATCTTACCACAATTTTCCTACTAATACTATCAAATACACTAACACAAGTCGTGTAAATCTAAAGAAATTTTACCATATACGTATACGGTCTGATAAAACAAATACATTCTTAGCAATCATAAATTCATGGTGCCAGTTTTTATAAAAAATTTTTTAGAAGCCAAACCTCCTCATTCTTTTTTGCTGTTTTTATAAATATGTATGTACATTCATGTGAATGAGTAGCATTGCTTTTTGAGCATTTCTATATGCAAAAAAAAAATCTGATTTTGACGAACAGTGTTGCCACGAAATAATGTTGGGATAGAAGACATATAGATGATTATCCGATTTTTATTTATATATATATATTTCAAATTTTACATTTAAATCAAAAAACTCAGACAAGTTTAATTGAGTTGATTGTTAAAATACATAGTAGGAAAGACTTAATTCTTCTTCGTTACACTCAAAAAAATTTGTAACAGCTAATTTTTTCTTTGCAATTTCTGTTAAAAAACATTTTACAAAATTTTCAAAAAAGGTAGAACGTTTTCTTACTTGTACGTCTATGTTTTTTGGACAGTAACGCACACAAATACAAATATTGCCGCGGATATTAATGCGTGTAGTATCGGCTTAACGAAGGACAATATTAAAAGTAGCATTGAAAATGACTGCAATGACTGAGAAAAATGCATTTGAAGTTTTGAGCCATCTTTTTGATAGTATTTTCGTTTACTAAAGTTATTTTTTTACAAGTTTTTAAATAAAGAGGCATGTTTTGTAATGTTTTCTGTTTGTAAATTTCTTGCCATAAAGGAAATATATCATTATTGCAAATAAATATTGTTGGAAATAGCTGGAGGCAATAAAGACATTTGTAGCTGTAGAATCTGAACAGTTAGAGATAGAGCCATAGTCTTTTTTCCTTTGGATATATATTTCCCCAAAGATCATTTCTGCATACCCAGATCCAAAAATTCAAATTTTGAGTTACTGCGGTATTGCACCAAAGGCTCGATATGGACTACTGAAAAAGTTCTTAGGCCTTTATTTGATTTTGATTTATTTGATTTCTATCAATGTCACTGATATCTCTGAGACTAATTGACAGATTAAAAAACTGTATGCTCAGCTTATACATTATATTTCTAGTGCTGTCGAATTTTTGTTTTATATTTTCATTGAATATAATAAGGCGTTTTCTAGTAATGTTTACATTTGTCGTACAGCTGCTTAATATTTTAAATAAATCTAAACTTTAAAAACTATAAGTAGTATTGAAAAAATAAGTATATGCTTAGAATCAGCGTATTGAATATAATTAGAATCAATTTTAGTTTCAGCGGCACCAAAAACCCTGTTGATCAGTCTAATCCTTTTATAATTTAATGAATGAACTTGTTATGTTTTTATGTAATTTTCTAATCATAAATATACTACTATCGATAAAAAGTGAATTGAAAACTTACCTGTATAGAATCGTTTAGTGCTTCACATGTTTCTGTTGTGTAATTTAGAATATATTATTTCAGAGTATTATGAATCTCTCTTAAATGCATTATTGTATTTCATATCAGTAGAATTAAGATGTAATGTTACTTTATGGATTATGAATAAATCAGTTATTTCTCAATACTTCATGGTATCAGATGTGTGTGCCTAATAATTAATAAAAGAAATAAATGTAAAAGAAAATAAAAATGATAAGTGCATTGAAAAAACTGTATCGTTTTTAAAAAATACAAATTATTTCAAAGAAAAAGAAAGCAGTGTTAAACAGAACAAATATGATAAATGATTCCGGGCTAAATGCATCAAATATTGTTGGTGGTCTAAATCAACAATACATGTCAGTAGCCACAACTATAGTTCCAATAAATTCATAAAGTCATCCATCCTTTCAGTTGAGTGGGCAAGATGGAAAACCCAATCTACAATTTTTTTAAGAGCTTCTAATTTGGAAGAACAAACAGATAAACGTCTTGTAGCTCTGCTTTTACATCATCTCGGCAACGAAACAATCTACATTTTTTATTCATTTAACGCCGAACTTGACACTATTGGTTCTAAAAGTCTTATTACAAAATTTGACAAGTACTCTATACCAAAAGCTAATAAGGCTATAGAACGTCATAAATTCTTCACTAGGAAACAAGAAAATGAAGAGTCACTTGATGAGTATATGACATCATTAAAAAATTTTAGCAGCACCTGTGAATTTTGTATTTTAAAAGAAGAATTAATTCGAGACATTTTTGTATGTGATTTGTCTTTCAAATAAACCCATATAAAAGAGCGTTTATTAAGTGAAGGCGATATTTCTCTGACTAAGACTATGGAAATTTCTAAAGCAATAGCAATCGCAAAGGAAAACATAAATCAACTCAGCGAAGTGCCTCGGCTTTTTAAGACGGTGTAAGACATACTTAAGCCCATCTGATCTCCTTACAATTTATACCGCCTACATCCGACCAAAATTGGAATACAACTCTCTTGTGTGGGCCGGTACTTCAAAGACTATTTTGAAGTTACTCGACCGTGTACAGGAGAGAGCGAAGAAACTCATAGGAGACAGTAGGCTAGCCAACTCTATTGACTCTGTTTAGCATCGCCGCAACGTGGGGTGCGCTTCGTTGTTCTATCGCTGCTATAATGGGATGTGCTCCAATGAAATCAGGGAACTTGTTCCCGAAACCCGGCCATTCGTGCGCACGACGCAATCATTATTAAGAGCGCGTCCTTTTGCGGTCGATTTGGCGGAGACTCGCACAACTCATTACAGAGAAAATTCATTTTTTGGCCGAACAGCACCTATGTGGAATGGACTACCAAAAAAATTCAAATCAAATGTTAATAAATACTACTCCCTCTACCCTCCCTTCCAAAACCTTATTTCCTAGTTCCGGTGCAATGCACCGCTTACATAGAAGTCATCCCGAGTGCCGCTCCAAAAAAAAAAGTCCTCAGTCTAAAGACCATATAATAAACAGAGATAGGTAATAGTAATTAAGTTTGACTCACGTTAAATAAATGGAAAAAATAGTTCCTAAAAAATTATATTTTTCCATATTTCAGTTAGTTTCCATTTGCAATTTGTTGGGTTTTTATTTTGGAATTTCATAACATTTCAGAATTAAAAGCATGCAACTGCTTTGGTTCATTTAATCAGCCGCAAAATGTTGTTGGCACTTTCCCAAAATTCGGATAAAGTGTAACGAGCGAGTTTTACATCTCAGCTACTCTATATTTATTTGTGTTATTATTTTATAATAAACTAGATTAACCCGGTGCAGCTTAGTTACTCCCACAACCACTTATATAGTTGTCCGCATTTTTGGGCCTCCCACCATATTGTGATTTGGAGGTCCATTCTTGGAAATTCTTTTAATTTATCACCCATATCATTATAATAATAAATTTATAGCCATATCATAGTAAAAGATTTTCATATGTAAACAAGGACATAAAAGTACCAAGCAACAATTTTACCCCTATTTCGAAAAGGTAAGGAAACACATTCGAGATATGGGTTCGAAGAAGGTAGTAAATTTCAGATTTTGCCAGTTTTACCCGCTAAAAGTACTGCTATGGAAAAAGTAACAACCACGTGTTAGTATAACGCATAGTACGTATTGACATTTTTCGATGTTGTTTTTTTTTAACCATCAGTGAAAGTATATTATTCAAACGCATGTATTGCAATTGAGTCTTTTTTAAGACCCTGCGTGATTAATAAAGCAGAAAATGCGCTCATTTCATTAAAGATACGTTTTGTCGGTGGAAAATGGTACCTTCGCTGCACAATGAATTTTCTAGTTCATTATTATAAGCGCAAATGAATAAGCAGTTTTTGCTTACCTTAGGTATTCGCAGATTTTTCAAAAAATTATCTTCCAAATGGGAACTGGAAACTATCCATGTCTAAAACACTGTTACAACTGCTACAGTACGCAATAAATATAAATTTTGGAAATTGGTCCACTAATGGCGAAGTTTATATTATAAAATCTATTAAATCCATCTATGAGGGTGGCGATGGCACTACGGTTAGCAGTCTGCACGTTGACTAAAAAACCAAAAACAGACCTGGGTTCAAGCGCAGTTTCAGACTAAAATTATTAAAAAAAAAAAAAAATTATCCGGATTTTTATGATGTGCATTAGCGTGTCTTTGTGTGTCCATTGTTGTCGTAAGGTTTCAGTGTCGAAGGCATAGTCACTGGTCACTGAACAATACCGGCTTCAGCTGATAGCAAGCCACAGTCACATCAGAACGCCCTCCTTCGTCGGTATTGTATAGCAACGGCGAAGTAAAATAATAATAAAAATGGCTACTAAACCGAAGCTTCAGAACTGCTGCGAGTATAAACAAAGAACGTGCAAAGCAGAGCTGTAAAATCATTAAGCTTCACCTCCTGTCGTTTCTCCTACTATCCCTTTCCTATAGTTCCAGCACATGTGTAGTTCCAGTTCGCATGTGTAGGTCCCAGGCATGCTAGTCCCAGATAAAAAAAAAAAAAAAAAAAAAAAATTCTATGTGGAAAGAGTAATATAATTTAAAGAAGTAGACGTAAAAGTTAACGTGATAGCGTAAATTAAAAAGTGGGTAAGTGGTAAGTAAATATTTAGTCGTTAATACGCCGGCCACCGACACCATCACCAGTAACTAGAAGGACGTTCGCCGCATCACCGGGAGCTGCCGATATTATCCCCAGTATAGTCAACTCAAATTTCTGCGAGAGGCGCTGGTACTCTGCAAGGTGTCTCGAGTAATCACCGATTGTACCCGAGAAACACCGATACTATTGTCCGAGTTGAAGAACTACCGACAATATAATCGAGAACTCCCGAGAGCTGCGAACACACTTTCCCGATCTGCTGATAGTCTGCAACTGAACGTCGCCAACTGAAATCTGTCATCAACGAATATATAATTTTGTGTAGAATTTTATTAAATTTGTAAATAAAGAAGTATTTAATTAAACCTCCATAGAGAGTTAATAATCGTGTTATCACTTAAGGTTTGTGGTTCCATAAGTTAATCCTGGACATTGCTGAACTACCTAAGCCGACGACAAAACCACATTACAGTATATGTAATATGAATATATTGAGTTATGTGCCATCTTCACTTTTCGCTCAAGAATACTTTGGTGTGAAATGTGATCTTTTAGATATTTAGATTCCCTTTTGGGCATTGTTTCTTATGTTTAAAAAACAATGTTATCAGCCAACCAAAATAAATATATTCGAAGTGTAAATTCGTACAGAATTTAGTAAAATATTTACAATAAAATTATTACAATCATTCACTACGAACAGATTCTCTAGCAATTTTTATACCATGAATTTCAATTTCCTTAACAAACATGCATCTTTATGATGTTTTTAACTAACGGTGTTTGCTTTTCTGACAAAAATGTTACATAAAGGGTGGTTAAATTTCAAGGGCCGATGTTGATTTTGACTAAAACACAAACTATTTAGGAAATTATTGTAATTTTATTTTATTATGATATATTGGTATTACTCAATTATGTATGGAACAAAATATCGGCCAAATGGGCGCCGCGACCACGGCAACAGTGGATGATCAGTTTTCGAAGAAAATCATCTTCAGTGATGAGGCACATTTTCACCTCAGTGGATTCGTCAATAAACAGAATTGCCGCATTTGGGCGAATGAGAATCCAAGAGTGATTGTCGAAAAACCAATGCACCCACAAAGAGTGACTGTTTGGTGCGGTTTATGGGCTGGCGGCATCATCGGGCCGTATTTTTTCCAAAATGAGGCCGGTCAGGCAGTTACTGTGAATGGTGTTCGCTATCGTGAGATGATAACGAACTTTTTATGGCCCGAATTGAAAGATATGGATGTGGACGATATGTGGTTTCAGCAGGACGGTGCCACTTGCCACACAGCTAACGAAACAATGGCTCTTTTGCGCAACAAATTCAATGGCCGTGTTATCTCACGTAATGGCGATGTCAATTGGCCGCCAAGATCATGTGATTTGACACCGTTGGACTTTTTTCTTTGGGGTTATTTGAAAGAAAAGGTGTACGTCGATAAGCCAGCAACAATTCAAGAGCTAAAGGATGAGATAATTCGGCACATTAACGGCATAGAACCTCCATTATGCCTCAGGGTCATCGAAAATTTGGACCATCGGATGGAGGTGTGCCGCCGTGGTCGCGGCGCCCATTTGGCCGCTATTTTGTTCCATACATAATTGAGTAATACCAATATATCATAATAAAATAAAATTACAATAATTTCCGAAATAGTTTGTGTTTTATTCAAAATCAACATCGGCCCTTGAAATTTAACCACCCTTTATATGCTACAATTCGTTACTGTTTCTGTTCCATTCTAAAAAAATATGTAACATTAAAAAAAGCTATTTCGTTCCTTTCTAAATATTTTGCACAAATAACTGGCAAAATATGCAACATATTTGACCCTCTACTCTCAAGTCGGACTGATATACTAACCTTTTTAACATCTTTGTTAAGTACTTTTTTATACAAATAAGAATTATGAAAATTAATATACCCTTCACTTTGACTACAGACTATCAGACTTTTGTTAGAGGAAGATTCTGTTTAATTTATTATTTATTTTAATGTAAACTTTTTTGATACATTTTTGGTTTAGACTTTTTGCAGTTTGTTCTAGGTAATAGCAGCTGATTAGAAAACAATGTTGCTGACGATTTTTATTGATAAAATGGTGCTAAAAACCGTAGAAACAGTGAAACGCTAAGTATACAGTAATGTTAAATCTCAAATATTTTGTACCATTGTGGCAGTAAAAAATGTATCACTTCTTAAAGGTGTGGGCAAACTGTAAAAAATGTTATCCTTCGAAAGGGCAACATATTTGTTCAGAAAATGCTTTTGTGCTATCCTCGTACATAGACACTGTCTCCTCAATAAAGATATGCTTAACAGAAAAGCCCATGACAATGTGCAGATAATAATAACGATTTTACTTACATACACATATTATGTTGGTCATGCCATTAATTTCAGTCGGGCCACATGTGGTAGCTCAGCAGGAATATTTTAAGTAAAAATACACAATATATTTATGAGTAAGAATTTTTTTTATATATTTAAATGAAATTGAACTTCAATGCAGAAAGTTTTAAATATAGATAATTTAATTGGAAATGCTTCTACCAATTAATAAACAACCAAAAGAGATAGTACGTTTGAATAGAATAGTTGCTCAAGAAAAACGAAACGAAAAAAGGAAAAGTTTTGTAAATTCAACAAAAATTCCTGTTCATCTTTTTTTTATTTTACTTGCTTTTCCCAACTTTTAATTTTAATTTTTTTCTGTTTAGCGTGAGATTTCTTTACTTTATTGAAATACACTTGATTAGATTTCGTATAAAAAATAATACAATTTGTGGGTACATTTACATATATACACCCTACCCTTTAGGGGAAATATAAAAGCTGCAGTAAAAAATAGAAATCACCGTTTAAAAGGGCATTGACAGTGTAACATTAATCTTACAAGTTATTACTTGTATTTGTCTTCGATATGGTAACGTAATTGTAGCAGAATTTAACTAAAGGCTGCCAATCAATATCGTTTGTTGTCTTCGTTAAGATGTTGCAACAAGAACTGAACCATCTGTTGTAGAATGTTAAGACTGTTTAGGAATTTTATGTAATACTTTTCAATCATGCGCTTTATCATCTTTTCAGCGATTCTCATAATTTGGAATGAACTGCCATGTGAAATATATTCTGCATGAGCTTTGAAAATGAAACGCGCGAACTTCTGCAAATGTATCATGTTAAGTAACAGTGAGAAACTGTAGTGGTTTTCAGATGTTAATAATATTTTAAATTCCGCTGGAGCATCACCTCAAGGGTATGTCGCTCGTAGTTTTTGCTTATTTCTGTGGAATGTGCCTTTATTATAATCATGAAACTCTATCCTAAAAACCGCTCTTTTATTTCAACAACATGTTCTTATTTAAGAAAACATAAATTTGTAGTACATCCATCAATGAATAGCATGACGTTGCATAGAGAAAACTCATTAGTCAACCAGACAATCGAAGGTGGCGATGGCTAAAGTAGTCTGCACATTGACTACAAAATCAAAATGCCCTGGGTTTGAGCCCAATGTTTGAGCATTTTTCCTAATGTGCATTTGTGTCAGTAGCCTTTTTTACCGACGAAGGAGGGCGCTCTGACGTGCTTGCGGATTGGTATCAGCTAAAGCCGCTGCCTTCGCCACTGGAACCTTTCGACAACAACTGACACAAAATAAAGACACAAAGCCATCCAATACAATGCATCGCATGTGTATGTGTGATCTCCTGTGTGCTGGTCCAAGATAAAAAAGAATATATATCGATAAGGAATAATTATCCCTCAAACTCCTTCACAAAAAAAATTATTTTATAGATCCAAAAATTTTAAAAATTTCGTAAAAAATTTCGGAAAATTAAACTGTTATAAAATGTTTCTGCTAATATACCAATTTTTTTTTTTGTAATTACCTTTCAATCTTTGACATTTTTCTGCAAATTAAATTTAAGAAAAGAGGCGAACCGTGATGTATATTTTTGAAAATCTGTTTTATTATTGCATCTCAAAACTCAGTATAAGAAATCTAAATAAATACTTAATTAGCTATTGCAGTTAAATAAATACATAGTGAAGAATATTAGAAGTTATTCCTTAATAACTTATTTTCATCGACTTTGAAAATATCAGGAGTTTCTTAAGAACAACCACCAGAAAATTAATATGAACTTGATTTTTTCTACAAAATTCGTTTGTTTATTTATATATTTATATACATATATATGCATATTATTTATTATTTATTTAATTGTAGAAAAAATCAAGTAGTACAATTCAAATGAGTAGAATGGGAATGGGAAAGCAAAACATCTGCGACTGCGGGCCGGCAGAGGCTGGGCAGAGGTCTGGCAGAGTTACGGACCGAGGAATGGTCGAATTATTGGCAGAGACAGACCCCTCCATCGTACAAACACTCATACACACAACACTCATACACCCAATACCCACAACACTAATACCCACAAAGTAGAATGGGAATGGGAAAGCAAAACATCTGCGACTGCGGACCGGGCAGAGGTCTGGCAGAGGCAGAGGCAGAATTAGTGGCAGAGGCAGAGACAGAATTAGTGGCAGAGGCAGAGGCGGAATTATTGACAGAGGCAGAGCCCTCCTTCGTACAAACACTCATCCACACATGTGAAAGTGCATAATTTGCTATGGTTTGTGTGTAATTTGTCGTCTTATTTTTCATTTTTGTATTTTGTGCTTGTGCGTAAATACATACGTACTTGATTGCTACAGTTGGGATGAAAGCCCATAATTTGTTATGGTTTGTGTGTAATTTGTCGTCTTATTGTTTTGTTGCGTGGTTCTATTGGATTTAATTTTTTTTTTAATGTACACAAATTTTTTCCATTCATAAATGCTGTGGTTTGCATATTTTTTGTATTGTTGGATATTTTTTTGGTGACAAAGTTTTTTTTCTTTCTTTAAATAGTTTCTTGATGGTTGCAGTTTATTTAGATGGCTTGGGATGGAAGGGGTATATATTCGATTTTATTAATTTGTACACAAATTTTGTTTTTGAGGAATAAATGCTGTTATGGTTTGTGTGTGTGTGTGTGTGTGGCAGTGAAGATATGGACAGAGAGAATTATTAAAAGCTGCTGACCGTATTTATGTTTAAATTCGTTTTTTGAGCTGCTTCAACTCTCTGTTCTTATCTTATCGATAGGCTCTGCCGATATATCTGGCAGCGAAGATATGGACAGAGAGATATATTAACTGCAGCTTACCGTATGTAGTTTTATGATGCTTTGGTTTGCTGCTCCCATTACCTGTTGCTATCTTATCGATTTACTCAGCCGCTATATCTGGCAGTGGGGATACGCGCAGATAGAATTATTAAAAGCTGCTAACCGTATTTATGTTTAAATTCGTTTTTTGTTTGTATATGCGTATGTAATATTCATTCTTACTGATTTTGTTTTGCTACTTCAATTTTTAAATTTTTGGTTGTTTCCATGCATAATATGTTTCCTTGGTGTGTGGCGTATATGAGTGTATGTTATGTTTGGTTTTTCTACTTTATGTGGTTCGATAATAATAATCTTTATTTTGGATGTTTACATACTCACATACTTGTGTATAAATATAAACATATACTTGCTCTAAGTTTAACTCTGTTCTTTTTTTCTATAAAATATTAAGGAAGGTCAGTTTATCTTTTTTTCTGAAGAAAAAACTGTTAATATTAGGTTCGTTTTGATGTGCTGATTTTAAATGTTGATCTGCTTGTTAAATATACAATTTCACACCCTTTAATTTCCCACAATCTCTTGTTTTTTTTTTTTTTTTTATTCAGTTATGCCTATTCAAAAACTTTTAAAACATGATTGTGCATGCTTTTCAGCTTTAGCTTGCTCAACAATATTTTTATAACATGATTGTGCATGCTCTTAATGTTTTGTTTGCTCATCAATATTTTTCAAAAAATTCATTCTGTTATTTTTACTGATTTTCTGTAATTATGCTTTTATAACATGATTGTGCATGCTCTTAATGTTTTGTTTGCTCATCAATATTTTTCAAAAAAATTCATTCTGTTATTTTTACTGATTTTGTTCAAAGATATCTTAGAATAGCTGTAGTAATTCTTTTTTGTTTTCCTACACTTCGGTCAGACTTATTGCAATTATCAATGATATTTTTAAAATCAGTCTGAATGCTTTTCCTTGCTAAACAAATTAATTCATTCATTTGCAATTTGAAAAATTTATTTATTTATTTCTTATTTACCTTCCTCAATTTATTTTTGTTATACAATTTTAAATCAAAAAACCTTTTTTCACTATATATATATATGTATAATTACATTTTATTAATTATTATAAACAGATGAATACAATTTAATTAAATTTAAAGTGTTTGTTTTTCTTATATAATAAACGGTACACCGACAGGTGTCCGGCCCCTCAAGGCAATCTGGGTGGTACCAGGGACAGCAAGAGAAGTGCTCCTTACCTTCTTCTTCTTCCACCCCGAAATCTTCATTTTCCTCAACCATGTGCAGGAAATAGATGATGGCGTCCTTATGCTCATTCATGAGCAAATTGTTCCATCCTTCTTTAAAGGCTTTTATTTCGGCTATTATTTGGTTCTGTTGAAACCGAAATTCCCATTCAGCCACCACTCTATTGAGCATCTCGTCTTGCCCATCATGGTACATCTCGCAAACGGCCGCTGCTTCGTCCAACATTTTGTCGTCAGAGGAGTCGTCGTAGAGAGCCATAAGGATTGGAATATCAATTTTGGGCAACTCTACTACCTCGAGGATTTCAACGGTCGATGTGGACATTCTACTATTTTTTTCTTATAGCTGAAACTGCTGCTTTAAAAGTAATACACTGAATGAATAACAAAATGCTTTTCAACCCACATACCACTTATTTCATATCTGATGTCTGCCTGACACTCCTCTGTTTGTCAGCTGTATCTATCTATCTCCCTCTCGCATATGTATTTCTCAAGTGATAGCCGGCTGCTGCTCCTCAGCTCATCGTCAGCTGTATCTACCTATCTCTTTTTGACATATTTAAATATATGTATGTATACAGAATCCCCATATGCTGTTAGTAGAAATTTTGTTTATTTATTATGCTTGATTTTTTTTTTTTTTTTTTTCTTTGTTTTCTGCTATATGACCGTTACTTGTAGTTGTATATAGTTCAAAATTAAGCTTACTTAAGCACTTTTAATTTTTGTATCTTTCATTGAAATACCACAAAGATAAATTTTGCTTTTTTGGTGTTCACTTAAAGTAAAACTATAGTCCAAGTTTTAACAGTATACCGTGACAGTTCTATCAGATACATTTCCTACATTTAAGTTCTGTAGAGTTTGTGAATAAATACAAAATTTCTTTGAAAGTTATTATACTTACATATATATTATTATAATTTTACTAAAGTGAAAATAAAAATAAATATAATAATAGAAATAATAATAATAATAAAAATATAATAAATAAAAAATGTCTTCAGTAAAGTGTTCAATTTGTGATACCACCTTCATTAATTTAAATATCTTGAGAGTGCATCAGAAACTTCATTGCTCGATATGCAAAAAATATTTTGAAACGCAATATCAGCTCAAAGGACATATGACTGAGCATGGTGTCCAAGAACAATATGACACATGCAATATATGCAATGTTTCTTTTAGCAAAAACATGCTAAATGTACATAAGAAACTGCATTGCACTATTTGTGGAAAATTATTTTTGTGTAAAACAAGTGTGAATGCGCATATGAAAACACACATGTCGAGTATGGTACACTCCAATGGTGATGCATTGGCGCATACCTCGATAGGAAATTTATTAAACCATTGTCAGGCTTGCAATGAAATGATACCATCCTCATCAAGGGATACCCATCTTAGAACACATAAACATAAAAGAAATTGTTTCCCTGAAGTCAGTATTAATGATGATCTGACTAGGAGGTATAGCCATTTTAGTGGAAGGATTGAATCGTATCGCTTTCACAACAAAAGTGAAGGCATCCTCTTTCCTGGTGAGTTTTTAAAAAATGCAATGCGATGTATAATCAACCAATTAAAAGAGTGCAGTCAGAAACATACTACACTAAAATTTAATATGGAACTAACTTGCGACTACATGAAATTGGTCAATGATGAAATGTGTGTAACTCCTATGGTACATATATCAAAAATGACCTTGCTCACCATTGCTGATGATGTTGATGAATTCTATAAGAAACATTCAGAGGAAATAAGTGTAAAAATGGATGAATTCCAGGAAAGAGACAGCGGTTGGACTCTTATTAGTATAAAGTATGTAGATTTAAATGTAAACAAAGCATCAATAATAAGAGGTTCACGATTCATTCCACTACCGAAAACCATAGCCAGAAATGGTGGATGTGTAAACATTGAGAACAATGATATATATTGTTTCAAATGGTGTTTAATTGCAGCTTTGTATGGTGATTCTACTCTAAAACCAAGACAAATGAGAAATTGTAATAACTACAATATAGAAAATATTAGAAATGATACAATTTTTGTTGGTGGTAGAGTATTAAACTTTGAAGGGCTGCAGTTTCCACTCCCTCTGAAGCAGTTAAAAGTTTTTGAAAAACAAAATAGTATGAGTGTGAATGTGTTTGGTCATAATGGAGCATCACTAATTGGACCTTACTACATCACAAGAGAAGAAAAAGCAATTCACATTAATTTGCTCTTGCTTCACTCAGAAGACAATTTTCACTATGTTCTTATCAAAAACATCTCAAAGTAAGTTATATATATATTTACATTTATTAAATATTTATATAATAATAAATAATTTAAAATTACTATCTTTTAAGGCTTATTCGATCCAGCATAACAACGCATCACGGAAAAATTTTTATTTGCAACACTTGCTTATTTTATACCCATGATGAAATCACACTTCAACAACATAAAAAGTGCTGTGGGAGAAAAGTTGCAAAAATGCCGGCTGATGAAGATGCTTTTAAAAAATTTGCAAATTATAATAAGCAAATGGACGTGCCTTTTGTTATTTATGCTGACTTCGAGTCAATTTTGGAAAAAATTGATGAAAGTGCAGGTACGAATACTGTAAATATTCAAAAGCATTCTCCATGTGCATTTAGTTATTTTGTAAAGTGTAGTTTTAAGGAAGAAAATAATTTATATAGACAATACTTTGGAGAAGATTCAGCAGAAGTATTCGTTAGAAAAATAGTTGACGACAGTCATTATATTTATGAAAAACATCTAAGTAAAGAAAAAGTAATGAATATATCTGCTGAAGAATTAAATTCCTTTAATAATGAACAAAATTGTCATATTTGTAAGAAAAGTTTGAAGAATGATAAGGTTATAGATCACTGCCCTCTTACTGGTAATTATCGTGGTGCAGCTCACAGTGAGTGCAATTTAATGTACAAAATACCCAAATTCATACCCGTCATCTTCCATAATCTATCTGCATACGATGCACATTTATTTTTTAAAGAACTTTCTGCTATTAAAAATGCTGTCATAAAAGTCATCCCACAAAATAAAGAGCGCTATATTTCTATATCAGTTTATATTCCGATGAAAAAGAATTCTGGAGTTGAAATACGTTTTTTAGATTCTTTTAGATTTATGGCTTCTAGTTTAGATAGTTTGGCGAAAAATCTTGATATTTCTGATTTTCATACGGTTCGACAAATGTTTCATATTGATAGTCACTTTGATTTGATTAGAAGAAAGGGAGTATTTCCTTACTCGTACATAGATTCTATATCAAAGTTTGATGAAGTAGAACTCCCAAGAAGAGAACATTTTTTTAATATTTTAAGTGATTCGGAATGTGATATTATTGAATATGAACATGCGCAGAAAGTATGGGATGAGTTCAATTGTAGAACACTACGCGATTATACTGAACTCTATCTGAAAACAGATGTTCTGCTTCTTACAGATGTTTTTGAAAATTTTCGAAAAATATGTAAAAGTATTTATGATTTAGATCCAGCCCATTATTATACTGCACCAGGACTATCTTGGGATGCAATGTTGAAGACTACAGAAATAACTTTGGAGTTGATTACAGACTCTAACATACATTCTTTTGTCCAAAGTGGTATTAGGGGCGGACTAGTTCAGTGTTCCAAGAAATATTCAAAGGCGAACAATAAATATATGCATGACTTTGATAAAAATAAGACATCAGAGTATTTAATGTACTTAGACGCCAATAATTTATATGGTTGGGCAATGTCGGAATACTTGCCTTATGGTGGCTTTGAGTGGCTAAGTAAAGAAGAAATTGATGTTTTCAATGTTGAAGAAATCTCAAACTCTTCTGAAACTGGCTATTTTTTAGAAGTAGACATTCAATATCCAGATTCCCTTCATGATGAACATAATGATCTTCCCTTCTGTCCACAAAATAAAAAAATTTCGCAGAATGGGTGTAGGAAGTTAATAGCAGATTTTACATTTAAACAAAATTATGTTATTCACTACAGAGTTCTAAATCAATGTATATCAAATGGACTTGTATTGAAAAAAATACATAGGGTACTGAAATTTAAGCAGTCTCCATGGTTGAAAAAATACATTGATATAAATACCTATCATCGTACAAATGCGAAAAATGCTTTTGAAAAGGACTTCTTTAAGCTTCTTAATAATGCAGTTTATGGAAAAACCATGGAAAGTGTAGACAAACGTAAGGATATACGTATTGCTACAGATTGGGAAACTACAAACAGAAATCATTTGGGTTTAAGAGCATTAATCTCTAAACCTAATTTTTTGAGTTTACAAAAATTCTGTGATAGTATGTATGCAGTTCAGCTAAAAGAAATGGAACCATATTATGATAAACCTATCTATATTGGTTTCGCAGTTTTAGAATTGTCGAAATGGAAGATGTACGATTTCCATTATAGATACATGAAACCAAAGTTTGGTGAGAAACTTTCACTTAACTATATGGATACCGATTCATTTATCTATACAATTCAAACTGATGATTTTTATGAAGATATTCGTAACGATATTTCTTTAAACTTTGATACATCAGAATATGCAACGAATAATGTATTCAAGTTGCCACTGCTAAACAAAAAAGTTTTGGGAATGATGAAGGATGAAAATAAGGGTAACATAATGGTAGAGTTTGTGGGCTTAAGATCCAAAATGTATTCTTTTTCGGTTCTCAATTCAAAAGAAGTGAAAAAATCGAAAGGCGTAAAAAGGTCTGCTCTTAACAAAATCACATTAAATGATTATAAGAGCTGTTTATTTGAGCAGAAAGTTGTATCAGATGAGATGTTTTTATTCCGATCAAAAATTCATCAACTGTATACACAAAAGCTCTATAAATTAGTCCTTAACCATACTGATGACAAAAGAAAAGGTATGGACGACCTGGTAAATACCAGAGCGTGGGGTCATTATAAAGATCGAGATGGTAACTCAATGGAAGTTGTGTAGTAGTATCTTGAAAATTATCAGTATGATTATAGTGAGCGATAACCTAAATCACAAATTTCCTTGAATTTGCAAACATTAATCATATATTTATTTATTTACTTTATTTGTGATATAGAATTTAATTAGTTATAGAAATTTGTAAAATATTTATGAAATACTCGTATGTAAGTGAAAATGTATAAATCTTTAATGATAAGTCAAAATATTTTATATGTATAATGTATTGTAAATATTTTAAATAAATAAAAAGACTATATGATTTGATTTGATTTCTTTTATTTTAAAGATTCTTTTACAAGTAAGATTACATTTCTTAAAGCGCAAGCACCATAATAGTGACAACTACAGTAAAATAGATCTGGATACTTCATGCCCATTTCTTTCAAGTTGATACAACCAACATCTTCAATATTGAAAATTCTTTTATTCATAATTTTTTCCAGCCATTGCCTTTTCTCTTCACCCTTGACATATATTGTTGCACCATTGACATTAGCTTTTAAAAATTTAATTACGCTGTCAAAAGAAATTGATCCATCATTCCAGAGTAAGTGATGATGATTTCTGGTCAACCATTTCGCTTCCTTCTGCTTTTCAGGTGATAAATATTTAAAATCAAATGGAGGTTTTATAATAAAATTAATGTATTCGTCTTTGTTGAAAGCAATCGCAACTTCCTTTGCAATAAACCCGTTGGAATTGTTTTTGAAGCCTTGCAAGTCTATGAAAATTGTCTTATCATTCATATTAATTTATTTATATAACTTTGCGAACTGTTCCTTTTATGGGTGAATATTCTATTATGCGATCATGAATAAGTATGCAGTATGCTGAAGTTTTTGATGGAATATTTATAGCTGTTTCAAATTCAATTTTTATATCAATTGATCCACTATTGAATGATTCGTTTTGATAGCTAACATCTACAACAATAATCGGAGCGTTATTCTTAAACTCTTGAGCTGTTAGAATTGGTTGAGATTCTCTCATATAGTAGCTTTGTTGAAATCGTGTGTACATATCATATAGAATTGCATATCGCTCATTTTTAAATTTAATATTAAGATCATCATATGGATATGACACTGAGTTTAAATGTACTTTTAAATTGGTGAGGTCACAGTGAACAAACTTATTTTCTTGTTGAAATGCAATCAAGATAAAACGAGGGCGTTCTCTATTTGCAGCCAGTTTAACATTCCAGATGTGACTAGTCCCCGAATTTAGTTGTGGATTAATATGACAATCCCAACTTCGAAAGGCCATCGGTATGGGAACACCATTGTTAACAGTTTTAATCATATTCAATTTGCAAAGATCAGATAATTGTACATGTGGAATTCTCCATGAGATGAGTGAAATCGTAAGTTTAGCTTTTTCAGTTAGAACGCTCGAGTGCACAAGATCTTCATCGTTTTTATTACGCAAGAGTATCAATTCATGTTTAGCATTTAATAGAATTTTATTGTAGTCTTCAGCGAATCCTAAAAGCATTTTAAGTGGCACATAGAAATTAAAACATCCATTTGCTTCAAGCTTTACATCATCAGTTTTATTCCATCCAGCATTTTGCATCACGATGCTTTCGGAAGGCGATAGAGAAACCAAATTTTTTATGGTGCTCGTGACTCCCAAATATCGTGTGTGATCGATTTCAATACCATTAAGTTCATAACGAATTTCATCGAAGAGGTATGCAACAAAGTTGTTTTTCAAATTAAAGTTTTGTGAAGCTTTTGAACTTTTCTCATCTACAACAAATCCTTCTACATATAAATAGCTTTCACTAGGTAGCACATATAAATCTTGATTTTGTATTGAAATTCGAATTTCATCATTATTGTTATAAGATTGTAGATATGGTATGTATGTGTGGTAGTCTTTTTTTATTATATTTTCATCAGATAACGGTTTATCTAGTACGTCTATTATTGAACTCATTTTGTTTTCAATTTTAAATTTAAAGACTTGAGAAAGTTTTTATTTGCTGCTGTTAGCGTTTTATGTTTCAATGATCTCTTTAATTTTCGTTTAGGTTCGAATAGAGTTTTAGAATTGTTTGCAGCGTTATTTTTCGAGATACTTGTATTATATATTATCATTATTTAGTAGGCCTCAAGTGTATTCGAATAGTTATTTCCTCTCCTCGGAAATTAATTAAAGAGTCGTGCTGATCAACCACTCTTAGAGCTAGTGTACTTATCTCTCTGGAGGTAACAGGTAAATAGATGAGGTTTCTCGGAATCTCATCTATTTTATAGCCTGGAGGTACATTAATTGGAAATTCATGTAGTGTATGTGCCTTGGAATTGTTCATATACGTATTAACAATGATACTGCTTTCAATTCGCATTAGATTTACCTTGAAAATATTAACTGGAAGATCGGAATAATGATCTTCGTTAGGAGACAATATTTTATTATTAAATCCCAATAGACTACCAATTGTATTTTCTTTATTGAAATATATTGGATCCTTCGAACTGTAAATTTTAACTTGCATTGTATTGTTATTCGCTTCTATATGAATTTTGTTTGCAGGTCTGTAGCGTTTGTATTGTTCCTCTATATAATCAACTATATCATTCAATTCATAAGAACCAATTGGTATTTCAATTACAAGTTCGCCGATATGAAACATATTGTTGTAGATGTCTACATTCGGTATACTATTGTATGAATGAAAATCTGTTAGAGCACACTCATATGACTCATTTAATTCAATGGGTGGAAAATAATTAGCCGATAACTCTGATGAGTTGGAGCTCAGAGTAAGTGTTATTGACATTTCGACTGTCCGATGTGAAATAAATAAAATATTCCATTATATATTGTTTATAATAAAAGTATTTATTTATTTATTATTATTATCTTATAATTATGCTATTATATATTGTTTACAATATTTCATCTTTGCTAATCCAACTATTGTGTTGATTAGAAAATCCCAACCATTTAACAAATGCTTTATCTCCTCTAGTTTTAATGACCCTTTCAACTAAATATGTATTAGGAAATCTGGTTTTTGAAAGTTCTTCAGCATAAAATCCACCTTTGATAACATTTTCAAGATAATCTTCCAGTATAAATGTTGCAGGATATGTATTTTGAACTGATTTAATAGTAAAAATTTCTGATGTCCAATTGGGGGTATAGCCTTTTTCAAAAGTATGTTTATATTTGCTAATTCGCACATGATCTCCAACGTTAAATTTACTCATTTTATACATTTTTAAGTGACTGTATACCGTATTTAATAGTTTTTTCTCATTCGATGAACTAACCTTAATCGGCGGCATTTTGATGGTACGATGAACTCTTCTATTGTATGTGTTAATCAATTTTTTGTAAATATCAATCCAATTATATGAACCATTAAAGCTAAATTCTTTCCACATCATTCCTTTTAAAGATCTATTGAATCGTTCGACTATTGATGCTTTCATTCTGCTATACGTTGAATAGTGATTAACTTTATATTTATGCATCAATTCCACAAAATGTTTATTGAAAAATTCTTTACCATCGTCAGTTTGCAAATTTTTCGGTACTCGTCCCAATTGAAAAATATCTGTCATTGCTTGTGTTGTTTCAGGTCCAGTTTTTGTTTTTATCGCTACAGTCCATGCAAATTTTGAGAAAGTATCAATTACGGTTAGTAAATATCTATAATTCTTGTTGTATTTAGAATAATTTCCCATTTCAACCAAATCAGCTTGCCAAAGATCATCTATTCCTTTCATTACAACTCTTCTACGGGGAAAAACTTTTCGTGCTTGTTTATGAAGTTCATTTACCAAATTTCGTTTTGAGCTCATTTTACACTTTAGTTTAAGAACTATGTTGTAGTCTGTTTGACCCACTTTCAGTTATTGATGCAAACATGTAATTTTCAAATCTATAAATTTTCTCATTGAGCCTTTCAAATTCATTTTCATAAAGTAATTTTGTTTTGTTAAAGTTTTGTTGAATTTTATTATTCTCTTCTAATTGCAAAGCTAATTTATGTTCTAAGTTTTCAAATTGTGCTTGTAGATCGGCATATATTTTATTATTATCTTCCATAAAGTGTGTTAATAATTTGCTTTCCGCTTTCTCAATTTGAGTTTGCAAAAACAATTTATTGATAACATCGTTTTCCTCCAAAGGTTTCGCCACATTTTTGATTCTTTTGTTCTGAACATCAATGTTGTTGTCCGTATCCATAAAGATCCCCAACAATTTAGGAGCATTTCTTGTTGAAATTATACTACTAGTATCGTTTAGATAATGTCCGAATTTATCTACAGACATTCTTTATATATTTTTTTTTTTTATATTATTCTATTATATTAACTTCGCGTAGTTCTTCAATAATTGATACAATTTCGTTATTATGATTAGTGTGACCTGCAGCTTGTGATGCAAGTAATAGACGAAGTCGCTCTACCAACTCATTAGGATCATCCCAGTATATATAGTTTGGTTTGTGAGGATTAAATTGCATCATTCCATCACCTTTATAATTACGAGTATGTTTTGTTTTTAAGGTTGGTGAAAATAAATTGTTTAGATCGTCTTCTTTAAACAGTTTTTTAATTATATGTTTATATTTATATGCTTTAGTTCCTTTAATGTGACCATCAGGTTTATAACCTCTTCTATATGCATTAGTACGAATTAAAATTTTTTTGTAGATTTCTAGTTCAGATTTGTCATAGTTTTTAGGTGTTTTATGGAACATTAAAGAAAATAAACCAGGTGTTAGAGCCCACATTTGATCGCCAACTTGAATTTTATCATTAGACAGTTCAATATTACTATCACCAAATTTCCATTTATTACTGATATAATCTTTATGTGGTCCATAGTTTCTATCTAATTCATTTCTCCTTTGCAAGAGTGATAAATCGGTATAATTCTCTTCAATTTTGGAATTCTGTGAATAAAAAGTGTCATCATCATCATCATTATCACGTTCATCATCTTCGTTGTATGAGTTGGTGTTATCAGATATTGTTCCTTCTACAAGTTTCTTTGGTGTACTTGTTAGCAATTTAATTGACGGTTCCTTAAGATATAAATTTTTATTGTGTTTAGTTTTTGTCGTCACATCATTTTCTACTTCTCTTTTGATCAATCTATTACTATATTTTGAATTATTTATAAATTCTTTTAAAGGTTCTGTTATAGGCTTAAATGTATCTTTTAGTTGTTCATGAGTATCTATTTCACCAGTCTTTATACTGCGGAGCTTTTTCTTCAAAACATTTCTAGTCCTCACCAAATCTTTTAAAACTTTTTCATTCATTTTTATATATCAGCTATCAGATCAGGTTATGTGCTATCAGATCAGTTAACAGATTAGTTATGTGTCATCAGATCAAATGTATTATGTTTAAAACTAATTTATATTGTTATGAAATAGTCAAATAGTTTTCTATAGCGACCATTGTTCAATTCATTGTCTTTGCATATCATCAAAAATCCATATTTATCCTTCCAACACTCTCGACAAATTTCATGAAACTTTTCAAAAGTCATATCGCTAGCAACATGGTCACTATAAGCGTGCTTCATATTGGTTTCATCTTGCTTGAACATTATAATTACATTAGCATTGTCTCTTATTAAATGTTTTGGAACTCTAGTATAAGTTTGGCATAAGTAGAATGAATCGATATTCTTATGTCGACCCATACAAAAATATGCACGTATATTATTTTGCTTTTCACATGCAACATCATCAAATATCATAATTGAATTAACTTTAGCTTCGTCAGGCGAAATAACAGCATCGTTATCTGTAAATGTGTAGTAGCCCATTCCTTTAACTGATGTTATAAGTTTCCTCAAGTATTCATATTTCGGTTGATATAGGGATTTTGAGTATAAATAGATATTTTCAAACTTGAGTCCGTTAGGACTTTCCAATAAACTAATCATAACATTAGTCTTTCCACAATTTGAAGGACCAACTATTAGCGCACGAATAGAATTTGGTAAGAGGGAGCTATGCTTTATTTTAAAAGTGATGTGCGATGAAGCATCAATATTACGAACTAATATATTTTTATGTTGTTTTACTAAACGCATTTTGATAACTAAATATTATTCATAAATATAACCTTTATTATAGAATAAAATGGTTATACAGTACAACAAAAACATTAGTTGTAAAAAAGCAATCGATGGAAAAGGTTTAGTCGACAAAATAATAAACTCTCTACCTATTGAGCTTCATCTTTCTGGATATCAATACTGTGGACCTGGAACAAAGTTACAAAAACGTTTGACCAGAGGTGATAAAGGAATTAATTTACTAGACGAAGCTTGCAAAAGCCACGATATCGCTTATTGGAAAAATAAAGATTTAAATATTAGACATCAAGCTGATAAAATTCTTGAAAACAAAGCTTGGAAGCGAGTTCTTGCAAAAGATAGTAGTCTTGCGGAAAAATCATTTGCATATATGGTAACTAACGCAATGAAAGCTAAAACAAAACTAGGAATGGGTGTAGAGACGAAGAAGAATAATAATGTAAAGAAACTTTTGAGTCGAACTAGTTTGGATGGGAAAAAACTATTCTATTCAACTGTTCGAAATGCTACAAAAATTTTAAAAAGGGAAAAACCTCTAGATATTAACTCTGCTATTAGAATTGCACGAAAAACCATTAACAGTTCTTTTAAAAGAAAAAAATCACAAATTAAAGTACCACGTATAATACGAGTACCAAAAATTGGTGGTTTTCTACCATTAATTCCAATATTAACTGCTCTGGGTGCAATTGGTAGTCTCACGACTGGAGGTGCTGCTATAGCTAAGGCTGTAAATGCAACAAAAAATGCTAAAAGTCAACTTGAAGAAGCATCTAGACACAATAAGGCAATGGAATCAATAGCAGTGGGAAAGGGACTTTATCTTAAGCCATACAAAAAAGGTTATGGATTAGTTTGTAAAGAGCTCTCAAAAAACTCATAGAAATGCTACCCAAAAGACCATTAACTGATGTCGATTTGAGAAAATTTTCAGCAAAAATTCCACACTTTAGAGGAGTTTTCATGTTGAATACTCTACCAAAACGTGTAAGGAGAAGAGAATGTGGAATAATCAATTTAGATGTATCAACAGGACCGGGAACACATTGGGTAGCATATTATAAAGACAACAATCAAAATGAATATTTCGATAGTTTTGGAAATTTACAACCACCTACAGAAGTAGTCAAATATCTGGGCAAAAATATAAAATACAACTATAATCAGCATCAAAATTTTAATGCATTTATCTGCGGACATTTATGTCTTAAATTTCTTTATGAATTAAATAAAAAATATTAAATAAAAACACTCACAAATATGTACATTTTAACAAATTATTTATTTATTTCTTTTTATTAATATTTTATTATACAATACAGTATAAATTAATTTTGTTACCAAACTGGATATTGAGCATTTTGACAGAAAAATTCATCCATCTCATAAGTCAGCACCAAATTGCGTTCTCCTTCTCTTTGAATGCAAAATTTTCCACTCGAAAGATTATTTACTTCATCGTCTGTAAGGGTGCTGTACCGATTGGGTAGAAACAATATATAATTTTGCAGTTCGACTTGAACTGTTTCCCCATATTTCGTTGTGACCCTTTTTGCACCATCAACAGGATATTTTTTTCCTATATCCATGTCCTTAATATGCATTATATTTTTAACTTTGCACGAATTAAATTTTTTTACCAAGTTTGTTGAGGACTCCATTTCTTTTTCTGTTCTTATCACTTTCGATCTTGGTTTCAGACTGATTTTAAAAATATCATTGATAATTGCAATAAGTCTGACCGAAGTGTAGGAAAACTAAAAAGAATTACTACAGCTATTCTAAGATATCTTTGAACAAAATCAGTAAAAATAACAGAATGAATTTTTTTGAAAAATATTGATGAGCAAACAAAACATTAAGAGCATGCACAATCATGTTATAAAAGCATAATTACAGAAAATCAGTAAAAATAACAGAATGAATTTTTTGAAAAATATTGATGAGCAAACAAAACATTAAGAGCATGCACAATCATGTTATAAAAATATTGTTGAGCAAGCTAAAGCTGAAAAGCATGCACAATCATGTTTTAAAAGTTTTTGAATAGGCATAACTGAATAAAAAAAAAAAAAAAAACAAGAGATTGTGGGAAATTAAAGGGTGTGAAATTGTATATTTAACAAGCAGATCAACATTTAAAATCAGCACATCAAAACGAACCTAATATTAACAGTTTTTTCTTCAGAAAAAAAGATAAACTGACCTTCCTTAATATTTTATAGAAAAAAAGAACAGAGTTAAACTTAGAGCAAGTATATGTTTATATTTATACACAAGTATGTGAGTATGTAAACATCCAAAATAAAGATTATTATTATCGAACCACATAAAGTAGAAAAACCAAACATAACATACACTCATATACGCCACACACCAAGGAAACATATTATGCATGGAAACAACCAAAAATTTAAAAATTGAAGTAGCAAAACAAAATCAGTAAGAATGAATATTACATACGCATATACAAACAAAAAACGAATTTAAACATAAATACGGTTAGCAGCTTTTAATAATTCTATCTGCGCGTATCCCCACTGCCAGATATAGCGGCTGAGTAAATCGATAAGATAGCAACAGGTAATGGGAGCAGCAAACCAAAGCATCATAAAACTACATACGGTAAGCTGCAGTTAATATATCTCTCTGTCCATATCTTCGCTGCCAGATATATCGGCAGAGCCTATCGATAAGATAAGAACAGAGAGTTGAAGCAGCTCAAAAAACGAATTTAAACATAAATACGGTCAGCAGCTTTTAATAATTCTCTCTGTCCATATCTTCACTGCCACACACACACACACACACAAACCATAACAGCATTTATTCCTCAAAAACAAAATTTGTGTACAAATTAATAAAATCGAATATATACCCCTTCCATCCCAAGCCATCTAAATAAACTGCAACCATCAAGAAACTATTTAAAGAAAGAAAAAAAACTTTGTCACCAAAAAAATATCCAACAATACAAAAAATATGCAAACCACAGCATTTATGAATGGAAAAAATTTGTGTACATTAAAAAAAAAATTAAATCCAATAGAACCACGCAACAAAACAATAAGACGACAAATTACACACAAACCATAACAAATTATGGGCTTTCATCCCAACTGTAGCAATCAAGTACGTATGTATTTACGCACAAGCACAAAATACAAAAATGAAAAATAAGACGACAAATTACACACAAACCATAGCAAATTATGCACTTTCACATGTGTGGATGAGTGTTTGTACGAAGGAGGGCTCTGCCTCTGTCAATAATTCCGCCTCTGCCTCTGCCACTAATTCTGTCTCTGCCTCTGCCACTAATTCTGCCTCTGCCTCTGCCAGACCTCTGCCCGGTCCGCAGTCGCAGATGTTTTGCTTTCCCATTCCCATTCTACTTTGTGGGTATTAGTGTTGTGGGTATTGGGTGTATGAGTGTTGTGTGTATGAGTGTTTGTACGATGGAGGGGTCTGTCTCTGCCAATAATTCGACCATTCCTCGGTCCGTAACTCTGCCAGACCTCTGCCCAGCCTCTGCCGGCCCGCAGTCGCAGATGTTTTGCTTTCCCATTCCCATTCTACTCAAATGCATTTCGATAAAATAAATTAAAATAAATTTTTTGTAAAATTAGAAGTAACTTTTCATAGCTCCCTAGGTGTATTAAAAAAATAGTTCCATAGCTCTAATTAAAAAATTAGATTTACAAGGATTACTTCACATTCAATAAGTCGGCATCAAAAAAGATAACTTGTGTGATTTACAATGTTGCCTTTGATTTAGTTTGTTTCTTAGTAACTCTCATATTTAATTTTGACAGCCTATTTAAATTTAAAAATTGCATAAACTGAGTTTCGAGGCACTGAATATATGTCTATATATGTATATTTAATAATTAAAATAACTTATTCTTTTTTATATTTATTCAAGGCGAGTAAGACTAAACTAAAGTAATTATAAAAAAGAATAAGTTTAACTGGTATTGAAGACAAATTGTGCATTGCCATTTATATGCAATCATTTTCATTTGCATTTTAGAAAAATTAATAGCTTTCAATCGAATAAAAAAATATTTATTGTATAAAATAATTTTTGCATTAATTTTGTTTGTAAATCCAGAATTCTCAAATATATTGTGGGATTTTTTGTAAAAACATGTGAGATTTTTTTTGATTTTTAAAAAATTTGAAAAGTTGAATTTCTACTAACTACTTATATAAGTAGAAGCAACAACGAAATTTACATTTATACCATACAACAACTGTATATAAATTAAAAATAAATATTAAACAAAAAAAGAAAAATATAAGTTTATTTGAATTATGATGCTGAACAGAAATTTTTTGCCATATGCTGCCGCCGGCAATAAAAAGCATCTGTTTTATTTTTAATATATTTTTTTTCTAATATGTATAACACTACTTATTTCTTCTGATTCTTATGCGGATAACTAAAAGAAATTTATTATTTTTACACTTTGAAAGTACAGTGTAAATTCGATAATCCGGACCCCACTAATCCGGAATATTCGGTAATCCGGACAGAATTTTGCAGCTCATTGCGTATTCTATAATCCGGATTGATTGCAACTCTATAGTCCGGATTGAATAACACCCGTTTTTATTTATTTTTTTATTCAAATCGCAGAATGCTTTGAAAAATACAGTTAGAATAGTGTGATATGAGTATGTTTTGGAACGTTGCACATGCGTTTTTAGTTTAGTATTGATGCAAGATGCCTTCAGTGAGGAGAGCACACAAGACTTTATCTATTTTAGATAAAGTAAAAATTGTTGAAGAACTTAGTAAAGGTATGAGTATTTCAGATATAAAAAAAAAATTATAGCTTCAAAAGGTGAGTCAATTTTTTTACATGATTTTTAATTAAATACTACATATGTATTAACAAAAAAATATTTTACATTCAGGTTTCCGAAGACATCTAAGCGTAAAACTTTAAAAATGGTGAATATAAAGAGTTTGAACAATCATTATATTCGTGGTTTGAGAAACAACATGAATTTTGCTATGAATTATTATAATTTTTAATAAATAAATACATGCATAGTAATCCGGATAATTCGCTACTCCGGATTGGGGTCTGCAATCAATTATCCGGATTATCGAATTTTTACTGTACTCATATATTTTTTTTGGCATATAATATTTGTTCGGAAATCTATTACAATTTACAAAATATTACGATTCGATGCACATCGCATGAGCTGATGTGCTTACTCGAGTAAGTATACTATTGTATATCTTAATATTTCGATACGTTATTAAAAATACAATACTATACTCGTTATCGATTGCGGTCATGAGACCCCTACTTTTACGCGATATATACGTTCCTCGAAAACCGGAGTAAAAAATAAGTTATCCCTATAAAATGAGGGTACAATTAAATATCAGGTGAAATAAAATAAATATATTAAATGAAAATGCATGTGCACATATTTAGAAAAAAAAAAAACATTTCACTTAGAAAAAGAAATCACAAAAATCTCAAGACATATACGAACAAAAAAAAAGGAAGAAATAGTTCTTTTCGAAAAAAAATATTTAATTTGCATTTAATAAATGAATGCATGGACAAAAATGCATTAATTACCATTTATTAAATTCAAATATTTTTTAAATTATTCGATTTTTTAACATATATAAAAATACATAATTTTTAGACCGCGTGAAGTCAGATCAAATCGTATTTTTGAATATTTTTGGTACTACGTTATATCAAATTCGCGTAGATGGAAAGTTTATATTTCTGGTATCCTGAGTTTTTTTTTTTTTTTTTGTGAATAAATTATTTTCCAATAGGAAAATCTGATTCGAATTTTGATATTGAAAATAAGATACTCGTATTAGATTTAATAATATTATAGCATTAATTTGTTTACTTGGATTTTCATTCACACACAACTTAAGCAGATGTTGAAATAATAACAAGTATCCATATCGTAAAACTAAATAAATTATTTCATGGATCCGCAGTGTACCATATCAGTGTCGAAGGCTACTGGTCACTGAACAGTACCGGCTTCAGCTGATAGCAATGCACAGGCACATCAGAACGAACCCCTTCGTCGGTATTGTGCAGAACCGGTGGAGTAAAATCTATATATATAAAGCTGAATGTGTTTTTGTTTGTTTGTTTGTTTATTTGGTTGTATCTTATAAGAAGGAGCCCAAACCGTTGGACCGATTTTCCTGAAATTTTCACACCATATAATTGGGACTATTGAATGAATTATAGGCCACTTTTTTTTAAACACGCCCACTTTTTTAATTAAGCTACTCCTTCCACATGATTTTTAACAGATTTTATAATATAAACGATATTAATTTCGCCATTAGTGTACCAAACGAGAAATTTGACAGGCTTAGTCTGTGCAACTCCGGGATGGTTATGCGGTATTACTTTTTTTTTAAACTAGGATCAGGAGGGCGATAGGGGGAAAATTTCTGCCTGTCCGTAATAATCAAACCGATTTTAATGAAATTTAGAAAATAGATAGATTTGCGTCTAAAAATTAACATATGGTGATTTCTTTTCTGACAGAAATGTTACATATATGCTACATTTCGTTACTATTTCTGTTCCATTCTAAAAAATATGTAACATTAAAAAAAGCTATTTCGTTCCTTTGTAAATATGTTGCACAAATAACTGGCAAAATATGCAACATATTTTGCCCTCTGCTCTCAAGTCGGGGTCATATAGTAACCTTTTTTACATCTCTGTTAAGTACCTTTTTATACATATATGAAATTTTATTCTTGTGAATTTATTAGCTAAACCTAAACAAAATTGTGAAAAAAACTTAAGAAAATGAATAAAAAAAAAATTTTAATTGAGCAGTTGCTAGAAACATCATCGTCATCTGATGATGATGAGTTGCTTCTACATTTGCTAGGTAGGAACAACGTTCCACGCGTTAAAGGTTTTGTGGAAACTGTAGTCCATACATATTCAGATGTCGATGTAAGTGCAAATACCTTTCCTAAATTTTTAAATTATTTTCAATGAGTAATAATAAAATCTTCATAGTTTAAGAAAAATTTCCGAGTAAGCCGAGAGAGTGCAACCTATCTAATGGAAGAGTTTATGGTATTCTTTAAAAAACGAAGCTACCAGTGTGGAAGATCGCAAACGAGTATTGAAACCCAGATTCTGTCTTATTTATGGTAAGTTTTAATAATAAATAAAGAAGTAAAAAATTGCTAAGCGTTTACTTTAGGTTTAGTGGTAATAAAACAACCATTAGAGAAGTTGCAAACATTTTCGATATGACTTATTCAAATGTACACAGGTGCTTCCACAATGTTTTAAATTTTCTTGTTACTGAAGTAGCTCCCAAAGTTATAAGATTTCCTTCATCAAATGAAGAAAAGGAAGCTGTAGCAAACGAATTTAAAAATGTTAGTAACAATGGTTTAATCCCTAGTTACCTTCACGTATATAAATACATGCATTATTTTTTTTAATTATTGTAGATTTCTGGAATTCCCAATATTTTGGGATGTATTGACGGTAGTTACATTGCTGCCAGGACACCCAAACATAAGATTCGCTCTACATATATTAACAGACATGATGGAGTGTCAATAACGTTGCAAGGAATTTGTGATTCTAGACTGAGATTTTTAGATGTATTTACAGGAATTCCAAGCAAAATACATGACTCACGTGTGCTTAAACTATCGTTTATTGGAAAAGAAATAGAAAGTTTATGTTCCAATAAATACTACTTATTGGGAGATGCGGCATATCCTCTAAGAGCATATTTGTTGACTCCGTATAGGGATTATGGTAATTTAACGGAGGCTGAAAAACAATTTAATATACAATTTTGCCGAACTCGCGTTAAAATCGAAAATGCATATTGTTTGTTAAAAAATCGCTTTCGACAGTTAATGAGGTTAGATTTTCATAATGTAAAAACAATGGCGAAGTTTGTTATTGCATGTTGTGTTTTGCATAATATTTGCATTAATAGAAATGAAGATTTTCAAGAAGAAATATCAAACACCGAACTTGACAATGCTTCATATAATCGAACAGAAAACGATAGAAGTGAAATTTCCTTAACTCAATTGGGTCAAATGAGAAGAGATGAAGTCAAACATTTTTTATTTAATTAATTTTAATTTATTCAATGAAAAGGTTTTGTAAAAATTAATGTAAATAAAGAAGTAAAACTAATATAGATAAAAAACAGTCTGTTTAATTCATTTTGAACACAAAGTAAATATTTCCATTTAATATAAGGTACATTTGTTTGCATTATTTCTTTTTATAGTCCGCCTTGCAGACTTATTTCAGCGTGGTTTCTTATTCGTTAATTTCCAAAGCTTTTTTCAACAACTCCATTTTTTCTTTGTGCCGTCTTTCTCTTGCTTCTTCTTTTCTCTCGTTTATTTCTATTAAAGTTTCTTGAATGGTCTTATTTCTCACTTTTGGGTTTTCATTTTTTTTGATTTTGGCCTTTTTAGCTATAATACAGTTAGTGCTGCTAATTTGTATCTCAGGTTCTATGGAATCATCCATGAAACTAATTTTGCTAAGCTCGTCATCAAAATCTACGTGTTTTCTTTCACAGCCTGAAGTTCTGTTGTTTTCTACCGCCAACTTTTTTCTCTTCAGTACCGTGTAATACCTCTCTTCACACTGCTTTGGTGTTTTACCTTCTATCCTCGTGGCTATTTTGGCCCACATATCTTTCTTTGTCTTAAATTTTTTTAGGGGTCCTATTTCAGGCATGTAGGTAGCATACATATCCAAAAGATTTCGTGTTTCTCCATCAGACCATACTAGAGATAAAATGAGAAAGATAATATAATATTAACTTGAAAGTGCACATTCAAGTAATTTTTTTTATTTTTACTAGCCTTGAATTCGTTTGTACGCAGTTGGAGATTCTTCGTTCTGACTACAAGACGTTTGATGTTGCCTTTTATCGGAAGCTTTTAAAGTACCATAATCTGACCATACTGGAAATAGGGAATATAGTTTTGATTTTATTGTAATGTATACACACGTGCATATGTACGCAAGTAAATATTTTAATTTATACTAACCTTCAAGTGTCTCATAAGAATTATGAATATCTATATATTCTTCATCCATCAGACTTTTCTTAGAATAAGATTCTGTTTAATTTATTATTTATATTAATGGAAACTTTTTTGATAAATTTTTGGTTTAAAGTTTTTGCAGTTTTTTCCATAAGCTTCTCGATCTTTATAGCGAACGGAGATGTTAAATTTTCACGACTCTGTTCTAGGTAATAGCAGCTGTTTAGAAAACAATGTTGCTGACGATTTTTATTGATAAAATAGTGCTAAAAACCGTAGAGACAGTGAAACGCTAAGTATACAGTAATGTTAAATCTCAAATATTTTGTACCATTGCGGCAGTAAAAAATGTATCACTTCTTAAAGGTGTGGGCAAACTGTAAAAAATGTTATCCTTCGAAAGGGCAACATATTTGTTCAGAAAAGAAATCACCAATAGTCTATGTACATTTTTAAACTAGGACCAGGAGGGCGACAGGCGGAATTTCTGCCCCTCCGAAACGTTAAAACCGATTTTGATGAACTTTAAAACTTGGATAAATTTGAGCTGAAAAGACACATTGGCTATTATTTTTTTTTTCAAAACTAGGACCAGGAGGGAAGGTAGAGGCAATTTCCGCACTTCCGATACTATCTAACCAATTTCAATGAAATTTAAATCTACTTATGGGTTTGCGTCTATAAGGACACATATGCTACATATATTTTTTAAATAGTACCAGGAGGCAACGTAGGGTTAAGATATGGCTTACCGCAAGTGTATAAAAGATGGAGATAATAACGGGAGCGAAGCCGCGTGTTTCTATCGTAGATGTCACATTAACGTAAACTACGTTTTGAATGGTCATATGCTCAACAAAGTGAATGTTATCACCGATCTTGGAGTTTTGCTGGATTCCAAATTAAATTTTATACAACATATTTCAATAAGTGGAAATAAAGCTCGAGCCGTCTCAGGATATATGAAATGCTGGGCTAAGGAATTTATGGACCCGTATATAACTAAGTAGCTTTATACTTCCCTTGTAAGACCAATTTTGGAATACGACTCAATAATTTCTGACCCATCCTAAAATGTTCATATCAATACGGTTGAATCTGTACAGAAACAGTTCTTGTTGTTTTGTCTTCGTGGCTTGGATTGGAATATATTAAATCTGCCGTCTTATACTAGTCGACTGGCACTAATTAAGTTACCAACACTTAAGAGTCGTAGAAAAATGTTGAATGTTACGTTTGTGTTTAATTCAATTAAAGGAAATGTATGTTCTGAATTTTTGATAAGTAGCATATCTTTTAATGTTCCATCACGCCCTACACGCAATTTTTATCCGCTGTACATTAGATTATTTAGAACTAACTATGCCAACTTTGAGCCGTTATCAAGAATTTGTGTTGATAATAATAATAAACTTTACCAGCACATTGATTTTGCGTTAAATTTTGATATTATAAAACGTAATATTATTTGTTATTTAAATAATTATATGTTATTGTATGTATTCTGTTTTTATGGTCTGTAAGGGTCACGTATCCATAGACTAAAATAAATAAATTAAAAAAATAAATTAATAAATAAAAAAAGCTAGTAATTACTGAAAGTGGCTACGATGCTTCTCCTTGGCATCAGAAGCGCTGCAGCACTGTTATAAACAAAGAACGTGCAAAAGCAGAGTTGGAACATAGTGAAGTGATTTCTTTAACTATCCCCTTAGTCTAGTTCCAGCACAATGCATCACATATGTGGGAGTCATCTCCTGAGTTCTGGTCCAAGATAAAAAAAACCGACTATACAAGAAATATTTTTGAGGCAGTGGGATTGTGTGTAATAATATAGAAGAGGAAATGCCCAGTGATGGAGAAGAACTTAATTTGGCGATTCATGTTATAGACAAAGTTGCATTCGTTTATATTTAAAAAAGTGCAGTAATGCATAGAACATTTAAAGGCACCGTATTCTTTTATTTTTGGATTAGTTTTTCTTGTATTGATTTATATCTGTTTTATTTTTCTTGGAAGTTATTTCATTTCACAATTTGAAAGTTATTTATTTATTTTTTTTTGCTGATACGTACTTAATTTATTTTGGTTCAGAGTTATATTATTGAGAGTTATTTCATTTGGGGGGTTATTCCATAGTACCTTCATATTCGATTTAATTCTCAAGTGCTAGTGACGGACATTACATTAATGTGAAGAACATTAGGATAGATACTAACGTATATACATATGTATGTACATCAGGAAAATTACTTTCTTGATGTACTCCAAGTACTCCTGTTTTAATAGTCAAATAGTCAAATAACTATTCAGTTACAAATCACCAAGGATGTATTGGATGAAAATTAATGATTATTTTCGGAATAAATAATTACAAATTAAAAATTAAATACAAACATTATACACACTTCGCAGCAATTATTTCTTGTTAATAATTTATTACTTTCATCAACAACATTCGATACATAATATTATATTTCACTTTATATGGAGTGTAACTAAATTTGTGAGTTTGGCGTTTTGAAGATTATGCGATAAAATTTTTAAGTGAACTCAATCACATTTCAAATTTACGTGCAATGTATTTCTCATGACACACACATTTATACACAAAAAATTATATATAAAAATAAATAAGCAGTTTAAAATAACAGCAACGTGTTATGAAATAAATCACACTTTCTTGATGCTTTTCAAATTATAAAGAAATATTTCTTCAATTGGACATAGACATGGCAATGACTTTAAAATTTTACATAAAAAAAAAATTCCACAAAAAAAAACTAATTCTACAAAAACGCAACTCAGATTAGAGACACATCCCTAAAATAATTTTTTTTGTGTTTTTTTTTATACAAAAAAAAAAAAAAACCATGGCATTTTTGCCAACGGAAACAAATATTTCAATTCCATTCTATACCACTTTAAGGGTTTCAGACATATTTGGCTGCACGCGTTAGAGTTCGAAGGAATTTCCCATCACTTGTTAAGTTCAGTACGCCATAGACTTCAAACCAGTTAAATAGTTCATAGTAAATATTTGAAATTAGAAACTACTTTTTTTATTTATGTTTTTTATTTGATAGTCATTCTGTTACACGTTAGTAGTGGTTTAAATGTGTGGAAAGGAAACTGTAGAATAGTATAAATATTGGCGAACAATGAATTTATAAACTAAGGCAATGCCTTGTTGTAGTGAAACGTTGTGGAAGAGGAATTTAATGAAATACTTTAGTATGATTTTTGTATTTATCCCGGATTATTTGTCGATAACAGACTTAGGGGCGCTGGCAAAAATAAACATTTAAGGATACGACCGTGAGAAACATAAACAAGCGAAAAAAAATGGGTCGTTAAGCAGTGTTTGAGAGAGAAATAGAGAGTGTGGGCGACAGAAATATAGAGAGAATGTGTTAATAGTAAAGAGAACTTTTATAAGGATGCTGTAGAGTTTCATTTCCGGTTGTATTTAAATTGTATTTGTTAACTCTCATTTGAACTAGTTATAGCGTGCTTTGCCAAAGGACTTTAATTTATGCTTGTGTGCATATGTACATATATTGCAGAGGACTTACTGACACACTCTTTGGATACTTTGCTAGCAAACTATTGTCTCATACTCTTGCGCTTTTTTGCAAAAATATTTAAAGCAAAAAAAAACACAGTTCACAAAAAATTTCCTCATGTTACTCTCTCATTTATTTTAAACAAACACTTCGTTTAAGGTCGTCAGCATCAAGCTGTCGTGGTCGTTGCTTTTTAATTTTAGTTCAAAACAAATTTGCACATCGTATTTGATGACGATTCGGTTTGTTCCACATTCTGTGTTAAGAGCCTGTCTGTAAGGTTGTGTGTGAATTTGTCTTACTCGTATTACACTTTTGGTAATGAGCCATACGTTAAATCGTCACTATCATTAGATTCTTTCAGTCGTCATTGCATGTTGTAGGTGGTCGGGTGGTAACTCCAGCTAAACAAAGTAATAAAAAAAAACTTGAGCAAGTCATAGAAAAATAAAGAAGTATTTTACAAACATCCTCAAATTTTGGCTTTAAAATAACAGGACTCTAAAAGATAAAGTATGCAGGTTTATCTTTTAAAATTTTAAAAAAAGAAAGAAAAAACACACAGGTACACAAGCTGCACACCACTTTTCACAAAAGAAATGTAGCAAAGAAATTTTACTGGGCCAGTTACAAAACGCGAGTGTTATGAACCAGATGTGTTTTTTTAATGTGACCGTAAAAAATTAATAATATGATGTTCGAACAGAGAAATTTCTTGTGTGCAACAATATTTACAACAATTTAAAATAGACAAAAATTAAATGAAAATGAGAACAAATAACAAAAAATAAATTTTAACAATAAACGTTATTTACACTGTGTGAAATTGATTATTTTAAATATCGAAGTACCAAATTTTGTAACCGCTTTAATTAAAAGTCGTTAGCTCTTCAAAATGGCAATTAATTCAACAACAGTTTAGTTTTCAAATTAAATTCAATAAAATATCAATAAAAATCATTTGAAAAACAACTAAACAGCATCGTTTTTATTTATTTATTTAAAAATTCTTTTTTTTTTATGTTAAAATTCTCTAACCACTATAAACTAAATAAATTCTTATAAATTCAATATTTTGTGGATGTTTCTGTAAGGCTGCTCTAACCGCAACATTTGATTAAAATTCATGTTGGCTTTTAAAATTAACAAGCAGAAGCATTTTGTGTGTTTTTCGTGGGTCTATTAAAGTATGAGTATATAGTAAAATACCTGTACGTATCCTGTTGTTGGCTTTTTGTGGTATTTAGATACATTACATCTCTCCTGTTCATTTTAGTAATAAAATATTGCTAATCAATTATCCCCACTTAATCCTGTCGTCCTACGGTCTTTGGTTATTTGCTGATATATTGCGGTAAGTGAAAAAAAAAAATTTAACAGTGATATAAAATGCCAGAGATTTTAAATATTAATACTTTTGTACAAAATATGTTAAAAAAAATCATAGAGTAACTTTCCATTGCAAGATATGCATATATCAATAATACTTATTAAAAAATATTTAGATTAAAAAGTTCTTATATAATATGAGCTTAATTTGAAAATTTTCATTTCCTTAAAAAATATGTGAAATGTATTATTATTTTTGTAAAAGCAAACGCAATAATTGAGGAGGAATACATATCCATATGGGCCAATTATCCTTTCGCAGGATACACCTCACCGAACAGTTCTTTTAAGTGGGTATGATTGTCGCTGATGAACTGCTCTTGGATTTTCCGTAGCCCAAATCCTGCAGTTTTGCTTGTTGACATACCCATTTAATAAGAAATGGATGAAAAAAAATTCCTGAAGATGTTGACCGATGGTTAACGAAATTTCGAAGTAGAACAAATAAACATAAAAATAAACCTTTAAGCTTAAAATGTAATACATAAATTGTTATTAAAATAAAAAGGGTTAAAAAAGAAATATTATATATTAAATGAATGAATTTATTTTGGGAATATCTCCTTATAATGCTAATGCTTACTTAGCTCATCAGTGGATTATTCCTAATCCAAGATTCTTTGTTCAAAATTAAACTAATCAATCGAAAAGTAATGTTAAATACCGAACGCAAAACCAAAAATCTATAAACAAAAATATAACAATCCATGAGTTTACTTTTTTTATTACACATACATATTTCTATTTTTAGATTTTTCTTCACAAAAATCCTCTGATGAGCTAAGTAAGTAATAAAGTATGTAATAATACATTTCACATTTTTTTTCAGGAAAAAGCGCAATTTTTAAATTAGGATCATATATATAAAAAGCGATATTCCCAAAATAAATTCAGTTCTTATATTATTTTAACCGAAACTTGTATTAATAAATTCAATGCGTAGATTTTTAATTGGTAATTTTTTTTGCAATCTCTTTAATATAATTTTATAATTCTACTCATTAAAGAAGACCAATCGAGCACATATCGAGCCTTTGGTGCAATACCGTAGTAACTCAAAATTTGAATTTTTTGAGCTGGGTATGCAGAATTGATCTTTGGGCAAATATATATCTAAAGGAAAAAAGATTATGGTTCTATCTCTAACTGTTCAGATTCTACAGCTACAAATAAATGTCTTTATTGCCTCCAGCTATTTCCAACAATATTGATTTGCAATAATGAAATATTTCCTTTATGACAAGAAATTAACAAACAGAAAACATTACAAAATAACTTTAGTAAACGAAAATACGATCAAAGAAAAGGCTCAAAACTTCAAATGCATTTTTCTCAGTTCACGATTTTTTTGAATTAGTACGGTATTGCACCAAAGGCTCGATATGATAAAATTGATAGACATCTAAAAATGAAAAACGAATAAAAATGTAAAATCGTGTATTATAGAGATTCTAAAACGAAGCGAGCAACATGCCAGTTAATAGATGTAAACGGTTCATAGAGGCCCGGATAACAGAGGTTGAACTGTATATTTTCAACCATTTTCATTATCCTTAAGGCTTTTCTTTCACAACTGTTTCGTTAACTAAACCACAGCACTTTTTGATTTGTTTATTTTAACACAAATCTAAAATATACACACATACAAATATGTATACCATTGAAGCATATGTCTGTTTATTCTATATATGTACATATGTATATCCAAAACTTTTGATTTTGAGTGCATAAATATATAAAAATAAATATTTTTACTTACATTTTGCAAATATAATGAAGAAATAAAAAATGGATATATAGAAAATAATATAAATGGATTAAAAAACTGTTTGTTTAACTATCGTTAATATCAAGTTACAGAAGCGCACAATCGTTAGTGAAAACAGCCAAACAGTCTTTAAATTTTAACAGATAACGAATCGTTACTGAATCACACTCTACTGGTATATTAAATATCACTAAGACGTATGAATGATATAAAAAACTTAATATTAAGTATGACACTTCACACTTCCGCATTCCAAAAACCGCACAATAATATTAAGTCGATAATATTTAATAAAATTTATTTTAATAAAAACTAATGCTCAAGTTAAAAATATTTTTCTATTTTATTTAAGTAAAAAATTTTCTTTTCCAATAAGTTATTGTTGTATATGGCCAAGTCCCAGACGCGGTCCACCAAGCCAAATTTTTAAAAATTGTTGATATATAATGCTGTATATTTCTCTGAATTTATAAGATTTCATCGCAATCGAACCATCGATATTACGAAATTGCAAACCTTTATTGTTTGTGAAAAACATTTAGTTGAAATTTAAAAATAAAAAAAAGCTAAAAAAGGGTTTGCATATTATTAAAAAAAAAATTGGGTATGCAGTAAATAAAAAAAAACTTTAGAAAGTTTTGGATAAAATTTATTTTTGTTAAAAATTCTTGTAAATAATTGTGTTTAAAGACATAATCAACACTAAACTTATATGTATTTCCATGGTGCGATCACTGGCCCTTAATTATATTTTGAATCATCTGAAGAAAACAGAGTACTTTGGTACACTCGTAATCGGTATTCTAAGGCGCAGTAATACAATAAATAAAAATGCCCTTTTTAGCTTAAATATAATGTGTCAAAACTAACTTCAGATGTTTAGTTTATTTATTATTAGTTTATTTCCTGTACAACAAGATTCTGTCATATATTTATAGTACAGAAATGGAATATATTAAACTGAAAAAATGGCATTTAACAACAGCAGATGACGTTTCAACTTTTCTTTATAATTAACACGCATCTGCAGAGTTGTGAATTAAGGTCTCTCTTCCTACCACTTTCAGCACCTCTCTATTCCCTACGCTATCACTCTCTCTATCTAGTTCCAAACAAAAATTTCAACATGAACTGAAAGAACGTTATTCTACAAGTTCTACTTAAAGTTAAACTGTAATTGAAATGAACAAAGATTCTTTAAAATATTTCATGTATGCTGTCCAAAAAAATTTATATAAATTAAAAATTTTTACATACAGCCAACATACGCTTGTTTTATATTTGATAAAGTTTGATGTGAACAAAATTAAAAATTAGAGAATGTGATATTTATAAAAAGAGCATTTGAAGACAATTAAAAAAATATCATCCATCCGGTAGAAACAGCATTTGCCATGTAAAGATTTTTAATTCGAATTTCCCTGTATAATTTTTTTTTTATATATAATTTTTGCACAAAATTTTAAACTTTATTTAAAACATACTACAAATAGTTTCCACAAAAAAAAAACATAATTTAAAGCATAATAAAATAGAAGTAATGACTAAAATTTTACAGTGATGACAATGAACTATTATGCGTAAATATAATGTATTTAATTTGTGAACTGGCAGCACTGCTGCAACTGCACCGTGTGATGGGAAAACATATAAAATGTGCAAAATATAATTTTTATTAGTAAGCAGAGTAGTTAATAATGCTAAATTAATTAACAATGAAATTTATGTTGTTTTCGTTTAAAAAAAACTTGTTATTTTATTTTAAAAATTAGTCATTTTATCTGATGTTCGTTTCTTAAAAATGTTTCTTATCTGCAAGGGTGATAAATGTTACTCTAAAAAACGCCGGAAGATAATGCAGCTTTTAGTCTACATAAAGGAAGAGTCCTACTTTATGAGGCTGCCCGAACGAAGTTCGACAAAATTAGTTGCAATTGATACAGTAAGAAAGTAAAATTTTTAAAACAATTTTTCTTGTTGTTTTATGAAATAACCATAAGGAAACATCGCATTGTTAATGATAGATTATCAGTGATGATATGAAATATAAATTTATTCGATGTTTTAAAATTGTTCTCAAAAAATAATTATAATAAAAAATACTACAGCAACAAGCAGAAAAATGAATGTAGTTGGTCGAATATATCGAGCCTTTGGTGCAATACCGCAGTAACTCAAAATTTGAATTTTTTGAGCTGGGTATGCAGAAATGATCTTTGTGGAAATATATATCTAAAGGAAAAAAGATTATGGTTCTATCTCTAACTGTTCAGATTCTACAGCTACAAATAAATGTCTTTATTGCCTCCAGCTATTTCCAACAATATTTATTTGCAATAATGAAATATTTCCTTTATGACAAGAAATTTACAAACAGAAAACATTACAAAATAAGCCTCTTTATTTAAAAACTTGTAAAAAAGATAGCTTTAGTAAACGAAAATACTATCAAAAAGATGGAAAAAAACTTCAAATGCATTTTTCTCAGTTCAGGATTTTTTGAATTACGACGGCATTGCACCAAAGGCTCGATATGGTCACTGTGCGGAAACAACAATAACTCAATTATTGTATATTTTGGATTTATATGTTGCTATTAAACATAGACTGTTGCTATTTCTCATAATTCGGATTTTATTCTCGTCAACTAACAAACGACATTATTACATTGTTGGCCAGACATTTCTTACATACACTTACCTTCGCTACAATATACTTTAACTGAACAAATCAGGATTGATTACTTTGAATCGGAACATATTTTTCATCCTCTGACATACTGTAAAATAATATCTATATTAGTGTTTTTAATGTAATTGCTTTATAATTCAATAAGTTATATTATTTTTTTGTTGGCACAATTTGAAAATTTTGTTGTTTCCATCTATTTAAATAAATTAGAATTCACTTGTTTTTTTTTCAGGTTGTTTAATTATATATAATTGATCCACTTAATTAAAAAAAGTATACTGTTGGATGTAGTTGTTCAACAAATACGGTATAAAATATGTATTTCCATTTAATAAATTAGATAAATGAAATGCAATTGCGAAAATAAAATAATGAATAGATTAGAAATTTAATTAATTAATTATGGAGGTGTAAAGTGCATTTACTTTTTATTAGTTCATAGTACTAATATAAAAGAAAAACGTTAAATAGGTTTATTTTAAAGAATTTTTAAAGCAGGAAATTTAAAAAAAAAAAAAACAATTTACCAAAATTGTATTTACGTTATTCTGAATTTATTTTCTGTTTGATGATATGAATAGGCAACACACAGAGTGAACCGAAAAATATAAATAATCACAGTTGCCTTGATATTCACTTTAACAAAGTAATTAGGGTTTTTATGTTTAACTTCATGTATGAATTAATTACAGTAATGATTTAAGCTGTAGGTCCTTTTTATATATGTAATATTTATTGTTATTCGATATTTTGCTACTCCTTTGTGTAGCTTCTTCAGGAAAATTGGTTTTTGTTTATTCTATTCATGTATGAATATTTATTTTATTTAATGTATAAATAATTATAGTAGTCTATCAGTTTTCATATTGTTGTTGTTGTTGTTGTTGTTGTTTTTATATAGAAATACATTTCTTATATTTTCGTTTAGTTTTTGTAGCAATCTTTCAATAAATTACTTTGTTTCTTCTTTAATTCCACCAAATGTTATGATGGTTCCAAGTATGAAAATTACGAATTCAATTAAATTAATTTATAAAGCGTGTATCGCAAAAACTAAAATTTTTGTCGTACTGCTCTAGAAGAACTCTTTCGTTATCATCATCTCTAGAAGAACTTATTCGGGTCCGCATTATTCTAAATTGACAAACTAGATGAATTCCATTATCCACTGTGGAATTTTGGTAGTCTCTGATTTATGGAGTATGTGTGTAGGTGATCGAGACCTGAAGCCAGAAGATGTTGTTTCACCGTCATATGAACTATATGAAACGTAGAATAAGAAGGCTTTAGTTTCAATATTACTATTTGTAAAAGTATGGAAAATCTATATACGAGTATATAAAGCAGAATGTGTGTTTGTTTGTTTGTTTGTTTGTTTGTTTGTTTGTTTGTTTGTTTGTTTGTTTGTTTGTTTGTTTGTTTGTTTGTTTCCTTTTGCATATGGAAAAGGTCCACTAAATTTTTTATTTTTTTTTTTAAAGTGGTGGCGAATATTAAGTGCCCGCTTCAATAATTGGTTATCAAATAATTTCGCAATTTGTGGACCAATTTTCAAAATTACTTCTTTTTTGAAATGAAAAAATTTTCTCAAATTGGGGAGAAAGGCAAAGTGCCCGCCCACCCATCATTATCGATCGAAATTCGGTTGGTAAACTCCGTAAACACCTCTTTCCATATTTTCTTGAATATTAAAATGATAAGAAGGTGAAAAATGGTACAAACGGGTAAAATCGATAACATAATATCTCAGCAACTAACACATATAGAATAAATATTACAAGGGCATACAAATACTGCTGAAAAATAAGCGGACATATCCTTCGTACTCTTGCCATACATTTACTTTTGTGTGAGTAAAAAAAAATTACTTTTGGAGTCTTTCCTTGCATCCATATATCGTCCAAAGTATTGGCTTCTTTGCGTAATCTTTTCTTCTATAAAAAAGTTCCAGCGTGCAATCTTACTATTTCAAAAATATATATGTGGTTTAAAGTTGTACCTTTGTACTTTTATACCATTTAAATAGTGCTTATGGATGTACATTTATTAATATTTTTAAACACCGCCCTGATATGGGTATCAAATTAAAATTCAACCTGTCTAAATATGTGATACTCAATTGGTGAGCTTGCACAGCGTAATACAGATCCACTAATATAACATATTAGAAGATACATGACAAGGACAATAGATTTTAAATTAAATTGGAAAAGAGTGGTAAGCCGGCACTTAGATATGCTGATGCAGACTGAGGAAGTGATGCTACAAATAAGAAATCATATGCCGGCTTTGCTTTTGTAAACGCTAACTGTGTTTTCTCTTGGCAAGCCACATAATAAAACGTAGTGGCTGTCAGCAGCACTGAAGCTATTAAGCGTTGTCGTCATCAGTAGCCAAATAAGTAATATATGTATATAAAGGATTTGTTATCTAAATTAAGTTTTGAAGCATATGTTCCGTTACGTTTGTATGGTGATAATCGTAGTGCGCAATGACTAGTAAGAAAAAGCAACATACCATGCTAACAGCAAACATATACGGCTAAAATATCATCATGTCCGAGATGTTTATGGTAAAGAAAAAGCACCGATATGGACTACATTCCCACAGGGAAAATGTTATCTGACATATTTACTAAAGACCTTTGTAAAATTAAACATTTAAAATTTTGTAAAGCTAAGAATTTATTATTCTTATTTCAAAATTGTGCCTTTTTCCACAAAAAAATATTTGGAATATATTGTGATATACCTTATTTTTTTCTATCTTGGACCAGAGCACTCAGGGGATGACCCCTACGCATGCGATGCATTGTGCTGGAACTAGGAAATTAGGTTATGGGAAGGAGGATAGAGGGAGTAGTGTTTATGGACATTTGATTTGAATTTTCCCACGTCATAAGTGACAGGAAAGACCTCCGCAGGGAGTTTGTTCCACATACGCGATGTTCGGCCGAAAAATGAGTTCTCCCTGCAGTGCGGTTCGCTGATTTCATCAGAACACATCTCATTATAGTAACGATAGAACAACGAAACGCACCCTACGTTGCGACGATGCCCAAGAGAGTTAATAGAGTTAGTTACCCTACTGTCTCCTATGAGTTTCTTCGCTCTCCTGTACACGGTCGAGTAACTTCAAAATAGTCTTTGCAGCACCGGCCCAAACCTGAGAGTTGTATTCCCATTTCGGTCGGATGTAGGCGGTGTAAATAGTGAGGTGATCAGAAGAGGTGAAGTATGTCTTGCACCATCTTAATAAACCGAGGCACTTGAATGCTTCTTTTGAGACCTGAAAAATGTGCTCAGTCTATCGAACATCGCACTGAATTTTCATGCCAAGAACATCAAGAGCTTCTGATTCCTCAATGTTTATACCGCCCATAATTACAGCGTCATCGGGCATGCGTCAATGTGTAAGCATGCTGCATTGGGTCTTTTGAGCGTTGAAATCTACCATGTTTGCCTGAGAATTACACCATTTTTCCGAGAGGAAGGCTAATAAGTCGCCCGTAGAGCGCCCTCGACGGAAGCCGTATTGGCGGTCGTTCAGTAAATTGTTAGACTCTAAATATTTCATTAGGTGAAAGTTCACCATACTTTCCATCACTTTGGAAATCGCGGAACAGATTACAATTGGGCGGTAATTTTGAGGTTTGCTTGCCTCACCCTTTTTTGGGATCGGCGTTGCATTTGCAACCTTCCTGCACGATGGGAATTGACCTGTATAGTACAGAGTGCTGAAAAAGATTGCCAAAGGACGTGATTTTGCCATAAAGATTCTTTAAAGAATAAAATTAATAAAATTGGTTATTGAGGAGGAAAGGATAACGATGTGGTATTATTTCCCTAATGCTTAATATGCTTAAATCGCTATTGGTTAGTTGACTTTTTAACATGAGCATCTTAAGTTAGTAGTCAGAAATTAGGAAATATCCACTGATAAACTAACTAAGCATTAGCAAAATAGTATTATTTTTCAATTTTATTGAGTTTATTTTTTTTTTTTAAGTGCTTTATGAGAAAATCTTAAGGTAAGTCACAATACATTTCATATATTTTTTTTTGGGGAGGGAAAGAATTTTAAAGAATCATATATATATATATATATATATATATATATATATATATATATATATCATATCACATATGAATAATAGATTATATGTATAGATATTCGCAAAATAAATTCTTTCAAAGTATGAACTTAATTGTAATGTGTTGAGGGTTAATTAATAGGATAAAAATTTAAGTTTCGTGGAACATGCATTCGTGCTAATGCAGCACAAAAATAATTTCTATAAAACTTTAAAGTAAAAATTGCTTCTAAATATTTATTTTTTAAAGTTCTGCATTTAAAAATTGTTAAAAATAAAGTATCTGATTAGAAAAATTGTATTGGTTTTTTTTTTTTATTTGGTGTACAGCTTTGTTACTCAAAGTTTCACATCTAATTGAAAAAATTGGTCTCTTCAAAGATAAAAATCATTAAACTCTCTTTTTTTCTTATTTAACAAATTGTATTACGAAAAGACCTTCTTTACTTCTTAGCAGCACAATTCCATTTTAGTTTCTCGATACTTTTTGCGTCTACTAATCTCATTAACAAATTTCGTGTTCAATGTTGCATTAAAATAACAAAGTCAGACAAATGATAAAGAATTAGAAAATTGTTGTGTGTGCTCACACATCCACATGTATTTGTATTTACAAATATATATATATATATTTTGTTCACATACATATACATCATAAAGTTTAATTATCCTTAAACCAATATTTGAGAGATACTAAAACTTGATTATAATACGATACAATTAAGTAACAAAAATCCCTAGTAATTAGGGATGCAAAGAAAAGGATAAAAGCCAAATAACAACTGTTACTTAATGTCTTGAAAATTTAGTTATTTTTGCCAAAACGTATCGAGTGTGTATAAATTCAATCATACTTAAAATGGGAAGAAATATGTAAGTGGCATATTTTAAGGAAAAAGTCTTAGTTCGTCCAAGTTACTTTAAATACTCGAATATATGTTTTCAGTTCAACTGAAATTTTGTGATTCATTAGCATTCTCCTTATGTCCTAGAAATTCCATATTAGTTGAATTCGTCTTTCACTTTGTTATGCCAATAAACAAGAATATTAAACATTAACACTCCCTATATGCATACATACACATACATATGTATGTATATATGTATTTGTTGGGGACATTTACTGATTAACGTCCTCAATTTACGTTTTGTGTAAATTTATTAACTCATGCTACTATTTGATAAACACAGACTTAGTGGAAACGAAAATCACAAACAAGAAAATTGTCGAATTCAAAATGATTAAGTTTTTTCCACTCAATTTACATATATCAGCAAAAACAATGCGTATATCTACAGAAACATACTTGAGGTTCTCTCTGTCTTTTATTTAAACACTCATCTTCGTAAACTGACGAAAATGGCTGGTTGGTTACTAACAACGGTTTGTAGTTATTGTTAAGGAAATTGTGTACTTCTGTATAGTTTGTGTATACCCGTATATACCTACATACGTATGTATGCATATGGCATACATACATACGTACATATCATATGCATGTCATATACATTAGGGTTCTTGAGAAAAAAAAATCCTATTTGTTTCTGTTTATTTCAAGTGATATGATATCAAAGGTTTCTAGCAGGTATAAAAAACAGCTCTCCCACAGGATCCACAGCTCCGTATTTTGAGTGTACCCGATGCTCAACGACTTTCAGTTTTCCCATATAAATGCCATGTAAACATTGTTCTTTTCATGTTTTACAAATAAAATATTAAAAAACCTGGGGCCAAATCGTTACATCCGTGAACGTAACGACAATCGTACGAAAGATAATTACGTGATACGTCAATCGTATGAACGGAGTGGGATTATGACATACGATTGTAAACATATCGTAATTTTACTTAAGATTCACAATAGGTTTTAACTTCCGCAACACTGTGAATGGCATATTACAGTACATCAGTCATAGTGATTAAAATTTTAAATGTAATAAGTAAGTTGTTATTGCAAAAAAAAAGGTAAAATTATAAATGTTTAAATTAAAAATTTCATTCAGTTTGTGGTTTTCTACATTTGATTTACATAAATAATATCTACATAATTATTTACACATTAATTTGAAGGTTTTTCTGTCGCTGATTTTCTATTTGTAAATCTAGGTCCGCTATTGCCATATATTTCTCATGTTTTTCTATTTTCATTTGAAGCAGGCGTTCTTGAATTTCAAGCAAACGACCCAGTTTGGCATCTACATTTGCTTGGAAATCTGCTGCAACTTTTATATTATTTTCCAGCAACAGCAATTTTTGGTCGGCACCGGTTTTACTTTTTATTTTTGATTTTTCAACATTTTTAGCAAAGGCATTTTTACAGCAGCTCGGTTCCTCACTGTTCAAATTGCTATCACTGGAAAGATTAATATTTAATATGTCCACATTACCAAATGTTGGCACCGATTTGTTGCCTTCAACGGTAGCTTCCAGCCCAGCTGCACCAATTAACAGTTCTTCGTTGAGCTTTATAAATTTTTCCTCAAAAGGTCCGCTTTTTGGAAAATTTATTAAAAGAGAGTTTCTTCTTTGCCTGATATTTCTGGTCAGCGCAAGCCTAAATCACAGAGACATCAACAACGAATTCTTTTTTTAACGATATTCAATATTTTTACCTTCTTCCACATCTTCACATCTTTAACTGGTGGTCCTATTGCATTGAGACGCTGCGACAACTCATCCCATAGCCGGTGGGCTGTAGCTTTACCCTGTACACAATTGGTTAGCAAATTTTTTGCTAACTGTTGGTGTTCATTCATGCACTCTGCCATTATTTCCTTTTGTTGTGACTTCAATTTGTTATAATTAGTCTCAAAAATTATATTACAATAATACTATAATTTATTCAATGAAATTTTAGTTTACTTACATTTTTAACAATTATTTAAACAAAACTTTGTATGTATACGCATTCAATTTTATTAACGGATGACATTTCGTAAATATCGTACGTTCATTTATACGTTCACGTATGTTATAATACCAAAAATGTGTCTTCACGTGACGAGTTGTACGTTCACGTATGTAACGATTTGTCTCCTGGTTCGTGGTTTTTTTTCGTAAATTTAGAATTCACGAATAATAAACAAAAGGGCTAAAAGAGTTAAAAATAATAGTAAAAATTGTTAGATTTGCGCGTTTTTTAGTTTGGGGCCAAAAAATACTCGTATTTTTGTCATTTTGAGTGACTAGAAGCAGTGTAAATCTATCACGAAAAGGGTTAAGTTGGCATCCCTGCGGCGGCCTACTGAAATTTGAAAAGGTTCGTAAAGAGAAAACGAAAGCAGGAGATTTTTGAATTTTAGAATGAAAGAAAGTAAATTGAAATCTATTTAAATATTTTTGTTTTTATTTATACTTTCAATTTTAAAAAATTCGACATTTTTCTAACATAAATGTATGAAATTTGTTCACTATGAGCCGCTTAGAAGCATTATTTTATATACTCGTATACATATAAAAAATAAAACAAACGTCCAAGAATGGATTTATTTAAGCTTTCATACCACTATACACAGTGTATTTATTTACTTCACGGCATTTCAGCCCCCCTTTTTGCAAGCATTTGCTTCTAAATATGCAATGCATTGCTTCCGGCAGATTTTAGTGCTTTTAAATTTCTATAACTTTTTCCTGGGATGCTTCATGGCGTATGAGTGTTAAATAATTTCTATACAATTTTTGTGAATATCACAGTTATACACTTTAAGATTTAAAAATACATGAAATAAAAAATTTAGTAAAATTTTTAACTATTCTGTAAGTGTTTTTCATTATTTCTATGTTTGTTATATTGTAGTAAATGAATGCCAGGATCGCCATGTAGTGGATACCAATAAAACAGCAGATTTAATTTAGGTTTGGTTTTCTGTGAGCTCCCTAAAAGAAGCTCACTTAAATACTTATTGCATTTGACTTAGAGGTCCTCGTGAAGCTCGCTACGTCTTGTTCAATAATTCTTAACATTTTAAATTTAACTCTACTTATATACTAACTTATGAGTAGATTCTAGATTTACAATTTGAGTGAAATTTCATAATGCACTCAAATTCTTATGCCTAAGTTTTCTTATAGCTATACTTATAAAATAAATTAAATCTACCAGGCAATCATGAATTTTGAGTGATTTCCTAATTCATGATTGAGTGGTTTAAAATTATTAAATATAAGTTAATTGTAAATATGAAGCCTGGGAATTATAAGTGTAATGTGTTTAGGGTAAAGTTATTTTGACATTTTCAAGTGTGTTATGAAACGTACCGCTGGCTGCTAACAACAACAACATAAACAAATATGAACCCATATGTAATTTATATTTATTTTTATTTTATTTTATTTTATATTATATTATATTTATATTTTATAATTACCAAATATTGCACTTGATAAATTTGGGTTACTTGACACTCCTTAGTTTAATGTAAATGTTGCGTTACTTGTGTGTCGGCTGTATTGACAAACTGTGCATGCTGCAATATGGTTAAGCTGGTCTATAAATATGTACATTTCATTTGGTGGTAATACTAAAATTGTCAGTAGACCTTTAAACAAATTTTTTACAAAATCTAAGAAATTCCACATGTTTACGCAAAAAACGATAAAATTATTTTTGACATTTAGGAAATATACCAACAAAATAAAATAATAGCTAATTCGAAAATTTCCTTTATGCAACAGAAATATTTTTTAAAAAAGGGTAAGAAATATTTAATGGTTTTAAATCGAATAATACGATAATATTTATATTGTTTTCAAACAAGCTATTGAAATTGAACATTTTTAGCCAAACATATTAACGGCCATTTTCACAATGTCTAATTATTTTACTTTTAACAGAAAATTAACTAACTGGCGGTTTGCTTAACAGGCACTATTTAATCGACGGTTAATGATTTCAGTTTCACCATCCTTCAGTTACTGAACAAAAGAATTCGCTAAAAAGTATGGCAATATTGTTTGTGTTCGTTTACGAAAAATACTATAATGACAGAAAATAGAAAAAAATCTTAATGTTTGTGAAAAAAAACATTGAAGTATACTGAAAGGAAATGGCGGAATATTCGGAAGCAACAAATTGTTCCAGCTTGGAACATTCACAAAAACAAGTGAGACAGGTAAAATATTGCTCTATAAAAATATTAAGATATACACATGTTTAAAGGTTTGCCTCTAATCTCGCAGCAAGATTACTTTTTTTTTGTTTCACAGTTTTAAAATTATAAACATTGAACATTTTTTACATGTATACATTTTTTCTATTTATCAATTAAAATTAGCGATGCATAGGAGTCGATTATATTGTTAACCGCCACATTTTGTTCGGTTAAATTTAACAGACACTTTTTCGTTAAATGCTGTCAATTAACAGTTAGTCATACATTGTGAAATATATTTTTAGTTAACCGACTGTTAAAGTTCCTATTAAGTTTTAATCAGACATTGTGAAAAAGGCCGAAAAGAGTATATAATTTCACTAAAGTAAATTAAAGTTGATATCGAGTTTTACGAGCAAATTATTTTAAATTAGTAAAAATTCTGTTTACAGTACACAAAACTTGTAAATTCGTTATAATACGAAAACATTATTGGCATTCAGTTTACAGAACGTCACCGATTAAAAAACAATTCTAGTTTTAAGGATGTTCTTATATGAAAGATTCTTTAAGATGCATCCATTCCAGATGCAATGTTCTTCTTATATGGAAGTTAACATTCTCTTCCTTTTTGTAATTGACAGAAGTAAGTCTTTCTCTTTTAGAAATAAAGACCATATTTCATTTTTGTAAAAATAGTTATTTCAACACCATAGAATCATGTTTTCGTTACTAAATTTATATAAAAATTGTGAGTAGTAAATAAAAACAAAGATTTAGTTACTGTCCTTCAAAAGTTAGGTCTCTAAAAGAGTTTATAAATGTATAAAGCATTCTCAATGTTGTATATAAGAGTTCTGTCATTAAAATAAGAATAATATAATATATGATATGCATTAGCATCCAAATGACAAAAGTGCTTCCAAAGAAGTCAATAAGATCGTGAACTTGTGATCCGGATGTAGTGGAAAATCGGATTAGTCTTAATTATTTTTACATACGGTTGTCTTTGCCGGAAGTTAATTTTTTTTGATGCCGATTCATTGAATCCGAAGTGCTGCTAAGAAGCAAAGCAACTAATTTTCTATTACTCCTACGGAGTTATAAAAAGAAGTAGGTTACGATAAGTTTCCATTCTACAAAATTTAATTTATTTTATCGAAATGCAAATGAATTGTTTTATTAATGTATTTATTTTACCATTAAATAAATAAATAAAGAAGTCTAATATTTTATACATACGCGTACACATGTACAAATATGTACATAATCAAATGTAAACGAATTGTGAAGAATTGTATCACTTTCATACTAATTTTCTGGATGTTGATCTTAATAACTTTAATAGAAGTGGAAAATATAAAGTTGATGGATTTCGGAAGCAGATCAAAAGAAATTCCTAAGGAATGACATAAAATATTTTTCACTGGGATACTGCTCAGCACATTTACAAACTTCATTAACTAAAAAATCATCACACAGCAAAAAGCAAACGTGAAGTAAAAACACAATTATACTTAAAGGATTAAGGCAGAAAACCAATAAAATTATGCAAGAAATGGAGAAACACGTCACAAATTGAGAATAAAAATGAAATTGCTGCTGTGCTTATTTACAAGTACACTGGAAAAATTATAGTTTTTTCTTAGTTACAATTTTTCTGAATAATGTTACAAATTAAAAATGAACTTCATTTGACTAGAACAGAGATCCCTGTCACTGTAATAGATTAGAACAAATATTTTGTTGAGAGTTAAGTCCACAAGTACCAAACTGTTACATAAATCAGCAGAAGCATACTGCGAAATAATTTTTTAAAGGAAAGCTAACAAAGGAAAGAAAGGTGGCGATGGCCGAAGTAGTCTGCACGTTAACTACAAAACCAAAAAAAAGTTCTAGGTTCGAATGCAGTTTCAGACTAAGTCAAAAAATATTTCGCATTTTCCCTGATGTCTGTCTTTATGTCAGTTGTCGTCCGAAGATTTCAGTGGCGAAGGCATACCCACTGGTCAATGAACAGTACCGGCTTCAGGTGATACCAATCCTCAGGCACATCAGAGCACCCGCCTTCGTAGGTAGTGTGTAGCATCATCGGCGAAGTAAAATTAAATTAATTAATTAAATGACTACTAAAACAAAGCCTTAAAATTGGTGACCTATCCTTTACATTAGAGGCGATGCAGCACTGCTATAAACAGAAAATGTTCTAAAGCAGAGTTCTCTCTTAACTTTTCTTTTCCTCTAGTTCCAGCACAATGCAGCGCAAGTTCTGGTCCAAGATACCAAAACAAAAATCATGATCACTTCTTTCTTAACAAACGCTTTAGCTTTGTGAAAAAAATTCATGTTATGTTTTTTACTTATTTAGTTTATTTTCTGAAGAATATAAATTTATTATATCATGTACATCTCGCCATATGATTTCAATACCTAAAACTTTGAGATTTTTTGATTTATTATAAAAGATCGTATTATATATTTCAATTTATTTACTTTTTCCGATTTATTTGTCTTTTTAAAATTATGAAAACAATTTAAAATCCTGAGGTCTGACAGGATATAAGCCTCAGGATTAAATCCTCATTTAATTGATCACAGCAAAATTTTAGAAGTCATTCCCTATGAACTATTTGTGCTCGACTTACGAAATATCAATGACTGAATATTTTCTAATTCTCACGATTCTATTAAGAACGACAAACAGAAAATTAGTATCAAAGTGATTTTGTTCTAAGTATGTACATAGGTGTAAAACATTTGATTTTATTAATTATTATATATTTAATCGTAAAACAAAATAGTAATACAAAATTAAATTTTATTGCATTTCGATAAAATAAATTGAATTTAATTAGAATTTTTGTAGAATTAGAACTTATCCATAACATTTTTCTTATTAATAGCATTAAACGAAAGCAATATGCAACTCTTCATAACTTTCAAGGAGTAATAAATAATTATTGCAATTGCTTTAATTAAAAAATTACATCACGCGCATTACTTCCTATTGCAAAGGCAACAGTATCTACAAGTACAATTAATCAAATTTTCCACTACCTTCGGATGACAAGTTCAAGATATTATTGTGTTCTTTGAAAGTACTTTTATCACTGGGTTACCTAATAAAAGTTCAAATATAAATACAAATTCCAACAATCTATTTAATAAAGCTTTAAGGTTTTTAATTTCTTATTTTTATTTAATCTCGATATTTCGAATAATAATAAAAAAGGTTAAAAAACAAGTATTAAGAAAAAATATAAATAAAAATTTATAAAGTTAAATACATATACAGTCGAACTTCTCTATAACGTAGCAGTTGGGGACGGTCAAATTTCTACGTTATAGAGAAAATTCGTTATAGAGAAACTGCAGAAAATTTTGACTACATTTTTTTTATGTAGAAAATATATTTATAAGACAAAAAAAATTGTTTTTACATGAACACATTAATTTTTTTTTTATTAATACATGCATATGTGACTAAATTGATGCAAAAAATCGATTGCTAAAAATTTCGCAATAGTGAGATTATTTAGTGTGAAAAATTCTATTTAGGTCTTAAAAAATTGTACGTTACAGAGAGAACTTCGCTATAGGGAAGTTCGTTATAGGGAGATCAATATGTATGAAAATACTCACAAAAATGTTGTGTTCACGAATTTTATTTGTTATAGATAAGATTTCGTTATAGAGAAGTTCGCTATAGAGAAGTTCGACTGTATTATTAAAAAATTGCCTATAATAAAACATATGATATAGCCCTTCATTTTAAATGCTTCGCCGAACAGACTACAGACTACGGCACCAAGTTCAAACTTTTATCTCAATCTATATCCATAAAACTCGATACTTCTAATAAGCATTTTTGTAAACTAACTAAAACGCTGAACAAAGTTTGTTCGTGGCAACAACTTCTGCTAATGAAAAATCACATCTCATAAAAACTTTCATAATATTTGAATTTCTTATTGTTATCTGTGAAAATATATTTATTTTTCTTTAATTTTTTTTAGTAAAAGCTCTTGAGTGGGTAATAAATATATTGGATACCTCCTCTAGCTTGAATTTTTATGAACATTTTCAGTATAGGCAAAAATTTATAATCTTTTATATCACAAGGAGAAATACAACTGTATTCTTTTTGCCGAAAGAGTAGTGAAAGTGATGAGAACTCTATATCATTATCTTGCAAAAATGAAAATTCTAAAATTTTTCGATGAACCAGTGCGAACTGTATTTATACTTCAATTTCTCAGTTTCGATATCATTTTTCTCAGTGTATAATTGCTAGTAAAGTAATTCTTGCTTCCTAACCAACAAAATACAACCACAAGCTATAAAATTTAACTAGTACATAATTAAACACTCGCAATTAGAAGTAATTTACTTTGAGTTCATTTTGTCTTCCTTATGTACGATGTTTTTTAGTTTTCTCCCCAACCATAAATGTGTTTATATGTATGTATGTATGTATGTTAGCTTTAGTTTCCCCAGTAAATATATTTAACATTAATTAAATTTTTTTTAAACTGCAATGTGTTCGTGTATTTGTTAATTGCTACTTGGGGTGTGCGTGTGTGTGTGTGTGTGTGTGTGTGTTTAGCAGTTTTTTTTTACTGCTGGAACAATTTCATACACTTCATATAATATAATAACATCCAACGAAGCATTCATTAATTTATTTAACTTTATAAATACACATCCCTATATATATATAAATAAGAAATTAATGTAAATAAATTAACATGTACATAAATACTTTTGACTCACTCTGTATTAAATTTCAAAGTTTATGCTCTCAAGCCTTTTTCTTTAGGGAATTTTTCAAATATTGTGTAACGTTAGTTAGTTTTTTTGTTTCCACAAGCCAAGTTAATCTCAATACCACTCTGCTTATTAGCTACATTTTTATTAAAGTGTGTGTTTCCTATACAAATTCCTGCCCTTTCCGTTTAATATTAACAGCCGTATTAATAAAATAAAAAGTCTTAAATAAGGTTTAAAATACATATTAGTTAAAACGCGTTTTAATCCTAAAACACGTTTTTTAAAAATTCATATTAATAATCAGTATTTTAACTAACATACGTTTTAAGGCTTTTCAAATAGGAGGATGGCAGCCCTAGATTTTTTATTTGCCACTTGACTCCTAATGATGCAAAACCGTGATTATTAATTCACGCAGTAATCGTATCTAAATAGTTTTATTGTCGTGTTTAATAAGAATATTGTTGTTTATAGAATAAAAAATGTATGATAAGAGTTGTATAGTAATAAAAAAAAAATAATAACAGTAAAAATATCGCTTGGTAAGATTGCAATTTTAGTGACTTATTTAATTGCAGTTAAAAGAGTATTTGAATAACGTGTTTCATACTATTTGTTTTGATTGTTTACACATCACTACTTAGTCAATATTAGTTTTATTTGAAATTTGTGTAACATTAATAATAATATAAAAAAGCAATAAAAATGGAAAAAAAGGAGCAATGCAAACGCAAACGTTCGAAAATTTGGGTCGAATTTTTTTTCACAAACAACAATCACAAAGAAAACAAACACTGCACAATATGACATTTTAAAATAGCTCTAAAACAGGGACGAACCAATTTTAAAAGTTCCATATTTACACAAGGTTTAAAATGTGCATTTAATACCATTTTAATGAATTTTGCTTAAAAATGCTTTAAAATGCGTTTTAAATTTTTATTAATACGGCTGTAAAAGTTTGAATAGCTGCAATAATACAGCACATAATGCTCCGATTTGACTTCTATAATATATATAATCTATATAGTAAACTTTTTTTACTTATTACAGCAAAATAAATAATTACATTCACAAAAATTTTAGCTTTTAATTTCAAAAAAGTCAATAATATATTAAAGAAAAATATATAATATTTAATTTTTAATTTTTTTATAATACTTATTTGGTTCTAATTTTAAAATTGTGAATTTTTCCGGAAAAATATGTGAAATGTACTATTACATACTTTATGATATTCTCATAAAGTCTTTCTTACCAAAAGCTATCTCAATAACTGAGAAGGAAAGCATATCCATATAGTTCTATTTCGCTAATTTGAATACGCTAGGTTTGAATACAAAACCAAGATCTATATGTTTAAAATTCAACTTATCAATCGAGAATTGAAGTTGAATATCAAACACAAAAACCAAAAAATCTATAAACAAAAACATAACAATCCATGAGTTGACTTTTATAAAACACATACATTTCTATTTTTAGATTATTCTTTTCATATACATTAGGCTTGCCATCGGCCAGCATAACTAATGTATTTTGAATGAAATGAAAAATTAAAAAATTAAATAAAAAAATATTAAAATCTTACAGCGTGCACATGTAGTATTGTATATTAATATCTCTTTATTTTATTTTCCCAAAATAAATTCAGTTAATATATAATACTTATTTTTTAACCTTTTTTATTTTAATAATAATTTATGTATTATTATATTTTAAGTTTAAAGGTTTATTTTTATGTTTATTTGTTCTACTTCGATATTTCGTTAACCATCGGTTAACATCTTCAGGAATTTTTTTTCATCCATTTCCTATTAAATGGGTATGTCAACAAACAAAACTGCAGAATTTGGGCTACGGAAAATCCAAGAGCAGTTCATCAGCGACAATTACACCCAATTAAGTGTACTGTTTGGTGCTGAGTATCCTCCGGCCCATATTTTTTTGAAAACGAAAGTGGTGTCTCAATCTCTGTCAGCGCTGGTGCATATCGGAATATGTTGGAAAATTTTGCTAGGCCAGCTGTGGAAAACCATCTAAACTTGTGGTTTCAACACAGCACATACTGCAGGTGCTTCAATGGCTTTGTTAAGGGACATATTCGGCGAACGCATTATTTCGCGCACAAGCGATTTTAATTGGCCTCCACGTTCACCAGATTTTTACAGCTCCTGACAGTTTTCTTTGGGAATATTTGAAAGAAAGAGTGTACGGTAACAAACCAAGAACCATACTACAACTAAAAACCAACATTCGAAATGAAATCATGGCCATTACACCCGAAATTTTGCGAAAAGTTAGGGAAAATATGCTAAAAAGAGCACCTATGTGCGAAGCAGAAAATGGACATCACTTACAGCATATCATTTTTCAAAGCTAATTGCAAAAAATTCCCCCTATTATGTACTGTATTTAAAAAAAAAAAATTATAATAATCGCATAAATAAAATAGTTATAAGCCATTTAAACCATACAGCTCATTCTGCCACACCCTGTATTAATTTAATATTTTTTATTTTTTTTTTATCTTGAACCAGTGCTTAGGAGCTGGAACTAGAGAAAGGGATAGGGTAGAGAATAGACAGGTGGTGAAAGTGGTAGGAAGATAGAGCTTAATTCTTGCACAACTCTGCAGTTGCGTATTAATTATTTATAAAGCAAAGTTGCGGCGTCTCTGATGTTAATTTTGACGCTTTATTTTTAAGCTAATGGAGGCATTTTATTTATTAAATTAATTTGCCGACGTTTTATTGCTTCCTTTTATTTTGTTATTTTACTATAAAGAAGATAAAAATCTTAAATATCACGGGTTCTGTATAAAAATACCTTGTAAGAACGTCTGCAAAATAGAAAAATTACAACAGAAAACCGAAAAAATTTGCAATAACTTTTCATGTTTATATTTATAAAAAAGACAAATATCGTCTGCAGACATAATTAATTTACCATAAAAGTTGATATTTTACAAATCATAAATTTTGAATAGCCACCGTCCCAAGACACTGCCCTGAGGGACTCCATATTTTACCTGTAGCAAGTCGCTCTTCGCGTCCCCAATTTGAACAAATTGATATCTGTTTTTTAAATAGTTTTCAAAAAGTGATATTGTTTCATTAGCAACGCCAATATTTTTAAATTTTTTAAGTATAATACTGTGTTGAATTAAATCAAAAGCTTTTGAAAAGTCAAAAAATACTCCGGCAACACCCTTGTATCCAGCATCAATTCCTCCACAAATATATTGTATAACCTGAACTAAAGCTTGTTCCGTTTCTTAAAACCATATTGATGTTCATACAATATATTCCTTTTTTTTTTGAAGATATAGTGACAATTGATCTGCTATTATTTTTTCAAAAATTTTGTCAATTGTTGAGAATACTGACACAGGACCAAAGTTAGCTATACATCTTGAAGCAGGTTTTTTTTTAGGTATGTGGACGATTTTGTGATGTTTTGTATTAATATGACTATTACCACTAATATGAGCTGAATAAGTTTTTGGACGGTGGCTAGTGGATAAACGTTAACTGGTCTATCACTGGTCACTGGTATATCACTAAATATTGATGATTTCTACTGTTATTTTAAGACAAAAGTGTGAACATAGTTCAAAAAGTCTTATTATTTTATAACTTTTTTGTTGGAAACACAACAAAAATTTTTCAAAACTATTGTAAAATATTATGACTTATGATAATACGACTTAATCGCACACCTTGTGAATCTCTTAAATATGTTCCAAAGAAAAATAATTATTTTTTTACAGCATAATTAGTGAACTGGAGCGTTGAGAAAATTCTTAAAAAATTAAAAAAATTTTTTTTTACATTCGTAAATGCAAATTGTTTGCCGAGGAGATAATGTTTATTATTAATTTTTGCGTGCGTGTGTAAGGTAATCTTATTACCAACTTTAGACTATAATTTTAATAGAATATAAAAAAAAGAAAGTAACAATATAGAATTTTTTCGTATAGAGCGGGATTTACTATTCGTGAACAGTTGCTACTATTATTGGGAATAATAATTTTCGATGCAATTTAATCGCTTAATCTTAGATTTAAAATGTTCTTTATATATGTATGTTGGTGGTATCTCTGGCAATTAAAGTGGAGCTACATATTTCTTCTCTAAAATATGGATATTTAAATTGTAAAAGCTCTTATAGTAGTTGACAATTTTTAGCTTTCATTATAATAAAGGATGAAACTATTGTAGGTACAATAGAAAAACAACAAAACTATCTCTTTTAACTAAAAAATTCTACGAACTGAAAGTGGAAAATTTATTCTGCGTGAATGAAAGGATTTTCATTAAAGTATTGCATAATAATTCTTTGGCAAAAATTAAAATTACAATGAAAGCAAAATCCTAAACATTACAAGCGATTACACAAACATACAGTTATATAGTTTGTATTTTACATATATATATTATGTGAATGTAAAATATAAATGTAGTATGTATGTATATACAGTCGAACTTCTCTATAACGTAGCGGGTGGGGACCGACGAAGAGAATCTGTCATCTTTAAATATGTAAATATTTTGTTCAATGTAAAGATTTTCTTTTTATTTCAATTAGGGGTTTCTTATATCCAAACAAAGTTAAATGATGAATCAATAAAACTATGCTATAAAGACACATTTGGAAAACAACGTCGTTATATTAGTTTCTTTTAGGGCCATTATTACAACTAAGCAATAAAGTTACTGATAGCTTAAATTAACTTTAGGTAAAATTAATAATAAAGTGCCCTTTAACTTGTTTTCATTATTACAACTGTTCGATAAAATAAAATTAATATTTTTTCTTAATACTTTTTTTTAATATAATTAATTTATTTTTTTATTTATTTAATTTTATTTAATTAATTTAATTTTATTTAATTAATATTTTTTTTTTTTAAAAAAAAAAAAAAAACTTCCTGAAGATGTTAACCGAAGGTTAACGAAATATTGAAGAGAGAATAAATAAAAAGAGAAAAAACCTTAAAGCTTAAAAAAATAGATGGTTAAAATAAAATTAATATTTATAAAAATATGGCAGTACCAGAGTAAATACCGACTACTTTTGACAAACAAAAAAAAGCTACTGGCAACGACAAGGTTTTATTGTATTCTTTATTTAAAAATTAATATGTATACATTTATACTTTCCATGTTGCCATATTTAAAGTGCATAAAATATGGCAGCTTCAAATGCTTTAGTCCATTTAAAAGTTACGGGTAGGATGAACTTTCCGTTAGCTTATCGGTCACATTAGGTTAAACTCAACTGGTAATAATGAAAAACTAATTATTTGTCCGATAGCATCCCAACTTTAGCTATCGGCAAGTTATAATAATGGGCCTAAGACTTTTAGAATTACCTTCATTGACAAAGTATTCTCAGCTATTGAGGAATTCATAACAAGGAGATTATTAATTTTAGCATATCAAAGGGAAGTTGTATCTCCAGCGAAAAATACGCTATAGAGAAATTCGTTAAAGGCTAATAAAAGTGTGAGGAAAAGTTTAACAAAATACAGTGTTCTCATAAATAATTCGTTATGGGGATGCTCGACTGTATATTAATTTACAATAAACAAAAACAAAGAAGCCGTACAAAGGAATTGTTTTCGTTGCAAATGAATACTGCAAAGCAAATGGCAGAGAGTAGAAATAAAATAGAAGGAAAAAGAATATACTCTACTCAACAAAAACGTAAAAATCCATATAAAATAGAGAATTAAGGAATTTTTTTATGAATACATTAATTTTTTTCGACAGATATATAACAAATTCAAAGGAGTCTGCACTTGTCGTTGGCTACTGCTTTGTTTAATATTTTCAGAAAGACATATTTTGTTAAATATGTTGGAACTATGATGTTTGCAAATAATTTATATGTATACTCGTATTTACATTTACATATATACAATATACATATAAAATTATTAACAATGAACTTTGGCTGTGAATATAGAAGTAGAGCATTAGTTTCAATGCATTGCACCGGAACTAGTTGCAAAGGAATATTGTAGAGAATAGACAAGTAGAGAGATGTTTAAAGGAGCATAGAGCTCCTAATTATAGCACAACTCTACAGTTTCGGGTTTTTTTTTTGAGAATTTCTAATGCAGAGTTAATGGTTGTCCGGTGTTATGTTGATGCCATGATTTTTAAGTTGGCAGATTTAAGCCATTTAATTTATTATTTTACATCGCTGAAGAAGGGCGCTGTTACTGTTCTAAACGGACAATCTTCTGATTGTATAGTGAACGCGCTAACTACCCAGCCAATAGTGGATTTGCTTAATGTATCTCCTTGATATCAGAGGCGCTGTTAGAAGCAAAAAAAAAACTTGCAAAAGCAGAGTTCAAAGATAAGCTTTACCACCTGTCCTCTCCCTCATTATCCCTTTTCTGTAGTTCCAGCACAATGCATAGCATATGTAGAAGTCATTCAGGATTAGAAAAAAATATATATGTATATGTAGTGCGTACGTGAACATTTCACCAAAATTTTTTGTTTTAAACCACAGCTCATTTTGTTTTATGGCCTCTAATTTTGTCCATGAGACAGCTGTGTTTTTTTTTTCTTGTACCAGCACTCAGGAGATGATCCCTACACATGCGGTGCATTGTGCTGGAATTAGAGCAAAGGGATAGTAGGAGAATTGATACACTTCTCGTCTGGCAGTCAACGTGCAGACTACTTTGCCCATTTTTTCAAATACAGTGTGTAACATAACTGATTAAAACATATTTTGCTTATCACGCACTGCCATAGTGGCATAAATGTAAACTATCTTTTTTAAGTTTTCGTGTAACTATACAATTCTTACTTTCTTTAAAAATGTTAAAATCTTTCGATTTTACCCAGTAAACAAAGAGCACAATTAGTGTGAACTGTATTATTATACAGTTCTTACAACCAATTTTCTTGTGATTATATTTTAGTGAAAATCTTTCGGCTCAATTTTGCTTTTCATTGTATTTTCAAATTTTCCCATATAGCTGCAAAACATTTTAGAGCATCTATTATAAAGAGATTCAGCCAATACATATATTATTTAAATACAATACATAATTAAAAATTTTAAGAAAACTATGTCAGATTAATAAGAATAACGAATGATAATCAACAAAATTAAAAAAAAAATTATTTACCACACAATGTTATCACAAGCTTTGTTTTGTCAGAAATAAAAAGAAATATTTTTCGATTAAAATTAATCGAGTTTCATTATATTTTTTAAAAAATATTATGTAGAAAGCTCATTTTTCTGCTAGAACCCAAATCAATTGCCTTGGAAATTGATCGACCATTTTTTTTTCTAGGACCAGCACTGAGGAGATGACTCCTGCACATGCGAAGCATTGTGCTGGAACTATAGGAAAGGCATAGTAGGAGAAGCAACAGGAGGTGAAGCTTAATTAATTATTTTGCAGCTCTACTTTTTGCACGTTCTTTGTTTATACTCGCAGCAGTGCTGAAGCTTCAGTTCAGCAGCCATTTTTATTATTATTTTACTTCGCCGGTGCTACACAATACCGCCGAAAGAGAGCCTTCTGATACGATTGTGGATTGCTATCAGCTGAAGCCGGTATTGTTCAGTGACCAGTGACTATGCCTTCGCCACTGAAACCTTCCGACAACAACTGACACACAAAGACACACTAATGCGCACATCAGAAAAATGCGAGATGTTTATTTTTATTTTAAAATTTTAGTCTGAAACTGGGGTTGAACCCAGGTCTGTTTTTGGATTTGTAGTCAACGTGCAGACTACCATCCATCGTGCCATCGCCACCCTCATATTATTATTACATAGTTAAATATAAACATTTTTTATCTCTACTGCAAAGTATTATTTATTATGAGTATATAAAATCTATTGTATTCAAATCTTGTAGCTATTCTACTGTAAGTTTTATAAAAAAAAATGGTTCCATTACATTTGAATAGTATAGTTGCGCTACAATGCTGACTTTGGAAATATGTTTTTAAAATTTTAAACAGTATGAAAAATATCAGATAATTTGACTAATTTTCGTTGTGGGCTTTAAAAAATTATTCTTAATTTCCTGCGACGTGAAAATATCGTCATATAGGAAAACATTATTAACCAACTCCACGAATGTTAACAAAAATTACATTGAAAATCTTAAGGAAAAAAAAAACCCATCATATATGATTTTCCTGCTAAATGTAATCTTATGTTTTGATTTTGTATTTCAAATTCGTTTCAAGATCTAATGGGAAAATTGGAAAAGTTCTACTCCACATCTACATTGTTTAAAGTAACAAGTACTACAATATTGCAACAGCGACACAATCTGTATTTAAAAGTTAAAAATAATGAGATGAAAACAGGATCTTAATGGTATTGCCACTGTACAGACTATTCAGGACGATGAAAATAATGATAATGTCTACATAAAATAGTAGTAAACAGCAACAGCTTCAGCAACTACTACAATAATTATTATATTTCTCCTCATGGTATTATTCTTCTTGTTATTACTTCCGTTTAGAGTGGTATTACTTTGGCGTTATTTAAATAACACCAACAACAAAAGCAGAGTCTCTAACAACGAATAAAGCTTAATGGATATTTAGTGCAATACTTCAGCTTCAACTTGTAGGAATTTTCCTTAAAAAATAGGATTTATTATTTGAACAAAGTAAATGAAAATTTATTTGGGTTAGTGCGCAAGCATTTCGTTGTTATTTAAATGGAAAAGGGAATAAATACGAGCATGTACAGAAATTAATTTTCTGTCAAAATATTCTGTGACGTAGAGAATACATGAACAGTTTTGGAAAGAAAATATTTCTTAATTTATTTTTGGAGGCAAAATTCTGCAATTTGTGGTTTGATGAGAAGCAAAAATAGCATAAATCGTCAGTTCTGGTTACTGCACAATTTTCTTTTCTTCTTAGTTTTCATTGATTTTTTAATGCGTACATTGTAGTAACACTGTACAACAAAATTAAATTTATTTTTAAAATAACAAGGTTCTGCCAAGTGATTCTAGTAGAGGGTACCCAAAAAATTCATCGGCGTTTTCAAGGTTAATGTCTGTAATTCGTTTTAAAGTTACATAAATACTTATCCAGTGAACCGACATAGAAAATCAAGATATACTTACGTTTATCGTATACGATGTATTCAGGAGATTTCTGCTAAGTACTACAGGATGGTTCTGTTTGTTTTCTTTCTGTCATTTTTTTAAAAATCACATTTACACCACGAATATAATTAGTTGAAATATTCTACGACAAAAGTTTGCCTTGAAATTTTACTGTATTCAAGATGAGGGTGGCGATGGCACGATGGATTGTAGTCTGCACGTTGACTACAAATCCAAAAATAGACCTGGCTTCAACCCCAGTTTCAGACTAAAATTATAAATTAGAAATAAACATCTCGCATTTTTCTGATGTGCATTAGTGTGGCTTAGTGTATCAGTTGTTGTCGGAAGGTTTCAGTGGCGAAGGCATAGTCACTGGTTACTGAACAATACCGGCTTCAGCTGATAGCAATCCACAATTGTATCAGAACCGAAGCTCAGCACTGCTAAGAGTATAAACAAAGAACCTGCAAAAGCAGAGCTGCAAAATAATTAATTAAGCTTCATCTCCTGTCGTTTCTCCCTCTATCCCTTTCCTATAGTTCCAGTACAATGCTTCGCATGTGTAGCTGTCATCTCCTGAGTGCTGGTCCCAGATAAAAAAAAAATAAGAGCCGTATAAAAAATATTCATTCCCTATTAGCAAAAATATGTTGGAAAATATTTGAAAACTGTATAGAACTGCATATAGTTAGTTAAAAGAAAAATGTTTTAAATAAATGCTTTGGTATTCACATTTCTTCTTTTATTTTATATATTTAACAAAATTAACACTTAACAGCATTTAGAGTTTTTACTTATTTCTGGTTGAATTGAATTTTGAACTTGAGTGTGTTCGGAAACTTAGACATTTTCGTAGAATATCTCTACAAATTTAAAGTAAATTTTTGCCATTTTGCATAAAGGCGCGTTCTCTGAAGAAGTCGAGGTTTTAGAGGAAAATGTTCCCTGTAATGTTTTTCATTAATCTTCTGATAATGAAAAAAGTAAGTACCCCACGACTTGCTATCTCGGTTTATGCTACAAGGAAGATGCTTTGAAACTGCCGTAAAACGAATTACAAACGTAAACCTCAAGACACGTATATCTATTTTTAGACCTATCTACAGGGTGTTCGCCGGGAAGGTATACGAGTACTAATTTGTTTGTTAAATTGATAAATGTTTTATTTAATGTCGGCAATTATGTATGGAATACAATATTAGCTCATTTTTCATCACATTCTCACACATTTCACGCGGTATTTCATTAATTTCATCAGGAATGTTTTGTTTGAGTTGCTCAAGCGATTCTGCTTTGTTTGCATAAACCTTGCTTTTCAGATATCCCCACAAAAAGAAGTACAGAGGAGTCAAATCAGACGACCGTAGAGGCTAATCAACATCGGCATTTCTTGAAATAACTTGTTGTGGAAAGAGGTCTCGCAGTAATTCCATTGTAATCCTGGCTGTATGCGATGTGGCACCGTCTTGTTGATACCACATGTTAATCAAGCCCAAAGCATGCAATTGTGGCGTTAAAAATTGTGGCCAAAGTTGTTCTTTGAAGACCAAGCTCCTGAGCACGGCGTCGAATTGAGGTTAATGCACTGTTTTGAACACTTTCTTGAGCAGCAGTAATATTTTCAACCGATCTTGCAGTACGTTGTGGTTCATGCTTGGGCCTATCACCTACAGACTCTCTGTCTTCGCAGTCATTCACTACACTAAAAATAGTGCGTTTTGTTGGCACGTTGTTTCTCCCAAAAATTTCACGTAACTTTCTCATCGTCACAGTAATCGATCATGGATTTTTATAAAATATTTTAACGATTAAAACACGTTGGTTTATTGAATATTTTTCCATAATAAATTTGACACGTGTCTACTTCACGACTGCCAAATATGAACTGTCAAGACTAATGTTTACAAAAATGGCGGCAAAACAAAGTAGTATACCTTCCCGGCGGACACCCTGTACTAGAATCACTTGACAGAATCTTGTCTTTTTTTCGTGTTGTGCAGTGTAGTTATTTTGTTATCTACTTTCTTGAAATGGTAGTTTAAGAAAGACAGCGTATTTCATGTTGCGTTGTCGTAAACATTTGTATTTTCCCCATTATTTTGTTATTGATGATGCTAACCAGAGTTTAGGAAAATATCAGAATAATAAATATAATAAAAAAAATATTAAAACGGTCAAACTAAAAAAAACAACCAGAACGTTTTATTTAACAAATGTATTGAAAATATTTCCTTTGTTGTTGTGTTGGTTTTAACAAATAATTGAAAATTTATTATTCGGCGATGATTGAAGTAGTTAGCGAGATCTATTAAGTCATGAAACACTTCGCATTTTGCTTTTTTGCATTAATGCGCTTTATGTCAGTTGTTGTTGGAAGGTTTCAGTGGTGATGGCATGGCATTGGTCACTGACCAGTACCGGCTACACCTGATACCATTCTACAGGCACATCAGAGCGCTCTCTTTCATCTGTGATGCATATCATCCCCGATTTAAAATAACTACTAAAAATGTATTGCTTATTTAGGAACAAAAGCTTTCTAAAATACTGCCAAAATGCACTAAAGTTACTGAATAAACTGTTTATAGCAGTACAAATGCTTAAAAAGAAATGCATTCTTGTAGGCCGCTGCAACGCTGGGGCAGAATATGAGTGACTGATTGAGTGACCTCACGAAAATAACGGAATGATATCACGCGAACAGGGTCGATTTCAATGCTCCAAAGACCCAATGATGCACGCTTACACACCGACGCACGCCCGATCACCTGTAATTCTGTGGAATCAGAAGCTCGTGATATTCTTGGCATGAAGATACATTGTGATGTTCGACGGACTCAGGACAGCTTTCAGGTCGCAAAAGAAACATTTGAATACCTCGGTTTTTAAAGATGGTGCAAGACATACTTCAGTCCATCTGATCTCCTTACTATTTATACCGCTAACATCCGACTGAAAATGCAATACAACTCTCATGTATGGCCCGGTGCTTCAAAGACTATTTTAAAGTTACTCGATCTTATACAGGAGAAGACGAAGAAACTCATTTGTGTGACGTTAGAGTAGACAACTTTATTGACTCTCTTGAGCATCATCGCAATGTGGTGTGTGTTTCGTTGTTCTATAGCTACTATAATGAGATGTGTTCTCATGAAATCCGGGTACTTGTTCCCGAAACCCGGTCATTCACGTGCACAACGCTTTCATCATTAAGAGCGCATCTATTTGTAGCCGATTTAGTAGCGACTCCTACTACGAATTATAGAGAAGACTCGTTCTTCGGCCGAACAGCGTCTATGTGGGATAAACTCCCTGCAGAGGTCTTTCCTGTCTCTTAGGACGTGGGAAAATTAAAATGAAATGTCCATAAACACCACTCCCACCATCCTCCTTCACATAACTCCCTTCCCAAGTTACAGCACAATGCATCGCATGTGTAGTGGTCATCCCCTTCTAGGATTTGAACATCGAAAACATATTTCTAAATACCACTTCTTCTTTGTTTATAATTGAAAAGTTATTTTATATTTTAAGTTATTAGTATCACTTCTATTTCTATTTTTATTTGACCTTTATTAAAATTTTTAAATTATATTTATTTTTGAGCGATGGTCTTTTTTATGAAAAGTTTTTTAATTATTATTTATTTTTCAATATTTAAAATAAAAAAAAAAAAAAAAAAAAAAAAAAAATATTTTTGTTAATACAAATTATTATTTCCTGACGATGCTACATTTGGTAGCGAAATATTGAGAAATAAATAATAATTAAAAAACTTTTCATAAAAAAGACCATCGCTCAAAAATAAATATAATTTAAATATTTTAAGTTATTATATTAGCATATACGCAGTTCCGCAATGTAAAGCTGGACAAAAGTGTTTGAAGGGAATACCGAAAATAAAAAAAAAGCTTAATTCAAAAGAGCTCTGAAATATTTAAAAATCGCAGAATACTCGTATGTGGCACTTATTATTAAAAATAATTAAATGCTTATTCGCCCATGTATCTGAACACTTCAGGTCTGTGTTTATGAGTGTTCATGTCAGCATGTGTTTCAATTTTCGCTTTTTAATATCTGTTACATTGTTAGTGTAATACATCAGCCATCAGTTTGTCAGTTTTGCTCGTTGATTTACTCGTCAGCGTGCTCAACGTGTTACATAATGAAAAGTGAAAAGCAACTCAAACACTTACTGCCACTTAAGTGGTTCCATTTCATAAAAAGCAACAGCAGAATTAAAAGAAAAGAATAATAAAGTAAAGAAAATCATGAGTACAATATCATGTTGCCAGTCTTGGGATTTCTTCATCATCAGTGGCAACAAATTTTCAAGTCGCTGTTAAAATGTTCGGCAGCCTTCCTTTTTCGCTACACCGATAAGAGAGGAAGATGTGTCTGTGCTTGAGTCTGCCTGTGTGCGTTTGCAGTGTAACTAAAAGAACCTTGTAGTATAAAATTAATTGATAAAATATTTTCTTGGTAAAAAAAAAAACCTACAAAAACTAACACAGTGATACCGCAGGTAATGATAACAAACTGAGCGAAAGAATGTGAAGTGGTTTAAGTAGGCGATGATAAAAAGTAAATATTTAAAAAGTAAAAATCTTATTCAGCTTGTGAAAGAGATAAAATATGGTACATTTAATATAATTAAAGACTACGAAATTGGAAAAATATAATGAGATTTGTACGTTTATAAACAAAAAATGCTCATTTCAACTTTTTAAATAACAATGAGTAAAATAAATAATTTAATGTACAACAAGTGACTCAAAATTAACGTTATGCTATAAAAACTAATCTTTTTCATGTACAAGGTGGGCCAAAAGAAATCATCCGGCGCAAAAGTCATCACGCGATATTCTTTTACTGTAATTTTTTTTAATGACAAACTTTGGTTCTGCTTGCATGGCCTTCAAATCTAGCGGCAGCCACTTGGCCGATATCAGAAGCTAAACCAAAGTTTTAAGAGAGATCCATGTAATAAAGCCATTCTCGGAATGCCATTTTCCTTAGAGTGCCTTAATTAAAAATTATATTGTTTTATATTTTAATTGTATGCGAATACTCAGTTAAATTTTTATATAGAATGATAACTGATGTAAGAAACAAACAAAATCAAAGGCAAAATTGTAAATCACACTGACAAACACTAGGAGAACGGAACAACATGCTGTTTTCGAAGGCAGCTACAACTTAATCTTCAGCGGTCTTCGTGTTTTGTCCACTGTGTGTGGTTATCAGTAGATGTAAATTATTACATTGTTTTTTATATAGTTACTAACTGACATGACCACGCGTTGCTGCAGCTGTTATAATAGTTTTATTTAGAAAAAGTATATGCCTTATGTGTCTTTTATTGAAATCGATTAGTTAATTTAGAAGACTCGGAAGTTGAACCTGACTCCCGTCGTAAAAAAATAGATAGTCTATGTATATATAAATATGCAAGACCTATTTATGCTTTGGCTCCCCTCCCTACATTCCGAGGGCCTAGTCGTATACCCAAATTCAGCTCCCTGACTCTGTGAAGAGTGCGCACCCGTACAAAAAATGGAGGTGGCACTTGTAAAAAAGGATCAGACTAGTCCCGCTGATAAAACCTGCCAGTTTTCATATTTTTCCCATTATTTACTCTGCCGTATACCGAATTTCTGTAACTATAATAAATATGCCCGTTTTGTCGATGTGGCATAGCCAGCAATATTCCCCGATTTAACAATCACAGACTTCCTTGTTTTGGGCTACTTGAAGTCACGGCTTTATGCCAACAATCCCCACACAATCGCAGCCCTTAAAGAGAATATTCGAAAGGAATGCGAACAGTTATCACTGGAAATATTGCAGAAATTTATGGAAAATGCGATAAAATGGGCACAAATGTGTATCAATTCTGGCGGCAGCCACTATTTTCAAATTAACAGAAAAAATTGTACAGGTCCAAATAAAGAGTTTCAGCACTCAGAATAATTTTTTTTTTTTTATTTATTAAAAATGTTATTCAAAAACAAAATTGGATGATTAATTTTGCTCCACCTTGAATATAAAGATATCAGTAATCTATATAAATATGTACATACATACAAATGTATAAGAACGTAGTGTTGGGTTTGTTTCTATTGACTCCTAATCTACTGTATATATTGATATTTATTTATCTTGAGAATGCTAATAGCGAAAGTATACAAATTGATTTAATTATGGACTTGTGTTTGAAAGTATTAAAGAATCTTTTAATTAAAAAATTTAACGAATTCTGTTCTTTAGCAAATTTAGAGGTATAAATACGTAAAATATTTTATCTTTTAGATTTTTCCTTCTATGACTTTTCTAAAATTTGTTCTAATAACGTTATATATGCACATAATTCTCAACGAAAGCCATTTTCTAACTTTTAATTATCTCATATTTTTTACTTTTTATGGCCAATTGAAAACACATATATGTTCATTCATATATTTCATATACAGTGAAAGCTCCATTTGCGGACAACTCTCATAGGCGGACATCTCTCTAAAACGGAAAAGTCGTGAAACTCTAGAACCGATTTTATAAACCTAAACAAAATACACTCCCTAAAGCAGACGCTCCAATAGCCGGTCGCGGACATGAGGGAATCACTTTTGTTGGGCAAAAAAATCTAATAAGCAGACACTGAAAAAAACAGAAAAGAAAGAAATTTGACATTATAAAACTATAAAACTTAAGGCAAACTCAACCAGCTGTTCAGTTCATACCACATTCAGAGTTGCATGAAAGGTAAATTGTAAACATTTTTGTGATTTCCCTCCTAAGATTTTAGGAAAGAAAGAAAATGAAACTAATAAATCTTTTGGAAAAAGGAAAAATATCAGTGCGTGAATTAGCAAAAAGGTAATTTAGATTTGGTTTCAATAAAAAAAAAAGGGCTGCAAATTAAATTGTTTTCTATTAAAGGTTCAACATTGGAAAGACTCAAGCTGCTAAAGTCTCAAAGAATAGAGAATTTATGCGATCACAATGGCTGTCTGGAAAAATAAATACAAACCAGAAATAGAGGTTTTTAAATCCAAAAGGTTCTTTGAAGGTTTGTTCACGTAAGAAGCCTAAGTATCCCTATATCTGGGGCAATAATTAATGAAAAAGCTAAAGAGATAGCTGACAAATCCGGCTATAACGTCTTCTCAACTTCTGATAGATGGCTCCAAAAGTGGCATAAAAGGCATTCTATTAGTTTCAAGTGCATTTCTGGAAAAGCTTCTAGCGTACATCAGTTAGATGTGACAGAGTTTAAGCAACAACTTATATTATCTGGTTATGAACCAAGGGCCATTTATAATGCTGATGAAAGTGGCTCTACCAGATAAAACTATGGAGCTCAAATCAGAAAACTATTTCGGTGGAAAATTGTCTTCCCACCCTAAAGACATAATTTAAAAAATTTAAAAATTGTTTTTTTGCATCCCAATACCACTTCAGTTTGCCAACCATTAGATCAGGATGTTATTCAAAACTTCAAGGTTTACTATAGAACCGCAATCATAAAAAATGTATTGTCAAGTATGGAATATAATTATTCTGCGAAAACCTTAAAGAAAGCCATAAATGTTCTTGATGCTTTATATTTTATTAAACAATCGTGGGAAAAAGTAAAACCCGAAACAATAAATAACTATTTTGGTGAAGCAGGATTTAAAAAACATTTGGCCAATGCAGAACTAGATGCAAAGGATGATATCCCTTTATCTATTCTTACGAGATTAGTTAGACAAAATATCACAAAAATGATGAAAATCTACTAACAGAATCTGATATTATAGAATTTTCTGTTGATGAAATGGAAATAAGCTCATCAGAAAATAACAAAGACAATCATGACATACGCACCGTAGAAGACGACAATAACGGAATATCTTCTTATGAAGTAGCCTTAAAAGCAGTTAGATGTTTAGTGAAGTTTGCCGCAGACGACTACACAGCATTTGAATCCTTGAAATATATATATGAAATGATATTATAGCGAGAAAATCATTAAAGAAAATTAACCAAAAATAAAACGAAAGAATATTTTAGATTATTTTTGCTACATTGTAACTTTTTCGTTTAATAAAAACTAAAATATTTATAATGAAATAAAATATCATTATTTTTATATATGTATATATTTGCCGACGGCAGGTGTCCGCCTATGAGCGCTTTCACTGTATGTAGTTAGTACCAGCATAGGGGCCTGTTTTCATATGATTAGACGTTTTTGTTACGTGTACTTTTAACATTTCCAAATAATTTTTTTAACTTTCTTTTTATTTTTACCATCAACTATTTGCACAAATAATTTTTTTTTCTTGTCTGAAACTCATGCACATAAAACGCCAAGCATAAAGAAAGCAAATAGAACGGAAAAATAAACTTTCAGGACAATATAAATATTTGCTGTTGGCACCATATTTACAAATTTTTAATTTAAACAAAAACTATTTAATAAAAAAAATATTTATCCGCGAGCATGTAAATAAAGTTTATTCAATGACTGCAAAACGAAAAAAGAATTGGTACGAAAACTCCAAAAAACCAAATTTGGAAAACCAATTGGCACTTTAGTCATTTAAAATGATACGGTTGAAAAACCCCAAACGTTAGCCATTCAACAGTAAAAAAAAAAAAGAAATACAAAAATATTTGTACATGTACATATATTTGCATTGCAATTTGTGTATGGGAATAAAGGCAAAATGTCATGAAAATATGCATAAACGACCCTGTGGGATTTGGAAAATATTTTTTTTTTTATTATTTATTAAACCGACGAAACATATTGAAATCACGCTAAAAATAATCAATTATCAAATTTTTATGCAATTAATTATTTTCCATGATTTTAATTATATTATTAATTGACCTTTTTTATTATATTTTTTGAAATATATTTATTAATTATTATTTTTATTTTTATATTCTATATTTCGTTAACAGCTTGTTAACATCCTGATAATACTACTGTTCAGTTTAGATGCTGACGTGAAACAAATTAAGTCTAATTTCAAATAAGGGCATTAAAGTTAATGCTGTTCCGCTTAAAAAATAATTGTGCAAAATATAGGAAGACGTTAATGATTTCACCCAAAAATCGATCTTAATTTTTCGAGGAAAGGAAAATATATTCTTATCTCGTGCGATAAGGAACCAATTCACATTAGTTAATTTCGGATTTTTTTTCGTGTTTTAAAATAAATTTGAAACTACTGGGGCGATTCATGAATGAGTGTTAAACATAGAATCGTAACGTAATCAAAATTTGCTTCCATTAATCAAATATTATGTTATACGTGTATTAAATGATATAATCATAATTCTATATGAGTACTTTAATTTTATATTAATTTTTGTTATAATAAAATTGTTTAAAAATATTTCTAATGATACGTATAATTTAATGACTTAAAATTAAATTAATTCTATGCTGCTATGCAATCGGGATTACAGCAATAAATTTGAATGAAAATATGCTGCTCTAAAGTTAATTTGCATGTCACACAAATTTGTAAGCCTCTTCCATTTTAAATTATTTCGACATGCAACACAAAGAGAGAACAAAATGCTGATATGCTAAAAACCAATAGTTTAGAATTAAAAATCATTTAACAGATAATTAAAATAACTGACAATAAGCAAAATAACTATTATTATTTATTATTAGTATTTCAATTTTATTAGCATTTATTTATTTGGGTTTGGTTTCCTTTAATCCAACATTATTTCATTTTGCTAATTCATTGTGGACTTTTCCGTTTTATCAAAAATAAATGTTACGTTCTGTGAAGAGCTTTTGTCCAAAAGGTTACGTGTTATTATTTATTTTTATAAATAGCTTTAATATTTCATGTGACATTTGTGCACATAAACATGTTTTATTTCCGCATGTTTTTTGATTTATTTCCCCTTTCCGGTCAAGCGTAAAAAATTATATGTATGTATGTATGTGTTCCTAAAGGCGAGCACATTTGTTTTGTTATATTTTGTTGACAATTAAATTATATTATATATTATATTACATTAGAACAAATAAATTAAATTCCAAGGTTTTCTTTTCTCTGTTTTCATTTTCAGGTATTTGGATCTCGTAGAAGACTCGTATTGGAATGTTAATAAATGTAAGTACTTTTAACATAGAAATATGAATAAATATAAGAAAAATATATTGGTAACGCTTATGCGAGTGCAGACCGAATTATTGGGACCACAGTTAGAAATTTAAATAAAAAAAATTACGAATGAATGAATTACCAAATACCGAAGATGGGATACCACTCTGATGTATGGGCCGGTGCTTCAAAGACTATTTTGAAGTTAATCGACCGTGTATAGGAGAGGGCGAAGAAACTCATTGGGGACGGTAGGCTAACCAAATCTGTTCACTCTTTTGCGCATCAGTGTGCGGTGTGTTCCCTTTTTTTTTTTTTTTTTTTTTTTCTTGGACCAGTGCTCAGGGGCTATCCCCTACATATGCAATGCATTGCACTGGAACTAGAGAGAAGGATAGGGAAGAAACAGACAGGTGGTGAAAGTGGTAGAAAGATAGAGCTTAATTCTTGCGCAACTTTGCAGTTGCGTGTAAATTATAAAGCAAAGTTGCGGCGTCTCTGATGTTTTTTTTTTGACGCATTATTTTTAAGCTAATTGAGCCATTTTATTTATTATTTTACTTCGCCGACGTTTTATTGCTCAAATACCGACGAAGGAGAGTGCTGTAGCACAGAAAACTCAGAAAAAACTTTTTTCTGATTTGACCCGGCTGGGAGTCGAACCTGGGTATTTCTGGTTGCAGAGCCAACACGCTGACTACTCGCCATCAGCACCCTTTGATTTATTGTTACTATAATCGCATGTGCTCTAATAAAAGCAGGAAATTTGATTCAGCAACCCGCTCATTCCTGCGCACAATACGTTCATCAATAAGGGCCCATCCATTTGTGGCCGATTTAGCAGCGACTCCTGCTACGAACTCCTGTTTTTTGGCCGAACAGCATCTATGGGGGATAAACTGCCTGCAAAGATCTTTCCTGTCACTTTCCAAGTGGGCAAAATCAAATTAAATGTCCATAAACACTGCTCCCTCTACGCCTACTCCCATAACATAATTGCTTAGTTCCAGCAAAATGCATCGCATATGTGGGGATCATCCAATGGTGGTAGAAGATACTAAAAAAGCCAGCCTGTCGGAAAGTGCAATAAACAAAATTTTTTAACACTTATTTAAAAAAAATACATGAGTAAACAAACTTTACAAACCAGCTTGAATATTACTACACGCAGAGAAAATATAGGCGCTATGTTACAGTCTGCGCTAATAAAGACTGTGACAAATATTTGAAATGTTCATTAAACTCGATTATTTTCACTTTAGTTTCTGTTGAATTTACGTTCAAAGCTAAATGACTAAAAATGATGAGTATTAATTTTGTTACTTTTACTTTAAATCATTTTTCGCATTTACATTGTTCATTGTTGCATCAGTCTGTGTTGCAAAGCTGTTGAGTTTGTAAAAAGTTTTGCTTTTAGTTGCGAATAAAAGTTATGGCCTTAAGTAAATTTTGTTTGTTTTAGTACTTTTAAACTGTCATTTTGATCCAAGTTGTAGATGATGCAGATGCTTTTTATCATTATTTTTTACTGCGCAAAAGCAGAACTTTAATGCATTTTAAAAGAACTGTAAGAAAATTCTTTAAATATGATTAATGATTTTTGAATGAATTTTGTTGTGCATATAGCAAAGAGAGAATATCTACGCTATCGCTACTACATACCTTGAGCCAAGTCAAGTTTGAAATAATCTCTCACGGACTTCATTTATTGATCATATTATAAAATAATGTAAGATATCTTTTGCTTAGTTGACCTTTGACAGAGTAATCCAATCTTGTTGTCATATTTGATCATTTCAGCTTAATCCGGGTGTTACCCACTTCTTTTCTCATAATAATATGTGTTAGTGGTAAAACTCTATTGATTTTTTGACACATATTAACCGATTATGACATTCTTAAAATCACAGTAGTAGAGTTCTTTCCTTTTGTTCTATAACGGCATTTTTCTACATTAGAATACTTCTTGTCGTATTAACAATATTAAGTTTCTAATACCGGGTGTCCGCCGGGAAGGTATACGAGTACTACTTTGTTTGTTTATAATTTTTGATTTAATGAAAGAGAATGGATCTTAAATTGATAAATGTTTTATTTAATGTGGCACCGTCTTGTTGATACCACATGTTAATCAAGCCCAAAGCATGCAGTTGTGGCGTTAAAAAGTTTTCAATCGTATCACGATATCGCTCCCCATTCACAGTTACCGTTACGACGTTCTCATTTTCAAAGAAATATGGTCCAGTGATTCCTCCTGACCAAATTGCACACCAGACTGTCACTTTTAATGGACGCAAAGGTGACTGATGAATAATTTGAGGGGTTTCCATTGCCCAGACCCGACTATTTTGTTTATTCACATATCATTACAAATGAAAATGTGCCTCGTCATAAATTTAGCATCAAAATCGGCGTTGTCATGGGCGAGCTGTAACATCCTTTTGTCATATGTATGGCGGCGTAAATGGTCTTGTGGAAGAAACTCTTGTGTCAACTGAATCTTAAATGGAAACAATTGCAAATCCTTGTCCAAAATTGTGGCCAAAATTGTTCTTTGAAGACCAAGCTCCTGAGCACGGCGTCGAATTGAGGTTGATGCATTGTTTTGAGCACTTTCTTGAGCAGCAGTAATGTTTTCAGCCGATATTGCAGTACATTGTGGTCCATGCTTGGGCCTATCACCTACAGACTCTCTTTCTTTGAAGTCATTCACTACACTAAAAACAGTGCGTTTTGTTGGCACGTTGTTTCTGCCAAAAATTTCACGTAACTTTCTCATCGTCACAGTAATCGATCATGGATTTTGATAAAATGTTTTAACGATTAAAACACGTTGGTTTATCGAACATTTTTCCATAATAAATTTGCCACGTGTCTACTTCACGACTGCCAAATATGAACTGTCAAGACTAATGTTTACCAAAATGGCGGCAAAACAAAGTGGTATACCTTCCCGGCGGGCACCCTGCATTTACGATGTTTTCATCAGTGAACTAGAGAGTACGAAAAGCATATTCGCAACGGGCGCTATCAATTCGCCAACTATATAATTAATACCCTTCACATAAAAGTCAGCAAAAAATAAGTATCTTAAGAAGTGGTACCAAATCATGGCGATGGATGAATTAGTCTGCACGTTGACTACAAAACCAAAAAGTCCCCCCAGTTTCAGACTGGAACATAAAAACATTTTGCATTTTTATAATGTGCTACTAAAACAAAGTTAAAAAAAATTGTTCAAAATGAGAATTTGAGCAATTTGTTGGTGAAATGTAAACCTATGTGTAGGTTTCGACGAGAGATTGATTTGAACATTCCAACATCGTATTTGACGAATTTTGCAGGCAGTTTTTTCCATATATGTACGAACGGTTCGTCTCTAAAATGAATTGCCTTTGTAAAGCGTAGAACGTTTCGCTGGAAAATTAACCTTAATGGCTATACTATTCATAACTAGAGATTAGGCAGCATTTTCAGTCATGAGCAGATGTTTAATTTTGAGATTGTGGGAAAAGTATTAGCAACATCATACTTCTAGAACATGCAAATTCCTATAAAGACAATAACGATAATTTTTGTGTCACTCTATCATATGCCTTTCCACAGAACACAAGACACAATGTAACAGTCAGTTTCTTACAAAAAAAAAAGGGATTTATGCAGTTTTATCTATGCCGCCTTCTAGTGTTGTATGTTTTTACTGGGTTTGGATTAATTACAAATTATGGATGGTGTAAGTATTGCGGAATCAGAAGCTCTTGCTGTTCTTGTCATGAAGATTCAGTATTATATTCGATGGGGTGGCCACACTTTTCAGGTCTCAAAAGAAGCATTCAAGTGCCTCGGTTTCTTAAGACGATGTAAGACATACTTCAGCCTATCTGATCTCCTTAATATTTATTCCCTTAATATCCGACCGAAAATGGAATATAACTCTTATGTATGGACCGGTGCTTCAAAGACTTCTTTGAAGATAATCCATTTGTGGTCGATTTGGCGCCGAATGGCACTACGCATCACAGAGAAAACTCCTTTTTTGCCAAGTATGTGGAATTGGCTACCCTCATAGGGTTTTCCTGTCACTTTTGACTGGCAGCATAACCACTACTAGTGGTTGTGGATATGCCTATCTTACAACGTCTAGGTGGTGCTGCTAGTAACGTTAGTTAGAATAACGGCTAATTTAGGAAGCTGTCAGAGTAGTATTGGGCGATGTTCTTACGAAAAAGTGAGAATTACTCGACCGTACTCACAAACAAGGAATGTACGCCGTAGTCTTTTCACTTACGGCATACGATATGGACCTTAAGTCAACAAATATGAATAGGGAAGGTGATGTATTGCTTTCAACTTCCTTTGAGTTCGAAGATGCCAGAAGAGGCGACTACTCGTGATCCAGCTATACATTTGATAATTGGCTGGTTATACAGATCCGTAATGCAGTCTTAGTCTTGTCTAGTCGCACTGCTCTAACAATATGTAAGAGTTTAATGACTGATGTGCACCTTGTGAGTGCTTCGTGTCAACCCTGAAAAGTGTTTTTTAGTGTGCTGGCATGGGTTTGGATTCGTAGTGGCTGTGGTTAATACTTAAGAGAGTAGTTATTGTTCTATTCGGAACATATCAGACGTATTTAATTACACGTTTGTTCTTATATGACTTTTACTAATCTAGGTGAAGTTCATTAGGATGAAGCTCATTGTGCTCTATTTTATGATAGAGATTGGTGAATGGAAGCCTGCATTAAAAGGTCATGGCGTAAACCCTCCGTTGTGATAATGAGGTTATACAGCCAAAAACACCGCAGCAAGGTGCAGTGTCATAGGCAAAGGAAAAGTATGATACTTGGATTGCAACCTATATTTACCTTGTCAGTCACATGCCTTCCGTGTACCCTTGAGGGCTGTGGAGAAGATCAGAATTCACCCGGTGGTAAGAGAACGGTGGGCTAAGACGGTATGTGGAGGTACCCACGTCAATCTTGAACGCAATATGTCACTTTTAACGTGGGAAAATTCAAACCGAATGTCCATGAACACTACCCCTGCTCCCATAATCTAATTTCTTAGATCCGGCGCAAAGCATCGCATGTGTGGGGGCATCCCATGAGTGCCGGTCCAAACAAAAAATCTAACACTTCAACTACAGCAAGATAATTTTTCTCTTTTTAAAACTTAGTGGGATCTTTCTATATCGAAAGATATTTGGAATTAGTAAGGCTAGAAAAATATGTTAGTGGACTGAGACAAACAAACACTTTGTTTCTTAATTTTAAATCTTAATAATCTTAAATAATTATAATAGTAACTTCCTTGTAAACTAATTGGCAAGATATATTCGTTGTGATAAAACTTATTTGCCATTAAAAGCGATATTATTAAAGTTTCTCTTTTAATACTACAAAACCCAAAAGAAGAAGCAATAGTTGAAGCAACATTGTATCTTGAATATATTTAAAATATTTTCTACGAAAAACCTGAAGTTCATAGAAGATGCTGAAGAAAATATAATATAATGATATATTGCAAACAGCATAAAACAACTCAATTTATGTTTACTCGTATGTAAAGAGCTTAAACAAGTTACACAAATGTATGAGAAAAGAACTATTAAAAACAAATTCTTAAAAAAATATGCTTTAATTTATAAAATGATGCCATCAAGAAAACAGCATATTAGACATATATATAAATATAAAAAACTCAGCGAAAAATCCTCAACTGTTGTAAAAAATTAAAAGAGTTGCAAATATGTCAGGCAAAGCAAAAGTTTGATTTCATGCAAAAAAAAAACCGGAATGAGCAACATGCCAGTTTTCTCATATTCTGCTAAAATTCGTTATTGTATGCCAGCAAAGCAAACAGGGAAAGAGTGAAAATGCCAGCATAATTTTCAAACTATGAAAAAAATATTTATAAATGGGAATATAAAGTTGTATATTTTGCAATCTCACCAGTACACATGTTTAAAATGAATGAACTTTTCTGCGTAACACATACAATGTGTCCGAAATGTAATGGAAATCTTCTCCGTGTTGGAAGACCCTATAAGAGGCCACTCAAAGTTTATGGTTTTTTTTTTACTTGAACTGTAATGGCAATACAAGTTTAAATCCATTTATACTTAATTCTATGGAGATACACCTCGTTAATCTATAAGAAGTTCCTGCTTATAAGAAATTGAGTAGTGCGTTCTAAAATAAGTTCCAATTATTTCCTTTACAAAAGTCACTAGAAAGGAATAGAAAATTGAGAAAAAACGCTAGATTGACTTAAAAGCAACTCATTTGTTATAACGTAGGAAAAATTTCAATATTTTGAAGACAACTTTCTTTGTAGTTCTACAAATTAGTTTATAGAATTACCGATTTTAGAATTATATTTTCAAGACATTCAATTTGTTTTACGAAAAACAAGAAATTTATTTCCGGAAAGGCATCAGTTTAAATTGTGAATTTAAGACACGTATCTTTTATTGACGAGTGCTAATTTGAACATTCAAAAGTAAGTTTTACATTGTACGGTCACTATTTCTCCTCATAGATGCAATAAGAAACGAAATGAAGTGTGATTATTAATCTGCCTGGCTCACGATGTCACTCAAAGAAGTTCGTTCGCTTAACAACATTCAAAACTAAAACAACAGCAGAATGCCTGTAGTTTTGTTGAAAACTTTTAAATATTCAACAATTGTTTAATTTTTTTTTCTCCTACACGTTTCTATACATTTAAAGATAAGATTCCTTTTATCTAGAGTCTAACAATTTACAGAACGACCGTCAATACGTCTTCCGTAGGGAGTGCTCTTCCTCTCGGAAAAATGTTGCAGTTCTATTCACCATTTTGCGAAAGTAAGGTCGGGGCTCTGGATATTTCTAAAGCATTTGATAGAGTGCGGCATGAGGCACTTCTGCCCAAATTTATTGCTTTTTGTGTTGGTGATATCTTCTCTCGATTTATATCGAGCTTTGTCAGACATCGCGCTATAAGAGTTGTTATAGATGGCATCTCATCTAACGAGTACGAGATAAACTTAGGGATATCGCAAAGCTCCATTCTTTCTCCTACCCCATTTCTTTCATGTCTTTCTTAATGACCTCCTATGTCAAACTTTCAACCATATCGACTCTTTTACAGATGACAGCAGCATTTGTCACTCATATTCATTTAGTCGTAGGCCAACATTGACTATGATCGCGGCGCTGAGCCTGAATATGAGTGATTCATTGAATAGTGACCTCACGAAAATATCGCAGTGGGGTCACGCGGGCAGGGTCGATTTCAGCGCTCAAAAGACCCAATGCAGCATGCCTACGCATCGACGCATGAACGATCACGCTGCCTCATCTGTAATTATGGGCGGTATAAACATTTAGGGATCAGAAGCTCTTGATGTTCATGGCATGAAGATGCAGTGTGATGCTCGATGCACTGAGGAAATATTTCAATTGTCAAAAGATGCATTCAATGGCGTCGGTTTTTTTTGAGACGGTGCAAGACATCTGACCGAAAATGGAATACAACTCTCATGAATGGGCCGGTACTTGAAAGATTATTTTGTAGTTGTGCTCTAGTGAAATCAGGAAACTAATTCCCGAAACCCATGCATTAAAGCGTATAGTAAAACGCGTTCATCATTAAGGGCGCATCCATTTGTGGTCGATTTTTTTTTTTTTTATCTGGGACCAGCACTCAGGAGATGACTCCTACACATGCGAAGCATTTTGCTGGAACTATAGGAAAGGGATAGTAAGAGAAACGACAGGAGGTGAAGCTTAATTAATTATTTTACAGCTCTGCTTCCGCACGTTCTTTGTTTGTTTATACTCGTAGCAGTGCTGAAGGTTCGGTTTAGTAGCCATTTTTATTATTATTTTACTTCGCCGGTGCTACACAATACCGACGAAGGAGGACGTTCTGATGTGATTTTGGATTGCTATCAGCTGAAGCCGGTATTGCTCAGTTACCAGTGACTATGCCTTCGCCACTGAAACCTTCTGACAACAACTGACACACAAAGACACACTAATGCACATCAGAAAAATGCGGCATGTTTATTTTGAATTTATAATTTTAGTCTGAAACTGGGGTTGAACCCAGGTCTGTTTTTGGTTTTGTAGCCAACGTGCAGACTACCATCCATGGTAGTAGGGAGTAATATATTCTTATCCTACATGTTTTCAAAATAATATACTCATGAAGTACAGAAGCAATAGAAATGTCTTCGATTTCACCAGCCCTTAATATTTTTTTTTATAATTCAATTTATTAATTATTTCATTGCATTAGTTTCATGGCAATACAAAAACCTTATTCCACAAACTATAGTTATTAATTATATCCAATATTAACAGTTCAGAATGCTCCCATAATAACTAGTAAACGTTTCAAGATTTTTTTATATCTACTTTACGATCCTTGTTTTCTAATATGAAAACTATGTTTTATAAAAGAATTCAAAATAAAAATTTGTTCAAGCACACGAAAAAGAGAAAATAACAAAAAAATAAATAAAAATTTACAATCAACAATTTTAATGATATGCAACGAATTTTAATTTCAACAGAAATAATCCCCAATTAGCAGGAAAAACCATATACAACTATTTTTAATTAATTACTGCAGAAGCTTTTACCATTTTTTAAATTAAAAATAATAAATCTGGTTTGTACCTTTTCAATTTAATTGCTATGTTAATACAGAACAACTTCTTATTTTTAATAAATCAAAATGTCATAAAACTGATACAAAAAACTCACATAAATTTTAAATTTAAATTAAAAAAAAAATTAAATAAATAAATTTAACTATGCACTAAATAATAATTTTGCGTTTTAATATTTATGACAATTGTAAATAGAAAATTAATTAAGCCCTACCTCTAGTATAAAAACTCTGCAGTCATGTGTGTATGTAAACATATGTATATGTATGTATGAATGTATGTATGTATGTACTATACATGCATGGATATGTACATTAATATTTGCATATAAAAATATTTTAAACACTTTATACTTTATGAAACGTAATAAATATTTATTATTTTATATTTTCATACGTGCTCTACATCATCAGAACCCAGTGAAAAATATTAGAAGGCATTTCCTAGGGACTACTTTTAAACTACAACATACTTCCGAAGTATCAATAACTGTATATTATCGATTTCTGAAAAAGTTATTTAGAACAACATCCAGATAATTAATATAAAAGTCATGTAATTGTACAAAATTCGCATACTTTTGCTTATTTATATATATATTTATATTTATATAGTTATATATATATATTATATATATTTATATTTATATTATTTATATATTTATTATTTATTTAAAAGTAAAACACATGAAGTAATAAAAAATGCAATTCAATTGCATTTCTATAAAATAAATTAAATTAGAATTTTTGTAGAATTGGAATTTATCATAACATACTTCTTACGATAAACAACTTTTCATAGGTCCGACCGTTAAAAAAAATTAGTTCCATTGCTGTGTTTAAAAAAAAATTTAAAAAGTAGATTTATTTAGCATCACGAGCATTACTTCAGATTCAATGAACACAGGCATCAAAAATATAACGTCCGCAAAAATCGCATTACTTCTGGATCACAAGTTAAAGAACTTATTGAATCTCTTTGGATTCACTGTTTCACTGCGAATGATAGTAATTTCGTTCATTTACTCAAACAATGTCATAACTCATGTCATACTTTTACCGAAAGTATGTTAAAATTAATTAATTTAGAGCTAGCAATTAAATGAAGAAACAAAATAATGTTTTTCCCTGACGAAGTGTACCATAGGGTGGAGTGATTTTTTGGCAATCGCTTCGGAGTGCCTCAAAAAAGTTATTTTTTTAAGTTTCAGATATGCACAGAAAATTTCATTTGGGGCATACCGTATTGAGAGGTTTCCCCAACATCATTAGGCCAACTACAAGAATTTAATCTTTATAATTTTGAAACGGTAGCATTGTCACGCGTGATGCTGAGGCACGTGAAATCACATTTGCCGTGATCAACAATCAATTATTTTCAATTTCCTATTCATGCTTTAATTAATTATTGTTATGCTTAAATACATATTATTTATCTCTATTGCAGTCAAATGCCTCAAGTCGAAACACGAAAAACTACCTATATTTTATTTTAGCAGAGAGTGACGGGTAAAGAAATCGACAAGTTTTCATTAAAATTAAATCACAACATAATTTTGGTTTTAAAAAAATGTATAATAATGAAGTTCGCACTGAACAGGGCATTTGTTTATGTTGCAAAATAGTAACAATTTTAAAAATGTGATTTTTAAAAAATTAGATTTTTTTAAAATTTTTAAGCACATAATGTATTAATAATTTTCCAATTTTACATAATTTATAATAAAATTTATATAATAATAATAAAAGAGACAGCATTCAGTGTAAACTGTGCCAATGTTTGCAAATTTGAATGAAAAATTTTATCAACAAAAACTCAAGTTCTTCTATATTTATGCTTTTTATGGCAGTTTCTTAAAAAGAAATATTATTTTCTACACTGATGCTTACCCCTCTTTCATGATCCGCTATTAAAAAGCAAAAGAATGTGGTGTGGCTTCTGAACTATTGTGTGGTGAAACTGACATATCGTCATATAAAACGTAAAACCATGTAAGGGGCAAAATTAAAAAAATTGATTTCTTTACTGAATATTATGTACCATGTAAAAATGCATGGCCATATAAAATAAACTATTTCATCAAAATTCTTCTAAATTTTTGTGAGTTTTGAAAAACTTTTTTCAGCTAGATTACTTAACCCTGTTATCAAGTTTATTCCCTCTCCTTTGAAATTTAAAAAAGTGTAATTACATGGTTTTGCGTTTTTTTCATTTATAAGTGCTTACGTTTTTATTTATACATATATGTTTGTACCGCTCACTCCTATAGGGAGCATATGGCATTCTTTACGTTCATAACTTTGTTGTTTTATTATTTTGTGTACATACATGAATATATATGGGCGCTGGTGAAAAAGTTCTTTAGACTTTTAATTGCATTATTGACTTTGAACTTAAATCGGTCGATGGATGAGGTAGCAAAGAGCATGGTATCGAATAGAAAATTTTTTTGAATGAGTTCGAATCATAGGTGTCCCTCAGAACTTGCGTTTCTTTTTTTTACTGGTTATAGAAATTAATAATTTGCTTGTCTGAAATTAGAAAAAATTCTTTACTCAAAACCTATACATCGTAGGAACATGTTTTTAAAAACAAATTTTTATGTTTTCTCGCCAATACATTAGGAATAAGTAAATATGTCCTTCTAAGTTTATAATGGCCAATGTTTCTGCGGTTCACACAACCCAACAAGAAACTTTCAATATCAACTAAATATTTGTGTTGTTTTTCAGAAGGATTTGCTTTATTTAGTAAAAATAAACTATTGCGGAATCTTCTGCTTTTATAAAATCTAAGTAATATTTTAGTAATATTTGAGTCCTTCATTTAAATGTTTGAAATACTTACAGCACAAAATGGTGTAAGCCTCTGTGTGAAAGATGTGCTCACGCAAGAATGGCCGAAGCCACAAATGCATCACAATATTTGTTTTTGCTAGCTTTGCGGTGAAATTTGTTTTGCACGGGGAGTTGGCTGTTTGTAGTTATATAGTGATCGAAAAGATCGACCAGATCCCACAATTAGGAAAAAATTCAGACGAATATCAGATAAAGTGAGCCAGTAAAGGGTATCTAAGATTCGCCACAGCCGAATACAGCACTCTTACTTGTTATATATGTATATAGATTATACTCAAGGTGTAGAGCATCAAATTGGTAAAAGGAGCTAGAATTCCAGTTTACGCAAAAAATAAACGAGATGGTTTCATTACATTGCTAACGCGGCAACAAATGTCTATTTTAATATCAAACTACCGCATTTCAGATTCCTTCTGTTTCGTCTCACTCTATTGAACAAGTCATTAGAATGAATTTTTGATAGTAAACAAAAGTACCGTTATTAACTCTAATTTGATTTTTTTATTTACGATGTTGTTACAATAAATGAGAGATGTATATGCACTCGTATATTTTAAAGTGCTTTTGTTGCAGCCTTCCAATATTTTCTTCAAAGAACTTTGAATATATTTTATGATAATTAAAAATATCGAAATTGTAAAGGAATTATTTATGAATCAATAAATTCAATTATGATAATTGAAAATATTCCTGCAAAACCAATATTATTCTGAACTTTTGCACAGTTAATTTACTTTTTATGACATACTTTCTTTGTATTCTTTATCAACATAATATGTATTATATAGCTCTAGTCTTTCATATTAAACCATTAACAATAAATAATAATGATAACTAGTATCACACTGCGGGAAAACTCAGTTTCATTTATAATAATATGTAGATATTTTAATATCATCATAAAGCAATATATTAAAATTTAAAGCCTCCTATAGTAAACAATAATATATAGTGGTTTCAGGTAATGACAGACTTTAATGTGTCCCTAAAGGGTGCTTTTAACGATAAGATTTGTCCTACGTAAAATGTGAGAGAAAATAAAATTAAATTCCATCCGTATTTCAAAAAAAGAGAGTAAAAATCGGATGGTTGTTTTCTGGCGTTTACACCATTGGTATGGATAAAATCAAGTAAGATGAAATCATTCTCATTTAATTTAACTACAGCTGTTTGCTTGTTTTCCCCAGGGATGGAGTTCTTGTGCAATTGAATTTTTTTTTAATAACCTTGAAAAACATTTCTATTACTTTGGAATATGTTATTTTCGTGGTCAAAATTTTTAGTGTACTTTTAGAAAATATATGTACGTATATTTTTATAAAATTGTGCGGTCGTGGTCTAAAATGTACATTTTGATTTTATAATTGGTATAAATTTATGAAAGCAGTTTTCCCTCCCTGGCTTTCTCACATTTGTTTACATAAAAATGCATCCCTGATCTAATGGTGTGCGTTGGTTTTTGAAAAATTTTAAAAAATCAAGAAAGCCATACGACTGTCAAATTTTCATCCGTATTTTCTCTCAAAATCTTATAGTTTCATTACATATTACGTTTAGACGATCCGACTTGTGCACAATAATTTGGCATGTCGTACGACTTGTGGGACAATGTAAAGCACCCTTTATCGGTATTAGTATTCATTGTGTGAAGAAGAGGATTGCAGTATCCCTCCTCCTACGATATCAAATGTGAGCAATACAATTTAGAATGTTTCGGGCTGCGTTGCTACAGCTGCGCTTAACGCATTCATGTTTAAAGGCGCATCAATTCGTGGTAAATTATGCAGCGAATCACACTACGCATTACAGAAAAAATAAATTTTTCGCCCCAACAGCTCGAATGTGGGATAAACTCTCTGCAGAGGTCTGTCCTGTCACTTTTGATGTGGGAAAATTATAATCAAATGTCCACGCAAACACTACTCTCTCTATCCGCCACTTATAACCTAATTTCCTAGTTCCAGCAAAATACATCGCATGGCAACGAGTCATCCATTGAGATTCAAAAAAATTGCTTTGAGTGGGTTTAGATTTTCGTTACTTTTCAAGAGAAGTAACAGTAGGCAATTAAGAAGTCAAATGTGGACATTATTTAGAACTTTCCTTTTTGAAATGGCGATAGTATTATGACTTCTTATGAGTGGTGTGTTAAAATGTACAGCAGTATTTATTAGGCATATTTATTGGTCAGCTAAAAGAAGAGGATTTTTTTAACTCATGAATTTCTGGCTTTGCAATCAACACTCTAATCAAAACGATTATAGCAGTGAATTTTACTTGAGAAGTACGATCCAAACTAGACAATGTACGAGTAATTCAATTTCTATATCAAATTGTGCCTTAAAAACAATTTGAAAACCTCCATTTGAAACCCTAATTTATAAATATTTTCTGAATCGAAAATACTTGCTGTGAATAAAATATCCCCTAAGTATTCTAGATTTACAATATAAAAAGAATCTCTTAGCATTTACAATTTTATTTAGTTTTTTCTATTTCGATAAATAGACTATTTGAATAATTTTTTTTTTGTATTTTCCTTGAACTGCTAGAACTGTATAAAATTTTACTTCCAAAAATCAATAAAATTTACATAATAAAATGAAAAACTTGTGAGAATTTTCCACGCAATACCGCTCGTTGTGTTGTTAAAATGTTTGCATTGAAAATTATGAAAATTAAATTATCGATAATATAAAACGTTTTTCTGCAAATGAACATGATAAAAGTTGCAGTTGTAGTCAACTTTCTTTGGCATCACACATCAATGAACACATCTAGCGTTTATTTAAAACCACTACATTTAAGTAAATATGCATATAACATTAGAGCCAACATACTGACATTTTGATTGAAAGGCAACTCGTTCTTGTTAACTGGAGTTGTTAAATTTTATAGAATTTTTTCCATATTTATCTTGTTTTTTTAATTTTTTCAACAGTCTTATACAACGACTCTTTCAATTTCATGTATATCCCCACATTCTCTCTGACATTTATTCGAGTGGCTAAGTGCAAGTAGTTGTGTAACATTTTTATTTTATGAAAAGAAAATATTTTCTTTATGTTACGCGTACATTTGCATCTCCGCTGCAAGAGGAATTGTGGAAACTTGAAAAATAAGAAATCAGAATACTGAATAACACATTTTCTATTTGCAAGAGTTTTAATGTCAGGTTTGTTTTTTTCTTTTGTTAGTCTGCCTATCTGCCTGCTAAAAATGTTTGTCGCTATGCCCACATGTATATTTGTGTACTGAACAATATCACTTCAATTTTATATCCTCCTCAGTTAAATACAGTGGAGCGCCGATTTGCGTCGTTAAACCGGAGAAAAGCGATGCAGTCCGAAACTAGGCAAATCGTATCACTTCAAAATTTTAAAATTTGCCAAAAAATTATATTTTGAATAAAAAAATTTTATTAAAAAAAAAACGATAATAAGTTTTAATCTATTTATTTCAGCAAGTGGGTTTAATTATTATAAAAATAACAAAAAATATATTTATTTGAAAAGATATAAGAAAATAAGAAAGAATTTATACATTTTCTTTTATTTTCATTCGTTTTTTTTATTTTCTTAAGTTATTTATTGGATCACTGCTTTTGGAGAACTAAATTCTTACTTCGTAACACACAACTATGCTTAGGATAACTACAATAATGGATACTCCCAATTTTTACATGTAAACTTACATATTCTACTTATAATACAAACTATTGGTACTGTCCCAGAGGCTAACAGCTGTATTCATAAAAACTTTCAGCAGTTTTATAAACCGTTTATAATCAAAATTGGTTAAAGTTGTATTGTATTTGATGCGTTTATTGAATGAAGCATCTATAAAATATGAAATTTTATTAATGGATTTACCCTTCTTTAAACGAAAAATAAAACGATACTTTTTGAATTTAGACATTTTGTTTGAACACATTTTTACATATAAAAACTTTTTTCCGGAATATTATTAATCCAATATTGTGCAGAAAAATTAAATTAATTAATAATATGGACTCGATAAATAAAATTTGAAAAGTTAGTAAACCCATTTGAAATATTCACAAATTATCGACAACCGAAAGTGTACAAGAGAAAGACATTCCATTCTCCATTCCAGAAGACCAGTGTAAAGCTAAATAAGACTTCCAAAAATTTACCGTATGCAAAATTCTAAGAGGTAAGATATGATTCCGAGACGATGCTGTTGTAGTATTCATTCATTGCCTTACACAAGAAACGGTATCACTAATTTGTGGAGGAGTTGCTAGGCCTATGGCAGAAGTAGAATCAAAGCAATTAGGGACCATTGATGGAGCCCATATAAAAATAAAAAATATTGGTGATTATATTGCCCAATAAATGCATCAATAGAAATCTTAAGTGTAATCTAGCATTGAAATGTAATTGGAAACTATACAATTTCTACTTTCTTCAAAGTCCTTCGGTATAAAAATGTTAAAATTATAATTTATAAAACGATCCAGAGCGGTTTGATAAATATTTTAAGGCGATGCAAACCGACAAGATGCAAATGCGGCTTCAGTGTAAAAAAATAATTTGCTTGCCTTTCAGAATGCAGTTAAGCATATAAATATTGGATGTTGCTATTTTTGTTTTAAACGCAATATCCTTAAAAGTATAATATAACTTCAGCATACATAACTAAAAGTAAATGGAATATTTGCTTGTTTTTCATGATTAATTTTTATATAATGGAGAGGCTATTTAACGTTGGAAACTGAAAATGGTTAGAAATAGGAAACGAAGAATTGTTTTCCAATGTCCATCTTTATTTGAATTTTTTGATACAATAATAATTCCACTGCCAGTCTTATAGTAGCACATTTTCGACAGTATAGAACAGTATTAACGATCTTAAATCAAGCAAATAGTTTATATATATAAAGCTGATTGTGTGTTTGTTTGTTTGTACCTTATAGGAGCACAAACCGCTGGACCGATCTTCCTGAAATTTTCACACCATATAATTGGGACTCTTGAATGAATTATAGGCCCCTTTTTTTTCAATCACACCCACCTTTACGCCTACTTCTTTAATTATGCTACAACTTCCGCAAGGTTTTTAACAGATTTTATAATATAAACGAGCTTAACTTCGTCATTTGTGGACCAATCGCCATGAAATTTGGTGTACTTAGTCTGTGCAACTCCGGAAAGGTTATACGGTATTACTTTTTTTTTAAACTAGGACCAGGGGAGCGATAGGGGGGAAATTTATGCCCCTCCGAAATGTTCAAACCGATTTTAATGAAATTTAGAACATGGATAGATTTGCGTCTAAAAATTCACATAGGCTATATACATTTTTAAAAGTAGCACAAGGAGGGCGATAGGCGGAAAATTTTGCCCTCTCCAAAAATAAATAGCGGATTTTGATGAATTTTAAAACTTGGATGTATTTGAGTTTAAAAGACATATTGGCAATTGTGCAACTCCGGGGTGGTTATAGGGTATTAATTTTTTTAAAACAAGGACCACGAGGGAAGGTAGAGGCAATTTCAACGACAACGAGATTATCTAACCGATTTTAATGAAATTTAAATGTATTTATGTTTTTGCGTGCAGAAGGACACATATGCTACGACGTAGGGGTAAGATATGTCTTTCCGAAACTGTATAACCGATGGAGATAATAACGGAAGCGAAGCCGCTGATAGAAGCTAGTAATTTATAATAATGAAATCTATAGTGTAATAAGATCGATAATGCTGAGTAATCGGCTACAAATATGTAATGAGAAAAGGATAAAAATTCCGAAAGCCTATTCTATTGTTGATTTGAATATAAATGTTAGAAGAAATTACCGAGAGACCAGACTGTGAAACATTATGTCTGTTGTACTTTAGAAAGTTTTTGATTTTCGTTAACGATTTTTAAATCTTCTCGTTTTCAAGTATGAAAAATAATTGCTTTAAATTTTATAACAGTCTTTATAAATTGTTATTTTCTACTATTTTTATAATATTATTTAATAAACATTTCCCAAGATTTGGGTCACATATTTCATATGAAAAATTTTATTTATTTTTATATATATGTATGTATATAATTTAATTAACAGTTATAAAAAATTGTTGGCTAAAAATTAATGGGCAACAGCTTTGTAGGCCTTCAAAGTATTAATAATCGCGATGCATTGCGAGCACACAAAAAGTCACCATATTCAAGTGCGAGAAGTGCAACGCCCAACTATACTCAGAGAATGGCTTCAAATTGTTCCACGAAGACAAACCATTTCATTTACTACGCTTTATCACATATTTTCTAAAATCAATTTCTGTCCTGTATTTTGTTCTTCAATTTTTTTTTTTTTTTTTATCTAGGACCAGCACTCAGGAGATGACTCCTACACATGCGAAGCATTGTGCTGGAACTATAGGAAAGGGATAGTAGGAGAAACGACAGGAGGTGAAGCTTAATTAATTATTTTTGCAGCTTTGCTTTCGCACGTTCTTTGTTTATACTCGTAGCAGTGCCGAAGCTTCTTTAGTAGCCATTTTTATTATTATTTTACTTTGCCGGTGGTACACAATACCGACGAAGGAGGGCGTTCTGATGTGATTGTGGATTGCTATCAGCTGAAGCCGGTATTGTTCAGTGACCAGTGACTATGCCTTCGCCACTGAAACCTTCCGACTACAACTGACACACAAAGACACACTAATGCAACATCAGAAAAATGCGAGATGTTTATTTTTATTTTAAAATTTTTGTCTGAAACTGGGGTTGAACCCAGGTCTGTTTTTTGGTTGTGTAGTCAACGTGCAGACTACCATCCATCGTGCCATCGCCACCCTCCTTACCAAAATATTTTGTGTATAGCAAACTTAATGAGAATTGGCAAAAATGAATTTTAATTTAAAAAATTGCATCCCATCAAAATACAAACATAATTTTTTTCTCTGATTAAGTCCACTGAGTAACAAAATCAACGCAGCATCCAATTTAGATCAGCAACAAAATCAACTGATACTACTGAGCTAGTGAAAGAACTAAACGCAGCAGCTCGCCGAAAAGAGCTGAACTGCAAGGACTGCTCAGCTCAGTAAAGTGAACAATACAAATCCATAAATAACGTAAACAACGAAAAAAGATTTCAAAATACTTTACAGTACCAGCGTTACCAATTTCCGGAGAAAGTATTTTTTTTTTTCAGAAAATTTCAAAAGTGGTATTTTAGGATGTTCTGAAAAATTTTTATGAAGAAATTCCACTGTTTAAATTTCCGGTAATTAACGAGGTTAATAAAATTACTCTATTTCCAATTGTATAAGTACTTATTTACCCAATTTACGTCTGGATGTTGTGTATCTAACTATGTACATATACATATGTTGATGCTTGGCCGTAATTTTATAAGTTCACAATTCAATATGATCCAACTTTAATAATACTTTCACGTGAACTCAAAAACACACATGAGCACACACAAACAAACAGCCAAACGAAAAACAATTGCCAGTCATCTAAATATTTTGAATCAATCTACGTATCAATGACAGGTGTAAAATTTTGTGTTACATTACGTAATTAATGTTTTGTATGCATTTAAAGCCAGACGTAGCTCTTTTGGTATTTTGAAATAATTGTATTTTTTTTTTCATCTGACGTGAAAATATATATTCAATTATATAGTTCGTCACTGAGAAATGTTACATGCAGAATAGTACAAGTTATTATTATGCAAACATGATCGTCGGTTACAAATGCAACTGCAAATATGATATGTGATATATGATACGCATAAAGAGTCTACTTACAGTAGAACATGGCGTCAGTATTTCATATTTAGTGGCAAATATAGTATCCACAAAAATCAAATGGCATGTCGTAAAATTAAATCGCATAGTCTTTGTGGCTCACGTTAATTAGCCACTATGTTGAATCAAATATTCTTTGCGTTATATTAATTATATCACGTCCTGTGTAATTGTTTTTTTTTTGCTTTAAACAGTGCCTAGGGGATGTACTCTACGTGTGCAATTCATTGCACTGGAACTAGTTGGAAAGGGACAGTGTAGAAAAGAGAAAGATGGTGAAGTAATAGAAGGATAGAGCGCTTAATTTTACACAACTCAGCAATTGCAAGTTTTTTTTTTTTAATTTGTAAAGCATAGTTGCTGCGTTTCTTGTGTTATTTTGAGACATTAATATTTTTAAGCTTAAAGTGGGCCATGTTATGTATTATTTTACTTCAGCAACGTTTTATTGCTCAGACACAATGGACAATTTTTGGTCTGACAGGGTCTTATGGTAGCAGAGGCAATGCGCTAACTTGTAAAAACAAAAACTACAAATAAAGAAAAACATATGATGATTGTGGTACCAAAAGAAAATTTCTATATGATATTCCAACGTTAACTTGAATACCTTGGGTAACATATTTTTTGAATATATAGTGCAAGGATCAATAGATTCGCCGCATATCCACTGCGACTTTCTATAGATATAATAGTTTCTGTATTAACTTCATGTCAGATAATGTTTACTAAAAATGCGGATAATCCAAAAATGAGTTTTGGTTTTAAAAATTAATAGTAAAACTTGGTTTTCAATAAAAATATTTTCGTTTTTTTTTTATTTGAAACGAAACACAAAGAGATAGCATTTAATTTAAACCGATATGTTTAAAGTTTCTATCGCAATCTCCTGCGAAGACTTTTATTGCAGACTGAAGTTTGTGTATTAAGGCAACTTATTCTGTAAGTAGATTTAAATTCTTTTGTCACAAATTATATTATTATTTGTACATAAAATCATAAACATTAAACTAACTAACCTCAACATATGCACATATTACATTTTAAAATGTTATTGTTAAATTTTACTCAATAAAAGTAAAGTCCCTGGTATATTATTTTACAGATTAACAAACATTGCACAAATAATTTGTAGAGTTATTTGCCTTACTTTATTTCTGCAACATTTATGTATATTTGATTGCTAAGAAAACGTTCGGCTTTAAGTGCAACCATTCAACAGAAACATTTGTATCTGAATATCAATATTTTCAGATAGAAGTAAATAAACATGCACTTGGTAATAAAATACTTTTTGAAAATAAAAATCTTTTATTTTTCAAAGCATTCGTAATTTTCTATCGAAGTTCAAATAAATTGATAAAGAAAAATGCTTCAATTTATTGCCAAAAATAAAATAAAACTATTGCACAAAGATACAGTGAATGCAAGAACATTTTTACATGAGATCATGAACGTTAAACTAAATAACCCCAACCAACATATGCACATTTAACTTACATTTCGACTTAGTTTATGAAGGATATCCAGAATATAAAGAGAATATTTATTAAGAAGAAGAAAACAGAAAGAAGGAATTTTCATTGGGAGTTGATTTTTTTATTTTTTATTTTATGTCGTTTATTGATTTGAAAATTGAAAACAGATACACATTTATCTTACATGACGATTATGTACATGCAACAGTAAATGAAAATATGTATTAAATATACAAAATTTAAATAACTATTTTTTTGTTCTATTATTTATTCAACGCAACCCAAACTAATTATGATTATTTACTCGTATCTATGTTTAAATGAAATTTCTGATCTTTTTTCAAGAAATTGTTTAAAGGTCTACTGACGATTTTGGTATTAGAGCACCAAATGAAATGTACATATAGACGAGGTGAACTATATAATAAACATAGATACTTAATCATAAAGGATTGATTTGAGTTGGACATTTAAAAAATAAGATTGTATATTCTCAATACTAAATTTATTTAAATTATACTAGCCCAAATACACAATACAATAAATACTGAATTAGCTATATACGCTTCACCAAGGGATATATTATGTATACGTATATATCGTTACTTTAAAATAAAAAGGCCCTAAATAATAATTTTTCCATTAAATTCTCTAAGCAAATCTCAATTAGTACCACACTTTTGATGTGTAAACATCTATACGCTAGGGGGTAAAAATCTTTTTCACAATACAATCACAAATTTTGAGTAAGATTGTAATAACGATAACGCGTTGTGAGCTGTGTATGAGTGCATTAGTGTAATCATATGGACAACAAGAAGGGGTCTATGAAATAACTCCCACGAAATAAGTCCCACTTTTCAAAACGAAATAAGTCCCACCAAAAATTGATTAAAAAAATGAAATAACTCCCTCGAAATAAGTCCCACCAAAATGAAATGATTTAAAAATTTACTTGAAATGAAATAACTCCCACTCAAAATGAAATAATTACCCCTTGAATAATATATTTCTTAAATGAATTAAGTCCCACTTTCATAAACGAAATAAGTTCCACTTTTTCACTGTTTAATGCGATTTCAAATAAGAAGTATTTGGCTCTTCGAAAAAAACACACGTCGAATAATATGAATAATCAAAGCAGAAGAATAATAAAGAAAAATCGTATGCAAGCTTGCAGAAGGCTTCTTAATGGAATGGATATTACGAATTTTGATAGAGTTCCAGAATTTATTATTAATTCTTTTTTCGGTCAAGGAACGTATAGAGAACGCCTACTAGTAACAACGTTTGGATTCGTAAATGGATTAACTACAGATCAATTGTTCTTATTATTAAGATGGAAACCGTTTCGGAAGGACCATCAGATTAAAATTATCGACCTTTATAAATGGCTTGAAGATCCAGTGCATGGTAGACGGTATTATAGTTTTAACGTGGCATTGGGATTAGTTGTATTTTGTAATGGTGATATTAGAAAACATGGAACACGAATTCCAATTTCCTACTAAAAATATAATAAAACACATACATACGTAATTACGTCAACAATTTTTTTTAATATTGTTTTTCCAGTAGTTAAGTTCGGTACCTATTTGTACACATTTCTTTAAAGTTTTTTTATTATAGTAAGTATAAAGTAATTAATAACAAAAAAAGGAGAGCCATGAGAGATAAGGACAAAAAATTATAATTGTCCCTTTTACGAAATGTCCAATATATAACTTTTTGCATAAGAAAAAAATGAGAAATAAAGCCATAATGGCCTTATATTTCATGGCTCTATCGCACCCCTCCATAAAAAAATCATTTATTTATCAGATAAATATTTGAGAGGTTTCATGAACTTCTGCACGACAGATTGGGCATACTAGTTTACTGGTTTGATCAATTTTGTGAGTTTGCATTGTAAGACAGCATTCACTGCAAATTTTCAAGTGCTTACAAGGAAAAAATAAGATATTTGGCTGCTTTATGAAACAAACCACGCACATATTATTATTAATTGTATTCTGATTGGTTTCAATATGGTTTAACGACTCGTCTTTAATGTCCTCTTCTAAATATGATAATTCTTCAAAAAGATCTTCATCAGGCTCCATTTGTACAATTAAATTATTTTTTGATAACACCAGTTGGTCAAGGAATTTAGAAGGAGTTATAGTACCTTGTAAGAGATCATTCTTGAATTTCGAAATCATATCTGCTTTCAAAACACAGGACTTTTTAATACGCTTTTTTCCCACACTACCATTGGTATTCATCAATAGTTCAAATTTTCTTACTTTTTCAAATTCTTGCATCTGTGAAAATGCTACAAATTTGAAAAAAGTAGCCTTCTTTGAAATGCTTTTTCCTATGACGCTATTGTAAGCTTCTATTGCAGACGTAGTGCGGATTTCAGAATCGAAAACTGAAAAGTTATGTGGACCGATCTGTAATAATGAAATCATAACACCTTTTATGTAAAATGTATTGTATTGTAAATACGAAATAAATCCCACCAAAATATATATTTAGGGTTATGAAATAACTCCCACTTTACAAAACGAATTTATTCCCACTCAAAACGAAATAAGTCCCACTTAAAATAAAAACGCGTAACGAAATAAGTCCCATAAATTGACGAAATAAGTCCCACTTTTAGAAACGAAATAACTCCCACTTTCAAAACAGCAATTTTTTGTGGGACTTATTTCGTTTTTAAAAGTGGGACTTATTTCGTGGGAGTTATTTCATAGACCCACAAGAAGTACAGAGAAACTTAATAGCTGCATAAAAATACACTAACACCATCTAGTGCGCAATAGTAGTAGTAGTAAATACTAATTTTCACTAATTGTCGTACATTATGTTATCGTAGGCAAATAAAAACAAATAAATAAAATGAATACAAAAACATTTAATTTTAATAACTTTTAAAAAGATTTCATTACTAGATGTTTACACATCTGCCCTGTGATCGGACTCACATTTTTTTTTTTATAAATTTTGTTTTAAAGTGTTATCTATATTGTAATATATGAAACGCCGATTTAATCCTAGACACATAACTATCGTCAAATCGACGAATACAGAATAAAAATACCGTTATATCTTTCTTGTGTATATGATGATCGCTGTTACCTTGCTTGCCAACTCAGTATTCAAAGAGCTCTCTAGGGAAGCAAGCGAGTACGGCGCGTAAGTGCTTTAATTTTTGAGTTATAACATACTTGTACGTCGTTACGACGAATGGTTAGTATATGTTTAACTTAACTTTTATAAATATATGATCTCAAAAGTTAGTTCCTTTTAAAAAAATTAAATACTGAAAATATATTTTATAAGCAATTGTAATACATACATATGTATGTAGTGTCAGTGTGTTTGTAAAAGCCTGAGGCCAAATAAAGCACTGTATATTTTATTATAGTATTCCAAATAAGATTAAGTTTATTTTAATAAGGTAAGTATTCTAGATTCATTTAGTTATAGGTTTTATTTTTATATTTAAGTCTTTGCTTGTAGCTGTTTAACTAATCGTTTACTTCGACACAACTCTACTCCGCACACTTTCGCTTCTTGCTTCTTCAACTGTTTTACGCCAACTCTACTCTCTGTTGGCAAAATACTCATGTGCAAGCAAACTAAACGGTTTGCTTGTTCATTACTCTGAGTGTTTTTCTCCGTTTCAGATATTGCGGTGGTATGCGTACGGAATGTCAGTGTCCGTCAGTTCAAGTAATCTAGTTGGTCAAGTCGAATGAAAGATAGTACCCTACATGTATGTAGATATATTGTTTTTTTTTTATAATAAAAAACTTGTTTAATGTAACTACGTTCTAAAAATTTCCAAAAACATATTTACCACCGATATTATATATCCCCAAAAAGTGCTCGTCGTTACTACGTATGGTTATGTTTAAAGGGCTTGCCAAGAAGGTTAGTTGTGTAGGGTTAAATAGAAATATTAGTTAAGGCCTTTCTATATTAAGGAAACGATATGTATTGTATGCATAACGAATTTAGACCCCTATATTATATGGATGTTTATGTTTTTGTTGGATGTTTATATGAAATATGCAGAACAAACATATACATTATACTGTATATGGACTCGTATGTGTATGGCAGAAATATATAATTATTGTAAACGCGATATTTGACAACGAAATTTTATTTTTCGTTATACAATTTAAAAATTTTTTTTTTCATTTCATCTTTATTAATATATTTTACTTAGCATAGAAATTTACATTTTCGTGATTTTATCTATAGATACTACAGCGAATAATTTAGATAAAGAAAAAAACTTGATAATAATTTTTAAAGTTATAACAATATTCAAAGGAAAATAGGTAAAACCATTAATATGAACAGAGATATAAATTTAAATATAGCTCGAAAGTATCAGGTATATCATGATATTATCCGGGCATAATACATGCATACATGTCACTTTCAATTTAATGAATTCTGTTTTCAGTTGCAATTAAGCAAATTGTATGCATTCTCTTAACATTTGAGAAAAAGAATTTTGAATAGATTCGTGGTATTTACGGTTAAGTTTTTTTATGAAGTCAATAATTAATTCATATCCAGTTTCGTAGTGGAGAAGTAAAGTTGAATATCTCCAATTTTTGTTGTTTATTATTTTAAGACATTTATTTTGAATAATTTGTAGTTTTTTCAAATGTTTCTTTGCTGCATTATACCAAATAGGACTTGCATAAGTCAAAGTTGGTCTAATAACGCTTTTGAATATTAAGTTTTTGTTTGTTTACTAAGAAGTGGCCACAAAGTTCTGATAGTTTTCATAGATTTTTTACAATTTAAAATTAATTAAGAAAACCCTCTCTAAAAAGAGATTAAATATGTTTTTTTAGCATAATGAACCCTTTGAATGGCTGGACGATCGAACTCATGAAATTGAAGTAAACTATTTTTCTTCTACTTTTCAGAAATTCGTAAATTCTATATTTGAAAGGAAATATTTTCATATTTTGGTTTTGCAGTTAGAAGGAAGTTCAGAAAACAAAAAATTAATATTTTGTGTTTGTGAGAAATACCTCGGAGTGAATGGCGGTATCGAACTCATATTCAACTATATGGTATAAACAGAATTGTGACGAATGACGAACTTCGCACAGCACGACGAACTTATCATCAAGAATTCGTTGCGTAAATTCGTCGAATAAGACACAATTAGAGCGAAAATAACAGCTGTTAATGTCATTTAAAATTATATGTTATTTAGATACATAAATAAATAAAAATTGTTAAAACATGAACAAAAACATTTTACGTTTTGAGCAACTTATTAAAATTATAAACATCATGTTCATGATGGTAGAAACTTTTATTTCAATCAAATTCCACCAATTTTCATTAATTAATGAATTTTCTAATACATTGTTGTTTACATTTAGCAGGTGACAGTGTGACCATATTTCAACAAAAAAAAAAACATTGATATGAGAAGATAAAATAATGACAAAAACGAATTAAAACAATACTGTATATAATTAAAAAAGTGGTTATTGAATTTATGTCCTGTAAATAAAAAAGAAAACAATTCTTAAAGCAAAAAGTTAATTTATTTACTATACACTAAAAAATGTAAAAGGAAAACGGCCACTCTGCACCAATTTATTCGTCATTCGTCGGCGTAAGAAATAGAAATAAACCTATCGCAAAGTTCGTTGTGCACGACGTATTTCGTCCAACGTACATATTGTGTGTATTTTCATTTACACAAAAGTGTTTTATTTACAATGACGAATATTCGTTATGAAAAATTCGTCGTTCGTCCCAGTTGTGTTTATAGCAATAGGCTCCTTTAGGGAAGCGTAACGGTGATGTGGTTGCATCAAACCATGATGTTTGATGTATAAAAACACAAGCAAATTCTTGGCTACGCGAAATGCCAAGTAACTTTAACGTCTTCAATATGTAGAAAATAGAATTTTATAACAACGTTACGTGAAATTTGTAGGCATAGATAGGTTTTCATCCATCTAACATCATGGTTTGATGCAACTACATCAACGTTACGCTGCGCTAAATGAGCCTTAACTCTTGCGCGAAGCCAACAACAGTTTCAATATGGTATAGAATGAATTTAAACGCTTTTTAAAGGATAACAATTCTTTATAAAAAATTAAAGCCGGGCTGTTGTTTTGTGAAATGATGATGAAATAATACAAAGTAGAATTCACATTCAGTGATGTTAACCGTACCATAATTACCGTATTATAGAAAATTTAGACCTCCGAATGGGAGGCAAATATATGTGTACTGTAATTTTAAAGAATTTTTTATTTGTTAAATTTACATACAAAATTCAAACAATATACCTTTTATAAATTCGCAAAATGTTTATGAATACGGCAGTAAATTTTTAAGCGTTGAAAGCCAAAAGTATTTTCCTAATGTTCCTACACATATTTCTGATAAAGACAAATCATAAAAAGTACGGTTTCATTACAACTACTACCCAGACAGTAAAAGATTCGTACTCCCTTTAAAATTTCTGCAATGCTATTTTCAATATTCTTGTAAATATTTTTACGTATCAAAATTTTTAAAAAATTTTTTGTTTTATGTAGTTAACTGCTAGACTGATGAAATGCAATACTAAAATTTTAATTCTTATAAAGTGGTTTTTTATACAGCCATGTCTTTGAATGGTCTTTTAAATGCAACTTTGTAAAATCGACCAAGAAAGGTTCGTACTTTACATTAACTGCCGTTATTTTTTTATTCAAGTGTTTTGTAAAGGGTGGTTAAATTTCAAGGGCCGATGTTGATTTTGAATAAAACACAAACTATTTAGGAAATTATTGTAATTTTATTTTATTATGATATATTGGTATTACTCAATTATGTATGGAACAAAATATCGGCCAAATGGGCGCCGCGACCACGGCGGCACACCTCCATCCGATGGTCCAAATTTTCGATGACGCTGAGGCATAATTGCGGTTCTATGCCGTTAATGTGCCGAATTATCTCATCCTTTAGCTCTTGAATTGTTGCTGGCTTATCGACGTACACCTTTTCTTTCAAATAACCCCAAAGAAAAAAGTCCAACGGTGTCAAATCACATGATCTTGGCGGCCAATTGACATCGCCATTACGTGAGATAACACGGCCATTGAATTTGTTGCGCAAAAGACCCATTGTTTCGTTAGCTGTGTGGCAAGTGGCACCGTCCTGCTGAAACCACATATCGTCCACATCCATATCTTCCAATTCGGGCCATAAAAAGTTCGTTATCATCTCACGATAGCGAACACCATTCACAGTAACTGCCTGACCGGCCTCATTTTGGAAAAAATACGGCCCGATGATGCCGCCAGCCCATAAACCGCACCAAACAGTCACTCTTTGTGGGTGCATTGGTTTTTCGACAATCACTCTTGGATTCTCATTCGCCCAAATGCGGCAATTCTGTTTATTGACGAATCCACTGAGGTGAAAATGTGCCTCATCACTGAAGATGATTTTCTTCGAAAATTGATCATCCACTGTTGCCGTGGTCGCGGCGCCCATTTGGCCGATATTTTGTTCCATACATAATTGAGTAATACCAATATATCATAATAAAATAAAATTACAATAATTTCCTAAATAGTTTGTGTTTTATTCAAAATCAACATCGGCCCTTGAAATTTAACCACCCTTTAGAAAATATTTTGCATTAAGGTAGTTAGATTACTCAATTTAAAAATAAAAAATTAATTTTTTTTTTAAAAAGCTATTTCTAACGAAGTTCGAGAACTTATCATTGAAAATTTTTAAAATGACAAAAGTTATTCGGAAATTTCATTAGAACTACATTTAGTCAAGTCAACTGTACAACATATTGTACAATTTTATAAATAAAAAATTATTCGATTTCGCCAAATTTTGCAAAATGTGGTAGAGTATCTAAAGTTACGCCACGCAGTTTGCAGCCATTAGAAAATTTAATCGAACATAACAGACGCAAAACAGTTAGGAATTTAGCAGCAGAGTGGTCCCTAGCTGTTGGAGGGTCTATAGGACGTGAAACTGCACGAAAATATTTAAAAAAGTTAAATTATAGTTTTTATAAGGTAAATAAAATAAGTAAGTTAAAATCCTTTACGTATCGTTACTTAAAAAATGATTGTTTAAAGCAAAAGCCGCAGAAACGAAAACGATTATGGGAGACAATTATGGACTCAAATTATTTTCAGCGAGATCAGCGAGATCAAGATTTGAATTATGTCTAGGCGACATAGGATCAAAAGCATTGCAGAAACTTTAAAGGGAGTACGAACCATTTACTGTCAGGGTAGTATACAAATTAAGGTAGTTGCAGTTAAATTTACAAAATCAAATATGGTAAAAATTTTATTTCATTATTACTACTTGTTTTGATTGTTTTTTTAATTTTTATTTAAATAACATCACTGCATGGAATGCCCACCAATGATTTTGCCACACAGTAAACATATATTTTAGCATATGTATGTATTATTTTAATTCTTAAAATAAAAACCCACATTCCTACGAATATTAGTTAGATTAGTGCAAAAATTGTGTCAAGCCATAGTCTGCATAAGTAACAATAGAATTAAGTGGAGTCGATGGCAGAGATGGCAAGGTGTCTGGATGGCGGTTGGTAGAGTTTTGCTGATGGTTCTGATCATGTTATAAATTTGTTTTAAGTGTTTCGGGAGTTTTCTATCTAATTCATATGCTTAATTTATATGCATATTTCGGAAGAAAATCGAAAAAAATAAATGTTTTTTTATATAATGATTCCAATTTTAATAGGATATAGAAACCGACACTTAAAGTAAAAGTTATAAGGACAGCTGTAAAAAAGTACTACCTTAACCATGACCTTAGAAAAAAACTTAAGAACTAGTTATTGGGCCTTTTTTGCACCATATTGTTTTCTTATGATGTGTTTTTTCGACTTTTAATAAAACTTATTAACTTTTTAAATGGATTTAAGTTTATTGAGTATAAAATCTTTGTTTTTATAGAAAACAATATTTAATTCCACTATTTCGCCACTCTTTCTTTTTTTCATAATTTTTTCAAATTATTAATAATAAATTACGATTTTAAAATAAATTTTATTTCAAATATAAGCCACTAATTATAAAGGAGAACATCCAGAGCAAGGGTGGAAAAAATGCCTTATATATTCTACAGATCTATACTGCATTTTGAAAGATAATGTTTTATGGATTTGAAATTTTTTTTATTTGAATTTATAAACATTAATAAATAAATATATTTTTGAAATTTCCACAGTCATAACGAACACAATTGTATGTAACAATTCTTTCTTTTTAAGTTAACTTCATTTTTTTATTTATTCTAATAATATGAAAGCAAATACCCATAAATCTTATGAAAGTGTCAAAAAGGTGTGCTGGCAGTAAAACATTAATCTTTCTGTTGGAAAGTTGTATGCACTTTATATTTGATATGAAAAGATACTGTCTGGAATTTCTTTCTGCTTCTTTTATACACACTTTTAAAGATTTCACTTCGAAAGACTGCTTTACAAAATCTGGGAGGTGAAAAAATAATGTTTGTACAAAAAGAGTTTAAAACATGTGAAGTTGAACAGTACAAAAAAGAGGAACAAAAATATTTGAATGAAATCGAAACATTGTTAGAATATGCAAATATATCTGCGAAGCAAATGTTTTTGTTTTTAGAACTGCTTCTGCAAAAATTTTACTGGAAAATTAATAGGCAGGAAATAGCAGCTGGAAACATATTTAATGTATTTAGTAAAATTGTCTACAAAAACTATTGTCATTTCTCATACTAAATTAAATGCAAAATACAACTACGAGTATAAATTTAAATTTTTATACTGATGTATGGAAAAACTAAATGATTTTTTTTATTGCAGCTTCAGAAATTTCTGAACAATTAATTCGCTCTACAATTAGATTTTTTTTCTGGAATCACTATTTTCTTGTATAAATTATTTTCTAGCACTTTTTAATATCCGTTTTTATTATATTTTTTTCTTTACCGTATATTACGTACAAAGCCCTGTATTTAGTTTAGCATTTGTTCATATTGTTAGCAAGAGGGTGGCGATGGTCGAAGTAGTCAGCACGTTGACTACAAAACGAAATATTTTCCTTAGTTCGACAACAGTTTTAGACTCATAAAAACATCTCGCATTTTTTCTGATGTGCATTTGTGTCTGTTGTTGTCGGAAGGTTTCAGCGGCGAAGGCATAGTCACTGGTCACTGAACAATACCGGCTTCAGCTGATAGCAATCCACAATCACATCAGAACGCCCTCCTGCGTCGGTATTGTGTAGCACCGGCGAAGTAAAATAATAATAAAAATGGCTACTAAACCGAAGCTTCAGCACTGCTACGAGTATAAACAAAGAACGTGCGAAAGCAGAGCTGTAAAATAATTAATTAAGCTTCACCTCCTGCCGTTTCTCCTACTATTCCTTTCCTATAGTTCCAGCACAATGCCTTGCATGTGTAGGAGTCATCTCCTAAGTGCTGGTCCCAGATAAAAAAAAAAAAACAAATAACGTGCAAAAAAGCAGTGTTGTAAGTAACATAGTGAAGCTTCACCTCCTATCATTTCTCCTGCTATCCCTTTCCTATAATTCCAGCACAATGCAGCTAATGTGTAGGGCTCATCTAATCAGATAGAAAAAGAAAAAAAAATATGTCATGTGCTGTTGACGGAAAAGTTAAAGTTTTTATCTCCGCTAAAAGCGTTCTCGGAGAAGTAAAATTTAAAAAAAAAAAAAAATAATGCGTCAACATACGAACTGAGACGCACCAGCGGAGCATGCATTGCATATGCTGGTCCAAAGAAAAGATACTACAAATATTAATGTTCTTTACTGAATTATATTAAAATGTCTAATCTTTCAGCTAAACAATTGCTTCCATATTTAATCAATCTTGCTGTGTTATTGAAAAATAAATAATCACAATCTATCAAATAGGAAAGAAAAGTCAATAAATAAAATTAATATTTTGCTCATTTGTTCAATATTAGCTCTAGTACAATATGAATTCAAACAAAAGTTAATAATCAAACATCAATTCCCAATACAAATATCCAACACAACTCACTCTCGTGAATACCTTCATTTGTTCAGCCATTCATCAACTCGTTCGTTATTATACAAATATTAAAATGTGGAAATAACCAGAACAACAGCTGCAGTAAATAAAGCTGAACGAACGAAATGTCTGTCCGCTTTCCACATTCTTTTTTTTTTTAGTTTAAACGAAATAATAGTAAAACAAATGCATAGCAAAACAGTTACAAATGAAAAAAAAAAAAAAAAAAAAAAAACTATAGAAAAGATGAAAAAAGCAAATTAAAAATAATAGAAATGAATGGTGCAGCAAATTAAAAATTGATACAGTGACAAGTTACAATATATATACTGATTATTTTAATTGTGTGTGTAGGTGTTTCAATACTTGTGTTCAAATAGGCGCTCTCCATGGTGTTTAATTTATCAGAGTACGAAAAAAGAAAAGATAAAACAATATTCATCGACTGATCCAGAAGACTGATCTTTTTATTCGAGTACAAATGACGCAATTGCACAAATAACGTATCGATTGTTACTCTACATATGCGACAGTCTTTATGACTAGTGAAATGAAGAATGTGAACTATACAAAAGGCTAAAATAACAGCCTATGAGGATCAATTACAATAGAAACTTCGTCAATATTCTTTATAAAAAAAATTCTTTGAATTTAAATACATTTATTTTTGAGATAAGTACTCAGCAAAAACAAGTGAATGCCTTCCCTATGAATTGACATTTTCATGACTTCATAAGCACTTCTTTTTGAATGCCATCTTAAATATTAATTGGATTAACATTTTTGACCTCAGGGAAAGCACATTAAACTCTGCCGATTAATTCATATGCGCAGTTGTAATTAAAATTGAAATTATGGAAAGTTGAATAACTTTTCCGCGCGTTCTGTATTTTTAACAACTAATGAGTTCCTATGAAAACATCAGACGCTCATAACTCGGAAATTATGGATAGCCGCCAATTTTCTTTTTATTTCCGGTACGCCAATATCTGGGGAAGCACGCAACAACAATACAATACTGTCTTCAGTACAACTGACAGAGAAATAAAAGCACATTGTATTCATTAATGCATGTTCACAATGAAATAAAATAAATGCAGAGATTCAGTGAATTTTAAGGATGTTCTATACACTGATTGCACGGCTAGTTATTTCTCTTGCAAACTATTGTGCAAAAGAAAATTATCACAGTATTAGACTTTGTAAAAAAAAAAAAAAACGAGCACACTGTCAATCATTGGATGCTTAGCTGCCAGATAATTTTGAAGAAAAATAAATAAATCAGCAATATCTGCACTTCAATTAAAAAAAAAAAAAACGAAAGTCGGCCACTTAGAATTATCTATTTTAAATACATTTTCATTAACAAAAAATAACAAACCAGAACAATTAAGCATTAATTAATACTAATAGCATATTAAGAAACATAAAATACAACATAAATTGCAAATAAACTGTAGTTAATTTACAAAAAGTAATAAGTTTGTACCACAGGAAGAAGTGTTAAAAAAATTTTTTTAAACAAAATATCGTCCTGAAAATGTAAATTTTTACTAACGGAATATTATGCATATACATTATCTGTGCTACATTATCTGTGTCTGCCTTAAAATTTATTCAATGGTCAATGGGGTGTTAATTATTTCTAACATCAATCGCCTTTTATACTTATTTTCTGCCTTTAATATTGTAACATTTTAAATTTTTTTTTGTTTACGCCTATAATACTACTAAACTTCAGCCTCAGCTGATAGCAATCCACAATCGTAACAGAACGCCCTTCTTCGTCGGTATTGTGTAGCACCGGCGAAGTAAAATAATAATAAAAAATGGCTACTAAACCGAAGCTTCAGCACTGCTACGAGTATAAACAAAAACAACGTGCAAAAGCAGAGCTGTAAAATATTGAATTAAGCTTCACCTCCTGCCGTTTCTCCTACTATTCCTTTCCTATAATTCCAGCGCAATGCTTCGCATGTGTAGGAGTCATCTCCTGAGTGCTGGTCCCAGATACAAAAAAAAAAACCAAAAATATTTTTACTAAATTTTGTGACATTTTTAGAAAATATTTTTTTTTTATATTGAAAATATTTTAAATTTTATATCATTTATTTCTTGATGTTAACGAAATATCGAAAATAAATAGAATTATAAAAGAATAACGCCCTCGAGCTTAATAATTAAATAATAAAATTATTTTAATAAATAAATTTTCTTTTTGGAAAAACTGGTGATGATGTATTTGTTTGATAATTAACCCTAACCAAATTCACTATACCTACAGCAGTTGAGATATTAAGCAAGACATGATTTTATATATTTATGCACAGACAATGGAAAAATAATAAAAAAAAAATATATATAAAATGTAAAAAGTGACTTTTATAAAAAATAGCTAGTTATTTATGCAAAATAATATCTACAAGGAATTAATTCATTGTGCATTCATGATTTATGTAAATAAAAAATTTTCGTTTCGAAAAAATTAATGAAAACTATATAAAGCTTCAATATTACTGGGAACTGGTTCGTTAATGAAACTAAAAAAATTATGCATACAATTTAAAATTAAATAGGAAACTAAACATTTTATATTTTTGATCGTTTTATGAAAGTGGAAACTTCAGTTAATGTACATAATTATTTCTTCAATAGAGAATGAGAATTACATGCGATAATTATATAATAAGAAACAAACTAAATCAAAAGAACAAATTTGTAAATTACACTGACATACACTAGCAGAACAGAACAACATTCTCTCTCCCCAGCATACTGCATTATGAACTGAATTAATAATTCGTATTCCACAAAATCCATAATATAATAATAATAATAATACTTGTAAACGATTTTGTTAAGATATTTTTTGTTAAAGAAGATTTGCCGTTTTTCTTGTTTAATTTTATACTTTTTTCAATATCTGTAACGGTTTTATAAAGCGAATTTTTAATTTAGTTGATATAAAGCATAACGTACGCACATGCCAACAAATTCGCAGTTTGAAAATTAAATGCCAGTTTATATCTAAAATTTATGCGAATTTACTTCAGACAGAATTTTCTTATTTTTTTTTTTTAGAGATATTAAAAGCTTTCGTGGATTATATAGGTAGTTATGTTGTCTGAAAAAGGAATTTATATATATAATACTTTTTAACTTTTACGTCGTCACGCAGATGTTACATTTGTCACAGACAATTACCCTGTACTTTTATAAAAAATAAAATGCTACAGAAAATGATTAAACTTTTCCTATTTTGGTTATTATTAAATCAAAATTAGCCTAAAGTTCGAAAAGTTTTTGGGGTAATAGAAGTAGACAAGAGACAGAATTCGTATCAGTACCAGCATACAGAGGCTAAACTTATTTCTCATATTCATTTCTCTTTCTCTTTTTAAATCGAAAACAACAATTATTTCAAGAAACTTTAAAGCTTTATTATCTTAAAGTTTTGCTGGTACTACATCAGATTTGCAAGGTGATTGGTAGGGAATGAAATCTTCATTGCAAAAATTTTACTAGTTCTACTAGGAAAACAGTTGTTATTTTTGCAAATTCATTTTGAAATATTTTGTTGTAAACCGAGAGATTATATTTTACATAATTTTTCCGCTTTCTAAAATTTTGCTCTTCTCCGACACGCATGCATGACTTTTCTGTGGAATTCGCCGTTGGCAAAAACTTATTTACTTTAAAGAAGTTGCCTTTAACATTTTAATTTTTTTCTTACAATAATTGCCTGAGCCACGATGTCGAAAGAATTTTATAATTATATCAAATACATTTAAAACAAGAACAAATATTAAAATATTGTTTTTGTTTTCGAATGTAGTTGAACGAATGAAAAAAATCTTTCCATATCGTGGGCCAGGCAGTAAACACACTTTTTGTGTACTTTTGGTGTACTTTTGGGTCGTATACTTAATATTATTATTCATTAACTGCGTAACTCATACTCGCTAGATATATTCAGGTTAATGATGATAATCGTTTTCGGCATTAAAACGTTTTGAAATCGACAATTTGCTGGGACGATTTCATGTTCCATCTTGTTTCATTGAAAAAAAGACGTTTTTAACATGTGACGCATTTCGATAATGCCAGTTTAAATTCGTTTTCAAATCGTTTAATTTTACTTGAACAAAATGAAAAGAAATTAACAAAAAAAAAAAGTGAAAAAATAAATAAAAAATTATTATAAATCCGTCCTTATTTAAACGAAAATATTCAACAAATCTATTTAAATAAATACTAGTTAATATAGAAGTGAAATTGAAAAATTTAAATACCCACATTTCATCTGGCAAATTTAAGGATCCGATTTATCTCTTAAACGTTTTCTTAAAATATTTTCGCTATCCATCCTATTATTTTCTTCCACGACAATTAGTGAAACCGCAGGAAAAAAAAAAGCATTTTATAAATAAAAATGATAAAATATGTTGATTCAAATTTTATTTTGTTTAAATATTTTACAAACGTCACTCACATACCCATATGTTTACATATTTTTCAGTTGTATTATTAGATTTTATACAGTTGTTTTTAGAGAAGATACGTGGAAACGAAACGAATATGGAATATGAAATCGATCGATATTCATCACACTACTGTCGATTTCAAAAGACGATTTACTTTTCAAATCGAACGATTTCCACCACATACTTGATTATACAGTTAAAAATATACTAGTATACTAGTTGCTTAATATTTTTCATTTTTTGATTATTTAAAAATACCAATTTAAGGTTTCATAAATGCAATGACAGTATTTCATCAATACAATGAAATATTCTTTATGTATAGAAATTAATTTGCTTAAGTGTTACATTTTTGTTTTTACTTGTTTTTTTTTTGTATACTCGATAACTCTAAAGGATTTTTTTTTGTAGTTTTTATATAAACATGTGAGATTTTTTCCAAAAAAAATTCGGTGAAAGTCTACTGACGAGTTGACATAAGCAACAACGAAATGTATATATAAACCAACTAAACCATACAACAGACATACATACACACATACATATATAGCATTTTCAATTTAACTTAGATCTTTTTCAAATTAAACGAAACTTTTTTCAAAATAAATGAAATTTTATTTAAAATACACGAAACTTTTTCCAAAGCAGATCAAACTTTTTTTAAATTAAGAAGAACTTAATTCAAATGCAACTAAACATTTTTCAAATTGAATAAAACTTAAAAAAAAAAACAGTAAAAATAAGTAAAGTCGATTAAGTCACATTTAATGGAGAGGTTGCCCACTCGCCCGCCGCTTTAGAAATTTGGATGATCATGTCCATAACATAGTTCGCACAATCATTTTGATTAATCTGTGTGATACTTTCCTCAATTACACTTACAATGCTACGTTCAATAGTAACATCACTTAATAATGATCGGGCATGGAATTTTAACTTAGAAAATGCCTTCTTTATCGGGTTCAGCATAGGAGAATTGGGTGGTAAAAATTTCAAGGAACAACCACTATTGCCAATCATATTTCGTATTTCTTGTGATTTATGGATTCTGGCATTATCCATAATTAAAAATGAATTTTGTAACTCTGGGATGCTTACAATCTTGTCCAAGAGTTCCCGAAGAAATTCTTGGAAACGGACCGAATTCACGGTGGAAAGAGAATAAATTTTTTTGTAAACAATGCCAGCATATTTATTGCCGCACTTAGAGTTACGTTCCTTCCCCTCACGGTTGGCACTACAACATGAGCTCTCTCACCTACTTTGGCTCGTGCTTGTGAACGCCGTAAATGTAAATTGAACCCGCACTCATCTATAAATACCATTTTTTCCTTTTGTTGCGGAGACCACATAGTAAACTCTGGGGCATATTTTCGACGGTTTTCAATAGTCGTTGCACTATTCATACGGTCCATTTCGATGGAAGCCATTTTTAGCGTAATATTGAGTTCTTTCAGGCCATTGAAAATTGTAGATAGAGCTAACGACAAATTGAATTGTTCAAATAATTTATTGCGAATATTTTTTAGGGTTATTCCAGGTTCACTTTCCACAAGAGTCTAAATTTTTTCCAGAATTTCGCTAGTCAACTTTTTTGGCCTATCTCTCCCACGATTAAGTTCCACAAGTTCGCAACCGTTCTTTTTATAACGTGAAAATATGGTTTGCGCGGTGTTTGCATTAACGGAAGTTATACGAGCTGTTTCTGTGATGGTATTCCCTTCGTTATACAATTTAATAATCCCTGAAAAATTAAATGGTTTAATTTAATTTGAAAAATGTTTAATTGTATTTGAATAAAGTTCTTCTCAATTTAAAAAAAATTTGATTTACTTTGGAAAAAGTTTCGTTTATTTTGAATAAAGTTTCGGTTATTTTGAAACGGGGCTCCTTTATTTTGAAAAAAGGGTTCGTTTAATTTGAAAAAGGGTTCGTTTAATTTGAAAAAGGTTGCGTTTAATTATAAAAAGGTTTAATTTAAACTGAAAATACTATATAAGTAAATTTATTATGTCATTGTATTGAAAGATACTTTCGTTGCATTTATCATAACAATATTATTTCATACAATATGAAAGATTTATGAATTACTTCGTTTATGTTGTGTAATAACGTCATTATATCAATGAAAAATTTACATTTTATATATCAAATTGTTTCATTAAACTAAAGAAATAACGCACCAGAGACTAAGCAGCAGTAAATATAAAGGGTTTCTCGGCGTGGAACGGTGCGAAAAGAGGCGAAGGTGGGGTTGTCAGCCAAAAAAGTTGTGGTGACCGTTTTGTTGTGAACGCGGTAAAATCCAATCAGTGTTGAATATTATGCCAAATTATTGATAACGATTTAATGCGGATTTTTGTTATGTTTTGTTTGAATTTATTTCGAATACTCTTCTATTTTGTCAATTATTTATATCAGTTTTTACAAGAGCGCCAGTATTCTTGTTTATAAATAAACATAGTTCCAATATACTACAACTAATAACATAATACATGCATGCATATTAGAGTTGGGTTCATGAGCTCTTTGAAGTGAGCGCTCTGTTCAGTTCAGCTCATTTCGGTGAGCTGGTTCGTTTAGATCGTTCAGTAGCTCAGTAGTATCAGTTGACTTTTAGCTCATTCGATTTTGATGCTCAGTTGAATTTGTCGCTCAGTTGATTTTGTTTCTGAACTGATTTTTTAGCTCATTTGATTCTATAAAATACAGCACCAAGGCAGCTTTAATCAGTAGTAGAAAGAGAGAATATGTTTTTGGTGCTGAAATTTTGTTATTTTAGGGAAATTTGTGAAATGTTTTACATTGGCTAATAAAAATATATAAAAAATTTTAATAAAATTAAGATTATTATTATTCAAGTATCGAAACTTAAATCAAATAAATACAAACTACTAGATAGAAATTTATTTAAGAAAAAATAATGTTTGCAGTAAATCGCCAATTACGTGAAATATTCGCATCTGGCATCATACAAATTTTATTTAAGAAAATTTTTTGCTTCTGGTAGCACTGATGAACCAATAAAATGAACGAAAAAAAAAACATGACAAGCGCTCTTCACTGAACTGGAATCATCTTAAAACAAATTGAGCGCTCACTTCGCTCAGTTTACTGAATCGTTCAATTGAGCTAGCTCAAAGCTGAACGACACAACTCTAATGCATATGCATATTGAAAGATTTCCCTTTAAATTCTCGTTAAATGGGATTCCAAAAAGCTATTACTTAAGAAAAACTTTTAAGTACAAATATGTGTATATTTGGAATGTACTATATACATATAGTATGTAGTATATGTTTTTCATAATTACGATGATAGTAGCAGGATAAAGTTTTTCTCTTGAAAACCATAAGTTTGTAGTTGTAGATGTACACACTCTGACGATGACAACAGCTGCTGTTTGGCGGAAATTGAATTTTTATTGAAGGAAAACACTTTTCTTCTATATTTCAAACGTGTTTTCTGTAAGACGTATATTTTTTTTATATTCTCACTGATTGAATTTCCTTTTACTGTTCAAAGATTAAAAAAAAAATGTTTTATATCATCTACCCTTTCTTTGTTTATTTGTTGTAAGAAGAAAAATAACAATTTTTATTGTTGATTATAGCAAATAAAAATTTAAAAGTTTAGATGCTTGTCTATGCATTATTTCCCTTTGCTTATAATGAAGAATTTATTTCCTTTCCTTCTTTCCTATTTTTATGTGCTTTCTTTTCGATCTATTTGAAGGCAATAAATGTTTTTTTTTTTTGCTTTTTTATTCTCATTCTATTCGGGCGCCCATAAAAATTGGCATCATCATTGGCATGCGGGTAATTAAATTTTCTGTAATTGTTTACATGTTTTGGCATTTAAACTTCAAAGTAGAGGAAAAAGTAAGATGGTGAGCAATCATTAGAGTATAAATAAATAAAAATTTTGTCTTTCTTTTGTTTATTGAAAAAAAAATAAATGTGTGCAACGATTTTAAGTCGATTCTTTCATATCAGCGAAGTGAAATATGCTGCCAAATATTTAATTGTCTGAAAGAATTTGTAACTCAAAAGTGTTATTTGCGCAGTTTCGATTCATTTGAATGAAAGTAATAAAGTCAATGGACAATACTAACATTTGTTTTTATTCGAGATTTTGATGCAAAATTTTTTTAATTAAAAAACATTTAACGGATACACAGCTTCTGAACAATGATATTAATTTTTATTTTATTGTGATATACATATTTTTTGATTTAAAGATACCAAAAATTGTGCTGTGTCAAAATTAAGAAATTCAGATTACTGCTTTAACTGGTGTATCCGTTGGATGTATATATATATATATATATATATATATATGAAATGGAATCAGTTCTTAATAGAGTCATCACCGAAGAGTTCAATTCAAGACAACAAAAAAAGGTTAATCTTCGATTCCAAAGAAAATGTCATTCTGCTGCTCTTACACGCGAAATTACGTTTAAAGAAAAATTTTGTTAAATCTATGAGCAATACTAGTAAGGTTTTTGTGTTAAGTGTTTAAAGTTAAGTGTTCTTCCCAAATTAAGTGACTCTTGGTTAAAAGAAAGTATTTCTATCGACCCACAATTAAAACATTTTTTTTATGGGGCGATTTTTTAGAATATGAAAAGCAGAATTGCTGAGTGGTTGTTCTTATGTTGACGCATTAAATTTTAGGCTAAAGGAAAGCCATTTTTTGTATTATTTTAATTCGTGGACGTCAAATTGATAAGGGAATGAAGCCAAAATGGTCCCGAAAGGCATAATTACAAGTTTGAGAAGGACCCTTTGGCTGATACGGAAACATCACACAAACCTCTATATGAACAGATTGGTGAAATGAGTCCCCAGCAACTTTGGGAATTGTTTATTGATGAGGAGGTGTTGGACCTTATAGTGAATTCCACCAACAACTATGCTGCAGCAGATAATTGTCCGTCATTTGTAACAACTCCTACGGAAATCAAAATGGAAGTTAGATATTATCGCGTCGATCATTTAATCGGCAAAACAGAGTACGGATGTTTAAAGTGCCAGGCGAATTTGCACCCAGCAGAATGGTTCCTGTATTATCATAGCAGTGTCACTCCATAAATAAATCTTAAATTGCAAAGGGTAAATAACCTCTAATTTGCTTTAAATAAGTTTTATTTACGCCAAAGGGAATTCTTTCACTATAGAGAAAATAGTTAATTTTAGAACTCATTATGGACGGTTAGGTATTTAAATACCCATTTTCACTTTTTAGCGTGTGACGGCCAAGGGTGTTCACAAACCGCTTTTATTTTTTTCACATTACAAATGCTTCGCCTAAGGCTATTTAGAATATGCAGGCGTTTTTCATCTTTGGCATTATCCTTTATTTGACAAACTTTTTTCTGATCATTTTATGACAACCAAAAAAAAACCCAATTTTTCCAATTCTCAAACTAAATTTTTTTTAATATTTCCCACATTAATTAATCTCTAGTATTAAATTAAAAAAACAACTTGCAGTCATTATCTCTTATCAGGCCAACGCAGGAATTTTTTTACTGCTTTAACTTTTTTGGGTATTTAAATACCCAGTCGACTAAAATGGGTTAAGAAAGATGAAATGCCAAAATAGTAGCAGATTATTGTTCCACATCTCAGAGAAGGAAGAGCTAGGACCTACCCGAAGGAAAATGCTCCACTTATGCCAGATTGATAAGACTAATGCTCAACACTATGCTACGGAGGCAAGGAAAAGCTAACTTATATAATTTTCTTTCATAACATCTGACATATTTTATACGTGCATACATACATACATACATACATATGAGTATATTTCAAAATTTCCCACTTTAATTCAAAATATATTCGAATCACAAATATTTCTATACTGGATTTGAAGCTTTGACAGTGGCCTTCTGCATTTACAGTATTACAGTTATTCATAACTTTAAAACGGTACGATTCAGTAGGCCCTGACTACAAATAGGTACTGTTATTAATGTTGTGAAAAATTGTTTTTTAGCACTATAATTTTTCGAATTTATAAACTAAGTTGCAAACTAATTGATTCAATCTTAAGTCTGAATTTCATTGATTTCAGGCCGAATAGAAATTTTTCAGTTTTATATTTTAAAATCATAATAATTTTTTAGGAATTACAATCATTCTTTTGGAAGCTTAAAGCTGCAATCTTACCCTCTATTTTAAGCACGTAGGACAATTAAAAATATTGCAATGAAGTGTTTTTTGTGGTATTTGGCGATCTCTCTGTGCTTACCGGTGGCACATTTCGGTCTTTTCGGTATTTTCGCTGTTATCAAATATGGCATTTCAACTTCTTTCTTCGGGAATTTTTGTATGTTCGAAAGCGAGTTGTATAGCCAAAGTTTACAATCCCAGATGAGAGCAGAATTATACCAATTAACCAGCATATATGACACTCAGCCTATTCGCATGACAACAAATGTGGCCAACTTGTGTTTTTCCATCTTTTTAAAAATTGGATAGTGGATTTATTCCGTACATAACTCAGCTATCGAGATTTTTGTTAATTTCGAAAGCAGACTTTCAGCATATCTAAGAAGATCCATTCTGTTTATTATTTTCATTTTGAGTAAGTAGTCAAACCGCTATAATTTACATCATAGAAAATTGTCAAGTCAACGCAAACAAACTTTACAGAAAAATATTTTAAATAGGTCCCCGAGCCATAGAGGAAAATAAACAACTGAATGAAGTAATTAGACTCTTATCATGATATAATTGTTTAATGCCAATTAGTCAATGGATGTGACAAATAATTATTACACCCTCCCTTTGCATAAAGTAAAAAAGCGACACTTTGGATATTCCACTTCGTTTTTCATTAAATTTTAATTTCGCTTAGCTTTAAGAGTTGTTTTAGTTTTAACACTGTCGTAATTAATGGCTTAAATATTCTTGTTGAGTTAAAAAAGAAAAATTATTTCTAATATTGAAAGAACAACGCACAAATAAATGAAGTATTGCAATAAAATATTGTCACATGTGTTTATAAAAAATGTCGAACAAGTAATTTTCAGTTTACAAGAGATAAAAAACAGTTGTAATAAGTTCGAAAGGAGTCCTTCAATATAAAAGAATATCAAAAACAGAATAGAATAGAAAAGATGAATGATTTGTTTTATGTCTTAAAAAAAATGGATGAACTAAATGCGATGTGATGTATGAGATGAAAGTGGTTAAAAAGTAAACAATATGAATAACCATTATATTTTTCGGATGCGTTATGGTCGGATAAATGCAAAAATCATCAGTATTTGAAATTTTATGGAGAAGTATTTTTTTTCTAAAATATAAAATTTATGAATTCGAATTTATGGATTCGATTTTGTTACGCAATATGTAAACAATTCAGAATTATACCAGCTTTAAGTTATCCGTTTTTAGCATAACCATTATTTGCGGAGTTCTTGAGAAAAAAAAAGATAAAAATAAAACATTTTTCTTTAATTATAAAAGCTGCATATAATAAAAATTAATTGAACCATAACTGATGAAAATCGATACATACAGTCGAACTTCTCTATAACGTAGCAGTTGGGGATTATAGAGAAAATTCGTTATAGAGAAACTGCAGAAAATTTCGACTACATTTTTTTTATGTAGAAAATATATTTATTAAGACAAAAAAAATAGTTTTTACATGAACACATAAATTTTTTTTTTTATTAATACATGCATATGTGACTAAATTGATGCAAAAAATCGATTGCTAAAAACTTCGCAATAGAGAGATTATTTAGTGTGAAAAATTCTATTTAGGTCTTAAAAAATTGTACGTTACAGAGAGAACTTCGCTATAGGGAAGTTCGTTATGGGGAGATCAAAATGTATGAAAATACTCACAAAAATGTTGTGTTCACGAATTTTATTTGTTATAGAGAAGATTTCGTTATAGAGAAGTTCGCTATAGAGAAGTTCGACTGTCCTCGTACTACGTACATATTTTATTCCCGATAAAGTGGAAGCACATATTTTGAGAAGAAAAATTTTTTCCAAGTGACGTGTAATAGACGTGACTGACAAACGATTTTTTTTTTGTCAAAAATATGTACTTTCCCTTTATGGGAAATATAATAAATATATTAACTGTGATTCATTTTATTTCTATTACATGCAGGTTTATGACTAAAAAATAAAAATGGTAAGTATTAAAATATTTCATAATTAAAATAAAAAATATTTTTATCACTTGTTCTCAATAACTTGAAAAAATAATGGTTCTGGTAAAATATTATTAAAAAAAAATATTATATAATAACTGAAAGCTGCTATAATTTGAAATTTTATGACATATTGCGTAACAAAATTGAATGTGTCGTTTCAAAGTTATAATCAGATCTGTGAAACCCCTTTTCAAAAATATCTATTTTAAAAAAAAAACTATTATAGAAGAATAATGTATCCATAGAATTTTAAATACTGATGATTTTTGCAGTTAGCCGACTATAACGTATCAACAAAATATAGTGGATATCTAAGGACAGAGAAATTTTTTTCCATATACATACATACAATGACAGATAATAATTTACACGATGTGCCTAGTATTTTTACCATTTAATGAAGCTAAAATAATTTATTTAACAAATAATCACGACAATTTATTTTAAGTCTTTATTTAAAAGTACAAGCGCAACAAAATATTTGCTGTAATAAAATTTAAAAAATTATTGAAGAAAACTAAAAAGAAAATGCAACCTTCATTTCTACAACCATTGTATATTTACAAGCTTTCTATTGAATACAATTTATGACCACACACACAATTTCTTCTCATATAAATACTTTCATAGATTTTATCTCAGCAAATATATTTGTATTTGGTGTAGCTTAAAACTTAAAGCAGTAGTCTTTTCTTTCGCAATATACAGAGAAAAGAAATAACTTTCTAACCAAGGGCCAAATCGCCGTATTCGTGATCGAATGAGCTTTCGTATCAAATAACATTTCGTGACGTATCGAATAGTCAGATCGAGGCATTCGATAGCGTTCGAATCGAAACGATTTTTGTGCTTTGTCATAGAATAAAAACATATGGTAACAATCTTTATATATGAAAATGACATGTTTGTATGTATGTATGTGTGTTTCTTGAAATTTTAATAATAAATGAATAAATGAATAATAAAATAAAAGTTTTCTTTCTTAAATAGCAAGCAAAAAACTAGTTTACGAAAGCTTTTACTCTATCGAATGACATTTCGAGAGAATGTACTCGTTCGACTACTCGTTATCGAATGCCACGATCTGAAATTTCGATACGTCTTATTCGATAACGAATATGACGATCTCTAAAAGTCAAATGTCGATCAAATTCATTCGATCACGAATACGACGATTTGGGCCCAGAACAATACATTGAAATATGCGCATATAAACAGTTTATATTTATGAGAAAGATTTATCAGTTGACAAGCAAATGGTACCATATTTCGGACGCTATTCCTGCAGGATATTTATAAGCGGCAAATCCATTCGTTTTATTTTAAGTGTTGGTGCCTTTGCTCGTCAGTTGGATACCTTTATAACTGTATGCTGGATCGGCAGACAAATATAACAAACAAATTGGTTTTGGGGCCGATGTTGTCCAATGGTTGGTAGAAAATATAGAGTTTCCAGAAAGATACATTGTATATTTTGACAACTTTTTACATCTTATAATATGTGTCATGTGTGATTTGGTTACAAAAAAATTTTGTGTGCAAAAGGAGCTGTGCAAAGTAATAGAATAGGAGGAGCAGATCTTAAAACTGAAAAAAGCTTGAAAAAAATGCAATTGTGACTATAAATTTGACAGCAATAATTAAATTTTAATATGTCCTTGGCATGATAATAAATAAGTCACTATTGGCACCAATTTTGTTCAGGTTTACCCAACAGTGCCAGCCAGTCGAAGAAGCAAAAGAAACACAAAGATGGCGACTTCGTGAATTATAATCAACCCCAATTAGCGAACACATTATAATAAAGGAATGGAAGAAGTTGATTTGCATGAGAACGCAGTACAAAACTTTAGTGGTGATATTCGAGCAAAGGAATGGTATTGGCCATTGTGGATCTCAGCTTTAAATTCTTCGTTGGTAAATGTTTGGAAGCTTGATCGCTTCCATCCGTGTAACCAAAATCAAAACATAATTTCCTTGTAGATATTGCATATTCTCTAATAGTGTAAATTGTTTCTACTACTGATGATTCACCAAGACCCACAATAAACGTTCTTCCAAAGTAAACACTATAAGGTATTTTAAAATAGAAAATAATAAGAAATGGAGAAGCAAACATTGGCACAAACCCAGTTCTTTCTTGTGCAAAAAATGCAATGTTGCTCTTCACATTCATTGTTTTGAGTTGTACCTTGAAAGAAAATAACATGGATTTTCTATTTAAATATACAAATGTAATTTTTTTACTTAATAATTTTTAAAAAATAAAATTAAATATTATCTGTTTGAAAGGAACTTAATTTTTTTAATTGTAACATAGTGGCCACCGTTCGAATTATTGAACACCAAAAACAAACAAAAATATTAAAAAAGAACTAGCATTATTTAGCCTCTAATTCCCTATATTACCAAACTTTATCAAGATGTAAAAAGCAATCGCTGTTAGGTAATGGGTTAAGATAATGCCGAACATTTAATAAATGCATTTCATTGTCTGCATGAATGAGTTTTTTTTTATCAGTGTTGGACAGAGTATTAAAAATATTGCGGTAAAATTTAAGTAGAAGTCACAAGAATAAAAAAAAAAATTTATTTAAAACTATTTTCTAAATGAAAAAATAAATAATAGTAACAAGAATTTAAGAGCAAAATCAACTAAACACACACATACATATTTAGTGCGGAAACAACAAAGAAAAACTTTCATACCGTAAACATAGAAACAAAACACAAGTTATCTTTACTTACTTCTTCTCTTTTTGTTATTAAATTTCATTTGCAAGTTTATTTATAGACTCTGAACTACAATTGTAAGCCTCACTCAGTTGGATATTATTTTTTAATCAATTATGACTGTTAAAATACGAAAAGTAAGCTAAAGTTTCCAAACATACGACACGCACTCATTGATTGCAAAAACTTGTTCTAAATACATGGAGAAAACTTAATAAAATAGACAATGAAATAAAGTAGATATACATACATATGTATGTATGTGCATGTTTGAGGAAATAAAAAAGCCGTTCAGTACGTGATAGTTTCCGGTGTGTTAGAAACAATAATATCAAACAAAAGTCAGAAGGCAAAAACACGCTGCTAGCATTAACGTAAACTGAAGCCTCTTTTAGTTTTTTTTGTTATGTTTATGGTAACTTTGACATCTATAAGCTTTTAGCATTAAATAACTTTCATTTGAGAATGACTGGGACTCGTGTGGTTGTAAACAAAACTTACGAACTCAAGATAGTGTATTTGCAAGCATTGATGTACCATACACTGAAAGAATTTTCGTCACAAATTCTGTTAATCTGGACGTTGATCCAATGAAAAACTTCAATAAAATTCAACCACTGTCGCATTTCATTAAATTAATGAAACAGGTTTCGTTAACACTATTTTAACGCAAATTTCATCAATTTGATGAAATAATTTCACTAAAGTATTGTAATAATTTCGCTAAAATAATGAAAATAATTCAGTAGTATAATGGAAAGGTTTTATCAGAACAATGAATTATTTCAATGATTTTATTAAATTATATCTGTAAAATAACAACAATATTTCATTTGTTTAATGATATAATTTCATTGAAATTATGTAATAATGTCAATGATATAATGAAGTAATTTCATTAAGGCAATGAAATACTTTAACTATTTTAACGAAGTTATTTCTTCGTTTTTATGAAGTCATTTAAAAAATTTAATGCAAATATTTCTCTAAACCAATGAAAAGTTTCATTGAATTATTTATGTCATAAGTTAACTGCAACTACTTTATAGAAAGAAAACGTATATGTTTTTCATTGAAAAAACATTTTTTATTCATTAAATTTTTGCAAATATTGTTCATTTTTATGTAAAATGAACAAAATTAGCGAAACTATGAAAGCTAATGAAACAATTCCAACGAAATTCTTTCATAATATTTGTGAAATTTCATAGACATTATGATATATTTCATTGCATTCGTGAAAAAAAAAAACTTTAATAAAATAGTGGCATTTACGAAGAGAAATTCTTTCAGTGTACAATGCACAGAGGCTGTTACGAGTGTATATACTTCATATGTTGCTGTTGGTTGCCCTAGTTAGAGCTTTAACAATGCAGCTCGAAGTTCTGTGATGATAAAACCCTATGCCAGACTATGCAAAAGCAGTTTTCCGATATGAATTGCTGACTTGGTCAATTACATATGGTATTGTAATTTATTTGTACATTATCGAGCAATACATATGTTTTTAGTTTTAAAATAATGTACTTAACCCCACGACCTTTTAGGCCAATGTGCACATCCATATATATTTATATTTCTATGAACGTATTTTTTATAAATTAAATTTTAACAGAATGAAAATGTGGTTGTCTTTAAGTTCATAGTTAATTTATCACAATAATATGAAAAAATATTATTTATTTTTAGAATGTGTACAGAGAAAATGATGGTTCGCCTTTCAATGAAGGGGAAAATAACTATCAAGAGGTTTTTCATTGCCATCCACGGTTGCCAGAAGAAGACAGAATAAAAGTGTTAAATCGCCAGAAAAAAAAAAAGTTCTCTAATTAAAAAAAGAAAGTGTTAGGGTCTCTTTCACCAAACATTTTTAAACACAATTTAATTTAATTAATGATCTTTATTTAAAGTATGTTTAAAAAAATTTTATTTTTACCAACTGAAATAATGAAAGACAAGAAAGTATGGTAACGCTCTGATATTTAATATGATAGCGTCAACTTACAGCTTTTTAAAAAGCTGTTTAAAAGCTATTTTAAAGCTATTTCATGCTATTTCTGCAAAATCAATATTTAAATGCAGAGTGCTGGCTACTTAAACAGTATTTAAATCTTCAATGAGTATATGTATCTAGATGAAAATGAAAATCGACATTTAAATATGAATTGATATTTAAATAGAATTGGTGAAATAGGCTCTTAGTTTTTGTAACATTGGTTTTTATTAATGTACATAATTAAAATGAAACAATTTATATTTCTAATATTTGTAAATATTTGAAAAAAGGTTATCATTTGGAAAATTTAAACCAGTATGCTCATATTTTACACACATACATATACATGTAATCAAAAATTACTTTTGTTGTAAACATTTATGGAATATATAAAATTGTCCAGAATTCGGTTGTATTTCGTATTTTTTCGTATCTCATATCTATACAGTTATATAGATCCACTGACTTTGAATTTATCTATTTCACTAGCGCAAATATAAATTATGGTATTCTTGATTCGTGTCAACCGTATTATCATTATTATCTAATGGAAATGTTGACATTTCTGTTAAAATAGTAATATTTTTGGGGAAGACCAGATAGTCCCACAAAGTCTAATATATAAAATTCTCGTGTCGCGGTGTTTGAAGTTAAACTCCTCTGAAACGGATTGATCGATTCTCATGAAATTTTGTATGCATAATGAGTATGTCTGAGAATCGAACAACATCTATTTTTCATCCCCCCTAAAATTAAAAACGCCCACTTTACTCACACTTTTTTTTACCTACTTTTTCCTTTTTTGCAATATGGGTATCACATGAATGGGTATGATGAAAAGATTTTGAAAAGTTTATCAACAACCTAAATCCATTATGGCGACTGAACCTAAAGGGATGAGAACGAAGCCGGTCTCCTGTCTTACTCACTATACAGTTGATAGTAAAAATATTAATATTAATTATATTATTAATTAATAATTATTTTTAATGTTTAGATAGCTATCGAGAATTGTAATTTAAGATATACTTATTTGTGACTTTGATAAAGATTAATTTATTAACCTAAATAAAGCATACTTTCGTTGTCTACAACGCTTTCGATTATAAGTAAATCACCGCTCACTTATAGTAGATAGTTTTTTTTATTGAACTAAAAAAATGTTTCCTAGAAATAATATTCATGCATGGCAAAACAACGTTTGCCGGGTCAGCTAAAAACAGCAAAACTTGTTTTTTTTTCTCATTAGTAAACAGATTCCGTGCGAAGCCGGGACGGTCATCAAATTTTAAACATAAGAATGTTGGATTTGTAGGCAGAAATTAGGAAAAATCCACTGATAACTGAGCATTAGCGAAATAGTACTATATGGATAAGCTTTTTTTTATGAAAATATCATAAATTATATAATAATATACACTATTGGCACAAACTAAAGCAACTGACCTAATATTATACCATTTTCAAAGTTATATTGTAAAATGGGAACTTACGAATTTTTAAGGATTGCTATTACGAGGTGTTAGGACTATATTAATTAAACAAATAACTTTAAAAAAAAAAAACATTTTAAGTATAAAAAAAATAAAGAAAAAATAAAAATGGCTCAGATTTGGATGGCAAAAACTAAAGCAACTGTTCTTAAAACTTTCATAAAATACTACATAATACTATTTTAATCATCTCTAATTTGTTCCCGTTATTCTATGCAGTTATTTGTTTTTGCTTTAGAAGTTTGTGCAAATGTTAAAAAAAATATAAAATTTTTGAATTTTAAAGCTAAAAAAAGACAAAGAAGCTGCTGAAGAAATATTTTCAAAAATGGCGAGAAATAAATATAATTCGTATATTAAAAATGAAATAATAAAATAATATATTAGTGGAATTACACAAAAAAGTCTCTCAGAAAGATTCAACATAAATAAATCGGGTATTTGTCGTCTTATTAAAAAATTTGTATCAACTGGTTCAGTGAAGACCTCGTAAAACGTCAGGTCACGAGGACCAAATGATCATCCGAGAAATCAAAAAAGATCCGTTTGTCTCATCGCAAAATATTGCTAACAAATTAGATTTAAATATTACAGCAAGAAGAGTGGGAGACAGAGCTTTAAAAGCAGGAATGCGTTCTAGAAAAGTTGCAAAAAAGCCGTTTATTTCACCAAAGAATCGTAAGGCGAGAATCGAATTTACTAAGACACATTTACACTGGAGTGTTGAAGAATGGCGAAAAATATTGTTTTCCGATGAATCTAAATTTAACCTGAAAGGATCTGATTCAAAAAAAAATAAGTGTTCGAAGACCTGTAAATAAGCGGTTAGATCCGAGGTATTGTAAGGGAACTGTTAAGCATGCCGGTGGTAATGTAATGGTGTGGGGATGTTTTTCACTCAATGGAGTCGGACCTCGGTATGAAATAAGCAAAATTATGGACCGCTACCTCTACAAAAATATTTTGGAAACTGTCATGTTGCCATTTGCAATAAAGGAAATGCCTGCTGGATGGATCTTTCAGCACGATAATGATCCAAAACATACATCGAAACATGTTAAGTCCTGGATTGAAGATGAAAATATTAATTTACTTAAATGGCCCGCCCAGTCACCCGATTTAAAAACTTGTGGGACATGGTGGACAGAAAAATAAAACGTGATCAAGGGACTAATAAACGAAATTTTTTCCTCCAAATAAAAGAAGCATGGGAAAGCATTACAAAAAACCAAATCGGTAAATTAATCACTTCAATGCCTCGCAGATGTGCGTGCCGCTGTTTTGCAAAACAATGGATATGCGATTAATTATTAAGATTTGTGGCAAAATTTAAAAAATTTTGTAAGAGTTGCTTTAGTTTTTGCCGTCTAAATATGAAGTATTTTTATGTTTCTTTTATTTCTTATTGAAAGAACAACCATTTGAGCCTTTATTAATACAGTATGTGGATAATAATGGTGTTTCTCGTATACATTTTTTTTAAACTCCGTCGCGTTAAATAAATGTTATTAATGACTTTACAAATACTTCCCCATTGACACAAAGAGCACTGATGACGCGTGTAGTGGCATAGAAAATATGTTATAAAGGTTTCTTTAGATTAACGCAAAAATTTGGCGAAAGTGCGAAAACATTTATAAATGTAGAGGCACTCAATAAGATAATTTTCTTTAGCGACGCGAATGACAAAATGCCAAAATAAGTTTTATTTTCAAGTTCGCGAATGCAAATTCTAAAAACAAGATAAAAAAAAACCAACTTCTTTCTGGCATAAATTTTTACCTTCCTCAGTTTTTCATAGCCGATTTTTACCTCATCGCATATTTTTATTGGGTATAAAAATCATTTTGCTGCCACTTTTTTGATTGCTTGTTTATTACATACATATTCCGTCTTTCTATACAATATTTTTTTTACGTTAATTTTTAGAAGTAAGAAAATCTCTTCGTATTAGAAATAACCAACAAACATTTAATCTAAACTTCCATGAAAAGCAATTTTAATATATAAGGAATGAAATTGTACGTCAACGTGTCATGTCAAGAATAATAAATATATGCAAGCACTAAATCTCCTATCTATTATTATGATTGAAAGACTTTTAATGAGTAGATGTACAATATCAAAAATATGTGTGGGTTTCATGAGGTAGTCGTAAAGTCATAAGTTTAAAAATAATAACATTTACAAATATGACTGCAGCGAAAAGAAATTGTCATAAAAGGTTTTACAACCGTAAGAACTGACAATTTCTATCTTGCAACATTGTCACAAAAAGCAATATTAGTATGTTGTACAACAATAATATTGTCAGCATCTAGCAATCGTGAGAACATCCATCGTTTCCATTAGTAGGTAATTGCTAGATATTGTACGGTCATTTGTAATTGTCAGATATGCTCAATTTAGTGCACCAGACAAATATTTCTATTGGCAATGCTGCCCATAAATCTTAAGAGACAATGTTTAAAATCGAATCTGGCAACTTTTGCCATACACCGACTGCAAACCATAATGTGCCTTCAAATCTTTGCATGTCAGTTGATTTAAAAAACAAATATATATAGCAAATATTTCTTTCCAAAATGCCAAAAATAAGTAACGAAGAATAAATAATAGAACAATAAATACCGCACAGAACAGAATGTGTTATTATTTTAGGACACTTTTGCTCAAAGCAATTTAAGATTTTTTTTAACTACTCTAAAATATCAGGATATTATAACAATATGACTTCATATAATGAAGTTTGAATCACCCAAATATTTGTTTTATGCATGAGTGAATAAAATATATGAGTGTGTAAAAACACAAATAACTTTTGAATAGCAAATATGTTCAAATTTAACTTCTTCAGTTGTTGCAAACTTTCCTTTTTATGTGTTTTTACCGCGTTAGTATGTTTAATGCTAAGAAATAATATTTATTGTGTGCTATTTTCAATATAAATGTATTTTTAATAAAATTAATAGTGTTTTTATTTCTGAGGAATATTCTGCATTTAGATTTCTTTAAGTTCTTTTCTGAACAATATGTATTATTTTAAAAGTGCAACGCGTTCTTTTCTGATGATGTTCCCCTTAAAAAGAAAAAAAAATGCTACATGTACAACACTCATGGTGTTTTCTTTTCTGAACAAAAATGTTACATATATGCTGCATTTCGTTGCACAAATAACTGGCAAAATATGCAACATATTTGACCCTCTACTCTCAAGTCGGACTGATATACTAACCTTTTTTACATCTTTGTTAAGTACTTTTTTATACAAATAAGAATTATGAAAATTAATAAACCCTTCACTTTGACTAGAGTCTATTAGACTTTTGTTAGAGGAAGATCCTGTTTAATTTATTACTTATTTCAATGTAAACTTTTTTGCTACATTTTTGGTTTAGACTTTTTGCAGTTTGTTCTAGGTAATAGCAACTGATTAGAAAACAGTGTTGCTGACGATTTTTATTGATAAAATGGTGCTAAAAACCGTAGAAACAGTGAAACGCTAAGTATACAGTAATGTTAAATCTCAAATATTTTGTACTATTGTGGCAGTAAAAAATGTATCACTTTTTAAAGGTGTGGGCAAACTGTAGAAAATGTTATCCAGCGAAAGGGCAACATTTTTGTTCCGAAAGGAAATCACCTTCATTTAAATTAAAGGGGCAGCAATATATTAGCAGATGGTTTTATTATTGTTTCTTTAGAAATTCATTAATTTTTAGTTCGTCTCCCGTGATAATTGTATAATTTTTGTATTTTATATTTATTGTTATGGAATAATTGTACTTATTAATTTATGCCAAAACACGTGTTCTTTAGTAAACGTAAAATATGGAATACTTTTTAAAACTCAAGTGAGCATTTATAATTGTTCTAAAATCACATGTAACACTTTTGATACATTTTTTCTTTGGAAAAGACTACACCATAAGTTATTTACATAACAAACAAAAATTGCCATCGTAATAAAGTCTGCAGATACACCCAAAATCAAAACTAGTAATCAATTGCTTGCTATTTAGTTTTATATAAAGAATATTGCAATAAAATTATAAATTATTAATCTCTATTTTTCTTTGTTTCTACTGTAAATATCTTTTCATATTTATGCGCACATCATTTACATTTTTAATACTGGACGTGTAAATTTATTACTCTGTGCAGCAGTGAAGTTTTAAGGAAACAAATTTTACTGCCAGCAACAGATATTGCACAAATTTATTTTATTTAACGACATCCATAAACACTTATACATGCATATATACATGCATATATAAACGTAGTTATGGAAGTGTTAATATATCGTATATTGTATCTTTATAGAATATTGCAACAAATAATGTTAAAGTTAGTAAAATGCAACAAGCTGTAATTGCGTTCAACGAACAACATTTATTTTATTTGATTTATGTACGAGTAGAGCAACAAAAGTTTTTTTTTCCTACAAAGAGCGTCGTAGTTACGTGTGCGCATCTGTTTACATTTTTCCATCACTGTATGTTCGAATGTGTTTATTCGCACCCTCGCTCATATCTACATAAATATTAACTTGTTAGAGTCATTCTTGATGTAACATATGATACATGAAGTAAAATAAAATTGAAAACGGAACAGCACACATACTCCTTCCTGATGCTGTTGAAGTAACCACATTTTCACATTCTGTTTGAAGAGAAGGAAGAGTACAGCATTTTTTTTTTGTCTTCAAGCAATACGCGCTCCAAAAGTTCCCAATGGGTAATATCATTTAACAATATTTTATGACAATGAGAATGACATTGATGATACTGAATGTCGGGGTGATTTTCGACAACTTTTATGAGTATCAATAAACCGACAATGAATGTGAGAACAAAATGTGTATATAAAATTCATTTTTAGTGTCGATTACAAAAATGCTTCAAAAAAAGAACAATAAATTAGTGGAGTTTTTTTTCTTGAACACAAAGCCAACAAAAGTTATTTTACTCAATTTGAGTTCCATAAATAATGCGTTAAACGATGCCAGCTTAAAAAAAGAAAAGAAATTATCGATTCTCGGTTATACATACATATGTATATTAAAATTTTATTTAACACGAATTTCAAAACTAATTGCATAAAAACTGTAAATAATATACTTAGCTTCAAGTAATATGATTTAGAATTACAGACCTAAATGCCACTAAAATATGTAACAATGGCTTTTCTTACTGAATCATCAGTTTGAAAACTTCAGTGAATTATGTACGATTGATACAAAAAGAACTCTTAGGCCCATTATTATTAATACTTGCCGATAGCTAAAGTTGGGATGCTATCGCACAAATAATTAGTTTTTCATTATTACCAGTTGAGTTTAACCTAATGTGACCGATAAGCTAACGGAAAGTTCATCCTACCTGTAACTTTTAAAGTGGACTAAACCATTTAAAGGATAAAGCAACATGGAAAGTATAAATGTATACAAATAAATTTTTAAATAAAGAATACAATAAAACCTTGTCGTTGCCAGTACTTTTTTTTGTTTGTCAAAAGTAGTCGGTATTTACTCTGGTACTGCCATATTTTTAAAAATATTAATTTTATTTTATCGAACAGTTGTAATAATGAAAACAAGTTAAAGGTCACTTTATTATTCATTTTACCTAAAGTTAATTTTAGCTATCAGTAACTTTATTGCTTAGTTGTAATAATGTCCCTTAGTAAATTTTTTATTAACTTTCTCAAGTCAGATAAAAAACATTTTGTTTTCTTCTTCTTCTTTTACGAATGATCTTTTAAAGAGAACTCTTCTAATTGTTTTTATCAAATTATGAAGATGGAAGAAATTGGAAGTTTCAATAGAAAATTGCGGTTAAAGAAATTCGCAATTAAAGTTAAATTAAAATAATGCTTTTAGTGATATTATTACTTTAATTTTTATAATTTTCTTACTTATGATTAATTTGTTTATATTATAATTCAATGTATATTTTTTTTGTGAAATGATTTCTGCCAAAATTGTTTTTTTCACTATGCTTCCTACTTTTGTCAGATATTGCATATTTCCAGGAACATCATTGCAATCTTTTAAATGTATGTATGTATATTAAATATTTACGATTAATTTTTAGATTACAAAACTTGTGCAAAAATCCTTAAAAGGCCATTATTTTACTACATATCAAGCATTTAAATATACATAAAAATTTTATGTACAAATGTGAATAAAATAAAAATACACGCATTATATTGACTTTATTAGTTTAATAACAGCACCTCTCTGTTATTATCCTTGCTCTTTTATCCTTGAATTGTTTGATACATCGGGTGATTTATTGTGCTATTTGGTTGCTTAGTGTAAATTTTTTCAGTGTAAAAAAAGATTCGTGACATATGACATTGCCAAAAATCCTCAGTAAGGTTTTGCCTTTTCACATTGAATAGCCTAACAAAAAAAATTCCTGTTGTGTGAAAAATGTGTTTCGTAAATTCTATCTATATATATTATATGTTATTTCGCACAAGTTTCACTTTTTGGACATTAGTCCACTACACTGTATGCGAAGAGTGCTAACCGAGGCATATATTACTGCTGTATCGACCAGTGTCAATGAACATCAATTCGTCGCCGTTATCAATCAGTGGGGTTGTGTTGTTTACGAAAATGGAAGAATTGGACTTAGTTGACATGGGCTTTACACAAGTCGCAGCCACATGACATACGGCACACGATACCAAGAACATATTGAAAGGGGAGTTTGGCGAGTAATTAATATCACGTTTTGAAGCAGTCTATTGTCCGACAAGATCATGCATGATACGTAAACTCTCATATACAGTAGCAAGCCAGCCATAATTATAGTCCAGGAAGACAACAGTTCAGCTTCTATTGATGAGATACCAGCCAAAATGCTAGCAAAAGTATGACAAAATTTAAGTTAACGAACGCGTAGCCGCTGGCAACATTTACTTGAAATAATCTTTAAGAAATAAATGGCAGGCATTCATTTATCACCCCAATTAAATATTTCAAACACTATTGCAATTTTTTTTTTGTGTTTTTTTTAATTTTCAAAGCCCTGCGGTTAAAGAAACACCCGTTTTGACTAAAACAATTTATTTACATCCATATATAGAAGAACGCGTGTGTATTTATATTAAATTATACAGTTGAACGTTGATTATCCGGATCGCACGAGACCGGCTTTAGAATGGATAATTGAAAAAACTGTTAACACACGTCATATATAGAAAAGGTATATTTTTCAGACAATAATTTAATCAAGGTGGGCCAAAAGAAGTTATCCGATGATGTTTGGCTCTCATTTTTTTCTAAATGAAAAACTTCGATTCTGTTTTTTGATTATGTTTATCTGAACCTTTAGAATTTTATTGGTCAAGTCGAGAAGATGATATCGGCCAAATGGGCGCCGTCACAATTGATTGCTATACTGACTCGTTTTAGGGCATTTTTCATCACTTCGGCGAGAACTTCGGGCGACAGATTCTCGCACTCGTGTCGAATGTTGTCCTTGAGGGCTTTCAGAGTCTCGGGCTTGTTCACGTAAACACGAGATTTCAAAAAACCCCACAAAAAAAGTCTTGAACGGTTAAATCGGGCGAGCTTGCGGGCCAGTGCCGGCCACTCTTGGGAGCGTCTCGTGTAGTCCCATACTCTTCAAGGTTGATGGCCAAACGGCGCAGTGTTTGCGCAGTCGATGTCGGACGACCGGAGAATCGGCGACGGAATTCGCACTGCCCAACACCACAGACGAATTGCTACGCAAAAAAATAGACACGATTATTCCGCGTTCTCGGGGAGTTGTTGGCTTGTTCACTTGTATTCTACATCTATCTAGTTCGCAAATGTCAAAACAGATTTGACATTGGCCGCCATTGCCAAAAACAAGAGCATCTTCCAATAGGGTAATTTCTTTTGGCCCACCGATCTACAAAAAATTTAAATCACATTTATATCATTATGTGATGGCTCGTATAATAGAGATAACGTATAGTTGATAGAAGTAAAAAAAAAACGTAGCACGGATAATAGATGGTTTAAAGCAAAGCTAGCAGCATGTCGGTTAATAGATACAGCTGGTTCAAAGCGCCCAGCATAACCGAGGTTCTACTGTACTTATATAAATGCCTGAAAACTAGATGTCACTTAAATAATTGTATTTATAAAGCAACAGAAACTGACAGTCCTGACATTTTACGCAAAATGATAATACAATCATTGCATGAAACAGAGCAGAAATATGGAAAAAAAAATAAAATAAGAATGGAAAAAATATAATTGGAAGGTTTATTATACATCCATCACGTTGCTACAGAATTTACAGAGGGCAAAACTCAAAAGATAAACTCAGACAAAAAAAGGAAAACTTTTAACAATCATGTTGGCGGAAAGCAAATGTATTCACATATATAATAATATAATTCACATATCGCTCATTTACTTCAACAACGTCATATAGCAAAAATACTTGTTTTGTGAAAAATGTAAGAACAAGTTTTCTATTTACATGCCTCTTAAAATGGGGAAATGAAAAAATATTCTTATGTCACGAAGGGAGTTCTGAAGCGATTTGCATGAAGAATTTTTTACACGAGTACAGGCCGATATGAAGAATTATACTGCATTTTTTACACAAAAAGTGTATTTTTTGGATTAAGACGTTATTGAAGTAAATGAGCGATATGTGCATCAAGTGTATGATGCATACATTAAGACGCAAACAATTCATAAAAATTATTATAAAAAAATTATTTTAATTTTACGAAATTTGATTTTTTATTTTAATGTAATTAAATCAATTATCACAATTTGATTTTCTTGTTCTCTTTTTTTTATAAAATTAAAGAAACAAGCGGCGTACACCCTCCTTTGGCAACTGCTTGTTTATGACTGAATAAAACAAGTAATGGTATAAGCACAATTGTGACGAATGACGAACTTCGCACAGCACGACGAACTTATCATCAAGAATTCGTTGCGTAAATTCGTCGAATAAGACACAATTAGAGCGAAAATAACAGCTGTTAATGTCATTTAAAATTATATGTTATTTAGATACATAAATAAATAAAAATTGGTAAAACATGAACAAAAACATTTTACGTTTTGAGCGCCTTATTAAAATTATAAACATCATGATGGTAGAAACTTTTATTTCAATCAAATTCCACCAATTTTCATTAATTAATGAATTTTCTAATACATTGTTGTTTACATTTAGCAGGTGACAGTGTGACCATATTTCAACAAAAAAAAAAAAACATTGATATGAGAAGATAAAATAATGACAAAAACGAATTAAAACAATACTGTATATAATTAAAAAAGTGGTTATTGAATTTATGTCCTGTAAATAAAAAAGAAAACAATTCTTAAAGCAAAAAGTTAATTTATTTACTATACACTAAAAAATGTAAAAGGAAAACGGCCACTCTGTACCAATTTATTCGTCATTCGTCGGCGTAAGAAATAGAAATAAACCTATCGCAAAGTTCGTTGTGCACGACGTATTTCGTCCAACGTACATATTGTGTGTATTATCATTTACACAAATGTGTTTTATTTACAATGACGAATATTCGTTACGAAAAATTCGTCGTTCGTCCCAGTTGTGTTTATAGCATAAAGTTGATATATTCAGTGTTGCCGACTACTAAAACTGTAATCGTAACACTATATGTACATCACAGCTCTTTTTAAAACTTCTTATTAAATTGCTAACGGTATTCATTGTATTACTTTTTGTGTATTACTTTGTCCTTTTATTAATATTGAAGTTGTAACTTAATTATTATCGATTGAATTGTTAGTCAATATAGCCGAGATAGAAGTGCTAAAGAATAAAACAAAACTTGTCAAATAATAAAAACAGTGAAATTAACTTTTTATTTAATGTGTTGCCTAATAAATATATAAAATGTTTAATATTGAATGGGAAAAAAAATATATTTTTGCAGAAAATATTTCTGGAAAATCGGAATGTTTAATATGTGGGCGTGTAGTTAGGATGAAAAAATATAATATTGAGAGACATTATAGAAGTATCCATAAGGACTACGAAAAAGGTGTTAAAAGTTATAAAAGAAATGAAATCCTCATGACATTAAAAAAACGTTTTTACGAAAATATGGCAGCTGAATATCAGGTAGAAAATAGCGAGACAACTATTGATAGTTCTTCAACCGGGCAGAATGCAGAAAAAACCAAATCAACATACATATTTAATTGCGTTAGAATTAGCAAAACAATGCCGCCCATTCTCTGATGGAGTTTTTTTAATATTTCTTCAAATGCGTAGTTTGGAAGCCAGTGGTGCGAAATTCTTCACTGGCAACACTTGTAATATAGCTCTTTCTCACTTCAGCTCACACGTATGAGCTGCCCGCGGCCGTTCTAGTGGTAAACACTGGTCTAAATATATTTTAAGATAAAGATGTTCAAACATCACCTTCACAAAAAATTAAATATTTATTAAATTCACGATCTGCGGATACATTCTTAAAGAATTCAGTATCTTCTAATTAGTCAAAGAAATATTTATAGACGTCTATTCAAATTCGCGTATTAACGAGAACAAATTTGTGCTAAAAGGACTTTTCGGGTCTCATAACCACTGAGGCGATATTTAAAATAGGAAAGATTACGAAAGCTAAATTTATAATTGGCTAAATTTAAATAATTAATTTATTTTTAGATTTACGAATTAAAGTCTTGTAAATAAATTTTATTTTTAATTAAAAGGCTCATTTATCTTCAGCAGGAAAATTGAATCAAAATTTATAAAACGATTTTCTTCCAAATAAATTTTGATTGATTGACTTATCAACATAATAAAACCGTTTAATAATATAATGTAAGCAGCTTATTGTCACATAATTTTAATCATATTATTCAAGCAATCCCTTTTTTATTATGCTGTGGCAAGTAGACAATAAGATAAACATATTAATGGGATAAAGATATTGCTACACCTACACATGTACGTGCAAATGGATGTGTGTGTGTTTATGTATACATATACATACATATGAGTTGTTTGTTTTGAAAGTGGCATAAGTCATTTCATTTCAGAAATATCTATGATAATAATAACATTATTAGTCGATGCAAATTTTAAGAAATTGCAACTGCTTTGGCAACTTCTAATATTCTCTCTGGCTTTAATAAAAACTTTAATTGCTACATTTCATCTGAAATGCTATACGAGTTGAATATATAAGCGTTTTTTCCTTCCAGTAGGAAAGTATTTTGAAATTAATTGATTAATTTTAATGGGATAACATTATGGGAAGTTTAGTATTGAAATCATTGAAGCACATACACCTTACGACGTATAAATACTTGCAGGCAGCAAGTTTTTTGGTGTTTGTGTTGTTAAAGTGTAAATGAGAGATGGAAGCGGAAAGTAATTTTCTCAGCAGCAATTTCTTTGGCATATTTCAAGGATTAAATATCTTTCGTTTATCTTAACTTCAGATTTGTTATTTTAAGGATTATTAATTTGCAGTTTTTTTTTGCCTCTCTTTCACTGCTTATAAATATCAACTTATGGCGAACTTAATTATGCTTTTTAAAATAGAAGTTGACAGCATTTTTCACATTTCAAAAGAAGAATTCAAGTGCCTTGACTTTTTAAGGTGCTGTAAGAAATACTTCACCCCATCTGATTTCATTACTATATATATATATCGCCCATATCCGAACGAATATTTCGGAAACCGGAATACAATAACACTCTCATGCCTGATCCTGTGATTCAAATGGTATTTTAAAACTATTCGAGAACATACGGGAGAGCACGAAGAACCTCGTTGGTAACAGCAAAGTAGGCAGCACTATTGACTAGCAAAGGCATCGTCGTAACATGGGATATATTATGCTCTTCTATCGCCGCTTTAACGAAATCTGATCTAATGACATCAGGGAGCTTTTTCCCGAAAACCTCCCAGCAGACTGCGTCCATTTTTTGTAGATTTTTCATTCATTCATTATGAGAATGTCAAACTGTGTTGACATTTCTGTGCTATAATGTTTGGCTATGAATCCTTTAACGTCAGAACAAAGATTCCAAATTGTGGAAATTTACTTTAAAAGAATAAATCTGTTCGCGAAGTTCAGAGAGCACTTCGTTAATTTTACGGTCAATATACTCAGTTATGTGTGCGGGCAATTCGTTCAGTTATTAATGGTTTTTGCACTAATTTAACTCTTTTCGATTCAAATCCATCTACGTGATGAAAAAATGTGCTCCTGTAGCCCATATGTAATACAATGTCATGAACAATAAATTTTAAGTTGAAAATAAATCCACTAATAAGTTTAAAGCTCAATTTGAAGTTTGCGGAATTTGGAATATATAGATCGTTAAATTTACATATATGTATGTATATTTTCAACAATATTGTTTATTTAATTTTTTAAATACAATTTAAAATTTATTTCACAATAAAGTATTTAATTTCATGTATTTCGTATAAAAGCCTATTTCTTAACTTACCTGAAATTAAATTTAACACATTAAGTTGTTAATTTACATAATGCAATTTAAGTTTTAGCTTTCATTAATAAAAGAGGAAAAACTAAAAAAATTGCTTTTCAAACCAATTATTAATTTAATTTTTTCATTTAAGTTACATCAACTATTTGAAATAAATTTTTAAAGAATAAATAAATTATTTATTCCACTATATAGGAAAATGTAAACACTGTACGAAACAATTCTACTAATAGAAATGCACATATTTGTAATTTATTAAAAAAAAAAAAAAATAATAACTGAGTTCACACGGCATTTGGCATACTCTTAAACGTTCAATTAGTAAAAATTTCCAAATAAATTGCAAAATTATAAAACTAAACACTCAACAAGTTACCATATATTCTGCAAAAAGCGTTAGTTAGTTTTTTGTTAGTTGATGATATTGACAATAAATTAATCATAATGGAACTTATGCAGCAACAAGTAAAAATTATATGCGAAGTGTACAATCGAATTGCTTACACTAACATTTCGTGACGTATCGAATAGCCAGATCGAGGCGTTCGAATCGAAATTTGTTTTAAAATGTAAAAGATTTATGTGCGTTGTCATAGAATAAAAACATATGGTTACAATCTTTATATATAAAAATGATGACATATTTGTATGTATGTATGTGTGCTTCTTGAAATTTTCACAGTATCCCTGGTATGTGGAATGAACTGTATAAAATTCGAAAATTCCAACTGACATATTTTGGCTAATTTGTCTTAATGAAAATTTTTGATGTTAGTAAATTTTGTTTTAGTTATTTATGTACATATGTATGTACTTACGTGTTTAATAAAAAAAATATGACTGAATAATAAAATAAAATGTTTCTTTCTTAAATAGCAAACAAAAAACTAGTCTACGACAGCTTTTAGTTTCGAGAGAATATACTCGTTCGACTGCTCGTTAACGAATGCCACGATCTGAAATTTCGCTACGTCTTATTCGATAACGAATATGACGGTCTCAAAAAGTAAAATTTATATCAAATTCATTCGATCACGAATGCGAAGATTTGGGGCCAGATGTTTAGTGTACTCGACATAACGTACCAGATGGATTGTATACACTCTTGTTCCGGACATTTGATTATAGACTCTCTTTCCACAAAATTGAAGGAGGAGAAGTACTTAAAATTCTAATGTCGGAATGGCACTTTTATATTTTCCTTATATATCTGGAATTAACTCCAATATATGCCAGCTTTTAAATAATGCGCCACAATTCAAATATAACATTATTAAACTGTTCTCTGAATAATACCTAAACATAATTAAAGTATGTACGTATTTATACAGTTTTCCGGTTGATATGGCTTCTCTTATCTTGAATACATGGAATAGTATTTATATTTGTTGGCAATTTTTCTTTGCTCTGGTAATGTTTTTAGGTGATCAGTTAATGTTTTAAATGTCTTAATATCTCGTCATATGATTTCAAAAAAGCCTTAAGTTACAAAAAATTCAAAATCGACTTTTTGATTGATAATGAGCCATAGTATCAAAATACATGAGCCTGCTAAATTGTACACGCCTGCAATCGAAAATAATGTTCTTCTCAAAATATTTCAGAAATGCCTAAGTGCAAGCGTAGAAGTTAATTTGAAAGTATTTTGCTTTTCCTGTAAAATTTGTTGAATGTAACTTAGGGCTTTTGTGAATTCATATGACGATCTGCGATTGTCTTTTCAACCAAATATAATTCTATAATGTGTCATAATTATAATTTAATTTGATTATACATATTGTTCTGTCATATTATATTTATTTATATATATTGTATAGTCGATATTTTTTTAACTATCCAAACTGTATTACTTTTCAACACTTGCACACTAAAAGATTCGATTTATCGTCTTGTATATAGAACAATGCAATGTTGGGTGGTAAAGTTACTTTATCAATCCACTGTATTGTCTGGCAGCACTAACAACATCACAATCCACTGTATTGTCTGGCAGCACTAACAACATCAAACAGAAAATACTTTTCTGATCGATCTACCAATTGACTTAAAATGAATATACATATTCGACATATTGAGAAGAGATTATTAATAACGCGAATTGTTAAGTTTTCATATATTTATAAGGAAACAAGTTAAAATTTCATAAAATTTTTAAGTTTATTTTAAATATTATTTATTGGTTTGGTTTTTTGTTTGTGACTGGTAAACTCTGTTGTGAGACCAGGCATTAGTAAATTTCTATTTAGTCTAAGGGTAGGCATCATATTGTCCGGAGTTCTACGTATTTATATTAAGATAAAATATTGTCAGGAAATTCTTCTTTCTCTGTGTAATTTGTTGCTTCGAAAAAAAAGCAGTTACATAATTTAAAGCTTTGATTTAGTATTTGAAAATTAACATGAAGAGCTGCAACATATTTTAACAGCTTAAATGACTTTGTAAACTGTTTTTTTTTTTGTGTGAAGCAAAAACATTTTAATTATTTAAGCATGTATGTTTGTCACATGTCAGTAGATGAATTTTTAATACACTTGTACATTTTGGCGTTTATGGGTAAATAAACTTGCCTCATTTATTACGTATACGCAACATTGGTTAAATAAACTTCAATTAAATCATAAAATTTTGATTTGCCTACTGAGAGCGGAAAAAACAATCACATTCGCTTACACTCAGCTTTAAATGAAAGCCCGTGAAGTGCAATTTTTAAAATTTCGTTAAAAATTTAAATGTTTCTATTAAATTGAAATGGTTTTTGTTATTCTTTTTGTATTACAAATTGTTGGCAAAAGTTTAAGTTTTTTCACTATTTGGAAATAAAAGAAGAGTAAAAAAAACTGTTGAACGTTGGCTTTTGGATTTGTAACAGTTGAAAAATGTATTTTAACGCTGCCCCTATTTTGTTGCAAAGCAAAGTGCAAACTGTAAGAAGATGTCGCAGCGTCTGATATCATATGGTGTTTAGAGCACTATTTTATGTCCTTTTCGTATACAGATAAATATGGAAATTAAAAGTTTTTAAAGAAGTTATTATAAAATAATGTGTTATTTTTTTTGCGAGTCGAGTGTGGTCTAAAATATTTAACTATTTAACAATGTACGAGTGAAATATTTTACATGAATTAATAATAAATATTTATGTACGGGTTAAGGTTGCTGTAAAATATGTTTTATATTTAAAATGTGTCGGATTATTATTGCATTATTCAGCACCAGCTTAAGGTTATGTTGCACTTGTAAATGAAAATGAGAAAATATTAACACGCAAATACCAATTTAACCTTTTAAAAATTTTGTTTTTATTTATTTATTATTATTTAAAATGTTTTGCAATAACCTCACGATGTAAGTCCAATAAGTATTACCGAAGTTTTTTTTTTTTATCTGCGACCAGCACTTAGGAGAAGACCCCTACACATGCAAAGCATTGTGCTGAAACTATAGGAAGGGGATAGTAGGAGAAACGACAGGAGGTGAAGCTTAATTAATTATTTTGCAGCTCTGCTTTTGCACGTTCTCGTAGCAGTGCTGAAACTTCGGTTTTAGTAGCCATTTTTACTATTATTTTCCTTCGCCGATGCTACACAATACCGACGAAGGAGGGCCTTCTGATGCGGTTGTAGATTACTATCTGCTGAAGCCGGTATTGTTCAGGGACCAGTGACTATGTCTTCGCCACTGAAACCTTCCGACAACAACTGACACTAAGGGCACACTAATGCACATCAGGAAAAATGCGAGATATTTTTCTTATGATTTTAGTCTGAAACTTGCTTTTGTAGTAAACGTGCAGACTATTTCAGCCAGCGCCACACGACTTTTCCAAATGAGTAGCGAACATTATTTGTTCCAGCAGAATCAAAGGATCAATTATAGTTCTTGAAAGTTAAAATGGAAAAATAGAGTTTTAAGAGCAAAAATGAAAGGTTTCGTAAAATATGTATCAATTTGTTAGACGGACAGGTATATATATTTTTTTCTCAATGTCATGCAATTATCACCTTCTACAGCTGAAGACGCGTGACAGTCTGACGGACACCAAAATGTAAAATATTCCGAAAAGGAACGATCGTGGGCAAAGTTATACAACGTCTTAAATACCTCACGATAGCAATATCGTTCAATTGCCGTATGGCAGCTGTTCCTTGCCTATTAAGTCGCGAGACAAAATTGTTAAGATAGGTTACAAAGCTTATGCATATGAATTTCCATACAATTTTTGACAGTTCTTTTGCGAGAGTGTAAAAATGCATTGTTGGCAGTTTGCACGACTTTATAGCGTTTTCATGAGGACTATAATTATTTCGCTCTGTTGGCCGAATTATTTTTGTTGATTTATTGCTTATAAAATTCAGTAATTAAAGTTAAAAAAATTTTAATATTTAATGGTTGCTTTGGGGGAATTAATTGTGAATAATTTTCCTATTTATTTAACTTGAATGTGGAATTTTAACATCAAAGGGTTGCGAGTAAAGTGCATAACAAACATAAAGCATACTTACTTCACCACTACCCTCTGCCGCCTTTTTAAAGTTAAACGATTAATGTATATAGATGTTCGTGTGTATTGCTTATGTTTTATTTATTTATACTGCTTTTCATAATAAATTGTTGTGTTTACATGACCGGGGGAATGCTTACAAGAGAAAAATGTTATTTTATACAACGCGGGATAATGTACAAGTATTTAACTTCATTTATTTTGATTAAATGTCCTTTAAGGGTGCTTTAGACCATAAGATCTGTCGTACGACATGTCAAATTTTTGTGTAGAAGAGCACAAGTCGGATCGTCTAAACGTAATATGTAATGAAACTATAAGATTTTGAGAGAAAATACGGATGAAAATTTGACAGTCGTATGGCTCTCTTCATTTTTTAAAATTTTTCAAAAACCAACACACACCATTAGATCAGGGATGCATTTTTATGTAACCAAATGTGAGAACGCCAGGGAGGGAAAACTGGTTTCATAAATTTATACCAATTATAAAATCGAAATGTACATTTTAGACCACAACAGCACAATTTTATAAAAATATACGTATATTTTTGACTTTTGACTAATGTTGAATAATTGATATGTCTTATATACTCTGCGAAAAATTCAACTAAAAACTCGACCCAACTTGGACACAGGAGCAAATAAATTGAAGAAATGTTCGAATAAAAAATATACAAAATATTAATTAAAAATTAATATGTACAAGGAAGTATAGCGGCAAGGATCAGAATGGCGATTTAATGAAAATGTCTCTAGCTTCCCGCTGCTTCTTTGATCACATACTTAGGGTCTCTTTCACCAAACATATTTAAACACAATTTAATTTAATTAATGATCTTTATTTAAAGTATGTTTAAAAAAATTTCATTTTCACCAACTGAAATAATGAAATACAAGAAAGTACGGTAACGCTCTGATATTTAATATGATAGCGTCAACTTACAGCTTTTTAAAAAGCTGTTTAAAAGCTGTTTTAAAGCTGTTTCATGCTGTTGCAAAATCAATATTTAAATGCAGAGTACTGGCTACTTAAACAGAATTTAAATATTCTACATGAAAATGAAAATTGACAATTAAATATGAATTGATATTTAAATAGAATTGGTGAAACAGGCTCTTAGACATAGTGTAAAAAATATATCTAGAAAAAGATATGTTAACAAATCTCGAAGATCTGCTGGCATAAATAAAAGAAATATTTTTTAAGCATTTTTCTAGTAATTTCTCTTACTTAACAACAGGTTTCTTTTTAACTTTCATTGGGATCTGCAATAGCTACATTAGATACCATTAATGTAAAAAAAATTTCCAAAAATCTCAGCGCCATCAGAAATTATAGATTTTGTTTAATTCATACTACGAAAAAAGTTTACTGTACTGTGAACAAAAATATATTTTATTAATAAAAAGCTAAAAGCCAAACTTAATACTAAAATTTAATGATACTCACCTTTTAAGGTAAAAATAGGAAGTGACAAGCATTATTTTTGAAAATAAAAGATATTTTCTGTTGTTAATATTTATTTTGATTACATCAAAAATAAATATGAACATGCTTCATTGCATGTTTGCTGTTTTATCGTTTTGATTTCCGTTTCCGTTGAAACATTTGTTTTTAACAAATGTTAAACGTGCTTTGCTAAGAGGAGGCGTAATCAAATTGCTTTAAACCTTGATTCTACGAGAAAATATGAAACACAAGTTATTTTATTTGCATTATTGTTCAATTAAATTTATTCAGCAAATTAAATGTGAGTTAAAGATGGTAACAATATTTTATTGTTCTATTATTTATGTGAAAATAGAAAGATTATTTATTGAAATTATGAAGTGATTATAAAGCGTTGATGAAAGAAAAATATTTACATTGAAATTTACGTCTCTAGATGTAATACATTTGTTTTTACGATACGCATCTATAAATGACATCAAATGATTTGAGGACACTTACTATTACAGTCGAACTTCTCTATAACGTAGCAGTTGGGGACCGTCAAATTTCTACGTTATAGAGAAAATTCGTTATAGAGAACCCGCAGAAACTTTTGACTACATTTTTTTTATGTAGAAAATATATTTATTAAGACAAAAATAATAGTTTTTACATGAACACATTAATTTTTTTTTTATTAATACATACATATGTGACTAAATTGATGCAAAAAATCGATTGCTAAAAACTTTGCAATAGAGAGATTATTTAGTGGGAAAAATTCTATTTAGGTCTTAAAAAATTGTACGTTACAGAGAGAACTTTGCTATAGGGAAGTTCGTTATAGGGAGATCAAAATGTATGAAAATACTCACAAAAATGTCGTGTTCACGAATTTTATTTGTTAGAGAGCAGATTTCGTTATAGAGAAGTTCACTATAGAGAAGTCCGACTGTATTTCGGAACATTCAATCTACAGGAAGCACTAGATTGCCGATTGTAATTGAAAGTTCATTGAATAAAATGTGTTTGATAAGCAACGATAAATACATGTTTAATAATGGAGACATAGATCTTCTGAAAGCAGAATAGAAACATAATAATTTTATGGGCTGATAAATGTATCTGATATACATACGTACGACGTTTTAATAATATTGTTTGCCAAAACAAGGTGACAGACACGAACAACAACTAAAACAATTAATAATAATATATGTACATATGTAGTAGTTCTGGAGCTTCATAAAAATAAAACTATTGCACAAGGTGGGCCAAACGAAATCAGCTTATTGGAAGATTTTTTCTCATAACCGGACACTCACTGTCGTAGTATTTTAGTCCGGTTACGACAGGTGTCCGCTTATAAGATGTACGCATTTATTATTTTAAATATTTTCTTTACGTTCTAATGCTAGACTAGTGATTTGTGGTTAAAAAAAAATTATTCAGAATATATTGCTTTAACTTAGATCATTTCAATTTGAGCCTTTGAGTTTCAAAATGAGCAAACAATTTCTTCCAAAAAACAGCAAGTTCTATGCAATCCCCAACACATCAGTATATATGTACATTCGTGTTAACACGTTACATTTTGTATTGGAAAACTGTTGAAAATCTCGGTTCTACAAAGTTTGTTCGGTTATGGGAGGTGTCAGGCTATAGGAGGTGTCCGTGAGAAGAGGTTTCACTGTATATGGACCTAAAGGCTCAGTTGGTTAATGCAATAAATAAAGATACATTATAAACACAAGACGACCATAATCGGATGCCAATTAGGTGACATTTCCTCCATTTAGTGCAGTAATACCTCAAAGAAGGCAGTTTAAGTGTTAAAATTCATGTACTACTCAATGAAGATAGCAAACAAAAACACAGTATTTTCGCCCAAAAATGCTCTTTAATTAGTGTGTTGCATTTCGTTGAAGACGTTTTAGGGTATAAAGTTGATCCAACCACCTTTGAAGCATTAAGTCAAAAAGAATGACAATAATTTTCCTGCTCCGATATCAAGTTAATTGTACGCCAGTTAAAAAAAATAATTTATGAATGAATAGTATTTCTAAATTTCATTTAGTTGTTCAGTAAATGATGCAATACAATATTTACTCTTTTCCAGCGACAATTACAAAGGGGAACTGAAACAGAAATCTCAGAAAAAATCATGTAAGTACGTAATGTTGGTTTTTAAATACTAAAAAAATTTAATTTTTTATTTTATTTTATACCCAAAAAACAAATAAAAGTTTGAAATTATTTAACAACGGTGATATATTTCTATATTCCGTCCATTCTTTGTTTAGTTTCGTCAAAGATTTCAAGTATTATTAAATGTATCAATATTTTTTTTAAATTTTCTTAGAATTTAATAGGAAATGGTTAGAAATGTTTGGTATTGTGTATAAATGATATGGATAACTGCATTTATAATTAATTAATAATTTTTTTGCTCCGGCTTTCAGTTGAGAGCTGCCGAAAATTAAAAAAAAAAAAACAATCTGTAGTCCTATTCAGTAACTTTTTTGACGAGTCGTTATCTGTTGAAATTTAAAGACTGTGTCACTATTTCCACTAACGATTATGCGATTCAGTAACTTGCCTTTGACGTTAGTAGTTAAAATTTAAATCAAGTGGCATCTCGGTGAAAATATATTCGAAAAGCGCTAAATCGAATATACATATAAAAAAAAACAAACAAATGCTTCGTATTTAACACGAAAACAAAGATACTTTTAATACTTTTAATTTTATTTATGATTAATTTCTTCACTATAATATTTCCAAAATATAAATAAAAATATACATTTTTATATAAGTATTTATATAAGTAATGGGTGATCCAAGTAGAGATACTTTTTTCAATAGCATTTTTTTTGACAGATCACGTGTGAGCCGTGTCATGCTGTCATGTTATTTTTGTTTAGTATTGTTTGGCATTTCATAATGGAAAGACTAATGCCTGAACAACGTTTACAAATCGTTCAACTTTATTACGAAAATTCACGTTCTATGAGGAATGTGTTTCGTACACTTCGCTCAATTTATGGTCAACATAATCGGCCTACTGAGCGTACTATTCGCAACACCATCAGCCATTTTGAGACCCAGCATTCATTATTGGATAATGTTTGACCGGTTTGGTGTGGTTTGTGGGCCGGTGGAATCATCGGTCCGTATTTCTTTAAAAATGATGCCGTTGCGAATGTAACCGTCAATGGCGGCCGTTATCGTGCCTGAAAATGAAGCTCGTGATCTCGGCTACATTTGGTTTCAGCAAGACGGCGCCACTTCCCACACATCGCATCAATCAATGGATTTATTGAGACAAAATTTCGGTGAGCACATAATTTCACGTTTTGGGCCGGTCGATTGGCCACCAAAATCGTGTGATATCACACCGTTAGACTTTTTCCTGTGGGTATATGTAAAGTCTAAATTTTATGCGGACAAACCCTCTTCGATTCAGGCCTTGGATGAAAACATCACGCGTTTCATTCGCCAGTTACCAATCGAAATGCTCGAACGAGACATCGAAAATTTAACTCAACGGATGGACCATCTGCGACGTAGCAACGGCCAACATTTGATAGACATAATCTTCAAAAAATAAATGCCAAAGAATGTTCTTTCAAATGATAATAAACCTTCTCCATTAAATTTGAATTTTCTGTATTTTTTTCTTTAAAAAAGTAGGGAACCTCGAAATAGATCACACATTATATATGGGGGCTTTAGATTAACGCTTAACGATGTCTAAAAATATGTTACTGAATAGCAAAATCGTTTATTTTAAGATTAAATATTTCTAGCCAAACAATTGTCATTAAAATTGCATAGTGAATCGAACTACTGTAGCTCTTAAATTTTAGAGGCGTGGCATATAACGTACATACATTTATATTTATTTAAATTTCTTAGCTAAAATTTTCCGCTTTAACAGCCGCTACAAACTTTTTGATTTTGTAATATCGCAACACTCAACTAAAGAAAACTTCCCAGCAGTACGAATCTGCCACAGTTCTCGTTCTCTTAGTACAATAAATAATAATATTGCTCAGTTTTTGCAATTTGTTAGCTGTTCCAAAAGTTATTAAAAATTTTGTTCTTATTGCTATTGTTTGTTGTTGTTGTTGTTGTTGTTGTTGTTGTTGTTGTTGTTGTTGTTATTCATATTCTAGAATACTACTTTTTGCGACTTCGCTATTCTTATAACTCCACTAATATCCGTACTTTTGTGTTTGCCGTAATTACTTTGAAATTAGTTTCGTCACAAAACTTTTTGAATAGTAGAGTGGGGGGAGGAAAATATACTGTTTTGTTTTATAGTTTATATATACAGTATATAAACTATGTGTTTACATAACACATATGCAATCTTTTGAAATATGTATTAACCCAACAAACAATACAAATAATACGCAATCGAAACGCGTAAAAAAAAAAAAAAAAAAAAAAAAAAAAAAAAATTATAATTTCCTATTATTCCTGATGATGTTAACAAGCTGTTAACGAAATATCGAATAATAAAACCAAATAAAATAAAAGAAAAAGACCTCAAGCTTAATAAATATATTGCAAAAAATATAATAAAAAAGGTCAATTAATAATATAATTAAAATCTTTCCAAAAAATTTCGTGGCAATTCATGCTGATAATAGTTGTAATTTTTTTTAATATGCTTGAAAATAATTAATTAGGAAATCATCATTAATAGTTAATAATCATTTACGAAACTTCTATTATTAATAGGTGCATTCTATTACTGCGTTAAAGTTTGCAAACAATGACGTCAGAAATCACAATTATTTCTATGCCTTTAAAAGTCGTCAATATTACAGGTAACACTAAACGACTTATCCATATTATGAGATCAACAACTCGTAGACAATTATAAGAGTCAAGCAACCTATCAATGACAAAATGCTTAATATATATTCAGACTTATATTCGCATATATATAAAATCTTCAGATATAACTATAAAGCTAATAGGTTTTCTATTCTAGATTATCTCTATGGAATACTGCCTCAGCTTGTTTTTTTTTTTTATTGAATCTTCAATGTATATTGAACTAACAATAAGTAATCAAATCTTAACTAATAAAACAAGAATAAATTCAGCCCAGCCAGCGCATGGACAAAAGAAGCGTTTCTGCAAAGGTTTCAGATTATTATTTATGTGAGTTGAGATCGGTAGAGAGCTAAAGTGTCCCTTCTTCTCAGCCTGCTATGTCCTGAGAAATTTTTGATATTTCTAGCCAGAGGATTCGGTTTTTCAACATAAGTTGTGGTGAGTTTGGAAAATACGGTATTTACCAACGGAACATTAAGATCCCCGTGGAGTCAAGAATTTTTAATGTACCAGGGGGCCGCTGTAATTGTACGCAGGATTTTATTTTGTTGCCTTTGGGTTTTTTCCATATTTTTGTGCGCGAGGCAGTAGCCCATAATTATATGCCATAACACCATATTGGTTTTAAGATTGAGTTGTATAGTAATAATTTGCAGTCAAGGCTTAGAGCCTATTTCACCAATTCTATTTAAATATCAATTCATATTTAAATGTAGATTTTCATTTTCATCTAGATATACTCATTGAATATTTAAATACTGTTTAAGTAGCCAGCACTCTGCATTTAAATATTGATTTTGCAACAGCATGAAACAGCTTTAAAACAGCTTTTTAAAAAGCTGTAAGTTGACGCTATCATATTAAATATCAGAGCGTTACCATACTCTCTTGTGTTTCATTATTTCAGTTGGTGAAAATAAAATTTTTTTAAACATACTTTAAATAAAGATCATTAATTAAATTAAATTGTGTTTAAATATGTTTGGTGAAAGAGACCCTTAGGGTAGAGTTCCTCCTCATCACTGGCTAGTTTAGTTGAATTGCCTTCAATTTCATTTGTGTCAGCTTAGCTTCGATATGGGTCTTCCAAGTCAAACGACGATCAAAGTGAATACCAAGGTATTTCACTTCAGAGTGTTGAGGGATATAGTGGCCATTGACTTGAACAGGTGGACACGTGTCCTGCAGCAAGGTGAACGTAATGTGCTCACACTTCCTCAGCTTGTTAAATGGAAAAAATGTTAAAGCGGGAAATATATACAAATATTTATATTTTTGCTATGACAACATTTTCAAGTTTTTCTATAAATATTCGCAATTACGCAAATTTAATATCTCACAGCTATGCTTCACGTTAAAAAGGATTAGCTTTATTTTAAAACGTACATATGTACATATATCTTTTGATACTGTGCTTGTACACATATGTATATATGAACAATTACAAACATTTACTTACGTATTTCTATACTACAGCATGCATAATTGCACGTATGTATGTGTTGAAACCCAGTTATCAAATTTATATAGATTTCCTAAAGACATTAAATATAAGGGAAATCGTCGTTTACGAGCGTTTCTAAACTACACTTTGTAAATAACAAGATTAAAAGTATAGTTGTTAATATTGTCTTCAACAATGTCTTATATGTTGTCTTATCAACAACAATGTGCAACACAATTTCCACAACATATTCATTATCTATACATGTCCCTAAATATGGCCAATTGGGAATGTATGTTTTGGGATTGCGTATGTCAAAGGCATAGTGTGTTCGTGTGGATGAGTGAGAAGTAGGGAAAATATGTTAAAGAAAACAACGGAGTTTAACAACAAAAGATTCATTAATGTTTAATTTTTCTTTGGATAATAATCGGCATCAAGAGTACTCTTTATTATTGCTTTATAAAATTAAAGATGTATGTACATATATTAATATCAGATAAACATATCGGTTATGAGAAATATACCCAATAGGAAATGAGTATAAATTCTTCCCAATGTTCCGTACGTTACCTACCGTTTGGTACCTACACAAAGTAATGAATGGGTGAAAAAAGTGTAACTTAAAAATATACAATGAAAATAGAACTAGAGATAATAGTGCCAGGCATTGTTAAATATGGTTAGATATTTTCATTTTAAGGCCACTGCTCGGTGGATGTCCAGAAGGCACAGGCGGTGTAGTGATAAGATGGATACAGCTTAATTCATGCACAACTCTTAGTTGCGTGTTTTAAAGCTGAGTTGCTGCAAAGTATGTCGACGCATTAATTTTAAAGCTACAGGAGAAAAATTTTATTTATTATTTTACTTAGCAGCCATTTGATTGCTTAAATATGAATGAAGGGCGCTGTAATACGGACACATTGAACCGATGATCTTTTAGTTGCTAGTAATATTGTGCTCTGTGTTTTTTTTTTCGGCAGGATCGTGTAGGGAAGAGACATGGAGTAAAGGAGTGGGGCTTAAGTCTAACAAAATAATGCCGTTGCGCATAGTAAAATATTGTTATTATATATATAAAAATCCAATCCAATATTTTTCTGTGCCCTAAGTCCTCCACTGGACTTTATCGTATATATGTACTACATATGTATTTATTAATTTTCTGTGAGTAAAGATTTTTATCTTTATAATTAAAATATATAATGATGGTAATTGCCCATTAATGTTTGTCTTAGGATTAATTTTCAATGCGCTATTTTGAATGCAAAGATAATTATGTGTATGTATCATTTTAATAGCAATAATAAAGCTCTTGTTGTAAAGTACACCTGTATAATATACAGCGTATGTGCATATGATATGTGAGTTCATTTTTGTATCAAATTTATTATTTTATGTTACTATAAATGTATTTAGTTTATGTTTTTTGCCCAGTATAAACATTAATTTAGATCCTAAATAAAGGAAAATATAATTTTATATTAAAACCATTTTAAATATTACTAATATATCCGCCTATCGGAATGAATTAATACTCGTTTTTTTCCATCGTTAACTATAAAGCGACAAGAGCGAACAATATCAACATATAAAACTTATTGAAATATACACTAGTTAACATAGTGTTTTTGCATACGATTTTTTAACATAAGCTTGTCAGCCTTAATCTCGCTGATAGCTGACATGAACTTCAAGCTTCAAGTAAGATATTTTTGCATAAATTATTATTTTCATAGGAAGTTTTCTAAAAATATTCTTAACTATCCAGTTATATGGTTTTCTTGCAATTGAAATTTTTTTTCTATTTTTTAGTGATTTCAAATACTTCTATTGGTGCATTTAAAGTGCTGTCATAACTGACCATTCACAATTTTTATTTATTTTTTAATTAAAATTTTTAATTAATTAATATTGACTCTATCATATCTACATACATTATAAAATTAAATGACATTTATTTATTGTCTTATTGTCTTATTTTGCTTTTTTTTGTACAAAATTCTATATGCAACATCAACGTACTTACTTTGGTATTCATTATGTGGCCAATTAAACTTGTTTATACAACTTATTTTTCCATGTATAGAACAGAATAATTCAGATGTCCTTTTTTCCACCAAACAAATATAATTAAATGATAATAATGTTGCGGTTAAACTGACATGAAAATAAAAAAAGGTTTTAAAATAAATCGTTATATTATATATTAAATATGAAATTTAATTTCACAAATTGATTAAATTTTAACGCTTATTAAGCTTGATGAAAAGTGTATAGTAAATATTTTACGAGTTAATAAGATTTTTTTTAAAATTGTACCATATTGTTGTAACCACACCAAATTGTTAAAATTTCGTCTTTTTGTGCCAAAAAGGCCGCGACGCTGAGTGTCCGCTTATGAGAAGTTTCACTGTATATATACATATATGTACAAAAAAGGGTAATATTACTGACAGATTGAGTTAACATGGCCCAGAACAAAATTAAAATTTGATACGCAGTTTCCTATTCTGATATGTACATAGATTCACTAAGAACGGATTTTTCTAAATCCGAATGTTTAAGTAAAAAGTTCACATTCTAAAAAACAAGCGGAAAGATTTGTGCTACTTTTTTTTATATGTGTCTCTTTATGAGGGTTAAACGTGAAAAAAAACCTAATTTTGCTACATTTTACTAAAGTTTTCTACATTTGCTTTCCACTGTACTCAAAATAAATAAGTCTACGGTCGCGGAAGGAATTCCAGCACTACTCTTGACCAGTGTTTTTAGACGTTATAACGTCTTTAGCAATCTTTTCAGCATGCAGGTAAATTTTCATCGTGCTGTAAAATTACAAATGTAACGACAATCCAAAGAAAAGGGAGGCAGGCAACCCTAGAGTTCAACAGTCTACTTTGTGGTGGACGCTCCACAAGTTGCCCCCCTTCCATAAACTACTTTTTTTCTTGGACCAGCACTCAGGGGATGACCGCTACACATTGTGCTGGAACTAGAAAATTATGTTATGGGAAGGAGGATAGAGGGAGTAGTGTTTACGGACATTTGATTTGAACTTTCCCATGTCAAAAGTGACAGGAAAGACCTCTGCCACAAATTATTCAAAATAATCGTTTTTGGTAGCTTTACGATGAAATTTGGTTTGCACGATGAGTTGGCTCTTTGAAGTTATATAGCGACCAGAAAGAGCTGGTCCGAAGGACCATACCAAACAATTACGAAAAAATTCGGCACTACTAAACGACAATCCGGCAATTCAGGCGAATAAGGAAAATAAAGTGAGCCAGTGAAGGGTATCTAAGATTCGGCACAGCCAAATATAGCACTCTTACTTGTTTATTATTATTTTACTTCGGCGCGCCGGTGCTACACAATACCGACGAAGGGCGTTCTGATGTGATTGTGGATTGCTATCAGCTGAAGCCGATATTGTTAAAAAAAATGCGAGTTTTTTTTATAATTTTTAGTCTGAAACTGAGGTTGAACCCAGTTCTGTTTTTGTTTTGTAGTGAACGTGCGTACTACTTCAACCATCACCACCCTCAAAACAATATTTACAAATCAATAATTTGGAAAAATTTGTAAAGACGTTTTCGACGGTGCTCAAATTCAAAAACTACTTAAAAATCCTACATTTGAAATTGTTTCTAACTTTTTAGGACACATCAGAAGTTCTAATTACAAAGAAATCGTACGTGATTTGATTGAAAACTATTAAAAAATTGGTAAATATTAATTGAATGATTTTTTATTCATGTTTGCTAATTTTTTGCAATTTCTAATTTTAGGCGTAAAAATGTCACTTAAAATACATTTCTTGCCTTCGCATTTGAACTTTTTTCCGGAAAATCTACATATATGCCGTAAGCGACGAGCATGTGAACGATTTCATCAACAACTTAAGACCAAGGAGTTACGTTATCAGGGACTATGGAATGAAAATATGATGGAAGATTTTATTTATTTTTTTTATCTTGGCTCAGGAGCTGTTCCCTACATATGCAATGCATTGCACTGGAACTAGAGAGAGGGATATGGTAGAGAATAGACAGGTGGTGAAAGTGTTAGGAAGATAGAGCTTAATTCTTGCACAAGTCTGCAGTTGCGTGTTAATTATAAAACAAAGTTGCGGCGTCTCTGATGTTAATTTTGACGCTTTATTTTTAAGCTATTGGAGCCATTTTATTTATTATTTTACTTCGCCGACGTTTTATTGGTTTATTCATCTTTTTGATTTAAATATTACTAGTTGTTAACTTTGTTTGTTAAATAATACTTATTAAATGCTAAAATGTTCTTTAAATTTATGATAGTGTTATTTATTAAAAAAAATCGCTTTTCTGTCAGAAGTAAGTACTTTCACTTAATCTGAAATAAAACACGCATTTATGCATCGATTTTCATGAAATGAAGTTCATTTTATTTCTATTACATTGGCCTTTAAGATTAATTAGTAAAACTAGAACCCATTTGGTGCATTCCATTTTTTTAAGAATTTTTTGATTTGAAAAATTTGTTAGAAAAAAAAATTTTTTTTTTCAGCAATAACTCCATAACTGAATGAAATTATTGTAATAAAACTTAAAACTGGCGTAATTTAAAATTGTTTGACGTATTGTATAACAAGATTGAGTAAGTCTTTCCAAAGTTACCACCATATGTGGGGAGCAGCATCTTCAAAAAACACAAATTTTAGAAAAAATTTTTTTTTGCAAAAACCTTACCATGGAATTTGCAAATAATAATGATGATGGAGATCACAGCGAATAAAAAACAAAATAGTAGTTATCAAAGAAAAATAAATTTTTTCTCATTATTTGCATAGTGTAATTAATCACTATTATCCATTTCATTTTTCTTGCTAGAGACGACGATTTCTGATTTTGTGTGTTTATTCACAAAAGTGCTGCGATGAGTATATGACTTTATTAACATGTGTATATTACTTTACAGTTTGTTCTGCAATTGTGAATGCACAATAATAGTAGAATATACAATAATAGTAACAGCAACAGCAGAGATGCAAAATATTTGTACATAAATTCTCTTGCATGTATTAACTGCTGAAGTTTATTGTAATTCCAGGAAAACCCAGAGAGAAAAAAAAGAATTATTTCTTATTCAACCTCACATTACAAACATCTGTCGACAACATGTGACATGAACTTTTATTTCGCAAACAGCAACATGTTCTGCCTTGAAAAAACACAAAACGAAACCAACCAACAGAAAATATTCTTCCTGCAACACTATAAAGTGGATAAAATTTTGTTGTTATGCAGACATGCTTCAACAAAATAGCAACAATTGAACAAAAATGCAACAGAGAGAACAACAAGGAAAACCTCCACAACAAGTATAAAACTGTAAGACTATTAAAAAAAAGGCTATGAAACAAGAAATATGCACGAACCACAACATGTCACACATAAAATTTCCATTTTTATCATGGCTAAAAGGAAAAATTTTTCAGCTTGTTTCCAGTTTTTCCTATTTGTAGCCTACTTTCTGTTATTACATTTACGTATTATGTAGTAAGTCAGCCATCATCAAGCCATCTTCAGAGTGTACTTATTTAGAGTGGGAGTCAGAAAAAGTATCAGTCGGTTCATATGCAATCCTTGAACAAATTTTATCATTTTCGCTATGCAACTAAAGAGGTCAGCAATTATGTCTTACTTTTATTATCATCATTATTTGTTGGTATACAAATAGTATGTATATTTTCATATATTAAAATGAAAACTCAAGAGTATTGTACATACGTATTTTATACACAAATGGCTGTTTAATCGTATACACATACATATATATGTATGTATTACCAGAGTTGTAACTTTGTAAAGAAGAAGGAAAATGTTAACAGAAACTGTTATTATTGCAATGCAATTATCAGAATGTAAATGCAGGTAAAACTGTTTTTCTTGAAACTATTGCACTAAATTTTCGTGATGTGATAAGGTGTATTTGTGTGAAATGAATAGGTATCTTTAAAAGAAGACTATAGCGGCATTCGATGTTTAGTGCGTTTTAGATTGCAACTTCTTACACTTGCAACACTTTCGTCATTAATTGCGAGCGGCTTTATTTCTACTTCAGTTTGCAACACTATTTGCAAACTAAATGTCTGTGATAAAAAAAAAATTAAGTGTTTGTTATTTGTTTTTCAAATTCAATACAATTGTCCAAAATAACATACCTCTATATCATTTGCTTGCTCCAAATAATTTAAAATGCTTTGGATTTCCTCCAGGGTCCACTTTTTATTTGTTTTTTCTCTTTTCTTTTTTTCAACTACCGACGCCATTATTTTAAATTGAAATTAATTTTTTTGTTTACATATTTTCAGCTGTTAAATGCCAGAGATGCAAACGCAACACAGTTGCAAAAAGAGCTATACCATTTTCAGTATGGCAAAATCGCAATGATGTAGAAAAAGCAAACTTGTACATTTTGTTGTTGGATTGCAAACAAAAGCTACAAAGTTTTGCATTTGCAATGTTGCAAGACCATTTTCACCAAACATCGAACTCAGCTTATGTATTTTGAAAAACTAGAGTTAGGATTTTGCTACATGATACCAATGATATATGTATGTATATGTATGTTGTATGTTTGCTTCAAATCTATGAACTATGAATTAAAACTGTGAACAAATCGACCTGAAATTTAAATTTAAATTCCTGAAAGTTAAATATTTTAAAAGTAGTAACACCTCCCATAAAAAGTATGTATTTGTAATCGGCTAAAATGATTTAACCAGTTGACCCATTTTCCTGAAAGTGGCAGAGTGTGTACGAATATGTACGTATGACACGTTAATATGTCAATATTTCAACTGGGCGCACCGGATTAATCTAGTTTGGTTTACAAAAACATAAAGAACAACATTGAAAATAAATTTTACTAAAAATAAGTTTCATATCACACATTATATACATAGATATATGTACAAATATATGCAACATGAGGAATATATAAGACCAATTTTGATACATTTCAGAAAATGTTTTTCATACTAGTACTCTCTTCAAACATTTAAGCAATTTTCATAGCAATTGACTGCCCTCCAACCTAACCGAGGATGCTTCTAAGTTTTACGGCCATTTTCACAATGTCTGATTAAAACTTAATTGGAACTTAACCAGTCGGTTAACTAAAAAAATATATTTCACAATATATGATTAACTTTTAACTGACACCATTTAACGAAAAAGTGTCTGTTAAATTTAACCGAACAAAATGTGGCGGTTAACAATATAATCGACTCCAATGCATCGCTAATTTTAATTGATAAATAGAAAAAATGTATACATGTAAAAAATGTTCAATGTTTATAATTTAAAAACTGTGAAACAAAAAAAAAGTAATCTTGCTGCGAGATTAGAGGCTCTACAAAAAACCTTTAAATATGTGTATATCTTAATATTTTTATAGACCAATATTTTACCTGTCTCACTTAATTTTTTGAATGTTCCAAGCTGGAACAATTTGTTGCTTATGAATATTCCGCCACTTCTTTTTAGTATACTTCAAAGTTTTTTTCCACAAACATTAAGATTTTTTTTTATTTTCTGTCATTAGAGTATTTTTCGTAAACAAACACATACAATATTGCCATACTTTTTAGAAAATTCTTTGGTTAAGTAACTGAAGGATGGTGAAACTGAAATCATTAACCGTTGGTTAAATAGTGCCTGTTAAGCAAACCGCCAGTTAGTTAATTTTCTGTTAAAAGTAAAATAATTAGACATTGTGAAAATGGCCGTCAGAAATAAAAAATTCCGCAAATTTTCTGTATATTGTGCATAATTGTTATATTGCTTTTAGCCAATAAGTTACGAACCATAAAGTGTGTGCAATTTCAGATGGAACTTTGCTGACACGCTTCTTATTACAAAAACATTCTTCTGAAGCACTTTGGAGAAGTTTTTTTTTTCTATTTTTGCATATTTCGCTAACGTCCGGTTAGTCTCATCGGAAAAAATGTAAAATTTATTCAACATACACAACTAAGCTATTTCTGTTCTCCTCATTTATATTCTTTATTTATAAAAAATAACTAGTGCTAAAGAAAAGTTCTTGACTTAAATATTATCGTTTTCACAAATTTCATCCATAAATAATTTAAAGTTTCCTTGGATAATGCATGGGTTGGGATGCTATAATCATTTATTGCACACACTTTCATACATACATACATGTATTAAGTGATACGTTCAAGTGTATGTGCATGCATATGTTTATGGAAATTTTTATATTTGTTTATTCTTGTACTTATGCCACTACATTAACATTTCTGGTCTGGTCTGCTGAGTATAATAAAATCCATATTAGATTTACATTTCTTTATTGCCTTTGTCCTTTTGTTTATTTTTCAAAATTATTTGTATGTGTGTGTATATGACTAATAAGGCAAAAGCTTATAGTTGTTTATAGAAATTTCTAAAGGCTTTGCAATTTGTATCTCATGGTGATTCTGCCAATTTCTTACTATGCTCGTGTTATTTTACGTTCAAGTATATCCATCCATTTGCATTTATAAAACTAAATTACAGAAATTGCAGTTTTCACTTATGGTTCTTGGGGCCATCTTTAACAGCAGCAATAATTTACGTTGTAGAATAACGTATAGAAATATTTATAATATAGAGAGAAAAGTAATAATTGTTATACAATTTTTCAATTTCTAAATATGGGTTTTTATTATGTACCACTTCACCACTAGAAACATAACGAAAATTTTGTTTTTCTCTTTTATTTACTGAGAAAAATAACTGGTAACCGGCTTGTTCATTTTCGGTTGAAGGAAAGTTGTTACATTAGAGATCTCAACTAAGCACATGTTGTATACAAAATTCGTTTCTTTAATCTCTAGCCTTGAGGGCACATAATTTCCGCAAATTCTATGTTAGTAATTGTCAAATTTATTACCTAAAACAGAGATGCCCATAACACCAAACAATTGTTTATGAACCACGCCTCCTTCTGTTTTGTGCTCTTTCATTTCAGCCGTCTATGCGACAGCGGCGAGTCGACATGGTTAGTAGTTGTGTTGATGCATTTCCAAATACAGTGTGTAACATAAATTATCTAAAACTAATTTCGCTTTTACGAAACTGTCATAAAAGCATAAATGTAGAAGATCTCTTTTGAGTTTTCGTAGATACGTTTCTTACTTTTAATTTTCAAACATTGGCGCAGTAAACACTGAATTTCATATTTGTTCACTTGATAAAACGAAAAATTTTTTCTACTTTTTTTTTTTTTTTTTTTTTTTCTGGGACCAGCACTTAGGAGATGACTCCTACACATGCAAGGCATTGTGCTGGAACTATAGGAAAGGGATAGTAGGAGAAACGATAGGAGGTGAAGCTTAATTAATTATTTTACAGCTCTGCTTTTGCACGTTCTTTGTTTATACTCGTAGCACTGCTGAAGCTTCGGTTTAGTACCTATTTTTATTATTATTTTACTTCGCCGGTGCTACACAATACTGACGAAGGAGGGTGTTCTGATGCGATTGTGGATTGCTATCAGCTGAAGCCGGTATTGTTCAGTGACCAGTGACTATGCCTTCGCCACTGAAACCTTCCGACAACAACTGACGCACAAAGAAACAGTAGTGCACATCAGAAAAAGGCGAGATGTTTATTTTTATTTTAAAATTTTAGTCTGAAACCGGGGTTGAATTAATTTATAATTAATATACTTTCTTTACAACAATTTAAGCAATTTCTTGTGATTACATTTTAATGAAAACCTAATTGTTCACTTTCCCTGTCGCTATACTTCAAAATTCTCCCACCATTCATCCAGCTGTAAAGTATTTTTGGGCAGCTATGGCCTCAAACCAAATAACGTGTGGACCGCTTGTATTAGATTTTGAACATACATATGTTAGTCAATCATTACTGAGAAATGATATTGAGACAAACGTTATCAATGATTAGTAATGACCACATGCAATTTCATTGGCCTATTTAAAATTGGGAAAAATTTTAATTAATTACATAAAATGAGATACGAAATAAGGCAACAATTTAGCAATTATTATAACAGGAATCGATTTGAGCAAATTTTCCACAACCCCACAAAAATTTAAAAATTTCGTATTTTAAAAAATTTTGATACAGGGTCGTAAAATGGTTCCCTATTTTTAATAAATTTTAGTATTCAAACAAATTTTTATTTCCAAAGACAAAAATTTTTATAAAAAAGAAACACATGCATACACATGTGTAAGTTGGATTTAATGTTGGGGAATTTAAAAATATATTTTTGCCTTCCAAAATTTTCGCTAATAGAAATATAAAAAGCTTAACATTGTATGTATTATTTTTGAAATGCAGGAGAATATCTATTTGTAAAAAAAAAATTCAAGTTTCTTTTCAAGAGCAAAATACGCGATAACTTTCCTTTTAGATTTTGTATACATATTATTTATTTAGATTAATTTATTAATTATTTTCATTTATTCTCTTATCAATTAATGCAAGCGTTAGTTGGCAACAAAATGGAACAAAATGGGTGATTGTCCAGGCGAACTTACAGCTAGAATTCTCAATCTGTAAATAAACCAGATATTTTATTCTTAAATTTTATATATAAATACAAAGTCATAGTAAAACTGTACAGCAGATAAAATTTTGCATGCATTTCACACGAAAAAACCACAAGTTTGGAAATTTGAACAAATGGTGGCGGTGGTCGAAGTAGTCTGCACGTTGACTACAAAACGAAAAATTTTCCTGGGTTCAACCCCAGTGTCAGACTCATGAAAACACCTCGCATTTTCTCTGAAGTGCATTTGTGTGTTTTTGTGTCAGTTGTTGTCGCAAGGTTTTAATGGCGAAGGTATAGTCACTGGTTACTGAACAGTAACGGGGTCAGCTGTAACCAATCCACAGGCACATAAGAACGCCCTCCTTCGTCGCTATTGTGTAGCACCGGCGAAGTAAAATAATTACTAAAAAAAAGTCTACTAAAAACGAAGCTTCAATATTTAATACGTCTCCTTGACATCAGAGACGCTACAACACTGCTGTAAAAACAAATAACGTGCAAAAAAGCAGTGTTGTAAAATAGTGAAGCTTCAACTCCTATAATTTCTTCTACTAAGCCTTTCCTCCAGTTCCAGCACAATGCACCGCATATATAGGGATCATCTCCTGACTGCTGGTCCAAGATAAAAAAAAAATAATATGTATTTATGTTATCAGAAAACGACAAAAAAAGTACTAAGGAATTAATAACGATTGAATTTGTAAAAAAATAAACACCGTAATCTTTTTTATTTTGATCGGGAAAGTTCTATTAAAAAAACAACTGTTTGCCACATATTTAAATTAATATAAAAGTGCACCCTTACTGCAAAACTTCGCAATAAACGATCAACGATGACTTAAGAAAACTAATTTATTACATTTTCTCAATAGATAGCGCGAAAAACATGTTTTAACATGTTTAGATAACTGACCACCAAACCTGAAAGAGATAAACTAGAGAAAAATTATTTTATTCAATGTTATGACAACTTTAATTCCAGCTGTTCTAGGCATGATCAATAAGTTCTAATTGAATAGTTGTGGATATACGAGTACATATACCCATTTCAAAGTACTTTGCTTTACACCTGGATGTAGCAATTGTCAGAATACCTTCTCAGCCAACAAGGTTGTGGCTTAGATTAGATTTGTATAGTAGACTACCGAATAATTCGGCTAATAGGCTGGCAATAGTTATAGAAATCTCTTATAGGAGTGTTATATTGTGATGAAGATTTTACCTTCAGATTAGTGCCTCAGTAAACGGCTGCGCTAGCAGGCAATATAGACAATTCCGCGTACTAAATTGTGTGAGAAAAGTATTTACTGAACATTCATGTAGGTAAAAGTGTACTTAGTGTTAGAACAGCCTGGAGGAAATTCAGTAGTTAATTTTAGACAAAACTTAATTCACTTGAACATCTATGCAATGAAAGTTATGTATCACTGACTTTAAACAACATCAATATTTTATAATCATATAAACCAGGAAACTTTTTGCTAGAATACATGAATTTTTCACAGAACTATCAACAAATCGAACGAAGCATTACATAGAACGTTGGTTCTTCATCATTTCATGCAGAAATGTTCTCTATTGATTTTTTTTTCAAAAAAAATTTAAACCATAAGGCCTCCTTCGTACAACGATTTTACTAGTTCTGCCATATGACATTGCACGATTGGGGAGACTAATGCTATGAACGCTAGACTTAAAGAGAAATACAATGACAAGTCTAGAATTTCAATGTTTTGCATATGATTTATTACATTGTAAAATATATCTACCATATGCATAAAAGTATTATTTATAAATAAATAAATACAATATTTTACTCGTATGAAATGAAGATTTTGTGTCACCATTTATTACAGAGAAAATATATAGTCATTCCAAGTTATGTTTAATGTACAATTGCCCCTGTAAAATACTTAAATATTCAAAGCACTCAATCTAGCTGCCATGACGAAAAGAAATTTGTTTTTTTTGCTCTCTCTGCCCCATCGAATTATTCACGCAGGATACTTCCTACATACTCGTATTTTAGACCCCTTTGTGATTATAAAGGCCAACTGTTTAAATCACATATAAACATAATAAACATTGCCAGGAAGAAAGAAATGTAGCTCATTAATTTCTGGATCGCATTTAGGCATATTTTGTGCCCCCACCTCTGCTTTGCAGTTAAAGCTAATATTTATGTAAAAATATGGAAATTTTTTAGATGACTCTATACTTATTGTTCCATAAATTCTTGTTTGAAAGAAACTGATTTTCTGCAGAAAAAATACTTTTGATAAAATCTTCACAAAAAATTAATAAATAAAAGGAAACCATTCGAAAAACAGCAGTATAATGAAGGTAAATGAAAGTTTTTTAGAAGGTATTTCACTTCAAAAGGTTTTACATATATTACTAGCGCACAAAACATAAATGTTGAGATACGACGGTGGTATGAAAAGACACATTGGAAAGAATAATTTAAACAGAATGACAATTTAATTAAAACTAATTTTTGTGTTCGCCAATATAAAGCTATTCGTATATTATAATTAAATAAAAATTAACCCATTTAGGCTTCCAAATTGTGAGCAAATGATCGAGTAGTTAGAGTGTTGACTCTACAACCGGAAGAAACAGGGTTCGATTCCTGCACCGCTTAAATAAAAATTTTTTTTCAGATTTTTCTGTCGTTCTTTCAGCAATAAAAGGCAATAAGGTAAAATAATAAATAAAATGGCTCACCAGAACTTGAGAAAAATTAATACCAGAGACACCGCATCTTTGCTTTATAATTAACATGCAACTGTCAAAGAATTAAACGCTATCTTCCTACCACTTCACCACCTGTCTACTCTATATACTATCTCCCTCTCCATCTCGTTCCTGTAAAATGCATTGCATACCTAGGGGATATCCCCTGAGCACAGGTCTAAAGGAATATGTAGAAGAGAAAATTTAGTATTCTCACAGTGGGCCAAACGCTCAATGTAGCGGAATTAAATTTATATTTCGGCCGTTTCTCATCAGCACAAGAAAGAATATTTTTAACTCCTTTGTCTAATAAAATATGTTGAATGTTCACTACTCCTTCCTTCACATCCACATTAATATATTGCAACTACTTTTTAAAAATGTACTTTGGTACTAACTTTTGCAGTCATTCAGGCTGTGCTGCAATAATTCTAACAACAGTCTGGTCCACCAAGTTCTGAAGGGGAACTTCAACAGACAAATCTGTCACCAATAGTAAAGATTAAAAGATATTTGCTTACCTAGTGTCAAAACTTCAAACTTGGGTTAAAAGTTGAAAACTCCTTTACCGGTGTGCAACTTGTGTAGAAATTGCTGAAATAAATAACAAAAGATCTCCTTTCCACCATTATTTTTCTCTTTTTTCAAAACATGGTAATATCCTGCTGCAACATTTACATTTTTTATAGCGAACAGCTTCGTTATACCGAACGTTCGTTGCACGTTGACTGCAAAACCAAAAATTACCTGGTTTCGACCCCAGTTTCAGACTAAGTCATAAAAACATTTCGCTTTTTTTCTGATGTGTATTAGTGTGACTTTGTGTAAGTTGTTGTCGGAAGGTTTCAGTGGGTAAGGCATAGTCACTGGTCACTGAACAGTAACGACTTCAGATGTATCCAATCCACAGGCACATCAGAACGCCCTCCTTCGTCGATATTGTGCAGTACCGTCGAAGTAAAACAATGCGCCGCATGTGTAGGGGTCCTCTTCTGAGTGCTGGTCCAAGATAAAAAAACAACGTCTTGAAAACATTTGACATCAAACCTACAAAATAAAGGAATAAAAATGATAGTCGCAAAATTTTGCAGACGATGGCAACCATCTACATTCACAAGAAACAGTACAAACAAAATAAATAAGATTTGAACCGGATAATTTTGGACAACAATAGATCTGTTCTACAAAAGCTCACTAAAGGTCATTGAACGGAGGACACATTGACGACTATTTTCTACTGATATTTGCAACAGCAATATTCGGGGACGGCAGCTAGTAGCTAAACGTTAAGTAGCTGCCAGCCGAATAAGTTACATAAATAAAATTTTCTAACAATATGACAATATGACTTAACATCACACCTTGTGAATGTCTCAATTTGGTGAAAAAAATTTTTAAATTCAGAAGTACAGACGGACAAACATAGATAAATTCGCTTAAAATATATTAAGAATCACGAATTAATTTATTTTTTGAGGTTATAAAAAATCACTAAAAGTTAAATTTGCAAATTTGGACCTACTAATGCTGTACTTTCATATACCTTTGGTTTCATTCGGGAAATATTTACCCGAAAACATTTACCACGATATTTAGATTCAGCTCTGCAATTTTTATACATACCACTTGAAAAGAAAAAAATTTCTGCCAATTTCATAATAATAGTTGTTTTTAATTTGATACCCATATAATGGGATTGTATAAAAATAGTTCCAAATTTACATCATTGTACTTAAAAGTACTATAGTACAATTTTACCCCATGTATGTTCGAATTTCCTGAAAATAATAAAACACATTCGATACTTTTTCTAGAAGAAAAGATTATGTAATAAGCTTTGTTCCATGTCCAATAATTTTGGAGATATATGGTTGCAAAGAGCGATATAAAAATTCCGTTTTTGCCCGTTCTACTCACTAAAAGTACATAAATACAGGGTGGGCCAAAAGTATGTATGCTTTTGTAATCTGTATTAGTTTTTGAGATATTATGATATCGATTTTATGCGGTTTTAACCCCCCAGCATAATAACATAGAAAAATCCCTTTTTGGTGGTTCTAGACATCGAAAGAGGAGTCCACATATAGAATTTCAACTCTATAGCTTTAGCCGTTGGAGATAATCTTTAGACTTTTCCCGAAAATTTTCCATTTTCTTCATAGAAACTATCACCTGAAAATTTCAAAGCAACAAAAAAAATTCCGTCAAATCGATCAAGTCCTTCTCAAATATTGCGATTACATATTTGGACCATTACATTTTTATACACGTGTTTAAATTCCTAAAACCGATATTCGTAAAATTAGTAGTGTTAATAAAAAATTTTTAATAAAAAGAAAATAATGATAATTATACGATTTTAATTGATACGAAAACCTGTAAGAAATTAATTAAAATAAATGGTAAAGCCAAAGAAGAAAAACGAAATCAAATTACTTTTTTTATTGCATAATAACTTTGCAGTAAGAGAAAAGAGAATATGTTTTATACAATGCAATTAAAAATTTGTATATCAATACACACTGCTAAAGCCAGTATAGATACAAACTTATGAATGTATGCAAGTACGGCTGTGTAAATATTCGTTTGTTCATAAAAGTTAAATGCTACAAGAAAAATGCAAAAAAATGAAAATGAGAAAATGTTGCCACGACCTGCTGATGTGAAATAAAAAACAAACGGATGCTAATGGCCAAGAGAGTCTACAGCAACGAACTCAATTACCCGCGGTGCCAGTTTTAACCTGGGAAAGTTAATTGCCATATGGAAATGATTAACACCGTAGAAATCGAACTATGAAATACATACACATACACATACTGCATTAGCCAAAGCCCACCAATGGAGAATAAATCGTCATATCACGAATTAATGCAAACAGCTTGAACACTCGCTTTATGAGACAGCAATATTATTTGAAATTTCAATTTTAAAGTCGTTCTCTAGTCTTTTAGTGATATTACAATGTTTTAGTAAACAAGCGATCTTGAACCGACAATCTTATGGCTGCAGATTCAGGGTTCTACATTCGCCATTCCTTAAGACGTACCTATTGGCTATTAGATCGATCAATTCTGGTAACATGTCAGAAAATCAAGGCGATTCTTCTTGGAAAACGAATAAACCATTAAAAATACATTATACAAACTGTTGTACTTTTTAGTCATTTGCCACTAAAAAATAACCTTTCGCTTTTTTATTGCAATACATATTACGACATTCAATTTCAACTTTAATGGGCAGAAGTCTGAAATAGAAGCACTGCAGACATTCATATAAGAATTCATACTGTTAGTCTTAGATGTTGTTAGTTGCATTTAAATTAACTTATTTTAGAGGCTTTAAATTGTTAATCTTATTCACATTTTAAGTAATATTACATTTTGTTAGTCTTTAGAAATCTCGTATATAGATCTGAGATATCTTCGCTAAAACTAACACAGTATTCGCTAGTATTAACATAGCACTAACCATAATCATTTGTACCCACACATGATTTCTTATAGAATAAAAAAAGGGCATTAAACAAAGCAACTTCCAAAATAATCTCGACAAGAAAACACATACTGTGTGTACTCGGCTTATTTCAATGAACTACATAAATTCTTTCCAAGTTTAACACTTTATTGAATTTTAATTATATGTAAATAATTACATATCTTATTCAACGATTATAGCAATTAATTATTCAAAAACTGTATGTATGTTCACATTTTGTAACGAACGGCCGTGCAACCACCACCCAACAGTAACAATCCGAAAACTAAATTGATGTTCAATAATTGCAAAATTATCTGTCTTAAATGGCATACGCACTTGTTCAAAAGGATTGGGAATAAATGATAAATCCATCCATATAACATATTTAATCATTTTTAACGGAGGCGCAAACTTCTTAAAATTATCTAATTCTCTCTCACTCTCTCTCTCTTTAAAGCAAATAACCTTCTGCGGCGTGCCATCATACCAATGAAGCAATAACAAAAACCACAATCAGCATAACATAAAAAAATATATGGTAGACATGTATGTAGCTACGCACATACGGCTTCAATAAATATATGTACATACATACCTATATACATTTTCGTTTACGTTAATAGTAGTAAAGGCGAGTTCCAGAATGTGGAATCATTTACATTTGAAACAAAAACAAATACATATTCATATACAAAATTCCTACCTATGGGATGTCAATTAGAATTAATACCGTGGAATTTAAAAAGTACATAACTTAACTGAGTTATTTTGTTATTTGAAAGGGACATTGTAGTGATGGCCACAGATTGTGCAAGTGATTACAACGACTATTTTCTTATATACAAAATTTAATTAGCAGCGATTTATTTAGAATAAATACTATACGGGGATTCTAAAATGTTAGTCAAATAAGATTGGTATATGTATATGTATGTATGTACATATTGAGATATGTATGCAGTTAATCTTCGAGTTAAATAAACGAGTTAAACTGTAATCTTATCCACAACTCACCTTTAAGCTGCACTAAAATCAATTCAAAAAATTTTCTATTTTTATTAGCACGACCGTACCGATAACCGCTTTATTTATGACAAATTTTTTTTTATTACACATATTGCAGATTTCTCAGCAACACTTGCTCAACGCACCTTCTTGAAACATATGAAAACAAACACACATATGCAGGTATTTGTGTTAAAATGCTAAAAAAAAAAAAAAACAGAAAAAATGGACGCCAACACCCTCCCTTTATTCATCTTTAACTGCATGTAGGAATTTGTATTAAACTTCATGTTGCCTCCCACTATTGCTTTTGCAATCGAAACCATTTGGCTTTCATCTTAATTACCAACTTAAAAATCATTATCATCATCAACAACCAATCGGCTGATGTAAAAGTAATTTTATGCCCCGAAGATGAAATAAGTAAATTAATTTTTTGTTAAAATAGGCACAAAACGATAAAAGGAACAACCTTTTGTAAATACTGACCTAACATATGGATTTACATACATATGTACATATGTATGTAAGTATTTACACAACGAGCAAAGGAATATAAGGCCACTATTGCTCACTGCATATTCTACTGCCTTTAATTTTGTTTCTGTATCCTCTGATCATGAAGAGGCTTGCAAAACCGAACAACAGCACACATTCATTTGAACGCATGTTTACTTATGAAGAAGGGCATTAAGGAAAGCACAAGAGAGCAAACTCCACAATTTTCACAAGAGAAAAAACACACAAACTTTTGCTCAAGAAATACACATGCTGTGTGTACTCGGCTTATTTCACTGAACTACATAAATTCTTTCCAAATTTAACACTTATTGAATTTTAATTATATGTAAGTAATTACACATATTATTGAAAGATTTTAGCAATTAATTACTCACAAACTATATATTTATGCATATATTATATATATATATATGTATTTACTCTTTCTGTTACGAACGACCGCATAACCACCTCACTCAATGGTAACATCCCGAAAACTAGATAAATTTGCAATTATTGCAAAATTATCTGTTCCGGATGGAAATTATGGTACAATTGTACTCATTTGATACATTTGTAACCTTGTTGGTACCGTGTACTACCGCGTCTTACTTGGTACAATTTTTAAATCTCAACATTTTCTACTTATCATGTTTACAATTAAATAAATTTTCTTCATTTTAATGTTTGCTTGTATAATAATTTGAGCAGTGAAATAAAAAGTAACCAAGTGATGGGTGCTTCGGAGGGATAGTGAGTAGTGCGGTAGATTATCAGTTTGCGGGTTCTAGGTTCGATTCTAAATAACAGAAAAATTGTTATCCAAAAAATTTTATAAATAAAATTTCTTTAATAACTGATTTCTGTATTATAAAATAGTACCGTCATGGATTAAAAAGTACATGTTGTTGTCCAAGTTACTACAAAAATTAAGAGCCATTTGCCATCCCTGTTATACTCAGTTCTTCAAAATGATTGAGAACAGCGTTACCATTTCTCAAGTTTTCCCTTATTTTTCAAGGTTTTTGAAATGACAAGAAGTTTTTAAGTTTTTAGCATCAAAAATAAGTTTTTTTAAAATTCATTCAAAGTTAAGTTTTGTTTATTAATTTTTAATTTACAGATATATGACGAAAATATTATTTGATGTTGCCATGTAAACGATTTTATAATTTTCCAGTATTAAATGTGTCTATTTCCTCATTAATACAACTGTGCTGCATTAATAATATCATAGTTTTGTATGCCTGTTTTTTTTTTTAAAGTTTTCTATTGAAAAAAAGCATGGATAAATATTTAAAGAGAAACGGTAAGGATAATGGAATATTTTTAACTTTTGGTGTTATTAATGTGAAGCAGAAAATAGCTCAGAATACGCTACAGACAAATCGGAGGTTCCAACAAAAACTAAAAAACTGGGATCTATTCAAAATCGTAGGAAGAATAAGTTTCTTGTTGTTGTTCAACTTCGTTTGTTTATCTTATTTTGATTAAAAATAAATTCAAAGTATATATTTTTGTGCTTTTTTTCATTATTTAGACACTTTTGTAGAAAAAAGTTTTTTGTGTTTCTTCAAAAATATATGGTAACGCTGAAATAAATAGGTAACATACATACATCCATTCATTATTATAACATATTTAATCATCTTGTACGGCGTCCAAACGTCTTAAAATTATCTGAGTTCTCTCTCTTTAATCCAAATTGAATGTAAAAACCGCAACTACTCAAATGCTGTCGCGTGCCATCATACCAATGAAGGAATATCTTAAACATCAAACAGGGAAAAACTTAAAAGTATGCCACTGATATGCACGTGCGCATACTATGCTTTTTAGAAGGCGGCTTTCGGCTGCAGTTATCAATGTATTTAATTGAATTTAATAGCGACAAAAATCATAAAATGGCGCGCAACCGTATGAAAATTATCTGAGTTCTCTCTCTCTCTCTCTCTTTATTAATTCAAATGGTTTGCAAAAAACGCAACTACTTCAATGCTGTCGCGTGCCAACATACTAATGAAACAATAACAAAAACCACATCAGCATAACATAAAATATATGGTAGCCAAGTTCCTACGCACATACTGATTCAATAATACTGTTTTAGAAAATTTTTATTTAAATTAAATTCTAAGTTATATAATAATTTTAAAATATTAAAAAAAATGCATATCAGCAGCATATAATTCGTTTTCCGATTTCAATATCGGCCACTGCAACAAAATCTATTGCGCCGACATTTTTATTGCTCAAATATCGTTAGCATAGACAAGAAGCGGCTCTTAATTCGACTGGAGTGCACAACATTTAATAATCTTAGGGGAAAGATTTTTTATAGAAAAAATAAAAAAAAATGTGGTTAAAAATTTTTTGTAGGCACTCAAATAACGTTTTTTTTAATAAATTTATGAATACATTAAAAAAATGTGGAATGTAGTGTGGGAAAATAACTTTTTATTTTGTTTTTAAATGTTTTTAATTAATCTGAGTGCATTATATGCAACCAGAATTACAAAAAAAATGTTTTCTTTCAGTCCAATTACATCAATTCATTATCATTTTTATTTTAAATAATCTTGACATTCTCATATCTCTTTGTGAGGACCAATGTCTTTAACTAATTCACTTCAAAATGAGATTAACATTTAAATTTAAGAAAACAAAAATTCGACGCATACTTATTTACGAAAAAAAACTTTTTCACTTTAAATTTAAAATTTTAACTTATTCACATTAAAATTTGATTGAACATACATATATGTATGTATGTCTTCTTTTAAAAATAAATAAATTACTCTTTTAAATAACAATTCGTAAGCTGGCCACCTCTGGCATAGATACTAATGAACGTCAAAAAAATACTTGAATGTACGGTGCTTGAAGCCTCAATATTCTGTCTGTACAGTCAAAGCGTTAACTATTCAGCTAAAAACACCCAAAGCTAACGGAAACTTATTTCAAATAATTTTGGAACTGTATTTTAAATTAAATTAATTCTGGATACCAAATTATTATTATTAAAATAATATTTGTAAATACTATATAAAAACATTAAATATTTTAAGAATTTTTTCCACGATTATGTGGAATACGAGTAACATTGCAATAAGGAGTATGTGAGTACTACAAAAAATAACCTAAAAATTATAATTGCTGGGTACAAATCTGATAAAAATTACTGAAACGTTACATCAACACAAAAAACAGCATTAACATTACATTGCACAGATAATAATCATTATCTAGATTTTAAGAATACAAATTAAATTTTGTGCTGGGTTGGTACCATAAGTGTCAATGTGAAAATATTCACTTTGAAGAAAATTGCAATTGAGATTAACTTTTATAGAAGAGTTTTTAGCTACATTTGTATGAATTGGCTAGCAAAACCCATATGAAACTGCTTTGGGCTAAATTAAATATATGGCTGTTTCACGAAAATAAAAGATATGTAGTACGAAAAGAAACATCATGCAACGATTAACTAAAAACAGTAAAATATTTGCTATCGCCCATTGTAGCTCCAAGCCACAGATATGTAAGTACAATATACACTATTAAATTATAAAAATATTTATTTGAAAATTACAAAGAATTAAATTTAATACCAAAAAGATAACAACCATAATTTTTTGTCCAGCAGCAGCTGAACATATGTATGAATAATTAACAATTTACTTATTGTTAGTTTCATTTGTAGTTGAAGATTATATAAAAAAATAATTGGAAAAAATTCGAACAGAATACAGAGTCTGCTGGAGTGCATATTCTGCCTTATTATGAATGTCGTTGTTGTAATGAAAACTCGTTGTAAATACGACTACAAGAACGACACTCATAATAAGGTCCAATTCATTTAACAGCAACCTCGAGCGAATACAATTTTTAAAAAATTGCATGTATTGTTAACACAGTTTTTGATTAAAATTCTGAGAAATAGTAACGCAGAAAATGTTTCTATTGTCGTATAGAGTAACATACAGTAAGTGTTTGAAGGAATTTATTTTTTTCTTTAAAATATTTTTTGTAATTATTGTAGCCAACAAGGTCCGGGGCTTCACAATCAAGTCGTGTATGGGATTGTGTGGCGACGTTTTTTCTAAGGCTTTTATAGTTTATGGTTTTATAGTTTCATATATTTTGGGTAAAATTAGGGATTTTCGAACACATGAAGAAATTTCCGATTTGCATGGTGTAAAAGCGAAGATGGAGTGCATTTTTCAGATGATGACGCACAACTCAAGCCAGCCTTTGACTTTCATGCTGATTTGCATACTGAAAGTGTTAGATATTGAAAACGTTGCAGTACGCAACATGAATCATGTTGAAATCAATAATTATCTTTTCGATATTTCGCATATTAAGCCCATGACTGTGTCAATTCGTACCTTGGTGGTACGAATTTGCGAGTGAGTAAAAGGTGCATTCTAAAGATTTTTAAACATTTTCTCCTTCATGGTATTTCCCCAAACGGCACTGCCTACTAAAGATTGGCCGCTGCTTTTGAAAAGCCCAATATGCATCGTGGTGTTCCCACAGAAAAGATCAAGAAAGAATTTCAATTCAAAAGGTTCTTAGCAAATTTTTCTTCCCATTGAAATGATTACCGATTTCCAGACTGCAAATAATTTGATAATATTGAATAACATATTGATATTCAAGAGGTTTTTCGGAATTAATAAAAATATATAGAAGCATGATGTATACAGAAGCATACAAATTTAGAATTTTTTTTCATTTAAGCAATTTAATTTGCTCAACTAAAAGATTGTTTGAAAAAAGACAGAATTATTTCGTCAATTTTCTGGAAATTTTTAAATTCTTTAGAGCAGAAAAATTAAATGCATTGAAACTTAATTGAAATTTAATTACTCGTAAATACATACATACATACCTGTGCTTTAACTTTATTTGAATTTCTGTACTAATTCTCTTGGGAAATAGGAAATGAAAATTTTGTAGTAAACGTTTAAAGAACACAATAAAAATTATTTTTTTGCTAATCTTTGCTGCATAAGTATTAAAGAAATTAAATGTGCTCATTTGAAATGAACCTTGAAGTGACATAAATTCCTTTGCTGTGCTGCAAAGAATTTTAATTAAAACCAAATAAACTTTCCAAAAGAGCAGAAAAGCAAATAAACTTTTAATTTGAATTTAGTTTCAAATATTTGCGCTCTTTTCCATTTTATATCTGGCTTTTTTCTCTAAAAATGATTGCAATTTATGTTGGTGATTTCTACACTTGACTGATTTGCTGCTAAACTTGTTGGTTATTTGCTCCAGTGCCGTTAGCAATATTTGCGCTGTTACTTTTATTCGTTTTGGTGACCCACTTTATTGTATGTATGGAACAGATTCTTAGTTTCTTATATAGTTTCAGTTGAGGTCAATGAGTACAATCTGTTAAGCAATTTTAAATGGCAATATGGAATTTAATTTTGTTCATGAAAATTTTTAATAATTTGGATAAAAAATATTCTCAAATGACACAAACTAATGATCATATTCTATATATATATATGTACGTATGTATGTATATGTGCATGTATTTAGGGGCGCGAAATTTTTTTATTTTGTTTTCTATGATAATTAATTTGCTAATTATGGGTCCTCATCGAAACACTTAAAATTGCCATTTTCCTAGTTGGGCTAGTTCTCGAGTTATTGCAAATTACATGGTGTAACCTCAGCTTTTTTGTATATAACGGTAAATCTCGAGAACCAGAGTCAATTCAAAAAAAAGAAATTTATAGACATTGAATCGGTGTGCCATATGTATTCAAATTGATTAATTAATTGTAGGAGTCATCTCCTGAGTGCTAATCCCAGATAAAAAAAAAAAATGCTCAAGCCAATAAATCCTTGTTTACAAGTGTAATCAATGAAACTTAATACTAAATTAGGAAACCCATTTCTACGGAAACTTAAGAGATAATCATGCGTAATTTTGACTCCCTTAGAAAATTGTATTCATTATAATTCAAAATTAGCAATACTTATTGTAGCGGCGTGTTTCACAAGTGAAAGGTCTACGCAACGACTCAAATATCCGAAGTGTCCAGCGACGTATTCATGCTAGTTGGAAAGAAATATTGATTCTTTTGGCTTAAATAAAGTTTAGGGCCCCCTCCCGGATCCAAAAAAAAAGTATGTCACCCTATAGAAAATTAAAAAATAAGAAGAAAAAAATTCAATAAAAAAGTGAGCGGAAACCTTTAGTTTCCGAGTTATGGGCCTCCGAAGTTCCATTATAAATTTGTGAATATAGTGTGTTCTTCATCAAATGTTGGCAATATGGGTATCATTTTAAAACTGTTCAGAATATTTTTACAACTTTCATAGAATTTATTAGATATAATAGTGAATTAAAACCTTAAGGCCTGTAAAAAGGTCTGCTACGCGGAAAATCTTGGCTTAAATCTGTTTTGCAGACGCTTCACCAATTGGAAAAAAAAATTTGCTAGGCCAATACAAAAATGAATAATAAGAAGAAAATATACAATGAGAAAAGTCCCGGCAACGCCTAGTTTTCGAGTTACGGACCTACAAAGTTTTCATATAGAAATGCGAATCTCTACTACATTTTGGAACGCAAATGGCCCATATTGGTATCATTTGAATGGTATTAAAGATGTCTCGCTATGTCTATATATGTATGTTATTTTAAAATTTTTAACGTATCCTAGGACCGGCGATAAATTTGTGAAATTTTGTAAAAAATACTTTATGAGAATATCATAAAGTATGTAATAATACATTTAACATATATTTTTTACGGGAAAAATCACAATTTTAAAATTAGATTCATATTTGTGAAGTAATTTTTTTTTTTTAATTTTAAGCTTTTGTAATCGAAGCCGTTGTCCGTTATAATGTAGGGGAGAAAATCGTTGCGGGCGGCTACGCAACGAAGCTTTTGTAATCGAAGCCGTTGTCCGTTATAATGTAGGGGAGAAATTCCTTGCGCCCAGGCAATCCCACAGGAGATAACTATATATCCCGGGTGGCAAGTGGAGCTATTAAATTTGAGGTTGACCTCACTCGGCTGCTTTTTCCTTATTACAAACATTGGTGCCGCAACTGTTTTCACGTTTCATATAGGAACTGCTGTTTAGCCCTATTTCTTTTGGCTGCTGCATCTGCATTTTTAAACTCAATTGTTTTTCCAACAATAAGAGCTCTTTGAGGAAAATTCCGACCCGGATATGTTCTGCTAGAGCGTTGTTATTTCAGAGCAATCGTCTATTGAGCAAACTTTCTTGTTCTCAATTTTAGAACTCATGCTCAAAGTGTGTTTTAATATTTTCCTAGGAATTTATTTTGTTCTTCTGGGATGATGTTGGGGATTTCATTAACGGGCGCTACGTCCTCTTCGATCACCATATCAGCCGGTTCTCAAGCGGCCTTTTTTTGGGTTGACATACCCTTCATCTGCTTCCAAGGTTATTGTTTGTTCGTCAAATGCCGCCAAACGGGCATTAGTGACCTGACATGTATGAGGTACTGCTGCCTCTTTGAATGTTATATTATTTTCTATTTTAGTTTCCAAAAGTCCAATGTGTAAAGGGGAAAGGGGATGGTCTAGTCGCGACAGTAGCCCAGTGTCTAATGACAAACAGATCGCATCCGTTATCTGGACGTTAAAAAACACACTAACGTACAGTTATTTATCCCATAGGCTTCGTACGAATAACACAATATCTGAAATTATCTTGAAAATTTCAAAATAGCAACTTAAGCTTTTATGTAAATTTGTCAGAAGAAATGCTTGTCAAAACTATAGAAAACTTTTAAATCTAAAAAACAAACTTTAGAATATGTTGGTTGCATAAACGATATAACAAAAACTTACTTATTACAATTACAATTCAAATTTTTTTAGTTCTCTTCAGTTGGGCAAACAAACTTTTAATGCATATTTCTACATTTCACATACAAAACAAATGAAAATTGAAACAAATTCACACATATGTATGTCTACATGCATATAAACATACATACATACATATGGATGTATATCCTTAAACCAGATAACACATTCAGAAATTTTGAAATTAAGCATTGTAGTCTAATGAGGCCAGAAATGCCTATATGAAGGCCATGTTTCACTGATTGACATTTTTTTCTTGCTAAGTTCTTTCACAGCAAAAAGTTTTCTAGAATATTTTTAATATTACTGTGAGTATGCTATTGGCTGAAGTAGTTAGTGTTTTGATTTGACAGTCCAGTAGTGCGATACACTAACTTTTATTACGATAATCGTATTGTTGAAATAAAAATAACGAAATTTTATCGAATTTGATATTCAGTAAAATTTTTAACGATATTCGCTATCGCTTCAAGTCAACTGTTATCGTTAAGTTTGCGACAATAATTTATGTGCTGTTTATTTTGTCAACAAAATGTATGTGGTTTTTAAATTTTATTGGAACATTGCGGTGTCCGCATTCATATATTCCATTAAATAATGTGCTACGTATTTCCAATAAAATTTAGATTTTGTGCAGATATGTAAATGTATGAAAAATAAATATTAATATATTACATTTTTCAAACAGAATTTTTTTTATTTTCGTTTCAAATACGAAACATTTGTTTGTTTTTTACATGTTCCTCTTTGTGTTTTCGGAATATTTTCACAGAGATGCCACTTGATTTGAATGCTTATCTTGTATCGTTAACATCAAGTTACGGAATCGCACAATCGTTAGAGCAAGCAACATGAAATATCGACAAATTTAACAATTGTCGTATCGTTGAAAGTTACTGAATCGCACTACAGGTAAAGGGTTCATATCTTACGCCAGTCATAAAAAATTTTTCGGATGTGTATTAGTGCATATGCTAATAAGAACATCGCCGGTATGTGGCTTTTCTTTAGTTTACGAAAATCAATGCTATCTTCTTCATACTGGAGACATTCGAAATTCCGTAAACGTACAGTGACGGACTTGTGTCAGAATTAAGCACTTCTTCACCTATTTAAGTGTTAATTGTTCTTTGATGTGTTTTCTTTTGATTTACAAAATTTAAAATGTAAAATTCTTTAATAAAACTTTTGGAATAACAACAAATAGAATTGTTAGTAAAATAAAAGTCAGCTTTTAGATTTGAAAATTTTTCTTCCAGCAAGTCTGAGTTTGTAGGAGAACAAAGAAAGCATAAACAAATAAGAGTGCTACATATATACGGCTGTGCCGAATTTTAGATACCCTTCCGGATAGTCGTTTAGTAGTGCCGAATTTTTACCAAATTCTTTGATCTGGTCCTCCGGTCTTACTTTGCATATGACAAAATGTAAATATTTCCATATAATATTTATGAAATGATTTGCCTATATTTGTTATATGTATATCGCACACTAAATCATAAACAGTCACAACTCAAAATTCATAAAGTTTTTAGGAGAGTCAAAAAACTATTTTTAGAAACATGATTGCAATTTTATACTTAAATTGTGTTCCACAGTAAAGAACATTATCTTTAAAGAAAGTTAACTTGATTTTTTTATTAATTTTGTGCTATTATTAAGAATATAAGGAGATATTTTGAGTTGTGACTCTTTCATTGCAATTTTTTCAGTGAGTTGTGTGTAGTATATCAAATTATACAAATAAACTATATTCTAATAGACTAAATTCACTCCCCGAATCGCTAAATATATTTACACTACTATCACTATTTGTACGAGAATCAGTTTATTAACGTGAAATTTTTAGTGTAGATGTATAATGTTCAATATTTGGGCACGACATTTTCGACAGCTAAGTGAAAACTAAGGAATTACATTTTGCATTAAACTTTTTGACAAATTTTTGAACTTTAAATGATGCACCACAAAATTTAACACTTTTTTCATTAATAGCGTCACAACTCGAAATAATACTATTAACGTGAAATTAAAATACTCAGTTACTAATAAGCGCGCTGTCACAACTGAAAATAGTACTCTTTAGTTGATTACGTACAAACGGCACAAATAACATAAAAACAGACATAACGGTATTTTTTCCAGTTAAGGAAAACAGTGATGCCAACAAAACTTTTGTGGTAGTTAGAGATTTGTTCTGTAATCTCGATTATGCAATAAAACGATTTTTAAAAATTTTGAGTTGTGACTGTTTTTGATTTACTGTGCGATATGTAAATACATCTATATGTGGTAAGTGTTACATGAAACACTTATAGTTTTTATATTCTAAAAGTATTCACTACAAAAAATTTATAATTTAATAAAATATATATGTACATACATATCTCGATATAGGAAAAAGTAAATGATGTAATCCTCAAATCGGGAACTATTAACCACAATCAAAGAACTTGTCTGAAATTAGAAAAATATTATTACTCAAAACCTCAGCATTGTAGGAACAAGTTTTAAAAACATATTTTTATGTTTTCACGCGTTATATTTACATTACCTATAAATAATGAACAAATAAATATGTCCTTCTAAGTCTATAATGACCAATGTTTCTGCGCTTTACGAAGACCAATAAAAAATTTTCTATGTGCAACTATATGTGTTTCTTTTATTCTTCCGACGGATTTGCTTTACTTAGTAAAAATAAACTATTTGCGGATTCTTCAACTTAAATAAAATCTAATTAATTTTTAAGTTTTTCATTTAAATGTATGAAATACTTATAGCAAAAAATCCTGTAAGCTTCTGCTTGAAAGATCCGATCACGCCAGAATGGCCGTAAGCCACAAATGCATCTAAATATTCGTTTTTGGTAGCTTTACGGTAAAATTTGGTTGGCTTGTTGAGTCGGACCAGCGGGTCCAAATAGTATTTAAAGTAGGCAGTTCACCTAGTTACATGCACGTTGTGGTCGTGGTTCTGCGACTGTGGCTCGGAAACTATTCAACCGAGTTGCCTGAGTTCAAACAGCAACCGATTCAGGTCTACTACTAAAGGGTGCTTTACATTGTCCCACAAGTTGTACGACATGCAAAATTTTTGTGTAGAAGAGCACAAGTCGGATCGTCTAAACGTAATATGTAATGAAACTATAAGATTTTGAGAGAAAATACGGATGAAAATTTGACAGTCGTATGGCTCTCTTGATTTTTTAAAATTGTTCAAAAACCAACACACACCATTAGATCAGGGATGCATTTTTATGTAAACAAATGTGAGAAAGCCAGGGAGGGAAAATTGGTTTCATAAACTTATACCAATTATAAAATCAAAATGTACATTTTAGACCACGACAGCACAATTTTATAAAAATATACGTATATTTTCCAAAAGTACACTAAAAATTTTGACCACGAAAATAACATATTCGAAAGTTATAAAAATATTTTTCAAGGTTATTAAAAAAATTCAATTGCACAAGAACTCTATCACTGGGGAAAACAAGCAAACAGCTGTAGTTAAATGAAATGAGAATGTTTTCATCTTACTTGATTTTATCCATACCAATGGTGTAAACGCCAGAAAACAACCATCCGATTTTTACTCTCTTTTTTTCAAATATTTTATTTTCTCTCACATTTTCCGTACGACAAATCTTATCGTTTAAACCGACCGATTGGCTCCGAAACGTATTCTGTGTAATGTTTAGTTTGGCCGAAAAGTTGATTTCAACGGACACAAAAACAAACGGACATAGTTCAGTAAACTTCCCTATTCATAACATTTCTGAAAATATATAAATTTTCCTTCAAAAAGGAATATTAAAGAAATTACAAACGGAATGACAAACTAACATATACCCGTTACACTTAAAGTGAAGGGTATAAAAATAGGAGTACTAAAAATTATTTGCACCGGAAAGTTACTTCAACTCTCATTTTAGTTATTTCATTCTAATTCTTAGATTAGTTTTTGGATACATGTAATTTTTTTTTTAAATTGACGCAGCAGACTGTCTGTGTGTAAACAATCGGGTAATAAATATTAGCAGAGAATTGATAAAACTCGTTAGAACAAAAATTGACAAATTTAAAAGCAGACTTTTATTATTACATAATAAAAGCATTTTCTCACAAAAGGATGATTAAATTCATCCTAAGAGATTAAAGTCCTATTTGCAGCAACTTTTGATTAAAAATTCTTTATGTAGCAATTAAAAGCCCTTTAATAGGGCCTGCAGAGTGAAAACTCCCCGATTCTCTATGCTTGGTTTTACATTACATTTTTCGTATATTCAAAACTTTATTTGAATGTTAAGAAAATAAACAACAACAACAACTCGAAAAAACATACTTTTGCAACAATAAGAAAAAATAATTTACAGACGAAGAGACTGAAGAAAAAAACTGTTACACTTCAGTTGTCAGTCATTGTCTGTTGACCATACTGATGCAGATAAAGATGAATGAACAAGCAAGTGCATAAAAATGACACAAGTTTACAAATGGGAAAAACAAATGTACTTCGAGTTAGATTTTATTTAGAAGCTTTAAACAAATACAAGAAACTTTAAAAAAATTCATCGTTGATAGTCATGTTGCTTGTTACCCGCATTGTGTTAAATTTTAAACAATTTATTGTAAAAAAAAAACTCAATATCTTCATCAATTCAATAGAATCCTGAAATCGATCTGCAAAGTTGTTGATGTTGGCTTGTGTATCATAAGTTTACAAAAATTAATGTATCTCATCAGTCCTCACCACGCTACAATACAAAGTTTAAGCCATACCTCATCATTTCAGCCTTCGGTATCTTCTCCCCACTATCTCATTTTGAAAAGAAGGTAGCAGACCTTCTTTTTAGGCATTTTAACTGTTATTTATCTTTCATCTCGAATTTCAAAGACATTTACGTTACAACTCATCACTGTGTATTTTGTGATACAAATTGCCACTTCTATTTACTTAATTTATTTACCTTCTCTTTTAATTTTACTTTTTCTTTATTTACCTTTTGTATTTGTTTCACATTAATCATTCCTATGTACATCAACAAATCCATATTCGTCAAATTAAAACAATGATCTGCTATAAATTTAATTTACATATACAAGTGCATACCTAGAGAAGCAAACCTTTATTTTACATGAAAAGATACATAAACAATGTCTTTATAGTGTTACGCAAAGGGAGTTGAAGTACTTTATATCAGCCGTAAACAACAGAACATACCGATTTTATTGTACGACTCTTTGTTTTATTGTGTTTTTCTTTATAGCAAGTATTCCTTAAATGCTCAATAAATATTCACACCCACTTAAGTGTCTATTAAAATGTTGAGCATAAATGAATATTAATGAATTCTTATAAAATGTTCAACAGCCAAATCAACAACATCGTTATTAATTCAATTGCGAGTGACATTCTATATGGATGCTGGATTTTGGTTATTGAATTCAAATTCAATGCAAATAAAGTATTCATTTGCTTTTTTAAAACTTTTCATGGATTGGAATAATGAAATTTTTTTCATTGCCACTTGTTGTTCTTGTCTTCTTAATCAATAAATTGTTTTAACCCAGCAAACAATATAATTTAAGTCATTCCTAAAGAATGACATATTTATGACTTCTAAAGGAGCCATGCATGAATATGTATTATGCACTGCTTAACATCCATATTAATAAATTCTGAGGATAAACGGGGGAAGGAGTAACACTATATGTATATATATTTTAAAGAAGAGCTGAAGCTTTAGCTCAAATCGAGTTTAATAACTGGAAAATAAGAAAAACGAAAAGCCATTAGATTTTGAGTTATGAGCTCCGAAAAAGACATCATAATAAAATCAATGAAAAATTAATAAAATTAATTTTACTACCATGAACCTGCTCGCAAGCAATGAAACTCACTAAAGGGAGCTTCATCAGAATCAAATCTTTTGACATATTGAATGAACACTGCTTCAGAATCACTAAATGGGCACAAAAAAAAAGAGACCATGCTGCAAGAAGAATCCTATATAAAATTCATTGGAAATGATTCGCATTTGCACTACTTCCCGACACGGGATTTTATTCACTTCCTTGGAAGTTCTTTTTTTGCTAGAGCTATTTGCAGCAACAATTGGGGTAATTGAAACGAAATGCTATCAAGTCATATATAGTTATAGTTATAATATCCAAATATTTCACAATAGTTTGCGTTTCAAACAAAAAAAAGTACTAAAATAGTAAGACTTTCTGTGCCGTGTTGCTTGTTCTATCGTAACTTCTCAACAGCAAAGAAAATTTACTTATTGCAGCAGGTAAAGCATTCGATATCAAACAAAATTCTTCTACATTTTAATAACATTTCGGTTGAATTTTCGTTCCGAATTAAAGTGGCATTATTTACTCCCCTGTTATTATTTTCATTTCTTTACTTATTTTTGAGATTTATTAAAAGACGGGTGTTTATTTATTTATTTATTAAATTAATTGCCGAACGAGTATTTTCACTCGTTTTGTAACAACCGCCCAGTCCAACTTTCTTAGAGTGAACTTCTATACAATGAAGTTCTCCTTATTATGAACTAAAATCAAGAACACCACTTTCTATGTATTTTGATCACCGTATAATGAATTTCCATACAGTGAATTTTTTCTTTACAATGAACAAAATTTTGGAAACGAAAATACATTTTACGTGTGTTTTTGTCTCCATATAGTGAACTATTTTTAGCAACACTATTTATAAAGAAAATTAGTAATATATTTGGGATTCCCAAAATATGAAAATGAAAACAAAAAAGTTAATGATGTGACTTTAAATATGAGGTGACCGAGTTCAGGGAACGAAAATGTAGCAGCGGAGTAGTAATTCTCTTGAAGACTATGTCAGTGTAGATATTGATGTGCAAACCATGGGCATTCCGTCCGATGAAGATATTCTAAGTAGTGTTTTAGAAAGTCGTCGATTACAGCAGACTATGTCAGATGACGATGAAGAGGAACTGGGCGGTGAAGTAATGGCAAATATTGATAAAACGTCACCTAAATTACAAGATGTTTCCTCTTCACTTGGAAGTACTACGAACGAACTTTTTTGGAGATGGAGAGCAACGTTCCGACAAATGTATTTAAATGGCTTAATGTAATTGCAGCTTTTATTTAATACCTGATTTTTTTTTTAAATAAATAAAAAACAAACAAAAAATATTTCTGTATAAAGAAGTGTCTATATATAGTGAAATAATTGTCTGTCCCCGTGGAGATTCACTATAGGGAAGTTCGACTATATTATTTTAGGGACATATCATCATAACATTAAGACGAAAACTACATTGAAATATTTTTTAAGTAAAATGCATAAATACAAGAAACATGCCCTTGCAAAATGTTCCCTTTATTTGTTTCAAAACAAATTTATGTGCGTATGTACATACATATATGCCATATATGTACGTGTATAATTTATGTAAATGTATTAAAAAGATAAAAATAACAAAAATTACAGACACGTTTTAACAAGAATTGCCTAAAGTGTTATTTCAGCATTTGAAGATTAAAAAGAATGTTATAAAATTTTGTAATTACATTATGGAAAATAAACACGTACAAGTACAGACATACTACATATGTATTTGTGTGTGCACAAACGGCTAAGTGTAATATAGTACATGTGGATTCCAATAAATTATAGACAAACACATATTGTATGTCTGGAAAATAGTTGGTAGACGTATCTAAATAAAGCGTGTTTTTTGTTTTTGAGGTACAGAACTTTGCGTTACAAAAACGGCCTTATTTTTTTTTTTTTTTTTTTATCTGCGACCAGCACTCAGGAGATGACTCCTACACATGCAAAGCATTGTGCTGGAACTATAGGAATGGAATAGTAGTAGAAAAGACAGGAGGTGAAGCGTAATTAATGATTTTGCAGCTCTGCTTTCGCACGTTCTTTGTTTATAATCGCAGCAGCAGGTCTGAAGCTTCGGTTTAGTAGCCATATTTATTATTATTATAATTCGGCGGTGCTACACAATACCGACGAAGGAGGGCGTTCTAATGTGATTGTGGATTGCTATCAGCTGAAGCCGGTACTGTTCAGTGACCAGTGACTATGCCTTCGCCACTGAAACCTTCCGACAACAACTGACACACAACGACACACTAATGCACATCAGAAAAATGCGAGATGTTTTTATTTTTATTTTTAAAAATTTTTAGTCTGAAACTGGTGTTGTATCCAGGTCTGTTTTTGGATTTGTAGTCAACGTGCAGACTACCATCCATCATGCCATCGCCACCAATCCATTTAACTGCTGATAGTTGCTTTGATTTTATATTTCATTACAGATAGACTTGCATCAGAGCAAGTAATTGTTGAAATTTTTTAACAAAATAATGGTTCTGATATTTGATGTTGATAATGAATTTCCTTTTGTTCTCCGATGAAGCCCATTTTCTGTTGAATGGGTATGAAATTAAGCAGAATTGTCGCATTTGGATTGAGGATAATGCACAAGCTTTTGCCGAAACAACCTTTACATTCACAGAAAATTAGTGTTTGCTACGTTTTATGGACTGGCGGATTCATTGGTTCATATGTCTTCAAAACCAATCCACAGGCACATCAGAACGTCTTCCTTCGTTGGTTTTGTGTAGCACCGGCAAAGTAATAATTTTACTAAAAATGTCTACTAAAAGCAAAAATTCAAAATGTAATACACGTCCTGAATATCTGAGGCGATACAACACTGCTGTAAAAGCAAACAATGTGCAAAAAGCAGAGTTGTAAGAAAGAGTAGCTTCACTTTCATTTCTCCTGCTATCTCTTTGCTCTAGTTCCAGCACAATGCTTGTGAGTGCTGGTCCAAGATAAAAAAAAAACAATGATGGTCAGAATGTTACTGTCAATCGTCAATGGTAAGGGTCCAATTCATTGGCCCCGAAGATAGTTTCATTTGGACATAGTGGATTATTTTCTTTGGGGTTATGAAAATTCACTTATCTACGCTGATAAGGCATTGAACACCTGGAAATCAATATTCGAAGAGCTTTTGGCGAAATACGGCAGCAAATGATTATAGAAATTTGAGAAAATTAGTGCTCCGGATTGCCTTTTCTACGCGCCAGACGTGGCCGAAACTATATTTAGACATTAAAGCCATACAATTGCCCATCAAATAAAGCCCCTTTCATTAATTTTAAATATATATTTCTTTGTTTTATTATGATTTAACCTTGTGTAACTATAAAAAAAAACACCCTGTATGTATAGCCACGTTTTGATATGTTCACCATGCATACTATCATACATACTTATACTGATGTATGTATGTATGTATATCTGAAAAACCCAGACTTTTAGTTATGTACATGTATGTATGTGTATGTATACTGTAATATGTGTATTATTTCCTTTAGTTTTAAAAAGAATTTGCAAATGTTGTTTTTCTTTTAAAGAAAGGAAGCGGAAACGGATGTAACATGTTTTCTTTTGTAATTTATTTTATGTAGTTTATTGTTTATTCTCTCTTTTTAAATCTTTTGTTACAAATAAATGAATTTTGAAATATTTGTGCTATGTTGTTAGTAGTACTTAAACAGATAACAAGTGTAAAGAGTTTCATGGTTGGAATGAAAGAAAATATATGTATGTAGAGCATAATTAACACTTGGCAAACAAATGTCTTATATGGGAAACTTTGTAAAAAAAATACGTGTTAAAACACAATTCCATGTGTTTTTCATAGAACAGCCTGGCTTTTAAATAACATTGCTCAAGCCAATGTTTTCTTTCATTTCTTCACAATTCATACACTAGAATTGAAATTTTTTAATATTTCCCCAGTGAAATTTTTGCTACATACATCTTCGATTTGAGACCAATGACAATGTAAGCAAGACCCATCCAATGTCTGTATACAATTTCTATTTACATTTACACAGCGATGGCCTAGGCTGTAACACAATATACATTGTAAGCGAAGGTTGGATGGGTCCAACTATTATGGTGAATTCGGAGTGCAATAAGATGTATCTGAATGCCATTGATCTTGGAATGAATTTTAACTATTGCATAATTAAATTAGGAACTTAATTTTTTTCAATATTTTGTAATTTCGGAATTTTGTTTCAAACGTTCACTTTCTATTTTCTTTAGTCTTCTTAAATTTCTTTTACTAAATCCAATCATTTTATTCTTCACAAACAAATAAAAATACAAAACATACATACATATGTATATAAATTAACACATAAATAAAAATAAAACAGTCACTTACCATTTTTAATTATTTTTATTTAATAATTTATAAAAATATTACCACAAAAAATGACGCTAACACTTCACTTTTAAAAACACTTATGAACTTGATACAAATTTTACTTTGGAATAATAATAAAAATGAAAAAGAAAGAATAACGGAAAAATTACTTCAGAAAAAAGAACAAAATTCGTAATTAAAACGAAATGACAATATGATACATTACAAAGCCATCCAAATCAGATGGTATTGCGATGCAAAATTTTTATTTGTGTTTGTTTTGATCTTCATTTCTAATAAACATTTAACTTTACAATTGGATGGGAAAAAGACAAATCCGAATCAGATGCGAGTTGTAAGGCCTTAACTATTTTCGTTTTATTTTCCCTATTGACATAATATTATACAATCGGATGGCTTTCAGTTTGTAATGAGTAACCGGACTGCTGGGGACCGTTTCTTCAATGACATCCCAACAATCAAGAGAGAAAAATCTAAATAGTCGTAAAGAAACTTACATTTCGTTGTCGTTGTTGCTACCAACTGCGCAAATAGCATGCCTCTAGTTTTCTATTAAGCCATTCTTAACTCCTACAAAATCGCCATAAACTTCCTAGGAAGTTTCATCAATGAGATTTATCCTACTACTGTCACGAATTTTACCAATTCCCAATTGGCTTTATTATTATGCGACTGTTGCATAGATAATATATAAAAATCAATACTGGATTCTTGTACTACATTAAAACAGGCGCGGATCCATCTCAAGCTTTTGGATGGTAAAGAAAGTTCAAAATTTGTGTTTTGAATTTTATGAAAGAATATTAATATTAAAGAAACAGAAACTCTACAATAAAGTAAAATAAGACTTAAAATAAGCTCAATATGTATCCATATACAGGCTGGGCCAAAAGTAATCACCCGATGTTCTTTTGTTGTAAGACAAATTTTGGCACTGCTTATGATATGGGCTAAGTGAACGCCGCCACCAGTGTTGATGACCATACATGCAGATCATACACAGGTTTTTATTAAATAAAATTACAGCAAAAAGACATCGGGTCGTTACTTATGCCCCGGGTGATTACTTTTGGCTCACCGTGTACATGTGTACTAATACTAAAATAAATCGAACTACTTAAGTAAGTAATGTGTGATTTCTTTATAAGGCAAATGTAGAAAGTAGATCCATTTCAATTGCATAATGAATGCCCATTATGGCATCATTCAGTCGCTCTCCTATCATTCTTGATCTTCTCGCTTTTAGTGTGCTTTTAGATTCAGTAATTCTTCTTGAAGCAATTCGTTTTTAAGACTGCCGAAGTATTTAGACACAGATAGTCTCATCTGGCAATTTATGTAAAAGTACAAGGAGACAAAAACAACTCATAGAATGAGGATGAAAGTAATTTTTTGGAACCCCTCTTATTTTTTCTTTTTTTTTTTTTTTTTTTTTTTATCTAGGACCAGCACTCAGGAGATGACTCCTACACATGCGAAGCATTGTGCTGGGAACTATAGGAAAGGGATAGTAGGAGAAACGACAGGAGGTGAAGCTAATTTAATTATTTTACAGCTCTGCTTTGGCACGTTCTTTGTTTTGTTTATACTCATAGCAGTGCTCACAAGCTTCGGTTTAGTAGCCAGTTTTATCATTATTTTACTTCGCCGGTGCTACACAATACCGACGAAGGAGGGCGTTCTGATGTGATTGTGGATTGCTATCAGCTGAAGCCGGTATTGTTCAGTGACCAGTGACTATGCCTTCGCCACTGAAACCTTCCAACAACAACTGCCACACAAATACACACTAATGCACATCAGAAAAATGCGAGATGTTTATTTTTATTTAAAAATTTTTTTTTTTTTTTTTTTTTTTGTCTGAAACTGGGATTGAACCCACGTCTGTTTTTTGGTTGTGTAGTGAACGTGCAGACTACCATCCATCGTGCCATCGCCACCCTCAATTCTTTCCCTGTTTTCCTACAAACTGAGATTTGCTTAAAAAAAAATTTGCCCAATTTAAAAGCATATTTGCAAATATTGAACTCACTGTTTATACATAGACTAGATTGACTAGGTGCGCTTCGTTAGCCCACACCATCTATATATATAAAAATGAATGTTTGTTTGTAACTTATAGCAGCCAAAACAGCTGGACCGATCTTCTTGAAATTTTCACAGCTTATAATTGGGACTCTGAATGAATTATTGGCTAAATTTCCTAAATTTCATTAAAATCGGTTTGCACGTTTCGGATAGGTTGAAATTTCCCACCATCGCCCTCCTGGTCCTACTTTTGCAAATGTATATTACCTATGAGCATTTTTAGATTGCATTAAAATCGCTTTTAACGTTTCGGAGGGGCAAGTAGGCGTAAAGGTGGGCGTGAATAAAAAAAAAGTAGCCTATAATTCATTCAAGAGTCCCAGTTATATATGTGGGTTATAAACACACACACAAACAAACAAACACACATTAATTTTTACATATATATAGATTGTATTTTTATACGGGGAAAAAAAATTGTTTTATAAAAATTTCAACTAATGCTAAAGTAGAGTTTATGGTAAAACCATTGTATTCCTTAATTTATTCGCGTTTCTGTTCTTTGGGGAGAGTTTTGCGACATTTTGGCGCTTCATATCTTTTTTATTCACATTCCACAGACATAGTAGTGCCAGCAATTTATTTTTATTTGTTAACTAAATTCTTCATAAAATAAAATAAGAATTTCTTATTTTTAAATAAATGTTATATAAAATTAGTTATTTTTCGTTGGACTCCTTTTTTGCTGCAGCAGGCAATTTTACTCATTTATAACTGCGCAGGCAGAAAAATACATACGGGAGAAAGTTGGCAAAGGATTTTGTATGGTGGTTGAAGTATTGGTAATACGTAAGACAACCTACGCTTACACTGCTTTGCTGAGCCTTAAATGATAACGTCATTTAACGGTAAAGAAAGTAAAACAATTACTCTTTTACGTACCCATACAATACTGTGTTAAGCCGTGTGTCCACTACCAAGTTTTCTTGCGGAAGTTGCTTCCAGAAGTGACTCCAGAAGTTTTTGTCGTGTAAACACTAAAGTGTGGCACAAACACAACCAAAATGTCTTACAAGCATTTCATGAAATTGCAATTAGTGTGTACGTATTACTTGCTCATTGCAAAACACATACTTCCGAAAATATTTCTTTTGTTCCGCGATCAAAACATTGAAGAAGAGAACACAAGTACAACAAAACAATGTTAAAATAGAACAAGGCTGAAGTAGAAGAGAAATGAAGTAGAACATCAAAACTATTTTGGAACATTCAAAACATGTTTGAATAACTCGTAGACAATCTTGCAAAGAAGCTTTTGCATTTTTTATGAACATAAAAAATCGAACGTATGTATGCAAAAATTAAATTTTTTTAATTTACATTTGGAAAAACAAAAAAAATAAAAATATCACAATTCATATTAGGTTTGAGGTTCGTTTGTAAGGTTCTTTAAAGAAAAATATTTAAAATTTCGCAAAAAATTTTAAAAATTTATAATTTCAATAACACTAATTATATTAAGCCTAAGGTCTTTTTATATATTTTATATTTATTTCAATATTTCGCTACTCCTTTGTGTAGCTTCTTCAGGAAAATTGGTTTTTGTTTATAATAAAAAAATTTTTTTAAAAATTCACAATATAGGAAAGTTCTTGTCAAATTTGACATTAAAATAATTAGTGTTATTAATATAAAAAAAGGTCAAAAAACTAGAAAAATTATTTATAATTTCACCTACATTTAATGCATCCATTTCAATATATATTTAAGGTTACTAAAATTTAGAAAAATCACGAAAATCAGAAAGTTGAAATTATGAAAAAAAAAATTATATAAGTGCAAGGTGTTTTCCCTCCTAAATGATATTATTTAATAACACTCATGTTTACATTTTTACGCTTTTTTGTGTTTGGTTTTGTATACTCAATGCTTTTGGTGTAATTAACCGTTTTTTATATTTCATTGTCTGTTTTTGTTTTGATGTTCTGCTTCATTTGAACACACAAGCACAAACAAAACTATAGAGAGATACTTTTCGAATGGTGCTTGTTTTGTTTCAGTGAGAGTCATGTTTTGTTAAGCTTGTTTTGTTGATAATGTTTACACTGGAATACACGGCGTGGAAGTAGTGTGCTTTAGAATACAGAACTTTCAATACATTTTGTACAGCTCTTTAGTAAACACGTATTAGAAGTCGACTTCCAGAAATCACGGCTACAGAAGTTACTTGCAGCAATTATGTGGAAACACGTGTTTGTTGCTTGCTGGAAGTAACTTGAACGACTTGCTGGAAACTACAAGTGTTTTGAAGACTTGCAGAAGAAGGCGTGTATACGTGAGTAAACGGTTTGTGGTATTCTCTTCTGTTTTCAGTTTTGTTTTGTGTTTTTTTTTTGAGTTCTTTTCAAAATGTATAAAAATGGACAAAAATAAATTCGTTTGGAGTAGTGAAAAAACACATTTGGTAATTGAAAAACAAGAAAGTTATCCCGAATTATGGGACACGTCCTCAAAAACTCAAGTAATGTATTTTGGAAACTTAAATCTACGCGCCGCAGCACCTAATTTCCCACCCAAACACTTCTTTTTGTTTTTATTTTTAATTTGTTTCTTTTTAATTAAATATGCTGCGATGGCAGCTGCCAATCTTATTTTGCCACAAGACATTTTTATACTGTCATTCGTAAAAAAAGCAAACTACTGCAAGCTGTACTCACATTGTGTGGAAACACGTCTGCAATTTCTTGCAGCAAGTTCGTCGTGATAACTTCTACAAACTACTTCTGGAAGCAGACTTCCGCAAGTTTCGGTTTGAGTGGAAATACTTCAGCAAATACTTGCAGAAGTTCTTCCGCAAATGACTTGCTAGTGGACACACGGCTTTACAGCTGCCAAACAGCATAATTTTCAACCATTTACTACATACCGTTTGCATTACTTACGAGCAGTTAAGTAGTGACTTGATTAGCACTTGAGCCGGAAGTATTTTTTATTGTACAACAAATTTTTATTGTTTCCAAATGCAGAAATAATTTTAATATCTTTATTTCAGTAATTCTTATGTATTACGAATAATTGAATCGCAATGGAATTAAAGTGTGTTATATTTAGTACCCCATTTTTAAACTATTTGCACTTTATAGTGAACGTACGAACGTGAAAAAGGCATTTTACATCCCATAATACACGCAATAAAGTGCACACCTTTTACTAAATAATGTAAAAAGTGCAATGGACTTTTAAAAAATCAAAATCACGAAATAAGATAGCGGTCGGTGTGAACCACATATGAGGCATTCTAAAGCCAAACCATTCCCATATTTTTAATTTTTTTTTTGATATTTCTTACCAAAAACTACATTCGGTAGGTAGTTTAGTATGTTATTTTCTTATTGTAAAATTGGTATTTCGGGTAGCTAAATTTTTATGACACAAAAAAAAATAATCTTTTGAAATTTAACAGTTTCTGAAGTTTAAAAATATTGTGAAATAAAAAATCTCAAAGTTTTCTTGTCAAATACAAATTTCATTTTAATATACATTTAAAGTAAAAATAATTCAAAAAGTCTAAGTCTTTAAAGAATTAAACTCAATTTAAATCTGCTAAATTTTCATTTCACAGCTTTTCATTTTACACTTTTCAGTGTCGCATTACAACACACGGGAGGCACGAGCTTCCCTTGAGAAAAGAATCATCAAAGTCGGTCCACTCAGTAAAAATATCTGAAATAGCACATATAAAAACAAAAACTCATTCAAATCGGCAACCTTCGCCTTTTTTTATAACTCGGTTAATACGGATTTGCAAAATATTATATAAAATAAAAACATTAATTATTTATATTTATTTTTGAATGCTTTCAATTACATAAATTTAAAAATTAGTCTGTAATGAGGCATTAACGGTCGCTTTTAACTAATGCCCTTCAAAACACCCACTTATTTGTAATGGCATACGGAAGTTGTTATTCGTAAGTGAAAGTGGTAATTACTTGCCTGCACTCACATCGCCATGTTAAAGTAATTAGTTAAAAAGCCAAAGTTGAGGTAATGGAAATGTATGATGATGATTATTAATATTTTAAATCATTACTTTGACAGCAAAGTGTTTGCTGAGTAATTAGGTTAAAATGAGTTCGTTTGCACCACATAAATAAATAAACAATGTTTTATGTTTATTATTATTATTATTATTTAAATTTTTTAAACTACATAAATGTAAGTACATATATACTGAATAACTAAACTGTAAAAATTAAACTATTATTATAATTAAATCAGTATTGGTTTATACGTACAATGAAATACATTGAAAACACCAAAAAGTTGTAAGTATTTAACCCTAATCAAGTCAGGAAAACGTTGTAACAACTCCAATCAAAATGTGCCTCCGAGGCATGTGCATGGGAGAAAGTTAGGTGGAATACATCTCTTATGCTTTCTCAAAGTGCCAACACATGTCAGGCCTTTGGAAAACAACCGTTCGACTAATTCAAAGGACGTTTCGATTTGTCCCTTCAAATGGTTTGCACAGTTCATCAACAATTCTCTCAGCAACATTTTTACCTTTTACAGGACCCTCTTATCCGAGATAAGGAATTCCGTGAAGAGGATATCGGGTTTCTGCATCGCAAATCCAAAAATTTTTTAGACCATATTTATCTGGCTTTGATGGAATGTACTGCCGAAACGACACACGCCCCTTCTAAATGGCATCAATTGCTCGTCAATTGTCAAGTAAGCACCAGGTATATATGACTTCAGCAAATTCCTATTGACGCGTTCTCAAATATCGCGAATAGGAGCAAACTTGTCCTTTGCCTTACGTTGTGCCCGGGTAGACTTGTTATCAAAACGAATATAACGCAATATTGTTACGAATCTGTGTTTTGGCATGCAGGCTCGGCATATGTTGCAACCAAAGAGCTGGTGCCAGAATTCTTCGTAACTCATTATACCTTGTTTACTTAGACCAGCATTCAATAATAGCCCGATAAAAGCTTGTATTTCGATGTCGTCTACGTGCTGCCACTTTGTTTGATCCATGAATATTCGTGTTCACTACAATCATGTTGATGACATAGGCGCCAAAGATGAGGTGAAATGCATCGGCAACAGAACTAATATGCTGTCCAGGTGGTAAAACTACTTTGTGTGTTGGTCCTCGAATAATATTTTGCTTGCGATATTTTCCGATTTCTGGGCATATGGGCAACGAATTCCATTCGGTTCCATCTTTTCCGATATAAGCACTGCATTTTTCTGTCTCCATATTGATATCATCACTTTCGGATACTGCAGAACTTGTTTCATTATCTGGAATAAAATCGGTGTCCGCAGAAAATGAACTATCGTAATCGTCTTCATTAATATTTTTTTGATTGAGAGCTTCCTGCAAATCAATTTCCTCAATTCTGTTCTCGATTTCTTCTGGTCTAACTATATTTCTTTTAGACATTGTTCAAAGAATTTTAGTCTTTACTACATTCTAATTGAAAATCGTACAACAACTGAACAAATAATAGAAGCTTTTTTTGAATTGCGTTGAATTGCAAAAAACAAAGGGAATTCCCGTTACTAAATTTCACCTGTGTCATTTACTAATATTTAAAGGTTGCCATATGTGCCTGTTAGGCACATTATGAAACGATTAAGTGCATTTATTGTAAAATAAAAAAAATAAAAAAATTAATAAAAGTTAAATTATAATTAAAAACTGTTTGGCCTAAATAAAGCAATTGAAAGAAGGAATTCCAGCAGTAACAAGAAATATAACTTAAATTTAAGGATGTCAAAGGCACATGTTGACTTCATTAGGTTTAAATTAACCTCAAAGACGCGCAACTTTACTTGATAATTGACAACAATATAACAAAAAGTATAGAAAATTAATTAGTTGTAATTAATCCTTTCAAAATATACAATATTTTTGTTTTTTGTTTTTCTCAGCAAAAACATGAATTTCTTTGCAGCTCAATTCTTGAAGAAGCAACATATACATATAAGGCCATGTGAAAAACAAGGCTTTTCTGAATTGAATCCAATTCAAAAAGCAACGACAAACGGGAACTGCAACTGAACTGAATTTGGAAAGTTAAACTTCGGGTAGTCTCGTTTTAAACGAACAGATGTATGTATTGTAAATTTGAATGTAATCGTTTTGAGGGACTTACGTTGTCCCCTCCTCTCCTGGTCTTAGTTTTCAATATGTATACAGTGCTAATTTTTACTAAAAAAAACTAAAAATTACTGACGTATAACCAACAATAATGGTTGCAGTTAACCCTGTATGGTTACTCCTCATTTTAGCACATTAAAGATACTCTTCGTCGAATTGACGAAATATAAAAAAAAATTTTTTGCGAACGATTTTTAAGGTAAAAAAGAACAAAAAATTGCTTTTAAATTATGCACTTTTTTAGAAATTGAAGAAAAAAATTACATATCAAAATAAAAATTTTTTCGATACGAATTTAAAATTTTTTTTGTTTTTTTTTTTTTTTGTAAATTAACTGAATTTATTTTGGGAATATCTCTTTATATATGATTTTAATTGTGATTTTTCCCTTAAAAAAATATATGTGAAATTTATTATTACATACTTTATGATCTTCTCAATTTCATAAATTTTAAAAACAACAGAAACTTTAAGATTGCGGTATCATATATAACGTTGTTGCCAAACAGAGCGTAATATGATCACACATAAACGAGTTATATAATAAAGAGTAAATGATGTTCGTCGATTCGACGAAGAGTATCCATCCAGGGTTAAAGAAAAAAGAAAAGAATATGTACAGCGAAATTTCGAATCATATATGTATGTTGTTTTCTTAGGAGCGGATATCTTGTTGCAAAATACTGCATTGTGTTGGCCGTAACTCCAACTTATCAGTGAACATTAAATCAAATTTTTCAAAAACTTCCTAAATAAATTAATAATCCAAATCAGTTTAGTTTCTTCTAAGGGACATCCGTCGTATGCAACAATATTCTTTCTGCTATGAAAGGTTGCCTTCACCGCTTCTTATGACTTTTTGGAAACACGCACAAAATATAAACACTTCATTCAATTTCAAGAGTACATAAAAATGCTGAAAAATAAAAACTATTGACAAATCAAAGCTATCCTGAATATAAATATTTATAATCCTTTTCAAATACTAATATATGTATACGTTGGATTGTTTGGAATGTATCTTTTGTTAAAAGCTCAACTTAAATGCTGCTTCATAAAAAGGGAGCAATTTTGCAAACAAGATTGTTCCTCTTAAAGTTAAACGACTCGTATTTTTCAAAAGCCAAAAAAATGTGTATAAAAATCAATAGCACCACCGAAATGTATATTTTGGGTGTGACTGAGTAAAAAGTCTGTGAAATTTGTTTCTTCTTTTTACTGTATCGCATAAAATTGTTCTTGTAAGTAGATAAATAAAACCGGATGTTATTGTCCACCCAAGTTTCAATATTTTCTGCCTTGCTCGTTTTTTTGTTTATGTGATTGTTTGGCGGGAACAACAAAACATGGTGTATTTTTTACTGATTTCCTTTATGCCCCAACTGTAAGAAATATTTTTGCAGGAATTCTTTTCATTGTATTTTTGTTCGTTTTTTAACAGTACATGATACATTACTTCCATAATGTGCTCCATTACATTTTAAAGTACACATCGATTTATTGTTGTGTGGTGGGTTGTCATTATATTTTTTCTTAATTCTACTAAGCAAAACAAAGTTAAAGCATATTTACTAAAATTTAAATTCTGTAGACTGAAAAGTTATCTCTAAAATCGCTGGTATTTACAAGTTGTTGAAACATTTTGTTTATATTTATAACAAAGAATGCTTAAGCATGTAAACTGCTATTGTGCACTACGCTGTTTCTAAATCTCTCCGTTTAATTCTGAAAACAATTATTGCTAATGTTCATGCAAAATTACAATATTCTGTTCTTTATATTCGCATGATACTGCTTCTTTTTTTTTTTATCTGGGACCAGCACTCAGGAGAACACTGCTACACATGCAAAGCATTGTGCTGGAACTATAGGAAACGGATAGTTAGAGAAATGACAGTACTTGAAGCTTAATTAATTATTTTACAGCTAAGCTATGTTGAAGCTTCGGTTTAGTAGCCATTTTTATTATTATTTTACTTCCCCGACGAAGGAGGCCGTTCTGATGTGATTGTGGATTGCTATCAGCTGAAGTCGGTATTGTTCAGTGACCAGTGACTATGTCTTCGCCACTGAAACCTTCCGACAACAACTGACACACAGAGACACACTAATGCACATCAGAAAAATGCGAGAAGTTTTTTTTTCATGATTTTAGTCTGAAACTGGAGTTGAACCGAGTTCAGTTTTGGTTTTGTAGTCAACGTGCAGACTACTTCAGTAATCGCCACCCTCACCTGCTTGATATAAATTAAAATAATTAATGGTCTGAATTTCTTCTGTGAATCAAAAAAGATGAGATTGAAAGGGCGTCACTTATATTACCCCTTCCTTCTGATCAAATCTGACCTATACGATTGATAATTCGTTTGTGCTTAAAAAACAATTCTTATTATTTTGTATTACACTGTTGTCCTATCGGAAAATCTTAATTCGAGCATATAATGTTTGATTAAATCAAGCTGATTCAAATAATTCAGCAGATTAGAATTCATTATTTCATTCATTTCGCATTACGACAATACCAGGCTACAGATATTAACCCTTAATAGGTATCGGTATTTCTAAATACATTGTTGCTATCGAAGGTCCAAACCGGCTCTTTTTTAAAAAAAGTTCATATATAACATTTTGACAGACAAATTGGGGGTAAAATTTATATAGTTTGAAATCATTGACCCTTTATTAAATACTAATAATCAAAGTTTTATTCACTTTATATTATAAATTGTATCATTTTATTACTTGTTACTAACAGTATTTAATTTAGAATAGCATTTTTCATTGCAACTAAAAAATATGTAAAAAGTAAAAAAGAAACAAGCATTATTTTCCAGCCTTAAAGCTGAATTCAGCCACTGTTTCGGAACGGAATTTTTGTTCTGAGAGCGTAAGAGAGTTAACATGTTTCAGAACCTGAATTGGTTTAATTTTAATTTTTGTTCTGAAACATTTGAACTGTGCTGCCAGCTTCTTAAATATCTTATGCAAAGTTGAACTGAGCTGCCATATCTTATTAAACCTACATTGTATGTATTTATAATAAAATACAAAGCAAAACAAAAAACAAACAAATAACAACAAGTAATAACTGGCGGCTATTGTTAAAAAAAAAAAAAATAAATTCGGCTCGCAAAAAAGTGTAGAATTTAAAAAAAAGCAAATTAAAAAAATTAATAAATAATTTAACAAATAAAATTGAATTAATTTTCCAATGGATTTTAATGAAACGGTCGCACTGAATATCATTTCGGAAGTGAAGAAGCCGGGTAGAGAGTTCTTGTACGACATGGGCAACAAAAATTACAAAAACAATCACCTAAAACAATGTGTTTGGTTAACAATAGCAACCTCTATTAGAATGGGAAGTATGTTAAATTTATTTGAGTACCAAAGCCATTGAATAAGTTGGGTATAATTAATTTCAGGAAGCGAATGTCAAGCACTTTTTTTTTGTTTTTAATACACAAATTCTTTAATACACAATAAAAAAGAAACCAAATACATTCACACATATAAAAAATATGAATGTGGTGCCAAAAAAAAAAAACAAGCAAATTGCAATTATCTGATACTGTGCTGCCTAATTGTTAAACTAACACACCTCTTTTCCAAAAATATTTCATATGGCAGCTTCGTTGTTCCAGAACAATTGGTCGAACTGGGTGAATCACTTCAGAACAATCTCTCAAAAGAGTAAAAATGTTTCAGAACAAAAATTTCGTTCCGAAAGTCCCCGTCCATATTGTGAAACATTTTCTGCAAAACTTTTTTGAATTCTCTTTTGAAGCTTCAGCAGTGTCCATACATGAAACTTTTGCTTCATGTTTAGTATTTTTTATTCCTCCCTTCTATATTCGTTCTTTAACTTTTTTTTGACATTTCTCAATACCGAATGTAAATATAAAATAACTACCCTGTGATAGAAGGTGTGAATATTTTTTTTTGGATACACATTTGAAGCACAAGGTATAATTTGAAGCAAAATGGACGCTAAGAAGAAAAATTATGTAATAATTTTTATATAATTTTATATTTTTTTTTTTAATTTTTGATTATATTTCACAATAAATTAACAATAAAACAGGGTAGCTATTATTATGATAGAAGTTAACAGTATACCAAACGAAAAGAAATAAAATGAAACGTCAAATACACCTCATCTCAAAAGATGCAAATAAGAAATTCAACAAAAGCTGCATGTACATGAAACAGCGTACATACTTCCACTCCTCTTCCCCTTCTCGTCAACAAACTCAAAAGTTTTGCAGCAAATGTTTCACAATATGGACGGGGACAAACAGTGGGTGAATTCAGCTTAAGTGTTCTCTAAATTTAAACAAAGAAATATTTTTGAGAGATCGCTGAAATGTAAAAATTTAAAAACATAACGTAACTTAAAAATTTTTGGCAAAAACAAATACCATATATCTTTAGAAGACTCATACATCTACATATTTTCGACATTTAAAAACACATTACGATCGTAAATAAATGACTCTTACAAATATAGTTGCAATATTATAAACAGTGCTGAGATTTTTTTATTTCTTTTTTATATCACATAAATAGCAACTTCTTCTTTTGCATCGTGCATCGGCTGCATCGACGTTAACACTTAGATATTCAGTTCGTGGCTGATCGATTTTGGAGTTTTCATAATTTCTTTGTGCCCTTCAAAAAGTTTTCTGTTCCTTGTTTTGAAACCAATAGAAATATTTCAGTTTTCAGAAACAAATAAAAAATACATAAATTCTGAGGAGGGTCTAATGCGACGCCATTTTTGTTATACTTCTGCTTCTAGTGAAGATTAATAGCAATACGTCCGGTAGCTACAGCATGCAAATATGAATATTACAGCAATATCTATATAAGGTGGGATCCACTTTGGCCTCACGATACCAGTTAAGTGTTAAAAGTTCGAAATACTATTACCTGTTGCACTCTGTGAAGTATTTTTTTGTTATTTATTTCTTATGTAACGTGAGTTTATATTAATGACGATTATTTATCTCTGCTTGTGTTATATGGTTTAGCTGGTGTATATATGTTCATTTGATTTGATGCTAATACAAAAATTCTTAGTATACCTTTAACCAAATGCTTGAAAAAAGGTAAGGCATTTCGTAGCGTTTATATTTTTTTTTTTGGCAATTTTTTTACTATTTGGTTTGTTTGTAATTCTCAAACATTTTTTGGGAGTTCTTGTATAAACATGTGAAATTTTTAAGCTTTTATTTCAAGAATTTGGTTAAAGGTCTACTGAAGATTTTGATATCTGCTCCAAATGAAATGCTGCATATAGACCAGCTAAACCATATAACAATTTTTATTTAAACCAATTTGGGGAAATTCCATTATTATATTAATTTTTAACTTTGCAATCTTTAATAAATTGTAAGAATTAATTTTCTCCAAGTTCTCATTACAAATTATTTACTGCGCAATAATGTACTTTAAATAACGTTTCTTTTATTGTTATTTAATTCTAAACAATTTTTACTTAAAAAAAATTCTTTATTAAATCTTCTTTCTAGATTTTCCCCCTCATTCAACTGGCAACGGAAACAAATGATAAATTGTATGAGCGCAACAAGCAACAATGTGAATAATTTTGAATAAAAATGTGCAACAGGGGAGTGACATCAGTCATTTGTGTGACATTTATTTATGTTTTCATCACATTAAAAAGCTAAACTCGGCAAAATGTAAATATTTAACGAAACGTTCCAGAAAAAAAGTAAGAGAAAGCAACAACAAATTTGTTTGCATAAATGGAGGAAAATGGAAAAGTTTTTAAAGTTAGTTGAAATTCAAACAAAAAAAAAATAATCAAATTTTAAACTGAAAAAAGCAGACGTCAAACTAAAGAAAGTTAAAGTTTTACAAAGAATACATCACCAGTGTATCATTTCTTGATTTTTATTCTAAATATACACTTTAAATTAATTTGAAAGTTATAAATCAGTAACTATTGTTACTAAGAAGAGCATTGTTCGCACCAATTAATTCGACCTTCAATTCCACTGGCATAAATTTCGAATAGTTTGCGCCTTGAAAAGATGTATCATCAGCAAATGCTATGTTCGTATTACACGTTGCCATGTTAAATGAAAAATTTATTCCTTATAAATCTCTTATGGACGTCCGGCATTAATAAATTTAGGAGGATTTAAAAAATCTCTTAAATGTCACATCTTCCTACATTTCGAAAAAGCTGTATGAGGTTTTTCCATTATTCCATGTAGAAAGTAGAAAAGAATATTTTTTCGTCGATTATTACAAGCAAAAATCTGTACTAAATTTTATTCAGGATTTCAATTGTTGATTCGGTATAGGATATGTGCATCTGTGTATCTTTAGTACCAACAAAATCATCAATACTTTCTTATTGAAATTTTAAATAGTAGATCGTATCCATTTAAGGGTTCAGGATTATACCTGCATTCGGTTCTACTACTGATTGTAATACAGAAGGCTTCGAAAGGCATTATTAACGATGACCAGAATTCTTGTTCTTATTGGAAGCTTAATATATCATAAGAGTGAACATACTTTTTTATTTTGTTTTGCGGCTAACAAAACTCTAATTTCACCAAAACCGCTGTTCCACTTTAACAGGAAGTAACATTTTTTAAAGAAGTATTTTTCAGTAATCGCGTTTGCCAAGATACAAGTATGTCAGTATTTGGGTACTGAATACATCGGCAAAGCAAATTGATAAAGAAAATTATTCATTATTCGCACGTTGAAAACGAATACGTCTATTCAACTGAAGAGATGCTGAAACTGTAAGTTGCAAAAAAGGATTAAAACTATATAATTGCCTGAGTGTTATTTCTTATTATAAAAGGGTTAGATTAAATAAAATATTTTCTTTTGCGTAGTTGCTTTTCTTTCCTTCGTCTTTACTTTGTCATCTACTTCCTCTATTGTTATGAATATTCTTAAATCGTCGGGGTGTATGCAATAGGCGTTCTCAGCAGAAATATATTTTTTCTTACACTTGCCGTTCGATCTTTTCATGCAGATGCAGTCTACTAAGGCACGAATGCCTCATGATCGAAAATTTCCCCGTAAGGGGGTTGTGGAGTTGTTCACAACCAACAGGAAATTTAACACTCACGCTGGTCTGGTGAAGTATTATATATATATGAAGTATAGCCTTGAATTTTTCCAGAAATTAAAGATGACAGAGGAGACGACTCTCTGAGATCCAACCAGATATCTTGGATTGTTTTACGGTACTTAATGACTGATGTACCACCAATGAGCTCGCTTGAGCTTAGTGGACCAAGTCTTCATGGCTACGTGGTGGCTGTGGATAATACCCCAAGTTACCCATGTACCCTGCTACAACTTTGACTAATCCAGGTACTGTTGTCACTCAACAGTAGTCAGCGGAGAGTTTATCTCTCTGATGTGACACAAGGTTTAGACAATCCGCAACACCTTAACAAGTTGGAAATAACTATGAATGTGGAGCGCAACAATTTTGTGCTTAAGTCACAAGTTGCCTTTCTATGTGCCCATGGGGGCGGGCGGTGGTGAACGTCTTCATTTACCCGATATTTAGAGCGCCGTGCGGTTGGGCGCTATGCACAGGTACCCACGATAATACGTATCACATCTGTTCGAAAATTCAATGTGATTCGAAGTTTTACAGGACATATATTTATAAAAAGCAAATGTTTACAAAGATATATTAACACAAAATATTTCGCAATGAAAAATTGTTATCACATTTACTTATTCACTTCGCTGACTTTGCAAATTATATCTTAACCAAATAATATGAAATTGAACTGAAAATGAAAAAAAAAAATTTAATTCTAAATGAATAAATGAAATATGTTAACAATAACAATAAACTAAAAAACCTTAAAAACAGAAGAGACACAAAAAAATTATTTTTCTGATACTCTTACAGTATCCAACAGTATCATTTTAAAATAGATTTATTCAATTCAGCTCAATATCTAGATACTGGAATGGCAATAGCAAAACAACAACTCAGTTAAGAGAATGTTCGCATATCTAAACAAATGTCTAAAAATGAATGTAATACAAAACACATTCAAGTTCAAATTCTATTTCAATTCATTTTATCGAATGAAGTAATTTTTTATGTTGAAGGAAAAAACGTTTTATTTTTTCCAGAAATTTATTGATATTTTCAACATGCTTTTGGCGGATATCGTATTTACAAAAACCATTCATATGAGGGAATGCAAACTCTTACTTAAAAAGAAGAAAAAAAAAAACAAAATATTCATTTTTTTTTAAGAATTTTCTAGTTGCAAATTGAATGTGTCGTTCATTCATTATTGCCATAAAAAAATATAGAATGATTTTCGTCTGTGTACAAAACAAATTAAAATGCATTTTGTAAATGGAATTCTTAAAACAATAGTCACTGTATGAAAGAATTGAATTGAATTCAAAGGAAAGGAAAAGGAAAAGGAAATGTGTAAACAGGCCATAAAGTATAAATAGATTTTAATCTACACGAATATACAATATTTCAGTCACCGTTCAGTGGAAATATATTTTAAAAAATTTCTTTAATATTCCTGAAATTATAATTAATTTGGAAAGTTAAAATTTTATTAAGTACACATTTGCCATTATTAACTATGAGCTTTTGCCGTTTTTCTGTTAGCTTAATAATTTGAGCACACTATAAGATCCTTGGTTTGTTGGTGAAAAACTTCACAAAAAGATTTTCGGCAGCTGTTTGGTTGACCAATCTTTTACAATCAAGAGAGCTTTTTGCAGTCGTTGTCGTTGATGGTTGTCTTTTTATTTTCAATCAGCATGGTCCGATAGCACTCGCCATTCACCTTAACGGCAGATCCTTGGTCATTTTGAATGAAATAAGTACCGATGATGCCGCGAGCGTATAAGTCGCACCAAACAGTTAATTTTAATGAATGTAATGTTGATTCGTTAACGGCCTGAATATTGCCTTCATTCTGACTACGGCAATTTTACTTATTGTCGTCATTTCCACAGAAATGCTTCATCACTAAACACAATTCTTTGATAAAAAATGAGCATCTTCAGCCAGTTTAAAGTGATACCAATCAGTACAAATGCGATTGCTATAATTATTGCACGATCTGCACGATTTTATAGGCACGTAAGTCAAGCAAAAAGACCAACAAATTGAGAACGACGATGAATCGATATTTCGGCGATTCTTCAATACGTCGCGCTACAGCAGCAATATTCAACACGCACATTTATTAGATTTGGGGAATTTTCAGTTTAAGTATGTACATATGTATGTATTACAGAGATCTTCTTTCATATACAGGGTGGCTGATGAATTTTGCTACATTAAGAAACTGGAATAACTTCTTTGGCAATGCATGGAATATTTTCAATCTCTATTCATTTGAAAGCACATTGAATTAGTTTTAAAGATAATCGAATTTAAATGCCGCCCTGCTCATCGATGCATATGCGGTATTTTAGCAAAAAATTTTTCATTACTGCCCGCAAAGTTAACGCTGGAACTGCAGCTATTATCGCTGGAATTGATTCTTTTAGTTCTTCCACATTTGTCTGTTGCCATTTGTACACTTCCTGTTTACAATAACCACACAAGAAAAAATCCGGTGGCGTTAGGTCAGGCGATCTGGGGGGACAAGGGGATGTTGAGTTTCTTGAAATGAGCCTGTTAGTTAGTTGAACCAAAACTACGGACGCCAATGCGAGATAGCGGCATTCTTTTTCCAGTGTCCCACTTTTCATTTTCGTTAAATCTAAGAATCAATCTACAAAAACCAAAAAAAAAAATTCCACATTACTTAGATAGAAAAAAAGTCATCAAGTTTTCTTTCGGTATCGGTTTTCATCAGCCACCCTGTACTTATGTGCATACTTTAAACCATAGACTTTAAACAACTTTCGAAAACGTGACATGTGGTAGCACTTTGCATATTTTATAGTTAGGTCATTTACAAATTATGTTCTTGTGTTTGTACTACACAACTTTGTACATAAATCTTTTAATGTTTTGTTACTTTCGTTCTTATTGCTTAAAAATTATAAAATTAAATGAAAGCAACATTGTATGAAGAAAAAAAAACAAAATTTGTATAGAATTTTACAGAATTATAAATTTTTTAGTCTATTCCAGGTTGTTGAATCAACCTATAAATGCTGTGTCTTTTTTTGCACGATTTTTTTTTACACGGTGTTCCCTGGGACGTATGTACCGTGCAAAAACAGGATTGGGTGTATATGAATATGTATATAGATATTTAATCATACCACAATATACTTAATATGTGAAGTTGTAGTATTATACTTCTTATTCAGGTCTTTCTAGTCAGCATTTACCACAATTCACCAGTTTGTATATGATGTGGTTTGATTTCATGTCGATTTTGCAATTTAATATTTTCGTAAAATGTTCAGTTCTAATATACCATATTTTGTCTATGATTTATTTTGCTTCAATATTAGAAATGGGATGGTGTTGTTGTAACTGTACTGAACAATGCTTAATATTGCATTAGTTTTTCTCACATAAACTTATTCGTCCATGTTGTGGTTATCTCAGCTCTGATACACTTTTACAGCAAACTTGTGCAGGAGAAAGAAACCATATTACGTTTATTTGCAGTAGAAATGATTTGAAATTTTGGACAAGCAAGTACATAGAATATCTTAATAGATGTAGAAAAGGTTCCACTAATTTTTTATGGAGTTCGACAGTTAATCCCCTAATACCACCATCTATATATGTAAGTATATAGATATGAAATAATCGCATCACCATGATAAAAATGAAATGCCGTTCGATGTTAAGCGCATAACCGGAGAACGGCTATGCGCTAGATTCCGATAAGTTTTGCTTTATATTCCTTGAACTATTCCGAGGATGGTATTTAAGGAAAGCAAATGTTACGCCGATCCCCAAGAAGGGAGAGGCAAGCAACCCTGAAAATTATCGCCCAATCGCAATATGCTCCACCATTTCTAAAGTAATGGAGAGTATGCTAAATTTCATTCTTATGAAATATCTGGAGTCCAATAGCTTACTTAACGACCGGCAATATGGCTTCCGTGGAGGACGTTCCACGGGAGATTTATTAGCTTTTCTCTCGGAAAAATGGTGTCGATCCATCCACCATTTTGGCGAAAGTAAGGTAGTGGCTCTAGATATTTCCAAAGCATTTGACAGAGTGTGGCATGGAGCACTTTTGTCCAAACTTATTGCTTTTCTTGTCGGCGATATCTTCTCTCGATTTATATCGAGCTTTCTGAGGGATCGCGCTATAAGAGTTGTTATAGACGGGATCTCATCTAACGAGTTCAAGATCAATTCAGGGGTACCACAAGGCTCCATTCTTTCCCCTACCCTATTTCTTATCTTTCTTAATGATATCCTATGTCATATTTCCAACCCTATCCACTCTTTCGCAGATGACAGCAGTATCTGCCATTCATATTCATTTGATCGTAGGCCGACATCAACTATGATCGCGGCGACGCGGCAGAATATGAATGATTCGCTAACAGGTGACCTCACGAGAATATTGGAATGGTGTCACGCGAACAGGGTCGATTTCAATTCCCAAAAGACCCAATGCTGCATGCTAACCCATCGCCGTATGCACGATCACGCTGCCTCATCTGTAATAATGGGTGGCATAAACATTGAGGAATCAGAAGCTCTTGATGTTCTTGGCATGAAAATTCAGTGTGATGTCCGATGGACTGACCACATTTTTCAGGTCTCAAAAGAAGCATTCAAGTGCCTAGGCTTTTTAAGGCGGTGTAAGACATACTTCACCCCATCTGATCTCCTCACTATTTATACCGCCTTCATCCGACCGAAAATGGAATACAACTCTCATGTATGGGCCGGTGCTACAAAGACTATTTTGAAGTTCCTCGACCGTGTACAAGAGAGGGCGAAGAAACTCATAGGAGACAGTAGGGTAACCAACAGTAGGGTAGTCAATTAACACTACTCCCTCTATCATCCTTCCGATAACCGAATTTCATAGTTCCAGCACAATGCATCGCATGTGTAGGGGTCATCCCCTGAGTGCCGCTCCAAGAAAAAAAAACCACTGGTTAAAGGGTAAATTTCTGTCTCGCTGAATCTTTCATACCGATTTTAAGGAAATTAAAGCTACCTGCATCTAAAAGGACTCAAGAGCTGAACATTTTTTAAAAGGGTGGCGATGGCTGAAGTGCTTAGCACGTTGGCTAGAATACCAAACTAGTACTGTGTCCGAGCCTACTTTCGGACTAAGTCATAAGAACATTTCGCTCTTTTTGATGTGTATTAGTGTGTCTTTGTGTGACAGTTGTTGTCGGAAGGTTTCAGTGGCGAAGGCATAGTCACTGGTCACTGAACAGTACCGTCTTCACCTTATACCAATCCACAGACACATCAGGTTTGCCCTCCTTCGTCGGTATTGTGTAGCAGCAGCGAAGTAATATTATTACTAAAAATGGCAACTAAAGCGAAGATTAACAAATTAACAAATAGTTCTCCTGCGTTTAAACAGCAATGTGCAAAAGCAGCTGTCATCTCTCACGCTGTTCCTTTCCTCTAGTTTCAGATGAATGCATAGCTTGTGTAGGGATCATCCTTATGAAAGACACAATATATATTTACAAAAATATGACGGCAGGTTGACGGCAAGTTATTTCTGTCCGAACATGTTTTAGTTCAAAATTAAATTTCCAAAAATCCGTTTTCTTACTTTACGAAGTGACCTAGAAAACTTAAAGCTTTTGCGTTCTCTATGGGACATAAGAATCCTTTCATACTTTTCATTTTCAGCCTTTGTATGATAGTGTAATTTTTTTATTATTAGTAAAAAATTAAAATTTTTTTCTCTTTGTTCTAATTGTCAGTTGAGCAAAAAGGCAAAAGCTTTTGCATTGTCATTCTTTTTTCATATACTGCTACAATTCTGAATTTAACTCAAAGTATTTTCCTGAAGAGGAATTACGAAAATTATTTTCCTATTTTTTTTTTCTTTTTCCCTTTTACATTAGCTGGAATATTTTTCAAATCACAATGATTTAACGGAAATCCTTTTAAAGTTCCTTTGATGCAAATCCATTAAAATGATGTATTGATGATGTATGCAATTTCTAAACTTACAGCAATTTATGGAAATATTAGAAAAAGATCACATGTTTAAGAATGCTGGTAGAATGCACGTATGTATGTGTATATGTATGTATGTATGTATGTATCAATGTTGAACAAAACACACCCAAGAATGTTCACAAATGTAAAGTTTGTCAGAAAGACTGCCATCAGTTGTTTGGCAGATTACTCAATTTAGTTAATTAAAAATCTTACATGTAGAGAATTTGATTTGATTAATCATGGACTTTGAATATTTTGTGTTTGAATATTTCACAATACGAAATTTTAATATTATTTAATTTAAATTTATATTTTGATTACAATATAAATCGTTGAATGCAATTTTTGTTCGTATTCATATGCACCAGCGATTGATTCGCTTTTTTAAAACTAACTCACTCTCATCTGAAGCAATTTTAATGCACGTACAGTCGAACTTCTCTATAGCGAACTTCTCTATAACGACATCTTCTCTATAACAAATAAAATTCGTGAACACAACATTTTTGTGAGTATTTTCATACATTTTGATCTCTCTATAACGAACTTCCCTATAGCAAAGTTCTCTCTGTAACGTACAATTTTTCAAGACCTAAATAGAATTTTTCACACTAAATAATCTCTCTATTGCGAAGTTTTTAGCAATCGATTTTTTAGATCAATTTAGTCACATATGTATGTATTAAAAAAAAAAAATAATGTGTTCATGTAAAAACAATTTTTTTTGGTCTTAATAAATATATTTTCTACATAAAAAAAAATGTAGTCAAAATTTTCTGCAGTTTCTCTATAACGAATTTTCTCTATAACGAATGTTCTCTATAACGTAGAAATTTGCTACGTTATAGAGAAGTTCGACTGTATTTACTTGAGTAAATTAGATAGTAGTTTTTGAAAATTAGAAAAACTACTTCAACAATGGATTCCCCTATTAAGTGGAGATCATCAAACTTCCTTCTTGAAAAAACGACAACGAATTATGTGGCGCATTATTTGGCAAAAAAAAGGGACAAATTTGCCCCTAATTGGCAAAGAGCCATTCACTCAAAACAAAACAGTCTATACTTTTAAACTGACTAAAATTTTCGGTAATAAATTTCTCAATTAAAAAATGTGTGTAAAATTTTATTTTTTAATTCAAAATTCTTCTGCATTAATTAACAAACTTACCTTGAAATGATTTTTTCTATATATCGATATGTGTGTGTGATATCATTTTTATGAATATTTAACTTCTTCTCTAATAGTTTTGTTATGTTAATTATTTCCGTTGTAAAATTATTTACAAAATTTTAGTAATCACATTTAAGGTATTTCAGTTTTAATACCATTTTCTTTTTTAACATTTTGTATTTTTTTAAATTTCCTGAAAACGTTCGAGAAATTTTTACATACTTTCTTTCCATGACACACCTTTAGTAAAATCGTTGTCCCACCCCAAAAACTACAAACCTTTTAAGCTTTTATTTCCCAATGCCTAAATGGAATACATATACAACATATTTCAAGTAATAAAAACAAAACGCAAAACTTTTAATTATTTGAAAATGAGGAAAAAAGAAGAATCTTAAGAAACTAGAATTTATTTGCATATTGCATGTTCATGACATTAACAGAAAAAAAATCAAACAGTTCTTCTTTGTGTATTATATTTTTACATAAAGAAAACAAAAATAAAAAATGTTTTCATTTACAAAACTATTTAAAAGAATTCATTTATATTTGTGGCAATATTGTAGATTTACATATGTTTAATTTAAAAAAACAGTTGATTTTAATCAATTTAATTCCATTATTTTAAAGGTTGTTACTTTTCTTTGAGTCCTTCCTGAAAGATTAAATATTTAAAGTAATTTGTTGGAAATTATAAAAAAAACATATACTTTTTGCAAATATATAAAATAATAAATATAAGTAATTTTGGCAAAGGCTACTTCGTTTATTTTGTTCGTATTTTCGTAAGTCTCAAATAAACGGTGTTCCAAAAAGAACGCAAGATTTAAATTTGGCGCCATACGAAGTGTCTCTGTTTGACATGTGAACAATTGTTATTGTTTGCTAGTAAAGGGTGCTTAAATTTCAAGGGCCGATGTTGATTTTGAATAAAACACAAACTATTTAGGAAATTATTGTAATTTTATTTTATTATGATATATTGGTATTACTCAATTATGTATGGAACAAAATATCGGCCAAATGGGCGCCGCGACCACGGCGGCACACCTCCATCCGATGGTCCAAATTTTCGATGACCCTGAGGCATAATGGAGGTTCTATGCCGTTAATGTGCCGAATTATCTCATCCTTTAGCTCTTGAATTGTTGCTGGCTTATCGACTTATACCTTTTCTTTCAAATAACCCCAAAGAAAAAAGTCCAACGGTGTCAAATCACATGATCTTGGCGGCCAATTGACATCACCATTACGTGAGATAACACGGCCATTGAATTTGTTGAGCAAAAGAGCCATTGTTTCGTTAGCTGTGTGGCAAGTGGCACCGTCCTGCTGAAACCACATATCGTCCACATCCATATCTTCCAATTCGGGCCATAAAAAGTTCGTTATCATCTCACGATAGCGAACACCATTCACAGTAACTGCCTGACCGGCCTCATTTTGGAAAAAATACGGCCCGATGATGCCGCCAGCCCATAAACCGCACCAAACAGTCACTCTTTGTGGGTGCATTGGTTTTTCGACAATCACTCTTGGATTCTCATTCACCCAAATGCGGCAATTCTGTTTATTGACGAATCCACTGAGGTGAAAATGTGCCTCATCACTGAAGATGATTTTCTTCGAAAATTGATCATCCACTGTTGCCATTTCTTGCCACCATTCTGCCCATTCACGACGTTTGGAATTCAAATTGAGTAAGTCTGAAATAGAGAAATGTCAAATAAAATTCAACATTCAACATCGGCCCTTACAATTTAACCACCCGATAGAAGGTACGAGGTTAGTAAAAATAGAGCGCTACACGAATGAACAACGCATTCTCATTGTGAAATTGTTTTACCAAAATGGTGAAAGTTTTGCGGCTACAGTTCGCAAATTGCGATCAATTTGGGGTCACACTGTAAAGAGATTAATGGATAAAATTGCCGAAACTGGGTCTGTTAGTGATGTAAAGACAACAACGCGCCTTCGACCAGGTCGATCGACCGAAAATGTCGCAGCTGTACGTCATGATGTCGCTCAAACTCCATCCACCTCAATTCGACACCGAGCTCAGCAAATTGGTGTCTCCAATCTTGGCATCTTCATGCATACAAAGTTCAATTGACTCAGGAACTGAAGCCAGCTGACCATGGACAGCGAAGGGAGTTCGTTAATTGGGTATTGGAGAGACAACATGAAAATGCTGATTTTGCCGATAAAATCATCTTCAGTGACGAGGCCCATTTCCGTCATGATGGCTTCGTCAATAGGCAGAATTGTCGCATTTGGGGTGAGGAAAATCCTCGAGTGATTCACGAGAAGCAAATGCATCCTCAACGTGTCACTGTGTGGTCTGGATTTTGGGCTGCAGGAATCATTGAACCTTTTTTTATGAAAATGAGGCAGGTTAAGCGCAAACAGTCAATGGCGTTCGGTATCGTGAAATGATAACCAATTTGTTCGTGCCTAGAATTGAAGAAATGAATGTGGAGGGCATGTGGTTTCAACAAGACGGCGCCACATGTCATACAGCCAGAGAAACAATTCAATTGCTGCATCAGTCATTTAGCACACCCTTTATATTTTGAGAGTTTTTGTATAAATTGTATATGGAATTTTTAATATTTTTCAAAAACTTTTAATTGAAGGTCTACTGATGAGTTGGTATAAGCACCAACGAAATGTACATATAGACTAGCTTAACTATACAACAAATATATATATATACATATATATATAATCGTAATTATTAATTGGATAAAAAATCAGTCCTATAACTTGATTTATTTGTGTCAAGATTATTCTAGAAATTTTTTCTGGATTTATAAAAGCTTTAGTAATTGAATTTTGTATGGAACATTTGATTATTAAACATTCTATAAATCCAAAAAACTTTATTGAATACATAAGTTGCGTGTGATTTTAAATCACTAAAAAAGTATTCTGTGCTTGGAATTTTGTATCTTTAAGACGTTCAGCAATGTTTTTAACGTTTTCAAATCACTCGGTGATTTTTGCGACTACATATGTACATATACAGCGAACTTTATAACAAATTATTGAAATAAATAACTTAGTATCATTTATTAAAAAATGTCTGCTATCAAAATTGTTTTATACTTTTGTGATTTATAACCCATTTGCCGCATTGAAAACCAAGCCCATTAAAAACAAAAAAGTTTTAAATCCGTTAAAAATAAACTATAAGAAACATGAAAATTGCAAAAAAAAAATTTTAAAAAAATTTTTGGAACTCTGCTTTTGGACATGTACCCAAACAGGTCCAATGACATTATATTTATTTTTATATTATGTGAAATATTTGAAAAAAAAAACTCTTCCTCAACACAAAGCGCTACATTACGTTGTTCATACATCTGCTTAATACTGTTATGGCATTTACGGCACTTTTTGGGAAAGTGTTTTCCACCAGTAGTTGCTTTGCCAGAAATCATGGAAATCATGGATGTTTGAAATTATTGACATCTTGATTGTGAAGATAAGCGCACACATTTCCAAATAGTATTCTGCAATTAGCCTTAACGAACAGAAGTTTTATTTGAAGACTTTCGATTTATATTCGAGATCTTGCTGAGTTCATTGTCGTAAAATGCGTATTGCATGGTTTATTTTATTGTTCACATGTTTATGATAATATTTATTTTATATCATGAACCAGTGGAACTAGAGGAAGGGGAGTAAGTAAGAGGGATGACAGAATGTGAAGTTTGAGTATCTTACAACTCTGCTTTTGCAAGTTTTTTTACAGCAGTGCTGCAGCACCTCTGATGTCAAGGACAGGTATTAAATTTTTTTTATCTGGGACCAGCACTCAGGAGGCGAGCTCTACACATGAGGTGCATTGTGCTGGAACTGAAGGAAAGGGATAGAGGGAGAAATGATAGGACATGAGGTGAAGCTTCGCTATCTTACAACACTCCTTTTTGCAAGTTATTTGTTTTGAAAGCAGTGTTGTAGGGTCTGTGATGTCAAGGACACGTATTAAATTTTGAAGCTTTACCGAAGAAGGGCGGCGTTCTGATGAGCCTGTGGATTGCCATCACCTGAAGCCGGTACTGTTCAGTGAAGAGTGACTATGCGTTCTCCACTGAAACCTTCCAACAACGACTGACAAAAAGACACACTAAGTAACATCAGAAAAAAAGAGAGATGTTTTTCTGACTTAGTCTAAAACTGGAATCGGAACACAGAACTTTTTGCTGTTGTAGTAGTAGTCTGCAGGACTACTTCAGCCATCGCCACCCAGTATGTCGCAACTGTTGAATTGATATATCGCCGTAACTATTACTTAAACACACCACATATATTTCTCTCTAATTCACTCTGTACATTTTTTTTTTTAAATGTGGTCAATGTCATTATCCTCGCAACACTTTCTCATGCATCCGTACCCCAATACGAATCTGGTGGAATAATGGCCATATCAAAAATTCTGTTTTCGACAAAAATTGATGCGTACAAAATTTTACGTTTTTAGGTTTTGAAACTTCACATTCGTGTCAGAATAAAACCTAAAAAAATTTATACTACAGGAGCCGTTTTTCTCAATTGTGTAGACCGATTTTTCTGCTCACCCAACGTTGTCTAAATTAGTTTTTTTTATTGCAACTTTTTATAAAATAAACACACAGTTTCTTTACTTTCTAAAACAATCAAAAGCACTTATTTTAATAAGCCAGGTTTCCCTTCCACATCGGAATTATTACTGACCTGGCTAATATTCAGAAAAATTGATACAATAGTGTAACAATTTAGACAAAAAATTAAAAGTAACAGTACATCTCTTTAAACATTTTTAAGTATATTTTCTAAGTACAATAAATATATTTAATAAAAAATTAAACTCATCATCTGATCAATTTTGTGCATCTTTTTTCAATGGCTGAGAATGAGCTAAAATACAATAAAATACAAAAATAATGTGATTTACAGAAGAACACAAAATCAAGACTGTGATTTAAAAACGGCATATGATTTTCAGAAGAGCCCTGATAATTACGAAATATAGTCAAATGTTTTTTATTATGTAAAAATTTTTCGATGCCTTCAAAACATACATTTCGTTACATTTGCGGTATATTTGCTGAACATGCCATTCTTGAAGAATAATTTCCTTAACGCATCTGCATACAAACATTCAGCACTACAAGTGGATGGGTGAAAAAGCAAAAAAAAACTGAAATATTTATCCACACAAAACAGCAGGCTTTAAGCACAAGTGCCATAAAACACTAGATGCATTCAAATGAGCATAAAAGGCACAAAGGAGGAAACTCTCAGCCAACCAAACACACATACATACATATAGTCGGATGTAAACATCCACCCACCCACACATATATATATATAACGCCACTAACACGAAGTAAAATTCGAGCGAATGCAAGCAAATACAAAAACTTAAATTATACAATGAAGAATAAAGTGGTGAAAAGAGCACACACACAAAGAAAGATTTTATATTAAAACATAAAAATAATAAAAAAAAAACTAAAAAATTAAATCAGATTCACATGAAAATTTTTCAAATTGTATTATTAAACAAAACACGGCATAAAAAATCACTGGTTTGTTGGCCCACATTTACATACGCCAATTAAATTAACAGCAACACTCAATATGTGGTACTTTGTGTATAAATGTGTGTGTGTGTGTGTGTGTGTGTGTGTGCGCTATCAACAAATAATGGCTTAGTTTTCGGTTTCTTATTGCCAGAAACATGCAAATTTTAACATACAACTTTCTTCTTCATATTGTTTGTTGTGCATTCTTGTTGTAAACACACAAAAATAATGGCTGTTTTGTTTGCTTTAATAGTCGTCAGCGTCAACATCATTCCCCAACATCATTAGCATTGTAATCAGTAGTGCAATCATCGTTATTGCGGAAACTCAACCAATGTTGAACTTAAAAGGAAGTTTTGATGTCAATAACGGTTGTGGTTTTCAATATCCATTTTTTTTTATTTGAATAGCTTACAACTACATAAGCCTGCAGTATGTAGTATTGAATTATTCAAATTCTTCCCTAAATATTGGTCAAGTATGAAATTGTATTGAATTTATTTTATATTCAATAAATCCCCATATTATTAACCCTAGAACAGTGATGTTCGCCACATACAACATTTGTTGAAAAATATACACGGACAGTTGTTATTCTCTTTTAAAAACTTTCATTCAGTCGTCGTTGAGCAAGCGATGAATACACATGCGTGTGGTTATTGTCATTTTTTTCAGAAATTTATTAAGCATTGTTGTTGTTTCTTGTGTGGAAGAAGCACAATAAACACACGCGATTCAATTAGGGCTTATTTCTGATTTAAGAAAGAACGCTTTCATTCGCATTCTATGAGAAAGAACATTGATTTCGATTTCTCTACACACTTTCTATGCGAACAGTGACTCGATCTAGAACTCGAATGAAAACGTAAGTGTTTTCATATAAAATCCGATTTCTCTGTTAAGAACGTGTGAGAATGAAATGTCAAAATCACTCACTTTTGGTTTTGCTTTCGTATTGAGAATTTACATATGAGTATACATACTTGTAAATAAAAAAAGAAGAATAAAAAATCTAAGTACAATAAAAAAGTATTTACAAATGGATAACAAGTGGTAAGTATAAACTATTCATATGATATACATATGAATGTATGTATTTAACAATTGTTTTTTCAGTTTAAAGAAGTCAACAATGCAGCAACTGAAACACTTTTATAAAATTAAAACAAAAAACACAAAATTTACAAATATTTTTTTAAATTTTCTCACCCTTTTATTTATTGATACTTTCCACCAGCTGATCACACTTACACGCAGTTGTATTAGCTTTAGAATAACTTCGTAGTATTTTTTAATACTTTTAACAGAAATATAATAATTTATGATCTGGCATTGCTTCTACTTATTAAAACGTAAGATACCAAAATTGACATACGTAACTTACTGCGAAAGAAAGTGAGTGCCAATGAGAAATCCAAATTGATTCGAATTCGAGCGAGTGCTTTTCGTTCGCTTAAGTTATCTTTCTTAGCTCAGAAATAGGCTGTTAGAATTGAATACGAAAAAAATAATAAAAGTTCACGAAATGAAATGTGAAAAGTATTTTATGGTAAACGATGCTTTTCAAAACATTCAATGCCTTTTATGTTACAAAACATTAAAAGCGGGTAATGAACACGTTTCAATCAGAGCTAATAATACTTAGATCTGAGGTAAAAGATTTCGATAAAATGAGAACTCTAGAGTTTAGATGTTGCGATATGTCCCCAGCTCAAAAAAATATACATATTTAAAATATTTATCATTTTTTGCCTCTACTTACTTATGCGAACAAATATTTTCAGACATGAAAAATGTTGGTTCCAAGCAGCGAAATATAATGACCTCGTTGAATTTAAAAAATATTTTACTAATTCGCAATTGCCATGCAAGTATTAACATGGAATGTTTAATTTAAAATTTTCAAAGCGATTTTAAAAATTATAATGAGGAATGACAGATGGTTAAACTTTTTAGTATAATATTTAAGCCCAAAAAAAAATGTTTTATATGAATTTATTTTTGTTTTTTTCCCCCCAAATAAGTGTTCTAAAATTATTTATTAAAATTGATAACTGCTATTTATGGTCCCTGATGCTCTTATCTTTTTCTTAAAATTTAAATTACATTCATTTAATAAGTTGTATATAGCTGGCATTTTCTTTCTTATTTGAAATGTTTGACATTATGTTTGCTGGGCAAATTCTCTCACCAATACACATTCATTTTATTTTTGAACACCACTGCACTAGAACGATAATCTGCGTAAAATTTACGCATGCACTTTACAAAAAATACATTTCTTTTAAAGTAGCTTGAATACGTTGCTGTGCAGCTCGGATACCTCTTTGTGGTAGACCTTTCGTAGACCTTATAATAAATATAATGACTGAAGGAGTCATTCAGACTGAAGTTTTAAATTTACATAGAAATTAGATTCTTAATTTCGAATTAACTTTTGTTGATTCCTGATGAACTGTTTTATTTTACCTTTTCTTTGTATTTTTTATAAAAATATATATCTTGAATTCTGGTATTTCTATTTTATTTATACACTTAAAATGTACGGCAGATTAATTTCTTCCACATGGTGATGGCACGAAGGATTGTAGTCTGCACGTTGACTACAAAAACCAAAAACAGGTCCCAAATCGTCGTATTCGTGATCGAATAAAACGTATCGAAATTTTGCATTGTTCTATATACAAGACGATAAATCGAATTATTTAGTGTGCAAGTGTTGAAAAGTAATACAGTTTGGATAATTACAAAAATATCTACTATACAATATACATATATAAATAAATATGATATGACAGAACATTATGTATAATAAAATGAAATTATAATTATGAGACATTATAGAATTATATTTGATTAAAAAGACAATCGCAGATATTAAGACATTAAAAACATTAACTGATCAACTAAAAACATTACCAGAGCAAAGAAAAATGGTCAACAATTAAAAATACTATTCCATGTATTCAAGAAGCCATATCATCCGGAAAACTATATAAATACGTACATGCTTTAGATATGTTTAGGTATTATTCAGAGAACAGTTTAATAATGTTATATTTGAATTGTCGCGCATTATTTAAAAGCTGGCATATATTAGGTAGTTAATTTCAGATATATAAGGAAAATATAAAAGTGCCATTCCGACATTAGAATTTTTAAGTACTTCTCCTCCTTCAATTTTGTGGAAAGAGAGTCTATTAATCAAATGTCCGGAATAAGAGTGTATACAATCCATGTGGTAGGTTATATCGAGTACACTAACAATCTGGCCCCAAATCGTCGCTTTCGTGATCGAATGAATTTTATCGAAATTTTACTTTTTGAGATCGTCATATTCGTTATCGAATAAGACGTATCGAAATTTCAGATCGTGGCATTCGATAACGCGCAGTCGAACGAGTATATTCTCTCGAAATGTCATTCGATAGACTAAAAGCTTTCGTAAACTAATTTTTTGTTTGCTATTTAAGAAAGAAAACTTTTATTTTAGTATTCAGTTAAATTTTTTTATTAAACATGTAAGTACATACATAAATAAATAAAAAAAATTCTACTAACATCCAAAATTTTCATTAAGAAGTCCCGTGTTTACGTGCACAAGCCCGAGACCCTGGAAGCCCTCAAGGACAACATTCGACTCGAGTGCGATAATGTGTCGGCCGAAGTTCTTGCCGAAGTGATGAAAAATGCCATAAAACGAGCCCGTCTAGCAATCAATTGTGACGGCGCCCATTTGGCCGTTATCATCTACTCGACTTGACCAATAAAATGCTAAAGTTTCAGATAAACATAATCAAAAAACAGAATCGAAGTTTTTCATTTAGAAAAAAAAAAATTAAAGCCAAACAACATCGGATAACTTCTTTTGGCACACCTTGTATATCCATATCATGAGATGAAATTTTGTAGGAGTATATTTAGGAATAATACTTGCGCCTAATACAATTTAAATACAATTAATGATGGCAATAATCAACTAGACGTTGCGTGACAAGAGCATACATTCGAATTACTTCATTTGAAGACATTTTTTTTACAATAAAAATGTACTATTAAGATTTGGGGAAACATGGCATCAATGAGTACATTTTTTTAAATCATCGAATGTCGAATGTTTCGTAAATTGTTTGATTATATCAATAATGTAATAAATTTTCCACAACACATAACGAAAAAGTAGGTTTCTAACTAGTGCCAGTTCATTTGTGTAACAACCCAATAAACCATTTCGCTAGCTCAATGTAATTTTACTGAATACTGAGCTTGCCATAAGCAATTTTCAAAAATGTTTACTTACTTACGATACGCTTTTGCATAGCAATAGCCTTGCAATTGCACCTGCTAAGCTTTTCGCCTGAATAAGTGTGTGTTTTAAGTTGTTTGTTAATTTTTCCTTATTTTGTTTGAAGGCTGGCGTTGGCTCAGTGAATTAGTACCGCGTTAATTTTACAATCACCGCCGTCCCGAAAAGTCTTTTTTTTTAAATTTTATTGCTGTCAGTTCATTTTACATTTAGATTTCTACGTTTGTTGTAAGCTAAAGGGTGGTTAAATTTCAAGGGCCGATGTTGATTTTGAATAAAACACAAACTATTTAGGAAATTATTGTAATTTTATTTTATTATGATATATTGGTATTACTCAATTATGTATGGAACAAAATATCGGCCAAATGGGCGCCGCGACCACGGCAACAGTGGATGATCAATTTTCGAAGAAAATCATCTTCAGTGATGAGGCACATTTTCACCTCAGTGGATTCGTCAATAAACAGAATTGCCGCATTTGGGCGAATGAGAATCCAAGAGTGATTGTCGAAAAACCAATGCACCCACAAAGAGTGACTGTTTGGTGCGGTTTATGGGCTGGCGGCATCATCGGGCCGTATTTTTTCCAAAATGAGGCCGGTCAGGCAGTTACTGTGAATGGTGTTCGCTATCGTGAGATGATAACGAACTTTTTATGGCCCGAATTGGAAGATATGGATGTGGACGATATGTGGTTTCAGCAGGACGGTGCCACTTGTCACACAGCTAACGAAACAATGGCTCTTTTGCGCAACAAATTCAATGGCCGTGTTATCTCACGTAATGGCGATGTCAATTGGCCGCCAAGATCATGTGATTTGACACCGTTGGACTTTTTTCTTTGGGGTTATTTGAAAGAAAAGGTGTACGTCGATAAGCCAGCAACAATTCAAGAGCTAAAGGATGAGATAATTTGGCACATTAACGGCATAGAACCTCCATTATGCCTCAGGGTCATCGAAAATTTGGACCATCGGATGGAGGTGTGCCGCCGTGGTCGCGGCGCCCATTTGGCCGATATTTTGTTTCATACATAATTGAGTAATACCAATATATCATAATAAAATAAAATTACAATAATTTCCTAAATAGTTTGTGTTTTATTCAAAATCAACATCGGCCCTTGAAATTTAACCACCCTTTATAAACGAGCAATATTATCACAAAAGATCAATTTTCTTATTTAAATTATTATTTACACGCTTTTCCCAATAGTTTTCACACAAACAAATTTATAAACTTACAGCCTGTAATAGTAATTTTGGTACAAGTTATTTTTAGTTTTGGTTTATTGGGAATACTCTGCAGTACGTGGTAGAAAGTGCTCATCATCAAGCAAATACATATTTTAAAATGGATGCAACTATATACAACTTTAGATATATGTACATTAGGGTGGGTCAATTTATTACGGTGAGAAAAAACGTGACAGGCGTATAGCAAAATCGAAAACTACCAAAGAAAGTATGGGTCTCAAATTAAAACCTAGATCCCGCCGAGAGACATGAATATTTTAGTTTAAAACTACATACATAGATTTAATAAAAAAACAACATGTTATTACTAAATCCAAACATAATATACCATTAATTTGGGCTAGTTTTAAAGCAAATTTTATAAGATTTAAGAATCTGTTTTCATTTTGTTAAAATTTTGATTACTAACCCGTGTTTTATTAAAGGTTTAATTATGAAAAATAAAAAACCAGCAACTTCTGTTATATCACTACAAAGCACACAAAAAGAAATTTGTAATCTGCTATGAAAGTTATCAACAAAGAGCAATTACAATTCAATATTATTAACAGTTCTAGTCATTGAAGAAAATGCCGTGAATGCATTTTATTAAAACGTGGTGTTAAACATTTGTTTTGATTGACTAATGCACTTGATGTCAATTGAATCTTCCGGGTCAAGTTTTCTGACTAACCAGAACGCTAGTATTTATCATTGGCATGGCAAGTGTGTTTAGTGGATTAAATTTTCCAAGTTATGGTGGAAAATACCATCCGAGAGTGGAAAAGGAGTCTCATATAGTAATAGTTAAAGAGCCGGGAAGCAAATTGTTAGGTCACATAAAAGTTGACGCTGAGGACTCCAGTACTAAACAGCTGCAATTATGTGAGTTCTTCAAGGGAAAAAAAAAATATCGCTTACCAGCTTGATAGGAGTTTGCTGCGATGGGGAACCCACCCACCAATACTGGAACTGAAAATGGAATTATACGAAAATTTGAAGTTTTGTTGAATAAACCATTACATTGGTTTGTTTGTTTGTTGCATTTTAACGAACTCTCGCTTCGCCATTTGTTCAATGCTTTAGAAAAATATACTACAAGTGGACCACGTACTGTTAGTTGGACTTTGACAAAATCAATTCAGACCGGTGAACAACTTTCGGTAAGCATGCATTTATGTAGGTCCCTTAAAAGTAAAACAAACATTTCGTTGTAGGCTTTAGCTGATTTTGAACCGATTTCTTTGGGAAATTTGCCTCCACCTTTGGATGTTACGGATGAAAAAAATCTTTCTACTGACGTTCTCTACCTCTATCGAATAGACAAAACTGTATCGGAAGGTTCGTGTCCAGAAGATGTAGCCAGTATGAAACCGGAACAAATTGTTCATTCTCGCTGGTTAACAAAAGCCAGCAGACTCCTGCGATTATATGTTGCAACTAGTTTACCTTCAACAAATTTAAAAATATTGCCTAACTTGATGATGAAAGTTTATGTACCGATGTATTTTAATGTAAAATTTTACAATTCAGTAGTACATGGTAGTGCGCTTTTTATAAATTTACTAAGTCCACGCAATTTTTATCACAAAATCTTCGAGAAATTGTAAACAAAGCTATACAAAACGATGGATGCATTTTTCGCCCATCCCGAAAATATATTGTTAACAATGCTTTTCGACGAAAGGAAATCTGTTCGTGAAAGAGCCATTAACAAAATTTTCTATTGTCGTGAACAATTGTATGAGTCAACTAAACTCAGGGCTTATGAAAAGCATCCCATTAATTTCAGTTGCACAGATTATATGGATTTAGTCGACTTAGATAATGACAATATATTATCTGAGACTCCATTTACTGCAAGTATCCCACACGAGCACCTGTTGGAGTATATTAAACCTGATGATGCACCGCCGCCAGATCCAGGAATTCCATCGCACATCCAGGAAACCGAGCGGTGTGTACAGTTGCTAACGCACGTCTCACGACGAGTGATTGCAAAAAATCGTGATGGTGTTATGGCAGTGACTTTAGAAAGTCGAACCCAAACACCCCGAATGGACTGTAAAAAAGACTTGAGTTCTGTTGTTTAAATTACGAAATTAATTTAAAAAAATTGTGTTCTTACTGTCTCTCGGCGGGATCTAGGTTTTGATTTTAGACCCATAGTTTCTTAGTCAAGTTTTCTTAGAATAGAATTGTAGATTACGTTTTTGCTATACGCCTACTTACAAAAAAATTTGCCCTACCCTAATGTATATACATATGTGTATACATACATACGTACAGGCGCAAACAAATGTCATCAAGCAAGTGTATGCATATACATATTTACAAAAACATTAAAAAATTTTAAGAGAAATGGTGTGTGCAATCACGTTTCTAAGTAAATTGTTGGCTATTAGACTTTGTTTGAGTACCGGCAATTCCATTCAGACATTTTCGACGGAAATCAATTGTTATAGTAGCTGCTGCTTGGTTTTACTGATTTACTGATTTCCTGTTTCATTTCATCTTCTTATTATTCAATTCCAGCTTGTGTCTTGCATACAAATTATTTTACATGCACATTTGATACCATTGATTCACATCATCAATGGAAAACATATTAGAATCGAAAATTAAAACCACATAGTAACTCTAATGGCAATAGATATGAAATGTATTGTTGTTGCCTGTAGGTTTAGGATTCCTTTTTGTCTTGTTTCTCATGAACAATTATTAATTCAGTTAATTAAGTTTTACACGAACTCATTTAAATAATTTAAACATGAAGTTCGATTTTTCTCCCTTAAGATTATTGTAGCAAAAAGTAATAATGATGGGGCATGAAAAGGGTGTAGAACAGTTAAACTGTCCATCTTTAGAGGAAAAAGTTTATTAAAAATTATTGTACGTTAGTAAAGAATTTTGATAATAATTAAACTAATTCGTTATAAATTATTTTCTTTTCGCAATGCAGTTGAAAGATTTGTTTAAATTTACGACTTTAATTATTAATTTAGATTAGTGCTGCCCATACTTTAGTCATACAAAGTGAAAATACGTATTCCATTTTGCCGGTGTATAATCGCTGATGTTAACGAAATTAGATGTATAGGAAATTCTTAATAAAGAAATGTTTTTTATGCTGTTCTCATAGATACAAAAAAAAACCATTTTCTATTGCCTGTTAATAGGCAATAGTGATATTGGCCGCTACATTTTTGAGAAAAGGGGAGGTGTGATGAAGAACCAGGCGCTGACAAAGTTATTTGTGAACATTTTCAATTAGGATATTAAGGTGAGTCATTTTGTTTATTAATTCTTTGCCAACGTCTTAATTGTATAAAGAGAGGGTGGCGATGGTACGAAGGATGGTAGTCTGCACGTTGACTACAAATCCAAAAACAGATCTGGGTTCAACCCCACTTTCAGACTAAAATTTTAAAATAAAAAATAAAAATAAACATCTCGCATTTTTCTGATGTGCATTAGTGTGTCGTTGTGTGTCAGTTGTTGTCGCAAGGTTTCAGTGGCGAAGGCATAGTCACTGGTCACTGAACAATAACGGCTTCAGGTGATAGCAATCCACAATCGCATCAGAACGCCCTTCTTCGTCGGTATTGTGTAGCACCGGCAAAGTAAAATAATAAAAAAAAGGCTACTGAACCGAAGCTTCAGCACTGCTACGAGTATAAACAAAGAACGTGCAAAAGCAGAGCTGCAAAATAATTAATTAAGCTTCACCTCATGTCGTTTCTCCTACTATCCCTTTCCTATAGTTCCAGCTCAATGCTTCGCATGTGTAGGAGTCGTCTCCTGAGTCCCAGATCCCAGATAAAAAAAAAAAATTTTATTTTGTTGCCCAGTGTAATTTGCATAATTTTATATGTGTGTATATTTAAGACATTTTCGTCCTTATTTCTTTATTTTCTCCACATAACTAGAGTTGTAAAAAAGACTTAAATTTTATAAAAAAAAAAAAATATTTACAAAAGAACGTCTAAAAGGAAATAAAAAAATATATGGAAATTAAAACGACCACAAATGCAAACTAGAAACACCTTCATTGTGCAGTTGGAGATTTTTTCTTTTAAAGACAAAAAAATCTACTCGTATATCCTATAAATTTATTTTGCGCTACATTTATTCAGTTTTCTCTTCAAATTTCGCCTCGTGTTGGTTTCTCTTTTCTTTTCATTCTGCATTTAATTTCATACGGTGAATTTATTTTGCATTAAAGCCAAAAGTGTTTATTATGTAGTTTTTGTAATTTTTTGGTTTCTTCTCTCCTCTTGTTTTTTTTTTTGCGAAATAATCGCTTGTGTACTATTGGGAAAGTAAAAAGTGCAAAATTTTTTCATTCTCTAGAAGGTATATGAATAGTAAATTGTGTTATTTTGTTTTACCCAACAGATATTTAAAAGAATGTTTGCCGAGAGTGATATCATTTCGCTAATCTCTTTTTAATAGTTGGAAACTATTGTATTCGAGTCTTCGGAATGTTATTTTTATGTTCCATTTTGATCCGTCCAGTCTAAAATTGTTTTCATGTTACTATGATACCAGTGCACTCCTTCTTCGTTGGGTTTTTTGCACTGAAACGGTGGTGAAGTTAAATAATAAATAAAATGGTTCGGCTGAGCACTTGTTGACGGAAAAAAAAATTGGCTAGTTTAACCGTTTAGCAAGTTTAGCAAGAATAAGATTTTTTTGCTTCTTTTGCTGTCAGATTTTGATCAGCGTAGAAGATTTTTTTCAGCGCTCGTTTGTGGCAAGAATATAAGCTTCTTTGAAGATTTTTTTCAAAGCTCTTCGTAAACGACTATGAAGAAGACTCATTGTTATGACACAGTTTCAGTTTTCCATTATTCTACGGTAATAATAATTTAAACGCGTACTTCGATCGCGGGAGAGTCTTCTACGATCGAAACTGCAAGCTCGGTAATTTTATATTTATACCCAGCGATACATATAATATGTATTTACCTACGTCCGTATATCCATGTCCATACATAAAAATAATTGTGGAATATTAAAATTAAGTACTGAAAATTAATATGCTATTTTTCTAGATGCAATGAAACTTAAGGGCAAAAAACAAAACGTAAAAGAAAATAAATGAACTCTGCTGAAAGGAGTTATTTAATTTTGTTTATTCACCTTGGCAAATTTGCCGGAAAAGAAAAATTTTATTAAAATATTAACAAAAACTTCTTCATTTATTACTGCGTTTGCGTTTATTAAAGATATTTTCAACTAGAATTTTTTACAGCATTTTTTTAATTCACCCGAGTAAACAGTAAATTATCCCTTAAAAAATAAATTTTGAAATGATTAATAATTTTCCTTGCCTTATAAAATCTGTAAGTCGATTTAATGCTGTATAATGTGTATACTGTATTAAATTTTAATAAATCTATAATTAGATAGTAGATTAATATATTTTCTTATTACCAGTTACTCTAAAGAGAATATGGCCACAGAATAATGGAATTTAATTTATAAAAATTTAATTTTTTTAAGGTTGAAATTTCAAATTCCATAATGTCTTTCCTTCCACTAGTCTTCTTTTACAGTTGGAGTTACAAGCTTCCCAGTAATCTCTATTTATCTCCACGGATGCAACTGCTTTAAATACTGTGTAGTATATGCAATAACAACAACAAAAGAAATAGTAAAAAAAAATAACAAATAAATGAACAGATTTTTAAACTCCGGACGTAGCTCACTCCGGTTTTATTCATACGGTTTTATTTTTGTTCACCTCGTTTTCCTACTGCTTTTTATTTGCCAAGTGATTGGCCACAAAATTGCATGCTGTTTATGTTGCTGTTCCCGCTTGCTTAGATTTTTTTTATGTGCATGTGGCATGCTTCATATTTTGCTGCCATTGTTGATGTTGTTGGTTACTACAATTTCAGTCTTTTTTGTGTGTTTTTTTTTTATTACTTTTTGGCAAAAGTGAATTTTTTTTTATTGTAACAAAACCAAAATAAGAATATTTTTTTTTCTATATAAAAAAAGGGTGTTGTGGTTAGTGGTGTTGGCCATAAATTATTCATCATATCCGTCTAGCAAGTAATCTGTAATAACAAATAAAATATAGTAATATTGCAACATTTTTAAATAAGAGCAGTTTATTTGTATACAAGAGGGTGTAAAAATATATCATTGTTTTCACAGAATTGTTGTTGTTGTTGCTACAAGTCTGTTTGTGCAGATACTGGTGTTTCAGAAAATTTTACTTTATTACTCTGCACTTTTACAAATTGCTGTTATAAAAACACACACACACACACTCACCCATTAATACATTCACACACACACACACACACCCACATACTTAACTGTATTACGTTAAAATTACGCTACAACAGCTGGAAAGTAAAAAACCAAACCCAAGTAATAAACGCTAAAAAATGGGTTGTTAAAACACTTTAATGAAGGGCAAAATGGAATATACATACATAACATACATATGTACATATATAAAAAAGTACATATGTACATACATGTATGCATATACACACTAGATATAGTATGTCTACGATATATGGCTCCTAAAGTGCATTTATTTTACTCATTTTGTTAGATGAACTGCTGCCGGTTGTGCTATATCTATTATGGTCTCTTTCCATTGTAGTATTCAAAGAGATTTAGAGTAGATACATTTTTTTAAAGAAGTTACTATTTACAATTGAAACTAGTTTTAGTTTCAGTATGGGTGTAAATAAAGTTATGGATACTGTGGTCAAATAAAACACAATTCTTTGAATTTACAATAATTTTTATTTAGTTTTTTTCCGATATTCTACAGAGGCTTAAACACACATTTGTTAGAATTTACCTAAATTAAGGTGAAATACAAAAAGGCAATTTTCCGAAAAATGCTGTATCTTCTTACAGAGTAGTATCTATATTTATGTATATTTTAAGAGCAAAAAACAATTGTGAAGCTAATGCCTTCAAAAATAGTTCATATTCCATTTAAATTTGCACTAATTTTGTTTAAAAAAAAATAAAGAAATTTTAATAGTTGCGAATAAGTTTTAATTACAAAATATGAACATACGATGTTTCCGGTACTGTCATCCGCGAAGCAAGAAAAGTGGAGGAATGCTTAGAGTGAAGGATAGAGAAAAATGCAACCGTGCTGTTGCGGACAAGAGCTTTTTCTTGACGTTTGATGACTTACCAAATTCCAAAATTGAATTCTATATAAACTTAAATCACTTATCGTTAAATAATTATTCCTTTACAAATTGTTCAGAACTTATTTATTCAAAGGTTTTAAATGGAGTGTACTTAATGGTAACAAAAATTTATTTCAACTCTTAATATACATTTTTTTTTTTTCTCTATTTCTTAAATAATTCCACACAACGTTAGCGCTTTTACTAATTTTTAAAGCAATTTCTCGGCCGGACAGACCTTGATATCATAGGCATCAGTTTTTGCCTTCTCTTCCAACGTTAAAGATTTACCACGGCCATTTTCAATTAAAATCGATTAAAAATTATTTTTGTGTTTTGTTTTTAAAAATTGCTGAACTATTTTGTAATTAAATTTTACACAAATGACCATACAAACACATTTTAATCACTGCACCTATTCAACTGACGCAAAAATAGTTCACAATTTTCTTCGCAAATTATAAAAAGAAGTACATATTATTTTTAACGGAACTTTTTCAAGTCTTCTTTGTGTATACTCTTTTTCTCAATTGTTAAACCTTTAATAAAAAGTGCAACATAATTCTCTGCATGAATTATCCTGAGAGCAGCAAGCTCTAATTGGTTGCTAAAACACTGCACCTATTCATGTGAAACGCAGTGTATTTTAAGTATTGGTACTCAGTTTTACGTTTTTTATTCATAGTTTTTCAATTATTGTCTTATTAAGCGGTTAATCATTGATAGCTATAAAGTTTTGATCCAAAATTCTTAATTTTTTCTACAATGATTTACAATGAATGTCCCGAGTAGCAGTAACTTGCATTATATTTATGTATTTGACTACTGCATATGAATTTGACTAACTGAGACAAGTAATAAAAAGTATACCCAGTTGGCAATTCAACACGTGCTATAGAGATATCTCTCAAAACATTCATAGGTTTCATTCTTTTGCTCAAATAATTAGTTCAATTCTATAAAAGAATACACTGTTACATAAAAAATAGAAATTTTCCTAAGGAATCTAACGTTGCGAAACCAGAAAAATGCTGAACGTTCAGATAAATTTTATATTCAATTCTACAATTTGGAAAGTTGTTTTGGGGGAAATTCTTTTTCATGAACTAACTAACTTTGTTACTTGTATACTTTACTTTTCTTACTCAAATGCTGAATCGAAAGGATATTAAGCTTAATTATTTTTTATCTTGGACCAACACTTAGGCGAGGGCCTTTACGCTTGTGATGCATTGTGCTGGAACTAGAGGAAAAGAATAGTTAGCGAAATGACGAAGGACGTGAAGCTTCACTATCTTACAAAACTGCTTTTCCACGTTCATTGTTTATAGCAGTGTCAAAGCGCCTCTGATGTCAAGGAGACGTATTATATTATGAAGCTTTGTTTTTAGTAGTCATTTAACAAATGCGTTTTTTTCACAATTTCTCTTAAAAAATATTTAATAAAATTTAAGAAAAGGCAGAATGCTTTTTAACTAAAGAAAATATTAAATTAAATTAACAGTGAAAATGCTAAAATGACAACAATGACAAATGATGATTGTGAGTTTTCAAGTTAAAAATATGCTCAACTAAAATGTGTTGTCAGAGATGTTAACTATTTAAAACCAAAATACGCCAGCTAAGCAAACAAAAATATCTAAAAAGTGCTAAACTTTTAAATTACATATTTTTCTGGTTGTATATGATTGATTATTCAATGTATAATTTAACTCCCCTATTCATAAACGTCTATTGGATGTATAAAAAGTTATAACTGACCAAAAACGAAATATTTTGATGAATTTGTGGCTTACGGCATGTCTACGTGATCGGATCTTTCCAACAGAGGCTTACACCATTTTTTGCTATAAGTTTTTCATGCATTTAAAAGAAAAACTCAATTAAAAACAAAATTTAAAATGTTGTTATGCGAACGAACGAATTCGAGTGACATCTTGAGCCAGGCAGATTTTATTGGAAACTAAATCATATTGGGCGAATGAAAATAAAATAAAATATAAAAAGAAAAATAAAATTAAATAAATATATGAACTAAACTTAAATAAATAAAATAAAGTTGCTGAAAAGTTTCCATGCAATAAAAATAACAGCTGCTTTAATATCCGCAAAATACATACGTTCATACAAAAAAAATTGAAAAAAAAATTTTTTTAACTATAAAAACAATTTACATTAAAATACAATACAAACCCATACATACATATATTTGTTTAAATTAAATTAAATTAAATTTACATACATATGTATTAGTAGAATGTTCATTTTTATGAATTTGTATGTTCCTTTATCTATACTCGTACATACATACATACATATATAAAATGGAATGTGTGTTTGTTTGTTTGTTGTTTGTTTGTACCTTATAGGAGACCACACCTCTGGACCGATCTTCCTGAAAATTCCACAACCCTTACTTGGGACACTTGAATGAATTATAGGCCACTTGTTTAACCACGCCCACTTTCAGGGCCACTTTTTTAAATTGTGTTACTCCTTCCACATATTTTTTAACAGATCGTATCATATAAATGAGCATAACTTCCAATTTTCGAAATTATTTTCGCATATGAAAGAGTTCTACAAAAATAATTGAGGCGGAGGGGCATTGTGCCTACCTAAAAATATTAATGTCAAGTAACTTCGTTATTTATGGACTAATTTCCAAATTCCAAGATATAAAAGGTGTCCGAATTATTAACAGAACATTGCATTATGTTTGTCATCGTGGCATTTAAGATAAAATTTGAGAATTTGCAGTATAATAAAATTAATTATACGTATTTTGCTTCCAAAAACATTTAAAAAAATTGTTTTCCATATTTTGGACACGGTTGAGTTTTCTGTGGAAATGTCCCACGAGTGAAAATGAACAGAAATCAAAAATAATAGAAAGACGAAAAAAAAACCTGCCTTTTTCTTCGTTTTTCAAAACCACTGGAACGAACTTCTGTTATGAAGTGTAAACGCAATTTATTATTTTGTTTTTAAGAAACAAATCCGTGATAAATATTTCATACAATTTAATCCATCTCCTATTGCAAAATGATTGCTTGGCGGATCTATTGTACTTTTTCTGCGGCATTGTAGCCGGGTATAAACAAATCATGATTTATTTAAATGCAACAGATACACATAATACATTTGTATGTATGTACTATATTTTTTTCTATATATTCCTCATAATACCAAAAAAAAAAAAATTAAATACAACAGACTGAGAAACAGCTGTCAACAACATTTGTTTGACAATAAGAGACAAAAAAGCAAAGTAGTAAGCAATCACTATAACAAGACCATCTTTAAATATTCATGAAACAGCTAAAAAGAACATGAAGTCAATTGTTGTGTTTTTGTTTCAGATGTGTTTTTTTTTGTTGTCATTATTTGTTCCTCATTTCTCGTTTCCTCTTAAGTTATCCTCCAAAAACTTATTTTAATTTTAATGCATTAAAAACTTTTCAAACATTTTCTTAGTTTTTCCCAGAAAGCAAACAAAAATCTTTCTGCATTAACAGCAGCCAGCTACACAAGAACAACAACTAAAAACAACAGTTGGACAAAAAAAATTGAGAAAATCGTGTTGAGCATGCAAAAACAATTCTTAAACTACTGGTGTTTACACCAACAAACAGTTGTTATTGAGTGACACAGCAAATCTTTTGGATATAAATTATTGTTTCGTTGGTGATGTCGGGGGTGTCGACGAGTGAAGTGAAATTTTGTTTTATCCTGTGGTTATTATTGAAGTGCTGAGTAATTTTAAAGCAGCTTAAATTGCTTTTCCCCGTTTTTTTGTTTGTTATTTAGCAAACACTGATATTAAACCGAGCCAATTTGTGGCGTATATAATTGCACGAATACTGACTGCTTTATGTCTGTTTTTATTTAGAGATAAAATGAAAATAGGAAAAGTCTTAAAATAAATTTAATTTATATTGTTGCAGACTTAGGACAAAATAGTAACGCAGCTTTACTAACATTCTTGCTCTCTTACGAGAGATCAAATGATTATTTTATTTTTTTTTTATCTGGGACCAGCAAAAATTCTGAATCTTTTTTTTAATTTTTTTTTTTTTTTTCTTTGAAACCAGCACTCAGGAGATGACTCCTACACATGCGAAGCAATGTGCAGGAACTATAGGAAAGGGATAGTAGGAGAAACGACAGGAGGTGAAGCTTAATTAATTATTTTGCAGCTTTGCTTTTGCACGTTCTTTGTTTATACTCGTAGCAGTGCTGAAGCTTCGGTTCAGTAGCCATTTTTATTATTATTTTACTTCGCCGGTGCTACACAATACCGACGAAGGAGGGCGTTCTAATGTGATTGTGGATTGCTATCAGCTGAAGCCGGTATCGTTCAGTGACCAGTGACTATGTATTCGCCACTGAAACCTTCCGACAACAACTTACACACAAAGACACACTAATCCACATCAGATAAATGCGAGATGTTTATTTTTATTTTAAAATTTTAATCTGAAACTGGGGTTGAACCCAGGTCTGTTTTTGGATTTGTAGTCAACGTGCAGACTACCATCCATCGTGCCATCGCCACCAAAATATAGGGTGGCCGAAAAAAATTTTAATCTCAGCAATGTTTTCTTGAATATTTAATAGTAATCGATACTTTCCGCCAAAAGGTCCACCGTGAGCAAAAAATTAAAACTTATTAAAAACTAATTATTTTACAATATTGCTATAGAAAAATTTTACTAGTTTTATAAATTGACATATAAGAAGCAGATCACAAAGTTGCACAAATGGAATTTCTTATTTGTGAGAATGTTCTAATGCATGTTTGCTTTAATATTATTTTCTTTAAAAATAGGTGATATATGAGAACATTTATTTCACAAAATATCTCTTATAAGGCCTGTAATCTAAAGAGGAGTTAGAAGAAAAATATTTAATCGCGATTAACGGTAAATTTTTATTTTGTAATGTCACACTCAACCTTCAAGAATTACATTTATTAACACTGCGTCATAACTGCAGGTAGAGACTGTGTCCAAATATTAAATCAAACAAAGTTTTTTATATATTAGTAAACAACAGAAAGTAAATTGCTTAGAAATGACATTTAAATTATTTTTGTCTATTAGAAGTTGGTCACGTTCGACACCGTAAATATCTAATATGCTTCTTACAGCCGTACCTAAACAAGAGCGGAAAGCGGAACGTTTTTCCCCGCTTAGCTTTTACGCTGAAATGCCATACCTAAATAAAAGCGGCAACGCTAGGTCAAAACGATAAATACAGGGTTATCAAAAAAATAAATATAACAACCCCGATTATTTTAACAATAAAGTTTATTGGTGTTTGTCATTTTTAAATAAGCATTTTAAAAAAAAAAAGTTAAACAATGAGTTATATGGACGATTTGTAGGATTTAGAAAACTTATTAGTTTTAAATATGAAGATACCAAATGGTTACTTTTATTACCTGACAAATTTGTCAGCTTTGCAATATGCTCCCAAACATTTTCTTTTTATTTACCGTCTTTATACTTGTCATCTCTTTTGTCGTACAGGCAAGGATTCAGATGAACCAGCTCTATAATTTGTTCGTTAAAATTCTAAATTAAAAAAGAAATATAAAACAAAAATGTATATACTGTTTATAATTTTAAAGATTTACTTACCTCCATTTTCTAATAATAAATATTTTTTTATGTTTATTTCTTTCACCTTCTTTATTTGCAACTTACTTCACTATTAAACGCACTGTCAAAATCGGATTTTCCAATTGCAAAGCGTTGCCGCTTCGTTGACGCCGCGGTATTTCGTTATGCTACATACAAATTGTATGGGCATGAGAATTTTTGACAGCTACAAAACGCTTTCCGCTCTTGCTTAGGTATGGCTGTTAACAATAAATCCTTACTAATATGTATACATACATGTAGATGAGTGAGAAGTGCACGGAAAAAAAAAAGAAAAATGCAAAAAATAGAGGAAGATTTCAAGAAAGACCCTTTAAAGTTAGGGAGCTACCTTTTGATGAACAAAGAAAGAATGCAAAGGTATAGAAAGAAATGGAAAGCATTGACTAATAATAGTAAAGAAATTATTTCAGTAAGTAGAAGAAAAGATCGTTTAAGAAAATGAAATAGTCGAAAGAAATTGAAAGAAGCAATAAAGAACCCGAATGTGCCTTATAAAAATGAAAACAAACATTGTCCGAAAGCAGAGAAAAAAGTGGAAAATACATTGCCCAAGGACGTTAATAAAAACCAGAAAATTCTCAACGTTTTTACCAAAAAATATAAAAATATTATTGAAAACAATGAGGAGAGCCAACCCACCAGCAATATGGAATTTTTTATCAACAAGCCACTGCAATAATTTATACGAGCGATGATGTTAGCATACAAGCTGCTGAAAAGAAAGATACTATTTTGTATGGTGGTAAAACGATTTATTCTGATGATGGTTTAAAAAATATATAAAATTTTATAAAATTTACTTCCCAAACGAAAGTGTAAGCAGATCTAACATTTTTCAAATTTCCACCAAGTCATGTACATTTGACAGATAAGATGCCGCACAACATGTACATCACGCCAATTTTGCTTTTTTATTAGAAGTTTGCGCGAAACTAATACCGTCTTTTCCAAACAACATTCAAAGCTTTTTACAATCAGTTTGCTGTGATATTTATAATGAGAATTGGATGACAAGCAATTGTGCAAACTGTGTAAGGGATTTAAAATATAAATTATTTCCTTTCATTTATTTCAATAAAATGGATTAAATAGTTAAATGTCAAATGTCAAATGTCATTTCTTCAAATCTGATATGTGTTCATTTGCCATTTTATTTAGAATAGATTTAAATACAGTTTACTACAGCAGTCCTGATTAAATTTTACAAGCGATACATTCATCCTTTTCAGCAACCAAAATTAAATAAATCAATAGAAATGTACTATTTCTCTTAAATTATTTGAATAATCTAAAGAAACCAGTTGATCGTAGATAGCATTAAAATTTCGGCCAAAAATAACAAATAAATATAGTTTTGATATGAAAGTACACTAAAGCCCCGATTTGCGTCGTTAATGGGGACGGGAGGAATGCGACGCAAATTGAAACGACGCAAATCGAATTATTTGTTTCTATACAAATGTTCTGATTTCGAATTAATTGGGTGAAAAACTAAAAAATTTCGAAAAAATATGTATATACAAATTTAGATAAAAAAAAGTCACATGAATAGGTTTTTATTTGTTTAATTTCATTCAATAAACGTTTTTAAAGTTAGAAATAAAAAAAATAATAAATTAAATTATTAAAATTCATTTTCATATACATATGTAAATACATACATAAATACATACGTATATACGATTCACATAAACATTAAAGTAAAAAATAGTGTTATAAATGTTATTCAGCAGATAAATCTAAATTAACAACAGTTGTTTTTATTTGGTTAGGTGGTCTCACTGTTTTGTTAACAAAACTGTCTACGGTTTGCTGAATTGTTAAAGATTTCTTTTGCGCATAGATTTCCTTGTAGCCCTCGCCCGTATTCTAAAACGGTTAAACCAACCGTTGTTTGCTTCAAAATTTTCAGACTTCTCATTGCTACTGGATGGAGAATTTTCTTTAAAATCGTTAAATATGCTAAGCGCTTTGTTTTTAATCAGCTCCTTGCTCAGCTCAACTAAAATAAAGCACATCCCATTGCGAACTAATTCTTTCTGCATAATATACCACTAGGTTAAGTACACTTACATAATAGAATGTATCACTTATATAATAAATAACGGGAATTTCTCTTTTTGCATGCAAGTTGAAAAAAAAAATCAGACCCTTTTAGCGACGAAATCAAAGTGACGCAAATAGAATCGACGCAAATCGAAATCACAACGACGCAAGTGGGATTATACCAATTTTTAAAAAGCGACGCAAATCGAAAAAACGCAAATCGGGGCTTTAGTGTATAGTAAAATTCACCATTGTGAGTAGGAAGCGTTAGCAAAGACCACTGATAAATTTTCTTTAATTTCTAGAGTTTTTCTTTTCAGCTACTTTGTAATAAACTGCAAACTAAAACAATTTCAGTTTTTTTTTTTTTCTTTTCGTTGGTTTGTATTTTGTTTTAGTTCAACCGTAATCCCTACAGTTCAGTAAGAAGAGAAATTGGTAAAATTAAATTTGCTTCAGCCATTCATCAAAAGTTATATTTTGAGACTACAAAAGCCAGAACATGTACATATGTAAAGAATCTTGTAAGTAAATTCCAAACTGTATGTAAAAAAATAAAATAAGATCTTAATGGCATGTAAAACCATAAAAATAGTGAAATTTAATCCTGTTTAGAAAAACCAATTTTTTGCTTTTATTATATTTTAATTAGCCTTTAGAAGCACAATGGAATCCCAATAATTTGTAAGTATAACATTAAAAAACTAAACGCATTTATATCATTTGCAAAACTTTAGAAATCAAATATTAATTTGCAAGTAAAGAGAGATTATTATTAGGAAGTGTCGAAACAAAACTAATAGTTTTAACACTTTAAATTACTAATTTATACTGCTTTGCGTTGATGAAATAAAATGAAAAAAAAAACAAAATTTCTCTTCTATTAAAAGGTGAGTTGAAGCTTCACTATCTAACAAACAAAACTGCTTTTTCCCGTTCATTGTTAAATAGCAGTGTTGTAGCATCTATGTTGTCAAGGAAACGTACGTACTAAATTTTGAAGCTTCATTTTTAATAGCCATTTATAGTAATTATTTCACTTCGCCGGTGCTACATAATACCGAGGAAGGAGGGCGTTCTGATGTGGTTGTGGATTTGATACAGCTGAAAGCATTGCTGTTCAGTGACCAGTGACTATGCGTTTGCCACTGAAACCTTGCGACAACAACTGACACAAAGACACACAAATGCACATCAGAAAAATGCGAGATGTTTTTTGTGGGTCTGAAATTTGTGTTGAGCCCAGGAAAATTTTTCGTTTTGTAGACAACGTACAGATTACTTTGGCCACCGCCAACCACTTGCTTTAATTTAAGATAATTTTTCTTTCGACATTTTTATAAAATTTTAAATCTACAAGAAACTGCCAAAATACCCATACGTACCGTTCAAGTAAACTTTTTTAGACTTACCAATTACAGTTTAGATATTGGAAAAAAAATTGCGGATTTTCTGAATTCTGTTGAATTTTTGGGTATTAACGCGTTTTCATTGCCTAATGAGACGAGCCGGTTCAACCATTAAACGAGTGGTGAGTTGAAGAATACATTCAAAGAAATATTCAAGCAAAGTACTATAAAAACTATTCACAATTTCATCGAGGTAACAAGGTTCACCATTTCGGTTACTCAACAATTCAATTCAATTAGTATTTATCTAAAGGCTATTCAAATCATTGTAATTAGCGCGTTTAAAACAGAATTGTTTTTCTCTTAATATTAAATCTGTGTCAGGACAAACATCTCGTATGTTACAGCTTATTTCAATAGTAAGATTGTATAGGTCGTCTGGTAAGGTAAGTGGGTCCGAATACTCCTTTCGATTATTAACGAAGACTAAATCGAGCAATTTGCAGTACAAATTTTTAACACCATTAACTTGATATAAACAGAGATCAGAAATGTCATCCCATATTTCATCAGTTATTGAGGGTATATAAGAGCAATCGTCTGTCGAGAAATGCCAATAAATATGAGGTATATGAAGTAAGAGGATTAGATTTTAAAGCTACTGCAATAATCGCTTCAATAAGTTGCTTATAAAGTGATAGATCGCAATGAGGAGGAATATATGAGTAGTTGATATAAACATTCCAATGATATATCTTCATAACCACGGCAACGGCCAATGACGTGATGATTGATACTGAAGCTATCAAGAAATGATTTAGAACTGGTTGTTTTTAGACAACGAACATTCTGATACATTTTTTTTTCTATCTTGGACCAGCACTCAGGGGATGAATCCTACACATGCGATGCATTGTGCTGGAACTAGGAAATTAGGTTATGGGAAGGAGGATAGAGGGAGTAGTGTTTATGGACATTTGATTTGAATTTTCCCACGTCATACGTGACAGAAAAGACCTTGGCAGGGAGTTTGTTCCACATACGCGATGTTCGGCCGAAAAATGAGTTCTCCCTGTAATGCGTACTGCGGTTCGCTGCCAAGTTGACCACAATTGGATGCGCTCTTACTGATGAACGCATCGGGCGCGTGAATGATCGGGTTTCGGGAACAAGTTCCCTGATTTCATCAGCACACATTCCATTATAGTAACGATAGAACAACGAAACGCACCCCACGTTGCGACGATGCTCAAGAGAGTTAATAGAGTTGGCTACACTATTGTCTCCTATGAGTTTCTTCGCTCTCTCCTGGACCCGGTCGAGTAACTTCAAAATAGTCTTTGAAGCACCGGCCCAAATATGAGAGTTGTATTCCTATTTCGGTCGGATGTAGGCGGTATAAATTGTAAGGAGATCAGATGGGCCTAAGTATGTCTTACACCGTCTTAAAAAGCCGAGGCACTTGAATGCTTCCTTTGGGACCTGAGAAATGTACTCAGTCCATCGAACATCGCACTGCCAAGAACATCAAAAGCTTCTGATTCCTCGATGTTTATACCGCCCATAAATACAGATGACGCAGCGTCATCAGACATAATATATACTTGGTTAACAGAAGATTCAATTAGTTTTTTTTTTGTTTGTGGCACTTTTAATTTCTGTTGAATACATATTCACGAACCACTAAATTAAATAGATCAAAAGGAACAGTAATTTTTAATGATATGATATATCTTTTTTGTGATTACACGAATTTCTGAACAGAAATATCAACATTGTCCTCAAGTTTTGAACGAACATGAAACTCAATTTCTTAATCAGTCGTGTCAGAATCAAAACGCAAAATGAATATATGCTTATTTGAAGGGATTACGCGTAGTTATCGATGAATAGAAGGGGTATTCCCAGCATTTCTTAGACCTTCTGCTATGATCATAACGTGAATTTTCGTACTTGTTGCGAACCCACAGCGTCGATTTATTTTCACTACCATCCACTGTCAGCGTATTGCATCTATCCCACAATATCGTTTCCAACCGATTTAAAAATTAAATTATGCACAGTGGCCTCGAAGAAAATTGGTTGCGTGTGAAAACTTCAAATTTTTTAAGAAACGACATAAAAAACTATACAGTTCTGTTAAATTCATTGTTCACGAGTGATTAAATTAATGGCTAATTGCTATTTTCATTTGCATAAAATCTTATATTTTTTCCTTACCATACAATTCAATTATGTAAAATATTTTATAAAACACAGCAATTAACATACACCCAACATAACCTTTACCGTCCTCCATACAATAAAAGAAAATATAAACACACCCATTATTGCAATCACTGCCAACATTGTCTGAATCTGACAATCTTAAAAGTCAGCCATTAAAATGACCATAAGTTTAAAAAATCTGCCTTTATAATTGAGCATTAAATTAAAAGCACCACAAATCACCACATTGTACATACCAATGCAAGCAACAACGGAAAAGAAAGTAAAAAATAAATAAATGAAAAAATTTTAAAAACAAACAAAAAAATTTAAAAAACACTTATTGCAGTGATTGACAAATGAACGATTCGTTAAATGTAAAACTACTAAAAAATATCGAAAGTCAATACATTCTGCGAATGGTCACACGTACTCACTCATAGTCCGCACTCAATCACGATTATACAATGCGGAGTAATTAAGCAGACAAATTATACTGGCCAAAGTGCAAGAAATAAAACTTATTTAACCCTGATCATCGGATATAGAAATAGCATATTTTACCGACATCTGTCTCTAAGACCGCTTTGCAAAATGGCGACAAAACAATACGTATTGATTACCGAGTGTTACGAAGATAATGAAATATCCTTTACCAATAATTGCGGACCAAGTTAATCGTTTACATGGAATGAAGTATTTCAACGTGCTCGATATGCGTAGTGACTGTTACCACGTAAAAGTGTCTGAAGGTTCACGTCATCTGACAGCATTTGAGACCCCAGATGGCCACTATGAGTTCCTGACAATGCCTTTTGGTGTTGGCAACAGTCCAGCTATGTTTCAGAAACTGATAAATTCAACGTTAAGGCCATTGCGTTTCACAATAGCCATGGGCTATTTTAATGCCGTTTTAATAACAGCAACAAATAATAGTGAATGCATAGAAAAGTTGAAAACTGTATTGGATGTTTTAAGAAGAGGGGAGTAAACATTCGTAAATGGAAGTTTCTAATGGCCAAAATTTAATAGTTGGGTCATTGCACCGAGCCAACTCAAAACAAATGCAGTTGTAAATTTTAAACGTCCAAGCACCGTTCACGAAATTCGACAATTTATTGGGTTAAACAGTTATTTCCGCAATTCCATCAAAAACTATACGATTCTTGCAAGGCCACTTATGCATTTAATAGAAACAGAAGTTGTTTGGTAATGGACCGAAACCGAAGAAAATGCCTTTCAAAACCTGAAACTAAATTGACCGAGAAACCCGTATTGTCAATATATTGTAAGGATTCAGATACGGAGGTTCACACAGATGCGTGTAAGGATGGCTTGGCATGTGTTATCCTGAAAAAACAAATTGATGGCAATTTTCATGCGACAAACCACAAAAGAAGAAGCACGTTACCACTCTACCGAGTTAGAAGGTTTAGCAGTCGTGTGGCTTCTTGAACGTTTCCGTGTGTATTTGATAGAATCCCATTTATTATTAGAACTGACTGCAATGCTGTGAGAAGTTCAAAGACAAAGAAAGATATTCTGCCCAGAGTTGGGAAGTGGTGGCTAAAGTTATCCGTATAAGTATAATTTTGAGATACGATACACTACCGGAACAGAAAACAGACATGTTGATGCGTTAAACCGAAACCCAACTGATCTGCCTAAAGATATTTACGTACTCTACTACAGCTTAGAAACATAAGACTGGGTGAAGGTGTTACAAGCTACTGATTCTAAAATTGATTATATAAAGGAAGTTCTGCAGAAGAAATCGGAGTTGTCGAAGGATGACATGAGTATAGAGAGTAAATTCATAATGGAGAATGGTCGTGTCTACAAGCTAGAAGATGAAAAAAAGAACCTTTTATATATTCCAGATAGAGCTAGATACAAAATAGTTCCATCCTGCCACGATGAACTGGGCCATAAAGTTGTATCCAAAATTAAAGAAAAATATTGGTTTGATTTGTGGGCGCATGCCACGAATACCTCTACCATAAAGATTGATACGATTGGAATACCATTTCATACAATTTATGTTGACTACTTAGGCCCATTCGTTCGCGGTACGTATGGAAATATGTACATTTTGGTTCTAATTGAAATTCCAATTCTGTGCGGATAAGAGTATCGTACACGTTTTAAATGGTACAGCAACCCCGAGAGCCAACAGCCAGTGTGAACGGCTGAATCGTACCATAACCCCCATGTTAGCGACATTATGTACAAAACCAACTGGCATTGACGAAAGTATTGGCGTCGTTCAGTGGAGTATTAACAACACTAATCACCATGTTCTAAAATCAACTCCATTTAAGCTGCTATTCAACTATGAGCCATGGTTTATCTTTCTTCGATAGATATTATAGGTCTAGGCTACCTATTGGTGAATAATATTAATAAACTCTCGTGCATGGCCGGATATTCTAAGTCAATTTTTAAGGAATCGACTTTGTGCAATAAAAGGCTAAGAGGCAATAACTGTTTTTAGTCGCAACGTTCGTGCATGAAATAAACTCTTCGCAGAAGTGTTCCCTATCAACTGCAAACCTTCATCACCTTTGGCACTGGCATTTCAATATCGAACTACATACAGTATATTAAAATATCTGAAAATATTAATTTTCCATTCTGATATTCGCCATTTTGTTTGGCTTCATATAAATTTTGGTTTTATTTACTTGGAGGTTAAGGTTTAGATCAAACCTATTATGTATATTATATTTTCGCAGCATATTGTTAACACTCGTTACTGCATTATAATAAAAAAATTTTAAACTGTATAGGTAGTAAAGTTTTTGATACAATAATTTTGACTTAACAGTACAATTAACTTTTCACTGTTTTTGTCGGGGTAAGGCAATTTTTCTTATAGTGACAAGAAAAATGAATCTTGTGGAATAAGTCAAAAGTACTGTAGACCAATTAGGGCATGTTTCACAACCCTGTTACCTAAAGTTTAACCCTAATCAAGTCAGATAAACTTTGTAACGAATACAACCAAAATGTGCTGCTGAGGCTCTTATAAACCCAATGCATATTATATTTGGGAATTTATATCTCTTATTTGCATTTTTCCTGTCAAAGCAGTAAGTACTTGTTTCATATTGTAGAATAAAATCCGCATCCTCCGAAAATTTACTGTCGTAATCATAATCTTGGTTTATAGTTTCTTCAAAATCGATCTCTTCAAAATTGTCTCGATTTCTACATATAAATATATTTTAGACATTGTGGGAAAAAGTTTCGTCTTTACAACTTTCTCTTTGAATATTAGCCAACAATTTAATAAACTGTGTAAGTTTAGATTGAATGATAAAAATTGAATGGGAATTCCCCGTAATTTAATTTGTTGCTTTATAATGTTATCGTATAGCAAACTATGACAGGATTAAGTATATTTGTGGTTTTACATAAATAAATAAATAAATAGGAATTAAAGAAGAGCTCATTTTTTTTTAAAGAAATAAAATAATTCAAAGTACGAATTCAAAAAGCACCAAGAAATATGACTTCAATTTAAAAAAGTTAGAACACTTCAAAGTGAAAGATGTGTCTGAAAGGCACATGTTAATTGGATTAGGGTTAATTATGGCCCCTGTGTCCAATTGTTTTTTATTGTTATTGCTTCAATAATCTGATGGATTACTACTATCTTATACTTCTACAATAATATACATGCGGAAGTCATACATGTGAGTATAATTTGCATGGAAAATTGCTATAAAAATCACCAACAATATGACAAAAAATGCTACAGGAGAGTAACAGTAACCTACACTGGTATCATTGAAATTACAAGTTTACTCGGATAATAGGCGGTAATGCAAACAATAAGAAAATTTCTTTAAAGTTTAATACTTGAAGAAAATTTTTATGTATTTACGTAGAACCCAAATCTACGCAAATTATTATTACTTTTTTTTTTTATCTGGGACCAGTACTCAGGAGATGACTCCTACACATGCGAAGCATTGTGCTGGAACTATAAGAAAGGGATAGAGGGAGAAACAACAGGAGGTGAAGCTTAATTAATTATTTTGCAGCTCTGTTTTAGCATTTTTTTTTATATCAGTGCTGAAGCTTCGGTTTAGTAGCCATTTTTATTATTATTTTACTTCGCCGGTTCTACACAATACCGACGAAGGAGGGCGTTCTGATAGTGCCATCGCCACCCTCTTTAACCACCTCTGTCGCCACCACTGTAAAACAGCTGAAAACATGTGTTAATTATTTTGTAACGTTTCTATTAAAAAAGAAATTCTTACGGCACTTTTCACAATGTCCGATTAAAAGTTAACGTGGACTCTAATGGCAACTTTGGCATACAAAATTTGCTGTTAAAGCTCACATTAAGTTTTAATCGTACATTGTGAAAAGGGCCGTTAATAATTTATTAAGTAATTTATGTTCAATATGCAGTTTAAGAAAATTTTTAAATTCTTAAACATAGAATATCTGTATTCAGTTGACGCACACTTCTTACATTTGCACATTTTCATTTCCTTGACTGTCAGCAGTTTCGACATGACATTGCGTGTGAACAGATGATTCAGCAGAGCCAATCTATGTACACTGACCGCGTACAACTCAACAACTGAACAAACAGTCCACCCACACAATCAACCAACTCTATAAACGACCGCATTACCAAATGGCCAAACCTTGATACAACCCAAGCATGAACAGACTTCATCATCAGGAAAGAAAAAAAATGAAAAAAACTGCGAACAGAAAAAAGGAAAAAATATACTAAAATAAAACTACATATTGACATTGCCAACCAAGTCTTGTTTGCTTCTACTCGTAGTGTAGTACGAAACCGAAAATGTAGGTGATAACAAAATGTTGAATTTGAAAAGAAAATATAAAATAAAACGAACTTAAAAACATTCTGATGAGTGTTTACTTTAAGCTTTAGTTCTCTTAGAATGTTAAAAATTTTGGGTCAACACTTTATGCCATACTTTTGTTGTATTTATTTTAAACACAACAAATGCCAATTGATATTGTATTGCATATTGTGCTGTTGACATGTTTAAATAGTTGCGTACTCACATACATACATACATACTTATATTACAGAATGAACAAAAGTATTTTTATATTTAGCAGGAATCCCTTCATAATTACATCTATAAAACCCTTTTTCAGTTTTATTTAATCTTCGCTATTTTGTTAAGATTTTTTTTTTATTTTTTTAGGTTTTTAAGGTGTTTAAAGCTGCTTAAAGCTTAAAAGGACCCCCATAAATTAGGCAACTTCAAGAGTTATATGAATGGAGGAGAAAGAATTGTCAAGGAAAAATTCCCATTGCGATTGATTATAACAAAAATCATTTTTTTCATGGTCACCCATTTTAAATTTATGTTATTCATTTGAAAGTAAATAGCAGTAAAACTCTATTTCCTCACATCATAGCGAACAGGGTGATCCAAAATGAACTTCCGCAGTTTTTGTGTAAAAATTAAAAATTCCTTAGTAAATTTTAATTTTAATATGACTATAACTTTTTTGTTTTAAAAAAAAGATTTCAAAGGAAAATAAATTTTAAATACTCAGGTAACTTAATAGCTATTAGTGCTATAAAAAATAAACTATTTGTGTTTTTTAGAAATTTTTAAACTTTTTTTTAAAAAAAAGGTCTAATTTGTTCGAAAATCTCTCACTTAACAACTCCTTAGCTTCAAAAGACTACAACAAAAACCTTGTACTCTTTTGTAGACCAAAACCTCTCCTATATGCCATTGTAAGTATACCCGCCAGTTGTCCCCTGTGTGCACCAGAATTATGTTTCTATCTCAAGGTCAGATATTTTGTGCAAAATTTATGAATGCAAAAGTTAAAAAAAAAATTCATTTTCTGCACGCATTTAGAACGTTCACAAATTACATAAATCTAAATTACAATTACGTAAAAAAAACCTGAAAAACCGGAAAAACATTTAAAATATTTAAATAGCAGGGTAGAAAACTTGTACAACACTTGTAATGTTTTTTTTCAAGATAAGAGCAGGTATGTTTTACCTTTTAACAGGGGTTAGGTTCAGTTTTTTTTTTATGTTTCACACCGTGGCGATAAAAGATAAAAAAAATTGTATTTTAGGTAGTTGCAAGAAAATGCATTTATAGTAATGTTTTCATAATTATTATTCATTAGAATTTAAATAATGGCTAATAAGTACTGTTATAGAGATCTCGCTGATATTTATTTTCAACAAAAAAAAATGTTAACTATATAATGTTGCCCATATATAACAATAAATTTGTTAAGACATGTAATCTACAAGAAATTTAAGTACATAAAAAAAAAATTTTAGTTTTGCACTGAGTTTGAAAAATCGGTACAATGCAGACTACTTCAGCCATCGCCACCCTCATTTTAGAGTTGCACTTTCACTAAATTCTGTGAGGAATTATTAAATAAAGAACTGCACAAACCAAAATGCTTCTAATTTACTCGTTTCATATTTTAAATTTCTATCAAAATCGTCCTATTTAAAATGTAATGAGCAAATTCTCTTCCTATGTATGTATCTAATGGTGTCTGGCCAATTGCAAAATTTTATCCAAAGCTTCCTTTGTCGTTAATTGTTTTTTGGAAAAGTGTAAAAGGACACAGATAAACTAAGATTAATTAGAAACTCGCACAAAATACATTTTTAGCACAATTTCTCACTTGTTTTCTGTTTGAAAAGAGCAGAGTAGTCTGCACATTGATTACAAAACGGAAAATATTCCTGCGTTCAAAACATTTCGCATTTTTTCTGATGTGCGTTTGTGTGTCTTTGCGTCAGTTGTTGTCGGAAAGTTCCAGTGGCGAAGGCATAGTCACTGGTCACTGAACAGTGACGGCTTCAGCTGTAACCAATCCGCAGGCACGTCGGCATTGTGTAGCACCGGCGAAGTAAAATAATTACTAAAAATGGCTACTAAAAACGAAGCTTCAAAATTGAATACGTGTCCTTGACATAACAGACCCTACAACACTGCTATAAAAACAAATAACACGCAAATAGCAGTGTTGTAAGATAGTGAAGCTACACCTGCTTTCATTTCTCCTACTATCCCTTTCCTATAGTTCCAGCACAATGCATCACCTGTGTAGGGGTCATCTCCTGAGTGCTGGTCCAAGATAAAACAAAAAAAAAACAAACAAAAATATTTTTTTAATTCACTTTTTTTATGCCGAATATTGAATTCCCATGATTTTAAATTTTAATTTTTCTAAATTTTATAGAATAAAATCACTTTCAACTTAGTTTTCTGGATGTTGTTCTTAACAACTTCCTGCGAAGGCCAAAATATACTGTTCTTGATATTTCGGAAGTAGATCAAAAGTAGTTCCTAAGGAATGACTTCTAATATTTTTTTACTCGGTATACAATATTTTACTTCAGCGACGTTTTATTGCTTAAACGCCAACGAAGGGGATGAAACCCACAACTCTCTGATTGTAGACTCAACGCTTCGTTACCTGCTGGCTCTTTTTTTATTTCTTTTTTTCTTCGGACTCCATCACTTCAAAAGAGTGCCAAATTTTAATCAGTACAATCAATAAAATAGTAAATGCTGTAAATGAAACCAAGGCTGACATTACTCAACATTAAACTATATTTTAAATGTAGTACCAATCTTTAATAGTCAAGAAATAATTATTTTTTTTTATCTTGGAACAGCACATGCGATGCATTTGTTTATTGCAGTGTTGAAGCGTTTCTGATGTCAAGGAGACGTATTCAATTTTTAAGCTTCGTTTAGTAGCCATTTTTAGTAATTATTTTACTTAGCCGGTGCTACACAATACCGAAGAGGGAGGCCGTTCTAATGTGACTGTAGATTGCTATCTGCTAAAGCCGTTACTGTTCAGTGACCAGTGACTCTGCCTGGGCCACTGAAATCTTCCGACAACAACTGAAAGAAAGCCACACTAATGCATATAAAAAAAATGCGAGATGTTTTTATGATTTAGTCTGAAACTGGCGTCGAATCGAGGATATCTTTGGCTTTGTAGTGAACGTGCAGACTACTTAAGCCATCGTCACCCTGAAGTACCTGTATTATATTTGAATATATACATATGTGCTAATAATCGTAACAGTAACAGTAACAGCACTCTTTTAACAATGCCTAAATCATCTTCTAAATGCTCTTATGTATTTTCGTTAAATTTAAAAATTTTTTGTACGAACCTTTCATGGTTGTATATACTTGAAAAGATCAAAAGTTAGCTTGAAGGTATACTGTACTGGTATAATGTACATTTAGAGATGCTTAACCTTGCTGCAAATATATATATTTATATATAAATAATTTATGTTTTATTAGATTTATTTTGAAAAAGAATAAGTTAACTTGTTTTTGAAATTATTTATTATTTTCATTAGACTAAATTTAAGCCTCCACAGCAGCAATAACGCCTAATGTATGCAATTGTGACAACAATGTACCGGATACAATGAATTTTTCGCTTACAAAGAAAAAATTGTACTCTCCCAAAAGTTTTGCCTTAATATTTTTTACAAATTAGTACTGTAGTACTACCGAATTTCCTGTTATAACGAACGATTAGAACAAAAAAAATTTAAAACTTTTGACTGGCGTATTTCGAAACTTTAAACACTTTACACTACCAGTTGTTCTCTTAGTCAAAAAATAAATAATAAATTTAAACTCACAACAACTAAAAATGTCAAAGACACATTAATTTAAGTTTGGGATAAAAACTTAAGAAAAATATATGAAATAGCAAAGTCTACATTGTCAAACATTTAAAAAAAAAAAAGAAAATATTGAAAAACTTTTGTACACACTACTAATAAAAAATTAGTTAGCCCTTTATTATCGAACTTTACCTATAACTAATCGTTATAACCGTACTCCACTGTGTTTAAAAAAGTTAAATTTTAAACTTTTTTCGAACAGTAAAAGTGAAAATGTATTTACAAAAAAAACCACTGAACTTTGTTTGTTTAGCAATTTGCCAAAAAAAAAATCAAGATCTAAATTTTCCAAGAAAAAATTATACAAAAACAAAAAAAAAATTTGACAATAGAGGAACAAACATATGCAAGCTTTGAATAGTAAGTGCAAAAAGTTACTACAATAATCTTACAATTGAAGTGTTTAAGGCAATAAAAGCTTAAATGAATAAGAAACTTTTCTTTAGTTTTCCAGATACAAAATGAAAAAAAAAATTGTTGACTTTTGAAACACAACAGTTGCAAAAGTAGACATACATATATATATTAATGTTTTCATTCTACGAAGGTAGTCGCAAATTTTGAAAAGAAAATGATATTTTTTGAAATATATTTATAAAACAAAATAAAATAAAAAAAGACCTCAAGCTTAATAAATATATTTCAAAATATATAGGAAAAAAGGTCAATTAATAATATAATTAAAAAGAAAAAGATATTTGACAACAAGCGTTATGAGTTCATAACCGTATTGAACAGTTGGCAAAATATTTTGTTTGTTTTGTAAAATTTAAGTTTTTACTAAGACCAATTACCAGTTGGTTTTAACTGATTTCTAGCCTAGTTTCGTATATGTTCACAAGTAAAAAGAAAAAGTTACAAGACACAGTTGTTTTCCCTAGTCGTCGAACTCCACCCATCACAATTTAATTTAAATTGTTTTAGTTTTTCGTCGTTTTACAACAACAATGTCACGTTTTTGTCAGCAAAAAAAGATACAAGTCTAACAAAAGGACATTTAAAATAAAAAGCAAGCTCTGGGGACAAGTTTACATATCTGAGACAAGTATGTAGTACAGTGTGTGCCATCGTACTTAAAGTCAAGTGTTTTCGTATTTTTTTTAAATAAAAAAAAAAATACGTCCCACAGCCCACTAATATCTACCAAATATGTTTTCATAGTTTGTTCTTGTATATCCATGCCACGTTGTCTGTTGTAATCGACATGCACACTTGCTTATTTATATATTTTTTATTCACTTTTTTTCTGCTGTGGAAATTTTTTTGAGTTGTTGACATTAATTCCTCTAGGACTTTGTAGCTTTAAAACTAAAAAAATCTGTAGAAATAAAATATGGGCATTTCCAGCGAATGGTCCACCGAGACCAAAAAATTTAAATTTATAGAAAACGCTCTGTTTTATCATATCAAATTATCATAGGGAAATAATCAACTCATTCTAAGATATTCGAATTAAAGAGCTGCATGAACAAAAGAAAAAGCAAGTTTGAACATGATCAGCTTGTTTTTTGTATCATACTCGACTGTGTTCATTGTATTGAAGCAACGATGAGTAAACATGTATGAACTATAAACACTTGCGAGCAAGCATGAGCTGAACATGAACATAAACGAGCAATTGTGTTTATGATCATGATCACAGTTGCAGACAACCATAATAACTATGAGCAAAAACAAACACGATGACATGTTCGGGTAGTCAAATCAAATACGGGAAAATAAGGGTTTTTTTTATTAACATAACGAGCAAATTCTCTTCACTTATTTAATACAAAAACAAACTAAAATAAGAATTGAATTCTGTAAAATCCTAAATTACAAAAAAAAACATAAATAATAAAAGAATAAACAATATTAAAATTTACTTACAGTCATTTTTTAGTTTCTGTAAGTATACAAATGTAAATTATAGTTTTGTAGGCGGCATATACATACAACAATGAAATGCAAAAAACAGATTATAAATCCAAAACTTATTTCAAATGCAATAACTTTTAAAATCCTTTGTTCGAACATAACCATATCATCACAAACACGGGCACATGCTCATTATCACAAGAACACATTCAATCAGTAACAAACAGAGTTCATGTGTTGATTGTATGAACAAACTTTTGCTCACTGACATCGCAGTTGAATCAAACGTATGGTCAGTAAGTTACATTGTGTTCGAACATAGGCAATTTATAATGAACACATGAGCATGCTCATCTATAAAGCTAGATCATGCAGCTCTTTAATTCGAATGCAAAGACGAAAAAACCTTCTTAAAGAGAGGCATTATACATTGAATTTTGCGCTCTAAAATCTATCTGAGGTTTCAAAGAGTCAACAAACAATCAAAAGTTTTTGCTTTTAAAAGTCAATTACTCGTATATTTCGATGTCACGATCGACATTGTAAAACAACAGTTATTATCAGTTATTATCTTTAAATATTGAATATAAACAGAGATATTTTATACTATTAAAATAAAAAAATCGTTGCTGGTCACCTTTGGTCACCTGCGACATCGTAAGTGTAAAATTTAAAAAGAAACTGTATTTAATTCTTCAATATTTCGCTATACCTTCGAACAGCAGTACAAGAATAATAAAAAAGATCTTCCACTTGAAAATTTAATTATTAAAATTAGTCTTAAATTATTCAAATACATCGAAGGAGTCGAGGCATTTGTCAAAAGGAAAATCTGTCAGACAACAAATTTGTTCCATCTTATGACATTGAGAAGCATTCGATGGCATTTAATTCAGAGGGAAAATTGAAAGAAGCAACTCGTATTCCAGGTATAGCCCAGTTGCAATTCAAATGCAGTAAATTTTTTTTAATTTGTTTGCAACCTTATTCATCCTGCATATTTTTACTAAGTTTGTTGCTATTATGTGAAAATAATTACATACATACATATATATTGAGTACTTCGGTTGATTTCAAAACGTATTAACAAGCTTTAAGTTTTATTTTTACTTTTTTTTTCACTTGAAACGTGTACGACGGTCACGTTCGACATCACGGAAAAGCCCATATAAAGCAGTTCAACAAAATAATGTTATAAAAAAAACTTACAAACTTAAGGGACCATTATGTTGTCATTATGCTTATTTTTTGCCCTGTTTTGCCACAAAAAAGAACAACTGTGAATTATTTTTGTAGGTAAATAAATTGTTATAAATGAAAGAGAAATATATAGTCATATCTGCATATTTAATGAAATCATATTCGAATGGTTTTTAAGTATTTTAAATTAAATTTTTTATTGTGTTTTCTTCTATAAAAAAAATAGTATATTACTGGGTTAAAATGTACATACTTGAAATGTTCTACACTCTTTCTCGTAAAATGCAACTCATTATTTTATGATAAAAGAACAGAATTGAAAATGTGATTGACTGCTTTAGCAACTCAAAACGTAGTCATCATCTAATGTTAAAATAAAATCTATATTTTGGAAATGCACGTATAGCAATCACTTTTGGACATAAATAAAATATAATATATACATATATACTGATAAATTTCTTAAAAACAAGACATTTTTTTCAAGAGGAATTAAGTACTTAATCAAGCAATGGACAGCATGTCAGTTGTTCTGCATGTAGAAGTATTGAGTTATTTTTTGCAAACGCTCATAACACTTGTAAAGAGACAAAAGATTTTTAAGAAATGGACATAAAATTACTTTCTTTGCCTTGGACCAGTAGACAGCGTCTCCCCTACATATACAATGCATTACACCGTAACTACAAGTGCTAATAGATTTTAGGAAGGTTTATCGAAGGAGTTGTGTTTGTTTCCGTTAATAGAAGTTGACATCGACGGCTTCTGCAACGAGCTTATTCCATAAATATATGGATAACGGCAATAAAATAAAATTTAAACTTTTTTGTCGATACAAAATAAGTCTGTCACATGTTGTATAAATTATGTTTTTTTTTCTTACGGCCTCAGATTATAATTACTCTTAAATAGAAACCATTATTTATTAAAATATTATTTCTTCTTTCTAAGTTTTTGACATTATTTTCACCACAATCTAAGCGAACAAAAAAAAAATTCCAATAAGTTATTCTTATTTTATAATAAGACAACCAGGGTGAAATTTAATAGATTTGATTTGAAATCTATTTCGAAATCTACACCGTTTTACACTTCACTTTTTTCACATTTAACTACATTTCATTTTATGCCACAAATTTGTCAGTACATTATTTCACATTTGGTTCGAACAAACCACACGCATTCACTGATTGTATTGTTGTTTGGTATAATTTATTAAATTTTATATTATAAATTTGTACATTCACTAGTGCCAAATAAATAAAAAATTATACAAGAAAATATCTGTTAATGTTCATCTCAAAATAAAATGGAAAAATTAGTTAATTTGAATCTGTACCAACATGCATACATATGTATGTACCCATAAGTACGTGTGTATATATGCATATACATATATGTATTTACTGTTATATAAGTTGAAAAATATTCCTTTCTCTTGCTGCTCAAAAGCAGAAAAAATAATTTAAAAAAAGACAGGAAATGATTAAAAAAAAAACGTTAATCACTTTTCAACTAAATATATCTGTCAAGTACAATGTCTTTTTATTTCGGTTTTCTCTGCTTTAATCCTTGAGCTGGAAAAGAACCTTAGGATGGAAAAAATAAACTTGACATTCTTATCTATGAGTTCGTCCTCGTAAGAATATGTATGTATATGCTTATGTACTGAATTTTTGTATTTGCCGCAATTTTCCCTCTTTCGCTTTCAGTTGCTATTTTGTCTTTTTTTTTTTTGTGAAACAGCTTAAGTTGTGTACATTTTGCCGATATTAAATAAGTCTATATAGAAAAGAGTAATTTTTTGTTTTACTTTGTTAATGATTTTATTTTTTCAAAGGACTTAAAAAAATTCTAATTAAGATTTCTTAGACGACTTTATACAAGATAAAATTAAGCATGAGCAAGGGAGATTAGTGATAAAATTCTTAAACTTATTTTCTTTTCCACTTTTGCGCCAACGAGTATGAAAAAAAGCAAAGATATATGACCAGAACTTAATTACTGTGGGCCAAAAGGACAACATAAAAATAAATTTGATTTAATGAAGAAATATGAAAATAATACAGAAAGGGTAAAATAATTATCTAACCTTTTTAAAAATTCGAAACATTTTTTTTTTAGCAAAATAAAGCTTGTCTTATAAACAGCTAAATAAAACAGAAAAAAGGCTACTTCTGCCACAATCACGTTAATACTTATACAAATATTTTACGAGATTTCTCTCTAAACACTAGCAGACACCAGAGCAAATAAACATTTTGGAACAAAAATTTTCAATAAATTATTTAGCCAAATTAAAATAATACTTTTGTTGTCATCATACAGAATGTTAATCCTTTAAATATTAAATGCTAAAAATGTCACTTTTCACGTGTTTGTTATATAAAATATTAGACTAAATATATTTACATATATTATCTATATATATGTATGTACGTACAGTGCAACTTCGATAATCCGGACACATAGTTTTGGGCTCGTTCGGATTATCGAGCTGTCCGGACTATAATAGGAGACACTTTTGATATTATATAAGTGAACTAAATATGAATTTTCTCTTTTGTTGGAAATATATTTACTCAGAAACAAAGATAAAATTAAATAGAATCCAAATTTTTACATCTGTGTATATGTAAATTTATGCATATATGAATATACATACTATGATTTATTAAAAACCGAAGTTATTTTATGCTGACTAACTTTGTTGAGATGGTTGAGTTGTGCCTTTTCTTCTAGCCTCTTCAGCTAGAGAATATCCTGCATATCTAGGCTATTCCCTGCAGCCCACTGAATGCAAACTGCAAATGTTTTTATGTGCATCTGGAATAAAATTGGTTTTAAACCATTCTAAAAAAAGTGTCATTGACATCCTTCCTTTATTAGTTGCTTTGTATACCACTGGAATCTTACAACCTCTAAAGGCTCTTGGATTAGAAGATTTGCCAATAACCAAAAGAGGAAGCTTATGTGTTCCTGCAGCATTTGAACATGGCATAAATGTTACACGATCTTTGAAAATTTTTCTCTCTGGAGCTGATTTTTTTTTGCATCCACCCATGTGCTGCCAGGCAACACTCTCCAGAAAACAGCAGATTCGTCAGCATTGTAAACCTGCTCCTCACTTAAATCCATTTCAGCAACAATGTCAGGAAACTTTTTTTTAAAAGGCTCTACGGCGCTTTCATCACTGGATACTTTTTCACAACAAATTTTTAGATAACGAATGCCATGTCGTAACTTAAATTTATCTAACCAGCCTGAGCTCGCAGTAAAATCATCCTTTTCTGTCATCTTTACATAAAAGAATTTGGCCTTTGCTTTTAAAATTTCTGATGAAATCGGGATATGCTTTCTTCTTCGTTATAAAAACCATGTGTAAAGTGCTGCTTCTACTTCAGGATTTTCCGATGTTTTCATAACTTTTCTCTTTCCTAAAAAATTACATAGTTCTTTTATAAATACGGTTTATAACTTTATTTTGGTTAAAAATTTACCGGGTCCATTATAGGTATTCGAAATGAATTGTTTAATATTCTCTTTATTCTTTTTAATATCGCAAATTGTTGATTGGAGAATATGGAATTTTTCAGCAACTTGTCTTATAGTTTTTCCCTTATCAAGATTTTATAAAATATCACAATTTTCCTTTAAAGTTTGGGTTTTATGTTTGCATTTATTATTTAAAAACATGACGCTTAGTACAAAATTGGACAAACACGCTTACGAGATGAAGAGCAGACACTGAAGTAATGACATTGCAAAATGTTTATTATAGAGCGAATAACATGTCCAAAAAATAACGGTAAAACAATTGTGTTTAATTTTTTTTTTGCATTAAAAACGAGCTTTTCCGGATTGTAGAGGTAAAATTTTTAAATTATCCGAAATGTTAGAGCGTCCGAATTACCGGACTATCGAAGATGCACTGAACACATATTTAATTAATTTTTTTTTTTAAATTTCCTGTGTAGACAAACAATTACTTTTTCGAGCGTCAGTTGCTGTTTTTACAAAAATATATTTCTTATTCATAAAGTCATAGCTTATGTAAAAAAGGAGTAGTTTCACTTTTTGCGCAAAAAGTTATTGTAAAAATTTTTCACTATTTACTAGTCATTTTAAATATGAAATGTTGCGTTTTAAGCACAGTGTCAGCTTTAACACAAAATATCACTTTTTTTCTACGAACAAAAATTATTTTCGATACAAAGTAACAGTTTTTAGAGAAGACTATTCTTTTTACAACGAACTTATAATAAAAGACGTTTCATATCCTGTTTTATCTAACCGGCAGCATCTTAAATTGTCTCACGTAATCGGCTTTGAGCATTGTTTCAAAATAATTAACAATTGAGCCACAAATTTATTTGTTTCATTTTGTTTTTCATCTGTAGTCGGGACGAAAACTAATATGAATTTTTTTGGAGCGTTGCTTTGCCTTTCTTATTTTTCTTTTGTTTTCCTTCACTTTATATATTTTAATTTCACTCAATCATGTCGAAAATTGCATTATTACTAATTGCAATAACAAATTCCTTAAAAAGAACGACAAAGACAACATTCAACATTCCATTCATAACAATTGTAGACAACACTTAATACAGCACAGTCAGAGTACATCAGTCTTATCAGCCATTAAGGACGAGAAAACAATTCTCATCATCAACTCACATTGAGAAATGCTCCTTTATCTTCTAACTTTACTGATGATTTGTAGCGTAACATGTAAAGCTGATTAGAGATGCTGCTAAGAACATTGTCTTTTGCCCCTCTCATTATGTTTCAGTTTAATTTAAATGTAAATTTTGTACCCTTTTCTTAACTTTTTACTATTTGCTGCTATTTTTCATTTCTATTGTGTTTTTATGCTTTTCTCAACGATAATGCAGATAATATTTATTACGTAAATCTGAGAGAATACACAAGTGTATTATTGCTTCAATATTTGGATATTTACAGGTGTAATTGTCACTGGTTATTGGAAATATATTTTATTATGGAAACAACTGAACTGAATGTATCTTAAAATATAATCTTTTTGTGTGCGACGTAGAAAATTAATAAAATTGCGAGTATATTTTAGCAGTTCTAGCTCATCCTTTATAAATTTGGACTTAACAATAAGAAGAATTTTTGATCGCTGCCAATATTCGACAATAATCGGATGATTCTTTCGAAAAATATACAAAGAAGAAACATTATTTTTTAATAACTCGAAAGTCTTCGGGAAATGGAGTTTAGATATTTCTCGATTTTTATATACTTGAAAAGTGGGCTCGAAAGATATTGATGTCGAAATTAAGCGAAAAACATTTTATTTTTAATTACTCCCTAATTTCTAGTCAAATCGGTTTTCGATACGTATAATTTTTCTGGACTGGAAAAACTGCGTCGAATGCTGCATATACATACGCAATTAAGTTGTGTAGCAGTACCAGCAATCTTTAGGCACGATTGATCCCGAATTTAGCTGTATATGTGTTAAATTTAAGATCAGGGCACATCTTTTGTAATTCGAGTTTCTTTACAGAAGCCCAAATATGGAAAGGGATGAAACTCTATACAACTTTGATAGCCTTTCCGACACCATATCTAAGATCCTAGAAAATTATCCCAACAGTGAAATCGTTATTACTGGTGATTTCAATGTTCATAATTTATCACGGCTTCGCCACTCGAGCCATACAACTTCAGAAGACCAATATGTTGGGCTGTTTGCCACGCACAAACCTTGTGCAACTAGTGAATGGACGAACACATATTCCGTGTGTTGACGGGCAGCAATCAAACATCCTCGACTTCTTTCTCACTTCATATTAGCGCACTTTCGGAAATTCTGATCACTGTACCATTTCTGCCTTCTTTTCGATTACGGAACTTCGCAACGTTTCACGGCTGGCTACGAAACGTTTGAAATATATTTACGAACAAGTGCGTTGGGATAAACTCAACAATTTAAAAACAACTTACTGAACGACCGTCAATAAGGCTTCCGTAGAGGACGCTCTACGGGCGACTTATTGGCCTTCTTCTCATTCACAGTTTCATTCACAATTTTGGCGAGACTAAAGTCGTGACTCTAGATATTTCCAAAGCATTTGACAGAGTGTGGCATGGGGCACTTTTGTCCAAACTTATTGCTTTTAGTGTCGGTAATATATTCGGTCCATTTATATAGAGCTTTCTCATGGATCGCGCTATAAGAGTTGTTATAGACGATATCTCATCCAACGAGTTCAATATAAATTCAGGCGTACCACAAGGCTCCATTCTTTCTCCCACCATATTTCTTATCTTTTTTAATGACCTTCTATGTCAAACTTCCAGCCCTATCCACTCTTATGCAAATGACTGCGGCATATGTCAATCATATTCATTTGGTCGTATGCCGACATCGACTATGATTGGAGCTATGAGGCAGAATTTGAATGATTCATTGAATCACAAAAATATCGCAATGCGGTTACGCGAACAGGATCGATTTCACTGCTGCTACATGCTAACATACCGACGCATGCCTGATCATGTTGCTTCACCTTTATGGTAGTTTAAATATTGAGGAATCAAAAGCTATTGATGTTCTAGGCATGAAGATTCAGTGCAATGTTCAATGGACTCAGCACATCTTTCAGGTAGCAAAAGAAGCATTCAAGTGCCTCGGCTTTTTAAGGCGGTGCAAGCCATACTTCACCCCAACTGATCTCCTTACTATTTATACCGCTTATATCCGACCGAAGATGGAATACAACTCTCATGTATGGCCTTCAACGACTATTATGAAGCTACTCGACCGTGTACAGGAGAGGGCGGGAGTGTAGACAACTCTATTGACTCTCTTGAGCATTGTCGAAATGTGGGGAACTTGTTCACGAAACCCGTCCATTCCTGCGCACAACACATTCATCATTAAGGGCGCATCCACTTCTGGTCGACTTGGCAGCGGATCGCACTACGCATTACAGAGAGAACTCATTTTTCGGCCGAATATCGAACAAGCTCCCTGCAGAGGACTTTCCTGGCACTTTTGACGAGTGAAAATTCAAATCCAATGTCCATAAACACTACTCCCTCTATCCTCCTTCCCATAACCTAATTTGCTTGTTCAAGCACAATGCATCGCATGTGAAGGGGTCATCCCGTGAGTGCTGGCCCAAGATATAAGAAAAAAAAAACTTTAAATATATTTAAAGTGTCGATTTTATCATAAAAAGAAAAAACCTTCTCCTGTAAAATTTGTATTTTGTCGTTAAGCAGTCGATATGTGTCTACATTTTTTTCTTATTTTCGTGTATAATTTTTTTTTACTTAATGTGTTTAAATAACATCTTTTTATTTTCCGAAAAACTTATCTACAAAATTACATATGGATTTATGTGCTAGTGCAGATATCAGTTTGGGGTTTCTAGGTTCGATTGCTAGCAGAGACTCTGGTCTGTATCACTACAAGCCGTGAAAGGTTTTCACAAGAGAAATCAGAAAGGAACCATAATAAATTTGAACCCAAATGGGCTTGGACCTTTCCCTTGACGTTTACCTGCAACCACCGGCAGGTTAATCTAACCTAAAAACAAACTTCATAAGCCCATTTACCGGTCAAATTTAAAGATATTCAAATCAATGTTCTTAAAATGTATGAACATGTAGTTGTATTGTAAACAACTTGTTAGTTAGTTATTTAAAAAAAATTAAAAAAAAAACCTGAAAATGTGATGTTTAGTTTTAAAAGGAAATTTAAATATGGTTTATTTTTAATTTTATTTTTTGTTAAATAGTGAATGTATGTATAAATGAGCAAAAGAGAAAGAAACCATCAAAATATTAACCGAACTATGAGAATTTTACACGTGTTAATTTAAAAAAGATAAAATAAATGGCCAAAAGGCAAAAAAAAGTTTATTTCAAAACAACGCTGTATGTAGCTGGTTGACATCGGGTCAGATCTGTTTATTTTTTTGCATTTGGTCCCCTTCAACCAGCTGTAGCAGTGATTGATATCAACCTTAAATACTTTGAGTGAATACAGTGTCAAAAGTTAAGTTTTTTTTACTTATGAGTAACAATTATAATTGTTACTCATTTTTTAATGATGTCTTTAATGTTTTTGTCAATTTATATTTTATTGTCCCTTAAATTATCTATTTACCAAATTTATACAATTTACTCCGAAACTGTGCCCACGTATTGAAAAATTTATTTTAAGTTCAAAATCTATTGGGATTTATTCTATTGTTCAAAAATATAAAAAGTAAGAATATATAGGGAGTATATGGTATTCTTTATGTTCATAATATTGTTGTTTTATTATTTTGTGTACTGACATGTATAAATATGGTCTGCTGAAAAAGTTCTTTAGACTTTTATTTGCATTAGTAAAATTTAATTTAATTAAATTAATTTAATGCGGTCTGTTGATGAGGTAGCAAAGAGCGTGGTATCGAGTAACTAATTTTTTGGAATGAGTTCGAATCATAGGTGTTCCTCAGAACTTGCGTTTCTTTTTTTTACCGGTTATAGAAAATTATAATTTTCTAAACATTCAATTGGAAAAAATTCAAAAATATTTTTTTTAAATTACAAAACACACATTTATAGCTCATTTAACGGAACAACAGTTGTGCCCTGGTATAATTAAACGTAAGGAAGAATGTGTAAAGAAAATTAATTTTTCCGTTGCTTCGTATTTCCATTTGAAATGAAAAGCGCTTGTTTGGTGCATAAAAATTCTTGAAGCAAATTGCAATCAGTCGTTCAATGTGATTTAGTTTCCACTATAATAATGTAAAAATATATACAATATAAATATACAGAAATTGAAAATAAGAAGAAGCATATGGCCGCAAGAAACAAATAGTTTTGAAAATAAGTGTATTCCTCTAATTCTACGTATCGAAATTTTAATATTTATATACATATTATTAATATACAATATATGTAAAGGGTGCCCCAACAAGAACGCAAGATTTAAATATTAAATGCAGCAATTGAATTGTTTCTCTGGCTGTATGACATGTGGCGCCGTCTTGTTGAAACCACATGCCCCCCACATTTGACTGTTTGTGCTTGACCTGCCTCATTTTCATAAAAAAAAGGTCCAATGATTCCTCCAGCCCAAAATCCACACCACATTGCATTTGCTTCTCGTGAATCACTCGAGGATTTTCCTCACCCCAAATGCGACAATTCTGCCATCAAGATGGAAATAGGCCTCGTCACTGAAGATAATTTCATCGGCAAAATCAGCATTTTCATGTTGTCTCTCCAATACCCAATTAACGTACTCCCTTCGCTCCATTTTTACTAACCTCGTACGTTCTACTAGCAAACAATAACAATTGTTCACATGTCAAACAATGACACTTCGAATGGCGCCAAATTAAAATCTTGCGTTCTTGTTGGGAGACCCTCTATGTATGTGGGTCCATAATCATAAAACGCGTCGAAACATGCACCCACAAATTTTTAAATTTTACAGGAGGAAAAAAATTTACAAAACAGTAGTGACAGTTGCAACATTGTTTTCTAGTTGACAATAACGTCGGCAAGTTACATACAAGTAACATACAATAATTAATTGAAACCCTAATTTTGAAATTTTTGTCACATACAGTTTTACGTTTCATAATTTGCCTATATATGTATATATAGGCAAATATGTAGTAAGCATTAGATGAAACACTTATAGTTTTCATATTTTAAAAGTATTCACCTCAATAAAATCAAATTTATAATCAAGTATTATACATGTGTATGTGTACATACATATCTCGATGTAGGAAAAAGTAAATGCTGTAAACGTGAACGTGAACAATCAAAAAACTTGTCTGAAATTATAAAAAAAATTCATTACTCAAAACCTATACATCGTAGGAACATGTTTTTAATAACATATTTTTATGTTTTCACGAGTTATATGTATATTAACTACATACATATAAATAATGAATAAATAAATATATCCTTCTAAGTCTATAATGACCAATGTTTCTGCGGCTCACACAGACCAATCAAAAATTTTCTATGGCAACTAAATGTTTCTTACATTGATCGTCTAGGGTCTGTACAAAAGCAATTTCTACTTTTTATATTAAGTAATATACATATATCAAACATGCCATCTTATGAGTATAGATAACAACAAATTATATTGTCTATATTAAAGTTCTGGAGAAAGGTATTAAAAGCAATATTTCGTGTTAAACTTATAAACGGTGACATCTGTTCTGAGTCTTTGGTCAATGAGCTGTCATTTAATATACCGCAACGTTCGCATCGTCATTTTGAACCGTTGGCATTACAATATTTTCATCAAAACTATGCTAATACTGATCCGTTCCGTAGCTTTTGTTATAAATTTAATGAATTTATCGATATGTCTCCTCATATTAATGTAATTACATCTAATTTAATTTTATATTTGAATAACTAGTTAAGTAACTATTTTTTTTTATTTATTCAACATGACTCGAAATTAATGACGAATATTTAGCTATGTGTGCTATATGGGTTAGGTGATATATATGTGTATTTCATTCTGTGCTAATACCAAAATCCTGAGTAGAGCTTTAACAAAATTCTTAAAAAAAGTTAAAAAATTTCATATGTTTATACAAGAACTCCCACAAAATATTTGAGAATAACGAAATATACAGGGTGGCGCAGAATGAGCTATATGGTTTAAATGGTTTATAACTTATAACAAAAAATATTTTTTACACAATGAACATTTCATTATTGTTTTCAATATTAAGCAAACAAATGTGTACAATTTTCATAAAAATATTGAAAAACAGGAAAAGATTATTTAAAACTGCAACAACAAATAAAAATTATAGTTTTCAAAGTGACTCAAATTAAAGATGATCATACAATACCCAGTTTGCTTTTTTTAACATCGATGGCGAAACTTTTATTATAATTGTTTTATTTACATACATTATTTACAGATATAAAACTAATAAATATTTGAGTACTTATTACAGCATACTAAAATTTAGTATTGATGTATTTTCACATGGCAAATAAAAACGTTTAAAACCTTATGTAGTACTTCTATTTAAATACATTTCTCTACGAATTTATGATCATAAAAACGGATTGTATGAAATATCAAAAACTTGTAAATACTGAGTAGTCAGTCAACACATCTCATATTTTAGAACACTATATTTTTAGTCATCAGTTGTTTTGAATAATCTACTAATTTTTGCAATTTTTCCATTCGTTAATTTTTTGTGTTAGAGACATTTTTGAGAGTAATTTTTTTTAAATTAAGATAAATTTACTCAACTACTGGATTTCACTGGGAAATTATACGAATGGACCTATTATTACAAAAAATTATCAACTTGTTTATGATCATGTATTTTCTTGTTGGTTGTTGTTTAATATTTAAACTGCTGGTCGTTATGTACAGTGTGCTACATAGTTTTCGACAACAGTGTGCGATTTAATTACTGTACTTAGAACTATTCGTTAAATTATTAATTTGAATTCTACTACTTATGTGATATTTAGAACAGGGTGTGGCGCAATTTTCCTCTAATAAGATTTACCATCACAATATGTATTTCGTTTTGTCAACGAAATAAATAATTAAATTCTTGCAATATATAAAGTGGCCAAAAAAACTATTCGACATTGCAATTATTTTCTTAAATTTCATTGAAAACGCTAGTATCCTTTTGTTTTTTATATGTATAAACATGTGATCACATTGTATTATATGTATTTAATAATTTATGGTCCTAAAAGTAATAAAAATTTCACATTTTTTAACTCATCTATCTGTTTGAACGAAAAAACAAAAATTGCAAAGCAAAAAAAGTATTCGACTGGCATTGTTTTTCCCTTATTCTGATTGTGTATTTCTTATTACTTCATGTCATTGTTGGTAAAAATATCGCTATGTTTCTTGTTTATCATTTACAAGAACTTTTTTCTTATTTCTGTGCAAGTGATCGCGATGATGGGACGTAAAGGAAAAGAAACTTCTGTTGATGTAAGAAATTTAATAATACATCATTTTAAATTAGGAAAAACGGAAAAGACTATATCAGAAATCGTTTAAAAGTCAAGAACTACTGTATATTACATTATAAAAAAGTACAAATCAAGTAAAACTGTGATAAACAAGGTAAGGATTGGGCGACCTGGCAAACTTACAGATTCAGATGAACTGCGAATCGTGCGTGAAGTAAGAAAAAATCCAAAAATTACTGCTAACACTTTAGCTAAAAACACTGAGGAACACTTAGGTATATCCGTTACACCTCAAACAATAAGAAACGTCTTAAAAAAGCACGATTTCCATGGACGATCAGCCAGGAAGAAGTCACACATTACTAAGAAAAATAGAAAGTTGAGATTAGATTTTGCGAAAGACCATGTATATAAGCCAATGGAGTTCTGGATTGATTTTATTTTTGCTGACGAAAGTAAATATAACCTTTATCGATGTGAATGAAAAGTTCTGGTACATCGCAGGCCTAACACAGAATTGGATGAAACGAATATGATACCAACTGTTAAACATGGTGGAGGTGGTGTTATGGTATGGGGATGTATGGCGGCATCAGGCGTGGGTAATATTGGGTTTATTGATGGGATTATGGATCACCGAAAGTACATTGACCTCCTAAAGCAAAATTTGAGGTCAAGTGCTGAAAAATTGGGTCTGGCACATAGATTTCAGTTTTATCAAGATAAATAATACAAAGCTTTGGCTTTTATATAATTGTCCAAAATTAATAAAAAAAAAACGCCGCCACAGTCCCTAGACCTTAACCCTATTGAACATCTTTGGGGTCACTTGGAAAAAAAAATCAGAAAACGTGGTAAAACGTTGGTAAAATCTATGCCAGATCGTTTAAAAGAGGTTATACATAGGAAAAGCAACTCGCTGCTGGAGTAGAAATAAGCTTGTATTTCAATTCATGGATTTTAAAAATGTTACCAATGTCTAATACTTTTTTTTTTGTTTTTTGTTATTAATATTTTAATTCATGTGTTTTTTGCTTTTTTTACTTTGAGATCTCATTTTTTTTACTGAATATAACTTTGTGTTCCTTAATAAAGACTTTTATAAGTTTACTTTGTTAAAAACAACATTCCATATTTTTTTCTTGATAAATATATAAAGTTTACGGCCTATGTCGAATAGTTTTTTTGACCACTGTAAGTAAAGTTTTGTTCAAATCCTTCTATAACTGTAATTTTGCTATACAGTATTTAAAGAGAGTCAAATCATTAGGATAATATTTAATTGTCACTGTGTTGAGTTATAGTTTTCAAATTATTAAATTTTTCTTAAACCAGCGCTCAGGAAATGGCATATCATATTTAATGGAATAGGCGTTATCTTATGGTTTTAACATTTTTAATTCTTTCTAGGAGCAGTGTTGAGGGAATGAACAAAGCGTTGAGTTTTAGTTTTCAAAATTCGAAATTTTTTCTTGGACGACAACCAGTTAGAAATTGATAGTGCGGAGAAGAGAGAAGATTTTTTTTGGCAGAGCAATGAGAAAAAGTTATTGTTTGATTTACAAAAGAACAAGAAGTGAAACTGATCGATGTACAGTATTTGACGGATATAAGAAACTTTAAAAATTCAGCATAATTATTTCTTATAACCGATTTTTCCTAATATGAATTTATTGTCCATAAGAAAGTAATTTCTTATAGACGATATTTATGGGTACGGAAACAATATTCTATATGTTCTAAAACAAATAAGTAAGTATGTATTACAGAAACGTCTATCTTCTTTTAAAAATTAAAAACAACGATATTTTATAGTTTAATGTATAAAATAAAAATATTAAGGTGCATTCGTATAATTCATTTTGTACTACATATGTATACATATACATACATATATTAAAAGGATCTTAGTTAGAGCAACAAAATACATGTTATTCATCTCTACAAGTTTTATAATATTCAGAGTTGCAAATATATAGTATTTAGTGTTGCCGTCTATAAATAAATTTCTTATATAATTTTTTTTTACATATTTATTTAGTCTTTAGTGTTAAGATAAACTTTTGTCTATCAGTTTTTCTCTCATAAACGTTTTTATTATATAAAAAAAACTTTTTTCTTTTAAAAATAAAGCAAAATACGTAGTGTTTTCGAAATACTTTCTTTTAAGCAATTCTTTCTTATATCCGTTAAATGCGGATAAATATATGTATGTATGTATATACAGTGTGTTTTTTCATATATACATATATAGAATATTTTCTACATTTTTTATTAAACTTTTATTTCGATTTTTAGCAAATATAATCGAATATTGATATTTTTCAATAACTTCAACAATTAAGAACTCATTTTAAATATATGGACATGTGTATGTATATGGATATGTTAATATGTGCCACCGTAATTATATTCTTTAAATAACTCACCTTAACATTTCACTAAAATTGGTTTTTTAATTTTTTTAATATATTTTACCGCCCGTACCAATAACCGTTTTAAATTTTCATTAAAACTAATTTAAAGTTGCATTGGAACCTTCTCTATTCACCGTTTGCTCACAGCAGCCACATTCAAAATAACATGTGTGTGGAGATGGAATGTTCTTTTACATAAAAACATATGTACGTTTAAGTGAAAAACACAATGAAACTGAAAAATTACTGAAGTTCATGAAACTTCTAGTTTTCAAATAAATGAACTTATGCTTTTTAAATTACCGAAGTAAAAAATTGCAATATTTTTCTTTATTTGAAAATAATGGAAAAAATTTTGTTTCCAAAATGATTTTTCAATCATAAAACAATAGAAATAAAAGGAGGACTGAATACATAAAATACAAAAATGACCCAGCAACAAATTCACTTTCAAAACCCAATAACAAACACATCATATTTATTATCCTCTTCATTCTTTCATTTCCGCCGTCATTATCAAGTTAAGATTACATCATCATTAGAATAGCCACTAGCACGGCTTATAATCGCAATTATTGTTAAACTTCATTTAGAACACAATGAAGAGTCATACATATTTATATGTACAAACTACATACAGACATACACGTATAGAGCAAAGCAGACCACCCAATTTTTTAAATCAAATAGATCAACTCTTTTGCTGCTTCAAAATGCAAAGCACGACAATCTTTCACACACCCACAAATGGTTTGAATGGAGAAGGGCAGTAAGCAAGACAAAATAAAGAAACCTCCAAAAATATGCAACACCAAAACACAACTTTTCAAAAAATAGATATACATTTTTAGCATACATATATAGTACATACGTAGAATATTTTTGTATTTTATAATGAATTTTCTACACTTTTTATTTCGATTTTTTTTCTTAATACTTTTTTTAACCTTATTTATTATTTTAACAATCTATTTTTTTAAGCTTTATGGTTTTTTCTCTTTTTAAAATATTTCGATTTTTAGCAAATCTAATCGAATATTGATATATGTATGTATGTATCTCAATTATTATTTCACAAATTAATATCACCAAATTAATATGCACCTCCAAACAAGCAATAAATTTTAACGACCGAACTTAATGATGACGCAGCGAGAACTAATTTGTCGCATAATAAGAGCAGAGTCATTTTCTAAATTGGTATACAGATTTATTTAGAAGGAAGGAAATTATTGGTTGACCCACATTCATATGCACATACAACCGTACATCTGTAAATATTTAAAAGGCCAACGCCAACGGTTTAATAACTGCCCTCTCCCACCAAAAAGCGCATATGCAGGGATTTCTCATCTAATAAATGAAAAAGCGACATGAAAACCTAAAAGCCGCACACTTACTGCAGCAGCGCACCGAGCAAAGCCACACGCACGCACACTCAATGAGCAACATTTTTCAAGTTCAAATACCTCAAATGATTTAGCAAAGAGAAACGATTTTGAAACACAATTGTTCATGCCGGCGGCAAGTTTAAAAACTATGTTGTTGTCATATTCCTTAGGAAGTCGCATTTCGTCTGCAGTCACAAATTTAGGTTTAATATATGAAATTAAAAACACATAGTCAGTGATGTTAACTTCTTTTTTTTAATTATCTCTAGCAACCAATAACTTTCGAGAAATTGTTGCACAAGACGATAATAATTTTGTAATGAAATTAAGCTTGCAGTCTATTATACTAATTCGGTTTAAATATGAGTTCATATTTAAATGTCATTTTTCATTTTCATCAACAAATACTCATTCCGTCCTTTCATTTTGCATAGTTTATTGTAAATTTGGTTAAATCAGCTTTTCGTTAGAAGGGCCGTTCAATATGTGGCAATATTAGCCAATGAACACAGACATTAATGATGTATTTGGAAATCATTCACACTCTAATCTAAAACTAGGAACTCTCTTCGAGAGTTGTCGTAGTTGTAGTCACTTCCTCAACACTTCAAAATGCCACATTGGCGTGTGTGCAGCACTGGTGTGGCAACCAACGTAACGTGCAGAAGAGGAAGGCAGGAAAAACTTGTTAATCAAGAAGAATTTATAATTTTTGCAAAATACGCAACTGGTAGAGTGCGAGCAGATTTTAGTATATTGCAACGAAAGCAACAGATGTCTACGACCAGTGTTTATATTGCTTAATTAGATCCTATTCAAAGACCTGTTGAAGAAATAGACGATGATAATTGATAGAACAAACAGGTCATTAGGTTTTTTAAATAGAAAATAGAATTGTATTTACTAAATGTTGAATTTATTGACCCAATCGCACATCAGAGCATTTTTATTGAAAAACGGCAATTCTATGTGCGTCGTTCCTCTTTGCGTCGTATTTTCGGTGTCCCCATTAACAACGCAAATCGAAGCTCTAGTGTATAACTAAAATCTCCCTTTAAATATTACAAATTCGCGGTACATGAATTTTATATCCGATTCTGAACGACTGATGGAACGTATTCGGGCGAAACCCGAACGATAAGTATATTTAAAGCTCTCCCTGTTACCATTATTAATTGCTCGAGTGAATTGAAAGGCGAAGTAAAACGGTGATAAATGTGAAAAACATATTTAGGAGCGCACATTGAGCTTATTTTAATTTAATTTAAGTTATCTGTTAGTATTGTTTTATATTTGTTTATTTCAGTTGTAACATTTTTTGATCTCTACTTTTTAGTAATAATAATTTTTAGTTCCTTTTTTGTGTTCTCAGAAAAATTTTAAATATAACCTAAGGTTTTGCAAAATATAAAAAAATAATATTTTTATGTGAATGAAAGTTAAAAGCATGTTTTAAATAAGCTTCTTACGGGTCATAAAAACTTATAACATTGATTAGTTGAATAATTTTGATTGAAAATTAGAGATAATAAAACATGACATCGAGTCGTCAGTTATAACGTACGTAAAATATGGTTAGTTCTCCAGTGTAAAAAATTAATAACGGATTGACATATTTCATGTTCTGTATATTTGTAAACACTTTGAAATTTTCTAGTTGTGGCAATAGCTGAAAATATTGTGTAAAAGATCATTGTTCACGCAAGTATATTAAATCCATTTCTATACAACTAACATCACTGCACACAATAGCAACTGCTTGTAAAAGAAATAAAGAGGCATCAATCAGGTGATAAGCTGCACACGCATGGTGAAGAGAACAGTTAAATAAAAATCTGCATGTATTGTTTAAGGTTCCCTTTTTGTGCATATTTCGTTTGCGGGTAGTGTGACCATTTTATCATTTTTGTAGCTGAATAAAACGTTTTTGATTTAGTTGCAAATTTTCGTAAGTATTTTTTAATTACATACATATTTATTTAGTTTGTTTTTTACAATTTTTATTTAATTAGTAAACTATATCAAAAAAAAACATTTTTTCAATGGAGTTTAAAGTCCGTATTTTCTTTTTTTGCATTAAATATTACTAGAAAGAGGTGCAAAATTTTGCATTCTTAAAAAATCAATTACTGAGCTCAAGTTTTTTCTTTTCATCTGGGACCAGAACTCCTGAGATGACCCCTACACATGCGATGCATTCTGCTGGAACTAGAAGAAAGGGATAGTTAGAGAAATGACATGAGGAATACTTAATGGGAGAAAAAAATATGGCCTTTGAACTGCATTATAAAAATGTTTATTTTATATAGTTTATTATTTAAATAAAAATTTAAAAAAAAATAAATATATATGTAGTATGTAATTGAAAAATACGAAAACAAAATTTGCTGCTAAATCAAAAACGTTTTATTCAACTACAAAAATGGTAAAATGGTCACACTGCATATAAACGAAAAATGCATAGAAAAGGAAACATAAATATAACATGCAGAGAACGTTACCGTTGGGACCTTAAAGTCTAAAGTGGACCGTTTTTTACGCCGTTGACTCTTTATGGACCCTTTTTTACTTTTAACCTTTTGTATTATTTTCAACTATTTTGTGCTACTTTTTGAACCTTTTTCACAATTAACCTGCAACCTGTGGACTACACTATGCATACATGTGATCGTAACTAATACAGAAGATCGCGACACGTTATAGAAACAAAAATAGAAGATATTCATTTTGAAAGCGCTTTACATGTTAGGAATAAAAAAATAAAAAGCAGGCAAACTAGAAATATGTACAGAAAAAATATCAAAAAGTATTATAGAAATTATAACCCCTATTTTACATTCTTACCAAAAATCGTGTTACGAAATTATATAAAATATCGATATTACAGATAAAAGGTTAACTGTTTTAAGGTTCTTTGATCCAATAGGTATACCGTTAAATGAAGATATTCAATATTTCGAGGTTTTTCTTTTATAAATCCGTTTCAGCTATTAGAAAGTAAGGTAAATGACAAACGCTTTATGAGATTATAGTTAAAATATCTAATGCAAAAATATTTTAGTTTGAAATCTGTCATATGAAAAATAGCTTTATCGAAAATTTATACTAAAATTTATATCAATTTGTTGTATGTATATACATTTCCTTTGCCGCATACTAGTGCATGTCTAATTACATCAAAAGTGAAACAAAAACCTAAAAAGTAAAATGGAACAATATGTCAAATGCGACATGTCACGAGAGACAATTATTACAAATGAATAACAAATAAACTACTTAATATTTTTGTATATGATAAAAACTACTATCAATATACATATGTACGTTAATGTATAAAATTTTAAAATAAGTTTGATTTGCCTGTTTTAAAAGCGACTTATGTTTGTATCGCATGCGAATGCCTTGGGTTTTTCAAATTAACTTGAAAAGGAACAATTGGTTAAAATCGGACTCAGCACCAACTATAGTGTTAATCAAAAGCTATAAGTATCGCCTTTTGTCAAAATAAAGTAATGTTTTGATATATTTTTTTTTACTTTGAATGTGCACGAGAAGTGCTTTCGACAATGTAGACATTTTAAATTAAAAAAATATTCTTTATTGGAATGAAATTTTAAGTACAAATAAATTTTTATTTTTATGTATGCAAAATTAGCAATAGTTTTAGTTTTTGTGTTTTTCTATACTAAACATAAAATAAAACTTAAATTTTTTTGTTAAAAAAAATTGGCCCATTTTTCTTTCAAAAACCTGTTTTGATACCATGTTTTTAGCAAAAGGCTCTTTTGATAACCCTTTTTGAAATTTCGCAACGGTAACGCTGCATACAAATTCTAATTTAATTGTTCTCAAATGTACACCTTAAATAACCTGATGTAAATATATGTATTTATTTCTTTTAATGGCAGCGCAAGCTACTGCGCAGTGATGTTAGTCGTATAGTAATTATTGGACTGCATTTAATGATGAGTAAAGAACAATCTTTTACAAAACACTTTCAGCTATTGCCGCCAATTGAAAATTTTAAAGAGAAATATGCTGGCACTCCATTAGCTGTGTATTTTGCAAAAATTCTAAATTTTTCCTAATTAAATGTTTTTTCTTGATCTTCATACTATTTGTATATTTTCCTCATATCGGGTTCTAATTATAGATTAGAGCGAGAATCATTTCTAAATACATCATTAATGTGTGTTTTCTTTGGATAATATTGCCACATATTGCACTGCTCCTCTAACGAAAAGCAAATTTAACCAAATTTACAAAAACGACGCAAAACGAAAGCACAGAAGTATGCAATGAGTATATGTTGATGAAAATGAAAAATGACATTTAATAATGAACTCATATTTAAAGAAGACTGCAAGCTTAATTTCATTACAAAATTATTATCTTTATGTACAAGAATTTCTCGAAAATTATTGAATGAGCAAAAATAATAACAAGTTAACATCACTGAGTATATGTTTTTAATAACAAATATTAAAACTGTATTTGTGACTGCAGACGAAATGCGACTTCCTAAGGAATATGACAACAACATAGTGTTTAAACTTGCCGCCGGCATGAACAACTGTGTTTCAAAATCGTTTCTCTTTGCTAAATCATTTGAGGTATTTGAACTTGAAAAATGTTGCTCATTGAATGTGCGTGCGTGTGGCTTTGCTCGGCGCGCTGCTGCAGTAAGTGTGCGGCTTTTAGGTTTTCATGTCGCTTTATTCATTTATTAGATGAGAAATCCCTGCATATGCGCTTTTTGGTGGGAGAGGGCAGTTATTAAACCGTTGGCGTTGGCCTTTTAAATATTTAAAGATGTACGGTTGTATGTGCATATGAATGTGGGTCAACCAATCATTTCCTTCCTTCTAAATAAATCTGTATACCAATTTAGAAGATGACTCTGCTCTTATTATGCGAAAAATTAGTTCTCGCTGCGTCATCATTGAGTTCGGTCGTTAAAATTTATTGTTTGTGGGGAAGTGCATATTAATTTGTGAGATAATAATTGAAATACATACATATATCAATATTCGATTATATTTTATAAAAATCAAAATGAAATTTCAATAAAAAGTGCAGAAAATTCAATATCAATAGAAAATATTCTATATATGTACATACATATGTATGTACATATGTACAGATATGAAAATACACATATGTATATATACTACATACATACATATGTATATGTATGTACATATGTTAAAAATGTGTATCTATTTTTTGAAAAGTGGTTTTTTGTTGTTGCAAATTTTTGGAGGTTTCTTTATTTTTTTTGCTTACTGCCCTTCTCCATGCAAAACATTTGTGTGTGTGTGAAAGATTGTCGTGCTTTGCATTTTGAAGCAGCAAAAGCGTTGATCTAGATTCTAGAAAGAGGAAGATAAATTTGATGTGTTCGTTATTGGGTTTTGAAAATGTAGTTGTTGCTGGGTCATTTTTGTATTTTATTTATTCAGTTCTCCTTTTATTTCTATTGTTTTATGATTGAAAAATCATTTTGGAAACAAAGTTTTTCCCATTATTTTGAAATAAAGAAAAATATTGCAATTTTTACTTCGGTAATTTATAAAGCATAAGTTCATTTATTTGAAAACTAGAAGTTTCATGAACTTCAGTAATTTTTCAGTTTCATTGTGTTTTTCACTTAAACGTACTATGTACGTACATATTTTTATGTAAAAGAACATTCCATCTCCACACACATGTTATTTTGAATGTGGCTGCTGTGAGCAAACGGTGAATAGAGAAGGTTCCAATGCAACTTTAAATTAGTTTTAATGAAAATTATAAAACGGTTATCGGTACGGGCGGTAAAATATATTAAAAAAATTAAAAAAACCAATTTTAGGGAAATGTTAAGGTGAGTTATTTAAAGAATATAATTACGGTGGCACATATTAACATATCCATATACCTATGTACACATGTCCATATTTCTCGAAGTATTAACAAAATACGACAAATATAACAGCAGATATCTACATATTTTGGTTTTATTGCGTGTACGGCGAAAGTGAGATTAGTGAACCATGCGTATCATAAATAAGATTTCTGTAAATAACACTTGTTGTATTTGTAAATATTTGAATATATAAGCGGCCCATCAATTAGACAATATTTGATATTGCATATGTTTTTCCTACAATTGTTTCCATTTGACTCTATACATATTATGCAATAAATTCCACAATATTTTCAAATATAATATGGTAGAAAAGTTGCAAAACAGTATGGCACAATGTTGCCAACAACACATTGCACTGTATACAAGTATTGCACTTATAATGTCATAGTATTTAAAATTTTTCCTAATTTATTGCGCCACCTTCGAATATAACATACACATTGGCGATATTATTGTACAATTAAAAAAAAAATTCAACAAATCGCATGCAAATGGGTCGTTTCAAATTATAATTTTTATTTAAAAAATAATAAGAATTTCAGTAATATTGATTTTCAATTTCAAACGAAATCTTACGTTTAAAATTTTTCCAATACATGTTTAAAAAATAATTTTACGTGTCAACTTGTTTTCTTTGTTCCCGCTACTGCGGATTTATGCGAAAACTATTTTTGAATGTAAGTTTTTGTATCTCACACCATATGCGTACTATCAACCACAGGAGTATATTATTCGACTTTCGCTTATGTTCGAATAAGAAATTCATCGATTTTGAATATAAAATATTGCTTCATTAATCGATTACTAGAATACTTGAAATAATTTTCCAAATAGTTTTAGGCAATGAAAACAAGTGTATTTGGTTTGATGGTTTTTTTTATAAAAACAGAAAACCCCAATAACACGAAAAGTAGTTAAAAATAAAAAAAATCCATTTGTACTATTTGTACTGCTCTACTCTAATTCGTTTTTTAAAATTTAACTATAATATAAAACCGTCCAGTAACAGCTGATCAGAAAAATGCGAGAACGAAGGGAAATTCATTAACAGGTTAATCTCAGCTGATTCAACATGCATTATTAACGTATTTTTTGCGCCGAACGCCAAAGTGCGTAATTTAAATTCAATAGTTTTTCTTCTAACGTTTGTTTGGGTTCACTTAGAATGCTTCTATGTCATCTATGACTCCACAATTATCATTACTGGGAGATACAATATTATTAAGTTTTGTTGATTCTTCAAAAATATCACTTGTTTTATTCAATTTAGCGAAAACCTTTTCTTTTTCTAATTTCACTAATCTTTTTAATGTTCTTTTATGCATTATTGTTTATAATATATTATTAATTAAAATTTTACCAAGTAAACCGCTCCACCGCTCTTCACAACACTTAAAACAAAACCATAGACTACTAACTAGAAGTGACAGCTTACAACGACATTACGACGATTATATGAAAGAAATAGAAACCCTTATTATTTCTATTATTATTTCATGTTATCTTAATATATAAAATATATACGAAACGAGTGTCTAGGCCTTCTAGAAGGGCCACTTGAGAAGGCAGAGATCGGATCTTATAGAAGGTCTAAGAATGCCTGTAAAAAGGCCTGTTTAGTGAATGCCTCGTAAATTTTACCGGTGGGTATGTACACACAATTGTATGCAAATATACACATGTAGATAAAAACAATTACATAAAGGAAATTTTCGTATGTGTTAAAGGAGAAAATAATTTTTTGATTTTTAATCCAGTGGATCTTAGTATACATATTTGGTGGTGCAAAATTATAAAAAAGGGATTATAACAAGTAGCCATATATCCATAAAGTTGTTACATACATATGTCTGTCTATGGGAAAAATGAAAACCAATGTATAATAATATTTAATTGCTGTGCTAAACCCTACTCTAGAACTTAGAAATTCATTAAGCGATTTGTCATGAAAATAAAACGTTTCAATTAAAATCGCTTAAAAGGCCTTAAAATTAATCAAATCTACTATTTTATATGTCGAACATTAACGCGTCAATTTGGATGTTACTTCAGATAATTACAATAAAAAAAACTTTATTTTGTTTTTCAATCACATATCGCTCTGTGATTATAGCACACACTCGCACATACATGCATACATGTATAAACGACAATTTTTAATTAAAATAGAAAATAAAAAATTTTAAAATAGTTTTGTTAAGTATAGTGTTCATGAAAATCATACTGTTAACCTATTTGTCACACATTTTTTGTTGTGCATGAATTAGTGCGGTCGATGTTAGGTCAGGTTGTGTTGCCGTTGGTTATCAACCTACGAAAAAGGAAGATTTATTTAACATTTAATTTGACATCAGCTCTTTATCATCATAAAATGACATTTTTCGTTTCATTAATATTAGCGAGGCACGTATTCTTCTATGTGACCGTCTGTCTGCCCACTTCTTTGTCTTATCCTCTACTCCATTTGCAAGCCGTAAATAGCATTCATAGTTCATAAATTTTTAAACACATTCCGCTTGCATGACATACTCATGGCTTCTGCCATCAATAAATAGAGCGCTCAGCTAGTAGCCATTAATATTGAACAGCTAATAATGACATCGTTAACACCATCACAGCCATCATGTTTTTATACCCTTCATTTAAAGTTCTCTACTGCTCCCACAACCACAAGGGTGGCAATGAAACAAATGCACCAGAGACTGTTATCAAAAATCTATAAATCCTTTGACTATTGTATTCCCCTCGGAATAAAACAAAAGCTGTCACAAAAGTAGTCATTAATTACGAAATGTCGGAAAATTAAATATTTCGTTGCAGGAATTCATTAATCGATGTGCTAATATGTTGACAATTCAAGTATCAAATTAATGTGTACAGGAAATAAAGTTTTTCGATTTTTTAATATACATATATGTACATATGTGTTTATATACATACATACATACATATAATAATTTAATCTCTGTGTCTATAACGCAAAAATTTCGATAAATTGAAAATGAAAAATGTAATTTTTATGAATGATATTTTTCCTTCCTTTGGCTTTCTAAAAGCATATTAATGCACTATTAATAAAATAGCATTTTTAGAAAATAAATTATCAAAATTTTGTTTAACTGAAGTTAAATTTCATTCATGTCGCGAAAACTTAAGCAATCGATTAGTAATTAATCAAAAACTTGAATTTTCTTGCTGCATTCGTTTGTTCGGGAATATTTTCATACGATTAACATACATATGTACATACATACATATTTCTTTTTATTAATACAATGAATAAAAGGAAAAAATTCTTTTTTAAAACTAAATATTTATTAAATATTCAGAATATAATTTAATCGAACTAGAGATATTACAAATTAATGAAAATTTCCTGTCGTGTTCTAATCGAAAATGTAATTTCTTTACAATATTGTGATAAATTAACTGTGAACTTGAGCACGACAGGAAATTTTTATTATTTTTATTATTTTATTAACCCGTACCCTGTATTTGTGGGTCAAAAATGCCCAAACTGTTTTTGAAGCGTATTATTTTTGCAACCGCCCAATGAGTTTTTTTTGAAACTTTTGTACAATTATTTATTTTGCGTATAATATTTAAATTCAAGGTAAAAAACTGCTAGCTCTTTTCGTTTTACCTGTGTAAAAAAAATCACGCATGTGGTATATGTATGTGGGTCAAATTTGCCCAATACAAATAGCAGGTTTTTCTGTGTTTAGCATATTTTGTTACTATTTGTGAATGGTTTTTCGACTGTACACTTGTGCTTTGACCGTGAATATTCATACATACTATATACAATTATGAAACCAGAAGAGATTGGAGCGCTGCTTATGCATTCTGATTTGGAAGATGAAATACCAAACGATACATCGAGTGAAGAAGAGAAAGATTTCGTTTCTGAAGCTGGATCTATACATGATTCCAATTTTTCATCAGACTCAGATGAAGAAAGCTACGGAACTATTGATGAAATTGAAGCAGAATCAGCAGCATATGCTTAAAAAAATGGATAATATAGATGTGGTCGGAAACATCCGCAATAAAGAATATTGGTAGAAGAGAAAACATTATGAACCTTGCACCTGGTCCTACACGTTTCGCTATTTCTAGGGCAGACAGTGTAAAATCAGCGTTTATGCAATTTTTTCCGCAAGAAATTATGAAAATAGTTATAGATATTAACATTTGTTGCAAGTTATTATGGGAATTTTATTTATAAAACATTGCTACTAGGTCAATCGGTTTTCGTAAGTAATTGGATTCCCGTGGATGAAATACATATCGAAGCATACTTTGGACTTCTTCTATTGGCTGGTGTATATCGTTAGCATGGTGAAGCTCTGGAATCTTTATGGGACGATCATAGAGGACGGCCGTTATTAAAATCAACAATGAGCTTGAGAAGATATCAAAATATATCGCGAGTGATACGAATTGATAAGAAGGCTGATAGAAACGAAAGACGAGTTCGCGATAATGTGGCTCCCATTAAAGACTTGTGGATCTGATGGGAAGCAAATTTGCGAAAGATGTTCAATCCCGGTGAGTGTGTTACTGTTGATGAACAACTAGTAACTTATAGAGGACGTTGCCCATTCACATAATATATACCATCAAAACTAGGAAAGATTTGGGCATTATGCGACTCAAAAACAAGCTATGATTTGTCATTACAAGTATATACCGGTAAGGATAGAAATTGCAAGCCAGAGAAAAATCAGGGACATCGTGTCGTCCTAGATTTGATCAAAGATTTAAAAGGCTATAACGTTACTTGTGATAATTTGTTTACCTCACATGATCTAGGCATTGAGTTATTCAAACGCAATATTTCGATGGTTGGTACTGTTAGAAAAAACAAAACATTTTTACCACCAAAAAGTTTACAACTGAAAAGTAAACTAGAAAGTTATGCGCACTTTCTATTTGATAATGATCACAAAACCACACTCCTTGGATATGTGCCAAAAAAAATCGTTCTGTGTATCTATTTAGTACATTACATCATGACAAAAGTATCAGATCAAATGCAAAAAAGCCTGAAATCATTCATTATTATAATGAAACAAAATCTGTAAAAGGCCTCAAGCACTACTCTATAATATTTTAGATATATCGGGCTACAACGCATTCGTAATTTTTTCAGCGATAAATCCTGATTGGAATGGAAATAAAAAGTATAAGCGTCGCATTTACTTAGAGGAATTAGGTATGATCCTTATACGCAAGGAAATATACCAAAGAAAGACTTTACCATACAGCAGTCCTGCTAAGTCGTAGCAGATATTTATAGATTAGTATGCTATAGACTGCACCTAATTTCGGACGTTGGACAAATTTGGACTTTTTTGTAAGTTACATATATTTAAACGAAGAACACATTTTTTTAATTTTTTTATATGCATTTCGAATATGCAAGTTTCTTTTTAAGTCCGGCAATTACTTTTTTCATATTTCGTAGCAAATACATACTTACATACATGTATTACAATTACTTACCTTCAATTGAATTATATGTACATACATACATATGTATGTACATAAAAATTTTTTTATTTTTTAAAATACAGTTTGACAAAATACTTTCATATATTCAATTCTTCTATAATATTAAAAATCTGTGTGTTTTCACTGTACACATTCACAATAAATAACGGTATATTAAAACAAAAAGAATTTTTTGTTGATTTGAAGTGTTGCTAATCTCCTTATAATATAAAAAATGGGAAATAAGAAAATAAAAAATTTGCATTTTGGCAAAAAAAATGGATTTTTGACAAACGTGCACTGGCACAAACAATGAATTGAGAAAAAAACTTGACATTTTTATTCGTACCGTTTTTAAATATTTTTTAAATCGTTGCTATTATTTGCTGATATTCAGAGAAATTTTAATATTCACACAAATAAATCAATAACATTCTACAGACAATAATGTTAATGTACTGTAAAGTATATTGTTCCATGTTACTTATAGAAAAAGTATCGTGATAAATGATTAAACTTTAAAGAGAAAAAATTCAACAATTAATCAATAGTGAAATACAGATAGAATAATAGGGAACAGTACACTAGTGGATAAAGAAAAACACCATCGATTGAATTGATTATTTAATTTCAATCAAATCAGATCAACACATTTCCACTTAAATTACACACACATTTATACACTCATAGCGTCATGCATCCATATCTCTTGTCTCCGACTCTATGGATTTCAAATAAATTGCGGGACTTTTAATAATGATTCTCAAGTGGTAGCGAAAAAAATAATAATAACAATTGCAAGTTGAAAAACATTTATTCATCGATTCGGTATTTTATGTTGTTTTTATTTATCATTTAAATGTTTGGTCGGTAGTAAAAAATTTTCATTGTTTTTATTATCGCATACTTTCAATTACTGGCTTTATTTTTGTTCATGTTTTGTGACGCATTTTTGGCGGCTCTCTGGCTTAAAAAAAATATGCCCCATGCGTTGATCATCGGTGACCGCTTTGAAAGATTCATGTACTACATGAACAGATATCTTTCCGGGAACTGAGAATGACATTCCAGCAAGGAGGTTATCTTTACCACCAGGATAATATGAACAGGAATTCAACTTCATTTTTTTAACGAATGACCAAAAGCTTTTACTACCCCGTTGGGCAGTAATAACTTCAATGGAAAGACGATGTTCGTACAAACCTTACAAACCCTACAAACATACAAACCTTACTAAAGGTTAAACTGAAATTTTGTGTAAAACAAGTCACTTATAAAAACAAGGTGTGGATATTAAGGGCCTAATTTGGTCCACGCGTATTAAATAAATAATGACTATAAATATTGTGCATACTACTTAAGTCCCTTTCAGACTATAATACATGGCAAAAATTCAAGTATTACGTGCAAGTGGGATAGTGTGAAAGCAATGTGTTAAGTAAATAACAAATAATACGTTAATGCATTTGACATCCCATAGCACTTTCTCATATTTTTAAACTTTTCACAACGATAAAATGTTTCTTTTTAACAGGCTTGTAGTACAGGGTGGCTCAGAATGAGCTATATGGTTTAAATGGTTTATCATTTTTTATTTATGCGATTATTATAATTTTTTTTTTTTAAATACAGTATATTATTGGGGTATTTTTTGGAATTAGCTTTGATAAATGACATCCTGTAAGTGATGTCTATTTATTGCTTCGCACATATGTACGTGCTCTTTGTTGCATATTTTCCATAACTTTTCGCAAAATTTCGGGTGTAATGGCCATGACTTCATTTCGAATGTTGGTTTTTAGTTGGAGTATGGTTCTTGGTTTGTTAACGTACACTCTTTCTTTCAAATATCCACAAAGAAAACTGTCAGGAATTGTTAAATCTGGTGAACATGGAGGCAAGTTAAAATCGCTTGTGCGCGAAATAATGCGTTCGCCGAATATGTCCCTTAACAAAACCATTGAGACAGCTGCAGTATGTGCTGTGTTCGATCGTGTAATGATTCATAATTAATTCCCCACGTCTTCTTCTCCTGAAAAAAACGAAGAAAAAATAATAATTAAAAAAGTTATAAAGAATTCAAACCATATAGCTAATTTTGTGTCACCCTGTAGTAAAAAAGTCATTTACTTCTAAACAGGTTTTGTTCTTACAACTTATACTTTTCATTTTATTTGAAGTGTGATAGTGTGAAAGCAAAATCTATACTACTTTAGATTTTTTGGCAGTCGCACCAAATCTCATTAGATTTCTCTCTCACAAAGGATTATGAAAGTCGTAAGACTTGCATTATAGCAGTCCAAAAGCAACGCATATAAAAATATAATTTTATTATTTTTTACTTTTGTAATGTTAATTTTTTTCCATAAATTTTTATTTTTATAAAAACCTTACACTAAAAATATCACATTGCATATCGAACTGTTTTACTTTTTATGGCTTTGTCTCACGAAAAATCACCTTTTCCATTGATGTATCAAAACAACAATTTCAAGATATGCTCTTGAAGACATTCTACTGTATTCTAAAAATTTCTTGTGTTTATAGAAGATATGTATATTGATTAAATTTTTATGGAAATTTGTCTAATAAGCATTTTAGAATTAAAAAGAGATTTATGATAAATATGAATAGTTCCAAGTTAAAAAAAATTTAAAGCATATCCCCTCTCATTTTTCACACCAAATTTTATTGAAATCTGAAAAGAAATTTTTTTATAGTTAATCCAATTAAAGGATGAGTAGAATAGCTTGGAAACTAATCTCAGAAATGTGCAGAAAAGTGGCCGTGATCAATCCACTCGGAGTTTTAATGGAATTTTTGTTCTAAATCGTCATACAACACGTACAACCATATAAATATGCTTTTTTTAAATTTTATAGGAGAAAAAAACAACTTAAAAAACAGTTAAGTAAGCAACGTAAAAAAAGTTTCCTCAAAACTAACATAAAATTAACAGAATCACCTATATTTTGATCAAATATATTATTTGCTAATGGCAACAACAATTTAACGATAATTCTCAGTGATTTGATTTCATGTGGAATACGGAATAGTCTGTTCCCTCAGGGCAGACAGGGGTTTCTCCATATTGGTGGCATTGTTCTGGAAAACCAGACCTCAATGTGATGTGGTTTGCACAAAAGATATTCTTGGTGGCGGCACTTTCTGGCCCCCTTAATAATAATAATAAGTTCAAAATCAGAGAAACTTGACTTATTTCATTTTCAAATAAAACAACTCATATTAGAAGAAATATACTTCAACTACATTGTAGAGCAACGGCTTCTAAATACTTTACCCGTAGTTGCGGCTTGATGGGTGGCGATGGGTGAAGTAGTCTGCACGTTGACTACAAAACCAAAAATTTCCTTAGTTCAACCCCAGTTTTAGACTCATAAAAACATCTCGCATTTTTCTGATGTGCATTTGTATGGCTTTGTGTCAGTTGTTGTCGGAAGGACTCATTGGCGAAGGCTTAATTATTGCTCACTGAACAGTAACGTCTTCAGCTGTTGAAGAAATCCACAGGCACATAAGAACGCCCTCCTTCATCGGTATTGTGTAGCAACGGCGAAGTAAAATAATTACTAAAAATGTTTACTAAAACGAAGCTTCAAAAATTCAATACCTCTCCTTGACATCAGAGGCGCTACAACACTGCTATAAAACAAGGAACGTGCAAAAGCAGAGTTGGAAAGTAATGAAGCTCCACCTCCTGTCATTTCTCCTACTATCCTTTCCTGTAGTTACACCACAATGCATTGCATGTGTAGGAGTCATCTCCTGAGTGCTGGTCTAACATAAAAAAATGCCCATAAATAGAAGGAGTAATTATTGAAGAATGCAATTTAGGCAAAAAAAAAAATGCAAAACGACAATAAATCGCTTCACTTGCTGAATTTTTGCCAACATCTCTATTTTTTTTATCAGCGCTTCATTAAAGAAGTCTAGCATTACTAATATTTTGTAAATACTATCATTCATACAATTTTAATAAAAACATATTTTTTCATTTTATTAATTATCATAATTAATCAAATTTTTAAAGATTAAACATTTTGTGAACCCCCTGCTTTGGGTGTGCTTTTGGGCCTACCAATTGCTTTTAGCTGTAACAACTTTATCAGCAGGAAAAGGTCTTTTAAGAATTGTAGCATTGCTTCACCTAAAAGGATTGTAATTATTTGGGGAATTTTGTTTCACATATCCAAACATGAATATGTAATACATAAGACTAGGAAAATAAGTTGTTTCAGAAGTTATTTGCTTTATTTTAATTTAACTTACTCAATCTACTCCCGTTTTGAAATATTATTTCTTTTTTAACAGTTGACAACTGAAAATACATTTTTATTTCTAACTGAATTTAGTGTTCTACTAAGTCAATATATAGCCCAGGTATTTTTATATAAAATTACTTAGATAAACACATTACTTGACCGCATTCATTAAAATGGTTTGTTTAATTTTTTGTATGAATCACTTTGTAAGGAATAGTTAAAACAGCATACATATGATTATCCTGATGCAGATAACTATGTATGTACATACATACATACATATGTATGTTTTTTTTTTATTTTGTCCTTAACTGGACCACAGAAATCAAACAAAAGCAACATTTCATTTCAACCACTACCATCATTAATTATGGTATCGAACACGACATTGAGCTAATTACTTTCATTGGCATTTATTACATTTAGCCTGAGAAATCCAAAACCGACCAAGAAGCCATTGCGGTCCTTTAGCTGATTTTCATCGTATAGAAGGCTACATTAATGCTTCTCTTTATAGCAAAGCACATTGCCATGTAAGTTTGTACGTTTTCATGCGTACATACATTTGTCAGGGGGCAAAGGTAATGTGCTACTTTCAGTGTGACCATATTATCCATTTTGAAATTAAAATTACGTTCTTTTTTTGTTTTTACTCCAAATATCACATTTAGGTCATAGCCCCTTTTTAGATACTTTGCAATTCATTTAGATTATTTAGCCTGTTCTATTATAATAATAGCACAGGCTCAAAAAGATCACAAGAAAAACTTGAATTTAAAATATTATTAAAATTATCTCCATAACTATAACAATTACCACTATAATACTATATCAGTATATGAATTAATGGAACAATTTGCACAATAAGGTCGATTTCGAGAAACATAGGATAATTTCGCGCACAGGCGTCGATATGGCATAGTTTTATTTTGCTTCGTTCCTAGACACAAAAAGTTTCCATTCAGAAATTGTGTGTTCTTTTATTATACAATTCTGCAGTTTTGTGCAGCTTCACAAATACCATTATGAATTGTTTTGAATTTTTATATTGCTATACACCTCCAACTATAATTATTTTTCCCCCTTCTTCCACAAACTCAAGATTTTGCAAAGCAAACTTTCATTGTCTGGATGGGTTGTTGCATAAATAAATAATTGTTTTTTGTTATAATTTACGTATTATAGTTTTTGAGAATATGTGAAAAAATATTAAAAAGCGCAAACATTTTGTGTTGTTTTTGTGTTTATTTTTGCTTTTGAAAAGGCTTTTTCGTTATATGTACAATATATTTTTTAATTTTTATTTTTTGTTCATAATTTATACGGTTAATTTAGTTCACTTGAAGAAATTGTTAATTTTTTCTTTATTTCAAATAATTTTAATATAAATGAGAAACATTTCCCTTAATAAAAATTTTTATTTTGATCCAAATTTTTTTTGTTTAAAATGAGTGGCTTAAGAGGGGTATATGATTACTCAAGCCTATTCTTCTAAAAATAGCAGAATTTGTTGAGATATACCCATAACTATCATATGAGCTGCCAAATCTGTGGACTTAGAGCAACTGTTGCAAGTCTGCTTTATTAAGGAAATATTCCTAATTGGATACACTTCTCAAGAAGTTAAAGATTTACCCATAATTCCCCATATCTTCATAATAAAATAAGCAGCAGCTGGGTTATTAGACATATATTTAGACCTCATGGTCTAATAACATAGAATAGGAAGGTAATGTAAAGCCTTTGTAGATAACAGACGAGGCAACTCCTTGTGATCCCACCATAGATCTAACCGACTTCAACGGACAGGACCAGGATAGTGAACCAAGACTTCGCGGAAACCTTACGGGGTTCAAAGGCTGATGACCGACGCGACTGGGTTCTCAAGTCGCAGTTCTCGCTCGGAGGGTACTTCGTGTGTTCATTGAAAGTTTGGAGTTTGGGAACCGGTTGTGGGTTTGGATTCATGCTGACTGTGATTGTTACGACAGTCAAACGGTGAGATTAGTTTTTGGTCTGTTCGGGCATATCTTCATCTTTATGAAATGATTCGACTCAATACTATTTTGAGTGCTGTTGTGATTCATCAGTAGTCACCGAATAATGTTATGGTCTATGTAGAAATAAAGTCCCCTTAGGATAATACCACTTCATGGTGGATGAATGGATACCTGCATTAAAAGATATAATATGATTGGTTTAAACATTTGACTGTAGATCCATAAAGTAAATTTGGGGCTAGACCGCAGTATTTACCCAAGAGTTGTTCGGTTGTTCAAAGGTTCTTTGTCATGTTCCTTATGATTCCATTAAGATGAGATTCCCAAGAGTGTTTTTTATCTGTAGTTATGCCTAGATATGTAACTTTTGCCTTATAACCCCACTTCCAAGTTATGTTTAAGGCGTCTTGCATTTGCTCCTTGACTCTTCTTTAATAATTGTTAATGATATCTCATCTGCATATTGTATTGCTTATATGGTTTAATGTTAAGGACCGGTAGGAGAACATCTACTTAGAAATACCATATCAGGGGAGATAGTGTTCCCCACTGTGAATATCATTTAACGGCCGTGCCAATGATATCTATGTGTCCCATCTATTTTACTACAATCGGAATCGCTCTTTTTCTTGAGAGTGCAGACTCCATTGTCAAAAAGTTCGCGTTATCAGAGACATCCTTAATATCCATAAACCCACAGAGATTGTCTGTTAGCAAATCAATAATTGCTTACAGTGACAACTGTAATAATACGGGTAATTATATTGTTTATTTTATTTTTTTTAATCTGGGACCAGCACTCAGGAGATGACACATGCGATGCATTGTGCTGGAACTATAGGAAAGAGATAGTTAGAGAAACGACAGGAGGTGTAGCTTAATTAATTATTTTACTGCTCTACTTTTGCACGTTCTTTGTTTATAGCAGTGTAGAAGCTTCGGTTTAGTATCCATTTTTTTTTATTATTATTTTACTTCGCCGGTGCTACACAATACCGACGAAGGAGGGCGTTCTGATGTGTCTGTGCTTTGCTATCAGTTGACGCCGGTACTGTGAGCAGTGAATATGTCTTCGCCACTGAAACCTATCGACACCTTTTACCTTTAATCTAGAAAAATAACAATAAACAAATAGAAACCTTTTTGATAAACATTCTCATCAAGCGAAATGTATTGAAAGAAAAGCCATTATTTATTTTTTAAATTAATGCCACTAATGAGAAACTTAAAATTTTAATATATTTTGATACATAAAGTTTTATTGTATGTAAATAATCTGAATATAATTAAGACCAAAATGTACATAAGAATTCTTCGCTAATAAGGGAAGTTCTCTTTTGGATGCCCTGTCATTGAGTTCGAAGTCATGCTCGCGATGTTGAGTAAATCTACTTTTTTTAGGTTCCTTATAGGGATAACTATGAATATAAATTTTGAAGAATAACATTAGCTTTATTTTGAGATATTAAGGGTGTTTTTATGCTCGATTTATGGCTCCATATGTCAGCTTTTTGGCCAGAAAGTTAGATTTTTTCAAACTTTGAGCGCAAGGGGCACGGGTTAACGTCGTGGAATAGAGCTCAAATTTCGGCTTTGGGAATATGTGGAAAGAGAAATCGTTTTGTAGGGTCCGGATGAACAAGATTCCGATATTCCCCCCCCTCACCCACGACCCCTCCGGTCGGCCTACTCACAGTGTATTGGATTCAATAAAATACTGCGAAGTTACGACTTAAAAGGGTCTTTTTGTTTCCCGAAGCAAAGACGATCAATGAAGTGGTAAATATTAAGCCTCATTGTCTGGCTTCGCTTTACATTTTTAAATACTTTTAGGTCTCTTTGCAGCATTATTTAGCAGCACGTTATATTAAAATCTGGTCACACTGGTTACTTTATGTGTGGGTTTTATTTGTATGCGCATAGTTGAGTGTTTGTAACTGGTTGAGTAGTTCAGTGTTACCGGTGTGCCTCGAAAGGGAGCCTTTTTATACGTACGGTATTACTGCAATTTTCAGTATTTTGCACACATTTCCATATTTTGAGAAGAAATTATTTGTAGATCAAAAAAATTTCCGAAGATCTTTAATAGCAAACATTTTTTATATACATATTTATTATATCAGTTATAAATTTTTGTACATATTTTAACTTAATTTTTAATTTATAGTTGTAATACAATATATGCGTTTTCTGTGTTCCTAAGAGAGTTGCTCCTTACTTTCTTGATAACTTCTTTTAAGCCGCTTTAAAAAATTTCTCAACGGTAACGCTGATTGTATAACTTCTGCAATTGCAACGAAATCTCATAATGAAAGATTATTTATATTCCATATTTTATTTAGTTGGAATAATGTTATTAAAGAAAGTAATTAGCTTCACTTGCAAGTTTCGTTTTTTTTTAATGAATGCATTTTAAAACTTACGCAGTTTTATTAAAGCAGTTATATTGCTATATATTGTAGTAGTAGGGCTAGTGAATAACATACGCAATAAGTTTTTCATAATAACAAAACTGAAAATAAGTGTTTACCTTAAAACCCTTCATTGTACACATACATAAGTATAATAAATTTCTATAAGCGGATTTTACAGCTAATAATTATGTACGTGTTCTTAAGTCAAACTACATAGTACATACTCGTATATGTATTAATTTTTTTTGGATATTCCAAAGTGTGAGGTGCGTCGAATGCTAAATTATAATTTCTTTAAATCATTTTTTGGAACAGACTATAGTTAAGGATGCGGTCAGATATTTAATAGTTAGGTAGTTTAAATTAAACAATTTTACATACATTATTATTCAACCAAAGTTAGCAATTGTTCTTATTTGCACTCAAATTATCTTAAAATTACAACGTTTAGGGATTTTTCAGTATCACGGGATTTTAGTTTTTTTTCGGGATCAATACATTTCTTGCTTTGTGAGTTTTTAAGAGGTTTTCTCTATATAATATCCATACATATATTTTGGTCTGCTACTTATTTATTTTTTTATATAATTCATATTGCTTTTTTTAATGCTATATTCTTTCGCATCACAAGTTTTTAAACTATGTAATTCGTGGAAGAAATCAAAGCCATATTTGATAACTTGATGGTCGACAGAATTTCTTGGTAATAAGTTTGAACATTTATTTTGCAATATACACACAGAACAAAAAGTGTCTAATAAATCGCTAATAAAATAGAACAATATTAAAAAGATATCTCTATGGCTTTTTTTTTTAAAGAAAGAATTCTTATTATTTTTATAAAGAGTAACTTTTTGAAAAAATCAAGAAGGAATTTAGGGTGTTTATTAGATATTCTTCTTGTCTCTATGTTGATTTATATATATATATATATCTATATATAATAGCAATCAATTACGAAAATTAATATGCTGATTTATTATTTATTTTGTAGTCAACGTGCAGACTACTTCGCCCATCGCCACCCTTAAGAAATTTAAGATGATGATTTACACATGATCATATAAGAACCTAAGAAATCAATAAGAAATCTCTTTTTTACTATTCCGAAGAAAACCTAATAGAATCAAAAACCGTGTCAAACTCACATATATCCCGAATAGACCAAAAACTTAACTTCCAGTGTGACTTTTGGTAGTAACCACAGCCACTACGAATCCGTTCGCAAACCAGCACACAACTCCAATTTTTCGGGGTGGATACGAAGTACTCATTTAAGAGTACATCAGTCATTAAACCCATACTTAGCGTTAGAATTGCGGGGCTTTGCTGGCCCCGTAGCACTAGATTAGAATTGAATAGTCACACGGAGACGAAAAGCATAACCTTCTCAGTCTCTAGTCAGATTTCGAAGAGTCGCCTCTTGTGTAATTTTCAAACTCCAGGTGAGTTTAAGGTAATGTTTAGATGGTTCCGCGGGCTTGCTAAACACCCTTATGTTTAGAAACAAGTTTCCAAACCCCTGCGGGGCATCAAAAGTGACAGGAAAGACCTCTGCGGGTAGTCAATTCCACATACGAGCTGTTCGGCAAAAAAACGAATATTCTCTGTAATGCGAATGTCGGTTCGCCGTCAAGTCGACCACAAATGGATGCGCCCTTAGTGATGAACGCGTTGTGTGCTTGAATATCCGGGTTTCGGAAACGAGTTCCCTGATCTCATCAGAACACATCCCGTTGTAGCAGGGATAGAACAACGAAACGCACCCCACGTTGCGACGATGCTAAAGAGAGTCAATAGAGTTGGCTACCCTACTGTCTCCTATGAGTTTTTTCGCTCTCTCCTGTACACGGTCGAGTAACTTCATAATAGTCTTTGAAGCACCGGCCCAAACATCAGAGTTGTATTCCATTTTCGGACGGATGTAGGCGGTATAAATATTGAGGAGATCAGATGGGGTGAAGTATGTCTTACACCGTCTTAAAAAGCCGAGGCACTTGAATGCTTCCTTTGAGACATGAAAAATGGGACTGACACAATCGAACATCGCACTGAATTTTCATGCCGAGAACATCAAGAGCTTCTGATTCCTGGATGTTTATACCGACCATAATTACAGATGAGGCAGCGCAGTCGGGCATGCGTCGATGCGTAAGCATGCAGCATTGAGTCTTTTGAGCATTGAAATCGACCATGTGCGCGTGACCCCATTCCGATATTCTTGTGAGGTCCCCATTTAGCGAATTATTCATATTCTGCCACCTCGCCGCGATTATATTTGACGTAGGCCTACGATTAAATGAATATGAATAGTATATACAGCTGTCATCTGCGAAAGAGTGAATAGGGTTCGAAGTGTGACATAGGAGGTCATTAATAAGAAAGACTAGAAATAGGGTAGGAGAAAGAATGGAGCCTTGTGGTACCCCTGAATGTATATTGAACTCGTTAGACGGGATCTCAGTCTATAACAACTTTTATAGCACGATCCCTGGGAAAGGAAAGCTAATAAATCTCCCGTGGTACGTCCTCCACGGAAGCCATATTGCCGGTCGTTAAGTAAGCTATTGAACTCCAGATACTTCGTAAGATGGAAATTGAGCATACTCTCCATTACTTTGGAAATGGTAGAGCATATTGCGATTGGGCGATAATTTTCAAGGTTGCTTGCCTCTCCCTTCTTGGGGATCGGCGTAAAATTTGCAACTTTCCAGCACAACGGAAATTCGCCTGCATGGTATAGGGTGCTGAAAAGGATTGCCATAGGAAGCGATAACGTCGAAGAGCACTATTTCAAGAACAGTTCTGGAATTCAAAATTATAGAAATCGGGTGGGAAACAAAGAAGTTATGACTCTTTCAATGTGAAACATTAAACAACACGTTCTTCACTACATTTATCGTTATAAAATCACTTTTCGAAATGATCTAAAAAAACTAACGGTATTTTCGTTCTCTATGGACTCTAAAAAAAACAGAATTGGTACATGAGAACCCCTGCATATTTTGCTGTAGCACAGTGTTATTATGTACATACGAGTATATATTATAATGCATTATTACTGGGTGGAGCAAAATTAATCACCCTATCTTAAGATGTAATGGCTTTTGCAAATGGCGTTTTACGTCAATCATATTTGACAGTTGTGAACTAGACAGCTGCAGAACACAAAGAGATAAACAATGAAGCGCTATACTCCGCAAAAGCGTGCAATAATTGTATCGATTTTTTTAGCCAATAATCCGTTGGTGATGTCAGATCGTCGAAGATTACCTAATCATGTCGTGCTAACTGGACAAATATTATGCCGCTGCTCGACCACCGGACTGGTTGTTCTGTCGAGAATATCGCGGCTGTGGCTGCTCATGACGCTGAGAACAAAGAATTATCAACCAGACGACGTGCACGCAAATGGGGTATCACCACGCGACCCTACAGCGAATTTTACTGAAAGAATTGCACATCAACATTACACATATTAATATTTTCGTTATGTCCTTTGAAGCCTTTTAAAGTTCTCTTTCGTAAGCAAAATAAATTTAAATAAGTAAATTCAATTTGATTTTCATTGTACTTCAATTCGGGTTTTTGTACGTTGTTAAACTAAATTTATAATGGACAAAATTCCATTTAAATTAAAGCCACAATGCAAAGAAAATAATATAAATTTCTATTCTACTTCCTTCATGTTACACACTACGGAAATACTCAAGAAATCTATGCAGACAAGAGCCTCTGGCGAAGTTCTGTTTTCTTTTTTTTCGTTTACACTTTGCAGTGATTTGTTTTTGCTGTGAAAGTGGTAGACGTAGTGCACCATCTCTGATAGTAAAACTAAATCAATTCAGTTTTTTGTATGATTTAAATTATTTTTTCATCTTTTTCAGAGCAAATAAATCATCGAACTTGAATTAAATTTTGTCCTTTAGCTCATGAATAAATTTGAAATTAGGAAGAATAAATAACTATGGAACAAAATATTGTTGTCATGCAATTTTTTCCAGAAATTTGTTCTAGTATCTTTGCCGCACACAAGGGCAACTATAAAATCGGTAACATTAGAGTATGCAGTGACACAAAAATTCTCTACAAATTTCAAGTAACTATAGTAGATCACTTAATATTTTGGGAATAGTTACATTAAATGTCAAAGCTTTATATTAATACCATGTTCAAACCGACAGCAATATTCGTGGTTCGTACCCTAACCATGATTGAAACTACTCGGTTCGTCATACATAATTTCGAGAGCGAACCCTGTTGGCTCATTCGGAATCTAGTATGAACCACGTATAAATTACTTCCACCTCTAATTTTTATAACAAAATATAGAGAGTTTATCTGAACTAACTGAAAAAAACAAAATAGAAATAAATAAAAAACAAAAAAGTGTGTAAAAATAATTTAAATGAAAACATTTTAAAAAATAATAAATAAAATACATATGTATAAAAAATGCAAAAAAAAAAATTAAATTAAAAAAAAAGAGGGGACAAATTGAACCAGGAACAGTCGTATGAACACCAGGGTCGGGGTCACTGAACAAGACCGGCTTCAGCTGTAGCAAGTCGACAGCCACATCAGAACGCCCTGCTTCGTCGGTATTGTGTAGCACCGGCGAAGTAAAATATTTACTAAAAATCAGCTACTAAAACCGAAGTTTCAAAAGCCTGAATACGTCTCCTTGACATCAGAGGCGCTACAGCACTGCTACAAAACAAAGAACGTGCAAAAAGCAGAGTTTTAAGATAGTGAAGCTTCACCTCCTGTCATTTATCTTACTATCCCTCTCCTCTAGTTCCAGCATAATGCATCGCATGTGTAGGGATCATCTCCTGAGTGGTGGCCCAAGATAAAAAAATTAAAAATCGTGGTTCAGAGAGCGAACGGTGAATGGGTCTTATTGTCATGTGAACACAGTATAAATGTGACCGCATGTAAATTTCTACATGCGTATACGAAGTCTGTTCAAAAGAAAAGGTGAATTTTGAATTTTTTTCAAAAGTATTTATTAATTCATTGATGATGATCCATTTTGTCCCCTGCAAAGTAATCCCCCTCAGATATAATGCACTTTTACCAGCGTTTCTTCCAATCTTCGAACCACTTCTGAAATGCGCTTTACGGTATGGCCATCAGCTCGTTCTTCGAATTTGACTTTATCTCATCAATTGTGACAAAAAGCTTTCCTTTCATTAGTCTCTTCAGTTTTGGGAGTAGGAAAAAGTCGCAGTGCCCCAAATCTATTGAATAAGCTGGTTCAGGTATGATTAGGGCGTTATTTTTTGGCCAAAAGATCACGAACAAGCATTGCTTCACGCGAACGTTGCCTAACTTTCTTGTAGTATTCCTTATTAACCGTTATTAACCTGTTGGCAGGAACTCATGATGCACCACGCCATTTTAATCGAAGAAAAAAAAAATTCAGTTTTTCTTTTGAACAAACCTCGAATGTTGCACTATGAAAGGGTATACAAGGGGTGACTCGAATTCAACAACAAATAAAAGAGCAAAACGGTTGTTAAATGAACATCAGTGAAAGCGAATCGAAATTATTTTACTAACCAAAAATTTTGTGAATACATTGTAGAGTTTATAAATTTTTTTCTAATTTTTTACGTGTCTTCATAACGCAAGTCAGTAGTAATTGGAAACATAATTATATAACTAACTTAGGTGCCGCACCGCACTTCGAAGGAGATATCAGTATCTTTTTTTAAATGAATATTCCCATTGTACCTTTAGACTGAGTTCTTTTCTATAAACATATTTATTACATCTTCTAAAATAATTGGCCTTACTAATAAATACGGTGTAAACAAAAACATTTTTTCTATATGTAAAAGAAATTCTATATTGAAGTTGAATTTATTAAGGCTTTTGTAAATAAAATAAATGTATAAATAGCGTTTTTAATTTAGATTTAGCTAATGTTGGCGGTATATCTTTCTATTCTTTCTATTTATTTCTGTATTTTTTTTTATTATTTGTGTTTTTTTAAGAGAAATAACAAACAGACAATGATTAGTACTATTAGTAGGAGTTACCTTCTAGAGTAATAGTTTTGATAGTAATAGAATTGACAGCTGGTGAAGGTATAGACAGAGTGAAGCTTGTTAAAGAATGGAATTCCAAAAATAACTAAATAAATTTTACAAATTCTCTAAACGTTAATATATATATAATAGAATATACTTATATACCATTCAGTGGATATCGGTAAACGACAATTTTTTATATATAATTCGTATATTTCTCTCTCTCTCTCCAACTACTCGGCAAAAATTTTTGAATTTTTAAATTAATCCTAGAATAGGATCTTTATAAAAAGACAGAATGAGTAAAATAAAATTCTATAAATTCTCCCAATATACTATATATTCAGGTATGTGATGAAAATCGTTTTCGGAGTTAAAACGTATTGAAATCGACAAATAGTGTAATGAATTTGTATGTGACGATTTGTTGTGACGATTTCATATTCCATTTTGTTTCATTGAAAAAAAAGACGTTTTTAACATGTGACGCATTTCGATAATGCCAGTTTAAATTCGTTTTCAAATCGTTTATTTTTACTTGAACAAAATGTAAGGAAATATACAAAAAAGTAAAAAAAATAAATGAAAAATGATTATAAATCTGTCCTTATTTAAACGAAATCTATTTAAATAAATACTAGTTAATATTGAAGTGAAATTTAAAAATTTAAATACCCACATTTCATTTGGCACATTTAAGGGATCCCATTTATCTCTTAAACGTTTTCTTAGAATATTTTCGCTATTCATCCTATTATTTTCTTCCAAGAGAATTAGTGAAACCGCAGGAAAAAAAAGCATTTTATAAATAAAAATGATAAAATATGTTGATACAAATTTAATTTTGTTATTTTGTTTAAATATTTTACAAACGTCACTCACATACACATACATATCTTTACATATTTTACAGTTGTATTATTAGATTTTATACAGTTGTATTTAGAGAAGATATGTGGAAACGAAACAAATATGGAATATGAAATCGATGGAAATTCATCACACTACTGTCGATTTCAAAAGACGATTTACTTTTCAAAGCGATCGATTTCCATCACATACCTGATTGGGAAGAATTCGGGAATGGTTGTGGCACTACCTAATAGTGTTATCCTACTAGAGATCTGGTTGGGAGTTCATTGGTATATCACAACGAAAAAGTTACTGCTCTGTCATCAGTTTTTCCCAAGTGGCGTCCAATAAAGAAATTCTTGGGATATTGTAACACATCAGAAAAAATTTAATTTAAATATTTTTTAAATGAAATAACTTATTCTGTGCAGACACGAATATGAAGAAGACCGTAATTGAAAATTAATTGGAATATTTCAAAGGCATTTGATATTAGTTTTGGCCGTTTGAGTTTCACTTAATTTAATTTTTATATACGGAAAATGTAACACAAAAAGTATAGTTGCATAGACTTAATATGACATTTGTAATATTTTCTTATCGTTTATTATTTAACTTATTTTTATTGTATTGTGTGCAAATTAAAAATGGTAAATAACGATAACGTATACATACATCGCGAGCTTGGAAGGCATTGCGAATCATCTCCGCAGTATGCAAGTAATGCAGAAGAAAACATTTCTAAAGATTTAACTAATGGCAATGGTACTGATACCGACGAAACTAATAATGGGTATAATGTTTTTTAATAATAAATGCAATTCAATGCAACTCAAAATACATCGGAAAGCTTTGAAAATAGTAATAACGCATGGGAATCAGAACAAGAAAGTAATGACGCCTATCTGATTTGCATCTTGGGAATTATAATGGTGTTGGTTCGTCAGTTCCCAGGGAGCTATCCAATTGGGCAACCTATGGTGATCAAATTTATAATGTAATTGTTACAGCTCATGCTCTACTCGTATTATAATTGGAGGATATGGAAATTAATTACTTTCGTTAATATTAGGAGCTCCAGATATAACGTTTCCTCGAATAAATAATATAAGTTTATGATTATTATTACCTGCATTAACATTACTTTTAATCTGAAGTAAAATAAGTATAAGATTATTGAGCTGGAACAGGATGAACAGTATACCCTCCATTAGCATCCTATATTGCTCATACTGAAGCTGCAAATAAAAATTTCTAATCGGAGCTACATATGTCTTAAAATTAAACTATAACTTTTTGCGGTGAATACATTTTTTTTTTATCTTGGACCAGCACTCAAAAGATAACTCCTACACATGCGATGCATTGTGCTGGAACTAGAGGAAAGGGATAGTACGAGGTGAAGCTTCACTATCGTCCAACACTGCTTTTGGCACGTTATTTGTTTCTATAGCAGTGTTGTAGCGTCTCTGATATCAAGGAGACCTATTAAATTCTGAAGCTTCGTTTTTAGTAGGCATTTTTTTTAGTAGTTATTCGAACAATCTATTTAATTAAGCTTTAAGGTTTTTATATTTTTTATTTTTATATAACCTCAATATTTCGTTAACCTTAAAAAAGAAAATTTCCTGAAGATGTTAACCGAAGGTTAACGAAATATCGAGATTATAAAAAAATGAGAAATAAAAAAACTTTAAAGCTTAATTAAATAGATTGTTCGAATAATAAAAAAAGGTTTAAAAACAAGTATTAAGAAAAATTTTTAGTAGTTATTTTACTTCGCCGGTGCTACACAATACCGACGAAGGAGGGCGTTCTGATAGGCATGTGGATTGGTTACAGCTGAAGCCGTTACTGTTCAGTGACCAGTGACTATGCCTTCGCCACTGAAACATTCCGCCAACAACTGACACAAAGCCACACAAATGCACACCAGAAAAATGCGAGGTGTTTTTAAGAGTCTGAAACTGGGCTTGAACCCAGGACAAATTTTTCGTTTTGTAGTCAACGTGCAGAATATATAATTAGATAATATAATAGAATATAATAATTAGTTTAAACTTTGAAAACAGCGTTCTCTAAAGATAAAAATTAACGCACTCCTTGTGTTGTAATAAATAATAATTTATTTTATAGCGTGACTTTCAAACACCTCAAAAAAATTTACAATATATTCTTTTTATATTTTATATTATATTATATTTTATATACATATGTATATGTGAAAAAAAATTAATATTATTGCAAAATTATGAAGTTTTTTTTTTAAATTTTCACACCCTCAGGGTATGACTTTTAAATCGGAAAATATATTGCTTTAAATCCTACAAAAGAAGATTAACAAAAAAAAAAATGCGCAACTAAAATAATAAAGGACATTCCCTTGCTTTATGATTATAAAAATTGTAGACTATAATGGATTCTAACAAAAGAGGACTGCAGTGATTCAGTTCACTTTAAACGATTTATGTAAATTTTTATATAATATAAATGCAAGCAAACACTGAAATAGAAAAGGAAAAATGTACACATGCATACATAATTATATTACAATTATTCAGCATTAAAAAAAGGGGTTTCCTTTGTTGATATTACCATAATAAGTATTGTTAAGGATAATCGTGAAATTTCTTTGCAACTCTTTTTTTGTTGTTGTTAATTTTTATTTCAATTTCTAGAAAAGATATTCACAGTCATGCACAATTATAATTCCATAAGTAGTTCTTTTTTTTATATACATATATAAATCAAAGATTTATGTTATTAAAAAAGTGAGTACATTTGGGAGAGGCATTTCAGAGAAATCATTTTTTTTTATCTTGGACCAGCACTTAGGGGCTGACCCTTACGATTTAAAATTTTTGCTGGGACTTTATTGCAAAATCTATTGGTGACAACTTTATTTTGAGAAGTGGCCTTGCTCACGGTACCCCTCGTTCATGCGATTTAGCGACTCTAGATTATTTTTTATTCGGTTATGTTAAGTCATTGGTTTATGTCGACGAACCAGCAACTCTGAAAGCATTGGAAGGCAATAAAACTAAATGTTATAAAATTATTTACCAAATTATAGACAAAAAATATTTAATTTCAATAATATTTGTCTTTTGTGTATTAAAATTTTCAGTTCTCATTCATCTAAATAAACTCCTTATAAATATATTATTATTATTTATTTCTTTATATTAATTTGAATACTGCCTAATTAACTTATTTGGTATCCATCCATCCTGATGACAACAGGCGACAGAAGACAGCCATCTGGATACGTTTCTTAATTAAGTTTAATTACACTGTACAACAATAAGATTTTTTTTTTCATATAACTGAGAACTGATTCTAGTAGAGGAGACTAAAAACGGATGTGTTCGTAAGTGTGATACTACGTTATTTGTCAGAAGATTTATTCAAAACATTTAAGGAAACATTTTGTTATCATTAACCCTCTATCTATTCAGAGAATGGCCCTTCTTTTGCTCTTTTTGGAAAACTGGCAAAATAATCACCTCTGAAAGAAGAATGTAATTACTTGAAATATTCCACCAAAAAGGTTTGCCATAGTATTTTAATGCAGGGTGTCCGCCGGGAAGGGAATTTTTTTTTTTTTTTTTTTTATCTAGGACCAGCACTCAGTAGATGACTCCTACACATGCGAAGCATTGTGCTGGGAACTATAGGAAAGGGATAGTAGAAGAAACGACAGGAGGTGAAGCTTAATTATTTATTTTGCAGCTCTGCTTTCGCACGTTCTTTTGTTTTTATACTCGTAGCAGTGCTGAAGCTTCGCTTTAGTAGCTATTTTTATTATTATTTTACTTCGCCGGTGCTACACAATACTGACGAAGGAGGGCGTTCTGATGTGATTGTGGATTGCTATCAGCTGAAGCCGGTATTGTTCAGTGACCAGTGACTATGCCTTCGCCACTGAAACCTTCCGACAACAACTGACACACACAAAATCACACTAATGCAACATCAGAAAAAATGCGAGATGTTTATTTTTATTTAAAAATTTATTTGTCTGAAACTGGGGTTGAATCAGTTGGTTGTGTAGTCAACGTGCAGACTACCATCCATCGTGCCATCGCCACCCACTACTTTGTTTTGCCGCCATTTTGGTAAACATTAGTCTTAACAGTTCATATTTGGCAGTCGTGAAGTAGACACGTGGCAAATTTATTATGGAAAAATGTTCGATAAACCAACGTGTTTTAAACGTTAAAACATTTTATCAAAATCAATCATCGATTACTGTGACGATGAGAAAGTTACGTGAAATTTTTGGCAGAAACAACGTGCCAACAAAACGCACTATATTTAGTGTAGTGAATGACTTCGAAGACAGAGAGTCTGTAGGTGATAGGCCCAAGCATGGACCACAATGTACTGCAAGATCGGCTGAAAACATTACTGCTGCTCAAGAAAGTGCTGAAAACAATGCATCAACCTCAATTCGACGCCGTGCTCAGGAGCTTGGTCTTCAAAGTTCAATTTTGGCCACAATTTTGCACAAGGATTTACAATTGTTTCCATTTAAGATTCAGTTGACACAAGAGCTTCTTCCACAAGACCATTTACGCCGCCATACATATGACAAAAGGATGTTACAGCTCGCCCATGACAACCCCGATTTTGATGAAAAAATTAAAATGAGTGACGAGTCACATTTTCATTTCCATTAAAAGTGACAGTCTGGTGTGCAATTTGGTCAGGAGGAATAATTGGACATTATTCCTTTGAAAATGAGAACGTCGTAACGGTAACTGTGAAAGGGGAGCGATATCGTGATACGATTGAAAACTTTTTAACGCCACAACTGCATGCTTTGCTGCTTGATTAACATGTGGTATCAACAAGACGGTGCCACACCGCATACAGCCAGGATTACAATGGAATTACTGGGAGACGTCTTTCCGCAACAATTTATTTCAAGAAATGGTGATGTTGATTGGCCTCCACTGCTCCGGATTTTCTTTTGTATGGATATCTCAAAAGCAAAGATTATGCAAACAAACCAGAAACGCTTGAGCAACTCAAACAAAATATGCGTGATGAAATTAATGAAATACTGCGTGACATGTGTGAGAATGTAATAAAAAATGTGCTCAAAAGGGATCGCATTTGTGAGGATAACAGAGGCGGACATTTATCTGCTATTGTATTCCATACATAATTGCCGACATTAAATAAAACATTTATCAATATAAGATTCATTCTCTTTCATTTAATCAAAAATTATACACAAACAAAGTAGTATATATTCCCGCGGACACCCTGTATAAGTCTCCAAACCCACTTACACTGCGCGTCATCAGGTTAGCACACCCCCTCACGTAAGTGGTTTCGGATCAATTTAAACCAAACTAAATGCATTAAAATTATTATTATTTTATTTATTTATACCTTATTAAGTCCTCCATTAAGTAAAACACAAAATATTGATATACGATTGCAAACAAATTTTGATTTTTTTTTGAAAAATAGAAAAAATTATACCAATTCTATTTTGGTCCCAGGTTAGCACATACTACATGTTTTACTTTTTCTTTTAAATTTGAGGCATGAACTTATTGGACTCTGATTTAGATGAAATTTGAAAAGTCTTCTTCGTATGGAAGAAATAATTCTCTTCACTATTATAATTTTAATTTACAATGAAACATCAGCATATCTGTCATAAAATCATACTTATATGTCATTAAATTATATGTTTTTTTTTACCAATTTATGCTTAGCACCATTTCAATAGAATTTACCTCGCATTTCTGTTCTTATTTTTTTTTCTTTAAATAAAATTTAAGTGTTTGTCGAAGAATCAACTTATCTTATACTTTTTATATCATAAATGTACACATGGTCGTAAAATCAACATTTCTTGTGGAAAAATACTTTTAAGAACCCCAGTTCACAAAAAACGCAACTAGCAGCTGTTAAATCGGCAATAAATTAATTTACTCTCCACTTGAATGGAATTTACAAAAATAAAACGTGTTAAAAATATGTAACGCCATTACAAAAATTTTTAAATTTAGTATTTTTTTTTTTTTTTTTTACACAATATATATTATTTATTGAATCTTCAAAATCAATTGAACTAACAATAAGTATTCAAATCTTAAGAACTAATTGCTAATTATTATTAAGTACAGCCTAGCTGTACAAAATTATTTATTGCTCGTATAGTTTTATTTCCGCGTCTACTACGTTCGGGCTAGGGAAAGAGTATCCCTTCTTTTCAGGCGAATGAACCCTCTTTCGCTTAAAATATTTCGGGCTAGTATATTTGGATGATCTTGGAGTTTGGTTAGTTATGACGTTGCGTATGTTGTTATCTCTTGTTTGACTGTCGGAATATTTAAATCCTTGTGTATGTTAGAATTTTTTATATACCACGGCGCATCTGTTATCATTCTCAGTATTTTGTTCTGACACCTTTGAATTTCTTCTATATTGGAAGCTGAGGCAGTGCCCCATAGCTGGATACCATAGCTCCATATTGGTTTTAAAATTGCTTTGTAAAGCAAAAGCTTACAGTCCAGTTTTAGCACAGAATTTCGACCAATAAGCCAATTTAGTTGAGTTGCTTTTAATTTCATTTGAGTTAATTTTGCATCGATGTGCTGTTTCCATGTTAGCCGACTATCAATGTGCATCCCTAGATACTTGACCTCCAAACGTTGAGGTATTAACTGGTTGTTGATCAGAATAGGAGGACATGTGTCTCTGCGCAGGGTGAAGGTTATATGTACGCACTTATTCTCATTAACTTTGATTCGCCATTTTTTTAGCCAGCTTTCCAGCTGCGAAGTTTGGTGCTGTAGGCGACGAGATGCTTCGTCAGCACTTTCGTGAATGCTTAAGAAAGCTGTATCATCGGCAAAAGTTGAGGTATGGATGTTAGCGGCTGTTGGCAAATCTGCGGTGTATATCAAGTACAGCAATGGACCTAATATGCTGCCTTGGGGAACTCCAGCTTTAATCGGCTGCGGTGATGACAGCCAATCACCTTGTTTTAAAATAAATTTGCGACAAAGCAGGTAACTTTCCAGTAGCTTACAAATATTTTCAGGAAGGTACTGGGTCAGTTTATATATTAATCCTTATGCCACACTTTATCAAAAGCTTGGGAAACATCGATAAAGAGGGCTGAGCAGTACTTTTTTTCTTCTAGGGTATGCTTTATAACATTCACAAGTCTATGTGTTTGCTCAGTTGTGCTGTGTTTACTTCGAAAGCCAAACTGATGGTCTGGAATGCAGCGCTTTTCGCTAATGATTTTATTTAACTTGATAGCTAATAATTTTCCAAAAACTTAGATAAATTTGGCAAAAGGCTAATTGGCCTGTAGGACTCAACTCTGGTGTGGTCTTTACCTCGCTTAGGTATCATAGTTATTAGTGATATCTTCCATTTAGATGGAAAGTATTCAATGCACAATTTCGCGTTGAAGATGTGGAGAATTCTTTTAACTACTGTAGTTGGGAGCTCTTGGAGCATCTTGTTGCTAATTTTATCGATGCCAGGAGATTTTTTAGGGTTCAAGTTGGCGATAGCTTCTTCGACGTCTTTCAATTTAAACTTTATCGATGCCAGGAGATTTTTTAGGGTTCAAGTTGGCGATAGCTTCTTCGACGTCTTTCAATTTAAACTTTATCGAAACTGCTGCATCCGTAACTACCGATGGAAGTTCTTCAGGGTCGCTTGGTGCATTGGGGGTGAAAACATTTTTTAAGTGCTCAACGAACAACTTGCCTTTTTCTGTGTCGTTTCTTGCCCAATCCCCAGTTGGGGTTCGAAATGGAGGTTTACGAATAACCGGTCTTTTGAGATATCTGGTAGCACGCCATAGTGAATGATCGGATTGCGGTGTTGCATCAAGACCTTTAAGATACTCATTTAAATAATCAGTTTTTTTGGATAGTAACATCTCTCTTAGCTTTTTGGTACACTCTATTAGTTTTCTTTTGAGTTGAGGGGATCTATGAAGCTGCCACTCTCTTCGAGCTCTTCTTTTTTCAGTTAATAATAATGTCTGTGGAGCAAATTTTGTCTTGCCTAATTTTGCGTGAATTAATACTAGCGTGCTGTGCCGCCAGCTTGAGACTTTCGTCCAGTTGTGTAAGAGATGCATCTACATCGTCTGGTGTACGAAGTAATACGTTTTGACAGCAGTATAACTAAGTTAGTATAACTAAGCTAACTTTTCTGTAATTTTATTTTCTACTAATATCTGTGTTAAAACCAAGCTTTTAAATTAAATGAAGAAGTCAACATAAGTTAATTACTATGTGCGTGATATCTCAAAAACTAAAATTCATAGTTAAGAAATCGCTGATTAGGGTAAACAAAAGCAATTAAAATAATAAGAAATTTTCTTATCTCGAGTTATGATTTTTTGTCAAAAGTCCACAGATATTTCACGCGCATTTTGTGCACTTTTAAGGTGAAAGATTTTTTTTTGTCATGCTCATACTTCATTTGTGATACACTTATTCCAATTGAAAGAATGCAGTATTCGAAAGGTGATAATGATTGTGCTAAATGTTCTCTTTGTATTTGTAACCTTTTCCTCTGGTATTTTGCATAGTAGAATATTTCTTCTTTTCTTTTTGTTTATTTATTTTTCTTTGGCTGATTTCAAATAAAACTGTATGTGAATGACAATAATTTATATTGTTGTCCACTCGTCCAACTGTTCCAGTGCTTCAGCGTCATCAACACCATCATATTTTACTGAATGCAATTTAATAGGATGGTTTTTTTTTGTAGCAACAAATGAGTGAATGAAGGAAGGAACGAGCGCGAATGATAAAGTGAAAAAACAAAAATCACTAGAAGCTGTTATTTTAATATAAATCCACTTGAATGTTCCACTTCTCTATGGAGCACAATTTAAATATAATATTTTATTTTCATTCCACACCTACTTTTACTTGTTTTTTCCTCGATGGAATTGTTTTTTTTTTGTTTATTTGCCTTCACAACTGTTTCCCTTAAGTGCTGATGAGATTTTAACAGCGTTGCTGGTGCAATGCAGCCGCTTCCGTTAGAAATGGAGAGCAAAATATGTCGAATTCAATGCAAAGAGATTTTATGCAAAATTTCCTAATGATTTAATTTGCATTAGAAAATAAATTTATGTGAAATTGAGGATATGGTGGAGAGAAAAAAGAAAATTCAAATTAACTTTTCAATTTTATACCGAAAAAGTTTACACAATGAAGCGTTCGTTAATCGTCCGATAGTTGTAACTGATGTTCCAAATATATTCCCGCACTGCCCCACATACATATTTATTATACAAAAATAAAATAAAAACTAAATATAAACGACATGTTCAATTCAGAATTTAATTTAAAAAAAAATACGATTCACACAGGGATGAGGGAGTAAATTTATATGAAATTTAATCGGTACAATATCATACGTATTTTAAGAGAATTTGCGTAACTAATAATTCAGATGGTGTCCTGATAATATATCAGGGGTGCTAACTCCATTTCGTAGTGCAGATGAGTCTATCTTACTTAACCAATTGTATTAGCTTTCAAAAAGTTCACAGTTTTTTTTTTCACCTTGAAATAATTTAAGCATAATAATTTGAAATCCAACACCCTTTTATTTATCCGACTGCATAAAATAATATGCAATAGTATAATTCTGTAGAAAATTTTCTCCTAAAACTCTTAATTAACATTCTTTAGAAAATGGATGGTTCTTGCCATTCATTTTATTTATATTACTTTACAGTGTTCTGAAGAGGAGACTTGTAGTTTTGTCTTGCCATTTCATTTAAATTATTAAATGTACTGGAAAATTAGGAACAATTACTTTTTGGGTTATAAATGTTAATTGTTGCAATCATTATCTATCTATATTTTGGTAAATACGCATTTATTGTGTTGCTAAAATAGTCTATAAAATATGGAACAACATTTATCGAATGAATATATAATATTTGACAGTTATAAAAACTTTGTATACTTAAAACGAGAAATAAACTATATTTTTTTAGCGGAACAAAAAAGTTATTTCAAAAAATCCTTCAAAGTAATTGATTCGATAAAAGCAACTCCGCATTTTTTAACGTTTCAATCATTTTGTTAAATTTACAACAATTCACTAGCCTGAATTTATTTGTTCTTTTTAATTTGTGTTTTTACAACCCCAACATGCTTTTAGTTACACAAGTTACACAGTTGTGCATATATATAAATTAGGGCGCGCGTTATATGTGTGGGGCAATGTTATATAAAGTTTGGGTCGTAACTCCCCCCAGAAATGTTCTCCGTAGAAAAATGGATAATTTTAGGCAGATTTCATAAGGGCAAGAGAGCCGCATCCGGCCATAAATATGGCAAATTCGTATGAAATAAGTATAAATGTCAAGGTGAGGGTTCGTTTATAAAATATTTTGACTATTTTGAGGTAGAGGAACAAGAAGAGTTGTTATCTTCGCCGCTATGATGCCAGCCCAAATAATCGGTACCAAAGTACCAGTGACTATGCCTTCGCCACTGAAACCTTCCAACAACAACTAACACACAAAGACACACTAATGCAACATCAGAAAAATGCGAGATGTTTATTTTTATTTTTAAAATTTTTGGTCTGAAACTGGGGTTGAACCCAGGTCTGTTTTTGGATTTGTAGTCAACGTGCAGACTACCATCCATTGTGCCATCGCCACCCTCTAATGTTCAAGTTTTACGGGTATTACGAGTATTTTACAATATGCGGAAAGTAAAGCTAGAATTGTGCTCAAGTGCTTCCCTTGTAGTGAAAGGAATAGAAGTTTTCTTCAAAATAATCATTAGGGAGCGAAACGAGCAGGCACCCGAAAATATGTGAATGATTAAAAATCACAAAGCCAACACACCAACTGAATGGTTGGAATGATTAAAAGCAGCAGCGAACATTTGTGATGTGACTTTTTGATTGTTTGAAGACAAATGCACATTTTTAGGATGTTGATGGCGTATAAATTTTTTTTCAACCAGACTCTATCTTTCTCTGATCTGTATCTATACTTATACACTACGGTTTATTTCTTTGGAATTTGAACTTCATCAGATAAAAAATGTCACTTAAGCAAAATTATAAACACAACGGCACTCCTTTAGCTTAAGACTTAAGAACTGATAGATATGTACACTAGGGTAGTTCATAGGCTGATTCATAAAAAAAAACTTTGAATTTTTTTATGGGCCAACCGGAATATATATTAAGCACCGTGAAAAAATCACGTATGATTTTTTTAAAATTTTTCTATTAAGGTTTAGGAGTCGCAACCGGCCCTCGAACTTTGGCGTTTTTGAAAAAGCTCGCTGCCTTTATATACATATTTTTCCATGTGGGTTTGTATTAAAAAAATAAATAAAAAAATATATAAATTTTATTCATAACATTATTGAATGCAGATTTGTAAAGAAATGTGCTAAGTTTTTTGTCAGAATCGCTCTGGTCCGTCCTTCGGTTTGGACACGAAAATTAAAGGAAAAATTCAAAACGTTAAATGAAAAAATATTTGTTCACATTGTACATTGTACACCCCACACAAATTACAAATTAAGAAAACACACATCACGGATTTTTGTGAGAACTAAGCTCTACTCCATCAGTACTCCACATGTCTCTCTTCGGCACTATACCTTTTCAAAAAGAAAGTAATACACTATGTCACCGTTGTTAGGAGGCATCTTAATTGCCTGAGTGTTTAAAAAGCAAATTTTCTGCTTATTTTTCAAACACGTCTACATTTTCAAATAAAGTTTTCTCCGATATGTCCGTTAATACAATTGACAAATTATAACTAATTGAAGCAAATCGTTCAGTGGCTACAGTTTGTGAGAAGAATAAAAAGGAACACATTATGAAAGTTCTAAATGAACCAACAAGAACATCCGCATGAAAAGGAAGGAAAGGGCCACAATTGCCACAGGAACTTCATCCGGTATTGACATTTTTACAATACTAAAATCAAATACAAAACGAATGATTGACAAGGCAGCGAGAATTTCTCTGCTAAAACATCCAGCACACGTACACGGAATACTTATCATGTATTTTGCACGTGAAAGGACCGCTTAATGCACAATTCGTCCAGTGTATCGTTGATCGGAGAACACACACATTTGCCACATTTTTGAAAATTTTATTAATTTTAAGTCAATATAAATATTGATTGATAAGTAAATATAAATTTATGTAAGTAAAGAAGGAGAAAGAGTTTTCTTTCTAAAAAGTACTCTTTAAATATTGCAACTAACCGAGATCGGCGAAAGGAAAAATAAATAAATTAAACAACTTTTCATTGTTATTGCCACTTTTAAGGTATGCACATACTTATATAAGCTCTTTATTGTTATTGACTGCCACTGGGAAAAATATTTCATTTTTTTATAACTTCCTTGTGTAATTTCCATAACAAAAATGGTTTAAATGCTGTAAAAAAGCCATTATAAATTAAGTCCTTTTAATTTCAATATTCAAGATTATCAACAAAGATACATTTATACATAACCACAGCAACGCACACATACATATAAATACTACACATACATATAAAACGTTTAAACTCTGGCAAATGAAGAGCACAGAAAAATTGTCTGACTGAGAAATGATGATTTGCGATACACATTAATGTTCATAATTATTTGAATTAATGGAGCACAATAATTTCACTTTAAAATTTATATTTACGAGATGCTGCCATAAACTCTTGCAGAAACAAATAAAAATACGGATATGACCCTACAAACTATCTTTGTTCTCTTACTTTATTTAAACTCATATGGATATTGCGAAATGTGTATTATAACAAATAGCATTTACACATACATACGAGTATATGTATGTATGTGAACGCTTTATTAACATGGCGTTAAATTGTAGGAAACCGATAAGTCAAAAAAGCAAATAGATTTTTTTTTTTTTTTTTTTTAATTTTTTATTAATTCAATAAAATAAATAAAAGGTAAGAATAACATTTGTACATACCTTCACCGATCATAATTCAACACGTCCCTTCTTACAAGTCAGAGAACCACTATCAATATCAATATTAAAATTATGAATACTGAAATAATTGAAATTTTCCCGAATACCCTGGAGAGAGAATCTTCATTACAGGACCTCAACATTCAAGGGAAATCTCACTTGGTGGTCACATTCGCATATATTTTCTTTGTGCATCTGGTCTCATTCATTGACCAGTGATGAAGCGTTCGCCACTGAAACCTTCCTACAACAACTGACACAAAGACACAGAAATGCACAACAGAAAAATGCGAGATGTTTTTTATGATTCTGAAACTGGGGTTGAACCCAGAAAAATTTTTTGTTTTGTAGTCAACGTGCAGACTACTTCGACCATCGCCACCCTGAGCCAAATTTAAAATATTTTAACTCCAATTTGACTGATCATATTCGTTATACTTTTATAACTTTTCATTTGCTTAAACGAGACCATTCTCTGAGTACAAATTTACGTCTACAGAAACATAAAAATATTTAATATAATTTTACGCATAATGAAGTAAAGGGACTTTTAATAGCCATAAGAGGATATTACTCACATTAGCGTGCGCACATATATTTTACTTGCAAAAAAAATATTTATGCAAGTGTTGCTGTAAACATGCTTAAATATATCGTTCGCTTAAATCGAAAATCATTCAATTTTTTTCTAATTTTAGTGGTTGAAGCTATTTGGTGGTAGCAGATACATACTTTTCATATTAGGTTTATAAAATATGTACTAAAAATGTCCATAGTTTTAAATTAGCTAAATAAAATAAATAATCAATAAGTGGAGCAAAATGTAGTTGAGACGGCATGCGATGGCACGATGGATGGTAGTCTGCACGTTGACTACAAATCCAAAAACAGACCTGGGTTCAACCCCAGTTTCAGACTAAAATTTTAAAATAAAAATAAACATCTCGCATTTTTCTGATGTGCATTAGTGTGTCAGTTGTTGTCGGAAGGTTTCAGTGGCGAAGGCATAGTCACTGGTCACTGAACAATACCGGCTTCAGCTGATAGCAATCCACAATCACATCAGAATGCCCTCCTTCGTCGGTATTGTGTAGCACCGGCGAAGTAAAATAATAATAAAAAAAACGGCTACTGAACCGAAGCTTCAGCACTGCTACGAGTATAAACAAAGAACGTGCTAAAGCAGAGCTGCAAAATAATTAATTAAGCTTCACCTCCTGTCGCTTCTCCTACTATCCCTTTCCTATAGCTCCAGCACAATGCTGGTCCCAGATAAAAAAAAAAAATCATCATCTACATTGGCCCTCGCGATAACAATTTCTGGAAATTAAATTCGTCTGCTATAATCATAATTTTTGTGACTTTGCATTTTAACCAACGAAATGTTGGTGTCATTAATCTAAATGTGGAAAACGAGTATTTGTGTTGTACGTAAATTTACATAGAATGCCGCACATATACATACAATGTACATACCATTGCGTATTATTAAATTTTTGTAATGTACGATTTTAGCCCTTTCGCTATAATATAGTATATTACATTGCAAAATAATTGTAAATAGGAATGTGTGTACGCAAATATGCAGATATTTGAGTGGGTGGGCATGTATTATAAGTACAGCCAATACTGTCTTTACCCGCATTTTTTGTTGAACGATTTTGACGATTCAGAAAATTGCAGTTTACATATACAGTGTAACCTCGGTTAACGCAACCCTCGATAAACGTAACTCCTCGGTAATCGCAAAACCCAAATTCTCAGCATTTGTGTGGTTCAGTTATCGCAAAGTTTAAAAAACAAAACCTCCATTAACGCAGCTTTGCTTTCGTTTTTTTTTTCAATTTAGTTTTCTACATATAAATTCAGAAATACAAACCATTGTGCATTAAATTTTATGCTTAAGTATAAAAATTATTTTAGTTTTCTAACAACGGAACAGCAATTTTTTCGTGTTTAAAGAATTCCTAGTTCAGTAAAAACTGCCTCTAGTGACAATTTTCCATAGAAAGTGTTTTTTTTAGTTATTCTAAATATATTTTTGGTTTTTTGTTTTTATTCTTTATTTTAATTAAATAAATGCGGTTATTTTAAAAATAAAATAAGCTCTTTAATCGAGAAACAGGCATGAGCATTTTTCAGTCGGTTTTCGGAACAATTCCACAATTTTTTTCGCTACAGCCCAACATTTCTATTGGTTGCTTTAACCGAGGTAACACTGTATATAAATTTTAATAAAAATTGATAACAATTAAACGTCACAATTTTCGAGTTGTATATCTCAAATCATCACATTTTTTAACAAGTGCATTGACGATAAAAGTGCATAAATTGTAGGAAAGTGTGGAAATAGTGATCGGTGCCTTAATAATCTGTATTTTACTAAGAATTTGTATTACTTGTGTTTCCTTTCCTGTCATCAACGCCACAAGGGGAAGGTGATTTTCTACTCTTTGGACAATCAAAATATGATTAAAATCAACAATAAACGCAGACAGACTAAACGGATTACTCGTACAATACGCACAAAACTCTTTTTTTTTGAGTTTAAATTGAGAGTGCCGATGGCTGAAGTAGTCTACACGTTGACTACAAAACCAAAAACAGACCTGGGTTCAACCCCAGTTTCAGATTCATAGAAACATCTTGCATTTTTTCTGATTTGCATTAGTGTGTCTTTGTGCGTCAGTTCTTGTCGAAAGGTTTCAGTGGCGAAGGCATAGTCACTGGTCACTGAACAGTAACGGCTTCAGCTGTAATCAGTCTACAGGCACATCAGAACGCCCTCCTTTGTCGGTATTGTGTTGCACCCCCGAAGTAAAATAATTACTAAAAAGGGCTACTAAAACGAAGCTTTAAAATTTAATACGTCTCCTTGACATCAGAGGCGCTACAACACTGCTATAAAATACAGAACGTGCAAAAGCAGATTCAACACATATTCTTTATCACCTTTTGGAAATGTATTTCCTATTTACTTATAAGTATATTACACACATTTTTTTTTTTTTTTTATCTTGGACCAGCACTCAGGGGATGACCCCTACACATGCGATGCATTGTGCTGGAACTAGGAAATTAGGTTATGGGAAGGAGGATAGAGGGAGTAGTGTGAATGGACATTTGATTTGAATTTTCCCACGTCATAAGTGACAGGAAAGACCTCGGCAGGGAGTTTGTTCCACATACGCGATGTTCGGCCGAAAAATGAGTTCTCTCTGTAATGCGTAGTGCGGTTCACTGCCAAGTTGACTACAAATGGATGTGCTCTTAATGATGAACGCGTCGTGTGCGTGAATGATCGGGTTTCGGGAACAAGTTCCCTGATTTCATCAGAACACATCCCATTATAGTAACGATAGAACAACGAAACGCACCCCACGTTGCGACGATGCTCAAGAGAGTTAATAGAGTGGGCTACCCTACTGTCTCCTATGAGTTTCTTCGCTCTCTCCTGGACCCGGTCGATTAACTTCAAAATAGTCTTTGAAGCACCGGCCCAAACATGAGAGTTGTATTCCATTTTCGGTCGGATGTAGGCGGTGTAAATAGTGAGGAGATCAGATGAGGTGAAGTATGTCTTGCACCGTCTCAAAAAACCGAGGCACTTGAATGCTTCTTTTGCTACCTGAAAACTGTGCTCAGTCCAGCGAACATCGCACTGAATTTTCATGCCAAGAACATCAAGAGCTTCTGATTCCTCGATGTTTATACCGCCCATAATTACAGATGACGCAGTGTCATCGGGCATGCGTCGATGTGTAAGCATGCTGCATTGGGTCTTTTGAGCATTGAAATCGACCCTGTTTGCCAGACCCCATTGCGATATTTTTATGAGGTCACAATTCTATGAGTCACTCATATTCTGCTCAGCGAAGTGATCATAGTCGATGTTGACCTACAACTAAATGAATATGAGTGAGAAAGGCTGCTGTCATCTGCGAAAGACTGGATAGGGTTGGAAGTTTGACATAGGAGGTCATTAAGAAAGACTAGAAATAGGGTAGGAGATAGAGTGGAGCCTTGCGGTACCCCTGAATTTATCTTATACTCGTTAGATGAGATCCCGTCTATAACAACTCTTATAGCGCGATCCCTGAGAAAACTCGATATAAATCGAGAGAAGATATCACCCACACCAAAAGCAATAAGTTTGGACAGAAGTGCCCCATGCCACACTCTATCAAATGCTTTAGAAATATCCAGAGCCACGACTTTACTTTCGCCGAACTGGTGAATAGAATTACACCATTTTTCCGAGAGGACGGCTAATAAGTCGCCCGTAGTGCGCCCTCGACGGAAGCCGTATTGGCGGTCGTTCAGTCAATTGTTGGACTCTAAATATTTCATTAGGTGAAAGTTCACCATACTTTCCATCACTTTGGAAATCGCGGAACAGATTGCGATTGGGCGGTAATTTTCAGGTTTGCTTGCCTCACCCTTTTTTGGGATCGGCGTTACATTTGCAACTTTCCAGCACGATGGGAATTGACCTGTATAGTACAGAGTGCTGAAAAGGATTGCCGAAGGACGTGATAACGTCGAAGAACACTGCTTCAGGACCAGTGCAGGAATTCCATCCGGCCCAGGAGACTTGTTTATGTTGAGGCTCGTTAGAACCCTTTTAACTGCACGAGCTCGAAAGTATATCTTTGGCATAGTTACGGATACACGTTCGGGTGCGGGCAGTGGTTGATTGCTCTCCGGCAGGTGAGAATTACCTGCAAACATTTCAGCTAGGAGGTTAGCTTTTTCAACCGGGTCTGTGAATATTTGATCATCCTTCAAAAGAGCCGGAATTGAAGAACTAGCATTTTCCTTCACTCTTTTTACGAAAGACCAAAAGCTTTTACTTCGCCGTTGGGCAGTAAGAACTTTGGTGCGAATACGCTGCTCGTATAAAGCTTTTTCACGTCTTAGCACTTTGGCACACGAAGATCTCACCCTTTTGCGCATCGCATCAGTATCCGCGTTTTTGTCATTCCGCCAGATACTAAATGCTTCCTCTCTGGATCTGACTGCAAGTCTGCACGTCTGATTAAACCATGACTTCGGTCTGGGTTTAATCGAAATTTGCTTCGATGGTATGAAAATTTTCACACCGAGCAATATTATATTTCCAACCATTTCTGCCATGACATTGACGTCATTGTCAAGGAAGCAGAGCTTCCAATTGAAATGCCGAAAGAAATCGTTGAGCTCAGCCCAACGTGCCTTTTCAAAAATATATTTTAAACGTTTCGTAGCTGGCCGTGAAACATTAAGACGTTCCGCAAACAAAAAGGAGGCAGAAATGGTGCAATGATCCGAATTTCCGAGAGGTGCGCTAGTTTTCATTTCATACTTGTCAGGGTGTGAAGTGAGAAAAAGGTCGAGGGTGTTGTGTTGGTGCCCGTCAACACACGGAATATGTGTTGGTTCATTCACTAATTGCGCAAGGTGGTTGAACATTGAAATCACCAGCAATAACGATTTCACTGTTCGGGTAATTTTCGAGGATCTCCGATATAGTGTCGGAAAGGGCATCGAAGTTGTATATAGTTTTATCTCTTTCCATATTTGGGCTTCTGTAAAGAAACCCGAAGTGCAAAAGATGTGCCCTGATTTTAAATTTAACCCATAGACAGCTAAATTCAGGATCATTCGTGCCTAATGATTGCTGGCACTGGTACACAACTTCATTGCGTACATATATTGCAAGGCCCCTATGAAGAATAAAGAGGGATAGGAGGTGATACCCAGGTATGTGAAAATCCTGTGGATCAGCATCCTCAGACACCTGGGTTTCACTTAAGGCGAAAACATCCGGCCGATGGAGACAAACGTGGGCATATACAGAGAAAAAATTTGCCCTTAAACCACGTATGTTGCAGAAGTCAATTCTGAAACGGCCTGTCATAGTTTACGCAAAAAAAAAAATCAAATCAATTGTCTATTTTCTATTTTTCATATTGTCGACCCCAATGAGCTAGTTGCCGCCTGAGAGATTGCTCGGTGATCAGTGCTACGCCTTCATCACCAAACAGTCCAACAGCAACTATCCCACTGGTATTCACAATATAAAAAATTTTATATTTTGCCTTCGATAGGAATCTTCAGCACAATGACGCGAAAAAGGCCATAAAAGCCCTGATCCGGTCACCGTGACCCGAAGTGACAACAGTGGTTGGTGGTGTCAACACTAATTAATTTCGTTCGCCCGTCACTGGTATAGCGGATTTTTTGTTTTTCCCTTTCTTTTTTCTTTTTGTTAGAACGCCGTTAAGTTTTTATTGTTTTTTGTTGTTTTCAGGTACAGTGGCCAAAAAAACTATTCGACATTGCAATTATTTTTTTAAATTTCATTGAAAATGCTAGTATCTTTTTGTTTTTTATATGTATAAACGTGAGATCACATTGTATTATATGTATTTAATAATTTATGGTCCTAAAAATAATAAAAATTGCACATTTTTTAACTCATCTATCTGTTTGAACGAAAAAACAAAAATTGCAAAGCAAAAAAAGTATTCGACTGGCATTGTTTTTCCCTTATTCTGATTGTGTATTTCTTATTACTTCATGTCATTGTTGGTAAAAATATCGCTATGTTTCTTGTTTATCATTTACAATAACTTTTTTCTTATTTCTGTGCAAGTGATCGCGACGATGGGACGTAAAGGGAAAGAAACTTCTGTTGATGTAAGAAATTTAATAATACATTATTTTAAATTAGGGAAAACGGAAAAGAATATATCAGAAATTGTTTAAAGGTCAAGAACTACTGTATATTACATTATAAAAAAGTACAAATCAAGTAAAACTGTGATAAACAAGGTAAGGATTGGGCGACCTTGCAAACTTACAGATTCAGAAGAACGGCGAATCGTGCTTGAAGTAAGAAAGAATCCAAAAATTACTGCTAACACTTTAGCTAAAAACACTGAGGAACACTTAGGTATATCCGTTACACCTCAAACAATAAGAAACGTCTTAAAAAAGCACGATTTCCATGCACGATCAGCCAGGAAGAAGCCACAGATTACTAAGAAAAATAGAAAGTTGAGATTAGATTTTGCGAAAGAGCATGTAAATAAGCCAATGGAGTTCTGGATGGATTTTATTTTTGCTGACGAAAGTAAATATAACCTTTTTCGATGTGATGGAAAAGTTCTGGTACATCGCAAGCCTAACAGAGAATTGAATGAAAGGAATATGGTACCAACTGTTAAACATGGTGGCGGTGGTGTTATGGTATGGGGATGTATGGCGGCATCAGGCGTGGGTAATATTGCGTTTATTGATGGGATTATGGATCACCGAAAGTACATTGACCTCCTAAAGCAAAATTTGAGGTCAAGTGCTGAAAAATTGGGTCTGGCAAATAGATTTCAGTTTTATCAAGATAATGATCCCAAACATTGTGCCACTAATACAAAGCTTTGGCTTTTATATAATTGTCCAAAATTAATAAAAACGCCGCCACAGTCCCCAGACCTTAACCCTATTGAACATCTTTGGGGTCACTTGGAAAAAAGAATCAGAAAACGTGAATTTACGAACAAACACCAGATGAAAGTTATCCTGCAAGAGGAATGGAGCCAAATTAATCCAGAATATACCAAAACGTAGGTAAAATCTATGCCAGATCATTTAAAAGAGGTTATACGTAGGCAAGGAAAAGCAACTCGCTACTGAAGTAGAAATAAGCTTGTATTTCAATTCATGTATTTTAAAAATGTTACCAATGTCGAATACTTTTTTTGCTTGTTTTTTGTTATTAATATTTTAATTCATGTGTTTTTTGCTTTTTTTACTTTGAGATCTCATTTTTTTTACTGAATATAACTTTGTGTTCCTTAATAAAGACTTTTATAAGTTTACTTTGTTAAAATCAACATTCCATATTTTTTTCTTGATAAATATATAAAGTTTACGGCCTATGTCGAATAGTTTTTTTGGCCACTGTATATTGATTCCTCTTTTTTTTTTTTTTATTGTAATTATAATTTTGTTATTTTTTCATTTTTATTATTTTTATTATTTGTTGTTGTATTGTTGTTGCGTTTAATTGTTATTGTTCTCGTATTTTATTTATTATATTAAAGTTTATTGATTTTTGTTCCTTTGTTTGTCACTATGTTATGATTTTTCTAATTTTTTTTTTCCACTTGTAATTTTTATTTTTTCCTTTTAATTTATTTATATTTTAACTATTTGCAACTATTTAAATTTTATTTATTGCGGGACCGAACGGCGGACCAAGGGAACCAACGTGTCTACCAGTCGAACGAATAAACACTACCTTTTGGAAATGTATTTCCTATTTACTTATAAGTATATTACACACATTGTTGAAGTTCCAACTGGGTATACTTTTTATTACTTGTCTCAATTAGTCAAATTCGTATGTAGTGGTCAATGCACTAGTTTCGTGCATTAAAATAATAACAACAAATACATAAATATAATGCAATTTACTGCTACTCGAGACAGTCATTGCAAATCAATGTAGAAAAAATTAAGAATTTTGGACCAAAACTTTACAGCTATCAATATTAACCGCTTAATGAGACAATAATTGCAAAACTATGCATAAAAAACGTAAAACTGAGTACCCAACAATACTTAAAATATATTAAGAGTTGAAATGAATTTTGTTATCATTAAGTACAGTCCATTTAAAACCTTTGAATAAATAAGTTCTGAACAAGTTGTGAAGGAATAATTATTTAACGATAAGTGATTTAAGTTTCCATAGAATTCAATTTTGGAATTTGGTGTCATCAAAGGGCAAGAAAAAGCTCTTGTCCACAACACGGTCCTTCGAGCCGGATTATATGGTTAATCCAACATTTCCACAACATTTCAACGGATTATATGGTTAATCCAACATTTCTACAACATTTTAACGGATTATATGGTTAATCCAACATTTCTACAACATTTCAACGGATTATATGGTTAATCCAAAATTTCTACAGTAATTCAGCAACGGATTATATGGTTAATCCGAAACAACTCACAAACTCACACCTCTTCAAAATGTCTAATGAAGAAAGTCTTCTTATGCACACACCGCCAACGACGGCGAATGATGGACACATTCACATCAAGGAATCACAACGCAATAATATCCTAAACCGAGTACAGAAAGAAGCCGATGAAGTTCTAAACTACGGCAATTATTCTTTTCATCAATTAGAAGTCAAGCTGTCGCTGCTAGAGCGACATTTTGAATCTTTCGAGAAGATTCAAGGCCAGCTTGAAGAACTTGATGAGTCACAATTAGCAGCAGATCACCGTCTTGAATTCGAAGATGGTTATTTTAAATTAAAATCTCTAATTTTGGAGCGTTTATCACTTCAAAGAACCAGCATCAATGAATCTGGTATGACCAGCACTCAAAATGGAACGACATTTGTGCAACAGTCAGCAAGGCCTCATCTACCAACTTTGCAATTAACTAAGTTTAATGGAAGCCAAAATTATTGGACTGAATTTTATAATATGTTTTGTGTATTAGTCCATGACAATCCAGATCTGTCAACTATTTCAAATTTCAGTATCTGCGATCTTGCCTGACTGATAATGCAGCTAGGCTTATTCAATCATTAGACATAACACCAGAGAACTATGAGCAAGCATTGGAACTTTTAAAATCAAGGTATGACAACAAAGGTTTAATTTTTTAATCTCATATGGAAAAACTGTTTAACATTAAGGAATTTTCTAAAACAAATGTTTCAAGTTTAAGAAATCTGATTGATTCAGTCAATGCTAATCTTCGTGCTTTAAATTCTATTGCTTCAAAAAACCAAATATCAGATGGTATTATTTTGTACCTTTTAACATACAAACTTGATTCAGAAACTCAAGCCAAATGGGAAGAGGAAGTGTCTACCAAATGGGGAAATGAAGCGCCGTCGCAAGAACTTGTACGTCCAACATGGAGTGATCTTTCAACATTCTTAGAAAGGGGATGTAAAACGTTAGAAATCGTCAATAAAACACACACCCAAAAACAAACTGTTGTACCGCATGGGCGGATGATAAACGACAACCAATCGCCACCACTTAAAATCCGTCATGGCTCATCATTTGCCGCCACAAATCAAGCATTATCTTCAAGTTGTTTGTTTTGTAAAACCACACCCAAACATAGCGCTTTTCATTGCAAAAAATTTATTGAAATGAATGTATCAGAAAGGTTTCGAATGATAAAGAGCTTTAAATTATGTTTAAATTGTCTAGGTTCTAACCACATAGCCACTAGCTGTCCATCTACCAACAGATGCCAGCACTGCAAAGCAGCTCACCACACACTTCTACATATGGACGAAGCACGGCAATCGCCATTGGCTGCGCCTTGCCAGCCTTCAATAATAGTACCTGAAGGCACAGAATCACCATGTACCCTACAATTATCCGCATCAACAAATCAAGTTATTTTAGGAACTGCCAGAGTAGAGCTGCAAGCACCTAATGGAAGGTCTATCATTGTGCGTGCCCTATTGGACTCTGGATCCCAATTACATTTTGTCACAGAAAAGATTGCACAATATTTACGTATCTCCCGTACAAGGACAAATATTGAAATTACAGGTATCGCTTGTAATACATATAAGGCCTACAACAACTGCTCGCTTGTAATAAAATCTTCTACAAATAGTTACTCAGCGCCTATCACAGCCGTCGTTATTCCGTCTATCACTTCGTACCAACCGCAGTCACGCTTAGAAACTTCACATTGCAATATACCAACCAACATTCGCCTAGCTGATCAACACTTTGATGTACCTGGACCTATAGACTTGCTTATAGGTGCTGGGTTATTTTATGATTTGCTGATGGTTGGACAGATTAAAACAAAAAACATGCCAATTCTACAAAAAACCACATTAGGTTGGATTGTCACAGGTAATACAGTCTCATCACAAACAACATCTTCGAATCAACCAACAAATGAAATCAAATCATCACATAGTCTGTTTACAATTAATTGCCTTGTTAATACAATAAGGCCAATGTATAAATGCTTAAACTATTCAACTGAACCGTCATTAGAAACTATTCTAGAACGTTTTTGGAAAATTGAAGAGCTCAATTGCGAACCAAGTCAAACGGCTGAAGAAGAAGAATGTTAAAGGTTTTTTGAAAAAACAACATCGAGATCACCACCCCTTAAATGGCCACTTGGGCGAGTGGCTAAAATATTCCCAGAAACCGACGGCCGAGTGCGAGTAGCGTCAGTCAAAACTGTCGAAGGCATTTTTAAAAGAGCTGTAACAAGGTTGTGTAAACTTCCTATTGAAAATTAATAATTAAATAATGTTGGAACCATCGCTTCCAAGGCCGGGAGAATGTTGAATTTCCAACTGGGTATACTTTTTATTACTTGTCTCAATTAGTCAAATTCGTATGCAGTGGTCAATGCACTAGTTTCGTGCATTAAAATAATAACAACAAATACATAAATATAATGCAAGTTACTGCTACTCGAGACAGTCATTGCAAATCAATGTAGAAAAAATTAAGAATTTTGGACCAAAACTTTACAGCTATTAATATTAACCGCTTAATGAGACAATAATTGAAAAACTATGCATAAAAAACGTAAAACTGAGTACCCAACAATACTTAAAATATATTAAGAGTTGAAATGAATTTTGTTATCATTAAGTACAGTCCATTTAAAACCTTTGAATAAATAAGTTCTGAACAATTTGTGAAGGAATAATTATTTAACGATAAGTGATTTAAGTTTTCATAGAATTAAATTTTGGAATTTGGTGTCGTCAAAGGGCAAGAAAAAGCTCTTGTCCGCAACACACATAGTAAAACAAAGACCTTTATGACTCAAGAATCGTGTGCAAGCTAAAATAAGAAACATGTATAAATACCAGCATAATTTCACTAAATAAAACAGATTCAATTTACACTCGAGACAAAGAAGTCTTTCCTTTTACTCTAAAATAATTCAGCGCATATGATTTTATTAAAAAACGATCATTCAACGCATATGAATAATCGTGTAGAAGGAAGCATTGCTAAAAGTTAAATTAGTCTCATAAAAGGAGTAGCCTCTCGCTATAAATTTATCTATAGAAAAGCAACTCAAAATTGGCGCAGCCGTAGGATAGCTATTAAATTAGTTATCCCTGCAAATAAGGACCTACCACGATTTAAATTAAGGATTCTACAGAATAGATAGAACTCCGAATAATAAAGTGAAAATAAAAGTGATTAAATAATAACAGTGATTCCCACTAGTGTTTATTCGAACGAACATCGGAAAAACGTGGAAATAAATTGAATAAAATTGACACAAATAAATTTTTACCTGTCAAACGAAAATTGACTATTAGCTGAACGAATATCAGTAACCCAGTTGAACGAGGATCAACAAAAATTCCTCCCGGCCAACACGGATAAGGATATTATCTTTGCTAAAATATATCCGCAAAGTTTATAGTGAAAATTATAAAAACAGGTGTTTTGAGTTATTTCATGCATGATTAAATATTTTTTAATAAAAACCTCCATTTAGGATTCGGGTTTCAAAATTTTTTTGTAATCTGACATTTTGCTTGAATTTAAAACTGCATTCCATAGACACAAAAATATATACATGAAATTACTAGGTTGGTAAATATAATTTGATTAATACTGTTGGCTCATATTTTTATATTCACATATTTAATTTATTCTATGGGGCATTATTCCAATAATATCACTGTAAAAATCTGACAACGAATAAACCTTTTTTAATATTTTTGAAAAACATGTATCACTGTTTTCAAATATTATATTTAAGAGCAGGATTTTCTTTATTAAACTCTTCATTACTTAATTTACATATATTATTCGTACAGTTCTTGGAAAAAGGAAGTTAGATTATTTGTAAGCTGTGAACAAAAGTACCTAAGCCGAGTTACGACAATTCTGAAAGTTTCTTGAATTTGAATAAATTTAACGAATTCGCTTCTTTTTTAGCCAAGTTATTCATTTATTTCAAGCTATTAAAATCAAGGGCATTCTATTTTCGTTTCCAATAAAAAAGTTTAAATTAATTTCAGTTAATGTAACAAAAAAAAAATTAAAGGGTGTTTGATATCTCAAAAACTAAAAGTCTTGGAAAGGCGCTGATTAGTGTTAACAAAGCGACTTGTTAATATTCTTTTACGATTCAAATACTAAGAAATTTTCTTATCTCGACTTATGATGATCTTTTGTTAAAAGTATTCACATTTTACTTTTATAAAACGAAAATTAATTATTGAAAATATATTCAGATCACGTAAAAATGTAAAAAGAAATCAATTCATTTCTTTAAATCTCATGATTGTTAATGTGTTCACAATCTTTGACGTTTTTGGAGTTACAGTGTTTTTAATAAAATGCTTGATTTTCTACTATACTTCCCAGCTGAAATGCTGAACATTTTTTTGTGCTAAGAAGAGCAAGGGCCTTAATTTCGCAAAAGATTGTCTAGTAATTTATTTCGCTTCGAAGGGAAACATTTCATGCATTGAGCACGTAAATAAATGCAGTCTTTAAAATGTCAGTTACAAAGAAAGCAAAAGAGGGATGAATTGGATGAGATTATTATTAAGAGACTTTCTTAGGATAAAATATTTTATTTTAAAAATTTTTTGTGTAAAATATCCAGGGATTTTTATAAGGTTTTTTCAGAACTGTTCTATGACATATTTTTATTTACCCACAAATATCAGGAAACAATTAGCTTATACTCTTCTATTGCCCCATATACGGTATTGCTTACCAATTTTTAGTGGAACGGTGGGTTACAATGTGAGACGACTCAATATGATATTTAACCGCATTGTTCGGTTTGTTTTTAATCGGACCATGTTACTCGCTTTGCTATATTGTTTCTAAATTGTTCTTTTACTGTTTTTATAGGAATTGCGGTTCTGACTACTTTAAATAAGATCATATCTACGCAGTTACCATCATATTTGGTCGGCTTTCTTTTATTTATCTAGATCCACTGGAAACCATTCGTTAATTAAACCTAAAATTTCGAGTTCTTTGTTTGAAAGATCTTTATTTTATACGAGCATGTAGACTATGGAACACATTGCCTCCCTCTTTAAAAAGATTTGACTTGTACAAAACAAAATTTAAACGTCACCTTCTTGACTTTTACGAGAATTAATACTCAACTCTTACTCACCCAAGTTCTTCTAAGATAAATTTCAAATTATCAATCTATTTTAAACAAATATAAAATTCGATTAAGAAATAAAAATGAAATGAAATGAAATATTTAAGTTTACTTCAGAAATCGTATCACAGAGAATCTTAATTGTGTCAATTGATGACATACAATGAAAACGTCATATAAAAGTAATATATATATAAAGATCCTGAATTCGAACCGGTAGCTGCTACCACGTGTGAACCGACTCTGGCACTTGTGTTGCTTGAGTTTCTCTTTATCCAAAGATATTGATTTCTTCGACTTCTACGACAAAATTAGATTTTTGTTGCCAAAACATTTTTTAAAACATATTTAAGACCAGTTTTTCATTCGAAAAATAAGATACAATTATTTTAAGCTTAAGCCATTAGTATTATTGCTAAAAATCGAGAACTCAAAAACAAAACAACCAAATAAAGCTTAACTTTGCTTCAATCGCTGGTCGTGCATTAAAGTACTGGTGTTAAACTTTCAAGATTAACTAATGGAATTTTAATTTTGAACGCTTAAGAATTAAAAGGACGAAAAATATTTTCAATATTTCTCTTTTCGTTCGTTCGATATATAATATTTCAGTCGGCTGATGTTTCCTAGAAAACTTTTGATTATAGAACGCCTAATAGTTTTAGTCCTAAGGATATTCTCAGTGTTTGGTATGTTTACAATTTTGCAATGAAGCCTCAGTTAGCAACAATTCTTCATTAAAAAAAATATAGATCCTTCAGTATGGGCAGTCGTGGAAAGTATGGTCCACTTTCACCTAATGAAATATTTAGAGTCCAACAATTTACTGAACGACCGTCAATACGGCTTCCGTCGAGGGCGCTCTACGGGCGACTTATTAGCCTTCCTCTCGGAAAAATGATGTAATTCTATTCACCAGTTTGGCGAAAGTAAAGTCGTGGCTCTGGATATTTCTAAAGCATTTGATAGATTGTGGCATGGGGCACTTCTGACCAAAACTTATTGCTTTTGGTGTGGGTGATATCTTCTCTCGATTTATATCGAGCTTTCTCCGGCATCGCGCTATAAGAGTTGTTATAGACGGGATCTCATCTAATGAGTATAAGATAAATTCAGGGGTACCGCAAGGCTCCACTCTTTCTCCTACCCTATTTCTAGTCTTTCTTAAAGACCTCCTATATCAAACCTTTAACCCTATCCACTCTTTCGCAGATGACAGCAGCCTTTCTCACTCTTATTCATTTAGTCGTAGGCCAACATCGACTATGATCACTTCGCTGAGGCAGAATATGAGTGATTCATTGAATCGTGACCTCATGAAAATATCGCAATGGGGTCAAGCGAACAGCATCGATTTCAATACTCAAAAGACACAATGAACCATGCTTACACACCGACTCATGCCCGATGACGCTGTAATTATGGGCGGTATAAACATTGAGGAATCAGAAGCTCTTGATGTTCTTGGCATGAAAATTCAGTGCGATGTTCGATAGACTGAGCACATTTTTCAGGTCTCAAAAGAAGCATTCAAGTGCCTCGGTTTTTTAAGATGGTGCAAGACATATTTCACCCCATCTGATCTCCTCACTATTTATACCGCCTACATCCGACCGAAATGGGAATACAACTCTCATGTATGGGCCCGTGCTTCAAAGACTATTTTGAAGTTACTCGACCGTGTACAGGGGAGAGCGAAGAAACTCATTGGGAACAGCGGCCGAACATCGCGTATGTGGAACAAACTCCCTACCGAGATCTTTCCTGTCACTTATGACTTCGGAAAATTCAAATCAAATGTCCATAAACACTCTTCCCTCTATCCTCCTTCCCATAACCTAATTTCCCAGTTCCAGCACAATGCATCGCATGTGTAGGGTTCATCCCCTGAGTGCTGATCCAAAATAGAAAAAAAAAATAGTAGGTAAGCACTAGATAAATTCGTGCGAGTACAAAAACAATATATTTTCTGTTCTTGAATCTTCTGGGATTTTAACATCTTACCAACCTAACTTGCAGGTAACACGATCAAATATACATTCATAATTTTAAAATGTGATTTCAGTTTCTGTGGGCAAGTTTCATTTCTAATTATTGGCAAGAAAACAGCTGATATTAATTTAATGAACAAATTTGTAGATTTTCTTATCGAATGTTCTTGTCCATTTGTATTATATTATTTAGTTTCTCTCAATGAAGCGGACAACTTCATTTGTTTTCTTGACGGCGACATGTTTAAAATAACATTGCTTTTAATTTTGCCAAGTAGTTAGTATGTGTAAAAAATTTTAAAGCAAAAATTGAACGTGTAGACGCAGCGTAAAGAAACATTACTTTGTTATTTCGAGAAAATTTTTATTTTATGTGAACTGCCACTTGACATCGCAATTATAAAGAAAGAACCTAATAAGCAATTTAGAATGCAATTCTCTCAAATCCAACCATTTCAAAGTATGCAAGTTTTAACTGGAAACAAATTTATTCGCTTAATATAAGATGTCGCATTTTACTGTCCACCGTGTAGTGCATAAGATTAGAAAATACTACAAGAAAAAAATAAAAAATAAAAAAACAAACCAAATATATATATGCAGACATTCCAGGATAGTAAATGAAGCACAAGTACAACGTAGAATATAGAGTTACAACTTCGAATCATACCAATGGGAATTTGTTGGTTCATCGATGTTGCGCTCTCGTTTTTTTTTTTAACTTAAAACTTTCTTCCTGATTGAAATGAAAACCCGTGTAGCACAACAAGCAATATTTACTGTAATTCATTACAATGACGTGAGAGGAAAAAATATGCACATCTACTACATGACATTCTACTGATTGCATCAATTGAAGCTTAGTTTAATGCGATGACACCACAAACAACGTTCGCATCTGCCACAACACATACACTACAGCGTCTCGGAAAAATATAAAAATAAAATAAAATATGTCTGTACACATATCTTGTTTAAAAAATATAAAGAAAAAGGAACAGCTCATGTATATAAATCCGGTTGCCTCATCAACAGTGTCCTCATCATCAAGAGCACTTGCAACATTATTGACAACTTCGCTTTTATTATTTCGTTTCCTCTTTTTTTCCTTTAGTTTTTGCTTTGTTTGCTCTTCAACCATCTATAAAGAAATGCCGTTCCCAAAAAAAAACATTTCTTTTTCAAATAAAAGTATGTACTACGCTTCCTTATTACTTTTGAAAAAGAAAAATAAATTCAGTTTAAAATGTTTCTAAAATATCTATGTATCTTGGTAGAAAAATATTTTTCCTGCGCTTAAACGAATTAAACTAAATTAAATTAGGAATTAGTGAACAAGTTTGGGAGTTTTTTGTTTCGTTTGCGTTGCAAACAGATAATTTTGAAACATATAGAAGAAAATGTAATAAGCAGTTGAACTTATTTTATGTATTAGCTTCTAAGATATGCCAGCTTGAATGGAAAGAATTTATACTTCAAAATTGAGATGTGGAATGGATCTTGGACAATGAGGTTGGCAGACTGTTCTGGGAAGAAGATTAGACAGCAGCTTCCATGACTTGAGCTTTATAAGTCTGGTGAAATGTCGCTGATGGCTGAGTAGTCAGCGTGTTGTCTTTGCAACCAGAAATACCCAGGTTCGATTCCCAGCCAGGTCAAATCAGAAAAAAGCTATTTCTGATTTTTCTGTTCTACAGCACCCTCCTTAATCGGTATTGGAGCAAGAAAACGTCGGCGAAGTAAAAAAATAAAAAAAATATGGCTCCATTAGCTTAAAAATAATGCGTCAAAAAAAACATCAGAGACGCCGCAACTTTGCTCTATAATTAACACGCAACTGCAGAGTTGTGCAAGAATTAAGCTCTAATTTCCTACCACTTTCACCACCTGTCTATTCTCTACTCTATCCCTCTCTCTAGTTCCAGTGCAATGCACTGCATATGTAGGGGATAGCCCCTGAGCACTGGTCCAAGATAAAAAAAAAATATATACTATCTGTCTAATGTATGTGCTTAAAAAATTCATTTTACCATGAATTTGTGTAGCATTTTGTTGTTGTTAAACGTCTTTACAGAAAATCTAACCAATTTAGCCATCATAAACCAATCAGCTGCTTTAAATCTATGGATATCTGGCATAACTCTTCATTGTACCGGACAGGCAACAGTCGCACGCTTCAACGGATACATTTTACAAGAGCCATTCACTGCTAAAAAATAAGAAAAACGTTAGCAAAATTTTTTCTATGGATTAAAGTTAAAATCACTTCGATTTTATTTATCTGTTCTTGTTTATCTTTCCAAAGTAAATTTCATCCCATGCCTTCTCATGACCAATAAATTTTGCACTCTCTTATCAAAACATCAATGAGTGTAGCCGAAGACAATCTAATAATGAAAACTCAGGGGGAAAATTGTTACTTTAAATGTAAGATTTTCCTCTTTGTAAAGGCTTCCCATCAACATGTAACACAATTTACTTCACTGATTAAAAAAGCAGTTAAAAAATATATTTTGTCAGTAATTTAGGGTCCTGCACGCACTTCCAACTACGCAATAACAAATAGGTTGTTCCTTTTTCTTGTTTTCAAATATGTATATTTTTATTGACATTCTGTAATAAAATATAAATGAGTTTTTCTTCACTTAAATAACTTAAATAAGTCCCTCTAAAGATGTTATGAAAACGGCCTGATTACTAAACCAATTGCAGCTGTAATTTCTTAAGAGAAATTTAAAAGGAAGCAACTTTCACTAAATGAATAGCATCTTTAACATTTATAGAACTTTCGATTTACTGTGTGTTTTTGTTGTATTATAGTCTTATTAATATAATATTTCTTAGCGAGCTCTATCTGCTAAAGGGTGCTTTACATTGTCCCACAAGTCGTACGACATGTCATATTTTTGTGTAGAAGAGCACAAGTCCGATCGTCTAAACGTAATATCTCAGCAGTCCGGTTACTCATTACAAAGTGAAAGCCATCCGATTGTATAATATTATGTCAATAGGCAAAATAAAACGAAAATAGTTAAGCCCTTACAACTCGCATCTGATTCGGATTTGTCTTTTTCCCATCCAATTGTAAAGTTAAATGTTTATTAGAAATGAAGATCAAAACAAACACAAATAAAAATTTTGCATCGCATTACCATCTGATTTGGATGGCTTTGTAATGTATCATATTGTCATTTCGTTTTAATTACGAATTTTGTTCTTTTTTCTGAAGTAATTTTGGTAATATAGTTATAAATTATTAAATAAAAATAATTAAAAAAGGTAAGTGACTGTTTTATTTTTATTTATGTGTTAATTTATATACATATGTATGTATGTTTTGTATTTTTATTTGTTGTAAAGAATAAAATGAGTGGATTTAGTAAAAGAAATTTAAGAAGACTAAAGAAAATAGAAAGTGAACGTTTGAAACAAAATTCCGAAATTACAAAATATTGAAAAAAATGAAGTTCTTAATTTAATTATGCAATAGTTAAAATTCATTCCAAGATCAATGGCATTCAGATATTACACTCCGAATTCACCATAATAGTTGGAGCCATCCAACCTTCGCTTACAATGTATATTGTGTTGGATAAATCTTACAGCCTAGGCCATCGCTGTGTAAATGTAAATAGAAATTGTATAGAGACATTGGATGGGTCTTGCTTACATTGTTATTGGTCTCAAATCGAAGATGTATGTAGCAAAAATTTCACTGGGATGTAATGAAACTATAATATTGTGAGAGAAAATACGGATGAAAATTTGACAGTCGTATGGCTCTCTTGATTTTTCAACGCACACCATTAGATCAGGGATGCATTTTTATGTAAACAAATGTGAGAAAGCCAGGGAGGGAAAACTGGTTTCATAAATTTATACCAATTATAAAATCGAAATCTACATTTTAGACCACGACAGCACAATTTTATAAAAATATACGTATATTTTCTAAAAGTACACTAAAAATTTTGGCCACGCAAATAACATATTCGAAAGTTATAAAAATATTTTTCAAGGTTATTAAAAAAAAAATTCATTTGCACAAGAACTCCATCCCTGGGGAACAATCATTCGATTTTTACTCTCTTTTTTTGAAATACGGATGGAATTCATTTTATTTTCTCTCTCATTTTACGTACGACAAATCTTATCGTCTAAAGCACCCTTAAGTTCCATTTAAATATCCACAACTTTCCTTTTTTCTTAGATTTTCTGAATATTTCTCACGAGCCGTGACTTCAATAAAGAACAATTATTCAATTACAATTACAAATTTTTGCAAAGCTTATAAAAATTATGCTATTGTTGACAATTGCGTTGCCTTTCGTGTGCACTATAGAAATAACTAAATGCAACACCGGTTTTATTTTGGAACATTAATCATACGTGAAGTACCGTTATCAAAACGACAGTATTTACAAAAATTAGAATTTTGATTACCTTTATAGTCAGACAATATCAAGCACCCGATACGTCTGTTGATATTTTATTGCTACAAATATGTATTTTACTCATAACAAGAGAGTATTAATTACAGTGCCACTTCGATAAGGCGGACACGTATAGTTTTGAGCTCGTTCGGATTATCGAGTGAGTTGTCTGGACTATAATAGGAGACATTTTTGATAATATATAAGTGAACTAAATATGAATTTTCTCTTTTGTTGGAAATATAGTTATTCAGAAACCAAGATAAAATTAAATAGAATCTTTTTTTTTTTAACAATCTATTTTTTTAAGCTTTAAGGTTTTTTCTCTTTTTATTTATTCTCTCTTCGATGGCACGATGGATGGTAGTCTGCACGTTGACTACGAATCCAAAAACAGACCTGGGTTCAACCCCAGTTTCAGACCAAAAATTTGAAAATAAAAATAAACATCTCGCATTTTTCTGATGTTGCATTAGTGTGTCTTTGTGTGTCAGTTGTTGTCGGAAGGTTTCAGTGGCGAAGGCATAGTCACTGGTCACTGAACAAAACCGGCTTCAGCTGATAGCAATCCACAATCACATCAGAACGCCCTTCTTCGTCGATATTGTGTACCACCGGCGAAGTAAAATAATAATAAAAATGGCTACTAAACCGAAGCTTCAGCACTGCTACGAGTATAAAAAACAAAAAGAACGTGCGAAAGCAGAGCTGGAAAATAATTAATTAAGCTTCACCTCCTGTCGTTTCTCCTACTATCCCTTTCCTATAGTTCCAGCACAATGCTTCGCATGTGTAGGAGTCATCTCCTGAGTGCTGGTCCTAGATAAAAAAAAAAAAAAAAAAAAAAAAAAAAACCAAGTTATTTTATGCTGACTAACTTTGCTGAGATGGTTGAGATGTGCCTTTTCTTCTAGCCTCTTCAGCTAGAGAATATCCTGCATATCTAGGCTATTCTCTTCAGTCCACTGAATGCAAACTGCAAATGTTTTTTTTGCATCTGCCTTAGAGTCTGCTACTAAGTCGTCTTCAGAGTCCGTAAGCAGCATTGATGATTCGTTTCGTTTATCGTGTTGTATTATTTCTTCAAAAAAAAAACTTCAATGAAAACTCATTTGCACCCATTGCCCAATCATTGATATCTTCTTCAGTTATGTCATTACTAATATTCAGAGCTCCAATCATATTTTGGATGGATTTTAAGTCAGTATGGATGCTGTGAGACTGCAGCTCTTGGCGTAAAACCTGCAGTGGTATGATATCTCCATCATCCCAGCACAATTCTAGTGCTGGCCATATTGCAGACCAGTTTTTTTTAATATTCCTTTCAGTAATGCTTTGCCATGCTAAGTTCAAGAAGTAAACAGCATTTTTAAGGTTGAAATTTTTCAAAACTTTAACCACGTCGACATCATCATCCGTTTCTGATAAAATGTGTGACAGCAATTGTTTTCTATAAGTGACCTTTAAATTTTATATTAAATTTTGATCCATAGGCTGTAATATTGCCGTACAATTTGTTGGTAAAAAAAGAACTTTGAAATTCGGGTCAAAATTAATTTTATCCGATTTAGGATGTGAAGGCGCATTGTCTAATATTTATAATGCTTTCAATGGTCTGTTAACCTGTGTTAGAAACGTTTTTACTTCTGGAATAAAATGGGTTTTAAACCATTCTAAGAAAAGTGTCATTGACATCCTTCCTTTATTAGTTGCTTTGTATACCACTGGAATCTTACAACCTTTAAAGGCTCTTGGATTAGAAGATTTGCCAATAACCAAAAGAGGAAGGTTATGTGTTCCTGCAGCATTTGAACATGGCATAAATGTTACACGATCTTTCGAAATTTTTCTCTCTGGAGCTGATTTTTTTTTTGCATCCACCCATGTGCTGCCAGGCAACACTCTCCAGAAAGCAGCAGATTCGTCAGCATTGTAAACCTGCTCCTCACTTAAGTCCATTTCAGCAACAATGTCAGCAAACTTCTTTTTTAAAAGGCTCTACGGCGCTTTCATCACTGGATACTTTCTTCACCACAAATTTTTAGATAACGAATGCCATGTCGTAATGCCTGAGCTCGCAGAAAAATCACCCTTTCCTGTCATCTTTACATAAAAGAATTTAACGTTTGCTTTGAAAATTTCTGATGAAATCGGGATATGCTTTCTTCTTTGTTATAAAAACCATGTGTATCCATGCTGCTTCTACTTCAGGATTTTCCGATTTTTTCATAACTTTTCTCTTTCCTAAAAAATTACATGTTTATTTTATAAATACCGTTTATAATTTTGGGTAATCGAAATGAATTGTTTAATCTTCTCTTTATTTTTTCTAATATCGCAAATCTTTGATTTGGGAACATGGAATGTTTCAGCAACTTGTCTTATAATTTTTCCCTTATCAAGATTTTGTAAAATATCACAATTTTCCTTTAAAGTTTGGGATTTATGTTTGCGTTTATTATTTAAAAACATGACGCTTAGTACAAAATTAGACAAACACGCTTACGAGATGAAGAGTAGACACTGAAGTAGTGACATTGCAAAATGTTTTTTTATAGAGCGAATAACATGTGCAAAAAATAACGGTAAAACAATTGTGTTTAATTTTTTTTTTTTTGCATTAAAAACAAGCTTGTTCGGATTATAGAGGTAAAATTTTTAAATTATCCGAAATGTTAGAGCGTCCGAATTGCTGGAGTGACCGGACTATCGAAGATGCACTGTAAATAGAAATTTTAAAATTTTTAACTTTTTGCAAGAAATCAAAAAACAACATTAATATCTGACCGCTGTAAAATTTTAACTTTATTCAGTTTTCTACATATTTCATCTGAAAAAGCCCTGATGTATTTGGACCTGAAAATGTAACGACAAACAATTTTTTACCTATACTGGCAATTTTAAAATTTCGAGTTGATACTCTTTTGTTGATGGAGTGCGGTATGTAAATTTTAGCTGCCTCTGAGTGCCTTTACGTGTTTTATAATTGTTTTTTAATGTCCACATCACAACTCGTTATATTTTTCACTTGTTTAAGAATAATAATCAAACTAATGTGTTTCATTGCCTTGAACAAATTGTTGAAAATTGTATGCAAAGAACACTGCCGGATACAGATAAGTGTGGATGGCGATTTCACGATGGATGGTAGTCTACACGGTGACTACAAAACCAAAAACAGACCTGGGTTCAATCCCATTTTTAGACTAAAATTATAAAAAAAAAAAAAAAAACATCTCGCATTTTTCTGATGTGCATTAGTGTGTCTTTGTTTGTCAGTTGTTGGCGGAAGGTTTCAGTGTCGAAGGCATAGTCACTGGTCACTGAACAATACTGGCTTCAGCTGAAAGCAATCCACAATCGCATCAGAACGCCCTCCTTCGTCGGTTATGTGTAGCATCGGCGAAGTAAAATAATAATAAAAAAGGCTACTAAACCGAAGCTTCTGCACTGCTACGAGTATAAACAAAAAACGTGTAAAAGCAGAGCAGGAAAATAATTAATTAAGCTTCATCTCCTGTCGTTTCTCCTACTATCCCCTTCCAATAGTTCCAACACAATGCTTCGCATGAAACAAAAAAAATAAAGTAAAAGCTGAAATTAAAGCTTTAAAAATTTGCAATAACTGTGCTAAATACAGGCGTAGGTTCGAGCATGAGTTTAGTAATTGGCATGATATATGTACATATATTTGTGTTGTAACAAGGGATATTATTATGTCCGTATAGATACCGGTAGGCCCGCACCATTTATTTTTTTAAAGAGGATGCTTTCATTACAACGAACGAAAAAGCTGGTTGCTTATTCTTCACTAACAATAATGACTGGAATCTGTGTATATGCGTAATGCTGAACTGCTGCATTGGCAACAAAAATGGAAATTATCTGAAAATATATCAGATGATGTTATGGAAGCACTAATAAATGATGGACATATTTATCCGAACCTAAGAAAAACATTTAATATTGTTGTTTCAATGCCTGTCAGTAATGCTACAATTGACCTTCGTTGATTAAAAATATGTCTCCGTTTTTTTCTATATAACGGTTAATCTCGAGAACCAGAGTCGATCCAAAAAAAGTAATTTATAGGCATTGAATCGGAGAGCCATATGTATTCAAATTGACTAAGGAAATTCAGGCCAATACATTTTTGTTGACCAGTGTAATGAAATGAAAAAGTCACGAATTACAATTATATATGCGACCAACAATATCGAGCAACTGAATTCTCCTGAAACTTAAAGAGAATTTATAACTAACGCATGGTTAATTTTTCGACAACGCAACAATTCACACACGTTCTGCAATCGTTCTCTTAAATGGCAGCTCTTAGGAATAGCAGAAAATGTACTCGTATATACACTGTTACATTGTTAGCAATTTATTAAGAAGCTTTCCTTCCTAAAAGCGAAGTTCATAAGGTATGTAGGACATGAAAATAAAAGAACTTCCTCAATCATCAAATCAAATCAATCATTAATACTCGCACATTTATTTTTTATTAGGAAAGATTTTTCCTCACAAAATTACTTTCCAAATGAATAACATCAGTTGAACATTTCTGTTTCAATCACGTCAAATATGTAGTGCCCGTTTTTAGTACTGGCAGATGAAATAAAATACTTCATTATGCTTTTGTTTATTCTACAACAGTTTTTTTTTTTAATTTTGTGTCATATTGGTCAGTTCCCATTGGCACTCCTAGCTGCGGTGCTCGGGGACTTTTTTGTTTTTACTTTCTTTCCTATTTTTTCTTTTTTATTTTCATAATAATTCTTTTAGACATAAAAAAAGTGTAATGGAATGTAATAAAAACAAGATGGCAGAAAAGAACCTGCTAAAATTTTCTCATCATATTGTTGCTGATGACAACTACAACGATGACGACGATAGCAACTGCCAAAAAGAAATAATTGAAAAAATATAGTATGTACTCGTATAAAAATTCTTCGTATTTTGTTTTCCTAAAATATATTTCAACAATAACATTGAAAACGTGATTAGGGCTAAAGAGCAAAAGGTTTGATTTTCCTTTTATATTTTGCTTCCTTCAATTTGGTTTATCTTTTCTTAGTCATGTTTTACTATAAGAAAATTTTGCCAATTTTGAGAATAGAAATTGAACAAGTAATCAAGTAGTCTTGGTTGAATAACATTGCGGAAAAATGAAACCAAAGAATTGTACGTTGAAGTATTGTGAGTAGGATATATAGATTCTTATATGATCAGTAATAAATAAAATAATTGCCATTAATAAATTTACATATCTATACAGGTTAACCCATTGGACATTTGAAACTATGAAAGGCTTTCAATACGATGGTCGATGGGCGATGGTCGAAGTAGTCTCCACGTTTTTTTTTTTTTTTTTTTTTTTTTTTTATCTTGGAATAGTGCTCAGGGGCTATCCCCTACATATGTAATGCATTGCACTGGAACTAGAGAGAAGGATAGGGAAGAAACAGACAGGTGGTGAAAGTGGTAGAAAGATAGAGCTTAATTCTTGCACAACTCTGCAGTTGCGTGTAAATTATAAAGCAAAGTTGCGGCGTCTCTGATGTTTTTGACGCATTATTTTTAAGCTAATGGAGCCATTTTATTTATTATTTTACTTCGACGTTTTATTGCTCAAATACCGACGAAGGAGGGTGTTGTAGCACAGAAAACTCAGAAAAAACTTTTTTCCGATTTGACCCGGCTGGGAATCAAACCTGGGTCTTTCTGGTTGCACAGCCAACACGCTGACTACTCGCCATCAGCACCCCCGTTGACTATAAAACGAAAAATTTTTCCTGGGTTCAACCCCAGTTTCAGACTAATAAAAAATATATCCCATTTTTCTGTTGTGCATTTGTGTGGCTTTGTGTCAGTTATTGTCGAAACGTTTCAGTGGGGAAGGCATAGTCACTGGTCACTGAACAGTAACGGCTTCAGCTGTATCCAATCCACAAGCACATTAGAAAGCCCTCCTACGTCGGTATCGATCATTAACCTATTTCAAATTGGAACAAATTTTCACTAATTGAATAAAACTACACTACACATTTACCTGCAATGGCTCTCCTAAAAGTAATGTAATGCATTTCGCTGAAGTTCCGTGACAAGAATCAAACACTACAACCTTCTCATGCGTTGATTAATGTTTTTTTTTTTTTTTTAATCCAAATTTTACTTTTCTTATTATAACTGTTTGCAATGGTTTGTGCCTCAGCGTCCATGGGACATTATTGAGACGAGTTGGCCATAAAAGAGAAAAAAAAATATATAAATTAGATTAGATCTGCATAAAGCTATTCGAAGATTCATATTATTTCTCGTATTAAACGTAATTTGATTTCTAGTAAACATTACTGTGTGGTGTCCAATATTATGCAATGATTTAGAAACATGTAGTAAAAGTTGCATTTTGATTTTGTAAAGCCCATAAACAGTTAGAACAGTTACGGCAACATCTTTATATAAGCTTAAGGTGGAATAAAATAATGGCAAATTATAAACAGTTTTTAAAGCTCTATTTTGAACCCTTTGTAATGCTTTCAGCTCGCTAATGCTTTTGTAACCATAAATGATGGGCAAATCATTTAAATGTTGGGAAAAAAAGAAAAGTTCTTTGAAAATAATGAACAAATTTGAACGAAAATGCAATAATTACCGAAGGACATTTAAGATAAAATAAATAAATAAATCGCAAAATATCTGGTTGAAATAATAAATTAAATGACTGTCTGTAATGACAAAAAATTAAATAAATTAAAATAAATCTCACATGCATTTCCAAACATGCACAAACACGTTCATATCTCACTTATTCGTATCGCATGCATTGTAGGTACGAGTAAACAAACATTTTAACGCAAATATGGGTTAATGACAATGATGAAATTTACAACAACAATAAAAAAAATTGTAGAAATTATATTATTGATCATGAGCATAAAAATTAAAATAAATTTTATTACTTTTTTATTTACAGCAAAGAAAATCGCAGAGTAGTACAACCCAGAAGGGAAAAATTAATGAACATACCAAACAAATTAATTACATTTGGGCGATTCACTCGGTGTGCTATTATGTCATATTGTCATAATGACTTAATATTTTACAATAGTTAATTTTTAATTTAATTGAATTTTTTATAACTTAAAAGCAAGGAAGAAAAAGTCACGACATATAAAAATGTGCAAGTGAGCAAATTTTGTGTGTGTAACTTATCTGACTGGCAATCATTTAACGTTCATCCATTAACCGCCGTTCAAAATTTTAATTCAATGATAAGATCACTGGCAACAGCTCGTATTTTACTACTTTGTAAGCCAAAAAAAAATGGATTTATTACAAGCTTTACAGGTAAGTTCTACATTATTTTAGATTTTACACTTCTTTTTGGCGTTTTTATATCAAATAATGTGGAAAAAAAACTTAAAAGAAACAAAAAGCATTTAAAAATATAAATGAACCTAGCATTTCATAAGTTGCATGATTTTTTTCTATCCCCATTCAAAAAATCTATTTATTTTATCTTATCTCAAGCTCGCTAGAGGATGGAAAGTCCAATCTATCGGTTTTCAGTTGATATGCACACTTCCCTAGCAATATTTATCCGAAATCATACACATTGCATTGCTTTGCTTTAAAAATAATATTGTATTGTAATATTGTACTAATGATTATTTTTAATACTTTACACTGAAAATTTTTTCTACTTAGTTGTTAAGACCGTCTATGGACGGTGTTCACTAAAAAAAAACAAGTAAATTCAAACGAGATTTATTGCGCAGAAGTCAAACGAATAAAATTTTATCAATATATGTAGATATATCTAATACTTAGCTGAAAATTCTTGATTTTATTGACTTGGTAGACATACGTTCTTTTTTAATTTTTTCACTAAAATTCAAATTGAATAGTGAGAATTGCGAAACAAAGGACAATTGCAGAACTCATGAAACCATGTATCCTTCCGCAATCTTCTCACCTCTCTCGTCACAGTCCAAAAATTGCAAGTGTGAACGGAGAGTATGAAAAAGAAAACAAGCAAAACAAAGTAATAAGAAGAAAAAAATAGCACTTCGTTAAATATAAAGCTATTAAAATATACTTTAACAAAAACTAAAATATTTGTTTAATTTGTGTAAGTAGTATGTACTGCTTAACAGCTGTTATGTTTTGACTATTATAACTAAAGTTTAAAGAACTTTAGTTAAACTAAGATGAAACCAAAATATAAACTACAAGTTAAAAAGAGCATTTCAAGAGAAGCGCTTAAGTTTCATTCTGGCTATAATACTTTGTATTAAGACATGTCAAAAATTAAATATTACGTGCGATCAAATGAATGCGAAAAGATAAATAATACGGTAATACATAGACATCCCATAAGACTTCATCGTTTTTAAAAATTTCTCTAAACGATAAGATTTTTCATTTGATCAATATTGCTAAAGCAAATAAAGAAAATAACAAAATTGAATATAAATCATTTACATACTTCTTAACTGGTTTTGTTATTTTTTTTTTTTTTTTATCTAGGACCAGCACTCAGGAGATGACTCCTACACATGCGAAGCATTGTGCAACGTGCAGACTACCATCCATCCACCTTTTGTTTGCGGCACTTTTATTACTGCTGCAGAACTGAAATTCCGTTTACGGGAGCATACATAAATAACGGGAAAAATTTTATAAATTTTTATCAAGGGGACTAGGTTGATACTGTTTTGCATCTGCCATTTGATATACGCGTGCGTACACTTCATAGAGCCAGAGCTGAAATTGGACTTACGGGTAAGCATTCCAAATGTAGCGAGGGTAGGTAAAACTTGGATAGATCTGCATCGAAATGAACAAAGATAAGACCACGTCGGGCAATTCCCGCGTCTCCGAAACTAACTAACCATTTTTAATAAAGGACACATAAGGCATATAACTTTTTTTTAAATTACAGCTACAGCAACGCGAGGCTGTGTCAGCTAGGTGATTATAAAAAATATATCGAGCCTTTGGTGCAATACCGTCGTAATTCAAAAAATCGTGAATTGAGAAAAATGCATTTGAAGTTTTGAGCCATCTTTTTGATAGTATTTTCGTTTACTAAAGTTATTTTTTTTACAAGTTTTTAAAAAAAGAGGCATGTTTTGTAAAGTTTTCTGTTTGTAAATTTCTTGTCGTAACGCAAATATTTCATTATTGCAAATAAATATTGTTGCAAATAGCTGGAGGCAATAAAGACATTTGTAGCTGTAGAATCTGAACAGTTAGAGATAGAACCATAATCTTTTTTTCTTTACATATATATTTCTCCAAAGATCATTTCTGCATACCCAGCTCAAAAAATTAAAATTTTGAGTTACTGCGGTAGTGCACCAAAGGTTCGATATAGAGAAACAAAATAGCTCCTTCGGTAATCGACAAAACTTAATTCTAACTTAAGAATCCCATTTCTATGGAAACGTAAGAGATCTCCCTTAGTAATTATATTCATTATAGTTCGCAATTAGCAATATTTATCACAACGGCGTGTTTGACTCGTGATGTTCGAACACAGCGAAGTATTCATGCTAGTTGGAAAGAAATATTAATTCTTTTAAAGTGCATGAGTAAATTTTGCGCATATTATCTTTCTATATATAGAAATAAGAAAAAGTTTACTACTATTAAGCTCATAAATTTTTTGTGAAAACTATTCCGAAATGCTTTTAAATAATAATTTAATTAAAGACAGTTATGCCTTGCGGTAATAAAATTTTAGAAAAAGAAACTTTTTTCGCTGTGACTGGGATTGAACTAACGATTTTCTGATTGTAGAATCAACGAACTACTGATTGAGTGAGCCAACAGCCAACAAAACAAGAAATAATGAACAACCAACATAAAACAGACACATATTCAGACAAAGCGTTTCGCAAGTGTCATTCAAAAAGGGATGCTATGTAAAGCGTATAGCAAAAATGCTGATAAAAAGTTGTTGAAAATTGCTTATGTAAAGCTTATTCTATTTATTTTAATACATTTTGCTAGCGAAATGGTTTATTGGGGTTTTTTTCTGACCTATAAACACGGCCAAACACGTACTATGTATGTGTGTATGTGTATTTGTATTGTTATATTTTTTTTTATATTCCATATGCCATGGAGTAATAAAAACGAAAATAATTTAACTTATTGAATTTTAATGAGATTTCATCTGCATTATCTGTCAAGCAATTATAATGATTTTAAGTAAATGTTGCACGTTAAAATATTTAATGACATATTCGTTGATTTTAATTCGTAATATTAAGAGGTTTTTTTTTTCTTGGACCGGTACTCAGGGGAAGACCCCTACACATGCGGTGCATTGTGCTGGAACTAGGAAATTAGGTTATGGGAAGGAGCATAGAGGGAGTAGTGTTTATTGACGTTTGATTTAAATTTTCCCACGTTAAAAGTGACAGGAAACACCTCTGCGGGTAGTCCATTGCACATACGTGCCGTTGTTTTGGTTTTGTGATCCGAATTTAAGATGAACTTAGCAATATGAACGTTTGGCATTCATTTTATCTTATTGTCGTATGTATTTATTGTTTATTAAATAATAAAAAAATTACACTAAATACTAAAACTAAATTAAATTGTTTTTTCATCTCTTCATTTTTGAATTTTTTTCCCAGTATTTTCTTATAAGAAACATATTTTCATTTCATATTGTGGTCTGTTGTTTTGGTATTTTTTTTTTTTATTTGTAGTTCTGCCATTTTTCGCCTCAAGTTAAATTAAAATTAATTTCATAATTTTTTGCGTTATATAATAACTTTATTACATATGTATATTTATATTTTTTCTTCTTGTATATACCGTACTCTTGGAGTTTTAATAGTAAGTAAAAAAGGAGTAATTAAGCATTCTCACAACAAGTTTTTGAAGGAAAAATAATAAGTGTAGAAACGTAATTTTGATCGCACTCAAGGGTTGTCAATTTCCTATTACCCATAAAACTTATATGTTATACCCTATATTAACGCCAAAAGTGGAGATGCTACACTTTGGCATTAATAGTTGGGATAAGTAACGATTACCCTGAAAAACTAATATACATATATATAAGCTGAATCATTTAATTGTAAAGTTATCCCACTTGCGCATAGAGCCTAAATGCTAAATAAAAAAAAAGTCAAAATGGCTAGAAGTTTTGTTTCCTTTTTCGAGCTAAAATAAAACTTACTTACTTGTCATCCTACCATCTTAGAAGCAGGTAATTCTGTGTTCCAATAAAACCTAAATTATAGTCCAATATTAAACTATTGTTTTTATTTGTAATCTTTTCTTGGTATTCCTACTGGGTTTTATTAATTACGAAAATAAAAGCTAAATACATCCATTTATTTAGTTTTATTTTCACTTGGCTCTGAATTGGTTGATTTTATATACTCCATCATCATCTTCAATGTTAGTGATTGAACCTCCTAAACACGTTTGAGGGCCTTACCGTTGAAATTTTATTGAAATACATACTACATAAATATTAATAATTGGTGCTAATACCAAAATAGTCAACCAATCAAGTTATTGAACAAAACTAAGAAATTCGAAATGCCTAAATCATATTGTTCATGTAGTTAGAATTATAAAATATAATTAGATTATTGTAGATTACCATGTGTCCATATTTTTATTAAAAATTACAAGAATTCCAAGTATAGTATACATATATTAATGTATATGGTTGCACAATGCTGTTTATTAAGTAAATTATAAAATATATTATCTTATAAGTTTCTCAGTCGCAAAAGAAGTAAAGTTTAACAAGAATTTTAATATAATGAAAATTACAAAATTGAAGAGAAAAATAACGAAATATATTAATTCGATATGAGAATAACACCGTCAGGTATACACGTATTACTCTATCGATTTATTGCTACACGTCATTAAAGTTACCTAGCTATAGTAATAAAATGTAAAAAAAATGAGTAGTTTAAAATACGAGATCAATCATTTATACGTACATATTTCGATTGGAAGATAATTATCATTAAATATAAATTGTGTTAATTAGTGATTTTTACAATTAAGGTACACTGTATATAATACTTATACAGGGTGGGCCTAAAGAAACCAAGGGGTGTAAAAGTTTAATAACTTTTTCGTTTATTAATTTTTTTTTTTTCTTTCAGATTATATAATATACAAAAGGCAAATTTTTTTACACTAAGTATGAAAAATGATGTCTCTTAAATGACCACCGTTTTCAGCTTTGCACTGATGGGCTCTTGTTAGAGCATTTTCCATAACACCTTTCAAAACTTGTGGCTGTAGCTTCGAATTTCTGCAACAATGTTTGCCTTGAGTTCAAGGATTGTCTCTGGCTTGTTCACATATACTCGCTCCTTCAAATAACCCCAAAGAAAATAGGCGGGTGCTGTCAAATCTGCAAACGCGCTGGCCAATAATTTCCGAATTTCTGGAAATTATTCGCTCTCCAAAAATTTGACTTAAAAGTGCCATTGTGTCTCGGGCAGTATGAGCAGTGGCTCCGTCCTGCTGAAACCACATACCAGGTATATTTTCAAGAGCAGGACGTAAAAAATGTTCTATCATAAACCGATACCGCTCTCCATTTACGGTTACAGCACTTCCATCTTCATTCTCGAAGAAGTAAGGCCCAATGACATTTTCAGATGTGATCCCACACCATACTGTACACCTGATGGGGTGCAATTGGCGTTGATGAATGGCTCTTGGATTTTGAGAACCCCAGAACCTACAGTTCTGCTTATTAACAAAGCCATTCAAATGAAAATGAGCTTCATCACTCATAACTAAATTTTTAATAAAGTTGATTTCATTTCTGGCCAACTCTTGAAATTTAACTGCAAAATTTAGACGTTGCCAAAAAAAAATTCTCCAAGTGTTGTCTATATAATCTGAAAGAAAAAATAAAAAAAAATTAATAAACGAAAAAGTTATTAAACTTTTACACCCCTTGGTTTCTTTAGGCCCACCCAGTAGTAGCGATAATAAACTTTATATGAATTGATATTAAAGAGAGTTTAAATTAAGAACCGGTTATGAAATACTGTTTATTTCAGCAACACATATATATGTATATTAAACATAAATAAATAATTATCTAATATCTGTATTTACATAAATATTGTATGTATTTGTATTAGATATTAGCATTTTCTATCCAGAGCAACCAACTAGAAATTTGTTTAATTAAAAAAAGCAATTTAAGCTCCTCATTAAAATTTACTCCCACACAAAATTGCACCCCCTTACAAATAGTGCGAAATTGTTCCTAATAAAAGGTAAATTCTTGTTTTGCACTTTAGAAGGAATAAAGTGTTAAATTTAATAATAAAAAAAGAAAGAACACGAAAACAACATAAAAAAGCTTTTTGAATTTGTGGAATATCAACAAAGTAAAAAAAAATATTTTACAAAACTTTTACGCAAATATGAAATTATTAAATGAAATGTAACTAAACCAAAAGCCAAATAAAAAAAAAATATGAAGCAGAGTATAAAAAATTTTATTCATCCCCATTGCCACTAACAACACTGAAACACACACACACACACACACACATAAACGAAAGAACAAATGAAAAGGATAGGCAAGAGTGTTTGCAAAAAACGCACATTCATATCTCATTAGGCATAAGAGGCTTAAGTTCAATAAATTTTGTCAAAAAGTCACACTCAGGCAAATACTTTACATACTCTACAGCAGCATATAGAATTCCTTCCACTCCAAACAACAATGAAAATAACAAACAACGAATAGAACTGTCACACCCAAAAAACTCAAATAGTTTTTCGCAAAAAAAAAAAAGAAAAATAAACAAAAAGAAAAAACAGACGTAAACGTACATAAATATGCAGACTTTTCAGTTCCAATGGACGAGGCACGTTTAAGGAAATGCATTTCTAGAAGTGAGGACAGGCTTCAATAAAATCGGAGCGTACTCAATTTACTTCTTTGCATAGCGCCTTTAATTGATATAATATCAAATATTTTTATAGCAGCAAGCGCCAAATTTCTATCTGATATTATAATATTGTTTTCATAATACATATTTAGATATGATAAGAAATGTAACTAGCATACAAGCACATACTACAATAGATGCAACAAAAGTTGCCCAGTGCATTTCGCACGAATTTTTTGTTCGAAAATTAATTTATTTTTTTAATTGCACACAACTAACAAAACAAATTCCAAAATGTTAATAAATCACAAGGACTATTAAAATTACATGTTTGTATGTATGTATGCATTTATGTGTGTTTGGGATGAACCGATTTTCTTGAAATATTCACAGTATCTCTCTGTATATCTCGAAAAAACTATAGGCCATGTAAATTATAAAAATTCCAACTGAGCGTTGCCTACACAATGTATATATTTATTTTTGCATGTTTTCAGAATGGTTGAAGTGAAAGTTTCTGAATATGGTCCCAATGACTTTGTAGTTAAAAAAATCATCAGTCCAAAACTTAGAGGGATTCAAGAAGTGGGCGTGGTACCTCCCTTACAAACTAAATGTTGGTTTCATTATATCTTGAGAACGGTTAAAGTTAATGTTTCTGTATTTGGTATGTGTAACTTAATGGTCAGTACAAATCATCGGTCAAAAACTGGGCGTAGTAACTACCACACATACTAAATATTGATTTCTGTATATCTCAAAAATCTTCTAAATTGTTAGAAATTACTTTGTAATTAAAAAAAATCCTCAGTCAAAATCTCGACAAATAACACGTATATTGTCAATTATACTATTGAATTTTTGAATTCGCTGGATTTGGCGGGCTTTCCACCCTATGAATAAAAATTGCCTATCCTATTTTTTTACTTCGTGATCGCGCCGTCTTAGCAATGGAGCTTTGACCTTTGGGAATAAATATATGAAGTATGACGCTTACTAAAAACATATAAACAAAAAAGCTGGCAACCTTTGTTAATAGTATGTGGACAGTAACGATTATTCTCGTCTGCATTTTCCTAAGCTCTGACGGGTGAAAGAGATGATATTAATTACTTTACACACAAAATTTTTTTTTGGCTTAGTGGACCTAGTTTAGTGGACAGTGTTTAAAGCCACCTAACCAGCTGAGTCTCCTAGTTGAAGACTTTGTTGGAGGGTAATCTGTCTCCATGTCGAACAGGTTGGAGTTGTGTTCCGGTTTATTTCGGTTTGGCTTCGTGGTGGCTGTGGTTGGTACCTAAAGTTACGCGAGGACAGTAGTTATTGGTCTGTCATCTTTATGACATATGCCCTGATATGAATTACTAATCTAGTTGCTGTTGCCATTCAGCAGTAGTCACCGGAGAGTATCTTGGACTACCAGGTGGAAGTTCGTTATGCTCTATCTCATTATAGTAGTCTATGAATGAAAGGATGGATTAAAAGGCCATGACGTTAACTCTCTGATGTGAGACATGGTTTGAACAGCCCGAAATATATCAGCAAGATGTACTATCATAGGCTGGAAAACTATAATTATGGATTGCAACTTGTGTGTGCTTAAGTCACTTGTTGCCTTCCGTGCACAAATTCACGCAGTTCTTGCTATGGTACAGTTAGGGTTAGAAACCCAATTCTCCCAAGCCTTCTCACGGAAAAACTCCTCTATCTATCCCTTTGCAAAATCAAAAGGGACCCCTATATGAGGAAACACAGTAGCAGATGGCGAAGCATCAGATGTTTCTATGCCCTGGAACGCACAAAAGTAAAGATTGACCAACAACAAGAGAGCAGAATCCCGTCTCATAGATTGTTGGTGGAGGTACCCTGTATACCATCTAGGACCCTAGTTTTTATAGCCGCATGCTCGATCACGTCCTGCGATAGATTGCGCTTCGAAGATCTGTTTTTGTCGCTTCGAAGCTTGTTTTTGCGGTTGCTGCGACTTGGACTGTTGCGAAAAATACCATCGCGCTCGTTCACGGCAATCTTGACCAGCATGAAATGCGCTCTTAGATACCGCGCCTTCAACAGCGATTCCGAGAAATTTCTGTCCCTCCTCAAAGCCGCCGCAACCGCATTGTCTGGTTGCAGGTTGTTGGTGCTGTGTCGAGCACTCCCCTTTTCTGGATGAGTGTCCTAGCTTCTAGCCAAGAGCTCATCCTGCGAGGACGTCCAGAGAACACCCTAATTTTCTGTTTTAGTTGTTCCATAAATATCCATATGAGTTCCTACGAGTAGAACCGGAAGGGGTTGGTCAGATCAGGAGGACGCACTTAGTGGAGGTTAGAAATTCATAAATTTTACGAACCGCGAATCATTCAGCTCTCGGGACGGGTACCTCAACAGCTTTGGACCCGGACACCCTGATGCCATGCAACCACAGGCAGCTTCTCATCAGACAACCTACATCCAATACAAAGCGTTCTTCTTAATTCATGGCAGTAAAGGGGCCCTCCTACCGAAGCCGTATATCCCATTTAAGCTCTCCTGTCAACTTAAAGGCGACCAAGAACTTTTTACCTGAGACTGGAACTTGCGACAATATAAAGTTCCCGAAATAAAAGAGAACGTTAAGAGAGAATAACGGCTGCTATAAATGCTTTCCATATAATCAATCCCGAAGCTGAACTTTGCCTCAGGTCTGTCGTTATCAAAAATAGAACTAAAACGTAAATACAATCATACTCTAACTTACATACAGAGATACACATGCACATACATATATAAGTATATCATCCAAAAACCAAGCATGCAACCACAACATGACAGATAGATGACTTTAACCAACAACAACTACCACAACAATGATAGCAACATCAAACAAACAACAAAAATAACAATAGCAAACATAAAGACGAAAATTCTTGAATAGTTATACCACCAGAAGTGCAATGTATCTTCGTTAATGTGCAAAGTTGAGGACATCAGTTGAAGAATAAAAAAAAAACAGTGGGAAAAAAACGAGAGTAGTACGCACAAACATTGGTATAGTAAAGGAAACGAGGAAACAAAAAATTTTTTGTTTAGGCATGATTTATGGATAAATTATTTAAAGAAATAGAAAAATTATGGTTGAAAAACTTTTTGCTTATTTGGAAAAGCAAATTTCGTAGGAAGAATAACTTAACAGTCACATACGCACACACACACAGCCCTATACACATGTAAGCCAAAATTCGGAGAAATATTTATACTAAACGAAAAGCTCTTACGATAAATCCTTTATGTATCAAAGGATAATAAATAAAACTGTGCGTGTGTGTGTGTGTGTATTAATTTGTGGCAATGTGTACATACGGATATTGTATGTATTTCTCTATTTTGAATAAAGTTTAAAAACAGACGAATTTATTAGAAATTCCTGTGGTTATTTTCCTTTCTAATAGGATTAAAAGTAATAATTTGCAATTTAATATAAAATGAAAACAATCGCCGTTAACATGATGAAAGGAAATTTTTTTTCGAAAAAGGTTGTTTTCAAAATTCTTATTAAGGAAAAGCTATTTGTTTCTTAATTAAGTTTGATTTATTTTTTGCCTGTTGTTGATTTAAAATATGAAAATGAAATATTTTTTTAAAGACAAATAGGTCTCTCCTGTGTAGCATTTTTTATTTTCCATTGATATTAATTGAGATGTTCTTTCACAACTGACAACTAAAACCGCTTAATTTTTTTTCTTACGGAAAATTTCCGTTTAATAAAATTTCTTGATTTTGTCGAAAAAGAAAATCTAATTATATGAGCAGTTAATAAATGACCCAAGAATTATTAAAAAGGAGTTTTATAAAGAAAAAAAAAAAAAAAAAACAGAAAATCTTGTATTAAAATTGATTACATTTTGTTTGTTTTGAAGTTCGAGTGTATTGATCTCATTGAACGTTCGAATAAAGTTGTATTGGGAGAAATTTTCCTGCAAAACTTTTTTCACAATTTCTTAAATAAACATATAATTAGATTAGATGTGGACGAATCGCCGCTTTCCTTCATTGCTTTAATGCCGGCACCACTATTTGGTTGTAAGCTGGTTATTTTAAAATTTTAAAATATTTTTTGTTCTTTTTTCGCTACTTGACTTTCTTCTCTGTACAACGGACGGATCAGGCATTATACGTAATTTAATTTGTTTTTTCAAGCTCTAAAGTGCACCATCAAATAGTCCAATAAAGAATTCTAACACATACTTCACACTGATCAATGAAATCATAGTAATCGTTCATCACGTTCACAATTATTAACAATTATTTATATATAAGTTCTAGAGATTCGTAATGGGAAAATCCAATTAACCGTGTGAGTTAGCGGATGTAACTTTGGCGTCATCAGTGGATTAACGTAGACAACAATCGAATATAAAAATTATATTTATATTATATTTTATATTAACTGAATTTATTTTGGGAATATCTATTTATATATATGATCATAACATATATATTATTATATATTATATTATGGGAATATCGTAAGGTATGTAATAAAAAATTTCACATATAGTTTATAAGGGAAAAAGCACAATTAAGATCATATATATAAATAGATATTCCCAAATAAATTCAGTTAATATAAAAATACTACATGTGCACGGTATGAAATTTTGATATTCTTTTGTTTCTTTTGTTTAATTTTTTAATTTTTTCTTTTGATTCAAAATACATTAGTTATGCTGGCCAATGGCAAGCCTAGTGTGGATGGGAATAAAAAACTAAAAATAGAAATATGTGTATGTTATAAAAGTAAACTCATGGATTGTTATGTTTTTGTTTATAGATTTTTTGGTTTGTATGTTTGATATTCAATTCAATTCTCGATTGATTAATTGAATTTTAAACATATAGATCTTGGGTTTGTATTGAAAAATTAGGAAAAATCCACTGATGAGCTAAGTAAGCATTAGCGAAGTAGTACTATATGGATATGCTTTCCTCCTCAATTATTGAGTTACTTTTGTAATAAAATGCTTTATGATATTTTTCATACTGTATGAGAATATCATAAGGTATGTAATAATAAATTTCACATATAGTTTATAAGGGAAAAAGCACAATTAAGATCATATATATAAATAGATATTCCCAAATAAATTCAGTTAATATAAAAATACTACATGTGCACGGTATGAAATTTTGACATTCTTTTGTTTCTTTTGTTTAATTTTTTCATTTGATTCAAAATACATTAGTTATGCTGGCCAATGGCCAGCCTAGTGTGAATGGGAATAAAAAACTAAAAATAGAAATATGTCTATGTTATAAAAGTAAACTCATGGATTGTTATGTTTTTGTTTATAGATCTTTTGGTTTGTATGTTTGATATTCAATTCAATTCTCGATTGATTAATTGAATTTTAAACATATAGATCTTGGGTTTGTATTGAAAAATTAGGAAAAATCCACTGATGAGCTAAGTAAGCATTAGCGAAGTAGTACTATATGGATATGTTTTCCTCCTCAATTATTGAGTTACTTTTGTAATAAAATGCTTTATGATATTTTTCATACTGTATGAGAATATCATAAGGTATGTAATAATAAATTTCACATATAGTTTTTAAGGGAAAAAGCACAATTAAGATCATATATATAAATAGATATTCCCAAATAAATTCAGCTAATATAAAAATACTACATGTGCACGGTATGAAATTTTGATATTCTTTTGTTTCATTTTTTAATTTTTTCATTTGATTCAAAATACATTAGTTATGCTGGCCAATGGCAAGCCTAGTGTGGATGGGAATAAAAAACTAAAAATAGAAATATGTGTATGTTATAAAAGTAAACTCATGGATTGTTATGTTTTTGTTTATAGATCTTTTGGTTTGTATGTTTGATATTCAATTCAATTCTCGATTGATTAATTGAATTTTAAACATATAGATCTTGGGTTTGTATTGAAAAATTAGGAAAAATCCACTGATGAGCTAAGTAAGCATTAGCGAAGTAGTACTATATGGATATGCTTTCCTCCTCAATTATTGAGTTACTTTTGTAATAAAATGCTTTATGATATTTTTCATACTGTATGAGAATATCATAAGGTATGTAATAATAAATTTCACATATAGTTTATAAGGGAAAAAGCACAATTAAGATCATATATATAAATAGATATTCCCAAATAAATTCAGTTAATATAAAAATACTACATGTGCACGGTATGAAATTTTGATATTCTTTTGTTTAATTTTTTAATTTTTTCATTTGATTCAAAATACATTAGTTATGCTGGCCAATGGCAAGCCTAGTGTGGATGGGAATAAAAAACTAAAAATAGAAATATGTGTATGTTATAAAAGTAAACTCATGGATTGTTATGTTTTTGTTTATAGATCTTTTGGTTTGTATGTTTGATATTCAATTCAATTCTCGATTGATTAATTGAATTTTAAACATATAGATCTTGGGTTTGTATTGAAAAATTAGGAAAAATCCACTGATGAGCTAAGTAAGCATTAGCGAAATAGTACTATATGGATATGCTTTCCTCCTCAATTATTGAGTTACTTTTGTAATAAAATGCTTTATGATATTTTTCATACTGTATGAGAATATCATAAGGTATGTAATAATAAATTGCACATATAGTTTTTAAGGGAAAAAGCACACTTAAGATTATATATATTATATTTTATTATTATTTTTATTTTATTATTATTATTAGTATTAAAATACTTTATATTAACATGTTCGAATATTTAACATTATATATATATATATATAAATATAATATTTTAAAAAATTTTATATAAAACTGATTATAAATTTACATTAATTGCATTTACACTAAATCTTACAAAATTTACACACTTTTTATTGAATACATTACACAGTGGTACAAAATTGAATGAAGTAGAAAAACCTGGGACCGGATATTATTTTTCTTGTAGGTGTTGTCGAGTTAAAGAAGAATCCAATAGTGAAATATGCCGGACACCTCCAAAATCCAGATTTACGGTTAAAAAACCGGTTTTTGTACCTTTGCGCACTTATAAGCCTGTAATTTTGTTGTTATGGTGTTATTGTCGAGCAAACACAAATTTTGTAGATTTTTCAACAATTTTTCAACTTGGGTGACGTTTTTATACATTATAGTGTAATAAACTATAATACTATTGAATTAATTTAAAAAGTACGTTTATTAACGATTACAACGCATATTTAGGGTTAAAAATAGATAAATAATTGACTGAGTTATTAAACTTTTCATTATATATCATTCGAAAGATCTCAGTTACTTCTTTCCAAATCTAGTAAGAAATTGAAAATCGGATTATTATCAACAAAATTACAGGCTTATAAGTGCGCAAAGGTACAAAAACCGGTTTTTTAACCGTAAATCCGGATTTTGGAGGTGTCCGGCATATTTCACTATTGGATTCTTCTTTAACTCGACAACACCTACAAGAAAAATAATATCCGGTCCCAGGTTTTTTGAACTGTCGCACCGTGTTATTGTTAACTTCATTTTTCATATTATTTGGCAAATTGAAAATATTGAAAAGCTGGAAACCTTTATATGTGACAGCGCATAGAGAAAGGGACCTAAGGGTAAAAAAAAGCAATTTTCACTTCTTTTTTTTTTTTGATGTGGACAACATCTGAGCATCGAATGAAACCGATCCCATTCCCCAAAAGTGTTCCCTCCCAGAGATATGCGCGTTTTATGAAAGTGATGGTACACCAAAGATATACGTATTTAAATCTTTAAAATGGCTCTCCTGAACAAAACCGGTTTTTACCCTTAGGCCCCTTTCTGTTTTGGGCGTCACATATGTAGAATACTGTTCTTTGCATTCGTGTTGATGTAGCTCTCTGAATGCGAAAATCATCCGCATTTCTAAGTCCATAAGGTTGACTCTCACCCACGTATTTTATTTGTTCCTTGCTTAATTTTTCTGTTAAACTTAAGAGTGTTGAACTGCAATCTTTGCTTAATTGTCATCCATTTGAGGTTGTTAAGCATTGTGTTTATTTGTGCATACCAATTATATATTATTATTATTCTCATTGCTTTATTTTGCAATTTTTGCATTCTTTCTATTTGCATTGTGCTGCTACATATATACATATGTATATAATTGACCAACCAAATTCAAAATGAGCTTTAATTAAAGTGTTGTATATAGTAATCGCGGTAGCTTTTGACATTTTGGATCTAATTCTTTTGAGAAAACCGATTTTCTTACCATTTTTTTTACATACGAGTATATAGCCTATGTGTTCATTAAATTTTAGTTTTTTGTCTATTATAAAAACAAGATATTTTATATAGTTTACTTTTTCAATTATCGTGTCATTTATTTAAAATTCTATGTTTGAATCCATATTTATTTCCATTATTTTAGTCTTATTTTCATTTAGTTTAAGCTTATTCATATTTAACCATTCTGGTATTTTATTAATACATATCATGTGTCATATTTGTATGACACTCCTCATCAGTATCGGCAGTATTAAATAAAAGGGTATCGTCAGCATAAATAGTTATTTAACATTTTTCCAAATTATTAGGCATGTCATTTATATAAATAACAAACAGCAGGGCACCCAGTCTTGATCCTTGTGGAACACCAAAATCATTAATTATTTTGCCTGAATGCACACCATTTACCTTTGTTATTTGCTTCCTGTTTTTTAAATAGGATTGAAACCACTCCAAGTGCCTGTCTCTTACTCCATACATATACATCTTCTTAATCATTATTTCCCTGTCAATTGTCTCGAAAGCTCAATTGAAATCAAGAAAAATTGCCATCACCTTGTTATTGTTTCCAATTCCTTTCCATTTACTTATAACATAATTTACATTCGTCTCACAAGAATACCTTTTGTGGAATCCTGATTGATATTTGGTCAGTATATTGTTTGAATTAAGATATTCTTCAAGCCGATATTTGACCACTTTTTCCAAAATTTTTTCGCAAGTTTTTAATGTACTAATTGGCCTGAACTCGGCACATTTTTTTGTGTTTTTAAAGTGTCCATAGTGACAGCGCCTTTGTTCAACGGTATTTGAGCAATAAAACAAACCGCACAACTGCAGAGTTGTACAATAATTAAGCCGTACTGACTCTTCTCTACGCTATCCGTTTCCTTCCAGTGCCATTGCAATGCAGTGCATAGTTAGGGGACATCCCCTAAATACTGGTACAGTGAAAAAAAATTACAACAGATTATAAAGTCAATTCATTAAAGAGTGCTCACGTGCCACAGCGCAATACAAAAGTATTTGTTTTCTTTTAAAACATTGTTTTTATTAACAGTCGTAAGCAAGAAAATAAAAAATAATAATAATTTCATCTACACATAAACCGAAATCATGTCATCTACAAAAATAAAAATAAAAATATGAAAAGAAAAAACAGAACAGAATCTGACTACTACCAACATACTTTTATATGTGTGTGGCTTTGTATTCGTTTTTATTTTGAAAATAAGAATTTAGTTGTCTGTTGCAACTTCAATAGAGATAATAAGGTAGTCAAGTCAGCTCAATGAAATCGCATTCGATTCAATTGAAGCTGAAATTATTGATTCAATTCATGCCAATTTTCAGCTTTGGCATTTAGAAATACAAAGACTTTAGATATACACATACACAAATACACAAACACATAAAAATATAGAATTACAATTGTGTTACCAAGAAACTTTTAAAAATATAGCCAACATTAAAGTGTGCACGAATGCGGCATGAATGAATGAATGTTATTAAATGAATTTACCAGCTCAGCCGAAAATCGTTACTCGAGGCACGTAAAATTTACTCCACGTTTGCTATCAAAATTTATTCAATATTCACTACTGCCAATAAAATTGGTACTCCAATACAAACAAATTTTTGCTAACCAGGGCTTAAAAGACTCAAATCTTTATAATTAGCAAATACAATAAAAATAAAATTCTGTTTACGAATGGCATTAATCACGATTCACGTACGTTCGTACTTTTAGTTCGTCTTTTAGTTTGCCATCTTAACGCATTGTTTGTATTTCATCTGAAGAGCGTGTTAAAGTTGCTGTGTTACAAACCTTAAGCTTTCAAGCCATCAACAATAAAACATTTTTTTCCATTCCCGGTGGATTACACCGAAAATCCGTTGTTCTTGATAAACAGTATCATTATGCAGCAATTGAAAAAATGCAGAAAACGTAACAGCATCTGGTTAATATATCTTTGGTTAATATATTATTAACACTTATATATTACTAACACTAATGATGCTACATACGATTTATCCATTAAAGTATGTCGGTAAATAAGCATATTATTATTCCCCTTTATGAAAAATATTTTTCAAAATTTGTTTTTTTTTTTCAATTCAACCACTATAACGTAGCCATTTATTAATTTATTACTTTTTCTAAAAAGTATGCCTTGTTTGAAAGACAACATCAGAATACAAAATGATAGAAATGCGTTCAGAACAAGGAAGTTATGACTCTTTCATATTTATCTTGGATTTTTATACAGAAATTAGCAAAAATCCACTGATGAGCTAAGTAAGCATTAGCGAAATAGTAGAATAGTATGGATATGCTTTCCTCCTCACTTATTGAGTTTGCTTTTATAAAAAATACTTTATGAGAATATCATAAAGTATGTGTATTCCCCAGAATATGGTTTATGCATCCCAGAATCTCTCTAAACCAGTTTATCCAAAAATCAAGGATAATATTTACAATGAACCAACCATTATTTCTCACAAATCTTTTCTCTGAAGTTAATTCAAAAACTATTCTATCGAATAATAATAGCCTAGCGTCAGTCTTCCATCCTCCTTGCACATGCACCATCCAATCCCTGCTTCACTAGATTTAAGTTCTAATTTTAAGGAAGTTTCCAATCAATGTGTTGGAAAAAGTCAAAGCATACTATGATAGTAACACTTTTGTGATACCTGCTGTAGGCTTTTTAATGAAACAGCAGCTCTTAAAAGTTAGATAAATCTAAGACAGTGGAGAATTTAATACTGAATACAATAGAGAACTTATGGAGAAGTTTCGCTGTAGCCTTCTGTATATATTATACAGCACTCATAAGTTAGATATAAGTTAGTGTTTGCACTAATGAGAATTAAGACTGATGCAATTGAACCTATGCAATTGATGCAATTGAACATGTTAAGTCACTTTTAGCTTGGGAAGATTTAAATCAAATGTCAATAAACACTACTCCCTCTATCCTCCTTCCCATAACCTAATTTCCTAGTTCCAGCACAATGCATAGCATGTTTGGGGATATCCCCTGAGTGCCGGTCCAAGACAAAAAAAAAAAAAAAAAAAAAAAAAAAAAAAAATACATTTCACATATTTTTTTTCAGGAAAAAGCACAATTTTAAAATTAGAATCAGTTATAAAATTACTTTACGAAGTAACCTTAAAAAACGTATAAAGGTATTATCGTTCTCTATGGACTTAAAAAAAAACCAGAATTGGTACATGAGAACCCCGGAATAATTTTGGTGTATCACAGTGTAAATAATAATAAAAAAAGGTTTGCTATTTACGAATATGGATTGTTTAACAACGCAAAGTATGCGTAAAAATAATTAAAACTTACTACAAATGTGGTGGTTCAAACGTGGACACTTTTCGACCATTGCGGTGGTTATGGTTGTCATAATCGATCTAATTTGCAAGAAATGCCTGTTCATTAGCGCCGAGAATAATAAACCGTTAACATCAATACAGAGCCCCGTAATCGTATGATAACTTACTTTTTTGGCCTGCAATTGAAGATTGTGTATTGGACAATATTTTCTACGTATTGTCAAGTTTTGTATACAGGATAACAGATATTTTCAATATGGAAATAAAATATATATTCAGAGTAAATGACTTCCTATGGGAATTGTAGCGGATATTGTAATGGAAAAGCTACTAGATTCTTGTATTGGAAAATTAATTTTAAAACCTAGTATATTAACTAAATATGTAGATAATATATTCTGTATTATTGAGGATAGCCAAATAGATAATATGTTGACAATTTTAAAAAATTTTAACCAAGATATTAAGTTTACAATAGAGAAGGAAGTGAATTTAAAACTTTCATATTTAGATGTATTGATTGAGAGAAGATGTCAGAATTTAATAATAGATTGGTATCATAAACCTATGTACATCCTCAGATAGAATAATAAACTATTTTTCAAAACATCCAAAGGGAGTTATAATGAATACGGCAGGAAATTTAATTGACAGAGTTTGGAATCTTAGTAGTATTCAATTTCATAAGAAAAATAAGGATATAATTTTTTTTTTTTTTTTTTTTTTTCTTGGACCGGCACTCAGGGGATGACCCCTACACATGCGATGCATTGTGCTGGAACTAGGAAATTAGGTTATGGGAAGGAGGATAGAGGGAGTAGTGTTTATTGACATTTGATTTAAATCTTCCCAAGCTAAAAGTGACTTAACATGTTCAATTGCATCAGTCTTAATTCTCATTAGTGCAAACACTAACTTATATCTAACTTATGAGTGCTGTATAATATATACCGAAGGCTACAGCGAAACTTCTCCATAAGTTCTCTATTGTATTCAGTATTAAATTCTCCACTGTCTTAGATCTATCTAACTTTTAGGAGCTGCTGTTTCATTAATAAGCCTACAGCAGGTATCACAAAAGTGATCTCACTATCATAGTATGCTTTGACTTTTTCCAACACATTGATTGGAAACTTCCTTAAAATTAGAACTTAAATCTAGTGAAGCAGGGATTGAATGGTGCATGTGCAAGGAGGATGGAAGACTGACGCTAGGCTATTATTATTCGATAGCATAGTTTTTGAATTAACTAAACAGAGAAAAGATTTGTAAGAAATAATGGTTTTTTCATTGTAAATATTAGCCTTGATTTTTTGATAAACTAGTTTAGAGAGATACACCATGCAATTCTGGGATGCATAAACCATATTCTGGGGAATAATTAGATCGCAATTATAGATATATTGAGGAAAAATGATTTTCCAACACGAGTAATTCATAAATTATTGGAAAAATACGGTAAACGGGATGATATTAATGGTAATAATAATGTGGAACTTAGAATTTATAAATCTACTACATATATACCTAATATGTCGGACCAACTTGTAAGATCGAAAATATTTAATACTGAAAACTATAGGATAACATATAAAACATATAATACTTTAGGAAAATTATTTAATAATATGAAAGATAGGGTTAAAAACACAGAATTATCTAATTTCGTATACAGGATACCTTGTGGAGGAAATAATTTAGAAAGTTGTAATAAAGTATATGTAGGAACAACAAAGAACAAACTTAAAACTAGATTAGCAGGACATAAGTCAAATGAAAAATACAGACATATAAATACACAAAAAACAGCATTAACTACACATTGTGCATCATTAAATCATTATCCAAAATTTGAAGACACAACTATATTAGAGAAAGAAACTAATTATAAACGAGGTTTTTTGTTGGAAATGTTACAGATAATTAAAATACCTGCGGACAATAGAATAAACTATAAATCAGATGTAGATAATTTAGCACAAAATTATAGATATTTAGTTAATACAATTTAGATTTAGATTATGTATTATACTTATATATTTTTATGCAAAAAATAGAGTTAATAATAGATAGTCATAGGTCATTTATTAAATTATTTTTAATAATTATGTTATATTCTAATAGATATATGTTATTATTACATTGTAGAAATATGTTATTTTACATACATGTATATATGTACATATATACAAAAGAAAATAATTTTGAAACTTGTTTATTTATGTATACATGTGTATAAAGAATATTTTTAATATTAATGACAAAAAAATTTTCATTTCCTTTCAAAAATATTTTCTTTTCCTTATTTTAAAAAAATATTTTTGTTAATACAAATTATTATTTCCTGACGATGCTACCTATTTGATAGCGAAATATTGAGAAATAAATAATAATTAAAAAAATTTTTCATAAAAAAGACCATCGCTCATAAATAAATATAAAGGACAACAGTTGCGGTGGCTCCTCGATTATATGGATTACCAAAGATTCACAAGGAAGGATTTCCATTAAGACCAATTTGTTCATTTACAAATTCTCCATCTTATGGACTTAGTAGATATATTGCTGGTGTTTTGGGGAAAATTAATGTAGGATCAAAATATAACATCAGGAACTCGTTAGATTTTAAGGAAAAATTGAATGGAATTAATTTGGATATTGATGATAGACTTATTTCTTTTGATGTGGTATCTCTGTTTCCGAGTATACCGATAGATTTAGCAATGGATATAATAGAGGGAAAATGGAATTTATTGAAGGAATTTACTATTATGGATAAGAATTTGTTCATAAGTATTTTGAGATTTTGCATAAAGGATAATAGGTATTTTAAGTATGATGGAAAATTCTATTATCAGCATAGGGGTTTACCTATGGGTTCTCCGGCTTCCCCAATTGTGGCGGATATAGTTATGGAGGAGTTATTGGACAAATGTATTGATAGCCTTGGTGTAAAACCAAAGATAATTACAAAGTATGTTGATGATTTATTTTGTATAATATCTGAGGATGCTGTTGATGATATGTTAGGTGCATTGAATAGATTTAATGTTGATATTAGGTTTACGATGGAGAAGGAATATAATTATAGATTAGCTTATTTAGATACATTAGTTATAAGAAGAGGGAAGAATATAGTTATGGATTGGTATCAGAAAACCACTGCATCTGGTAGGTTGATAAATTATTATTCTAAACATAGTAGGAGAATTATAATTAATACAGCCAGGAATTTAATGGAGAAGGTTTTAACAATTAGTGACAGGGAATTTCATATGAAGAACAGGGAGAGAATTAGGAATATACTAATTCAGAATGATTTTCCGGAAAGCTTAATTTTTAATTTGATGAATCATTATAGAAGGAGGTTAGCTAATAATATGGCGGTTAATATGGAACCAAAGATTTATAAATCTTTGACTTACATACCGGGAATGTCAGAGAGATTAAAGAAATCTAATATATTTGATAGTCAAAAATATGGTATAACTTTTTAGAAATTTAACACGAATAATAGATTATTTAGTAGAGTAAAGGATAGAATGGTTAAGTGGGATATGTCTAATATAGTTTATAGTATATCATGTGTTGGTAATAAGAGTGACAATTGCAGTAAGGTGTATATAGGTACGACAAAGAATACGTTAAAAACTAGGATATCAGGACATAAAAGCAATCAGAAATATAGACACATTAATTCAGAAAAAACAGCATTATCATCTCATTGTTTTCAGTTGAATCATTATCCAGACTTTGAGAATGCATCAGTTTTGAAAACGGAGAATAATTATAAACGTAGGTTTTTATTAGAAATGTTAGAGATTAATAATATACCAAAGTCAGATAGGATAAACTTTAAAATAGATACGGATAATTTAGCACATAACTATAGATATTTAGTTAGTAAAAATTAAATTATTAGAATTAATATTATGTTGGATATTATATTACAAAATATTTAACTTAGAGGATATTTTTAGGCTTATATTCACTTAATGTTTAATTTGTTTTTTTGTTAGTTGTTTAACATATAATTGTATATTAAAATTAATATTGTGTTAATGTAATAATAATAATTTAAAGTAAATTTTTTTAAGTATTGCATATATATATATGTATGTGTGTATATATGTGTATATGTAATTTTATATATATATGTGTATTTTGTGTATATATATATATATATATGGATATATGTGTATATTTATGTGTATATGTTTATGTATATGGATATATGGGAGTAGTATAAGTATATATAAAAAGATATTTTAAATGTATATTTAAATGTAAATATTGTAAATATTATATATTATAAATATTATATTATATTATTATTATTATTATTATTATTATTATTATTATTATTATTATTATTATTATTATTATTATAAATATTATATTAATATAAGTTAGTAAAACTTAAATTATTAGAATTAATATTATGTTGGATATTATATTACAAAATATTTAACTTAAATAATATTTTTAGGCTTATATTCATTTAATGTTTAATTTGTTTTTTGTTAGTTGTTTAACATATAATTGTATATTAAAATTAATATTGTGTTAATGTAATAATAATAATTTAAAGTATTTTTTTAAGTATTGCATATATATATATATGTATGTGTGTATATATGTGTATATGTAATTTTATATATATATGTGTATTTTGTATATGTATATATATATATATGGATATATGTGTATATTTATATATATATGTATATGTATGTGGATATATGGGATTATAAGTATATATAAAAAGATATTTTAAATGTATATTTAAATGTAAATATTTTAAAATATTTTTGAATTTTATACATTTTGTTAATATTGTAAAAAAATTTTAAAATATTTTGAATCATATTCTTTTCACAATTTTTATGAGACATGTTATGTTAGAAAAGTTTTTATATATATAAACTTCAAAAAAAAAAAAAAAAAAAATTTAAAATAAAAAACTTCCTGAAGATGTTAACCGAAGGTTAACGAAATATCGAAGAGAGAATAAATAAAAAGAGAAAAAACCTTAAAGCTTAAAAAAATAGATTGTTAAAATAAATAAATATAATTAAAAAATTTTAATAAAGGTCAAAATAAAAATAGAAGTGATACTAAAAATGTAATTATTTTTCGTTTCCATTGGGAACGAGAACAATAACACTAAAAGATCTTTACTATTTGTAGCTTGTTAGAGATCGTATAACAAAAGAATCTTATATCCAAAATAATAACATATATGATGGCACAAGGATAATTATCATTTTTTATTTATAAAATTCTGCGTTACTATCACAAAAATATGTTAAATATTTATTTTTTTTTCGTACACTCTATCCATATTTTGCTGTGCATTACTAGTGTTTTCGACTAACAACCATGCACAAAACTCTTACTTCTAGCCTACTCAGAGCAAAGATCGTGAGATCTAGTTCACAATTGGTCTTACACAAAAATGAGAGAAGAGATCAATCAATCAAAGTAAATTCATTGTTAGTCGAATCGACTAACGAAGCGCCGTTAGGGTTAAGGTCAATCTTGAAAGCTTTTCGAAAGTTTGTCGCACATTATTGTTACAATCAAATTTATTTGCTTATTCGCAGAAAACTTGTTATTGAAAAAATAAGTAAAGGACGAAATTATTTTATAAGCTTTAAAGTTAGTGCAATTTATTGTTAGTTCTCTTTTTCATTGTGCACCAATGAACTGCCAACACTAACGAAATTCTGTACAACAAACAAAACAATGGCACAAATACTTCTCCAAATTTATTCTACCAGAACTCATGAAAATACTTTGGTTTCTGAGGTAATTTTTATATGGATTATTTCTTTTTTCTGTTTTTCTTTGTTGCTTCAGCTGTTTGTTGTTATTTGTATTATTTATTATAATTTTGTGGTTGTTTGTTAAAACTGACTAACAAAGCTCAACAAAAATTTCATTAAAATCTATTCTACGTGCTTTAGAGAAAATTAGAATAAATGAGGATGTATTCCGAATTTTTTCTCTTCGACACGACAACCTCGTGGTACTTAAAAACACAATAAAAAATAAGTACAATTAATATGAAAATTTGTTTATAAATACCAATAAAATTTTTATTCAAGACTTAAAATTTGTCGAATAATATTATTGCATTCAAAACTATACTTCAGTTGTAATAATTAAAAAAAAATTAAAGGGTATGAATTTGTCGACAACAGCCCCAGAAATAAACCACAATAAGGTGTGGAATTCAAAGTAAGTAAACATAAAAAAATATTAATCGCAGGACAACAAGGACGTAGGACAATAGAGAGTGGCGATGCTCAAAGTAGTCGGCACGTTGACTACAAAACGAAAATTTTCCTGGGTTCAACCCCAGTTTCAGACTGATAAAAACATCTCGCATTTTTCTGTTGTGCATTTGTGTGTGTGTCTTTGTGTCAGTTGTTGTCGGAAGGTTTCAGTAGCGAAGGCATACTCACTGGTCACAGAACAGTAAATGCTTCAGCTGTATCCAATCCACAGGCACATCAGAACGCCGTCCTTCGTCGGTATTGTGCAGCACCGGCGAAGTAAAATAATTACTAAAAATGGCTACTGAAAACAAAGTTTCAAAAATTTAATACGTGTCCGTGATATCAGAGACGCTGCAACACTGCTATAAAAACAAATAACGTGCAAAAGCTGTGTTGTGAGATAGTGAATTAATTCTATCATTTTTCCTACTATCCCTTTCCTCTAGTTCCAGCACAATGTACAGCATATGTAGGTGTCATCTCCTGAGTGCTGGTTCAAGATAAAAAAAAAATCGTAGTATCAATTAAATTATTTTTGTTGAGTTAATTGAATTGATTTTCTATTAAATTTTTAATAATAATAATTAAAAATTAAATTAAATATTTTGAAAATTTTTTAATTACACTAAAGCCCCGATTGGCGTCGTTAATGGTGACGGGAGGAATGCGACGCAAATTGAAACGGCGCAAATCGAATTATATGTTTCTATACAAATGTTCTGATTTCGAATTAATTGGGCGAAAAAATTAAAAAATATATACATATTTAGATAAAAAAAAGTCATATGAATACGTTTTTTTTGTTTAATTTCATTCAATAAACGTTTTTAAAGTTAGAAATAAAAAAAAATAATAAATTAAATTATTAAAATTCATTTTCATATACATATGTAAATACATACATAAATACATACGTATATACGATTCACATAAACATTAAAGTAAAAAATAGTGTTATAAATGTTATTCAGCAGATAACTCTAAATTAACAACAGTTGTTTCCATTTGGTTAGGTGGTCTCACTGTTTTGTTAGCAAAACTGTCTAAGGTTTGCTGATTTTATAATTTTTTTTTTGCGCATAGATTTCCTTGTAGCAACTGATGGCGTGCTCAACAGATGATGCTACGCTTAATCATCGAAATCAAAGTGACGCAAATAGAATCGACGCAAATCGAAATCACAACGACGCAAGTCGGATTATACCAATTTTTAAAAAGCGACGCAAATCAAAAAAACGCAAATCGGATCGACGCAAATCGGGGCTTTAGTGTATATTTATTTTTGAGCGATGGTCTTTTTTTTGCACTTTTTACAATTAACAAACGCTTTATGCACAAATGTCGGAGGGAATAATAATATTGTCAACAATCTGCATTTATTTCGTCTCCTATTTCGTTGTGAAATGTAAGTGTATTTGAACAACCTGATAAATATTTCAAATAAATTACGTTCATATGAAAATATTTCGTTGGTCATGTTAGTGTAACCAATAAATAATATTCAAGCTTATATCTTATCTTTACCATTTCATAATTTAATTTTATTCTTTTAATAATCCGAAAGCTTTTAGTTTTCATATCAACAAATTCATGACTACAATTTACGGAAATTACATTTCCTGATTATGCAGAAATTGCTTTTGACGAATCATAACATGTTTATGCCTTTTAAATCCCTTCATTTAAATCCTTTTATTTTCATTTGTGTTTGCGAAAAGAACTTATTTTATGGCTTCGTGAAGAAAATGATCACTTTACTGCCTACGTAAATGAAAAGAAATTTATATACATATATCGCACACTAAATCATAAACAGTCACAACTCAAAATTCATAAAGTTTTTAGGAGAGGCAAAATACTATTTTTAGAAACATGATTGCAATTTTATAATTAAATTGTGTTCCACAGTAAAGAACATTATCTTTAAAGAAAGTTAATTTAATTTTTTTTAATTTTGTGCTATTGTTATGGAAATAAGGAGATATTTTGAGTTGTGACTCTTTCATTGCACTCTTCACTCTCTGACTAAATTCACTCCCAGAATCGCTAAATATATTTACACTACTATCACTATTTGTACGAGAATCAGTTTCTTCACTTAAAATTTTTTGTGTAGATGTATAATGTTCAATATTTGGGCACGACATTTTCGACAGCTAAGTGAAAACTAAGGAATTAAATTTTGCATTAAACTTTTTGCACCACAAAATTTAACACTTTTTTCATTAATAGCGTCACAACTCGATATAATACTATTGACGTGAAATTAAAATACTCAGTTACTAATAAGAGCGCTGTCACAACTGAACATAGTACTCTTTAGTTGATTACGTACAACCGGCACAAATAACATAAAAACAGACATAACGGTATTTTTCCAGTTAAGGAAAACAGTGATGCCAACAAAATTTTTGTGGTCGTTTGAGATTTGTTCTGTGGCCTCGATTATGCAATAAAAACGATTTTGAAAAATTTTGAGTTGTGACTGTTTATGATTTAGTGTGCGATATAAAGCACAATGTGTGTTTGTTTGTTTGTTTGTACCTTAAGAGAGACCAAACCGCTGCACCTAATCTTTTATGAAATTTTCACACCATTTAAATGGGACTCTTGAATGAATTATTTAACCACGCCCACTTCTACGCCTACTTTTTTTATTTTGGTTCTCTTTCTACATAGTTTTTAACACTGTTTATAATATAAACGAGTTCAACTTCGCCATTTGTGGGGCAATTTTTTCAATTAATTTTTAATATGAAAAAGGTCTACTAAGGCATAGTGCCCGCCATCCCATCATCATCGATAGACTCCTCTTTCCATGTTTATATCCACTGAAAAGGGATTTGTGGATATTATAATATTAAGGGGGTAAAAAAGTGTAAAAACGGGTAAAATCGATAACTTAATATCTCACAAACTAAAACGGATAGAGTAAAAATTACAAAAGCTTATAAATGCTGTTGCAAAATAAGAGGACATGTGTATCGTAATCTTTCCATATATGTATGTATGTACTTTTAGTGTGTAGAACTAATTTTCGTATTTCTCTTTATTACAATATATCTGCCAAAGTATTGGACATAGAACAAAGCTTTTTTCCGTAATCTTTTCTTCTAGGACAAATTTCGAGTGTACGATCTTACTTTTTCGAAATTTGATAATATAAAATTGTACCTTTGTACTTTTCTCCCATTTAAATACTGCTTGTGATCCACATTTTTTACTATCTTCAAACATCGCCATGATTTGATATCCATAATAAAGGGTATTTCTGAAGAAAACCTAATATGGCCTGATAACACAATATGGCGGACAACAATTTTTTTTTATCTTGGCACAGCACTCAGGAGAAGACCGCTACACATGCCATGCAGTTAGCTGCAACTAAAACAAAGGGATAGTAGGAAAAATAACAGAAGGTGAAGCTTCCTTATCTTACAACTCTGCTTTTGCACGTATTTTTTGTTTACAGCAGTGTTGTAGCGCCTCTGATGTCAAGGAGACGTATTAAATTTTTTAAGCTTCGTTTTTAGTGGCCTTTTTTTTAGTAATTATTTTATTTCGCCGGTTCTACACAATACCGACGAAGGAGGACGTTCTGATGTGCCTGTGGATTGGGTACAGCTGAAGTCGTCACTGCTCAGAAACCAGTGACTATGCCTTCGCCACTGAAACCTTCCGACAGCAACTGATACAAAAACACACAAATGCACATCAGAAAAAATGCAAGATGTTTTTTGATTTGGTCTGAAACTGGGGTTGAACCCAGGGAAATTTTTATTTTTGTAGTCAATGTGCAGACTACTTCAGGCAGCGCCACCCACTTCAATGGGAGCCAAAGGAAAAAAATGATTGTGAAGAAAACCTGTAATAAAGGGAAATGTGAAAACTGCGTTTTCAATTTTTTTTTGTATTGGATAGCGAAGCACTACGGGTATAGCTAGTATTACATATATAAAAAAAGAAAAGCTCAATTTTAAAAAATATCTTAAATTTAAACTTTGAAAGTATATTCAAACTAATGTAATCACAACAACAAAAATTTATGTAAATAAAATTTATTAAATTATGTTTTTCTCACATATACACTCACAAATTCACATATACACTTACACGTATCGAGAGTAAAAGAAAACTTTGTTTATAGTAAGGATACAAAATGTTTTATTTGTACATTTTCCTAAATGTAATGTAATGTAAATTTTCTTGCATATAAATAATATTAAAAGTTATTCTTCGTTAGGGGATTTTTGTGATACAAAGTTCCTTGACCACCATATAAGGACAGTAGAGCATTTTTCAAAAAAAAAAATGAAAAAAAAATAACATGGCATAATATGAATTATATAATGTCAGACGGTTTCTTAACATCGAGTAGTAATGTCAAAACCAAACGGAAAGCCTGTTAAATGCTTAAGCAACTTATTGAATACTTTTAGTGCCTGTATTGTACTTACGTGAAAATTATAGCACTGCTGCACATTTTTGTATTTTTAAATTAACTTTTGTATAATTTACGGACGAAAATACTAAAAACTGTAACGTTATAGAAATTTAAACGAATTTTAATTTAAAATTTAAATTGTATGTGCATAAATGTAGACAAACAATTAAAACATTAAAGGAAGCTAAAATTATTTAATTAAAACGTCCTTCGTTTTCGTTTCCATTCCAGTTTTAAAAAGTTTAATTCACCCATACAAACACATCTCAAACGACAGCTGACGAAACTTAACGAATTTCGTTATTGTTACGCCGCTATTTTGTAGCGAGATTTAAGGACTTCTTTTGCAGTTTGTTTTCATTGGAATATTTTCCTCTCTCACTATTTTCTATAATTTTTAACATCTAGTGAAATTTTCTTTTTCGAGTTTATTTTGCTATAAAACTTCATATACCAATGGATAAAAAAAGTTTGCAGAAGAGAAAAAAAAAAAATAAATAAAAAAGCACACATACTACATCGAACGTCAAATATATTGAACGTGTAGTATGCAATATTGATGGATCGCGAGATCCATATTTCAGAATGGCCAAAAATATGAAATCCATATCGTGGATCGTGTAGCATATTTCGCTATAGCGACTTGCAATACGTAAACAAAACAAAACCAGAAATTAAGAAATAAAATAAATATATAAGCGATAAGCTGCTCAAAATAATTAAAAAACTTAATTTTTGGTTAATTTGGTTTTCTATAATTTCTGGAATTTTTTCAGCGACGTCTTGCACAGCACAAAATAATTTAAATACATTTCCCATCAATCTTATCAAATTGATCGCAATCCAAATATCACAATATACAAGGTGGCCCAAAATAACCGAAGAGTTTTGAATTCAAAGAGTCATTGGGTCCCTCACAGTGTGTACTGCAGCTCCTTCCTGTTGGAAACATACTTGTTCCACGGCTGACCTTAAAACATTTTCCTACATTGTCCGATATCTAACACCAATGATGGAAACGGCGACACCATGTTCTTTTTCAAAAATAAAAAAAATATCGGCCAATTATCTTTTCGGTAAACTTAAGACCAACTATTTTGGCACATTCTTCAATTGTGCACTGTTCCTTTTTAAATTCCCCAAGTCTTCTTTACAAAATACTGAAAATAAAAACAAAAAAATTATAATAAAAAAGTTATTAGGAATTCAAACACCTTCGCTCCCTTTGGGCCACCCTGTCCATGTATTGTACGTGTTCCATTGCCGTTCGTACTGGCAATTCGTGAAAATACGTTGTGTATACAAAATTCAAATAAATATTTGAAGAAAAAAAGAGAACAAATGCCGAAAACGACCCCACTGTGAATTTTTTTTTTTTTGCTGGAAAAGAATATATGATGTTGACAGAAGCCTAAATTGATTGACACATGTATACGTTTTTTTCTTGTTTCATTAACGATTATTTAAAAAGAAAAACAAACTTTTCTGGGTTTAATTAAATGAACAACTTTGAAAGAGGCATTTATTAGTGTCGTCAAATATTTAAATAACTAAAAAAAATAAATATTATTTGCGGAAGACAAATTATTCTTCTAGAAATTAGAGAATATTTTCTTATTTACTTTTTTAATGCCGTGTTCATATCATACGAGGTCTGAAATGGTGAATTTAGAATTTTTTATAAAAGTATTTATTTATTCATCAATATCCATTTTGTCCCCTACAAAGCAATACCCCTCAGATATAATGCACTTATGCCAGCGCTTCTTCCAATCCTCGAAGCACTTCTGAAATGTGCTTTTCGGTATGGCCATCACCTCGTTCTTCGATTTTGCTTTATCTCATCTATTTCCTTTCATTAGTCTCTTCAGTTTTGGGAATAGGAAAAAGTCACAGGGAACCAAATCTGGTGAATAATGTGGTTGAGGCATGATTAGGGTCTTGTTTTTGGCCAAAAAATTACTATCAACCATTGATATATAAGTTGGTGCATTATCGTGATGCAGAATCCATGATATATTTTTCCACAATTCCGATCGTGTGTGCCGTATTGCTTCACGCAAACGTTGTATAACTTCCTTGTAGTATTTCTCATTAACCGTACGATCTGTTGGCAAGAACTCATGGTGCACTACCCCATTGCAATCGAAGAAAATAAAATGCACCTTTTCTTTTGAACAGACCTCACATATTAGACTCAGATCTGCCCGATAAACTTCTACAAAAATCGTCAAAATCGTGATAAAATATAAAAAATCGTCAAAAAATGTGCAAACGTGTAGAGGAGATCAATTTTAAACGTTGATCATGTATATACAAAATCACTTTTAATTGAAGACTCATATCGTATATCTACGAAAAATTGAAAAACTTTCAGTAAAACTAAAAGGCCTTTTAATTTTACATGTTTACGGTCAAAGAGACTCCAGCGCCATGATAAACTATGATACTGACCCTATACACATGAAAGACAAAAATTACTTTATAAACCTTTTGCAAATCAACTTTTTTATTAAAATTATTTAAATTGAAATCTTCAAATTAGTGTTACTCAAATTCAACACTTATCCTATCCAGCAAATTGAAAGTTTTACCGATATCATCTCGTAACATTTCTGGTATTCGAAGATAAAAGGTTATAAAAAAAACGTTATGTACCTTTAAACAACATACTATCTTTCTCCCAAAAACATAATGCATATACTAAGTATAATTTTTAATGATAAAATACATGCACACATACACACACACATTCCAATGTACATACTTCTAAAACTAGAAGAAATTTAATCCTAAAATATTTCCACACTCATTAATTTGGTGTTGAATTTTCAAAAGCACCATGTGACAAAATATATTTTGTTTATTATTTGTAGTTTATGCAAACATGCAGTCACTATACAGTACAGTATAGTTTTACAAAAAACATTTTTGGAGTAATATTTCCTTTAACACCAACATCTACTGAAAACAGCAGAAGCAGCTGGGCTAGAAATTTGCGGAAGCAGTTGTACTGAGTTTGCACATAAATACACATATACGTACGTACGTACGTACAAGAAATATTTATCTAGAAAAATGCTGGTGCCAACAAATGTTGCAAAAATAAATCTTACTTAAGAATAGATAAAGGACTTTAAGTATTTTTTTTAAATTTATTTATTTTTAAGTATAAAAATCTGAATGTGTATGTATGTCGCGTTAGAACTGAAGGAAATGGCAAGTTTTAGAGCTGAAACAAAGAAATTATTTATTTTATAAGAAAAACTAATGTGTTTCCAAATACTTTGAAACAATGGTAGCAAAAAGTCCTTAGGCGTTAATAAATTTGTTGCGGTTCTTATAAAACTGAAGACGGCAATGGAAGATTCTACGAATGACAACAGCTGCATAATGCTATTGGAATATTCATCAAAATATTGAAATGTGGCAATGGGTAAAATCGAGATGGTTAAATACGCAGAAGCAATTCTACTGAAACTCGATACCCATTAAAGCAACATTCTGAGCAATAGAGGCGAAGTTAGCTTAAAAGCATATTTCAACAAGAATCTTCTCTTCCCAAGCAAAGACAGAAGAACCGAAAAATTCTTATGAAAACAAATACTTATTGTTGATTCAGTTTAAATCGATGCGAAAAATGTTCTCCAAACATTATGCATATATGTATGTATATTATAACCGACGTATTGTATGATTGAATTTTGTGTGGAAATTTGTTTATTTTACCTTTTACAAATAAAAATAATTTTTAAGAATACGGCTGAGGGTCTTTAGAAAAGTGAAAACTATATTTGCATTTCGTCGCATTTCATCAGCATTCAAATTATGGTAATTTATTCAGTCAAATTTCTTTTCGGAAATTTTGTGGCACTCAAGCATTGAGCTTCTTTGAGTAGACAGTCTTTTTAAATGACTCTATACTGAAACGTGGTAGAGGTTTAATTCTGAGCTCTCTCATGGCAATCGTTTGAGGAATATTTCTGCTTTCGAAACACACGGAACGGAATTGAGCAAACTATTCCACATTCCGCCGTTTGACAGTACATTTTATAAATTTTCCACCGAAAATGAAACAACGCCCAAAGACGTATGGAAGTTCCAATGAACTAATTCTTAATGAGTTGGGTCTTAAATATATTTATTAATCCCCATAGAAATTAAATGGCATTTAACAAAAATTAGAAAAGTATATTAAACAAATATTAAACACGTATGACAGCTATTTCTCAATGAAATAAATCCCAGGCAGAGGTATGAAATAAAGAAGAACGTCTGTAAATCCATGCAAAGACCTACTAGGCAGAGCATCTTTCATCTGCGAAGACTACGGCCAGCTATACCCGGAAGGCTTATTTTTAAGGCCGCCTAGACAGAAAATTATTAGTCAGCCAAAGCCCGGCCAGGCCGAACATATTTATATCAAATATTTTGAAACTTGTTCGATTTAATAAAATTAAATAAGTCGCAAAAAGATCAAATAACTCCAAAATTTTGTTTCTTCGATACAATAAGGTCAATAAAAGTTGTTTCCACTTATGTATTTGATTTTGCGTTTTAAGCTGAAAAATAAATTCGGAATTACAATAAAATACGGTAAAAAAGAATTAAATAACTTCCAAAATGTATAAATTTTTTCGAACTGACTTCTTTATTCATTAATTTCACACAGCCATTGGATTTATTTCATTTTTGGTTTGAGTACTATTAGATTTTCCTTAGAATTTACTTAATTTCTTCAGTGTGGTACTGGCTTCATTTATTTTGGGATTTATTTCATTGGGAGTTATTGCACTGGAACTTACTTCACCTGGGAGTTATTTCACAGAGGCGGAAGCGCCCGAACAGTCGTAGAGTTGGCTGCTCTACTGTTACCGAGAAGTCTCTTCGTCCTTTCTTGTACATGGTCGAGTAGGTTCAAAATAAACTTTGAAACCACCTCCAATAAATAAGAGCTGTATTCCATGAAGTAAATAGTTCTAAACAACAAAAAACATTCATGAGAAATGACAGGAGGTGAAGCTGCACTATCTTATAACTCTGCTTTTTTGCCGGTACAGTTCAGTGATCAGTGAATATGTTTGCGCCACAGAAACTGATACAAAGACACACTAATGCAAATCAGAAAAAATGCGAGATTTAGTCTGAAACTGGGATCGAACCCAGGAAATTATAAGTTTTGTAGTCAACGTGCAGACTACTTCAGCCATCGCCACCCTCAAACGGTACAAACGAATTCATATTAACCGAAGTATGTAAATTATGTAGCAATTGTTTTATTTTGCCAAGTGGTAAGAATGCACTTTACATCTACCATTTCTAATTTTATTTCATATTTTTCGCGGTCCAAGTTTTGAAAAATATACAGATATTCCTACATCATTTTATAAATATTCCCGTTTAAGAAAATATTGTCAGGTTTGTATTTCGGATATATTAATGGAATATTATTGTTTTTGATGTTCTGGTATTGATTTCAGAATAGAACGGTCGAGTAACTTCAAAATAGTCTTTGAAGCACCGATCCATATATGAGAGTTGTATTCCATTTTCGGTCGGATGCAGGCGGTATAAATAGTGAGGAGATCGAATGGGCTGAAGTATGTCTTACACCGTCTTAAAAAACCGAGGCACTTGAATGCTTGTATGTAAATAATTACAAATTGACATTAACCGTATTAAATATTGCATAAAAACTGTTACTTTAAATTTAAGTCGACAGTGACTGCTTGAGCTACATGACCGCCCGGACGTATACAAGAAGAATTATCATTCATAAACATTTAGAAGATTTGCAAATGAACCACAAAATGCATGCGAATTCATAAATCTCTTAGGAACATAAAGGAAGCATTAAAAATATACACAACTAGCAGCACATATTCGTTCAAATAGATGCCCTTAAACATTCCAACATTGATAAAGACAAATCAAACAACTGAAGTACATGCTGTACATGCAGTACAAGATAGTTATTCAAAATAAAATATGAGAGGAACACAGGAAAACGCACAGAACGACACAGATCTATTGGTTTCAAAAATATTCACATACTGGACATTACAAGACACTAAATGATTATTGTTTGCACTATAGTAATGACCATGTAAAGAAAATTCAAGTAGAACGAGGAAAAATATGAAAAGAAAATATTATGTCTTGTCAAAGAATTCATAACAGGATGCAAATATTTGCCCAAGTTGCATGTAGGCAAGGAAAACATCTATAGACAGCCCTTATGCATTTCAAAGTAATAAATTTTGTGTTGTATGAACACATCAATAGCTTTTGCTTGAGAGTATGTTCATACTATGAATGAGTATCAACTGAACAGAGTTTTATTGGAAATCTCATGAGTTACTCTCTTGTGTCCTTGAGGAAAACTAAGAACGAAAGACACATTTATTATTCTCCCAACATGAATATGAGAAAAACAAGCAAACGCTGGATGGATTCATGGAAATATTTAAATATTAATATTAAAATAGAGGGAATGGCAGCGACTTTAGAAAGTTGCGTTGAAACAACTACCAGAAGGCAACATAAATTTTCTGAATATGATATCGGAAGTAGAATTGAAAGGCAAATATGCAAAAAAAAAAAATTCAGTAAGATAGTTTAACCCATTTTATTGTTTTCGACAAGTTTTATAGAAGAAAAAGTTTTTGTTTCTTGCAACGGCACTCAGGGGATGACCCCTACACATGCAATGAATTGTGCTGGAACTAGGAAATAAGGTTTTGGTAGGGGGAGTATAGGGAGTAGTGTTTATGGACATTCGATTTGAATCTTCCCGCTTCAAAAAAGACAGAAAAGAGATCTGAGGATAGTTTATTCACATACGTGCTGTTCGGCCAAAAAAGAGATTTTCCCTGTTAATGCGTAGTGCGATTCGCTGCCAAATCGTGCACAAATGAATGAGCTCTTAATGATGAAGACGTTGTTTCAAATTTATATTGAGATACAAATTGATAATGAGGCTGGCGCTGGCACGATGGATGGTAGTCTGCACGTTGACTACAAAACCAAAAACAGACCTGGGTTCAACCCCAGTTTCAGACTAAAATTTTCAAATAAAAATAAAAACATCTCGCATTTTTCTGATGTGCATTAGTGTGTCTTTGTGTGTCAGTTGTTGTCGCAAGGTTTCAGTGGCAAAGGCATATTCACTAGTCATGTAACAGTACCGGCTTCGGCTGTAAACAATCCACAGGCACATCAGAGCGCCCCCCTTCGTCGGCATTTTGTAGCACCGGCAAAAAGCAATGTTGTAAGAATGTGGAGCTTTACCTCCTGTCATCTCTCTTACTATCCCTTTCCTCTAGTTTCTGCACATTGCATTGCATGTGTAGTGCTGGTTCAATATAAAAAAAAAACGGTGAGAGTACGAATTGGTTCAGATTGCTTAAAAGCCAACATAAATCATTGGTCAAAAAGAACGCGGAATCGGATAAGAGGGCATGGTACCTTCTATACAAAGTAAATATTGACTTTATATATCTTGAGAACGGTTAAAGCTAAAGTTTCTCATTTTGGTCTGAATTACTTGATAGAAAAATTTTTTCTTCGGTCACTTTTATAACGACAGGTGGTAGGGGGAAACTTCCGCGTCGCCGAAGCCAACTTACTCATTTTAATGGAGGACACATAAGGCATATATTTTGTTTTAAATAAAACTATTATAATAGTGACAGCAACGCGTGGCCGGGTCAGCTACTGTTTATATACATATATAAACGTGCATATATGTACATGTGTTTCATATGTAATTACATAAAAGTTACAGCAAGTTGAAATGTAAAATACAGAGTATTCCCTAATTTTATTTTAATAATATGGAGAACTTATTGTCATATCAAATAAATTTTTCGAACCTGGGCCCAAATTATGGAAATAGAATTTTGTTTGAAATTTTGATTCGAATCGAATACCGTAATCTGTCCACTGTTTTTAAATAAGAAATATAAAATTTAAATCTGATATTTTTGCCATGGACCAGTGTTCAAGAGACGTGCAATCAATGCAGTGGAATTACTTGGAAAATGATAGAGTTGAGGAAAAACAGGTAGTGAGAAAGATAAAGAGCCTAATTCTAGCACAACTCTATAGTTGCGTCTTTTTGAGGATTTGTAATGAAAATTTACTGCGTATCAGGTGTTGTTGACGCGTTAATCTTTAAGCTAAAGCTGAGATCATTTTCTTCATTATTTTATTTCTCAGAGATTTTACTAATTAAATTCCGCTGAAGAAGGGCACAGTTGACGCAAACAAAATCGGGAATTTGAACCTCGGATCTTCTGTTGGCTGCATCAGCACGCTAACTACTCAGTCAACCATCAATCACCATCTCGGCCGATGACCAGAAAAGTTTTTTTATGACATAATGAAGTCAACGCGGCAACTGTTCCAACAACCACACCCTTACCTTAAAGCTTTTTTCTAGTCTTACACAGTTTATTGTTTCATATGGGAATATCAATAAGTGTACCCATGGCCAAACACAAAATCTATTTGCATGTTTTTAAAACATTTACTTTTATTATATGTAAATGCAGGATATTTTTATAATTTATAGTTAACACTTGCTCCGAAAGCAGACCTTAGCTTATGACATGCATTAAATAACTTCTCATCTTTAGTTTTGTGTTGTTATTTGTAACAAATTGTATTTCAATGCAGATAAAATAACATGTTGATGTACGTATGGAAGTGTGACACACATAAACACTAGTACAGATACCCGGCAGACAAAATAACTAGTATGTTGTTGGAAATATAGTCGTTGCTTTTTACTTTAGACTACTTTAGAGATAGTCATCTTCTCCCTTCATAGTTATGTCGAACCATAGGTGCCCAACTAGTTCATTTGTCTATATACCCAGTGAAAAAAGTGCTTCCAAAGAAGTTAATAAGATTCTGAACTTGTGATCCGGAAAAATGGGATTAGTTCTACTTCTTTTTACATAGAGTTGTCGTTGCTGGAAGTTCTTTCTTTTTATGCAAGATTCATTGAATTCGAAGTAATGCTCGCGATGTTAAATGTAAATATACTTTTTTAATGTTTCTTATAGGGATAACTAATACTAATAAAGAAATACTTGTACTTTAGTCCTTTTTTAAAGTGCTTCAAAATGTCTCTAAAATGAAACAACTGTTTTGAATGAAAAGGGCAAAATGAGGAAAAAAATACAATACACTTTGGTGCAATACCGTAGTAACTCAAAATTTGATATTTTTGAGCTGGGTATGCAGAAATGATCTTTGGGGAGATATATATCTAAAGGAAAAAAGATTATGGTTCTATCTCTAACTGTTCAGATTCTACAGCTACAAATGTCTTTATTGCCTCCAGCTATTTCCAACAATATTTATTTGCAATAATAAAATATTTCCTTTATGACAAGAAATTTACCAACAGAAAACATTACAAAACATGCCTCTTTATTTAAAAACTTGTAAAAAAAATAACTTTAGTAAACGATAATTTCAAATACATTTTTCTCAGTTCACGATTTTTTGAATTACCACGGTATTGCACAAAAGGCTCTATTGTCGCCACTGAGAAAAACAGCTAAAGAACCACATTGTTTTATATTGGAAATTTAGTATAATCTATTACATTTAATGGTAAATTATTATATATTAAAAGTTAATTTTAACGCAATTCTACATAAGTGCATACATATGTACAATAACTCCATTTTTATAGTGGACAAGAAAAATTTCTTAGGTTATCTAGCGTGGTATTTCTATTAAATCTATATAATTTTAATTTTCTAGTGGTTTTCATGCCAAAAAGTAACTAATTTGTGAATGAATTATTATATGAAATTGTAATATTCATTATAAATTTATAGGAATTTTAATATGAGAAACATTAGCTAATAAACTTGAAGTAAATTCAGCGATAGTGTTTTCTTTCTTCAAAATCCAAGTGAAAGCCATTAGCGAGGCAATTAACTCTTTTAGGAGGCTCGATATATGCAAATATATAAATAAATAAACATGAACGAATTTTGTAGAATAAAATCATTTTCATAATAATTTACTGTTTGTTGTTCTTAATAACTTTCTGAGAAGTTGTAAATATTCAGTTATTGATATTTCGGAAGGAGATCAAAATTAGTTCCTAACGAATGACCTAATATTTTCCAGTGGGTAGTTATATATACATATGTACTAGTTTTTTCTTACATTTATTTTCTTCTTTTTTAACTAGAACGAATCTATCGCTTCTGCTGCAGTCTAGTTGCAACTAATATATACAAACTTAACTGTCCCACAATTTTTAATTTTAGCTGCAAGGTATTACACATCCACCACACACCTAAAGCATGCACACACATGATCAAAATGTTATGTTAAATTGTAACATACTCGTTTAATGCAAATGCTTGCACAAACTTATCTCTTGTAAATATGTATATATGTACTTCTAAATGCAATATACATATGTATGTATGTATGTATTTACATAAAATAATATTATTTCGCAAAAATGTATATTTGTTATTATCATCGCTTTTTTTTACAAATTATATAATAATTTATGTTTGAGTCGAATTTTGGCAACATTCATATAAATAACCTTAAATGTAATATCCGTTCATAAGTAACACGAGAATTAAATGGTATTTTCAACTTGACAGCTACAACAATGACAAAAACGAAATTCCATTTAAATTTAATCAATTTAATGATTTCTGTTTTTCAATAAATATTTATGCATGTGTTTATATTTATTTTTTTTTTTTTTATTTTGAGAAAATAGATTTATGACATTGTTTACTGCAAATGGATTTTTTATATGGTGGTTTCTAACAACCACAGAATTTTATTGGTCAATTGCCAAACATTTCGAAAGAATTGTTAAAGAACTAGTATTTTGTTCTTTTCGATATCTTAATACACTAACAGGATATATACATACATATGTATACCACATTTGTATTTATTATGAAGGAATGGAGAAGAACTATTTTTTAATCAAATTTCTTTACACATTTTACATATTGTATCTTCAGTATTCTCTGCAATAACAATGAGTATGGAAATTGTCTATCTAAAAAATACTTATTTTACCCCGATAAGCGACCAGTAATATATAAATTGGATATGAATATAAAACTATGTACTCGTATATATTCATAATTTTTATATGTAATTAAGTTACTATAAGGCATGTTTGAAACCACAAAATAATGCTCTGGCGTTCACATAATTTTGTGATTTTAAAATGTTCAGGTTTTTTATTTGAGTATGATAATCAGAGCTTCGCACTGCAACCGAACCGAAAACCGAAAAAAACCGCAATTTAAAATATTTTAAATATAAACAACCGGAACGCTTCTTTAATAATTTTCTTTATACAACAAACATTATATTATCTGATTTAAATCTATTTAATTTTAATAATCCTTTTTACAATTAGTTATCCTTTGGTTGAAAATGATTCTATCCAAAAGGCAAAATGAAAAATTATATTTTTTTTATTTGTTATATGGTTTTTTTTTTTTTTTTTTTTAAACCATACAAACTACGAAGCTCTTAAAGCTTGTCTGTAGAAACACCCAGGGTCTAAGCGGGAATCGAACGCGCACCTCCATATTGATAAGACTAATGCTCATGCACTAGGCTGCGGAGGAACATTTATTAACAGGAATTACCAAAAAATACATGAAAACAACGAAATATACAAACAAAATAATATTTTGGGAGCTATTGTATGGAAATACCACTCGGAAAAAACTTTTAACCGTAAAAAACGGTTTCGAAAAAAAAACCGAAAAAATTTGTAAACCGCAAAAATGCGCCTCTGCATTTATTATTCTATTCTGACCTCAATTTTATAAAGATTTTACAATTAGCTTTGCACACCACTAAATCGGGTACCCTTTTTACCCACTTCATGTCCCACTGATTAACGTTCCATTCAACAAGTGACGGGCCCATTAACCATTTAAACTCTATTGACCTTTGATAGTCGGCGAGGTCACCCTACCAAACTAATTGCTAGGAAGCAATCGCAGCATGCCCACACACTGCCGAGGCACTACAGTGCTGTATTTTTGAAAAAATCATTTTAACAGCGGAAATTTTCATGTAAAGAAGTCACATTCGCTGCATAAAGCCCAATCTAACAATTTTATTTTTACTTTTATTTTAATTTAACAAAAATTTCATATAAGAGAAATCAAATTTTAATACTTGGAAAAATAAGACAAACTCAATATGTCACTTTTAACACACCATAAATTTAAAATCTTTTTTAAAATTATTACACTCGTTAGCAGATGCAGCAGCAGTAAAAGAAAAAACATCTCCTCTCTCGTTACAATAATTATGCCAACTACAGTATCAATGCCAAAAAAAGTTTGGTTGCTGCTGTCTTTCGTTGTCATTGTGGCTTTAAAACCAGGAACAGAACAGAAGAGTATAGATGTTGTTGGAACAATAACAGCAGCAGTGAAGTATTAAAATCAGATGGAATCACACATCAAAACTAAATTTTTCAGAGCACTTCACAAGCCAAGTAATAATGCACGAAATTGATTTTCAACATGAAGCTTTTTTAAGTTGAACTTAAATGTGTAACATTCGGCAAATGTTAACGTTCTTCATTGTCACTCACTCGACTCAGCGGAATTCAAGGACTTTTTTCTTCGTTTTTTTTTTTTTATAGCCATTTTATGGAACGACATGATATTAAAGCCAAATATGAGTTTTTAGGTGTGTTTCCGATAAGTACTTAAATCAATAGATGCTGCCACAGGCTGAAGATATTGAGGAAAAATATAAATTCATCACTGAAGATAACAAGAATGCTTAAATACACGCGCTACTCATAAGAATAACTTCCATTGTTTAAGTTCCAAATAATCCAACAACAATAGCAATATTTGGCGTTACAACTAATGTAAATTTTACAAATGTAAGAAATAATGACAGTCTAAAGTTTTCTAAATAATAATGAGCACCAACAACTTGAGTCAACAGGACTTCAAGCAACGAAAAACATAATTCTATTTGAGCGAAAAGAAAAATATTAGAAGTCATGCATAACAAGTGTAAAGTGTCAGCATTACATTTTGTTATATTTTAATTCAAAAGAGTCAAGTTTAAGTGGCGTTAAATTGTTTGTTAAGCCCTGAAAATTCTGTTAATTAATTTTAATGATTTAAGTTTCGTTTCAATGATACTTTTCGGAAGTCCAAAACAAAATATTAATGCTTTATATTTCATTCTTTGTCGACCGAAACACAGAAAAAGCTCTGGAGTTTATATGTGCAGAACATTGGTATTTATTCTGATCGTACCACTATCTGGCAGGAGCTTTTAAAATAGTTAATTTGAATACAAGTTTTAATGGTTTAACATTTATTTGAGATACATTTTTATTTGCATTAGTTTATTGACAATAGTGTTCTTTGGCATAAACGATGTTGAAACTTAAACGTTAAAAGAAAAATTCTACTACCATTTGTTTTTTTAAGTAACATTTTTTACATAAATAGTTGGTACGTGTTCTTACTATTTGGATATTTTAGTAAATATGATTTAGTTAAAAACCATAAGTATACAAAGCCTAAAAATAAATTTAAAGTAGATTTGGGTTCATGAGCTCTTTGAAGTGAGCGCTCTTTTCAGTTCAGCTCTTTTTGGTGAGCTGGTTCATTTACAGCCATACCTAAACAAGAGCGGAAAGCGTTTGCTAGCTGTCAAAAATTCTCATGCCCATACAATTTGTATGTAGCATACCGAAATACCGCGGCGTCAACGCAGCGGCAACGCTTTGCAATTGGAAAATCCGATTTTGACAGTGAAGTAAGTTGCAAATAAAGCAGGTGAAAGAAATAAACATAAAAAAATATTTGGTATTAGAAAATGGAGGTAAGTAAATCCTTGAAATCGTCCATATAACTCATTGTTTAAACCTTTTTTTTATAAAATACTTATTTAAAAATCGCAAACACCAATAAACTTTATTGTTAAAATAATCAGGGTTGTTATATTTATTTTTTTTGATAACCCTGTTTTTATTATTTCGACATAGCGTTGCGACTTTTATTTAGGTATGGCATTTCAGCGTAAAAGCTAAGCGGAAAAAAACGTTCCGCTTTCCGCTCGTGTTTAGGTATGGCTGTTAGTTCGTTCAGTAGCTCAGTAGTATCAGTTGAGTTTTAGCTCATTTGATTTTGATGCTCAGTTGAATTTGTCGCTCAGTTGATTTTGTTTCTGAACTGATTTTTTAGCTCATTTGATTCTATAAAATACAGCACCAAGGCAGCTTTAATCAGTAGTAGAAAGAGAAAATATGTTTTTGGTGCTGAAATTTTGTTATTTTATGGAAATTTGTGAAATGTTTTACATTGGCTAATATAAATATATAAAAATTTTTAATAAAATAATAGATTATTATTATTCAAGTATCGAAACTTATATCAAATAAAGACAAACTACAAGACAGAAATTTATTTAAGAAAAAATAGTGTTTGCACTAAATCGCCAATGACGTGAAATATTCGCATCTGGCATCACACAAATTTTATTTAAGAAAATTTTTTGGTTCTGGTAGCACTGATGAACCAATAAAGTGAACGAAAAAAAAACATGGCAAGTGCTCTTCACTGAACTAGAATTGTCAAAAAAAGTGAGCGCTCACTTCGCTCAGTTTACTGAATCGTTCAATTGAGCTAGGTCAGAGCTGAACGACACAACTCTATACATAAGAAATGGTCAAATACCAGCAAATTAATTAATAAAGATTTGTCAAAGCAAATTCTGGTGTATTTTCATAATTTCCCTAACTATATCCCTACATATATAAAGCAAAATTAATAGAATATGAAATTGATGGATGTTGTCCACTGCAATTGAAATCATTCACTAAAAAGATAATATCATAAATATATTATATCATATTTATAGAGTTCAAAAGTGAGCAATCGATTGAATTATTTGCTCTTCAATACTTTGTACGTATTACGTTTATTATTTAAAGATATGTCTCAAATTTGTTTCCTTCACGGCTACTAATTCTAATATTACGTTAACAACCATCTAATCATGTGAATTATCCCTTGTAACATTCCCATTTTAGTTGAAAGATTTCTAAATAAGTGAATAGATGTTCTCGTGGGCCATGTATACACAATGTGAATTTTAATGTTCATGGTTTGGTTAAGTATTCGCATCGAGTAATATGTACATTATTACCCCATTAACGCCCAAATGAAAAGCGTCAACAACTATTATTAACATACTATAAAAGAAAAACATACAAAAAAGAATTCAAAGTTGTGTTTTTAGAGATGTACTAAGTTTAGTACAATGGGCGCTTAAGAGTGGTATTTAGCAAAACATCCTCTTTCTATACATAGCGTTTTCAGGTACTTGTCACAAGATGTTTTAACTCGATTGGAGTTAAGTTGGCTTGGTATTTTTTGGGGGTTATGGCCATTGTTTTTTGTTTCTGCTCCGTTAATTCTAGATGACGATTGCCTAGTTTTATTGTCTTTTTTCTCACTCAAATACGAGCGTGCTATATGCCTACGAAACTATAGCTGATCCATACGTTCATCTGGATTTGTAATGCAGTATAATCTCCATGCGTTTGAAATAGTCATGTCCACTACATATGTAAATTAAATAAGATGATCTACTCCTTCCACCCCTTTACTATAACTTTGCAAAACGTCAGGTATATCTACATCAGCTTTTTGTTTGCTCGTGGAACACCATCTTTTAACTTTACCCAAAGGCTCTACAGTATCGAAATTAGTTCCAATCGTGCAAACATTATTATCCTTCCACCTAACCATTCGAATTTCATTTGTCTCATTAAACCTATGGTCATATTCAGCTCTGGACTTTTTACGCATATCCTTTGATGAAAACAATGTACACCGTTTCGTGTTGTTTCCGCGTAAGGTTCCAATAGCTCTGTATCCAAGGCTCTTGAGGTCTACAAGCAGGTTGTAGTTGGTGGCAAAATTATCAAAATAAACGACGTGTTCTTTTTTCCTAGTAACAACTTCTATATTACCGGGAACATCTCGAGGTGTTTCGTTTCCATACAATTCGTCGTCTCCATCCTCCTCCTCATTGGTGATAATAGCTGGATCAGGTCGAAGCATGAGCACGTCGAAAGCAGCAGCATCATCACTATATTGGTTGATAATGTCATGAATTGCTTCTTCTAAGCCAAAATAGTTTTGATTGCGCGTAAAAACACGTCGGTTTGCCATTTTTTATACTTGCAAATTATTTATTTTTAAAGAATTTTAATAAAAAGTATCTAAAAAAAATAAAAAACGAATAAAGACTTCAACTGCAAAGAAATAAAAAGTTTCACTGCACTAATTTTTCTTTCCTCAAGCGACCAGTGTACTAAAGTTAGTACAGCAACACTTTTTATATTACAGTACGAACAACTTTAAGTGATTTAAACTATTATTTGATTTTTTTTAATAACTTATGGTGTTATAGGTTAAAAAAAATACTTTGTTGCACTTTGTAAAGGCAAATTTTGTAAAATAAACTAAATAAGCACTGACACGGCAACACGAAAAAATAATGCTTGTAAAAAACGGGGATTACCCGCACTATTATTTAATTGCTTTGATAATTTTCGGTTCATTCATATTGCATATACTCTTACTGACAGATAAAAAACGTTCCCATAGTGAAAACTCGCATGAGGAGATATTTACATCATTTTGATATGGTGTACTATTTATAGTACAAAGGGCGTTAATGGGTTAAGAGCGGTCAAATTGAATAGAACAAAAAAAAAAATTTTAGTTCTATAAAAGGGTGGCGATGGCACGATGGTTGGTAGTCTGCACGTTGACTACGAATCCAAAAACAGACCTGGGTTCAACCCCAGTTCGAGACTAAAATTTAAAAAATAAAAACATCTCGCAATTTTCTGATGTGCATTTGTGTTTCTTTGTGTGTCAGTTGTTGTCGGAAGGTTTCAGTGGCGAAGGCATAGTCACTGGTCACTGAACAATACCGGCTTCAGCTGATAGCAATCCACAATCGCATCAGAACGCCCTCCTTCGTCGGTATTGTGTAGCACCGACGAATTAAAATAGTAATAAAAATGGCTACTGAACCGAAGCTTCAGCACTGCTACGAGTATAAACAAAGAACCTGCAAAAGCAGAGCTGCAAAATAATTAATTAAGCTTCATATCCTGTCGTTTCTCCTACTATCCCTTTCCTATAGTTCCAGCACAATGCTTCGCATGTGTAAGGGTCATCTCCTGAATGCTGGTCCCAGATAAAAAAAAAATACAACATATCCTGGGGCTGACATTTTGACATGGGTCCTTTTATAATCTATTCTTGTTTTTATATAATAAAATTTTCCTGAGTCACGTTTATCAAATTTTATCTTCCCAAAATACTAAAAATACTAACCAAAATTTAAGTAAATAAAAATCAAAAAAGAATTGCGATTTCTTATAAACTTCATGAAACAACTCTTAACAATTAATTTCATTAAAAACGGCATTCTACAACATACAGTCACTTATATTCATGAATGTTGCAAATAGTTCAGAAGGGGTTGCAAAAGTAAATACCAAAAATTATTTGAGAGTATTTTTAATTAAAATATTCTGTATTTAATTTCTTTATAATTTATGCGCGTGTATGTGTCTACTTTGCATGTTTATAAGCATTTGTTGAAACTAAAGAACTAAAGAGAATTGCGAAACATTTAAAATTTTTGTTTATTTTTATCATGCTCTGTTTAATTATACAAGGACCACCATTATCATTTGCTTTCGTTTGAAATAAAATGACAACGGGTGGGTTACAACATGAACCGCAGCAATAACAACAACAACATGTTTAGTAATAGAGCTTTAATTATGGTTACAGTGGGCTAAGAAAAATATTAGAAATTAATTATTTTTAATAAATTTTATTTTATTATTGGCCAACAAAAGGTGTCAGTTAGAAGATCAGTGGTGTAGTAAACTGACGTACGTACATATAAGTTCTGGAACTTGTGAGAAGTTCTTGTATTGTATTGTTGTCGTCATGCAAATATTAAAATTAACTTCAAAATTTAATACGTCTCCCCTACACACAAGAGCGACGCTGAAACACTGCTATAAAAAAATGTGAAAATGCATAGTTGAAAGAGAGTGAAGCTCTCCCCTGTCTATCCCTGCCTTCCTCTAGTTCAGTGGTGTTCAAAAATAAAATGAAGATGTATTGGTGAATGAATTTGCCCAGCAAACATAATGTCAAACGTTTCAAATAAGAAAGAAAATGCCAGCTATATACAACTTATTAAATGAATGTAATTTAAATTTTAAGAAAAAGATAAGAGCATCAGGGACCATAAATAGCAGTTATCAATTTTAATAAATAATTTTAGAACACTTCTTTGGGGGGAAAAAAACAAAAATAAATTCATATAAAACGTTTTTTTTGCGCTTAAATATTAGACTAAAAAGTTTAACCATCTGTCATTCCTCATTATAATTTTTAAAATCGCTTTGAAAATTTTAAATTAAACATTCCATGTTAATACTTGCATGGCAATTGCGAATTAGTAAAATATTTTTTAAATTCAACGAGGTCATTTTATTTCGCTGCTTGGAACCAACGTTTTTCATGTCTGAAAATATTTGTTCGCATAAGTAAGTAGAGGAAAAAAATGATAAATATTTTAAATACATTTTTTTGAGCTGGGGACATATCGCAACATCTAAATTTTTCCAAAACTCTAGAGTTCTCATTTTATCGAAATCTTTTACCTCAGATCTAAGTATTATTAGCTCTGATTGAAACGTGTTCATTACCCGCTTTTAATGTTTTGTAACATAAAAGGCATTGAATGTTTTGAAAAGCATCGTTTACCATAAAATACTTATCACACTTCATTTCGTGAAATTTTATTATTTTTTTCGTATTCAATTCTAACTGAATCGTGTGTGTTTATTGTGCTTCGTCCAACAAGAAACAACAACAATGCTTAATAAATTTCTGAAAAAATGACAGTAACCATCCGCATTCATGTGTATTTATCGCTTGCTCAACAACGACTGAATGAAAGATTTTAAAATTTTTCAACAAATGTTGTATGTGGCGAACATCACTGCTCTAGTTCCATCATAATGCTTAGCATGTATAGGGGCCATCCGCTGAGTGCTGGTCCAAGATAGAAAATTCTTGAAAAAAGTTATGACGATTTTGGTATTACCACCAAATCAAATGCACATATACACCAGCTAAACCATATAACAATCATAGATAAATAATCGTAAATAATTTTTACTCACATTGAATAATAGGAAAAATAGTTGCATAATTTTTTTGCAATATTTTTTTTTTATTATTGAAAGAAAAAAACTCAAGTAAATGTTTTTAATTGTTATTCCTTTACCTTATTTCTTATAATAAATATTTCCATATTCACTTTATACCTTAAAGGTTTTTTAAAACTAAAACTACTCAAAATTATAAATATGACGTTGGTGACACTAGGATCAGCAAATTAAAATTATAATATGAATTTCCCCAAATATAGCGCAATGGCAGACATCTACGTAAAACAAAAATATTTTGTTGCAATAGCATCGACTTTTTATCTAAAATAGTTAATATAAGATATAAATATTATTATATTATATATAATATAATAGTTAGTTATAAGATATAAATATTTATAAACGCAATTACAAAGCAAACAAAAATATTGTAGATCCTATGTTGCTGTAGTGAAATCCTAAGAGGACATTTATCTTATTATCTTGAACAATGTTGAGCTTTAATGAGAATCCAACTAGACTACAAAAGGAAAAAATAATAAGAAAAGTCCCAACTTAACTAAAACAATGATAAGAATAGCAATACAGTGGAAGCAAGTTGGGGACATTAAAATACTCACCAGTTGTAAAGATATTAATTCCAACAATCATTTAGTAGCTGCTGTAACATTTCATGTTTTAATTAATACATTTAAGTCCATGTTAACCCAAGATGTTATGGCCGGCCATACATAAGTAAAAAACACTCAGGCTAGTGGCAAGATTAAAAAGAGTATTTATTTGTATGAACTTTTACCAAAACAGTCCAGTAAATTTTAAAAAATTTTTATTAGGAATTATCCCAAACATCAAGAATTAGCAGGTACTCGGCGTGTACTACTAAACTAAAAAGGGCTGCTTTCAAATTCTATAGTGGACATGTCTTTTGAGAGTGGCGCTGGCTGAGGTAGTTTTCAATAGGGTCAGTTGTTATCGGAACATCTCAACGTCGAATGCAGAGTAACTGGTCGCTGAATAGTAACAGCTTCAATTGTTACCAATCCACTGGCGCACCAGAGAACCGTCCATCGACGGTATTATGTAGCATTTATTTATTTATTTTTTTTATTAGCTTTATGGGCCAGAAAACCTTACAGACTAAAAATATAATACAAATTCAATAAATTAAGTATTCAAATACAAAATAGTTTTTCTTTTCACAACATTATCACGCTCACAGATATCGATAATATACTCGTACGACGGAATGGATCATTATTGCCATAAACAGATGTATGGTATCTAAAACGGGCAGGGCGGTTGGTCCCGACTGCATTTACTGTGGTATGACGGATAATGATGCAGATCACACTTTCTGCGATTGCATCAGATGGCATACTGAAAGAAATGCAATGGCGCAGCAGATTGGTGGGTTCACTCCTGCCAGCGTGATAGGGAGGATGCTCGATTGCGAGGACAATTGGGACGCTGTGGCCTAATACATAGGGTACGTTCTACAGAGAAAGAAGAGGGAACTCGATGAGCTGCTGCAGAGCGGGTCCTCTTCTAACGGGGACCAGGGGATACGGCCTGGGGCCATGGTACCGGCTGCAAACCTGGCGGACCCAGACGTGGGTGATTAGGGCGGTCCTGATGACGACGGTCTCTGTAAGTGCGAAGGCATTTTCAACCCTACCTCACACGCCAAAAAAAAAATTAATAAAAATGGTATCTAAAACTGATCAGTTAAAGGTTACGAGTTTTCTGTTTGTAAAGCAAAATTTAATTTTACCAAGCAGGAACTGAAAATGAATATCACCACGAATTAATCCAAGTATAACACAAACACTCAGCATTACTCGACGACTTTGTAGTAAAGTAATTAAAAGAACAAGACTACTGAAAATTAAATTAAATTTAGGTTTCGTATGACTTGGTATTTAATAAATGACGCGTCATTGCCACAGATTTGTTATTGTCGCATGTGCTTCATTTAGTGCACCGTACAATAACACCATTGGCAGATAAATATTTCTGTTGGCACTGCTGCCCATAAATATTTAGATACAATGTTTAAAGTCGGATCTGGCAACGTTTGCCATACAACGATCTGACAACCGTGTCAACAGACAATTATTATTGGCAGAAAAATTTATTGTCGCAGAACTGTGTGCCAATGAAATTGTATGGTTTTCTTTCAATAGTGTGAACAGACAAATTACCAGATGGGAAGAATTTTTCATTGTGAGTGCATTGCCACCATATTGCCGTATCCTACAATATTGTACAATCTGACAATCGTGTGAACATAGCTTGAGTAAGAAATTCTTTTGCAAATGGTATTGTTTGAAAAAGTACTTTCCTGAAAAATGCCTTTTTGAAAGTTTGTTTTCCAATGGTAATTTTAGATTTAATGTTTGAGAAAGAATGTCTTGAAATTAAATTTACTAGCGTAGTAAAATGTCAAAAAAATCAGGAATTGCGATAGACTAAGAAAATTTTTTCATTTAATAATTGAAAGCACTAGCTGGCTTCAGATTCTTATCCTTTAATTTTTAAATAATTTTCATAATTTTATGTAGAAAAGTAATTACCTCAATTTTTTAATATGAAATCTCCTTTAACACACATTTGATCATAAAATAAAAAAACAGTTTTGAATTTAATGCCAAACAACTTATGAATTACTCTACTGCACTAAGCAGCTACAACAATATCTATCACCTAGCAGCAACTTAAAACACAATAACTTCCGTTTATTTTTTTTCTCCTCTCACACATGGACGCATTTGTAATTTTTGTTAGGATCCTTTTAAGCTTCTTATTCACACCTATCCCAATACACACACAAACACATTTTTACAAGACCCGGCATCATCAGCATTTTATGGCCGCACTTGTACTCGTATTTTATTGCTTCTATGCCATTGCATTGCCACACATACATAAGTACACATATATATGGGAGTGTCCGTGTCTCTGTGTGTGTGTGCCTAAGTACAAGGGAATATTTGTTTTCTTGAATTTGTAATCTTGCATATTTTTCGGACTACCAGAGTGTTGCGTAAACACAACTAAAATTTAACTTTCCATGCAGTTTTATTTTAATTGATTAAATTTATTGTTTCTGTGGATATGTTTTACCATTGAGATTACATTTATAGAAGTTAAATTGTTCCAATAATATTGGTTTTAAACTTTCTACCATCGTAAATGTGCTGGATTCCTATTCAATATTCCTTTTTGCTACTTCAGAATAGATTAACGAAAAGTTTGGGGGAAAAAAAGTTCAAATTAAGTAATTTGCAAATCGTATTAGAAGAAAATTCCACTTCCATAAAATTTGTTGAGCAATATGAAAACAAAACCGTTTCTTAATGAAATAATAAGGCCCCTGTGCATTTTTCAATATTTATTTTCTATTCATTTTTCTTTTTATTTTCAGTGATATTAGAGTGATATGTTAACACAGAACGTACCAGCATGCACTTAAAAAAGATGTTAAAAAAAACGATATACAATTATTGCAGCTGAATTTATCATTTTTAAATTTTTTCATGAAATTGATATTTTTCACGAAAAAAAAATATTTTCAGCTGGGAACCGAATACATGGAAAAAAAGAAGAGTTGCTAATTTAAATTGTTCTTTGCAAAGTTGATCAGAAGCTGCTATTCTAAATTTTTATATAAATTTTGTGGCTGGAATTATATCCATCACTCCACGTTATAATTGGAAATTTAGTGACGTACGGTGTGTAATTTTTTTTTACGAAACTGCTTAAATTGTCCAATATGCAACTTACAAACACGGAGATCTGAGTGTTTTCTGAGAAGTAGCAGCATTTCACAAGTATATAGTATTTGTTTTTCTAATTTCGCAAGCAAAGAATTTTTTTTTTAAATAAAAACGATACGTATTCAGACGCGGAGAGAAAAGTGGAGTCCTTAAAGAGAAAAAACTTTAATTGAATTTTGGGTGTTAAGGCCATAATTGACTATCAGATTTAGATCTGTCAAAAATTCCAAGTGTGTTACGTGATGTTGTCATCATCTGACGTAACACGATGATGTTCAGGGTCAATTAACGAATCCACAAACCTTAAGAGATAACACGATTTATTTACTGTTGATGGAGATTTAATAAACGAGGTCTGTTCGAAAGAAAAGGTGAATTTTTAATTTTTACTCATCAATATCTCCCTCAGATATAATGCACTTAAGCCATCGCTTCCTCCAATCCTCGAATCACTTCTGAAATTCGCTTTTCGGTATGGCTATCACCTCGTTCTATTTTGACTATCTCATCAGTTGTGGCAAAACGCTTTCCTTTCATTAGTCTCTTCAGTTTTGGGAATAGGAAAAAGTTCCAGGGACACAAATCGGGTGAATAAGGTGGTTGAGGCAAGATTAGGGTGTTGTTTTTGGACATTGATGTGTGAGTTGGTGCATTATCGTGACGCACAATACATAATTTTTTTTTCCATAATTCCGATAGTTTGAGTCGTATTGCTTCACGCAAACGTTGCATAACTTCCTTGTAGTATTTCTTATTAACCGTACGACCTTTTGGCAAGAACTCATGATGCACCACGCCATTGCAATCGAAGAACACAAAATTCATCTTTTCTTTTGAACAGACCTTTTATTTATTTTTTTTTAACACAACCAACACTACGAAACTCGTATAAGCTTGTCTGTAGAAACACCCAGAGTCTAGGCCGGAATCGAACCCGCACCTCCATATTGATAAGACTAATGCTCATGCACTAGACTGCCGAGGCATTTACAAGTTCAGTAATAAAAAACTTTATGGTTGTTATGTTGTTAAATAATAAATTGATACATTTGGCTGGCGTCTTTTAATGTGGATAGTATCAGCAGTTCAGGAAATGGTATTTGCAGCTCTTTATCCCAGCCGAAGAATGGTACTGGAATCAGGTTCGCCATGAGGTGATCAATGACCATCTGAGTGTTGTACTGAGGTGCCCCTAGCAACCTCAATGTATGACCTTGCGGACGCGCTGTTGGAAAGACCCTGTCTTCCATCTAGAACCCCGGTATTTTTGGCAACATGCTGGATCACGTCCTGCTTTCGAGGTAGAGTTCTACGGCAATTGTTGTCGCTTCGTATCTTATTGTCGCGGTTACTCTGACTTTAAAGGTTTCGACACATACTCCTCATAGTCTTTAACTGCGCTATTATTATTCGCCTCTGTCTTTCCCAGCGTCAAGTGCGCTCTTTGGTACCGCGCTATCAACAAATATTCAGAGGATTTCCTGTTCTTTCTGTTAGCAACCGCCCTGTCCTGTCGGAGATTTTATGTGGGAGTTCTATCTCGAGCACTCCACTCCGCTGGTCTGGACGACAAAGTTCTGTCTGGAAGCCAAGAGCTCATCCTCCGAGAACGTGTACGGCACATTCGGATTTTATGTTTTAGTTTTTGTACCATCCATATTCATATCAGTACCCACGGGTAGATTCGGCGGAGCTCGCGGAATGGGGGAAGGCACTTATACAACAGGCTTTGCCCGGCCAGCGGGGGATCGTTAGTGATTGGCAAATTTTACTACTATCATTCAGCCGTCAGCAGGGGTACCTCAACAGCTTGGCTTAAGTGCGTTGGTACGGTACTCTTCACATTGGAGCCAGACACCCCGATGCTATGCATCCACATGGAGCATCTAGATTTAATGTAAAGGTCCCTATTAGTTTAAGGTGATATAGGCCCTCCCGCCAACTTCAAGGCGACCAACAATGGGTAAATCATTAATATTTCATTTTAAATCACAAAATATATATTTTGTGAAAAGAGAAATAAATAGACGAACATGAAAGAGTAAAACATACAACTGCAATAAGAAAACTAAATAGTAAAAGTGGTTTTCAGTGCAACCCACTTCGTAGTTTTGGAATATAGCCGGACACCAGAACAACAACAAAACAATAAATAAAAAATACAGCGTATACATGAAAAAAGCATAAAAAAACAACACATGCATATAGAAAGTGCTTGTAATTTAAAGCCATTGGTTTTTGCGGTGATTGTATGTTCCAAATTGTACATGGCGTTACTCTAAATTCGAACAACACTAAACAATTGCAACAACATGAAAAAACGGCAACACAAATTGGCAACCAAATGTGCGAGCGTGCGGTAGTGGTTGTTGGTCATTGCATTCATTCATTTGCTGCTTGTGTTGGTGCTATTTTTATTATCTGCACTAGTCATATGTGTTATAACAACACATACTTCTACATATGAATAACGGTGCATATTCCTTTATGTTGTTGTCATTATATTCGTTGTTGTTTTTTTTTTTTTTTTCATTTTTACAACGATGGCGCCAATATTTCGAATTGTTACGCGTTTAATCGTCTCTCGTTTAAACACAAACACTTCGTTGAATACAATATTCGCTTCCAAACATTCGAGTTTATTGACTACAAACACAAACCCTGTAGGCAAATAGACAACACACAGTCAAAAATATAGAAAAATTACAAAAATTCATATTCGTGCAAGTAATGGGTGATTTTTTTTGCTACTTGGGTTTTCAGTGTAAATTGTGTATGTAAAAAATGATTTTGCCTTTTGTTTGGTGAAATGTTGAATGAAGATCCAGTTTTCTATTAAAAAATTGCCAACGATAATTTCAGACCGATAAAAACATCTCGCATTTTATGTGATGTGCATTTGTGTGTCTTTGTGTCAGTTGTTGCCGTAAGGTTTCAGTGGCGAAGGCATAGTCACTGGTCACTGAACACTAACGGATTCAGCTGATAGCAATCCACAATCACATCAGAGCGGCCTCCTTCGTCGGTATTGTGTAGCACCGGCGAAGTAAAATAATAACAAAAATGGCTTTAGCACTGCTACGAGTATAAACAAAGAACGTGCAAAAGCAGAGCGGTAAATTAATTAATTAAGATTCACCTCCGGTCGTTTCTTTAACTAGCCCTTTCCTATAGTTTCAGCACAATGCATCGCATGTGTAGCGGTCATCTCCTGGGTGATGGTCCCAGATGAAAAAAAAAACTGGCAACCCATTAATTCATTTATCGGTCCAAATAAATATTTCATTCCCTCTCGAAAATTAAATTTTTTTTTTGTCTATTTTAAAACCCAAATGGTTTAAAAATCACACTTTACAACAGCATTAAAACCATTCATAAACACTCATGTGCTCAAACACACATGCATTTGCTTCCTGTGACAAAATTTTGTTTTCGAAGCAAATGGACACACAAATACATTTTCCTTGGGTAGGTTTTTACTTCTGAGGCAACAATATCAGATTCATTGCAATAATGGTTCAGCAATTTTTCTGTTACACCATTTCTAATAAATTAAGGACATCAATTGAATTGAATTTTTTTTAATATTGGAAAAAAACAAACTTCTAAGTGCATATGAAAAAAGGGGTGCGAATACAGCAACATTCAAATTCTGAAAATTTTTTATTTATTTCGTTTAGAAAAAGCCAACGAAGAATTTTTGAATGACTTAAATTGAAGTAAAAGCACTAAAAGGATTTTCAATAAAAGGCGAATCAATATTGAATACAAGTTGTTTGAAAGAAGACCTATTCGTAGCCTAATACGGTCTCCATCTTCGTAAATGCAAACAATGACAACTCCGCAACCGTCAGAGATTCGTGAATGATATATTGGTAGAAAATTAAGCGCAAATAAACATAAAATACTAATAACGAAATTGGAAGAAAAATATTGCATGATTAGATAACTATTAAATTGCTTTATATATAATTTAATAATAATAGAGGATGGATAACTATGAAAATTGATAATATGGACTGGATATTTTTCAATAATAGCTTTGTCCCGTACGCAAAGTGCAAGGGTTATTGTTGCACTTAACTGCACGTACTTGTCTTCGTATTTACGATTATTCCATCGAATTACTCTCTGATGTGCTCCATGTACTGGTGACATGGAGTAGTTTTGGGGTTAGTCCGATGTAATGCAAAGATGGATTATAAGGTCCACCACTGAGACATCGTAATATTAAATAGACCATGTTTTTCAATCCATTTAAATTAGTCTTCGACTAGTATATATAAAGAATCTAAGGCAACTTTTACAATTCCATTTTCTATTTTAGTGGTATTTGTAGCTTCTTTGTTACTCGTATATAATGCTTCTAAAGACATATTACAAAATTTTTTTTATTATATTGTTATTATTAAGTAAGTTTACGCGAAACATTCGCTCACGAATTGTCTTGGTCATTTTGTACACACTTTTTTTGCACCTTTATCAATTGTCCGAAAACTGCAAATATTGCAAATAGAGTTTTTCTTCTCCCAGCTTTAATTTCCCGAGAAAGCGGAATTGATTTTTCAATTTCCCGGCAATTTCGTTCAAATTAAATACTATACAAAATAATACTTTACTGGAATTGTTAAATACGTAGTATCTTAATTAGTTAAAATTGTTTTTGTTTTCCATATGGATGCGTATTCAAGAATAGAAACCGGTGTTGTTTTGCTTCAAGTATGTATTTCTTTCAATTTAAAAAGCAACACCTACATATACATATATCTGTATATATTTTATTATTGTTAAAAAATTTCATACAATAAATATTTCGAAATTCTCTGAAAGGTTTGTTAATATTTTTTAATTCTTCTCTTTTTTCGATATTTCGGTTAATATCTTCAGGAAATTTTTAATTTTAATTTAATACATTTTGATTTTAATAAAAACACAAAAAGTTTCACGGATATAAATAAATTAACCCTAATCAAGTCAGATAAACTATGTAACGAATCCAACCAAAATGTGCTGCTGAGGCACATATAAACCCATTGCATATTATATTTGGGTATTTATATCTCTTATTTGTATTTTTTCTTTCAAAGCAGTAAGTACTTGTTTCATATTGTAGAATAAAATCCGCATCCTCCGAAAATTTACTGTCGTAATCTTAATCTTGGTTTATAGTTTCTTCAAAATCAATCTCTTCAATAATTGTTTAGACATTGTGGGAAAAAGTTTCGTCTTTACAACTTTCTCTTTGAAAATTAGCCAACAATTGTATAAACTGTGTAAGTTTACAATGAAATGTGTTTGTACGTAATTTTGACATTTTATGTCGCAAACTTAAGCAGAGAAAAAAATAATCACATCACGTAATGATGCCACCGGGCATCACTACCGTTAATGCAAACAATTAAACAATCTTTAAATGTTAACAGATTACCAATCGTTAAAAGATACTGAATGGCACTACTGAAAGGTAAACTAAACGGTATTTTATGTGTATGGTTCAGAACATATCTACAAAATAAAATTTCCGTATAGAAAAATGGCAAGAAATCTTCTTTTTTTAGTTTTAATATTAAATCAAATTTTTAAACCTAGACTTACCATACAAAATAATTTAGTTAATACCTTTTTTAAAATAACTATAAATATATGGTTTTGAAATATGCTAAGTGTTATTTTTTCATCATTTGAAGATGAAGATACTGCCAAGCAAAAATCAAAAATTGTAATCGTTTTGAGTTTTTGCAAGGAAAAATTGATATTTTATACTCAAAAAAAGTTTATAACACGGATGCCTATTCTTCTTCTTAGTATATTTTAGTACATCGAATCTAAAATCATATGGCTTTATAGTTTGTGTCGCAACTAGCTTTCACTGAAGACATCAACCGTATGCCTAAAAAACAAACTAGGAGGCATTATTGTAATAACAAATCGCAATAACTCTGCTCTAAATATTAACGAGCGGGTTAATCACATTTGTGTTTTGAACAATTATGCCATTATTGCCGCTATTTTATGTTATGTGCAACCATGGCACACTCTTCTATTTTGCAGCCCTTTTTTATAGTATTTGAAATTATTTTCACCAACATTTTTATCTTTTTATATTTATTTGTTATATAAGTAATTTGGAATTACTGGTTACAAACTTTGTGGCAGAATACAATTCGCCATTTTCAATAACGACCCTACAAGAACAGTGTCGGTCATATGACCGTCATTGCTGACCGAATTATCGGCCATTGCGTAGAACAAAGTTTCTGTCATTTTCTTAACGGCAATATGAGAAAAATGACCGCAACTTCTGTTTTTAGAAAAGTTCTTCTTACTTATTTTTGTTAATAAAGTTTTAAAATACAGATGCGACTAAAATTAATTTTTTGTAACTATTGCTTTTTCTTACATTTTAATTACTGAAATGCGTAGTGACTTTTGTGGGGAAAATTTTTTCGAATTTTTTTTTTAGTATGCATGTGTATTTTTCAGAAAATTTATTGGCAACACTGGTTGGAATACTCACGCGAGGAGCTTGTCTCTAAGGGCAATTTTGTCTCAAATTATGAAATTAAACGTTCCTCTCATTGGAAACACAACTTACTAAAATCATAAGTCCGAAAAGAAAAACTTTTGTGAAATAAGAATTTTTTTTACAAGATTTTGTAATTCAATTTATTGAAAAAAGATTATTTAAACATACTTTTTAATTTTTTTTCTTTTTCTTTAATAAATATATTTTTGGTTTACAAGCTTCTAAAAAAAAAATTTAATTTAAGGGTTTCTCCGTCATAATCTGTTTTTTTTTTAATTTATTTTTAAATAAAAAATATTAGATAAACCTAAATAAAATGTATTTTACATAAATTGTCTGCAATTTAACAAAAAACTATTTTGAGGAAAATCAGATCATGAAAATCAGAAATGATACATTTTTATTTATTACATAATAATAATTTCATTTATTTCGTGCCTAGTTTTGTATATTAATAATTTGTTTACGAGTTACTTATTTAAATTTCAAATATTTTTTTGGTAAAAAATAAATAATCTTTGAATAACAGCTGGAAAAAAATATTCTTTGAAAATATTTTTTATTTTTTTTACTAATTTTGTGAAATTTGTTTTTTTTAATTAAAATTTGAAGAAATACTTAAAGTATTTTTGCTATCAAAAATGTTCTAGTTTAAAAAAAGATAATTTTTTATTTTTATGTTTATAGGCTTTGCGCTAGATGATCTTTTGTCAACAAATTTATTTATAATTAATTTATGAGATTTTTTTTTTTTTTTTTGTTAAAGATTAGTTTTCTTCCATATTTCTTGGTTTTTTTTATTGAGTTATTTTATTTATTTTTAATTTGCTGACTATTTTATATTTTAATAATAAAGGAATTTTTATTTTATTTAATTCGGTCTGTTTACATATTTTTTAATACAAATGTAACATTGCTTTTCTCAAATTTGCGGTTTAAGTTTTATATTATTTAATTTTTTAATAAACGGAAATATTTTGTCATTTATTTTATTTAAAGCTTGTGAAATTTATTGTAGAAAATTAAAAATCTAAAAATTCTTTACTAATTCGGGAACTTTTAGCTGGTTTGCATTGGAAAAATTATTACAGCTCTTGATGCAAATTATTAATATTGTTATAAAAAAAAACACTAAATACTGCTGGGCTAATTCTTATTATTGCTTCATTCCATACAGTACTGAGCGGTTGCGATTTCAGCACAATTAGAACTTAAGGAAATGTGCAGTGACAAATCCTCCAGAAAGCGCCAATAGTTAAGACCAATTGAAGTGCTATTTGTAGGTTTTGAGATCATATTTTGAGCAGATATTCATCAAACCAGAAATGAAAAATATGACAGACATCATAATGGTGTAGCGCCAAAATTAAGGATTTGTTCATTCCTGCTAAGACCTCGATTAATTTTCAAACTTTCCAAAATAAATAAACAATTTAATAAAGTATACAAAAATTTGATAAAGGATCATTCCAAGTGAAATCAATCTAAAATAACTTCTATTCAATAAAAAATTTTAAGCCAAATATTTTGGCACACGGATACAGTTTTAGTCCACACTATATAACTTTTTTTAGCACACATCTAATATGTTACAAATCGTGCGATTGTGCACGATAGTGGATCAGAGCCGTAAGCAATACAGACGGCTTCAAAATTCAATGATAACTTTCTGAGTGCTGGTCCTAGATAAAAAAAAAAAAAAAAAAAAAAATATTTTTGTTCTCGCGGAATTTATGATTGGAAGAATTTTTTTTTCGAGAAAAGTGTTTTCCGTGGGACAAAAATTGCGCATATTCGTGATTAGGTGGAATATAATTTTAAAATATAGAGCTTTATTGTTGCATTTAAATTTTATAGAGAAAAGGAAAGTCGCTACCCGTACCACATGGTCTGACTTTTAACAATTGCAATTAAAAAAAATTTTAATTAAGGGGTTTTCATTCTCCAATATAATTTTAATTATTTATGTTGTATAATTTTATATATTTTACTTTATGCCGATATATCGTCGGCTAAAATGGAAAATAACGTAACATAAGTTTACAGGAGAGGAAAAAAAACGATATAAAATAAAAACTGCTTTCAATATAGAAACAAAACTTGAAAATCTCAATTAACACCACCAAAAAAAATACTTTAGAAAAGAAAATTCTAAATTCTAAATTCTAAAATAAAAATTAAATGTTAAGTATCTTACGTTATTTTCAAATGTTATTTTCTGAAACAAAATAACGTATCATCAATGTTAATCTGCATTCGGAGAAATTGTTTTGTTTATAATTGAAAAATATTTTTAAGTAATTTACAATAATAAAAAAAACATTTCTTAATTGTAAACAAAAACAATTTTTCTTTAAGAAGTTACACAAAAGACTAGCGAGATATCGAAAGAGATAAATAGTTAGTTTTAATTAAAAACGAAAAGACATTAGACAAAAATTAGCTCAGGATAAATCCACACCAATAACTTCTCTTAAAATTGTTTCGTAAATGGAAATTCTCTTTTGCCAATAAAGTCTGGTTCATGCCGAATTCCTTGCAGCAATTAATAATTTTTTGTCCAGCTATTGTTATTGTAACAGCAGATACGAGTATTTAGTTTCTAAATTCTTTTTATAAATAAATAAAAAAATTATTTACTGCGCCGTTGTAAAACAACCGTTGGCATCAGTTAGCATATCAAATAAATTCTAATACAAGATTTTGACATCTGATGCGCATCAAAATGACCTGGCAATTGGTTAGGAATATTATGTAAGCGTTTAGGAGCTCTCTCAAAATTTGAATTGTTTGAGCTGGGTATGCAGAAATGATCTTTGGGGAAATATATATCTAAAGGAAAAAAGATTATGGTTCTATCTCTAACTGTTCAGATTATACAGCTACAAATGTCTTTATTCCCTCCAGCTATTTCCAACAATATTTATTTGCAATAATGAAATATTTCCTTTATGACAAGAAATTTACAAACAGAAAACATTACAAAACATGCCTCTTTATTTTTTATTTTTTTTTATCTAGGACCAGCACTCAGGAGATGACTCCTACACATGCGAAGCATTGTGCTGGAACTATAGGAAAGGAATAGTAGGAGAAATGACAGGAGGTGAAGTTTAAATAATTATTTTTGCAGCTCTGCTTTTGCACGTTCTTTGTTTAATCTCGTAGCACTGCGGTTTAGTAGCCATTTTTATTATGATTTTACTTCGCCGGTGCTACACAATACCGACGAAGGAGGGCGTGCGCTCTGATGTGATTGTGGATTGCTATCAGCTGAAGCCGGTATTGTTCAGTGACCAGTGACTATGTCTTCGCCACTGAAACCTTCCGACAACAACTGACGCACAAAGACACACTAATGCACATCAGAAAAATGCGAAATGTTTATTTTTATTTTAAAATTTTTAGTCTGAAACTGGGGTTGAACCCAGGTCTGTTTTTAGATTCGTAGTCAACGTGCAGACTACCATCCACCCTCACTAAATTATATTCATTATTGTAATAATTGAATATTCGAAGCAATGACAATTGGGAAGAATTTCGCTAATTTTTGAAATAATTTTATTGGAATGTTTAGTTAACAGACACTTTAATTAATATTCACAGTCTGTACTTAACTAATAATATTAGTTTACCCAATAAAAATATATATGTAATTAGTTTACTTAACCCGTCCTTTTTAACTCAAGACTGTACATACTAGACGTCTGCACGAATGCATTTAAATTTCGTTTCAAGTCATTCCCTTTTCTTCGTGTTAGTGCTTGTCGATTGCTTTTGGCTATGCTATGCAACTCGTGAACTGTTTAAAATAAAAACGAAACAAAAGCACGCACGAAAATTCAAATCAACTCAAAAGGGAATGGGAATCAGCAAATGATTCCCTCACATCAACGAAAGATTACTGATGGTTTTGTATCAACAAACATACTGTGACACACCATAACATTCCTTAACATTGCGGCTGTTATAAACGACAGTAAGGGAAAAAATTAAATGTTTGATGAGAAATATTGAAATTCTAATATATTGAACAATGTATATATGTAAGTATGTATGTGATGACAAACGTTAATTGTACTTTTAAAAAATTTTCTAAAAATTTGCAAGGTTTTCTTATTCAAAATAACACTTTTCTACTATAACAAAATTATTCACATTTGCACACTCCTACACATCAACCTATACTGATGAATCGGGTAAATTAACTGCAACCGCTGAAACAAAACTTGTGTATGGGCTTGTATGGGCTTGTATGCATGTGCGAATGATTTTGTTGTTGTTTCTCTCTATATTTTTCTCACTTATTATGAGCGCTAACTTTTTGGTTTTTTCCACTCCAGCAACAAAAAAGCAGAAAAATGTTAAACTGTACGTTGATATTTTGGTATTGTTATATGTGTTATATTGATGTTTGTGTTTTTTTCTTTGAAAGGGAATGCAAAGTCCCCGTCCATATTGTGAAGCATATACTGCAAAAGTTTTTTGAATTCTCTTTTGAAAGTGCAGCAGTGTCCATACATGAATCTTTTGCTTCATGTTTAGTATTTTTTATTCCTCCCTTCTATCGTCTTTTTTTAATTTTTTTTTGACATTTCTCAATACTGAATGTAAATATAAAATAACTACCCTGTGATAGGAGGTATGAATATTTTTTTTGGATACACATTTGAAGCACAAGGTATAATTTGAAGCAAAATGGACGCTAAGAAGAAAAATTATATAATAATTTTTATATAATTTTACATTTTTTTTTTAAATTTTTGATTATATTTCACAAAAAATTAACAATAAAACAGGGTAGCTATTATTATGATAGAAGTTAACAGTATACCAAACGAAAAGAAATAAAATGAAACGTCAAATACACCTCATCTCAAAAGATGCAAATTAGAAATTCAACAAAAACTGCATGTACATGAAACAGCGTACATACTTCCACTCCTCTTCCGCTTCTCATCAACAAACTCAAAAGTTTTGCAGCATATGCTTCACAGTATGGACGGGGACAAAGGGATTCAACTCGGTGAATGAGTTTTTTGCGTTGAGTTCAAATTCAGCACAACAACTACTGTAAACAGTTAATTCGTTTTTTTCTTATGTCGCATTTGATTTGATTCGTAATGAAAAATATCAGTCGTTGACAGCAAAAGTAGTGATGTGAGAAACAGTGAGTTGAAAAACAAATCCATTCATGCAGAGGTCTAGTACATACGAGCATAGAAGTACTGAATATCATCTGCTTTTAAGTTAAAAAAAATCTTTTACTCTTCTTCATATCTCCAAAAAAAAGTCTGAAAATAAGATAAATCTTCAGATGTAAGAATATGTGAATTCTGACCTATATTGAAACAGAAAGAACAAAAATTTGAGCCTTTGTTAATATAGCTTTTCGCGTATACATTTCTTCAACTCTGTCGGGTTAAATATGTACATAGATGATTAATGAATTCACAAATACAAAGAGTACGTGCTGACGGGTGTAGGAGCATAGAAAATATATACATATGTACGTGCTCTACTCAACTGGTGTTGGAGTTTAATTGTTATTTTTCCTTTATACTAAATCAAAAGAAATTTTCACATTATTGTAATAAATTCACTATTAAATTAAATTTTCATGAATTATCGAAATTTTTTTTATAAAATTGTTATTTTGAATAAAACTTTTTATTTTATTACATAAATTCTATCAGTCTGCTTCAAAAGTTAATATAATAAAATAAAAATCCTGAAGTCAGTCATATTTCAAAGCCAAAGATTAGATTTTTATAAAAAATTTCTTTTTGCGTTTGCGTAATAGAAAATTCAAAAGTTATAAAAAGAATTTATTTAACCGACTGTACTGAAAATGCATACCTTGACCATCAATGTACTGGAAGCTTAATCGGGCCCATTGCAGCATGTAAAAAATCATATACAATTCGTTAATATATTGAGTTAAAAAAAATTAATTATTCTCAAATAACTTCTAATTATTTAAAATAATAATTTTCATATTTTTATTTCTTCTAAACTGTTTCTTAAAGTATTTAGTGAATTTTGTGTAATTTATACAATATTTTACAAAATTATGCAATACATACATACATACGTGGAGTGGGAATTAAAATAAAAAGTATATTTTTTTTTTGCTAATAAACCTTGATAAACAAGTAAATACTCGTAACAATAAAAGAAATACAAATTTAATCACATTTCCAAATTCGACATGTTGGTTGAATCGCTTTGAATACAGCACACGTTGCTAAAGTATTTAAATGTTGTTTGCATAAACGTGTTGAGTTTTTATAGCGATTGGAATTGTAAAAGACTGCTTGCCAGGATAGAATCAGATCAATTTATAAAATTTTCAGTTTCGTTAACGTGCCAACGAATACAATTGAGAATATTTTTTGTGTTTTAATCTGTAATAATTGAAAAGCACTATGACAAACATTTGGATGAAAATGTAATAAAACGCAACTTTTATGTATATTCCTTGACATTGACCTATGACACATACTTATTTTTAACGGCATTATATTAGAAGAAACATACGTTATTAGCTTGTTAAAGAGCGTATTGTTTTAATTGAATTTAGTAAAAAATAAAAGCCTCGTACTTCAAAATAAATACGAATTAGCAAAGTAAAAAATTTGAGACAGGTATCCATAAGCTTCAGAGTTTAGAAAGGTGCTTGAAATAATTGTCACCTTATAGTCAGATATTTCGTTCTTATAAATATGAGAATAATTATTTTATAACTAAGGTAACCAAGGCATCTTTATCAAAATTGGATACTTCTACTGTTGTCATCTTCCAGATATACAGCATTTAATATTGTCTTTTTGTGCGTGGTACAACAACGCCTACTTGAAATATTGACCAAGTAAAGTTTCTATACACTCAAAATAAAAATCTACCCATCCGTAATTAACTTAATCCCAAGCTGTGCCAATAGAACCATAAGTACGGATTTTTTTTTTAAATCAATTATAGAACACTTAATTCTAATAAGCCTAAAACGAGATTGATTTAAGTTTAAATTGCGATCGGATCAAGTGGAAAATGCGCTTGATTCAAGCATTTGTTTCAAGAATTTCAAGTTTTGTATTCATGGGATTATATGTCCTTGTAGTATTATAGCTGGCGACAATATATCTCAGCAATACATAAATGCCATTTAATTTTAATAATAATAATAATAATAATAAGTTTATGTGCACTGCTGCTATGTTATATCCCAAATTGCAAATCAAAACCACTGATGGTGGAGAAATCTGTCTTGGTCCGGTTAGGGCCAATATAGTCTCTGAAGCAATTTTTTGTTCGGTTTGAAAAGCTTAAATTCTCAAATTTCCATAAAAAATTTAATCAAAAGAAAAGATTTAAGAATATGTCATTATTGCAAATATTTTAATTGTTGTAGCCGCACAAAATAAGTTGTTTTGAAATCTTTTCAAACAAAATACATTTAAAAAGAACCTTCAAATTTTTTATAGACAATTGTGCATGTCATCAATTAGACAATTATGTACATCAAACAACTGTCAGGTGTCCAATTGGTTTGTAAACCAACCCAATTGTATTAGAATTTTTAATATTTAAATATTCTGTTACCTTTTGGGATCCTACAATAATGCTAATGGTCACTTTTAGTTGCACATCTTACAACTCATGCAACAAATTGCATGAAAAACTATTAAATTCAATTATATTTAAACTACAAACTATAAACAGAAGTTTCGAAAAGAGATTTCATGTAATTATCGCTAAATACTTCTTCATAGAAAAAAAAACTTGATAATTTCGATTAATTTATGTACAAAGGATATTAAATATGCAGCTATTCTTAGTTATTAATTTGAGTTCTTTGTTAAGATTTCAAGTAAAGTAGAGGCTTCTTAATTACTATTACATATATTTTCGCTTTACGAATATGGAATATATTCATTAGTTTTCATAATATTTAACTAGTATTAAATTATTAAAGCTGACACTTAACCGACTTCTTATCTTTTGCCTGTAATTTTGTATTGGATTTGAGTTTCTTTTTCTTTATATTTAAAAATTTTTTGATTTGTTTTTTCATCAATTTATGCAAACATTTTACAAAAAAATTACGATTATTTTAACCGGAAAATGGTTAGAAGATCGCTTAATTGTAATAAATTACGTAATAAAAAAATTAAATTATGTTTTAAAGGTATTTTCTATTCAAATTTAATTTATATTTTATATATAATTTTTTTATAATTAAAACGTTGCCATTTCAATTATTTTGGTTTTTTATTTTAATATATTTAGCTAAAATTTAAGACACATTAGGCTTGTTAGCATTGTTTTTTTTTTGTGTGTATTAAAAAACAAATCTAATCAGCGTTTGAAAGTAACACGACAAAATTTGCAGCATTAAAATTTTTAGATTTTCAGGAGTATATTATAAAGATAAAGATTTCATCCAATTTCTGTAGATGTTTTAATCAATAAAGTTTAAAAATATAATAATTTGTTATTAAGGAAACCGAATTAAAATTTAAATTTTTCATTCATACAAAAAAAACTTTTATAATCATTCAACTAAATTATTAAGAATTCAGATTTTTTTATTTATTAATTTTTTGGCACTTTCAAAATGCGTTTTGATTGTGAATAAAAAAAAATATAATATTATTTACTTTATTTTGCAGTTATGATTAATGATTGTTTTCACATATTAATTGGAGTAATTTATCTAAGTGTAAAAAATAAAGATTAAAAATGTGAATTTTTTTCGACGTCGGCAAGACAAATGCAATCAAATTCTGTTTTTTCCTGTCCTGGTTCAAAACGATAACAAAAGTTAAATGGTAAATAGATAGTGGAGAGAACTCATTATATCGGCAGATGAAATGCAAAAAGCCCTATCTGACAAAAAATTCAAAATATATTTTTTTCCTCGCAAAAATTCCCAAATATAAATTAGTTTATCCTTTTTTACTTGTCAGTATATTTTTTATTTAAAAAAGTTTGTTTCCTTTTTGAAATGTTAGGCAGGGCTTCTAACATTTTCTGTGACCATATGCACTTTCACTATGAGTCGATACATTCTTGAAACTTTCTTTGTTTTTTTAATTATTTTCGGTATCGCAAGCAATTTTGTCTATTTCATGCATACTTATGTATATTCCTGGAGTATATCATAAGTGATATAAGTCTTTCTCTTTTTTTTTTTAAGTGAAATATATACATATTTTTAAATGTTTTTTAAATTTTATGTTACGGGTATACGAAATAGTTAAAATCAAAACGTATTATTAAAACAACAAAAAACTTCAATGTGCAACAACGCATCGTAAAAATTATACTTTTTCCGATTTTTACTTAAATTTTTTCCGTGTTTAAGTGAACACACAATGCAGCCTTGTCCATTGTTTTCCATTTATTTATTGCCTTAACATTAGTATAAAAAATGCACAGCAGATGAGTTGAACAAGATTTATATTTTCATCTTAAATTTTCGCCATTTATCTTTTCTACACCAGCTCTTTTCAAAGAAAGTAAATTTAATATTCCAAAATTCTGATTTTTATATTTTTTTATCTAGAATAATGCTTGTCAAAAATTAAAATTATTATTTATTTCTCAATGGAAGTGATTTGTGATCGATTTACCAACGTAGAAGTTTTCCTTGTCGATTATGATGTTGAACAATTCAAATTCCTTGTTCATAAACACGACTGCCTCTAAAATCCTGCCCAAAACATATTTTTCTAGTTCCTGTGCAGTGCATGGCATACGTAGGCGACATACCCGCACTACTGCTCCAGGAAAAAAATTCGTAATAGTTGAAATTTCACTACTCCCAGTCGCTTGACAAGACTTTCGAAATATAAATATGGTGTCAAAAGTACTATTTTGTAGCGCATAGTTTTAACAATGCAATGATTTATTCAAAAAAACTTTTGATAAAAGAATAATTTCATGTAATGGTCCAATTAATTGGCCACCAAGATCGTGTGATTTAAGCCCATTGGATTATTTTCTGCACGTTGACTACAAAACCCAAAATTTTACTGGGTTCAACCCACTATGACTGTGACAACAACAATAAATAATGCGCTTGACATTTTCAATCACAATTAATTCGTTACTGCTAAGGCTTTGCAATGAGTTAGTTTAAAATCTTTTCCATAACATAAATTAAAAAAAAAAAAAATTATTTTTTCTGATGATGCGAAATATCGAAAAAACTTATTAATAAATAAATTAAAAATTTTATAAAAATAAAACCTGCAGTGCTAAATAATTTATGGCATACAATAAAAATAGAAGGTCGAATATAGGGAAGAATTAATAAATAAATAAAAGATTAAAGCGCCTGACACACGCATCAGTATTCAGCTTCAATATTTGTCTTTGACACACTACGTCAACATTTCTCATCAATGTTAATTTTTTTGGCTTCTTTCAAGTGCAAACATATAGAAGTTACCGTCGGCAAATTACATATCTATTTATTCCTTTATTTATTAAGAAAAAAAATCACTGATCATATTTTTTTTTGTTTTTGTCACTATATTCTTTAATTTGCATGTCCCAAACAACCACTAATGAGCGATAGACTTCACTCATAGTTACCAGAAATAAAATGAATATTGACGATAACGATGCCACACTACGTCAAACTGCTTCAATATTGTGATGAATATCGAAACCATTTTGATATTCGTCAATATCACACAGAGCGTATATGTGTGACTATTTTTCGCACACAATGACAAATATTGAAGCTGAACATTGATCGTCTGTGAGGCGCTTTAAAGGTGAGTTTATTTTTGTTTTCAATAAAAATATTGCTCACTAGCCAATGTTAGTGTGAGTGCAGGTTTTTGCAACTCAAATAACTCAGAATTATCTTGAAGCCTTTAAAATAAATTCGGTTTGTAAAAAAAACAATATTTAAAATGTTTTGATGAGAAAATACATAAAACGAATGAATTTCTCCGCTAACTCCACCTCATTTAACACATCTTTGTTATTTCCTATCTGGAACAAATATTATTTCCAATGTCACAATTCGTTAAAGATAGGTAAAAAATTAAAGTTTAAATTCAAACGTAAAAGTGTAGAAAAAATCACATGAAATCTCTTTAATAAAAAAAAGTATTATCACTGCTCATTATATCTTCTTCGTCCTCTTCCACAATTACTTTATTGCGTATGGCATTAGTTAAATCGTCGACGTTTGTAAATGAGGATGAAGCATAATCAAGGTTATCTGTAACAACCATGTCTTCTTTGTGACGACCTCTAACCATTTGATAATGATGCTGTTGTTGCAGACTCTGTGATTTCATGTGCAGTGCATTGGTGGCAGTGGGGGTGTTGGTGTTGACAGATGAATTGATATTCGAGAAGGAGGTGGAGGATTGTGCCTGATCGGGATGATGAAGATGAAAAATATCCGTTTTGTCTTGCATTGGCAATGGTGGTGGCATGTCGGATGTATTGGATGCAACGACATCTGATACAGATGATGCAGTAGTAGGTGACATGGAATTGATATGAGACGTGAAACGTGCATGTTGTTGTGATAATTTATTGCGTTTATTCATATGCATACTACTACATATACTATCATGACTTCTGCCCAGTTGTGGTGGCGATTCGGAGGAGGTAGAGATTGAGGAGGACAAAAATCGTGTTGATTTCGTGGATTGTTGTTGCTGTTGTGATTGTTTGTTTGACTGTGTAGCTACTTGATGATGATGATTATATTGGCGATCGATATTACTATAATTACTTGGATTATCCTTGTGCTCTCTAACCCTTGACGTTGTGGCTGCTGTTCCAGCCAGCAACGTCGTACCTTTATTATCGATCTGATCCCACCCCTATATCCACGATTCCTACATGGCATTGAGCATTCTCCTACTACTCCCACCACCTCGGTGCGGACTGTATTCATCACGATCAATCACTGGAGCACCGCGTCGTGTAGTCGGAGCCGATGGCGGTAAATCTCTTGGATCGATAATGCGCGCCGTTGCCCCAGCCGCATAACGTCCTCCTCGCAAGTCATCACGTTCATGTATCAGATCACCATCGTCCATTACTAAACGGCTGCCCCGAGATAAATGTGGACCACCACCGCCTACTGCACCACGTTGGGGAGGATATTCAGCACCATAGTTCCGTTCATCTATCAATTCTTCACTATTTAAATCGTAATGCATCAAATCACGATCGCGGGCATGTAATCGTTCTCTCTCTCGCTCACGTTCGTAACGATCTCTTTCACGCTCTCTCTCCAAACGATCATGTTCATAGCCGACAGCAGCACGATCATGATGACGCCCGGAGGCAGGACGACGGTTATGCGGATAAGAAGTACCTCCTGAAAATTATACAACATTTATAAAATTAGTTTTCTGCTTCACTTTAAATTAAAAAAAGAACGTTAGTTTTGGGTTATTTATTGTTCTTTTTTGGCTTCTTTTATATAAAAATTCAAGCATTCAAATAAATGCGGTATTATTTAAAAATCTTTTTATATTTTTTTAATGGAAAAGAAACACAAAAGATAACTAAAATATTAACAAGTTAAAAATTCAACAATAAATTAAATTTCAAACAAAACTTCTACTTTTATTGCAGGCGCTAACTTGTAGGTACTAGTTTTGATGCACAGCATCGCAACGATTTTGGGATGGGGTAAAGTCGGATTGTGTTAGTAAAACTTTATACGGAAGCATTAAAGAACGATGTGAAGTTATGAACGAACAAAATGTTAAGTGACAAATTTTATATAAGTTTTTCAGAAACTACCTCAATTTGATATAATATTATTAGGGAAGAATCTTCATGTGAGAAAAGTTGTATCGAGATCTCACCTCTGAGGTACTACAATGATATAATCAGCCTTATTATGGTTGGCGAATTGTCGAATTGATTGACTGATACTACAAACTGTAGTTGCGTACACCCATCAACTTTTCGATAAAAATTTATCTGTTTTAAAGCAACAGATTAGTTAAATATCTGAATATCAGACTATTTATTTATGTTTGATGTTTGGTTATGTTTATAAGCATTAAAAACGTAGACCACATTTGTTGCCTTGTAGTCGGCTGCCTAATTATTTTCAAGACGGCAGCTTCCAAATAATCAGCTGATACTTCTTCCTCTTTCTTGCAGAAATACATACATATTTCAATATTGGCATAATAAAATATTTTACATTTATCAAATAAAATTTCTTATTCAGAGTAATGCAAAAACATATCAAATCATTTGCTTAAGATTTAATATTAGAGTCTTTCTCTTTAGTAAACCAATTATTTTGAAGCTCTCACTTATTTCATATTTCTTATTATATTGGCAACTCCAGATTTGCTCTTTGTCGCTTGCTAAAATGAACATTAGCCGAAGTGGGCTACAACGGTGTTCCATGTAGCTGTATTTTCGCCAAAGTAATTGTCTTATTAGTCTGTGTATTTTAAAATATTGTAGTCGGTAGCCTGCTGTGGTCTATGTGTTTTATGCTGCACTTCGTTGGTGCTAATGGTTGGTGCTAACCAGGGAGGAAAATGGCTGTAATGATTTTGTACCATCTATTCAAGCAAACCGTACTTTTTAAACCATAACGGTACACATTTTTTAATACATAAATATTTAATTATTAATAACAGAAACATAACAAATTGTGTATAAGTCACTAGATATGAAAATAATAAAAAATAATAAATATTACAGAGTACTCTCTCATAACTCCCATTTTCCGTAAACGAACGTTTCTCTCAGTACCAAAATTATCTTTAAAATTGGAAAATATTCCGTTTTTTTTTTATCTTGGAGCAGCACGCAGATACTCTATTTTAAAACCGTTTACTCTTTTCCATATTCATATTGCTGCTGGTTATCCAATAACCATGAATATAAGAATGCACAACTGCAGAGTTGTGCAAGAATTACGCTCTTCATCTTTCTCTCATTTCACTACCTGGCTCTTTTTTACACTAGCCTTTTCCTACTAGAGTCGATGCAATGTACTGCATACGAGACGTAGGGGACATTCCTTGATAATTGTTTCAAAAAACAACAACTCAATATTGGTACTGATATTTTAAGTGTTTTGCAAGAAATGCTGGAAAAATCATCCGAAGATGACTAGATAGAGAAATTTACGACAAGTAAATTTTTTTTTTAATTTAGTTATAACGGCCATTTTCACAATGTCTAATTATTTTACTTTTAACAAAAAAATTAACTAACTGGCGGTTTGCTTAACAGGCACTATTTAATCGACGGTTAAAGATTTCAGTTTCACCATCCTTCAGTTACTTAACAAAAGAATTCGCTAGTATGGTAATATTGTTTGTGTTTATTTACGAAAAATACTATAATGACAGAAAATAGAAAAAAATTTTAATGTTTGTGAAAAAAAACATTGAAGTATATTGAAAGGAAATGGCGGAATATTCATAAGCAACAAATTGCACCAGCTTGGAACATTCAAAAAAACAAGTGAGACAGGTAAAATATTCGTCTATAAAAATATTAAGATATACACATGTTTAAAGGTTTTTTGTAGAGCCTCTAATATCGCAGCAAGATTACTTTTTTTTGTTTCAAAGTTTTAAAATTATAAACATTGAAAAAATATAAGTGTTGCTTTCCCATTTTTTACATGTGTACATTTTTTCTATTTATCAATTAAAATTAGCAATGCATATGCCACATTTTGTTCGGTTAAATTTAACAGACACTTTTTCGTTAAATTGTGTCAGTTAATAGTTAATCATACATTGCGAAATATATTTTTAGTTAACCGACTGTTAAAGTTCCAATTAAGTTTTAATCAGACATTGTGAAAATGGCCGTAAGCAAATTAAAAACTTTATCTCTATATCACAGCGATGTAAAATGTGCTCGCCAGATTACTGCTGGCTTACAACACAAAGCTAGAAAATTTCCGATTTTTTATTTATACTCGTACATACATATGTATGTACATATGTATGTATGTTCTTCTTTTCCAAAAAAAAAAAAAAACTTTTTAAAGATACCCTGGCGCCAAATTATTAATCGACTACAAATAAAATTGACTTAATATTCACTTTTCCGCTCCTACTGCAAGTGTGTATATGTTGTGCAGTTATTTTAGTTGCTTATTTCAATTACCGAAATTTTAATTGTTCGTTTTATTATTTTCTTAATTCGTATGTAAGAACGCAGTTAGATGCTGCGTAGTGATTAGCAAGTTAGTTATAGGCTAACTATTAGGTAACTAACTTTGAGTTAGTTGAAAAATAATGCAGAATCGGACAATTGATTACTTCCGAGGACAATGCCATGTTAAAATAGTCAGTTAATGTATCTATGAAAAATAATATAAATGTTAAAAATATAGCTTAAAGTTCAGGGACAATATTATTTATCATTTCTATATTTTTTAGCGAATGTTTAGCAATATCGTTCACAATGTTCGCTTCCGATATGGCTTAAGATTTACTACCACATACCACCGTCGTTCAGGGAGGAGCTCTAGGAGGTAGTTTTCGATTCGCATACATTACTCGTTCTCGGATGTTTTTTCCGAGAAATGTTTGCGTATCATTCGAAGAAAATATTATCGAATGTAGTGGTCAAGTGGGTTGTAACAAAGAAATCGCTGTAGTAAGACGGTACCAACAAAGTCAAAAATGTATCAATAGAAAAAACTATGTAGCCTTTGCAAAAATTTGTATACAGCAAACCGTTTTTATTCGATTTAAATCTATTAAATTTTTTTTAAACCATTTCACAAATTAGTCAACACAACTATTGTATTCAGAAGGCAAAATGAGAAATTTAATTTTCATAAATTACAATATAATCGTAATTTATTTTGATTTACGTTAAATAAGTAAAAAATAATAAGTAAATATACCTCTGAAGATCCTTTTGGCAATTTATCATCTGTCAATCCTTACAAAGAGCTTTTATTTGATAACAGATGTTTAAGGGAGAGACAGAGGAAAGCAGCACTATCTGACAACTATGATTTTGCACGTTTTTCGTTTACTGCAGTATAGCAGCGCCTCTAATGTTAAAGAGACACATTCAATTTTTTAAGCTGTGGCTTAGCAGCCACTTTTAGTAACTATTTTACTTCGCTAGTGCTCCACAATAGCGACGAAGGAGGGCGCTCTCATGTGGATGTGGATCTGAACTGAAACCGGTATTGTTCAGTGACCAGTGACTATGCCTACGTCAGTGAAACCTTCCGACAACAACTGATACGACGATGCACTAATGCATCTTAATTGCCGTAATTCGAAACTGGACTGAAATTAAGCGCCTTTGCTTTTGTAGTCAACATGCTAACTACTTCCGCCATCGCAACCCTCAAGCTTGGCAAGAAAATCGCTCAAGTTCAACTTCCGGAAAAGAATAGCATATCAAAATATGCAAAAAATTTGTAGATATATTTAGACGTAATTTGTATGTGGAATTATATATACACACCTAATTCTGTTTTTACGCGGTTTTTGATTGAAGGCGAATTCCAAAAAATATTTCGTTATGATTTTACACGATTTGATTTAACGCGGTCTAAAAATTATGTATTTTTATGCAAAAAAAAACCTCTGTTTATAGCAGATTTGGAGGATTTGATATTAAATACGTAATTGACAGCACTGCTAAACATGGGATTTCCATTGTTTATTGCAAATAAGTTCAGGTAAATGTAAGAATGGAATGGTGTTTTCTTTTCAACCAAATGCTATGCTTTCAAAATATTTCCACTTTATTGTTACGCTCTGAAGCCATTTTACTTCACTTTAATAAAGTGCAATTAATACTCAATAATAAAATGAATAGTGCAATCACCTTTTTGAGAATTAAAATTACTAGAATAGTACACTAAAGTTTAAATGTTAAATGTTTTAAAAAATCGAATAATTAAAAAAATTTTGGCATATAAATATTTCTGAATTTAATAAATACATTTTTGTCTAGGCATTTATTTATTACAAGCGAATTAAATATTTCTTTTTTTATTAGTTTTTTTTTTTAAATGTTTATAAATTGTTTATGATTTTTTTTAAAATAGTTTTCTAAGCGAAAGGCTTTTCTATTGTTTTTTCTTAAAATGAAATATGTGCATAAAGCAACATGAACATTGATTACATATTTATATTATTTTATCTGATATTTATTATGTAGTACCTGGAACTAATTCCGTCATATTATAAGGACACTCTATTATTATGTTTTCTTACGCAATTTTTTGTGCGAGTTTTCGAGGAACATGGCTGTTGCGTAAAAACAGAATTAAGTATATACATATATTGAATTTAGTTAAATAACATTTTTAATTTCGTTTAAAACAATTTTTCTTAAAATGTCACCATGAGATTTAAATGATAGTTAAAATGAAAACAATGAAAGTGGAATTAAAACGATTTTTTTTATGAAAATTTCTCAAATGGAGATTTCACGTAAACTTTATACACAGTTAATATTTCAACATTCCGAAGTATTATTTTGAGGAGCATAAGGACTTTGTAAGAAAAAGTAACATAATAATTCATAATAACCACAAATAATTTTGGCAAACAGGGTTTGAGGGATGTAAAACAAATTCAATATTATTTTACTCACTAATTAACATTTATAAAACGATTTTACCAATAAGTTTTTTTCATTTGTTGAAAATACATTTAATGATGTTGAAAACATAAAACAAATACGTATGTATGTATATCACAGGGGATAGAGATGATTGAGTTGGAAGTAGATTTCTATATTGAATGTTTGCTTTCTATGAATTTGAACAAAAAACGAACAAACGACTTTAAAAACGTACTACAGTTCCGGGAGTAACTGGAAATAATAATAAATAAATACTTTTGTTTGGATAAATCTAATAAAATCGTATGCTAAATTATAAATAGTAAAATAAAGTCATTAAAATGATAGTTTGTGTTGTTGATGGAGTTTGGGACTCGATTAAAATATGCTGTTTTAATTAGTTACTGTGTTATATCTCTTCGAGTTATATTACAGAGAAGACATGTATTACGAACAAATTTGAAATAACAGTTTCTTCGAAGAAAATCTTCATTAAACAGGCGCCATAAAATGTCACAAAACAAAAGAATTTTTAATGGAAATGAAAGTACACGCTTTTGCTTCATTATTGGTTTCCATAGTTTTGAAATTACTCTTAGAGGATGGACGTTAAAGTTATTTTAAGATAATTAAAAAATTTTTTAATTCAGTTAATACAAAGCAGTATAGAAATTAATATGTAATTAGCAACACAATGTTATTTATAAAAAGCTAAAATGTAAAATAGGAAAATAATAAAAAAAAATAGAAACCCAACCAAAACACATAATAACTAAAAATGTTTAAAAAACTTCTCATACTTCAAAAAAATATTGATGAACAAAATAAGTAAATTAATTTCAAAAGGAACTCGGAGCTGCTCCTAAAGATGATGATTTTCATTTCTACGATGTAGTTGAATTACATGTACAATAAAATAAGGTTAAGCTCTTAAGTTTGTGTCTTGAAAACGGGGATTTGATAAACTAGGGAAACTTAAACAAATGATGAAAAGGTACCAAGTGATGTAAAAGCTAAAAAAATCAAGAAATTATGAAATCAGTTTTAAAAAAATGGTTTGAGGCATCAAATAAAAAGAGGAAACATGGCTTTAATTTAACTTAAGCATGATCGTTTATACAATAATTTAGTAAATAATATATCTAACATCTAGAAAAATGAAAAACTTAAAACAAAGATTTAATTACGAGTTGTTTTTTTTAATAAGAAAAAAAAAAATATATGCAGCTTTAACAACTTTTGCAACTGAAAAATTATAACAAATTTTGTTTGGAGTATAAGAGTATATTTGAAATAAAATACATTTTGTAATATTCGGTAGCTTTTAGTATTCATAAAATAAATTGTATATAAAAAGTACATATAAACTGAAATACCCAAAATATATATTTATTGTTGTAATTGTTTACCTTGGTCCCAATCGAATTCTCTATCCCAATCTCTTTCTCGTTCTCTTTCCCATTCTCTTGCACGCTCGCGTTCCCACTCTAGATCACGCTGACGTTCACGTGGCGTACGGCGACCTTTGGAGAATTCATTATCCCAAAATTCACGTTCATAGTCGAAATCTCGGCTCATTTCACGTTCACGCAAAATTTCTCTTTCCCGACTACCCTCACGCTCTATTGAGCTCATTCTATAATCTCTTTGATCTTCTCCCCCATCCACTGGCCAAATGAGAATGCAAGCCCAGCAAGAGCAATAAAAAATTCAAAAATTATTTTTTTTTTTGTTTGGAGAACGAGAAAGTTACCATTCGATTGATTTATTGAATGATTGTCATTGTTTATATTTTTAAGAATTTGTTTTTCATTATTTATCAATTAAAACAAGTGAAAAAAGTAGAATAAACATAATTTACAAGAATTTGTTAAAATTGTGTTTGTTTAATTCAGTTTGTGTAACAAAAAAAAAAAAAAGAAAGAAGAGTATTTCAAATTAAAATGAAGAAATTATAATAAATTAATATTTTTTATGGTGTAGAATGCCGTGTCGCGCATAGAATAGTAACGAAATATACCCGAAATTAAAAACTTTTTTTTTTGGTTCCTAATTTATTTGCAAATGAAAATGATTTACGATAAAATTTTCTTGTCATCAGTGATATGTATAAGAAAAAAAAAAGAATACAATTCATAATGCCGGTTTGAAAAAAGCTTAACAAACTTACCGGGTGGTGTTGGACCCATGCGGGCTTGTTCTGTGGTAGGGGATGCTTCCTGAGGTAATGGTCTAGGTATAGAGGCTGACACACTTATATCTGGATGAGTGGCCCTCCAATAGGTCTAGTGAAACGAAATAGAATTCAATAAAATTAAAAACAATAATAAAATATGTAATGAAATCTGTGCCTTAAGGTCTAGTTAGTGAAAACTTATCGTCCAACGTTAGACTTTACAGTATCTATCATTCAGTTCATGGAAAACGTATCACTGTAAACAGTGAAACAAAATACCTTTTTAACTAACTAGACCGTTGGTTTTATATTTATTAAATTCAAGTTCATTATGATTAAATTTGCTAAATTTTTCTAGTGTTTACATCTAAAATAATTTTTAAAATAACAACAATATGCGACACAAGTATTTTTTTTACTTCTTGCAATGCAATTACAATCCTCGTAGTCAACTTGGCTAAGCAATATTTTTTTTTCGTCCCTTGTTTTGTTGACTAATTAGGATGCACTATGAATTTGTTTTGCAAATGTTAAAGTCAAAATATTTTATTCTGGTATTTCTATGTTTGAAATGAAACACATACATATATGTATGTGGGCAAATCCTGCGTGACGAACGCTAAATACGTACGTGTTTTCGGATTAAATTACATATTTTTTTTTTGTCTTTCTAAAGAGATAACTTCAACTTATAACTATAGTAAAGTTAGGGATTTAAGCGTACTTTTGAACGGCATAAGACATATCTTTTGCGAAATACACTTAACACACGGTGTAAAAACGGAAGTAACTATGTATGTATAGATTCGTAATTGTTAGCGCATTTTTTTTTTAAATAATCCACACAAAATCCTTACAACTGAAATAAATATGAGTATTGAGAATTCTAAAATAACTTATTTGCCGCCAAAAAATGTTATCGTTTTTTTTTATCAAAAGCCGTGAACCTTTTGTGAAGCAATGAAGCTTCCTGTCCACGTTACATTTTTCCTACTACATTAAACATAAACTCAATTGTATTTTAATTGTTAAATACATACGTACATACGTATGTAAGTTATTAGCTTTATATATTTATGTATTACTTTTAGAATAGAATACGAGAAATTATTCCCCCCTTTTTTTCTCTCCTAATAAGGCTCTAAAGTTATCATCTGTAACTCACAATTGTCTTTGGCATTTCTTGATTTTTTCTTTTCATCATTAACTATGCACGAATGATTTGTTTTGGTTTTTTGTTCTACTTTAGCAACCTTTTAAGCTTGAAACTTCCAGTATTTTGTATAATGAATTATATTGTCTTTGATTTAGTTTGTTTCTTAGGAAATTTTTTTTTTGGTTTTTTTTTTATCTGGGACCAGCACTCAGGAGATGACTCCTACGCATGCGAAGCATTGTGCTGGAACTATAGGAAAGGGATAGTAGAAGAAACGACAGGAGGTGAAGCTAAATTAATGATTTTACAGCTCTGCACGTTCTTTGTTTATACTCGCAGCAGTGCTGAAGCTTCTTTAGTAGCCATTTTTATTATTATTTTACTTCGCCGGGTGCTACACAATACCGACGAAGGAGGGCGTGCGTTCTGATGTGATTGTGGATTGCTATCAGCTGAAGCCGGTATTTGTGCAGTGACCAGTGACTATGTCTTCGCCACTAAAAACTTCCGACAACGACTGACACACAAAAACACACTAATGCACATCAGAAAAATGCGAGATGTTTATTTTTATTTTAAAATTTTAGTCTGAAACTGGGGTTGAACCCAACGTGCAGACATACATCCATCGTGCCATCACCATTCGGCATTTATATTTTATATATCAGCAGTAGATATCTGAAAAATACAAGAAGTTTTCTTTCGGAGATATGGGCTAACATAAAGATCACTATCGGAATTAACTCATTCTCATTAAAACATAAAATTCAGCTTTAAACATATTTATATTAATTTATAAATCCATTTAAATTTGAATTAAGATGCTGTTTCAAAAAACCCCACAAAAAAAGTCTGGAACGGTTAAATCGGGCGATCTTGCGGGCCAGTGCAAATCGCCAAAACGAGAGATGTGTGTGCCGTTGCTCCGTTCTGTTCTGGAACCATGTGTCCTACAGTCCTAATTCGTACAATTGCGGCAGAAAAAACTCGGTTAACATGGCCCTATAGCGCGCACCGTTCACTGTTGTCGTTTGAACAGCGGCGTCCTCAAAAAAAAAAAATGGCCTGATGACTCCTCCAGCGTGAACAGCGCACCATGTAGTCACTTTGAGCGGGTGTAATGGCTCCTCATACATCACTCGTGGATTTTCGGTGCCCCAGAAGCGATAGTTTTGCTTGTTCTCGTACCGGCTGAGCTGGAAATGAGCGTCATCGCTCATTATGATTTTGCTCGAAAAATCGTCCACTTCGTCCCCGAGATTGAGGATGGCTTGGGCGTTACATGCGTTTGGCGTTCGAAAAGCAGCAGCTGATGCACGGACTGGACTTTATACTGGAACATGAACAGGTCTTTGACCAAAATTCGCCTTAGGGTCCAGAGGCACGGCGTCTGGCCGATGATTCTGGCGACAGCTCGACATTCTCAGCAACAGCGATGATATTCTCGGCAGAAAGGGGGCTCCGGGGTCGGTCACTCTTGGCAGCGTCTTGTGTGGTCCCATACTCTTCAAGGTTGGTGGCCACACGGCGCAGTGTTTGCGCAGTCGGTGTCGGATGAGCTGGTAATCGGCGACGGAATTCGCTCTGCGCCAATAACACAGACGAATTGTTACGCAAAAAAATATACACGATTATTCCGCGTTCTTGGGGAGTGTATCGCTCCATGGCTTGTTCACTTGTATTCTACATCTGTCCAGTTCACAAATGTCAAAACAGGTTCGACATTGGCCGCCATTTGCAAAAACAAGAGCATCTTCCAATCGGGTGATTTCTTTTGGCCCACCTTGTATTGCGGTTATTTTATTTTTCTTTTTATAAAGAGAAATAATAGCGGAGATAGACAAAGCCAAGCTTCATTATCTGTACGACTATGCTTTTGTGCATTTTATTAGTCGGTTATTAAGAAACAAAGAGAATGTAATAGAGGTTGCATTATACTCGTGTTTCATTTTTCTTTCATATTGTTTTTTTTGCGTTCGTTAATTAATTTGTTTTTGATTTCTTTTAAATAAAAAGTTAAATGGGAATTTTTGTTCCATCCGAATATTTAACGAACTTTTTTCGAATTAAATTTTTTTAAGACTTTATAAAAATTATTTTGATAATATAACTAAAAACAAAGGACTTTCGTTATATTTCAGATTGAATATTTATCTGACACGTATGTCAGGCAGTTGGCAGTTGTGTACCAACGGTAACAGCACTTCAGTATAGACTGCCGTACCAAAGATAATAATAATTCAGTATGGACTGCATTTAGAATGTGCCTACTTCTATGAAATTTGTTACATACTCGCACGAATACCCTTGAATTTTATGTCACGGTATTATTGCTAACGTGCTCGATTTTGCTATTCCCATTAAAAAATAAGAACAAAATCATGCAGTGCGTTCATGTACTGTAAATAAAGTCATACTATTAATAAAATTAGCAAAAACTATTTTTAGAAAGACACTTTGCAAACCATGTACGAGTATATGAAAATATAGAAAAAACTTGCGTTCTTCAATGGACTACTGCAGTCTTTATAGTTTCTTCAATAGGTTGAAATTGATAATTGATACCTTTACAGGCAATGAGAATTACATGCGATAGTTCTATACTAAGAAACAAACTAAATCAAGAGGACAAAATTGTAAATTACACTGACATACACTAGCAAAACCGAACAACATGCCGTTTTCGAAAGATGCTACATAGTGTTGTTGTTGTTGCTACAGTCTTTATTGTTAAACACATAGAACTTACCTCTAAATATTCAGCAATGTGTTCACAGGCATCTTCTAATTGATTTTCATCCAGGATAACATCGAACATTTCTGGTGGACACTGAGCCAATTTTTCAGCGGCTACCATTTGTACGGAGAGATTTTTTGCCTGTGATTTACCACGTGATTTGATTAAACGCTGTAAAACCTGCAGGAAAATGGAATGAAAATAGAACAATCCATTGCACAACAGAAATGTATTTCTATCTTTCAACTACTTACCTTACTACTACTAATCTTAAGATAAACTATTGTTGGTGCTAGTGACGTTTTAGCTAGTTGTGACGGATGATTGATTGTATCACAATCGAGTACTACTAATTGTAAAGTCCTGGCCAATTCAAATATTCGTTCGATTTCTTCTTGTACTTTATTAAGACAATCGGAACGGCTGCTCGAACGTTCCATTATGGCACGCTTTGAGGGATTGTTCATGATGGAACGTTTCGCCAGCGATATATCGGTCATGACTCGTGTAATTATAATACGACCTTCGAAACGATGTTTCAGGAAGTCGAATAAAGCTTTTTGCATCATATCGGTTACTTCATAACCCTTTAAACTTGGACCCACTAAAACGACGGGACGCATCGATGGCACAACGTCATATGGTGAGGCGGTCTCTTGTTTCTTGAAGAATGGTTTACGTTTCTCCTTGTTGGGCGGTGTGGCGAGTGTTGCTTTGCCACGTCCTGGTCCCATAGAATCTGATTCGTCACCTGATTAGTTAGTATCATCGAAAAACAAGCAAAAGAAAACGAAACGAAAAAAGTATGGAGATTCGAATGAGCGAGTTTATGGCACCTACACGAGAATGTTTTCGTTTTTTTTTTTTTTTTTTTACTGGTTGCAGTTTTCATAACATTTCCAATTATAATCGATTTCTAATGTGAATTGGTGTTTTTTTGTGGCAGATTTAGACTATATGAACAAAAAGCGAACTAATATTGTATATACAAAATGATCTTCACAGAAGAGAAACTATTTTGAAACGAATTTAGTTTACAATGCGCTTGTTTCTATAGAGATTTGTTTGTTAATAATTTAACTGTAATTAGTTTCGTTAATGCTTGTGGAAGCAGTTTTGACAGCAGAGAATAACAAAAGTTAAATTGCTATTGATAAATAAATTACCTGGTGAAATTCTTTGTTTAGATTATTTTATTTTCACTATTTCCTACTATACAATTAATATTTTCTTTTTTTATCTGTAACAAATATTTCATTGTGGAGATTCCCTAAGAAAAAATAGTCCTCTAGATAAACTGTGTGTTTCTTTTTCAGCAAAAGCAATAGCTGAAAATGTATAATAAAAATTGTTTGTAGATAAATGTTGCTACTGAAAGCTTTTCATAATTTCTTTATTTCCGGACACAGTAATATGCTGATTTGCTTTCACACATGACGACTAGTTTGACTTTGATCAAAAAAAATCGGTTATGGGACAAGCTTCGAAATTCATAAAATTTTCTCCCTAAAAATATCAATTATATGTAAATACATAAATCGTATTTCCTAAAGCTACGACCAGCACTCGGGAAAAAACTACTACACATGCGATGCATTGTACTGAAACTAGCGGAAAGGTATAGTTGGAGAAATGACAAGAGGCGAAGAATACAACTCTGCTTTTGCACGTTAATTGTTTTATAGCAGTTTTGAAGCGCCTCTGATGTCAAAGAAACGTATTAAATTTTTTAAACCTTCGTTTTTAGTAGCCGTTTTAGTAATTATTTTACTTCACCGGTTCTACACAATACCGACGAGGAAGCGCGTTCTGATGTGACTGATGTGATTGGTTACAATTGAAGCGGGTACTCTTCAGTGACCTGTGACTATACCTTCGCCACTGATACCTTCCGACAACAACTGACACAAAGACACCCAAATGCACATCCGGAAAAATGCTAGATGCTTTTATCATTTACTCTGAAACTGGGCTCGAACTCAGGAAATTTTTGTCAGGAAACGTGCAGACAGACTACTTCAGCCATCGCAAACATATATGGATGTTTTAAGTTTTATGAAAATCGGTTGGACTGTATGGGAGAGGAATATACGTCACCTAATGGTTCTATTTAAAAAAAAAACATGTCTCCTTCTAGGTGCAGACCTGTACATGTTTTAAATTTGATTGAAAGTTAATAATTATTTTTGAAAAAATAATGGACCCAGACCTACCTATCTTCTAAATTTTTTAAAAGCGGTTCTGCCGCTTAAGGCCGCTTTAAAGGATAAGATTTGTCGTACGTAAAATGTGAGAGAAAATAAAATGAAATTCCATGCGTATGTCAAAAAAAAAGGAGGGTAAAAATCGGACGGTTGTTTTCTGGCGTTTTCACCATTGGTATGGATAAAATCAAGTAAGACGAAAATATATTAATTTAATTTAACTACAGCTGTTTGCTTGTTTTCCCCAGGGATGGAGTTCTTGTGCAATTGAATTTTTTTTAATAACCTTGAAAAATATTTTTATTACTTTATTTTCGTGGTCAAAATTTTTAGTGTATTATTGGAAAATATACGTATATTTTTATAAAAGTGTGCTGTCGTGGTCTAAAATGTACATTTTGATTTTATAATTGGTATAAATTTATGAAAGCAGTTTTCCCTCCCTGACTTTCTCACATTTGTTTACATAAAAATGCATCCCTGATCTAATGGTATGCGTTGGTTTTTGAAAAATTTTAAAAAATAAAGAGAGCCATACGACTGTCAAATTTTCATCCGTATTTTCTCTCCAAATCTTATAGTTCCCATTACATATTACGTTTAGACGATCCGACTTGTGCTCTTCTACACAAAAATTTGGCATGTCGTACGACTTGTGGGACAATGTAAGGCATCCTTTAACAGTTAAATTTTAATTGAAGTCTTGCTATTATTTACTATTTTTTCTAAGAAATTTTTTTTTTTATTTCAATAGAAAATATTCGTTGAAAATTTCCCCAGAATAACTTTGGTTTCTAATAAAATTTTATTGGCATGCATTACGTTTTAAATTTATTTTTATTTAAATCTCCATAACAACAAGCGGCTCAGCAAGGATTCTGAATTTTTTGGCATAAATGTTTTCATATATGTAGATATAACATACATATATACATCTGTACGACCTTTTTTGTTTCAAATTAAAAGGTAATTATTGCCGCAAAACAGTATTTTTCTAATGGATCCTTGTTATAAATTAAAACTTCATCGTTTGTCTTTATAAGTTTTTCTCCTTACAATCTATGATTATTATAAGAAACAAAATGCAGAAAGCTTGAATTGAAAATTTGAATATGATAAGTATAATAAGAGCAACAGGCAAGTGAACAGAAATAAATATAATCAATATTTCTAACGCTGAGACGGGCGAACGAAGAAGGTATTTTAGCAAGGCAGATGATATTTGATGAGAAACACGAGGGGTGAAGTTAAAGTGTGAGAAATACATACATATATGTATATTTTCTAATATGTACTATAAAAAAATTTCATTCATTTAAATATTTTTCTCCATGTATTTTAGCTTCCACTCTAGCCAATCTAAACTTGCATATATGTACTATATGTAGCCAATATTAGATATACTATTTTAATTTAATAATTTAAGAAAGAAAAGAGAAACTACTCAGACACAAATAGAGAATAGACAATGACAAACCTGTTTTTTTCTTGCGAGGTGTTGTACTATAAGGATCTTGTGGTACAATTATGTGTTGGTTTTTGTTGTTTGTATTGTACAAGTTCAGTTTTCAGTTTTCAGTTTTTCAAGAGGTTTAACAGTGGTGTGCAATAATTTTAGTACATGTAAAGTTTTTTAAGGGTTTGTTATTCATTTCAGTTTGGTTTTTTTTTTTGGATGTACAAAGAAATTGAATTTTTAATTAAGTGCAAAGTGATTAGAATTATTTTTTCCACAAGGTTTTAATTTTAAGAGGATTGTTTTTTAAAGAAGAATTTAACAGAAGTTTCTAAAGTAAAACATCTAAGAAAACAAGCTTAAACATTTCTTAAAGCAATTTTGCTGGTTTTGTCTAAAAAAGCTCAAATGAAAATCATGCAAATCAATTAAAACTTTCTATGAAACACAATAATTTCTGGGTATTTATATATATTTTAAAAGGAGGAGTTTTCTTTGGAAATTTTGATGGCAGATGATTAAAAATAAAATTAAATAAATTAAAATAAAATAATTAACCTGCAAAATATTCGTTGACATTTTTTTGGCTTTAGAATATACAGCAACTTTTTTTTTTTAAATAGTTAATAGTTATAAAGAGGTATATTTCGTATTAAAAAAATGTAGTGACATAATTTTGGAATTATATTCTTAAATTCATTCGATATTTGAATTTTTGCTTTAGGTTGGAATTTGATTGGAACTTCGAATATCTAATTAAATTAATAATTAAAATCTATATGCTAATTTTATCTTTAAGCCTCAATTGCCTTAAAATTATAAACTTTTACTTCTGGCTAAACAAAGTATTACATGGTGAAAAATAATCTATGGTTATCGATTCAGTCGAAACTAAGGCAAAGAGGAATTAAAATATATTCCTTTTTTTTTTACTGTCATGTAATATTTAGTAGTAGTATTTTTTAAATTATGACATATAAGGTCTTTCTCTTCAGCTATACATTCATTAATGGAATGATACCATACAATACTGTTCTGTTGTGGCTGAAAATTTGCAGATCAAAGCACAAGCTAAATTCTTAATGGCTTTATCTTTAACAATATGGCGACTAAATCTCAGTATATTTCTCTTAACAGTTCTAAACTGCTATAAGAGCTAGCGCACGAAAAAAAAGTCGATCTTCTCTGCCTCATTGAAAACCAGTCTCTATAGCAAAATCGAATACAAGAAACTTTACAGCTGTACATCTTTACAAGCCAAAGACGAATAAAATTTGATAATAATTAAATATTAAAAAGAAAATTTGTTTCAATTTACAATAAACAATAGAATACAATAAAAAAAATTACTTCAAAAAGGTACACCCCATTAAACACGTTACGGAAAGGAAATAGAAAATTGAAAAAAAAAAATATTTTCTGTTGCAAATTTTTGCTTTAAAAAACACAACATCAAATTTGAAAAAAAAATCAAGTTTTTCCTTTGTTTTTTGGGTAAGAAAAACAAAAATAATTAAATAAAATGTAATAAATTAAAAGAATAACATGAACATGTGTGTCATACCAGGTGTAGGGGGTGTGCTACCTCGTGATGGCTCCGCACCTGCTTGTCCGCCGCCTAAATTCCCACTGGATGAGCCTTTTGTACCATACAGTCTTGAAGGTCGGTTTTGGTTCTTGTTCAATGAAATATGAATGCACGTAAGGGCAACGTTTCTCGAAAACTAAAAAAAACCAACCAACCTGCACTCGTATGTGTTCTAGCTTAACGGGGCTGGGTATGAATCCCACATCACAGCCTTCTTTAACCAATCTACCAATCCACCAGTTATGGTCGTATTTCTCTTTAATGTGTAGAAATTCCCTAACATCGAAGGACACGGCATTACCCTGCACGGGTGAATCATCTTCGATAGCACCATCGTAGGAAACATTAGTTCGCACAGCGAACGCTACAGGTTTACTCTAAAATAGCCTCTGTTATAGATAAGTTTTTTCAACGGTATTTCTAAATACTTACTCTTGCTTTATCCAACTGGCTTAAGGCCTGACGTTCCTTATCTCGCCGAAGCGATTCCTTTTCCTCGTCTAGCGACAGATCGGATGACGGTTGTGAATAATTGGAATCGGCAGAACCCTGCAAAAGAAAATTAATGTACGTATTTATTCGCTTTTATTTTTTTTACAAATTTGAATTTGTATTTCTAAGATTTCTGTAAAAAAAAAGCTTTTAAAATTTCGTCTATGCAGGCGTTTATCTGGGTATTTAGCAATCCCTATTCTGACTACATTTGCATCCTTATGAATCATTCAATATTTAATATACCATGAGGCAGCCGCCTATTATAATTCACATGATCTTATTTATTATTACGTTGACTACAAAACGAAAAATTTCTTGGGTTCTACCCCAGTTTCAGGCTAAATCGTAAAACCATTTTGCATTTTTTCTGATGTGCATTAGTGTGTCTTTGCGTCAGCTGTAACCAAAGTTCATCTGATTTACTCAACACAGATATGAATCTTGAACTACAGTACAATACTGTGGAAATGGCATGCATTGTTAGGCGCAATGTTCCATTACTAAATGATGAACAAAAAATTATTTACGACCGCATTATGCTGGCAGTTTCGGGAGGACAAGGGGCATTCTTTTTTTTGGATGCACCAGGCAAAACGTTCCTTATTTCGCTAATTATTGCCGAGATACGATCAAAAAATGGCATCGCATTGGCCGTTGCATCTTCCGGCATTGCAGCAACTTTATTTGATGGAGGCAGAACAGCTCATTCAGCATTTAAGCTGCCATTGAACATTCAAAATAATCCAGATGCAGTGTGCAACATAAACAAACAATCGTCTATGACCACAGTGCTGCAACAATGTAAAATTATTATCTGGGATGAATGCACTATGGCACACAAACGTTCGCTTGAGGCATTCGATGGGACATTAAAGGATATAGAAAACAACGATAAACTATTTGGTGGCACTTTTTTGCTCCTTTCAGGTGATTTTATACAAACACTTCCAGTTATTCCACGTTCTACGTACGCTGCTTTAAATCATCGCGACTTTGGCGTAATGTTGAAAAAGTACAACGGTGAACATGCGCTTTCGAATGCTTCAGGATCCATCCGCCGAAACTTTCTCTAAACAACTGTTAGATATATTGGCGATGGGAAAGTTGCTGTACATGAAAATACTGAATGCATAAAATTACAGACGGACTTCTGCACAATCATCACAAACTGAGAAAATTCTTGTTTTTGTTTATCGAATATAAACATTTCTGTCAATTTTTCCTACAAAAGCACCTTTACGTATTTTATATTATTATTAACGCTTTATGTCCTACTGTTGCCATGTGGCAACGCACAACAAAGCTTTATCTAAGAAGAAATCCGTTACAAACTGTATGAGCAAATAAGAAAACAACAACTGCATTGAAAAGAACATATACGCTTTTTTCTAGTCAGCATGAAATAAGGTCAGTTTTGTTCAACGCGTCTTCGAGATAGGCTGCGCTTTAGAGGTGTTAAAAAAAAACTGTGTAACTGTGCTTATATGAATTTCATGAAAAAGTAAGTTACTATTTTTGTTCAAATTTTTCTAACTTTTTTAGATTTTTTTTTGATAATTTTACTCTTAAAAAGCGATGTTTTAGTTCTGTTAAATAGTGTGTCAAGATAGATATATTTATCCATCATAAAATTCGATCTTTGTGTGTACGTTGCCATATGACAACGCCAGGCACTATATTGAGTTGTAATGTATGTAATATAAATTTGAGGTTTGAGAAGTATTTTCGCCCTCTTCCAGAAAACTGACGCTAACTAAAGCTCCAGAAGATGGGGCTGGGATTCCGGATAATGTTTATCCTGCACAGCTAAAATCAAATTGTGAAATAGTGTTAAGAAATGGAGAGCGCTTATGTTCTGATCTAGACTTTGACAAAAATGACAATGAAATAGTGGAAGCTCTAGAGGATTCTACGGAAAATTTGTCTATTGGTCTTTTAAATGGCAGTATGATATCATCTGTTACTTCATCCCCAACTATTCTGAACAAAGTAACGCCTAAATCTTCTTTATGTCCGTTACCCACTGTAAGAAAACAGCGGCATACTTGGGAAAAGAATGTCTCTGTCCCAGCGACTCCAATATTTCCTGAAAGTAATTACGAAGATTGTCTTCAATTGCAACCACATGAACAGTTTGAAAAATATTTCGATGATGTTCTGATAGAATTCTACACCGTGGCGAAATGTAATGAGTATGCAGTTTTCCGGGGAAAAAAGAATCCGGATATTACTACAGATGAAATTCGGACTTTCATTGGCATTTTGTTGATTACAGGATACAATGCTCCGAGTAGTACAAGGGATATGTGGTCTGTTGAGAATGATTTGCGAAATGATCTCGTCCTTCAAAGTATGCGTCGCGATCGCTTTCATGAAATATGCAGCAGTCTTCATTTCGTAGGAAAGGCTCAACAAGATAATGATCCTGATAAAATGTGGAAGCTTCGTCCTATCACAGACCATTTAAAAGCTAATATGCTTAAGAACTTTCATCCCGAACAAAATTTGTCGTATGACGAAAATATGATCTCATATTTTGGAAAACATAGCTGTAAACAATTTATAAAAGGAAAGCCAATAAGATTCGGATACAAGGTTTGGTCTCTCTGTACTACGAGCGGATATTTGCTTAACTTTGAAATTTATCAAGGCAAAAATCCCCGATCGAGGGAACGTTATGAACAATGTTTCGGAAAATGTGCTGCACCTCTCATAAATATGATTGACGAACTTCCTGAAGAAAAGTTCTAATTGCCATATTCGTTTTACTTTGATAATTTGTTTACAAGCTTTCAGTTGCTCTGTTATTGAAAGACAGAGGATATTTTCAACTGGAATAATTCGGGAAAACCGCATTCCAAAAGACTGTCCCCTAGCCAAGAAAAAATACATAAAACAGCGAAAAAAGCGCAGTTTTTGCGATCACATAACAGCAAAAGAAGTTGAAATAAACCTGACACAATGGTTAGATATTGCGGTGGTTTTTCTTGCATCTATAGCATTTGGCGCCGATCCTTTAACAAAGATTTTACGATATTCAAAAGAGTAGAAAAAGAAAAGAAGTGTCCATCGTCCATGCGTTGTAGCTGTATACAGTAAGAATATGGGCGGAGTTGACCGATTAGATCAAAACGTCAACTGTTATCGCATTGGATATCGAGGAAAAAAATGGTGGAGTCCAATTTTCACATGGCTTCTTGATATTTGTGTACAAAATGCTTGGCAACTTCATAGAATTGAAAAAGGGAATATGAGTCAGCTAGATTTTAGACGACAAATTGCCATATATTATTGCAAGCATTTCGGAACCGACAGAAAGCGGAGCGGACTAGCTACTTTACGTAAAAGACGACATGAAGAAGATTCCGTACAATCTGTCCTACGCTATGGCAAAAATCACCTAGTGGTTCCAATCACTAATAAACGCCGTTGCGTCGGAGAATTGTGTAAAACAATTGGTCGGACGGCTTGTAAGAAATGCGACGTTGGCTTATGTGTTAAATGTTTTGCTAATTATCATACTAGGTCTTCATAAAAAGTATGATTACAATCAAATAAAATTCTAAAAGAAATAAAAACATAATTCTATACAAGTCAAAAAAAGTATTTTAAATATTTCAAAAGAAGGGTTAATGCCTGGCGTTGCCATATGGCAACGGTCCTTCCTGACTACAACAGGAACAGGATAAAAAATTTGGTCATGTTGATTAGTTCTTGGGGATGCCTAGGTACTAAATTGATAACTTTTTTTTATATTTATTACAAAAAGTATTCTCGGACATAAAAGGTTAAGCGAGTGTTGTTAGTTTTCACGGTAACTCCTTTGGCCCCTATGTGCGACAGTCACGTTCGACACAATGTAAATGCCCTTATGTATGTATGCAATATCTGCGTGGCCGACCTGTACTAAGTGTTCCACGTTATATTTGCTTTGTCAGAAATATTATATTTTTCTTTACATGCTATGTATATTCGGTGTTTTATGGTAGCGTTATATGTGAAGCTAATTTGCCTTATAAAAATAATATTCCGTTCACAATTTGAAAAAGGCTGGCATTTTGAATTTACAATTGCAGCGGGTTACATAATTATTAGGGTCCATAGTGTAGGAATTTATTTTTGAGGTTTGATTTGGTCTAAATTAATTTTTATTCTATTAACAATCGATTTAGAAACATCTACAATTTCTGCTATCTTTCTTCGATTGTCAGCTGTATCTTTGAAATATTCCCACTGGTCTTCAGTATTCTGCAGCATCCCCACTAATTGAAACGTTGCTAAAATCAAATATGCCCTTAATTCTAAATATGCATTTAGAAATTTAATATTAGAAACAAGTAGAATATAAAATAAATTCCAGTAAATATCAATTATTTCAAATATCTCTTACAGCTACAGTTACATACAGCCATAATCATATACAGACATATATTTACACAAAGCAAAAATTTTAGTATGGTTCGAAATAAAACAAAATTTTGGTATTTTTTTTTAATCTTGGACCAGCACTCAGGAGATGACCCCTACGCATTCGCTGCATTGTGCTGGAACTAAAGGAAAGGGATAGTAGGAGAAATGATAGGAGGTGAAGCTTCACTATCTTACAACACTGCTTTTTGAACGTTATTTGTTTTTATAGCAGCGTAGCGTCTCTGATGTCAACGAGACGCATTAAATTTTGAAGCTTCGTTTTTGAGCAGCCCTTCCTATTTGTTAGTAGTTGGATACAGCTGAACCCGTTACTGTGAAGTGACCAGTGACAATGCCATCGCCACTGAAACTTTCCGACAACAACTGACACAAAGGTACACAAATGCACATCCGAAAATATGCGTAATGTTTTTACTGGGGTTGAACTTAGGAAATTTTTTTTGTTTTGTAGTCAACGTGCAGACCACTTCGACCATCGCCACCCTCACTGTCGAAGTAAAATCATAAATAAAATGGCTCTGCTCTAATTTGGAAATGAATGCGTCAACATAACAGCAGAGACGCAGCACCTCTGCATTATAAATTATTAGTCTTTTTTATGTGAAGTAAACTTCTTGGGAAATATTCCACAAGGTAAAGCAAAGTAGGTCTGACTTAACTCTTACACAACTACGCTGTTGTACGTTTTGCTAAATTGTAAAGCAGAGTTGCAGGGTAGCGTTCGTTTATTGTTTTATTTTGTTGATTTTTTCATATCTCGACTACTGGTGAAGAAGGGTGCGGTGATGCACATTACCATATACACTATGGCACATCACATATAACTATCTGAGGAGTAGCATATCATTTCAACCCGCGTTTAGAGTGTTACGCAAATTTTCTGAATTTTTTACTTTTATTGAATTTCTCCTTCCTTTTTCTCTTAGACTGGTAGTCAGGGTTGGCCCCTACACATGCAATGCATTGGACTGGAACGAGGAAATAATGTTTGGGGGATAGAGCAAGTAGTGTTTATGAACTTTCGATTTGAATTTTCCCACTTCAAAAGTGACAAGTTCTTCTTGTGGGCAGTTTATTCCACATATGTACGTGCCGTTCTGCCGAAAATTGAGTTTTCTCTGTAATGCGTATTGTGATTCGCTTCCAACTCGGCTACAAATGGATGCGCCTCCCTAGCATGAGCATACTCGGTCAATATAGAGGTGCGGGTTTGAATCCCGCCTAGGCCGTGGGTGTTTCTGCAGACCAGCGATAAGAACTTTTTCGAGTTTGTAAAAAAAGACCTTAATGATGAACGTGTTTTGCGCGCGAATGACCGGGTTGCTGGAACAAGTTCACTTATTTCATCAGAACACATCTCCTTATAGTAACGATACAACAATGAAACACACCCTCACATTGCGACGATGCTTAAGAGAGTGGGTTACCCTACCGTCTACGATACGGTCGAATAACTTCAAAACAGCTTTTTGAAGCACCCGCCCATACATTAGAGTAGTATTCCAATTTCTGAAGAAGTGTTACACCCTTCAATTAATTTAAAATTTTACTCTAACATATTGGCTTTCAGTACATAATGCCTGCAGTATATCTGTGCACTTTTGACAAAAGATGCCGAGATAATAAAATTTCTCAGTATTTTAATCGTAAAGGAGTCTTCGCAGAACGCTTTGTTTACCATAATCAAAGTCTTTCTATGAATTTCAGCTTTTTTGATATCACACACAAAGTATTCAACTTATGTGGACTTGTTGCTGATTTAATTTGTAATCTTGATTTTAATAGAGACATTCTTTAAAATGCCAACAAAAATAACAATCAAAAGCCCACAGATCCTAACGTATTGATGTATAAAAAAGAACTTCATATTGTTTCAAAAAAATTTTAATAAATTCTTTATATTTCCGTTCGTGTTTTGAAAGAAAAATATTAGAGAATTAGGAAATATTATTTACACACATACGCATACATATGTATGTATGTATGTATGTATGTATGTATGTATGTATGTATATTGTTGATATTTCCATTATTTATTTGTTTTTATGACAAGAAAGGACATTAGCAATTATTAAACAGAATATCTGAGCGTTAGATTATTAAAGTCATTAAAAAAGTATTAGGAAAACTTGTCATTACCCAGCCATCAAAAAGTTCCATGGCTGTCAGAAAGCTGAGAGAAAAGTCGACAAAAAAGTCAGAATCGTATACGAATTCTGTCAGATTTCTGATCGTAAAATGTATTGACACGAATTCTGGCGGACATGTCGAGGGAAATTATGTATTCTTTTGCCGAAATTTCTGATATAAATCTGACAGAGATCTGATGAAAATTTGTGGAAGTATTTTCTGACATTCGGGTTATTTTCCTACAGATTTCAGATTCTAGTCGACTAATCGTACAAAAATCTGAGTGAATATTGAACAGATATTTAGCCAAATACTTTTGTAAATTATATTTTATTTGTTTTATTTCTTATACAGGACGGCGCAGAATGAGCTATTTGAATTCTTTATAACTTTTTTAATTATTATTTTTTCTTTGTTTTTTTTTTACAGTATTTTCTGAAGAAGACTTGGGGAATTAATTATGAATCATTACACACACGATCGAACAACGTACAAAAATAACTGAATTTTACTTTTCCAACCCACAGTCTATTGTGTCATTTTAATGTGCTCATTGCACCCACACCAGATTTAAGAGCTCCTGACAGTTTCCTTTGGGGATATTTGAAAGAAAGAGATTCTCTTTTACGCAAGTTGTGACTGAACTATACAATTATGCAACTAAATATATATTTTCGTAATATGTTATCGAGCACTAGCCTATTTGAAAGTGAATATTTTTAACTAAATTGATTTTAGAAATAACAATTAGTATATAAAAATTTTATTATTTTTCATTCGAAATTAAAAGAAAAATTCAAATTATTTGTAATAAATTACACACATCTGTACAAAATAAGTCAATAATCTCATTGCCTTAACGATATATACAAAATATAAAGTCCCTCCGACATATCCACATGAAACCGATTAGAAAACGGCCAGACAGATGGTATATTTAATATCTGACAGAAATCTGTCCGAAGTCAGTAAGAACAAAGTCAGACATTTGTCAGAATTATCTGAATCAGACACCGTCGCACTTGCTGGGTGGGTCAGAACTTAAAATTAAAAAAAAAAACATATATATCGTTACCTTAATATGTAGAAGCCCTAAGTAACGGTTTAATCACAATTATATTTCGATGCACAGCTTTTATTAAATTCTCTAAGTAATTATCAGTTTGACTGCCAAATTTTTTTTTATACATTTCGTTTTCGATGGCACGACTAGTCAATATGCAGACTACCAAACCAAAAACAGACCCGCGTTCAACCCCAGTTTCAGACTAAAATTTTAAAATAAAAATAAAAATCTCGCATTTTTCTGATGTGCATTAAGACCATGTCACATAGAACTTTGTCGCTTTGCGTGACGTTTCTAACTTTGACAGAAAAGCGTAAAGCAAAAGGTGTATGACACAATAAAAACTTTGACAACTCTCACGCACTGGTTGTTTTCCAAAAAAAAAGTGGTTCATAATTTTTCTATATATTTTTTTATTATAAAAAAAAGTCAATAATGTTATTCGACGATATATTTTACAATGTTCTTCTGTTTTAAAAGGAAAAGAATAGAAAGGAAGACACGAGTAAAAAAAATTATTCTAGCTTTTTGGTAAAGTACGCAAAAAGTTGAGAGTTGAAGAACTTTTCGCTTCGTGTTGCGTTGACAGTGCTTTATGTGGCATGTATCGTATAAATATGTACATTTTATCTTAGAATGCAAAGCGAAGCTGTAACGCAACGCGAAGCAAAAGTTTTATCTGACATGGCCTTTAGTGTGGTGTTGTGTGTCAATTGTTGTCGGAAGGTTTCAGTGGCGAAGGCATAGTCACTGGTCACTGAACAATACCGGCTTCAGTTGATAGCAATCCACAATCAGGAGTCATCTCCTCAGTGCTGGTCCCAGATAAAAAAAAAAAACTAAACAACCCAATTAAGTTAGGGATTTTCTATATTAAGGTAGGGATATGTATGTGGACTTGTAGTAATTAAAAAAAATTACTTTTTTTTTAAAGTTAGTCCATCATTTTTTGGCATTCTTGAATATATATATATAATGACATAATTTTGTTGTAGAATCCTTTCATTACTTTCCATTTCCTCATAAATAGACGTTTCCCCATCTTGCAAATTTACAGGTAAATCGATTGAATTGACTCAAAATGCAGTTGCAAGATTTCAAACGGACATACTAAAAAATAATTTAACAAGACAATTTCAATAGCAACTTTTAGACATTTCATAAGCTTTCGTTAAGTTTTTAGGTTTATAGAAAAAACAAAAAAAAACCGAGAATTTCTTGCGATTAAGACACTTGAAAGCGAATAACAATTAAATAATTTTTAATTAAATAGTTATTTTTCCTGTAAGCAATTGGATATAAACAAGTTATTTTCGGTCTTTGTTTAAATTAAGAGAAATATAATTCTCCATTTGTAAGCACATCTAAAAGTCAACAATTCAATTTATCCTCTTGAAATTATTTTTTCAGTACATAATAATTTATCCTATTTGCAGCAAAGTGAGAAGGACTACCTCATACATGCCTCCACCTGCTTACTGCGAAGTAATATCCATTTGAAATATTATCTTGTTCCTTCAAGGATCATAGAGCCCCTTCATCCATCCATTGGACACGACCCCTTTATTTTTTTTTTTATTTTTGGTTAATCCCTGTATAGCACTTGTACATGCATATGTAATCGTTTATATATAAAACACCTTCTAACATATATTTATACATTTATTCATTTATAGCCACATACATATACATATATACAGAAGTATGATGTGTATAGTACATGTATTTGCATGGATGTCCCAACGAACCAATCCTTTGTTTTGCTCGCCTTCAGTTTACATACATGCATATATGTACATACAATATGTAATAAGAGTATATTTTACTAAATGTTAAAGCGCATCCAATTGAATGAACTCATTATTATTTTTAAATTCTTCTTTTTTTCTTTCGTTCTCTGTATTTCGCTTTCACGAGTATGAGAGATGTTCTGTAGTAGCGAAACAAAAGGTAGCAGTAAAAATATTTACTGTCACAAACAGAATTTTACAAATTCAAGTAACTAAAGTATTGAAATGTTCATTATATTTAATCTATACGCAGTTTCATATCGTCGTCTTATCCTAGGAGAACGACTTATGGTTTCTGAAATCAGTTGATATTCAACTAACTTACAGGCATAGAACGAAAAAACGGTTTTTACCCGTAACTCAAGATTTTATGGTCAAAGAGAAAAAATTAATTTGAAGAAAACTTAAGAACTAAAGCTAGATTTACACGATTGAAGGTATTTTGAAGTCTTATCAAAATTTTGAAAATTTATTTTGATGTTCTATTTACACGTTTCAAAAATTTGATCAAAATATTCTTTCAATATATTTCAAAATCTTTTGATAAAAATTTGATCAAAATTTGTTGAAGCTAATTTACACTATTGGTAAACTTTTTATATTGAAAATATTGACTTTGATCAGCTGTTTTGCTTCTTTTGTGATATATTTTATTATTATTATAAAAAATAATTTATTATTATAAAAAAAAAACAATTAATAAGTATGGACGACGACACAATCACCAGAGCATCAACATTTTTAATATTAGAAGAAGAAGTAGCTGATGATGATGAATAATGCAAAAAAAATTAAAGAAAACAAAAGAAACATTGGGTTCGACCTTTTCTTTTGGAAGGTAATGGTATGTATGTCGCTTTTAGGGAGCAATTGAAAAGGAATGATCCCGATCTATACAAAAACTTTGTGCTAATGTCACCAGACGATTTTGATTATTTTCTTAATCTCGTCACCCCATCAATAGAAAATGCCAATACTAATATGAGGGAATCTATATGCCCCGGAGAACGCCTAGCAATTACTTTGAGATTTTTAGTGACTGGAGACAGTTGATGTTGATGTTCTTCTTTAAAAGATCAAGATCATCGATATGCAATATTGTGTCTGAAGTCTGCGCTGCATTATATAAAGTATTAAAAGATGAATTTTTAAAGGTAAAACTTAATTTATTAAATAAAAAACATATCAAAAATAATATCTATTGGTACAGATGCCAGCAACAGAGGAGGAATGGGAGAGTATTTCCCAAAGTATAAATAAAACGTGGAATTTTCTCAATTCAACCGTGGCATTAGATGGAAAACACATCGATATTATAGCACCAGCACACTGTGGAAGTGCATATTTCAATTATAAAAAGAAAAACAGCATTGTTTAGATGGCGCTTATGGACGCGAACTACAATTTTGTTTACATCGACGTTGGTGCAAAGGGTAGAAAGTCCGATGGCGGAGTATTCAGTAGATGTTCGCTATCGATTATATAATAACACGTTGAATTTGCCGCAACCGAAAGCACTGTCCTGTAGACAAAAACCTATTCCATATGTGATTGTTGCAGATGATGCGTTTCCCTTAAATTCCCATATTATGAAACCATATAGTTTTCGTAATCAAAACACGAAGGAAAGAATTTTCAATTACAAGTTGTCCAGATTTAGGCGTGTTTCGGAAAACGTGTTTGGATTAATATCAGCCCGATTTCGCATTGTCAGAAAAGCAATGGAACTTTCCCCACCAAATGTTGTCAAAGTTGTTCTCGCAGTATGTGCATTACACAATTTTTTGAACAAACGCAAGTACCTATGCACAAACAAGAGACTACGACCAAGTGAATGCGGACGGATCTATAACGGATGGACGATGGCGTGAAGAAGTGCGAACAGAGAATATTTTGTCTTCGATAGAACCATTGTGCAATCAAGGTCGTCAAAGCGAAACGTCCAAGCTCATTCGACACGAATTCACGGAATATTTTTTAAGTGAAGGAGAATTTCCGTGGCAATACAAGCATATTTATTAAAAATTAATTACAAACCCAATAAATCGAAATAAAAAGTTCAATTCATTTATTTGGCAACTTAAAATCACATTCTGTTTCTATAAAAAAAAAAAAAAAATTGAATCAAAAGAATGAACATGCTGTCAAATTATTTATAGTTATCAATATTGCCAGATGCGATTTTGATGCTTATTTACATGGCATCAATAAAATCTTCAAAAGTTTTGTTCAATAAATTTTGAGCAATAAATTTTGAAGAAATTTTGCTGTTTACACGAGTTTAAAGCATTTAGAAGAGCAATTTTGAAGAAAATTTCAATCAATGTAAATTTAGCTTAAGACGTAGGGCGGTGGACAACAAAAATTAATTCTGCGTCATATTGTGAACTTTCAAGACTTTAAGTGGTGATTTGTAGTTGTGGAACACTGGCTATAGTCAGCAAAGTGAATAATATTGTATGCGTTTTCAATAGTTTTTTTTTTTCGGTTTCAATATGTTTTTTGTGACTCAAAATAAAAAATATTTGAAGGGAGTGGCTGTAAAAATAAATTAATTTATTAATACATAGACCATATTTGTACCTAGCAATAATCGCCACAACTTATGCATGAACCTTTTTTGTGTGAAAATGAGCGGTGCAGAGAAAGAAAAAGTTATATAGCGACGCCTGACGAAGTAATTTTTGCATTTTTTTATTTTGCTCAATTTTCATTTGATGAATTTGATGAGACACAAAAGAAAAACTACGAATAAAAATTAACCATAAGCAAATGAAATAAATAGGCAAAATATATGCATATTTTGATTTGGGGAAATTCTGCACTAGATTGTACTGATTGAACTGACTTTCCGACCAATTTTAATCAAATTTTTAAAAAGTAGATAGATCTAAGTAGTGGAGGGAAATATTAAAGACCAGGAGGGGCAATAGGGGGCAACATATGACTCCCCGAAACTATCTAACCAAAAAGCGCATCACGGTAGATCGATTTCTATAATATTTTCTGTTTATTGTTTATAATATTCCGAGGATGGTTAAGGGAAAGAAAAGTTAGACGTCAGTAACAATAAATACACTGGAACTTATCTTTTTTTTAAACTTATTAAATGAAATGAATGTTGGAAAAATTATGAAAAGTAATGTTTTCTGTGGATATATCCTTAAATAAAATGAAGAAAACAGAAAAATTAGCAAAGCGAAGCGTTATAAATCCAAATATATCTGACTCGATTGGAGCAAATGGGAGTCGAGTCATAAGCATAAAGAATTTACAATGGCCGGTGAAGCCCCTATACGACGACATGTTTTTTTATATGTGACTTGTAAAATTCCCCACTGCAAATTATTTACATTTCGTGTATTACCTTGTAAACATTGTTTCTGTAAAAGTCAGACAACTGACTGTTCTGATCTGGCAGAGGAACTGACATCGGCTGTTTCGTATACATAAAAGTTCAACAGCGGTAAAAACAACAAAATAAAATTAACAAAACTTTTGGAACAAATTCATTCTTGAGAACAAACGTAAAGATTAGGCCGAAAAACCACTTGCACAATATCATTTGTTGTGAACGTGAAGAGCTCTCGTATGTCAAATGTAACAAAATATGTACGTGTACGTTTGGAAGTCAATACAGTGCACTCGCGATAATATGAAAATCCCAAAATATGAACATCCCAAAATATGAACACTCTTTTCCTTCCATCAACTACTCTAAAATATGAAATTGTGCGAACCTCTAAAATATGAACAGCTAATTTTGGTAGTTTTTTTTAACGGATTTTATCTAGACAGTTTTGAAATCGAACTTAATTCCGATTCAACTGCATAATAATTTGCAATTTGTTTTTAACTTATCTTCAACTGTCCATAAAAATTTCATTTATTCACCAAAAGGTGAATCACAGAATTTTGAACATAAGTTTAAGTTTTACAAAGATTGAATTGCTGTTTTGTTAGTGCAATAAACAATAAATAAAAAAATTAACATAAGAGACTTATTTTTTTTATGGGAAAAACGTTTTTAAAGGTAAATTAGTTGCCATTCGCAAATAAGAACAATCTCGCAAAAGTGAACTGGGTTTGACTTCATTAGGTCATATTATCGCGAGTTCACTGATTATAAATTTTCTGTAATTAACAATTCTGATAAACATGCAGAATTACATTTGGACTCACAAAGTTGACAAGTTAGATGTTAAATACATGTCGTCCAGTCATTAAAAATTTTATCGATTCACCCTCTATGTTTCTTCTTATCAACATTGTCCGTTTGCGAAAAGAAGGTAACCCATAATGTCACAACAATAGAAAAATTTTAAAAAAATATTTTCCTATATGAAATATTGTTAATTTCATTTGTATGTATAATTTAATCATTTTAGTAAATAAACTTTAAATAAATATAACAATAAAATTATTAATAATAATGATTGACGGCTTAATTGAAAATAGTGTTCAATAGATATTTCTTAATGTAAAATTTTTTTAAAATAATGGAAGGCTTTTTATACTAAACAATAATTATGTGCTATATTTTCTTTCTTATATGTAGCAGCAATTGAATGCACGATGTAAAATGTAAAATATTTGATGGCTTTGTTCTGTGCATATGTGTATGGATAGGTAAATTTAGAAATGTAACAGCCACGCACAGTGTCGTGAACGCGGCTAAAAATGGAGAAAGACAAATATTAACTTTTTTAAAAGCCATTAATACCATTTTCTTAAATACATTTCAGGTAACGAAAATAAAAAAGAATATTTGAAATCGATAATTTTTCAAGATTGATAGGTTTTAGTTATATTAATTATTTACTTCTGTTTGAGTTTATAGTTAATTTATCACAATAATATGACAATTACTTTTTAGTGGTATAAAGGAAAAAAGGGCAATTAATCTACGACACCAGTTGAGAAGAACACTATTTTCTATGCCACTACACATGTCAGTACGTTTCACGTCGTCAGTACTCTTGAGATTGTGAAATCATCAATATCATCTATTTAACCCGACAAACAAGCAATGTGTTGGCGAAGTAACAACCATTCACAAAGCTTTGTTTTATTATAGGTGAGAACGAAATTCGATTTTGAACGTTTTTAAATGTCTTTCCTATTAGATTCCTATTTCATTTTATTGCTATATTTATATTATTTTATATTATTATTATATTAATTGATGATATTGATGACTTTAGAATTACATCTCTGCTGTGCTGACACAAAAAGTACTGATGACATGTGTAGTGGCATAAAAAATGTGTATATACGTGTACTATTCAACTGGTGTGGGATTTTAATTGTGTTTTTTTTCCGTATTCTAAAGAAAAATTAATTGTCACATTATTGTGATAAAGTAACTATGAACTTAAACACAACTAAATATTCATTCATTTTAATAATTGTAGGTAAAAAAAAGTAGTCACTGATTCTAAAAATGCTTAAACTTTAAAACGCCTTGGCAACATATCAAAAACTCTTTTGATACTCGTCAAAATATGTGTATAAATGTTTAGACAGTTTATCAGCCATATTCCACATTCTACTTTGAAACAGAATTCATTTGAAATTACTTCCGTTTTTTTTTTATATTTTCGATGTTATGCATTATATAATTTTTACATTTGAATGCAAATATTAGGGCTTTCATAAATATAAACAAAAATTATTTGAAATCTATTCTTATAATCTATCGAATAACTTGAACAAAAATACTATTCAAAAACAATTAAAAATTTATGAGTGTGGGGCAATACTCTACTTTTTCACATCATCAAAAATTAAAAGTACACTTTTCAATTTCACTACTTTTATAGGACATGCTTGTCTAACTCAGGGTTAATCACATTAAACAGCTTTATTTGATATAAATGTACAAATGCTCAAAAACTGGAGTGGAAATTGCCCCTACCTTCATGCGTGCTTCTAGTTCAAAAAAACCTAATATCTTATAACCTTCCCGGAGTTGCACAGACTAAGTGCAACAAATTTCATGGCGATACGTAAAGGAGTACGAGATTAAAAAAAAATCTCAATTATATGGTGTGAAAATTTCAGGAAGATCGGTGCAGCGGTTTGGGCTCATATAACGTACAAAGAAACACACATTAATTTTTATATATATAGATACTATCAGTTTTTTATTTTCGATGATATTTTGGTTTTCCCGAACCAATTTCAGCAGCAATTCACTATCTTGCGCGGTAAAGTTCGAAGAGCGCACTCTTCTTTTATCCATTTTTAAGAAATAATACAACAAATGTAAACAAAAACCATATGCTATAACAGTGCTACCAATATTGAACATTAAAAGATTGTTAGGGTTACCATTCTTTGGTTATACTGAGATTATTAGTTAAACAATAGTTATCATTTTACTTTACTAATAGTTAAATAATGCCTGTGAATTTGGGCGTAAGTAGTAAAACTGGTAACTATTTAGTATTTTTTTTTTTAAATTTTTTGAATTCAAAAATTTGGTAATTTTTCCAAAAAAAAATTTTGTTTTCACTTTCTCATTAATAACTCCAAAACTAATGACTAACTCAAAAAAATGATAGTAATAAAACTAAAAGCTGTCGTAATTTTAAATTTAAATTTTTGACGGATTGCATAGAAGATTAAATTAGTGTTTCCAAAGTTACGATCAGTTGTAAGGAGCAGCCTCTTCAAAAAGCCTAAATTTTAGAAAAAAAATTTTTTTGCAAAAACCTTACCATAAAATTTAAAAAATGATTATTATAAAAAAAATGGTGGTTTTAAAAGCCCCCTAATATCTGTACAAATTCCTATGTACATATGTATATAAAGAGTTTAATTACTTCATTTAAAGGAATTCTTTTGATTACCCCAATGAGGTAATTTCAATTATCGGTTTAAATTTTCTGATTTTATAACGCGAATCCATAATTTGTGAAGTTTTATATTTGGTTATGTTTTAATTGATAAATATCATATTTCTCGTTATATGAAAGCACTACACTGTGCCATGTGCACATGCACACATGTCCATACATATATGTATGTATGTACCCAAAATCAATCAAGAGCCTTGTTTATTATTGAAGTGTTCACTTTTAGATAAATTATTAATTGGAATTCAATTAGAAACAGTTTTTTGTTTTATTATTAAACAAGAGATTATCTGTCATACATCAAACTAACAATTAAGTACTTTTTTAACTCTCACACTTTCCGAATATTCTATAGTTTTATTATTAATTAAATTTTTTAAAGAGCAAAAAAATTGCCTGTTTTGTGCGTTAATTGTATAAAAATGATGAATATTACACGACCTGTTCATTTAACACGATTAAAACTTTTTCAAATTATAAAACTGGTTTCTGAAGGTGACAGTCATCATTGAATAAATTTTGTGGCAGAAATAAACCGCAAGTGATTTTATGGCGATGATGATATACATATGTAAAAAGGCTTTAAAGGTGAAGTCATAGCTAAAGGAGTTTTTAAAATTAGTCAATATTAATTTTAATATTAATAACACTAATTATTTTAAGCCTAAGGTCTTTTTATATATTTTATATTTATTTCAATATTTCGCTACTCCTTTGTGTAGCTTCTTCAGGAAAATTGGTTTTTGTTTATAATAAAAAAATTTTTTTAAAAATTCACAATATAGGAAAAGTTCTTGTCAAAAAACAGCATTATCTTCACACTGTTCTAAATTGAATCACTATCCAAACTTTGAGAATGTATCAGTATTAGACACGGAAAATAATTATAAACGTAGATATATGTTAGAAATGTTACATATAATTAATACACCAATTACCAACAGAATTAATTTTAAGACAGATACAGCAAATGTTGCTCAAAATTATAGACATTTAGTTAATAAGAGATTAAATATATTATAATTGTATTTGTAGTAGGAGAAATGACAGGAGGTGAAGCTTCACTATCTTACAACACTTTTTTTCGCACGTTATTTGCTTTTATAGCAGTGTGGTAGCGTCTCTGATGTCAAGGAGACGTATTAAATTTTTGAACTTCGTTTTTTAGTCATTATTTTACTTCGATGTTGCTACACAATACCGACGAAAGATGGCGTTCTGATATGCCTGTGAATTGGTTACAGCTGAAGCCGTTACTGCTCACTGACCAGTGGCTATGCCTATGAGGGAGGTCGAAAATGAACGCGATTTGATTGTGGTTCAGTTCGATGCGCCTCATATTCGGAAACAAAAGATTGTTCAGCGAGACAAACTTCTCAGTAGAACAAAATTAATATTATAAAATTCACAGAATATACCTAAATATCGGACCGATTTATCGGCATGTTAGGGTAACTTTTAGGATATTTTTTTCAGATTTCCAAAAGCTGTCATATTTGTTGTCTATCAAAAGATGTTTATTTAAATAAACAATTACTAACAAGGCATATTTACAAGATGTTCTAGAGGGGGAGGTTCCGTATTCCCGGATACTTGTATAGAATTCTCCGTAGTTATCTGGAAGATCGGGTACTGCTGTACGATACGCCGACGGGGCTGAGGAGCAGGACGATCACGTCCAGCGCGGCCCAGGGATCTGTGCTGGGCCCGGACCTATGGAATCTGAACTACGATGGGATCTTTGGGGTGGAAATGCCCGAGGATGCTCAGCTCGTGGGATACGCGGATGATATAGCGGCGGTGATCTTGGCGCGGGATATGGATGACGCCAGGGGGAAGCTGAACCGGGTCATGATTAGGACCCGGATGTGGCTTGAGGACCACGGCTTGGAATTGGCCGGGGAGAAGACCGAGGTGATGTTGATGATGCGGGCACACATACCACCCGGCGTCGGCATGCGGATAGGGGATGTGTCTCTGGTTACCCAGAGTGCTATAAGGTATTTGGGCGTCAGACTGTAGGCTGACTTACTGGGCTCAAATACGGTATGTGGCGACTAAGGCGGCGAAGATGACTGGCATGTTGAGCAGACTCATGGCGAATGTCGGAGGCCCGACACAGAGCAAGAGGAGGCCCTGTACCGGATAGGCAGGGCAGATGGTCCCAACTGCATTTACTGTGGTATTACGGATGATGATGCAGAACACACTTTCTTCGACTGCACCAGGTGGCATGCTGAGAGAGGTGCAATAGCGCAGCGGGTTGGCGGGTTCGCTCCTGCCACCGTGATAGGGAGGATGCTCGATTGTGAGGACAATTGGGACGCTGTGGCGCAGTACGTGGGATACGTTCTGCGGTGGAAGAAGAGGGACCTCGATGCGCTGATGCATAACGGGGCCCCTCTGACGGGGACCAGGCGATACGGTCCGGGGCCATGGCGCCGGCTGCGGACTTGGCGGACCCAGACGTGGGTGAGTGAGAGTGGTCCTGATTGGGACGTAGCTCTGGGCCTTCCCGAAGAAATGCGGATAAGCGGTCCCGGGGAGGAATCTACCCAGAGGAGGAGGAGGGAATTTTTTAGTGGCAACACCACTCGACGCAGAAGACGACGGTCTCTGTAAGTGCGAAGGCAAATTCAACCCTACCTCACACGCCAAAAAAAAAAAAAAACAAGGCATATTTAATTAGATTTCATGACTAGCGTATATACTTAATGTTTACATTAAAGAAAAGTATCAAAGTTTGATTAGAAAAAACACATGAGTCAGCGTGTCTATGCGCTTTATATCTCTAGAAAAGAACATATCGTTGTGTCATTTTTACATACACAGCCAACTGAATTTGCGTGTGTTTTGGTGTTGTAATTTTGTTGTAGAAGTCAAGATACCTGATTGATTTTGCTAATTTTAATACCTATTGAATTATTTCCTGCGAGCACATTTTTATTTTTTAATAATTTATAATATTCACGAACCTGTGTAAATAGTTTATTGTACCCGCTTTGATTGGATGTATAACCGAGGCCAAATCGAGACTCTCGATGGCCTCCCGATACCGAAGGAACATCTGAAGATGATGCACGTTGCACCATGGGCCGATCAGCCCGATAATCTTCTTCGAATGAAGATATTTTGCTGGTATTAAAGCGACCAGTTTTGAAAGAAATTTGCGAAACACTTTGTTGGTATATAGAACTCTGACGTTACAATGAATCGTGTTTTTCTTTTTTTTTTTGCTCCCAATTGGCGTCAATGACGCGACAATTGTTTCGAATTTGCGCGATTTCAGTTTTATTTTTTCAATAATGTTTGTTTTTGACTATATATTTTATTATTTCGCTATTAATTTTATTTACTTTTAAGATATGCGGCGAGCAAATATTTTATACATAAAGTATACATGAGTTTGTGCGTGTGCATGTGTTTGTTTGCTTTACATTTCTGTAAGTATGATACTAAATCACTGGAGGAGACAATTTTCTTAACAAATGAGAGCACAAGGAGAAAAACAAAGAATTAAAACACAAAGGACTCTATATACGCAAAACATAGTATTCATGCACGTACACACACACGCACGCAGTCACATAGAGCCATATGCATACATATGAATGTATAGTGAAAATACATATACATATATTAAACACTATGACAATTATTTTCTAATTTGCTTTTCTTTACAAAAAAAAAAAACACAAGCTGCATGTTAGAGCTTTAAAGCAGACGTTTTAACTTTTTTTTTTTTTTAGTTTTAGAAGGAAAGTGCGTAAAATATTTTGCAGTTTGCTTCACATTTTTGCACTTGTTCTTTTTTTTGACACGTTTTGCATACACTGATCTTAATGTTTTTAGAGTTTATTTAATTATTTTGCAATTTCAAATTGGTAAATAAAAACAAGGGGCCGAATTGGCATTAAGTTAGCAGCCTTTCTTCTTAGTATTTTATGTGTTTACATTTTAAGAATTGTTTGAAATTATTTTTAGAGGGAATTTTGAAAGCAAAATACTTCAAATAAATATTCGTACATATTACAACACTTAATTTGTATTTCTTTCTGTTCTTAAGCTATTTAAAACATTTCTTGACAAGTTTTTGCATTTCAAGAAAATCTGTTTATTTTAAAACATGCTTTAATGGCTGTTTAACACACGACCAACTTAACCTCAAAACAAAAAAAAGGAAAACAAGGAATAAAATACGAAAGAATAAGGCCAAAATAGCACAGAGCAAGTAACTGAAGAAAATAGAACAGAAAGAAGTCAGTAGAAGAAATCAATTTGTTTTAACTTAAATAAGTTAAAGTGTTATTAAAGAGTATTCTGTTTTTCATATAAAAATATAAATTTATTTGCATATGCCATTTATGTATGTATGTATTTCGATTCATAATTATTCCCAAAACGTCATACAAGGTGCCATTAACATTTAAGTTTTTTTTTTTTACAAAAGTTTTAACAAAAAGTATATGCTTCCTATTATTAGATCTCTTATTATTGATAAAAACTCTGATTTCTATGTATTGTGTACCACAAAATCGTTTGTATTAAAAATCTTGAAATTTTTATGAAATTTTTTCACATTTTTCCACACGTTTTAAACTTTTCTTTCTTGACTCTGGACTCTAACTAAAAATTCTTTTCTGTATTTGGAAAATATGTTATTTTCTTCATTTTCCTCTGAACACTCGCTCTTTCGGTACTTCGGTATCATCTCATAATCTCTCTGTATAAAGTTTGCCCCCTCGTTCAGTCAATTGGAAAACTCGTATGTGAATACTCATACAATTAGGCAATTGTAATATTTCAAGAGAGAGAGAGAGAGAGAGTGAGAATTAGAGGAAATTAATATCAGCTGTGAAAGGGGGTCATTTCGTATGAAAGCGCATTCTTGCTACTTTCCATACCTATGCTTTTTTCACTTTTTGCTTTTCCAAATTTCATTTGTGTTTGTGTGTATTTGTATGTAGAGTTTAACGGGAAAGTTTTTGACTATGTACCTAATTGTGTAAATACACTTGTCATATACATATTTTCTGTGCGTAAAAACAGATGTTGTGATGAAGTTACCACATATTTTTAAATTTATTTATTTATTTAAAAACATGTTCACCGGCCAGCAACATTTGTGGTTCGCTCTCTCATTCGAACAAGAAATAAGTGTGTAAAATAAAATAAATAAAAGAAATTAAAAAAAAGAAAATTGAGAAAAAAAATGCCAACATGAACCAAGAACAGTAGTGTGAACAGCACGGTTGGCAATCGTGAATGAGATATGAAATGTGACATATTTCTATCGAAATTATTATCTACTCTGATGAGTTCCACCTTAAACTAAAATTTTTGTCGAATTATTGCAAATCTTTAAAACTTTCTCTTTTAATTTTACAATAAAATTTGAACATATCATTTTGATTAATTGCGGTTTCTAGTTCAATAATTATCATGCCGAAAAGAGTTACATGTATTTTCCTGCTAAAGTACCACTTGCTGATGGGCTATAAATAAATTTTTTTTATTGGTTCCAGATAAAAAAAAAAGAGAAATAAAAACCTTGCAAAACTTTCATTAGTATTTCAAATTTCGATTATGATTATGATTTTCAAAAAAATTGAGTTGATTATTTTTTTTTTCTCGAACGGCACTCAGGGGAATACCCCTACATATGCGATGCATTGTGCTGGAACTAGGAAATTAGATTATGGGAAGGAACATAGAGGGAGTAGTGTTTATTGATATTTAGTTTAAATTTTCCCACGTTAAAAGTGACAGGAAACACCTCTGCGGGTAGTCCATTCCACAAACGTACCGTTCGGCCAAAAAACAAATTTTCTCTGTAATGCGTAGTGCGAGTCGCCGCCAAATCGACCTCAAATAAATGGCAGATACTACTGTCATCTTATTATATAATTCTCTGATAGAAAAGTTGTGATTAATAATTGCTTACGATTAGAAAGAATCTAAAAAGAACTGTTGTTACTTGAAATTACTGAAATAATGACTGAAAATAATAATCGTTTTTTTATCGTGGACCAGCACTCAGGTTATAACCTCTAAACATACGATGCATTGTTATTGAACTAGAGGAAAGGTATAGTGAGAGAGATGACAGGTAGTGAAGCTTCACTATCTCACAACTCTGCTTTTGGCGGTTTTTTCTGTTGCAGCGCCTCTGATGACAAGGAGGCGTATTAAATTTTGAAGTCTTCTTTTTTTAGTAGCGCGACGAAGGAAGTCACCCTGATGTGCCTGTAGATTCGGTATCAGCTAAAGCCGGTACTGTTCAGTGATCTTTTTGATTATTTTCGATATATTCTCATTTAATACAAAATTAAATGCTACTCGTTACTTCACAGCTATGCTTTTCAAGGAAATGAATACAACACACACAGTTGTTTGGAAAAATAATTTTCAGTATTACGGATTCTTGGTATGTTTCTGCCAAGAGACATGCTTAATCTTATTCCATAATAATAGATAAGAAGGCATAGTATGAAAAAGAGAGAGCTGGAGAAAGGATAGATGGATAGAGAGCAAAATGGACAACGTGGTATATTTTTAGCTGAAATAGACTACGTTATGCATCGTTGACCATGTCATTGAAAACAAAAGCTTTTTGTTATACGACTGTGTTCGGACTTTTCTGCGTATTTACGATTACCCCGTCGCATTACTCTCTTAGGTTCTTCAGAGAGTGGTTACATGCACTCTGTAGACAACACTTTACATGCATGTATGGACTAGTCACATTATCTGCTCGATTTTTAGAAATTTTTTGGTCTGATCGGGACTTGAACCCATAATCTTCTAGTTGCAGAGTTAAGGCACTGACTACCCAACCAACCTTTAAATCAATAGAGTTTTTTCAAATTTTATGCACGCACTTACATCTGTTCTTTTTTGAAGCATCTGAAACAGAATTTTTTTAAAAAGATTGTATATTTTCAGACAATCTTTTCAGCATTTCTTTTACTAATATGTATATTTAGATATTGTACACTAATTTCTTTAAACTCTTTTTGGCCCGAAAGTATCAATAATTGGTCTGACCACTCTATGCCAACAATAATAACTAACATAACTTAATAAAACATCATATGCAATTTATTAGAAATTTTACTTATTTATAAAAATAGAATGGAAGAGGTGTGTGTTTGTTGCTACTATTTGAAAATGGTATTGCGATTCCATCTACTGGTCTAAAAGTCCTTCACACCTTTCCCAGAACTAACCACAAAAATACACACTTATTACACTTCTAGCTAAATCGAGATGTTTTCAGCCTCATTTCCCAAAAATAACGAAATCTTCTGTATCACTGGATTTAAACAAAATCTAGTATTATTTAGAGATGCAACTATAGTTTTTTTTACAAACATTCTACACTACAAGTACATCTGTATATTTGTGTATATTAATGTGTGAACGTAACTGATACACGTGGGTTTTTTCGTGCAAGTGTTAAATGCCATACTGATAAATTTTTGTTATTAGAATAAAATCTACCTAAATATAAAAAAAGAGTAGTGTAAACTTTTCAGATTTCGACATAGTTTTCAAATTAAATATACTAGTTTTCGGTGCAATGCAAAACCACTACACAGTTTCCAAATCTTATCACACTAAATTCTGCCCCCAAATATATGTATATTGAAGATCCCAATTTGGGGGAAAAATCTCTCATCTGGCTACACTGATTATGTTAATGTAGTATTTATATTCTCTCTCTTTCTAGTCTACACTCGCGCCTTAAAAAATGTAAACAAATCCTAAAGAATGTTTACCTGAGTTTTATTTATATTCCATTAAAATCAAAAACCAAACCTGCGACAAAAAAGCAAAATAAAAAAATTACAACAAATGTCATGATGAATGTGACGAAAATTGATTTATTTTTAAAAGAAAAAAAAAAAACAATTAATACGAGACAGCAAAAATGTATAACAATAATTAAAAAATTTACTACAACATTTTGCAACAAAAAAATAATCCATTCATAGAACCCAAATATGTCTGCGAATATACAGAAAGACAGAAAAATGCATTATTTGTGCGCAGACTCTGAAATTTCTTTTAAATTTGTTTCTTCTGATTTCTCTCTACTTTTTATTACTTTTATTTTGACAGTTCGTATTGTTTGTATCTTTTCTTTAATAAAAATGCATTTTCAAATTGGATGAGACCACGATTTTGTGTGTCAAAGGCAACAAAAGCAGAGTTGTCTGTTGTTTGGGCGCAATTCCTGTGCTTGTTTATTAATTTCTTAAAAAAAAAAAACAAAACAAACAACGAAACAAACTGTCATAAAGCTCTTGTATGTAGTTAATTTTTATTATCGAATTCTTATTGAACTTGAACGTTTGTTTAGCTTCTTCCACTCCTTCTTCGACTTTCATAATAATATTTTTCATGTTACTTCTTGTTAGTAGTTAGTAATAGTACATTTTTTTTAATCCATATTCTTTAGCATTATTTTTATAATAAATATTTCTTGCTTTTTTGTAAGCCTTAAAGGTTTTTTGGTATATATTTACTATTATTTCCTATTATTTATATATAAAAATGACATGACCGTAACACTTTCTATATAAAAGTGGGCGAGATTAGATAAGTTGGTATGGGGTACTGAAGCATACCGAGTGCAGCTAGTAAATATATAAAGCTAATACATGTACTGATAACCACACACGGTAGACAAAACATGAAGAACGCTGAAGATGAAGGTGTAGCAGTTCTCCACAACAGCAGTCGGCGGGAACTTTGCCTTTTGGAAATTGGTCCCCAAACGACGAAGTTAATTGATAATCAATTTTTTGTGTCATTTGCCTTCCACCCCTCCACATTGAAAAAAATGAGTGGACCTTTTCCATATCTAAAAAAATTTTGAAAATTGGTCGACAAAACGCAAAGTTATTTGATAATAAATTTTCCCCTTCTCAATTTCCAAAAAAAAAAAAATTTGGGGACCTTTTCCATACGCAAAAATAATTTTGAAAATTGGTCCATTTCAATTTAAGGGGAGCGTACTTTGCCTACCCACCCCCTTTTCTATATGTAAGAATTTGTAAAATGTAAAAACTTTGAAAATTGTTCCACAAATGGTGAAGTGTGGGTGTTTTCGTTCCACCCCCTCACCGCACAATAAAAAAAATAAGTGGACCTTTTCCATATGCCAAAAAAATTTTGAAAATTTGTTCAAAAATGGCGCAATTATTTGATACTCAATTATTGAGGCGGGCACTAGCCTTCATCGCCTCCCAATTTCCAAAAAAAAAAATTCTTTCTTGTGGACCTTTTCCATAGGCAAATATTGATGAAACATAAAGAACAATTACCAATTTTTACTTGAAGTCTTTCTTTTATTAAATTAAGTCAAATTATATACTCTGTAATAGATTTTAATACACAATAATCAATTTAAAAAACACTCCAATATTTCTTCATGGTCTTGTTAAAGTATGCAGATAAAGTAGATGGACATTTTCACTAAATTCATTAGATATATCACGAAAAAATCACTTTTAAATAAGACAAAACAAATTTTCAGTAGCTTTATTGACGTTTAAAAAATTTTACTCGAAAGCAAGTTCGAATGTTGGAAATCGTGTGATTTTAAGACCACCAAATTAGTTTTCAAATCGACTCCAGAACAGGGGGGATTAGGTATTCCCCGGTATTTTTTCCACTTCTAATGAAGCTCTCAATTTATTATCTATAACTTACACAGCTCCTTGGCATTACAATTTTGTCTGTGATTTAGTTTGTTTCTTAGTATATATAACAATCACATGTAACTTGCATTGCCTGAATGGTATCGATTACACTGGTCAACGAAAATTTATTGGCCTGACTTTTCTTAGTCAATATGGTACTGTACTCCGATTTAATGAGATATGGCTTGTAACATTTACGAGTGCCAAAATTAATAACAACATTTGAGATTTTGTTTACTTTACATCTATAATAAACATTTTAAAAGAAATTTCGTTTAAATTTTCTTGAAAAAAACAGTTTTTTTCTCAAAACATTCTGAATAAATCCAAAAATATAAGGATTTGCGAAAAATGTACAATAACATAACTCTCTCCTTCCGTGTTTTTTTTTAGTTATATCGAAGAACTAGTTCTCGAGTTATTGTAAATTACGTGGTGCAACCTCCGCTTTTTTATATAACGGTAAATATCGAGAACAAGAGTCAATCCAAATAAATTAATATATAGGAATTTCATCGGACTAGCATATGTATTGAAATTGACTATGAAATCTTAGACCACACACAAAAAAAATTGATTTTGTTGACCTGTGTTATTAGACTCTTTAAAATTAAAAAAATTAAATTTTAACTGCATAAACTGAGGTTCGAAAGAAGCCACTGCATTTAACAATTAAAAGTAAATTTTTATTTGATTAATTGTTTACTTTGTTTAGCTGGTCTCCAACTGCATGTAATTTAGTGCTAATACCAAAATCGTCAGTAGTCCTTTAACCAAATTCCTGAGAAAAGCTAAGAAATTTAATATGTTTATACAAGAACTCCCACAAAGTTTTTGAGAATTCCGTATTTTACAAACATTTTATTATTCGATGTATATGTTTGTATTACAAATATCTTTGTTGAAATATCGTAATCAAGTAGTGTTTGAAAGATTCCCAACAGCACAACGTTTGCAAAGTGTATTAAGGAAATTTGTTGCACATGGAGCATCATATTATGTGCATCAGTATTTGGAATAATATTTGCCAATGTTTTTAGCTGATTCGCTACCTATTATATCAAATCCGTCTCCAAGTGACCATATCATTGCGGTTGTAGCGAGCAGTATAGGGGACGATTGGCCCCAAAATTAACTCCAAGCGCTACCGCATTTATATTACAAAATTTTTGTTGGCTCCACCTAAGGACATGTTGTCAGCAGCATTTATTTTTAATAAGAAGACGCTACGATATTTGATAAGCAATTACTTTCGCGTTACAGACTTGTTAGACCGCTCCGTAGATTGCGCTGTGTTATACCTTTGAAAGCGATACCAGTTCAACAATCTTTTTGTCTTTTAAACTCGAAATTTTTTTTTTAGCTTCATGCTATTTTTTTGTATCTTTTATTTTAAATTTAGTCTCATATAAATCAATGTTACATATTGATTTGTATATGTATTTTAAAATATATACCTTTATTTGTTTTTGTAAGGCGACTGAATACACATTTTTTAGTTTTTAAATTTTTTTTTGGAATGATTTAGCTTTATCTAGCCTTTTTATAAAGCCAATTTAGCTATTTTTCTGCAGCTCCTGGCAACAGTGGTTATGAGTAATGGAGAATTTTTTACGCAATCTATCCACAATCTTCTTCGACCCCTCTTCCTCACAGGTATCTCAATTTAGACCATGATGAATTGGATGCAAGTGGGCTGGGCTCTTTAGTTTCAGCAGCGACCTACCTAACTAACCTAACCTAATATCTCACTCATATTTACTTTTATTATATGTAAGTCTTGAGTTAATTGTATTTATTTTTCTTTAGCTGAACACAGTGAATATGAGCATTAGAAGTCACTATTATTCGCATAATTTATAAAATATTGCTGGTGATTGAGAGGGATAGGAAATTTTTACTTTCAAATGATCCACCTACACAGTAGACGCTGTCAACATATGAATAAAATAAATCTTTATGAAATAAATGTTGCAGATTGTTCCTTCGAATAATAATAGCGATGTCGTGTGTAATACGCTTTAATTCTTAATTCATTACAGGCTTAATTACCTTTCTCCCTCAAGTATTCAGCCAATTATGTTTATATTAAAAGGATTACAGAAAAAGTCTTATCTTTTAAAATATAAGCATAAAACATCACACAAAACTCATGAACATTTAAAGCGAATAAAACAAAAAATTAATATGTAAATAATACTTTATTATTTGTAGATAAAAGAAATTAAAATTTCATTACGCATTAAATACGAAATATGCGAAAGTGTTTGTTTTCTTTTTTATTTATTTATAAATTTTGGGACAGCCACAAGTGATTGTTTGATACAATAAAAAGACCATTGAAAATAGAGCAACAACTTAGATAGAGATATACAATAAAATATAAACTAAAAGAACAAACATAATGTGGCGGTTAAAAATATCTTTTCGTTTGGACCTGACAATTCGTCGATACTGTGTCGGAGGGGAATAACAACGAAGAGGGAACACCAAACAATTGAATTCATGTAGACAAATGAACTAATAACCGTTGCTAAAAATTTATGAATAAGAAAATCTATTAACTATTTTTCAACGAAATAAATAATTTCTGAAGTAAAAGTAATTCAAAAATATAACCGTAACAGTTTTTAGAAGCTTACCCGTCGATTTTTATTTTTAAAAGGTTTGTAAGATTTGCCTTTATGTTTGGCACCGCCTAAATGGAGTTTTTTCATATTGGAAAACGTTTATAAAAATTCAAAAAAAAAAACTTGAAACTTATGCAATTCTCGAAATGTTAACAGGTTTTTTTTTCACTGATCGGAAATAAAATAAATAGCTTTTTGTGGCTGTAATTAATTTTACATGATTTTTTTATTTTTAAAAACTTTGCCATCTTTAAATACTACAACATTTCTATTCTTCATAAATTGTTTATATATATGTATGTACAAATATGAAAATTTCTCACATATCACTTTTTTATTAACAATATTCAAATGTATAACTAATACTTTCACGAACAGGAAAATACCCCTTTAGTACGCGCACAACCGAAATCTGTAAGATAAAATTTTCAACTGAATTGATATTTTAAGTCAAAACGAGGCGACAGAGACAAAATATTTGGTGTTATTTTTTTTTAATTTCAATTCGCAACACGATCATTGAGACTAAAGTAATAACAAAAACAATGGCATTATTTATATTTTGGGGAAAAGATTCTCTTGTTTTTTTTTTTTTTTTTGTTAAATTTTGTTTTATTTGCTTAGAGAACGTAAGTATTGAAAACATTAAAGTTTTTTATTAGTTTTTCAATCCAAATTACATGTGAGTTATTTGTTTTGATGACGTTGCGGGATGTTAAATATTTTTTTTGGGGAATTTTCTTGGAAGCTTTTACGTACTAAAAATTGTTTAGAGTATTTGTCTACAATTTCACGGTCTTGAAAAAGAAAATATTAAATGTGTAGGGCACATTAAAGATTAAGATATAATTCATATAAAAGATATTACATGCATTTGATTATCTACATTATAAATTAGAATAATTTCATACAGTAGACGAATTTCGTTGTTGGGCGTAATATACATACATAAAAATTACCATCACACACGACGACTTTTAAAGATATTAAAATAAAATGCTTTTTTCAAAATTTTGCGTGGCCACGTCTCTCCCTACTATATAACACCGGCAGAACATTCAGAACGCCCCCCTTCATCGGTAGTGTGTAGCACCGGCAAAGTAAAAAAAATTACTAAAAATGGCTAGTAAAGAACGAAGCTTCAAAAATTTAATACGTCTCCTTGACATCAGAGGCGCTACAACACTAGGGGTCATCACTTGAGTGCTGGTCCAAGATGAAAAAAAAAAAAAATTTAAAGTGAGGCAAATTTATTAACATTCCTGAAAACTCGAAAATAAATCTATTAATGCTATCGATCACTTCTTTCACTCTATCATTGAGTCAGTTGTATATGCAAATGCATATATATAAATGTTTTGAGTGTGGCAGGTTCCTGTGTTTGAAACATATTGACCCAATGTGCCAAAGTTGTATATTTCAAGGCGAGAATGAAGATTAATTACTTTTAGAATTATATTTCTTACTATTATTATTTTATCATAAGAAAATTATAAGCTGATCTCACTTATAAAAAATTAATTACTTTACTGATCTTTCTGTTATTTTATAACATGCTAATGTGTTATTTAATGAAAGTTTGTTTTGTCGTTTTTTATGTTTGGTTTAGTATTGCATACAAGAACAAGTATTGCATACAATAAATAAGTAACTGTATGTACAGTGTAAGCCCGTTAATCCGAATTAATGATTTCATGCCCCGATTCGGATTATCGAAATATTCGGATTATTGGATAGGCTGTTATAATAAATAAAAATAAAATAAACTCCTGATATTAATTAAAAACAAGTTTATTTCAATCAAAAAAGGAAAAAACAACGATTTTTTAAAATAAAACAAAAAAATATTTCATATAAAAAAGTCAACAAAATAAAAATTATATTTTTTTCAAAAAGTTTGTAATATATGTTTGCTGCTGTTTCAATGCGCATCCTTCTAAAGCTTTATTTTGCAATTCTTTGAGCATCAATATATGATTTGTTACTATTCCACGTTCCTTTTCCCAACCTATTGATGTGTTTAAAGCCTGTACAACATCACTATTTTTAACATGCTTAAACAAAGGAGGCTCTTCTTCTATGTTTTCTGCTCAAAGTAACGGAAGATTCATTAATCCAGTCAATTATTTCATCTTCAGTTATTTGCACGTCATTATTACAGAGAAATAAATTTTGTATTGTGCGTACTTCTTCACTTTCTTCAAGACAATCTACAGAGTCAATCTCAACTAATTCTTGTTGCAATAATGCTAATGGGATGTTATCGTCTGAAGTCCATCTCTGAGAATGAATTTGTTTCCAACACGACTTTAAATTAGAATTGGGCACCATGTCCCACGATCGCTTAAGCAACTCACAAGCGTCCTTCATACTGAATTGTTTGAAAAAGCCATCTGTGTTGTTCGCTTCAGAATTCACCAATTCACACAAGATGTCTTTCTTGTAATATAATTTTGTATTTTGAATTCCGCGAACAATGCTATCTAATAACTAAATCTGTTGTAACCAGGCACACTACATATTCATCAAAATACAGATTCCAATGATGTCCCGTTAGTTTTCACATAGGATACGATAACAAACATCACAAGAATAAGAAAAAAAACAAATTCGGTTTAGCGAGCTGCAATCAATGCGGACTATAAGATATGCAATGCTTAATATTTTCAATTCGGATTACTGGATAATTCGGATTACACACCGTTCGGATTAACGAGCTTACACTGTAGTTCCCATGATCTAAATATATAAGGTCTGCTTGACAGTTCAAATTAATTTTACTGTGACGTCACCGTCGAGATTTGTTTTTAATATGTATGGGGTTTGTTTTTTTTTTCAAATATTTTGCAATTTTAAAGGTAAAATAAATAAAACAAATTAAATTGTTATGTTATAGTCTTTTTTAATTTTCTTTCTTCATTTTTTTCTTGTATTAATATTTTGTTTAAATTTCTTATTCTAAAATATAAACGACTTTTAAAAAATAACAATTTTACATTTTTAGGCACATCTATGTTATCACATTTAATTTTATGGTATTTTAAATAATTATTTCGAAAACTTAAACTATTATTATTAATTTCCTTAAATATATTTTCTAATTTTAATATGTTTCCCATAAATTCTTGGCAGGGTTTATAGAGCCCTCTGTTTGAACTGCAACTGACTTATTTGGATTTTCATTTTCAATATTTTCAATACTTTCTTCTTGTAATTTCTGCAGACTATAAATAATTGTAAATATTATTTCATTAAAAAAAGTGGATTTTAAAAAAATTGTATTTACTTTAAATCAAATTCACCAATTGCTTCCTTTACAATTTGTTTGTTTGCTCTTTTTACGTATCGTTTCGATCTTTCGACTGCTGTTTACATGGATATTTAAAGATGGGACAGCCTTCGCATCTAATGAAATATTTTTCTGTTTTCCTTATTTTGCTTTGTTTTAGTAAATTTCTTATTAAAAGTGCAAAACATCTATTTAAAAGTTATTAAAATTAACAACACTGTTCCGATTCGATTGAAAATTTTTGTGCGCTGAGTTTTTAATTTATAAATTAATTAAATCTATCTGATTTTATTGAAGTTATTGTGCATTATAATTTCAAATTTAATTATTCAATTGTGTGATAAAATACATTTTGGCTGCTTAAAGATTTAGTCATTTTTTACTCACTAAATCTATTTTTAACAACAACAACTGAATTTTCTTTGCATATTATGCATAGTGCTCTGCAATTGGAATTCCTTACAAAGAATTTACACAAACAATAACTTTAAATTAACTGTTAAATTACTTTAAACAGTGTACATACTTTTTGGTTGAAACAACAACATTATCTTTGGTGCAATAAATAATCTTTAAATAACAAAAGCAATATAAGCAATTTATTACATATTTGTGCTGTTTAACAAATTGTCTACATACATATACTTTGGTAATTTTAAATTAATTTAACTTTTTACATCGCTTCTAATATATTAATTATGGCCTGTTCTAAGCCGAAGTGTCGCAATAAGTCCGATGATGTTATGGTTGCCTGTTGGCTTTGCGAATCGGTTTATCATGCAAAATGCGTTGACTTATCTGCACGCACTGTGGATAATTTGCATGAGAACAAGGGACTCCGCTGGTGTTGTAAAAACTGTATTTTGTTTGATGTGGAATTTTATAAATTTTTTAAATCCACTAAAAGTACATTGGATGAATTGGGTAATGATTTGAAAAATTTAAACACTAAATTTTTGAATTACAGGAACCTGTTTGATAAGGCACCGTGCTCACCCAAAGGAAAGAAGAAAACATTAACAAGTTCACTGGTATCTAAACCTAATTCTATTGAAATAAGCGATATTTCTGGAGCATCTCTTGTAACCACTCCAGTATTAACTCCATCATATGATTTTGTTGAATCAGTTCCTTCCGTATGTGGCACCGCGAGCTCAACTAAAACTCGTGAAATATCTTCGGGAACAATTTTAGTTTCACCACAACCATTGCAAAACAGCTGTATTCCTACTAATTTGAACCCATCAGTTCCTGCTTATAATACCTCTACTGCTCCAACTTTAAAGGTTATTCCACCAAAAAGGCTTATTTTTGCCGCTCGTTTTGATTCTAATACAAGTACCGATGCTGTTAAACGTTATATTTGTTTCAAAATTGGTAATGATATTGACTTATCCGTGTACAAATTTAAGTACTCTAATCAGAGACGTAAATCCTCTTTCAAAATTATTGTTAATGAAGAAAATTTTGATTCAGTTGTTAATCCAGATTTATGGCCGAAGAACGCACTTATACGTGAATACGTGTATAGTGAAAACGTCCCTTCTGATATAGTCCACCTACCACAAATTAATGCTCCATCGTCTAATCTGACAATTTCAAAAAACTAAATATTTTACCTGATAAATTGTCTATAGTTTACCAAAATGTTCGTGGTTTAAATACAAAATTACCTTCAATTTACAACCAAAGCTTTGATTTTTTATATGATGTTATTATTTTTACTGAAACCTGGCTTGTCGATAATGTACTCAATACTGAAATTTTCTGCGGAAATTATCAAATTTATAGACGCGATCGTGGTAATCTTATCAAAGGTGGCGGTGTTCTGATTGCAGTTTCTAATCGTCTATCTTCTGATGTTCTTTATAGTGAAGGTCTGTATGACATCGAGTTTATTGGTGTTGCAGTTAAGTTAAAACATATGAAAATGTTTATTACCTGTTCATATATTCCTCCAATTTCACCTGAAGTGGTTTACATGAAACATGTAACAGCTATTGGGAATGTTGTTAAGGCCGCAAATCAATACGATTACGTTATTGCTCTTGGCGATTTTAATATGCCTTTATTATCATGGGACTTCTCTTCTGAAGTTAATTATTTCATTCCGAGAATGGTTGGAGGTAATGCTTACCATATGGATTTTGTTAATTCTCTTCTAGACTTGAATCTTTGCCAATTAAATGGCTTATACAACGCAAATTCGAGACTACTTGATTTAATATTCCTAAATGTACTGAGTGACATCTCCATTGATCGCTGTTACCCGATCTCTTTGCCTGAGGACTTACATCATCCTACAATTGGAATTGAAATTTCTGTTGCATCTAGTCGTGTTTCTGTGTCATCATTTCAAACAGAGAGAAGAGAATCGTTTTGCTTCAAGAAAACAAACTATAATAGGCTTGATGAGCTTCTGTCTAATACAAACTGGTTGAACCTTTTTACGAATGCTGCTTTAAATACTAATTCAATACATATTAACAAAATGGTTGACACGTTTTACAAAAGAATGTATCTGTACATGAATCAATGTATTCCTAAATGTTTTGATTCTAATCGTTCTGGCCCGCCATGGAATTCCAAAGTTCTTTCTGCTATAAAAAATAAAAAGAATAAGTTCTACAAGAAATATAAATCCTCTGGACTTTTTGCTGATTACGCCAAGTATTCTGTAGCTCGTGCTCAATACATCTCAGCTAATCGCTCCTGCTATTACAGTTATTTAATTAAAGTCAAACAAAATTTAAAATGTGATCCTAAAACATTCTATAAATTCGTAAATTCCAAAAGAAGATCGAGTTCGTTTCCTTCTGTGATGAATTACCATGATATTGAATCCGATAATGATGTTGCAATCTGTGATTTGTTTGCGGATTTCTTCTCGTCCACATATTCTGATGTCAAGATTGCTGATTCAGATTCTCATCCACTATCTGAATTACCATATCCACCTGTTTCAATACCACTTCTTGATGAACTTACCGTAGTTAATACCTTAAAAAAACTGAAATTTTCATTTAACTGTGGTCCTGACCGAATACCGAGTTGTCTGTTAGTTAGATGTGCTGAAGCTTTATCGACCCCACTAACTCTTATTTTCAATGAATCAATAAGGACTGGATGTTTTCCGCAGGTTTGGAAAACCTCTTTCATAATTCCATTATACAAAAATGGTAGTAAAAATAATATCGAAAACTACAGAGGCATTGCTAAACTGAGCACTCTACCGAAGCTTTTTGAAAAAATTAGTACTGACATTCTTTCTCATCAAGTATCATCTGTATTGTCTCCTTTCCAACATGGGTTTCGTAAAGGTTGTTCAACTGTTACAAATCTTATGCAGTTAACATCACTTGTTCATCGTGGTTTTAGACAACAAGAGCAAACTGATGTTATTTATACCGACTTTAGCAAGGCGTTCGATAAGGTTAATCACGAAATACTTTTGAAAAAGCTTGACTCAATGGGATTTACATTAAACTGTCTTAAGTGGATAAAATCGTACTTGACTGATAGAACTCAAAATGTTCATTTTAAAAACTGTTATTCTAAGCCGATTGCTGTATTGTCTGGTGTGCCGCAGGGTAGCCATTTAGGGCCGCTCTTGTTTTCTTTATTTATAAATGATCTACCGAAAATATTGAAGTTTTGTCATGTCTTAATGTATGCTGACGACGTCAAAATTTTCTTAAGCTATAGAAAATATGCTGATCATCACTACCTACAGGAGGACTTAGATGCATTTAGCTCTTGGTGTAATCGTAATTTGATGGAATTAAATCATAAAAAGTGTAAATGTATGAGCTTCTTCCGTGGACGTAACTTAAGCGTAAAATATATTTTAAATGGTTACTCGCTAGACAATTTAAATATTATTTCCGACCTTGGCATTCTACTTGATTCCAAGTTAAATTTTATACAACATATCTCTTCTACTGTTGCTAAAGCACGCGGTCTTCTTGGATTTATAAAACGATGGGCAAAGGAGTTCTCCGACCCGTACATTACAAAGCAATTGTACACATCTCTGGTAAGACCTGTTCTTGAATACGGCTCAATAATTTGGGATCCAACGTATATGGTTCATATCAATAGTATTGAATCCGTTCAAAAGCAGTTTCTTTTATTTGGTCTACGTGGGCTTCGCTGGAATCCGTTGGATCTCCCACCTTATACTAGCAGACTTGCCTTGATAAAGCTGCCGACCCTTAAGAGTCGCAGGACTATGCTTAATGTTACTTTTGTTTTAAATTTGCTAAAAGGAAATGTTTGTTCTGAATTTTTGATTAGCAATATCTTTATTAATGTTCCTTCACGATTTACACGTCATTACTATCCGCTTGCAGTTAAAGTTTTCAGAGTAAATTATGCTAATTCGGAACCATTGTTAAGAATTTGTAAGCAATTTAATAAATTGTATAACCATATTGATTATTCGCTTAATGTTGATAGTGTCAAATCTAGTTTAATTGTATTTTTAAACTCTTAATTATGTACTGTATATCATTATATCATTTGTAAGGATCATGAATCCATAGATGTATGTAAATAAACAATCTTTTTCTTAGTGGCGTGTTCAATAATCCCTTTAAACGCCAATCATTATTCGTAAAATGTCTAGAACAAATTGTTCCAGATTTCCAGTTAACATTTTTTTTACCGCATGCATTCTTCCACACTTTCTTTATTTCTGGATCTTTTGGAAACGTAAAATATTTTAGATTTTTATCATCCTGCTTCGAGCTTTTACAATCTTTTACCACACAGTATTTCATTGTCCAAATAAATTTTATCACTTTCTACACAAATTGTTTATTAAAAACTCTTTTTTTTTTGCTCTAACTCAGTTCACATTTATTTTTAATTAATTGTCAATAAAATAATCCTTTAATTTTCTTAATAAATATGTAATAATAATAATTTTAATCACTAGCTTTTAAATTTCCATTTAACCACAACAAAACATTTCTCGACGATGACGTCACATTAAAAAAAAATGGCAGCTGTCATTCAATATCGAGCAGATCTTATATATTTAGATCATGGTAGTTCCTGTTCATAGAAGCCGAGAGAAAATACTGGTTCGGGCATTTATATAGAAAACGAAAGCACTTTGAGTTTTTTTTATTGTTGTTTTCAATATAAATGGCCGAAATGACTTTCATTTTAATGACGGAAGGCAAAAAAAACCCTAGACAACACTGAAAACCCGATTGGAAAAAAAAACAAATAATGTTTTCTAATTCAAAAATACTACATCACGGAATAAATAAATCTAGAGGATAGTTTACATGTTTATGTATAACACTGTACGCCATGTGTATTTTTATTGAATACAAAATATTGGTTATAGTCTTTGCTAAATATTTGCAACTACTCTGGAGTAGATGGCGCAGGCAAACGTAAATGTAAATAAAAACACTATGATTCAAACAATTATATAGTTTTATATTCTTATAAAGAAAGTTCTTTTTTACTTTTCCTCTTCCTCAAAAACACCATTAACAGAGTTAGTAAAAAAGTAAAAAAAAAAAAAAAGTTTTGTCATGTTGACAAAGCTGGCACAGTTACTCTACCCCAGTATTGTTGTTGTTGATGTGCGATGTAAATCCTGGGCGAAAGAAACTTTTTTTTGCTGTGCGTCCTTAAAGGTGTTGATGTAACGGCAGGTTCTGCTGTATAAAGCTGACAGTATGTTTGTTTGTTTGTTTGTTTGTGTGTTTGTACCTTAAAGGAGCGCAAACCGCTGGACCGATCTTCCTGAAATTTGCACACCATATAATTGGGACTCTTGAATGAATTATAGGCTACTTTTTTTTTTTAATCACGCTATTTTTATTAGGCTATTACTTTTTTAAACCCATGACCAAGAGGGAATTGGATTGGAAACTGATTTTAATGAAATTTAAAACATAGATAGATTTGCGTCTAAGATTCACATAGGCACATCTCTCTGCCTCTCAAAAACTACCTAGCTGATTTTGATCAACTTCAAAACTTGGTTGTATTTGCGTTTAAAAGATACATTGGCTAACAAATTTTATCAAAACTAACACCACGAGGAAAAGTAGGAGCAATTTCCGCGCATCCGATACCCTCTAAGCGTCTGGAAAGATACATATGCTACATACATATTTTTTAAATAAGACCACGATGAAACGTAGAGGTATGATATGCCTCTTCGAAACTGTATAACCGATGAAGATAATAATGGGAGCGAAGCCGCGGGTAAAAGCTAGTTTTCTTATAAAAAAAGTTCTTTTTTTACTTTTCCTCTTTCTCAAAAACACCTTTAACTCGAGAGTTAGAAAAAAAGGTAAAAAAACAGTGTTTTCATTTTAGTTAATATGTAGTCAAGGCTGCCACAAATATTTTCATTTGTTGACTTAGTGTAAATGTCGTTTACATTATTATACAAAATTCATTGATTATTGTATGCCAGCATGCAATGCAGTTTTCTTTTCGAACAAAATCATCTGAAACAGTGAGCCTAATTTTCGCTAAACTTATATCAACTGGGGTTCGCTGTCAGTGATGGACAAATTAAACATTGATGTGGTACTGACCGTCAATAAAAAGAGTACGTTTTTCTACATTCTTGTATTTTTTATAAGAGTTAGGTTTTGCTTGCTCTTTTGGCTCCTTTGGCGCATAGCGCAAAAAAAGTGCGTTCATTTTACTTACATATATATACATACATGATTGTATCTCGAATGCATTTTTCTTATTAATGTCATATTCACGTTTGGCACGTCGTTGTATGTGGTTCAATCCATTAACTACACCAACATTACATATGACGCACTTTTTGCCATTTAACTTGTCCTTAATTAACCATGGAAACTTTTGCCTCCATTCTTCTCGAAAACCCGCAAGACTTTCTTCGTTCTAAAATTGCTTACATTGTATGTATGGAAGTATGAATTAATAAAAGTACACAAAATTTATCATTTTAGTTGCCAATTGAAAGCAGACTCCATATTTAAATCACCATTTTATTTCAATTTTAAATTCTAGGACAAAAAGTGCTTCATTTCGTAGTGGTGTAGTGCGCAAAATATGTTTATTGACTAGCAATGTGTAAAGTATCATGTTGTCGAAACCATGTACTAAATAGTTAAAACACATTGGAATTGGTTGCTGGAATAACATGAACAACTTTTGCAACAAACCCACTTGAATAACGCATTTTGTGTCTTCCTAATGTTCTTGTTTTGTAGCCAATGTTGTCAATGATTATAGAAATAGTAACGTTATATTTCTAAACAGCGAACAAAGCAAAACAAAAAAAGAGTACTGAATATGACGGTGGAGGTACTGCGGTATATTTGTTGTGAAAAACTACTGAAAATAGAACAATAGTACTGAATTTTCCATCACTGTTCACTGTTAAAAAACAATTGTCAACACTTGTCTTCCTGTACACTATACTTCTGCAGAGAAGGTAACACAACATTGTTTGTTTTTGGGCAACGATACACCATTTTGAAAACGAAGCAAATTTCTTTTAGTAATTCGTTGTGCCAAAATTTAAATGCGTGTTGAATTATATTTTATTTTATTTTTATTTTGAATAAATTTTGTTTTTGAGATAGAGTTTCCGCTTTACCTTAATTAGTTAATTCATCTTACAAAATTTAAATTTTTTTCAAATATAAATATGTTGATCCTTTATTTACTTATATTGCAAAATTTTGTGGTAATTGCCAATATATGTTGAGGGTGGCGATGGTCGAAGTAGTCTGCACGTCTGCACCCCAGTTTCAGACTAAATTATAAAAACATCTCACATTTTTTCTGATGTGCATTTTGTGTCTTTGTGTCAGTTGTTGTCGGAAGGTTTCAGTGGCGAAGGCATAGTCACTGGTCACTGAACAGTGACGGCTTCAGCTGTATCCAAGCCACAGGCACGTCAAAACGCCCTCCTTCGTCGGTATTGTGTAGCACCGGCGAAGTAAAATATTTAATAAAAAAAAAATTTGCTTTAAAATTTAATACGGCTCCTTCACATCAGAGACGCTACTACAACACTGCAACAAATACAAATAACGTGCAAAAAGCAGTGTCGTAAGAGAGTGAAGCTTCACCTCCTATCATTTCTCCTACGATGCCTTTCCTATAGTTCCAGCACAATGCATCGCATGTATAGGGGCCATCTCCTATTCTTCTCTTTTAACTTCGAAATTTTCAAGCAATCTGCTAAAAAAGTAAATTAAATAAAAAACGAATAAATAAGAAAAAGCTTCTTTGAAATAAATAAAAAAAAAACAACGCAACGAAAACTGTGACAAATGGCTTAAATGCAAATTCGTACATCTTTTTCAACTGAAATACACTCATAAACTCATTTGGCGGTCATAACTCAATTTACTTAATTTACTTGACCATTAACTAAAAGTCAAATAAAAAACTGGAAAAGAATATCATCTGAATAACAAAAAGACACAATTTGCAATCAAAAATATACTCTCGTCATAAAATAAATATGTATGTATGTACGTATCTGAAAGAGAATGAATATACAATACCAATTGACTGATGAAAAAGAAAAATAAATAACAAATAAAAAATATTAAAGTATTGCGAACGAGAGACCACCCTTTTTGCTAGACATTTAATTTGTCATTGAATATAAGAAACAGGAAGCAAATTATTTTCCAATAATCAAATTATATTTCAAAAGAGATGCTCCTGCTTGCACCAGAATAAAAAAAAACGAATTGACGCAAATTTTTTTTTTGTGTTTTTATTTTTCTGAGAGGTTTTAGCTGGAATTTAAATAAATGAAATCGAGCTTAAATTATGCTCCATCACACATATTTAAAAAACAATTTTAACTGTTTTCAATAACCAAACCTTGGAAATAAATCAATTGCATGATTGTTGGTTGAACGATGTGATGTGTATTATAGAAATAAGAAGCAGCTACAAATGGCTATAATATTTATTATTAGGGGCATTCAAAAGTTTTTGAGGAAATTATTTTTTTATACATTGTGCAGCTATGACAATAACGCGATTATCTATTTCATATATGACGTTGGAAACTGGAACTATTGATTATACAAGTCAACAAAATCAAATTTTTTTTGTGTGACCTGAGGTTTCTTAATTAATTTGATTACCATATGGTACTCCTATTCAATGGTTATTTTATTCTCGATCCTTCGATGTTCTCGAGTTATTGCCAATTAAACGATGCAACCACTCTTTTTTCTATATAACGGTAAATCTCGAGAACCAGAGTCAATCCAAAAAAAATAATTTATAGGCATTGAATCGCAATACACATATCGAGCCTTTGGTGCAAGACCGTTGTAATTCAAAAAACCGTGAACTGAGGAAAAAGCATTTGAAGTTTTGAGCCATCTTTTTGATAGTATTTTCGTTTACTAAAGTTATTTTTTTACAAGTTTTTAAATAAAGAGGCATGTTTTGTAAAGTTTTCTGTTTGTAAATTTCTTGTCGTAACGGAAATATTTCATTATTGCAAATAAATATTGTTGTTGAAATAGCTGGAAGCAATAAAGACATTTTTAGATGTAGAATCTGAACAGTTAGAGATAGAACCATAATCTCTTTTCCTTTAGTTATATATTTCTACAAAGATCATTTCTGCATACCCAGCTCAAAAAATTAAAATTTTGAATTACTACGGTATTGCACCAAAGGCTCGATATGTATTCAAATTGACTAAGAATCCCCAGGCCAATAAATTCTTGTTGACCAGTGTTATTTTCAATATGCCAACTTAAGTGCATTGCCATTGTATGGAGAGAAAAACTTGGATTACCCTGCAGAAATTAGTGGATTACATGATCCATATTAGTTAAAAAGGAGTAGTTAAAAAATGGTCCCATGTAATGCAGGCATGGACCATGTTATTTTCAAGCAAGAGCTTATTGCTGACCAACAAGTTCGTATGTGTTCGTATTTTAACCACAGTATGCTTTAAGGCATCGTGTTTAATTCGTGTTTAATTTTCTACTGATAATGCGCGTAGTAGTGACATAGAGTAGAGTAGTTTTGGGATTACTCTGATGTAATGCATGGCTGGAGTATATGGTCCTCACCTAGGACATCGCAATGTTAAAGCGAACACGTTTATTTCATACATTTGGGTTCCTTTTGGACTAGTCGTAGTCCCTTATGGAGTATACTTTAGAGGCGTGTGTGGAGTAGCCGCGATTTCTGCAGGGTAATACCAATAAAAACAGTTATGCCTTTCTTATTGAAATTTTTTTGTACACTGTTATCTATCGCTATGAGTTCAAAAGATCACGTTTTTTTTACAACAGTTCTTCACGCACATACATAAGTATCGACAGGTTTCCTTCTCATCCTACTTGTTTAAAGATGTGACGCCAGTGACAGGGCAGTTTTTTTTCGCTTCTTAAAAATGGTATTTTATTTTATTTTGACAAATCCACCCGCAAGAATGACGGAATGCAATGTAATTTCTAACCCATATAAATCTAGAGTTGTGATAATGTCCTGTAAAAAAATGTGTGCTTTCATAAGACCACAAGAAAAAGTTCACCAGTCAAAGTATAAAAAAAATCGTTTTGCATAAGGAGAGTAAAAAAAGTTGAGTTGTACGTGCAATTTTTCTTTTTTTTTTGCCATATATTACACATTTACGCAATACTATTATAATGACTTGCAGTTTTCCGTTGTTATGGAAGTACGCAAAGATGGTTTAAATACACAAAAATTACCCAGAATTTAATCAATTTTCGTACTGTGCTTTCCAACTAGGGCTCTTGAAAATATTCTTTATAATCGGGTGATATATATCATACATACATATATATATATTAAGGATAATAATTGGTTGTCTGATAATCAATCGAACACCTAAATCGGAATTATAGATTCCGAAAATGATTTTTCTATACCATCCACATGAACGCTATCTTCATATCTCTCTGGTCGTCGACAATTTTTGCATACCACCGACACCGGCACCGGCACCGGCGAAGTAAAATAATTCCTAAAAAAAATGGGTACCAAAAACGTAGTTTAAAAATTTAACACGCCTCCTTGACATAAAGGCGCTACAACACTGCTATAAAAAAAAGTAAATAACGTGCAAAAAGCAGTGAAGCTTTACCTGCTATCATTTCTCATAATATCACTTTCTTCTAGTTGCAGCACAATACACCCACCGCATGAGTAGCAGTCATTTCCCGAGTGCTGGTCCAAGAGAAAAAAAGGGAGTGCCTCAGAGGTCAATCTTAGAACCACTTCTTTTTTCTATTGATACAAATGATTTGCCAGAATAATTTTTGTACTGCAAAATACATATGTATGTATGTATACATGCGATGTGCAGTTACAGTCCTGTGATTTCTGCCCCTGAAAATAGTATTTAACGACGGGATGAATGAAAATGTGTTATGATTGGTAACAATTTTGAATAACGGGGAAAGAATCACTATTGTGAAGGCTGCTAGGAATCTTTGACTTATTTTTAATAACAGTCTTACTTGGGCAAACCATGTGGATCAGACATATGCAAACATGAGGTCTCTTTGGTCGTCACAGTACTATACTCCTTTCAGTAAAAGACAACTTCTTGAAAAATCGTACCTTGTCCCTGGTTTCATCAACAGTTGTGAACATTTTGAAAGCTGTGGCCCCGCGAGCAGAAGAAAACTGAACGTTCTACACAATAATATTATTAGATATGTGAAGGTAGTGAAACGACATGAACAGTTTTCCACGTACCTATACAAAGTTTTATTGGACATCCTTCTCAGCAGCCCATAGCATGAGCATTAGCCTGGCAATCTGGAGGCCCAGATCCTGGGTGTTTCTGCAGACAAGCTAAACGCTTCGCAGAATGTGTGTTGTTGAAATGAACAAAACATGTGTGATGAGAACGTCACAGTATCTTTTTGATCAAGTCAAATTTGCCAGATCAGCTAGGGGAAGGACGCGTATATATATTTCCTTCTCATCACTTCAGAAATATATACATAATTGCAATGAACCAATTATTGAATTCATCTTCGTTATTCGACCAATTTTTCGCATGTTAAAAATAGAAAGGCTGACTTTTTTAGAAATTGTACGTTAAAATCTTTAAACTTTATATTTTTATTTTATTTTTACCATGGAAACTAAATTAAATTTCATCTAAAGCTCTCGTTTCCCATTCGTTGGTGAATTTCTTTATTAAATATAAATATAGAATATATTCCTATTTTCAAGCCATTATTAGAAACTAAAGTCAAAGGGTGGCATAAATTCGCTTTAATATTTTGAAATTCTATTGCAAAAGAGTAAAAAAAATCCACTGTGCATAGAATAAATTTCTATATTTTCGGTAACAGTATAACGAAATCAAATCAAAATATAATTATATACATGCGATGGTGTGTCTTAATTTAATAATGGGTTTCACATCGAAATGTGTTCAATTTTGTATTTTATTTTATTTTTCTAACTTTAAAGGTGCCACTAAAAACACAAATATTTCCAACCACATTCAACGTTCGAAAATTGCCCTCTTTAGTCAATTGCTAATGTTGCTGCTGTTGACTGACGTGCCATGAAGATAAAGGTATTGCAGTTGTTGTTGTTGTTGTTGTTGTTGTTTTCTTTGAACAAAACTACAATTTTAGATCAGAGGTAAATGTTTCTTCTATTGAATTTATATAACGGTACATGTTTATTCCGCAGACATAACCTGAAGTCATAAATACTGGTGGTGTTGAGCGAGCAACAGCAACCAACGAACAAGCCATGTATTGATTTGATGAATTTTATTTGTACCATCAGTAGAGTTGAAATACATATGCACATGGCAATCAATCGGTAGTTTCCAGCAATACATACCAATATATGGGGCATCATACATTATAAACATATTAAAAATTTATTTTTTTTTTAATAACATAATATATCATATGTGCAGCAGATATTGTGCATACAGCGATTAATAAAAATGTACTCAGTTATACTGGCAGTAAAAAAAATCCCTTTTATCTGTCTATTCTTCAAGGCCCTTTCACACTATAATACAAGTCTAAGAGCAAACTTCTTCGCTGTTTATGTTCACGTTTGTCTCCATCGGCCGGATGTTTTCGCCTAAATTAAACCCAGGTGTCTGAGGATGCTGACCAACAGGATTTTCACATACTTGGTTATCACCTCCTATCTCTTTTCCATCTACACAAGGGCCTTGCAATTTATATACGCAATGAGGTTGTGTACCACTGCCAGCAATATTTAGGCACGCATGATCCCGAATTTAGCTGTCTTTGGGTTAAATTCAAAATCAGGGCACATCTTCTGCATTTCGGGTTTCTTTACAGAAGCCCAAACACTGAAAGGAAAAAAACTATACAGAACTTCGATGCCCTTTCCGACACTATATCGGGGATACTCGAAAATTACCCGAACAGTGAAATCGTTATTGCTGGTGATTTCATTGTCCACAATTTATAAAGGCTCCGACATTCGAGCCATACGACTCCAGCAGGCCAATATGTTGAGTTATTCGCAGCGCACAATCACCTTGCGCAATTAGTGAATGAACCAACACATATTTTATGTGTCAAAGGGCACCAACACCTTTGACCTTTTTCTCACTTCACACCCTGACAAGTATGAAATGAATATTAGCGCACCTCTCGGTAATTCGGATCATTGCACCATTTCTGCCGCCTTTTCGTTTTCGGAACTTCGAGGCGTTTCACCGCCAGCTACAAAATATTTGAAATATATTTACGAAAAGGCTGAGCCCAACGATTTCTTTCGGCATTTCAATTGGAGGCTCTGCTTGCTTCCTTGACAATGATGTCAATGCCATGGCTGAAATGGTCCAAAATATAATATTGCTTGGCATGCAAACGTTCATACCATCGAAGCAAATTGCGATTAGGCCTAGACCGAAGTCTCGATTTAATCACACGCGCAGTCAGATCCAGAGTGGAAGCATTTAGTATCTGCCGGAATAATAAAAATGTAGATATTGATATGATGCGCAAAAAGGGGAGATCTTCGTGTGCCAAAGTGCTAAGGCGTACAAAAGCTTTGTACGAGCAGCGTCTTTGCGCTAAAGTTCTTACTACCCCACGCGGAAGTAAAAGCTTTTGGTCATTCCTTAAAAGAGTAAAGGAACACCTAGTTCTTCTATTCCGCCTCTTTTCCAAGATGATCAAATATTCACTGACCAGGTTGAAAAGGCTAACGTCCTAGCTGAAATGTTTGCAGGTAATTCTCACCTGCCGGAAAGCAATCAACCACTGCCCGCATCCAAGCGTGTATCCGTAACTATGCCAAAGATATACTTTCGGTATCGTGCAGTTAAAAGGGTTTTAGCGGACCTCAACATAAATAAGTCTCCTGGCCCGGATGGAATTCCGGCACTGGTCTTAAAGCAGTGCTCTTCGACGTTATCGCGTCCTCTGGCAATCCTTTTCAGCACCCTATATCATGCAGGCGAATTTCTGTCGTGCTGGAAAGTTGCAAATGTTACGCCGATCCCCAAGAAGGGAGAGGCAAGCAACCCTGAAAATTATCGCCCAATCGCAATATGCGCTACCATTTCCAAAGTAATGGAGAGTATGCTAAATTTCCATCTTATGAAGTATCTGGAGTCCAATAGATTACTTAACGACCGGCAATATGGCTTCCGTGGATGACGTTCCACGGGAGACTTACCAGCCTTCCTCTCTGAAAAATGGTTTCGATCCAACCACCATTTCGGCGAAAGTAAGGTAGTGGCTCTAGATATTTCAAAAGCATTTGACAGAGTGTGGCATGGAACACTCTAGTCCAAACTTATTGCTTTGGTGTCGGTGATATCTTTTCTCGATTTATATCAGGCTTTCTTAGGGATCGCGCTATAAGAATTGTTATGGACGGGATCTCATCAAACGAGTTCAAGATAAATTCAGGGGTACCGCAAGGCTCCATTCTCTCTCCTACCCTATTTCTTATCTTTCTTAATGACCATCTATGTCAAACTTCCAATTCTATCCACTCTTTCACAGATGACAGCAGTATCTGCTATTCATATTCATTTAATCATAGGCCCACGCCGAATGTGATCGCGGCGACGAGGCAGAATATGAATTATTTGCTAACGAGAACATTGGAATGGCGTCACGCAAACAAGGTCGACTGCGCTGCCTCATCTGTAATTATGGTCGGTATAAACATCCACGAATTAGAAGCTCTTGATGTTCTCGGCATGAAAATACAATGCGATATTCTATGAACTGAGCACTTTTTTCATGTCTCAAAGGAAGCATTCAAGTGCCTAGGCTTTTTAAGGCGGTGTAAGACATACTTCACCCCATCTGATCTCCTTACTATTTATACCGCCTACATCCGACCGAAATGGGAATACAACTCTCATGTATTTGCCGCTGCTTCAAATACTATTTTGAAGTTACTCGACCGTGTACAAGAAAGGGCGAAGAAACTCATAGGAGACGGTAGGTTAGCCAACTCTATTGACTCTCTCTAGCATTGTCGCACGACGCGATCATCACTAAGAGTGCATCCATTTGTGGTCGACTTGACGGCGAACCGCACTACGCATTACATAGAAAATTCGTTTTTTGGCCGATCAGCACGTATGTGGAATGGACTACCTGAAGAGGTCTTTCCTGTCACTTTTGACGCCCCGCAGGGGGGTTCTGGAATCTTGTGAATCTTGTATTTCGGAACCTACGGGTGTCTGAGATACCCCGCGGTACCCAGCTCAAGGTGCAGCATTGCCTTGTTCCTCCCTGAGGTTCGAAAATTATAGAAGAGGTGACTCTTCGAAATCTGACTAGAGATTGATGAACAACTGGTTAATACCAGTTGGATTCGAATCTAGCACTACGGGACCAGCTTGGCTCCACACTCCCAACAATAAGTACGGGTTTAAAGACTGATGTATTCCTTGCGAGTACTTCGTGTTGGATAGTGTGTGCTGGTATGGGTAAGGACTCGTAGTGGCTGTGGTTTAATACCTAAAAATCGCAGGGAGTGGAGTTTTTGGTCTAATCGTAAATAATTGTAAGTCGTAACACACATATTAATGATATGATTTTACTCTACTAGGTGCTGTTGCCATTTGACAGTAGTCGCCGGAATGTGTTTCGAACCAACAGTATTACTGTTAAAAGGGTCTTGACATAAAAACATTCTGATGTGACAAGAGTCATGACAGGTCGAACACCTCAACAAGGTGCATTATAGAATTCAGGGATAACTATACATGATTTGCTACCCAACTCTGGAAGTAGGTGGCCTACGGGCTCATTTGCTTATCAGTGCTCTGGGGGCGCTAGTGAATCGTTTCAAAAATTTACTCGGTGTTAAGACCACCGTCAGATAAGGCCCTATGGGAAGGTGCTGACGTAAATCTTAAACACCATTGTCTCTTTTGACGTGGGAAAATTTAAATCAAATGTCAATAAACACTTCTCCCTCTATCCTCCTTCCCATAACCTGATTTCCTAGTTCCAGCACAATGCATCGCATGTGTAAGGGTCTTCCTCTGAGTGCCGGTGATGTGATAGTGAAGTGAAGTCATAGTGAAGCTTCACCACCACGTGAGCGAAGCCGCGAGTAATTTTTATAGTTCCTTCGTCATGTAACTGGTATATTTCTAATGTTGTAGATATTCTATAGAATGCAGTCGCCAAAATATTCTCTAGTTCTCATGAAAAAGATTATTTTGAACTTATATTATTGCCGGTTTACATCATATTTTAATTAATTGTCTGAATTGTGTGATTAAATTTAACAAACGATTAGTTATCCTCAATAACTCGTGTTAAAAGAAGTCAGCTGTCGGTGTCTGGAAGATAAAGCTTTTTTTTACAGCTATACGTACCAAACAATTGGAAAGAAGAATAATAATAATAATAAACATCCTGTTTAGCCTTAAGTTTAGCATGTGCCAAAACAACGCTAAGAAACAAAAAATTATTCACAGTACATTTTATTTATACAAACATATGTGAACACACTTACACACACACGCATTGTTATCCTTGTTATGCCTGTTAGCGGTAAATTTTTCGCTGATTTTGAAACTGAAACAGGTGGTTTATAGCATTATTAGTTTTATCATCTCATTTCTGATATTTGCTGGGATGTCACAATTATGTTTTGGTTTTTGAAAATTATTTTTTAACTCAAGTAATCATGTTGTCGTATTGTTAACATTTTATTTTACTTTCGATTAAGTATTTTAACTAACAATTTACTTTGTTTTTATTTGAAATTTCTTTGCATTTTACTTAAGGTTTTGTTATTTGGCTTTAGTTTAATAAGCAACGATAAATACGCCAACCACCACCTGCCTGGCATGTCGCGACTATAAATGATGATAGCCAGACATATATTTTAGCAACCCTCTTTAAAAGAACAGCACATGTCCTTGTTATGGTGATCATACTGTAATGCTCTAAAATTGCAACTAAAAGCATTTGAAAAATAATATGCCATAAAACAGTGGAGCAGAAAAATTTAAATTTCTTAGTCGCACGTACCTATCCTGACCACAGTTAGTATTTCTGATACTAAAGTGTAAATTATTGTTAATTTCGCGTTATATAAGGGAAATGTCAGTCTGGAGAATGCATTTTGTGGCAATTTTTCCCATCATATAATATTTAATTCTCTTAACAAAATCGATAAGAAAAAATACAAAAGAGGGGTATTACAACGTTTACAGCTTTTGTTCATGTCTACAGTAGCTGTTCTTGTTCACTCCGCCAAGTACCGAACTAAGTGTTTGGGGGTATTTTTTTTTTATCTGGGACCAGCACTCAGGAGATGACCCATACACATGCAAAGCATTGTGCTGGAACTATAGGAAAGGGATAGTAGGAGAAAGGACAGAAGGTGAAGCTTAATTAATTATTTTGCAGCTCTGCTTTTGCACGTTCTTTGTTTATACGAGTAGCAGTGCTGAAGCTTCGGTTTAGTAGCCATTTTTTTTTATTATTATTTTACTTCGCCGGCGCTACACAATACCGACGAAGGAGGGCGTTCTGATGTGAATGTGGATTGCTATCAGCTGAAGCCGGTATTGTTCAGTGACCAGTGACTACGCCTTCGCCACTGAAATCTTCCGACAACAACTGACACACAAAGACACACCAATGCACATCAGAAAAATGCGAGATGTTTATTTTTATTTTAAAATTTTAGTCTGAAACTGGGATTGAACCCAGGTCTGTTGTTGGCTGTATTATTCCCTTAACTCGTCCACTGTACATCTTAATACTTTGGAACTTTTAGTACCAATTCATTGAGAAAATTAAATGTTCTCGACCGCATATTTCAACTAACTACACACTGATCTCTCCAATACGTATGGCTGGCCGGGTACTTTTTTTTCTTATTTTTTATAGTATAGAAATATTAAAGATATTTTATGTCTCAAAGTGTTCTGTGCACAAAAATTAAAAATAAGCATAAATTCTAAAACCGTGGGAGTGGGAAATGCGTAAAATAAAATGTTGTTCACATTCATACCGCTTGATATATGTAAATGCAAGGACAGCAGCAGCAATAGTCCAAAATTGTGTCAAGTAAGAGAAAAAAGCCAGCGACAAACGGAATAAATATTTGGTTGGTGTGCGACGCAAAAATTATTTTACACTTGGAAAGATATATGTACCACGTTTATACGTGCGTCTTATTTGCAAATAAGAACGCAAATATTGCCGTATAAGTTGTGAAACGTTACCACTTCACAGTGGTCGTAGCTGTATGGAGTCGGCGGCCAAAAATACTTCCTGTATAGGTATCATCATGAAACTTCGGTCAATTGTCAGAACTGTTGGTAGTAATGGTAAAATGGGAGTGGTTGATGACTCACACTGAAATTTTGATCATCTGGATTTGCCAGGGTTGTCACGCAAATGTGCGATACTTTTTTTAAATGACAAAATCGCCCGCTTTGTTCTGTCGGAGATAACGCAAATGGGCAAAAGTGTGCAGTTGATATTATCAATTTTAGAATCTTGGAATATTAACTAATAAACCACAAAAAAAATACAATTGGAGATTTCTGTGGGGGAAGAAAACACAATTAAAACTCTAGTCTATATTTAAATATATGGACGAATACCAACAATGACACTGGAACATATCGACAACAAGTTAAACTCATTGTACTTATTTTAAAACTTAATTAATACCTTTTAATTCAATATTCATTTAAATTTATTTCAACGCATTTTTTTTTTTCTTTTGCTTTAATTAACTTAAAGATTCACTTAATTTTCTCCATCTTTTCACACTGTAAAACTGCCCGCTCTCTTTTTTGGAGATGTTCTTAAAGAGTACCGTTGGAATTAAACAAAATAACTATAAATATTAAACGCTTATTTTATATAAGAAATAGTGATGCCACTTTTGGTGACAAACTTTTGAAATTGATTGTTTTTATTTTGGACCAATGGGAGCGACCACAGTGTACTTGTGTGAAAAATATCAGTTTGCTTTACCAATTTTCTTTTGTAAAGATATCGAGCATTTGGTGCAAATCAAAAAAATCGTGAACTGAGAAAAATGCATTTGAAGTTTTTAGCCATCTTTTTGATAGTATTTTCGTTTACTAAAGTTATTTGTGTAAATTTCTTGTTGTGAAGGAAATATTTCATTATTGCAAATAAATATTGTTGGAAATAGCTGTTCAGACAATCTGAACAGTTAGAGATAGAACCATAATCTCTTTTCCTTTAGATATATATTTCGCCAAAGATCATTTCTGTATACCCAGCTTAAAAAATTCTAATTTTGAGTTACTGCGGTATTGCACCAAAGGCTCGATATATGTAACGTTTTTTGATGTTGCCATACAATTGAAAATTTGTTGCTGTGTAGTTTCTACGTTTAAACAGTGAGTGCAGTATTTGCAAATAGTGTTAATTTCAAATACATACGATCAAGTACATTCGATGTACTAACGGAGTAATACCCACTGGAGAGGGGAAGACAACTTCCTTTTATTGTATTGAAAAATTCAAGTCAAACTTCGGCAGCAGTTTTAAATATGTATATCTTTTTTGGCGTAGAAAAACTTCCGGGCAAAAAAGTGAATGCAATGCTTACTGTAATTCGGAATTGCAACTTATCGTACAAATCTGAAGTGCCACTTGTTAATTTTAAGAAAAGTTACTTGAAGAGAACCCAGATTCCCCTAAATTTCTTCTAAAACGTTTTCGCAGCTTCAGTAGCATGTGTGTATTGAACGACGCAATTCAATGATTTAAAGGAGTTCAACGAAAACTTGAGTGGATAAATACAACTGGAATGTCTTAAATAATTCTCAAAGAATTTGTTTTTGCCATCTGCCTCAAAGAAGCAGTTTTTACAGATGATGGTATTTTTTAACCCTAATCCAATTAACATGTGCCTTTCAGGCACATCTTTCACTTTGAAGTGTTCTAACTTCTTTATGGTTCTTCATGGTCCTTGGTGCTTCTTGAATTCGTACTTTGAATTATTTTATTTCTTTAAAAAAAATTTAGCTCTTCTTTAATTTCTACTTATTTATTTATTTATGTAAAACCACAAATATACTTAATCCTGTCATAATATGCCTATCAGGTACATACGACAACATTATGAACCAACAAATTAAATTACGGGGAATTCCCATTCAAATTTTATCATTCAATATAAACTTACACAGTTTATTAAATTGTTGGCTAATTTTCAAAGAGAAAGTTGTAAGGATGAAACTTTTTCCCACAATGTCTAAAATATACATATTTATATGTAGAAATCGAGACAATTATTGAAGATATTGATTTTGAAGAAACTATAAACCAAGATTAAGATTACGACAGTAAATTCTCGGAGGATACGGCTTTTATTCTACAATATGAAACAAGTACTTACTGCTTTGAAAGAAAAAAATGCAAATAAGAAATATAAATTCCCAAATATAATATGCAATGGGTTTATATGTGCCTCTGCAGCACATTTTGGTTGGATTCGTTACAAAGTTTATCTGACTTGATTAGGGTTAAGCTTTATTGTAAAGTTCCAATATTACGATCTTTTCACAAACTTTACTAAATTATTATTTTAAAAAATGTATCATACATATGTACATTCTTAACATAAATTTCTTAACATTATTACACAACACAATGAACTTCGAAATTTTTTTAGTTAATTTTGGATAACACAGTGCCCACAGTGCCCAGTTATATCGAGCAGCAAAAAATTAAATAAAAATTAAATTTTTGGCTCATAGCAAAAACAAAACACACAAAATTGTTTTTCAGTACATTCAGCACAATTTAGCTGGAGGTTAAAATAATAAACGGAAAAAAGAAGAGAAACAACATCCTTCAAGGATAGATAGATACCTTCAATGCACACGTAAACATATAAATGGAATAAATTAAATAACAAATGTCTAATTTTTATGGTAGACAATAAAATTTGCCAAAAAAAAAAAAAAGATGAAACGAGAGTAACAGATATATTTGAAGTTTGTTGTTATTGCTGTGTTTATTATACCACCATAATTGGAAACCTTCTCTTTAATAACATCTAAAGGCATTTACGGACAATGTACTCAAGCAATTCCAGGAAATAAAATTTATATATTTTGATTTTTATGACAAGAATGCATCATTATTGAAAATAATATATTGCAACTTTTCCACAAATAATTTATTAATTCTTAGTTGGTAAGGTAAAGTAAATAGTATTTTTTAATTAAGTATAAAATATTTAAATATGTACCTGTTGGTTCTGCAAATTTTTTCTGAGTGTATATTATTTTAATTCTGTTATTTATGTTTATTTTATTATGGAATTAATTATTTCTTTTTATAATTGTTCTTCTTTCTGCGTTTGTTTCAAAAAATATCACCTTTTTATGTAAATTACTCTTTAAAATTTGTTCTTACATTTAAAGCTTTTTCTCAATCATTTAATTAAAATCTAACAGATGTCTTCACTTTATTGATCTGCAAATAAACAGAAATAATAATAACAAGAATAATAAAATTATATTAAACAAAAATATATTTTTAAGTTTTTTAAGTGAAATCATTTAAACAAACTAAACTAATAAATAAATGAAACTAAATTTAACTATTGTTTTGCATGCTTAACAAATTCATTTTAGAGACGATATGCATTTAAAGAGGCTGTTGTCTCGACTATGAACAAATTTTTAAAATAAAATAGCAGACAATTTTAAAGTTAGTGTTAGAAGTGTTGTTTGCAGCTAAAAAGTAGTAGTAAACGAAAAACTAGAAGAAAAATATAATGCTACTAGATGTGTAAGAATATTGAATATACAAAATATTTTTAATAAAAGGTACTTATAAGGTTTGTAATATAATAAACTATCTATGAATGTGCATAAATATGTATTTCAATATGAATGGTTTAAGCTGCAGGTATCAAATAATGTTAGGAGAGGTTAGAGGGCGGTCAACTAGAATGGGTCGACTCAAGCCATCCCGTGCTCTTCACATATCTCAATAACTTTGCGAGAGAAAAAAACCCTAAAAAACCTCGATCTCGATCAGACTATGGTCCTCACTGAGGAGGTTTGGGACAGCCTTTCTCGCCGAAACATCGTCACAGTTTCTACAACAAGCATTGAACAGAATATCCATCTTAGCAGCATGCGTGCCGATGGTTCAGTCCAGATGCCGAGAGCTTACTAATGTATGAGTGGGAAAAACTCAAGAGATATCGAGTTATACTGCCATCGTAACACGGCCACATTGAAGTAACATTGTCCTCCACTTAATATATGAAGTATTTGGTAAGCTTGCCACTGGAGAACATTAGAGGTATCCGGAAGTCTAAAGGAAAGAGAAACCCCCAAGTAATCGGCGATAAAACCCGATCCAAGTATTGCGCTCAACGTAGAAGGGAAAGGTCCCGACTCCAGTAGAGCTACATCATCGGCAGAAGCCACCACTTTGACTCCACCCCCTTTGGGGCCAAACAGACCCGAATCCATGACAACTAGCCATAGTAGGGGAGAGAGGACGTCTGCCTGTGATGGGCCTCTGCTCACAAACCTGTTAACGCTAGTTCCCCTCGATACTGCCAGATTTCTTGTTGGACAACAATAACCAAACGGTAGAGAAAACTGTCCACCCCTCGTCTATGCAGAGAACAATGAATCGGCTGCGCTCTGACGTCGCTGAAATCACCCTCAATAACAATGAAATCAGCCAAAGCATGCTGCTCGTACTTAAGGGACCCTTCCAGAGTACGCACCCTCTCGTGTAAGATAGGTTCGGTACACTAACAAGCTAAGTACGTATGTTCTGCCAGAATTAAGGGTTCTTTCGCAAGCAGTCCCCGGACGTGATTGTCGATCACTCACTCTAGTGCCTCAAGAATGAAGGACGTGCGACTATAGGTCTAAAATCCTAAGCCAATTCATGGCCCCTTCTACGCACTCTGGTTTTCCTCCAATTGGAGGCTTATGCCCAAAGCACAGACTTACAAAATATATAGCCTGCAGGACATAAATTACAGATTCCTAGGTCCTCTGCAACATTATTGGCACAATTTCATCCAACCCGGATGCTTTAAAGGGAGAATAATTATTGATCGCCCAATCCTATCAGTCGAAGGAGAGAAAGACTCTTGAAGTAAAGCCCACACCGATCACCGTCTAATCTACTCGGAGTAGTGGAACTAAATGGTCTGCGTAGCCCCCGACTTGTTCCTCCAGTGAAGATACAGTAGACATGTGACTAGCACGATTCCTCACTCTGCTGTCAACAACTCTACTGAACAGACCTCGCCCACTCATTCAACTTTTCTCCGATCCTGTCCTTGTTGCATATCGGACAATAAGCTTACACCGTTCGTTAATCAAATGCTGTAATTTCCGCCAGAATATTTTTGTCAAACCGTTCTATCTATTTCGGTTTTACAAAAAATTATTTGACTACATCAAATAAGAAATATATTACAGTTTGAAATAAATTTTTGCTTGATAGATGAATGATTGTTCTGTTATCCGAATACAAAAAATGTGTTCCTTTAAAATATCATGCGTGAGCCAAAAATAATATATTACAGGATTGAAAAACAATTTCATACGTTCTTGGCATAGTTGACATCTATAGCTATTGTCAGATAAGCAAGTATTTGATAATGTAAATTAACGATAACTAACCAATTATATTCATTCCCATGCCATGGAATTGCCATCAAATGGGAATTCTTGAGAAGAATACCAAGAATAAAATATCGTTACAATAAATTTAAGAGTTAACCATGCTACAAGGTGGCTGACAATATTTTCTCATCCACACCATGTTGTGAATATGAAGACATTAAAAGCTAAACACCTTAAAATATGAAAACAATCACTTATTTGTTATTTGCAAAAGAAGTGCGTAATAAGTAGAGAAGTGACACTGATTGCTTACTGCTAGATGTTAACTTCTATAAGAAAGGGATAGTGATAGAGATGACAGGTGGTGAAGGGATAGATATAATAAAGCTTTATTATTTTTACAACTCTGCTTTTGAACGTTTTGAGCTTTATATATATATGTCCGTGACTTTTCGAACTTCCCTCGTAGTTATATGAAATACAACACTGTTCCCATCAAGCACCACCTGTTAATAGACTACTGTCAAGTTTTTAGCTAGTTTCGTCATTTACTTTGCGTTTAACAGCATTATATATATATATATGTATATATATAGGCATTTGTTTGGTCAATAATTTCATCGTTGGAGCTAAATCTCTTTCCAGCAATCCATTTCTTTAGGTTTGGAAATACGAAGTAGTCACTAGGGGCTAAATACGGATAATATGGCGGATGAGGTACCAATTCGTAGCCCAATTCATAAAGTTTTGCCATTGAGACTGCACACGTGTGCACCCGTGCATTATCTTGATGAAAAATAACTTTTTTCTTGGCCATATGAGGTCGTTTTCTTTTTAAATCCTCATTAAATCGGTATAATAAGTTGGCATAATATTCGCCGTTTATTGTTTTTCCCTTTTGTTGTGGATTATTCCGCGTGCATCCCAAAAAACTTTTGCCACAATCTTACTGGCCGACAAACTAACCTTGGCTTTCTGCGGAGCAGATTCACCCGGAGAAACCCATTGTTTAGACTGCTGCTTGGTCTCCGGAGTACAGTAATGGATCCACAGTTACAACACGCCGCAAAAACTCATTCGGATTGCGGTTAAACAACTCTAAACAATTCTTTGAAGTAGAGTACACGTTTTCGTTTATGGTCAATTGATAGCAAACGCGGCACCCATCTTGCAGAAAACTTTCTTAAAACCAACTGATCATTTAAAATCGAAACCACACTGCCATATGAAATGCGTATGCCATCAACAATCTCACGCACTTTTAAACTTCGATCGGCCAACACCATATATTGAATTTATGCGACATTTTCGGGTGTACTGACCTCAATTAGCCGTCCAGAACGTTCAGCGTCATTTGTACTTGTGCGATCACAATGAAAGTCAGTAAACCACTTTTTTCATTGAAATCGATGGTACAGAGTCCCCCTAGTATTTATAGAGCTTTTCCTTGGTTTGATTGACGGTTTTTTTTCGCAAAAAAAATATTGTTTAATGAGCACTCGATATTCACTTTTTTCCATTTTTTGAAAAATACACGAAGTTGTATGTTCTGAACAGCTATTAAACTCAAAGTAAATGACGAAACTTGCTCAAAATTTTACAGTATTCTATTAACAGGTGGTATTTGATGGTAACAGTGTTGCATTTCACAAAACTACGAGGGAAGTTCGAAAAGTCACGGACTTATTGATACGCTTTCATAGTTCCTGAGATCTTTATATAATAAACATATGAAATTTCTTAACTTTTCAAAAAAAAGTTAGTTGACGAATTTATGATGAGTTGGGATTACCGATAATAGGGCCGCTTAAACAAATAACAATCATAAGTAGTAATTGAAAAATATCTCTTATACTTTTATTTGAATTATTGAACATTTTTTTTCAACCGCGCAAAAATTTTACTGAACTTGGGCTTAAAATGAACAAAGTAGAAGAAGAAAACAAGTGTTTTTACTGGTTGAAGTCCTTACCTTTTTTTGCATTAAAACTTAAATGAAATTGTTGTTAAATTTAAATGAAAAAGAGGTAGACCAGTTTTCGAGTGAAGTTATTTTAATTTAATAAATTGCAATTCCAGTTAATTTTATGTACAGAATATTTTGAGTGAAGAATTGCCTAAATTTTCAACACGGATCATAAATCTCATGATATGTAATTTGCTAGTAATTTATATAAAAATGGAAATAGACTGGATGTTTTTGACTAACATCAAAATATGTATCAATTTATATAGAAAAGCACAGTTCTGTGCCGAGAAAGGATAACAACTAAAGATAGGCGAGATAGGCCAACGTTGAGTTAGTTTCGACTGTATCTCTTAATTTAAATGGTTTTCCATTATGAAAGAAGTCCGAACATAAAATATTATAACATTGTCCATACCAAGTCAGGAATTATTGCTTGATTAGAAAATTTCCTGATTTTAGGCTGAACACTTGCCGAAATCAAGTTTAGTTGTTATTCCTTCTAAGCACAGAAATAATGATCACTTATGAAGTTGCGTCATTAATTAGTTCAGCTTAAAAAGTGTCACACACCATCACCGAAAATGTTTGTTATATTTATGTATTTGTTTATTTTTTTAGATCTGTTGGATGCAAGGCGTTGCTTTCATTTCGTTCTATTAAAGTTACAACTGTATATTTTGTCTGCAGTTGACTGCTGCAAAATAATTTTTCTTTTACTAAAAAAATTACGAGTCCCTTAAAATGACTACAAACGAAATATCAGAGGAGTCAGTGTACTTTGTTGCTGTAGCTTTCAATGTGTGTTTGCTAGAGTTCGTACACATGAATGATTATTCTTGTTTGACTGGTGCGAGAGTGTCTGTCGTTGTGTTGTGCTTCACAATTTTCAAAGTCAAGGTTAAGTTGGAAACGTATCGTTTGTTTATTTTTGTAAATTTATAAATATTTTTCTTTCATTCTTAAGCTTTGCTGCTGTCTTATTTGAATTTTTAGCTTTTATTGCAAATGAAACACCATTTAATTGTCTGCATATGCATGTGTATGTCTGTATGTTTTCGTTAATGTATGTACGTAGAATTGCTTGGAGCATAGGAAGTAGAGAATGGTGTTTGAATTTAAAATAAGAAACATATTTTTGCAAGCAGCCAAATAATAATGAAACAATAAAAACTATACACACACACACACACTTTGCACACCAGAAATTGAATGTTTGTACACTGAGAAAAGAAAGCTGAGCAGCGAATGTCGAAAATAATTCTTTGTAAAAACTAAAACAAAAGGAAGACCTAAGCTAAAATGTTAAACTGAGTATTCTGCGGGATATATTCAGTGGCAGCATGGGGGGAAGTGCAGTATTGCTAGGATCTGATGCACCAACCTTGATAGAAAGACTGGCTTCTTTCCTTGAATCGCATTGTTACGGAACTAATTGGAAGACATGCCGATAGACTCGGCATTATCTCGCGGGACTTTTGCATGGCTCAGGGTCCGAGGAGGAGGAACAGAAGGCTGCTCACCTGTACTGGGTTTCTGTCACGACAGGTTTCGCCATGACTACACCACACGTAAAAATAGAAATATAAAGAGAAAGGGCTATACATAGCTACGGCTATAGCAGAGGTGTAAACACGACGTTAGTACGTACACTACTTCGTACACGATTATTCTTCACCGCTAATAATTCCACGTGAAATGTGATCGACATTTCAAATATCCGGCATTTAAGGTTTGATAATGAGTCCACGTCAGTTCAGCAATAATTGTGAGCAGTTGTAAAATATGTTGGAAATATAATTTGATCATTAACAGTTTGCTTATTCAACATGTATATTTACATAATTAGCTTTGAAATATGTTTTATGTTACGTCACTTTGTAGAAAAATTTTATTGAATAGATATGAAGAATTTGTCAACAATAAAAGTCATACATGTACATTGCGTTTTGTACATTACTTTTTATATAAGAACTTTGTGCAATTATAAGAAAGGGTTTGCATCACCACCACTACATTTCAATAAAATATATTTGTTTTAAGCGAACTGGCAGAATACTTGGCATTTTAGTTAGCATTTAATTAATAAGCAAAAAGGATAAAACAGAGAGAAAGGTAGGATATTCATTAATAAATGACTAATTTAGTTTAGAAATTAACACGTCATTTTAATATTCTGGTGACATATTGGGCTCACGTGTTATCCCCGGTGTTGGCAACAAGCCAAATACAATTTGTCTTCATCTCATTTTTGAGGGATTCTGGTATAGTAAGTGGTAGAAAATATTGAGAATTTGGTGTATAGAGGCTACAAAATTTCATTACGAGGGACCACAGGTAGAACGTCATAACCTCGGTATAGTAATAAACGTGGTACCAATTATATAAGGGATAAGAAAAGAATTTTTTGTGGACCGCTATCAAGTCTTTTTACAATTAATCTTCTATACAGGAGCTGTAGTAGAATTAAATTACATATTTAGATTCATTAAGATTTATTTAACAATTCCACTCTATATCACTTGCAGTATATAAAAGGAAACATTTAATTTATAAATTTTCAAGTTAAGTATCTATGAAATTCTGTCCTGCTTTAGCACCGCATTAAAATTTCCTTGCATCGATGATTTAATCCAAGTTTGTCCCATTATATTTCACATAAATATTCGATACTTTATACTTGTCATTACCACTTGATTTATGTTTCTTTGATATGCAATTTCATATACTTGACCATATATATAGAGAATGTATAGTATATTCATTTAGGTCGTTATTAAGTAAACAAGACAAAGTAATAAATTTTTTTGAAGTTAAAAATAATTTCATTCAAAATATTGACCAGTATCTCTACGAAGAGAAATATAATTTAATAATTATCAAGTATCACATATGTAGAGTGTACCAATTCGAGGGAGCTAAGAGTAGATAAATATTGGTTTAATATACATTGTCAATAATGTACTGAGTGGATAGTTACATAACATCGACATATGCGGCTATGCTGAATGCCTTCAAATCCAAAACGCAATATACAAATCTTCATAAATACCTCAACTGCAATCCTAGTCTTTAATTTATTTTTAGTTGTACCTATATATATCTTATTACAATCTTCATTGTCATTCCCACCACAAGGTATCTTATAAATTAAATTAGACATATCCAATTTCTGTAATCTATCTTTAGTCTTACTAAACAATCTGTTTAATATGTTAAATGTCTTATAAGCAATTGTATATTTCCCTGAATCATATATTTCCGATTTTCTTAAACGTTCAGCTATTCCAGGTACATAAGTAAGTGATTTGTATGTCTTTGGATCATCCGTATTGTTAATATTATTCATACTTCTAAATCTGTGTTGATTAATTAATCTATAAATTAATAAATAAATAAATGCAGGACACAGGTCTGATCAAAAATATAGGGATATAAATTCTCAAAAAACAGCATTATCTTCACACTGTTCTAGATTGAATCACTATCCAAACTTTGAGAATGTATCAGTATTAGACACGGAAAATAATTATAAACGTGGATATATGTTAGAAATGTTACATATAATTAATACACCAATTACCAACAGAATTAATTTTAAGGCAGATACAGCAAATGTTGCTCAAAATTATAGACATTTAGTTAATAAGAGATTAAATATATTATAATTCTATTTGTAGTTTTTATTTTTATACATAGAATTACATTTAGAGATAGAACAAAAATTTTTAGAACTATACACATATAGGTTATTATTAAAAAAGATATAGACGAAAGATTTTTATTAATATTATTATTATCATTATTATTATTGTAATTATTGTTTTGAATATTTTATTATATGTAACATATTCTTCAAAATGTATTTTGGATTTGGTTCAAAAACAAAAATTTCAATACAAAATCGAATATTTATACCTATTTCAAATCCAGAATATATTTTTATGAATATGACTTTTAATATTTTTATGAATATGGCTGTTAACATTTTTATTTTGAATTTTCATTGACAAGAACTTTTCCTATATTGTGAATTTTTAAAAAAATTTTTTTATTATAAACAAAAACCAATTTTCCTGAAGAAGCTACACAAAGGAGTAGCGAAATATTGAAATAAATATAAAATATATAAAAAGACCTTAGCCTTAAAATAATTAGTGTTATTAATATGTAAGTAAGTCTTTGGACGAAATCTTAAGATATACATATGTATGTAGGTATTACATTTTATTACAGTACAAATATATTGTGAATGTTATTAATACGAGTAATAATAAAAAAATAAATAGTAATAAAAATTAAAATAATAGTAATACATTTAAACATTAAGTTAAAATTCAAACTTTGGTCCGAAATTATTGGAGAATAAAGTAGTAAAGATTAGTTCGTCGGATCTTCCGTCACATCTGGGAATCCATGCTCAGGATTAGAGTATAGAGCAGGCTCAAAACCAGCACTGCTCATTGATCTTTCCGTTTGTTGTAAATTTTTGTCCGTCTGTTGAATATTTCACCTACACTTTTAAATTTTGGTGTAAACATAATTTTTTTCTTTTGACTAGGTAATGGGATGGTATAATTTGTAAGGAACCACGAATTACTGAAGTAGCCGGTAGAACGACAGGTACATACGCTTACAAGCTGACCACTCTAAAAGCCACCTCCCACTTAAAACTAGAGCCGAAGTTCATAACACGGCTTATGTGTCAGCGCGCATCTTTTGTCACAAAACGTCGGAAGTTCTTCACCTCTCATTTCCTATCATCGTTGACTAAACTCTCCCAGGTCAGGATTTCCTCAATAGAGGGATTTATTTGGGAGTCGGCGTGGTTTCATGTGCCGAATATCTGATCGCCGGATGTGATTACCTTGTGGTATCATAATGTCCCTAACTTCTGCCATAAGCCGGAACTACTCCTTCTTGTTGGGTTCTCCCCCTTACCTATCCTAACCTATACTCATGGCGTTTCTTTTCCAAAAAGAAATATCTAATAATATTTCTTATGTAAAACAATACCTACACATTCCAAAAAGTTCCAATTAACTCTTGATCTGGAATAGACTACCACTGAAGACACTGCGAAATAATATTTAATATATTTTTATTTGGAATTCTTTTTCTCACTGTATATAAACAAATTTTTAAATTTATCTCATGCTTTTCTAAATAACGATAGCACAAAAAATTATATATTTATTTTAGTGCAAGTACTCAAACCTTTAAATTCCCTCAAAGTGCAAATTAATAAAAAAACGCGAGACTAAATACAAATGGACGTCATATGTTGCAAGTATGGAGCAGGACAAGAATATAATGAATACGTGTTTATAATAGACGGCAAACGAATAAGGTAAGCTTATCAACACTGGACGATGAAAACTAAAAGCGCTTCAATAATTATGGTGAAAGAGAAAACAATATAATTAAAAATTATTATTGGTATTATTACAGAAATTAAAGTTTTCCTGTTTTCAATATTTATTAATGAAATAACTTTTAATAACTAAAAATCGCACCAAAAATATAATTTATTAATTTTATGAGCAATCTCAGTTATTTATTAAAAGAGTTTTCAATTCAAGAAAAGTTCTTATATATACAAATATATCTTTATTTTTATATTTCTTAAAATATGGGTTAAATATATTGCTTGCAGGCTGTCCTGGTTTTTGCTTTACGATTAATTTGGCCTAAAACAATAAGTTTACTTATATTTGACGTTATTGATACTACTTTCATATTAAATTTATTTTTATAATAAACTCGTAACTTAATTAATAAGTTAATTGCACAAAATAAAATTTTAATTGGAAATATTTAGTTTGTTTGTAACATTTTATTCTAAAAATACATTTCCTTAGTACAATTTAGTTTTTAACTCTACTATGCAAAAAGTCAATATTGACTATTAACTGCGACAGAAATGAACATTGAAAAAAGGAAACAATAGTAAACCAGCGACGGTAGAAATTTTGGATCAACTTACTAAAGGTCTTTTAAAAGGTTTCAATTTATTCTTGCATAAACATGTGAAATTTCTTAGCTTTTTTCAGAAATTTGGTTAAAGGTCTACTGAAGATTTTGATATTAGCACCAAATGAGATGGTGTATGTAGACCAGCTGAACCATATAACAAACATATAGATAATGGTAATTGTATATGTGAAACAAATCCTTGCCGTATTCATAAAAGGTTGTTGGATTTATGGAAAGTACATATATTGATAGAATTTTGTATGGAAATTTGTCTAATAAACCTTTTATAAATAAAAGCAATTTTATTATACGTTTAAAGAGTACATAATTTACTTTATAGGACTTTTTGTCTTATATGTAAAACCCTTTTTAAAAGTTGTTTTTATAAAAGAACAATAACAATTGAAGATTTGTAGTAATTTTATGTTTACGTACGGCATCTTTCTTTTTATTTTACTCTTACATAGGAAACAATAACAAAATTACTCAATTTTTATAAATTTGTTTTTGTTTCGCATTTCATTATCTATTTTATAGGTTTTTTTTTTATATACGTACATACGAGTACATACATATGTAAATATTAATACAAAATAAACCAATGTTATTATTATTATAATTTCATTATTGTTACTTATTTTTGAACCATTGTAAGTTTGAGTACATGCGTACATACATATATGTACTCGTATATGCGTAAGTATGTGAATAAATGCAAAAATAATTTTTATACCGATGGACTTTAAAGGAAGTAGATTTTATATATGTACATATGTAGTTTCCAATTACATTTTAATGCTAGATTTTACTTATAATTTCTATTGATGCAATATTGAGTAAGAGAACCACCAAAGTTTTTTATTTTTATATTGGGTTTATAAATAGTCCAAATTACTCCCCAAATGTTTCGGAATTTGACATGCCAAAGGACGAGCAACCCTCCACAATTTAGTGATTCTGACTTTGTGGGGAACAATGAAGGTCGACAGCATCGTCTTGCGATAGATGTGATCAAGATTATCGTGGGTACGTGCGTCTAACCGCAGGCTGCTTTTAACACCCGGTCAAGAAAGCTCAGTGGTGGTACATCAGTCATTAAACTCGTACTTTACAGAAGTCATATGGGCAACCGGTTTCCCGTCCATCCAGACTATACAAAGATCGTAAAACAATTAAAGTCAAATCTCTGATGTGATGCCGAATAGTCGCCTCATCTGTCATCTTAAAATTCTGGAAAAACTCAATGCGATGCATCTAACCTTCCCCATTCATTTTGTGGACCAAGGCCCATATAGTAGAAATTTTCCTTACCATAATGTACACTGTTTAAAGAATTTATCGAACAAAATTTTTCAACTAACTAGCTAGGTACCGCGGAGTTGCTAAAGACCCGTAGGTTATGGAACTCTGTTCCGAAAACCCTTGCGGGGATGGTCTGGAGACTTGGGAATATGTCAGCACCATTATCTCGGAATCATTTCTTCCCCCTCCAGAATTTTGGGTACGGTTAATTTTTGAAACTCCTATTTAGCTTTAAACTAGTCATCTGGAATGGAGAGAGAATATGTTCTTTCCTTGTACACTTTCGTTTGGCGATAATTGTAATCTGAACGAAAGTCTCTGCGAATATTTTATAGATAGATCATTAAATTTCTTTATTTATATCAATTTTACTTTTTAATTTACCATATTACTAGTTAATTTAATTTTCCTTCACAATATTGCAATAATATTCCGGAAAAATGCTTTTTATATGTAAAAATGTGTTCAAACAAAATCTCTAAATGGAAAGACTATCGTTTAATTTGGTTTAAAGAAGGGTGAATAAAACAAAATTTCAGATTCTATAGATGCTTTATTAAACGTGGAAATTAATATTTAGTAGTATTGGCTGAAATAGTTAATCCGTCTACTAAATAGCTGAGATAGTTGTGCTCTGGTTTACAAATTAATAATTTATATTTTTTGTCCGTATTGAAAATTTTTTACAATACGAAGCGGACATTGTCAATACGTCTGTACGAATAATTCTCATATGTACTTAAAGCAAAATGAAAATTAGTTTTCTAGAGAAAATCAATCCTTATAATGAGTACACAATTTGTAAATAAAAAAAATTTCATTAACTAAGTACGAAATAATTGAATTCAATAAAACATATGGTTGTAAGAGCAAATAATGTGTACATACAGTAGGCCACGGCTATAAATCATGATACAATTATGCCGCGATTTGTTTGGTAAAATTTTAATATCTGACATTTTCGCTTAATTATGCATTAATTCTTCGCAACTTCTTCTTTATTTAAACGATCTTTAAAATTAAAAATAGTATTAAAAATTTCCACGATATATTTACAATTGTTATATTATTTATTTATTTAAATTCGATCTCAGTTTTTCTTAAATTCATATCGTTTTCGGCTTCTTTCAAGTACGGATTGCGGATTAAATATGGCTAAAATTAAGCATTTAGAGCTTTAAGAATGCGTACTTGCATTTAGTGCTCTGTACTTGATTTAAGAAAATACGTTCTTACCGCACTTTTGACACGTGTTGAACTTGGTTAACAAGTATGGATGAAATAATTTTTCTTATATCGACAGCTATGCGCGAATTTATCATAGGTTACACTTTTCTCGAAATCGACTTTTTTATGCAAATTGGTTCTAAACCCATTAATTAATCTGCTGATAAAGAATTATAGCGATAATTTTTATAGTAATGTAGATAATACTATGGGTATTTTATCGTATGTGACAGTTAATGCTCAGTTAATGCTCTCCCGTAAATATTACAATATACGATAATTTCGTGCACATTTAAAAAATTTAAAATTTAATAAATAAATAAGTTGTAAACTGATGGAAAGCACTATAATGGATACTACTCAGAAACTGTAGATTTTATCTAATTTTTTAAATTAAAATTAAATTTCCAAATGTTATTGCACATTTAGTAATAAATGCGATAAAAAAAAAACAATTATTTTACCTTATTCTAATTGCTTACAGTGTTTGTGTAAAGTTTTTTATTTTTCCACTTTTTCATACAATAAACATTTCCAATCGTAGCCTTAAAAGTAAACGAAAATTTATATTATTTGTCACATTGTTTTTGGCAATGTAGACATTTATCAGAAGACGACGATTAAATGCGGCAAAACAACTTTTTTCTCATGAACATTGCAGTTAGGTTTTTTTTTTTCGATTAAAGAAGTATTCTTTTCTTATTGAACATTGGTTTAAAAATAATATTCCATTATAAAATCTCTAATGAATGAAAAATATTATTAAATTCAGAAATACTTTAATTAAAATTTACTTTGTTTCACATTAAGCAGAACATTCGCATATTTTGAAACACTCGTACCATGTAATGATATTCGTAAAATGTACGTATGTATATGTAAATATTTTTTTTTCAATTTTAAATTTTCATTTGCTCTACATAGTACATACTTACATACATACAATGAACCACATTCCCATAGAACACTGCACACATTATGTTATATCACAAAATCCATGTAACGCACTGTTACAGCGTGCGAATAATTATTATTGATTTTGTTGAGAATATATTTAGTGTTAAAGAAGATTTGCCAATTATATTATTAAATTGTATACTCTTTTTTTGTGATATAAAGCAAAATTAATTGTACGCACGCGCTACCAAATTTACCGTTTGGAAATTAGATGTCAGTTTAGATCTAAAATTTCAGTAAATGTACTTCAGATGGAATTTCTCAAAGTAAAACAATTACTCCTAATTATGAAATATGTATGAATAAACTAAAAGTTTATGTTATTTTAATTACTTCGTAAAAGTGTTGCCATCCAATGCACAAAAACAGGCTTTGCTGCAACTTGTTAATTTTTTCTCTCCCTTTGAATGGCGTCTCATGTATAAGTCTTTCGTTTCGAAATAAATATTGCGTTACAATAAACATATACATATGTACATATATATTTGCATATTTTATTAATTATTATTATTATTTTTTTATTATTGTTATTATTAATAAATTCCATTACATGACGAAAAAAAATATAAACCATACTTAAGTATAAAAATTCAAACCAAAATGGTTTGATTTAAGTAGCCAAACAAAAAGAGGAAGAAAAATGCGAATGAGATTAAACCAATGTGTGACATGGGTTAATTTAACGGAAATTGGTGATGTTAAATTTGAACTTTACAAATTCTGTTGGAATAAAAAACTTCTGGGGTCAAATCGCCGCATTCGTGATCGAATGAGCTTTCGTATCGAATAACATTTCGTGACGTATCGAATAGCCAGATCGAGGCATTCGATAGCGTTTGAATCGAAATTTGTTTTAAAATGTAAAAGATTTATGTGCGTTGTCACTCTCTATATATATAAAAATAACATGTTTGTATGTATGTATGTGTGCTTCTTGGAGTTTTCACAGTATCCCTGGTATGCGGAATGAACTATATAAAATTCAAAAATTCCAACTACGGCCATAAAAAGTAAATATTTATTTTTGTATATCTTGCGAACGGTTGGAGTCTAAGTTTCTGAATATGGTCCAAATGACTTTGTATTTAAAACAAATCATCAGTATAAAACTGGGAGGGATTGGACAAGTAGACGTGGTACCTCCTATACAAACGAAAAATTCAAAATCGACTTTTTGATTGATTATGACATATTTCGGCTAATTTGTCTTAATGAAAATTTTTGATGTTAGTAAATTTTGTTTTATTTATTTATGTATGTACTTACATATTTAATAAAAAAAATATGACTGAATAATAAAATAAAATTTTATAATAATTTTATTTAGTTTACGACAGCTTTTAGTCTATCGAATGACATTTCGAGAGAATATACTCGTTCGACTACTCGTTATCGAATGTCACGATCTGAAATTTCGATACGTCTTATTCGATAACGAATATGACGATCTCAAAAAGTAAATTTTCGATCAAATTCATTCGATCACGAATGCGACGATTTGGGCCCTGTATTCGTTTTCGTCAATGAATTTTTATATATAGTTTAAAATTTACTTACAGCGTATGCAACCTGATAGATGTTGAAATTTATAAAATACACAAAGAGCATTGATGGATAGGGGTTTGGCGACTTCCGAAAATTTATTTTGTTCAGCCTGTATAGGTTGCTATTGGTTGACGTGGTTTCTTCCCTTGTTCCCTTGGAAGCCTGTCTCTTGGATAATTCTTTCGTTTCAAACTTTTATTAGCCTGATTTTGATTTAATAATAAGCAAAAATATACCAATAACAAGAAAAAGCTTCGAAATAATTAATTAATTTAAACGTAATTTTTTTCCTCCCTTTAAGAAATCAACAGAAATAAAAGAACTTTTAATATAGAAATACCGTGTTATAATTCACTGCATATCGCCACAAATTAAATGTCAATAATTGTCAACGAGAGTAATAAATAATTAGAACGCCACAGGTTAATTGGAATATTAAACAGATGGTTGATGGGCGAGCGTTTTGTTATGTTCGAAGTAGTTGCCTTGTATATCAAAATGCGTTTACCTTTCCTATGTTCGTCTAAGACTTTGCCTGCTCAATTAAATTGTACGTTACTTTTTCGCAAAAGAAAAAGCAAATCAAATTATAAAGTACGAATTCCCGATACTAATATTAGAAAAATTATGAATATAAAGTGTATGTGTGTGTTTTGGGTTTGTCTATTTAAATAAATAATTTTTGTATGAGGAACACGTTAAATTTAACGGCGATGCATTAAATTGTTATTTCATGATTTGCGCAAAGTATTTATGAAGTGTGTCCAGAATTGCACGATGAGTATGTTGGACAAATTATGAATTTTTCAATTCAATTTTTCAATAAAGTCGGCTACGTAAAAGCTTGTATGCTGTATTTATCATAACGTTTGTAACAAACAATAACAAATAGAATAAACAAATATGATAAAGCTCAATTTTCGTCATGATTTAATTCAATTCTATAAATGGAGCATTGTGGATGGAATTAAATTATAAAAGAACGATTTGCAATTATCCTGCAGTCTGTATTTCATTGATGCTACACTATTTATAATTATAATAATATTTACAGTGTGACGCTATGTATTCAGTTATGTGTCAGATGTGCTGAATTTAGTGCACCATACAATAACACCATTGTCAGATAAATATTTATATTGGCAACGCTGCACGGGAATATTAAGAGACAATGTTTAATAACGAATCTCGCTTTTTTTTTATCAGGAACCAACACTAAGGATGCGATGTATTATTCTGGAACTAGAGGTGAGGGATAGTTAGAGAGAAGACATGAGCTGATGCTTCACTATCTTACAACTCACATTGGTCGTTCTCGTGTTTTTATAGCAGTGTTGAAGCGCCTCTTATTAAATTTTGAAACTTGGTTTTTTTTTTTTTTTTTTTTTTTTTTTTTTTATCTAGGACCAGCACTCAGGAGATGACTCCTACACATGCGAAGCATTGTGCTGGAACTATAGGAAAGGGATAGTAGGAGAAACGACAGGAGGTGAAGCTTAATTAATTATTTTTGCAGCTCTGCTTTCGCACGTTCTTTGGGTATACTCGTAGCAGTGCTGAAGCTTCTTTAGTAGCCATTTTTATTATTATTTTACTTCGCCAGTGGTACACAATACCGACGAAGGAGGGCGTTCTGATGTGATTGTGGATTGCTATCAGCTGAAGCCGGTATTGTTCAGTGACCAGTGACTATGCCTTCGCCACTGAAACCTTCCGACAACAACTGACACACAAAGACACACTAATGCAACATCAGAAAAATGCGAGATGTTTATTTTTATTTTAAAATTTTTGGTCTGAAACTGGGGTTGAACCCAGGTCTGTTTTTGGATTCGTAGTTAACGTGCAGACTACCATCCATCGTGCCATCGCCACCCTTTAGTAGGCATTTTTAGTAATTATTTTACTTCGCCGGTGCTACACAATACCGATGAAGGAGGGCGTTTCTGATGTGATTGTGGATTGCTATCAGCTGAAGCCGGTATTGTTCAGTGACCAGTGAATATGCCTTCGCCACTGAAACCTTCTGACGAAGGTGGTGAAATCATGGAATATGAAAACATTTATGCGAATTCGGTCCGTCGCCTCATTATATTTGTTGCACTTCGTAAAATTGACTATTGTATCATTGCCTTACAAGAATGCATACTAAAGCACTAAAGTAGGGGAATGTAGTGAACAGTAAAATATTTGCATATGTAATCAAAATGAGCTAATGGTCGAAAAAATACAGGCAAGAAAAATTACATGTGATAATTACTAAGAAACAAACTAAATCAAACGAATAATATCATTCCCTTGTGAATGAATCGTGTGATTGAGTAAGATCAGGGCCTTTACTAATGCACATGAATAACAGATGATTTTTGTTTGTGCTGTGGCGGCAAGCGGTAAGGGGTTTACCTTCCGTACAACACTTTTAAATCTTCCCATTAGACACACGCATAATGCCTTTCTAATTTTTAAAAGGTTTGCATTACTTTGGGGCTTTTCAAAAACATTACTTCTAGAGGCCTACTTACTGACCGCCTTTTACTTATTACTGCCTTTCAATGGAGTTACTTTTTGTTTTTCTTGACATTGATATCATAAATATATTTAAGAAAAAGAACATTTCGATGTGAGTACATATTTTGCCCGTCTTTAATGTGTATTAAATATGAATTTCATTAAAATTTTTATATATCTTACGCTGTTGCTAAATGCTTCTTTAAAACTTATGTTTAGATATGTATGGGTATGCAGCTGCGGAGTGTTCTGCCTCCTTCTTTGCTGGATTGATGTTTAAAAATGATTGCGCATACTTTTGCCAACAAAAATTGAATTATGAAGTTTATTAGGAATGTTTATTATTTTATTTGCAAAATGTGTTTTAAAATAAATTTTAATTCAATTTCTTTTTTTGTGTTCTTTTATTTGTGCAATGCAAAGTTTCTAGCATGTGTCGGCTGAAAAGGAAGTGGTAGTTGTTGATTTGAAATGACAGGAAATTGAAAGTGAAATATTGAATAAATTATAATTTGATTTTGTTTTAAAGATACCGGCCAGTTTCGCATAATTATGTTTTTTCTATGTTTAACAAGATTCGAAAAGGTGTCACCATTTAACTCCATTGTTGTAACTGTCAATTCGATTGTGACATCTAAAGGAAATTCTAAACCGCCAAAAGTACTTCTTAGAAAATTATTTTTTACACGATGAAAAAAATTGTGAATTACAAACTTAATGCGTGAGACTGAAATAATCGATTCTTGTGAAGTCATTAGTTTTTTTTTTTTTTTTGGTGAAATGGTTATTATTTTTTCTTTATGTCTTTTTTCTTCTTTCAGTATTCTGAACCAAATTCAAATTGCAGACATAATGTTTAAGCTGTAATCGGGATAGTTTAATTTTGTGTGTATTAATAAAGCAAATTTTGAATATTATTATTTATATATTTTTAAATACTAGTAAATTATTCACTTAATTAAGCAAAATATTCGTTTTAACTTATTTCGAATGAATATTATTTAAAATTTGAAATTCCAATAGTATTTTTCATAACTGATTATATATTTATTTTATTTCTTCAAAAAGTAACTATTTCTTTTTCGGTTTAAAATCATCAAGAATGTAATTTATAATATTATATACCTTTTTCTATATAATTATATCCAGCCTTTGGTGCAATACCGTCGTAACTCAAAAAATCATGAACTGAGAAAAATGCTTTTGAAGTTTTGAGACATCTTTTTTATAGTATTTTCGTTTACTGAAGTTATTTTTTTACAAGTTTTTAAATAAAGAGGCATGTTTTGTAATGTTTTCTGTTTGTAAATTTCTTGTCATAAAGGAAATATTCCATTATTGCAAATAAATATTGTTGGAAATAGCTGGAGGCAATAAAGAACATTCTGTAAAGAATCTCAACAGTTACAGATAGAACCATAATATTTTTTCCTTTAGATATATACTTCCGCAAAGATCATTTCTGCATATCCAGCTCAAAAAATTCAAATTTTAAGTTACGACGGTATTGCATCCACACCACCACACATATATTTTGAGGATGTTTTCAGACATTTTAATACAAATGAAAGAACCAATTCAATTAATACTTCTGATTTTTATAATTTTGTATAATATATTTAGTAATCGAGTAGTTAAATTTGGCAATCACAAAAGTAAGTCAAACTGTGGCAAGTACTTTTCGTGGTAATGCGTAATTTTTTGCTGGGATATTTGGATTTTTATATTTATTTAGTACAAACTTAAAGTTTTTTTTTTCCTTACACCGGAATTAGTTCTTAATTCTTATACAATTCTTCAATTAATTTTTTGTTAATATTTGTAAAGTAGAGGTTGTATTTATGGTTTTATAGATGTTGAATTGCCAACTGGGTATACTTTTTATTACTTGTCTCAATTAGTCAAATTCGTATGCAGTGGTCAATGCACTAGTTTCGTGTATTAAAATAATAATAACAACAAATACATAAATATAATGCAAGTTACTGCTTTTAAATTAAGAATTTTAAATGTTAAACTCGGAATTTTTTAATTAAAAAAAAATTACATAATTTAATGAAATGCAAATGTTGTTCAGTCTCAGGTAAAAAGAAATACGTCATAACAAAAAATAATTGCTGCAATCTACAGTAAAGGCTCTCTCAGACTCTTCGATTATATTCAATTCAATTATATTATATTCAATTATATTCTTCAATTATATATATTCTCAGAAAAACCATTTCAATTGGAATTTGTATTGATGGATTAGACGGATTAATGTATGATTCGTCTCATTCAGCATTTTATGTGTATTGTTAAGTGCTGGCCTCTCCAAATTGACAATGCAGTAGTTCTATTTTATTCTTGAAGTTTATTAATTAATACTTCGAGAAATCTACAAAAATATCGTTGTTCAAAGATTTTTTGCATAATATTCCCTGAATATTCATATGAAGGTGCAATTTAAGATACGTTTCGTTCTCGTACCGTTTAAAGTATGATATGTGCAGAGGTGTTTGCTATCAATTTGTTACGGAAAAGTTCGATTCAGATTTTTAAAATCCTAAATTTGATATGGATAAATCTGAAATTGATTTTTAAAATCATGTGTTTGATATGGAAAAGTTAAAATTTTAAGTTAGAAACCTATACATTTGACGTGCTAATTTTTAAGCTAGCGGAGAGCCATTTTTTTATTATTTTATTTCGCCGGCATTCTAGGGCTCAAATACTGTATTTTCTATTGTAGAATAATTTTATGAAATAATTCTGTTTTGTTGAAAGTATGTAACAGCATCCTGAGTGTTTGGTAGAAATGGAACATGCACTGGCAATTTGTAGTGGAAATGGAAAAAGTGTTTTTCATACGAAACAGGCAAGGAACATTAATTAGAAATCCAAACTATAGTCCATACGGCGATTGCTTAAGAAATAATATGAGAACATAAATTAATTTTCTTGTGTTCGTGATTTATATATGTATATATATATATACATATGTATATGTACATACATACTTATAAATATGTGTATGGATTTGTAGGAAGAGATAAAATATCCATACAAAATTCGTAGTATATTTGTGTTAATCATACAATATAAATTATAATTTGCACATTTAAATCCTTAACTATGTACATATACTATACACCTTAACTATATTATCATCATCGTCATTTGTGAGCATGAGGCTTTTAAAACAACTCTATACCTGGCCTTAATGGCATCGATTAAGTTGATTGAATTTATCTTTTAGAGAGAAAACTATCTTGAAAATATTGAAGTCGCAGCAATAATTTTTGTTTTATTGCGCATTGCAAAATAAATTAACTTAAGAATCTGTACTTAACAAAAGTATCCTTTTCGCAAAAGCACGGAAAGAAAACAGAACAGAACAGAACAGAACAGAAAAAACCAAACATGACTCACAACTAAAAAAATAAAGCAGACAATGAAATTGCAAGAGAATAACAACAATAAATGAATTAAAATTTTATGCAACTCACAAATAATGAAAATGAACGCAACTCATTAACGGTCAAAAGCAAAGCTTTACTTACGTACAAGATAGAGGATACTTAAAAATATTCATACATACACACACATATACATATACGCGTGAATATGCACATACAATTTGGCCACAAAACACTAAAAATGTATCGCGAACTAAATACAGATCTGCGATTATTGTTAAATGCAAACAAATTTATATATATATATATGGCTATGTATGTATGTATGCATGTATGTACGTATGAATGTATGTATGTGTGTATATGTGTTTATTTTGTCTCTCTGCTGTCCGTCTGGCTGCTTCAGTTTGTTGTTAATGTGACTGTATAGAAAAAGAAAAATATTAAACACAAAGTTATAAATACATACATACATATACACACATTCGTATGGAAAGATACTTTAAGTTGAATTTTTTATCGGTTTATAAAGTATATTTCATTGCAGTCATTAAGTACAACATTTATTTAAACTGAAATCTGCTTGTTGACTGCTTGGCTGGCAGGCCGTTTGACTTAGCTTAATTCTGCTGGGCGATTTGACTTGGCGTTTCGAAATTTTTGGACTGCACCGAACTGACTTGTGTGTTTTGTTGACCAAATGACTGACTAAATGACAGCATATTTATGAAATCAGTATAAATTCAAAATACATTACATACTCATACCCTGCTGTACTTTTTGGAACTGAAGAGAACCTGATCATAAAGTGCTTCGCTGTCCTTTGAAATAAAAGTGCAAAATGATTTTATTATTTAAATAAATAAAGAAAAAAAAAATTCAAGAAATTAAATGTATATGTTTTCGTTGTGTGAAAATGTAAGGAGTATAAGTAAAGTATAAAAAAGAATTAATATAAAGAAACATTAAAATAATTTTTATTGAATGACGCTCAGGGCGTAAGAGGCAACCTAATAATTTTTTGTGCGCCTGACAAATGCTAAATTAAAAAATGTTTAAAAATTTAATAGGACGTCGCAAATTCCTTATTAAAAGAAGTAAGTTTGATAGAAACATTGTCCGAACAGAAACATTTGCAACAACTGTCATACCAGTCCTACTAAATATATTAAATGAATTTACTATGGAAATATCTTTATATACATATATGACTCTAATTTTAAAATTCAGATTTTTCCTTCAAAAAATATACGAAATGTATTATTATATATATACCCTAGAATATTCTCGTAAAGTATTTTTTTTAAAAATAATTCAATAAATTTAATTTTTTAGGAGGAAAGCATATCCATATACATATCGAGCCTATGGTGAAATACCGTAGTAATTCAAAATTTGAATTTTTTGAGCTGGGTATGCAGAAATGATCTTTGGGGATATATGTATATATCTAAAGGAAAAAAGATTATGGTTCTATCTCTAACTGTTCAGATTCTACATCTACAAATGTCTTTATTGCCTCCAGTTATTTCCAACAATATTTATTTGCAATAATGAAATATTTCTTTTATGACAAGAAATTTACAAACAGAAAACATTACAAAACATGCCTCTTTATTTAAAAACTTGTAAAAAAATAACTTTAGTAAACGAAAATAGTATCAAAAAGATGGCTTAAAACTTCAAATGCATTTTTCTCAGTTCACGATTTTTTGAATTACGAAGGTATTGCACCAAAGGCTCGATATGTACTATTTCGTATTCCCACTGACGTTGGATCTTTTCCAATTTCTGACTACAAACTGCAGATTCTTAAGTTCAAAATTCAATTAATCAATCGAGAATTGATTACCGAACAGTCAACAATTTTTAAACAAAAACATAACAATCCACGTGTTTACCTTTTACACATACATACACATTTCTATTTTATTACAATATTATTATTTATTTATTATATAATATACCACCAGTAAAAACAGGTTTGTTTTAAAAATCTCCTACACAAAGTATTGCAGTTGATTCGATAAGTTTTACGCAAAATTATTTTTAAATGAATAAACATTTAAAATTCTAGGCAATTTTATTTTTATCTGATTCTGATATTCAATTAAAAAACTGAGTACACATTTTAATACGGATTTTCGCTTGATTTAAAATTTTTTCTTTATTTATGTAAAAAGTCTTTGGATACAGTAAAATAAATAGAAAAAAATTTGTAAGGGTTTAAATCAGTTAATCAGTTCTTTTTGCGAAACTTGTGGTTTATTTTTAGTACGATAAAATATGAACACTTCTCAAATAGTTTAGGATAATTTCTATACAACAAGTGCAACTTTTTTAGCTTTTCGCAAAATTTTTGTTGAAAATCTACGGATGAAATTCAGAATATAGCCCAAACAAAAAGTAGTTTTATAATAAAAAATATATATATTTTTGGTAAATTATTTGGTGTTAATCTGTAATTTGGTTGCTTGGTCATTTGTGAGTTAAATAAACATTTCGTTAGATTTAAAACAAGAATAAATAAGTAGACCGGTGTTTCATTTATTTTACATTGCAATTTCAGTTAATTTTATGTACAGAATATTTCGAGTGTGCAAAAGTCAGCCTAATTTCGGTATTAGAAGGTGAAATTTAGCCAGCTTAATTAGTAAATAATTGCATTAAATAAATAACAAAACGTGTCTTTTTAAATTACCCGCCTCTTAAATAGAAGGACAACATTGCTCCTACCAACAACGCATATGTCAGTGGATTGCTGTCGAAATTTGAACAAGCTGCATCATTTAGTTTATGTTTGATAGCAGAATAATGCGTGATTTAGGGAAAACTGGAAAAAAGTGAAATTCGTATGCTGATTAAAATTTTTTTTGCTGCGGTAAAAACCGTGGTTCACTTTTTTGCGGCGTTTTGTGACTATGGACAAAGAGTTGCTCGTTGGTATAGTGAGTAGTTCGCTAGTCTATCAGTGTGGTGTTCTCGGTTCGATTTCTATCGGAGACTCTGGAATGGTTCACTACAACGTTTTAGTTGGGAATAATTAGTTGGTGTACTAATAAGCCTTATGTCTTCAGTAGAGCTAAAATCTTCTTATACTTTTATTATAAACGGCCATCACTCTGGAGTGATATCTGGAGAAAATCTGCATGGGAAATGAACCCCATGTCTTTAGTTACGTGAAAAAAATTATTGAATATATAGTTTTACCTTTCCTTACTTTCTTTCCCCTTACATAGACACTATTTAATGGTGAACAATACCAATTTAAACAAAAAAGAAAATTTTTGAGTCACAAATCGAGAAACGAAAATAACCGATAAGCGAGAAAAAAACCCTGACAATAACACACCAGAGACCAAACATCAGTCAAAACAATGGATTTATCAGGGAGATTGTTTCGATTAAATGAAATTCTCATAAGAAAAAATTACCGCATTTGACCAAGAAAAAATTATATTTTTTTTACACATTTGCACTTCTCATGACATAAATTCATGAATTCGGCTACGAATTACTCCGCCATCGGCTTTATTCTCCATATGTACCATCCAGTAACTGTTTCTTGTTTATAAAACCGAAGAACCGGAATGACACTTGACTGCAACGAGGAAATCATCTCAGAAACGAATATTTTCAACACCTGCACAAATCCAATTTTTTGGAAAGGATAAAAGAGTTGGATAAACGTTGAACAAAGTGTATAGAGTGCAAAAGTGATTATGTTGCAAAAAAGATGATCTGAACTTGAAATAATTTTAATTAACGAACTCTAAAGAATCAGTAATAATTAAAATTGCTTGTATTTTTATATGTTCATTCATTTAACAATGTCTGTGTATAGAATACTTCTTGAATGAACAAATGAATTAACAACTCAAATTTAACACATTTTTCTATAAAAAAAAGCAACTATTTTCTTGTTGATTACCAAATAAAATTATATTTTAGATAAAAAAATAACTGATATGAATAATCAAATGAATCTTTAATGCCAAATGATCTGTTTCTGTGATCAATTGTCATTGTCTATTTCTTGGTGCTGAACCAGTACTTGAATCAGGTCCTTGACTAAGACCAAAATGAGCAATATTTGTTGCCTTCTCTGTCTTTGGACTTCGATGACATCTTCTAGAAAGCTTTCTGAAGAGCGATCTACTGGCACTCCACAAGCTGCGTATTTGGCAAAACTAAAATTTTGCATGATCAAACAGCTATACCGGAGCTGTATATCAATTGTATGTCTTCGGGAGTATTCCACTGGATGTCTTCGTGTCTTGCAACTGCTGCTGCAGAGACAGTAATATGGCATTTTGAAGTTCTCAAGTAGTGGCCACCATTCTGGCAACTCTCGCTGATTGTGCAAATTTTTCCTAAACAAATTGTATAATTTGCTTTGTACGCAAATCGGAATCCTAATGCCGCAAAGCGGATTGAACCAAATTTAGAAAGCGACGCAACCTGAAACGTCCCAAATAAGATAGACAAAAATCATATGTCTAGTCAGATAATATTGTGAGTATAGTCAATGTAACTATTAAACCAGCTGAATTGATATGTAATTGAAACATTTTGAATAAAATTTCATTTGTAATTGCAAGATTTGATTCAGAGTAAGCCAAATATGTGCGAATTCTTAAAACTAAATTTAATGTAAGATTTGATTGGTTCTCTGTTTGCAAAAATCTACCTTTTCCTTTAGTTGAACATTTTGGTTCTTACCTGAAGTTTATGCCACAAATGTATGTACAGATAGTATATGTATGTATGCATGTATGTACACAGTGCCACTTGAAACAAAAAATGCAATTTCTCATATATTTTATTGCGTTTTATTTTTCTTTTGCTTTCAGATCCTGTATTATTTTTTGCATCTTTAGTTTGTGTGATAAAGAATTTTTCTTATTTGCCAAATACACAGTATAAACACAAGAGTTATGTTGTACGAATTGTAGTGGTCGATGTATGTTTTAATGCAAATCTTTATTGGCAGTAGCAATAAGTATGGCAACAACAGCAATAAAAATAATAACAACAATAAAACAACCACAATATGAGTGTGTTTATCACGGTTGTTCTTCTCTTACTTAGTTATTGTTGTTATTGTCAATGGCACCCACTGTTGCTGCAACAAATAATGATCAACAAAACCAACAACAAACGTATCATACGGTTTATGAAATTACAGAGTGACAAATATGTAAGTACACATTTTTATTTTGATATAATTTTAAAAACTTAACAATTTCACAAAATTAATCATGATTTTGTAGATTATTTAAAAATTAATTTGACCATGCAAAACTGTTCAAATATACACAGATACTTAAATACATATTGTTTGCCCAAATATGGTAAAAATATAGATTGTACAAGTTTTATCGAATATATCAAGGAATATATTGCTTAAAATATTTTAAAACCAAAAAGGAAAATTTACTTAGTAACTGTTCGATATATATTTAGGATAGAAAAATGTTTAGGTCGCCCAAATTCCTGCCAAACTGGATACCTTGGGATCATATAACAGATGTGTTAATTTAAAGTGAAATAAATATTTTAAAAAGAAAAAAAATTTTACCGACCTTTTTTTAACCTTTAACTACCCTTTAATTTTACCCTCTCTTTGCCGTTTTCTGATTTACTCTCTTCCGTTGAGATCTACGAATTTCATTCTCTCACCATCTTCTGATATTGTTATTATTATTAGTCAATTGTATTTTGGCTGCAGTGCGTGTAATGTGTAACGAGAAATGCTTATGTCGGTGTAAAAATTACCACTCGTCAGCCTATACGTTATTTCCTGCTGGAATATATTTTACCACCACGCCCAAGTTAACGTAAGTATTTAATAGAAAAAAATTTACCACCGCTCAGATTTAATGTTAAGTCGTTATAGATTTTTAGACATAAGCGCTGCAAATGCATATGTTATATTCCAGTCTTCTAATAACTTTGACAATAGTTAGTTCAAGGGCAGACTTTTTAAAAAAGCTGGGAAGGCAGTTGGTGTTACCCCATTTACAAAGACGGCAGCACAAACAAAGACTACCTCGGTTACTTCGAGACACAATCAGTAAAATTTTAGGACCAGATTCCGTACCTTCACCTCCGTTGAAGCCGACCACCGTTGCTCGGAAATTATGCTACATATGCCCTAGAAGGCTGAAACGTAAAAAAACACAAATTTGTTTGCATTGTAGTAAGCCAATGTGTATGGGATGCAGTAAACGCATATGCTTGCACTGTGCAAATGCGGAGATAGACGAATAAAAATCTCCAAAAAGATTGATCATCATTTTTTTTTATATATTATTTTTTTCTGTTTTCTTTTATTTTCTTTATTATATTAAACCCTCGGCTGTGAAAAAATACCTTTTATATTCCTTACTAGTTTTTAATTAATTAATTTTTTAATAATTAGATATGTAATGCTTTTTAAGTTTAAGAAAATTGGTTATGAAATGAAGTTAAACTAAAAAATTTATTATTTAATTTTATATATTTTTTTTAAACCGGAAATGATGTCTTTTGCTTTTAATAAATAAATGACTTATAAAAAAGAATTCTTTGTAAACGTTTTTGGTAAAAATTTAGAGGGTAAAACTTACCACCACGTCCATGATTACGTCCAAAAGGTTCACCTCCGTAGTTAAAGGTTAAAAAAACTAACTAATAAAATATTAGTTTTGTATACTATTGCACTGCTTGAAGTCGGTGCTAAGTATTAAGAACAAAGTTTATAGTAGTTATTTATTTATTTGGACTTGAGGAAATGATTCAACTAATATACTATAAACGCAGTGCAAAATATTCATATCTGGATCCTTTAGAAGCTATGAATAAATACATAATTGTTTGCTGGGCTGATCATTTTATTTCGTACTGGGTACCGACTTCAAGCACGTTTCCTAAAAAAAAAATAAAGTTATTGCCTTTATCCCCCGATGGGTCCGCCATAAAATGGTACCACACTGTTAGCACACGAAAAAAGGAATGATCAAAATCGGTCCACCCAGAAAAAAGTTCTGAGGTAACACATAAATATGTACATATCGCACCCTAAATACAAAAGCGGCACAACTCAAAATTCTCAAATTTTCAGGAGAGGCAAAAAACTGTTTATGCAAAAATGATTGTAATATTTAAAATAAAATTGGTTCCATTATGAAAGAAGTCTATTTCGAAGAAGGTTTTGCTAAAATTTAATATTATGTGTAACAAAAGTAATCAGCACTTCTTGAGAACATTGACGCAACTAAAAATAGGTCTTTTTAGTCGATCGTGCGTAAGCAATGCAATTAACATAACGGTATTTTTCCAGTTAAAGAAAACAGTGATGAGAAAGAAATTTTTGAAGTAGTTAGAGATGTGTACTGTGAATTATTTTACGGAAAAAAGTACATTTTGGAAAATTTTGAGTTGTGTCACTTTTGTATTTAGGGTGCGATATGTATATAAAAAAATACAGTTTTTGAAGGAAAACAAATTGAATTATCTTTAATAAATTATGTATGCATCTAGTTATTAAGCTGCAAGCACTTGTAGAATTCAACAAACTGAAATCGTAAATAATTGCATTGAAAACAATTGAAAATTTGTACATATATGTACTTTGATTAAGCAGTACAAAATAAATTAACAAATGATTGATGTGCAACATGACTACACAATGAATTGAATGTTTAATTATGAATTTTCTAGAAATTAGCTGGCTGAAATACCAAAGACTTAAAATAAAATGACACATGAAATTATTGTTATTGCAAATCATGACTATGATAGATAAAATTGATTCTACTAAGATAATATAGCTGCATCAAAGAAATGTGTGCAACTTAATATCCATTCGCACTGTTAATGCACTTAGCCAATATGTGTACATTTAGTTCGTTCTCAGTCATATTAATTTGTGGCTTCATACTGAAATATGCATATGAACAATTTGGTAACATGTCAGTAGTAACAATGATGGTTTAAAATTATGCCTTATCCACACCCTGCTCACTCTTCTCACTTCTACGGTTACGATTTCCATTTTGTTACTGTTTGAAAAATAAAAAATAATAATTTGCAGAAGGTGACGCAGACTAAAGTATTGGGCATCAAGTGCAAGAGCACATAAATGAACGTCGCACTTATTAATGCTTTAATAAATGGCATTTCATTTTTTATTATTCACTCGAAATAAGGTTTTGTTTCCCGTTCGTCTTGAGCTCTTTGTCAGTCTACATGTCATGTATGAGTATGCGTATGTTTATGAGTGAATTCTTCCAGACACATGCGATGACACTGTGGAAGGCGCATGCAAAAATCATACTAAGAAATTTGGCATGATTATTGCTACGAACAGAATTTCGTATCATTCCAATGTTTACTGCTCGTTGTACATCATGTGATAAAGTTGCATTTTAAAAGAGTGAAGCTGAAGACGCATTCCCTCTTGCATACAACGACAATGATGATCGTTGGCTGTTTGTACTTGGCCAATTGGCTTTGGCAGTACAGACTCTTGTGGCTGTTGCTATTCAAACTGATGATGAGTATGAGAATAAACACGACAAATACAGCGATGACGACGACGGCTATGATGATGAGTTGAATTACAATACATTATTGTAAATGACTAAGGATATTCATTTGTGCCTCCTTAAACATGAAATGTGCTAGTTGGGGTGTATGTGTTTAGGTGTCTGCAGTCAGTATTTTGTAAATATTTTTTTCTACGTATTTCATTATACGTAAGCTTTAAATAACAAAAGCTTAATACAAATAATATCGCAAAAGAAATGCATATAAAATATATAAACTTATTGCTTACGGCTGGCTTTTTAACAGAAACTTTGCATTATTATTACAGACCGTCTAGAAAAGGCACCAACAGCAATCTGCACTGTAATTTGATAGAGACTTAATTGTTGTTGTGGTTTAAAATTGTATTCACATTATATGTACATATTTGTCATATATATATTATATCAATTTTTAACACGGTAAACAGTCTGAACATCTTTAAACTATCGCATATGTTATTGCTCTATGTGTGCAGGACATACAACACTTTTGATTTAGAGTGTGTTCTATTTAGAAGTGACAATGCATTTGGCATCATCTGTTTTTTCAAGTGGATTGTGTATAATATATATTAAAATTTATTTATTTCCGTATATTCTTTTGAAACAAACAAAATTTTTTTATCTTGAACCAGCACTCAGGAGATGACCCCTACACATGCAATGCATTGTGTTGGAACTAGGGAAGAAAGGGACACGAAAGAAAGTTAGAGAAATGACACGAAGTGAAAGCTTCACTGTGATACAACTCTGCTTTGTACGTTCTTTGTTTTTATAGCAGTGTTGAAGCACCTCTGACGTTAAGGAGACGACGTATTAAATTTTTTAATCTTTCGGTTGAGTAGCCATTTATAGCATTTATTTTACTTCGCCGGTGCAACAGAATACCGACGAAGGAGGGCGTTCTGATGTGCCTGTGGATGGGTTACAGCTGAAGCCGGTCAGTGACCAGTGACTAAGCCTTCGTCACTGAAATATTCCGACAATGATTGGCACAAAGACGTAACATTACAACGTGAGAACTTAAAAATTATAAACCTTTTTGCAAAACGCAGTTTTTGAGGTGCACACAAGTGACCTCAATGACATTCCTTGTGACAAGTAAGTTTAATGTGAATACATCTTAAATGAACCCATATCATATACATATATGTATATGTATATATAATGTCTCATTAAACACAAAAACAGACCTGGGTTCAACCCCAGTTTCAGACCAAAAATTTTAAAATAAAAATAAACATCTCGCATTTTTCTGATGTTGCATTAGTGTGTCTTTGTGTGTCTGTTGTTGTCGGAATGTTTCAGTGGCGAAGGCATTGTCACTGGTCACTGAACAATACCGGCTTCAGCTGATAGCAATCCACAATCACATCAGAACGCCCTCCTTCGTCGGTATTGTGTACCACCGGCGAAGTAAAATAATAATAAAAAAAATGGCTACTAAAGAAGCTTCAGCACTGCTACGAGTATAAACAAAGAACGTGCGAAATCAGAGCTGCAAAAATAATTAATTAAGCTTCACCTCCTGTCGTTTCTCCTACTATCCCTTTCCTATAGTTCCAGTACAATGCTTCGCATGTGTAGGAGTCATCTCCTGAGTGCTGGTCCTAGATAAAAAAAAAATAAAAAAAAAAATAAATTTTTTTAAAACTTGTAACTAATTAATAGGAAATTTTCAAACTCATAATCAAATAGAAAACTAAGAGTTGAGCTGCAAAATATTAGATTTTCGTCTTCCAAAAGAAGCATTTAAAATATGCAACATTCATAAAATAAGTAGCAATGGGATTAGAGAAATGAAACAGTATTAAAGCTATCTTTTAAGTAACATTGTCATAATATTCCTATATTTTATAATGGTTTAAAGAAATATAGATTGTGTTTCAAACAAAAAAGTCGTAAAATCATAAGACTTTGTGCTTTCTTTGTGCTGTTGTTATTATTTGAAGAGCTGTCGAAAAAAACTAGACATGTCCTCAGTTAATAATTCGTTATGTCCCCAACTACTATGATATAGAGAAAATATACTATAGAGAAACGGTCATCTTTAAATATGTATGTACAATGTGTTCCGTTCAAACATTTGCCATTTATTTCATACATCCAAACAAATTTATAAGAATGCATAAAATTATGCAATTAAGACACATTTTGAAAAAAGTCCTTATTTAGGTTTGTTTTAAACTTTTAAATTGAACTCCATCGACAAAGTCTTCACAGCTATTGAGGAATTCTTTATAGCAAGATCATTTAGCATATCATGGCATGGCATTAGCGTGGAGTGAAGTTCGTTATAGGGAAGTTTAAATATTCGTGTATACTTGTCTACGGGAACCGAGTTTGCTGCCGAACTTTGTTCGTAAAACGGTGATAGTGTCGATATGCTGTCGCTTTGCAAAGGAAAGCGGCAACCATGTCATAATTGCAGGTATCATGCAATATTCTGATCTTTTTAGTTCGAAATCATCAAATCGATATGCTTAAGTTAAAATTTTAAGCATATGATAAAAACTAAAATTTGTGAGGGAGTAATTTTGTGATTGCTTCAATTCGCGGCCTTGGCATGTGATTTTATACTCCCAATTATTTTTGTGAGGTTACATCAAGTTCTTATTTCATTTCAACAAACTTTTCAATATTCCGCACATATTGAACGGTGTAACGACTTTTAAGGAAGAACAGACTCGATGCCAACTGAGGAAAAAGTATGAAATTTAATCGCTTTTGCTCGGAAAAACTATTCTTATTATTAACCGGGAATAGTCACGCTCACTTTCAATTTCATCAAATAAATCCGGTGATTTTTGAGTGCTGTGTTTTAGGTCTGGCGACATAATTTTTTTAGTTTTCATCATTATTGATTATCGTTTTTAAAATGCATAGAATATAATTGTATGGAAAAATATAATCCATATGTTTAGAGGCAGTTATTTAGATGAAAATATCACTTAAAATAAAGACATTCATGTGTAGAAACTGAACTGAAGAAAATCACTTTGTATTACATTCGTACCACTGTGCATTGCAAATAATACAATATTCAGATGTGGTTAAAGTAAAAAAAATATCATGTCTTTTAATTGTAAATACAAATCATCATTCGTAAGCCATCAGCTGGATGGCCAATCAGTCAGTTGTGTTTTACACGGAACTAAGAAGTCAAACGAAAGAACCGGGCAAAACATATCGGCCAACTAAAGGGTGGTTAAATTTCAAGGGCCGATGTTGATTTTGAATAAAACACAAACTATTTAGGAAATTATTGTAATTTTATTTTATTATGATATATTGGTATTACTCAATTATGTATGGAACAAAATATCGGCCAAATGGGCGCCGCGACCACGGCAACAGTGGATGATCAATTTTCGAAGAAAATCATCTTCAGTGATGAGGCACATTTTCATCTCAGTGGATTCGTCAATAAACAGAATTGCCGCATTTGGGCGAATGAGAATCCAAGAGTGATTGTCGAAAAACCAATGCACCCACAAAGAGTGACTGTTTGGTGCGGTTTATGGGCTGGCGGCATCATCGGGCCGTATTTTTTCCAAAATGAGGCCGGTCAGGCAGTTACTGTGAATGGTGTTCGCTATCGTGAGATGATAACGAACTTTTTATGGCCCGAATTGGAAGATATGGATGTGGACGATATGTGGTTTCAGCAGGACGGTGCCACTTGCCACACAGCTAACGAAACAATGGCTCTTTTGCGCAACAAATTCAATGGCCGTGTTATCTCACGTAATGGCGATGTCAATTGGCCGCCAAGATCATGTGATTTGACACCGTTGGACTTTTTTCTTTGGGGTTATTTGAAAGAAAAGGTGTACGTCGATAAGCCAGCAACAATTCAAGAGCTAAAGGATGAGATAATTCGGCACATTAACGGCATAGAACCTCCATTATGCCTCAGGGTCATCGAAAATTTGGACCATCGGATGGAGGTGTGCCGCCGTGGTCGCGGTGCCCATTTGGCCGATATTTTGTTCCATACATAATTGAGTAATACCAATATATCATAATAAAATAAAATTACAATAATTTCCTAAATAGTTTGTGTTTTATTCAAAATCAACATCGGCCCTTGAAATTTAACCACCCTTTATATAAAACGTATTTGAAAAAGTAATCATTTCATTTATGTTGCACTCAGAAGTACCGTCAAACTAGGTTGTAGGTACATATCGTAATATAAAGCAAAGTATGAACGCTAATAAATAAATGAATGATTTTTGCAAATTGCATTAACGCTCGCTCATTCATTCTCATTAAAAACACACACACACACACACACACACACACTGACACATAAATAAAGTAATGTTGTCTTGTGCGTTGAAGTAATTTCATATAGTCGGTAATCAACTGATAGTATGTAGTTGTTACATTTTAACATCCTTTTATGTGCGTCGTTCCCATGAAGTGCGTTTCTGCGCTCTTGATGAGTTGAAGGAGAGCTAGTCGTAAATGATTGACGAGTTAAAATTTAGAATTAGTAAGTATACACTAGAGCCCCAATTTCCCCAATGCAAACCGGGGAAATGCGATACAAACCGTAACCAAAATTTAAACATTTACCAAACAAAATTCTATTATTGAAGAAAGAAAGTCATACGAATAATCAATACCAAATGAGCTGTTTGTTGGATAAATTATAATCCCAACGTCCTATATTTGTATTTATTGACACTGTACTGGCAAGCTGTGTGCTATATTATCCTGTCCATTATGTTACGTCTGCCAACTGGTGAAGCTCTCACGGAAAAATAGCATTTTGAAGTTCGCATACAGTGACCACTATTCTGACAACTCTCGATGAGATCGATAATTATCTCTACTTTTCTATTAAAATTTGTATAGTTTACAGATTAGATGTTTATATAGATCATGCATGTATTCCCTGAACTGTATTATCACTACGTATGGTGTTAATATGCTAAAATTTTTGGAGTATGTTGTGTGGACAATTCGGAATCAAGAGCCAAATCGGGGCTCTAGTGTATTTATATAATCGTATATGTATTTGTATAAGTTACATATTTACGTATTGTAAATACAAGTCTTACACTGCATACGATTGACTCTTTCATATGTATGAAGTAGACATTATAGTGTATAACACAGCAAACTAAAATTCGCAAAACGTTTGATCAATGCTTTAGTGGAACATGTTTTCAAATACTTTTAAAATCTAGAAAGAGGTTATATATTATATAAAGTATTATTCCTATCACTTCAGCATCTGTACCTTCGCCATAACTGGTTCCACTGCAAGATATTGCATACGTTAGAGACATCGTCTGAGCACTGGTTAAGGAAAAAAAATTAATATATATTGGCTTTTGCAACAATAATGTTTTCTCTGCTTGAAATCAAGCGGTTTTCCAAAATTACTCTGTGAAAAAAAAAGTAATTGCGAAGAAAAACTATTTACGAAGTTAAAAATTTCGTTTGCTGAGGAAGTAACTGATATGCAAGGAACTGGCTTTATCTCTTAATTTTTTCAATCTATTTCAAATTCACTGGCACTACAATCTCATATACGTTTGTTTGCTGGGAATAGATGCATTACATAGTGCTGTATGCGCAAATCTGAATCTTGTTATTTGTTTGTATCATAAATTAAATCTTTTTATACGTTTTCAGGTTTCTATATTTTCTTAAACAGTCTTCTTCTGCTAAATGGTTTAAAAAGCTTTTAAATGATGGTGGTTATTAATCAATGTGTTCAAATGAAATGCGCTTTTATTACTTGTTCGTTAAAGAAAAATAAAGAAATCAAGGACGATTTTTATACTAATTAAAAGAACCAAATTCTGTTTCAAACTTAAGACTTTCATTTTCGAACAAAAGCTAATTAAAAGAATATTTGGACCGCCTACATATACGTAAATAAAAATTTCTACATTTATTTCAATTACAAAATTAGTAAAGTAGTTTAACGTTGTTTCGAAAAATTAGTAAATAAATAAATTGTAAATAAAACTTTTTTATTTTGGAAAAAGAAAAAGGTATATTGAATATTAAGAACATAAATAAATCCAAAGTTAATACAGTTGATTTATTGGAAAGTTTTTTCCGTTTTCAATCTAAACTCTTGCCTCCAAAATGGTCTTATGTTCAGGCCTGCCAGATGGTTTTTATGAAAAATCTGCACTTTTTGGTTAATAAATCGGCATTTTCGGAAGAAAATCGGCATAAATAAAATTAAAACTTTTTTTCGAGGTTTTCAATAATTTTATTAATAAAAAACAAAAAATAATAATTCTAATATTTTCATGTGTTGTAAACATAAATGCATAACATAAAATAACTTTTATATGTATTTATAATATTGTTAAGCTTTAGGTGTTCTTCAAAAAGTTTTTTTTTTTATTTGAGGAAATTTAATAAACAAATAAAAAAACTTTTTAAAGAAGACTTAAAGCTTAACAATATTAGAAGTATTAAAACAAAGGTCAAACAAATAGCGATATACATATATAAACTTTTATATGTTTTATAAACATAAAAACATAACAAAAGGAAGATCATTTAAGTTGATTTCACAACCTTAAAAACATAATATACATACATACATATACATACATATAATTATGAATACATTTCAGAATTTAACATTTCAGCAAAATCGTATTTAATATTTGTCTCAAAACAATTGGATTTATTAAATCTCAAATAATCTTTAGAATAAAGAATTCCTTCTAAAGTTTCACTTTCTAAGGAACATCGAAATTTAGTTTTATTTAAGTTGACGGCACTAAATATTCGTTCGACATTTGCGGAGGAATGTGGCAGAATCATAATTTGTTTCACAAATTCAACAACAATCAATATGTTTTATGAATACTGTTCAAGTTATTCCGTTAACTTTTTTTCTGTCACTTTTTTTCAAAGTTAAAAAAATTTACTAAATCACTAAGTCCCCATCCATATTGTGAAACATTTGCTGCAAAACTTTTGAGTTTGTAGACGAGAAGGGGAAGAGGAGTGGAAGTATGTACGCTGTTTCATGTACATGCAGCTTTTGTTGAATTTCTTATTTGCATCTTTTGAGATGAGGTGTATTTGACGTTTCATTTTATTTCTTTTCGTTTGGTATACTGTTAACTTCTATCATAATAATAGCTACCCTGTTTTATTGTTAATTTTTTGTGAAATATAATCAAAAATTTAAAAAAAAAATATAAAATTATATAAAAATTATTATATAATTTTTCTTCTTAGCGTCCATTTTGCTTCAAATTATACCTTGTGCTTCAAATGTGTATCCAAAAAAAAATATTCACACCTTCTATCACAGGGTAGTTATTTTATATTTACATTCGGTATTGAGAAATGTCAAAAAAAATTAAAGAAAGAAGATAGAAGGGAGGAATAAAAATACTAAACATGAAGCAAAAGTTTCATGTATGGACACTGCTGAAGCTTCAAAAGAAAATTCAAAAAAGTTTTGCAGCAAATGTTTCACAATATGGACGGGGACTAAGAGATCTATAATTTGTTCTCTTTCTCTCTTATTAATACATTAGCAAAAATATGTCTGGTGTATTCTATTAACATCGTGATTCCCAGTACAGTATTACCAAATCAAAAAAATTTTTAATTGGAGTTACCGTGTTGTCAGTTGGTTTGATAAAAATCGTAATTTTTTTACCTAAAATCGGCAAATCGGTATTTGGTAATTTTTATAGGTAAAAATCGGCAAAATGCCGAAAAATCGGTACTTTTGGCAGCCCTGCTTATGTTATACATTTATGGAGGTCTAACGCTGAAAGCAGAAATTATTAAAAACGCAAAACTGTATCTACAGGCTGGATAACCACCCAAATCCTTTAGCGTGAAATATTTTAAATAATAGTGAATAGGTTGTTCGTTTTAAAACGATCACGTACGTCAATTTAGATTTATTGAGAAGGCAATTAATAACGTGGAAAACAAGTTATATGATATAATTCTTTACGTTTATTTTCACAATTATGAGAAAAATGAATAATAATATATTTTTAACTAATTCCTGTATGTTGTTAATAATAAATTCCTGAAAAGGTAAAATAACAGGGTCTTTCTAGGTCGAGTTTCTTTTTCAATTGCAAATTAAACCCACATTTTGAAAGGAAATATAATATGTATACAATCTTTCTGTACAGAAACGGAATTCAATCCGTATTTAGATGGTTCCGGAAAGGAAAAACCAAAAATTTTTCACAATTACTTTTTATTGGAACTTAATTATTTATTTATAATTCATAGGAAACCTTATTTTAAATAATTTTTAGAGTATTATTTTGCAAATCTTTAAAACTCTTAAAGAACTTCTGCCAGAAAACAAAATTATCAGAATTAATTTATACTGCAGTGCCATATCTCTTTCTGTTCACACTTTCTTACGGCAGCACACATACCAAAAAATAATACAGGGTGGCGCAAAATGAGTAGAGTTAAAAGAGCCACTATATCTTTCGCAGTATGCGATGTGGCTCCATCTTGTTGGAGCCATACTTGCGGCTGGCTTTAAAAAGTTTACCAACATTGTCCGATATCTACCACCAGTGATGGAAACTGCGACACCTTTTTCATTATCCAAAAAATATGGGCCAATTATCCTCTCCGACAAAAGAACGCACCAAAAGATACACTTAAGTGGCTGTAATTCTCGCTGTTGAACTACTCTTGGATTTTCCATTCAATTGGAAATAGACTGAGTGACTCATGAATAAAATCATAATTTTCTTCTGAAATAAAGTTCAACAATGTTGGTACGTTGTTTAATTGTGTTCTGCTCCCTTTTTAAATTGCCCACGCCTTCTTTACAAAATACTCAAAATAAAAAACACAAAAATTACAATGAAAAACGTATAAGGAATTGAAAACACCGTCGCTCCTTTTCGGCCACCCTGTACAAAAGCTCTAAAGTGACTTAAAAATTTCAAAAAGCAATATCGTATGTATGTATATGAAAAACGTTTTAACGAAAAACGATAGAAATCTGTGACGCCAACAACAAATTCGAACGGAAAGTAAATACGGAATCAAGGCTATTTTACTGTAAGAATTAGTTTACAAATTTAATAACAAAAAAACAGAAAAAAAAATTATTGTACTGCAAGGATGAAAAACAATTGGTGAAAAATTTTAACAATTGTAAAAATTTACCATCTCAAATACAGAAGATTGTGAATTGGGAGAAATTTGTTTAAATATTTTAAAGACACCTGAAAACTCCACTAATAAAATAAACAAAATTATGAAACTATTTACATATCGACTGCTGGTGAAATTTTGAACAAATTGTCCACTAAAACTTGACTTGACGTATTCGTTAAGAGTTCTTTTCGTTACAAATATTTACTAAGGGAAAAGCTCTTCACATTTTCAAATGAAAATAAATAAACACTTTATGCATAATTTGCCATTGATGGTATTTTAACTGTATTATTACAAAAATTATCATAAGGAGCTAGTCGCAGCAGGCTGCCAAGAGACCAGGGAATGCAAGTCTAATTGTTGGACTTAAGTGAAAAATTCGAATTAGTTATGAAAAGAAGAATAACATTTGTTGTGTTAAATGTATACCTCAGTGTGTCCCATTTCAAATTGATCAAGACCTTGAACATACCAGTTGGAAATTGTTGAAAAATGAAGATTCAAAATTCATCGAATGATTCTCTTCCATATTTTCTGTCTAAAAACTTTAAAAAATCATCGTTTAATAACATGATTTTAAAATTTTTGTCTGAAACTGGGGTTGACCCAGGTCTGTTTTTTAAAAAAATGAATAAATTATACAAGAATAAAATGCGACTTTTTAAACATAATATATATTAAATACATAGTGTAATAAATGTATTTTCAACAACACATTTCTCTACAGAAATATTAATTCGGCGTTGTTCATATTTGATGTAATAATTTATTCAAAAGCATAGTAACCCTAGTATGAACTAGGGTTGTTTTTCATTTTGATGCAAATTTATTACTGACAATCACCTGATAATCACAGTCACGCTAAAACGTTGAATTTCCAGTGCAGTACTCTACTAGATACAACTACACATTTCTTCCGATCTCATTATGGGACTTATTTTTAACTTTTGATAGCTCTAACCAGGCCCAGTTTTCGACTTGGTATTAAAATGTTATTTATCTTTAAATCCTATTTAAATAGCAAATTCGTTTCTCAATAAATATACATTTAAAAGTCATTTAAAGTATGTTTAAGTTATCATATGATTTCGAGTATTTCTTTTTGTTTTGTCGTATATTGACATAATTTTGTCATGAAAGATTTTTTGTTAAATTAATTTCATATATAAGTGTTTGTATATTAAAATAGAAAACTTATATAAAGGCCTGATTCACTATCTATTTAATAAAATGATACTTTTCATGAGATTTTAGCCAAACAGCTGGGAATATTATTGACACTAAAAAAATCAATTAAAAATAATGGACAAATGTAATAAAAACTATTTATAATTATTTATACTATTATGTATTTAATTATTTGTATAGATAATAGTGTGACACTTACATCGCCATTTTTAAGCGATTTTTTTTTTAACTCGGTGAGAGTTTCCTATTATTCGCTTGTGATTGGATCGTGCGATTGTGTAGGATAGTGAATCAGAGCCTTAAAAAATTAAAAGGTGTTTTGCTCATTTTTTTCTCTTAAAAAAGTTTTAGTTTTTATATACGGGTTGGTTTTATTTGTTCATTAGCTACATTATGCTAAACCTAGCAAGTATACAAAAACTTATGAGTAGAATTGTGCAAATGTATACATTACAATTTTTACAAATATTTTACAGAGAATTATAAAAATATAAGCAATACTTTTTTTTTTATAAAAATTGAAAACAAAATAAAGTAAATTAAACAAATTGTGAAGTAATGAAATGATTTGTTCTTGTTGCACAAGTTGTAGGTACTTGAATAATGAGTTTTCTTACATTGTTTTGATTGCAAGTACATCTTTAACACATTTCTTATATTTATATTGTTTGCGATAATGAAATAAATAAGTTAAATGAAATACATATTATGGAGCAAAAGGTTTGTCAAAGCAAGAGGCCATTAAATTGAATTGAATAACAAGACAATTTGGGCAATATTTTGTATCAAAGAACGAAAATCAATTAATACAATATTTCCTTAATTATATAACACTGACATTTACTAATTGTTCTTTTTAAATTTGTTGTTTGGTAAAGAAAATTTGCTACGAGCAGAAAAATGTAAACAAACTAAACGACATACATAAATAAAAATCACACCTAAGCAAAGCTTTAAATTAGGGTCGAACCAATGTCAAATTTATTCCGGTTAATAATGCTTTACAAAAAGCATGTTAAGCTAACAAACGTTTAAGTGTACAACTTTAATGAATTTTGCTTAAAATAGTAAGTAAAGCTGCGCCAAACTTTCTCCAGATAACGATAACAATACGATAAATACAAAATTCGAGTTTAATTATCTTCATGTCTTATTTGTATTCATCTGCACATTGTAAAATGTGTATTTATGAATATTTCAATAAATTTTAAATTAATATATACATTTTTTTTTAGTGTTAAAGCAAAAGATTTTTAACTTTAATTCGTAAGTACTAACGTAACTTCTTTAGCTAATTTTGTGTATATGAATAAAAAGATGGCGTGCATATTCTTTTACACGTTCATAGGTAATTTGTATTTGCATATGCTAATAAAATAATCCATAAATGAATTGTAATCTAAAAATGAGTAATTGGTGGACAGTGGTGATAACAGGGCTGTTAAATGTTGTACGGAATTTGTTTCGTTAACCTGTTGTAATAATTTATGAATATTTAAGAAAATAAAAAAAAAAATTAGTTAAAACTACACTTTTAAACACTGAAGCACTTGCATACACAACAAAATACGAGTAGCAAAATTACAAAAATTAATAAATATTTTTTATTAATAAACCTTAATCAGTAATTTAATATTAAAATATATATTAATTCTGGCTGACAGTCAAATTCAGTTTGCAATACTTTTTCAAAACGTTCCTACTGGGACATGTTATCAAAATTCTAGTTGCGTATAGAACAAGAATTCTGTTAAAATGTTTGTTACTGTGCCTTTAACAGACTTTATCAAGCCACAGCTATTTTTGTATTGTTATTGTTGCCTGCCGACACCGAAGCTTTATTTCGTGCTCTTTTTTTTATTTACTTGCCTTTTTAACTCTCGTGAAAAAAACAAACGCACACCAAAGTCCTATGCCACTGTTCCTGCTGCAAGTAAAGTTTGACCAACATTTTAAATCGGGTTTGGCACAGTTTTTAGTTTTTGTTTAATTTTTTTTGTTTCTTTAAATTAATAACAAAGACGACTTTGTCAGAAAAAAGGAGAAAAAACTTAAAACATAACAACACACTTTGCAACAATAAGGCAAAGATATGAAAGCCAACAGCAAAAATAATAGCATTTCACAATTTCCGCACTTCTAACTCCATTTGTTTATAAAGAATTTGAAAAAAAACTACAAAAAAAAATAACTTCAAAGTCCATTTATAATAAAAAGTGAAAACATAACATAAGGAGTATGATGGCAAAAGTAGTCGCGAAAATGATACGATACGATATCTATACCATACCATACCATACCATCCTGCATGCAATGCTTATGGCATGCCACACCGCTCCATAAGTAATAAAATATGATACTTTTGTATTAAATTGGTACCACGTTTGAGCAACTATTTCTGCAGTATTTTAAAGGAACAAAATCACTGGACACTTTTATAGGCTTAAAAGTTCTGTGATTCATATACAGACAGAGAGAGATATGTCCTGGTGGTGGTGGACCATAGCAAGACAACGTGACCGATTGTTTGTAGCTCGATTATCGGTTGCGTTGCCAGTCGGCAACTAGAAATTTGTGGTTGTCAGAAAAGCACCAAAGAGCCCTTGAAATTTTAAATTTTCAGTTGCCAGTTGGCTTCCGTAATAACATATTTGGCAACTGGCAATACAACAGCCTTTCGGTTGCCATTCATAAGCGATTCATTAGTTTTAGCAAAACTTTTGATTCGATATAAAACAGGAATATATAACGAATATTCATCATTTGTTATTGTATGAATATTGACACAATCAGAATGTCGGACGAAATTCGGCGTGCTTGACGACGTTTGCGATAGGTTAATTTCTAAGTAGTACGTCGACGAAAAATAGATATAGAATAACCGATTTTATATGTTTGGTTTTATATTTTTAAAGTACGCTAAGCTATTTTTTGATTTAAGAATTGTTTTCCTATTTTATTTATAAAGTAATCAGTTTTTTTTACAAAAAAAAAAAATGTTTTTTATCGTGGCTTTAAATGGTTTTTTTCGAAACATTTTCAAAAAGTGTTTTTATGTTATATCGTGCTACATCTAAACAGAAATTAATTTCTTTTTACTTTTTTTTATTCTGTGGAAGGTAAAAATGTGGAAGGTAAATGTTTTTTTGTTTTTATCTGGGACCAGCACTCGGGTGATGACTCCTACACATGCGAAGCATTGTGCTGGAACTATAGGAAAGGGAAAGTAGGAGAAACTTGATTAATTATTTACAGCTCTGTTTTTGCATTTTTAGTATTATTTCACTTCGACGGTGCTACACAATACCGACGAAGGAGGGCGTTCTGATGTGACAACTGACTCACAAAGACACACTAATGCACATCAGAAAAATGCGAGATGTTTTTTTTTTTTATAATTTTAGTCTGAAACTGGGGTTGAACCCAGGTCTGTTTTTGGTTTTGTAGTCATCGTGCCATCGCCACCCTCAGGACTAGTTGACTCGGATGGATAGATGCGGACGCTTTTTGGTCAAGCGAACAGGTCAAGCAACAGTTCTTCGTCGTTCATTACCTACTGAATCCTGGTTCGCATAATCGGTAATTAATATCCTTATCATGTTTACACTGCGAGCCGTTGCAGTATTAAAATGTTGAAGATATTTTCTTTGTGTTGTAACAATTGATCGTTCGGAAACATAATAAAATTTAAAAATTTTTATACGTTCTTGGCTTGGTAACATTATAAAAATTTTTTATTGCCTGCAAAAAAAATATAAAAAAAAAACTGTAAACTGTAACAGTCGAAGTTGGCCGAGACAGTACATGACTTAACATTAGTTTTCATAGTCCAATTACAAAATCCTTTTATAGTGGTCAATATAAAATTGCTCTTAATGTTCTGTAATTAAAAAACGTGCATAAAATATAATAGAAAATTTAATTTTACCATGAAATGTTTAATTTTAAAATTCAATCAAAAATGAAATTAATAAAATGATAAATAACTTTTGAATAGCGAACAGCCTGGTAATTTGAATAAAATTTACCTCAATATATTAAAATATTTAATAGGAAGTTAAGCTATTAAAAAAACTTTTTATAGTTGAAATTTTTCAGTGCACTTAAATTTTTAATATAATTTTTCACATAAATTCTATATGAACAATTGTTGTTAAAAGATCAAATTATATTAAGGTCCTGCCTTTCAGCCACTGCTTTGACCAGCTTTGTAAGGACCATAATGTTGGCCGGCTGTTGATGTTTGCTTGGATTTCTTTTTTTTTTTAACTTCTAAATTGTACTTATTTTTGTTGTTATTATTTCTATGCCATTCCTTTTTCCACTCAGTATTTCATTTGCTAAAGAATATGGGTCTGCCTCTAATTAAACCACATCACAAGGAAATGAAATAAAAATAGAAATTCAAAGCAGTGAAGGACACAACTGTACCCCCGTCCCTGTTTTTCTATATTCTCATTAGAGAGTGAGAAATATGTATTTATGTACAAGTCTTAATGCCCATAAACACGTCTTATATTTAACTGCAGAATAATGTAGGGCATGATAATAGATGCGGATATATTGAAATAAAAAGTTAAATCAAAACATTTGCTGTTTTAAGTTCTCATTTACCATAAATTAATAGACAAATTATAATGAGTAAATGTTTTAAGAAGCAATTAGAAAACGGGAGTTATTACAATTTTATTTAATTGAATGTTACGTAGCCTTCACTTAATTTTGAGAAAGTGGAAAGCCGTAATATTCTTGTAACTTTTCCAACTCACATGGCCAATGCCCAGCATAATGGCAGAGGTATCATCTGAAAGCTAAGCGATTATCTTGGCCTTTTAGACTACGCAGTTGATTCATGCTTATTAGCACAACAAAATTTAAACTACGTACTCTTGGTCAAAAACAATATTGAATCTGAAAATCTGAAGATGGCTGAAGAAGTCTGCACGTTGACTACAAAACCAGTCCTGGGTTCGACAATCACACCAGAGCGCCCTTATTTTTCGGTATTCTGTAGCCCCGGCAACGTAAAATAATTACTAAAAATGGCTACTAAAACGAACCTTGAATACGTCTCTTCGACATCAGAGGCGCCTCAATACTGCTATAAGCAAAGATGCTTCTCCTTCTGCCATTTCTCTAACTATCTCTTTGCTCTAGTTCCAGCACAATGCATCGCATGAGTGTGTGTGATCTCCTGAGTGCTGGTCCAAGATAGAAAAAAACTAACATAACACTCTGATAATATGTTACTTGAGCTATAAATAGGGAATAATTCGGATATCGTAGCAATATATTGCGGAGCGTAACTGGATGGATTTGTTGCATGGAATTTCCCACGATACGCTCTCAACATGAGGGTATTAACTTTAAATTAAAAAATTTTCCATAGAAAGCAAAAACTGTGTGTCGTCTGTAACGAACTTTCATGGCTCGAATTAGGAAAGGGTAACTTTAAAATTTTAATTCAGAAGCATAACTAACGATAACGGGTATATTACTACGAAGAGAATAATCCCCTCGGATGGCAGTCCTTAATGTATACATCGGAGATAGACGGTTCAAGTCATAAACATGACGTGACAATAATTAAATAACACATCAGGATAGAAGCAACACTACAACCCAATCAACTAAAAGCATTTAAGGGGAAAATATATCACAGGCCATTTATGCAGATGGTCACTGAAAGCGCCCGTGTGATAGGATAGTTTGTTTTAATATTATGTTTAGTCTGTTTAAATTTCCTAGTATAAAAAGACGAACATATTTATAATATTTTTACATGAAATAAAATCTCATTCTTTGTCAAACCTCGACCGCCATTTTGTATGGCGATATATGTACATACATATGTGTTTATGAACGTGAAATTCCTTCCTTGTTAAAATATATACTTAAGTATGTACATATTATTTATTTGTTCTTTGGAACACCTCTACTAAAAAACGAAATCAAATATTTTTCTAATAATAATTTTTTTTTTTGCAAAAAAATTTCATCTTGACATATTTACTCGTATTTATGTATTTGAATCAGTACTGGTACATATGAAATGGTTTAGTATTTTTATTTTTTTTTAAATTGTGCTTTTTGTTCACTTGGAAGTACATGCGAATACGAATTAAGCTCCATCTCTCATCAACTTTGTCCGCGGGATAGATGCTTGGTTTTGTTATTTCGTAGTTTCTGTTAAGCAGTTGATATTTGGGTGAGTTGAGTTTGTGTGTTTCAGTTTATTTAGCTCTACCGCATTTCTAAGAATTGTAGACGTTGGCTTCTTTTTATTTTATGTTTTATTATTATTATTTTCGAAAATCACATTTTCATAAGGGTTTTAATTTGTATTACCTGCAAATGTTGTTTGAAGCATCAGTACGCCATTTTTTAATTGTACCTTTTTCGGGGATTAATTTATGAGAACTTTTTTAATAGTTGAGCGCTTTTTTTTATTGTATTTTTTCATTTTTTAGAGAATTTTTCTGGCAGATATGTGCACTTATGTATGTACATACATATGAATATATGTATGTTCTCATACAAAAGCATTCATGCTAGCACATACATACATATAAATATTTATAATTGGAAATTTGGTATTTGCGCTGAGCTTGTGAAATAAGCAGTTTTAAATACTATTTTATCTTTAAATATTTGGTGTATTCATATAACGTCTTAATAGTTTAAAATAATTTTAAAAAATTGTTGTTGTGCTTTGAAGTAAAAATTCTTAAAAAAATATGACTAAAGCTATGTACACATGCTTGTCAGATTTTACAATATTGTAGGATATGGCAATATGGTGGCAATGCACTCACAATGAAAAATTGTCGACGAAGTATAAATTGTCTGTGCAGACTATTGTATGAAAACTGTACAATTTCATTGTCAAACTATAAATTTTTCGGTCAACAAAAATTGTCTGTTCAAACGGTTGTCAGGTTATTGTATGGCAAAAGGTGCCAGATCCGATGTTTAGCATTGTATCTAAATTGACATAGACAACAGAAATATTTATCTGTCAATGGTGTTATTGTACGGTGCAAATGTGACAATAACAAATGACTGTAAAATGTGAGGCAATTACATGCCAATGGAAATAAACGGTGTTCTTACGATTATCAGAATTGTGACAATATTATTGTCCTACTGTGCACGGACAATACATTTTGTGACAATGTTGCCACACAAAAATTGTGAGTTCACACGGTTGTTGAACATTTTATTACAATTTTTCTCTCAATATTCTACTATATGACAATCGTGTATACATACCTACCTTAAGTTTATTGGTTTGTAATAAAATAACAGTAGAAATCTCAGTCATCAACTGAAAATTTTTGGGCGAGCCGGCAATTACATTTACTACTTATAAATGATATCAAAATAAAAAACTGTTCAAATATCATTTACAGGTATAAAAAACCTTGACTTTACAATGAATTCATATAACATTAAAAAAAATCACAGCATATAAGAATATACAAGTGAGGAAATTTTGTTTATTTAACTCCTCTGTATTGCAGCCACTTAACGTTTAGCTACTAGTCGCCGTTCAAAAAGGAAATATTCAGCTTCTGTCACTGGCAACAACTGTTTTGATTATATCTATGTATATCTAAAATTTATCTAAAATTTAAATACCCACATTTCATCTGGCAAATTTAAGGGATCCGATTTATCTTTTAAACGTTTTCTTAGAATATTTTCGTTATTCATATTATTATTTTCTTCCAGGAGAATTAGCGAAACCGCAGCAAAAAAAGACATTTTATAAATGAAAATGATAAAATATGTTGATACAAATTTTATTTGGTTATTTTGCTTAAATATTTTACAAACGTCACTCACATAGACATATGTTTACATATTTTACAGTTGTATTATTAGATTTTATACAGTTGTATCTAGAGAAGATATGTGGAAACGAAACGAATATCGAATATGAAATCGATCGAAATTCATCACACTACTGTCGATTTCGAAAGACGATTTACTTTTCAAATCAATCGATTTCCATCACATACCTGATTATGACTTTTATAAAAGTTGAAAAAATTATTATTGGAATGTTAAACTTGTGTCCCCTCTTCTTTTATAAATCTCTACGAAAGAGCGTATTAAAAAAATTGCAGTTATTGAGCGCTTTCTTATAATTCTGCCTTTGAACAATGAGGTTTATATTTGTTATTGTCTCCATCGATTATATATTACCCCTACGTCGCCTCCTGGTTCTATTTAAAAAATATATATGTAACATATATGTCCTTCTAGATGCAAAAACATAAATACATTCGCTGGCGTAGAAATTGACCCTACCTTCCCTCGTGGTCCTAGTTTTAGAAAAAGTAATATTCTATAACCTTCCCGGAGTTGCACAATTACCAATGCGCCTTTCAAACTCTATATAGTTTTGGAGAGACCGAATTTTTCCCCCTATCGCCCTCCTGGTCCTAGTTTTGAAAATGTACATTACCGATAAGCGTTTTTAGATGCAGATCTATCCATGTTCTAAATTTCGTATAATTTTCCCGGAGCTGCACAGACTAACTGCACCAAATTTCATCACGATTGGTCCACAAATGGCGAAATTAAGCTCGTTTATATTATAAAATCTGTTAAAAACCATGTGGAAGGAGTAGCATAATTAAAAAAGTAGGCGTAAAGGTGGGCGTGATTAAAAAAAAGTAGCCTATAATTCATTCAAAAGTCCCAATTATATGGTGTGAAAATTTCAGGAAGATCGGTTCAGCGGTTTGGACTCCTTTAAGGTACAAACACACAAACAAACAAACAAACACACAGTCAGCTTTATATATATAGATATAATGAGTTCAAAAATGTATGGCGTTGTGCAAGCAAATTCACTATACCGTAAACTTAAGATCTCAGGTGACTTTTGTAAATAAAGGCGAAAATCATTGGAACCGTCAAAATGTTTCTTATAATAATGAAAAAGTGAAAAATAAAAAAAAAAGTTTTTTCAAAAATATAATTAAAAGTGAAAAATGGAAAAAACAAATAGATGTCAAAAATACATTTGTGAAAAAATAAATTGAAAATACTTTCTTGCTCCTTGTGGCACAAGAAGTATGCCAAGTGATGTTTGTAGAAGAAATAATTGGGGTGAATTTATGTGGAAAAAATCACCAAAACAAGTATTTTTTGAAATTGACAAATTCCGAATGTGGAGATGCACTATTTCGCACGCCTAATCATTTTACCTCAGGGCGAGATACTACTGAATCTATGATTAGCATATACTTAACGCATAGCATTGTTAAATTGTGGGTGGCGATAGTCGAAGTAGTCTGCACGTTGACTACAAAACAAAAAATTTTTCCTGGGTTCAACCCCAGTTTCAGACTCAAAAAACAACTCGCATTTTTTCTGATGTGCATTTGTCTGTGACTTTGTGTCTGTTGTTGTCGGAAGGTGTCAGCAGCGAAGGCATAGTCACTTCTTACTGAACAGTAACGGCTTCAGCTGTATCCAATCCACAGGCACATCACAACGCCCTCCTTCGTCGGTATTGTATTGTAGCATCGGCAAAGTAAAATAATTACTAAAAATGGCTACTAAAAGCGAAGCTTAAAAATTTAATACGTCTTCTTGACATCAGAGACGCTACAACACTGCTATAGAAATAAATAAAGTGCAAAAGGCAGTGTTGTAAGATAGTGAAGCCTCAGCTCCTATCATTTATCCTACTATCTCTTTCCTCTAGTTCCAGCACAATGCACCCCATGTGCAGGGGTCATCTCCTGAGTGCTGGTCGACGATAGAAAAAAAAAAAAACAGATTTGAAATTTATGAAGTGAGCAGGAGTCTAATTTGTTATACACCTCCGCGCAGAATTAGTGATAAGAAGTAATACAAGATGTGGACTTCAGTCGATCTGCAATTTGAGTTTATTCTTAAGCTATGCAGTGTCAGCTACCAATTACGTAAAATATTATTAATATGATCGCTCCATGATAATGAAGAGTAAATGTGAAAATCTAAGTATTTAACCTTTTGTACATAAACGACATCTAAAAATATGAATTTTAGAAATATGTATGTGTATTCCTTTTATATACAGACATACATATATACATATGTGTATGTATGAATAATATATGAATTCTTTATATTCAGAAATTTATAAATTGCATAGTTGTGTTGATTCTGTTGGACTGCGGCCTGGTAGACTACAGAAACACAAAATATATTTCGAAACCACATCATTTGGCAAAGTTGAGTCTAACAGCGTAATGTTTATAAAGATTGATAGTTTAAAAGTTTTGGACTGATGTTATCATTCATTGCATATTTTAAATTGTTTTGAACCATTGGTACCAGAATCATAATCAAGTTGCAAATGTAACGCTAATCCACAAGAAGGGAGAGGTAGCAACCCTAAAAATTACCGCCCAATCTCATTAGTCTAAACTTTATGATTTTGCTGTCGGTGATATCTTCTCTTCATTTATATCAATCTTTGTCGGGGATCGCGTTATAGACGGGATCTCTTCTAACGAATTCATGATTAATTCGGATTTCCACAAGGCTCCTTTCTTTCTCGTACGATATCTCTTATCTTTTTTAATGACCTTTAATATCAAAATTCCAACATTATCCGCTCTTTTTTACATCACAGCTCGTTTGCCATTCATTTTAGGCCAACATCGACTGCGATCGGCGCGATGAGGCAAAATATGAATGAAAGAGTATTGGAATGGGGTCATGCGCACAGCGTCGATTGCAATGCTCAAAATACCTAATGCTGCATGTTTATCGACGAAAGGCCGATCACGCTGCCTTATCTGCAATTATGCGTGGTGTAAACATTGAGTAATCAGAAGATCTTGGCATGCAAATGCAATGTGAATGTGGTGTGTTCTAATGAAATCAGGGAACTCGTTCCCGAAAGCCGCTCATTGATACGCACAACGCGTTCATCATTAAGAGCGCATCAATTTGTGGTCGATTTGACAGCGAATCGAACTATGTTTCTTGGCCGAACACCCATTATGTGGAATAAACTAACCGCTGAAGTGTTTTCTGTCACTTTTGAGCTGGGAAGATTCAAATCGAATGTCCATAAACACTACTCCCTGCCAACATCTTATTTCCTAGTTCCAGCACAATGCATTGCATGTGAAGGGGTCATCCCCTAGGCACCGGCTAAATATAAGAAATAAAAAAATCAACGAATTAGTCTGCGTTTATGTAGTTAAATATACATACGAATACGTACATATAATTCCCTAACAGTACTTTCTAAGGACATTTTATGGTTAAAAATAAAATGAAATTCTTTAATATAAATGCTCGTATTTAGTTGTCCTTGAATCTCACTTACAATAATGCACTTCCATGTATTACGAACGCGCATATTTTCGTATTTTTAAAGCTTTTAAACCACCGAAGTACGATTTTTAACACATGCAATCACTGGTGCTTAACCTTTTAGGTTGTTAACAAACTTACAAAGAATTTTGTAATGGACCATAATATTTGATAATATATGGAAACTTGGCGATAAACGGCACATCAAAACAACCTTCCGTACAGCACGCAAAAGCCAAAAACGACTAAATCATCGTTTCATTTCAATTCACTTTTAAGAAAAGGATCACATTATGCGCTCAGACAAGATATGTTTGGATAGGGTGAGTACAAAAACACATAAAAATGTACTTTATGAGCCTTAAAGTTTAACTTCTTTTTCTTATGCTGCTGCTGCTGCTGCTGCTATATTTTTTGTGCGTTTAATTTTCATTTTAACTTTTACATATTGTTTCCTATTTTAATTGCCCCAGCAAACGAAGGAACAAAAAAAAAATATATAAATAAAATCACGGACACAAAGTGCAATTAAACGAATAACAAGTTGAAAAGCAAAAACTCAAGAATTGTCTTAAATAATTTTTGTTGAAAAAAAGGTGAAAGAAAAAGATTTTATTTATATTTTTAAGGAGTATGCATATGTGATAACGTATGTTAATTTAAATGTAAAGCCAGGTATGCAGGCATGCGATGGTGTGCGTGTATGGTGCTTTTGTATGTTAATATTAGTAACGTAATGAATAAAAATGTAGTAAAATATCGAACACACAACAAAACAAATTTACGTTTGCTGTCAAAAGTCCGCAATGGAGTGTATTTAATATTTTTCAGCGTGTTTTAACTTTTCATGTTGTGTCATCGTCATCGTCACCATCAGTATCATCCTTTTCTTACTCACGAACAATAGCAACGGCAGCATCATGATAATGATCATGATGACGATCATCATCATCATCATCATCATCATGGCGGTACACATGGCTTGCTAAAGCCGGACTTACGCCTTAAGTCGCTACACCAGCAATAACAATAATAACAAAAGGAGTAATAATAACAACAACAATTTATTAAGAATCACAGAATCCACCACATTAAGCAAAAGTAAATGCATTGAAGCATCATACAATACTTGTAGAACAATGATTCAAGCAAAATAATAAAAATTAAACTTAAGAACAAATAAAATTGAAAGAAGACATTCGCATGTACAAAATGAAATACTCGTACAAACACATACTACATTTATTTTTGTTCTCAACTTAAAGTTGCTTAAAAGCATTGGTGGCAAATTTTCGACAAATGAATCCTCGATACAACCTCATCAACATTTTATTGTTTGTAAAAAAAGCTTTAAGAAATTTAACTTATACATATACAAATGTGTGTATGCACATATATCTTCATGTATATACAGGAAACGTACATATGTATGTGATCAGAATTTACAGTCGAGGGTGGCAGTTTGAGTACCTTGAAGAATTTTTTTTACTTGTGAACTTTGCTAAGTACTTGTAACCAATACAAAACTTTGCAGGTCCGTGTGCGTTCGTTCTGAATTGCCTTACAAACTGCTTTTTGATTCCAATAAAATAATTGAGGGCGATATTTTACATATTTTTGTGATGAGGTAAGTTATTAATTCTTAAACAGAGTGAATATATTCTATAAAAAGTCGTGGCATATGAAAACAATTCTTCTTCCATTATATTTATCTATAGTTGTTGGACTTAGGCCAAAATTCACAGTCATTAGTTAACAATTAGTAAACTAAAATGATAACTATTGTTTAACTAATAGTTCATATTCACAGTGTATTGTTTAACTAACATTCTCAGTATAACCAAAGAATGGTAACCCTAACAATCTTTTAATTTTCAATATTGGTAGCACTGTTATAGTACATACATATGTATATGGTTTATGTTTACATTTGTTGTATTATTTCTTAAAAATGGATAAAACAAGCGCGCGTTCATCGAACTTTACCGCGCAAGATAGTAAATTGCGCTGCTGAAATTATTTCGGGAAAACCAAAATATCATCGAAAATAAAAAAACTGATAGTATTATATGTATGTCGGGTGATTTTTTATGAATTAAGTTTTTCGGGTTGGCAGCACTGGTTGGTAATTGTGTACAACGATATCTGCGAAAGTGAAACGTGTTCAGTATACTCTGCCATTTCATTATGGAGAAATTCACAAATAGGCAACGACTGCAAATGGTTGAAATTTATTATTAAAATTCGTGCTCTGTGACAAATGCCCATCGTTTGTTACGACCTTTTTATGGTCGTCATAATCGACATAGTGAATCAACAATTCGTGCTATTATCACCAAATTTCGCACCAAATTTACTTTGTTGGTCATTAAACCACCGACTCGCGTTCGTAGAGTGCGTACCGAAGAGAGTATTGCACCCGTAGCGACCAGTGTTAATGAGGATAGAGAAATGTCAGATCGTCGCCGTTCTCAGGTGTTGGGCATGTGTTATTCAACCACGTGGAAAATTTTAAGTGTCGATTTGCATTTGAAAGCCTAAAAAATCCAACTCATACAAGAATTAAAGCCGAATGACCTACCAAAATGTCGAATTTTTGGTGAATGGATCTTAGAACAGCTCGATGGAAATCCACTGTTTTATCGAAAAATTATGTTCAGCGATGAGGCTCATTTCTGGCTAAATGGATACGTAAACAAGCAAAACTGTCGCATCTCGGCTGAAGAACAGCGACATGCCGTACAAGAGTTACCGATGCATCCCGAAAAAACGACAGTTTGGTGTGGTTTATGGGTTGGTGGCATCATCGGTCCACTTTTCTTCAAAGACGACTGTGGAAGAAACGTTACCGTCAACGGCGAACGATAGCGAGCCATGATACGCGACATTTTTTTGCCCCAATTGGCTGAGTTGGACTTGGTTGATATGTGGCTTCAAAAAGACGGTGCCACATGCCACACAGCTCGTGAAACAATGGACATATTGAGGGATGAATTTTGTGAGCAGTTTATCTTTCGAAATGGACGCCAAGATCATGTGATTTGACGCCTCTTGACTATTTCTTGTAGGGTTATGTGAAGTCGTTAGTCTATGTGGACAAACCAAACACGATTGAAACCCTATGTTATTCATGGAATACAGGCCGAACAGGACTAACAACCATGATTTTCTTGTGCTTGTCATTAGGTTTTACACTTTGTTTACTTAAGTGCTTTCATTACCACCGAATAACTCAAATCTATCTATCTATCTATATACATATATAAAACTGAATGTGTGTTTGCGTGTTTGTACCTTATAGGAGCCCAAACCGCTGGACCGATCTTCCTGAAATTTTCACACCATATAACTGGGACTCTTGAATGAATCATAGGCTACTTTTTTTATTAACGCCCACCTTTACGCCTACTTTTTTAATTATGCTACAACTTCCACAAGATTTTTAACAGATTTTATAACATAAATGAGCTCAACTTCGTCATTTGTGGACCAATCGCGATGAAATTTAATGAACTTAGTCTGTGCAACTCCGTGAAGGTTATAGGGTATTAGTTTTTTTTTAAACTAAGATTAGGAGGGCGATAAGGAGACAATTTTGCCCCTCCAAAAAGTTCAAACCGATTTTAATGAAATTTAGAACGTAGATAGCTTCTGAAAATTCACATAGGTAATGCACATTTTCAAAAGTAGGACCAGGAGGGCGATACGGAAGAAATTTCTGCCCCTAGGAAATGTTTAAACCGATGTACATCGGTAATGTACATTTTCAAAACTAGGACTAGGAGGGCGAAAGGGAAAAATTTCGGCCTCTCCAAAACTACATAGCCGATTTTGAAGAACTTTAAAACTTGGATGTATTTGAGTTTAAAAGGCGCATTGGCAATTGTGCAACTCCGGGAAGGTTAGAGAGTATTATTTTTTTATAACTAGGACCACGAGGGAAGGTAGGGGCAATTTCCACACCAATGAGACCATCTAACCGATTTTAATGAAATTTAAATGTATTTATGTTTTTGCGTCTAGAAGGACACATATGCTACATATATATTTTTCAAATAGAACCATGTGGCGACGTATGGGTAAGATAATAACGATGGAGATAATAACGGAAGCGAAGCCGCGGGTAAAATCTAGTTATTTAATAAAATATATGTATGTAGATTAGTGGTGGGATAGCGCACAACTTTTTGATTTCGACACCTAGGGCCGCTTACATCCGACCGAATAAGGAATACAACTCTCATGTATGCGCTGGTAAGCCCAAACATTATTTTGAAGTTACTCGACCGTGAGAGGAGAGTGCGAAGAAACTCATTGGAGACAGCAGGGTAGAACTTCTTAGCGAAACCCGTTCATTCCTGCGCATATCACGTTCTTTATTTAGGGCTCATTCATTTGTGGTCGATTTGGCAGCGAATCGCACTACGCATTACCGAGAGAACTTCACGGGGAAGTTTAAAAACAAATGTCCATAAACACTACTCCGTTATCCTCCTTCTCAAAACCTAATCATCCCCTGAGTGCTGGTCCAAGCTTGAAAAAATAAAAAAAAAATTGTGATCGTGGGGGAGGCAGTGTCCGCTCCAAAAATTTATTATCAAATAATTTTCCCATTTGTGGACCAATTTTCGAAATTGTTTTTGCATATGGAAAAGGTCCAATGACTTTCTTTTCAAAATTTTACGTGAAAAGTCCATATCCTCTTTTGTAGAGCAATTTCCAAAATTCGTTTTTCTTATGGAAAAATTCCGCTAAATTGGGGGAAAGGCAAGGTACCCGCCCCACATCATCGCGCAGTCCAAACGGCTAAAGCAAGAAGGTTGAAATTATTTTTGTGCACTCATCTTTCGATGTTTAGATCCACCAACAAGGAATTTTTGGATATTTAAATGTTAAGGGTAAAAACGGGTAAAAGCGATAACATAATATCTGAGAAACTAAGGCAGATATAACAATAAAAGTATCCAGATGGCTTACCGTAACAATATCTATACAAAATTGGGCGATATTATATAATTTGGTGTGGGCCACCGCACCGTTTCGGGTTAATCTAGTGAGGTATAAAAGTGGGAACATTTTTAAAAATATGTTTATTGTCATATCATTAATAAGTAGCAGCGGGTAGTAAATATTATCGCCTGCTCGTCTAAAAAGTTTTAGCAATTCGACTCAGATTTCTACTGTTATTTTATGGCAAAACATAAACATAGTTTACAAAGTCTTATTAACCTATTACTGTCTCATTGGCAATTTGAGTTAATAGCAAGAAAGATGGAAAATGAATTAAAATTATTTCAGATAACGATGGCTGTCTATAAATAAACACAAGACTAGAGTTTGCCATAGAAAATAAACAAATTTGATAGCTTAGTTTTTAGTTACATAGTTTAAATAAAAATTAATGAAAACTTTGTGGCCACAGTTCCATAATTTCGTTCGAAATATGCTAGGAATCTTTGACCAGCGCTCAGGAAATGACCCCTCCGCAAGCGTTGTATTTTGCTGGAACTAGAGGAAAGGAATTGTAGGAGAAATGATAAGAGGTGAAGCTTCACTATCTTACAACACTGCTTTTTGCAAGTTATTTGTTTTTGTAGCAGTGTTGTAACGTCTCTGATGTCAAGGAGACGTATTAAATTTTGAAGCTTCGTTTTTGAGTAGCCATTCTTTTTTTAGTAGTTGGATACAGCTGAACCCGTTACTGTGAAGTGACCAGTGACAATGCCTTCACCACTGAAACTTTCCGACAACAACTGACACAAAGGTACACAAATGCATAACAGAAAAATGCGAGATGTTTTAATGAGTCTGAAACTGGGGTTGAACAATTTTTTGTTTTTTAGTCAACGGCCATCGCCACCCTCTTGTGTCAATTTGGGAACATTTGGCTGTGTGAAATATAACAAGGGTATATATTCAAAGTTTCTGCTCACATTTGTATCGAAATCAGTTATAAACTTAAAATATAATGCTTTTCGTAGTCATTGGTATGTCATTTGATCTTACGCTGTGAGTAATTTTTGCTTCCTTGGGGTTTGCATGACTTGGAGCTTAATTTTTTTAACACCATTCGAATTAGTATCAAAATACGAGGGATATATGGGTGTTTCCATGGTTATGTACGCGACATTTGTACACGTTTAATTGTCTTTGAATATTGTGAAAAGAGAAATGGATTGGAATTTTAAAATGGAATTTTAGAATCGTTACATTGTATGTGATGAGTTCTTCCAAAAAGTATATATATATATTCGAAAATTGAGCACTGGGTACCCAAGTTCCATGCAATGAAAGTAGACTTACGCATGTGACAAAAAATGGAAGTGCCTTTTAGAGCCTTAAGAAAAAATGCGAAAGTAAGCGATTTGTTGGAGATTTTTATTTCGGAAAAAATGTTTTTATAAAAGTTAATAATAGACGTTTATAATCATGTTTTGTTCAAAAACAACTATGCATGGGTTGTGTAAGAAAAAAATAAATTGTTGATTACGCACGTTACATTACGCACGTGACACTTTTTACCTTCATACATATTTTGCTAATTTTACATATATTTTCAGTAGTTTTTAACAAAAAAATTAAATTTTTATTCAAAAATGAAAAATAAAAATATACTACAAAATTAATCCAACTTAATTAAATCCAACTGTGCTTAAAAAAATTATGCGAGAGTTTTGATTTTTTAAGTCACGGTGGACCATTTCATGGAAATACCCATATTCAAAATATGTATGTTTTTAAAAGCAGAATTTAGTAATAAAAATAAGTATCAGGCCATATTTAGTACACAATTAAACAATTAAAAATTATGTGTTGCTTTTGCGACATCTTAAATAAGAATTTAATCTATGTACAAAAATTCGAGTAAGAAATACCACAAGAATTACTTAGTTGAAACAACGATTTGATTCTTATAGACACCTTAATTTTGCGAATGATGTGACTCAATTTCATCACAATCATATTGTCTTTCTATACAGATACACATTCTTCTTAATGTTTTGCAACACGCAATGTAATCAATTTTTTCTTTAAATATCATACAGCCCTCGTATAAATAAGGACAACGTTTGTCTCATTAACCATCCACTTTATTCAACGATATTATATTTTTATTTTTGTTTGCAACACCTTTCTCGTTGAACTCTACGTGTTCATAAAGATTTTTACTTTAAAGACGTTTTAGCCGTGTGTTGTGATGTTGGTTAAAAAACAATTATTTTCGTTTACCCTTTTTTTGGTGCATATTGTAAGATTATTTTACTCCTATAAATGCATGAGATGGAGTTTGTGTGGTTTCACAGGCAAGTCAATGCTGTGACACATATTGTAGAGGAACAACAAAAAAGGAAATACTTACATTCTGCTATCAACTGTGAGTAAGTAGTTTTATATTGGCTGGTATAGCTGTTGTGAACACATTAACTCTTTTCTTGGAAACATTAATAATTTAGTTAAAATATATTTTACAGGGGTCATGTGATTTTTAATACTGTAGAAATTAAGTAAAATTAATGGTGTTTGCATTTCAACCAAAGCCACATTGCATTCCTTGCCTGATTTTGCCCTATTCATATAAAATATTTGCATTTTATTGTTCCGTTATATATCCATTTCAAAGGACTTTAAAATAGATATTGTTCTAAGTGCAAACATTTCTAGTAAATAAAGTGAAAAATGCAATGCCTTTTTTGAGAAACGAAATTACTTGAAGTATTGAGGCCTTATACAACATACATGTATGTATATAGTACAGGGTGGCGCAGAATGAGCTACATGGTTTAAATGGTTTATAACTTTTTTATTTATGCGATTATTATAATTTTTTTTTTTAAATGCAGTACATTATTGGGGAATTTTTTGCAATTAGCTTCGAAAAATTATATCGTGTAAGTTATGTCCATTTTTTGCTTCGCAGATAAGTCTTCTTTTTAGCATATTTTCCATAACTTTTCGCAAAATATCGGGTGTAATAGCCATGATTCCATTTCGAGTGCTTCATAATTAATTCCACAAGTCTTCTTTACGATGGCGATGGCACGATGGATGGTAGTCTGCACGTTGACTACAAATCCAAAAACAGACCTGGGTTCAACCCCAGTTACAGACAAAAATTTTAAAATAAAAATAAACATCTTGCATTTTTCTGATGTGCATTAGTGTGGCTTTGTGTGTCAGTTGTTGTCGGAAGGTTTCAGTGGCGAAGGCATAGTCACTGGTCACTGAACAGTGACGGCTTCAGCTGTTAGCAATCCACAATCACATCAGAACGCCCTCCATCGTCGGTATTGTGTAGCACCGGCGAAGTAAAATAACTACTAAAAAATTGGCTACAAAGATACAGAAATGCGCATCAGAAAAAGTGCGTGATGTTTTTATGAGTCGGAAAGTGGGGTTGAACCCAGGAAAATCGTTCGTTTTGTAGTCAACGTGTAGACTACTTCGACCATCCCCACCCACTCTTTTTGTTTCAATAAAATTTTAACTTTTGTAACTCTAAAAAAATGCCCTATACTTGTTGTTTCGTTAAGGTAATCTACATGCAAATATCCTTGGTGCTAATATCAAGCGGCCATTGCAAGTTATTTTATACAATGTTTTTTTTCAATTTAAATATATTTGCCTCTTCTGGAAACTAATTTTGCAGAAAAGATCAGGCGTTTAATAATTTAAATTAAAATTATTTCTGACTTAAAATTCTGAATGTGTTTGATGCACTCACTTCATTTGTCCATCTAGATCAAAGCAACCCATATTTATTTGATTACTTTAACACAAGCGCTGCTGTTATCAAAGAGCTGAGTGCTTGGCTAGATTTAATTCTAAGGCATCCATAACTTTTTATACACACACAAGGCACATAAACCATTTTCTTCATCACAGAACTTTTTTTTTGTAGGAAAAAAAAACTGAGAACTCCGTAAACAAAATAACAATAAAATCACAATTTTGATTTTTAGAGGTGATCATAAATGTAAGATTGTATCGGAGAATGAATTCAAAAGATTAGTGGCGAATAAAGATGCTGACAGCTATAATGATGATTTGTTTTATTTTTTATTTTTATTTAATAAAGTTTTCAAGGTCAGTTAATGATGTTGTTCAAAATAGAACTAGTTATATTGTAAAGCATTTTGTCATCCAAATTAAAATTCACAAGAAATAACCAATTTTATAAATTCTTTGAAGCATTTGATATAAAACAAAAAATAAAAGGATCTATAAAAACTTTGTATCTTTTATTCCGTTAATAATATTAATTCAAGAAATTCATTCCAAGTGCACGCTTTTAATTCATAATATTTAGAAGTATTTTTGAAGATTTATAATGTCCTTTTTAATATGTAATGTTTTAAGGGCAGCCAGCCGTAGAGAGATGTGTCCGCCAGTTCGGTCCTATTGTGACCCGTTGAGCAGGCGATACCTTATTACGATCCAAGGAATGGGAACCAAAGGACATTCTCCGAGGACGGCACAGTGAAGGCCATTGGCAAAGGAAGTGAAGCACAATGTTTTATTATTTTTAACAACATAAACTACTAATATTATTCATAATGTAATTTTTTTCTTTCGTTCTCAAAAGTAAAGTTAAATAAAATACACTAAAAGCTACGATTTCGATGAAACTTTTATTTCATTATAACGCTTGGACCTTCCTTGGACCGTTGCAGCTGTCGAACCTTTTGATGTGTTTCTCGTTAATTTTTTTTTTTTACACCCACTTAAGTGTACCGGTTGGTGCGGTGTTTCGTCGGAAAGAATAACTGGCCCATATTTTTTTTGAAAATGAACACGGCGTTGCCGTTTCCATCACTGGCGTTAGATATCGGACAATGTTGGAAAATTTTTTAAGGCCCGCCGTTGAAAACCATCCGCAAGTATGGTTCCAACAGGATAGAACCAAGGCGCACAGTACGACGGACACTTTGGTCCTTGAACTCAAACCCCTTCCGTCATTTTGGGCCATCCTGTACAATAGTGCATAATAACACGAATACACAATGCATACGACATTAATACGAGTTTCTGAAATATATTTATATTTTTTCTGTTTCTGTTTTAATAACAAAATCGATATAATTTTAGAAAACAAAAAGTTTTCACCAGGAATTTAGACAACATAAGATCTTTAATAAAACCAAATATTTAGAGTGTAGATCTGCAAAAGCAAATTATATACATATGTATATAAGAAAACATTTTGCAGTGATATATAGAAGCGCTTCGTTAGTTCACTTATAATGACAAATTTCATTGATACAATGCAGAAATTTATTATCTGAATGAAGAGTTTTATATCAGTGTAGCAGACTAACATTGTTCTATGCCTGACATGCCTGTTAAGAACTTAAATATTGCATCGCATTTATTGATTCTAGAATAACATTTTAATAATTATAATTCGAATGGCAACAGCTTTTGTTTGTGGTAAATTCTTAATGCAAAATTTACATGTACTGGTTTCGCAGTACATATTTAGCTATACTATATGTTCCCTTTTTGTAGTCAGTTTTCAATTGATTGAAGCTACCTTTGAATATATTGCCGAAGAAATGTTTATAAAGGGTCTACCAACAAGAACGCAAGATTTAAATCATCATAACATGTGGTTGCTCTTGACACTTTTTTCCTTTATAGAGAATATTTGCTTTCATTTTGATACGAAAAGAATTTGCTGACAAATTATTTTGCACAATGTGTGTTAGTACATCCAGCTGTAATCTTGTTTACAATGGATGTTTTCATTGATTTATAAGTAGTTTTTCTCTTTATAGTTTTTGTGTTTGAGAGAGTTGGCAGCATATCAACACACCCACCAGCTCACATATGTACGGACACATATCAAATAATATACATACACACATCCACACATATGTATATAATTTATCGTTGTTTGCTTTCTTTAATGAGATATAAATACTAAAACTGCATATGGAAACTTATCATGATTTTAATGGAATGAAGAATATGGAGAAATTTAGCCTTTTTTTTGAAAAATAAAATTTACAGAGAAGTTTTCTTCAGAGAAATTTTAAAAATCTGGCCTAGTATGCTGCTGCGAAAAACAAATAAAAATCCACTCACCCAATCACAACGTTATTACCACGTTACATACTTGTTCTGTACCCTGCAAATAATATTGGACTACGTAGTAGGCCTTAAGGCCTACAATATTGACAGAAAAATTGTTACAAAATGTGCAACAACCGTGTGAACACACAATTTTTGTATGGCAACATGGTCACAAAATGTATTGTTGGTGCATTGTATGCCAATGATATTGTCACAATTCTGACAATCGTGAGAACATCCTTCATTTCCATTGACACACAATTTACAGTCATTTCTTATTGTCGCATGTGCTTCATTTAGTGCACCGTACAATAACACCATTGTCAGATAAATATTTCTGTTGGCAATGCTGCCCATAAATATTTTGATACAATGTTAAAAGTCGAATCTGGCAACGTTTGGCATACAATAATCTGACAACCGTGTGAACAGACAATTATTATTGGCAGAAAAATTTATTGTCGCAGAACTGTGTGCCAATGAAATTGTATGGTTTTCTTTCAATAGTGTGAACAGACAAATTACCAGTAGCTCGTTTCTGTATTTCTCGCATCGTAAAAATACTCACATGAAGTGTGAAACAAAAAATTTCATCGTTTCTCTATTTGTGAGAAAAAAGTGTTTCTGTATTTGAATGCGAAAACAGACAATACAGATTCTGTTGTTACTGGAATATTTCCAGTAATTAAGTGTCAAATTCAAGTCAAACGTCAACAAAAGAAATAAATAAAAGAAAAACCTCTAAACAGTGAAAAGTTAAAAAAAATTGGAATTGGAATAAAGAAAAAATATAGTAAAAATCCGAATAAAATGTATAGTGCAGCTATTGAAAAGCTTATTCGGCGAAATATGCTGCGGCTTTATCGCCAGCAACTAAGGGTTGCAACTGACCCATTCAGGATTCCGGAACAACGACGCAGGGACACAGCTCTTGCATTATTCAACGAGATAAGTCCCTACATGTCGGACGGTGTGAAAAAACCAAGTTAAATCTGTTACAATTATAAGCATACCGAATAATCTTACCTTTTTCCACTGTTCTACACTCTTTTCACTCCCACCCAAAGAGTTTAAATACACTTTTAGTGCCTTCCATTGCTCCTTGGAAGTACAATTTGCGTTCAATTTATCAAATTGACCTCTAAGTCAAAAAAAACGCAAACACAAACTTTATTCACTTTATACGTTCAGAGTTCTTGTATTTACACGTAGTTGATCAATACAAATACGTTAAAGTAAATACAACTTTTGTTGTTGGTACTAAGTATTAGTATTGCGGTTGCTAATTATTATGGAAATTAGGTGTAGGTTTTGTTTTACAATGACGATATTTTCGATATTTTTCGGATATATTTGTTTTTTTTTTGCTATTTACTATTTTTTATTAAAATAAAAATTTTGGTTATCTGTTACATTGGTTTTGCTTACTACTATATATGTACGTATAAAATAGTATTTTGGACACAATTGCATTAGTAGGATCAGTAAGGAGCTTGGAAGTCCGAAAATAAAGATTTACAAACAAATAAGAACAATAATGGAGAATTTCCAAGTTAGTTATCGATATTTATTAATCAAAAAGTTATATTTTTTCGGGATTCTTTTGAGCTGTATTATTAAGTTAATTTTTAATTTTGTATCAGATATTTTAAAAAATATTTATTTAGTTTTAAACATTTACGACCGGATGTATAAAAATTATGAAAGCTTGTAAGAAGTCTTTGGATAAAAATAGAAACTTGTCAACTGAACTTTTTAATAATATTTAATAATTTAATAATATTCTAAAATTTTTTAAAAATTAATAAATATTTTCTAAAAATATCTAGGAATAATTAAAAAGGGAATTAAAGCTGAAATTTAGCTGAAATGGACTGGTGGTGGCAACATGGTCCTATGTAATGCAACCGTGGACCATGTAATTGAAAACAACAGCTTATTGTTATACGACAGGTGTTCGTGCTTTTCTTCGTATTTACGATTACTCGTCTGATTAAAATTACTCTCTGAGGTGCTCCATGGAGTGGTTACAGGGAATAGTTCTTGGGTCCCATGATCTAAATATATAAGGTCTGCTCGATATTGAATGACAGCTGCCATTTTTTTTTAATGTGACGTCATCGTCGAGAAATGTTTTGTTGTGGTTAAATGGAAATTTAAAAGCTAGTGATTAAAATTATTATTATTACATATTTATTAAGAAAATTAAAGGATTATTTTATTGACAATTAATTTAAAATAAATGCGAACTGAGTTAGAGCAAAAAAAAAAGAGTTTTTAATAAACAATTTGTGTAGAAAGTGATAAAATTTATTTGGACAATGAAATACTGTGTGGTAAAAGATTGTAAAAGCTCGAAGCAGGATGATAAAAATCTAAAATATTTTACGTTTCCAAAAGATCCAGAAATAAAGAAAGTGTGGAAGAATGCATGCGGTAAAAAAAATGTTAACTGGAAATCTGGAACAATTTGTTCTAGACATTTTACGAATAATGATTGGCGTTTAAAGAACATATTATTGAATGCCAATAAGAAAAAGATTGTTAGATGCGAAGGCTGTACCATCTTTAAATATCCATGTAAACAGCATTTTACCAGTCGAAAGATCGAAACGATACGTAAAAAGAGCAATTGTAAAGGAAGCAATTGGTGAATTGGATTTAAAGTAAATACAATTTTTTTTAAATCCACTTTTTTTAATGAAATAATATTTACAATTATTTATAGTCTGCAGAAATTACAAGACGAAAGTATTGAAAGTATTGGTCAACCCGTAGGACATCGTAATGTTAAATAAACCCAGTTTTCTCCATACATTTGGGTTAGTCTGGGACTAGTTCTAGTCCTCTGTGGACTACATTATAAATGCATGTGAGTACTAGTCACATTATTTGCAGGGTAAGTGCACATAAATAAAAAAAAAACGTCTAATATTTTCTGTTCATTGAGACGAAGACGATAATGATGATTTTTGTGTTGAGTCATCGTCTCAGTATTTGCGTGTTTCTTTTCATTTTTGCCATGTTTTTTTTCTTCTTCCACGAATGCAATTTATTTTGCTTTGTGTATAAGTGAGCATGATTTTATTATATCCTGGTATATTGTAATGTGTAATCATAATACTGCATACAATAGCACCAGATAAGAACATGAAAAACGTCATAAAGATGTAAAAATACGATGATTTTGTAATGGTGTTACATACCTAAAATTCTCACAATACAGACATAATCTTACAAAACTAAGGAAATGTGTCAAGTGAAGTTATCAGTAAAGGTTTACTTTATTGTTGAATCAAGATATCACACTTCCTAGATATGTTAACCGGTCATTATTCGTTGCTATTTCTAGAGAAATATCATTTGTTTTTGACAGATTTTGTGTATTGATAAATAAGAAATATGTACCACACTTATCAGATTCTGGCCACTTTTTAACTTATGATATGTATTGTTAACTCTTCAGTATACACTAAATTTCGATATTTTTTTTATACAAAATTTAATAACTTTTTCGTTCATATATTTTTCTTTTTTCAGATCATAAAATATACAAAATGGAAAATATTTTACACTAAGTACGAAAACTAATGTTATTTCAAAGAGCCCCGTTTTCATGTTCGCAATTATGGGTTCGTTTTAGAACATTTTCCATAACATCTTTCAAAATTGTCTCGGTTTTGTTCACACATACTCGCTCCTTCAAATAACCGCAAAAAAATTATCGGGTGTTGACAAATCGGACAATGTGGGCAGTGTCTCTGTCCGACTGAAACCACTTCTCAGACATGTTTTCAAGAGCAGGGCGTAAAAAATATTCTATAATACACTGATCGCGTTCTCCATTTACGCTTACAGCGCTTCCATCTGCATTTGCGAAGAAGTCAGGCCGAGTGATATTTTCAGATGTAATGCCACGCCATACTGTATACCTAATAGGGTGCAATTCCCGTTCGTGAATGGTTGTTAGAGTTTCAGAAATTTTAAAATAACTGATTGCTGATTCAAATAATAAAATTCTAGTATTCTGGTTCTTTGTTCACTTGTGAATCTCTCCATTATTTCTTCCCAAGGTGTTATTTATATAATCAGAAAAAATAAAATAAAAAAATACGATTATTTTTCTATGTTTGTGATATTGTTTACCTGGTCTATCTATATGCAGCATTTCATTTGGTGCTAATACAAAAATCTTCAGTCGGCCCTTAACCAAATTCTTTAAAAAAGCTAAGAAATTTCACATTTTTCAAGAATTTGGTTAAAGGTCTATAAACATAGATAACAACTTTTGACTGATGTTGAATAATTGAAACAATATTTAAATAAAAAAAATATATAAACGAAAAAGCTATTAAATGTTTCAACCCCATGGTGACTTTTGGTACATTTCTCAAGATAAATAACTAGCAATATCCACTGAGCATGGAATAACTATAGTACATTAGTTACATTTTATATGACTTAGTAAAAAAATTTTGTAAAAATTAGACCAATAGTTAAAAAAACGCATTTGCTCGCATTTACTTTTTTGGTAGTTTTTTGTTCCCTTTTTTCTAAATAAAATTGAATTTTTGACCTCAAATTTTTTAGTTTTTGTTTTCCCTCCCTCTTTTCAACTAGATTTAAGCTAAAGTTTTAATTTTTCTTTAAATAATATTAATAATATTAATAAATTGTCGATTTTTTCTCCGTTGAACGTCAGAATTTATTAATATGAGTCTCAAGCAGTGGAAATATTCATATATATAGATCCTTTTACACTTTAAATTTTTTGCTGGTTTATATACGATGCCGATAATATTAGAGTATATGGTCCATTATAAATGACATGTACTAGTCACAATCATGGTCCTATGTAATGCAGACTTGGACCATGACCTGAAAACAGCATCATATGACAAGTGTTCCTCGCTGCGATTACTCCGTTACATTAACAGTAACTCCTGGAGGAGCTCCATGGAATAGAGTAGTTTTTGGTTTAGTCCGATGTAATGGAAGCCTTAGGACATCGTAACGTTAAACCATAACAAAAAAATTAGTTCCATTGTTCTGATTAATAAAATATATTTAATTAATTATTTCGAATTCAATGAATGAAAAAAGAGAACTTCCGGCAGCGGAAAAAAGAAGTAGAAAACGGTTTGCTCCAAATAGTTTTATGTTTAATGCACATCGAGCCTTTGGCGCAATATCGCAATAACTCAAAATTTGAATTTTTTGAGCTGGGTATGCAGAAATTATCTTTGGGAAAATATATATCTAAAGGAAAAAAAAATTATGGTTTTATCTCTAACTGTTCCGATTCTACAGCTACAAATGCCTTTATTGCCTCCAGCTATTTCGAACAATATTTATTTGCAATAATGAAATATTTCCTTTATGACAAAACATGCCTCTTTATTTAAAAACTTGTAAAAAAATAACTTTAGTAAACGAAAATACTATCAAAAAGATGGCTCAAAACTTCAAATGCATTTTTCTCAGTTCACGATTTTTTGAATTACGACGGTATTGCACGAAAGGATAGACATGCATATGCAAAATCATTTTTAAGTATTTTTAGGTATTTATTTTAGTAATTAAATATTTAACTTATTGTTTTATTAAATTAATTAAATCCGTTTTATTTCATACTTCTGTGAATGTACAAGCTTTGGAGAACTGTAATTTTAAATATTTGATAATGCAAAAGGAACGTTTCTTACCAAAAATGGTTTGCTACGTTTAAAAAGTCTAATAAACATACCACGAAATCTATTAATCACAATTAAAAGAATTAAATAACAATAAGAATATGAAAATGCAGAAAATATTTCACAAAACGACTACACTACGAACCACTACATTCTGAATACCCTATATATTTTCATATCTGGCAAGAGCATGCCATCCATACAACTATACGAATCAATTTAATCGTTCTATATGTTTGTAATGTTTAATAAGTGTCTACAAATCGCGTTACACATTAATAAATATAAAATTAATATTGTTTTCTTTAATGGTTGTAAATATTTAAGCCATGAAATAAGTATTGTATTATTATTAATATTATTAATAAAGTCTATATGGGGGGTATCTATGAAAAGCGTTGTTGATTAAATATATTTGAATTTATGCAATGAAAATAATGAAATACAAAGCACGTGCAAATTTCTTCTTTTTCTTTTGGAAATGTCAATGTCTCTAAGAGTGTAAAAGTACAGGCGTGTCTAATTTATTATCTAGTGATTTTTTTTTCAATTATATCATCTAATTTTGAATATTCGCTAAAAAGTTCAAGACTAAATACTTATTTCGTAATAATTTAATTACCTTGGACGATATTAAAGTTAGGGTGGGTGAAGATCCCTGAAAAGAAACAGAAAATAAAATTAATTTTTGCTAAAATTTATTAAATATATGTATATATATATTTTAAATACCAATTATTTTAAAATATATAATATCAGCATCAATTCGCTATAGGAAAAAGCTGGCAATAAATGTAAAAAATATTATCGACGGAAAATACCAGTTTTTTTTTTATAGCGAATTAAGCTTTCTCAGCGAGCAAATATTTGCTGGAATTGTTTACACATCCATCCCATCGTAAATCATTTTAAGGGAAGAAAGTTTCGAAATTTATTCTTACAGTTTGACATTTCTCTCTGAAGATTTGATTATTAATTTAACATAATTAATTTAACACGAATATAGGACTTATTATCTTTTTTAAGGTCGGTTGTAAAAAGGATTAATGATTTGTAAAGATAAAAAAAGAAATATAATTTAATTGAATAAATTAATTAATAATGTAAAAACAATTTTTGGTAGTTTTAAATAAAAATATTTTTGTTGTTGACAAACAAATTGTTTTAAAAACAAAACATATCGTGTCATTTGAATCTGTTTTAATAAAAGCTAAATATGTACTTTAGACCGTACCTCATAAAAAACTCTCCGTAGATAGACCCCCTAATATAACGTATTTTTGGACAGTAATTTAAAAAAAAAAATTATTTTTTGACGAAAGCAGAGATCGCCTTTTTAACCTATTCTTTATATCTTTGTCATTTGCGGCCGGATCTTAAAGAATGATATATCAATGTTATTGTCTGAGTAGCCCAATACCCTGCATCAATGACCATTGACCTTAAGTCTCCCGTTCTGGTAATTATCTACCGCCTTTATATACTTAATGTACACCCTAATGTCAGAAAATTTAAACTGGTAAAAAATTAATACACATTTGTAGTCTGATCTACAACTAATTATGATGTAACATAATATAATGTACATACATATGTATGTGCAATTAATTCAATAAATGCTAAAAAATATAGTTATTATTATTATATTTTTTTGATATATAATAAAAAATATATAATATAATAAAAAAATAAAAAATATAAAATAAAAATATAAATAAAAAAATATATAAAAATAAAAATATATATAAAAATAAAAATAATAAAAATAAAAAAAATAAATAATAAATATTAAATAAATAAATAATAAATAAATAATAAATAAAATAAATAAATAATAAATAAATAATAAATAAATAATAAATAAATAAATAAATAAATAAATAAATAAATAATAAATAAATAATAAATAAATAAATAAAATAAAATAAATAAAATAAATAAATAATATATAATAATAATAAATAAAATAAATAAATAATAAATAAATAAATAATAAATAAATAAATAAATAATAAATAAATTATTAAAATAAATAATAAATAAATAATAAAAAATAAATAAAAAGAATAAAAAACAAAAATAAAAAAAATAAAAATAAAAATAAATATATATAAAAATAAAAATATAAATAAAAAAATAAAAAATATAAAATATAATAAAAAAGGTCAATTAATAATATAATTAAAATTATTATTATTATATTTAATAATGGCAATTAAAATGCACCCATGTCTGTTCGACAAAACTTCTTCGCTGTTCCGGCATAATTATTTAAAGGATCGGGGTTGGCAGGCGGTGGCTGCTTCAACAGGAGCGTCAGGTATTTAGTTTTTCAGTCTTACACAGAAGAACATTTTAAAGCAGATGGAAATCTCTGCGCTACCGAATTGTTCGCGATATGTCCTCCAGCAAATTAAAGTTGGGAGTCGCTGCTGGAAGCGAATAGGCCTGTGTAGTCGCGATAGTGGTAAATACTTCGCACCCAGAACTTATGCGATGATGATTTTTCTAGTCTTCACGTTGACTACAAAACCAAAAAAAGTCCTGGGTTCGACCCCAGTTTCATACTAAATTATAAAAACAGCTCATCGCATTTTCTGATGTGGATTAATGTGGCTTTGTGTCAGTTGCACATCAGAGTAAAATAATTACTAAAAATGGCTACTAAAAACAAATCTTCTAAATTGAATACGTCTCCTTGACATCACAGGTACATCAACACTGCGATAAAACAAAGAACGTGCAAAAGCAGAGCTGTAAGATAGTAAAGGTTCAACATCTGTCATTTCTCTAACTATCCCTTTCCTCTAGTTTCAGCACAATGCATCGCTGAGGGTTAGGGGTCATCTTCTGAGTGCTGGTCCAAAATAAATAAAAGTAACACCAAACGCTACTACCTAGTTGATTCTTTCTCACTTGAGTAGGCGCTTCTCAACAAAATTGTCAAATAAAATGTAATCGATTTGAAGTGTATGCGTGAGATGGTGCGTATTCATGTTTGTCCCCAAATATTCGATCAAATACATTTTAATGCATCAATACACGTTTTAATTTTTTCTTATTTTTTTTATTATTTCAAAATAAGCATTTGATATAAGTATGTATTTATATGTACAAAACAACAGCCAAATGCATGGACGGACGTTTATTCAGTCATTAAAGTTATTATGTGTGCCCATGAGAATTATGTATGTACGAAACTGTTTTCCAGTTGTACGCCTGTCCGGATACCAGTGTTGCCGATTTCTGAATAATTATCCAAAATTTTATTTAAATAATTTTTGGATCATAAAACTTTTATGGAATTTCATCGCAAAATGGTTTTGTATAAACAATTTTCAATCAAACCTTTTCATAAAAACGGAAATTTCGCCAGAACTTTACGCCATAGAATTACTCGCATTTTTTCGCTTAGTCCCAGATATAAATAAATATTCATTTCGTTTATTTCTCATGATGAAGAGATGCAAATTTAGCCTAATTTTAGAAATTTTAATATAGAAGTGGTGACCCAAATTAAAAAAAAAATTGTCTAATTTGGATGATGAGTTTTATACAATTTTGAGAATGTACAATTTTGAAAATTTCAATCAAGGATTCCCGTTTATAGCAATGATGATAAAAACTTGGGTGAGATTATCGCCATTTTTACGTCAAACCTGTTTAAAAGCAAAAAAAATCAACAATTTACATGATGAAATTTATTGGTCAAATTATTTGAAATTAAAAATTGTTTTCGTGACCCTTATTTTCCTGATTGAAAAACAGTAAAAATATTTCTTAAATATTCTGTAATTTTTCGAATTGCTTAGTGAAAACAATTTTCACCAAACTAAAATCAATAAAGTTTAACTTAAAGTTAAGATCCCAATATCGGCACAGAGCCGAAATAGTGCTGGCTATGGCCGATAAAAATTTGTTCTATTGCATCGATAATATGAATGCTTCTTGGCAGAATTCCGACCAATAAAAGTATCCAAAATGCACCGAATTTGTGCGATCACTAATCCAACGATCAACTTCAAACATTAGCAGGGCTATACATCGATGTCAATTAAACATTTCAATTTAACATTTTCTACTACTTTTGTATACATTTTGTAGTACTAGTTTTTACAACTATTAAAAGCACTTTGTGAATAGATATCCTCAAGTTATATTTATATAAAAGGAAGTGTTGACTACCTATTGTTGTGTAATAAATTCAAATAAAATAATAATTCGATGTATTACATACAATCAGTTTTGTTGCAAGTAGATGAGTCAGATTGTTTAACTGAAAGTATATATTTTATTGACGACGATCAAACTGAAGACTACTTTTGTAACTTTATTTTATGATATTACAAATTTCCTTATTGATGTTTTTAATCTGAATATTAATATTTCAATATAAAATATATAAAATTAATGGACGTAATATTTGACAGATTTTCATATACCTAAAGAACAGTTTAAGTTTTTGTTATCCTTTTAAATTTCTTACATTTAATAATATTTGCTATATTACAGTCGACTCTTGATAATTTGAAAGTCAAAATAAAAGAAAATAACCATTTATTTTAGTTGTTCTATAAATAGAAATGACATCTTGCCCGCCGACGTTCTACAAATTTAAGTTTGCTTTTTCGGCACTCTATAATTTGAACTAGTAATGTGAATGTTTTTCTGTTTTTGAAACAAACGAAAAACTAAATCGTAGTATAACAATGCTTTAACCATGCGCTCTGCTTTCAATTAAACTTTGTTAATTTCAAATCTCGATTATTTGAACTATTTCTTTAGTACGTTGAATTTCAAATTATCGAAAGTTGACTGTACCTACGGTTTTTACCGGAATAAAATTTAAAAACAAATTTGTATGTATTTATATATATATATTGTATATTAAGTGAATTTATTTGGTGAATATCTCTTTCTATATAGGATTCTAATTTCAAAATTGTAGAAAATGAGAAGAAAAATCTAACAATAGAAATATGTATGTGTAAAAAAAGTAATCTCATGGATGTGGATGTTGTTGTTTATAGATTTTTTGGTTTTGTGTTCTGTATTCAACTTTAATTATCTTAAATTTGCAGCCAGTAATTAGGAAATATCCACTGATGAGCTAACTAACCATTAGCGAAATAGTACTATATGGATATGTTTTCCTCATTAATATTTGTATTTGCTTTTATAAAAAAAATCTTTATAAGAATATCATAAAGTATGTAATAACACACTTTCTATATTTTTTTTCGGGAAAAAAGCACAATTTTGAAATTAAAATCTTATTTATACTATACATATTTTTTTTGTTTCAATAAATCTTGGTTTTTTCTAATACACTCATAAATTTGTTTAAAATTTTGAAAATAGTGCATTTTTATTATAAATATTTAGAACAGTACATAGTACAAATCATCTGATTGTACACACATATCAGATTAATTTAAACTTTTTCAAAGGCCTAAAAATAATTAATTGTGCGAAACACATAACATTTTTTTTATTTGTTATTTATGTTCTATTATAATCTTGCATTAGAAATAAAACAAATAAAAAATATACATAATTTGCAAAAGAATTTATTTAAAATTCTGCTCATATTTTTTTAGACATTCTTTCAGAAATTGTGACAACCACTTCATACATTTTTCGTTCAGAAGTCTGACAGAATTCGTGTACAATTTTGACTTATTTATCGACGTTTCTCTTAGATATTTTTAAAACTCAATTAAAAGTACGAAAATAGCTAGGTATGAAAAGATTTGCTACCGATTTTTCTTTTGGCCGATATGAGCCGAAAAATATCGCCACATTATGGGACCATAAAAATTCGTGATGAGTTTAGAAATGTATGAAAATTTATCAAGATTAAAATCAGAAAATATTGTGCTATTTGCGCAGATTTGCATAAAGTATTATATTATAAAATGTTGGTTAATTTTGAAACTTTGTCTGTGTAAAATAGAATTGTGAGTCTGGCAACACTGCTGTGTACCCATCTGTCTCTCCCATAAAAATAACGCAATTTTGTTAAACATGTTAGACAGCCGCTGTGGACACACTGAATGAAATCCCTTAAAATTTTAATTGTGAGTATTTGAATTGAATTGTGAGAATTTATAAAAGAAAAATTGTCAGGGATTTTAGATGTGCGCCTGTTTGCTATTCATTGGGTTGGGGATACATAATCGAATGTTCTGCTCGTTTTATTTTAAAGTTTAATTAGGGCAGCTTGCTTGAATACATTTTCTAACCAAATTTTTTTTTTTTTATATTTCAATTTCGATAACGGTAATAAAATTCCATACAAGTATTTATTGTTAAACTCTTTTAACTTTGATGAATTTTATAGCATTTTACATTATTGAAAAATGTTTGGTTACTAAATATTTAGATTTTCTTTATAAATTTTTAATAAAAAGATTTATAACTTGGCCGTCAGACACACAAAAAGCAGTTAATAGAAATGCCAACTTTTGAATTCATTTCTTAATTGGAAATAAAAGAGAGTATGCGATGCAATCTGTTATTAGAAATCTCAAGCTACAATTGTGTTATTATTCTTTTAATTTAAATAAAAAATTGAAGGTAAACATTTCTCTTGGAATTCAATTAGAATTTCTTTTAATTATTGAAAACAATTTTACAAATTATCCTTCTATTATCCGCTCACAAAATACTGAGCCGAAAAAAGATTCGTATCAGCACGTGAGTTTCGCAAAACAGAGAAGATGATAAAAATAAAAAATTGAAACAACTGCAATTTATGCATTCGTTTTGGAACAAAAAGATTGAAGTTGAAGATGTGACCGCTGCTGCACATGCAATATATATTTAATACGTGTGTGATTGACATAAAAAGTGCTTTAGTAAATTCCTTGTTACACCTACAAATGTCAATACGTGATTTCACACTCAAGATATGATTTGAACACTAATTGAATACAAAAAAGGATTCTCATGGAAATATAATTAGGAGAAGAGAAAGAGAGAAGAAAGATTTGCCAATTTTTTTTTATATTTTTTGTGTTAATACATTTGCAGTTTCTAATTTCAAATATTTACTATGAATTCCGAAAGACATGTTAAGGACTTTTGCTTTCTTTTGATAATAACGAAATTATCACGAAATCCTTTTAAACAAGTAGAAGAAGAAGGAATTCAAAACACAGATTTTTTCTTCAATATTAGTTTAATGTTGAAAAAATTATTCCAAATATTGCACCCATGCGCTTTTATAGTTCGTGTTCCAAAATGCGTTTGCTTCATATGTTTTTAAACGGTTGGTATATTAAAACACTCATATGTTTTTTTAGTCTGCATAGAGATGCCGTATTTCTTCTTGTAAATATGACCAAAAAATAAAAAGCCGGAATTATTTAATTAAACATAAATCTTTTTTAATTAAAAATTTTATCATTTCAACAACTCCATAAGATAAGTTACAAAGAGAAATTATTTTATCTGTTATTTATAAAATTGAAATGGTTCATGTATCATGTATAGAGCATCACTTAAGAACGGCTGTATCGATTTGCCTGAAAATTTTTTTTGTTATGTTTGTAGTAAATTCCCGATAGAAAATTTAACCATGTAAAATAATATACTTAACCAACATAAAAATTAAAGAATTAAAACCCTTATACTTTCTGAGTCCAAAAAAACATATGGGCTGTACATTAAAAAAAATAGGAGCAGAAATTTGCCTCACCGAAATTATCCAAACGGGTTTAAAAAAATTTTAAACAGAAGAGTCAAGAAAAATACATTATTTACAAAATTGAAACATGACGATCCTAGGGTGCAATATATATATATTTCTCCCAAACTATCCAACTGATTTTCATAAAATTTAAAATATATATGCATAGACCTATATTTGCAAATACACTGTATATATTTTCAAAAGTATGATTGCGGGTTGGGGTGCAGTCGTTTTCTCGCCTAACCAATTTTGCAAATTTTAGTTATATTTTAAACATATATCCTTTGTATAAGGATATAAGGACATCTGCGCTTATGTAGATAATAACGTGCGGGAAACAGCGGCTAATAAGCTAATAACCGAATTCGGCACAATAAATTGAGAAAACAATTGTGTTCGTCTTTTCTGTGTAATAAAATTTTGCAAGTTTTAATTTTTAACATTCATTAGTAAATAGCTGCCGCGTGAAGCCGCAGTGGTATTCTAGTTTATAAAAAAAATTTAACCCCCCTCGTAAGGGGTTTAATGAGCAGAAAAAAAAAACCGATATGACGCATTATTCTGCTTTATTAACTTTAAAATCACATTTCTGTACTTATGACATTATTTAAGTAAATGATCGATTTATGATGCTTCTCAGTATTTACACCGATATTAATAATTGAAATTGTGTTTCATAAAATAATTTTTGCTTCGTCATGCTTGCATACGTATGGATATATGTATGTATGTATGCATATTGTACATACATACATACATATACGAGTATATATGCACATATTTCTTTTTTAAATTTTTTTGCTACACATTTGAAACTATTTTGTGAAATATGTGATATTTTTCATTCATGAATTCATTCATGATATTCGTCATGATTAGTTAAAGCTGTCACTTTTTGACAAGTCTTGTCATCTAAATTTTAAAATATTTTTTACACAAACATGGAATTTTATTTTTACACATATTTTTTCTAGTATGTATTCAATTTATTTTAATTCATATATTTTGTTTTAGGGCGAAGTGTTATTTTATAAGTTTGTGTATTCTTCTCATTTAATAAACATTATTTAAAAAACTAGGAAAATTTAATTTCCCTATTGGGTTTTTACAGTATAAAATAAAATAAAGATATTGTTGTACGAGATTTGTATACGAATACTGTGAAGATCTGCGAATAATATGGAAATCTGGACATCAAAGTATAATAGGCAAAAAATAGGCTGACAGACTTCAGAATGTCAGACATTTGCAGGAGCTCAGAGTCGAATTCAAACATTGGGCGTGTGGAACATAGGAGGGTTTGGCAGAATGCCGTGAGTAGAGCGACCCAAATACTTCGGGAGAACCGAATCAGTAAAAGTCAAGGGAGATTATAAGACTGAAGAGGCCAAACAATTAAGGGACTCGTTGGTATACGGAGATGAGGTCTGGCATCTGGCATGCACGTGAGTGGCAGTGGACAGTACACGCAGGGAATGCGAGGAAGAGAACGAGACACTGAATCGCTAGCTGTGTCACTATCAAGTGTTTTGTCGGATTAGGGGACGCGATTTTCCGAAGGAGCTACATACCGCACCTGGAATATCTGAAGGACTCGGACAATTAAGACATCATATGAAGCAGGGTTTTTAACCTAACCTAACTTTGTATGGCATACAATTAAAGTAGAGCTCGGCAATCGAAGTGTTGCCAATTTGAAACGAAATTTTTTTTATATTTGCACGAATGGATTTCCGAAGAGCAATTCTTTTGGTTGGTAATTTATCCTTGAGTCAATACTCATAAGAAAACGGCTATTTTATTTAATAATAAAGCTGAGCATCTATTTTATCTTGTAAGAAGAACTATCTTTCTAAGGAAGTAGTGATGGTGACGAATATTGTTGAAAACTCAAATCTTCCCACCAAATTTTTTACATTCTTCAGATGACAAAGCATTATCCTTCCATCATTATCTCTATTTAGTTTCTAGTGCAATGCATTGCATATGTAGTCGATTTCCCTAAGCACTGGTCCAATATAAAAAAAGAAATTAGAAAATAAAAAAGAAAGAAAGAACTAGAATATGTGATATTCTGCAGTTCACTTCAGGGTCACTTGAGGGTGGCGATGGCACGATGGATGGTAGTCTGCACGTTGACTACGAAACCAAAAACAGACCTGGATTCAACTCCACTTTCAGACTAAATTTATAAAAAAAAAAAAAAATCTCGCATTTTTCTGATGTGCATTAGTGTGGCTAAAATAATAATAAAAATGGCTACTGAACCGAAGCTCCAGCACTGCTACGAGTATAAACAAAGAACGTGCGAAAGCAGAGCTGCAAAAATAATTAATTAAGCTTCACCTCCAGACGTTTCTCTAACTATCCCTCTCCTATAGTTCCAGCACAATGCTTCGCATGTGTAGGAGTCATCTCCTGAGTGCTGGTCCCAGATAAAAAAAAAAATTTAATGTAAAGAATTATATTTATTTATAATGACTGAGATTATAGCGAAGGGCCACACTTCTTTCATATTACTCTGAGCATTTAGAGTTAAATTCCCTGCAAAGTCAGTGCATTTACACAAATAAATTATATTGGGCTTTGAAGTTGAAGTTTTCTTTTCGTTAAAGTTTATTCAACTCGATTGACATTAACAAAACCAAAAGCAAAAATGCCTGCCTGTACACACATCTTCATAGCAATTTATTTTTTTCCATACGAACATCTCAAGAAAATACCAACTGAGTAACTATTATTTAAATATTTGAAATTTTATTCAACAGACAGTTATTAACTACACATATCTTACATAATTAGTTCTTAGGTTCTTAGAAAATTCACTTCAGCCAATTAACATATTTTTATTATGAAGAGAAAAGAACCAAACTTAACTAAAAGAATTAGAAATAGACAATGAACCATGCTGTCATTTATTCTGCTATTTTTCGGTATTTTTGTTCCTCTAAGTAAATCGATTAAAAAAAAAATTATAAAATAGAAAATAAGAAAAATTATATGGAAACTGTTACATTTGTCCTCTGTAATCAACATAATTTTTTCCCCACCAATTTATCTGGCTCTTTAATCATGTACACATACTAGTATATTTTTTATATACATACACAAATTGTTAGATAGGGAAACCTACTCACAGCAGATACAGCTACAACACAAATTTACAAATGAAGCATTATTAGAAAATATTTGTCGAACTAAAAAAAGCCATAGAAAATAAGATGGTAAGACAAAGCAAGAAACAGAAAAAGGTATGAAGGTAATAACAATGATAAACTAAAAAGGGTGGCTGACTAACTGATTACAATGACTAAAAAATTAAAAAAGTAAAAACCTGAAAATAAAAAGAAATAATGCCCAACTAAAATTCGTGAAGCAGTCAGTTGCTTGTAGGTGAATTTATTAAAGTAATCGAGAAAAAAAAAGACAAAGCCAACTGCAAGCAGATGGAGGGAAGGAATCCCCATTTGAATTTATATAGCTGAATTATTTGTCCTCCTGGTCGTAGAGCTAACACGCTAAATACTCAGTCATCAGCACCCCCAGGTGTAGCAATAAACTGTCCAGATTACAGATGTAAATTTTTGTAATGCCTTTTTGTTTTATAAATAAGATAATCCAAAGAAACCCTTTTTTAACAAGTTTTTCTTGAAAACAGAAAACCAATAAATTTTACATTTATTTATAAAGTTTTTTTTTCCATTAAAAATAAATAATTCAATTTACACTTTAAAAAATTATGGATAGAAAATATGTTTGTAAATATTAAGGTTCTGCAATGTCACAGAGTTAAATTCCGTTCGAATATAGAATTCAATCCGTATTTTGGTCCTTTAGAAAACGTAGAACGAAACAAATTTTCGTAAAGAAATAACTTTGCAATTTTTGAACGGAATTAATAGTGTGTCTTAAAGAACAGAAAATAATTTAAAACTACTTTTCATTGGAAAGAAATTAGTTTTTTATTTATATTTTACTCGAAGGTTGATTATCTTAAATAATTTTTTGCGCATTATTTTGCAAACTTTTACAACGCTTTTAAAAAACATCTGCAATAAAACTAAATTATCGGATTAGATTTATGCTGCATTGCCATGTCTAGTTTGTGCACATTTTTTGATTTTAAAATTTCAAAAAGTAATTTTAAGTTTTTCCATTTTTATTTTAAAAACAACTTATTTTTTCTTTAACAAATTCTTGTGTATTTATGCCACATTCTGCTGGAATACTTGATAATGTAGGGGGTGAAGTATCGTAGTGCCTCCATGTAGGGGCAGATGATACAGATTGTCTAAAGACCGAACATTGTGGTTATTGCCACTCTTGCACGAGGTGCCCCTGCTTTCGACTGATAATGGCGGATCTAGACCGAAAAACTCGATAAAACGTGTAATTCCAGGTGCCATTCTCACCGTGTCAATGGGATGAACGACAATACGTGAGTGTGTCTTCTAACGGTGACCACCAGATACTGGGCTGGTTGTAATCAGCCTTACCGTGACACCGGGGCACTGTCGCGGCGCTACCAAATCCGTGTTCTTACTTTCCTTATGGAAATCACCGCAGAAGAGGAAGATAAACTCATTACCTTTCCTGTTTATGGTTGAGGAACTGAGGACGAGTAGGTTCAGTAGGGCCGCTAAAAAGCGGTTAAAATACTTCCTAATATACAAGATGTTGAGGAAGCAAGCAATCTTGCTCAACAATCAGCTGCTATGAGGCGACAACGCTCCAGCAGCACAACTGCGAATCATAGGAGACCAGGTTCAGTAGATTTTGTGAAAGTGACATATTGTCTAGCACCTACAGCAATAATCGCATGTCCGCATTATCGACATTGTATTGTAGTTTTGCAAAAGATTTCAAATATTTTAAAACGTTACCTTTTTAATGTGTAAAATTAAATTGATTTTGCATTTGAGCATTGGAAGATGATATACTTCCCCTTAAAGAAATACTGCTTTTATATAAAATTATAGTTGTTAAACTTATGTAGTTGTATTAAAGCGACAATAATATATTTGGGAGATTCTTTTAGCGACGGTATCTAAGTTTGTATATTTTATTGAAAATTTGATGCTGTTTCTGTAATTTTTATGACTTTTTACCCGCCCAAGATTTATTGGATATGGAAACAGAAACGAACACCAATGAATAGAAGACAAATATTTTTATACAATACCTTTTCGTATTTGGATTATTTTTAGTTTTTAATTTCAAAGACTATAATTTTTTGTCTGTCCATAGGCATGTGTATATGCGGAGTGGAATGTCAGTTTTTTTTTTATTTTAAACTAATACATAGTACATATAATATTAAAAATATGTATGTACATATATACATACATATTCATAAGGGAATTTTTCGAATACAAATACACAAATATACATTTACAATAAATGCACTGGAAAAAATTGCCAATAAATAGTTTGAAACATTTTTATTAACTTAAAGAAATGTGAGATAATTTCAACGGTAGTCTAAATTCATTACGATTATTTATCTATGTTTGTTATATGGTTTATTTTTTTTTTTTCTAACAAACATAGATAAATAGTCGTAATGAATTTGAACAAACGTTGAATAATTGAAAGAATAGTTGCATAATTATATTGGGGATTTAATTTTTCATTTTGCCTTTTAAATACAATCATTGCCAACCAAAGTGTTGACTAATTGTAAGAAAGGCTTAGAATTAAATAAAATAGATTAAAAGTCAAATAATAACATGTTTGCTGTCTAAGGAAAATAATTTTTAAAGAAGCTTTTTGGTCTGTTTTGTTTGTATACTTTGTAATTCTCAAATATTTTTTGGGAGTTCTTGTATAAACATGTGAAAGCTTTTTTAAAGAATTACTGAAGATTTTGGTACTAGCAGCAAATGAAATGACGCATATAGACCAGCTAAACCATATAACAAATATAAAGAAATAATCGAAACCTTAATATTTTGATAATTCTGTTACTTTAGTTGTTTCGTTAGTTTTTTAATTACTAAATTCATTGCTTTGCAAATGTTTTACCCTTATGTATAGTAAGAAATTTTGCATAACATAAACAATAGGAAAAACTAGTTCAGTTCTCAAAATTAAAAAAAACATCAGTTTTTTGATATCCAGTTAACATTATTTCTAACAAATAATCGAATCTGAGTGAACAAAATGTGGAAAAACATAATTTCCCTTGCAAAATATTAAACAAAAAAAAATATATTTTCTTCCACTGTATTTAAATGAAATTATATAGCTTCAATTTATTTCGGTTAGTTATAGTTGGAGTTCATTTTATTAATATGGGGCAAATAAAAGTATTGCTTTGGCTTTGATTTTAGTGTATGTATACGACACTTCTTAATATTAAATACAGTATTGCTTTAGAATGGGGAAAAAAGTGGGAGAAAAAATTATAAAAACATCAACAACTGCATTTTGGAAATCGTATTGTATATTAGGTCTATCCATTTTTAGATTTTTTAAAAATATTTATAAGAATTTATTCACAATCAACTTTTTAAATATGTCATGAGATTATATTCAAACACTGCATTCAAAAGTTTTTCTTTTTGAAGAAGTAATACTCAGCTAGTGAAGAGATGCCTATCAAATTTATGTAATTATTATTTATTAAAGAGCTGCATGAACAAAAGAAAAAGCATGTTTGAACATGATCGGCTTGTTTTTTGTATCATACTCGACTGTGTTCATTGTTTTGAAGCAACGATGAGTAAACATGTATGAACTATATACACTTGCGAGCAAGCATGAGCTGAACATGAACATAAACGAGCAATTGTGTTTATGATCATGATCACAGTTGCAGACAACCATAATAACTATGAACAAAACAAACACGATGACATGTTCGGGTAATCAAATAAAATCGGGGAAAATAAGGTTTTTTTATAACCATAACGAGCAAATTCTCTTCACTTATTTAATACAAAAACAAACTAAAATAAGAATTGAATTCTGTAAAATCCTAAATTACAAAAAAAAACATAAATAATAAAAGAATAAAAAATATTAAAATATTAAAATTTATTTACTGTCATTTTTTAGTTTCTATAAGTATACAAATGTACCTTATAGTTTTGTAGGCGGCATATACATACAACAATGAAATGTAAAAAACAGATTATAAATCCAAAACTTATTTCAAATGCAATAACTTTTAAAATCCTTTGTTCGAACATAACCATATAATCACGAACACGGGCACATCCTCATGATCACAAGAACACATTCAATCAGTAACAAACAGAGTTCATGAGTTGATGGTATGAACAAACTTTTGCTCACTGACATCGCAGTGTAATCAAACGTATGGTCAGTAAGTTACATTGTGTTCGAACATAGGCAATTTATAATGATCAATTTATGAAGATCATGCAGCTCTTTATTATTTATAGTGTTGAAAATTGTGGCGTGTTATTGTCTTTTTTCGGAAGAGAAGACATAGAGGTGCTGATTTCTTACATAATTACTGTGTTTGCTTATTTAATTAATTTGTAAAGTAGAGTGGCAGTATCTCTGTTGTATTTGCATTAAATTAAAGACATTTTTGATATATTTAGATCCAATGATCTCCATGCGATAATTACTCAGCCAACAGCACTTAACGAAATGCATATAAGAATTTCGCTTTTGTTACCAAAAGGAACAAACGGAAAGCGTATTCTTCTAGGAAATATTAAAAAATTTACGAATCAAATACAATCGTATTGAAAAACTTTTCCCGCTTTGGGACCGGTTGAAGTGTATGAATTGGGAATTTAAATGAGTGGTAAATATTATAAAATAGCATTGTTCACCGCCCCAAATGAAAATTTTATGGGTGTAGAAAGTGCCTTCATACACCGATAATTTATATATATACATATGTGACAGCGCATAAAGAAAGGGACCTAAGGTTAAAAAAAGCAATTTTCACTTTTTTTTTTTTTTTGATGTGAACAACATCTGACCATCGAATGAGACCGATCCCTCCCAGAGATATGCGCGTTTTATGAAAGTGAATGTACACCAAAGATACACGTAATTAAATCTTTAAAATGGCTCTCCTGAACAAAACCGGTTTTTAGGTCCCTTTCTATTTTGCGCGTCACATATATGTATGAATATACATATGTTTTTCATATATGTAAGAGTGGAGAGTCAGGTGGAGGAGGAGACGGAGGGGCTGGAGCCATTGCATGGACCTTTCCGAGGAGAGAATGGTTCAGGCTACGGTGTAGTTTGACACCGGGCATGGTGGTAACAGGTAGATAGATGCTACGAGTTGCCTCTCGGAATCATAATGGGACCAAGCTTACACCGAAGTGGGTCGGACGTTTGAATATGACGGCCTGTGTAAACAACCAACCAAGGATAAATTTCCTTTTTCTTGTATAGCAAATATTCAGCTATTTTTAGTTCAATGATGAATTCAAATTGATCATCTATTAGATATTGATGCTTTTAAAGTTAATAAAATGAAGAAACGTAAACTCCCTGACTAGAAATTTTTTATTTGCAGCTAAATGGGTTGGTTGCCGTATTGGGTCCCTCACATGAGATGTAACGTAAGAAGTAAGTTTGGAACTTATATCGAAGCAATACCGTTATAATTCCCAACCTGGTAATCCTTTTTGACAGCAATTAGATAGTCGTCTTTGGTTTATCGCTGTAAAATCCATACAAGCATGCATAACGCGAACAATTAAAATTAATTTTTGAAAAATCTTGTTTTATTTTTGAAAACCGAAAAACTAAACTGAGCTCAAAAAAAAAAGAACTGAATTTATAATAAAATGTACATAAAAAATCATTTTATTTTTATTAAATTATAATAAAGTATTTATTAAATTTGTAATTTTATTAAAATATTGTGTTAAAATATCCCAAAAATTTGATTATTTTGGCACCACTTGGGAAACACTGATGATAGAGCAGTAACTTTTTCGTTGGGGTAAACTCCCAACCAGTAGTACGATAAACCTATTGTGTTTGCCACAGAGAATCTCTAGTCCGGACAGTGTCCAATTGCTTCAACCACATTAGAAAAATAGTAATGTTTCTGAGCAAAAAATTTTCGAAATTTAGAATCACAAAACGCAGTCGGAAGCAATACATTTCATTTTTAAGATCAAATGATACTGAATACTGCCGAAATACACTAAAGTAAGTGAATACACGGTTTATAGCAGTATATGTAAACGCTTCCATAAATGCATTCTTGTGTCATTATGAAAGCGCAATTACAAGTGGTGTAGTTTTCTTCTCTCCCTTACAATAGTGCTTCTAGGCAAGCAATAATTTTTGCTTGGCCATTTAAAAAAGAATAAAAAATTAAAAAAAAATTATATATAACACAAGCAAAACAAAACAACAAGTAAGTTAATCAAATTAGAAAAGATGCAGCAATTACACAATAAGTAGAAACCAAATCGCCTACACAAATCGATCGCAAAATTTCGAACCAATTAAGTACGACCAAAAACGCTACATACCGACACATACATATTTTCATAACTTTAATTTTAAAAAAAAAATAGTTGAAACTTTAGAAAGAAAGTGTGAATCAATTACTTCTTACTCAGTCAAGAAACAGCACTTAAAAAGGTTTTAAAATGACTAAAAAAATACACGACATACAATAAAGAAAAGTAAATAAATAATTAGATTTTATGGCAATAAAAATGATCAGAGCACATTTTTATTACGCTACGTCATTTGTCATCTCTTTAGTTGTTTTTATGTTCAGTTTTTATTAGTTGCAACTAACTACAACATTAAAAGAACCATATTTTAACAAATAATGGTGGGTAGATGACAGGCGACAAGTCTCCGGTCAAACAACCAGCCTACAAAACAGCTACGAGAAAAAAAGTAAAAGTTTTAAGAAAATCTATTAATACTTCAGTGGATTCGTCATATAATTCCATACATAATTGAACTGAATTTTTACCTTATATACCTACCCTCGTATATTTTAAATTGTATCAGTGTTTAAATATTATTAAATAACGTAATGATATTAAACTCTTTTAAACAAGTTCGAGATGAAAAGATCTCGATTAAATAATAAAAAGACACGAACCAGTGAAAAAGTGGCAATAAAAAATCATTCATTAGGAGTTGAATTCCTTTCTTTTAATGAGAATTATATTGTCAAAAAAGTCGTAAATAAAAGCATTTGATGTTCGTACTGAAAACTCAATGAAAAATAAACGAATAATTTGTATTAGAATTTAATTGCTCTATCAATGTTGTAGCTTTTGGAAATCTATACGTACTCGTATGTAAATATGTATGTATAGATATTTTTTCAAGATTTGTCGAGATTAATTTACTTTCCAACACTTCGCTTTAAATGTGGAAAAAGTAAATCGGGGGAAGTTAAATAAGATATAACTTGTCGCGTGGTTAGAATTTTATAAATTTTCTTCTCAAAGGTTCGGTCGAAAATTCGCTAAATTCACATAAAATTTTTATAAATATGTTGTCTAGTTCTACTGTTATGTTTTTAACTGAGGGTGCCGATGGCTGAAGTAGTCTGCACGTGGACTACAAAACCAAATAATTGCGTGGACTTTACCCTAGTGACAGAGGAAATGAGAAAACATTTCGAATTTTTTCTGAGGTACATTCGTGTGGCTTTGTGTCAGTTGTTGTCGGAAGGTTTCAAAGGTGAAGGCATAGTCACTGGTCACTGAACAGTACCGGCTTCAGGTGATAGCAATTCACAATCACATCAGAGCGCCTTCCTTCTTCGGTATTGTGTAGCACCGACAAAGTAAAATAATTTAAAAAAAGGCTACTTCAACGAAAGTTCTAAATTGAAAAATACGGCTATAAAACAACGAACGTGCAAAAGCAGAGTTGTAAGATAGTGCAGCTTCACCTCCTGTCATTACTCTAACTATCCCTTTCCTCTAGTTCCAGCATAATGTATCGCATGTATAGGGGTCATATCCTGAGTGCTGGTCCTAGATGAAAGAAAACTGCCTTTCACTTTTTCAATTAATTTCTATTTGTACTCTATGTACTCGTATTCATGATTAAGGCTTTAATATAAAAGCAAGATTTAAGAAATATATACGAATGTAAGTATGTATTGGGGTTTTTCTATGAATAATTTAGTAGCAATTTTTAACATTTTCCGAAAAAGTGACATAATTCCCTTTTAAATTTAGTAGAACCTACGCAACAAAGTAGCAAAATATTTGGAGAAATGTGAAATTTTTAACGTATAAATATCAAGATTGTCATGTTTTTAAATCTCTCATTATACATCTTAACTTCCCACATAAATCAACACTATCATCTGTTGAAAAACAAATCGATAATAACCAATAATCCATTTGTTCCCACACACACACTTCATTTGCGGGTGTAAAACGCCTATAGTGGCACTTAATGCAAGTTCTTTCTCATATGTCAAGTATTAAATACTTCTTCACCACAAGTGATTTCCATACTATCATATTAATTAATAGAAAAATATGCCATCATATATACAGACAGTTTTACGCACCGTTGCCAATTTAGATATTTATCATATGTGTGTGTACGCGTAGAATAAATTTCAAAAATAATGAACTACTAATTTCTGCCAAACGTCAACGAATACAAGAAACTAGCAAACAGCTTAATTGTCTAGAGCATGTTAAAATAAACTGCAGAATTACATTTTCTATGTTATGGATGTTATAATATCATACACCGATTCATAGCCGAATGCTACTGGCCAAAACGTATTTATTGCCTACACTAATCTAAAGCTGCGAAGCTGGTAAACAACAAAGGCTTCACGTGACGCACAATAATGTTGTTACATATTTTTAATATTAGCGAATACGAATATTGAAACAAAAATTTTGCACCACTGGATATTTCATATGTAATGTGTGATCCATTTCGACGTTCCCTACTTTTTTTAAAGAAAAAAACACACAAAATTCAAATTTAATGGAGAATGTTTATTATCATTTGAAAGAACATTCTTTGGCATTTATTTTTTGAAGATTATGTCTATCAAATGTTGGCCGTTGCTACGTCGCACATGGTCCATCCGTTGAGTCCAATTTTCGATGACTCGTTCGATCATTTCGACTGGTAACTGGCGAATGACACGCGTGATGTTTTCCTCCAAGGCCTGAATCGAAGCGGATTTGTCCGCATAAACTTTAGACTTTACATATCCCCACAGGAAAAAGTCTAACGGTGTGATATCAAACTATCTTGTTGGCCAATCGACCGGCCCAAAACGTGAAATTATGTGCTCACCGAAATGTTCTCTTAATAAATCAATTGATTGATGCGATGTGTGGGAAGTGGGGCGTCTTGCTGAAATCAAATGTCGCCGAGATCACGAGCTTCAATTTAAGGCATCAAATAGTCGGTTATCATGGCACGATAACGGTCCCCATTGACGGTTACGTTCGCACCGGCATCATTTTTAAAAAAATATGGACCGATGATCCCACCGGCCCACAAACCACAACAAACCGGTCGAACTTTATCCAATAATGAATGCTGGGTCTCAAAATGGGTGATGGTGTTGCGAATAGTACGCTCAGTAGGCCGATTATGTTGACCATAAGTTGAGCGAAGTGCACGAAACACATTCCTCACAGAACGTGAATTTTCGTAATAAAGTTGAACGATTTGTAAACGTTGTTCAGGCGTTAGTCTTTCCATTATGAAATGCCAAATAATATTAAACAAAAATAACATGACAGCATGACACGACTCACACGTGATCTGTCAAAAAATGCTATTGAGAAAAGTATCTCTACTCTAAAGTATCTCACCCATTATATCATTGAACAAAAGAATGAACGGAATGTCATTCCGTTGGCTGCATTTGAGATTACCAACTTCATTCACATCCGAATGCCATTGCTGAATAATTAGCTTAGGTTCCAAGCGACTACTCATCCCTTAATTCGAAAAGCTTTCGAGGAATATTTAGCGGTAAAAAACGACTATTTTTACCATTTTAAATCTAGCTGTGAGATATTTTTTTGTTTATTTTTTTATTTTACTATAAGAAAATATTTTTTTCAATTAAAATTAATTTTACTTTTTCTCGTTTATGTATTTAACGCGATTACAAAAGGATAATAATTTTTTAGTGATGTTAGTTGTTTGTTTAAATAGTTTATATGTTCCTTTTGTTGGTGCTAATGTCAATTCAATTTCTGTTACTTTAGATTTTTTTGTTTAATTTTATGTATTTTTTTATTTTAATTTTCGAATCCTATTCGCAAAATATTTGCGAAATATTCTCTTGAATTTAGCGAAAGCCAACAGAATGAAATAGGCGAATATTCTAGGATACGAGTACTTTAGTTCAAATTATTTCCATATATCGACCCCTGTGCGCGAAATTATCGTATGTTACACTTTTTTCGAAATCGATTTATGCAAAATGGTTCTAAATCCAATAATTCATCTGCAGATAAAGTATTATAGCGATAATTGTTATAGTTATGGAGATAACACTATGTACATTTTATCGTATGTGACAGTTACTGCTGTCAGGCAAATAAGAAAAAGACGAATAAAAACGCTCTCTCGTGAAATTTAGTTTTTGTAACATACGATAATTTCGCGCACAGGGGTCGATATGTGTTATATATATGTATATGTATATAACATTTCTTTACACAAAGAAGTATTTATAATTTTATATTTTTTGGACTTGTGCAACCTCTAAACCTTTTCCGAAAAATCTGACAAAAATTTCAAAAATACTTGACTTGACCCCTTAAACCTTTCAAATTATGCTTCAGCACCCATGAAAATAAAAAAAAATTTTTTTTTTGGTACACATGTTTAAAAAGCTTTAAAAGATTGTTATGTTTTAAGTTATTTTTGTAGATTTTTTATAAAAATTGGGTAAGAAAAAATGTTTGTTAGTGGCAACGCTGGGCAATAAGCAGCTTTGATTAACTGTTTCTGTGATGTTTTGTCTTTTGTTTAAAATGAGATTTTTTAAAGAATCTTTCATTTTATTTTACCACATTATTTTTCAAGGTTTTTTGTAAGGCCTCTTTATGTCAAAATTGTAAAACTAATAGAAAAACGTCAAAATACCACAACCACAAGGCGAAAATGTGGTTTGTAAAACAAAATTGTGATGCATCACAAATATAAATAAATAAATTAAAACTAACATACAACAAGATATCTTATATAATCAACAAATTAATTGATGCAGATGCAACTACACGCGATTCATGTTTAGAACCACAGTAGCACATGTGTAGTACAAATCGAAAATACAGAGCGAGTCGTCTATCAAAAATAACATACATTTCACATTTCCATCAATTCTATTTCCCGTTGGTTTAATTATAATTTAAAATAATTCCATAAGAACAACTATCAAGTAACATATTTTACATTGAAAATAACTACCAAACGTGTTCATTTAATAGACTAGCTATGGCTGAAGTAGTCTGCACGTTGACTACAAAAACAAAACAGAACTGGGTTCAATCCCAGTTTCAGATTAAAAACATTAAAAAAAACATCTCGCATTTTTTCTGATGTGCGTTAGTGTGTCAGTTGTTGTCGGAAGATTTCAGTGGCGAAGGCATAGTCACTGTTCACTGAACAATACCGGCTTCAGGTGATAGCAATCCACAATTACATTAGAACGCTCTTCTTAGTTGGTAGTGTGTAGCACCGGCGAAGTAAAATAATAATAAAAATTACTACTAAACCGGAGCTCTCCTATACTGTCAGTAGAATGTATCTGCATGTGTAGGGGTAATCTCCTGAGTGCTGATCCCAGATAAAAAAAACATATGAAGAATGTATTTTAATAAATATTATTGTCCGTTATCATATTGATGAAAGCCCAATTCTTCTTTCTTCTTTTCTTCTCTGAGAACCACTTGGAATAGCAATTCTTTTTTATTGTTTCGTCTCACTCTTATTTAGAGTACATATTGTGCGCAAAAGATTCACAGGTAACAGAATTTGCTGCTGTTGTGAACTTGTAAAGACATATAGCAGGATAAGTTCCGCCAATAAAACCATTATTTTGAATCAGTAAATATATTCGTAACAGAGTTACTCTGATGAAGCAGAGTAAGATGTGTTGGATAATTTACGTAGTCAGTTTAAATTAATGATTAGCACAAATGTTATCATCTTGTTAGGTGAGTGGTTAAAGCGTTGCCTCCGCACCTGCTTTCAAATAACAAAAAGTATGCGAAGTAAAATAATAAATAAAATGGCTTAACATAACATCAGGACAGCAACTAACATTCACCAACTGTCAATGCTCTACATTATCCCTTTCCAACTAGTGTTCTCTTGAGCATTAGTCCACCTGCGTTCTATATTTCACGTGAAATCGTTAGAGATATTTATTTGCAACAACAAAGCAACAAAAATTCGGAAAAAAATTCTCCAAAAAAAAAAATAAGAAGCTGTGTTTGTTTTGTTGGTACATTTCCTAATTCTCAAAGATTTTTTGGGCGTTATTTTTGAATTTGCTTAAAGGCCAACTGAAGATTTTGGTATTAGCACCAACTGCAATGTATATAAATCATATAAGAAAATAATCGTAATTAATTTTGACTACAGTTAAATAAATGTAAGAATAGTTGCACAAAAATTATTTATTTGTATTCTCAATTTATATTCCTAAAACAAGAATTCTGTTGCTGTATACTACTATAGTAATACAATAGTACAAGGTGGCCCAAAAGAAATCATCCGGGCCACAAGAAAACACCCGATACTTTTTTGCCGTAATTTTTTATTTTCATGAAAAACTTTGGTTCATCTACTGATATCGGGCAAGTGGCTGCCGCTAGATTTGAAGGCCATCGAAGATGAACCAAAGTTTGTCATTAAAACAAAAAAAATTACAGCAAAAGAACATCGGGTGATGACTTTTGCCCCGGATGATTTCTTTTGGGCCACCTTCTGCAATAGTAACCGTAAAATATTATATGGAGCATATTATAAGCGCTTAATGTTCAGTTTCAAATAACCTTTAACTAGTGATGTGAAATATTTGTGCATAGTTACCGAGGTGACGGTAAATTTTACCACCTTTAAGTTTTTAAAAATTGTTTACCAAAAAAGAATTTTCGTTTAGCTACTTGTCTTTAAAAGAACAAGAGGACAAATATTTAATTCAATAAAATGTTACAATTAAAAAAAAAATCATGTTTAATTTAACAAACGAAGTACTTTATTTCATAGACATTTTTCTTAAACATAAAAACTCAAAACGAATTTTTTCACAGTCAAGTGTATGAAATAACAAATGAATAATAAATGAACCAATAATAATATATATGAAGAAAAAATTGAGATCAATATATGTGGAAATGGAGATATCTTATTCATCAAATAAAATTTATTAAATAAAAATACTGGAACAAGATAAAAAGAATCTTTTTTCCTCCCTGTCATACAAGTAGTTAAAATTACCTGAAAATTCTATTCAATATTTTTCAAAACTGTAGTATTCGGAATTTATCGCGTTAACTGTTAGTAAGTCAGTAAGTTAACAATCCTCTATAGGATTTTAAAGTTCTAATCGGATCGATCGGAGCTGATCGTTTACAAAAGATATGCATCAGTTAAAGCCGTAAAAATCTATCGCAAATGCTTTTGCTGCATTACTGGGTCAAAGAAAATAGTGCGTGTTTTAAATCGAAAAGTGTGTATCTGGTTAATTGACATGTGTATGTATGTACAGGGTGTCTGGTGGCAAATTTATATTTTTAAATGCGATTATTTCAAAAAGTAATAAACGGTGCGGAGGGAGGATGGCGCCGTTGGAATTATCGATTGTGCGGATTTGTCAGTCACAATGTCGCAGTGGTCGAGTGAGCATCGCGTGTTCGCTGTGGAGACATTCTTACGTAATTGCTCGTCGACAATTTTGTTCATGGTTCGCTATTCGGCGAATAAGCGATGGACAGAGTTTAAATTTAATTCGTTCGTGGGTGCAGAGATTCCGCTTAACTGCTTCGGCTATGAATGCCCCATGGCCAGAGCCCAGTCAATCTTCAAGGACACCTGAAAACATTGAACTGGTTGAAAGCAGTTTACGTGAAAATCCGCGACTTTCAATACGGAAAAGAGCAGCCTCACTGGGACTTCATGAAATTTTAAAAAACGATCTAAAGTTCCATCCTTTTAAAATTCAAATCGTTCAAGAACTGAAAGAGAATTTTTGTGAAACGATGTTGGAGCGTTTTTGGACTGAAAATCTCATTTTTTGCCGACGAGGCTTATTTTCACTTAAACGGCCAATTCAACAAGCAAAACTGCCGTTACTGGTCTCCAAGAACCCGCAACCCTCGATTGAAACATCAAAAATCATTGCATTGCACCAGGGTAACTGTTTGGAGTGCCTTATCCACGCATGAGATAATTGGACCATTTTTTTTTTCGAAAATTCTCGAGGCCAGGCGACGAATGTCAACGGTGAAAATTATCGACACACGATTAGGGAATTCTTTTTGCCAAACCTGCGACCTCATCCATCGTACTCTTGACACATGGGGGTTCAACAGAATGGGGCGACTGCACACACAGCCAGAGCTTCTTGAAAACGTTCCCCAAAAACTAATCAGTTGCTTTGGGGACATCCCATGGCCACCGAAATCGGCCGATCTAACTCCCAAGGATTTTTTTTATGGGGCTACCTCAAAGAGAGGGTTTATAATTATAATCCCCAATTTCTTGTGGCTTTAAAGGAAAATATAAATAAATAAATATAATAAGAGAAATCAGCTCAATTGAACCAAGTTTACTGCAGCGTTGGCCGCAGAACACAAGGCTCCGTTTTGAACAGTGTGTTTAACTCGACGGATGACATCTGGAAGACATACTCTTTAAAAAATAAAATCCGCATTTCCATTCTATCGTTCAATGGTCTTAATAAAACTTTGTGTCAATTATTCGTTTTTTTTTTTAAGTTTCAAATTAGAAATCTGCTGCCAGACACCCTGTATATTCATGCAGAAGTATGGTTTGTTGTTATTTTATAAACATCATCATTAACATAATATAGTTGATTTGCAGGTTGCTGCTTATTTTTTGTTTGAGTACAGATCACAAAAGCATTCAGACAGTACATGCTAAAGGGTTATTTTTATAAAAAAAAAAAAAAAATAATAAAATTTTACAAATACGTCTGAAATAATAGGAAACAACAACAGCAGTGTAAATCTCTGAAAAACAGTGTAGTCAATCAAACATACATCACCATCATCATGTTAGAAATCATCACGGGCAGAGAAATTAACCCGTTTCTGCTCTAAGGCAGTTGTTTGTCTTTCTTTACATGTAGTTTTTTTTTTAAAACTAACCACTTTTCGATCGATCGATTTGATCTCAAAAGATATTTAATGTTGTTTTAAAGGTTCACAAATCTAATTATTGTAATTTAAACAATATTTGTCTGGTCAAATAAGTTCTTATTTTTTTATTTATTTATTTATTTTTTTCTTTCTTGCCTTCTATGCTCGTACCTTACTTTCGTTCCATTTTATACATAGATTTAATTTCAAATTCTTCTTGAGCCATGGTAATTACAATTTTATAGATTTTGACTATTTTTCTGTCCGTAGTTTGTGGCTGTGTCCCAATTTTGTAATTAATTATAGTGGTTGTTTAATCGATGTGTTATTCTGGCAAGTTAAAGACAACAAAATAGTTCTCCGTTTTATACTGCCAGCCTAATCTTTTTTTATTTTATTTCTAAAAAAATTCTTGATTGGCTTTTTTTTGAATTCTTTCTTTTACTTAAGGGAATGGAAAAGCAATTTACTTGTTGGCTATTGAAAACGTCTTTCAACTAAACTGAATGTCATTGAACTCTGCTTTATATTTTAAGTAACACAATTTAAAATAAAATATTGAAAAATTACAATAAATGTTTGTAAGACTGCTAAGACTGCTCCCAATAAAATTCTTCATTATAAATAAAATTGGGAACTGTAGTTAATTTACAAAGTGGAATGATGTTTACGAACTTCAAAAAGCATGAAAGCTTGTTAATCGTATATCTTGACTATATTCCGTAACATTGAAATTATTGCAGAATCACGAGATATTTTTTTTTTTTTTTTCTTAATTTTTATTGTTACAGTAACATTTACATTTTTACAATAATTTAATTTTAATTTTAAGAGATCAATTCTTCATCAAATTTTTCTACTTAATCATTTACAGCAATGTTTTTAATAAGTATGTGTTTATTTTATCATTTATACATTTATTTAGGGAAAAAGGGATATCAAAAACCCTATAAGTAGAGCAGTAATGTCAGAGGGTAAAAACAATAACGAGGTATTTTTCCGTCGTAGGAAAGTCGCGCCATTTTATTGAAACAGGACGCTTATACGGTGTTCAGGTATGACCTTTATTTTGCATTTTTGCAATAAATGCCATTATTGTGGTTCAATAATCCATGCAAAATGTAAATTAAGATATTGAGTAATAAATACGACATTGTTATAAATGTTGAGTAAAACCTGAAATGCAACCATTTTTACATGTATTTTTAGTGGGTTCATTTTTAGTCTGTTCATTTGCAGGAAATTCTGTACAAAAACAAAAATGAAAAAGAAATGAGCAGCGAATCTGGTCAAAACGTGGTCAAACGGTGAAATGCTAATTGAGTAAGTTAAATTGACTAAATTAAATATTTGTGAACACTAACTTAAATTGCTCAATAAAAATTAAATTATCTCAATTAAGAAAGCGTGTCTGTCAATATGTATATCAGCAACAAGCGACGACAAAAACCGTTGTCAGCATGTCAGGATATCTTAATCTATTGACGAGAAACTACATTCTGAGGTCACATATATTTCGAGAGGTCACGCATGTTTTGGTAGATTTTGGAAAAAATATTTTTCTCAAATTCGAAGTTTTTCAAATAGGTTCGGTAAATAAAACAGTTAATTTGAAAATTATAAATACAGAAGTAACTGCCAAATCGAGTTTTGAAATCCTCTGAATTTTTGATATGTATTGCTGGGTCAAGAATAATAATAATAGTAAATATTTACAATGTACATACATACATACATATATAGAATTAAGAAAAAACTTAATTAAAAAACACTTGCAAAGTAACAGCATATAAAAACGGTTGTGTGTAATTTGGTCAAGCGATATAAAATAGTTTTTTTTTTATTTGCAAGTGAATCCTAAAAAATACTAGGAAAAACCGGAAATAAAAAAAACCATTTTATTCCAATAACTGCAGAAATATTGACATTCTATTTTCACCATTTGATATTTGATATAATTTTCCACAAAAAAAAAAAAAAAAAAAATTAATAAATCTAAAAGTCCTTATGGGTGATGGAAACTCATAAATTTTATGTTGCTGTGGGATTGAGATCAACGGTTTTAAAAGAGAAGTAACAATGAAGCAATTAGTCTAGTGAGTATGGCGCTAGTTTATCAGCTTGGGGTCTCTGTTCGATTCCTAGCAGAGACTGTGGTCTGTCTGTATCACTACTACACGTAAAAGTTTTTTCCCATAAGGTGTTTTCACAATGGGTCCATAATAATAGCGGACCTAAGAAAGCTGAGACCTTTCTTTATCTTTACATCCAGCAACCTGCCGGCCTAACCTAACCTATGGTGACACCTATACCATTCTTCTGCTTGCAAATGGTTAGTATATAGGTAGAGATTGAATAGGGTTTATCTCTGGTATTAAGTAGCCGCTTTAACTTTAAGCCTATTTTACTTCGGCGAAGTTTTTCATGGATCAAATACAGTGTGAAATACAGTAAGCATAGACACTCATGCAGATCAGAAAAATTTTTGTTGATTGGCGTACGGTTGGAAGTTACGTCTTTCTGGTCCCAAAGTCTAAACACAATGTATCAATTGTTGGGAGGCATCTTACTAGTTTTAGTGAGTCTTACAAAAATTAGACCCTCCAATTAACAAACTTTGTTGAACGGCTTTTGTAATAGACAAAGTAATTATACAAAGTCAGTCGACAAAAATATTCTACTTTCTCATTCCAATTTCAGTTGGACGACAATATGTACATAACTTTCGGAACTTGGGTTTTGTAACATCCACAAAATTTAGTTTTGATTATTTATTCAAGTTTCTCGAGTGAAATTGGCATTGGAAATCTGTGCCCAGAAAAAAGTTTCAAATTATTGCCAACATTTCATTGCGAACATTATTTTGATTTTAATTATGCATATTCCATTTCAAAGCAAAGTTTAACTGAAAATTGTATTATATTTTCTTTATAAAACTCTTTGACTCTGAAATATCTTCAAAACAACTCGTGTACATAACCAGCAGTGAAAATGGTTGTCAGTTGAAAATCAACAAAGTGAAAAGTGAAATTTCCACCCTCGTCGCATCCACAATTAACATTCACTTAAAATAAATACAGGGCTACTAAATGTGCACTTTAACAACTTTAACGTACAAAAAATAAAATAAAAATTAAATTAGAAAATATAATTTATACAAATTAAATATCTTTAGATACGTAATCCGTATGTATGAGAAGGTGTTTTGGTGTGTGCGGGGGCAGTTAATTTCGGTAACTTATGCATGGATGCATTTAGTCTTAATTTGTACTCTATTTCCATGAAGTGCGTTGAACGTTCGAAAAGTATGATATGGTCGGTTAGCAAGTTAAAGAATTGTGTGAATGTTTCTTTGTTTTTTGTCTTAAGAAGTTTCGCTATTTTATTGTTTTTTGTTGTTGATGGCCTGTTGTTGGCCAGTTGATTCAGTTTATCATGATTTACAAATCTAACCTGTTAATGTATGAATTTAATTATTTGTATTTAGAAAATTTCATGGAACTTCATAGCTGTCTCTACCCTACACGAAAATCAAGAATTTATGAAGTTGCTTATGATATTCTCCAATAAATGATTTAAATTTTTATCATCGAAAATCAGAGCTTCGAACCGCATGTTAATTTGTTCCGGTTTCGTTCTTGAAATTTTATCGTTTCTCTTTTAAAAATTAAAATTTCGTTCCGGTAACTGTTCTATTTTTTTCGGTTCGAAGTCGGCTTTTTTCTGTTCAAAGATTATTTTGAGTAGCTTTATTTCAAATGTTCTGCCATCATAATTTTTGTGTTTGTTGTTTGTTTTATTATAATCCAGAATTTACCCGAGGCTTCGCTCGCGCCCAACTTTTCCTTCCCATCCTTAAAATATTTCAAACAATATTTCCCCATACGTCTTCTTCTGATCCTATATTTTTATGTGTATCCTATGAGTTATTTTCGACTCAGATATATCCATGTTTTAAATTTCATAAAAATCGTTTAAATAGCTTAGGAGAGGGAGATATAACCCCATACGTCCCTAGTATTTGTTAAAAAATATATTACCTATGTACGTGTTCTTTTAGACTGTGATCTACCTCCGATTTAAATTTTAAGCAAATCGGTTTGATATTCAAAACAATCATTTAAAAAAATGTCTCGCACCTGGCAATACTCTTGTACACGTACTGAAGAAAAATTTTGTGAATCTAGAAACTTGCGTGCAGGCTACGTCACAGCTTTCAATATACAGTCAAAGCCCGCTATATAGAATACTCAGTTTAACGAATATCCGATATAAAGAATGGCCAAATTTTTACATTAACTACCTGATATAGCGAATGGCAAAAAAAAACTAATCCCGATTTAACGAATAACAAAGAAAAATACAAATATCATTACAGAACCGTTAGATTTTTATGTGTGTTTTTGGCTTCTTTGCTTTGTATTGAAAAAAACACGTTTGATGCGTGATGTATGATCCATATCTATCGTAGAAGATGTAAGCAATTGGAATGAGGATATTATTCAAGATGCAGATATCGAAGATGAAGAAAATGAATGTGACGTTATTCCTGTCGAGTCAGAGGAACGAAAAATTAAACACTCAGATGCAATCGAAGGTTTTGAAACCTGTATAATGTGATGTGATCATAATAGAATAGATGTTTCAAAATCGCTTGTATTATGGGAGTTGCAAGAAGAATCAATACAAAGAGGACTTCAAAGTACGTTAAAGCAATCGTTCATAACAGATTTCTTAAGAAATGAATAATTTGAATGAAATGTAATAATAAACCTATGTTCATAGCACATTTATGATTTTTAATGAAATTACATATTAGAAATAAAAGCAATTCTTAAATAAACGAGAAAATATCAATTAAAGCTTTATTTCTACACTAAATTATAAATACAACAAAATTTTGATGTTTTTAAAATTGTAGACCATCGTTTTTTATAAAATTTTAAGGCAAAAAATTACTGTTCGATATAACGAATATCTCGGTATAACGAAAGGTCTATCTACATTATATCATTCGTTAAACCGGGCTTTGACTGTATATGAATTTTGAATTCGCGAAGGTATAATAGGTAAACTTACTACCCCAGCTGACGACTATTTATCACTCTTTGATGTCAAAATTGTATGAATTATTTTGACAACGGACAAAGATTTTTGCCTTGAGCAATATGTGTAAAAAATTTGAACGCAAAAATTTAACTAGTGTCTAGTGTCTAGCTTAACAAAAATTCGGTTTTCTAATTTTTTTTTTTTTTTCAAAAATAAAAATTGTATTTTTTTTTTATATTTAAGAACGAAATCGAATGAAAAAAAAACCGACATGAAAGTTCGTTGCGGTTAAGGTTACGATTTTTTTGCATTTAAAATATTTAGGTTCGGTTACGATTACGGTTTGGTTATAAATTCCGGTTTTCGATTCGGTTTCGGTTCGAAGCTCTGTCGAAAATAATTATCATTCTGAAAATCAGAATATGTATATAGCATTCAATTTAATTCAAATTTAATTGTTTCTTACTGAAATAAATAAAAAAAAATTTTCATCTGCACTACAAGTATGTACAATTTGTACAAGTTCCCTTCCTCTCGCTTTTGGGTCTATACAATGGCAATTGACTTACACGCGAAGACATTTTACATTTGATGAAGTATTTTGTATTTAAACAATATTAAATTTCCAAGTAGCATTACCACAGAGTCGCATATCATTCAACCTTAAATACCATTCATACCTGTTAATTGCCTTTTGTTTTTTTTTTTCTTTCTACAATATTTCAAAGCAAAAGGCGAATATGTTGATTATATAAAATTTAATAAAATATGCTAATTTCTTTATAACATTTCATGTATTTCGTTTTTCTTACATTTTTATTAAACAATTTGTAATACATCATCCAGGGTGGAAAGTAATTTTGTATGAAGAGAAAAAATTAATTAATGTAAAAGCCAAAGAGTTGGCATATTAAGAAAATTTTAATATTTCTGTTTTTTTTTGTTTTTTTTTTTTGGTGAAATAACAACAATTGTTACTTAAAACAATGGTTCATAAAAAATATTTTTTGGTAATTTTAATTTTCTTTATTTTGTTATTATCAAAATGATTTAATGTGTGTATCAACTCAGAAAAACTACATTATGGGTGATTAAATTTTTTTTTATTTATTTTTAGTTTAAATTGTTTTCACATTTATTATTTTAATTGTATCTATGTATTTTATTTTCAAAACTGATTTACATAATTTTCTAATAATTGTAAAGTAAAATTAGTGGAGGGAAACTTTATAAAATGGGGCAATGTACGAGTAAACAATATAATTTCAAGATATGAAAAAGTTTATATTACAAACTAGCTACAGCCGGTGTGCTTCGCTACCCCACACAAACTTATCTAATCTCACACACTTTTGTATAGATATTGTTACAGTAAGCCATCTGCATCAAATGCGAATACTTTTATTATTATGTCAACCAAAAAATAAAAAAGGTACAAAACGCATTTTTGCTGAAAAGTACCCATTCTCAACCATTTTTATCATTTGGTACGCATATCATTGAAGTGGCTAACAAATATTCGTCCGTCATATTGTGTTTTCAGAGTTATAATTATATTTTATGCTCCCTTCAAAAATCCCTGTCAATTGGTACCCATTTCATGGTGGTGTTAAAAAATATGACAAATTGTGCATCATAAGCAATATTCAAATGGGATAAGAGCAGAAAGGTACAATTTTACTCCATATAGTTTCGAATTTCGAAAAAGTAAGATCCCACACTCGATATATTTTATAAGAGAAAAGATTTGTTCTATGCCCATTACTTTGGCAGATATATGGTGGCAAAGAGAAATACCAAAATAGTTTTTTTTTTAGTTTAACCCACATATATGAAAAGAATACGAAGCTACTACATGTCCGCCTATTTTTCAGAAGCATTTATATGCTTTTAAAATTTTTATTCTAATTGTCTTATTTTCTGAGATATTATATTATCGATTTTACCCGTTTTTACCCTTTTTAACGCTATTAAAATTAGAATATCCAAAAATCCCTTTTTAGTGAATCTAAACATGGAAAGAGGAATCTACATACCGAATTTCAACCGATAAAGATGGGTGGGTGGGCACTTTGCCTTTCCCCCCAATTTAATAAAAATTTTAGCGGAATGTTTCCATTTGAAAAAATGATTTTGAAAATTACTCCACAAATGACGAAGTTATTTGATAATAAATTTTTTGTTCGGCTACTTTGCCTTCCCCCCGCCCCATTTCCAAAGAAACAAAATTCGTGAACCTTTTCCATATGCAGAAATCATTTTGAAAATTGGTCTACAAATAGCAAAATTATTGGATAATCAACTTTTAGGGCGGCCAATTGGGAGGGACCATGCCCAGTTGTTCAGTTCCGCCCGCTTTTTTACTAATGATTTGAACTGACAATTAAGTTAGTTGGACCAAATATAGAAACTTTAACCGTTCTCAATATATAATGAAATCAATAATCAGTTTGTATGAGAGGGACCACGCCCTCGCCCACTTGTCAAATTCCTCCCACTTTTTTACTTATGATATGTACTGACCATTAATTTACTCAGACCAAATACAGAAACTTAAACTTTAACCGTTCTCAAGATATAAAGAAATCAATATTTAGTTTGTATGGGAGGTACCACGCCCACCTGTACAATTCCGCCCACTTTTTTACTGTTGATTTGTACTAACCATTAAGTTACTCAGTCCAATCGCTCCCAGATTTTGACTGATAATTTGTTTTAACTAAAATTGAGGGTGGCGATGGCACGATGGATGGTAGTCTGCACGTTGCCTACGAATCCAAAAACAGACCTGGGTTCAAACCCAGTTTCAGACTAAAAATTTTAAAATCAAAATAAACATCTCGCATTTTTCTGATGTGCATTAGTGTGTCTTTGTGTGTCAGTTGTTGTCGGAAGGTTTCAGTGGCGAAGGCATAGTCACTGGTCACTGAACAATAACGGCTTCAGCTGATAGCAATCCACAATCGCATCATAACGCCCTCCTTCGTCGGTATTGTGTAGCAACGGCGAAGTAAAATAATAATAAAAATGGCTACTGAACCGAAGCTTCAGCACTGCTACGAGTATAAACAAAGAACGTGCGAAAGCAGAGCAGCAAAAATAATTAATTAAGCTCCACCTCCTGTCATTTCTCTTACTATCCCTTTCCTATAGTAGGAGTCATCTCCTGAGTGCTGGTCCCAGATAAAAAAAAAAAAAAAAAAAAACATTTAACTTTCACTTCAACCATTCTGAAGATATACAAAAATAAATATTTATTTTGTATGGGTGTGGGAACGCCCAGTTGGAATTTTTGAAATTTATATAGCCTATAGTTCTTTCCAGATATATAAAGCGATACTGTGAAAATTTCAAGAAAATCGGTTCAACCGTTTAGCTGTCTATAAGCCACAAACATATATACAGAAAAAACATGTAATTTTTATATATCAGATATAAAAGAGTATGCAAGTGATGTCTTTTTAATTTATTTTCGTACAAAAAAAATATATTTAAAATCACAGTTTAATAAATTTTTTAATAATTAAACATATGCGCAAATATTACGTGACGGACGCTAGATTGGATATTAAAATATTATTGATATTTCAAAAGAGATGCCTTCAGCTTATACATAATTGTTAATGGATATAATGGCTCACAAAGTTTTGTAATGCGCGCTACAAAAAAAGGAAGTAACATTGACAGTTGAAGTATCTTTTCGTAATTTTTAGCGAATTTTCCATCATAGAGCACACAAAATCTAATAACCAAAAGAAAGTTGGAAATCTTAAACTAAATATTTGAAAAACTTCACATGTTTATACAAAAACTGTCAAAATATGTTTTAGAATTATGAAAATACATACAAAATAAACTCATTAGCCCTTGAAAATATTATTTTACACAACAACTATTATTTTATTCGATTTACATCTGCTAAGTTTTAATTTAATTGAGAAAAATTTTTAGCTTTAACCATGTCTCTTCACAATATCTACAATTCACACTACTGAACCCTTTGCGTGAGAAGTTTCAAATAAGAGCGAAAAATTTCAAAAATATTTTCTTTTTCTTCAGTTTAAAAAAAAAAGAAAAAAAAATTCCTTTTTGTTAATACAAATTATTATTTCCTGAAAATGCTACCTATTTGGTAGCGTAATATTGAAAATAGTTAATTGAAAAAAACTTTTCATAAAAAAGACCATCGCTCTAAAATAAATATAATTAAAAAATTTAATAAAGGTCGAAATAAAAATAGAAGTGCGACTAAAATATAAAAAAAATGTTTATAGTTTACTTTTTTTTTTTTCTTAAAAGTAGGGTAAGAAATTTAAATAAAATTATACAGGATTTGAAAACAGAAATTTTATTCGACTCACAATATAAAATAACTTTAACATTTCATATCTAATTTCAACCTTTCTAAAATAGCAAACAATATATTTTTTTTCTTGTAATTTGAAATAGTTGAATGAATAAAAATATGTTTTTCGATCCGACCATTTATGTTAACACTAAAGTAATGATATGAACACGTTAATTTATTGTATTACATTAAGAGATCTGAGGTAGTAATCATTGGTAATCATTTTTGTAATAATTATCATCGAAATGAATTTTCTTTTAAATTTGGAAAATCAAATATCTAGTCTAATATACTATTAAAAAATTTCAGTTGGATTAATGTAAAAGTTTTTGGTTGGTGGACTCCGGAAAAGAGCCCGGATACTATTTCTTGCCTTTCTAATCGTGTTAGCTAACAAAACACCTGTCAAATAGAAATTTGAATTAATCGTATCTACCAAATAAAATGCAATTTAAACAGCTAAACAGCAGGTGAAAATTACTGCTGCTACTGTAGAATAATATTTGTATTTAAGGAAATTGTGTACTAAAATATTGTGTGCATTAGAACTTTGCGTGTGGTATGTAGAGACTTAAAATGTCAAACATTATTGAATGAGGAAAATAAAAAAAATTTTTCTATAAAATTAAAGATGTACAAACCTGTACTATACGTGTATGCATATATACTTTTGTATGTATTAAAAACCAATAATATTTTGAAAATTCACTGCAAATATAAGACAATTGAAAGTGAAACTGAAATGTGACAGGTACAATAGAGAAAGGACAATAAAACCAAGGGAATACAAATTTAAATAAATGCTTGCAAGCAGATATACAAACAGACGAAAAAATAGATAAACAAATAGTCAGAGGGTCTGCGGCAATAAATTTTGTTGAACCTGAAAAATATACGTAAACTCATTCATAAAAAAGGACACTGGCACAGTATTTTCCTTTTATAAACAACAACATACGAAGAGGCTGAATTGTCCTTTAGATTGTTTATACTGACCAATAAAGAAAACATGGTCGGTGCATACTTATTTTTGTTAAAAGAAAGTGCAAAATTATACTAGAGAAATACAATCGCTACTTATTTACTCACTGGATCTTACAAGGCACAGCCAAGTATGCACTCAAGGCATATTCATAACAAGTATTCTTAACAGATCTCTTTTTGTAATGCTTACATTTCTATCTTCTTAAAATTTCTGTTTTCTTTTTTATTAAAAAAACAAACTAATAATTGGGCAACTAGTACTTTAAAAATATTTAAGGCATGCAGTTCCATCCTTTGGGAGACACATCTCGCCACGGTCAATGCCATCCATATTTTCAAACAAAAAATCATTGATCATGGTGCTGTAACAATATTTATTTACTGCAACACTCTAGTTTTAAAGAAATAAGAATAAATTAATTCCAAATATTAAACTCATCGCTGTACAAAATTTTGCGAAAAAATATTTTCGATCGGTTTCCAACTGCTCTAAACAACAGACGGCGAAAGAACGACACATATGAAATTATTTATGTCTAATTCTCAAATCAAATCTAGATAATTCAGTAGCGTTCTTCAAATTGTTCATGATGATTTACCATGTTTTGAATATGAGTTTTATTACATTGTATGAAACTATAATGTGTAATTTATTAGAGCAATGACAATTTTTTTTTTTTATCTGAGACCAGCACTCAGGAGATGCCTCCTACACATGCGAACCATTGTGCTGGAACTATAGGAAAGGGATAGTAGGAGAAACATCAACATGCTTACACATCGACGCATGCGCGATGACGCTGCGTCATCTGTAATTATGAGCGGTATAAACATCGAGGAATCAGGAGCTCTTGATGTTCTTGGCATGAAAATTCAGTGCGATGTTTGATGGACTGAGCACATTTTTCAGGTCTCAATAGAAGCATTCAATTGCCTCGGTTTTTTAAGACGGTGCAAGACATACTTCACCACATCTGATCTCCTCACTATTTATACCACCTACATCCGACCGAAAATGGAATATAACTCTCATGTTTGGGCCGGTGCTTCAAAGACTACTTTGAAGTTACTCGGCCGGGTCCAGGAGAGAGCGAAAAAAGGAGACAGTATGGTAGTCAACTCTATTAACTCTCTTGAGCATCGTCGCAACGTGGCGTGCGTTTTGTTGTTCTATCGTTACTATAATGGGATGTGTTCTGATGAAATCAGGGAACTTATTCCCGAAACCCAATCATTCACGCGCACGACGCGTTCATCATTAAGAGCACATCCATTTGTGGTCAATTTGGCAGCGAACCGCACTACGCATTACAGGGAGGACTCATTTTTCGGCCGAACATTGCGTATGTGGAACAAACTCCCTGCCGAGGTCTTTCCTGTCACTTATGACGTGGGAAAATTCAAATCAAATGTTCATTCACACTGCTCCCTCTATCCTCCTTCCCATAACCTGATTTCCTAGTTCCAGCACAATGCATCGCATGTGTAGGGGTCATCCCCTGGTCCAAGATAGAAAAAAAAAACAACAGAAGGTGAAGCTTAATTAATTATTTTGCAGCTCTGCTTTTGCACGTTCTTTTTTTTTTATACTCGTAGCAGTGCTGAAGCATCGTTTTAGTAGCCATTTTTATTATTATTTTAATTCGCCGTTGTTACACAATACCGACGAAGGAGGGCGTTCTGATGTGATTGTAGATTGCTATCAGCTGAAGTCGGTATTGTTCAGTGACCAGTGACTATGCCTTCGCCACCGAAACCTTCCGACAACAACTGACACACAAAGACACACTAATGCACATCAGAAAAATGCGAGATGTTTATTTTTATTTAAAAATTTTAGTCTGCAACTGGTGTTGAACACAGGTCTGTTTTTTGGTTGTGTAGTCAACGTGCAGACTACCATACATCGTGCCATCGCAACCCTCTTGTGAAGTCCATGTCAAATGAACAACGTCCACAATTCTAAAGCTCTTGAAAATTGTATGAATTAACATCCGGCGGACTGTTAACTATACAGATATCCTTTATCCGGATTAGGTCGCCAGGTTTCCAAATTAAAACTACATTTAAGTCATTAGTTATATTTTTTGGAAAATATTGCTGTCAGAGTTAAAAAATCTCTTGTAACGTGGTTTTGTCGTCGGCAGAGGTAGTTCAGCGATGTACGGGGTCAACTTACGGATCCACAAACTTTAAGTGATAACACGATTATTTACTCCCTATGGAAGTTTAATTAAATACTTCTTTATTTACAAATTTAATAAAATTCATTACAAAGATATATATTTATTGATGACGGACTTCAGTTGGCGACGTTCGGGTGCAGACTATCAGCAGTTCCGGAAAGGGTGTTCGCAGCTCTAGGGAGTTCTTGGTGATATTGTCGGTAGTTATGCAACTCTGAGAATAGTATCGAGGGTTCTCGGGAACCAGTGTACTTAAGGGGATACAAATATCAAGCGAACGAGAATTCCCACATTCACACATTCCCACATTGTGTAAATTGGTGCTGATGTATGGCTGGTTTGTTGGTGTGTTTATTGTCGTGTTGTACTGATGCTGTTCTACTATGTAATATCCTATTTGGTGATTTCTGTAAATGGTTTACATGTGGCCTGTGTGGTTAGTGTTGTAATGACTATAACTAGGTAGTGTACTGGTTGTTATTGTGTTGAGTAGATGATTTGTATATTATTTTTGGGAGGTGTGGAAATAAATATTAGTAATGCAACGTAATCTACGTTACAACATTATTTAAAAGCATGTATGGCGGTGTTATGAGGGTTAAATATTTGAACCAATACAAGATTCTTGAAATCTTCTATACGAAAGTTTCTCGTAGCGATATCACCTTGTCAAGTAAGCCTTAGTAGCTACACATATGAAATCAAGTCGTTCGCCAGAAGTAGGTTGGCATAAGAAAGTTGAGTGGTTTCCTACTTTGGGAAGTGTTTTCAAAAGACATGTTAATTATTTTTGATAAACTAAAAGAAATATTTGTTGACATGCATTGATTTGTTGCGCAACAAATTACTACACTTGGTTGGTTTTAGTCCTTTTTGAAATGATTTTAAATATGTACAAAATAAAGAACAATAATAAGAGAGACTGAAGAAACAGAATTAACAGAAACAAAGTTTTTCATTCCTTAACCCAAAAGACAAATACATACTTACATACATACAGTAAAGTTAATGATGCGTGAAATTGACGCATGATTTTAATTCGCTACATTGTTTTATTTTATTTATTTATTTCGAATAAACTAATCTGCAGTATATTTGAAATCAAAGATATACTTATTACTAATTGACCCGCTCACACATTTGTTTAATTAAGAAAAAGTCATGCCGTATGTGTCCTTTATTAAAATCGCTCAGTTAGTTACGGAGGAAGTTACCCCTCTACCCGGCGTGGTCTTATCATTGAAAAAATATGTAGTCTATGTATCCACGCAGACCAATCTATGTTTTACCTCCCCTTCCTACCTACCGAGTGCCTTATATCCAATGGGAGTGCCACATGCCTACCGCCGGATAAAAATTGCCAGTTTTCATATTTTTCCCATTAATTGCTCTCCCGTATACCGAATTTCAGTTCTGTAACTATATTAAAACCCGAAGCAAAAAAAAATTTACTATCAAGTCATTTAGAGCAAAATGAGAAACTATAGCTTTAACAAGAAACAATATTAACTTTCTATGGAAGGTACAATTTGATCGACGATTTGTATTGACTAACATTCAGACCAAATTCAGAGAATCTTACTTTTAACGTTTTTGGGATATACAGGAACTCCCAATATGGACAAACTAACATATCTGTGCTAAATTTCATTTAAATCAATACAGTAGTTTCGGAAATTAATCCGGACAAGCATCGTGATAAGAGATTTATATATATAGTAATACTTATCACATATGCGTGTTTGCCTTGCGAAAGGTCTACGAAGCTATTCAGATGCCCGACGGACACGTGCTACTTTGAAAGAAATATTGACTCTTTGAAAGTGCTTGCATAAATTTTATGCAGATTGTCTTTCATGTCAAAGTTATGGTATACTAATATATGTATATATGTTCAAAAGTACTTTCTTTCATTACAAATTCAATACTATTTCCCACTAATAATTTCATTATTAAAATTGAAATTTAATTGACACTTCCCATGACGGTGACTGGTCTAAGAGTCTTTCAGTCATACGGATAAAAGCCAACACAACTACCAACAAGCAAAGGAGATAACAAAAAAAAAAAGAGAAAAATAAATATTTACTATTCCAGCTCATAAAAGCAAACATGGAAGTGACCAAAAAGGTTCAACAGACTAAAAATTAACTAAATGAAATGAAGAAGGGAGATACTACGGAGGGATGATAAAGCCATTACAATTGTACTTTTTTCAGTACAATTTGCATTTTAAAAGTAATGCAGTGCTCTAAAAACATGCAGTACAATTTAAAATTTGTAAACTTCAGTTCAAATTATTTTTTTAGTAGAAAGTTTGTAGCAATGTGGTTATCATTTACTTGTGAATGAATTATTACATGTTGTTTATAAAAATTTGACGATTATAATACTCGTAAGAATTATTAATGATTTTAAAGATAATGGTTGTTGAAATTGGCTCCACCTGAGGATTCTACTGCAAGTACAATATTTAACGCTACCCTTCAAACAAACTCTTAAGTAAAAATAATCAGGACTGTCACAGAATTCAAGTCGGTTTTGCAAACCGATATTGGTTTCATTTGGTGTCGTGAAAACGTGTCGGTTTTGTTATCTTCGAATGCAAATGAAACCGAAATTCGAATCAGCTGTTTTATGATTTTGTTCCTTTGTTTACTACTTTTAATGTAATTTTTGTTTGAATTTGTTTGTGAAAATAGAAAATAAGAAATTGCTGTTTAAAATTAAATTTATAGCAATAAAAAAATTTTTTTTTTTTATATTGTCCCCTATTAAGGATAAAAACATCGATATAAGTATTTATTTCTTTTTACAAATTTATCAACTAAAATGTACTTCCATTTTCGCTGAAAAATTAACTTGCAAACAAAAACAAAATGAAAAATGAAGTTTTTAATTACTTTAAGTAAATAAATGTACAAGATTTTAACAAAATATCTGATGGAATTAATAAAATTAAATGATTGCAAACGAAAACCGATAGCAGTCGGCTTCTTGGTTTATTTCCAATAAAAATCCGATAACATTGGTTTCTGTGACAGCTAAAACCGACATTATTTCTAGTTCGAACATCAAACCGATAACATTGGATTTCAAGAAACCAAAGTATTTTTTTTATCGATTTCAAATCCAATTGCGTTAAGATTGGTTTCTATGACAACCGCGAATATTCATTTGGAAAACAGGGATGGTATCGGAACGGATACTCATAATTATGACAGGTGCTACCAACAGTGTTCAAGCTAAATTTACAGGTTATTATTTCCCAACGGCTGTATATATTACGTTTTGAACTTAGTGTCGTATGGATGTGCAAGAAAAGCATTTCAAATGATATAGATAAGTTTATAAAAGAGATAAATTATTACTTCTGCAAAATCACTTTCAAGAATATTTTTGTACTGAACTGCCTTTAATTTGTTAAATATTCAACAATATGTTGGTTGTCTCGTAAAGAGAGTCTCCCAAATTCTGCAGTAGTGAGAACCCCTTCAGTATTATTTTAATTTGATTAATTTCGAAACTGAACTAATTTTATTTTATCTTTCTGTTATCCTAATAATATAGCAACGCAAATTTTTATGTGTTTTAAATATAACTGGAGTGAAAAAAGTTAAAATTTTAAAGATAATTTTGAAAGTGTTAATTATCATCCCTGATACTAATATAAAGAGAGAGTCAGTGATAAGAGAGAGAAAGAGAGCGAAGAAGAATCAACACAAATTAATTCTAATGATATCAGTTATGTGTTTGTATGACTGTGCAAATATGTGAGAATCGCAGTGTTTGTGTTTGAAGAAATGGGCTAAAAGTCAACTTGTTTTAGATGACTAAAATTGCATGCTTGAGTTCAGCTGATTCTGGTATTCACTTTTTTGCACTGGAAGATGTTTTACTTTTTGTTGACTCTTCTTTCATTCAATGTTCACTTGCCGCATGGTTTGCCCAACCAAATGTTATATTTCTTCAGACTCTTATAAGGTTTTTACTTCAACAGAGTGAAATGGAATACAAATATTAAAACTCAGAGAAACGGAAACTAAAAGGAAAATACAACATTCGAGCGCAAACTATCGGTACTGTAAATGCTTATACAACATGCAGGATGTTTACAAACATACACAAACATGTACATACATATGCTCTCGCGCATCCCGGGAAATTTCTAAATATTAATAAAGTTTTCATGTTTATTTAGTTCATTCACATAATGTTCGTTCTTTGCACAGTGGAACTATATATATATATCTTTTATTTGTCTACTAGAGAGATGCAAAAAGGTTTACATTTTCGGCTATATTTCTGGGACTTGATAGGATATTACTGAATTTTTTGCGGTAGAAAAGGGAAGGTTTCGATCGAAGCAGTTGCATGCTTTTGATCTTCCTGCATAAAAGAAACACATTTACACATCATGTCGCAATATGAACCACTGTGTGTGTGATAAACTAATCTTTTCGTTCGACTATTGTTTGTACAAGTGGCCATTTGAAACTATCAGCATGTCATTGTTTGTTAGCACTTTAGCAAAAAGGAAAAATAGGAGAAGAATGCAAACATACATACACACAACATTTGCAAAATTTCTACTGTTCAGTTGCAGTACAACTGCACGTGAATCACCAATATTTTTATTTACTCCGCAGTCAGGTGTATATCATAAACAGGTGCTATGAAATAATTTTCTTGTGCCCAGAGAAGATATCAATTGTTTAAGGAAAATAAAATCCTTAATATTGACTGCCTTAGAAATATTTGAATCAAGTAAAATTTGCCGCAATTGTTTTGGTGTAAAATTATATTTTCGCTTTAAAGAAGTTACAAAATGGAATTTGCTTTTCATTTAAAAATGAGATTCGGAAGTAATATACAAATTAATTAGGCTAAAAAATTAAGAAAATATACAAAAAACGTCTTGAATTATTTTATAATAAAAGCTTATGGTTGCATATGGCATATAAAACACAGATACGATATATTCTTATTTTAAAGAAACTTGTTTTGTTTTTGCAGTATCAGCTAAACTGGTAAAGATTATAAAGTGCAAGTACTTCTTGCTGTGCGAATATTTTAGTCCGTCACTGTATATCGTTTCAAAATCAATTCAGTAGCAGGGGCGTAATCACGATTATTTTCATATTCTTTGTAATCGTAATCAATTACTAATTGCAAAAAAATTCAATATAATCGTATTGCCATCATTACTTTACTTACAAAAAAAAAGGTAATTTGATAATTTAATAAAAATGCTCATCTTAGGCCAGTTTCAAATGAGCCTAATCAATTAAAAATGCGATGCGAACGATGCTCACTTGCCTTCATTTCTTGCTTGAGCGGTATTTTATAGACACGTAAGCGAAGACCGTAACGTAAAATTGTCCACGTAGTCGAAGGATAAAGGCCAACAAGTTGAGAACGATGACGACTGGACTTTTCGACAGCAATATTCCATTCGTACGAACATTTCTTTATCATGTTGATGATTTTGAATCGAGCAGACTAAAATTAGTCCGAAAACGAACAACGATGTCTTGCTAAAGACTGTAATGCGTAGAATTGTAGATGTAGTTGCATCAAACCATAACACCGTGATACACAAAATTATTCAGGGGTTCCCATGTACCAATTCTGTTTTCTTGGAGTCCATAGAGAATGGAAATACCTGCACTGTAATTCCAACTATACACAACGTTCTCAGATAGCAAATCGCCAAGTGCTTGCTCACTCACACTTATTAAATACAAAATTATATTTAAAACAAAAATTTATTGTTATTATTTGATTTATTTAAATTTAACTGAATTTAATTTAATAAACGGAATTTATTAATGACTGACAGACTGCGGCACGGATTTTTGTGTTGTTTTTTTTACAGCCGTCAAACAGACCATTATATTGTTTAAAATGATTGAGGTTTTTGAAGAATAATGCCGCAAACAAAATATATATTTAATTCAAGGTTTAACAACAATTGCCAAACAATTCAGGGTAAAAAATTGGAAGTGATTTGGAAGAATTTTGCTTTATATTGCGTTCACAGTATGGTTGCACTAATTCGAAAACATATCAAAAATACTTTTTTGATTGCATCAATTGTTCAGCACAATTATTTTATGTACTGTATTCGACTGAGTGTTTACTTTTTAAAATATTTTTTTTATTCAGTTAAATTATTTTAGTCCTTGAAATATAAATCCTTGAAAATACATGGGTTTAATTATGTTTACATTAAGAAAACACTCGATTAAAGTACAATATACGAATATAATTAATTCAACTGTCTGCATATACTTTGAAACGGACCAGGATTATTAATGATAACCGCGTTGTGTAAGATGCAAGATTCCCAGGATTGAAGGAGCTTCCTAAGCAACTAAGCAAATTAACCGGAAGAGTTCCTCAAGAGATTCGATACGGTTTATGTATATATAAATATTAATAATTGGTCTAACCACGGATATGTAAAGAAAATTCGTTGTGTTAGGATCAGTGGATCCTTTAGATCATTTACCAGCTTTATGTAACTGTAACGTGTTTATGGAAATCTAACTAAGGACAGATTAAAATACAGGATGGCTGATGAATATTGTTACATCAAGAAACTCAAATAAGTTTTTTTCCAGTGCATGGAATTAATTTTTCTTTTATTCATGTCAAAGCTCATTCAATTTTATAAAATATGCTTAATTAGTTTTAAAAATAATGGAATTTAAATGCCCCCCACCCCCCGCTCGTTGATGCATGTGCGGCATCTTACCAAAAAGTTGTTCATTACTGCTTGGAGAGTTAAGACAGGAATAGCCGCAATTGTTTCTCGAATGGATTGCTGTAGTTCATTCAAATTTGTTGGTTTTGCTTTGTAGACTTCCTGTTTGCAATAACCCCACAAGAAAAAGTCAGGTGCAGTAAGGTCAGCCGACCGGGGGGGCCAACGGAATGTGGAGTTTTTGGATATCAAATTATTGGGAAATTTTCGTAGCAATTCTGTCATAACAGGCCGGGCTATGTGAGGAGTTGCACCATCTTGTTGAAACCAAGGAATTCTCATTCGGCGTAATTCTGGATAGAAAAACTCTCTCAACATGCTCAAGTAACGGTCTCCAGTAACTGTAACGGTGTGACCATTTTCTTCAAAGAAGTAGGGCCCGACAATGCAGCGTGCTGAAACACGAAGTGGATGCAATTCCGTCTCATGGAGTATCTGTTGGTTGGAAGCACTCCATATTCGACAATTTTGTTTGTTTATGTTGCCGTTTAAATCGAAATGGGCCTCGTCAGACATAAAAAGACAGTTCAACATGTTTTCGTCCTCTTCCACCATTTGAAGCATCTCCTGGCAAAATTCCAAGCGAATCGGTAAGTCTGCTGCGTTCAGTTTGTTGACCATTTGAATTTTAAATGGGAATCAGTCCAAATCATTGTGCAAAATTGACTGCAATGACTGTCTGCTTATACCCATTTGAGCAGATAAGGTTCTTGTCGAAACTCTTGGATTGTTTTATATGGCAGCAGCTAGAGCAGCGATTGTTTCCTCCGTCCGAACTGAAGGGTTTCGATGGTAAGGTCTTCTTTGGACTGTTCCATACTCGGCAAAATTGTGCACAAGTCTCATTATGATCCATCTGCTCGGAGGATTGCCGCCAAACGTGCGCCTATACTCTCTTTGAACCGAAACTACGTACTGCAGTGCGTGATAGCGGCGAACAATCCAAATTATTTTTTCAGTGTCCCAGTTATCCATTTTTGTTAAATCTAAAAATCAATCTGCAAAATAAAAAAAAAATTAACCAGATTCATTAAATACCAGACCAAAAATTTTAAAATAAAAATAAACATCTCCCATTTTTCTGATGTTGCATTAGTGTGTCTTTGTGTGTCAGTTGTTGTCGGAAGGTTTCAGTGGCGAAGGCATAGTCACTGGTCACTGAACAATACCGACTTCAGCTGATAGCAATCCACAATCACATCAGAACGCCTTCCTTCGTCGGTATTGTGTACCACCGGCGAAGTAAAATAATAATAAAAATGGCTACTAACTGAAGCTTCAGCACTGCTACGAGTATAAACAAAGAACGTGCGAAAGCAGAGCTTCAAAAATAATTAATTAAGCTTCACTTCCTGTCGTTTCTCCTACTATCCCTTTCCTATAGTTCCAGCACAATGCTTCGCATGTGTAGGAGTCATCTCCTGAGTGCTGGTCCTAGATAAAAAAAAATAAAAAAAATAGAAAAAAAGTTATTAAATTTCTTTTTGGTAGTGGCTTTCATCAGCCACCCTGTACCAAAAATTAATGGCTCTACATAACACCAGAGTCGCAACAACTCTGCTTAAAAATTGCCGAAAAAACCCGCAACTGCACAGATGCAGAGATGTTTAAGAATTAAGCTCTGTATATTCTTCTAGACTGTGTAAGAATAAAAACATTTGAATCTATATTGATATCGCAACTTAACCTTACTTTTTTGTAGTTTCCACTTTCAAAACTATTCTGTTTGCTGCGAATTAAATTTATTTTCGCGAAGAAAAATCTAAATCGCAATAATCAAATATATTTCTAGTAATTTATGATTGAAATATTGAAAGCATTTATTTAAATGAAAAGTGCCTTATAAAACTGACAATTGTTTGGTATTCCTTTCTACGCATCCTTCCTTTCTTTACATGACGTTTCAAAAATTATTATTGCAGTCAATAATGCTCCCACTATACGTAAGGGTAACGCACTTAAGTCGTCGCTCATTAATACACAATTTAAGTACTGTGTTGCGGTCAAGACTAAAAAAAAAGAAATAAAAACGGAAAAAACAAAGACATACGCTTATTAAACGCTCTGCATTCATAAAAACTTTAAACGATTTTTTGTTGTTTTACCTTGATTTTTATTTCCAAATAAACAGCATGTCATAAAGTGTGCCCCAAAATTTGCAAAGAATTAAAATGGAATAACAGAGAGTACCAAATTGCGGCAAATAAGTATATTTCAGCCTACTCTAATATTTGAAATCATTCCACGTGTTCGCTGGTCTATTTACGGTCTTTTCATTTGTTCAGCTTTGGAAGAATTTTATTTAATGTTATGACCATTACTAATTTCTAGGTATCAGATTTATTTTTTCCAAAAATTTTAATTTTTTTAAAGCCATTTAAATGGCGGTTCCAAAGTTAATTGTGTTTTTGTTTCTTAAATTTCTTTTTTTGCAAATCACTTGAACACCCTCTACATTATTTCTCATAAATTTTTGTATCTTAAAAAATACATACTTTTTCAGCAAAAATTGAGGAAACGCTCAAACATTAAACCGCCCCGGTCATTTAAACGTCAGTGCATGTTTTTTTCTAAAAACTTTTTTTTGTGTGTTGACTTAATTTTATTTTAATTTTAATATACATTTTTTAATGTTACCTGGATTTTGTGCATGTTCATTCGTTTCAGTTTTAAGTACAAAATAATTTTTTTCTACAAAATTATTCGGAATCAATTTTGTCGGTAGAAATTTTAAAAAGCGATTTTTACTTACAGAATTAAAAGGTAAACGATGAAAAAAAAAGTTAAAAGCAAAATATGACAGAGGTTCATTAATCTTTTGTGCAGTGAGGATATAAATTATGGTGTATTTTTATTGTACAGCACAAATTTACAAATAAAAAAAAAATACATAAAAAAAAATTAATGTAAAAAATAATTGGTGGTGCCAAAAAATTTTAACTAGAAATTTAATTCGAATGGAAAAACTTTAAACCATGTACATACATGGTTGGGTTTTGAAATACTTCAATTGAAACATTTTTCAAATTCTTAATACAACATCATTATTCAAGAAATCAAAAATATGTTTATTACTACAATTGTTATAATTTGACTATGACTATAATTAAATAATGTAGATAATCATAGCCAGTTAAACTTCAAACTCAATTGTTTGAATGTACTTTTGTCATCGGTTTACAAATATTGTTCTATCGCCGACGAAACAAACAAAATCACAAATTGCAATAAGATCTTTAAAAGCAAACAATGGCAACAATAATAATACGATATTTTTTTATTATTGTCGATTTTGAATATCACTTCTTCACGACTTCAGTTTAAGTAAAATTCAAGTGGTCGCAATGAATCGGTCATATCTTTACATACGTATGTATGTATTGAAATACTAAAGACAATGTTGTTTAATTTGGTATATCAATACGAATAATCATTATATTCATTTTATTTTATTTTTAATACATAAATACAAAATGTTCCTACGATTAAATATATTTATAAAAACTACAGTATAATTTGGTAAAGTCCAACCAACACCCCCAATCAAATTTAGTTTTATTTATTATATCCCATTTTATTCAGACAACATTTATGCTTTTGCAAACTGTGTGCAACCATTTCATTTGTACTTAGAGGTATAAAATCAACTTGGTTATAATTTTTTTTGCTCTCGTATAAAATCATGTCGTACATAACATGTTTTCAACGAGCACGATAAACGTTGGTAAGAGACTTCTATTATCACAAAATATTGGTGTTGGTTTGTGGAGAATAACTAGACCTAGATTATTAAATAATACTTTTCAGTAAATAACTTCTTGTATTACTGAAGACATCGCCATATATTCAGCCTCTGTAGAAGATAATTCCACAGTCTATTGTCTTTTACTGCTCCACGATATAGAACCTGATTGTAGAATATCAATATAGGCAGTAGTTGATTTTCGCTCGTCGAGTCATTAGCTCAATCTGCATCTGAGTATGCTACTAACTCATTAGTGCCATTTTTACTAAAACAAAGTTCTGAGTGTTTAGTTTCGTTCATATATCATCTAATATCATACATCATTGACTGATTATTGATACCATTTTCTTTAATTGGACATTTTGTAATATAGTGACCAAATTTTTTTACAATTAAAACATTTCGCATGTTTTACGTCCCTCTTTTTAAACTGCTTTCTGGTTACTAGAGCTGAATTAGAAACTTGTAGAATATACTTGACATTTTGTAGTAATTTTGACTGTACAGCATCCGCAGTTAACAATTTTCCGGAACATTCAATGCTCATAATCATAGAATTGTATTCTGTAGGCAATCATTTTAACAAAATTGACGCAATCAATTTATCAGATACGTTGAAACCAATATTATTTAACTTCTGTGCGTTCAGAAACATAATGGAATTACATTCCATCATATGTATTGAGCAGACCGAAAATCAAAAATCAGACTTCACAGTGTCACCCGCCTGAATATTCTGAAGATTCCCTGAAAATTTCATCAAAATCGGCCCAGCCGTTTTGGAGTCCATACATTACATACATACACACATCCTGTTTTATATATATAGATGAATTATCTTTTGGGAATATCTATTTGATTCTAATTTCAAAAGCGTATTTTTTCCCGAAAAAAAATATATGAAATGTATTTTTACATATAGACGGACAGACGGACATGGCTCAATAAACTTCTCTATTCATAACATTTCTCAAAATATATAAATGTTTCTTCAGAAAGGAATATTAAAGAAATTTCACCGGGAATGACAAACTTATATATACCCGTGACACTTAAAGTGAAGGGTATAAAAAGAGCTAAAAAAGGTTCGCCAAATACCAGTCTTCACTCTGTACCGAGTACACTGTAGCTTTAAAAAAGTATCTTTCGTCAAAAATATATTCTAAAAATGGTTACTGTATAAAAACTACCGTTGTTAGAATATTCCTGCCAAAATCAAATGTGGCGCTGAAGCCAAATTGTTGTAATGGAAAATATTTAAAAATAATTCTTAATCATTTGAAAAGCACACACGCCAACATAAAATCTGGAGAACTGTTTAGCTATAAATCCAACAGTTTAGAAATTGTGTATATACATACAAGTACAGCTCAGTATAAAATATGAATACAATAACAATTTAGCTGACAATGATTTGATTGCTAAATCTTTGGCAACGAAATGAAATTCCAGCTTTAAAATTGGCTTTTGACATCAAATTCTTTGTGAATAGTTTCTTTTTATTATTTGTCTATTCTTTTATTTAATTCTCTTTAATTTTTAATAGACTTGTCTTAAGTTATTTGCATTTATCGACACTAGTTTTATATCAAGTGCTTCATTGTTGTTAGTATGGGCCTATTTTCTCTTTTGTTTTAAGACTTTTACTGCAAAATTATTACCGAAGTTGCGGTTATAGAATGATGAAGAGGGTCATGAGTAAGAGCCTGACAGACGGACAAAGAACTTGTAAAATTATTTCAATTTATTCTTCATCCTTTAAAAAGAAGAAAAACGTAAAAAAATATTAATTAGGTCATACACGTTTGTAGCATGTTGCTTGCATTTGTAGTGTTTAAGAAAAAGAACACAAAGTAGTTCAACATAAAAACAAGTTTTTTTTATTTTAATTTCTTTACAAATTGCATACATATGTACCAAGTTCTTGTCGAAAGGTTTTTCTTTTCACTCTTCTTTTTCTTGAATTGATGTTTTTTTGCAGAGCCACCAGCGATGCAAATTTAGCACCTTTTGCACTAGATTTAGTGCTTTTTGAGTTATAACAATGTACACTTTTTTCCACAGGGTGCTTTTTTAACAAAGGCACGGAATTTGTGTTTTTTTACGTTTAATTTTATGGCTAAAGCTATGTTCACACGATTCTCAGATTGTACAATATTGTAGGATACGGCAATATGATGGCAATGCAAAATATACATATATTCTTGTGCTTTTTTCCTATTTTGAACACTTTTGTGGGAAAAAATTTTTTGTTGAAAAATTAAGTATTTTTTTTTTAAATTAAAAGTTTTTCTTAAAAAATATATGGTAACGCTGCAGCAGCAGCAGACACAAGCGCAACTGAAATGAATACAACAACAGAAATGTGTTTGTTGTGCAACCAATAAAACATGACAATAAAATCATACAAATCAGGCAAAACAACTGGACCATCTACTATATACTATATGTATATTCTATGCATCTATATATGTATGTACCTACAGATCTTTGCTTGATTACTTTTTATTATAATAAATTTAACCACATTTAGTTGTCAAACGTTTCTCAACCGGTTGTTAACTGATCACGGTGATTTCGTTGTTCACTGCCAAATCGACCACATATAGATGCGCTCTTAATTATAAACGCGTTGTGTGTAGAAATGAACTGGTTTCGGAAACAAGTTCTCTGATCTCATTATAGATACGATAAAGAAACGAAACACACCCCACATTGCTTCGATTTTCAAGTTAGTCAATTGAGTTGGCTATCCTACTGTCCTCTATGAGTTTCTTCGGTCTCTCCTGTATATGGTGGACTAACATCCAAATAGAATTTGAAGCACTGGCCCATACATGAAGGTTATAATAAATTTTCAGTTCACTATAAGTGGACGAAGATCAAGTGCAAGAAGTACAGCCAAATTCCGGCATTCCAATCGAAGCGAAATTTCAAACAAGAAAATCGTTAGATATCGAATGACGTAATTTGGGCCCAGATAATTTAAAGTATGTTCTACACCTTCTTAAAAAGTAGAGGCATATGAATTTGGGTTTTGAGACCTGAAAAATTTGCCCAGGCTAAGAATATCAAGAGTTTCAGTAATTAATTGCAGAATTCATAAGCTCAGGCGTATCATTTGTCGTTTAAAAAAAGACAATATGTCTTTACGTGCTTGTGAGCACACACATTTGTAGTATCATTATTATTTTATTTTATTTTTATGTATATTTTCTTTTTAAAAAAAAATGTTTTACATTCATTTAATTTTATTCCATGTTCCATTCCTTAGCTGGTTTACTAAGGAAATTTAAATTTTATGCGAATTAGTTTTTAAGCTTTTCACGATATGCAATTTTGGGTTAAATAGTTTGAAAATTTAATTGAAATGAATTAAATATACTTTTGTCATTAAGAAGAATTTAATTTCTGGTATAAGTTATCACATATTTGAAATATTTTTACAAAATTAATGAAATGAATTAAATATTCCCAGACCTGGCCTCAAAATAACTATTTCAAAAAAATATAAAATTCAATCCTATAACCAGAACACTCTTATACAACATACAATACTGCATAATAAAATGATTACAATGTTAATACGCGCTTGTGAATTGAACAAATATTTATATATTGGATTTTTAAAATTTTTCCTCTTTCTTGATGATAAATCAATCCAAATGAATTAATCATGAAAAATTTTTCTTTTAACTTGACTTTAAGAAAAGAAACTTATCTGACCCCTATAAAATAGAAACGCGTGTTCGTTAAATTCGTCTTCATAAAAATTAACTTTATAATTCTTTTTTGTTTATAAAAATATCGATGTGATTTTAATTTTTTTAATTCTGCGTATTCTTGCTTAATTTATATTAGACAATACCACCATATATGTATAATATGCTTAATAGTAGAGAATATTGTGATTAAAAAATTTCCATTTATAATGCTGATTATAAAAAATTAACATATAAAATGACTTTAATTAATATCGATAGTCAATGTACTGAAATTTTGCTAAAATAATATTGACTCATGAAAGTTTAACGAATCATTCAAATGTATGAAACAGATAAACTAATTTAATTAATTTGTTATTGAACACAAATGCTTCGCCATATTTGCTCTTTTTTTCTGTTTAAATTCAAATAGTTTTTGCTTCTAAGCTAATTAGTATAATAAATTCATTGAGACATCATTTGAAAGAATCATGAAATTGATAATGTTTTTAATAAAAGCATTTTAAAACACGTGTAGATTTTTTTATTGCCAGCGTAAATGTTTTCCAAAAAATATTTGTTAAAAGTATAAGTAAAATAGTTTAACTTATTTACCTGGGCCTGTAAACGTATCAAGGTGAAATCATGTGGAGCTACTGTATTCACTCCATCCAAATCTGTTAAAGATGTTTCTTGTATTTGATTGGGATTCATCCCAATTTTAAAGCCCTGAAAATGTCCTATAGAATTAAATTAATTATGATGTGTTTTATTTTATTATGTGTTTTATTTTATTATTTTTCAGGTTGTTCCTAATATTATCGATACCGTGTTGAACGCCAGAAGAACAAAATATTTCTGAAATGAAGAAAATTAACGAAAAATTTTTTATGTTAAATATATTGAAAATAGAAAAATTAGTTTGATTTTTTATACACAAAAGGAGCATATTTGTTTATAATAGAACGTTATTTAGACACTTTATACACTCGGTCACTTTGTTATAACTTGTTTTAAAACACTGGAGATCGTTTCCTCCCTGAATTAATTCATTAAAAAATATTTTAATTTTATATTTTCTAGTTGATAGCTCAGCTCAAACTCAAGACTAAGTCTGTCACACAAATTTACAAAACATGCAACAGCAGGGTTTTGTAGGAATTAGTCCGTACTTTATGAGTTCACCACATGCGTCCCTTTACAAAGAAGGTTACACATAATGTCACCATTACTGGTAGGCATCTTAATTGCTAGAAAGATATCATCTTTTAAAAGTATTCCTTTTGGTTTACAAAAGATTGGAAAAACGAATCAAATATACTTTTAAAGAATGCGCCTGTGGAATTTTTAAAGCGAGTGGTAAAGATAAAATACTTCCTTTAAGTGTGCCTTTTCTACGAGTTGACTTTTTTTCAGTACCTCATGTTATTGCTTTAAATTAATGTTGCTGAAGAAATTGTTGCTTCTTCTTAATAATTAAATGCAATAACATCAAAGTCTTTTGCGAAAAGCACTGCTGTAAATTATTTAAACACTATTGTAATAAAATTTGCAGTTATGTTGTTTTTATAAAAAAAAAAAAGAGATGAAAAAAATTTAAATTATGGTTCGTGGCGCATAATACGTGTATAAGAATCAAACAATTAAACACTCTTTTATTATACGCTTCCTTAAACATCTTTTAAGGAGGGTAAGTTTATGTTTAACCATGTTGTTAGTAAGCGGGTGTTTGTGTGAGTTTATCAACACATACAAAGATTTTTAATTCAATATCCCATGGGTAGCTGAACTCATAAAGAGTTTAATCTAACAAAGACAAAAATATAACTTGTTGTTGAATATTTTGAGCGTTTATTGCTCCCAAAAATAGGAAAAAAAAAATCGTACGAAAGCAGGTTCATCATCTTAAATTATTTTCCTTTTCATAGATGGGTAACAGGTCATGAAATAATAAAGTTTTGTATAAATTCTAAGGTTCAACGGAGAAAAGAATAACAATTTATATATTTTTTTAAGAAAAGTCAAAGCTTTAGCTCAAATCGCGTTTAAAAACGAACCATATTGGACAACTGGAAAATAAAAAAAGAGAAAAATTAACTAATGATTTTCGGTAACTCTTAGATTCCGAGTTATGGGTCTCTAAACAAGGTGGCGATTATTGAAGTAGTATGCACGTTAACTAATAAAACCAAACTTTCCTGGGTTCGACAGTTTCAGATTAAATTAATTATATTCGTTGTTTCTGTGGAGGTATGCAGGTTGAAATATGGATTGCATTAATATTAGTATGCTTCTAGTGCCATTGTTAGTATTCGTTCGTCCATATATTTAAATTTTAGCTAGAGTTTCAGTTGTGTTCCGCCCTGAAATCTCCAATGGGTCTTTTATTGGTTTATTACTTTATATCCCAAGATTATAAAATTGTTAATATCAGCTGCACGTTTTTGCCATTCTTTGTGTCATCTCCCACAGATCAAAGAGGCTGATTTTGTCTTTTAAAGGCAGCATCCTACAATTGCATGGCAACCCTGGCAATTCTAGTTGAGTTATAAACTTTGAAAACTATAACGATATTTTATATGAGAAATAAAAAAATTTGTTCTAGCAAATTAAAAATTGCTTAACATTTTTTAAATTTAATAAAATTTTTGTCGTGTTCAAATTCACAGTTAATTTATCACAATATTGTGAAGAAATTACATTCCTGATTAGAATAAGGGAAAAAGAACAGTTAATCTCCAACACCAGTTGAGTATAATACGTATTTTCTATGCCACTACGCATGCCATCAGTACTCTTTGTGTCAACAGGGAGGGAGCTTAGGAAAATGCATACGAGAATAATCGTTACTGTCTACATACTATTAACAAAGGTTGCCAGCTTTGTTTTGTTTTTTATATTTCTAGTAAAGGTTATACTTCATAAATTCCCAAAAGAAAAAGCTTCTGTTTTCAGTACGGGTGAGAACGATATTAGTTTTTAAACAACTTTTTAACTGTCTTCCCTTATTAAATTTTTCTTGGTTTATTAGACCTTCATCGGATGACAATGAAAAACCACTTGATAGTTATATTGTCCTAAAGTCTAACTGAAGTCTGAAGCTGCAATAGAATCGAAGATATTGACTTTAGATGTTGAAAAGTGTAATGTTGGACACAGTATAGAATACGAGAAATATATTCCCGTTATTTTTTTCTATTCTAAATGAAGGTCTAAATTTACCATCCCTGCTTTTTCCACTGTTCTACTCGAACCCTTTTTCCGTAACTTTTATTTGTTGCAAACTTTCACCTGCTATTAAGTGGCCCTTCATCAGAAAAATAGGAATAAAACGGAAAGTAGGAATCTACTTCCTAAATCAGCAATCTTTGCCTCATACCGCAATTTCCTTTTTCAAATAAGACTCCTTGTACTTCCGTTGGCCTCGTCTATTCGGCAAGGCTGAATGGAATATATTATAGCGCAATCGCATTATAGTTATATTTTGCAAGATAGAGTTAAGTAGTCACATGACCATAATTGTAGAGACAAGTCACAGTAATATTTAGTATAAACTACTTTGCAGAGTGGTGTCCCTTTCAGTCTGTATGGTGTGTATGTATATCTTATGCACATTTTTTTTATATCGACACTGGCATGTAGCAAATTGTTTGTGAAAAAAATTTAATTTGTCAAAATTTGTTAAATACGAACATAAATTCTATACAATTTTTACTTCTTACAGCCTCCACCAAGCCTTGCCAAATATTTAGACATGTTTCATAGCATGCCGCTCATATTATTTTCTATCCAATTGCTATTTATCTTACTACTTTCAACTGGTATGTTATTCTTTTTGATACCTACAACACTTTCTTTCCTTCAGTCTTCAGTTATATGTCTCTCTCATATTGGCTGTGTATTTATTATTGTATAAATTTATTTTGAAACATTTTGCAGCCGAAGTCAGCACGGAAGGCAAAAAATAGGAAATATTGCAGATAACAACAACTATTGATATTTTGTTGTTGCAGTGGTCTTTTAAACAGTTTTCTTTTTCTCAATTAAATTAAAATTATCAATTATCAAAATTGTCAATAAAATATTAATTAAATTAATCAAATAATGAACCTCATAACGTCATCTTTACCCTAATAGTTCTAGTTCGAATTAAAATTTTGCGTTCCGAATAATTTTTCCATTTTAGGTTTTTTTTATGCGTTCACTTTTATAAATTGACAGCATTGCTTTACAACTTAAATACATTACGCCATGTCACAAACGAATTTTGTAATAGCAAAGCTTCGGCTTATCTGGGCAGTTCGCATGCAAAATGTAAAAGTTTCAAAAACTGTAGCCCATAATTCAGACTGAATTTGAGCAAAGGAATGGGTTCCGTTAGTATTGTGGGTATCTGTGGTTTGTGGATTTGGCGTTATTGACACCATCGTGTTTAAACAAGTTTTTGCTGTTTTAGAGCGAAACAAGTTCATTTTTTAAAAGTTTTACATCGAGTTGCTTGCTAAACACGTTCAATGTACGTGTTTGAAAAGGAAATTCTTTTATGAACAAGAAAAAAGAGGTGTGCCGACATGTTTTCATTTTTATTTTGGTGTTTTACTGAACGTCGTAATTTCAGTATTTATAAAGTCAACAACAAATTTATTTTTCGATAACAAGAGCCTTGAACAATGCAAGAAGACGAATTGCTAATAGAATTTACTGAAATAGTATTTCTCTGCCAATGACAGTAAAAATTGCAATTGTTCCTTTCTCCAATGTACTATATATTTGTCGTTATAGCCGAACGTTTTCTGATAAATTCTTTATTTTTTTGTTTTTTCAAGAAGAAATTAGAATTTATTACCGAACATTTATTATGCACGCACTAATATTTTTAATGCATTTCAAACAATATCTCTATAATAAAATAATTAAATTTTTTCCATTTACTTTTTCATTTTACACACTTTTATTATTTCATATATTTATTAAGCTTGAGGTCTTTTTTTATTTTATTTTGTTTTATTATTCGATATTTCGTTAACAGCTTGTTAAAATCATCAGGAATATTTTTCAATTATTTATTTTATATTTTATTTTATTTTTTTATATTAATTACTCCTTATAAGACCTCAAGCTTATTAAATAAATATATCAAAAAATATAATAAAAAAGGTCAATTAATAATATAATTAAAATTTTATTATTTTATTTTTACGCCAATTCTTTGCGCACCTGGCGATATGTCAAATTAAAACAATTCGCTTTAACATTTTTAAAAACTTGCTTTCTTAGATCACTTGTCAGGGAATATGCCATACGTATGTAATGCATTACGCTAGATCGAAATAGATAGAGCATAGTGTGGAGAAAACACACGTGGTGAAAGTGGTAGGAAGGTAGAGGTGAATTTTTGCACAACTCTGCAGTTACGTGTTAATTATAAAAAAAAAGTTGTGACGTTTCTGATATTATTTTTGACGTATTAATGTTATGCTAAAGGGATCCATTTTATTTATTGTTTTCTTTCGCCAACGTTTTATTTCTCAAATACCAATCGAGAAGGGTGCTGCTGCTCAGAAACATGACTTTTTTCGACATACAGAAATACGTGAGAAGAACAAGCTATTAAATCGTTTGTGTTGAATGTCTAATAAAGTCAACGTTTGAAAGCCCTTATTGGAATGCCCATTATAATGTCGGCGCTCTGGCTTAGGTTTTACTCTAAAGCTTATATTTACTTTCTATTTGTGCATATTTGGAGAGTTATATGTACATTTTAAAATTACTTTCCCATTAAAAAAATTGGAAAGTAAATGAACCCATATTCCGTTTTACAAACCATCGCCACAGCTTAAATACCTCAAAATGTTTTTCTATTTTTTTGCCACATTATCATTTTTCATTTAATTATGTTCGTTCTATTTATTCACAATCAATTCTCTGTCAGAAAATTTTACACAGGTCACACAATACCACATTTAGCCAAAGTAAAGGCTAAAAAATTGTTCTAATGATAACAGAATTGCATACTTAAGTATTGAAAAGAAATGTCTTTCTCAAGGGTATTGTTTCAAAGAAATTTTACCTATTTGGTTCGATTACAGTTGTTAATGTGCGAATTTTTAAAATGACTGCTGCGGTATTGTGCCCGTTTGCTAATAAAGTTTAAAAAGTTTGAATTTTTTTCCCCCACTTTCACGAAATTGGTATTTTGTGATGATAAAATGTATAACATAAATGAATTTTATATCTTATACAATATCCAAGAATTACTCGTAGTTGTATGTCCAACTTTTTGATACTGATGTGTTCAAGGGTTTAATAAATATTTTTAAACTACGTTTGGCAGTATTCAGAATGCTTTTTAGTTTAAATATATTTATGTAAGTCATTGCCCCACAAACTGTCACTTTGGCTTTCGAGGGATGTAATTTTTGATACATTAAATTTGAAAAAAAAAAAACTTTTTGCGGAGAGATGTATAAGAGGCATGATAATCTCACCTTGACATCGATACTGTTACCCTCAAACGTTGTTTATTGTAAATCACTTTCAAGTCTTTAAACTGATTGATACCAGTTGAAAACAAAATTTTATTTAATTCGAAGCTATATCTCCATTAACAAAATTGCTTTATGTAATTAGTCACTGAATATGATTGCAATAATAATGGCGCCTATTTCACAAGTCCAATGTACGACTTTGTTTATATACTGTCCTATCTTCACATTAAATCGTCTAAAACTGTTTAAATTTGTTAATTTGTATCAATGGCTGGATCACGTTGACCACGAAACCAAAAAGTCCAAACTTCGAGCCCAGTTTCCGACATAAAAAATTCCGCATTTTTTCTGATGTGGATTAGTTTGTTGTTGTCAGAATGTTTCAATATCGAAGGCATAGTTACTAGTCACTGAAGAGTATCGGGTGCAGTAACATCAGAACGATCTACATCGTCGGTATTGTGTAGCAAAGTAAAAAACTAATTCAAAGGCTACTTACCTGCGTACAAAATTCAGCTTCAAAAATTCAATGCGTCTCCTTGATAACAGAGACGGTGCAACACTGCTATAAAAATAAAACAAAAACAATGTGCAAAAGCGCAGTTGTAAAAATAATGAAGCTTTCCTCTATCTATCGCTTCACCACCTCTCATTTCTATCACTATTTCTTCCCTATAAAAGTTAACATGCAGTAGTAGGTAATGAATGCCTGAGTGTTACTTCTGTAACGTATTTCATCATATTTTAGTAATTTTGTAGTATTTGAACATATTTTGTACGAATCCAGTGATGATGTTGTAATGGAAGTTTTTCGACAATTAGAAACGAAATTCGAAGAGTTACTTTATAAACCCAATCGAATGAAAATGTTCTCGAATAGCACAGTCTTAAGAACATACTAGTTGTAATACATGGTTATTCTAAAAAAAAAAAAAAAACCCCCTATAAGAGATTTATACCGGAAATCTGACTTTTTTCATTTACAGAACGAAATTGACTATGCCTAGAAAAGTGTAATAGTGTATAAGTGTAACTAATTAAATACATTTTCATACCACAACACATATTGTAAATACTTACGCACATTGATAGTATTGTTGTATGCGAATAAGTCAGAGTTTGCGTATAAGAAAGATCGTTACCATCAGCAGCATGAAATAAACACTTGCTGTGTCATTGAATGGAAAATAAAGTGTAAAATATTATATGCGATGAACACATCGTAAGACACAAGTGTAGTAAAAGAACAATGGAATTATATACGAGTAAATGTACATAAAAAAGCACACTGCCATACAATAAAATCGTGCACTTAAATAACAACATTTTAAGCACATACAAAAAAATAGCAGGCAAATGTACTGGTTAGTTGCCACTGGTGTCTGAATAAAATAGTTGTAGTTGTTGTTCAATATAGCTATCAAAATAGTGCTTGCAATATGCATAATTATTGTAATTTAAAAAATTAATTTTAGCTCCTTCCACTTTACAAAAAAAGAAAAAATATCAATGAATTCAAAATATAAACTAGAATTATGTTTAAGTTTTCATTGGCAATTGTAAAGAGTAGTTCCAAATGTCTTTTGAACCGAATAAATTATTCGGCTAAGTCAGCTTTTTATAAATCATATTGCAGAAAAAATAAGACAATTATGCCATTATAATTTTCTTAAAATTCTATAATGGCGCACACATACCCAAAAACATTTAGTGTTTTTGCAACACATATTTTGATTTCTTAGTAAATTTTTTTTCTTCATTTATTTATTTATTTGCATCAAGAGAGAGAGAGAGACGTATTTCCAGTTTCAACCAACAGTAATGCGATTTATTTAATTAAAGAAAATATATCACTATTGCTGTCGGCTGTGTGGCATATTCTAAAGAAATCGTTAAAACTGTTTTTTTACTCGCAGTGAAATGAATGAATGTTTTGAATTGTTTAACAAGTGGGTATTTATTTCAATTACTAGTGAATTTAAAGTTTTGAATACCATTTAAATTACTATTTTTTTTTTGTCTTGACCAGCGTCCAAGATGTGCAGCCTACGTATGCCATGTAGTAAAATAAGAGAAAGATAGAGAACTTAATATTTGCATACAACTCTGCAGTTGGGCGTGTTTTCAGACTTACTACGTCTCTGGTGTTCTGTTGATGAACCAATTTTTATGCAAAGGTAAAGTCGTTTTATTTATTATTTTACTTTGCCGACCTTTTTTTGCTCAAGTATCGACGCAGGAGAGTGCTGTTACATACACCACTGACACAATAGATACATTTTTAAGGTTGGCTTGACTATTCGTTCTTAGTTAATTTTCGGCCAATCTCATTTTATGTCAATAAAAATTCTTTCATATCATATTCATATTTTTTGTCTATTTAATATTCAAACTAAAACAATTAGAATTTCATATAATTACAATTAAAAAATTTTTAATTTAAAAAAAAATTTTTCAAATGATTTTTTTTAATATTTTTTAAATATTTTTTTGAAAAATGTGCTCAATTCATCGGACATCACACTGGATTTTCATGCCGATAACGTTAAGAACTTATGATTGCTATTCGACGTAGGCCTACGATCAAATGAATATGAACAGCATATACTGCTGTCATCTGCGAAAGAGTGGATAGGGTTGGAAGTTTGACATAGAAGGTCATTAAGAAAAATAAGAAATAGGGTAGGAGAAAGAATGGAGTCTTGCGATACCCTTGAATTTATCTTGAACTCGTTTGATGAGATCCCGTCTATAACAACTCTTATAGCGCGATCCCTGAGAAACCTCGATATAAATCGAGAGAAGATATCACCCACACCAAAAGCAATACTTTTTGACAAATTTTGAGAAATTTCCGACAACAACTGACACACAAAGACACACTAATGCACATCAGAAAAATGCGAGATATTTTATTTTAGTTTGCTTTTTAGCAATTATCACATGTAATTTTAACCGCCATTTCGATCTTTAGCCCATTTTAGTTCATTGTAATGTAAAAATGGCTTTGGAATTCAGACACTATTTCACAATTGAGATATGCTTTTTTTATTACAGTTACTTTTTTTTGTGTGAACTAAAAATTCACATTAGTATGTTATAATGTGGGTATAAAATTAGTGTTTCTTCAAAGTACAATATATAGAAGATCTACAGATTTGTATTTTACATGGCCGAAATGCAAGCAATCTCTATTAGGTGCAGTGGTGTCACTGTGAAAATTCTTTAGCATTACTTATTTGACATTTCCTTTAAAATCAGCAATTAATTAAAGAAATGTTAATGCGTCAAAATATCTCAATAACTTGTGTCACAACAAACATATTTTTAAGAGAATTAATGACGACTTGTGTGTTACCTGCTTTCAGGAAAGGACTATTGTAGGGAAGTGCTGTTGTGCATTTTTTAAACTGTTAAGTCTTTGGTTTAATTTTGAGACTTTAATTGTGTCCCTGAATTGTGTGTGTGTAATTTATAACTGTTTTTTCAATAAACACAAGACTGTTTATTCTCGTTTTTCCCAGTAATATTTTTGAATTGTTCAGAATTTAATTTTTTTTTTTAATTTTTCTCGCCTCCAGCCCACTGTATTGTTCTTAGCATGTAAAGCAAAAAAATATTTTCTGTCTTCTTTATATGTATGTATATGTAGCTACTCGTAAACATCGAGTATTATGATCAGTTATAAATTAGCACGTGAGCATTCGCATGCGTACTCACACTCCCAGCCAGGAAATGTACATTTACACAAACAAATACAAAAGCAACTCAGCCTAATAAATTGTAATATAAACTCATGTGTAAGATGAATAAATAATGCTTTTGGAAAGTGTTTATTTCATAAGTTTTTAATTTTTCCATTCATTTCGAAATTTATTAAATCTGTTCATCTTTAATATTTTATGAAATCGTACTTATGAAAAAACACTTTCTTTTAAATGGCTTCTATTATTTTTCTTCCTTTATGCTTTAAACGTTGTTTTCTTTTTTAATTGACATTGAATTTTTTAGAGTCTTATTTCATTACCAACAATTTATGAGGCTGTTAAGAGAGCTGCTGTCAAAGAAGGTGATATTTCTGATGACAATGTAATTAAATCGCTGATGCAAGCAAACAATTGCATCTGAAGCACAATATATCGATAAGGCAGAGCTTATTAACAATACTGTGTGACAAAAATAAAGGAAGTAGAAATACCTGCGATGTGATACTATTTTGCTGGTAGATATTGTTGAGCAAAAGAACAATCTGGTTTTGAAACTTGGAAAAACGCACAAATACGCGGTAAAAACAGGTTTTTCGTATCATCCGCATTTACTTGTCAGCCTGTAACTCAGTTTCATATCAATATCGATTTCAAATTTATAAATGGACTTAGAAAGAATAAAAAATCAAATATATTTTATAATTCATAGTGCGATTCGTTGTTAAATTGGTCGCAAATGAATGCGGCCTTAATGATGAAAGCGTTGTGCATAGTTATGAGTGGGTTTCGGGAACAAGTTCTCTGGACCATTATAGTAATTTTAGAGCAACGAATATTGCGACGATGTTCAAGAGAGTCAATAGAGTTGGCTCTCTTATACACGGTCGAGTAACTTCAAAATATCGACCCCTGTGCGCGAAATTAATGTTATAATTAATGTATGTTACACTTTTTTTCGAAATCGACGTTTTATGCAAATTGGTTCTAAATCCATTAATTCATCTGCTGATAAAGTATTATAGCGATAATTGTTATACTTATGGAGATAATACTATGTACATTTTATCGTATGTGATAGTTACTGCTGGCAGACAAATAAAAAAAGAGGAATAAAAACGCTCGCCTGTAAAATTTAGTTTTTGTAACATACGATAATTTCGCGCACAGGGGTCGATATGCTTTCAAGCATCGACCCATACATGACAGTTGTATTCCATTTTCGTTCTGATGTAACTGATATAAGTATATAGTAAGGAGATCAGATGGGGTGAAGTATTTCTTACACCGTCTTAAAAAACCGAATGAGTGCCCCAGCGCCGCAAACGAAGTCGACGTCGGCCTACGATCGAATGAATATGAGTGACAAATACTGATGTCATATGTAAAAGAGTGGATAACATTCAAAGTTGCGCTGTACAAAAATACCGTATAAAAAACCCTTCCAAAATAAAAAAAAATTTCAAAAAAGCGAAAGAATGTGCTTGGTGAAAAAATACGCTTATAGATCTGAAGTTTACTTTAATAAAATATATATAATACTCTTCGAAAGGCCTAAGTATCTTCGTTATAAACACTTTTGTAAATTTAAAATCGCTTGATATGCAACTAAATTACAGGTCGATAACTGACTCCGGGTACGAAAACCCGGTTTTTAAAACATTCCTGGTATTTTTTTTTTTTTGCCACACAGTGTCATCTACTTGACCTGCACCCTTAAACGTAGTTACCTTGAAATCCATCACTGTTCTTCATATTCGTATCTTTTGTATTTCTATTTTTTTATTTGTTTCGTTTGTTGTTTATGTGCAAAAATTCATTTGAAGAGCTAAATTAAGTATTGATATTATAGTGTTTTTGAAAAAAATAAATCTGAAAAACGTGTAAGGTAATTATGTATGGGCTGCACTTACGACTTGCACCTTTCACTATTCATAGCCTGCCCGTTGTGAATTCCATAATACGATTATAAAGAAGAAAATATTAGGTCCTAGTTTGAGGGACCGTTTTTTGATAGTATGACTTTCCCCAGGAAACAATTATGGGATGTAATATCGTTTTGCAACGTTTTTTGATAATGTACTGTAAATGTGGGCAGAATATACTTATGGACGACATTACTAAACATTACAGTTTTAAATATTACACGTTATGATGTACATATTTTCTTAGCTTTATTCGAAGTTTCTAAATTAATTTTCTAAAGCTGAATGCTAATCATACCAGTTTTGGTAATGTTTTCTAAAACTTTAAATATAAGTTTTACTTGCTTTACTTTTTCATTTGATCATAATAATAATAATGAACTTGATTGTTGAAATAATATGTTCATAGCAGGCACGTATGTGTTGTCCTAAATTTTTCATTTTTAAGAAGTTCTTTAAATGTTGTTTTTAAATTGTAGACAATTTGGTACAACAAATTGAATTATATTTTACAATTAAATAAGTTTATTGAAGTTGAAGATTTTTTAATTTTCTATAAAAAATTGCTATATTTTTTAATTTGCTGTATTTGTTTTCTGAATTATAAATGCAGTCGTAACTAATAGTGTTTTCACACCGAAAGTTAAAACCTTAAATGTTAAACTCTCACTATAAGTTTAATTAAATCAGGTTTTAACGCACGGTTTCTGTAATAAAATTTCATTAATTTTCTCCTTTTACAACTCGATGAAAGCATTTTCTTTATCATCTTCCCAATACCTTCTGTTTTTTTGCACCTTTTTATTGTTGTTTGAAATTATTGTAGTGACTTTATTTAGCAAATCTCCCTTTATTTTTTTCTATTTCGTCGAGAGTCCTTAAAATTGCCAGCTTTTTTCTATTTTGGAACTTGGTAGCACTGCCTTTAGTACACGAAAATCAAGGTTGTACATCATTAAATCAACTTAAACCAAATTGAAAAAACGCTTTAAGATGTTTTCAAGAATTTATTTTTATATGATAAAACCAGGTTTGGCTTTAAAACCAGTCAGTGTGAAAACTCTATAAAATCGGATAATTTTTTAGAGATTTTATTTTTTAACATAGTTTAACGTACACGAGTGTGTGGTATTTATTTCCATCACTTATACGCCACCCTTCATTGTAGCGAACGATAGTAACAAGCGAACAACTAACAATAACAAACATTACCTACTTTTTCCAGCAACAACAACCGAAAGGTCAATCGATGACGTTTAACCACAAGTCAAAAGAAAAAGGAAAAAGAAAAGAAATCAAGAACAAATAGAATAACGAATAAACCCAATGGAAAAACTATTAACAGAAAAAAATTGGGTTTGTCTTTTCGAAAAAATAAATGAAATTGAGAATAATAAAAGAAAAGCCAATTGCAAATAGCAAACAAACGAAACAATAAGAATACCAGGAAAAGCGAGAACAGAAATCAATTTATTTGTGCAAATCAAAATTTAAAGTGACCAAGAATATTTTGAATGACAACATTGAATTCATTTACTTGTGGCTGTATATATGTATGTGTGTGTGCATAACATAATACCAGCTTATTTTGTTCGTTTTTAATACACCCTCAGCCATTGGCTTTCGGGCGGCACAGTCGACATTGTACATTTCTCGTTATGTACTTGATTATTTATAGTTTTATTTATTTTTCAATATTTTCTATTTCACAAACAGACTCGTACTACAAACTTTATTGATTATTTTTATTGTATTGTTTATTTAACTATATTCTTCTTTTTCCTGGGCCCACCATTGACAATGTGGAAACATTAAATACACAAACACGTATATTATACGTTTGGACTAGTTGGTCGCTTGATCGATTTGGTCGGCTGTCAAGCAGAATACTTGGTGAATTTGGTAATGTGATGCAATAGTTACGACGCCAAAAGTTTAAACATGTGTGTTCCATTATATCTGCTGTAATTAAGAAATTAGGTTAAGCTTAAGGTTAGCAATTCTCCATTCTAAATATGTTTACCAAATGACCTTGTGACCTTTAACGGGAACATGATATATTTTGCTCAATTTCATGGAATTCTACCATATATTTTACTATTAAAATTTTAAGTCGACATACTATTATCTAAATACGCTTTTAGAAATGATTAGTTTCTCATTTTAAAAAGTATAAATTTTCACCTAAAAAGAATTGTTTGCCTAGAAACTAATTGCAAATCAGGTACAATACAATTCTGCCTTAAAAATTAACAAAATACGAATTGGAGGCATCTTAGTTGACTTTTTTTTTTTTTTTTTATCTTGGGCCAGCACTCAAGAGATGACCCCTACACATGGGGTGCATTGTGCTGGAACTAGGGAAAAGGGATAGTAGAGAAAAGACAGGAGGTAAAACTTCACTATCTTCACGTGCTTTTTGCACGTTATTTGTTCTTATAGCTGTGTTGTAGTGTCTCTTATGTCAAGAAGACGTGTTGAATTTTTAAGCTTCGTTTTCAGTAGCCATTTTTAGTAATTATTTTACTTCGCCGATGCTACACAATACCGACGAAGGAGAGCGTTCTTATGTGCCTGTGGATTGGATACAGCTGAAGCCTTTACTGTTCAGTGACCAGTTCTCTTCACAAGAAAAAAAATTTTGCTTAAGGAAACGTACTGTTTAGAGCAAATTCAGTGCAGAACTGTTATTTTCCAAAGTTGTAGTCATGTAAACAGATGAGCGGATACACAGACGGGCGGACAGATCTACAAACAGATAAATATCGATATATATATACTCAAGGTCTTTTTATAATTTTTTTTCTTAAATATTTATATACATTGGGCTCTCCTGTACCTAGACTTCTAGCGGGAGAAATGTTATTGAAAATATTTTATAAATGAAAAGAGAGTGGCGCTGTTGCCTGAGTAGTTAGCGACTTGTCTTTTCAAACACAAGATCCTCGATTCAAAATCCGATTAGATCAAATTTTTTTTCTATTCTCATTCGTCGGTATTTGAACAATCAAAGATCGGCGCAGTAAAGTAATATGGATGGCGATGTCTGAAGTACAAGTACGTTGAATACAAAAACAAAAAGTCCTCTTTTCGGGGCCAGTTTCGGAATAAGTCGCAAGACTAATTTCGCTTTTTTGTGATGTGAATTAGTGTGTCTTTTTTGGGTCATTTGTTGTCCGAATGTGGTAACTCTGTCATGATGTTCATCTTGGTTTATAGAATCTTCAATATCAATCCTTTTAATAATTCAATCGAATTCTTCGGATTATTTTTTAAAAATTATGACAAAAGGTTCCGTCTGCACAACGTTCTCTTTGAAAATCAGACAACAACTGCGCACAATGTGGCAGGATTAACTGCATTTCTAGTTTTTCGTTATATATTAATAATTGGACATTGAAATATAATTAAACATTTGGTAAAAGAAATAAAACATTTGGAAGTACGAATTCAAGAAGCACCAACAGCCACGACTGAAATGTAAAGTAGTTGCAATACTTTAAAGTGAATTATTTGTGTAAATGACACATGTTGGATAAAACTAAACATTTAAACAACTTCATTATTTCCAAAAGCGTAGACACAATCTATCTGAATCTAATGAGTATCAAAAACAATTACAGTCGAATTTCTCTATAACGTAGCAGTTGGGGACCGTCAAATTTCTACGTTATAGAGAAAATTCGGTATAGAGAAACTGCAGAAACTTTTGACTACATTTTTTTTATGTAGAAAATATATTTATTAAGACAAAAAAAAATTGTTTTTACATGAACACATTAATTTTTTTTTATTAAAACATGCATATGTGACTAAATTGATGCAAAAAATCGATTGCTAAAAACTTCGCATTAGAGAGATTATTTAGTGTGAAAAATTCTATTTAGGTCTTAAAAAATTGTACGTTACAGAGAGAACTTCGCTATAGGGAAGTTCGTTATAGGGAGATCAAAATGTATGAAAATACTCACGAAAATGTTGTGTTCACGAATTTTATTTGTTATTGAGAAGATTTCGTTATAGAGAAGATTTCGCTATAGAAAAGTTCGACTGTATATACATATACGTATGTATGAATATTGTACATGGCTATATACACATACAAATGTTTTCATTGCATATCCTTGATATCTGTATTAGTACTTATAATATAGAATTGTGACAAGGAAAGAAGAAATTTTTAAATAATTTAAAAAATAAATAATATATAAATGCATAATATTAGTGAATAAATTCATATGTCATTTTAAGAAATTAATAAATCTCCTAAGGCAGACTATACAATATACTGAAAGATTGTAAATTGTTTAAATATGTTTATTAAACTTTTCACTCTTCTATTCATTGAAATTGTTAAGAATTTATTTAAAAGTTTTCAGTAGATAGAAATTAAAAATTTATGCAATGAAAAGATATTCGTGCGTATAATAAATATTAAAGGAAATTTTATTGCTCGTAGGTTACATGGTTAAATGTTTGAAGATTAAATCAAAATACTCATGAATTATGATGGCAATATTTGTGAAAATATGTTTGCATGTGTTAGACAGACGAGAATTGATGGCAAATCAAAAATTTTTGTTTTTAGCACGATTGTTATCACATTGTGATACGCATGTGATGTTTATTCACCAAGCACGAACAAATGCATTTAATTCATAGGCATATTAACATATTTTTGCGTGTTTTGCATGTTTGAAATCTTTCTTTGGAAAAATGTGCAGAATCTTAATTTTATTTAAATCCGTTCTGTACTTTAGAAGTAATGTGGCAATAAAATTAAAATAAACAAAGCACATGTTTTTGCCTCCAAGCAAAATAGTGTGCAATATAGAGTGGATCACATATAACGAGCTATTCGTCTTTATTTCTCTTTGCTCAATACATACACAATAGCTGTAAAAGAGTCGGTTCGATTGTATAAGTGTGTGTGTGTCAGCGAAGCTCACCAATTTTATGAACTTTTTAATAAACTTCCAAACAGCAAGGTGTCGAAGATGTCGGATAAAAAAAATTAATTTTGGAGCTAATTGAGCCGCACGTATTTTAAACCATATTTACATTATTTGAAGAAAAGGACCAATGTTCTTAAATAAAATAAGTATAAGAAAGAGTAAGAGCAATTGAGTGGGGGCGTGTTGTTTGTGCAGTTGATAGCACGTTGAGTCCTCGAATCATACCAAAATATTTCATTTGCATTTGCGCTAACAGCGGCCTCCTCCGTTGGTATATTATTAAAATGGCTCTCCTTCAAAAAATAAAAAAACAATACGTCAATAGAACACCAGAGATGCATCAACTGTGCTATGCTTCACAAATTATGAAAAACATCCTTTTATCTCATCGGCATCTATCTCTTCTATACAATATCCTTTTTGAAAATACTTCCGATGCATGCATGAATTGCATACGTATGGGACATGACCTGAGCTCTGATCCAAGAAAAAAGTTATTACAAAATTATTTTATTTATATAACAAAAATTTGGATTTCTATTTTCTTACACAAATACTAAATTTAAAATATATTTCATTAAAAAGTAAACAGTTCACAGATAAACATATGTAAAGCTCATGAATTTTCTACTTTTTTGGCAAATATTAAATTTTGCAAGGCCTCGTCTGACAGGCATAAAAAAGAATTAAGAACATTTTTTTCGCTGCTGTGAAAAAGTAATCGCATCAAACGAATTAAAATTCTATTTGGTTTAATTAAGAAAAAATGTTTCTCCGAAGTGTTAAGTGCTTTTAAACAGAACAAAAACAAATCAGCAACGTGTTTTAAACAAGGAAAGATAATCTGCGTCAATTTTACGTATGCGCTTTAAGAGAATTACTAGTTCTTAAAAACTAGCATAAATCCGAATTAAAAACCTGCTTCACTTATATGGATAATTATCTTTAACGTACGTCAGAATATGATTATCTATCTTGGGTTAAAAATTGTTTAGAAAATCTTGCGATTCAAGTCAAATATCCTGATATACTCAGCAATGTGACTATACTCAAACAAAAGAGATTTTTGTGCACTTAATAATCCAGAAAATAGTTTAAGGCTACGAGGGTCATATGTGGAATATTTAAAAAACAAAACTAATGATGCCATCGTAATCAGCACTCTCAATTTAACCAAGAACAATGGATAGAAGTTTGAAAAATTTTGTAAAAATATTTGGAAAAAGTCTTTCGTTTTTCTTAGCTGTTCATCTAACAAATATATTTTTGGAGAGTTTCTATATAAAGTTATAATATTCTTAAAGAACTTGGTTGAAGGTCTGCTAATAAGTTGCCAATAGGACCGACAATGAACAAATTTAAAAATTTAATATAAAATTAACAAATAAAATTGTGTAACTCTTTTTTTCATTTATTCAACGTGAGTCAAAGTTAATTACTATTATTTATCTATATTTGTTACATGGGTAAGCTGGTATATATGCCCATTTCATTTCGTGCTAACCGTCAGTAGACCTTTAACCAAATTCCGGAAAAGAGCTAAGTAATTACATATATTTATAAAAAAAACTTCCAAAAATCTTTGGCAATTACGATATATACAAATAAATAGCTTCTTCAAAAATTTTCTTTATACAACAAATATTTTGTTATTCCATTTAAATCTATTTAATTGCTACACAATACCGATGAAGGAAGGCGTTCTTATGTACCTGTGGATTGGATACAGCTGAAGCCGTTACTGTTCAGTGACCAGTGACTATGCCTTCGCTACTGAAACCTTGCGACAACAACTGACACAAAAAAATGCAAATTCACATCAGAAATAATGCGAGATGTTTTTATGAGTCTGAAAATGTGGTTGAACCCAGGAAAATTTATTGTATTATTGTGAACGTACAGACTACTTCAGTTGTACAAAGAAATCCGTAACTCCAATATAAGCATAATCAATTCATGAATTCTTTAAACAACCTGAGAATTATTGACACTATTTAATGCTTGTCTTTAATGAAAAACATTCTGCACGAAGAGTTAAAGTAGATTAACATCTCATTATCTACATATTCTATCTACAGTGGCCAAAAAAACTATTCGACATAGACCGTAAACTTTATATATTTATCAAGAAAAAAATATGGAATGTTGTTTTTAACAAAATAAACTTATAAAAGTCTTTATTAAGGAACACAAAGTTATATTCAGTAAAAAAAATGAGATCTCAAAGTAAAAAAAGCAAAAAACACATGAATTAAAATATTAATAACAAAAAACAAGCAAAAAAAGTATTCGACATTGGTAACATTTTTAAAATACATGAATTGAAATACAAGCTTATTTCTCCTTCAGTAGCGAGTTGCTTTTCCTTGCCTACGTATAACCTCTTTTAAACGATCTGGCATAGATTTTACCAACGTTTTGGTATATTCTGGATCAATTTGGCTCCATTCCTCCTGCAGGATAACTTTCATCTGGGGTTTGTTCGTAAATTCACGTTTTCTGATTTTTTTTTCCAAGTGACCTCAAAGATGTTCAATAGTGTTAAGGTCTGGGGACTGTGGCGGCGTTTTTTTTTTATTAATTTTGGACAATTATATAAAAGCCAAAGCTTTGTATTAGTGGCACAATGTTTGGGATCATTATCTTGATAAAACTGAAATCTATTTGCCAGACCCAATTTTTCAGCACTTGACCTCAAGTTTTGCTTTAGGAGGTCAATGTACTTTCGGTGATCCATAATCCCATCAATAAACGCAATATTACCCACGCCTGATGCCGCCATACATCCCCATACCATAACACCACCGCCACCATGTTTAACAGTTGGTACCATCTTCCTTTCATCCAATTCTGTGTTAGGCTTGCGATGTACCATAACTTTTCCATCACATCGAAAAAGGTTATATTTACTTTCGTCAGCAAAAATAAAATCCATCCAGAACTCCATTGGCTTATTTACATGCTCTTTCGCAAAATCTAATCTCAACTTTCTATTTTTCTTAGTAATCTGTGGCTTCTTCCTGGCTGATCGTGCATGGAAATCGTGCTTTTTTAAGACGTTTCTTATTGCTTGAGGTGTAACGGATATACCTAAGTGTTCCTCAGTGTTTTTAGCTAAAGTGTTAGCAGTAATTTTTGGATTCTTTCTTACTTCAAGCACGATTCGCCGTTCTTCTGAATCTGTAAGTTTGCAAGGTCGCCCAATCCTTACCTTGTTTATCACATTTTTACTTGATTTTTACTTTTTTATAATGTAATATACAGTAGTTCTTGACCTTTAAACGATTTGTGATATAGTCTTTTCCGTTTTTCCTAATTTAAAATGATGTATTATTAAATTTCTTACATCAACAGAAGTTTCTTTCCCTTTACGTCCCATCGTCGCAATCACTTGCACAGAAATAAGAAAAGAGTTCTTGTAAATGATAAACAAGAAACATAGCGATATTTTTACCAACAATGACATAAAGTAATAAGAAATACACAATCAGAATAAGGGAAAAACAATGCCAGTCGAATACTTTTTTGCTTTGCAATTTTTGTTTTTTCCTTCAAACAGATAGATGAGTTAAAAAATGTGAAATTTTTATTATTTTTAGGACCATAAATTATTAAACACATATAATACAATGTGATCTCACGTTTATACATATAAAAAACAAAAGGATACTAGCGTTTTCAATGAAATTTAAGAAAATAATTGCAATGTCGAATAGTTTTTTTGGCCACTGTATATATTTTATAAAATCGAAAGCCATGAAGTTTTCTGTTAATTTATATAATTAGTTTCTATCGAAAGAACTTACTGGATGAAGTAGAAATTGATATTATTTTCTCTAGTATTAAATTCAAATTTTGGGAACTGAATTGTTCTATTTGTAAAGTATAGTAAATCCTAAATTAAAATAAGGACAATTAAAATCAATATTATACGACGATTTTAGGTACCTCGATAAATGAAATCAGCGCACCCAAAGATAAATCCTGTGATTGTAAATCTTTTATTATCAACCGCGCTCACATTATTGATAAATGAACATTTTCAGCAAATTGTGGACATTGATAGATTGTGGATCTACTAACTCATAGTCACCAAATGTTTAAAGAAATTAACTTAATTTCTTTCAAATGAATATGGCGATTTCCAATAGAAGAATGTGAGCAAAATAGACATGTACAAGCTAAAAATGTAAGTTATTTCAACAGCAATTATGGTTTAAAAACCTAACAAATTTTAGCTTGATTTATGCACTATGTACGAATTAAATATAGCTTGTACTGTTCATACAATGTACGGTATGCGAGCAAAATTTTCATTTGGTAGACTAATTTTATAAATTCTAATGTTACTCTCCGCTTACGTGCTGAAGCATTTAATTAACACAATTACTACTGCGCTACTACGTATACGTAATATTATACTTGAAATTTTTATTACTCATACATCACATATCACTTCGTAAGTGAAATAACACTCAGTTTGAGTAGAAGATATTCATTTTACCAATATTATTTGAATAAACGACAAACACAACAATTTTGTTATTTACAGTTCTATACAGACTTTTTTCGTTTTCTTTTAAATTTATCACTCGCTTGTCTGCTCTTTGTCTAGTTCGATTTAAATGTAAAAGAAATATCACTTGGCAACAAGACTTCATTTACATTTCCAAAGATGTTTTGCGCAAATATGTATGCCTTTTTACATAATTAATTTAACAGTTAATTTGAGAGGCAGCAAATGTACTAGAAAATAAAAAATTAAAATAACCCACCAATAATGTGAACTTTAGGTAATATTTCTGACTTAATAAGAAATGACATCAAAACGATTCAAGAAGGATTTTGTGCAAATGCATTTTTTACAAAAAATTATATTATATTGTTTTCGATAGTCATGAGATCTGCGAAAATTTAATTATTTATTAGTATCACTTCTATTTTTATTTGACCTTTATTAAAATTTTTTTAATTATATTTATTTTTGAGCGATGGTCTTTTTTATGAAAAGTTTTTTAATTATTATTTATTTCTCAATATTTCGCTACCAAATAGGTAGCATCGTCAGGAAATAATAATTTGTATTAACAAAAATATTTTTTTAAAATAAAATTTTTTTTTTTTTTTTTTTTTTTTTTTTTTGTTAATACAAATTATTATTTCCTGACGATGCTACCTATTTGGTAGCGAAATATTGAGAAATAAATAATAATTAAAAAACTTTTCATAAAAAAGACCATCGCTCAAAAATAAATATAATTAAAAAAATTTAATTATTTAAATAAATTAGAATATATATAGAAATAAAAAATTCAAAACCTACATATATACATATGTATGTATGTATATTTTCCTAATCCTTATTTTTTAACCTTATTTCTTTCAATAACAATTTATTATTATCTTTTAAGCTGAAAGGTTTATTTTTATTTTTTATTTTTCTATTTCGACATTTCGTTAACCATCGGTTAACATAATTTAATAATAATAATTTTCTTGGAGATGTTAACCCATGGTTAAGGAAATATCGAAATACAAAAATTAAAGCAAACCCTTAAGCTTGAAAGATAATATATAAATTATATATGTATATTGTTTGAAGAAAAGTAGAGAGCAGAACGGTGGTGAGGTAACAGAGTAGGACTCAATGCTGTGATAATTTGAAAAGGAAAATCGAGAATCTTTGGTATTGAGTAGTCGCATTATGATTTTTTTTTTTTAGCTAAAAAGGAGAAACTTTATTTATTCTTTTCATTCCGCGACGTTTTGTTTTATTGCTCAAATTTCAACGAAGGAAGCCGCTTTGATGTATGTTATGACTGAAGGAGTGTTTAAACCAACGAAATGCGGGCTGCAGAGTCAACGCGCTATCCACTCAACTCCAATAGCATCCTCATGTGCATTATAAATTTGTATAAATATTTTTACAGCCGTATTAATAAAAATTTAAAACGCATTTTAAAGCATTTTTAAGCAAAATTCATTAAAGTTGTATTAATAAACGAATTTTAGCTTAAAATGCACATTTTAAACCTTGTGTAAATATGGAAATTTTAAAATTGGTTCTACCCTGTTTTAAAGCTATTTTAAGAAGATGTCATATTGTGCAGTGTTTGTTTTCATTGTGATTGTTTGATTGTTATTTGTAAAACAAAAACGTTTAATCAAAAAAAGTAAGCCGTTTGTTTCGAATAAATAATGGACACGCTATATTTGATCAAAAGAATTGGTAAGAACAAATGCAATATGAACAAAAGTAAAAATTTTATAATTTTAATTAAATTTATAATAGAACGTATTGATGAAATTTCAAGAAACCGTCAAAAGAAAAATTACAAACCAAGAAGTGATCTGTTTTCTATTCCGGACAACCAATTTAAGCAGAAGTACCGCTTTAATAAACAAACGGTTAAAAAATATGTAAATTTGGTGAGAACGGATATATCAGGTTCTAGTATCTTTACGATGCTGGGGACGAAGAGAAGTATATATGTTTGCCTTCAGTGATAGTAATGTTAATAAAGACGTAAAACCATGATTATAGTTTCAGGATAATGCTGGAGATCTTCATGGTCTGTCACTGCCAAGTGTGAGCTTGATTTGTAAAAAAGTAGCTCATGCTCTTGCTAAACTTGGCAAAAATTTGATAAGAATGTCAACATCTATTGAAGAAGAGGTGAAACTAGCAAAACAGTTTAGAGAAATAAGAAACTTCCCTGGTATTATTGGCGCTATAGATGGAACCCATATTAAAATTAAAAAAACAAAATTACATCAATAGGAAAGGGTTTTTGTTCGTTGAATGTGCAGGTAACAACAATTGTAATTTGTAATTTCAAATTTAATGTTTTTATTAATTAGGTTGTTTGCGATGCGCAGCTAAAAATTTTAGATTTAGTGGCATGATGGAAGGGGGAGTACGCACGACTGCCGCATTTTTAACGAGTCTGAAATAAAAGAGCGATTTGAAAATAAGGAATTTACACAATTTTCAAATAAAACCAAGGTTGACCGCACAGAACTAAGTAGTGATGTGTAAACAATCAAAACAAATAGTATGAAACTCGTTATTCAAATACTCTTTTTAAGTGCAATTAAATAAGTCACTAAAATTGCAATCTTACCAAGCGATATTTTTACTGTTATTAGTTTTTTGATTAATATACAACTTATCATACACATTTTTTATACTATAAAAAACAATATTCTTATTAAACACGACAATAAAACTATTTAGATACGATTACTGCGTGAATTAATAATCACGGTTTTGCATCATTAGGAGTCAAGTGGTAAATAAAAAATCTAGGGCTGCCATCCTCATTTTTGAAAAACCTTAAAACGTATGTTAGTTAAAATACTGATTATTAATATGAATTTTTAAAAAACGTGTTTTAGGATTAAAAAGCGTTTTAACTAAAATGTATTTTAAACATTATTTAAGACTTTTTTTATTAATACGGCTGTTAGTGTTTAAGAAGCAGAAATTTCTTTCATAAAAGTTTTATGAAACTAAAATTTTTTTATATTCTAAATAATATTGTAGAAGTATAAATATTTCTGTGGACTCTTGACAAAAAATTCAAAATTTTTAGGAGAGCGAAGAAACAATTAAATTAGTAATTTTCATATTGTCTTTTTTACGTTATTGTTTGCCTTTTAGTTTAAAAATTGTGCTTTTTTATCGGCAATATTAGTATAACTAAATTTAATATAACTACCCTAACTTTTTTGTGAATTTACTTTCTACTAAAATCTCTATTAAAATCTTAGCTAATTTGCTATCAGTAGACTATTCCTTTCCCACTGCCTTCATTAACGATTGTTGAAAGGAGACAAACCTATTTTGTTCATATTTGACTGCTTCTATTAGTAGCAGTAACCTTATTTTGTAATTTATCTCCTTTACAATTGCTGAGTATTTTCCTCATACAAAATGTTTAAAATATGTTCTTAAATATAAGTTTTTATGGTGTATTTGGAAAGTCCTCATCAAAATTTATTATATTTTTTCAACATATAGATTTGAATAATACTGAAATAGTAACAAATTTTTCATGAAACCACCAAATAGTAAAGTTATGGGAACAATTTTGAAAGAAAGAATTCGTTTATTTTAGGGAAATAATAAATATTGACTTCGTTTTATATATTGCATTATTTATTTATTTACTTTCTGTATATTACTTCTTCTGTAATGCTGCCAAATTAAAAACAATTTAAACGAAAAACGATAAATTGAACAAGGTGTTATATTTACAACAATTTAGAACTTAAAAATTTTCGTTGATAAAAATTTAGCGTTTTGAAGAAACCGACAGCTTATTTGATGTTACAGGATACAAAATTTTATAATTTTCGCGACGACACTAAACGTCAATATAAGAGAAAATTCGATTTCCAAGCCATTGCCAAATTTAGTAATACACATTATAGAATTCTACTTGTTGCCAAAACTCGCTAATTCGACTTTTTACATTTTTAGCGATGGAAATTTACATTTTGTGAGTTACAGAATAAGACTGCAAAGAAGTAAATTAATTTTATGTGAGATCTCAAAAACTAAAATTCATAGTGTAAACATGGCATATTTTGAAGATTGCTGGTCGATTAAAATATTAAGAAATTTTCTTATCTCAACTTATGATCTTTTGTCCAAGGACTTCGTCTTACAGTAATTCTTTATAAGAGTCAAATTTACTGCCAGGCACACGATGACGAAAGAATTTTTTCATTCCTATAAATGCATTTAGAATAAAAACAAATTCAAAAATATTGTTTAATTTAAAAAAAAATTAAGAAAATTATCGCTCGGATGTGAAAAAAATTAAAACTTAACTGAAATACGACACAACGACAGACGGTTAATGAGGTTATTAAACAAATATTAATACTATACTTTTTTTATAAACTTTTCATAAATCAAAAATAATATTAAGAATTAAGAAGAAAAGAATTATAAGAATTTGTTCTATAATATTTTCCTCCCATTAAACTGCAGAACCTTATCAAGTAAGACTAATAAACAAAATTAAGGAAAATTTTCCTTAAACATAGAAATAGTATGAAAAGTCTTATTTTATCAGCTGATGCAAAATGTTTACATGCAATATTACAGTTTTATATTGAAGATATCGATTAAGAGAGAACAATTTTCTTAACAATATCCCCAGGGTTTATCAGCTTTTTTATTTAAACAAAAAAAAAAAAATACTTTCGCTGCTTTCCCCCCCCCCCCCTGCTGCTGCTATTTATCTATTATTTTATAACGATTTTATTATGCCTCCTTATTATTTAATGTTTTTATTATTTAATTTTAAAACTTAAACGAATATCCACGATACTTACTTTTACACTTTTATTAAAGCTATTGTTGTCGTTGCTGTTGAGTATAATTTTTTTTTATTGAATTATTTATATTTTCTTGAAACTCTCACAAGTTTACCATGCAAATTGCTCTCAATTGCTCTCACTAACTTTTGCTTCTTTTATTCAAACACACTTAAAAATACACAAAACACACGCATACACATTTACATAAATATACAGTAGCGGAAGTGACACGATTCAACCAGGTTAACAATAATTTCTTTTCCTTACAGTGTGCTTATAGGTTTCGTAGTTATTGTTGATTTTGTAACATTTACATGTTTTGTTTTCTATTTTATTCCTTCTGGCCTACAAAAACGTCCCTTGGAGTTTGATGAATTTTCCGTATGCATTTTTCTTGATTTTTAACCCGTAAATAGCAGCTGGCTAAAACTTTTACTTCACATACTCATAAATTCGTATATACAAGAGAGCACACACATACACTTAAGTTTAAAACAGTTGTGAAAACAATAAACTTTCTCTTTTTACTGCTTCCCTCTCTTCTTTTGACGTTTTCAGTTGTAGTGTGCTTGCGAGTTTTTCTACCAAAAAAAAAGCCTTTTCTTGTTTTCTTCAAGTACTTGTACTAGAAAAAGAAAAAGTTTTACAAAAACTATATTTTTTATTTGTTATATAAAAATATTCTTTTTATTATTTTTTATTATTTTCCTACTCCAACACTTGCGTTATCCATTAATTTTAATTTGTGTTGTAAGTAAAGCAACACCTTTTTTTAATTGCTTTTCATAGGCAATTAATTGAGCGTGTGCTAATTTACACATATGAATTGTGATACTTTTGTTTATTTTTTTCTCAATTTCCTCTTCTTCTTACTTTTAAATTATTCAAAAAATAATAATGTTTACCGTCTTTCGTTTACGTTTTTCTTCCGTGTTGCGTTTGTAGACGCGTTAAGCTAACAACTGACTTATGAGTTTTATATTTGTCATTGTCTTTTCTAGTTGAGGTTTTATTTTCTCTGCTTTCCTTTTTGGCGTTTCCTTTTTTCCGCTCTTTTTTCTTAAACACAATTATTTAGAAAGCATATCAAGAATAGCAAACACAGACATGGGGTAGAAAACCCCTGCAAACATCATTTGTTTCCATTATTTCCAGACGAATATTTAAAATGATTGCACATATTTCACTGCAAAGTTTTGATGAAATATTCATTTTAAAGCTCAAAAGCTTAAGGGATATTAAAATCGAAAAAGGAAAGTTAGCAAATATTCCAACCTTTTAAAGTTTTGTATCAAAAGGAAATTATTTCAAGAAAAGCCTTTTTTGTAAGGAGTTTCTGCGAATGTTTTTACATAAGATGTCTTTAAGAGAGCTAAATTCTTGTAATTAATTATTCACGATTTTAAAGTACGTTCTGAAAATGTATACAATTTGAAAATGTACTTTCATTAGAAAATGTACTTTTTTGAAACGTACTTTTTTAAAAGAAATTATTTAGAAGGTATTTTTTTAAAAGTTACTTTTTCAAATTACCAGATTTTTATTGCTGAAATCAAAAGCCTTTTTAAACTTTTTACAAATGGGCAGTAATCGAATATGCTGAAAAAAGACCTACCTCAATATGTGCTTCAAAAGCTCAATTTGATGCAGTTAATTTCTTGTAAAGTGAAGTTCCAATATTTAAGTTGATTCTGCGCACTGGACTACCAACGTCAAGAACCATAACCCACCCCACGTAAAGCTGAAGCATACGAAAGAGAAAATTAAACAAATTTATACTAAACAGCGGTTTCTTATTCAATTGCCTCTTGCATTCAATGACAGTTGGTTGGATTTTCACCCAAAAGGAAACAAAATAAATTAAAAAATAAACGTGAGCATCTGTTAAAGGTGTGTTAGTGTAAATTTGTGATTTTTGTGTTTTAATGCTAAACTTCAATGCAGCCAGGCCAACGAAAAAAATATAAATAACAGTTACCATTTGAAACACATATACTCGTACATGCATGCGAGCATACATACATATAAGTATGTTTTTATGGCTGTGGGTGCACTGAATAAATTATTAAACGTGCTCACAGCCATTTAACAGAAGATTTTAACTACACGCTTCTGGCTGAGCAGTTGTATTTATTAATTCCCATTTAGTTCATTTACCGAGAGCATGACAAGAAGTATCTTACAATTCAAAGAGTACTTACAATTATTATAATTATTAAATTTATTTTAAATATTTACAAATAGTTACTATGTAAAAATATATGGAAAACTATTTACAAAAAAAAACAATAAAAATGCACGATAATAATTGAAATTATTTAAAGTAAAAATAAGACTACTGTATAAAAATTATAACTGCCCCCGTATAAAGTTGGTGGTTTTTGGCTACCACAATAACACGAGGTAACACAATAACGTGTTACTTTTACATGCAGGATAATAAAGAAACGACACGGAATCATGGCACGTCATTGATCAGAAAATTACCACAAAAAAAAAATTCTAAAACTGCCTGCCACACCAAACAACACCGTTAGATGGGAGAAAATAAATAATAAACAATTAGCTGACCCAACGAGTTCGTGTTATCACTCACTCTCTGTTCAATAATACACATCCCTGTATGCAGTTTTTTTTTGGTCATTGTAAATGTTGGGAGAGGAAAAAAATACAAGCGTTTTAAAATTGTTGTTGGTAATATCCATTAATTTTTTTTCGTTTTTAGACTATGATGTAAGCATTTGAGAAAGAAAGTAGCAACACAAGAAGAACTTACTTCTCATACAATATTCCATATTTCTCGACACGTTTGCTTTACATTCAAATGGTTTCTTTCGTCACAACGTTTTTGCCTTCTGATATGGCATTTCCTTCTTTTGTAATAATTTAAATTATGTCAAAGTCTTTTCTTTTCCGCTTTTTCACATTCTATTTTTTGCATGTTATCTTCATTTCTTCATTTGCCATATTTTTGTTCAGTATTAACATAACAATAATAGCGCTGACATACAAACAAGTAAATTGGACTTGTGGATTAGATTTCAAGTTTTACTGCACTATGTTTCGTATTTTGTTCCACAAATATTTAAAATGGCATTGCAAGTCATATTTTGTTGTTAAATATTTAGTTCAATACACGTACAAGTGGTCAAACTAAATTACATTGCGAGAAAAAAATTATTGTAGATATTGTTAATAAAATATTAAATTAAATATTAATTTATATGAATATAGATAAGGGGCAGAAAAAACTACTAACTGTTTCACTACAAAGCAGCAGCAAGAGATCTCCGATTGGGGAACTAGACAATACTATACTTGAGAATTATCATATTATTGTTTCTCTTCGGATTAGTACAATTACAAATTATAAAATATAAAATTCTATAAGAAATGTTTCTTCATGCAGTTATACAAATTCTACAAATTTCTTCGATCCTTCGTTCCTTGTTGAATTATTTAAATAAAATATGTTTTATGATTGAATAATGAGCAAAATTAAATATTGTTCGTTATAGATCGTGCTATAGTTTTTTCATCCAAAGAACTTTACGTTCACTATTCAGAAGTAACTTGTTGATAGAACATTTAATGTAGAATTTTTTTCAATTTTGCCTGCTGGATCTCGTAACTCGTATCACATTTAACACCATTCAAATATTAATCAATTATACAGGTATTTTCAAAACAGTTATCTGTATCAATTATTTATATTTATATATTTATTCTATTTATTTATTTATTTAATTTTTATTATATCTACACGCAATTAAGCTGAATACTAACAATGGTGACATTGTGTGTCACGATCTTTTGGAAAAGGGTTGGTGCAGAGGTCATGAGTTGAAAGCGCAGCATATCTGGTGTTGAGCAGATGCTTTATTAATAACTTTTAGTATATTTTCACCAAAGTACTATACAAACATTTGATTCTCTTTTAAAATCCCTTTTTATATGAGTAAAATAACACGTAGGCAACATTCAAAATTGAATATCAATTTATTACTGCCTAAAGAAAAAATATATTATTCAAACGATAATGAATCATCGGTATTGTGTAGCAGCAGCGAAGTAAAATAATTACTAAAAATTGTTTCAAAATTTAATACGGCTCCTGGACAGCAGAGTTGTAAGGTAATGAAGCTTCATCACTTGTTATCACTATCCCATTCCTCTAGTTCCATATAAAATATAAATTTTAAAAATAAATAAAAAATTTTAACAGTTTGATATCTTTCAGGTGCTGCTCGCAATATAAAAAAAAAACGCGCCACCGAAAATTTTAAAAACTCTAGGAATATTCAAAATATTAACAATGCTTTCCGGTTCTAACAAAAGAGCAAAAACAAACACAAACACAAAGATTAGACATAAAGCACTATCTGCAAAAATCATAATCTTTTCACACTAAAATTCACTCATTCTAAAAAAAAACGAAATTGGCAAGAAAATAACTATTGACTCTATACAGATGGGTTAGAAAACAGCTTAAACCTTTAAACAATGGGAAATGAAGAATCTCTACTAAATCACTAGTTAAATGAAAAGAGCACACACACATAAAGACACACGCTCGTAAGTACATGCATATGGAAATAAATTTATGCAAATACCGCAGGGTATCGACATTTGAAACACTCTTTAACAAAAGGATTTTTATTGTTGAACATTTTTAGCTGCAAACTGTTAATTTTAGTGCTTAGTGCTGCTCGTGCTGTTGTTATTCTTCTTGCTGTAACTTGTACATAACGATTATGAATAGATGTGTTATTAGAGATGCGGTAGTACGACAAAAGCCTGCATTAGGAAAAAAAAAAAGAAAAAAAAAATAAATAAAAATGCGACAATTTGGGTATTGAGTGCATATAAAAAATTATGAAGAAATCTTTTCAAACAAGAATAAAAGAAAAAAAACAAACTCTTTATATACAAAATAATTGATTAGCGACACACACGGCAAACAAGTCATTTACTTACAATGAAAATTAACACAAACTAGGAAATATGTACTTAAGAATTTTTCAATTCAGCAGAAGATTACTAGAATTTGTTAGAAAAAAATTTAAGCAATTCTACACCGGAAGAATTATCTTTTCTAGGACTAGTTGCTTGTATCTTTTTTTTTTTTTTTTTTTTTTTTTTTTGGCGTGTGAGGTAGGGTTGAAAATGCCTTCGCACTTACAGAGACCGTCGTCTTCTGCGTCGAGTGGTGTTGCCACTAAAAAATTCCCTCCTCCTCCCGGATTCCTCCCCGGGACCGCTTTCCGCATTACTTCGGGGAGGCCTAGAGTCACGTCCCAATCAGGACCACTCTCACTCACCCACGTCTGGGTCCGCCAAGTTTGCAGCCGGCGCCATGGCCCCGGCCCGTATCGCCTGGTCCCCGTCAGAAGGGCCCCGCTATGCAGCAGCGCATCGAGGTCCCTCTTCTTCCTCCGCAGAACGTATCCCACGTACTGTGCCACAGCGTCCCAATTGTCTTCACAATCGAGCATCCTCCCTATCACGGTGGCAGGAGCGAACCCGCCAACCCGCTGCGCCATTGCACCTCTCTCAGCATGCCACCTGGTGCAGTCGAAGAAAGTGTGTTCTGCATCATCATCCGTAATACTACAGTAAATGCAGTCGGGACCATCTGCCCTGCCCATCCGGTACAGGTACTTTCGAAAGTATCCGTGGCCCGAGAGGAATTGTGTCAGGAAGTAGTTAACTTCCCCAAATTTCCTCCGAATCCATACTTCCACGCAGGGAATGAGCCTTGCCATCCACCTGCCGACCGTGTCCGCGGTCCACCTGTCCTGCCATCGCCGGACAGTTTGGGGTCTCAGACCAATAGCACCAACACCAGGGTCCTCCCCCCTCGAGTTCCAAGCCTCCCACCGCTCGCGCGCCAAGAGGTCTATGGGTATTTCCCCACATATCACCAGGACCGCAGCGCCCGAGACCGTGCGGTAAGCCGAAGCAACCCTAAGGGCCGCCGTCCGCTGTACCGCTTCGAGTACCCTGCGTTTGGTTCCCTCACCCAGTACATTTCCCCAAATCTCGCTCCCATGCAGCAAGATCGACTTCGTGACCGCCATAATCAGCCTCCTCTTGCTCTGTGTCGGGCCTCCGACATTCGCCATGAGTCTGCTCAGCATGCCAGTCATCTTCGCCGCCTTAGTCGTCACATGACGTATTTGGGCCCAGTAAGTCAGCCTACAGTCGAGCCTGACGCCCAAATACCTTATGGCACTCTGGGTAACCAGAGACACATCCCCTATCTGCATGCCGACATCGAGTGGTATGTGTGCCCGCGTCATCAACATCACCTCGGTCTTCTCCCCGGCCAATTCCAAGCCGTGGTCCTCAAGCCACATCCGGGTCCTAATCATGACCCGGTTCAGCTTCCCCCTGGCGTCATCCATATCCCGCGCCAAGATCACCGCCGCTATATCATCCGCGTATCCCACGAGCTGAGCATCCTCGGGCATTTCCAGCCCAAAGATCCCATCGTAGGTCAGATTCCATAGGTCCGGGCCCAGCACAGATCCCTGGGCCGCGCCGGACGTGATCGTCCTGCTCCTCCGCCCCGTCGGCGTATCGTACAACAGTACCCGATCGTCCAGATAACTACGGAGAATTCTATACAAGTATCCGGGAATACGAAACCTCCCCCGTAGCGCCTCTAGAACATCAGCCCATCGTAGGCTGTTGAAGGCATTCCGAACGTCGAGTGTTGCCAGGACAACTATGCGCTTCGGATAATAGCGTCTCTCGCTCTGAGCGCGCTCGAAGCACTCAACCACATCAGCAATCGCCCCGAGCGTTGACCTGCCAGGTCTGAAGCCATGCTGTCTATCCGAAAGCCCCCCAGCCATCCTCATGGCCTCCGCCAGCCTTCTTTGCAGTAGCTTCTCCAGCAGCTTGCCGGCACCATCCAACATACAAAGTGGCCGATAAGCCGATGGCTGGGTCGGCTCGCCCCTGCCCTTGCTAACAAGCACGAGCCGCTGTGTTTTCCAGCGTCTTGGGAAGACGCCCTGGACTAAACAAGCATCATATACCGGAAGCAATGCTTCCGGCCTGCTCTCAGCCAGGATCTTGAGCACCTCCGACGGTATCCCATCCGGGCCAGGGGCTTTCCCCGTCCTAAGAGCCCCGGCGGCAATCCTCAGCTCCTCCCCGGTAAAGGGCGGTGGAACCTCATCATCGTAGGGCCCACGTTCGCCAACCAGCGGAGGGTGTGTGGGGAGCAGGCCCCCCACAATCGTATCGATCCGCGCGCCGTCCAATTGCACCCCAGTGCGGCTCGCGCCCAATTTTCCCGCCACGATCCTATAGCCGAGTCCCCATGGATCACGGTTCAGGTCGCTCCGAAGTTCCTCCCATTTCGCCCTCTTGCTCGCCATAATCGCGCGACGCAACGCCCCTCGGGACCGCTTGTACTCTTGGGCCTCCAGTAGAGCCTCGCCGGCCCGCCTAGCCCTAGTATAGACCCTCCTATTGCGGAGGCAGTCACGCCTGAGTCCAGCAATCTCCGGGGTCCACCAGTACACCTGTGTACTGCTTGTATCTTTAAATTTCATAGATTTAATAATAATCGCTCGTAACGTAAATATAAGTATTTGTTATTTTAAGTTCGACTATGGTGAAGTAAAGAATCTGTGTAGAGTTTTAATAAATTAAATTAACATATATGTATGTATGTATATTGTTTATAATTCTTTAAAATTGAGATTTTCACAAAATATTTCATTTAAATTATTTTAAAAATATTATTTTATATTAAATATATAAAGAAAGCAGATCGCTAAAATGCTTTTGCAATTAAGCTCGCATTTTTAATATTTAATAGCAAAAATAATTGCGCTTATTAATTAAGCTTGTTGTTTGGTTAAGCTGGGGTATATGCTGCAGTTCGATGGTACTACTACATCATATATGCAAAACTTTACCAATTAAGTTGGCAACAGTTGTGTATGGTGGGACTCACAACATACTCGTACGCAATTTCGTCAAAGAATATGAAAATGTATGCATATAGTTTCAAAATTACTTGCAGCCAGAGCTATCTCACGTGTGGTGAAATGTAGGATTTTACAAAGAGCACTGATGACGGTGGAAGTTTGGCGGCTTCCAAAAATGCGTACCGCTCATCCTGTGTAGGTTGGTATTGATTGACATTGCCTTTTCCTTTTTTTCCCTTGTGAATCCTGTGTCATATCTAAATCTATCTGTCTGAATGCGTTACGAACTTGGATTTAGTAACTAATTTCTATTTAATAATAACTAAAATATTTGTGTAAATAAATATTTTATTACCATATATACTCGTATCTGTATATGAATGTAGGCTAAGGTTCTAACAAACCACAAACATAAATTAATAATGCTAAAGCATTTAATTTTTTTTTTAATATGTAACTATTTAACAGCAACAATATCAAAAATAGAACTAGCATTTGCTAAAAGGAGCTTAAGTTTCTGGGTGTTACAAAAAGTACATTAAAAAATTCTAGCAAATAACCACATTTTTTTGCAAGTGTACACATTCTTGTAAAAAAACTTTACACATACACATATATACATATATATTTAATATTTATATCAAACGTAAATAAATAATACAAAATTCTACAATAAGAGCAGAAGTTTTACGTCAAGCTGCTACATATAATTACAATTAAAATCTATTTTCTCTTTTGCAAAAATGCCAGCGTTTTCAATTACAAAATTATTACAATGAAAGCACCCTCAATATTTATGCTGAAATCAGCAATAAAACTTTATTTTATTTAATATTATTTAAACAATAAAAACTAATGCAGCTAAAAGGCCCAATGTTGTTTAGGCTTCAATCAGCAATTTTTATTTTTATTATATAATCGCTGCACTTGTCAGCTAACATCACTCAGTTCAAAATTGTCTAACAGTTCAATTGAAATTTTAAATTAAATTTAGTATGAACTTTATTGCTGTAAATGCTGTTGCATTCCTTCGCCTGGCTGAGGTTGTTTTTTGTTTAGAGGAAGCGAAGTCAAGATCTTTATACGCTCATGCTCATGCTGTTCAACCGGCTCTACCCTGTACCCATAACTAATTGTTTAGCTGTCAACCTAATCTTCGGGCATCACCTTGCTCTCAAGCTGGCACTGGTTGTGGCGTTGCTTATAGCGGTGGTCATGGCGCTGCTGGTGCCTATTCAGAAAATTATCCCGTCTATGCTTTACAAGTGCCTCAGTACATTAACGGATATCAGAAGTATTAAGTACAATTGGAATGTATAATGACATCTAACGAATTTAAGATAACGAATTATCTAAAAATTAAAAACTAATAATGCAGTATGTGTTGGAACTTGTGAAGAATTTTATTTGACACGTCATTTGAAACAACCAAATTTAATCCTTTTGCTTATTACAATATATTTTTATGAAGAAAATATGCCTCCTTCTTCCCACGTCTTTTATAATTCAGTTTCATATAGTTCGATCAGTAGCTCTTTAACTACTGGATAAGTGGGAGCAACTGCCATCATTTATACTTAATTTGTATTTCATATACTTTTAAAGAAACCATTTGTGCGAAATTTTGTGAAAACTTTGACTTCCACAACTAACAAACGGACGGATGACACCCATTACACTATACAACTCACAAAAAATAACAAGGTTCTGCCAACTAATTTTATTAGAGGTGTCTAAAAAAAAGATATACGTAAATCAGCTTCTTAAAAGTTTACATCTGAAACTCGGTTGATAGTTACGTTTCTGGTAAACGATATGTTCAGAAGATATATTCCGAACATTACAACGTACACTTTGTTAGTACGTATTAACCCTCTACCTCTTCTGACAATGCATCTTTTTGTCCCATTTTTCAACTTTAATACCAGAAATAAGCAAAAACCTTATAATGCGGTCTAGGGTAAATTTTAGTCTTATGGAGAGGTGGCGATAAAATAACTTATAAAAATTATGTTACAAGAAAATAAAAGTTAATTAAAACAAAAATAAAAATTGTGAACATTCCTGTGCTACGCATTCGCATCCCTCATAAGAAACTCTGTGCTACAACATATGTTGGAGCTGCTGGAGCATTTAATAATGTAGATGATGATTTTTTAGATATTAAAACAGCCCAAAGCCCAATGCTCATGTCACAAAAACATCTAAATGTGTTGGTACAGTAGCTTATCCTTTCAAAGAGCAAAGCAGAAGTATTAGCTACGGATCTACGAAGTCTTCATCTGCTGTAATATGACGTTCATGTTACATCAAGAAATTTTTATGAACTCTTAATCAGGTATGTGATGAAAATCATTTTCGACGTTAAAACGTTTTGAAATCGACAAATAGTGTGATGAATTTGTATGTGACGATTTGTTGTGACGATTTCATATTCCATCTTGTTTCAATGAAAAAAAGACGTTTTTAACATGTGACGCATTTCGATAATGCCAGTTTAAATGCGTTTGCAATTCGTTTAATTTTACTTGAACAAAATGTAAAGAAATAAACAAAAAAAAAAGTGAAAAAATAAATAAAAAATTATTATAAATCCGTCCTTATTTAAACGAATATATTCAACAAATCTATTTAAATAAATACTAGTTAATATAGAAGTGAAATTTAAAAATTTAAATACCCACATTTCATTTGGCACATTTAAGGGATCCGATTTATCTCTTAAACGTTTTCTTAGAATATTTTCGCTATTCATACTATTATTTTCTGCCAGGAGAATTAGCGAAACCCCAGCAGAAAAAGGCATTTTATAAATAAAAATTATAAAATATGTTGATACAAATTTTATTTTGTTATTTTATTTAAATATTTTACAAACGTCACTCACATAGACATATGTTTACATATTTTACAGTTGTATTATTAGATTTTACACAGTTGTATTTAAAGAAGATATATGGAAACGAAGCAAATATGGAATATGAAATCGATCGAAATTCATTACACTACTGTCGATTTTAAAAGACGATTTACTTTTCAAATCGATCGATTTCCATCACATACCTGAATAATTACAAAATTTAAATTTTAATGCATCAGCATTTTTAATATGAATAATACAAGATCACTATAGAGAAGTGCGATTATTTTATTATAAATTGTAAATTAGAAAGCATCAGCAGAAACCACATTTATCAGCAATAATTCATAATTTTATTTATTGGCCAAAAAACCATAATAGAAAATAATTAATAAATAAAAAACAGCAATAACAACAACATATAAAACTTCAGATAATTTATCTAAATTTTACACAACAAAAAATTCAAATTAAATATTGAACAAAAAATACACTATAAGCGATAATGAGGTTTGTTTTGACGAGCAAACTATTAATTATTTTGAATACTACAGCTTCATTTAAAAAAAAAATCCATAATACATGAAGTCTCGAGCACAAAGTTTTAAAGAGCCCTAAACGCTTGAAGTTTTAAAGATGAAAAATACGGAGCTTATATTTTTGGCGAATTGCATGCTAAAAAAAATAAAAATAAATAAAAGAAAAAAAAAAAAGAAAATAAGAATTATTTAAAACAAAAAGTATTTGCTTGCAAATTTCAATAAGAAAAAATATGATTAACAAGAAATGAGTTGAATGAACTCCAGCAGGGAGTTCTCAATCTATTGGTTATGAAGTTTCAACATGAGAAAGACTTGTGCTTAGAAAATTAAAAAGAAATTAAGTTTTCTTGGCGGTTAATGGCTTTTAGCTTATTACCAGAAAAATGCAAGGCAAAGGTTATTCAACGAAAAATTGTTTAAAAAGTGCAAGATTATGATTAATTTTTGAGTAGGGGCACATTTATATGCTTCGCATTACGAAATATTTTTATGCACGTTGGGTACCAATGGAAACGGTAGACCGAAGTCTCGATTTAATCAGACGTGCAGTCAGATCCAGAGTGGAGGCATTTAGTATCTGGCGGAATAATAAAAACGTTGATACTGGTATGATGCGCAAAAGGGCGAGATCTTCGTGTGCGCACAAAAGCTTTTAACAAGCATCGTCTTCGCGCTAAAGTTCTTACTACCCCACGCGGAAGTAAAAGCTTTTGGTCATTCGTTAAAAGAGTAAAGGAAAATTTAGTTCTTCTATTCCGCCTCTTTTCCAAATTGATCAAATATTCACTGACCCGGTTGAAAAGGCTAACCTGCCGGCTGAAATTTTTGCAGGTAATTCTCACGTGCCAACTCTATTGACTCTGTTGAGTATCGTCGCAACGGGGGGTGCGTTTCGTTGTTCTATCGCTGCTATAATGGGATGTGTTCTGATGAAAGCAGGGAACTTGTTCCCGAAACCAGGATATTCAAGCACACGACGCGTTCAGCACTAAGAGCGCATCCATTTTTAGTCAACTTGGCAGCGAACCGCATCACGCATTACAGAGAAAATTCGTTTTTTGGCCGAACAGCACGTATGTGGAATGGACTACCCCCAGAGGTCTTTCCTATCACTTTTGACGTGGGAAAATTTAAATCAAATGTCAATAAACACTACTTCCTCTAACCTTCTTCCCATAACCAAATTTCCTAGTTCCAGCACAATGCATCGCATGTGTAGGGGTCATGCCCTGAGTGCCGGTCCTAGAAAAAAAAAATATTTTAAAAATTTCTATTAAGGAAAATTCTCGAGTTTTTTTTAATATTCCGAGAGATATATCTTCTTGCATACTAGATATTTGTTTTAAGTTAGAATAGTTATTTTCTACTCTCTTGTAATATTTTTGATTTTGGAATCTCTGCTTAAATCAATATGCAAAGCATTCTTTCATTTTAATATTATTATTCGATAGTGTTTATGATGTGGTAAAGGTAATGTGTTGTTAATAAATGTGGTAATTATAGTACTTCTTTTTTAAAAAAGTTCAGTGTTAATTTTCAAAAAAGTAGCTTCGTTTATGCCAAACTAATGATATGTATGTTTCTGCATCTCATCGCAAATACAACAATCAATCATTTTTCATACTTTGTTTTTGGTCTCTTTATTGTCTGTTAATAGATGCAGGAAAATGAGATTATGCTAATTGCGTTGTGAAACAGAGAAAAAAAACCAATTTCTTACCGTTAACGGATGGCGTAGCAGGAGGTAGTTAAGAATTTGGATGTTTAAAAAATCTTTATCAAACAGTGTCCAGTTTCAACTATGAACTTTTCAATAGGAGCTCACGTCCTATGAAATTGGTCAAACAAAGTTCTTGAGATCCCTTTTTATTAGCTTCCTTTTGAATAACTTCCATCTTCAGTTGACAACAGAATTAATAATCATGTTTAATATATACATAAATCTATATAAATGTACTTACAGGAGGGTGGCGATGGCACGATGAATGGTAGTCTGCACGTTGACTACAAAACCAAAAACAGACCTGGGTTCAACTCCAGTTTCGGACTAAAATTGGAAAATAAAAATAAACATCTTGCATTTTTCTGATGTGCATTAGTGTGTCTTTGTGAGTCAGTTGTTGTCGCAAGGTTTCAGTGTCGAAGGCATAGTCAGTCACTGGTCACTGAACAATACTGGCTTCATCTGATAGCAATCCACAATCACATCAGAACGCTCTCCTTCGTCGGTATTGTGTAGCACCGGCGAAGTAAAATAATTATAAAAATGGCTACTAAAAAGATGGCTCAAAACTTCAAATGCATTTTTCTCAGTTCACGATTTTTTGAATTACGACAGTATTGCACCAAAGGCTCGATTTGTTAAATTTTATAGCACACTATGTGCTTCATTATAATATTTTTGCTATTGTTATTGATATGTTCAGTACTTTTATTCCCAGCGCACAAAAAAACTACAATTTGGAAATTTATGATTTTTGCTTTTAAACCATTTCATTAACATTAAATTTGTTATTGGAAAAGCTAATATTAATGTCGATCGCAATAAGCAAGTTCTTTAAAATAATTATTTAATTTCCTTTTTTTAATTTTAACTTTTTTGGAAAAATTCCTGTGTATTCGATTAGTGTGCTAAGGACGATGAATGACACAATGTTATATTGTTCTTTCTCCAGTAGAATGATGAAGTACTTTAGTGAAGCGAAATACATAAATTCGAGTTTATTCTGATAAGTTGTTTTCTTTTTATTTCAAATTAAATTGTGATAAAAGTACACTTTTTACAAGCACACAAGTTTCAAATTTAATTTAAATTGCATAAGAGTTTCAATCGGATATAAATTAAAATACTGTAATAGGTCAACAAAAACCTTAATTTAATATTTAAAATTTTGCAAGCAAATTTATTTATTGAAAGCTTTAAGATGGAATGAGTAGTTACAAGGCAAATAGATTTCGTACATGCAAGACGAACATTGTGACAGGACTCGGAAATTATGAAAGTAAAGGAAAGACTTATGCGGGGAGTTTACTCTACATACGCGCTATTCGTAGTGCAACTCGCTGCTAAATCGACCGCAAAAGAATTCTCCCTTAATGTTGTACGCATTGTGTGCAGGAATGAGTGGGTTTTGCGGGAAAGTTCCCTGATTTCATTGAAGCACATCCCATTATAGTAACGATAGAAGAACGAAACACACCCCACATTGCGACGATGTCCAATGGATGTATTTGCCCTCTCCTGTACACTTTCGAGTAACTTAAGAATAGTATTTGAAGCAGCGGCCCTTACATATGAGTTGTATTCCATCTCCGGTCGAATATAAGCGTTATAAATAGCACAGAGATCGTCAATCAATCATGCCAAAATCTATCTATTTTCATGCCAATACATCAACATCTTCTAATTCTATAATAATTTTACCAACCATAGCTACTGAGGAAGCAGCGTGATCGGCCATGCGTCGGTATGTAAGCATGCTGCATTGGGTAGTTTTTGAAGCGTTGAAAGCAACCACCATTAAGGGTCGGAACCAGCCTATTTTTGAAACTATTCTCTTAAAATGCTTAGGATATGATAGTGAACGGGTAAACCCCCCCACACAGATAAAAATATTTAATAACGTGTTTTACGAAAGTATATTTGTTTCTTTGCTTTATAACCTTTCGAAGAAATTTTAAACCGAAAGAGGAGAAATGGTAGAGTTCGGGCGCCGATTTGAATTAAATTTTAGATATAGAGAGTTGACGGTCGATTTCTTCCTGCCGAAAATTATCAAATAGATTTTGAAGAAATTTTAAAGCGCCACGGGATGTTAGTTTCAATAGAAATGTTTTTGTATGGTTTTCATATTAAATAATTTGACAAAGTTGTGCGCTATTATCGGCCGCTTGCACTGACCTAATAAATGGGCCTTGATTCATAAAACCTTTAGAAAGTCAAAGTAAGAAAATTTTACATCGCCAAAAATAAGTGTCTTATGTTTTTTATGTATTTCAGAAAATAATTATTGTAATTTTGCTATTTTTGTTTGGTAAGTAAATGTTTATTTAATAGAAAATTGCAATTAAAGTTGTTATTGGCAAACATCACAATTTTTAATTTGTAATCAACATCTTGTGCTTGCTGGGTGCATATATCGCACACTAAATCATAAACAGTCACAACTCGAAATTTTTCAAAATCATTTTTATTGCATAATCGAAGTCACAGAACAAATCTCTAACGATTACAGAAATTTGGTTGGCATCACTGTTTTTCTTAACTGGAAAAATACCGTTATGTCTGTTTTTATGTTATTTGTGCCGGTTGTATGTAATCAACTAAAGAGTACTATTTTAAGTTGTGACAGCGCGCTTATTAGTAACTGAGTATTTTAATTTCACGTCAATAGTATTATATCGAGTTGTGACGCTATTAATGAAAAAAGTGTTAAATTTTGTGGTGCAAAAAGTTTAATGCAAAATTTAATTCCTTAGTTTTCACTTAGCTGTCGAAAATGTCGTGCCCAAATATTGGACATTATACATCTATAACTAAAAATTTCAAGTGAAGAAACTGATTCTCGCACAAATAATGATAGTAGTGTAAATATATTTAGCGATTCTGGGAGTTAATTTAGTCTGCCCAAAGACGATAATAGCTGTCGGAAGAATATCGGTCAGAGAGTGAAGAGTACAATGAAAGAGTCACAACTCAAAATATCTCCTTATTTTCATAATAATAGCACAAAATTAAAAAAAATTAAGTTAACTTTCTTTAAAGATAATGTTCTTTACTGTGGAACACAATTTGATTATAAAATTGCAATCATGTTTCTATAAATAGTTTTTTGCCTCTCCTAAAAACTTTATGAATTTTGAGTTGTGACTGTTTATGATTTAGCGTGCGATATCATTATCACTTTAATAAACATTTGTAGTTATTTAATTATAGTTTAATAATATTGAAAAATATTTTTATTTTGCTTGTGTATTTTCTGTTTACTGTGCTGACTTTTGAGAACACCAACACGCATTTCGTGTGCCATTATTCGCATTTTCATCAAAAATGAAATTTTTTAAATACTGGTAAATTGTATCGTGCAGATACAGGTTTTTAGCTTCATACAAATCTATTTTCCTCCAAAGTTTTAGTACTGGTCTGGTCTCTATTTGTTTATAACGTTCAGTAAATTCTGTATAAAAAAGAAGTTTATGCGATATCATTTATTTCAAAGTTTTATTTTATTATTCATTTACTTAGTTTCGATTGATTTTTGGAACGGCACATGTTCAGTAAACACACAGCAATAATATTCCATTAAAATATCTCTGAAGATTTTGAGAATTTTTGCTTCTTTGTTATCTTGTATTTTATTATTTTTTTTATAATTCAATAGTTAGTTTTTAGTATTTTAATAATAACCGGTTGAACTTGTGATCACTTTGTTAGTTGTACATAAAATGAAATCAGTTTGAAAACGAAGAAATAAACGAAAAACATAACCAAACGACAATTAAATTTTAATTCATTTTTTAGTTATAGCAGAAGTGGGCATAATTTAATGGCAGTATTAAGAGAAACTTAAACTGAAATCTAATGTATGGCTGACAATAAAAACTAGATTTCAAATCAATCAGAAGAATAAATTTCCAATTTTCAATAAAATTAACAATTTCGATATTGTTTAAATAAAGAAACTTTATTGCGGAAGCAACGCCCAATTAAAAAATGTCTGTTAATGTAATAGCTGTACAAGTCTGGGAATCTTGTGTTATTTTTGTTTTATAGACGCATTCGTGTAAAAAAGTTCACTAACATTTGGTACACGATCCTAATTTTCAATATTTTATGATAATTGTGATCTGTAGTTTTGTCGTTTTCTCATTTTAGATCTTAACACAAGAACTCGCGTCTACTAATAATCCACAATGTCGTCGTACCTTTGCTGATTGTTTCCTGATTTCTGTTTCGTCGATTATTGTCCACCGAAATCTTGTGATTTACCACGTATAGCCTTTTTTGTTCGGGCTATGCGTAAGATAAAGTCTATGCCAATGGCCAACAATCGATTCAAGACCTCAAGAATTGACGATATCGACAACAAACTGGTGCCGCAAATGCGAGAATGGGTTATGGATAATTTCGTGAAAATAACATGGTATCGCAATCGTAGACCTGATTAAAGACATAGCCTCCTTTTTAAAATAGAATACCACGCGCGAATACCGTTCTTATTAACAAAATCATAACAACAATAATCATAATAATTGTAATATCAAATTACATGTAAACTTTCTGTGTAGAACTTTAATCAGTGGAAAAACGTGTCATATCCGAAATGTGGTGGCAGCTAAAACGTTTTCCCATCCCACAAAACGTTCATGACTGATGGTTTTTAAACCGTTATTCCACGATGCTTAATATTGCTGACTTTTAAAACATTTCTATTAAAGAAAATTTGTTTGATTCTTAAAATAAAGATATATTCTAGAATTTAAGAAATTATTAATTTTATTTTTAACAAAAAAATAATTATAATAAAAAATCGTTTAAAAAACGTAAAATTTCAAAAACTAGTAGCCTTCAAAGATTTAAGTAGATTTCATGCAAACTCTACTTATCGTAATGACCTGTATGACCTGTGATCGAATGAGCTTTCGTATCGAATAACATTTCGTAACGTATCGAATAGCTATATCGAGGCATTCTATAGCGTTCGAATCGAAATTTGTTTTAAAATTTAAATGATTTTTGTGCTCTGTCATAGAATAAAAACATATGGTTACAATCTTTATATGTGACAGCGCATAGAGAAAGGGACCTAAGGGTAAAAAAAAAGCATTTTTAATTTTTTTTTTTTTGATGTGGACAACATCTGAGCTTCGAATGATCCCATGCCCCAAAAGTGTTTCCTCCTAGAGATATGGGCGTTTTATGAAACTGAAGTACACCAAAGATACACGTATTTAAATCTTTAAAATGGCTCTCCTGAACAAAACCGGTTTTTACCCTTCGGTTCCTTTCTATTTTGCGCGTCACATATATAAAAATGACATGTTTGTATGTATGTATGTGTGCTTCTTAAAATTTTCACAGTATCCCTGATATGTGGAATGAACTGTATAAAATTGAAAAATTCCAACTGGGCGTTGCTACGGCCATAAAATGTAAATTTTTATTTTTGTATATCTTGCGAACGGTTGGAGTCTAAGTTTCTAAATATGGTCCAATGACTTTGTGCTTAAAACAAATCATTAGTAAAAAACTGGGAGTGATTGGACAAGTAGGCGTGGCACCTCATATACAAACGAAAAATTCAAAATCGACTTTTTGATTGATTATGACATATTTTGGCTAATTTGTCTTAATGAAAATTTTTGATGTTAGTAAATTTTTCTTTTATTTATTTATGTATGTACTTACATGTTTAATAAAAAAAAATATGACTGAATAATAAAATAAAATGTTTCTTTCTTAAATAGCAAACAAAAAACTAGTTTACGACAGCTTTTAGTTCGATAGGAATGACATTTCGAGAGAATAGACTCGTTCGACTGCTCGTTATCGAATGCCGCGATCTGAAATTTTGATACATGTTCACATGTTTTACAATTACAGAAGCATTTGTAGTCAAAAACCTATAACAATAATAATCCAATAAAAAATAATGTGATGTCCACTTAAGTAAAACGTTGTTCCACACTACTTCGTCTGGAAGGGGTTTGAACGGTATGAGCTTATTTTTTCCAATTATATACGCGTTTTCACTATTTCTAAGCCTTTTATTTTTATTATTTTTGGAATTTTCCATAAGAATTATCCTTTTTGTATCTCCATTATATATACGTATCAAATACTTTCGCCAATTCCGCTCGTATCATTTTATCAGTAATTTGCAATTACATTTTGACACCGGTAAGGAGCAGAATTTTACTGTTTTGTTCTTTGAGTTATGTAAGAGAAAAATCTTAACGGCAATTCGCAAAAAAGGATTTTGCTAAAAATGACGTTTACATTATTATTCGCGGCTGCCCATTAATTAGATAAACAGCCGATAATTTCACTCGACAATATTCTTTATTATTATTTATCTATGTTTGTTATATGGTTTAGCTGACCGACATGTACTTTTCATTTAGTGCTAATACCAAAATCCTCAATAGACCTTTAACCAAATTCTTGAAAAAAATTACGAAGTTCCATATGTTTTAGACATATAATCATAACTAAGTTTGACTTGTGTTCAATAAATAAAAAAAATAATTACAGAACACTCTTTCTTTTTATATATCAAAATTGGAAATTGGAAACCCTATATAATGTGGTACATCGAGTACAGTTCGTTCACCCAGGTACACTATATTACTTTCAGAATATGTCCAAGAATGCTTTCTTTTACAAACTGTAATTTTACACACCGCGTGGTCGAAATCAGTTTAAAATACATACATATATTCGTCATGCGACAACGCGGTTCAATGCGCATCTACATGAGTAGATAGATCTATGAAGATACTCTCGATCAATGCGCACGTAAACGTTTCAGTCATTAATAAAAACTGTGTAATTTACATATTTTTTTTCTTACTCTTCGTAGATTTCGTAGATATTCCACAAAATATTAAAAAAAAAAAAAAGTATATGAAAAGTATCTGTGTAAATGTCTGCTTTATAAATATCTGATATTTATTTTACATTAAACGATATGCATATTATAGTATGAGTATTATTATTTTCCCCCCATTGTTCTGTCGTAGTTGTTGTGCTCGTTGTTCAAACATCCAATCTAATTTCACCGAGTAGTCGTAAGCACCACCCACTTGTTTCTATTAGTGATAAATACAAAAACAAAAAAAATTAAAATCATGTATTTGTCTTTGTTAAGTTTAAACAAAATTCATTACTTTGTTATTGTTGTTGTCGTTTGTATTGCACGACGCTCGTGCTTTTATCATAATAAACACAATATTTTACTTAAGTTCTAGTTAAAACTTTTCTCTTTCAAAAAAAAATTTAAGGAAATATTATAATCCGTAGACAGTTTAATTTTTAAAGTGTCTAAATACTGATTTTTATGTCTACTGATCTTTGATTTTGCTTTCATCTTATTAAACGGAACTTAAAGATATGAATGTATGTACGTCATTGCAGCTGTTTTGATGTTTATTAAGGTGATAAATTAATTCTGTGCGCAGCAGTAGTTATACTGGGGTTAAACGAATTTTATCCCACATTTCCCATTGATGTACAGTGTGGATTAAGATTAGCTGCCAATGGTTTCCCTTACGCATGCACACTGAAAACCTGTTCCGCAAGCCATGTGAGATCTACAGGTTTAGTTCAATTTAAATATCTGACGTTTTCGATGATCTTTTCAAGTGGCATCTTAAGGCAAGACGATTACATTTCAATTTCGCCAAATCTTTAAGACAATATATTAATGTTTATCTGCAAGAGTAATTTATCATTTTTGTTTAATAGGTGTGCTGTAAACCTCATAGTATTAAATGTAAATAGATGTAAACTAGTGACATATGTACATATATATGAGATATTCACCAATTCAAACGAAATATTTTCGAACTGGCACCGAGTTAATTAATAGCTCTTGACTCATTCATGGACCTTGGAATTAACTTGGACAAAAAACTTAGTTTTAACACAAATGTTACATTTTCTAGTAATAAAGCCAATAGTGTTTGATGCTTCACAAAACGAGGGGCGAATGAGTTTAATGCTCCTTGTGTAACAAAAAGTTTTTACACTTTCTTAGTAAGACTCATTTTAGAATATGGCTCCGTAATTTGGGATACACAGTATAACTTATATATTAGAAAGATTGCCGCGATCCAAAAATAATTCTTTTTATTTTGTCGTCGCCAACTCCAGTGGTATCCAGTTGTTTATATTGTAGTAGATTCTTTTTAAACTTATTCCAAGGAAAACTAGATTTCATAAATAGCATCAATTCACAACAGCCAACTTAGATCCTATCAACTCCTACTGCGCAAACTTTCTGAATTTTGACACATTTCGTTGAATGTGTTCGGATATTAACAAATTTTACCACCTCATAGATTTGCCGGAGAACGTTAATATTTCTAAAAGAAAGCTTTATAACGTTTGAATTTTATGTATTATTTTTGTTATTGGAAAGTAAAATAAATAAATAAATTTCGCTTTGGAAATGCCTTGTGATTGAGAACAGATAGTTAAAATTAAAATGCTTCGTTGAGGAGCAATAAAAGGCCTAGTTCATGCTTTACAAGCCTTAGGGGTGCTGATGGCGAGTAGTCAGCCTGTTGTCTTTGCAACCAGAAAGACCCAGGTTCGATTCCCAGCCGGGTCAAATCTGAAAAAGTTTTTTCTGAGTTTTCTGTGCTACAGCACCCTTCTTCGTCGGTATTTGAGCAATAAAACGTCGGCGAAGTAAAATAATAAATAAAATGGCTCCAAGATCATAAAACTAACGCGTCAAGAAACATCAGAGACGCCGCAACTTTGCTTTATAATTTACACGCAACTGCAGAGTTGTGCCAGAATTAAGCGCTATCTTCCTACCACTTTCACCACCTGTCTATTTCTTCCCTATCCTTCTCTCTAGTTCCAGTGCAATGCATTGCATATGTGGGCGATAGCCCCTGAGCATTGGTCCAAGATAGAAAATTTTCAAAATTTCCAAAGAAAAAGCTAATGCTGTCTTTAGCATATTAAGGGCTAATTTCTACAATTTCGTACGTAGATGCCAGTTTTAATTATGTGTTAATAACTGTTTGTATATATATTTGATTAAATTTGTATGCTGTGGCTTAACGCTTTGTCCCTAAAATATTCGGTTCAAGATCAAGTAATATCAAAAATATTTCTAATGTGTCTTTACTAACAGCACAAAAAATATTAACACAATTTCCTTAAAAAAATATCCGGGAATTCCCGGGAACCAACCCTAGTTGTAGTCGTAAGTCAACTATATAAGACTTTAAAATTTTTATGTTTCTATCTCCCTTAGTTCGAAAGCTATGATGGAACAAAATTAATTTCTATAGAAATTTAATATACAAAATTAACTTGTGAAAAAACAACCATTTACTTTTTTGTACATAATAATTGAATATTATAAAAACTAAATAAAATCTATAATTGCAAAGTTTTAGATAAAAAGAATTCATTCGTTTTTCGCATATGTTTAGTATTAGAATAGAAGGGGAGTAAGGGTTTAGATGGCTGAAGTAGTTAGAACGTTGACTATAAAAACGCCACAGCTTTCGAAGTAGGAGAAACAGAATCACAAAATTTCAATGTATTAAATAGTTCACTTAAAGATAAAACAAATAGTTATAAAACAATATATTTTTGGAAACTTTCAAGCATATGAAAGAATACTTTTTTAAAAGACATTTTTTCATATTTTTATTTGGGGGACGTAAAGTAAATATCTTTATAAAATTCTATAGATTTTTTATTTTTTATATATATATTTATATATTGATTAACAACTATTTTATCTTAATATTAAAAAAAAAATATTTCGAATGAAATAAAAAGGACAAAAGATGAGGAAATAAAAACCAAGTATGTACTTTGACTTTGTTTTGCGCCTAGATTAATGGGTGTATAGTCACATTGCTGCCACACATGCTTCGCATGTGTAGGAGTCCTCTCCTGAGTGCTGGTCCCAGATAACAAAAAAAAAAAAGAGATTCAGAATCATGTTCAGGGCCGTTCCGGGGCACGTCCTGCATGCTACGGTAACCCCAACACATGCAGATTGGGCCCCCACCAGACAAGGCAACCTTAGGATAATTTCGGTCTAACCACGGCACTGTATGTCCAGAGGGCGATCTTAAACTTAAGACCCCACATCTTTCCAAACAAACTCTTACAGCCGTATAAGGCTACAGAAGCCATCCTTACGCGCTCCTCACTCATCAATACTTAACACTCATCGATTGGCGGAAGACCCCAGTCATTCGTATAAGCCACCACCTTCACCCCACCTCGACTGAGCTTGACCAGAACCAAATCCATGACAATTAGCCGCAGTAGGGAAGATAGGACGCCCCCCGGGAAATAATCGGTTCCGCTCTCACTTTATTAAATGCCCCCTCGATATCAACGAAGGCGGCCAACATGTACTGTTTGCATGCAAGAGATTCCTCCACAGCCGCCACAACTTAGTGCAGAGCAGTCACCGTGAATTTGCCCCTCAAGTACGCGTGCTGCACCAGAGATAGCGGCTCATTGATGAAGAGCTCCTGGATGTAACAGTCGATCACCCTCTCCAACATCTTGAGCAAAAAGTATTTAAGATTGATAGGTTTAAAATCCTTCGGTTGGTCATGGCCTTAGGTATGAAAACTACCCTGTTTTTCCTCCAACTGGCATGTATATGGCGATGGTCGAAGTAGTCTGCGAAGTAGTTGACTACAAAACGAAAAATTTTTCTGTGTTCAACCCCAGTTTCAGACCAAATCATAAAAACATCTCGATTTTTTTTGATGTGCATTTGTGTCAGTTGTTGTCGCAAGGTTTCACTGGCGAAGGCATAGTCATTGGTCACTCAACAGTAGCGGCTTCAGCTGTATCCAATCTATAGGCACATGTAAGTAATCACATAATTACTAAAAATGCCTACTAAGAAAACTAAGCTTCAAAATCTAATACGTCTTCTTGACATCAGAGACGCTACAAGACTGCTATAAAAACAAATAACGTAAAAAAGCAATGTTATAAGATAGTTAAGCTTCACCTCCTATCATATTCTCCTACTATTCCTTCAGGAAGATCGGTCCAGCGTTTTGGGCTCCTATAAGATGTACAGAGATGTACGAGTATATAAGCTTTAGTTATTATTTTTATTACTAGAATGCCAGAAATTATTGTCCGTTATATTTACGCATAATGAAGCGCTAAATCTATAACTCAAAATTGTCCTTGGATTTTTTGATTTTATTTTTGTTCTACCTGTATTAATTAGTTTGATTCTACAATGTATATATTGTTGTTATTGTATATTAATTCTTCTTTAGTTTAGATCTTTGTAATACTTTTTTTTAAGGATTTTCATGAAGCTTTATGCAGCATCATTTTTGGTTCCAGCCGTATTTACAGAGCTTAGAATACTGTATTTATTTTGGATAATTTTTTTCCGATTTAAATTAACAGTATGTGGTACTCGTAAATTACCATTTTAACGAAAGTAGCAGTTTTGAATCTATCATAAGGATTTATTGAGCCTGAATGGTCAAGTAAACCGGCAGAACTCAATTATGTGGACGTGTAATAATGTACAGCATTTTAGTTATTAGAAATATTTTCAAAAGAACATTGACATTGCAGTCCATTTTCATGCTAATAATTGGCAACATTTCATTTAAAAGAGAAATACTTCATGTACTTTTGCGATATTCGATATCAATCTCAAAATTTATCGTGTCGTATACGGTTAGCCCACTGTAGTGTAAATATTATCATCACTATTGCCCATTTAGCAGTTACATCAGAATAGTTTAATAAAAGAGAGCAAATCAAAGGGATAATTTTATAGAAATGAAAATGCAGACATATTAAGATAAAATGCTTGTTTGTCTTAAATGCGTCAGACTTGGGATGTTTCTGTAATGTTTTTTGTGTGTTCACATTAATGTAACTGCAACGCTATCTTATGTAGGAAACAAAAGCGAATTCCATATTTACAGAATTTATGTAGGTGTTGGATTCTTCGTGGAAGCATATGTGTAAATGTGTGTTATGAAATATATATAAGTATATATGTATATGCATATATATATACTATATATCTTATACATACGTGTACATGCGTATGCTTGCTTGTGTGAATTACTGACTGCATTTGACAAATGTCCCCCCAATAATTAGCTTGTTTTTATGTCATTACTTTTTCCGGTTGTATCTTCTTTCATTGTTTCATCTTCATCAGCATTTTTGTGTTTTCTCTTTACTAACAAATTTTCAAAGAAATCAAAAGTTTCCTAACAACATTTTTAAAATAATATTTGTATATTTTTGTTCGTGGATTATTTTTTTTTTTTTTGCTTTACTTTTCACATAAGTGTGTGTATTTCCATATAGAAATATTTATTAAGTATTTTCAATAAATTAGGCAGACGCTTTTACACACTCAATAGCAAACTGACTTACATATATATTCATATTATATACATTTATTATTCATTTTTTTTTTTAAATCATTGTTTGGTGGACCAATACACTGTTGCAGGGGTACACTTACACTTATAATTGTGTTTGTATGTTTAGCTGTTTGTATTATGAAATAGACATTTTAATTCAAAGTAATAAAATTGATATTTTTAGCTTTTATTTTTGTCACTTTTTGTGGTGTTTTATTGAAAAAATTTTCTACCTCGTGCACACGTTTGTCGCCGTCTGTTTATTTCAAATACAGTTGTTTCAAATATATTTTTCATAAATTATTTCATTAGTTTCATGTACGAGAATAAAGTGTAGGCATTTTTAAAAATAATTACTAAAGAAATAAATTCGTAGGAAGTGTGTAAACTTTTTTTAGCTCTGTTATGTTATGAGGGGTTGTAAGTTTTAGAAAAAATTTTATCATTTTAGTTATCATTTTAGGTAGCAAATGTTATGAATTTTGTACGCTTTTTTATGGTGCATGACATATAAATTTGTACACATTATTCTTTATACATACATATATAGATAATCCACTATAATTAGTTGAAAAAGAAAGAAAAACTATTTTTTTAGACAATTGATAAATAAAGATTATGCAAAAATTAATAATTCAAGTACGCATTTAGTGAAAGCGGCACATAATTTTTTTGGCTAAATTATAGATAGCTATAAATAGAAATATCTTTGGTTAACAAAAATGCTATAAAATGAAAATAATTGATCAGAAAATGATAAGGGAGAGCAAAGAGCTCTTAAAATCCCTACCTACAACCGAAAATCTGTTCACATAATTGTAAATATAATTGAAAACTTAATAGCTACATATGTATATGCAAAATTAATTAACAATATGGGTACTGTTGTCTGGCGTAATTACAACGTTCTCTCTATAATAAGAAAGGCACAGGAAATTAAGTTTGTCAAGGAAGTTTGATGACTGGAGGATGGTTTGACATTATGGCTGTAGAGTGACTCACTGGTTCAGACAACAAACACATGGCACAATTTATATTGAAAATAAATTAAACATTTCATAGTAAAAATAAATCTCTTAACTTTGCATCGGTTACGATTAAAGTTTTTACTCCAACTGAATTTTAAATTGAAATAATCGAAATGATTATATTGGCAGCCAATAAGTAATTCACTAAGTAATTCCAATGCGTGTTATTTAGTTATAAATTGTGCTGGAACTAGAAGAAAGGCATAGTAGAAGAAATGACAGGAGGTGAAGCCTCACTATCTTACAACTCTGCTTTTGCATGGTCTTTGTTTTATAGCGATGTTGTAGCGCCTCAGATGTCAAGAAGACGATTTACATATATTTTGCAGGTTCGTTTTTAGTAGCCATTTTTAGTAACATTTTAATTAAATTATTATTTGTGTGAGTTTTCCCTCTCCCCAAAATCATAATTAGAAACTTAAGTTTGTGGTTACGTTTGTTTTTCAATTTTCTACCCAAAAGAAAATATGAACGAATTTAATTAAAATTTGTATTGTTAAATTAAATAAAATAAACTTTGTAGGCGTTTTATATTTATTTTTTAATATTTTAATTTATTTAAATATAATTTCTTGTATTGTAGTTGTTGTCATCTTTGGCGTCTTTTTAATTCACAATCATTAAATTATTGTCATATTTTATAATTTTTGTTGCGTATTTATTTTTTCGTGTACGTGTGCATATAAATTAATAAGTAAATAGAAAAACCAATGTTTTTTTTTAATTTTATATTCCAATTTTATATGTATTTCAAAAAATAACATGAAATTTAAAATGTTGTTGAATGGGTGGGAATATTAAAGTGAAAAAAGTAATTTTTCTGTAACCTTGAATACAAAAACCATTTGAAAGTCATATTATAATGATTGCTTGAATTATGGGAAGTCGAAATAATAGAAAAGTGTGATTAAAAAATATCTTATTATTTTTTACATTAAAATTTATTAAATATTTCGTCATGTAAAGAAAGTATATTTAAACAATTGCTTATTATTTAACAAATTATATTATATATTATGCATAGATATATAAAAAGTACATATTTATAGCTCGGCGTTTTAGGCAAAAGAGAAAAATTTAATATTTATCAGTCACATAAAGCTTATTAAGACGAAATAAAATTTTTAATGAAAAACCTGTAACACTTTTTCAAAAAAAAAAAAATGCTTATTTTGTCCATGTTTCAGCTCCGATATTGCTAAAACTTCTCATTTATTTAAATGAAGCTTTAATATAATATCTCCAGTTGTTCTAAGAAAAAGTTCGGTAAAGGTTCCCTGAAGATCTGCATTAGCAACAGTGAACTAGCGCAATTGCAATGTATTTTCTTTTAGTAAATATTTTTCTAAATAAGCTAAATATTTTGGGAAAGTAGTGCGTAAAATTATTATAAAATCGATTTAATTTAAAAATATATTAATAATTGATTGTCCTTTCTTTACAACCGTCTAGACTATATGTTAGCAATAAAGAAAAAACGTAGGCAGAATAACAGTGCAATATTTTTAATTGCTTTGCTCATGTTAACACATAAAAATATATATATTTATCTCATAATAAAAAAAAATTAAATAAGCTACACAATTAAGTGCGATTTCATCTCATGGCATCAAAAATAAAATACATTCTTATTCTTGAGATTCAGAATAAATATAAAATAAAATGTATAACTTAATGTTTTATTATATAGCAAGTAAATTTACTTTGGGAGGAAAGCATATCGATATAGTATTATTTCGTTAATGTTCAGTTAGCTCATCAGTGGATTTTTCCTAATTTCTGATTTTGACATACTTTTGTTTTATTTTTGAATTTTTCATTTCATTTGATTTTAAATGCATTATGTATGGTGGCCAATGGACAAACTAATGTAGATGAGAAAAGAAATATATAAATATATTCTCATCCTCAAAATATTTCAAACAATATCCAGACAAAATTATGGAAATCGATCCGTAATGCGCTTAGCAACGTACATCATTAAAGTTTTAGCTATACAGATATATATATAGTTTCGGTGCTACACATTACTGACGAAGGAGGGCGCTCTGATATGCCTGTGGTTTGGATACAGCTGAAGCCGTTACTTTTCAGTGACCAGTGACTATGCCTTCGCCACTGAAACCTTCCGACAACAACTAACACAAAAACTCACAAATTTACATCAGAAAAAATGCGAGATGTTTTTATAAGTCCTGAAACTGGAGTTGAAGCAAGGAAAATTTTTCGTTTTGTAGTCAACGCGCAGACTACTTCAACCGTCGCTACCCTCAAAACAAAGATTTAAAAAATTCCCGCACCTGGCAATATTGTTGTGCACTAAAAAAAAATGGCAAGCACTTGAAAAAAAAATTTGTATATCTAGATACGGCATCCAATGCATACATATTTCAAAAGAATCTCTTAAAAATAAAAAAAAAAACTGCACATGTAGCAACTCTGCTGTCCAGTTCCCAAAGGCTCAAAACCTAATGTGAATTGACCCGAACCTATGTTGAAAATTGTAGCTCGTTAGCTCTTACAGCTCCGGAGATCGTGCGTTACTAACAAACACACAAACGATTATATATACATACATATATAGATAAAAATAGCAATATACATATATGTAAGGATGTATAAAAAGTAAACTCATGGGTTGTTATAGTTTTTGTTAAAATTTTTGGTTTTGTGTTCGGTATTCAAATTCAATTCTCGATTGATTAGTTGAATTTTGAGCATAAGAATCTTAACTTTGTAGTCAGAAATTACATGTATGGTTTTGTTATATTTAGCTAAAGTTTTGGTACTTGGCACAGAATAAAGGAATATATTTCAAAAAGTACCTGGTTCAATAATTAATATAAGAACTGCCCGTCTATGAGAGCGGTCATTTCTTAAGATATTAATTCGGTTGCAATAACATATCAATTTATTTACTTTTATATACTAACTTTGTTTTCACATTTCATACGAAGAAGTACTTTACTAAGAAGAAGAAACAGCAAATCAAAAAGTGGAAAATAGACGTTGGTTTTTGCTGTTAAAGTGACTGAGTGCATTTACATACATAAATATATTTGTATGCATACAATATTCAAAAAAACATAAACTTAATACATCTTCAATTGATTGTAACTTTTGTAACTTACATTCAAACTACTAATAAATACGCCCGTCAATTTCGGCGATAAAGGCCTGTTAAACAATGTGTTTAGTGGATGGGTTATTAAAAGAAGTGGAAACAAGGGCGTATGCATTCCGTAAAGTTTGTGATGCAGCACTGGTAAAGCATAAACTAGATCTAAGTGAACACATAAATTGAAATAAGCATATAAACAAATAAGAATGTAGAAAAACTAAATTAACTATTTATTCAAGGAATATTTCAATATGTAACTTTTGTTGTCTTCCCCTGGCAACACTGATATGGATATGTTTTCCTCCTAAATAATCAATTTTATTGTGTTTATTTTATGAGAATATCACAAGGTACATACATATGTATATGATAATACATTTCAAATATTTTTTCCGAAAAAAGCACAATTTTAAAAGAATAATTATGCAAACCCTTAAAATTTCAATTTAATTTCCAGCCTTTTGCTGCCGTCGATTTTTATAAATGTCAAACTCATTTGACAACACAAATTGACGTTTTATGTTAGCAATAATTGTTAAAGAAAATTGACTATTATGCGTCATAGATTGATTGCAGGCATTGAAAACGAGTGGTTCACATTAGTAAGAACATAGTTTTATCAGTTTCTGCTATATATGGTAACATATTTATTGCTGGTCTAGACGGAGTGTTATAAACCAAGTTTTTTCTTAATCATACAAGAAAAAATTTATAATTTATATAATATTATATATTTGACAAAAGAAAATAATTATAAAAAAGTTCGTTTCAAACCTGCCAAAACACTAGAATCCCATTCATACTACTAACATGCTCTTCAACCACACAAAACAACAAAGGAATAACATTTCAGAAGAAAGTTAATAAACAAAAAAAAATCAAATAAAACAAACCAAAGGGAAAATGTATCATGAATGTCATAATGAGCAAATAAATGTTATTTAAAACGATAATGATGATGAGCAATGCATGTGTTTGATATACAACAATTACATTAATTTTCGTTATAAGTTGCAACCATCAAACACAACATAGAGAAAAATATATTAAAGGAATGTTTTCATGACGACGTTGTCACATGTAGAACAGGGATGGAAAATGACTTTTATGTTTTTGTACCAACTATGAAAATAAAACGTAGTTTTAAATCCATGAAGATTCCATTTTTAATACATACATATATATTAACAACAAAAACGTAAATACTAGAGATCTGTTATTAAACAAATTTTATTTATAAATGTTTTTTGGTATAAAGTTCTGTTATTTTAAAATTAGAGTTGCACAATTTCGTTGACTTTAACCATCCTTTTGTTTGTCTCAAATTGGCAATGTGTAGTATATTTTGCGTTATGCCAGCAATGGTACTCAATACAAAAAAGCACCGCAGTAGTTCTAATTGAGGCATGGTAAACTTCAATTTTATTCTATTTCAGTTTGTTCTCGTTTTATTTTGTTCTGTATATTATAGAAGTACTTGTTTCTTTCAGCAGCCGTCTAATAACTTATATTGTATATAAAAATTAAATGGTGTATATATGCATGTATGGTTATGCTTTATATACAGTTAAATGGCTGAACCGATTTGATTTAAATTTTCACAGTATCAGGAAGGAACTATAGGCTATATAAATTTCAAAAATTCCAGCTGGGCGTTGCCATGCCCATGCCCATACAAAGTACATATTTACTTTTGTATATCTTAAGAGCGGTTCAAGTGAAAGTTTCTGGTCCAAATGACTTTGTAGTTGAAACAAATTTTCAGTCCTCCCAGGATTGGTCAAGTGGGCGTGGTACCACCCATACAAAGTAAATATTGATTTAATTATTTCTCGAGAGCGGTTAAAGTTACTCTTTCTGTATTTGGTTTTAATAACTTAATGGCCAGTACAAATCACCAGTCAAAAATTGCATGTAGGCATGATACCTCCCATACATACTAAATTTTGATTTCATTATATCTTGCAAACGGTTAAATGCTTCGAACCATACACATTCTTTACTGTTAGTTAGTTAGATAAGAATAATTAATTTTATAAATAAAGTAAAATTTAAAAAATTTATGTTCTTAAACTTTTCGGGTTTTTACTTCATCTATACTACATTGTTCCCTACATTACATGTTCTTAAACTACATAGTTTTTTTAAATTTTAATTAAGAAAAAAATTCTTTAAAAATGTATTATTCCATACATTTATTAACGTTTACAAATAAGCAATATATATTTGGTACTCCAAATAATGCCAGGTAGATAGACTCACATACATATTTATTTTAAGAGCTATGGAGCTCAATATTCATAACTTTATAACATAATTTATAATTAATAATGAAATAACAGGCAAAATTCCGGCAAACACAATAAGCGATTGGACTTTAACGTAATTGGTTATTGTTAATACAACATATTAATTTATTAAATAAATTAAAGTAAATAAATTAACTTCAACATTTTTACATTTCATCCCGTGATGTAAGGTTCCGAAAATTTTATATGTGAGGCTAACTCACAAACGAAGATTGGACTGTGACAGGTATTCATTGCACCCGACCCTATGTTTGGCTACAAGAGCAATGATCTGAAACGAGAGATGAAGGACTGGTCGGTTTAAGACATTCTAGGAGATTAATGGAGTTTGAGCAGAAATTGATCTCAGACTAGATAAAAAGTGAATTCATATACTCAGAGGAGCTCTGACAGGTCATTTGACCTGTAACGAGCACCTTTACAGACTATGAATCAGTAACGCGATATCTGCAGGTTCTGCTGTGAGGATGATGAACTAAGGACAATGTTATCACCAACTGTACGGGAATAATCAATGTGAAGAGAAGGTTCTTGGAAGAGTTCGATGGGCTCGCGGATGGGTACTTCCGATTCATCAGTGTAGTCGACGGTCAATAGTTAATATGGGAAGCACAGTAGATAAATTATCGTTGCGGTGCCATTACCAGCAACGAGCATCAAGTTTGTTATAAATCATATATTTTACGCATTTCCATTTACATTTATGTGCTTATCAGGCTTGTTATAAAAATCAAGTCAGAATTGTTATTTATCAGAATTGAAAATCGATTCTGATTTGAATTGGTGTTATGAAACCTTGCTTCGAGGCCGTGGTAACATATTTATTGATGGAGGACCAGCTGGGTTTAGACACTCTTCCCATTCCTGGGTACCACACCACTCCATTATTTCTTCTATCCTATTTCTTATTTTTCTTAATGACCTCCTGTGTCAAACTTCCAACCCTATCCACTCATTCGCAGATGACAGCAGTATCTGCTATTCATATTCATTTAATCGTAGTCCTACGTCGAATATGATCGCGGCGACGAGGCAGAATATAAATAATTCGCTGAATGGTGACCCCACGAGAATATCGTTCTTCTATAATAGTTTTCAGTGTGTTGTTAAACAAAATTTTTACGTTATTTAAAAAAAAATATTTATTATTTAATATTTAACCTGGTATTGGATTAAAAAAAAACATGCCAATCCTTCATAACGAAACAATTTGGTCTAAACTAATATTGTTAAAAAAATAATACAAATTTTTTCTGCTTTACAAAATACTGAGTACAAAAAAAAATTATAACAAAAACGTTATAAGGAATTCGAACATCTTCGCTCCTTTTGGGCTATCCTGCATTGAAGTTGTTCATAGCATAGATATGGAATTGTTTCATTTTGATCTGAACGATTATATTTATTATTGAATAATAATATATGTAATTATTAATAATCGGCAAATGTTTTAACAGTGGCTATTTTAATATGTAGACTAGTATTCTGAAAAAAAACAAAAAACTTAAAAAGTGGAATTGTTCGGTTTTGTTATGAACCTCCTCAATTCTGAATCGAACAACAAAATGATAATATTGATTTCTATAACACCAACATCATTTTAATTTCGATTTCAATTCTGATTGAGATTTCATAACAACCCTGTTTAAGAAGGAGTCGATAAATTTGTATATATGTATAATGTCTAATTATATGTACGTCTAGTACCACACAGGCTTGTTTGGCAAAAACATTTTTGTTTCGTTTTTTGTTTCGCGTTTTTGTTGTTCCAAACACTTTCTAAAAATGGTTGCCTGTATGAAAAGGATTTTTCCCCATTGTAGATATGTATATGTATGTGTTGCTGTTGTTACCTCATACAAGACAGAAAATGCTCATGAATGTAAATATGTACATACTTATATACATACATACATACGTATGGATAAGCTCGAGAGAATAGTTTTATCTGCCCAGTTATTTAGCCTTTTATTAGTTTTTAGTTTTAGTAAACGTGTATCATCCAACCCCGAAAGTTCGAGTACTTTTCACTGCACACATGTCCAAAAGCAAGTGGTTGTTGCGTGACGGATCCCTTACGTGCACATACATGTTGTAGTTGTTTTATTTTACTTTGCTCACTTCACTTACTGCTTCATGTTTAATAAAAATGTAAATATGTGTAGTTGTGTGCATGTGCATGTGTGGCTGTGTGCGTTTGGCGGAGTGTATGGGTTGGCATGTGTATACCCATCGTCATAATAGTGCTGTTAATTATTATGTTAGTGATGATCATCAAGAATAAATGTTCTTTGCTATGCTCTTCATGTTCATGAGTCTGTCCGAATTGTGTGCATGTTGTATGTACGTCATTTGTGTAGTTATTATGATTTTATTTTCTTTTTATTTAGTTTGTGTTTTATTAAAATTGTTTTTTCTTTCGTTTTGGTAACTTTACGTTTTATTTTACTTGTGTTTTGTTTTTGTATAAAGTGTGGATATCAGTATGTGTGTGCTTTTTACTTTTTCTTCGATTTAGTTGCGAGTGCGAGTACAACAATTTACAACAACACTTCAACTGAATAATTTTTATTATATTTTGTGTTTGTTTCTGTTGTATTTCTTTTTTTATCTTCTCTGTGTCTTGTAGGTTGTTGGTTGTTATTATTGTTGTTCGTTTTACTACTACTACATTTACGGGTCTTGCTTGCGCTGGTTACGCCGTAATAACAAATAATCAAAATCAGTACGCTTTTAGCAATCAGGCGGGTAACAAGTACAATTTTTACTTAATTGTCATTGGATAATCGCGAATTTTTTTCTTCAAGAAGGAAAAAGAAATAAAAATCCTCAAACAACAACTAAATTATTTATTAGAAAACTGTGTTTTTCGGGTGAAATTACAAACAATTGCGGTGAACTAGAAGTATTGAAAAAAATACAACAATAATTATTTGAAACTAAAGTGTCTTAATTTAATAAAACTGAACTTAATTAAATCCATTCATAACACACATACACACACACACACACATATACGCCTGCTTATATGCATATAAATATTACATTACCTATGTGGAAGACGAAAGCAACATTATTACGAATAATTTATACATTATACATAGTACGGACATATACATATACATATGTATGTACATACATGCATAATTGTAATAATTAATAATTATTATTAATTTGATTAAACCATAAAAAATTACGAAACATGTATGCAATAAATTGTGCGACATAGATAATTACTAATTCGTTTGTTTTTAAAGAAATGCAAAAGCACCTAAATAATGAGCTAAAAAGTTGTTTAAATTTTCCGGAAAATTGCGAAATTAGTTTTTCCACAATTTCGTTGAAAAGTTATCACATTAATAAACCCATTTCTCATTTCATTCATTTCATGAAACAAAAACTAAAAGAAGGACTGAAACGTTTTCAAAAAATCTCGATTTAGTTATTCGATTTTGTTATCAAAACTATTTAAAGTTGTTGTACATTTATTACTTATTAATTAATTAATTATCTTAAACATAAATTGTCAAAAATTTAACTAAAAGAGAAAATAAAATATTTTTTAATGTATGTCCTAAAATTAATGAAGTAGTAAAACTATTATGTATTTAATAACAAAAATAAAAAATAAATTAGTGGGAGTAAATTTTATATTTTAATTAATAAATATGTTCAATGTTAATGTATTAAGAAAACAATTAAAAGCCGTAAGATATCATTGGTTGATTGATCGTTTTTTATATCAGTGCAATATTATTTTGAAATAATATTTTGCTAAAATAAATTCCCTAGAAAGTGTTTGTTATACAAGCCGGGGTTTTGTTTAAAAGTTTACAGTCTTTAAACAGCAACCATTTTTAGAATAGAGTCTCAATAAGTACAACATATTTTTTTTATTCATTTACATTCTTGTGTATTTCTTGTTCAGAAACATAGTTTTATCAGAGAGATCATTTTTAGCCAAAGAATCCCATTTCAACAACATTTCTTACCCGTTAGAGCTGTCACTAAAAGGTTTGACTGATACTTACAATACATACATACATACATACATAAATACATCCCTACATATTTTCTCTGTTTTAGACCTTAACTGTGTTCTTTATTCAGAACAGTAGGTTAAAATAATTGAATAATTTCGTTACTTTTTAACAAAGTTGGTTGCCAATGTTACAACACGATGTTTTTAATAAAAGAAACGGGATCTCAGCAAGTATAATAAAGAAAGGTCGCTCATTGCAACTCTTCGGTAATTGCAACAGGCATAATTTTTTCGGATTGTGAAAATCGATCCAGTACTGTATATATATGCATATGTATATTTATTTACAGTGTGTTACAAAAGTCCCAAGAAGAAGTTAATTTTATTTTTCAAAATATTAAGAGGTACTATGATTTTTGTAACTTACAGTATTTATACATGCATATATTAATCAGTTGCAAAGTAACCAGATAATAGTATTTATGTATTTCATTCTATGTTTTCTATTTTATATGAAACTGTTCTTTGTAATTCAAGAGTATGAAAGCCAAATTCTATTTTAGTGAAAACATTCGTTATATGTTCCACCAATTTTCATATGTTTTACTAGAAGGTCCTTAAATTTATTTAATAAAAAGTTTTACGCATATTTTATTATTTTCATTTATTCTTGTCAATATTATCACATGTTCTAAGGTTTAGAAACTTTTATCACCAATAGTAAGAACCAATTCATCCAATATCAAATTATTATTTTCATTTATGTTGTTCATATTAATTATGATAGAAAGCTGTTTAGAATATTAACAATTAACAGCACAGTCGAATTCAGGAATAACGAAGGATACAATTAAAGACGCTTTAGTTAAACTGAGAAATTCGTTATACCGAATAAAAATTTATTAAGCTATGAATACACGATTGTCAGATTTTACAATATTGTATGATATGGCAATATGGTGGCAATGCACTCACAATGAAAACCGAAGTGTAAATTATCTGTTTGAGAAATTGACTATTGTAAGAAAACTGTACAATTTCATTGCCACACAATAAATTTATCTGTCAACAAAAATTGTCTGTTAACACGGTTGTCAGATTATTGTTAGGCAAAAGTCGCCAGATCCGATGTTTAACATCGTATCTAAATATTTAAGGGCAGCGTTGCCAACAGAAATATTTATCTGCCAATGGTGTTATTGTACGGTGCACTAAATTAAGCACATGTGACAATAGCAAATGATTGAAAAAGTGGAAGGCATAAGTTATGAAGTCTTAATGTTTATTTCATCAATGAAAAAAGGAATCAATATTGTTATAGTTATGGCTGCCATATATTACGATTTATAGTCATTTAGAAGATTAAACAAATGAACTGTATTTGGCTATGCTTTTTCTTGTACTATTCGTTAAATTGCTCAGAAAATAAATTATAAGAGGTTCTGGATTTGCGCAATAAACTCTATATACGGAGTAATAAACTTTTTTTCTGTAGCACTAAACAAAATTTTAAAATTATTTTCAAATCTTTAATTTTAAGATTTTGTGGATCGAAATAGGAATAAACTTAGAGGCCCCAAGCTTTCAACTTTTATTAATATGTATGTCTGTATGTACATATGTATAAATTTTCAAGTTTTTTTCTTAAAATTTTCTTTAATCTTGTTTCTTGGACTTACTAAAAACACGAACGCAAGTTAAAAAAAATATTTATATTATCTCTGTATAATATGTCTTCCAAGCTATATTATTATTAATTTTTCGCTTTAATGGCAGATTGTAAACCCAAAACAACAACAACAAATACTGCATTATGAAAATTTCTAAAAGCTTGTGAAAAAAAACATTTTCATAGAAGAAAAAAGTGCAGCGAGCCAAGCCAGCCAACTAAAAAGCACATGCCGGCACTTGACTCATATTAAAACGTAACACATACATACAAAAATAAAATCATACAAAATTGTTAACGTAATCAGCAACAACAACAAATCTATGAACAAGTGCAAGAAAAAATTTCAAGCATTAAAAATATATGTACAGACCCACTCACAAACACATGCAAACCTACTAAATTGTTGTGTCACATTTCGCTGAAAAAACTCATTGAAATTTTTTTCCTTATTGTATATTTTTTTGTGCTTTAAGCTAAAATACTATTACTAACTAACACTACTAACAGGAGACAGAAAATATAAAAAACAACGGTATTACCGACAAACAAACACAAAAAATATATCATAAGAGATGCAATTCGAAGAGATGCAAAGAGAGAGAGAGTGCAAATGTAACAGTAAAAAATAATTTTGAACACAGAAGTCAAAACAAAATCAAAGACTTAAACTGCAAATGAACTGAACTCAAAATTGCAACAATAACAAAAAGACATTTATTAATAAACGGAAGTTGTGCATTTTATTAATCAAGCTGTGACAACCAGCAACAACAATAATAATAATGAAAATAATAACAATCATCAGCACAACAGCAGTTAAATTATAAAAAACGGCAAAAAATAAGTGACGTTTTATAAATTTATTTTCTCAAGAGGTATTGGATTTGTGTTGATTTCAGTTGTCGTTGTTACTCGTGTATTAAAGAGTGTGCATCTGTGAGATTTTGTTATGGAATTCAGAACCTTATATTGATTTAAAATAACAATGAATTTCAGCAAATAAAAAACAAATAATAAAAAAATTTAATGCGGGTTTCAAATATTTATGGGTTATTGACCGTTATATTTTTATAAAATATGTTGAAAAACAATTAATTAAAAAATTATGAAATTTTTTTGTGGTACTTGCATTTGTTTGTTCTGTTTTTTTCTCCCATGCAAAACAACATCTGCTTATGCTAAATATAACACAATTTTATTATAAATTTTTTATTTATATATTTTAAAGTAAAATTTTTTCGAATAGCTTAAGATAAAACGTTTATACAAGAAACAAAAATATACATTTAAAATCTGCAAAGACAATTTTTACAGCAAAAAAAGAAACAAAAAAACTAAACTGACCTAAAATCAAACTGTTACTGCTGTTATAATAAAAAACAAAAAAATTGTATCCAAAAAAATATTAAATATAGTGAAAAGTAAAAAAACGAATAAATAATAGTTAAACAATTAAAAAATACAACAAAGTTTCTAACAAAGAAATACCTACAAAAGTTGTTTAAGGTAAGTTTAAAATAAACTGTTTAAAAGTAATATTTATAAAACATAATTTAGAAGCGATTGAAACCTAAAATATTTTTATGTATTCAGCAATAACACATGCAATGTAGTGCATATTTAGTTTTTCTTTTCATCATACTTATTCGAACGAAGTTTTCTTCCTTCCCTTAGGCAGTAAATAAACCCTTCCAGAATATTATTATCTTAAAAATCTTAAAATCATAAAAAGTAACTGTATATCATAATATTTAATTATTTGAAATATCACAGTAAAACCATATACACGAATTCGTCGTCATATCTTTTTAACATTTTAGTTGCACCACGTTAAAATATCGGAAAAAAATAACAACTTAAGAATAATATAATTCATAACACGTCGTATTTTCTTCTAAAATCTCAGGAATTTGTTGGGCCATTGCCAGTGCTTGTTGTCTTTTGTGTATATAGTATGATAATTTGCTCTGAATTTGCTTGAGAACAATTTTATTTCTGGGCAGGAACTAAAGAAAGTTTAAAGCGCATTAATTTATTTCTTCTGAAATTAATTAAGAAATTCTTGATAACTCTGCTGCATTCGGATCGAATGCACCATTATGAATTGCTTTATAAATTGTGCTTTTCTTTTTTATTTATTCAACACGAGTCAAAAAGAATTATTGTTATTTATATATCTATACTTGCTGTTTGGGTAAGCTCATCCGTGGACCTTCAACCAAATTTTTGAAAAATCTCACATGTTTATATAAAAATAATTTTAAAATGATTTAGAAAAATTAAATAAATTTAAATCAAATAAAAAATACTTGTAGAATAAAATAATTTTGCAAGGTCTGTTTGTAATTTTGTAATTCTCAAAGATTTTTTGGCAGTTTTTATATAAACATAAGAATTTTTTTAGTTTTTCAAAAATTTTATTAAAGGTCTACTGATGAGTTGGTATAAGCATCAACAAAATGTACATACAGACTATATTAACCCAACAATATAAATAAATAATAAATTAATAAATATATAAATTTAAAAATTGTGTTTAATTTCTACAAAATGTGTAAAATTTCCCTCAATCGGTTAGTTGTTAATCGAAAACAATTAATGTTATTTTAATTGTAACCGGTTAGTAATAATCTCAAAAAGTTGACAGTTTATGCTAATCTTAATGAAGATTTATTAAATTTTTTATTTTTTTTTGACACCACATTACAATATTTTTTCACTTTTTTTTAAATATATTTTTCTTTAATAAATTTTGATGGTAAAACTCCATATAAATAAATACTCACAAGCCAAACATTCAAAAAACCCCGTCGGTACTTAGTAGGAATATAATTTCTAATATTTATCATAATTGTTACTGGCATTTTCAATACGTGAATGTTCTTTAGTTATACGTCACTAATTTTCAATGCCACTTGCTTAAAAGACCCTTTCGTTTCTATTACAGAATCATTTTTTTATTAATTTTTGCCAGTTTTTTTTTTCAAACATTTAAGTACTTAATAATAAAAACGTGCTTACATTTCTGTTTTCGTTGTACATTGTACATACATATACATACGTACAGACATACATAAATAGTTATTTATTTTTTTAGTATTTGCTAAAAAGTAGAAGTGCTGTTGAGTTTATAAAAACCAAGAAGAAAAACCAAATTATTTATATATAAATTATAATTCAAAACAAAGGCGAAAAAAGGGCGAGAGAAAAAAAAGGATAATTAAGAATGCTTATTTATCTAGAACGGCGACATTTGGACGGCCGTTAGTCTATTTTATTTCATTTCATTGAAGTTGGTTTTTTTTCTCAATTTTTTCTTCATTTTAACTTTTTTTTTTTTAATATACAGAAACAACTAATAAAAAAATCACTGCACATTAAGGGGGGTATAACAATCATAACAGATGATGAGATGAAAAAAATTACAGCAGAAAGGGTCTTTTATAATTTAGTAGCCACAGAAAAATCGCGCAAGCAAGCTAATTGTTATACAGTGAAAGCTCCAAAATTTCAATTATATACTTTATATAGATTGAAATGAATTTTTTAAAGTAAAAGATACTATAATTTCTAGTCCTTTTAGGCTTTAAATAAATATTATATAGTGTATTGCTCTTAAATACTGTTCATGGTTTTAAATCAGTTGAAACTGCGAACCAATTTTTTCTCCTCTGAACAGATACTTACAACCTTTGACAGGCATTGAGCATGACTTCCCTACCAGCAAAATAATAAGCAAGCTTCCGCTATAGCGAATTTTCCGCCCTACTAAATATTTTTTTTCTCTCTTGCTTAATAACATTTTTCTTGTGAGGGCTTTCCAATTTTAAATACGCGTTACCGCTGCCAGAAACGATTTTCGGGAAGGACGTATCTTTCTCAAAGAGCCTTCCCACACGAGCAAAATTGTGCTGGCATAACAGTTTGTTGGCAAACGAGGTGAGAGGAATGGCATTTTCGTTAGCGTAAAGTTTGAACCGCCTACACACCGCATTATAAGCTCAAAACCAAAACATGAACATTTTTAAAAACGCATAGTTCGCTGATTCTTTGTTAACAGAGCGCATTTATTAGTTATTGGCTAGTCGTTGTGTAAATATAAATCGAAAAAATGAAATTGAAGATTATTGATGCAATAGTACCAGATAAAAATGCATTTCTTACGTCAGATTTTGTTAATTTTTAATACGTTTCCTAGACATCAGAGACGCCGATGAAATGTGTAGGTCAAAATCCAAAGAAAAATTAATACAAAAAACAATAAACATAGAAAACTGTCTCCACGTATACATTTCATGCCATATAAAATTCATACTGTGTGTTACGAACGGAACAAAGATTGTTCGCTGTACTCGTCTGTTATGACTATTTGTTTGCTTATTTTCAATCCAACATTTTTACATTTTTGGAGATTTTGTTGTTTCACATAAAGTTCTAAATGTCACAATCGGTATTTCTGATTCTACCCACAAAGTGCAACTGGCCTCTCCATACTTTAGCATTTCTAGATGGCTTTTATATCCCATGTTGCAGTTCAAGTTCAGTTGTTTTTCTCCTTAAGATATAGTACTGAATAAGAATTCAGTACGTGGCATAATTATTTTGATATGGTTTTGCATATCATATCACGAAATCCATGTAACGCACTGTCACAGCGTGCTAATAATTGTAACTGATTTTCTTGAGAAAACATTTTTGTTACTACAATTTTATACTCTTTTTCCAAATGTGTAAAGTTTCTATTAATCGTATATGGCACCTTCTATATAAAGTTTCAGCGAATTTACTTCAGATATAATTTTCATATTTTTTTACAGATATTAGAAGCTTACGTAGATTATATAAATAGTTAGGTTACATTTGTCACGCACAATTACACCGTACTTTTATAATCCATACTCTTTGGTTTGGAACAAGCAAGTGATAAAGTACAATACAAAATTTTCTAATTTTTGTATATTTTTGTTATTATTAAACCCACATTAGATTAAAGTTCGTAATATTTTTAGTCAGAAAGAATTAGACATGAGATAACATTCCACGAGAATAGGGGAAAAGTGAAAGCCAATCAATACCAACTTACACAGGCTAAACTTTTTTCGTATTTTAAATTGTATTTCTCTTATTGGAAAAGAAAAAAAAATGTATTCAAGAAACTTTAAAACCTTATTATCAATAATTTTTTCCGATACTACATTATAAAATTTTACTACTATTATTACGAAAACAATCGTTATTTTTACAAATTCACTTTGATAAATGCTGTTGTACATTGAGAAATCATATTTTACAAAATTTCGATTTTCTCTAAAATCTGATTTTTTGATTAAAGAAAATTATGTATATCTGAGACTTCCTGAAATTGGTTTGGAACAGAATCGATTAAAGGCTGGTGGAACTCTGTTGAAATCTCGTTCAACGCATTTATGATCTCTGTGATGATTTCATCTTTCATTTTTGTCAAATCCGTGGATATATTTTGCTTTGTGTGTTACCATAAGTTTTCAATACATTCAAATTTGGTCCTCTGAGAGGCCAAGCTAGAATTCGATATCCATTCTCTGTTAAAAACCTCTTTCACAATTCGCTAAAAATAAATAAATTACAATATTTTTTTTACAATTTTAAAATCTTTAAATTTACTTCTTTAATTGCACAGAACCGATTCGTAATGGAATTTTTTATTTTATTCTTTTAATTTCTATCCGCTTCTAAGAGGGGCTTGATATGACAGTAAAATATTTTCTTATTTATATTTTTTGTATGGTTGTATATTATATTAGAAAATAATAAATTTTTTTTTGTTTTTGTTTGTCTATCCATCAGAATGATTTTTGTTCGTTGGTATGGCCGTGTTTGCGTTTGGTTGTATCTGAAGGACAACCACTAAAATGGTAAATTCTGTGAAACTCTCTTTGAAATTCGGATGCGACATCATTGATAAATGTGTTGATAATGTAACGTGATGAAATTTCTGGTACCTCCAGGCCTATAAATTATCTATTACTATCCTGTTCTGAACTTAAACAATTTCTTAACGGCAATAATGTACGAAATACTTTTTTCAACTTTAGCACTCAATTTCTTTTACAGGCGTTTTGTTTTGCTTTTTTTTCTTGTACCGGCAGGAAATGGCCCTTGCACATTCGGTGCATTATGCCGGAACTAGGAAATAAAGTTCTGCGGGAATTTTCCCACGTCAAAAGTGACAGGAAAGACCTCTGCGGGCAGTGCTTTCCACATACGTGCTGTTCAGCCAAAAAAAGGATTTTCTCTGTAATGCGTAACCCAATTCGCTGCCAAATCGACCACAAATGTATGCACCATTAATTATGATCGCGTTGTGTGCGTGAATGACAGGGTTTCGGGAACAAGTTCCCTGCTTACATTGTAACGATAGAACAACGAAATGCACCCCACATTGCGACGATGCTCAAAAGAGTCAATAGAGTTAGCTACACTACTGTCTCCTATGAGTTTCTTCGCTCTTTCTTGGGCACGCTCGAGTAACATCAAAATATTCTTTGAAGCACCGGCCCATACATGTGAGTTATATTCCAGTTTCGTTCGGATGTAGGCGGTATAAATAGTAAGCAGATCAAATGGTGTGTAGTATGTCGTACAACGTCTTAAAAAGCCGAGGCAGTAGAATGCTTTGAGGCATGAAAAATGTACCCAGTCTATATACGACATCCCTCGAATAGAGTTAAAAATTCCAGATATAAAAATGTTCTTTATTTGCTCCCATTATTATTATTGTTGTTTTAATTTGTTCCTTCCATTATGTTATTCAAAAATTTTATTTGCAGACTTGCAATTTTTGTTGCTTCAATTCTTGTTTTATTGGTGGGAGACGTAAGAAGGTAAGGTACTCTGCCATTATATTTTACTTTGCAATTCTCCCTATTTAACTTCAAGTTTAGTGTACGGGTATTGCTATTGTAAGTGAAAAAATCGTAGGAAATATGTACAATTAAAGAGCAGAATTTTTAAAAATTGTAAATCTGGACAGTTTACAATTTATTAGTTTTTGTTTTTTTTTCTGATGTTCATTTGTATGTCTTTGTGTCAGTTGTAGCAGCAAGGTTTCAGTGGCGAAGACATAATCACTGGTCACTGAACAGAAACGGCTTCAGCTGTATCCAATCGACAGGCACTTCTTAACGCCCTCCTTCGTCGGTATTGTGTACCACCAAAGAATTACTAAAAATGGCTAATAAAAACGAAGCTTCAAAATATAATACATCTCCTTGACATTAGAGACGCTACAACACTGCTATAAAAACAAATAACGTGCAAAAAGCAGTGTTGTAAGATATTGAAGCTTCACCTCCTATCATTTTCTCCTACATTCCCTTTCCTTTAGTTCCAGCACAATACACCGCATGTGTAGGGGTCATCTCCTGACTGCTGGTCCAAGATAAAAAAAAATAGACGCACGGAACGAACGAGGGGATATCGCCCAACCGGCAGTTAAATGTTTAATAAATGACAAAAAAAAAAAATAAATGATAAAATCAATATTTTTGAAAAGTAGAAAATTTTGATATTTGCTTTAGAAAAGAAAAGACAGAAAAAAATATATATCCAAAGAAATAAAAGAAACATTTAGCGATATTTTGTATTATTTTTTTTTTTCGTTTATAAACTTAAGGCATTCGTTGGCGTTTTTCTACTGCTCTGCTGCTAATTACACCAACTCTTTTTTTCTGTTTCTTTTTCCGATTCTTAGATTTCTACCACAACAACAAATAATACATATTTGAAAATGTAATTAGTTAGGCCAAAAATAAAAAGCGAAAAACATATGGAAAAAATCAAAGAAATAAGTAAAAATAATGTAAATAGCAGAACGTGGAAAAATCAAGTTAAACATTTTAATGTTGTACTTGAAAAGGCGTTGAAAATTCATATCGCTACTAACAATTTATTGTTTTTTATTTTTACGTTTTCGACTTGAAACTATACCTTCGCATTTATCTTGGTCATAATGTTATAACGTTTTCTTATACCCACAAGTGGTGCATAATATGTACAACCAGATTGTTTATCTACTTAAAGAACGAAATAAATAGATGTTTAATTTTTAAAGTGAATTTTTTTCCTGCATCTTTTTTCAACATTCTTTTGTTTTAACATATCTTTGCCGTTAGTTAAATATGATTAACTTTAACAAAAGTATGTAGAAACTCTGTATATAAATTATGGCTAAATTTAACGATTTTGGGCAAATAGTTAGAATATTTTTACTTAAATTATATTTTAAATTATATTTTTCTTATGTTTTTAATTCTTTTTAAGATTATAACAATAAGCATTTAGTAACACTAAGTAATAACTTATGGCTTTTTTTTTTGTATCACGTATTCACGAATTAAATGAGTTATATTAAAACTTAATTAAACTCTGTTGCCCCTTAGTAATAAGACGTCATTGATTTGCCTGATTTAAGAATTAAATTCGAAGATTATTGTTTTTGCACTTGAAACATTTATATTATTTACTTAGTATACGATAAAATACAATAAGTGTAACCACTAAATTTTTGTATACTTTTTCATAACAACAAACTGTTTTATTGAACTGAATTTAAGTTTTCAACATCTCGTTATATCACTTCAAATTTTATTACTTAAAAGTAATTAATGCTAAGTGGAATGCTAAATAAATATTTTAACCTTAAACTATCAGCTATCAAATTGTAAATTTTTTTTGTTTTAGCCATCTTCTGAATAAATAGCAGCAAACCCAAATCTTACGTTACATTTTGAAATACATACCTTTTACATCTAATTACCCTACAAGAAATGGATGACGGAAACTAATCCACACACTTTTTTTTGTAATACATTTGCAGAAATTTTATATTTGACCGATTGTCATTGTTGAAGGATAAAATTAATTTTTATGTAAATCCCTGAATAGTTTGTTTTAATATTTGTGTGTCAGAAATTATTAATGAAATTAATACTTAAAAATTAAAAGAAAGAAAAAGAAATTATACTTAAAAAATATTGGATATTTAAGTGAAATTTAAAGATAAGTATATTGCGTTAATTATTTATATATATTGTTTTATTCATATTGCATTGACAACTTTTTCCATTTTATTTATTCTGGTACTTCTGCAGCAACTTCTCGGCCAAAAAGAAGTAAGCATCCGCGTGGAAAAGTTGAGCTATCTATACCAGTCGACGTTGCACCAAGGGCAGCCTAGCTTTGCACTATAACAGGCACAACTTTCCACCATGGAGACCAGTTTAAGTATCTGACTGTTATAGTTCTCAGATGATAGCCCACTCCAAGGTTCTGATGGATATTTCTATTTTATATTCTATTACATTTCTTTTTTATATACATACTTATGTACATATATGTATATAAGAATATTGAAATGAAATCAATATAAAGAATTGAATTAAATCGTGTAGAATTTTAACTGGAATATCAGTCCACGGTGGCCGACAGTGACTGCAGTAAACAATATTAGAGTGAGCAGTTCGGATATACGTTCTATGGACGACGAAATTCATAAGATAGAGAAGCATGCAAAATCACAAGTACACAGAAGTTTCGGTCAATTTTCTCATATTGCCCTTAAGAAACTTCATCAATGACGGTCATATGACCGGTCAAATGACCGTCACTTTTCTTGTAGGATAATTATTTAATGACCATTTACCAACAATATTTGTTCCCTTTTTTATTCAATTATTTCTAATATGGTCGTACCCTTAGTGACTGGTAGTTTTAGATAAAGAAATCTTGAATATTTAGAAAATATTTTTGTAACTTTAAAATAAAATGTAAAACATTTATACTAGTAATATGCTTTTTGTACTTTTGATACAATATTAAAAATTTTATTTTTGTTTTGAAGAAATATTAATATGTAGTTTAATAATTGTGTCTTAATCATTTACTGCAATATCTTAATTTAGGTTTTAGTCCTCTTAGTACATGCTCACTTAAGCACTTTAAAAATGTTTAGGATATTTTAAGGAAATTTATTTCTACTTACTACGCTAAGACTTTGTGTACCTTCTTCGTAAGAAAAATTCTATAAACAATATCTTTCTTTTGAAGAAGTTACACATAGACGCACAGAGTAGCATTGAACCCAACAAGCTGGTCTAAATTATTAAATGTGATTTTTTAATTAAAACTTAGAGTTTTTCAATAGTTTTAAGTTTCATATAAAAATTTTGTGGGTTCGGGTTTCTTTCAACCATGTATAACTACATATGTTTTTTATACGTACATATATTTGTATGCGTTAGTCGAATTTTTTTGTGGTATGTAAAATTATTTGTGCTGTTAATACATTCACACTTAAAACCTGTTTTTATTTAGCAAAAAAAATTTATATATGTTTCTAATTTTAAATTGTGCTTTTTCCCGAAAAAATATGTGAAATGTATTATTACATACTTTATGATATTCTCATAAAGTATTTTTTTCTAAAAGCAAACTCAATAACTGAGGAGGAAAGCATATCCGTATAGTACTATTTCGCTAATGCTTACTTACCTCATCAGTTAATATAAAAAAAAGTTATAAAAAAACTTTGTTTTTAATTTCTTAAAGAATTTTTTCAACATAAATATTTAAGATAATTTTATTTTCAAATACAGAAAATAGCTTCCGATCAAGTCTTTCAGCGATAACAAAAATCAATCAAAAAATACTCATATAAACATCTTGAAACTTAAAAGGAAGCGTTAAAAATGCATGTAATTTTTTTCACTGTTCTATTTTCTAGCAGCGTCTCGGAACTACAAATCTATACTTAAAGTCTTGAAAATTCAGAATATGATGCAGAATTTTGTTGTCAATCGAGCTTCGTACTAAGTTCTTAAGATTTCTTGAAATTCATTTTTGCCCAGCATTTTTTGTCAAATACTCCTCTCTGCAATATAGAAATTCATTATCTGACCTTAAGCTTGAAAAATATTACAATAGCATTTTATATTTTAAATATTTGTAGAATTAATTTAGTTGTGGAATTTATTAAGAAACTATTAGCACGTAATATTTGTAAAACTATCAATAATCATAATTTAAGTGTTCTTCCACTATCTTATTTTAAATGGATTAATTCTGAAATAATTATACATGTACAAATGTTTAGCAGTAATTTAGTTTTTAGTATTTCTGCTATAGTAATTATGTTTTATTTTTTTTTTTTTTTTTTTTTAATTATATTATTAATTGACCTTTTTTATTATATTTTTTGATATATATTTATTATTAATTATATATAATTTTTTATATATATATATATATATATATATTTGATATATATTTATTATTAATTATTAAAATGTTTTATTTTTTTTTAAATCATATAAAAAGTAATAAATCTATGCATAAACAGTTCCTAATAAATTCCGCAGAAATTACCGCTTTTCAGGGTTAAAAATATGGCAACTTTTAAACGAATTTTGCCAGCTGATTTACGGAAGAAATTTATTGAGCTTTTGCTATAACTTTACAACACTAGCAATGTAGCACTACCAAAGAGTTATTCACACTTTTTGTAGCTTAAGCTTTTCTACATAGCTAGTGCTGTTATTTAATGCTAAGCAGCATTAACTACTTTTGTATTTCCTCGGCCTAATATGATGAAAATAATGAATACTTATTGTTACTCTAATACCATAAAATTCCATAGGAATTTTAGTAGCTACTCAGACTGAAATTTTTACTGTTAAATATTTCTGTGAAAAGAACAAAAAGAACTTTCATATACTTGGAGTGGTAAATTTTATATATGTATGTTTACTAATATTTAATAGAATATAAATACTTCTGATAGTTTTTTCTACTTCTTCTTTTGTGCAAAATTTCTCATTTTAATTCATCATTAATATCGAACAAATTAAACATTTACTTTAATTATTTGTTTTAATTTTCTAATACATACATACAGTTCTATGGTTGCCCTAAACCAACAACAACAAACACACTGTGATGCACCAAACACATTATTAGAAAATTTCCTTTTTTCAAATTTTATAAATTAAAAAAAAAGAAATTGAAAAAAAAGAACTAAAATTCTAACGCAGTCGCACTTTTATTTTAGAATTCTATAATTTCGTTTAATAACTTTATTGTTGTTGTTGTTTTGAGATGCACATTACTTATAACAAACATCTATGGAGTAGAATTATTATATAAATTGTAATGAAAGCAACGCCAAACCCAAATATTATTGTTTGCAACAACAAAAACACAGCAACTGCTGCCTAAAAACTAATAAAATTCAAATTAACAAAAATATCAGCATTAGAGTATTGCACAAGAAAAAAAGGAAACGAAAACAGTAAAACTGGCGATGTGTCTAACACACACTTACAAAATTTTATATTCAACAAACAACAACAACTGCCGGCATGTGTATGGGTGTGTAGTTGTGTAGCTGTGTGTGCAATAGTCATTTAGTGGAAAGAGTGCAAAATTCTATTAATTTTTAAATAAACACCAACACCCATGAAACTAAATAACATAGGAAAAACAACAATAACTACATCAAATACTAAAACTATAAAATATTTAATAATGCATTTTTGCCAAACACCAACAAATATGTATTCGCCCCCACAATCGCATGTGGGAAACATTTGGCAGAGGTTAACGGGTTGTTCTTGAACCCTCAAAGCATATAGGAATCTATAAAACTTTGCACAAAACCAAAACAAGATTTAAAGAAATTGAGTAAATGCAGAATTTTTGTTATCGGGGGCTGTTTAAGTAATAACATTTATCACTGCTAAAACAATTGCATGCCATCTAAGTAGGCTGCCTTCCTCTCGTTTTAGCTCTCCTAAATGCTAAATAAATAAACTCAATTTCTCTCTTTTTTTGTCTCTCACTCATTCTAACTCTCGCGCGCGCTGTCGTCATAATTATCATGGTCTTCTCGTTGCGTTTTTCCAAATGCATTAAACAGGATGTTGACTTTGTGAGAGTGCAGTGGAGAGGAGGGAAGTTGTGATTTACAAACGAATAAAATTTTAAAAGCAAAAAATAAAAACCGAAATCCAAACATTTTATTATTAGGGGTCGTAGGTAGGGGTCATTTGTACACGACTCAGTTGTGGGTGTATGTTTAAAATAATGGAACTAATGGCAGGACGTATGATTATATTAGAACACGAGTCAAGCATATTCAACAACAACAATTTTGCGCGTCTTTTTTGTTTCTGCTTTTTTTAGAATTACTTATGTATTTCTATTTCTATAATAATGATGTTTTATTATGATGATGTCGTTCATGCTGTTGTACGACGTCTATTAATTGCAATAATGTTTGTATTCATAATGTTTGTTCTTAGAACGAGTTACACGTACTATCGTCAGTAATCATTATTATTATTATTATGATTATTGCATTGCAGTCATTTGTATACAATCACAATTTGCCAAAAAAAAAAAAAAAACAGAAAAACAACAATGAAAAAAGTGTAGTATCAGCAGTACTTAAATTCAATTTAAGAAGGTATAAAAATGGTTTTTCTTGGACCTGCGTTCAGTGGTGACTAGTCGGAATGGGATGGTGTTGAGCAGACACGTAATAGGAAGAAATGCTACTCAATTCTTGCATAACTCTGCACCTATGCGTTTTGTTAATTAGAAAAGCCGAGTTGTGAAGCCTCTAATATTATATTGACACATTAATTTTTAAGCTAAAAGACACCATTATTATTTATAACTCTACTTTGCAGAGATTTTCATAGGTCACACAAACACGATCTCCTGGCTGTAGAGTCAATGCGGTAACTACTCAACGAACAGTGCCCCAAATAACCGAAAACGAAAACATAACTGAAAACATTGCAGATATTCTCTGTCTGGTTTCTGAAGTTTTTCGATTTAGTTGTCAGCGTTACGCCGTAAAACAGAAACTAAAACACTGCAAATGATATACAATGAAGTATTGATTATATGGTAATGTACTGACCCAGCAGTGAAGCTTCAATAAAATTTTAACATTATTTGAACGGAATTGGCGTGTTTGAATGTTTTTCTCTGGAGAAGAACAATGCTTTGAACTAAGAGCAATTGAATTCAAGTATTCATTTCTAGTATTTATCCACCAGATCTCTGTTTATACCACCAAAATCTACCACACTAATGTCAAAAAATTAAAGCTCGCTTAAAATTTATACAGTTTCAGTATGTACGTAATTCGGTAATTCCAGCTTATATTATAATACACTCTGAAGTCATTTGATTTGTTGGGTTAGTTCAGTTAGATACGTGCATATATATACTACATATGTGTACTCGTACGTACGTCTGTACATATGTATGTCTGCATATATTTAATGAACATAATATTATATTTAAAAAACCGCTGCATTATTTTCACTAAAACCTTTGAGGCCAAAGAAAATTGTATAAAATTTTTTTAAGACTTTTTATCTGTTGTTTATATGCACATAAGTATGTACTTATGTATGTTGGGATTTATGTTCGTTTTTTGCGTTCGTTTGCTATACAACATATAGCGCAGTTCAACCAGAGATGCCAACTCTTCAAAAGCAAAACGTGTCAGTCAAGCAGTCATAAAGATCAAAATTATTTCACAGAAGTTTATACAAATATTTACATATCGTCCTGCAAAATTAAAAATTTTTTTTATCCATGCGTTTACGTTTTATATGGCGCTACACTTATGTTCATAACATTCACAATATCTTCATACGCATTGAAATTTCAATACCTAGAATTAAAAACAGTAGAGTAATTTTTAAAAATAAATAAATTTTCTTCTTTCGGTTTTTGTATAATATTTTGACGTTTGGAATAATTCAATTGAATTTATTTTGATTTTGTTTTTTAGTTCAATAAAAATAACTATCTACTATAAGTGTGCGGGGATTTACTTATAATCGAAAGCGTTGTAGACAATTAGGTTAATAGATTAATCTTTATCTAAGTAACAAATATATCTTAAATTACAATCCTCGATAGCTATCTAAACATTACAAATAATTATTAATATTTTTACTATCAACTGCATAGTGAGTAAGATATGAGTCCGGCTTCGTTCTCATCCCTTTAGGATCAGTCGCCATAATGGATTTAGGTTGATGGTAAACTTTTCAAAATCTCCTCATCATATCCTTTTATTTTATACCCATATTGCAAAAAAAAAGGAAAAAGTAGGTAAACACCAGTGGGAGTAAAGTGGGCGTGGTTAATTTTAGGGGGATGAAAAATATATGTTGTACGATTCTCAGACCTACCCAATATGCACACAAAATTTCATGAGAATCGATCGAGCCGTTTCGGAGGAGTTTAACTACAAACACCGCGACACGAGAATTTTATTTAAAGGGTGGTTAAATTTCAAGGGCCGATGTTGATTTTGAATAAAACACAAACTATTTAGGAAATTATTGTAATTTTATTTTATTATGATATATTGGTATTACTCAATTATGTATGGAACAAAATATCGGCCAAATGGGCGCCGCGACCACGGCGGCACACCTCCATCCAATGGTCCAAATTTTCGATGACCCTGAGGCATAATGGAGGTTCTATGCCGTTAATGTGCCGAATTATCTCATCCTTTAGCTCTTGAATTGTTGCTGGCTTATCGACGTACACCTTTTCTTTCAAATAACCCCAAAGAAAAAAGTCCAACGGTGTCAAATCACATGATCTTGGCGGCCAATTGACATCGCCATTACGTGAGATAACACGGCCATTGAATTTGTTGCGCAAAAGAGCCATTGTTTCGTTAGCTGTGTGGCAAGTGGCACCGTCCTGCTGAAACCACATATCGTCCACATCCATATCTTCCAATTCGGGCCATAAAAAGTTCGTTATCATCTCACGATAGCGAACACCATTCACAGTAACTGCCTGACCGGCCTCATTTTGGAAAAAATACGGCCCGATGATGCCGCCAGCCCATAAACCGCACCAAACAGTCACTCTTTGTGGGTGCATTGGTTTTTCGACAATCACTCTTGGATTCTCATTCGCCCAAATGCGGCAATTCTATTTATTGACGAATCCACTGAGGTGAAAATGACTGAATGACTGAGGTGAAAATGTGAAAATGTGGTTAATTTTAGGGGGATGAAAAATATATGTTTTCCGATTTTCTTCGAAAATTTATCATCCACTGTTGCCGTGGTCGCGGCGCCCATTTGGCCGATATTTTGTTCCATACATAATTGAGTAATACCAATATATCATAATAAAATAAAATTACAATAATTTCCTAAATAGTTTGTGTTTTATTCAAAATCAACATCGGCCCTTGAAATTTAACCACCCTTTATTAGATTAGTTCTTCTAACCAAATCCAAAATACCTTTTTACGAATATGTTACAACATAATAAAACATTTAAAAAAACAATAATAACAATATTAATAATAATAATAATACAATTAAAAATAAAAATCTTTTTTCTATCTCTTTTAAAATAATTAACTATGTGTTTATAATTCTAACAATTTCTGATCCTCCTCTAAATGTAATTCTATATATAAGTATAAAAGACTTCAAATACAATTATAATATATTATTAACTAAATGTCTATAATTTTGAGCAACATTTCCTCTATCTGCCTTAAAATTAATTCTCTTGGTAATTGCTGTATTAATTGTATGTAATATTTCTACGTTTATAATTATTTTCTGTGTTCAATACTGATACATTTTCAAAGTTTGGATAGTGATTAATCTAGAACAGTGAGAAGATAATGGTGATTTTTGAGAATTTATATCCCTATATTTTTGATCAGACTTGTGTCCTGCAATCCTAGTCTTTAATTTATTTTTCGTTGTACCTATATACATATATCTTACCACAATTCTCATTGTCATTCCCACCACAAGGTACCTTATAAATTACATTCGATATACCAAGTTTTGTACCTTATCTTTAGTCTTACTAAACAACCTGTTCAATGTGTAGCAAATAAATTTAAATAAGACGAAAACTAGAAATAGTGTAAAAAATCCTTCTCAATGTAGAATTTTGCGTAGCAAAGACTTCTTTCAAAAAATATTTGAATTGGATGGTGGCGATGGCTGAAGTAGTATGCACGTTGACTACAAAACCAAAAATTTTTCTGGGTGCAACCCCAGTTTCAGACCAAATCATAAAAACATCTCGCATTTTTTCTGATGTGCATTTGTGTGGCTTTGCGTCAGTTGTTGTCGGAAGGTTTCAGTGGCGAAGTGGCATAGTCACTGGCCACTGAACAATAACGTCTTCAGCTGTAGCAAATCGACAGGTACATCAGAACGCCCTCCTTCTTCGGTAATGTATAGCACCGGTGAAGTATAAATACTTAAAAAAATTGCTACTAAAACCAAGCTTCAATATTCAATACGTCTCCTAGACATCAGAGGCGCTCTAACACTGCTATAAACAAAAATTACATGCAAAAGCAGAGTTGTAAGATAGGGAAGCTTCACCTCCTTTATTTACTCTTTCCTCTAGTTCCACCAACATGGCGTCGCATATGTAAGGGTCATCCCTGCGTGCGGGTCCAAGATAAAAAAGAATTAAATTTAAGAAGAACATGCACAAATAATGAGTATAATTAAATAGTTTACTACGAACTCTATGTGTGATGATATATTTTATGCATTGTTTTTACTTATAATTTTACATACAATATAGTGGAAAATTTTTGTTATTTTCTTCAATAAAAATTAATAATTAGCAAATACAGTCGAACTTCCTTATAGTGAACTTCTATACAATGAAGTTCTCCCTATTATGAAACAAAATCAAAAACATAGCTTTTTCGTTCCACTTTCAATGTATTTTGATCTCCATATAATGAATTTCTATACAGTGAATTTTTCTTTACAATGAACAAAATTTTGGAAACGAAAATACATTTTACGTGTGTTTTTGTCTCCATATAGTGAACTATTTTTAGCAGCTTTATTTTACACTTGTTAGCAACACTATTTATAAAGAAAATAAGTAATATTTTTGGGATTCCCAAAATATGAAAATGAAAACAAAAAAGTTAATGATTTGACTTTTAACATCAGATGATCGAGTTCAGAGAATGAAAATGATGCACCGGAGTAGTATTTCTCTGGAAAAAAAGTTATTAGTAATTAATAAAGTTGAAGAATGGACATCAAAGAAAAAAGATATAGCTAAAGGGTTTGGAATTCATTTTAAAAAAACAAGTCAGTTATTCAAAAGAATATAGAAGACGAGCATTTAAGCATTAAGCGTAAGAAACTTCGAACTTGTCTTTTTGAAGACATTGACGAAGCAATGCTCAAATGTATTACGGCCACTCGTTCTAAGAATCTACCCGTATCTGGAGTATTATTGAAGCAAAAAGCCAAAGAGCTGGACGGTGAAGTAATGGCAAATATGGATAAAACGTCACCTACATTAGAACACGTTTCGTCCTCAATTGATGTACTACGAACTTTTTTGGAGATGGAGAGCAACGTTCCGACAAATGTTTTTAAATGTCTTTATGTAATTGAAGCTTTTATTGATAAAGAAAAATAGATAAATGTAGTTCAAACAGAAATACCTGATTATTTTAAATAAATAAAAAACAAAACAAAAAATATTTCTGTATAGTGAAATAATTGTCTGTCGCCGTGGATATTTACTATTAGGAAGTTCGACTGTATTATATTTTTGTAAAAAAAAAAATATGGCAGTACTGGAAACGATTTACTCAACTTTCCCATGCTGTTTTTCCTTTGCTATTTGTATGTGCATAACGGTTTTATCATTTTCGCCATTGTGCATTTGTAGTGAAGTAACAAAAAGCAATTGCGTTTTTGTTTTGATTACAATTTTCCACTCTCTTTATAAGCAATTGTTGTTGTTCTTCTGGTGGTTTTTCTTCCCCAAACAAACTCAGTCTTTTCCAGCATGTTTTTTTTGTGTTTAATTTTTATTTGGTGTGCTTTTTTCAATTCAGTCTTTGCATTGTTTTTTTTTGTTCCTATAGATATTTCAATGTTTATTTTTTATTTTTCGTATTTGTGTTTTTAAATGTGTGCGTCTGTGTGTGTTTGTCAAAACAGCTGAAAAAAGCACGTGTCACAGCAAACGCGGTTTTTGTTGTTCTTAACAAATTTGCTTTATATATCAGATTTTTTTTACATATTTTTGTGAATGTGATATTTTATATGTTTTTATATGTTTGTGTATAAATATGTATCCACATACATATATATTTTTTGTTTGGGTTGTTACTAAGTTTTCTTTTGCAAGTCTTTCTTGTTATTGGGTTTTATGAGTGTGTGTGTCTTTCATGTGTGTTGCCACACAAATAGCAAGAAAGAAAAGATTTTAGAAATCAGAATAACAACACAACAAAAAAAAAAGTTTTAACGAAATAAATTATGAGAAAATGTATTACAAACTTATATTAAAAGCTACTGTTGTTGCTGGAAATACTAACTAGCAGACATACTGAATAAGTCGTCGAGTTAAGCTTTATTATTGTAATTTAAATAACTGCAAATATACACATTCGTATATATTTACATACATATACATATGTAACTGTAGTATATGTATGTAATGTTTTTTTTTTGTTTATTCTTTGATAGAAGTTACTTTTTTTAGAATAAAAACAAGTTATTCTGTGAACAGGATTAATAGGGAAACCCCCTATTGACCATTAAAACGTAAGTATGTGCTTAAAGTATATAGTGCCAGATATTGCGTCATCAGACATCTGTATGTACATAATGTCGGCTATTGAATATTAAAAGCGATTAAATAAATATGTAGGGGAAACTGGGGCAGGTTCGGCACTTTTTGTGCAGAGCTCTAAATCTAAGTACTTATTCAATTTTGTCGCTAGTTGTTGTTCTTATATAACGAATGATAAAAACTTATGATAAATTAGCATTACATAGTACCTTATTCTCAGAGTTAGTTAAAAAAAGTCAGATTCGGCGGAGGTGCTCCAAACCGGGGTAGCTGTGGCATCTGACGGGGTACATTCGTCGCCCACATTCCCAAAGATGAATATAAAGTTAAAACTACATCTTATAAAAAATATAGATGCAGGTTATGAAGTAATTTATTATTTATTTATAAATTGAATAAAATTAATAAAAAATTAACACATTTCTTTTCATAAACGTAAAAAAAAATTGTACATTAAATTCTTGTTTAACATAATAAGCATTAAAATCTACTTCAAATATATATTTAGCGCGACTGTGAGAAGTTGAAGGTAGATTCGAGGGAATTGGTAGCTTTAGTTAAATTTCGCTCTTCGAAACTAGTGATGTATCTTATTTTTAGGCTTTATAAATAAAGATGAAAAGTCATGAAGTTTTCGAAAGAAACTTACTGTGAAAGTGCATTCGCCAAGAATTCAGTGATCTCCCCAACGTAGTAAACTTTATCTTGCAATGTTAAGGGAGATCAACTAGCACGTAATCTCCTACTTTAAAGTCAGTATTTTCAGTTAATTTGTGTTTTGAGGCGTCATTGCTTTCCGGTGAATTGTTATCTTCAACAAATGATTCAACTGACTGATCAGCATCTGATTATGACACATTGGTATCACTTTCTTCAGAAAACGAAATATTTTCCGGAACTAATAATTTTGACATTTTAGTTTTTGCAACTTTCTTCTCTCCAGCCATATCGCTTTTTCTGTTTTTATTTCTGTTTCATTTCTGGGACTTTTATCTCCCAAGTCGTTAGGTTTTTTTTAACATTGCAATTTAATTCCATATTGTTTTTCTTCTATTTTTCTTTTCTCGATTGAACTTGTCAAAATTCGAGAATTCATTTGTAGTTTTTCTAGAAGCATGCAAACGAGAAATTGGACGAATTTCTTCTGATGTAAAACTGGAAGATAATGAAGTTGTAGGGGCACAAGAATTTTTATCTGGATCAAATGTATTGATTACCGAATGTTCTTCTGGGAGACTGGAAAATAACGGCGAAGTAGGTGAGCAAGAATTATCGGGTTCGATTATAATGACTTTTGATTGTTCTTCTGCGGCAAATTTCGCTTCATTCAAATTTTGAAAACTTAGAGGATATATTCCGGTTGAAAAATATCTACGTATTATATATTCGGACGAAAATACTCCGTTGTAAAAGCAAGCTCTACAACAGCGATTTCGTAAATCGTTATACTTTTTCCTGCATTGTTTGTAATAAAATCATTAAATAATGTTTGGAGAAACTGTCTAAATGAGTCGTAAACTGCAACATTATGTGGTTGAACACGGTGCGACGTGTGTGGAGGGAAGGATAAAAGATGTGTACCATTTTCCCTTGAAAAATTTATGCCTTCAATACTACAATGAGACGAATGGTTGTCTAGAAGTAGTAATATTGGTCTCTCTTTGTTTTTTTTTTGTGTACAGGGGGACCACTGGTGGTAATGTGATGAGTAACTGAATGTTTCACTGCTGGTAGCTTGTGTGAAGGCTTAGTAATATCATTGAAATCCGTTAGAAGAGAACAAAATGGAGAATCTTTGGAAACGAAGTCGCATTTAATTGAGCTTCTGGTATTTTCTTTTACGATTGTACAACCCGCAGACGAATTAGTTTTTGTTATCTATTAGGCGATGCTTTTTAACATCAACAAGCAGCTCAAAATGCTCAAGAAAGTCGAAACCAATTATTGCTTGTGGAACATCCGCAATAATAAATTTCCATAAAAAATCCCTCCTTAAACCAATATTTAAACGCAGAATTTTTTCGCCATACGTTTTTATAACAGTGTTATTAGCAGCTTGAAGTACAAGACGACAAGGATTATTATGTTTACATTGTATTATTGCAGGAATGACAGATACAACTGCACCAGTGTCAACTAAAACTTTTGATGTGATTTATTATCTTTCAAAAAAAGGCGACATATCTTAAAATTTCTTGTATCCGTCACCTTAGATGTATTTAGTGTTTTCAGCTTTAAAAGAGCATGGAAATCGACATTTCGCGTCAAAAGTAACTTTTGTATCCTCTTTTCTTCAGAATCTTGAACTTCAGCAAACAGAGCTGACTTAAGAGTTTCATACATATTTTGCGTTGGAGGATTTTCAATAATGTGACTCACAAAGTTTACTATATATCACTCACTATCAGTGGAACCAACAAGGGTATGATATTTTGTTGCATCCTGAGAGATACCAGAATTGAAGAACTATCTTTCAATTTGGCTAAACCATAACTTTGGGTTTATTTTCCAAAACGGTGGTATTTTAACCGCAACCCGAGAAATTCCAAGTGTCGCAAATGTTGCTGGCGATACAAACTCATCATCTGTTGTTGACATCTTAAGGCAAAATAAGGAACGTCGTGGTCACCAATGTAAAAAATTACTATTTATATAATTTATATAAGAAATGTTTATTCAAAACTTGATAGTTAATATTTTTATACTAAATTAAAATTATGAAAATTAGTACTGGACATTGGTCATCTTGAGAAACATTGATATGATCATTTGGTGGTAAGAGATGTATTTCTGTTATTGTGATAGTAGTGGAAATTTTACAATACCATATTAATTTATTTGATTGTAATGTTGTGCATAAAATACTCTTAAATATGTATTTATATAAATCTTTTAAATATAATAACAATGAGGAAGTATATACGAGTACTTCCCAATTTATATGCAATGCATTTGCGATAGAATTAACTAATTAAAGTCGATACTGTTTACGCATACGAATGTATATTCTACCTAAGCTACTGCCTTGAAATCTAGAACACGGGTGTTATTATGTATTTTTGATCTTTAATAGTATAGTTTCAAAATAACTGTAAATATTTTACAAATTTTCTAATAATGAGAAACAACTTTCCTAAGATGAAAAGAACCTTTTTATTTTTCAATCGGCTTTGTACTATTCAAATTTAATTTAATCCACTTTTGTTGAGTTAAAATATATTCTGTCCAGCGTTGTCATCTTTTTTGTTTTTGAGAAAAACTTGCAATTGGCGAAAAAAACTTTTTTTAAGAGAAACAACTTTTTTTTAAAATATTTTGTATACAGTAGCTTCATATTTTTCGTATCGCATGTTGTTGATTTGGGAAATTTATATTACATTCATGCTACTTCACCAGTTTTTTGAACCTTTGAACTTAAGATTATAGGTCCTTTTTAATTTGTTATGCGCATTAAGCGCTTTTTATGTTATACGGTGTTCACGTTATTGCATTTTTATTGTACTGTATAGTCAACTGGTTTAATGGAAATAATTTCCAATTTTTTTTTATATAATTTCTTCAAATACTATTTACTTCATATTTATTACATACATACATAAGTACATACTTACGTACAAATAACAATTACTGTCCAAGACATTACCGTTGGACTTTTGATAAAATTATATTAAATTTTATTATTGTTTTCAGATTCAACATTTGGACACACATTATCTGTTATGTATGTATATCTAGCTATATTTATGCGATATAAACTTATTACTTTTACCAAATAAGGGGCTATGTTTACATTTAGAAATGTATGTATTTGGCATGTCGGTAGGTATAAGTCTGCTATGACTCAAACCTGCATTTTCTGTTACTAAAAAACCCCATTTTCTCTATTATTTTCTAACACACACTTTTTTATTTCCCTTTGAATGGAAGCATGCTTTTCATTTAATTCAATTATTTCAAATTAATTGTTATAGATTTTTTGCACACATGTCAAAGCAAATCTCGTATAATGTAAAAAAACACACACAAAATTACAACAATCGTAAAAATAATAAATAAATAAAAATAATAAAGACTAACGTCACTCATACCAATGAACGAAACTAAATAAATGTGATATGTATGTATTTGCCTTTTAAGCTTTATACACAAACATAGTTGTTTCTTCCGTCTAATGAGTTTTATATTTTCTCTCTTGGTTTTCTGATTTTTCATACATACTATTTTCCTCATTATTATCAAGCTAATTGTTTTATTATCATTGACTACTTGCAACATGTATTACGCGAACATGTTGTTTCTAGAGCCTAACTCTGAGACAGGTTGCGCCAGTATATGAATTGTTTTCTTTTCTTTCTTCTGGTACTTGTGTTATTGAGAGCGATAATAATATTTTTATGTTTTTGTTTGATTTGTTTAAGATTCGTGAATAAATTTTACAGGTTAAGTTATCCGGAACCGGATAGACAAATGCTTTTATAGATGTTTGGCCGAGACTTTGTTCTAGCAAAAATGCTTTAGAGCATTTTTAAAATAAAATATAAGTTTTGCGGCATAATTTTCATACCAGTTTATTGAAATAAATTGTTAAATTGTTTTGTTTGAGTAAAAGAAAATGTAAATGTCTATGTATAATAATTACTTAAAAAAATTAATTATAATTGCAGGGTTATAAACTGTTTGCGGGTTAAAGGGTGGTCCAACCAAAACGCACGTTGTTAATTGTAAATAAAACGACCAGTTTTCAGAGAATTATCTTAATATTTTTTATTATGAGGGCATACCTCTATCCAATGGTCGATATTTTTAATAACTCTGAAACATAATTGGAATTCAATGTCGTTAATAATTCCGAATTATCTCATCCTTTAGCTCTTGAAATGTTCTTGGCTTTATTTAAATATCCTTAAACAACGGTATAAAATCACGTAATCGTGACGGCCAATTGACATCGTCAAGACGTGAGATGACACGGTCGTTCATCCCAATTGTGTTCCTAGCATTATTAAACTTAATTTTTATTGTATCGATATATGTACATACATACATATGGCCATTTCCATATTCACATTTGCAAGAATCTTACGTTTCAATTAGATGAAACCAGAGGAAAACTTTAATGGTTTTGTTAATTATCTGTGTTTTTGCGTAGAACTTAGGACGCTTTATAATTAGTAAAAGAAAAGAAAATAATCGAACTTCAAGGTTTTATGATATAAACAATTAAATACGGTGATGTAACGTGGCAAAAACAGTAGTTGTTATTTTCTTTCTTCAACGAAACACAAAACTCTGCGAATTTCGCCTCTTTCTTCTTCAGAAACGTTTTTAGATATGATTTTGAATGTTCGCAGATAGTTACACACGATTCACAAGGTTTGTTCAAAAGAAAAGGAGAATTTTATTTTCTTCGATTACATTGGCGTCTTGCCAACAGGTCGTACGGTTAATAACGCAACGTTAGCGTAAAGAAATACGGCTCAAACGATCGGAATTGTGGAAAAAAGAATCATAGTATCTGCATCATGATAATGCACCAGCTCACACATCTTTATTTTTTTGGGCAAAAAACAACTCCCTAATCATGCCTCAACCCCCTTATTCAACAGATTTAGTTCCCTGCGATAATTTTCTATTCCCAAAACGGAAGAGACGAATGATAGGAAAGCCACAATTGATGAGATAAAGTCGAAATCGAAGAACGAACTGATGGGCATGCCAAAAAGCGCATTTCAGAAGTGCTTCGAGGATTGGAAGAAGCACTGGAATAAGTGCATTATATCTGAGGGCGATTACTATGAAGGCGACAAAATATTGATGCATAAATATATACTTTTCAAAAAAACTCAAAATTCTCCATTTCTGTGTGTGTGTGTATATAGTTAAACTTCGAGTGATTTTCTTTTATAAGCGATAGTTTGAAACGTTACATGACATACCGCAATGTGACATATATTTCTTACATGTATATTTAGTATACTTTACGCGCAAATGAAAGATTTTTTTAATCTATGTTTGTTATATGATGTAGCTCGTCTATATGTATATACATTTCATTTGGTGCTAATATCTAATTGCTTTTTATGAAGGAAATATATGAGAGAAAATAGAGAATAAAGATTTAAAACGTGTCCTATTTTTTTTTAACTTGTACCAGCACTCAGGAGATAACCCCTACACATGCGGTGCATTGTTCTGGAACAAGATGAAAGGGATAGTAGGAGAAATGATAGGAGATGAAGCTTCACTATCTTACAGAACATTGCAGTACGTTTTCTCATCGTCACATTAAATGATAAAATTTTATGTTTTTCTTTCAAGAAACATGTCAAAACATTGTTTTCCATATACTTAAATATTTTTGTTACGGTTGTCTTTTATGCGGAAATGCCAATATTCAATATAAAATACATGTTATCTCTATGAACGGTTAAAAAACTTTCCATTGCAATATGGCTTGCGAGTAAAAACTCGAATGATCGTTGCTCGAGAGTCACATTGTCAGAAATTTTTATATGTGTATTCGATAAGGAAGCAAAAGCAAAAACATTTTCAAGTTCAAGTAATGAGATCCTCGTGTGCAATTACCGGGAATAGCTTCCACTGTAATAATTTCTTAAAGATGTTTATCGTCTTCTGTAAACCCATTTGTGACTTGACTCATCTATATTACGTACTTTTTTTTAAAATAATTTTAAAGTAAATTTCTTAAATTAACATTAAAAATAAGAAACACACTTTAAAATTATTCCAAGAACTTAATGAAATCCAACATCTGAGGTACAACAAAAAAAAAACACATACACAATATTCTTAAATGCAAAGATTACATATTTATACGCTTTCAGTAAAACACATATGCACATACATATGGCTGTTCGTCACCTGTACACAATAAAATAACAACATTAAAATAATTTCTTTTATTTTTGGTGAATCATGTTCAATTACAAGAATACTTACCCGTTAAACAAAACGATTGTGTTGCAAAGAGTACACAGGGAAAGAAGAGAAGTAGAATAAGCAAATTATTCAGCATCATCAAAGAACACAAAAAGACTTTAGCAGCCACAAAAAGGGAAAAATCACCGTAAGGGTCATTTCATTTATTTAAGAACAAAAAAAGAAAGTAAATAAATATAGCAACAATAAGAACATTAATTATAAGCAGGATTGGTAGAAAACTGTTTTTTGTTTTAATAACCACAATGATCTTTAAGTAGGCATTAATTCCTCCCGAGCGCAAAAAAAAAACAAATAACTACTCCTAAATGTTCAACCAAAAATAAGTGCACAATGCAACATCTCAACAAATGCACGTAGCATACAGCGTTACCCTTTTGGTTACTGTTAATCGAAATTGGTTACAATGTGTACTTTTTGCATTTTCATTCTATTTCTTGCAATAAAAAATTGCTATGTGTTTCCAAATTATTTTATTTTTATTTCGATTTAAAACAATGTAGTTAGACGAGTAATAAAAAAATTTAAATGAGAGGAAAATGAAGGTCAAAATTTTGGTAAGATTTGCATACATTTCCTAACATAGCATTTAAACAAGGAAGTATTTTCAAATGTAAGAATGTGCACATTTAGGTACGCCACCACAATATAAAAAAAATGCACTTGACACACTCTTGCTGTATAGTTTACTACCCCATAAGAGTCAACAATAACAACATATACAAAAATTTATAGTTGAATAATTGAAAATAATTTTTATTATTAATTTTTTGGAGCGAATGTTCTCATAAAAAGACATCAATTGTCTTTTTTATATATACTAAAAATTATATACATATAACAGAATTCCTTCCGTATATGCACTAAACACGTTAAATTTATAATTAACTAGCTGACCCCGCCAGGCGTTGCTGTAGCTGTTGTAATAATTTTAAACTTAATTTAATTTAATTTAAATGTCATATATGTCTTTTATATAAATCGGTTAGTTAGTTTCAGGGTCGCGGAATTTGCCCCTTACCACCCATAGTGGTCTAATCTTATATATAGTCTATGTGTCCATATAGATGCACACCTATTTACGTTTTACGTCCCCTCCCTACCTTCTGAGTGTCTATTCGTATAACCAATTTCAGCACTATGGCGCTATGAAGAGTACGCACTCTTCGTACATCAAATGGGAGAAGCACTAGCAAAAAGATAAACTTACTTCCCCAAAAAAAAATTGGTAGTTTTCATATTTTTCCCATTATTTACTCTCCAGTATACGGAATTTCAGCTCTATAGCTATATTGAAAGTTCCCGAAGCAAAAAAACATTTACTATCAAGTCATTCAGACCAAAATAAGAAACTTTAGCTTTAAGCGTTCTCAAGATATACAAAAATCATTATTGACTTCGTGTGGGTGGTACCAAATGCAGAAACTTTAACCGTTCTCAAGATGTATTTAAATCATTGTTTAGTTTGTATGGAACGTACCACGCCCACTTGTCCAAGCTCTCTCAGTTTTTGATTGTTGATTTTTGTTAATTACAAAGTCATTGCTATCAAACTTAGGATATTTTGATATAACAGTTTTCAAGATATATAGAAATCAATATATAGTTTTGTATGGGAAGTACCACGCCCCCTTTACAATTCCGCTCACTTTTTGACTGATCATTTGTACTGCCCATTAAGTTACTCAGACCTTGCATCGCGTTTGTAGGGGTAATCCCCTGAGTGCTGGTCTAAGATAAAAAAAATACGTTTCGTTAAAAATTTGTTGAAAGTTGAAAAAATGTGACTGTGTTAGTGAAGAATTGTGACTTTTATGAAAGTGCTTTCACGTGTTAATACTATCAAGAAAACAATTTTAAATCGAATTCGTGGGGCGTCGAAATTATTAGTCAGTCCTTCAAAATTGTGCATATTTTAAGTATATTTTTTGTAACACCCAATTTTGAATGAATTTTTTTTTGTCGGCGATCGGGTAAAAAATTCATGATTTCTCTTTTTCAATTTTTTTTCCATATTTCTCTTTGTACTCATTTGTACATTTGAGTAAATAAAAAATTTTGTTTTAATAAAATATATTGTTTTCAATTTAATAAATAACGAAGGATTATTTTCATATATGTTTTCATAAATACATATTTCATTTATGGCTTCTACGAACAGGCAGTTAAATAAAAATATTCATGAATTATAATTCGCGGTGTAAATGTAAGAAGTTTTTCAAAGTTATTTCCAAAGCAATATAGAAAAACTTCTTGGATAAAAATTCACCATATAAATTGAACCGAACAAATAAAAAAAGTAATTTTCGTTTGATCCTGGCAACACTAACTACTACATGCCATATTAACATGACTTTCCATTTTTTTCCTTTATTTCTATCTGTCGTTACTTTTTATCAAGAGTAAAAGATAATGATGATTCTTACTTCGTATTTTTCATTTCTTGGCGTGTTGTCTTCTTATTTTTCGCTAAATATACGAATTTGCAATTTCTTATGCAGTGTGTTTACTGGAGTATGTGGCTTGTTTAATGATTGGAGTTCTTTACGCATACATGAGTGTAATTAATTAAAACGCGTCAGCTGGAATTTTCGCGTAAATTTAACTTCTTAACCAGTGTCAGGTTTAATGGAAAAAGAGGAACAATGCTTTTTTTTTGCCTACACGAATGTAATTCAAGCAGAGAAACAATATCAACCACTTTGGTTAGGAGCTCATTGTTTGGTATGTACGAAGTGTAATCAATAAATTGCATTTGAAGACACTTTAATGAAATGTATTTTAAGCTGGTTAACAAAGAAAAAATTAATTTCTTATTAATATACATTTTTTTAAAAAATATATAATGGAATTTATTGGTTTTAGCGATTGATGCAAAAGTTCTGAGTTTTAAATAGACAAAAATATGTACCATAAATATAAAATTGAAAGGATTTTTGCGTTAGTACTCTGTTGTTGCACAAGTGCGATATGTGAACATAAAGACGCAGTATATGAATCTCTGTAAATATTAATATGCTGTGTATGTTCGAACATGAATTGTTATGTTATCGTTTGATTATTTCTCAATGAATATTATAAAAAATATGTTAAATGTGAAGTTTAAGCGTTTTCATGAGTAATTTTATTGTATTTTCAGCATTTCCCCAAATTTTGTTTGTTTGTTCCTTATATGAGATCAGACCTCTGAACCGACCTTCCTGACATTTTCACAACATTTAACTCGGACTCTTAAAAGGTTTAAATGCTACTTTCTTTTTAACCACGCCCAGTTTTTTAAATTATGTTACTCCTTCCAATTTCCAAAATTATTTTTGCATATGGAAAAGGTTTACTTTATTTTTTTTTTTTGGAAATTGGTTGGAGCAAATTACATGCCCCAATAATTGATTACGCTGCTCAACAAGAATTTTGTGGCTAAGTTTTCTTAGTCAATTTGAATACATATGGTACTCCGATTCAATGCCTATAAATTATTTTTTTTTGATTGACTCTGGTTCTCGAGATTTACTGTTTTATAGAAAAAATCGAAGGTTGCACCACGTAATTTGTAATAAATCGAGAACTAGTTCTTCGATAGAACTAAGAAAAACACGGAAGAACCGAGAATAAAATAGCCTTTAAATTATGTTATTATATATTTATTGCAAATCCTTATAATTTAGGTGATATTCAGAATGTTTAGAGAAAAAGAGAGCTCTTTTCAAGAATATTAAAAAAAAAAAATATTAAAAATGTAAAATAAACAAAATCTGAAATGTTGCTATTAATTTTGATACCAGATAAAATGAGCCAAATTCCATTAAATCAAACCATAAATTCTAAGTTTATTCACAATTAACTTGTAGCACCTATTTTACAGATAAGTTTTGTGGTTTAAGTTTTTTATTATTTTAAATTGATTAACACAAAACAAAAGTAGTGGAGTTTTAATGAATTACTTTCAGCTGTTAAGACAATTGTTTTTCGCGGGATTTTCTACTATATGTTTTCTCAGGACAATAAAAAAAAATGTTTCCTTGGCAACACTTAAAAAAAAAAGTGACTAACTAGGAGTTAATTCTTATGGTGGGTACACACTAAAGAGCTGCATGAACAAAAAAAAAAGCATGTTTGAACATGATCGGCTTGTTTTTTGTATCATACTCGACTGTGTTCATTGTATTGAAGCAACGATGAGTAAACATGTATGAACTATAGACACTTGCGAGCAAGCATGAGCTGAACATGAACATAAACGAGCAATTGTGTTTATGATCATGATCACAGTTGCAGACAACCATAATAACTATGAGCAAAAACAAACACGATGACATGTTCGGGTAATCAAATATAATACGGGAAAATAATGTTTTTTTATTAACATAACGAACAAATTCTCTTCACTTTTTTAATACAAAAATAAACTAAAATAAGAATTGAATTCTGTAAAATCCTAAATTACAAAAAAAACATAAATAATAAAAGAATAAAAAATATTAAAATTTACTTACAGTAATTTTTTAGTTTCTATAAGTATACAAATGTACCTTATAGTTTTGTAGGCGGCATATACATACAACAATGAAATGTAAAAAACAGATTATAAATCCAAAACTTATTTCAAATGCAATAACTTTTAAAATCCTTTGTTCGAACATAACCATATCATCACAAACACGGGCACATGCTCATGATCACAAGAACACATTCAATCAGTAACAAACAGAGTTCATGTGTTGATGGTATGAACAAACTTTTGCTCACTGATATCGCAGTTGAATCAAACGTATGGTCAGTAAGTTACATTGTGTTCGAACATAGGCAATTTATAATGAACACATGAGCATGCTCATCTATAAAGCTAGATCATGCAGCTCTTTAGTATACACGATGTCACATATTTCTCAATCGTGTTGCATATTTTGAAATAATCGCTGCAAACTACGAGTGAACTATAAACGCAACTTTAATTCTGAATGGAATATCGATGGAGAAACACGGTTAAAAAATAAAACTTTACAGCTCGTTTGTTTCCACTGAAATGAATCAGTAAAATCGCTAACAATGATTCACACTATGCAATCAACATCAATGCAACCACAAAATATTAAAATATGTTGATGTTTTTGAAAAATCGAATGCAACACGAATTGAAACCGTAAACATGATTACAGACTACGCAGTCAACAACAAAACTTGCCTTGTTGAAGAAACAAGTTGCATCGTGTGTAGCGTGCATTAGTAAAAGAAGAGTTACTTGGTCTCTGGTGTTATGTTGGCGCATTTATTTTTAAGCTAAAAATACCTCGTTTTATTTACTATTTGATTTCGCAGACGCTCATATGCCGACAAAGGAGAGCGCTGTGATATACATCTTATCTTCTGGTTGTAGATTCAGCGCGCTAACTACTCAGCCAACAGCACCCTTTCCTATTTTCACAATTTCACTTGATATTTAAAGCACTTAAAACTCCTTTTTGAAGCATACATACATATATCCATTTTACGCGATTTCATAAATTTTTTTTACCATAATTTCTTCAAGTGTGTTTGTTGTTTTTTAATATTAACTTTACTATCTATTTTTACTTTGCTTAAGTATATAATATCCACTTTATATGAAATTTAATTTCTGTTTCTTGAACTTTTTTAAGTCGTTATGTTGTTGATAAGTGCTGTTGATTTTGTGTGTAATTGTTAACCATTAACTACAACAACAACAATAACTACTACAAAACGAAACTGTTTATTTGTTGCTGTGTAACCATAAAATCACCCTCTACAATAATACGAATGACGATTACATTTCATTTCGTTTGTGGCTTCTTCTTGTTCTGTCATATTGGCCTGCTTGAATACATTTCTTTGGAATTAATGCTGATTATTATTAATTTTTATTTATAAGTTCTTTAGCACAGACGTAAAAACCTGATTTAACTTTTCTCTGTATAGAAGAAAATTATAAGCATGTGTTTTCCTACATGTGAACGAATTTACTAAAATTATAATCATCGCACAGCAATTTTTACTTAGTATATATTGCTAATATTACAGCAAATACAAGTCTGCCGAAGCAAGATGGTTTTTTAATTATTGTTTGTGCAAGAGAAACGGTGATCTTTTTGCTACCACTCAATTCTAAATCATAACGTCGCTAAAAGGTATTCTATTCTAAAGCTATGTGTTCACAATTGTCAGATAACACAAAATTGTAAGATATGGTAATGTACTGACAATGAAAAATTATCCCCAAAAGGTAAATAGTCTGTTCATACTTTTGTACGAAACCTGACAATTTCATTGTCATACAGATCTTCGACAATAAATTTATGTACCAACAAAAATTGTCAGTTCACACGGTTGTCAGATTATTCTATGGCAAAAGTTGCCAGATTGTATGCTAAGCATTGTCTGTTAATATTTATGTGCAGCGTTGGCAATAGAAATATTTATATGACAATTGTGTTATTGCACGGTGAACTAAATTACGCACATCGGACAATAAAAAATTACCGTACAATATCTGGTAATGAAAATTGCGGGTGTACTCACGATGCCTGACAATATTATTGTCGTACATTTTATTTTAAAATTTTCTGACAATTTTGTCATATCTGACAATGGTGTGTACATAGCTTAAGGCAGAATTACTCTCTTCTCTTAGGAATCAGCTAACATATTATTTTAAATGAAAAACCTGTAAGCTGTATTAATCGGTAGTTTTTGTGCTTTGTTCCGGACGAAATAAAAACTAAAACTATATTTTAAGTGTATATTTCAAGCAGCGTTGCAATTTTAGTTATTTTGAACCCAATTTTTTTTAATTTTCCCCCACATATTACCTTTTCGGTAATTTAAAAATATATGATTAACTATATTTTCATATTTGTTTTAAAATCTTCTAGAATTGGTAACTGCGCTTACATGATGAAATAAAAATATATATATGTATATACATATACATATATGTAGAAGATATATTGATTGAATTTTGTATGGAAATTTATCTATTAAACCTTTTATAAACCAAAAAGAATTTAATGAATACGATAGTACATATCCGTTACCTTCAGTCATAAATCAGCAAAGTCCAATTTAATAATTAAATTTTACAGGAGAGGGAAAAAACTTAAAAGAATTATAAAATTCATAATTAAAATTTCTTCCCACTTTTTCTTTAACATTATTGGACTTAGCACTCTTACACATCATTGCTAAACAACAACGAGAAAACAAATATTGGGAATTTGTTTTCTGCAAACGGTGCATTTTCGTTTACTCTATTGCCCTGGATCAAATACTGAATTTAGAAAAACATTAACTTGGCTCCTTTACGACTGAAGGCAACGATATGTATTTTTTAATACGATATGTAAATCGTAGTTTTACAATGGCAGCGATGGCAGAAACCACAAATAATGCGATTAACGCCTTTAATCTTCAAATATATTCAAATCATTTTGCAAGCAAAATTTTCGAGTCGGGTGTCTTAAAATCTCATCGTAAAGATGAGTTCGTTCTAGTGTATTGATGGATAATGATGACGATATCTAGCACAATCAACCAGTGTCCAAGAATTGCATTGACACACCTTTTACTTTAGCTTATTGTTTTTTATTACTTGCATTAATACTGTTATTCTTAATCAGAATTCAATTAATAACACACATGCATATATAGTACGTAAATAACAGAATACATATATGTATGTATGTCATACAAATATCTATGTATGTATATGTATATGGACGCATATCTACATATATTCGTGAAATATTTTACTGCATGTAAAAGTTCAATATTTCCTTTTTACTTCAGTTTGCAAAATAACAAATTCTTTTAATTTTTTTTTACAATTCTTCCACCGTTTTTATTAATGCTTAATGGCCTTTGATTAACAAGCTGGATTCATTGTTGTTTTTTTTTTTTTTTGTTATAACCGTGGTACTCTATTTGCCTCTCCCACTCTGCTCACGTTTATACATGGCACACTGTGTGTAACTGTGTGTATCAGCTTTAGCGACTTTAATTCATTGTCCTTTTAACTGTAAGGGGTCTCTGAAATGTTTTATTATTTGTACAGGTTTCTGCTTATCTGCCCGTCTGTCCATTTAAGTAATAAGTGCAAATTCTTTGTTTTACTGTTTTTGCGTGTTAATCCTGTTGTTGTTTTCTTTGTTCAATCCTTTGTACTCTGTTCATTTCATTTTAAAATAGTTGGGATTATTTAATAAATGGTAAATTTATATCTGAACTTTTTCTAGGTTTTAATATTTAATGGTTGCTGGCGAGATCAACAAAAAAAACCATGAAATTTAATATTATAAAAAATTATCCTACCCATATCAGAAATTGACCCGTAGACTTTAGGGAAGATAGAAAAATAGTTCAAGTGTAGTATACGACGCCGGTCCCAAAATTATCACTTAAAAAAAGAATAAACGTAATTAGTGAATTTGTAAAAATGGAAAGGTCCGTTTCTAACAAATATTAAAGCTGAGGTAGATTCTACTCTCTGGGACCAGCACTAAGGAGATGACCCCTACACATGCAATGCATTGTGTTTTTATTAGTAGATAATGAGAAAGTTGACTTTGCATGTTTTTTTTTTTCAGCGGCGTCTTTGACGCCAGTAAGACGTATTCAATTTTGAAGCTTTGTGTTAGTAGCGTTTTTTAGGAATTATTTTACTTTGCTGGTGCTACACAATATAGACGAAATCGGACGTTCTGAAGGGACGCATGTGAGATTGCTATCAGCTGAAGTCAGTGACTAGTGACTATGCGTTCGCCACTGAAACCTTCCGACACCAACTAACACAAATCCACATCAGAAAAAATAGACTGTTTTGTTTTGTAGTAAGACTACTTCAGCCATCGCCACCCTTTACAAATAATATACACTAATGCTAAGACAAACAACGTAGTGGTCGACCAGTTGAGGTATCTATCCCAAAAACGGTTAACAAAATAATCCACAAAATGGTATTAAATGAAAGTGCGAGAACTAGCTGAAATGAAAGGCATTTCAAAAAGTGCTGTGCAAGATGGGTGTCGTGTTTGCTTACAATAGAACAAATATCGCATGTAAATATATTTCAGTAGAGTAATAAAGTTGAGTTTTTGCGTCGATTCGTTACCATTGCTGAGACAGGTTCACCACTTTGCACCTGAGACAAAGGAACAGTCAAAGCATCGGTTTTTTGGAATGCACGTGGGATAATTTTTATTGGTTATCTTCAAAAACGAAAAACAATGGCACCGATTGCAGCGTTTGAGTGACGAAATTAAGTAGAAAATTTCGCATTTGGCGAAAAAGAAAATTTTGTTTCATTATGACAATTAGAAGGCTGCACAAGCACTATAAAAATGTCTTACAAAACATCATGTCTTACATAATGTTTTCAAGCACATTTCAACCCAGACACAGCAATGCCGAAATCTTTTATGCATATAAATAAATACTGTATTAGAATATTCTAGAACAACAAAACGAAATCAAAAGTAGAGCCAACTGAAATAGAATGCAATTGAAGTGGAACATCGCTGATGTAGAATCAATTGAAGTAGTTGTTCTACTTCAATATTGTTTGTTATTTTAATTTTTTCTTGTATTCAGTACGAATGCTGCATACGCATAATGCGCATATATAATATTTTGGCGTTTTGTGTTAATAAATACACAGGGGATGTATTACGTTATTTTATTTCTGCTTGTTTTTAGAAAACTATTTATGTATTTAATTTCATTGCCGCTATCGATATAAATCACAGACGAATTTTTTCTTTCGGTTTCTCAAAAAAAACATGCTGTTAATAGTGAAATGTAAATAATATGAACAATTTTATGGATATTTAATAATCGTAACATTTTTCTTCCTTGGTTTTGCATTAAGCTGCTCATATACGAGTGATTTGTACCTGTGATTTGTTTGCGTACGTGAAAGAGAAAACATGCATTGTGAAGCGGATGATACAACTGCTCTTTGGATAATTTATTTTTGCACACAAAAAAAAAAAAGAAATGGTTTGATAATATAACTTTATTCCTTGAAAATCTCAATAAATAAAAATTCCTTCCTTTCGCCCGAAATCAAAAAAAAAATGCTTAAAAATCTTCGCAATACATACACTTTGATATTTCATTCTGAACTAAAATGACAAATTAGCAAGTGATCGCGTACAAGCCAAATGTCTTGTGACTTGTGGGCGCACACCGCCATTTAAAACTAACAAGACGTCGACCATGAACAAATCACTCGTCTGTGGTTTGCTTTAACGCACACAAAAATATCATATTCAGTTTGTATACATCTTTTTTATCAAGCAAGCATTGCTGCTAAATTAACGATTTTCGCGCTAGATTTATATATGCATACATACATACATACAATTATATTAGCATAATTATTATGTATATAAGTATGCGCGTCCGCGCGTACGGAATTATAGAAAGGGAAGTGCAAAAATTATAGCAATAATTATAAATTTATTACTTTTTCATTATGTGTATGAGCATATGTACAGGGTGGCGCAGAATGAGCTACATGGTTTGAATTATAACTTTATAACTTTTTTAATTATTATTTTTTCTTTGGTTTTTTTTTATCTGGGACCAGCACTCAGAAGATGACTCTTACACATGCGAAGCATTGTGCTGGAACTATAGGAAAGGGCTAAACAGGAGGTGAAGCTTAATTAATTATTTTACAAATCTGCTTTTGCACGTTCTTTGTTTATACTCGTAGCAGTGCTGAAGCTTCGGTTCAGTGGCCATTTTTATTATTATTTTATATATATTATTTATACAATACCGACGAAGGAGGGCGTTCTGATGCGATTGTGGATTGCTATCAGCTGAAGCCAGTGACCAGTGACTATGCCTTCGCCACTGAAACCTTCCGACGACAACTGACACACTAATGCACATCAGAAAAATGCGAGATGTTTAATTTTATTTTAAAATTTTAGTCTGAAACTGGGGTTGAACCCAGGTCTGTTTTTAGTTTTGTAGTCAACGTGCAGACTACTATCCATCGTGCCATCGCCACCCTCTTTGTTTTTTTTCAGCATTTGTGAAGAAGACTTGGGGAATTAATTATGAATAATTACACGATCGAACACATCACATACTGCAGGTGCCTCAATGGCTTTGTTAAGAGACATATTCGGCGACCGCATTATTTCGCGCACAATCTATTTTAACTGGCCTCCACGTTCACCAGATTTAACAGCCCCTGACACTTTTCTTTGGGAATATTTCAAAGAAAGAGTGTACGTTAAGAAACCAAGAACCATACTCCAATTAAAAACTAACATTCGAAATGAAATCATGGCCATTACACCCGAAATTTTGCGAAAAGTTATGGAAAATATGCTAAAAAGAGCACGTATGTGCTAAGCAGAAAATGGACATCACTTACAGGATATAATTTTTCAAAGCTAATTGCAAAAAATTCCCCAATAATATACTGTATTTTAAAAAAAAAATTATAAAAATCGCATAAATAAAAAAGTTATAAACCGTTTAAACCATATAGCTCATTCTGCGCCACCCTGTACATACATAGAAATTTATCACAATAAACTCGAGTTTTGCATTTCAATATGTTACATATGAGCAACTGTACGAATATGTTTTACTGCACTCGTTATGCTTACTTTGGTTACCATTTTATTTGCTACTACCTGATGTTTTTTTTTTTTTTTATTTTTACTATAGATCTATTACTATTCAAATACTGTCAACAACTGTAGCGAGAGGTCTTTTCAAGTCATGCAGTGTTTGTTTTGTTTGGAAATTTCTTATGAAGTTCCTGATTTCTTTTAAATATCGAAGTAAAAGACAATGCTTGGAACTGCTTCACAGTAGTGTTCTGTGTATTTTAGAATATTTTACATGAATATTGCGATGGCCTAAATCAATAACCTAAAGTTCGAATTACATCAGCACACGCCTTTATTCGCAAGATTTAGCTCCCGCGGACTATTTTCTCTTTCCAAACTTGCTAAAATTTCTCGATGGCAGAAGATTTGCCAACAATGAAGAGCCTGCTGGTGATGGCTATTTTAAGGAGCTAGACAGTTTCTACTATAAACAGGGTATCGAAACTATTGAATATCCATTGGGAAAAGTGTATTGACCTAAAAGGTGATTATGGTGAGAAATAAAGAACATTTTTCCAATTTGTTATGTTTTCTTTGTTAGGTCGACTAGTTTTGGAAAAGCCCTCGTACCTATTTGAACATAAGTATATATTTAGACGATAGGCATAGAGTATGTTGTATAGTCAAGATTGTCAGTTTAAATTTAAAATAAGCCGTTAGTAACAAAAGCAGTTAAAGCACTTTTTTGCCATTTATTGAAAACATATTATTAGTAAGTAACATAGATTTTTGTGTAATTTTATTGAAAGTAGAAGGTTTCCGTACACCAGTAGCATAGGGAAATTATGAATAGAAATTACGATTTTAAAAAAATCTCAGTAGTTATTAATTTCATTGTTACTAATAATTTGAAGGATTTCATAACGCATTTCTTAAAATAAACGTTTCTAAATTTTGAACATTTGTGTGCAAAATACTTGGAATTCAATTCTAAATCGTTTTGATGCATTATAGTTTCCGGGTGCGCCAGGTTTTTACTTTTTATGAACCAAAAATAATTATACATTTATTTGTAATAGAAGCAGGTGACATTTTACAGAATGTCATAACAAAATGTTTATAATTCACGTTTGCACTGATGCTTTAGATAAAATCACGTTTAGTAATAAAAATTGTTAAGTGAATACTCGTAAATGGCCATAAAATACAGCAAGACAAAAGAAATTCGTACAGCAAAAAAAAAAGAAGTATAAAAATAATTTTCAAATACACTCATGAAGAAAAGAAATAAATTGTTATGGGAATTAATCTTTTAAAGAATTAGTAACACTTTTTATTGCAAAGTGTACAATTATCACAGACGATAATCCCATTCATGTTTAAGTGAGTGCAACGCAATTTTGGCACGGTCTGCAGGAAAATAGGTCTGATGGAAAATAAGCAAAAATTTGCAAAACAATTTTTATAATGAAAACGTTTAGAAAGATATTTCAGACCCCTTATTCTGGCATCTCGTAGCTAAAGGTAATATCGGTCGCTAAAATGCTTAAAGAAAGATATGCCTAATATTTTAGAGACGTTTCTAAACCGGTATTCTATACGCTTGAGGGTGGCGATGGTCGAAGTAGTCTGCACGTTGACTACAAAACGAAAAATTTTTCTTGGCGCATTTTTTCTGATGTGCATTTATTTATGTGTCTCTGTGTCAGTTGTTGTTGGAAGGTTTCAGTGGCGAAGGCATAGTCACTGGTCGCTGAACAGTAACGACTTCAGCTGTAACCAATTCACAGGCACATCAGAACGCCTTCCTTCGTGGGTGTTGTGTAGCACCGGCAAAATAAAATAATTACTAAAAATGGCTACGGAAAACCGAAGATTCAAATTTTAATACGCGCTACAACACTACAACGTTTAAAAGCTGAATTGTAAGATACTGAAGCTTCACCTCTTCTCATTTCTCCTCCTATCCCTTTCATCTAGTTCCAGCACAATGCATTGCATGTGTAGGGGTAACTCCCGGAGTGCTGCTGCAAGATAAAAAAAAACAATATAATAAAACATTGCATAATAATGGAGATACAATTTAATGATTTTTAGTGATGGAAAATTAGTTTTAGCGAGTTACAAAATAATGCGGCAGATGTTTTTTTTATTCTGATGAAAATTGCTATTATGGCAGGTTGATATTAAAATTACTAACAAGACTATTTTCCTACATTAGCGTTTTTCATATAAATCATAATATTTTTTTTTGAGTGTGTTTGACTCATTTAATTTTATCCCTTTGCAACTCTTTAACGCCCGACTTATGAAACAACAATTGTTGGTGCATAAGATGTGTTTAAAAAAAGGGTTAAATGTTTTAATTTTTTGGCTATTAAAACAGAAAAACAATATGACTAAAAATGTAAATAATCCAAAGAAAAGGATAATTTTATACATAGAAAAATATTTAACATTAAATTTTATCAAAAGCAAATCTAAAACTGACTATTTATTTATGAGTTTGTTGAATTTTTTGGAACGTACCTACATTATAATAATTACACGTATTGTTGTTATATTCTTCTACAATTATTACTAATTTCATTCTAAATATAGTAATAAAATACCTGCAATAAATTAAACTCTGCTCTGTTAAAAAGTAGTGAAATATTTTTTTCAAGTAAGAGAAACCCCAACAATTAATTCAAATTAAAAATGTGCAAGTATAGTTAAAAGTATATAATAAAACATTTGTAAATAAAATGGAAATGAGCAAAAAAAAAAGAAAAAAATTAATATGAGAGAGGGTGACGAATGTGAAATATTACCCTAATTCACTATAAAAAATTTATGCATTTCACATGGAACAATTTCAGACTAACAAAGGTTTAATAACAATTAAATTCACTAACGAGCATAATTTTAATGATCTAAAATTCGAAAGGTGTTTGAAGTCTATTGAAATTAGAATTTCGAATAATTTTTTTTTTTTTTTTTTTTTTTTACACAATATATATTATTTATTGAATCTTCAAAATCAATTGAACTAACAATAAGTATTCAAATCTTAAGAACTAATTGTTAATTATTATTAAGTACAGCCTAGCTGTACAAAATTATTTATTGCTCGTATAGTTTTATTTCCGCGTCTACTACGTTCGGGCTAGGGAAAGAGTATCCCTTCTTTTCAGTCGAATGAACCCTCTTTCGCTTAAAATATTTCGGGCTAGTATATTTGGATGATCTTGGAGTTTGGTTAGGTATGACGTTGCGTATGTTGTTATCTCTTGTTTGACTGTCGGAATATTTAAATCCTTGTGTATGTTAGAATTTTTTATATACCACGGCGCATCTGTTATCATTCTCAGTATTTTGTTTTGACACCTTTGAATTTTTTCTATATTGGAAGCTGAGGCAGTGTCCCATAGCTGGATACCATAGCTCCATATTGGTTTTAAAATTGCTTTGTAAAGCAAAAGCTTACAGTCCAGTTTTAGCACAGAATTTCGACCAATAAGCCAATTTAGTTGAGATAATGTAATAAATTATTTTTTTTAACTCATCGTTGATCGTTTATTCCGAAGTTTTGCCGTAAGGGTGCAATGGTTGCACTTTTATATTAATTTAAATATGTGACAATCAATTGCTTTTTTAACGCAACTTTAAAAAAGCTTCCAGTGTTTATTTTTTTACAAATTCAGTAGTTATTACTTCTTTAGTACTTGTTTTGTTGTTTTATGTATGATAACATAAATACATATTATATTATATTCGTCGATAAATAATGTATGTAATAGGGTGGTGTGACTATGGTGTATTCTATATTATTTGATTTTATATATAATTTTATGTTATAAATATTATAAGAATGGCGCGAGTACTCGATGACCATGAAATTGAAAATATTTTGTTGGAAGATATACCTTCTGATTGTGGAAGTGTGTGCAGTATTGAATCAGACGAAGAATACAATTGTGACCGTGAAACCAATATGATGATACTCAGTGATGTACTTGATGGTGATCTTGACTCGGATGATGATATATGTACCTTTATCGAATTCCAACTAAGGTATTACTACACGCAGAGATTGCAATGGAGAGAAAGTAGAAGTAAATTGTCCTCAAGCTGTGATAGAATACAACAGTTGTATGAACTATGTTGACAAATTTGATCAGCCGGAAAGCACATATGCCATTGACCGAAAGTCCCGCAAATGCTGGCTTAGAATTTTTTTTCCATTTTCTGGACTGCGCAGTTATATACTCTTTTATTATTATGTATAAAGAAATCCATAAAACTTACCATTCAACAGAGTTTCGAAGAAGTATTTACCATAGTAGCCTAGCACCAGTTCAGGCGAAGCCGCCAAAATTAAGCTCTAAACGCTCCTTTTCTGCATCCATTATCTGTACAAATAGTATAATGTCATGGGGAACATTGCTTAAGCTTCAATATAAAAAAAAATTAAATAAATAAAAATTTAAAAAATTGCTAATTAAATGTCGTAATTTGCCAGTCAGTGTTGTAATAAATAATATTATCAGAGTTACTGTTTAGACTCTGAGAAAAGTAACTAATACTTTATTTATTATGTATATTTTTATTTTATTATTATATTTCAAATTTGCTGAAACAGATGTATGGTATCTAAAGGTACGGTCACATATGCCAAATATTTGCCCAAAAAGAATGTAACCACTAAATTATGTAAACTTGAAAAATTATTTTTATTTGAAACAGGTCTTCATCATAAAACACCATAGGTTTTCAATAAATTATTACTTCAATCCATTTTGACTTTTAAAGGGTGTCCCAAAAAGAACGCAAGATTTAAATTTGGCCCCATTCGAAGTGTCATTGTTTGACATGTGAACAATTGTTATTGTTTGCTAGTAGACGGTACGAGATTAGTAAAAATGGAGCGCTACACGAATGAACAACGCATTCTCATTGTGAAATTGTTTAACCAAAATGGTGAAAGTTCGCAAATTGCGATCAATTTGGGGTCACACTGTAAAGAGAACAACGATGTAAAGACAATAACGCGCCTTCGACCAGGTCGATCGACCGAAAATGTCGCAGCTGTACGTGATGATGTCGCTCAAACTCCATCCACCTCAAGTCGACACCGAGCTCAGCAAATTGGTGTCTCCAAATCCACTATGCAGCGAATTTTGACGAAAGATTTCCATCTTCATGCATACAAAGTTCAATTGACTCAGGAACTGAAGCCAGCTGACCATGGACAGCGAAGGGAGTTCGTTAATTGGGTATTGGAGAGACAACATGAAAATGCTGATTTTGCCGGTAAAATCATTTTCAGTGACGAGGCCCATTTCCATCTTGATAGCTTGAGTGATTCACGAGAAGCAAATGCATCCTCAAATGTCACTGTGTGGTGTGGATTTTGGGCTGGAGGAATCATTGGACCTTTTTTTTATGAAAATGAGGCAGGTCAAGCGCAAACAGTCAATGGTGTTCGGTATCGTGAAATGATAACCAATTTTTTCGTGCCTAGAATTGAAGAAATGAATGTGGAGGGAATGTGGTTTCAACAAGACGGTGCCACATGTCATACAGCCAGAGAAACAATTCATTTAAATCTTGCGTTCTTGTTGGGACACTCATTATATCCTATGAAATTTAACTAATTAGTTGCCGAAAACAGTGGTTACTTTTTTTTGGGCAAATATTTGCCATATGAGACCGTACCTTAAGACTGAGCAGTTGAAACTAAGCCCTTGAGCTAACAGAATACCAAAATCAGTAGTAGTGATCACTTTTATAAGCATGTCATCATTAATAAAATAACTTTATCACAGTTTATTAATTAATTCTGTTGACACATATATTTTATAGTTCATTCAAATCTAGTGAGAGAGCAGATGTCGTTTTGTATGGGCAATATATTCAAAATCAACCAGATTTACGCGAAATCTCGTAAGTACTAGATTGCGGTCAGGTGTAAATATAGTAGTATAACATAATAAACACATATGCTTTTGCATTGAAAATCATAGGCGGTATTCAGTGTTTGATGCAAACGGTCTTCCAGAAGTGCAAATGCAAAATGCAATCCAACACTGCAATGGTATAACTTTTTTTTTTGCTGTGTTTGCGTTTTGAACACTTTCTCTCACTCTAATTTTTAAACACAAAAAGTAGAAAATGAATGCAGAAAATTGTGAGTTGGGCTTATATATTTTTATGCATGTTTTTTATTATTAGGGTTAGTTAAACTTGTTACTTGATGTTTGCATGACAACTAGTTATATCAATTATAATAACAAAAGGTATGTATATTAAAAAATAAAATAAAAAAAAAATGTGGAAGAAAAACCAGTAGATATGTGAATGTATTGTAATCATATTTACATATAATAAACACAGACATTTAAATGTGCAAACAGTTTGACTCATATTAACGAAGTACAATAACAAACTATTATTGGTGTGTACTAAATAGCAACTAGAAATAATACGATACAACAATTAACATAAACTTAATTTTTACGGTAATAAACATCTAATGAAAATTAACCAAACAACCCACCAGGCAGTCAGCCAAACATCGAAACAAAGTCTTACCACCCCCTTGGATATAAAACGCAGAATAACAACAACGATATCACTCACATACAACAATTTTAATAATTTTTCATCTACGACAAAAGTAATAATAACTAGAATGGGGTAAATTGCTGCTCGTAGTAGTGAGAAAGGAGGGAATAAAGAAATTGTTGACTTGTAACCCTGGCACCTTTTATAACGTATTGTCACTTGTATGTGTATCATAGACCATTGCTTTTATAAGTGTGTGTATATTTGTTACTATTTAATTTTTAAATACAGAAATTAACATATTAGTACATGATAACTGTTATTATTATTTTAGTTCTGCTATTTTTATTGTTTTAGTGGAGAATATGCTTTTAACGAAAAAAAAAAAAACAATACGAGGGTAGTAAGAAAATTTCTTTTGTATTGGTTACGTATTAATTTTGTTGTAATTACTTAAACGTTTTCAATTTTAAATAGCCTGACGCATAGGCAGTAAAATTTACATGTGAGAGTTACTAAGAAACAAACTAAATCAAGCCTGCAGATAATATTGGACTACGTGGTCCATTGCAGCTGAAATGGACTGGTTACAAACATCGTCCCATATAATGCAGCCGTGGACCCTGTCATTGAAAACAACAGCTTATTAATATACGATAAGTGTTCGTGGTTTTTTTCGTATTTACGATTACTCCGTTGCAATAAAATTACTCTCTGAGATGCTACACAGAGTGGTTACATGGAGTGTTTTTGCGGTAGTACATTTTATATTTTATATGCTTCTTCCCGTAGGACATCGTAATGTTAAATATACCATGTTTTCTCCATACATTTGGGTTAGTCTTAGACATGTCCTAGTTCTCTTTGGATTACACTATACATGTATGCATATATGTGTCACATTATCTGCAGGGAAAGACAAAATTGTAGATCACACTGACAAACACTAGCAGAACGGTACAAAATGCTGTTTTCGAAGGCTTTGACATCTTTATCTTCAGCGTTGTTCGTGTTTTGTCCACTATGTGGTTATCAGTAGATGTAAATTATTAGGTTTATATATCCATTATTTTTTATTAATAGAATACCAGAAATTATGCTCCGTTATGGAAATAAGTTGTTGTAATATTGAAGCAAAATTTAAATTAGATAAAGACAATAAAGTTATCAACTGTTGACATTTGCTACTTACACTTAAGGGGTCGAACTTAGCTTGCTCAGTTTAGGAAAGTATATCTTTGCGTAATTGCATATTCATCAGCGACAAAAAATGTTTAGCAAATTATGGCTATCTGTTTTATGAGGGCAAAAAGTCATTCTCGGTACACCCTCTTGTATTATAACTCTATTCCATTCTCTGATACTATACATACATTCTTGCCTGTATGAGAGTTGCTAAGGAATATGTTCGTCTAATCGATGTCTTTTGAGACTCCATTGTCCTCAGCCACTTCATATCTGTGGTGAATAATATTATATGGTTGGGTAGTTGATCTTGCTGAAACGCATATCTTCACCCAGCTTATTTCATACACACTATTTTTATCTTCTCATCAATACTTTTTCATCCTATTTCCTTTTTTGCAATCATTCCAAGTCTCTAAACGAAAAATAATAAAAATTTGTTTTAGAAATCCAATAGAAATAATAAATATTGGTGCATTAATAAAAAATTTCACAATGTATAATTTCGTGGTTATTTTTACTATCGTTAATAAAGTAGCTATCCATAGCTATATAAACGAATTCGCTTAGAATATTAACACAATATAATAAATATATAAAGCTAATAATAATTTACATCTACTGATAACCACACACGGTGGACAAAACATGAAGAACGCTGCTGATGAAAGTGCAGCAACTTTCGAAAACAGCATATGTTTAAAATCTTCTAATTAAATTTTTAATTATTATTATTTAAAATTTAATTGAAAATTACTTCAATTAAGTCAACAATGCTATTAATTTCCATACAAATGAAAATCGAAAAAAATTTTTAATCGATATTACAAAATTTTTAATAAAAATTTTGTTTTATTTTTTCTGTGTACGTCTCCTGGCTATACTAAATATTTTAATAAATTTTTATTAGTTTAATTCCTTACATTTCAAATTAAATAAAAACGAACTACTTTCAGTACTGCCTTCGTGGTACTGCATGGTGCAGAGACTGTTAATTGCACAACCATACGTATAAATGATATGAAAGCATTCCCTATGATTTCACTTGTGAAATATTCGTTTCTTTTTTTTAATTTTTTAAGAACTGACATTAACACATGTTTTTACAACATTTGAAATTAGTCATAAATATTTTTTGTCGAAAAGTTTTGAACACTCTAAGCGTAAACCCTTTAATTATTATTTTCTTTTATAATAAGGAAACATACATATATAAGTATGTATGTATGTGTAAGTATATTTTACCGTTTACAGCTTATACTGTATAACAGTGGGCGTGTTGCTTCTTTTGTATCGTTTAATATGAATATGAATTCATAATGAAATTAATCGTAATCATCACTAGTCTGCATGCAAATCCCCACTTTTTGGAATTATGACCTTTTCTTTTCATTTTCACTTTAATAGAAGTTAGTATTTGTACTCAGTTAGTATTTTGTTGCTCAGCAAAATTAATTCTTCTGTATTTTATTTATTGATCCTTTTTTAGTTTTAATAAACAATACAAGGGGCAATTTTCGGTCATAAAACTAAGGATAAGGAAACGATTAGTTAGAGTTTTCTTTGAAATAGCAATATTTCTGTAGAAAAAAGTAATTTCTTATAGGAACGGCCTCCTAGAAACACAAAAGCTGTATTTATAAGTTGATATTTGAATAAATATCTCAAAATGCCATTTCCCGAAAATATTATTCATTATATTTGTGTGTTAAATTTTCTTCCACACGAGCTTTTGTTTCAATAAAACTTACATTAGTTACAAATCTTCTCTAAAATAAGCTATATAAGCTATGAAACATCACTTTATATATAATTTTAGTGCGTACATGATTTACATTAAGTTCGTAATTTATTTATTGTTTATTTTAATACAGGGTGTCCGCCTGGAAGGTATACTACTTTGCTTTGCCGCCATTTTGGTAAACATTAGTCCTGACAGTTCATATTTGACAGTCGTGAAATTTATTATAGAAAAATATTCGATAAACCAACGTGTTTTAATCGTTAAAACATTTTATCAAAATCAATCATCGATTACTGTGACGACGAGAAAGTTACGTGAAATTTTTGGGAGAAACGAAGTGCCAACAAAACGCACTATTTATCGCGTAGTGAATGATTTCGAAGAAAAATGGTCTGTAGGTGATAGGCCCAAGCATGGACCACAACGTACTGCAAGATTGGCTGAAAACATTACTGCTGCTCAAGAAAGGGTGGCGATGGCACGATGGATGGTAGTCTGCACGTTGACTACACAACCAAAAACAGACCTGGGTTCAACCCCAGTTTCAGACAAAAAAATTTTTTAAATAAAAATAAACATCTCGCATTTTTCTGATGTGCATTAGTGTGTCTTTGTGTGTGAGTTGTTGTCGGAAGGTTTCAGTGGCGAAGGCATAGTCACTGGTCACTGAACAATACCGGCTTCAGCTGATAGCAATCCACAATCACATCAAGAACGCCCTCCTTCGTCGGTATTGTGTAGCACCGGCGAAGTAAAATAATAATAAAAATAGCTACTAAACCGAAGCTTCAGCACTGCTACGAGTATAAACAAAGAACGTGCGAAAGCAGAGCTGCAAAAATAATTAATTAAGCTTCACCTCCTGTCGTTTCTTCTACTATCCCTTTCCTATAGTTCCCAGCACAATGCTTCGCATGTGTAGGAGTCATCTCCTGAGTGCTGGTCCTATTTAAAAAAAAAAAAAAAAAAAAAGTGTTCAAAACAGTGGATCAACCTCAATTCGACACCGTGCTCAGGAGCTTGGTCTTCAAAGAACAACTTTGGCCACAATTTTTAACGCCACAACTGCATGCTTTGGGCTTGATTAACATGTGGTATCAACAAGACGGTGCCACATCGCATACAGCCAAGATTACAATGGAATTACTGCGAGACCTCTTTCCACAACAAGTTATTTTAAAAAATGGTGATGTCGATTGGCCTCCACGGTCGCCTCATTTGACTGCTCTGGACTTTTTTTTGTGGGGATATCTGAAAAGCAAGTTTTATGCAAAGAAACCAGAAAATATTCGTGACGAAATTAATGAAATACCGCGTGAAATGTGTGAGAATGTAATGAAAAATGTGCTCAAAAGGTCTCGCATTTGTGAGGCTAACAGAGGCGGACATTTATCTGATATTGTATTCCATACATAATTGCCGACATTAAATAAAACATTTCTCAATATAAGATCCATTCTCTTTCATTTAATCAAAAAGTATAAACAAACAAAATAGTATACCTTCCCGGCGGACACCCAGTATAAATGCGCGTTTCTTTTCCAAATTGTTTAGCTGCAGCTCATACTGTACTCGTCAACATGAATTTATAGGCCTGAGTTTTCTTAATCATTTTGAATACATATGGATGGTACTCCGATGAAATGCCTATAAATTACTTTTTTTGGACTGACCCTGGTTTTCGAGATATACCGTTATATATAAAAAATCGGAGCTTGCTCCACGTAATTTGCAATAACTCGAGAACTAGCTCTTCGATATAACTAAGAAAAAGACGGAAGGATCAGGAATAATCAATTTAAAATAACAATAATATTAAACCGCAAAATTTTTCTGTAAAATAGGTGTTACCAGTTAATTGTGAATAAAATCAGAATTTATGAATGGATTTTAATGAAATATGGCTCATATGGAACATATGCGTGTACCAGAATTAATAAAAATATTTCAGATTTTGTTTCTTTTACATCTTTAATAAACTTTTTAAAACAATTTTTTTGAAAATAGAGGTTTTTTCAAACATTTCTGAATATCTCCTAAACTATAAGGATTTGCAAAAGATTTGGGTGTCTCCGTAGTCTAGTGCATAAGGATTAGTCTTATTAATCTGCAGGTACGGGTTCAATTCCCGCTTAGACATTGGTTGTTCCTTGTGATATCACAATGGCCCTAAGCTATTGCCTAAGTGGGGCGTTCTCCGTGGGAGAGGGTCCGCCACCTACACTAACCTAAGGGCCTCTGAACAAGACATAAAACTAAATTAAATTAAAAAATTAATTTTATTATTTTCGTAATTCCACGGAAGCAGCGACACTTTCTAAAGGGAGTTTCATCAGAATCAAATTTTTATATATATTGAACACTTCTTGCGTTTCACTGAATGGGCGTCAAAACAGAAAACAGGACAAGCCTGTATAAAATTCATTGGAAATTATCCACATTTGCACTACTTCTGATTCAATATATTAAGATCTTCTTCACTACTCTGTAAGTCCTTTTTTGCTAGGGTAGTTAATAATTGTTATTATTATAGTTAATAAACATTATTATATAAATAAATATATAATAAGTGCATTCATTAGCGTAATTTTTTCTGAAACGTTTAAATAGTTTTACTAGAATACTGGCAAAACGTTATACAAAAACTTGTCTTCAAATTGGTATCGATTTTTTTAAAGAAAATTTTGATTTTATTTTACAATTAATTTCATGTACAAGATTTAAATCTCTAAACTGGTTTACATCTGTTAAGTTTTCCATAAGCAATTGTAATTGTTCTTTCTAGGAAGTGTTTTCAGTTCATAAAAATCCTTTGAAAACACTTTAATTTTAAGTGCTTGAAAGAAGCGAAAATCCCTTTGTTTTCTCACGAAAATGTATTTTCAAAGTCATGCACACAAATTATAAAAAAAAACAAAACTCAAACTCTACGAAGAGATAAAGTTGCTGAAAATACTTTTTTCGAAAGAAAATTAAACAAAAATAAAAATTAAACAAAATGACAAAGAAAGAAATAGCAACTGTAATTGTTCACATTTATTAAAACAACAATGTTAAATAAATAGATTGTATGGAGAATGGCCGAAAAATAAAATAATAGATACAAGATCATGGGCTTAATTTTGATACGGAATAATTTATTGATCAGTTAAAGGTGCTGGATACACTCGTTCATGCACTCATTCGCACTTCTGCACACGACAATGGTCGAAATAAAAGTGAACAGGCACACATTTGGTCCAGTTCTCTATGCCTTGCCTGTATTTAAACAGATCTTACCCAGCAGCAGGTATTTTTGTGTATGTGTGTGCGTGGGTGTGTATGTGTTAATTTCTTCAACAACAAGAATTATATTTCTGACTTTTGATCACTTTTGTTTTTAAGAAAAAGATTTCTTTCAAAATTTCACAACTGCAACAATTTGTTGAAAAAAGAAGAGGGGAATAAAGATCAGTTGTTCGTTTCAATTTCAATTGGCAATAAATTGTCTAAAAAACGACAGTTTTATCGCTTTCGGTTATTAAAGGTATTGATTACTATTAAACCTTTTTATGAAACTAGATGCTGCGTTATTTATAATTAAAAGGTCTACAAAATGAAATTTTTAATACACGTGCAAACCGTGCAGTGTTACTCATGTTTAATTTTTATAAAAGCAATTACCGCTTGCTTTTCTCATCTTTTTAATACCCAGGATTGGGTAAGTTTCAGGTTTTGTTATTGAATTATTGAATTTTTTTTTTTTATTTAATTAGCACCTTCATGTTGTTATGGGTTTAAAAATTTATAAATTTACAAAACAAAGGTTTTTTCTTGGTAAAGCCTTTGCTGATTGATTTCTGTCATTCAAATTATGTAATGGAAGTTGGATTGTATGAAAAAAATACACCAGCCCAACTCACAATCTTGTGCAAATGGTCTTGCATCATTGCATTTGTGAAGCTGTGTACTAAATTGTTACTCTATACTAACAATAGCCCAACTCACAATCTTGTGCATATGGTGTTGCATCATTGCAATTGCAAAAAGGTATAGCATATTTTTAGCATTGCTGTGTATTTTGTTACTGTAGAGCAAAAATATGCCATACCTTTTTGCAAATGCAATGATGCAACAACGTATGCACAAGATTGCTGTGTATTTTGTTACTGTAGAGCAAAAATATGCTATACCTTTTTGCAAATGCAATGATGCAACACCATATGCACAAGATTGTGAGTTGGGCTAATATAAAATGATATGCATTTGCTATAATGCTGTAAATAACCCAAGAAACACGAAGGCTTCATTTCAAAATGATAATGATTTGAATGAATTTGATTTGAAAATAATTTGAAAAAATAGATAGCACTCTCAACAAAAAGGGTAATTATTACTGAGAAATTAATTTATCCTCAACTTGCTTTCAAACGTTATTATGAAACTTGTTTCAAGTGTAGATTTTAATAAAATATGGAACATAAATGAAATTGTAAATTTATAATTTTTTCACTAACGATATAATATGTAAAGTATGTACATATATATATACTACTAATAATATAAATGAGAAAGGTTGTTTGTTTGTGGGTTTGGATGTTTGTTCCACCATCGCGCGTTAACCTCTTAAAACTTTTCCAATAAGTTTGTCAGCCGAATAGAATGTGTACCATACTAAAATATAGGGTACTTTTTGATGGGTAAAAACAGGTACTTTTACTTTTTCTTTTTTTTTTTGATAAAAAGAAGATTTTGCTGAAATTTGGTATGTAGATACATATAGGTAGATAGATATAGTCTTCTAATGGACTTCAGTGTTGCCAGACATGGAAAAATATTTTTCGTTTTTAGTCAATTCTGTTGATATTTCCCACTTATATTGATTCCCGTGACTGTATACGAGTATATTAACAACTGAAGCCAATTCTTCTAAAATTTTGAATATATGGACAAATATTTTTTTTTAGTAGACAGCAGTGTTGCCAGATATGATATATAAGTATTTCGTTTCTACACATATTCTCTTATAACTGTTATAGCGTCCCTGATATTTCGCAATTCTCATATATTTTTTGGGAGTTCTTGTATAAACATATAAAATTTCTTAAGTTTTTTCTAGAATTTGGTTAAAGGTCTACTGAAGATTCTGGTATTAGCACCAAATAAAATGGAAATATAGACCAGTTAAACCATATAATAAACATAGATAAACTATTTTAATGTGAATATTTACGAATAAATCTGATCAGTAAAATATTACAGTACGCTGGATCAAAGTATTTTGCTACATTATAATATTTTCCATTTTTTCCTTATTTGTTCAAATTTTGGAGACGAGCGCAAATATATAATAGGAAAATTAATCAGGTGTAAAGAGTACAAACATATTAAGATAAAACCAAAAACGTCAAATCGTCTACTAGTGTTATCGACATAAAATGAATAACTGTAAAAAGTTTCAACTTAAAATTGACGTTTCGAATTTAAAATCTTTTATATGTTATATGTTAGCGATTTATGCACAATGTTTCCGATTTTGAGCTTAGTTTTTGACCGTATATTTTTGTTTAGTTTTTCGGTTTTTTCTTATTAAAATAAGGCTTTGCTGTCCCTTTCTATCAACTTTTTATTTATTTTTTCTTGGACCGGCACTCAGCGGATGACCCCTACACATGCGATGCATTGTGCTGGAACTAGGAAATTAGGTTATGGGAACGAGGATAGAGGGTGTAGTGTTGATTGACATTTGATTTAAATTTGCCCACGAAAAATAGATGTAGTGTCATACGAGCTCAAGCGCAAGTTTATTGGATACCAATCAAACTTAGTTTGATTGTAGTTTTGTTAAACTTAAATAAAATCTAAACAATCTTTGGTCCATCGAGATGTTTTTCAGCGATCGTTTATGAAATGTTAAATTAGATGATATTTCCATATTCTGCACGAAAAAAAAGATATGGAAACATTAGAAACTTCTAATAAAAATACTAAATATCACAAACAAAACAAATTAATGAGAAAAAACTAGTCTGGCGTATTTTACACTATTGTAACATTTAAAAAAGAAAAAAATTTTCATTTCATTTATGTATTGTATGCACAACATATTGTTTAACAGCTGTTATGTTTTGACTGCTCAAAATAACAAAAACAAACTAAATGTAATAAACAGCATTTTAAGTTTAAACCACGTTTACACTATAAACATAGTTTAACCACATAAAAGACTTGCTCTTAGTGTATAAAAAGAGTACAACATACATATATTAATTCTGTCAAAATCGTATTTTCAATAGTTTCTAGTTTTGAGGTGTGATTACAAGCAATTGACTTTTTTTTAGTTTTTTTATTTTTTTTTTTATATGTAGTTTAAAAAATAGAGATCGACCATCGTTATATCTTTCATTTCCTCATATGATTTCGCCTTATTATAACAGTTTTATCAAAGCAATACTAAAAGTTTATTTCAAAATCTATTTTAAAATTACCAACTAACAGAAGTGTGCGTACTCTTGCGTTAAATGCATTTATTTGTCAATTTATCGGAATATTACATTTTTAAAACACTATATGGGTATTTCCATGAAATGGCCCACCGTGACTTAAAAAATCAAAACGCTCGCATAATTTTTTTAAGCACAGTTGGATTTAATTAAGTTGGATTAATTTCGTAGTATATTTTTATTTTTCATTTTTGAATAAAAGTTTAATTTTTTTGTTAAAAACTACTGAAAATATATGTAAAATTACTAAAATATGTATGAAGGTAAAAAGTGTCACGTGCGTAATGTAACGTGCGTAATCAACAATTTATTTCTTTCTTAGCCAACCCATGCATAGTTGTTTTTGAACAAAACATGATAATAAACGTCTATTATTAACCTTTATAAAAACATTTTTTCCGAAATAAAAATCTCCAACAAATCGCTTACTTACGCATCTTTTCTTGCGGCTCTAAAAGGCACTTCCATTTTATGTCAAGTGCGTAAGTCTACTTTGATTGCATGGAACTTGGGTACCCAGTGCTCAATTTTCCAATATATATATACTTTTTGGAAGAACTCATCACATACAATGTAACGATTCTAAAATTCCATTCTAAAATTCCAATCCATTTCTATTTTCACAATATTCAAAGACAATTAAACATGTACAAGTGCCGCGTGCCATGGAACCATGGAAACACCCCTTTATGAATATGACTGAGAGTTTTACCGGTCTTTTGCCAACAAAATACAAATACAACTGGACAATGCAAATTTTTAATAATTATGACATGACATGCTTCATCCAAAAATAATTAAAAAATTTACAAATCCTTTTTGTCATTCATTCATAGAAATTTTTCGTTAAAAATGAGATCTACTACGAAAAGTATAAATTACTATAAAAAAATTCAACAAAATGTATGAGTGTGCAAATGTGTTGGGGTAGTCTCACGGAAAACGGATCAAAAAAATTTCACTTAAATTAAAAATTTTTTTAAGGCGGGCGTCATAAGTTCTTGCTGACATTTTAAGAAAGGTTTCGAACCAATTTTTTTTTTGTGGATTTTCTAATAAATTATTTTGAAAATGTTACGTCTTGGTTTCACTCTAATTAAAGAGTGTGTTATACTTAGCGTTGTCAACTGCGTTTTAGAGCATTTTAATTTTCGAGGTCAACAATTCTTTCGTATCCGAATATCTTTAAATGCGGTAAATGCTGTATTACGTATAAACAATTAACTGAAACGAAAAAATGATGTTTATAAACTTTAGAAATTAAAAATATATTATTATGCACAATGAAGTAAATATCGGTTTTATGAATTTTGACGAGTGGTATTTTGACCTTTTATTATAATTTTTTTATTCGATACATAATAGTAAATACAAACAAACATACATACATATATATTTAATATGTTAGTTTATGTTTGAGCTATTAATTTTGCTTTTTATTTTCTTGTTGATTTTTCTTCGTTTCATGAACCAGAGCTGGAAAACACTGTTCTTATATTTTATTAGTCTTAAATAAAAAAAAAACATATTATTATACGATTTAATTTTTGTAAAACTTAAATCGAATATGTAATAAAATATTTGTTGCGTAAAGAAAATTTTTGAAGAAGCTATTTAGTTTATTTCGTTTGTGTATTTCGTAATTCTCAAAGATGTGTTAGGAGTTCTTGTATAAAGATATGACATTACTTAGCTTTTTTCAAGGTCTACTGACGATTTTGATATTAGCACTAAATGAAATGTGCACATAGACCAACTAACACAATACAACTACAGTAGAATCTCGAAAAAGTTAACTCGCGCAAAAGTTAATCGCTCGGGTAAATTAACCGAATTTCAGTGTCCACGTGCCGCTCTAAAAGGTTTACTTTTAAGTTAACTTTTCTGACCTGTCAAAGGTGGCGTATAATGTTGACCGCAGCATTGATTAAAGCGACAATTGGAACTATAATCAAATTTCAGAAGATAATGATGATTTAGAAGTTTCCGAAAACGAAAAGAACGGGTCATTTATAGGGGAAAATGTTCAACTATTTGAAAGCATCAAAACCGTGATAAAATGGTTTGAAAATAACAAAGATACAAATCAGATGGCAGATCTCGACAGATTGTAGTAGATTAAGGAAACACACATAATTTTTCTTTAATCTGCTGCAAACTATCGAGTCGATTCAAGAACCGTAATAAGGCTGATTATATCCCATAAAAAAGATGTTTATTATTTTATTTATTTCTTTTTTGAATTAAAAAAAAACGGTTAGAAAATTTTAAAGTTCGGAAAATTTTACTGTATAACAAATATAGATAAATATCCTATAAACACAACCGGGACGAACGACGAATTTTTCGTAACGAATATTCGTCGTTGTAAATAAAACACATTTGTGTAAATGAAAATACACACAATATGTACGTTGGACGAAATACGTCGTGCACAACGAACTTTGCGATAGGTTTATTTCTATTTCTTACGCCGACGAATGACGAATAAATTGGTGCAGAGTGGCCGTTTTCCTTTTACATTTTTTAGTGTATAGTAAATAAATTAAGTTTTTGCTTTAAGAATTGTTTTCTTTTTTATTTACAGGACATAAATTCTATAACCACTTTTTTAATTATATACAGTATTGTTTTAATTCGTTTTTGTCATTATTTTATGTTCTCATATCAATGTTTTTTTTTTTTTGTTGAAATATGGTCACACTGTCACCTGCTAAATGTAAACAACAATGTATTAGAAAATTCATTAATTAATGAAAATTGGTGGAATTTGATTGAAATAAAAGTTTCTACCATCATGAACATGATGTTTATAATTTTAATAAGGCGCTCAAAACGTAAAATGTTTTTGTTCATGTTTTAACAATTTTTATTTATTTATGTATCTAAATAACATATAATTTTAAATGACATTAACAGCTGTTATTTTCGCTCTAATTGTGTCTTATTCGACGAATTTACGCAACGAATTCTTGATGATAAGTTCGTCGTGCTGTGCGAAGTTCGTCATTCATCACAATTGTGTTTATACAAATAATCGTAATTAATTTTTGATAAATGGAAGAATGATTACATAATTTTATTAGTATTTTTAATTTAAATTTAAAATGTACTTTTTTATTAAAAAATTATTGTAACATTACTATCCTACAATTTTTTCGGAAATTACGCGTTTTTTACGATTTTGTTTGCGTTTTGAAATTTAAAAGCTGGCACACTGGTTCTAATAATAGTTTTTTCTCTCGATCTCTACCCCGTTTTTCGCCCAGTCTTACAGCAAGCCAATGAAACAATAAGATTGAAATTGATAAAAGTAAAAAAGAGACGTAAAAAATATCCTATACGGACACACTTTACATATTCGTACCACATCGAACATTCTTCATCTGTCTGACTTTTAATTCAAAAAGTATCAACGAGCAGTAACTATATTGAAATTCGAAATGCATTCACACTGCTTCTTTAACGCAGTCACAATATTTCAACTTTACGCTCGATTGTTTTTCTTATTTTTATTCACAATACGACTACAGAAATTTCCGAAACATTTAGTATATTAAAAAAATTTGTTGCCTTATCCAAGGGAATTTGGCCTTTTTTAATTTTAAATTTGGCTCAAAACAAAAAAATTCCAAATGCATCACTGACAAGAGTCTTGGTATTACCCAAAAAATTTTTAAACTCCAACAGACGTGATAAAAAGTAGTGAAAACCTAGTGTAACTAACTTAAAAAGAATTGAGTCAAGGCATGCTGCAAACAATAAAATTTCGAATCACAAAACTAAAGAAGGAAAAATAAACGATCAACAAATATGTATATAAAATTACGCCTACAAAACCAAAGACGAAAAATAAAATTAATTTAAGCTGAAGAAAGCAGTAAAAAAGATTTATGGATTTATGACTATTTTCGAATGTCTATGCAATTTTTACCGCTTTTGAAACACACCATGTTTTTAAATATCTTTGAAAAACAAACAGGAACAGACAAAAGAAATAATATAAAAGATGAAGAGAATCTTATAAGCAAATGTTCTGAAATATTACGTAAAAGATCAATGCTACTGTAGATACAATTTAACTGAACGATAGAAAACTACCTGCTTTTAAAGAAATTTTCACATTCGTTTGACTTTAACTGCAACATCGGCCGGCCTCTTATGCTACTCATAAAGAGTAAATAAATAAAAAAAAGTGTGTGGGAAATTATTTCCTTCCACAATATTTAATTCCAGCTGTGTTAGTGTGTGTTCGCAAACCATCTGGGAGCGCAAGTACCCAGCAAACACAGAGATTTGATTTATTATTGAATATGTATTATAGTCGAACATAAATCAGCACATCAAGCGTATCGTTTTCTAGCGCTTAGCTTTAACGCTCCAAAGACCTTCTTAAATGAAAGCGTCAACGTAATGCCATAAAGAGTAATGTTAACGTATCATGGACAACGCGGTATATAGAAGTATAAAATACAGATAAATTGCTAGATTGACCTGAAAACAACTAAATTGTTATTACTTTTCAACAATGTCAGCTATTTTGCAGACAACTTCACATTCTTAGCCGTTGTCTAATTCGGCTTTTCCTATAGCAAAAATATTTTGTGTTGGTCGTCTTTTGCAGACGAAATAATTCTGCTTTATATTAATTTAATTAAGCAATAATATTATAATATAATAATTCAGTAGAAGTAAAAAGGAAAAAGTAGTTTGCTTCTGCGAATTGTCAGCAATCGTAGTGAAGTGTATTATATGTACAAATGTATATACGTGTGCGTACATATTTATTTGTTCCTCCTAAACCTTGAGTGTGTGTGCTGTTAAAAACAAATATACATATGTATGTATACAATTATGTATGTATCCAAAAAAGCATGTACTTTTCAAATGAAAACAGTACACACAATTAGGAATTTCTGCTTTCTCGACTGCGAGTACTAACAACTTGTAAAAGCAAAGAGAATGCTACTGGCCGAAAGACGAATATCTTCGAAACTTTTCGAACACAGTTAGTGCTGTAATTAGGCATCGGTTTCAACTGCGATTGTCGTTTAGCAAAAAACATAATCATTAATTCAGTTTTTTTTTATTTGGGACCAGCACTCAGGAGATGACCCCTACATATGCGATGCAGTGTGCTGGAACTATAGAAAAGGGATAGTAGGAGAAACGACAGGAAGTGAAGCTTAATTAATTATTTTACAGCTCTGCTTTTGCATCTTCCAGCATGATGGGAATTGACCTGTTTAGTACAGAGTGCTGAAAAGGATTGCCAAAGGACGTAATAACGTCGAAGAACACTGTTTCAGGACCAGTGCAGGAATTCCATCCGGCCCAGGAGACTTGTTTATGTTGAGGATTGCTATCAGCTGAAGTCGGTATTGTTCAGTGACCAGTGACTATGCTGATTTTTAAAATTTTTAAAATCTGCTTTTCCCTAATGCTTGTGAAAACGCAAACGTTTGTTTTTATGTGGTTTTGGCTTGGGTAGCTTTAGAAATTTATTAATTTCTCAAGGTCGCTTTCAATTTTTAGAAAGGAGTTGAAAAAAACGTTCAGCAAACGTAAGATCTTGTGTTTGCTGGGAATAAAACCAAAACTAATCCTGTAAACTACATAAATATGCATCTATATGGACACCCACACACAGCAAATTGTTTCTAAACCGCAGATATATGTAATTTTTAATTTGATTTCTTTCGAATTGCAATGATTAATATTATATAAGTTATAAAAGTATAATTTTTTTTCGCAATTAAAAAGCGTTCGTTATTGACTTCAACAAAATTTCGTTATTGAAGAAATTTGGTCAATAAAATTAAGAAAATAACTTGCACATTGAAATTTTTTTATTACTAAAAACAATTATTTATATCATTTCTTGTTTTTCAGTTTTTGTGTAATAATCACTTTGATTAGTATTTATTGTTATGCTTAAATAATTGATAGCAAAATATGGTTGTTTCTAAAAGAACGAAAAAGTGGTTTAAAATAAAGAAATATATATTGTTTTTTAATAGAAATTGTGGATAAAATAACAAACAATACAAACTTCGTTCAGATGCTGAATTATTTTCGTGGTGTAAAAAACTATTTTAAAAAATTTAAATGAACAGATTAATGTTTAATAATCATATAAACAATTACACACATACTTATGTATGTATTTGATCTAATGATGTATTTGTTAATTCAAGTCCATATTGAATGTTAAAAAAAACTACAAATAATTAGAAACACAACTACAGTGAGAGCTCGATTTGCACAACTATCGATTATTGCAGCATCCCTATTAGCCCAATAGGCCTTTTAAGTTACAGTGTGTATGGGAGCAATTTTCTGTTCTAATAGTTGTCTGTATATTTTCAAACTTCTTTATTTTATTAATTTAAAACAATTTTCGTTTTCTGTACTCTGCACATTGTCAGGCAGTAACGGCCCTTCAGAATTGTTTCCAATGAAAACTTCCAGTAAGCTCAAAATATATACATATGTGACAGCGCATAGAGAATAGTACCTAAGGGTAAAAAAAAGCAATTTTCACTTTTTTTTTTTTGATGTGGACAACATCTGAGCATTGAATGAGACCGAGATCCCATGCCCTAAAAGTGTTCCCTCCCAGAGATATGCGCGTGTTATGAAAGTGGTGGTACACCAAAGATACACGTATTTAAATCTTTAAAATGGCTCTCCTGAACAAAACCGGTTTTTACCCTTAGGTCCCTTTCTATTTTGCGCGTCACATATATAGACAAACATGTTAATTTAGTTTTTAGTGATTGCACAAATCGAGCTCATACTGTATTTATTCAGATATTGTTTGTGTATGTCTATCGTTTTCGATAAGTATAAATTAATTACATTTGACAGTTAAAGACATGTTAGAAACAAATAATAAGAAAATTAGCCAATTATTTATTTCACATCAATGTAAATAATTGCTTAAAGGGACAGTAACTAACGAAGGCCACTGTTGTTCACGTGGTTGAAAAACTGGAAGTACACAAAAATTAATTGCTTTAAAGAAAATATAAAATTTTGTTAATTACGAGTATATTTTTAAGGTAATTTTTTGAGATTTACATATACCCGACGTCAAAAGGCTTTTGTGTAAGGCCTTGTTTAAAAAGCTTTTTTATTTTCTTAATTACTTAATCTACATAAATAAATCTTACCGGGAGAATTTGCTTCACTTTAATATTAACTTAAAAAATTCAAAATCGTGTGTAAAGTTGCATACAATTTAGTCAATTTCAATATAATTTATTATATGAAGAACGTCTTACATCATTGTATTCAAATGCGAGAATAAAAAAATTTTTGTAAATTGTTTTTCTTCTATAATAACGTACGCAAAAAAAACAGTCGTTACTTTTACTTTTTCATATTTCTATTGGTCGTTCTCACCCGTACTGAAAACAGAAGCTTTGTCCTTTAGGAATTTATGAAGCTGGCACCCTTTGTTAATAGTATGTAGACAGTAACGATAATTCTCGTATGCATTTTCCTAAGCTCTGATGGGTTAAATAGATGATATTAATGACTTTACAAATACCTCCCTGTTGACACAAAGAGTACTGATGATATGCGTAGTGGCATTGAAAATACGTATTATACTCAACTGGTGTTGGAGATTAACTGTTCTTTTTTTCCCTTATTATAATCAAAAAATTAATTTCTTCACAATATTGTGATAAACTAACTGTGAACTTGAACACGACAGGAAATTTTCATTAATACATAAAAAATATATAACTACATATTTTATATTATGCCGAACGTGATTATTTCCATATGTAATCAAAATGAGCTAATGGTCGAAAAGATACAGGCAGGAATAATTACATGTGAAAATTACTCAGAAAACTAAGTCACAGACAAAAATTATAAGTCACACTGACAAACACTAGCCGAACGGAACAACATGCCGTTTTCGAAGGCAGCTATACCTTCATCTTCGGCGTTCTTCGTGTTTTATCCACTGTGTGTGGTTATAAATAGATGTAAATTATTTTATGTTATATATTATATAATACTAAATGACCGTCCCGGCTTCGCACGGAATCTGTTTACTAATGAGAAAAAAAAACAAGTTTTGCTGTTTTTAGCTGACCCGACAAACGTTGTTTTGCCATGTATATTATTTCTAGGAAACATTTTTTTAGTTCAATAAAAGCAATTATCTACTATAAGTGTGCGGGGATTTATGTATAATCGAAAGCGTTGTAGGCAATGAAAGTATGCTTTATTTAGGTTAATAAATTAATCTTTATCTAAGTAACAAATATATCTTAAATTACAATTCTCGATAGCTATTTAAACATTAAAAATAATTATTAATATTTTTACTATCAACTGTATAGTGAGTAGGACAGGAGACCGGCTTCGTTCTTATCCCTTTAGGGTCAGTCCAATAGGTTGATGATAAACTTTTTAAAATCTCCTCATCATATCCTTTTATTTTATACCCATATTGCAAAAAAAAAAGGATATATATATATATATAAGCAGATTCTGAGATGTCTTACCATACGTTGATTTATTTTCTTAAAACTCGTCAAATTGGCATGTTTTATTTTTAAACATCTCGTTTACACGTAAATTTGATTGAAGATATCACATAAAAATAATTCTGTAGCAGCGCCCATTAAAAAATTTTACAGAATTATATCCAATTTAATTCACTTTTAAGAATAATAAACAAGTTTTCTTTTTTTACACGCTATGATTTTAAATATTAAATTAGTTGACAGTACGTCAATTAATGAAATGTCAACTTAAACAACCCGAATGCAATGTGAACGGCTATGTTTAAATTTTTAAATACTTCGCTTAAACGCGTTTAAAACCATTAGTGTGAATATAGCATAAAACTTCAACCAATAATAAGATATGGGAAAAATCTATGTATCTATGCTATTTAGTTATTTGTTCTTCTCATATATATGCATACATTTTTTACATTAATTACATATGTCATGAAAATAATTAAGTTTCTCTTTGTCTTATATTTGCAGATTTATGTTAATTTCACTTTGAAATAATTTAGTTTTCCTTTTCGTAAAACAAAACGAAGCAGACATGGAAATTTACAAACAACAAGAACAACAACAACTGTAAAATAGGAAACTATTTACACACACACATATTTTGGCAAGTAAGTAAACTATTGACATTAAATTTATTTTGACTCATATCCAAATTTTTACTATTCCTTCATGTTCCAATCAATCATTTAAAGATTGAAATAATTTTGGTCTAATTAATTTTACTTTTTAACTTTTTAACTTTTCTATTAGAAGTGATTAATAGACAGGAAATTTTATAAGAAATCAGAGCAATTGAAATTAACTCGGCCTACTTGATTAGAGACTTTCATTAGTTATTTATAGAGAATATGGGCATTTTTACTTTGATTTATAATAGATTAACCATCTGCGCTTCGCTACCTCAGACCAACTTATCTAATCTCGCACTTTTGTATATAGATATTCATCAAATTTGGATACTTTTATTGTTATATTAACAGTCCCCTTTCCAAAAAATAAAAAAGATACGCTTTTCAAAACGCAGTTTTGCCGAAAAGTACTCTTTTAACTTTATTTTTGGCTTTCTGCTCAAACATTTTTTCATTTGATACCCATGTCATGAAAGTGAGTAAATAATAATCGTCCGCCATAATTTTATGCTCCCTTTAAAAATCCAACAATTTACATCATCTGCACTATTTAAAGGGAATAAAAGTGCAAAGGTACAATTTTGCTCCATAAAAAAGCGTTGTTCTATGCAATACTTTTGGAAATATATGGTTGGAAAGGGGATACTAAAATTAATTTGTTTTTTGGAATTTTACCCACTGGTACCTACAAATATGGAAAGAATACCAAACACGTATCCGTTTACTGTTCAGTAGAATTTGTCTTCCTCCACCCCACAATTTCCAAAAAAAAATTTTTTGAGCCTTTTCATATCCAAAAATAATTTTTAAAATTGGTTGACAAATGACAAAGTAATTTGATAATCCATTTTTTAAAAATTTACATCCGTATAGCGAATTAATGCTTATTCATTATATATAGGGCTTATATTCTATCTGAAGTTTTCACTGATGCTGTGGTTCAAATCTCTAATGAAAAATTCTTCGTTCTCTCTAATGAAAACTGACTCTGGTAATTTTGAAATTTTTGTTTGCAAAGTTATCTATATATACATATGTATGTCCATGTATGTACTATATTATTGCATTCAGAAGAATTGATTGCATAATTGTATAATTTTAACAAAAATTTTATTGGAATCGTATAATTTGAACAAAAATCTGCATTGAATGATTTGACAAGATTTCCTTCTGAAATCATTTTGAAATCGAAAACTGAACTCAGTTTGGTTGAACTCATTTTGATTGCAATCACAATTGATTGCAGTTTTAAACAGCAAATATTAGTCAATATTAAAATTTTTATATTAGTAGAATTTTGATGTTTTTTTTTTAAATAACGTTGTTAAATAAACTAAATTAGTAATTACTACAAGGACTAATGACAAAAGTTGTTTTCTTGCTCTCTTGTAAAATTGTGATTATGCAGATAACACTTTTTTTAATATATGTAAGCATTCGATATAATGATATGAGTCTGTGCAGAAAAATATAAAAAAATTAAGCAAGTTCAATTTGAAGACAACCTTCAAAGGGAATAAAAATGCAATGAGGACTGCAGACAGAACTTGAAATTTTTGCACTATGAAAGTAATTATGGGTCGATTAGGAACTATATAGGCATAACTTTTTTGGAACATCGTTTATTTCTTATTTAAAAAAAAAAATTCACAATTTAATCCTGAATGACCTGGCGTTGGCTTTAGGGCTTTGTGCATCATTTGAATTTGGAACTTGTCATATTGGAGTGCTTCATCAATTCGAGAAGCATATAAATTAACAATATCTGCCGAATCTTCTTGTTGTTATAATTTGACAATACAGACAGACGTCTCTAAAACAAACTGCCACAAATTTTTAACATCATCTAGAAAAATATTATGTACTTATTATTTTCTAAAAAAATCGGCCAGTGGAAATTTTTTTTGTTTTTTTCTTGACCAATATCAATAGAATTTAATTTCTGTGATGATGTTTGTATGTCACCGAAATTTGGACACAAAGGTTTTTTAAAGCTTTTGATTTGAGTATTCAGAGGAAAAATTAAAAATGTTTTCTTTGTTAGAAATTTAAGATAATTTCGTATAAATAATTTTATTAAATAAATGTTTTTTGTTCTAATAATTTGAAATTTCCTTCAATACAGAAATTACATAAGTACATACATCTACAATTAAATGCCATTCAAGAGCAAAAAATCAATTAACCAACAAAATATAAAATAACACAAGTGCACATAAAAAATAGCAGACATTTGATTTAATTTGCAAAAAAAAAACCCAATCACAGAGCCAACAAATTGCTCGAATCTCCACTTAAATTATCAAAAATAAAAATAAGCATGCGCCAGGCTGCCGAAAATATCAAAGGGGTACTTGTTTGAATTATTTCTCATTCAAATAAAACTGATTTCTTTGAATTTTTTGCTGATGTTGTTGTTTATTTCCATAAAAGAACTTTAATTCCATTGCTTCCAACATGCGTGTACTTGAGTTTTAATTCATAAAGATATTTATTTATTACTTTTTTTTGTAGAAGAAACTATATCTGGACAGGGCTGAGATGTGGCGCTTACAATAATTTTTTTCGGGCAAATATTGTCAAGTACCACCAACCATCAGAGTAACAATAATAAGAAATTTTTATTATGATGTCTGATATATTCTTGTATGGATATACATATATACTTACTAGTGATGTTACGAATATGCGTCTATTTCATGATATTCGTATTCAATTTTGCGAATATATATAGCGAATACGCTGAAAAAAATAAACTACATTAAATGTAAAAAAAACATTTAACATGTGGAACAAAAATATTACATTTTATTAATTTTTATTAACAATCATTTCTCTCAGTAAATTAAATTTAGTATTATTTGTTCATATCATGGTGTATTAATTATCAAATCTCTGTAGAGGAAATCGACGTCCTGAAGCCTTTTCTCCTACAAGCCTATAACCATGCGGTGTCTACGACTTTAACCACTAATTCCGTTTACAAAAGGTCATTAAAAAAAAACCTAGTCCATTCCTACATAGAAATTTCTTTCTTATTTAACATAAAATCTGTGTCCACAAAGAATAACATCTATAGCCGAGTTGGGCCACAGTTGAGTTTATTATGCTTGTATCTCTTAATTTAACTGTTTTTGCATCATAAAGGAATTCATTTCATTCATTTAAAATATTCACTACCCTATTTTCCCTCGAAATATATTCTCTTTTTTCAAAATTGCAATCGCGAACGATGTTTTTTCGTCCAATTTTTTTCCTTTTCCCTTTGATTTATTCACTTTATTTTTGCGCGCGAATTGCATGCAAAATGAAAGAAAATTCTGCTTTTATTTAGATATTTTGGTAAATGTAATTTTTTTTATATCAAGATCAGTTACTATAATGCAAAGGTGCATAAATAAAAAATTAAATGCAAACCAACAACCCAATTGAGTGTGTTTTGTCAAAGTATACAAAGACATCGCGATCGAGTTTTGAAGTACGGATTAACTTCAATTGCTGGTACATCATAGTTCCAAGTCTTAACATTTTATTTAAATCTTTTTTTTATTTATTTTATTTTTTTAAATTCTTTAATATTCAAACGTTTGTCAATTCTTGCATTCAGGTACTTTTATTGTTGAACTGCACTTGGTTTTATGTGGGCGGCGAATTCAGTGGGGTCTGAATATTTAAAACCACAACTTAACACTTCAAGATATGTAAATCCACAAATTTTGGTTTCTGTATTAAATTTAAATCGGTTTGATTGTTTAATATGTTTTCAAATCTTCTTCCTTTTTCTACGCCCGTTAGATAAAAATATGTCTCAGACAAGCAATGAGAGAAGGCAGACTGAATGGCATAGCACATCCATAATGAAATTTTTCCTATTATCTTACTTTCTAAACAAGAAAATCACAAATTATTTATTTAAGAAAACTAATTTATGTTAATTTTTGTATATATAGGCTTTTTAACTTCAAATTCGGATTTTTGCATATGAAATTCAGGATTTTTAAAATCAAATTCGTACTTTTCCATATCATATTCAGGATTTTCAAAATCAAAAAAACTTTTTCACATCATATTCAGGATTTATTACTCTTGTCGTAAAATTTACATTTAAGCTTAACTACAATTAAGCATTGACAAAAAAAGTTACGAATTACAATTAAATGTGCGAGCATCAATATCGAGCAATTAAATTCTCCTGAAACTTTAAGAAGAATTTATTAAGCCTCGTATACATTATGGCATTATAAAAAGCGCGATAGCATCGCAGGCGTTCCGCTCATTCATATTTAAAATAAAAGATTCTATTATAATATTTGGATAAATACATTATATCTGCATACATATACAATTCTTTATAAAATATTTGTTCTTTCATGTTTACTTATGTGTCTAATTTAAATTTCATTATACAGCTTTGATATTTTTAGGAATTTGACTAATAGTGCCAAATTATTTTGAGTGGGATGGATTAAAGGCAATAAAGGATCTGAGTTTTGTAAGGGAGACAATCTTGCATTATTGAGTGTTGAACATTCGTTAAGAAAATGGTTTGGGGTTGTTTGGTAAGGAATATTACAATTACAAAATTTATTAAAATTGGCAGTAAACAGGTTTCCATGTGTCAACCTTGCATGAGCTAGTCTGAACCTTATAAATTTGTTACAATCCAGTCTATTGTTTTTTTTTTCACCCTATATATCATTCGACACCTATTTGAGCAGGTATCAAAAATGATTTTCTTGTCCCTCGAGGTATAAAGTTGAACAATATATTTTTTTAAATCTTTCTGACTGAGATTTATTCTTAAGATTGATGGCTGCTTTTCGGCTCCTTTAGCGGCATTGTCGGCAAATTCATTGCCACGGATCCCGCTGCACCCAGGTACTCATATTAACTTTATGGCCGAAAATCGTGATATAAAATGCGTGATATAAAGGGTTTGAAATGTTGGCGACTGAATATAGACATGGAAGGTAATCAGTGCAAATTGTACACTTTCCACTCTTGTTTTTTATTTATTTTTATTGAGAAAATGAAGCTGCAGTTAGGAAGATGGGAAATTTCCAAAATTTTCAGAAGGTATACTATATGTTACACCGGAGTCGGTCTTTGATCCATTCGTAAATAAAAATTCGTGATCTAAGAGTTCTTCCTTTAAGTTAGCAAACAATTGTTTATATTGAGAAGCAGTTGTGTTACTTTTTGCAAACTTATGAACGGATAAGTTAATGGATAAGCCGTTGAGGAAGCAAGCTGGTTGTAGTTTGTTCGTTTGTATTGAGTAAGTTTTTGTAAAGCTGAATCATTCTGTATAGACAAGATGGTACTTTCTTGAAGCGGAGCAATTTTCTGGTAATATACCTTAGATGGTTGTTTTTTGAAGCAGGTAGTAATTATATTCCTTTGTATGTCAAGAGATATAATATTAGATTCGATTAACGTGTGGATATTGAAAATAAAGAGAAAAAACGATTTACGCATATAAGAGAAAATACATAAAACAATGAATACGAAGGAAGATAAAGATAATACAAAGCTGCAATATTCAGTGGCGATTAGGTAATGACTTCAAGTCCTATCCGAATAGAGTTAACTTTAGTTCAAGTACTGTTATTATAGAACTAAGTTTGACATTAAATTCATGTTGGTTTTATAAAGTTATACTTTTTTTTATTATTCAACCATTAAAATTATACAATATAATTCTTAAAATTTAACAACAATAAAATGTAAAAGAACCCCTAAAGAAGTTTGAAACAAGTTAACGAAACGTTGGATATTCTTCAAAATTTACATTTGGAAACAAATAGCTGACCACATTTAGCCTGCATGTAACCCCTATTGACGTAATTAAAATACAAAATATTGGTCATAAAACGAATTTGATACATTATGTTATTTTTCATTAATTAAAAATTTTTTTCTTTTATTTTACCAAATGAATTTTATAAGGAAAAGTCCAAATTTGAAGTCGAAACATATTCAACTAACTTTTTCAACAAAATTTTTTGTTAAGTTTTTGTTTTTTAAAATCAATAGTATTTCTTTATAAATTTAAATACAAATTCTAAACTTTTTCGCACGATGCAAAATATTCGTCGATAGTTTTTCAGCAGTGGCATTCAGGTGCGCATTTGATAATCTCAAAGGGAGATGTTTTCAATTAAATTTAATATATCGAGTGTTGCTATGGTTCGGATTGAATATTCGTATTAGCATTCGTCGATTATTAGTGCAGATATTCGTATTCGCATTCACATAGGCGAATATAAAAAATTTGTATTCGTAACATCACATGCATACGGTTTTTTTTTTGAGTGCAGAAATATAAGTTTCATTGGAGTTTTTTTTAGAGTTTATGAATTTAGGAAGTCATTGTTATAAATTATAAAATGTTAGAAAACATAAAGAAATATTCATATTTTAATGAGATTATCTCAATATGGGGTCAAATACTTAAAGTCTGAGGAGAGAACATGAACATTCAATTGTGACATTTCCATAAGTAACTGAATTTTAAAAGCTAATTATTGTATAGTTTTTTTCTTTATTAGTTTTAATTACAAAATAGTGACTTCTGTATCAGATAAATAATGCCCACCCACTTACAAATTGTAAGAAGTACTACTAAGAAAAATAAAAAAGACAGGGTAAAATTAAGAAATAATTTACAAACTACTTACTGCGTCCTTCAATTAAATGCATCAAGTAACCCATGTATTAATTAAATATTTCATGCGAGGGTAGCAATGACAATAAAATCGATTTTTTTAATATAGTACATTCTCAAATTATAAAATAAGTTGCAGCTACAAACTCCTTAAGTATTAATTTTAAAAGAAAATAAGCAATATTATACAATATATTCTTTTATATGTCCTACAATCTGTATTAGCATATTCGTTAATCTTCTGGCATCCATTTGTTAAAGAATATTTTCATAGTTAAATTTTTCATAAGATATTTCTTTTCTACTTCCTACAGTTTTACTACTGAGAGCATATCATGAAATTTGTTATAGCGTACGAATAATTGCTACTGATTTTGTTGAGAAAATATTTCTTGTTGAAACTGATCGGCCGTTCTTGTTATTTAATTTTATACTCTTTACAAAACTGTATAAAGGTTTTTTAATTATAATTTAAATGTAATTTACTGCAGATAGAACTTTTATATTTTTTTACAGCTATTAGAAGCTTTCGAAGATTATATAAATAGCTCTGTTATCTGAAAAAAATATATACATATTTATAAAATAGTTTTTAACTTTTAAAATCGTCACGCACAATTACGCCGTACTTTTATAATACATTTAGTTTGCTTGAAGCATGCTAAATAAAAAAATACAATACAAAATGCTTTAACATTTCTCATTTTTGTAGATTTTTGTTATTAATAAATCCACATTAGGTTAAAGTTTTTAATGTTTTTAGTCACAAAAAATTAGAATTGAGACAGCATTCCAAACGGAACAAGGGAAAACTCAACGTGTATCAATACCAACTACAGAGCTGTTAAAGTTATTTCTTATTTTAAATTGTATTTCCCTTATTTGAAAGAAAAAAAAAATTTAATTCAAGAAACTTTAAAGCTTTATTATCGGCATCTTTTGCCAATACTACATGAGATTTGCAAGGTGATTGGTAGGAAATGAAATTTTCTTTATAAAATTTTACTACTACTATTACGAAAACAACTATTTATTTTACAAATTCACTTTGAAAAAATGTTCTAGTAAATCGAAAGATTATATTTTACATAATTTCGCTTCTCTAAAATTTTATATTGACTTTTCTCTGGAATTCGTGATTTGTATATTTTACTGATGCTCCACAGTGATAATATGAAGTTCTTTTTATATTTAGAACATAACAGTCATAACTATTTTGGCTTTATCTTTTTTTAGAATTTTTTAATTTCTTGGCATATTAAAGCGTAGTTTCTCCTTACGGCTTTTTATCCATCAGGTTAGCGTAATTGTGTTAACGCAACTTTTCTTATTTGATCTAAAAAAGCAACCTTCGTACTTACTAGTTTTCGCTACTAATTTAGACAAACAGTAATGCATGTACTTCATTAGATGCTTTTAAATGTTTCGTTTTTGCATAATAAATAATTATGTAGCCGTTGTTGTTGTTGTTTTTTTTTTAATAGACAATTGAACATTTATTAATTTTTCCGGTTTTCATTTTACTTTTCTCCATAAAATTATTTTATTTTTCTGAAATAATTACAATGAAAAAAAACATATACATATTTGCTTAGCCTGCGAATTAAAGAATGTGTGACTATGTAGTTGTGTTTTTTTTTGTTTGCTATAAACGAAATTGAATTCAAATATCAATTAGCAATTAAACCTACTTGATCAATATTCAATAATACTAATAATAATCAATAATAAAAAATAGTTTTCGTTTTGTTCATACCCATACGCTTACACATGAAATAAAGAATTGCAAATGTGATAGAAAATAAAGACGTAGTACTATTTTTTTCCCATATTTAAGGGTGGGGTGATATCGAAGCAAACCACCACCAAATCGAACTTTTCGACAACCTCGTATGCCAATGATTGCCATCCAGCAAGTGCCAAACCGATCAGCCATCGATGAAGGATTGCACGGTGGCCCTTAGTCTGACATATGCCAAAGCTGGACATTCACACATAACACATGCCGCCGTCGCAGCCTCTCGAGGCATAATATTGAGATACTGTCCTAATTTGCTTATTATAAATGTCATAAATTATTATTTATAAAAATTATTATTTAAAAATAATAAAAAAAAAAAATTGAATGACATTAACAAATAAATAGTATTTCGATACTCAGGCAAGCCATGTGCTAACAGTGAACACAATTGCTGAATAATAAATACTGAAGTCGCATCGAATAAATCTACGATCACATATTAACTAAACGGATTATAACGTATTCTTCAACTCCAGTCTACACTCATCGTAGAGTTTTGTGAAGTGCATTATTGTCTATGCTGAAATACATCACAGCGCCCTCCTTCGTTATTATTTAAACAATGAAAACGTTAGAGAGTCAAAGTGATTAACAAAATAACTCTCATTTACAGTGTGACCAGCTTTTATAATATATGAAGCTAAATCACGTTTGAAATAGAACTAAAAAGGGCTGAAAAAGAAAATCTGAGGACAAAAATTAATCAAATATTTTTATAGCTCTTCAATAGTTTAAATATTGTTTATTTATTTATTTATTATTTAAAAATATGTTTTTGATTCATTTTAATTAAAATATTGAATAACAAAATAAAATTATTTATTAATCAAAAATTCTGTTCATATACATTTGTACATATGTATATCACTAAAAAGGAAAACAAAAACAAACCAAAAAGTATTGAACTAAAACTAAACAGTCTTAGAAAAAGACCATAAAAAATTAGAGTTTTTCAAAAGTATCATTAGGTTTACACCTATGTGAAATAAAAATATAGATATACAAAAATGTTAAATACTACCCTTTCAGAAGCATTTTCTATTTATATAGAAACTCTATAAGAATGTTTGACTACATCCCAAATATTTCATCATAATCTTCTACTTCTAAGCGCCATACAAAAATTCGTTATCAGTTGTATAAATATCCTTATCAAACTTTTTTAAGAGACCCTCTTTGACACACATCTGATGTATAGAAGTGAATTCGTGGTATTTAACTCAGCGTTTACATTAGACAATGCTGTCATGACAATAGAAATACACACATACTTTTTTACTAAATATATAGATAATATATATGTATAAATATATATAAAATATACACTTCTTCAGTTTTCAGAACTACTGTCTTCAATATTTCGAAGACACTAAATAGCACAGTGATTTGCAGTATGCTCAGAATTATTTGAAAGAGAGGAAACAAAATATGGTGCTTTTGATTTGTGATAAAAAAGAAGTATTATATATTATTATTTAAATTAATACACAATATAATACAGAAATTCATAATTCAACGGTTACATTCCACACTTTGCTCAAAACGAATTTCCATAATTATTGTAAATTTTTAGCATTTGGAAACTACCTTTATTGTCATGACAGGCATCGTCTAATTTAAAATCAGGGTTAAGTACATCGCAACAGCGATAGTTTCGAAATTATTAATATTATTATTATTATATATGATTCTAATTGTGCTTTTTCCCTTATAAACTATATGTGAAATTTACTATTACATACCTTATGATATTCTCATACAGCATGAAAAATATCATATCATATGTAATAAAATGCTTTATAATATTTTTCATACTGTATGAGAATATCATAAGGTATGTAATAATAAATTTCACATATAGATAATAAGGGAAAAAGCACAATTTGAATCATATATATAAATGAATATTCCCAAAATAAATTCAGTTAATATATTATTATTATTTTTTAACGAACTACTTAACTCCTGTCATTTTATCAGGTGTGTGTTCTCTATCGTATCCTTCCCATTACATGAGTGTTACTTAACTAAATAAAGAAGACTAAAAGTTGCTAAACCCTAAACTACATATTTCCAAGCGTACCAAAGTCCAAATTAAGAACCGATTTAACCTTTTCGTAAACAGCATATATCAACTCAAATATAATATATATATATAATATATTAGCAATTTTTTATATTTTAGTTTAAATTCTAAACCGTAGAGCGCCCACATGCCATTACAAACTGGCAACGTTTTTCTTCCATACAAGCATATGTATTACATACCCAGCATAAACCTTGCTGGCAAAGTAAAGAGTTAAAATACTTTGGCTTTAACATGGCGATGTCATTGGAGGCAAGTACTTACCACTCTCGCTTACGAATCACAACTTCTAAATGCCATTAGAAATGTTGATCTTGGTAGCTTGCTATACGAGTATGTACTTGAAAGCGTTCAAAAATTAAATAATTAATGTCCTTAAATTAATCATGTTATTTTACAAGTCCTTTTTAACCAACTTTAAAAAAGGTGTAGGTTCTCAATTTGACTGTATTTGTTTTTATGTGTGTTATTTCACAACTTGTTACTGAGTGGTGCGATTTTGGTGCTTCTTTTCTTGCAGAACAGCTCGTGCCTGCCGTGGATTGAGACACGAAAAAGTGTAAAACTAAAATTTTTTAAATAAAAATTTAGCTAACTTAAACACACTTAAGTAGATTTTAATTTTTTAAGACATTGCAATTTTCATAATAATTTTTATTTTTATAAATTAATTAATAAAATTTGTATTTGTAGAACACACACAAGTTTGACCTTTTTTATTTCAAAATGTTTTTAAACTTGAGAAACAGTTAAATTTGAATTGCTTACATTTTTTTAATGCTCCATAAGAATTTAGCTGACCTAAATAAATATTTTGGGATAGAAGAATAAAAAGTGTTTTTTTAATTAAGGAAATCGTTGACCTTGCTAGCCATCCATCACTGATAATTATGAATAATATTAAGCTTAACAAAATATAAGCGATCTCAATGCATTTAGAATGCGACATACGAGTACTTGGTTCAGATCGGCTAATATATTCTTAATTTGTGATTTCGATTTCGTTCATTGCACTTTTCACATTATTTATTAACAATGTGTGCACTTAATTGTTCTCTTTTAAACTGATGTAAAGTGCCCTTATACCGGCTTTACTGTAAAGTGCAAACTTTTAAAAATGGTACTAAATGCAAAACGCTTTCATTCCATTGCGATTGAATTATACGTAATGCATCAGAATTTGCATAAATCGATTATCTTGGACCAGCACTCAGGAGATGACCCCTACACATGCGATGCATTGTGCTGGAACTATAAGAACGAATAGTAGGAGAAATGATAGGGGGTGAAGCTTCACTATCTCACAACACTGCTTTTGCACGTTAATTATTTTTATAGCACTGTTGTAGTGTCTTTGATGTCAAGGAGACGTAGTCAATTTTGAAGCTTCGTTTTTAATAGCCATTTTTAGTAATTATTTTACCTTGCCGGTGCTACACAATACCGGCGAAGGAGGGCGTTCTGATGTGCCTGTGGATTGGATACAGCTGAAGCCGTTATTGATTTGGTTACGATAATATCGGTGTTAAAAGAATTTTTAAGTAATGCTGACGGTATGCAGTATATGGTTGAAAAGTATACTGTTTGGTAGCTGTAACACATTCTCTAGTTTTTGCTGGGTATGTATGTGCATGTGCATATACATATATGCTAATGTTTGTTTGTTTGTGCATTTGCACTTGTAGTGATTTCTTTGCTTCCACAAAAATTACACATTGTTAAAATGAATATAAAGGGTGGTTAAATTTCAAGGGCCGATGTTGATTTTGAATAAAACACAAACTATTTAGGAAATTATTGTAATTTTATTTTATTATGATATATTGGTATTACTCAATTATGTATGGAACAAAATATCGGCCAAATGGGCGCCGCGACCACGGCAACAGTGGATGATCAATTTTCGAAGAAAATCATCTTCAGTGATGAGGCACATTTTCACCTCAGTGGATTCGTCAATAAACAGAATTGCCGCATTTGGGCGAATGAGAATCCAAGAGTGATTGTCGAAAAACCAATGCACCCACAAAGAGTGACTGTTTGGTGCGGTTTATGGGCTGGCGGCATCATCGGGCCGTATTTTTTCCAAAATGAGGCCGGTCAGATAGTTACTGTGAATGGTGTTCGCTATCGTGAGATGATAACGAACTTTTTATGGCCCGAATTGGAAGATATGGATGTGGACGATATGTGGTTTCAGTAGGACGATGCCACTTGCCACACAGCTAACGAAACAATGGCTCTTTTGCGCAGCAAATTCAATGGCCGTGTTATCTCACGTAATGGCGATGTCAATTGGCCGCCAAGATCATGTGATTTGACACCGTTGGACTTTTTTCTTTGGGGTTATTTGAAAGAAAAGGTGTACGTCGATAAGCCAGCAACAATTCAAGAGCTAAAGGATGAGATAATTCGGCACATTAACGGCATAGAACCTCCATTATGCCTCAGGGTCATCGAAAATTTGGACCATCGGATGGAGGTGTGCCGCCGTGGTCGCGGCGCCCATTTGGCCGATATTTTGTTCCATACATAATTGAGTAATACCAATATATCATAATAAAATAAAATTACAATAATTTCCTAAATAGTTTGTGTTTTATTCAAAATCAACATCGGCCCTTGAAATTTAACCACCCTTTATGTACATATGTATATAAAATGTCTTACCATGTAACCATGTTATTTATTATTGGGCGAGAATGAAACAGTATTTATGAAAAAGTGGGACATTACATATCTGAAAAATTAATTTGTTTGAATAAATCAAATAATAAAAGAAGAAATAATAAATCAGAAAACAAAGTTAATCCAATAATAGATTTATTACAATTTTGGAAAAGATACGGTTGCGGCAATATCCACATTTTTCTTTAAAAGTGTTCTCAAAATTTCTTTAGTTTTTATTTTCCTAAAAATGTTAACAAACAAAAATAATTAAGTGTCAGATTTATCGAATTCCAATTTTTTTCTAATAAAATCTTTTATTGAGAACAATTTTCTAACAACGAATATATGTATTTACATTTTACAACACCGATAAACCAGCATTAACAATATAATCTTTTTTTACACGTGAGCAAAATCTAGTACTTAAGAGATTTCGTGCAAATATGCTAAAATTTCCCATACAAAACGGTATCAACTTTCTCACTAAATTTGGGCGAAATCTTCTCAAATGTAATAGTACTTTGAAATGCAACTATGGTTCTTTAAAAATTATACAAAAAAAATACAATTATTTATGGTAAGTATGTATGTAGCGCTGATATACATACATATGTGGTTTGTTCGAACAAAAAATTAAAAATTTATGTCATAAAAAGAAAATTAGCTAAATGTCCAAAAAATGTGATGTAAACGGTCTGGATATCGAGATAGATTTCAGATCAAATCTACTAGATTTCAGTCCATTGTAAATGTTTGTGACTATATAAAAAATTAATATTTTATATGTCATTCTCATCACTCTAGATTTATATAGTGTATAAAGTGTGTCTTCATGTCAAGTCAGTTTGGTTGAGCGTGAATAAAATATTGTCGACAGGATTGATCATGAATGAGTGGAATTCTTGCGTGATTGTTTACCGATTTGAAAAAAAAGAGTAATGTTTGGGGTAAAATTATGAAAGAATGACATCGTAGCTCTGATATATCATTTACAAACAAACGAGATTTTATTAGAAAAGTTTTGCGTACTTCGTAAGCGTGATTGCGTGATCGCTCTACTCACGTGCATGGTTCACATAAGATGTGCCGTTTATGAGCCTATAGAGTTTTGCTTTACGAAGACGTACATGATTGTGAGCGATTCTTAGTCACGATTCCATCCCTACTATCTATATGAACAATAGTGAAATTAGACGCAAATTATGAATGTATTTCTTAAATATTTTTCTTTAAGTAATAAACTCTAGGAATAATGAAGTATTTAATTGAATATTGCGCACTTTATAAAAAACCATTTAAAGCACATTAAACAATTATTGAACAAGAAAAAAGGCAAACGGTAATGAGGAACACATACATACATATGTTGTGCATACAGTGAAATAAAAGTACACAATATATGTATGTAAGTATGTATGCAAAATACGAAAAGAATTTGTGTTTTGTGTACTTGAGTGTATAGATAATATATTTTTAGATAAATTTTCGTTAATGTGTTCGTTTTTATTGGTATTAAATGAACAAAACAATAGCAACAACAGGCTAACCTAATCGTCCATAAACACTCGAAAGAAGAGCAGAAATAATAACAGCAACAACAACATAGGCAATGAATACAAAAATATGAATAGAACACATGTTTTTCTTGTAACTGTATACTGCTGCACATACATCATACGTATAAAATATATGCTTACATGTATGTAAGTATGTCATATTTAAGCGCATACACAGTTTACATATCATCCAACCCACAGACGAATAAAAAGTATAGCATATTTGTACCTGTTTATATTTATTTTAAACTTTATAAAAGGAGGCAGGAAGCTGCTTTCTAAGCAAATGTTTCACTTTTAAAGATTGCATGAAAATAATATGTATGTATGTATGTATGTATGTACTTTATTTTACCTCTTACAGTTAGCTGATTACAATGTAAGGAATTAATTATAACTGTTTTTAAAAAGGCAGTAATTTGTGTTATTAATAACATTTTTATTGCATGCCTCTCAAAATTTAGTGAATATTGAAAATAATTTACCACTGCTCCTGGAGCTCCTGCTAAGGGCTGCTTCTACAAATATCGTTATCAAAGCATTTAATATTACATACATACATACATATGAGAAAACAGAAAATAATTGGATGATGCCTTTTTGCCGAATAGTCTAGTCTAGTGTTTTTTTTTCTGTTTTGAACTCCTCGCCTTGTCGCATATCTGTGTAAAATAATTTTTAGGAAATCTTAACTTAAGACTATGATATACAAATAAATGAGCTGTAAATTCAGCTTAACATTGCAATGTAAAAGCGAAACTTTTTTTCTTTAACAAATTAGCAGTAGATACTCTTCGTAAATATGTATTTTATATACATACATACATACATATGTATGTATGTATGTAGTCATTTTTAAAAATAAACTTTTATTTTTGATAATATTTCAACATTTTCCCATAAGGTTTTTGAACTGACCCAGAAACGATTATAAATTTTGTATATTGCATACGGTTGTATATGAACTTCAAATGAGAATTATGTAAATGGATTGTATAGATTTTGTTGTATCGTTCAATGTTAATAATAAGTACACTGGTCATTTGGATTAGAATCCCTTTTGAACTCTTCTTTCTGATGGAAAACTGTTGTGAAAAAATATATGAAAAAATTGTTCAAAATAATTCAACCATGAAGGTCTTCAAAGCAACAAGAGCAGCCAAAAGAGGGAACAGCAACGTAAACACAGTATTAATTTCTAGAAATATTGACAATGTTTATTTTGGGTAAATTATGATTATTTTTTTGGTAAATTTTATATACATATATCTACATACATAGTATATACATACATACATATATATTTTTTTTGTTTCTTTCATTCGTGGAAATAAATATTGTGACATAATTATTTATTCAATGAATAAGATCATGTGAATTTAATTCTATTTAAGTGACCTGAGAAAACAATTTTTGTGAAATACTTTTGTTTTAATCTTGGACCAATACGGGAAGTAAATTGTATTCAATTTTTGTATGATATACATATGTATGTACATAGATGATTTCTTAATGTATGGAAATCAACATTCGAATAGTTATTGGCGAAATACATCTCGCATTTTTTCTGATGTGCATTTATGTCTCTTTATGTTAGCTGTTGTCGCAAGCTTCCAGTCGCAGAACGCCATCCTTCTTCGGTATTGGGTAGTACCGGTGTAAAGGTCTAGTTAGTAAAAACGTATTGTCCAACGTAAGACTTGTCAGTATCGTTCAACTTTAGGTGTCGGTTATTAAAAACGTGATACTCCATGCAATTCAAGCTTTTGTTTTATATGTAAGTAATGCCAAGTTGACGTTTGCAACGTAAAAATCTATTTTCTGTACATTTTCTAAGTGGCAGTTTCAACGATACGACTTTAGTAAAGGCCCCTTTACATTGTAATACTGAGTAATACGACATGTCAATAACTGAAGTCAAATGGGTGAGTATAATAGTATAAAAACAATAGCCCAACTCACAATCTTGTGCATATGGTGTTGCATCATTGCATTTGCAAAAAGGTATAGCATATTTTTGCTCTACAGTAACAAAATACACCGCAACGCACATGTTAGACTTAAATTTATATGCAACACTTAAAACCAATAGGATTTATTTGCTATGAGTATGCAACACCTAATTGGAAATAAACAGCTGACTAACAATAATCCAAGCCAATAAAATCGTAATCGCCGCATACTTGCCGCTGCTTATTTTCCTCCAAAAAAAAACCAGTAGTGCGATTCATTAACTTTTATTGGACATATTTTTTTTTTGGCAAATTTGTTTGTTTTTTCAATCAGCTGTGAATTTTGTTCTTGCAATGAGTAGTGCATAATAAATTAAAAATGTCATTCACAGTTGATAGCACAAATTTGCTATTGTATATATTTGCAATCTCAAATACACAAGATTGTGAATAGAGCTAATATGTTATGAGAGTCGTATGGATCTCTTAATTTTTAAAAATTTTCGAAAAGCTTATACTTTTCTTTTTATCAGAGATATGTTTTTGTGGAAGCAACTTCTTACAGCTTATACTTTTCATTTTATTTCAAGTGTGAGACATAGTCTGAAAGCAAAATGTAATATTGCTTTAAAGTTTTTGGTAGTCGCACCAAATCTAATTAGATTTCTCTCTCACAAAGTATTATGAAATTTGTAAGACTTGTATTATAGTGTGAAAGGGCCTTAAACAGGAACGAGCATTACTTATGTTACAGCTTTCGCCAGGTTATCGACGCGAAAGTGTTCAGTTTTTATTAACTGGAGCTTAAGTCTATCCATAATGAAATGGCAAACCATACCAAAAACTAACTATCAGCAGTTAAATAAAGCAGTGTTATTATCTGCAAGTTGTGTACCTCCCACAAAAAAGCGCTTTACTATTTACAATTTTGTAAAAGATGTAAGCTGATAATTTTAGTTTTTAAAAACTATACTTTTTCAAAAAAAAGTTACCATAAATTTGATTTCATCTTAAACTATTACTCCTGAAGTTTTGTTTTAATTACAAGCACACGATTTTTTTGTACGTCACAGTTTTTTTTTTATTTCAAATGCGGTCAATTTCTCTCAACTTAGAAGAAAAATTATTTGTTAACTGTGTTTATTTTAATTAAATTCAATTAGTTCAATTATCATACACGTACTACCACACACGTAAGTATTTACAATTGTTACAAATATTTGTTTATTAAATACTTTAAACGAAAGACAATAGTAAAATTTCAAAAATCTAAAAGAAGAAATATTTGAAAGAAGCCGATTTTAAAAGCTCAAAATAAGAAATTAAATAAGTCAGAAATAAGTGTTAACAACAAAAGTTAATGGAATAAATAAACAAACCGAAAAAGAAAATAAAAATATTGTCAATTAAAGAAATTTTATTAAAATTTTATGTGTTTCCGTAATTCATTTATTTTAGTTTTTTAGTGGAAATTTGGCCTTAGTTTCAAAAACCTAATATTATCGGATGTACGCTAAAAGCTAACAGAAAAGTTGCCAAATTTTTGATAAAATTAGAAATTTCGCTGATCAGAAATTTCAGAAAGATAACACAGGTCGGTCAACAAGAATTTTGTGGCCTGAATTTTCTTAACCCCAAAAATTTTATGTGAAATAGGTGCTACCAGTTAGTTGTGAATGAAATCAGAATTTCTGAATGGATTTTAATGAAATAGGACTCATTTTATGCTGGTATCAAAATTAATAACAATATTTCGGATTTTGTTTATTTTACATTTTTAATAAATTTTTTAAATTAATTTTTTTTAAATTTTCTTCAAAAAAACTGTTTTTTTTCGAAACAAATTTGAATATCTCCTAAACTGTAAGGATTTGTAAAAAATGTCTAATAACATAATTTAAAGATTAAGTTATTCTCGATGCTTCCTTTTCTTCCTAATTTCTGACTACAAATTCAAGATTCTTATGTTCAAAATTCAACTAATCATTCGATAATTGAAGTTAAATACCGAACACAAAACCAAAAATCTACAAACAAAGATATAACAATCCATGAAATGTGTTCGGTATTCAACTTCAGTTCTCGATTCATTAGTTGAATTTTGAACATAAGAATCTTGAATTTTTAGTCAGTAATTAGGATGAGCTAACTAACCATTAGCGAAATAGTACTATTTGGATATACTTTCCTCTTCAATTAATGCGTCGGCTTTTATAAAAAATACTTTATGAGAATATCATGAACTGTGTAATAATACATTTCACATATATTTTTTAAGGGAAAAAGCACAATTTTAAAATTAGAATCATATATAAAGAGATATTCCCAAAATAAATTCAGTTAATATAAAAGCAATTTTTTTTAAATATTTTTGCTCTTATCAATATAAATATAAGAAAATATTTGCTTTTGGTAGCTTTACGGAAAAGAAGGCTCTTTTCGTCGTACAAATTTTAGTCGCATATTTGTTTGTGGTAAAAATTATGCAAAAAAGTATTTTTAATTTTTTGAGGCTTTCTTCTTTAATGCAATAAGTTCTTACTGCCGAATCTTCAAAATTTGTTTATATGTATTTATTTTATTTATTAAAGGATTACCAAATAAATTTCCATTAAAAATCAGTTATTATACATTTTATAAAGCCAAAAAAAATTTATGACTTCAATAATAATTCATTAAGAAAGAGAAAATTCTGTAATTTCTAAGTTTAGCTTTTTTTTTAGATATTTAGGTTGTATTTTGGAGTTTGAATAGTTAGCATCCCTGACAGCACATTTTATTTGAGCATATTTTTAAAATGAAAACTCATATTCATGACCATTGACTTGCATACATAACTCGTCATTGTTGCCATTTTGCTTAAAACTAATAACACAAAAACCTAAAACTATTCAATTATGCTTACCGTTTCCGTTTAAATATTTATCCATGCTTGTTTGCAATAGAAAACTTTTTAGAAAAAAAAACACAGGCGTAAAAAAACTAAAAATGGTAACGCTGGTTACACGTTAAATTTTTGCCATTCAAATTTTAAAATTCTCACTTTTTTACTGATCCACTCACACTTTTAAATTTTGATGAGAGTTTGCAAGGCGAATTCATACCATGTGGTCTCGTCTCTACACCAACAGCATTTTTTGTTTACAAATACAAATTTTTTCAAGTTGTCAAAACAGTTTATGTATTAGTTCCCGTCCATACTGTGAAACATTTGCTGCAAAACTTTGGAGTTTGTCGATGAGAAGGGAAGAGGAGTGGAAGTAGGTACTCTGTTTCATGTACATACATGCAGTTTTTGTTGAATTTCTTATTTGCATCTTTTGACATGAGGTGTATTTGACGTTTCATTTTATTTCTTTTCGTTTGGTATACTGTTCACATCTATCATAATAATAGCTACCCTGTTTTAGTTTAGACGTGTTACGTATGTTAATTTTTTGTGAAATATAATCAAAAATTAAAAAAAAAATATAAAATTATATAAAAATTATTATAAAATTTTTCTTCTTAGCGTCCATTTTGCTTCAAATTATACCTTGTGCTTCAAATGTCTATCCAAAAGAAAAATATTCACACCTTCTATCACAGGGTAGTTATTTTATATTTACATTCGGTATTGAGAAATGTAAAAAAAAATTAAAAAAAGAAGATAGAAGGGAGATAAAAAATACTACACATGAAGCAAAAGATTCATGTATGGACACGGCTGCAGTTTCAAAAGAGAATTCAAAAAACTTTTGCAGCAAAAACTCAACAGTATGGACGGGGACTTAACATGCTTTGAGTAGAACACAACTTTGGCAACTGAACAGAAATCAACTGATGGGAATTTTAGCTAATGCTGCCACCTGGTATGAATTCGCCTTGAGAGTTTGCTTGCACATTTTCTGGGCTACTTTTGTTGCAAATTATGGGCAAGAAAAGAGCTGGTACCTATTCTTATGAACAGCGAAGCCATCTTGATAAATGAATTTGCTTTTAAATTGCTCAAAACATGCGTGCAGCCTACGTCAAAGCGATCAATACACATACATTTAGAGAAGCTGAAGGTGTAAAAAATTGGAACGCAAAAAATAAAAACCACATTGAATGATTTCCTTACAGAAATGGTAAAAAAGCAATGTCACTCAACCGCATGAATGTACATATTATAGCCTGTTCATAGAATCCGAGGTGAAAATAATCGTTCGCCATTTATATTGAAAGCAAAAACAATTTGAGATTTTTTATTGTTGTTTTCAATACAAATGCCGAACGATTATTTTCATTCGGCTTCTATGAACAGGCCGTTAATAAATAAAAGCAAAGAAGAATGAGGTGTGACTTCTGAACAATCGGTTGTAAAAACTGGCACCATGCTTAATGTTTATGAGTGTTAAGGATGTATTTGTTTTATTAGACCGGATACATATATGGTAAAATTTCATTATTTATATGTATTGCTAAAAAGGGTCTTTACACGACTTGTATCAATCACTTGAATCAAAACAATTTAAAATTTTCCATACTTTTAAAAACACTTTTAATATACCCGTTACCCGTTATAGTGAAGGGTATAAAAAATAAAACTATAAGGAGGCGCTAAACTAATGTCATAATTTTAATTGGCTGAAATTTTTACATGGCGCCAAATATCACTGTGCTTTGACATTTATGATCTGAATACAGATAATGCGAATTAGTTGTCAACAGGACATGGCCAACAGCGATAAGCACTGACAAACTCTATTAAACTTGGTGCAAGGAGAAGAGGGTGCTTTCTTATCAAAAATTATAACGAGCTAGGAATCCCATGGATATGTTAACAAACACAATTTGCGTTTCTGCGGCATAGAAATCCATATGAAATGCATGCAGAGCCATTGCATCCCTTCGCATTGATTGTTTCGTGCGTAATTTGCAGTGAAAAGGTGATTGGCACCTATTTTTTGCGAAGACGACGGTGACACCGTAACCGCAACTAGTGCCAAATGAATTTTTCAATTTGTGGAAGTCACTGCATTAAATGTGATATCTCGTTTTGGGGAAATAATTTCCCCGAAATAATTGCAAACAATTTTCAATCACAATTTCCTTTAGTAAAGTATTTCAATAGACAATCAATCACTTGGCGAGTAAAAAAAAGTTAAATAAAAGTCAATTGCGTGAGGTTGTTTGTTAAAGAAAAATATCAAAATCGTCTGAAAAAAAACCAAAGAAAAAAAAGAAAAGAAAACATATTTAACATAAATAAGTCCATTTGATTTTACATAAATATATTCTGTAAATTATATACTATATACACATGCACATGTATGTATGTATGTCTGTATTTATATCTGTGGCTAAAATCGAAACATAAAAAACCCACAATAAATATTTCTTATTAGGCGCCAACTGCAGGTATTTCTATATGCAACATTTACCCAGGGAACACACAACACAATAATTTCTATAAAAACTCAAATTACAACGTTTAGGAAAATATCAAGAATGCGTGTTAACCTAATTTTTTTAGTTGCAGATGAATTAAATTTTTGATGTGTCTTTTTACTACTTTTTTTTTTGAAGTCTCTCCCTCGTAAACATGATTATTGTTTGATTGTATGAACTGACTGAATTGATTAGTAGACATTTATGACAAAAAGTGTTTAAGAGATGAATGAGTTTATAAATATTTTGATACTTGTTTGCTTGTTGTGAAAGCAAATCCATCATTCCATATGTGCTTAGAGAGATAGATCATCATCATTATCATCATCATCGTTTGGTCTTACTATGACTATAGTTCACTTCCACTAAACAAGGGCTGCTGTTTTGGAAAGATTTGATAAATTAACGCACAGCAATAATGACAGTAAAAAATGGGAAGTAACAAGCTTATTTATAAAAACAAATTTATACTTTTTATGAAAAAATTTTATAAATAAATCCACGTACTTTTTTACACGATGTTAATCATGATCTCGTATAAGTGATTACAATAGTGACTGCTATTTCGTTGTCATAAAATTCTTCATTTTTAAATCATCTTTTTATTTTTTTTTTTTTTTTTTGTAAAAACTGAATTTCTTCAGCAATTATTGCCTTGTAATTGGATTTTAATTTCGTTTTTCATCTAAAATTTTTTTTATTCTATTATTAATTATGGACTGTCTCACATACATACATACATACATATTTATTTATGAAAATAATTTTGATTTCAAATCAATTCGTATGACGTTTAAGACCAAAATAGTTCTTGTTAAGTTATTACAATTTTCAAAGGATTTGAATTAAGTTAATTCACAAACACAGTTCACCTCTGCCCTTCTTTGATATTTAAGAAATTTAACATGAAATCCAAAAGAGCCCATGTCGCAGTAGCATTTCTGACGTGCCCCAGTGTAATTGATTAGTAGCTCTTGTAAACATTACAATCTTTACTTTTGAACCATATCAAGTGTATATATCTGTTTGGTATGGTTTCAAAAACTTTGTGATTTAGTTTTTTTTTCAACATTACACAGCAATTGTTTAATATTTCCACTGGGTATATGTTTCTGTAGTTATAATTAATGATTTTATTACAAAAATCATGTTAGCTTACCCGAAGATTTATGTCCAATTGTGAAATCTTGCTGTGAATGGCAGCCACCAGCATTGCTTTTCTAATGATACAATGATTTGTTTTAAATAATAGTTGTATTTATTTTGAAATCAGGCGTATTTAGTTTTTAATAGTTCAATAATTTTTCGTTAATTACGAAAAACAAAAATAAAATCCATAAATTTGTTGAAAGGGAAGTATGAACTGACCTATAATTTTTAGATACTTTAATTGCGACACACGACATCTACATAAATCTCCTTAATTCCTTGAAAGGTGCCATTTGAACAAAAGCTGCATACTTAATATGAATATGTACCTAAAGAAAGGTAAAAAAATTTAAGTTTGTAACACAAGGTAGATATTATTAAAGGGTCCTCTTTTTTACTCAATTTGCAGACGTCCATTTTTAACAACAGTTACCTCTATTTAAAAATAACCACTTTTTTAACTAAAATTTCCTTTTTTAAGAAAATATACGACAACAGACTTCTTTTTTACAAAATGTACTTTTTTGTACGTATAGCGTTGCTACAGAAGGCAGCTGGTAAAGGGATAGACAGATAGAGAAAAACTTTATTATCTTTTCAACTGTGCATTTTGCATGTTTTTTGTTTAAAGCTCAGTGCAGTGCCTCTGGCGTCAAGGAGACGCATTAAATTTTCTTTTTAAACTGTGTTTAATTTTATTAATTATTTTACTTTACCGTTGCTACACAATATCGATGATGAAGGGCGCTCTGATGTTAGTCGTGGATTAGTATCAGCTTAAGATGGTTATGTTCAGTGACCAGGGACACCACGCACACTAATGCACATCAGAAAAAACGCAAAGTGTTTTTATGACTTAGACAGAGGCGGGGCACGATACCAGAACCTTTAGTTTTGTAGTCACTATTTTGGTAATGACATTAATGTGCTTCTATTCTAATGAGACCTACATATATCTACCGTAACTTTTAAACTAAAACGTTTAACCAACAAACAACCTGACATACTACATACTAAACAAATTTACACAAAATAAATGAAAAATTAACTACAAATTTTGAGAGTAACATTACAATAAAAAGTAACATTACATATGTATATTACATTAGATCATACCAACATACAGCGCCCTACAACCTCTAATATGTATTTCGAAAAAAAAATTCTTTTTTACGAAGGTAGGGACCGCCTTTCTAAACTTTGCTTTATATTTTGCATTTGCATTGGTTTTTGTGCCGAGAAAATCAACGTTTTGCACCACCGACCTATAGATTTCAAAAATCGTGATCTAGTATTTATTCAGCAGATCTCTGTCCTAATATTGAAAAACTCTGGAGATATATTAAATTAAAAATGCGAAAAATACAATTAAAATTATATGATGTTTTCTTTTGTGAAAGAAAAGTATACCATAAGTGTTACATATGTTTTGGCAACATTTTTAAATGTTTTCTTAATTTTGAAGAAATGTTGCATATCTTACGTTTCCAAAGAGCTTGAATTTAAAATAAGAAAACTACATACGTCAACACGCCATTACGTCTACATCCCAAAACACTATTTTATTAACATTGTCTACCTCAACCAAACCACAAAGCTGTATATTGATGTATGTACCGGTGTTACCATACCATGCATGGTCCCATAGATTTATTTGAGTTGGAAACCTAATTTTGCTATTTTTTGGATTAGCTATTGGTATAGTTTTAATTTGTGAACAATAAAGGCGATTAAACCTACAGTATCAATAATACAGGGTGGGCCAAAAGTAATCACCCGGCGCATAAGTAATCACCCGATGTTCTTTTGCTGTTATTTTTTTTAAGACAAATTTTGGCACTGCTTATGATATGGGCTAAATGACCGCCGCCAGAGTTGATGAACATACATGTAGATCCAAAGGTTTTTATTAAATAAAATTACAGCAAAAAGACATCGGGTGATTACTTATGCCGCGGGTTATTACTGTTGGCCCATCGTGTATTTTGATATTAAATTTGCACAGCCATAAACGTCAAGACTCACGGTTTTAGATAGTTGCAGTTATCGCGAGCGTAGTGTATAATTAAAGGTATTAGTCTTTTTCCAGACTGCGAAACAAAAAATTCATAGTCTGGACACGAATGCAGATTCAAAAAATAATGTAAAAAAGTTTATGCAGGAAATGTTTCATTGTCTTTTGTACTTGACTTGGCTCGTTAAAAGGTTGGGTCTACTCTGCAAATCCAAACGAAAGAAAATTCTTTTGGGTTTAAATATTAGTATCATGGAAATTCGAAAGCATTTTACTTCCTTTCGAATTATAGACACGGGGCAATCGATAATAAACACAATATCGAAACATTTACCCTTAAATTTTGTTTAACTGTTTTGATATTTCTTTGATAGAGATATAGTACACAAATACAATTTGAATCTATATACTGTAATTATTTTTTAGTGCGTTTTTATGAAGGAACAGTGCATTTTGCTCTGAAAATGTTACCATCATTTTTGCTCTATTAATGTAACTAAAATTCCTGCATATAAATGTGGTCGCTATAACACTGAAAGTGCTGAGAATGGCACAGTCTCTTCTGGATTCAAATTTATATATGGATGTAAATTAATATAATTCAATCCATAAAATATATAAAATATCCAATCCACATAAGCTGAGTGTGAAACGTCAGATTCACATACCGAACTTTGACTTGGGGCGGACTTCACATAACGTAATGTGTGTTTGAACTATTAATGAAACTAATTATTGTATTCACAAAGCTTTTATATCTCGGCCAATCGATATATCGTTTTAAGTTTTATATTTTTTTTTTGACAAAAGATACTACTTTTAGGAAAATTTACTTTCCTAATAAAAATTTTTTAAACTGAATCTTTATAAAGTCTGTTTTTTTAAACATATTCATATGTAATTTTTTAATGAAAGCTATTTAACAACAAGCTTCTGAAATCAGTACTTGCAATTTATATCTTTCCGACTCGCAGACTTTGGATGCTAAATATTTACTTGTAAAATTTCATATATAATTGTTTTAATGATTTAATTATAATTTTATAAATAAGTAAGCTACAGCTTCCCTTATGAATATTATGTTCAGCAATAGGCAATATTTAGTTGTCTTTTAAAGTGAATTTTCAATTATTCAACTTTTTGCCATTAAGTGTCGTATGTTCTCTACAAATATAGATAAGAGTCGATGTCCGGTATAACGAATGAAAGAATCTTACATTCTTTCGTTAAATTGGGGGATTCGATATACCGAACAAATTAGTTTTAAATGAAAACTAAATAATTTGGCATTAAATCAAGTTCTTCTGTACTGTTAACCGGCATATAACGCGGTAGTTGCCTTCGAATATTTCGAATTAATGTTCTCTTGTTAATGAAGAGCGATTTATACTTTGTACAAGCAAAACATACATATCGTTATATGAATTCATTAAAGCCGTATGTTACATTGAAGAAATTTTACAGGAGAAGCAAAATACTTTCAAACAATCTTTTAGGCTTGGATTTGTTGGATTTTTGGATTTGTTATTACAAACGTTACTTCTAATTGTAGGCTTGTAAAATTTTTGCAGTAATATGCATTTTGATACTGTGCATCATAATCCATCAAAAAGTCGATTTAGAATTTCTTCTAACTTAGGGCTTTTGTGACATCATATGACGATACGTATGTATGTGTTTCGGAAAATTTCTCAATTAAAGAACTTATATCTAAGGGTGTTTATATCGTCTTTGGTTTTGTTTTTCTTTCTGTGCCATTCGTTAACGGGGCGCAAAATAAGTTCACCATTCATAATATCGGGTGTTTTTTTATTTGCAGGAGAACTATCGATATCGATAACAATGATTTGGTAACTGAGAATGTCAAACTCTGTTCAAATTTCTGTTCAGTAAGGTTTGGCAAGTCATCGTGAATCGTTTATCGCCAGAATAGCGCTTCCAAATTAAGGAAATTTGCTTTGAAAATAAAATAAATCTCTGCACTTCGTCCATTTTACGGTCAACATAATCGACGTAGGGAGCAAACAATTCGTGCAGCTATTGATCGTTTTCGCACAATGATCAATAAGACAAAGAAGTGTGCGTACCGAAGAGAATATTGCTGCTGTAGCGCGAAAATTTGAAGAAAAAAGCATGTCTTCGCGAGCGCTATCAAGTCATGCTGACTGAATTTTTAATTCCAAAAATTAATCAGCTAAACATCACCGACATTTGGTTCTAAAAAGACGGCGAAATGCTAAGTTTCCTGTTCACTGTCCCACACGCTCGTGCGATTTCGTACCTCTAGGCCTATGCTAAGTAATTGGTTTATGCCGAAAAACTAGCAACTCTTGAAGCATTGGAAGTCCAACGGCCAGATTTATTGGAAAAAGTAGTCAAAAATGTTACTGATCCAATGGACCATGTAATTTTAGCCGCGGCAGACATAGGCTGGCAATCATATTTAATAAATAAATGTCATGCAATTATCTGCCAGATTATATTGAAAAATATTTCATGCCAACAATATTTCTGTCTTGTATTATCAGTATAAATTCTTATCCAGTTAAAAAAATACATTCGATATGAGGCACGTAATGGAAAAATATGCTCATATCGGATTTTCGTTAAGTTCATGCTTGTTATAGCGGGCTTCGACTGTACTTATATTGGTCTCTGACATCTTCACTTATGAATGTCCATATATAGGGTGCCCCAAGTTATTGCAAATTTTTAGTTTCCCGCTATTCGTGAAGTATATAGATCCGGGAAAAATAATTTATTGGTGGATATAAACTTTATTGTAAAGGTAAGGAGCACACACACGGGAAATAGCCATACACACATTTAGTAAAATGAAAACATTGCGTTCATTTTAGGGAACCATTAATTGCTGTATATTTTAAAAGAATCATTTACATAAATTATTAATACAATTAGCTCTATACTAATTACTTAAATTATTCAATTTATATTTGTAGGAAATACATTACAATAATGCACAACCAAGTATATTTGTGTATTGGAACTGAAACAGACCAAAAGACAATAGTACAAATGAAATTGTCTCAAGTATAAGTGAGCTTTTTTAATTTTTCAAGCAATTAAGCTGAATGTAAAGTGTAGTAATTTGCTCATATGATGCTATAAAATATTTCAGTGTACATACATATGTAAAAAAAGAAACACCTACATTTAAGGGGTCGAGCATTAAAAAAGAAACGTTGAGGAATTTTAGGTTCAGAGTTATTTTCGAAGCATGTTTATAGAGGACAATGTTGTTAACAAAATGTTATGCTTGATTTTCTATTATTATTGTTAAAATATTTGATTGTTTACAAACAAAAATACCAGGAATCCCACAATTAAGTGAATATTTTTCCTATACGTCGTTATAGCTACACTCAACCAATATTATTTACGACGAAGTTATAATATTGTTATTGATAATTGCACAAGAATTACATCATTGTGATCAAAATAACGACGTAGTTAGACAATTTAGTACTCGAGTATTTTTTTCCTTTTTTTTTTGGGGGCAGTGCTCAAGAGATGTCTCCGTAACTCTGCAATGCTTGCACTGGAAATAGATGCAAAGAGATTGTGTATAGAAGAACACGTGGTGAAGAGATGGAACGATAGAGACAGTAAAATTCTAATGCGTGTTATTTTGAGAATTTCTGAAGGTTAGTGCGTCTCAGGTGTCACGAACCGTGAACTACTCAGTTTATTACTTAGATTAGATGGCTAATAAAACAAATGTTCAAAGTTGAATATGTCTCTTGACATCAGAGGCGCTGCAGCACGCTACATACGTTCTTCGACGTATGAAATGGAAATAAATCTATCACAGAGTTCGTCACGCACGACGAAATTCGTCCGACGGCGGTGTTATCTTAAGTTTCAATGCACAAATGTGTTTTATTTCTGATGATGAACGTTCGCAATGAAAAATTCGTCGTTCGTCTTAATTGTGTTCCCAGCATAAATTATCTAATTGAGTTGTATTAGCATGTAAAAACTGGAGAACTAGACTCTAGGACCTTGAGATATAAAATACGAACACACGCTGACTCCTGCAGTTTATAAACAAACTCCGACACATCTCTATAATGCAAACATTAATGGCGTATTCTTTTTTGAGTAATATTCTGCATTATTTTAAATGTATAGCGCGTTCTTTTCTAATGATGTTATCCTTAAAAAGAAAATAATGCTACATGTTCAACACGCATTTTAATTAAAAGGACATGAGTGCTGCACTATATTAACAGGTTTTGTTATTGTTACCATAAGAATCTGGTCTACTGAGGTTAAATTATACGAACTGGCTTGGGAAATGTGCTCAACGTAGAAAATTATTATTTTATTCTCAACAGGTCAGTGCAAAAGCATGATAAAAGCCATATGACGGGTTATTCTAGATAATGGTCACAATTTTTTGGTTATGATGATGTTTGAATAAATAAGCGATATTCATAATATTGGTAATATTCATTGGTATTGTATTGCTAATCTTATACACATATTTTATTTTAGTTTGTCTCAGATTAATCTAATAAAGCAAATCATAGTCGATTCGATTTATTTATTTGGGGTATTCACAAGCTGCCGTCATATCACAATGTTCTAATATTTCACAATACTTCAGTCACAATTTATCGAGCAAAGAAAAAATCTTGCCTTTAAGGAATATGTATAAATAATATTTATATGAAAATGAATGTTAAATACACAAGCTTTTAAACATCGATAAGTTTCAAAAAAGGCAATTGTCAAGTTTTGTAAATTTGTTGTCAACTGCCCGCCGAACAGTATAACAGTTTTTGTTTGGCAATTTATGGTCATTAACTTAACTTCATAATACGATATTGTTGGACAGATAAATAATTTTTTATTATTACATATTAACGTAAACCTTTATTTGCCGTAGACAAATATTTATGATTTAAAAATAATTAAGCCAAGCACTAAATAATACAAAATACTCGTATACCACAGAGTACGCGAACTAGATTACGTTTCCGAGTGCCAAATAAAAAAAATTTATGAAGAACCAAATAAAGTCCTTATCGAATGCAGTATTTTCACAATAAAAATATTACAATCCAATTGCCGTGTTCATGAAAGGTTTAATAAAAAAATTTCCATTCAAAATTTAATTATTATACCTTTTATAAGTCCAAAAAATTCTTATGAGATGGCAGTAAAACTTTATTTATACGACAACCACATCTACTGGAAAAAATTTTAAAATCACTTTAACGATCACTTTTACTAAAGTCAATCAGGGGTGTCATAGAATCCAAGTCGGTTTTACAGATTGTCGGTTTTGCAAACCGATATTGGTTTCATTTGATGTCATGAAAATGTGTCGGCTTTGTTATCTTCGAAAGCAAATAAAACCGATATTCGAATCAGCTGTTTTATGGTGTTATTTGTTTGTGAAAATACATATGCGAAACGAATTTATTGAAAATAAAAAATTGCTGTTTAAAATTAAATTTATAACAATAAAATATTTTTTTTATTTCTATGTTGTCCCCTATTAAGAATAAAAACATGAAGATAAATACTTTTTCTTTTACAAATGTATCAACTAAAATTTATTTGCATTTTCGCCAAAAAATTAACTTGAAAAACAAAAACAAAATGAAAAATGTAATTTTTAATTACTTTAAGTAAATAAATGTACAAGATTTTAACAAAATATCTGACGGAATTAATAAAATTAAATGATTGCAAAAGAAAACCGACAGCAGTCGGCTGCTTTGTTTATTTCCAATAAAAACCCGATAACATTGGCTTCTGTGACACCTAAAACCGACATTATTTCTAGTTCGAACATAAAACCGATAACATGGGATTTCATGACACCAAAGTATTTTTTTTATCGGTTTCAAATCCAATTCCGATAAGCTTGGTTTCTATGACACCCCTGAATATTAACTATCAGGAATTTTATCGCCAAGTTGTAAGTATTGCCCTTATTATCTTTTAATAAAATTCAGCAACAATTTTTCAATGGACAAAACTAAAAATTCGTGTTGAACAATTACTTACTAATTCAGCACATACTCCGTGTGTTGAAGAACATACTACCCCCGATCTCTTTGATAAGGCAATTTTCTGGCAATTTAAATGAAAACTATATTTCTTAGGCGCAAATGATTACACATATATTTTGATCGGAATGACGTTTTCCATTCAGAGCCTTGATTTAACCTTGCGACTTGTAAAGGATTATCAAATATTCACTGGCACGGTTTATAAAGCTAAGTTTATAGCTTGACTATTTGAGAAGACAACAATAATCCACTGTTCGTACGTGAGGGAGTGTCTGTGGCTATAAAAAAGATATTTTTCGAGCGAGGAAATTGTTAAAAAGCTAAGAAATTTAAATGTTCATATAAAAATTCGCAAACAATTTTTTACAATTTACGAATATACAAACAAATTCTTACACAACAAACATTTTTTATTCGATTTATATGCAATTAATATTTCCTAAACTACACAATAATTGTATTTAAAAAGAAAAATTAAATTTCAATAGAATATCATTTATTTTTTAACGCGAATCAAAATGAATTACGATTGTTTATTTATATTTTTTTTAATTAATATGTTTTATTTATTTTATTTAGCTCATTGTTTTATTTATTTTATTTACTAAATTTTTTCCAAATAGATAATTGAATTGCATAAAATCTTTTGTAGTTGATTTATCTGCCTCGGTCACAATTCATATGTAGCAATCATGTTCAACAGAAGTCCAAACATATTTGGCGATTTTTTATTTCTTGTTGATTTTCTGTCCTTCCGAGTGTGTATATGAGTATTAATATATATTTCACAATAGCTTTCCGCCTGTTGTCTACACAAGCAAATCATATTTTGCAATGTACTTAAGTTGTTTATTTTGTAGCCTTGTGTATTTGTCAAGCATTAATAAAATGTATACACATGTATGTACACAAGTATATTTTATATAGTTGTTTATGCCTTAATATCTTAGCGACATAATAAAAATAAACATGCGTTCAAATAATCGTAAAATGTGTGGTAAATGTTTATTATGTTAAAATAAAGAAACGCACAGAAAAAAAATATTTTAAACGCAGAAATAACAAATCGATCAATGGATTTTATTTTTCCTTTTTTTTTTTTGGAGAATAGAAAAAAGTTTAATTTTGTTTTCGGTAATATTAAGAGTTTCAAATAAAGGAATAATAATGGGAAAACTGATTGTAATGTTCATTTTATTTTATCACATAATGAAATTCAAAAGCATCCGTCAAATTACAATTTGGAACGATTTTCTCTTGTTCGCTCAAAAAGCAAAAGGAAATAATGATTTTAAAAGCTGCAAATTGCTATGAAAGGGGTGTTATTTGTTGTTATTTTTCTAAAAATGGTTTGATCTCAGTAGTATGTTTTATTCTAAAGAATCCACCCGTAATAATGGCGGAATGCAATGCACTCTATAAATATAGAGTGCTCATAATGACCTGTAAAACATGTGTTATTTGTAGAGGAATTGTTTTATATGTGTAAGGTTTTATGGAATAAACATAAGCAAATGTTTGGTGGATTCAAATGGCAGTCATAAAATCATATGTTTTAAAATAATAATAGGAAAAAATATGAATAGAAAAACACTTATAAATAAAATATTTGATATCAAAATGATAACAACAAGTGATAAACAAAAATAATTGGGCTAATTAATAGTATTATTAATAGTAAATGAGAACTCCTACGTAATTCTTGTAATAAGGCAAAATTTTAATTAAAAATATACAATTATTATGTTACATAAACAAAATTTTCTCAATTGTATATTGTTATACGTCATGATTTTTTCTTTCTTACTTACTTTTAAATTATAAAAATAAAATTTTATGTAATGGTATAAAAGTGTAGAAATTTGTTTGAAATTCTTTTTATAATATCATTTATAAATAGCCTGTATATATAATCTGGGACTAGAGTTTTTGCGTGCGACTGAGATTTCTACCGTAATTATATGACAAAATAATAAACAGAGCGCAAAAGGTCTTGTTATTTTAGACGTTTTCGTTGGCAGCTCAACAACAATTTATTTACTATTTTTAAATAAAAATACATTATGACAATATGACTTAATAGCACACCGTGTGAATCCGCAATTATATGTTAATGCTACGTTGTCAGTGATACCATATGTGAGTGGATTCAATTGTTCGATTCAATGTCCGAAAATTGTTATCAACAGAAGGGTTCCTTTAAGAAACTCGAATAAATCAGCAATCAAGAACTTCCTTATCATGTGTAAATTAGTGTGTCCCAAAAAAAAAATTTTTTTTTTTTGTTTTTTTGTTATACTCGTAAGTTTGTCAAAAGCGACGATTTTCGTCACTTAAAAAAAATATAAATTTGACAATAATTTTGATTACCTTATAATTACATTATAATTTTTCGTAATTTTTCCATAAATTTAAAAAATAAAGCTTTATAACTTTTAAAATTTATATGAAAATTAAAAAAACGAATGAAGCAGTTTGAAAGATCAAGTAATTCTAAATAATTTGAAAAAAATAATTTTTGAATTTGTTTCTACCAGAGTTGAATCATTTTTAAAGTTTATACAAATTCAGCCATTTGGTTTGCTTAACTAAAAATCATTTATTGGAGTTCTTACGATTTAGTTCTATTCCGTGCAATAAATTCTGAAAATCATTCAGAAGTTGTGATATTGAAGTAAGTGTTAGTCAAAGACCCACCTCGTTCTGGTAGATCATTTACCACTTCTATTTTGAACTTTGTTCTTTGCATCTTGAAATGACTTGTTGGCTTGCCAATTTTTCGGATCCCCATAAGTTTTCAAATTATGTTTGAGCCCCCACGAAAATAAAGAATAAATTTTTTTTCTGAACCCACTAGTGTACACGTTTATTAATAAAGAAACTAAAGAAATTTTTAAAAACTTTTAAAGAAAATGTGGATACGGATGTGGACAAAATTTTTTTTTGCCGAAATTGCAGTAAATCAATTATTGAATGCTTTCTCGTTATCTGATGCAGAAGAATTATTTGATTTATTCAAAGAAATTTATATTTCAGATGTTACTAATAGGACGCTAAACTTTTTCATAAACTGTGTTTCATTCTCTTTTATTAATAAATTACATCATTACAGGGTTGGGAAAACATTTTATATATGCACTTCTTAACAAGGTTTCAATTTTGTGGTAGAAAATAAATCACCATTAAATAGTACTAGAAAAACGCACTAGTCTCTGAGAAGGAATTCCGGCACTGGTCTTGAAGCAGTGTTCTTAGACATTATCACGTCCTCTGGCATCCTTTTCAGCACCCTTTATCATGAAGGCGATATTTGCTACGTGCTGGAAAGTTGCAAATGTAACGACGATCTTCAAGAAGGGAGTAGCAAGTAACCCTGAAAACTATCGCCCAATCGCAATATCTTCTACCATTTCCAAGGTAATGGGGAATATGCTGAATTTCCATCTGGTGAAGTAGCTGGAGTCCAATAGCTTAGTTAACGACCGGCAATATGACAGAGTGTGGTATGAAACACTTTTGCCTAAACCTATTGCTTTTGGTGTCGGTGATATCTTCTCTCGATTTATATCGAGCTTTCTCAAGATCCGCGCTAACGAGTTCAAGATTAATTGAGGAGTACCGCAAGGCTCCATTCTTCCTCCTACACTATTTTTGATCTTTCCTAATAACCTTCTATGTCAAACTTCCAACTCTATCCACTCTTTTTGCAGATGACAGCAGTATCGGCCATTCATATTCATTTGGTCGTAGTGCGACATCAACTATGATCGCGGCAATGAGGCAGAATAAGAATAATTCGCTAAATGGTGACCTCACGAGAATATCGCTCACGCTGCCTCTTCTGTAATTATGGGCGGTATAAACATTTTTCAGGTCTCAAAGGAAGCATCAAGTGCCTCGGCTTTTTAAGACGGTGTAAGACATACTTCACCCCATCTTATCTCTATACTATTTGTACCGCCTACATCCGAAAATTCGTTTTTTGGTCGAACAAAACGTATGTGGAAAGAACTACCCGCAGAGGTTTTTCCTGTCCCTTTTGAGGGTGGCGATAGCAAGATGGATGGTAGTCTGCACGTTGACTACAAAACCAAAAACGGACCTGGGTTCAACCTCAGTTTCAGACTAAAATTATAAAAAAAAAACATCTCGCATTTTTCTGATGTGCATTAGTGTGTCTTTGTGATTCAGGTCGGAAGGTTTCAGTGTCGAAGGCATAGTCACTGGTCACTGAACAATACCGGCTTCAGCTGATAGCCATCCACAATCACATCAGGACGCCCTCCTTCGTCGGTATTGTGTAGCACCGGCGAAGTAAAATAATCATAAAAATGGCTACTAAACCGAAGCTTCAGCACTGCTACGAGTATAAATAAAGAACGTGCAAAAGCAGATCAGTAAAATAATTAAGCAAGCTCCATCTCCTGTCGTTTCTCCTACTATCCCTTTCCTATAGTTCCAGCACAATGCTTCGCATGTGTAGTAGTCATCTCCTGAGTGCTAATCCCAGATAAAAAAAAAAGAAAAAAAATTCAAATCGAATGTCAATAAACACTGCTTCATCTAACCTTTCCCCCAAAATCTTACTTCCCAGTTCCACCACAATGCACCGAATTCCATGAGTGCCGGTCCAAGAAAAAAAGTACATTTAAATTTAATTCTTATAATTTTTTTAATATTTCTATAAAAAATATTTTTTTATAGCGAATTTGGTATAGAAGTAGTAACACGCTTTCACAATTTTAATAGAGGAAAATATTAAAATACCAAAAAGAAAAAATTGCTTGGACTCATAATGTTTATACATACAGTTTGCACTCTTTCAATTGGCCGTTATGAAGTGCCACCGACAAAAAAGCCCAAATTTTTAAAAAAGTTTCGTTCCAAATATTGTATGCAATGATATCTTTCTTTCTTTCTTATGCATAAAATATAAATAAAATTAAGTTAGTGTGTTTACAGATAAAGGCAAAATCAAGAGTCAATTGCAAAAACGAAGATTCAATTAAAATAATATCACGAAAATTGTAGTATCAATTAACAATTTTAATTGAAAAAGTTTTACAATTTTTTTAAATTTGACCATATAAGATATTTTGATTGTGAAACAAAATTAATTAATAATAAAAACAATTAAAATATTAATTGAGAATAATAAATTATAATGAGCAAATACTTAATTAGGAAACATTGAACTATGCATTATTTTTTCTGCGTTGCTGGCTTTCTCTTTTCAGTAGCTGCTTCTTATTTCGATGTTTTATTGCAATAAAGGCTTTTTAAATTGTTAGTATCGCTCAAGTCATAGAATTCATGAAGAGAAATCTGACAACAATATATAAAGTATAGTCTGAAGTTGTATGTCTAAAGTGGGTTTAATGAGGGCTAAGTTTCCTCAAGCCGTGTTCATTTACGCATTACCTATTTTTCTACTTGCCGTATAAAAAGAATTCTCGAACATGAGACATGGACATGAATGGTATTTCTAAATAAAATAATTTCGGTAATAATTTTGACACATAGTAGTACGTTTTCTTCCATTGTATTTTTTAATCGTATTTGTATTGGAAACCTCTCTATATATTAATTACTTCCAACGCGTAAAAGTGTGTGTGCATATCTACGAGTATATGTGTGTAGCCAAGAGTTTTAAACTTTAAATTATCAATTCCTATATTTTTCTTTACTCTATTATTTATTGTAAATGTTGTTTAGCTTTAATGCTCAAATGTGTGCGTGTGTGTGGGTATTTTTAGAAAATATCTAATTTTATTATTTTGTTAAAAGAAGTTTTAATACCAACAACAACTGCAGAGGTACATTCATACGAGTAGTATGTACATGTGTGACTAAAAAAATTTTAAGTATTTTTACCTAATTTAATTTATGGCTAATTTATGTAAATTTAATGCCTGGTCTCTTCTTACTTTATATTTTATTTTTCTTCTTTTTTCATTAAATTTATATATGTATGCATATATGTATGTATGTACATCATACATACATACTTACACCTACATATACATACATACACATATTTCTATTTAATGTACCAATAGATGATGATGTTGCTCTGATGACAATTAATTTATGTATTTTTGTATCTATTTAAGATTTTTTCTTAAAATGTGCGTGTGTATCTGAGGTTATTTCAAAATAAGTATTTGAATCTTTCTCTTTTTCGGAGTTATTAAAAAAATACGACAATAACACATTTTAAATATCTTTTGTCTCTAAGTTCAATGACATTATTCTCTTCAGTATTGAATTGAAAAATACATAAAGTTAAAGTATGAGTTTAATAAAAATTTAGTTGGTGTAAACATTTTAAAATTGAATTGAGAATTACGTTTATAAATAAAGTTCGTTTACAAATGGACACAGAAAACAAGTTTTTTTGAGGTTAAGTTAAGATGATCAATAATTGGTTTTTTAAATTTTTTGTTAACCACTTTGAAAACAATTAAATTAAAATCCATAAACTACATAAAAATACAGTCTGAGTAAAAAGCTATTTTAGTAATTTTTTTTTTTTTTTGATTAAATTGTGATTGGTTTTTAGTATTTTATTAGTTCGTGTTTAATTACTCTTCGAACCATTTGCCACATTCGTTTTTATTTGTCATATTAGGTATTTTGGAGCTAAATTTAGCTTTCTTAGATTTTTAATAATTCCTTTAGCTTCTTAGAAAACGAAAATTGGAAATGTATTTATTTTAAATATAATGAATTCACTTCTGTACATCAGATTCTGTTTGAAAGGTAAGATTAGTGGGCGGACCCTCCACGCAGGAGAACGTCCCACTTATGCCAGAAGTTGGGCCCATTGTGATACCATAAACTATTCACATCCGGGTCGCCACATGAGACAATCCCGACTACTCAATATATCCCGCTATTGCGAAAACTCTCACATGGGAGAGTACACTGAATGATGACATGAAATGAAAAGAGAAGAACCTCTGCCGTTTCATGGCAAGAGCTGGGCCCTGGCATATGATTGGGTTTGTAAGTAAAGCTTTTGAATAACGAAAGATGTCATTAAAAAATTGATAAATACATATCAAAATATAACCGAGAAAAAAAATGTTAAAAGGAAAAGTTTTATCTCGGAATCTTTACATAAGTATATAAACTGTACATACACTCAAAATATTGAGTACGTAAAATAAACAAAAATTGCAGTTAAAATAAATTAAACTTTATTTAAAAACCAATTTCATTAAAATTTAACGAAAAGTTTATTTGCTGTTTAGTGTTAAACAATTAAATGGCTTAAACCCGTAAAAACAATTGGTCTTTCATTTATTTTGCTGATTTTAACTTACAAATAAACAAACAACTAATTCCGAAAAGTTAAAGATTTTCCCCTTTATGTATATTCTTGTAATTTTACTTCCTTCCCCAAGTTCCGTAAAAAAGCTGATTAATTTTCTTTTTTGAATTTAACTGTGAAATAAATTAGAAATAAATACAAAAATCAAATGAAAGTATAAGTTTAGTTTAGAACTGTTTAAAAACTGAAAATGTCTTTTTCCATTACTGGCAACTTCGCTCTTCACTTTGCAAAATTTTTTCAGCTGAAGTTCAAGAGATGTCAAGAGACATAAGGCTACCGATTTATAAGTTTCTCAAATTTTTAACCCCTAAATGTTTGAAATTCCAAAAATCCTTTCTTAATGGATCTACTATATATCAGAAGAGTGACGCATCAAATTTTAAGTCTCTTGTACTAAGGTGGGCGATAATGAATCAGTTAGTCAGTCACCCAATAGACGTCAACTTTTATATATGTATATAGACTACTGATTTTATCAATTTTTAACCCCTTAATATTCGAATACTCAGACAATGATTGCCTACTATTAGTTGTTAACTTCTATAAGAAAGAGATAGTGATAACGATGACTGGTGGTGGGTTCAAACTATGATTTTCATTGCAGTACAGCAACTGCTTATCTGTTTAGTGTGTTAGAGTAGAGTAAAACTGTACTACACAATTTGGCCATGCAATGATGCAAGACCATTTGCACTAGACTGTGAGTTAGACTTATACGAGTATGTATTCCAACAAAAGTACTTAAATTATAAAATTTTAAAACCGAGGTTTTGTAAAAACTGTACTTTATCTGTTCACATCATCTACAATTTAATGTAAATATCTTTCAAACACCTCTCATAAGTTATTATATTTGCCTTCTTTTAAAGCCAATATATTGTACATTAATGAAATTATGTATGTATACAAAAATTTATTAAACTCCATTTTAATATATTAAAATACTTAATAAAGCATATGAAATTATCATATGACCGGTATTAACCTCCTTTCTTAGCTATTCAACAAAAAAATATAAAGATAGATTTAAATTCTTCCAATAATGTGTATAAAATGTAAATTAGGATAAATCTAAAACAAATCAGTTAATTAAAAAAACAAGCAATACAACCGTGGTAGGTACAGAAAAAAGAAAAAAAGCTCAAATTGTCATCATTAAGGGGCGTAACGTAGATTTAATCATTATTTTTATTATTACCGTTTGATAGTTTGCACTCGCTCACCTCTACAAAAAACAATATAGTCAACATTTTGTTTTCAAATTAAAACTACTGAATGCGTTACCCAACAAACATAATTCCAAATGTAGCTAGAGCACAGAAATAAATTTTTGTAACAATAACATTATTATTATGTTTAATTTATCAATCTACTTTCAACTTAATGCTTAGATTGAGAATACATACATAGTATGTGTTTTATATTGAGCAATACATTCATGCATATTTCTTTCATTTAATCTTCTTCTCATTATTCACGACCGAATGTTTGGACCGAATTTCCATTGAACTTATAAAAGCGTATTTAACTAAGGACCTCAAAATAGAGCAATCATTTCCGCGAGTTGTTTTTCTAGATCTCGCACTGTGTGGAGCTTTCTTAAACTTCACATATGGTTGAATATGATGTATTGCATTCTACACCACCTTCTTAGAACAATGAAAAACGGAAGCTACCTGATCAACGGTACTTCTCTTAGAACTCATTTGCTGAATACATAAATTTTCTATCTTAGACCAGTACTCAGGACATGTCCCTAACATATGCAATACATGCACCGGAACTAGTTAAAAAGGGACAGTGTACAGAACGGATAGGTGGTGAAAAGATAGAATAATAGAGAGCTTAATTCTATAAAAATTGTGCAGTTACGCTTTTTTGAGAATTTTGCAAAGCAGAGTTGCTACGTTTCTGGTGTTATATACAAGCAGTAATTTTCAAGCTGAAGTTGAAGCTAACCAATTTTGTAATTGAAATAGCAAAAATAACAAAATGTCCAATTCAGACGATTTCTTTCTTGCAATTAAACAAGAACAGAAGTAAAATCGACAGAAGACGATTGGAAAAAATCAAGCTACTCCTTTATCATACCATAACCTACACTTTGGATATTGAATATTGCAATTCAATGATATAATGATTAATGTGTGAACAGATCCAGCAAAAATAATAAGAGCAGTTACATAATTGATTTTCATTGTAAACTATTCCTTTTTGACTGATAATATATGAACATATCGAGCCCTTGGTCCAATACCGTAGTAATTCAAAAAATCGTGAACTGAGAAAAATGCATTTCAAGTTTTGAGCCATCTTTTTGGTAGTATTTTCGTTTACTAAAGTTATTTTTTTACAAGTTTTTAAATAAAGAGGAATATTTTGTAATGTTTTCTGTTTGTAAATTTCTTGTCATAAAGGAAATATTTCATTATTGCAAATAAATATTGTTGGAAATAGGTGGATGCAATAAAGACATTTTTAGCTGTAGAATCTGAACAGTTAGAGATAGAAACGTAATCTTTTTTCCTTTAGATATATATTTCCCCAAATATCATTTCTGCATTCAAACTTTGAGTTTCTACGGTATTGCACCAAATGCTCGATATGTATAACTCCCTATTGTGAATTATATGAAATCTTATTTAAAATTTAGCAATAACCATTCAGCATCAATTTTTTAATTTTTCGCACGGCTTGTAATAAGACAATGGATTTATTAAAAATATGCCTAATTTGTCGTTTCTAAGTAGAAGTAAAATAGCATTGCAAACATAATCATTGTGCTTGCTGGGACTAAAATGAATTGTAAAGAAATAATCCAACACAACAAAAAAGACCAAATAATAATAATAAAACTAACATTAAAAACAAATACAAAAAGAACAAGAAAAAAGTACAAAAATTATAAACACAACAATAACAACACGATAATTTTAACCAATGAAAACTACACGCACATTAAATGCCAACAACAAAATACATACGTCAATGTACATGTTGGCCAATAAGAGAGATTAAAATAATAAAAATAAAAAAAAAGTAGAAAAACATATTTTTGTAGTTGTAGTACAAATAATAATAATAATGACAACAACTATAACAATAATGTTAGTGTGTGGTAAGAGATCTCTATTTATTGCTGGTGTTGTATCGATAAAAACAAATACTCTCACACATTCTCATTTATTTATTTATTTTTATTACATAAAGCAGGTTACAATCAATTATTTGATTTTTTTAAGTTTATTTCTATACGGTTTAAATTAAAAGAAAGACGAAGAGGGCAAGATAAAATTGAAATTTAGTTTTAATTTATATAGATAGTATGTATCTCTTGAAGATGATGGAAAAACCATATATAGGTATGTTTGAAGAAATAAAAATCATTAACCCTACAAAATGACGTCAATAGATTTGAAACCAGCGGATTTTTAAAGTTTAATATGTACACTTTTAAAATTAACGTGCGTTGATTATTTCGTTATTTTGTTTGAAAGAAATTTCTCTTAGAGAAAGTAAAGCGTAAATTGTTATTATAAATAATATTATTATAATTATTTTTATTACTACATGTTTGGTAGAAATCTTATTCTTACAAAATTAAGTACGGTGCACACTCGGTTATCGTAACCAATTAAATACCAGATCTGTAGCGGAAACTGAATTTTCGCGATAACCGCACCCAAAATTTTATTGGAAAAATATTATGTAATTCTTACAAATGAAATATTTTTATTAACCCTAAAAGATGATACGCGTAAAATATATGCATGCACTTTAAAAGAATCAATTGGGGTATTCACAAGGTGTGCTATTAAGTCATATTGTCATAATGTTTCAATAATTTAAAATAGTTAAAAAAAATTGCTGTTGTGCTACCAAGAAAAAGTCATAAAATAATATGACTTGTTAAGCTACTCGTATGTTTATGTGTTTGTCATAAAATAACATAAGAAATCTAGATTAGTCGGTAAAACTTTTTAGTCGACCTGGCGATTTCATTTACAAACCGCCGCTTCTTATAAATAATATAAAAAATATAAAAAAAAATTGTTTCAAAATCGAATGATTGAGTGTGAGTGCACTGTATAGAAACTGAATTCATTTTTGGAATATCTTTCCGAATATCCCGTCTATAACAACTCATATAGCGCGATCCCTAAGAGAGCTCGATATAAATCGAGAGAAGATATCACCGACACTAAAAGCAATAAGTTTGGACAGAAGTGCCCCATGCCACATTCTATCAAATTCTTTAGAAATATCCAGAGCTACGACTTTGCTTTCGCCAAAATGGTGAATGCAAATAGGAAGGTCAATATGTCGCGTCCTCTACGGAAGCGGTATTGGCGGTAGTTCATTGGCGGTAGTTCGCGGAACAGCCCAGCAAACACCAAGCCTTGATTTCAAATTGAGAATTATTTGATATCAAATAACTGTCGTCCTTGCTCTCGAATTTAAGATTTTATGGTACCGTGTAAAAAGTACGCCTACGGCCTGTTGTAAAAAGTATAAAGGTGTTTATAAGTAAAAATCAATAAATAAATATTGTTGGCGAAATTGTTTTGAAATAATTTTTTTTAACAATACTAAAGTTGAAATATGTTATTCATGATCTGAAGATGAAGACTGCCTTGAATGCTGCAAGGCAACAATAATATTTTCGACTCAAGAAAAATGCATTTAAGATCGTTTAAATAAAACAGCATGTCGTTTCGTTCTGCTACTGTTTGTCAGCGTAATTTCCAATTTTCTTTTTTTTATTTAGTTTGTTTCTTAGTAACTATCACATGTAATTTTGCCTGCCGGTATGTTATCGATCACCAGCGTATTTAAAATTTAAAAATTTTAACTAACCCATAAACAAGGTTTCGAAATAAGACGCTGCATACATATGTATGTATGTTACAATTAAAAGTTTAAATAAAATTTCACCGTTATCGAAAAAGAGCGACAGGTGTATCAAAACTAATTAAGCGAACAGCCAACACTGCGATTATTAGCAGACGGTAGATATGATTTTTGATCTAAAATTTTGAACAACATACTCATATTTTATTGACTTAAATTTCATTTAATTTGGTTATTTCATTGTCCACTGAACGAACCATAATACTTGACTTCAAATAGGAAACAAATTGATACAACTCTGACGAAATCACCATCATGGATCTTCGATATGGAGTCGCAGCTGTATTTAGTTTTAACCCCTTTCATATTTCGAAGTGCAAAAGATGTGCCCTGATTTTGAATTTAACGCACAAACAGCTAAATTCGGTATCATTCGTGCCTAAAGATTGCTGGCACTGGTACACAACTTCATTGCGTATGTATATTGCAAGGCACCTGTGAAGAGTGAAAAGGGATATAAGGTGATACCCAGGTAAATGTAAATCCTGTGGATCAGCATCCTGGATGAATAATCGTAATTAATTTTGAGTCGCGTTGAAGAAATAAAAAGGAATAAAATTAAATAGTTAAATAAATATTTACTTTATACATATTTAGATCATTTAGTTGTTAATTTGTTAAACTAATTCAAAAATCTTCCGTCATCTCTTTACAGAACTCCGTCCACTTACTGAAATTTAATATTTAAGCAACACTATATATTCCAAAGCTTAGAGAGCAAAAGAACAAAAAAAAAACAAATGTTTGGATCATAAAGGAATCAGCAAATAAATGTCCATTCATTTGCTAAAAATCAACAATACACAATAAAAATGGACCTTTAACTGAAATATACTTTATTTGTACAAAACAACAAGAAACGCCAAAAAGTAATCCCAATGGCTTAGTTTGTATATAAAGAAATCAAAAACTATTTATATTTTACATATTGTAACTTTATTCAAAATTTAAACAATAGTCTTTTGAACAAATAAGCAAACTAAAAGCATTACATTAATATTCCTTGACTAATAAAACAAATAATAAAATCTTTGGGAAAAATTATTAAAATTGATCTTTATTGAAAATAAGAAACAAAACATCAAAATTTAAATTTCCATTATAAACTAATATTACAAAGCAAATGACTGAATCAACACAATTACAAACGGCTGAGAATAATAACGCAGGGGTTGTTAAAATGGAACCTTTACCGCCTGCTACAACCGCTTCAACAGCAAACACAAACTTAGCCACTTCGCCAGCGCCATCATCTGTTATGGATCAACAACAACAAACGGCATCAGTAATAAGTGCAACATTACAACAACAACAACAACAACAGCAATTACTGCAGCAGCAATATGCATTAAAATGGAACGATTATCAAACCTCAATGTTGAGTTCATTTCGTCACTTGCGTGATGAAGAAGATTTTGTCGATGTCACCTTGGCCTGTGACGAACGTTCTTTTACTGCTCACAAAGTTGTGCTGAGTGCCTGCAGCCCATATTTTCGTAAATTACTTAAGGCCAATCCCTGTGAGCATCCAATTGTTATTTTGAGGGATGTACCAGCCGATGATGTGGAGAATTTGCTGAGGTAAAATCAATAGCAAAAAATAATTTTTTTATTAATGAGTGCATCCCAATCAAGTACTTAGCTCTGCCAAAATTGTTTGTTAAATAAAATAGAATAAAAAAAATTATTTATAAAAATAATTTTATAATTTAATAATTTTTCATTTATTTTTCGACTTTCAGCTTTATGTACAATGGTGAAGTAAATGTGGGTCACGAACATTTACCAGAGTTTCTTAAAACCGCCCATTTACTACAAATCCGAGGTTTAGCCGACGTTAATAATGGATCATCAGCCTCATTTACATCCTCACTTGCTTCCTCCACTCCCTCCAACAAACTCAGCAGTTCCATGAACAGCCAACTATCGGGCAGTGCGAACAAATTGAATTTTCTGACCGCAGCGACCCAAGCTTTAAGCACCGCATCCACTTCACTATTTACAACGCCAGCATTAAGTTCCGCCGCACCTTTAAATAATCTATTAAACAATAGTAACAACAACAATAATAGTAATAATACAAACAACAACAGTAATAATAATAATAGCAACAGTAGTAGCAGCAACAACAACAATAATAGTAATAACTCAAACAGTGGGAAAACCCCTGCCATACAGGAATTGAAAGCCTCGTCTGCATCCCCAGTAAGCAAATCAAACAATAACTTAAAAGTAAAGTAGACACTTCCGGAATCAGATTTCTCGCGCAAAATAGAAAACTAACTTTTGTTAAATTTTTTTTCTTGTTTTGTTGTGTTTTTTTTTCTGCAGGCAAATCATTGGGATTTATCGGATTCAGAAAGCAATCGTAATAATCATCTGACACCTCCACCACAGAAAAGAATTAAGAGCGCCGATTTGTTTCGAGCCCAACATGGTATCAGTCCTGAGCGTTTGTTAATAGATCGTGAATTTCCTGTAGCTGGTCAGCATCCCTTGACCCGTAATCGCGATCGCAGTCGTGAGACCTCACGCGATCGCGATCGTGAAATGCGGGAGTCCTTACTGGGCCAGGCTTTAGAGAATACAAATGGTTTACAGGTGGGTAGAAAATAAAAGAAGTTTTTTACCACATAGAAATATTTCGACATTTATTTATTTCCAAAAATCTAATTATACTTTTCATTTATTAATTTTCTTTTTTCTAGAAACAACATCCCGATATGGCTTCCTTACATGCACAAAGTGCTGGCGAAGATTCGAATAGTTCGGACACTGAACCGTCTGATCGCGGTGACGGCCAACACGACGGCACTATGGACTCTATGGACAATCAACGTTCTCATTCCTTCCCCAATGCCTTTTTAGGTCTACAAGGTATACCCGGCCTATTGCCAGGCCCTTCCGGTATGGTAGCTAATGACTTTGGTAAGTCCGAATCTCTCAATATTATTGTTATTTCTTTCAAATATTTCTTTCTCAAACATTTATAACATATTGAATATATATTTGCCTCTTGTTGTTATGTTGACAAAATTTGCTCATTTCGATTTGAACATAAAGTATTTGAAAATCATTAAAAATAAAAATAAAATAAAATAAAATAAACCAGATATCTAAAATAAAAATCAATTGGAAATTTTTACTTTTATTTTGCATTTTATTTCATTTCAACTAATTAATAATAAAATAAGAATAAATGGCAAGAGCATGAAATATTATCCTAAAAAAATAATGGCAAAAAGTGAAATAAATGAAAATTAATTGGCAAAAAATCAAATGAGGTTTATAAAATTTGTGACAAAAAGCTAAAAAAAAAAAGTGTTAAATTTGCCATTATGTTGAGACAAAACTTGTAAAAAACAAACTGTTATTTTTAAACACCATTCTGGGACAAGGCCGTAAAAAGTTTAATTGGTCAAAACTTTTAGATGTTTCCTTCTGTCTAAATATTATCCAAATATTTCCTTCAAATAAAAAAGGCTTTACAAAATTTTGTGACAGCCAAACTTCAGCTTCAGCGCGTCAGTCAAACGTCTTCTACATGTCAAAAACTTTCATGCCCATATTAAATGTGGTGTAGCGAAAGCAAAATAAAAATAGTGTACATACTTTTCTATCGATGGCTCCGTAGTTAGCGTATTGGATCTACCCGTTCGATTTGCGGTCCCGTAAAGTCAGAAATTTTTTCTGATTGTTTTGTGCTACAGCACAGTTCGTATTTGAGCAATAAAACGTCGGCGACCTAAAATATTAAATAAAGTGTATCTGCATTGATTAAAAATCATACGTCAAAATTAACATCGGAGACGTCACAACCTTTATTTATAATTCGCACCAAACGGCATAGTTGAGAATTAAGTTCTATCTTCCTACAACTTTCAGCAGGTGTCTATTTTCTACACTATCCCTCTATCTGTCCAGTTAGGCGCTGCGAAACAATTCCCCAAGAACTAAGGCCCCAAAGTGTGAAATGCAATTAAGCGCAAAAATCAGAAAATAAAAACGCTTTCTTTTTCATTTGGCGTGATATTTTTAATTTCTCGAACTGAATATAGTCCGAACGTAGAGAATAGAAAGAAGGCCCCACAAAATAGTAATTTTATTTTTTTTTGTTTTTTTTCATTCTACAAATTGAAAATATTACAAAAATTCTAATAAATGAAATAACTCCTAAAAACAGTCCGCTAAAGAGAAATGAAATAAGGCAAAAATAATTAAAGAACTCCCACAGCAAATTATTTTATATTATAAATATAATATTCCAAATACCCCAACACTATTGATCAAAAGCTCTAATTGTCATCCATTGCTAAACTATTCATTTTTTTGGGCATACGAGTATAGGAGGACATCCTTGATCATGGTCAAAGATGGCCCATGCAAAAGAGCTTTACTTAGCGAATCCGGTGTTCGTTATTGAATAATTTAAGGTGAAATAACTGCCATAAGAAAAGAAATAACTCCCACAGCAAACGAAATAACCCCGAAAAACAAAAGAAAATTAATCAACTCGCATATTATAGTCTTTTGGGAGTAAAAAAGAAAAAATTAAATAAATCCGAGAGAGCTGGGAGTTATTTCATAATGAAATTACTCTCTCATTTTTTAGATGTTTCATAAAAGATTTTGGGGTATTTATTCATAATGAAAAATTTCTCCATATTCATCCCTTTATTTCATTTCACACTTTGGGGACATGCTCCGCAGAGCCTCTAGTTACGAAGGGGATATGCCTTGAGCACTGGTCCTAAAAACAAAACCTTAAAAAATTGCATACGTTTATTTGCAACTTGAAAGTTTATGACAGTGAAGTAGAAAAAAATACCTAAATTAAGAAATTTTTTAAGTACTATGTCAAGCAACATTTATGAAGTGAACGCAACTTTACAACAATACAACAGTACCAAAAACAACAACCGCGATGGTCAAAAACAGCAGGTTACAATCAATGTTGTAAACTTTTAAATTTTAAAACCGCCAAAACTGAGCAAAAAAGCGTATTTTCGAAAAAAAGTACTAAATTTAAAATATTTAATTTTATTGGAAAATAGGAAAAAAAAAATTTATTTTAAAATATTCTTTTCATAAAAACAGAATCACCTCTATCGTGAATGCTTTTCCCTCGAAACATCGCAGCCGAGTTTTGGATTACGGATTATAATCAATTGCTAGTACATCATAGTTCCAAATCTAAACATTTTATTTCAATTTTTTGAGTACTGTTTTTTATTTATTTTATTTTTTTATTTCTTTAATATTCACACTTTTATCAATCCTTGAATTCAGGTACTTTTATTTTTCAAATGCACTACTTCTAATGTAGGTGACGAATTCAATCTCCATTGAATATTTAAAAACACATTTAATCGGACGTATTTTTATTTCAGCATTAAAGTTAAATTGGTTTGAATTTTAATTAATTTTTTTCTTTTTCTCAAATCTTCTTCCATTTTCTACATTCACTGAGAACTGTTAACGGGGAGAAAATTACACATGATATTCACGATACCAATTTTCCCTTCGAGGGAAATGTAAATTTCATGGGAACAAAAGTTTAAATTCTCATTCGCGGTAGGGGTGATTAGCAGTCATTAGCGGGAATCTAATATAGAATTATTATAAGGCACAAGGCCATCCATTTTCAATACTAGATAAAACTTTGGCATTGCACTCGAACTGTGTTGCTAATGACTTAATATTATTTCGAAAATGGGATAAAACATTTCTCACATTTGTAATATTTATTTTCAAAATTGGGAGACAATCTGCCGCGTACGCAGAAAATTTTAAAGATCAAGGCTTTGCATTTGGAAAATACGTTTTTGACATGAATTTGGCCGTCAAACAAAAACTGTTATTGTTGAAAATTAATGGCATGTTAGCTTTGACTTAGTTTATTTCTTAGAAATTATCACATGTAATTTTTGACTGCCTGTATGTCTTCGATCATTAGCCCATTTTAATTAATTACATATGTAAAAATGACGTTCGAATTAAAGCACTATCTAACAATATATGAAATTGGGACTTGTCTGTGCAAAATTTCGATGAAAACCACTCATAATTTTTAGTGGTTTTCACATGAATTTTTTGCAGACAAGTTCTATTTGTGTTAGAGAAATAGAACTTTAGTACATTTTGTTAAACAAGATAAAGTAAACTTATTGTTGATAACATAACGTTGACGACAAGGAATATTTAAGGAACAAAGTGTGGGGATGGCTGAATTAGTATGCACGTTGACTACAAAGCCAAAAATTTCCTGGGTTCAACCCCAGTTTCAGACTCATAAAAAAAACATCTCGCATTTCTTCTGATGTGCATTTGTATGGCTTTGTGTCAGCTGACGAAGGTATAGTCACTATACAGTAACAGCTTCAGCTGTATCCAATCCACAGACACATCAGAACTCCCTCCTTCGTCGATATTGTGCAGCACCGGCGAAGTAAAATAATTACTAAAAATGTCTAAAAACGAAGCTTCAGTATTTAATCCTTGAAATCAGAGGCGCTAGAACACTGCTATAAAAACACTAAACGTGCAAAAAGCAGAGTTGTAAGATGGTGAAGCTTCACCTCCTGTCATTTTTCCTACTATCCTTTTCCTCTAGTTACAGCACAATGCATCGCATGTGTAGGGGTCATCTCCTGAGTGCTGGTCTAAGATAAAAAAAAACAACTGAATAAATTTTTGACAAGCTATGGTACCATTATTGTTGTATTGTTGTACAGCAATGCCTATTGCTGACGCATGCTAATTACGCCGGTTTGGGGCTTTTATTTAAATAAAGTTGTATTAAAACTAAACGTTAGAAAAGTATATGCTTGATATGCTGATTTATGTTGGCCTACTAGAAAAGCATTGACATATTTTGAACGTCATAAAAAAGTTAATTCATTTTATATTAATTCTGTTGAATTATTTAAATTTTTTTTTTTCGTCGAAAGCAAATACTTTTAATAATTTTTTTGTTATAAAAACTATCATTACAGTTATTGAAAAAATGTTTGGAATATATTAATTAATAAAAAAGCCTTCCATATGGTAGTAATTTTTATTATTTCTTCTGAAAGTTTTGGAAACTGTAAAATATTTAATAAAATTTGCTTATACAGGCTTTCCAGTTCAAAATTTAATTAAGAAAGGAGTGATTTTGAAAAAAATGTTAATTATATGAGTAACTAATCCACAAACGAAAATTGAGTTAACCCAGAACAAGAGAAAAAAATTATATAATTCTTAAATTATCATAATTATCATCATAAAGAAAAAAAGTAATTAAACGAAATTTTTATTAAAAAACTTAATTGTATTACAAATTGGCCTATTTATAATTATGATAAATATTGCATTATACTCAAATCAACTTTCTTGGCTTTATCCCAAATGGTGCTTTATCTGTTTACATGAGGCAGTTGTCAGCCGTTCATACAATATTCATTTAAAAATATCATATACTGCTTGCTGTATTTTAATAATGTAACTTAATTGTATTATTTAAGATTTTTCTTTTTCCTTTTTGTATTATTCAATTCTTGGACTTTAGAAAAAGGTGGAATATCTTGTTGTTAAAAACTTTCAAATATATTTATTTATTCCTTATTCAGTATTGGTTTACATACAATTACCATGATTATGGCCAGAACGTGTTTCAATTTAGCACTTAATATGTTTAAATATAAATAAAAGAAAATTATTTATTTTTATTTTTTCCCTTAGATTTTATTTGCACATTTAGTGTCATCGAAAAATACTTGAAAACAATGACTAAAATTGTTTTTACGATTATGGATACTTATTTTTATTTTTTTTTTTTATTTGGTAAGGGGTTGGGGGGTGATTTTCGTCTTTCTCTTTTTCACTTATTTGAATTTATATTTGAAATAATTTTGATAATAATCATCATCGTCAAAGACATTTATTCAATGTGTTCAATATCCTCAAATATTGATGACCCATCTACGGGAATAGTCTAAATGTCCATATTTACCATTAAATTATCTATATACTCGTATACTAAAAATACATATAAAATATTATTATTTTTAACATTTGTCCAATATTAGCAATACCCGTTGCATATGTAGCGGCGTCTGTCCGATGTTTTTATTTTTAATATTCAATACACATCTATTTAAACTGACCATACGTTTCATGTGTGTGTAATAAGTTGGGCGAAAGATGTTAAGCTCACTTGGTCAACGTGGAATGGAATGGGGAGGGGGTGTTTAGATCGAACTAGTTGTTATTCTTTTCGTGGTTGTTAAGGGTTGCCAAGCAACGATTTGCTTCATTCTATTTCATTATTCTTATATTTTTTTGTCTGCTCATCAGGATGTTGTTTATCCCTTGAAGCCATGAATGTGTATGTCCTATTTATTTCTGTTGTTGTTGTATATTTTTTATTTATTATTGTATGATTCTAATAATCTATAAACATTCAATATCTATTCTTATGTGCTGTTAACTACCATTAACATGTGTGTTTGAATTATTTTTTAAGGACATTTAGGATACATGCGTCTTTAGATTACTAAAAACTTATAAACATACTCACAGTAATGTGAATAGCAATTTTATGGTGCAATTTTATTCTTACGAATACGAATATTCTTACGAGAACAGAAATTGAACCGAAAGGAAAGCTCAATATAAGGAAAAGAAAAAGAGTTTTCATTTCAGTTTTATTTTTAAAAGTATTAAGTAGATTCGATATTGACGATGGCCGAAGTAGTCTGCACGTTAACTACAAAACTAAAAGGTTCTGGGTTCGAACCCAGTTGCAGTCATAATAACATTATGCATTTTTTCTGATGTGCATTTATGTGTCTTTTTGTGTCAGTTGTTGCCGTAACGTTTCAGTGGCGAAAGCATAGTCACTGGTCACAGAACAGTAGCGCCTTCAGCTGATAGCAATCCACAGGCACTACAGAGCGCTCTCCATCATCGGTATTGTCTAGCATGATCGGCGAATGAAAATAATTAATTAAATGGCTACCAAACACAAGTTCAAATATAAAATAAGTTTCCTTGACATCAGAGGCGTTACAACGGTGCTATAAGCAAAGAACGTGCAAAAAGCTGAGTTGTAAAAATAATGAAGTTTTCCTCTGTCTGTCTTCGTTTAAACATGTTTCTAAATATGTTCTATTTAAAAACCTTTTTACATCAGCAGACGTTGAAAAAACATTTTCAATATACAAAAGTTTATTCAGATGTAATAGACAACGCTTTATATTTCAACATCTAAGTTAATATTTATTATTCTGATCGGAACGAATAACAAGCGTGGGGTCACATTATGGCATTCGATATCGAACAAAATTCGTATACTCTTTAAAAATATTTTGTTTGGAATTTCGATTCGAAGGCAAATCTTTAACACAGAGATTGAAGCATTTGTAATTTATAACATGTTTTTGCGGTCTCCAAAATGTGACTTGGTGTAGTTTACACACACAGACACACATGTGCGGCACATTTTTAGTACCTTTTCTAGCAAATCCGGAGCCTGCCTCCCACATACAGATATATTTATGTACTTATTTTGGTGAGCCCACTTTTATCTTGTCATTTAAATTTTCGACTGTAACATATTATCAGGCGTTTAAACTTTTAGTTTTATTTATTAAATCAAAAGCCATGAAAGAAGAACAAATTCTTTAACATATGAAATTGAAAACTTTGTTATTTGAAGAATAAACCATTATAATGAAAACAGTGGTCAGTATTGTAGTTTTTAAATGAAAGGAAACAGGATATAAGGGCGTTTAGATTTGTTTTTTCTTTTTCTTTTACACACAAAGCGGAAAGAGAGAAAAAGTGAGTCAAGCATTCTATATAAATAAACTTTACAATTTTAAATGTTTTTCTTTACTTAAGAAGGTTGTGTTTTGTTGTACCAAAAAAGAAGAAGAAGAAGAAGAAGAAGAAAACAATATCTCTTGTCTTTATTGTGGTTGTCTCAGAGATGTTGCTGCTTAATTTTTTCTATTCATTTTTCTTTTACTTTCAAATTATACTGCATATTAAAAAATAAACCTAGAAAAACATATTAATATACGGGCTTTGGTAATGTGGTCTTATTTTGTAAAGAAATAAAATAAGATATTCCATATGTATACACATAGAAAGGAAGCATACATTTAGGCTTGATTCCTTTATTGAAGATGTAACGTTTGCCAAAATTTATTTTAAAAAAATTAAGAGGGAAAAGCAAAAAGAATTCTTTTTGAAATAATATTTGTCTTATTGCAAAGGAAAAATATGGTTAATTTATATTAGTTTATACTGGTCTTTTAAACATTTTTACATTAGACATCTTGTCATCAGGTAATTGGGGGTGGCGATGGTCGAAGTAGTCTGCACGTTGATTACAAAACGAAAAATTATCCTGAGTTCAACCCCAGTTTCAGACTCATAAAAGCATCTCGCATTTTTTCCGATGTGCATTTGTGTGACTTTGTGTCTGTTGTTGTCGGAAGGCTTCAGTGGCGAAGGCATAGTCACTGAACAGTGACGCCTTCCAATCCACATCGGCGAAGGAAAATAATTACAAAAATGGCTACCAAAAACGAAGCTTCAAAATTTAATACGTTTCCTTGACATCAGAGACGCTACAACACTGCTGTAAAACGTGCAAAAAAGCATTGTTATATATAATGAAGCTTCACCTCCTATCATTTCTCCTACTATCTTTTTCCTATAGTTTCAGGACCATGCATCGCATGCGTAGGGGTCATCTCCTGAGTGCTGGTCCAAGATAAAAAAAGAAAAATGACGAAGTACAGAATAAATTAATTCGAATTGCTGCTTCGTATTTGAAACGTATTTAAAGTAAATACCTTTCCACTTCCATATTGCTTGAAAACATACTGGGTACATCTTTAAAAATTAAAATAAAGTTGGTGTATGAAAATACTATTTAAATTGGTTCGAACTTGACTCTCCAAAAGACTACAAGTTGTAGAATCTACAATGGAGATCTTAAGTTGTTTGACTTTTTTCCACTGGTTCCCAAAAGGAGGCACAAGTCAGATTTCACTATTGCATTGGAGTTCGGTTATAACAAATACGGATAATAGCGAATTTTCGCATTAATATTTCATACAAATGAGGGTGCTGATGGCGAGTAGTCAGCGTGTTGGCTCTGCAACCAGAAAGACCCAGGGTCAAATCAGAAAAAAAAGTTTTTTCTGAGTTTTCTGTGCTACAGCACCCTCCTTCGTCGGTATTTGAGCAATAAAACGTCGGCGAAGTAAAATAATAAATAAAATGGCTCCATTAGCTTAAAAATAATGCGTCAAAAACATCAGAGACGCCACAACTTTGCTTTATAATTAACACGCAACTGCAGAGTTGTGCAAGAATTAAGGTCATCTTCCTACCACTTTCACCACCTGTCCATTCTCTACCCTTCTCCTTCTCTCTAGTTCCAGTGCAATGCATTGCATATGTAGGGGATAGCCCCTGAGCACTGGTCCAAGATAAAAAAAAAAAAAAATAAAAAATTAGTACGGTTATTGTGAACTAAGTTTATAGCGAATTTTCGTTCATAACCACTATAAACCAAAATGCATGATGTAAATGCAAATTTTTGGCTGGCGTATTTGGAAACTTTATTTAAAATAATTTGGTAAACTATCATTGAGGGTGGCGATACCTGAAGTAGTACGCAAGTTGACTACAAAACTAAAAAGTCTTGAGTTTGAGGCCAGTTTCAAACTGAGTCATTACAACAATTCGCACTTTTTCTGATATGCATTAGTGTGCCTTCGCAAGGCTTCAGGGGCGAAGGCATAGTCACTGAACAGTACCGGCTTCAGCTGATGTCAATACACAGGCACATCAGAGCGCCCTCCTTCGCCGGTATTGTGTAGCACATGCGAAGTAAAATAATTTCTAAAAATGGGTACTGAAACAAAGCTTCAAAATTAAATACGTCTCCTTGACATCGAAAGCGTTACATCAGTGCTACAAATAAAAAACGTGCAAAAGCAGAATTGTAAGATAGTGAAGCTGCACCACATGTCATCTCTCTCAATATTCCTTTCCTCAAGTTCCAATACAATGCATCGCTTGTTTAGGTGTCATCCCCTGATTGCTGGTCCAAGATTAAAAAAGAACTATCATTTGTTGTCTTAGTTAAAAAATAAGTAATAAGTAATAAATTTAGACTCACAGCAATTAAAAATGTCAAAGACACAAAAATATAAAACAAATCCTCTAAATATGCCTTTAAAAACCAAACTTGAGAAAAAAAGTTTACATTGTCAATAATTTAAAAAAATTAAAAAAATATTAAAGAATATATTTAAAGAAATATTTTGCAGATTAGCAAATTAAAAAAAACTTTGTAGATCATTGCATTTTGTGTCCTCTTATGTCATCTTCTATTTAATAATAATTTGCGTTACTCCGTTTGTTGGCATTTAGACTGCAGTCTTCTTAGTACATATATATAGCTCAGGCATTTAAAATCAGTTAGTAACTTGTTAATCGTTGGCAATATTTCTAATAAACCCTAAACTCTCTAAATATGTATAATTTTTTATAGAGCAGTTTAAAATTTCTAGCAATATATTTTGTAGTTGCTGCAGAGTTTGTTTTCTAATTTTTTTTTTGTTTTCCAATCTTTTTTATTCCTCTTATTTATACACTGTCAGTGTTTTCATTTTAAACCAAAGAAAAAAAGATAGTAAAATTTCAATCTTTTGGTTATAACTTGTATCATTTCGTTGTTGAGTTTGTGTTCTCTTATTTAGAAATTTACGGCTGATTTTTAGATTTGCTCCTTTACAAATTTATATCAATTTTAAGCATGTTCCTGCCTTGTGAGGTCCTTGCTTTTTTAGTTTATTTATTTTATTATTTTTTTGTTTTAATTGTTACTTTATCTCTTGTTCACTGATTTCGAGTACTCTAAGATTTTTTTCGTGGAATGTTTTTTAAAATATATTAAAATGAAAAAGAAAATATTAAACTTTGTACTTGAGCAAACTGAAAAAAAGAGTGCAGAGAATGCCATTTAAAACATATGTTCATTATTGGTTTCAGTTTGAAAATATAATCATTAAAATATGAGTGTATGCATGTACACGTGAAATATTTGCGCTTTCATTGCTCTTCTCAGAAATAATGTTAATTTTTTAGTGAAGAACTCAAATATGTTATTAAGAAAAACGCAAAAAAATAAAGTTCACAAGTTCTCAAGAGAAAAAGAACAAACAACATTCGATTCCTTTTAAACAACTTCAGATTAGAACAAATAATTACTCACCCGTATTCTAATTGGCGTCATCAATACAAGACAACATCGTTTTTTATCTTTTACTGCAAATTGGTATTGCAGTTGTCGAAATTGCCGTTTATTGATGACTGTCTATATATGTTTGATATTCTATAAGAAAATGTGACGTTGATGTTGCCTTTAATTGGCTTTGATTTTGTCGTCGGCATTTCTGGTATTGTGTTCTGTCGTCTTCAGAAGAAAATTAAAAGTTACAAAATAAGAAAAAAAAGTTTAATTAAAATTGGAGAAAATTAACATCACAAATACCTGCCAGTTTGAAAAGCTATAGGAAGACCAGAACAGAAAAGTTAAGAGAGAGACTATGTGATAGAATATTGAAAAATAAAACAAAAATATAAAATAAAAATGGTGACGGCAACTCACATTTTTCGAGTTATGAACCTGTGAAGTTCTAGTACAAATTTATATATATTGGGTATATTTTGCATAGAATGTGGTCAATATGGGTATCATTTTAAAGCTGTTGAAAAGAAATTTACTAAAATTTAGGATATATAATGGTTGATAAAATCCTTAAACACCGTCTAAGTCTTACTATGCAGAGAATCTTTAGTATGCAGCGCAGTTTCGGAAAATACCATGGTGGAGAAAATGTTTAAGTCCGGCTTTTTTATTACATGCAGAACGTCCCCCGGAGCGGCCCTGAACACGATTCTGTATCTCTTACCGATTGATCAATGTTCTAAGTAAACCGTGTATGATCAAAACTATGTATATTTTACTTACAATATGTAAGTTTTAATTACAATAGCCTATACCAAGTGACTTCACGTGTCAAATTATTGGATTTTCTAAAAACTTAACTGTGCTTGAATCTCGAAATGTTTTGCTTTCATTAAATTTGGCAAAATAAACTTCATTTATAAAACATTTTCAATCACTCACTATTTGCAACGGTGAAGTTATGGGAAAAAATTATGTTTTTCGATCACGAAAGAGACATTAGAATATCAATAAAAGCGAATCAAAAATTTGCTGTTTCCGTATCATTATTGATTCTTTCTTGTACTTTTTTAAGTTAATTAATACTGTAATAAATATTTTGAAACAACGGCGCTCTGGTATAATTGCTTCTTAAGGAGGAAATATATAAGATGAAATAGAGAATAAAAATTTGAAAGGTGTCCGAATTATTAAAAGAACATTACAGTTCGTTTTGTCATCGCGACATTTTTTTTTTATATTGGACCAGCACTCAGGAGATGACCCCTACAAATGCGGTGCATTGTGCTGGAACTAGAGATAATATTAGTCGGGATAGTAGGAGAAATGATAGCAGGTGAAGCTTCACTATCTTACAACACTGTTTTTGCACATTATTTTATAATTCAATTTTACGCGTTTCCTCTTAAAAACCATGTCGGTGACTTTTCTGTGGAAATGCCAATATACGAGTATGTATGTATATATATATACGAGTATGTATATATATCGAAATCTATCAACTATTTTAAGTGCAGCTGTTTGAGAATCCATAGCAATTACTCGATACACCTGCAACAAAATGACAATGAAATTATATTATGGGATGCCTGATACGTATGTATGTAATTTTAATGTTAAACATTTAAAAAAGTACGAGTGTGGATCTATAAGTCCGTGACTTTTAGAACTTCCCTCGTAGTTATATGAAATGCAACACTGTTCCCATCAAGTACCACCTGTTAGTATACTACTGTCAAATTTTGAGCAAGTGTCGTCATTTACTTTGCGTTTAACAGCTGTTCAAAACATTGTAAACTCGTGTATTTTTCTAAAAATGGAAAAAAGTGAATTTCGAGTGCTCATTAAACATTATTTCTTGCGAAAAAAACCGCTAATCAAACCAAGGAAAAGCTCGATAAATACTATGGGGACTCTGCACCATCAATTTCAATGGTAAAAAAGTCGTTTACTGACTTTCGTTGTGGTCGCGCAAGTACAAATGACGCTGAACGTTCTGGACGGCCAATTGAGGTCAGTACACCCGATATGATGTTGGCCGTTCGAAGAGTAAAAGTGCGTGAGATTGTTGATGCCATACGCATTTCATATGGCAGTGTTGTTTCGATTTTAAATGATCAGCTGGGTTTAAGAAAGTTGTCTGCAAGATGGGTACCGCGTTTGCTCTCAATTGACCTTAAACGTAAACGTGTGACAAATTCAAAGGATTGTTTGGAGTTGCTTAACCGCAATCCGAATGAGTTTTTGCGGCGTTTTGTAAACATGGATCTATTACTGTACTCCGGAGACCAAGCAGCAGTCTAAACAATAGATTTCTCTGGGTGAACCTGCTCCGAAGAAGGCCAAGGTAATTTTGTCGGCCAATAAGGTGATTACAACAGTTTTTCGGATGCACGCGGGATAATCCACATCGATTACCTTCAAACAGGAAAAACAATAAACGGCGAATATTATGCCAACTTATTAGACCGATTTAATGAGGATTTAAAAAGAAAACGACACATATGGCCAAGAAAAAAGTTATTTTCAGCAAGATAATGCACGGGTGCACACGTGTGCAGTCTCAATGGCAAAAATCTATGAATTGGGCCTCATCAGCCATATTCTCCGGATTTAGCCCCTAGTAACTACTTCCTATTTCCAAATCTAAAGAAATGATTCGGTGGAAAGAGATTTAGCTACAACGATGAAAACAAATTCCTATTTTAAGGACCTCGAAAAATCCTATTTTTTGGAAGGGCTACAAAAACTGGAGAAACGTCGGACCAAGTGTATTGAGATAAAAGGAGATTATGTTGAAAAATAAATTTTTGTTTTACAAAAAAAACTGTCACGGACTTATTGATCCGCCCTCGTACATGCACACTTTCCAAAGTCTTCCACTAATCTACAAAATTAAAAACGTATAGGAAAAAGCGAGAAAAATCAACGTAACTTACCGGAAGAACGGAAACATGCGGTTCGCGCGCATTACTTAAACGTTTTAGCAACAAAAATTGCGATTATAAATATGTACACACATACACATACACGCGTTAAATGTGTATGTTTAGAAAAAAAATCGAATTACAAAAAACACACCTATAGTTTTGCAAAGCATTTATAAGAAAACAATAAAAATAATCGCAACAACAACATGAAATTGTAAGTGCGTGTCGTGTTTGAATTTAATTTATTAAGAAAAACATACACATTCCCCAGACAAATGATATAAAAATAGCAGAAAAGAATGCCAAACTTGTTGGAAAAAAGTTAGAACTTAATATAGAAAAATAATGAAAAAGTTTTGTTAAACGTTTTTATATTTAATGCAATGTTAATAACACATTTGTAGTTGTTACTACTTTCTTTGATTGTTTCATTTATTCTTCGAAAGTAAATTTGTTTTCTCTTTCTCTCTTAAGAAGCAAAAAATCGAACATTAGTAACAGTTATAGTGAACGCACCCATTAAATTATAGTGAATAATCTTCATTTTGCTCCCTTTGCACATGTTAAAAATTTTTTGTTTCTACTTGCGTTACTGGAGAAACAAAACTTATCACAGTTGAACGCACACATTTTTGCAATGTAATGGGCTACAGCAACAAATATGACATGAACTGGTGCTTTAATATGTATCAAAAAATGTAATGAAGAAATAAAACGTGTTTTTGAAGGTTTCGAAGAATGCCAAGAATCTGCTTTTAGGTTTTTCAGTTTAAAAACGAGATTCGTGACATGTGGCAATGCCAAAAATGCCCAAACATTTCACCACGAATGACTAACAAGCGACCTACTCTCACAAATTATTGAGTTAGAAATAATGGAAAGTAACTTAATAGTAAAGGGGTTGACGCATAGGTCTCCAGCACAGCGGACATTCTGTATTATGCACCCTATACTGTCTATCGACCGCCAAGTAAGCTCATTCGGACCAGCTTTATCAGGGGAAGGGACCCAAGGGACTCGTCCAAGAAACTAGTCGTCCTAGTCGTCATAACCGAACAGTTGGTCATTCATCATCCTCATAGCAGAACCTCTAGATGGTCGTGTTGGTAATTGGGTAGTCTGTAAAGATGCGCGTTGCAGGTGAAATGACCTGTAAGAGCTCCTGTGACTAAACGAATGCTTCTTTTATGCATTTTTGTGAATCATCATTCATGCAGTTGGTATTCTCTTTTCACTCATCTCTTTTAGGGAAATTACCCGCTTCTCCCCTCGAGAAGCAGACTGTTGGTTCAATATGGTCGGAAGTCTGGGTCATGTTCATTACCCGCTCATTCCATTCAGAATACTTAGATGACCCGTGGCGATGCCCATTTTAAAGTATTTCCTTACCTGCAGAACGAATGCTTCTATAGTCGCATTTCACTGGACGCTATATGAAGGTGTGGAATATTGAGAAGTTCTTCCAAGGCCGCTGTTGGGGTCGTTTTCATAACCGCGTTGACGAACAAGCTCGCAAGCCTTGCACTTTCGCCAATCGGGTCATTGGAGTTCTTTTATTGGATTTCGGCCATCATACCAAAGGCCCATAAAGTGTGATAGGGCTGATCATTCGGCTGGTTATCGAGAAAGTATTGTTAGGGCTGAGATCCCAGGATTTCCGTATTAGTATTTTCATTATCCACAAGGATTTTGCGCCCTTTGTCGTTATATTCCTGATGTGCTACTCCCACGTACATAAGTACATACGTGTTCTACTCAACTACTGTTGGAGATCAACTGTTCTTTTTTACTTTATCCAAATGAAAAGTAATTTTCACATTATTGTAATAAATAAACTATGAACTTAAACACGACTAAATATTAATTTAGAAAAATGAAATCGTTTCCTTTAATATGGCAATACTTTTACCATGCGCATTGCTTTCAATTAAACCCTGCTTAATTTGAAATCTCGATTATTTGAACTTCATACTTTGTGTGACACGAGTATTCTCGAAGACGGTTAATTGTTTTGTCAACATTCTTTATGTGTTCTAGTAGATGTCAATACGCTGGTTTATAGCATAGAAGGCCATTTCACTAAACATTTCATTTTAGGCGTCCATGAGACGGAGACGAGTCAACATGTTTAGTAGGTGCGTTGATATTTTTTCAAATACAGTGTGTTACATAACTTTTCTAAAATATATTTTGCTTCTACGAAACTGCCATAAAAGCATAAATCTAGAAGATCTCATTTGAATTTCCGTGTACACAATTCTTACTTTTAATTCTCTAACATTGATAAAATCTTAAAATTTTACTTACATATTGTTCTAGTAAAATTTAAAAATTTTTGTAGATATTCCAATTAGACAAATACCAAATTTATTCAGAACTGAATTATTATGTATTTCTTGTGATTAAATAAAAAAAAATAAAAAGCTTTGTTAGCGAATTTTGTCAGTCAGTGTACTTCAAAATTCTCTCACAAATATAAATAGTATATATATATTAAACATTTTTGGGTACCCAGGTTTATAGCTATATATAGAGGACTACGAGCGGAAGTAAGTGACCAATTTCTACGTATCCGAGACTATCGAACCGATTTTAATGGAATTTAAAACACATGTAGATATGTATATCCCGATTTAGATGGATACTTATGTTATGCATTTTTTCTGAAATTTAAACATACCGATTTTATTAAAACTTAAGATATGGATGAAAGTTGGTGTAACGATTATTATGCTTCGTAATGTCAATCAGTCAAAACTTTACTGTGAAACTGTGAAAAAGTTACGTTATTGTATCTAATATTTTGATTGGAAAATTTAAAGGTGAAGACGTTTCAATTCTACGCATTGCAATAACACCATCCGATTTACCGCTTGATTTCAATCGTATAAAATTTCAAGTACATTTTGTCTTTGCAATGACCAAATAATAAAGCGGTCCGCTTTTGGAATTATTGGGATAAAGTATTCTGTTCACGTATCGACAAATCATCAGTATTATTCATTTATCGCCAAGAAAAAGGAAAAACAAAAACTCTTGTTCATCATAGAGTATTACAATAAATATATAATATGATATTTTTCTATTATGCACAGGTGAACGTGAAGGGGTACGCTGAATCACGTTTGAAATATATCTAAAAGGAGCAAAAGTGGGAAATATAAAATAAAAAAGTAAAGTTGAAAATTCTTAAAGCTTCCCAATAGTAAGTTTCAATTATTTCGATATTTTTCATACCTTAAACCTCAAACTAAGAAATTACTATGGATTTTCTTCGATATCGCATGCCACTGATTTATATATAAATGTTTTCTTCACTGTTTAAATTTGTGGAATATAGAGCGGAGAATTTTACTAAAGACTGCTGTTTATTTCGAAACTTTTCGCCAATCGAACAATTAAACGTCATTAGGTCACCATAGCTTCCATTTATTTGAATATACATATTATTAGACTACTATAGTCAGTACGTTGGGTAACTGGCGCTTCTCCTACTATTCCTTTCCTATAGTTCCAGCACAGTGCTTCGCATGTGTAGGTGTCATCTCCTGAGTGCTGGTCCCAGATAAAAAAAAATATCTGTAGATCGTTTACTTTCCTTCTTTTTTTTAATATTCTCTTCCAAACTTCTTGTATGAATGAAGAAGCATTTGATGAATATACATTATCCTTTAACACGCATGGGGCATGGTAATCTAAGATGGATTTTGTGTACGTCTGTATAAAAGAAAGTGTTATTTTTTTTTGCTGTTGAATTCATTAAGAAAAATTTCTTTTAGCTTTTGTAAGTCCTTAAGTATATGTGCGCGCGCGTGTTTCAGTTTGTTTGTATATACGGTAAATCATATGGGTGTGTGTATTTAAATGAGCAAATAATGGGTGCTACATTTATACACATGACTACATTAACAATAAATGGACATTGACAGCAGGCAAAACTACTTTATATGTACATCAAGTTAATAAATAATAAAATTTATTTTGTGGTTTGTATGTACATACTATATATATGAATGCTAATACCATTTGCTTAAGTTTTTTTATCTATTTCTTTCGGAAGAAAATCAAATGTTATTTGAAATTGAAATGAAGTAAAGCAAAGATAAATCACTTTTTAAAATGAATATCTACGCAAATATATTACATACATATAAATGTGTACATATGTACATACATACCTATATCGAAACAAAAATTAATGTTGTTTAATTTGAGTTCGTTTCCTTAAGACTAGATTTGAAAGTATAAAAATTTTTTATTGTATGTAACATTAGGAAAAAGTGAACAAAATAGTATTGACCGCGCCTAACAATATACTACAAATTATATCAACTCATGCTATCAAACAGGCAAATGTTTTTATTTTAGTTCATTTTATTTTATCGAGATTTTAATCACTTTTTTATTGCTCTCAAATAAGAAAAAAATTATAACAACACAAAAAATGAATTGAGTGCTGAAGATTTTAATCGGATCAAAAAGTTTGTTATTAAGGACTATAATTACACCATTTATGTAAAACACAATTTCGCAGAAATTTTGAGGATCATGAACGCTATAAAAAGCAATCTAGCGGACGCTTACACGTTTCACTGCGCAAAATGAAAAAAATAATACAATGCAGTTAGAATTCTCATTATATATTAATTGTAATACTCTATGATAAAGAAAACTTTTTATTTTTCCATTTTTCTGGCAATAAATGAATAAATCTGATGGTTTGGCGACACGTGAACTGGAAATGTACAATTGTCCGTGATAGAATACTAAAATTTCTAATTTTAGCCCACAAACTCCCGAAGAATGGGCTTATACCTTATTAATGGCATTTGCAAAGGCAAAACACGTTTGAATTCAAACCGCAAATCTGATGGTATTATTGGAATGCGCTGAATCAAAACATCTTTAGCATTGAATTTCTCAATCAAAGTAGTGGCTAAAAAACATTGCCCATTAACTTTTTTACAGGAAGCCTTGTGCAATTGGAATATCACCTTGACACTTGTACAGTATATTTCCGATGATATTAAAATTAATTTCGGGAAATGTGGGCGTGATCATCTTTTTAGAAGGCCTGTTAACAACGAACAAATTCGTTTCGTTGCAGGTATATTTTTTTATGTATTAATTTGGAAATTATTGAGATATTTAAAAAAAATAACGCTTCCGAAATTTTAACGAAATACAAATAGCAATATTTTTTGTATATTGTCAATGGAAACTGAACATTTATCCAATTTATTATATTTTATTAAAAGCGCGAAATTTTGACCTAAAAACTATTTTCCTAATTTTAATTTTCCTAGATGTTAATAAAATAATTTTCTTTCTACACGTCAGTAATACCATTGGTAACATTTGTTGTAATGCGGGAAGATTTTCTTGTGTATTGTAATCTGTAGTTACGAAATCTTTTAGCTTGCGCAGCGTTCTCCGATAGCTTTTTTTATACGAGAAGTAACACTCATGCAATGATTGCCTACTACTAGATGTTACATTCTGCAGAAAAGGGATATTGATAGCAATGACAGGTGGTGAAAGGATAAACAGAGGAAAGAATCATTATCTGTACAACTCAGTTTGTTCGTTTTTGTTTTTTTTTATAGCAGTGTTCAATTTTGAAGTTGTGCTTAGTAGTGATTTTATTAATTATTTTACTTCGGCGATGACTCTACTCCACAATACCTACAAATGAGAAGGTTCTGCTGTTACTTGCGGATTCGGACCAACTGAAAGCTGGTATTGTTCAGCGACCATTGACTATGCCTTAGCCACGGCAATCTTTCGACAAAAACTAATAAAAAAGGCACACTAATGCGGATACTACAATCGAGGGAAGAACCTATGGTTTTCTAGACAACGCCCTAACCATCGCCATCTTAGCCAATTGATACTATTGTATGTTCAATTACTTCCGAAAGCTGCAATAAGATCCTTAGGCCACCAAAATTTCCAAAATGGACAGGCGTGAAGATAGGTATTTATTAGGCATTGCTTTTACAAATATTAAAAATTATATATAAATCCATAAATTATTAAGAAAAACAAAACAAAAATGCCCCTTTTAACAAATTACGAAGCACAGAACACAGTACTAAAACATATAATAAAACAATGAGGTTAACTGAACATTTTGAGGATTACTAAAACAGGCGAACAAAGGTGCTGCCAGTTTATGCATATTCGTAAACTATATACTCTTGTTAATTCCCTATAGATAACGTGACTAACCGATACATGAATGAAAAGTGCAGTCCATTGAGGACTGGGAGTAGTCCAAGACTAGCCAAAATAGACATTACGATGTTTTAAGAGTGGACCATATAACCCACCTTTGAATTACATCGGACTAACTTAAAAATGAATACATGTAACTACTCCATGGAGCACCTCAGAGACTAATTTTAATGCGACGTAGTAATGGTAAATACAAAGAAAAAACACAACATTTGTCATATAACTATAAGTTGCTGTTTCCAATGACACGATCTATGGCTGCATTACGGAGGACCATGTTTGTTGCCAGTCCGTTTCAGTTACTAGAAAGATTTGGTTGTTGCATTTGATTGGTAAACAATTTCAAACACTTCAACACAAATTGCCAAAACATGTACGAACACCTACTTCTTCACAATTTCTATTTTTTAAATTTTCATATTTAATGTTCATTTGTTTGTTTGATCTCAATTCAGCGGTTTATATTATAAAAGTACCGTTAGAAATTACCAAAACAATACAAAGTAAATAATTTTAAATTCTTTAGCGACGTGTTCTGCCCCTACAATATCAATATCGCAATATAATTTTTTTTAATTTTGTCGTATGGAAGCAACCAGTGTATATTGCGAAGTTTTGGCTGATACGAAGCATAGTAATAATCACACCAACTTTCATCCACGTCTTAAAATTCATTAAAATTGGTATGATTATTTAGAAGAGGTATACATCACCACATATTTTTTACCGTTTTTATTTTTCTTAAACCTTCGCGTAGTCATTACGAATACACTCGCAAAGGGAAGTATTCAATTTGGACAAGCTGTTTTCAAGATTTAAGTACCTGAACTAACCACAATTTTCAAAAATAATGGCCCTGGAACACAGCTAGACCTCTATGACCTCAATCTAATATATTGACCAACATTGCCCAAAGCTTCTTCTATTCCGCAACATTAAGTAAAATCTTATACATCTATCCCTCGATTTTCACGGAACTAATTTTCCACAATTTCACTTTTACACGACTTTTTTTGTTTTTCTGTATTTTTAAAAATTACATCGTTTTAAAAAAATTTTTTTTTTAATTTTATTGTCTTTATTTTTTTTTTTTTAATAAATAATTCAATTTTTTATGAAACAGATTTATGTATGTTTTCCTTAGCACCATAGTAGTGAAATATATTTTTTGTTAATTTTACCATGAATTCAAATTCAATTCGTTTTTTTTTTCATTATTGCTAATATCGATTCTAAATATTAATAATATCTTACACTATATTTTTGTATAATAAAAAAAATTATTCTACTTGCGTTTAGATAATTTTAACTTGAATTCAAAATCCATATGCGTATCGATATCTCCGACATTTCTGTTTGAGTATTGGTATCGGTATCGTGTCGTAATATTTAATATTAATGTACATACAGATATAATTTCTTAAGAAAATGTGTTTTAGTGAAATTATTTCCCGATTTTCATACAAAAATTTCAACATTCGATTTACACGATTTTTTCAGGAACGTATATATTGTGTGAACTTATTTGGTGGAAAAATCCTTGTATTGAAAGGATTGATTTATTTTATTTTTTTTTATTTACGTTGTAGAATTAATACATGCTATTTTTAATATTTTACTAATATATTTTTAACATTTTTCATTCAGTTGATAGGAGTTTTTTTTTTTTTTTTGTTGATAGAAAGTGAATAAATATTATTACAATTGATTTTATATACATACACATGTCTACCATTCCATTTCTTTGAATCGGTTATGTTTTTTACTTTGGTGAATATGAATTCATACATACATATGTGAAAATATCAAATTCGTTATAAATTTTTAAATATTTGTTAGAAGTTAATAAATACATATTAAGGGGATTGAATCGTACCTTTTTGTTTAAAACATTCACTTTTGAAAGCATGAATAAAATTCCAAAGGTGAACAGTCTTGGTAAAAATCGCGAGTCCACTTATGCATATGTATATGCTTAATTCTTTTTCACTATCGTTAAATTGTTAAATAATTAGAAGAGGACAAGTAAGCTTATTTGTTGTAGTTTCAGTAGCGCCTCTCCTAAGGAGTGCAGGTGTGCGAAAACTGCAAAATATGATTATGTTTCTTCTTAAAAATCGTTTATATATTTTCAGCCTAAAATGTTTGCTAAAATATTAAAATCTAATTTTGCTAACAAAAACTTGTATTAAAATAGCAAAAACTTGTTTCTTAAACAAAAATCCCTATTGCCATGACTGAAATAAAAATTTTCTGCTGCCACTTCAAAGAAAATTATACTTTTATTGTAAAATGAAAGATTTTAAAGGAAAGAAAAGGATCATTTAAATTTCACAAATATGTTTATTGTATGGGTGAAACAACTTGCACATGCCTTGATTGTGAAATATAGAAAACACATTAAATTTAAACTAAAATACAAATATTGGCTTCATATCTGAATGAATGTCCAGGCATACATTCCAATTTTGAAAATATAATCTACGCACATTTATATACAACTATTAAAATACATGTAAATGTTAGAAAAATACAACAAAAGCTATATACATACATACATATGTATGTGTATGAGAGGGAGACTTATGTTAAATGTCCTTTTTTCATATACTTGAATATTTGAATTTTCTTACAATATAAATGAATAAAATATAAAAGTGGACGTGCTTATACAAATATATTATTGCAAAGTTAAGAAATTTTCTAGCCTACACTCAGCTAAACATATGTATGTACATTAACAATTGCTATACGCTCTTCATACACAAACACTTTTATTAGTACATACATATTAATGTATGTATGAAGATATGCATTGAGATTCGTATGTATTTGTGTGGCCATTTCCATAAGTTGTACTTGTATGGACGCAGACCCAAAGTACTTAAGGTGGAAAATTTTCAAAATTTTCTAAACAAAAAATAAGCTTTTTTTAATTTATTTCTGTATTGGTTAACATGTAGTTTTTTACACATACATACGCACTTATACAAACTTTAACAAAAAGGGATAACATTTTGAAATTATTCACAAGTGCTGTAAGTATGTGTTTATGTAAGTATTTTGTGTGGCAGGAGTATTCTTCTTCAAATCTAATATAAGTAACTATGTGTCCCTTTTCTGATAAAAATATTCATGTGTGTTTGCATGTACGAGTATGTGTTTAAATATTTGTTACCAGAGAAAATAAAATATAATTTGAATTGCTTATTCGTATAGGATTTCAATTCATTTTTGAAATCCATTTCAAATTGTATAAATTTTATATTGCTGAAGTTTTTTTTTTTGCATTATTATAGTTAACCATGTGCTAGTACGAGTTCCGTTGCGAAATCCAAAAAATAGGCAATTTCTTTAGAGCCAGTGAAAATCTTCTTTGATATATGTAATTCATACATATAGAAGGTGCGGCAAAAGTAATCAGCCTATTGGAAAACGCTATAACTTCTGCAAATGGCGGCAAATGTAAATTCGGTATTTACATTTGTTAAGCAAACAAACGCAGAATACAAATCGACAAGCCATGAACTGGTTTACACCGCAAGAACGCGATATAATTGAATTTCGTCGCAGATTTAACCAATTGGACAATACTGCGGCGTTTATGCACTCGCCTTAAAGGGACTGTGCCTTCACAAGATGTTCCTAAGGGTGGCCGGCCCTGGTGCAGGCGTTCTACTGAGGACATCGCTGTTGCCCAAGATGTCGAAGAGGAGCCCGGTACATCGGGCCGGCTACGTGCCATGCAATTGGACATTAGCCGGCGGTCTTTATGCAGAATTGTTTGGTGAAAGATTTGAAGATGTTCCCCTACGAAGTGCATAAAAAAATTACAGCAAAAGAACGCCGTCTGATTACTTTTGCAACACCTTGTATAAGATAATTCACTTATGATTATTGTTTAGTTTAGCTACTGATGAACTTAACAAGTATTTGGAATGATATAAAAGTTATCATAAATACAATTTAGCGAAGAGAGTTTATATAATATATATATATATATATATATAATTTATTTCAGTGGTTATTATATGTCCCATACGTGCGTGTTTGGGAATTTGTAAAGCAGAGTTTCTGCGTCTCAGATATTAGCTTGACGCATTAATGATTACCAATTGATTGCTCCAAATAAGCCGATACTTACAGAGTATTTAATACTAATTCTTCGAAATACGATATACAAAAATTGAAGCATCATTTTCATTATTTCAGCAATTAAAATCCATGTCAAAAAGACGAAAAACGGAAAATGTTCGAAAACCGTTTATTAATAAGTTCGAATTGATGACAATTTCAATAATGTCAATAATTTTGTTTAAAGAATGTTGCTTAATGTTGAACGGTTAAAAATTTTAAATTAGCTGTTGACTAAAGTAGTTAGCGAACATATATTGAGGTTATGGGCTCAGTAATTCTGACTAATATTTTTTTAATTCTTTTCCGTAGAGGAAAATTAACAACATTAACATTTTTGAAAAGAATTTTCAAAGAGTTTAAAATAAAAAAGCCTTTTGAGAATGACCTCGTATTAAGTATTAGAAAATTTACTTGCTTTAAAATATTATAAAAGTCAAAGTAAAACTGAGAGAGCGGCAGCCTCAAACCAAAAAAAAAAACTAAGCAAACATTGAAACACTTCCCCATTTATATATTCTTACAGACAAACTAATACTCTCACACACACATACACACACATCTGTCCTTATATTTACATCAAGAGAAACCAGTTTTTTAGTTTTAAGAAAAAGGACCTTTTTCCTAAATGCTACATACATACATAAGTATTTGTGGGTGCACTTGTAAGTGGAAAAAGGATATTTGTTTAAAGAATGATTTGATATTTTATTTCATCAGTGAAGCGGGAGGAAATTGGGGAGGGGATTTTATAAATTGTACTATATAGTGCACACCCAAGTAAAGATGCTTGGCATAGATTTACATAAATCCATATGCAATGCACATACATTTATTTATAGTATATCGGCAAGCACACTTCACACATCTTTATAAACTAACAAAAAATAAAATAAAACTCATCAGTTTTACTTATATTATTTATAAAGAAAAAAAGTCATGTATTTATAAGACAAGCAGTCGTTGTATGGCAAAGTATATGAAATGGACCCAGCGTCAAACTACTTACTTCTTATATACTTTTGCAAATTATGTTTGTTTAACTCCCTCAATTTAAGTTCAAATCGGCTCCGACATATGACTGACCAACCAACCACCTCTTCAAATAAGTCATACACTTATTTATTATTGTATTTTTCTGTTTTTTTTTTTTTTATGGGACTACATTTGACGTATGTCGTGTTCTTATTTGTGTAATTGTATGTGTTTGCATATATTTCTTAAGGAGAAAAACATCTTATTACCATATTTGTATTGTAGAGGGAGCAAAACGAAATGAAATATACGTATGTACTATATAATTTTTTTTATACGTAGGTAGAAGTGAAATTTACAGAATATTATATGACGCCAAAAAAAAATTTTAAAGTTGTAAAATATAAATTTTCTACCAAAAATAAAATTCTGGATATAGACCGGGAAACTATGCTTTAAAAGCAACTTTTAATTTTAAACCAGAAAAGTTGAAATTGTTCTAATGAGACATTTTCATCAACATTAAAAATAGCGGAATTCACCTTTAATAGTGAAATTCTATTGCAGAGCTTGCAGGTCTTGTAGCTTTAGCAAATCAATACATTTTGTTGTTGTTGTTGTACTACAGCTACAAGATCGACAAAGACTTCACTTCGAAGAACGAATTCTGCTAATATCTTCCAAAAACCTCACAATCGGTACCTTGGCAATCCTTTGCAAATTAGTCTAACGTTTTAAGATCGAAACTTGTACAAATTTTTTTATTGTGTAGTTGATGAGCGCAAAAGTCTTGGGTTCAAAACCCCCTATGACGGTCACCAAAAACACGTCATCGAAATAAAATAACAGAAAAAATTTATCTCTTAAATGTATGTAGTCAACGCTAGAGACGCTACAACTCTGCAAAACGCAAACGCGCTACACCATAGTTGTGTTAGAATTAAGCCCAACTATCTCAACCCACCATATGAAATATACCTAGTTTCAGTAATTTCATAATGCAACTCATCATTTCCGTCACATTATTGCAAATACATATTTATATACAGGGTGTCCGCCGGGAAGGTATACGAGTACTACTTTGTTTGTTTATAATTTTTGATAAAATGAAAGAGAATGGATCTTATATTGATAAATGTTTTATTTAATGTCGGCAATTATGTATGGAATACAATATCACATTTCACGCGGTATTTCATTAATTTCATCACGAATATTTTTTTTGAGTTGCTCTAGCGTTTCTGGTTTGTTTGTATACAAATTGGGCTTTTCCATTGCCCAGAACCGACTATTCTGTTTTTTATTTTCATATCATTCAAATGAAAATGTGCCTCGTCACTCATTATGATGTTTTCATCAAAATCGGGGTTGTCATGGGCGAGCTGTAACATCCTATTGGCATATGTACGGCGGCGTAAATGGTCTTGTGGAAGAAACTCTTGTGTCAACTGAATCTTAAATGGAAACAAATGCAAATCCTTGTGCAAAATGGTGGCCAAAGTTGTTCTTTGAAGACCAAGCTCCTGAGTACGGCGTCGAATTGAGGTTGATGGATTGTTTTGAACACTTTCTTGAGCAACAGTAATGTTTTCAGCCGATCTTGCAGTACGTTGTGGTCCATGCTTGGGCCTATCACCTACAGGCCCTCTTTCTTCGAAATCATTCACTACACGATAAATAGTGCGTTTTGTTGGCACGTTGTTTCTCTCAAAAATTTCACGTAACTTTCTCATCGTTACAGTAATCGGTGACTGATTTTGATAAAATGTTGTAACGATTAAAACACGTTGGTTTATCGAATATTTTTCCATAATAAATTTGCCATGTGTCTACTTCACGACTGCCAAATATGAACTGTCAAGACTAATGTTTACCAAAATGGCGTCAAAACAAAGTAGTATACCTTACCGGCGGACACCCGGTATATACGTACAAATATATGTATCTATACTCAAGACTACTTTTGTTAAAATTAGATCTGTAATAGTGGACAAAACTTTATCGAATATTATCGACATAAAATTACACAACCCCTTTTTATATGAATTGTGTTGATTTTTGAACAAAATATATTTAATTTTAAGCGAATTATATCTAATTTCTCGCTTCATATATATATATATATATATAAATATATATGTGTATTAGGGTGGGTAAATTTTTTTCACGACGAATTCTAAAAGTTCTTGGCCAAGAAATAATCGGTGTAAAATCAAAATCAAAATCGAACTTCCGCTTTTTAACGCTCTTTTGTATTTTATATTTTTTTAAATATGCGTAAATAAAGTTAAACGTATACCCAAGTATATTAGTGATCCAAAAATTGGAATACTTTTTATATTAAGTTCTTTTACCTGTCCACTCATAAAAATAAAAATAAAAAATTTTGCGGTGTTTTCAAAATATCAAACTGTAATTTTTTTCATCTTCCGGCATATCATAACTTACATATACTCGTAATAGTAAACAAAATTATTTTGAATGTAAACGCAAAAGAAAAATTTAATAGTTAAAATTTACAGTGGACTTTTTGTAAGCTCTTAATTTTGTTGGCTCGTAAAATTTTTCCCGATAATAGAAAAGTATTTTTAAAGCCCTCTGGCGCACTGCCTTTCTGACGTCAAAAAGCATTGTTAGAAGCACATTTGCCGTGTGTAGAAAATATCCCTTATTTTGAACAACATTATTTACAATCTCGCGTAGATTTTGTGGCAAATATTGCGTTGAACAAATAAATTTCCCTGAGAGAACGCTGCCTATACATATAACGGAGTTGTAATACTTTACATTAAAGGTACGCAGGCTTTCACAACAAACGTTGCTAAAATTTTTAAATTATCGGATGGTGAGTTTGTAGTTACATATACAATCGCAAAAGTATACTTGCTTTGGTTAACCAACGAGATTGAACGAGAGAGCCGGGTTTCAGGTTACGTAAGCTTTGTGTACAGTAGCCGTTATGCATCGCTTTAGCTATCTCATACAAGTACTTAACGTTCGTTGAAAGATTGCTGTTCTCTTCGGACGACATGGCGGGGGGCATATTCCCCAGCAAAATATACTCTAAAGCTCTACTTAAATAAAAAGTTTTATAAATATCTAACTTATTTCTAAAGAAAATGACGTTCTTCAAATTTGTCGTATACCATTTAATTATAAGTTTTGCGTTTCTCCATAATCAAACGAAATTATAAAAACATCTCGCATTTTTTCTGATGTACATTAGAGTGTCTTTGTGCCAGTTGTTGTTGGAAGGTTTCAGTGGCGAAGTGGCATAGTCACTGGTCACTGAACAATAACGGGTTCAGCTGTAGCCAATCCACAGGCACATCAGAACGCATTCGTTCGTCGGTATTGTGCAGCACCGGCGAAGTAAAATAAATACTAAAAAATGCCTACTAAAACTAAGCTTCAAAATGTAATACGTCTTCTTGCCACTGCAATAAAAAAAAATTAAATAACAAAGAACGTGCAAAAGAAAAGTTGTAACATAGTGAAGCCTTACCTACTGTCATTTCTCTAAGTAAGGGATACTTCCTCTAGTTCCAGTACAATGCATCGCATGTGTAGAATTTGAACTGATCCCAGCCTTCAAGGGCTAATGTACTTTCTATTGCAATTTCTAGATAACCATAAATTAAACCAAAGAACATAATTCGATATAATTTGTTGGAATATAAAAACAAGACTAATACGATGAGCAGCAAAATTTATGATGTTTAAAACTTTTGTGAGTTTAATCATAATTTCTCAGTTAACTTTAAGATGCTTCAGTAAATTTAATACTGACAACGCAATCAAAGGAAAAGCTAAAGTACAGCAGCACTATTACTAAAAATGATTCCAAATGAATTCCAATATTTTAATAACATAAATTCGAAAAATGTGATTTAATGTACCTCTTTGTTTTTTTTTTTTGAAAAATAAAAATGAAAATAATTTGAACAAAAAAAAGACAATTTGTTTAACTGAATAGAAAAACATATGAAGGAAGAAAAAAAGTCCAAGAGCTAAAACCAAAAGCTGTAGGCTGCGTAGAAATCGCGTTGAGTCTGCAACCAGATAATCCTCGGTTCAAGAAGAGACCACATTAAAAATTTTTTATTCTGCCTGTGCTAACAGCACCCTGCTTTGGCGGTATTTAAGTAATAAAACGTCAGCGCAATAAAGGTAAAATAAAATGGCACTTTTCTGGCTGAAAAATAATGCGTCAATAAAACATCAAAGACGCAGCATCTCGGCATTACAATTTCTAAAAAAAACGTGCAGCTGCAGAGTTGTGCAAGAATGAAGCTTATCACTCCTTATATCTCCTTCTTATCACTTCAAAATCTCGGACATCTCTACCACTATACATTTCCAACTACTTCCGTTACAATGCATTGCATACGTAGAGTGCACTGGTCCAAGGAAAAAAGCATTAATTTCATAGAAATTAGTGTTGGTTTTTAAGCATTAGTTGAATTAAATATGTATGTCGCCACTATTCTTTGCCGTATAGTATTTATATAAATTATCTGCATAAAGACAAATTTAAGATGGTATGTAATGCAGTAGTTCTAACTTTGCAGGCATTAATTCTCAGAGTGTAGCCCCTTTTAAAAAATGTAGTAAAAATACATAAAGTTCACATGTATGCTTATTGATTGCGAAGTGTTGCTTGCAGGTTCGTTAATAATGTGTGCAAGGTCTCGGTGATAGAAAATAACATGTGCAGAGTTTTTTCCTGATTTTACCTTCGTAATGCAGTCAGTAGTAAATCAATGTTTAGCAACCTCCCTCGCACAGATTTTTACATACACATGTTCTAGAAAAGTGTAAATTTTCTTCCTGTAGGTATGTATGTGCGTTTTATATGTTAAGCGTAACTATACTTCATTATTATTATTATTATTTCACTTTTTGTATTCGTTTTGAGCACTGTGCTTCTGTCTTCTTTTACACTTATAAGTCCTACAGTTTTTTAACCAACCACCCATTAAAAATCTAAGTAAAAAGTACAGACACTACGCATACATGTGAACATCTAAAAATGTAATTCTTCATCATGGTTTATTTTTGAATTGATATCGTTTAACTGTATGCGTATTTGGTTGAGTGTGTGTGTGTGTGTGTGTATGTCTAAGAAGATTTTACTTGAATTTCGTGTAAGAGAACCTTCAATGTTTTTTTTGTTCTGTTGTTGTTGCTGTTGTTGTAGTAGTGAATTTAACTTGACCCTGTCTTACAGACATTTTCTTACATTTAACACCATCGGCAAAAACAAACAAAATACAGGAAGCTTCCCCCACTCTTACAGCCGCCCAACATCTTTTTGTACAATACCCACATGTAGATGCATATACACATGCGAGCGTTTACATACATACATACATACATACATACATACATACATATGCATGCATGTATATTAATATTGTTCATCTATCTAAATAAATATAAATGTATGTAAGTGTGATTGTGTGTGTGTGTGTGTGTGTGTGTGTGTGTATGTGCAAGGATGTGTGTGGCATTTTTAATATCCCTTTTAATGGATGAGTTATTGCCCAACATTCGTAAGTAATATAAGTAGGTGCGTAGTGTTCAAATTTATTTTATTTCTTACTTACTTTCTTTACACCACTTCTTCTTGTTTGTTTGAGTGCGTGTGGGCTTTTCTTTGCTTTTTTCTATTCTACTATATATGTGGGTTCAAATCGATTGTTGTTTGCATTTCATTTGCTCAATACTCAAAGTGTTTCTTATTTGAAATATGCGTAGTTTTCTTTATTTTGTTTCCATTTTCACATATTTTTCTTTTCCTGCCCAGTCTAATTCTTATAAAAATAAATCGTATGCCTTTCAAATAAAGGCTTAGAGGTTTCAAGTTTAAAATAAAAAGATTTAAAGTAATGAAGAATAAATAAACAATATAAAATTTGGGCGTTGGTTATTTGAAATTTGAATTATTGCAAATGCATAGAATTTCATTATAATAAATACGTATTGATTTATTAGATATATGTACATATATAATAGATACATAAAAAAGAAACTTAACAATTTGAAAGTACAAAGAAATAATCTATATATCTAGTCTCAAATAAAACTGGCGACATATCGTATATTAATTATGTATGTCCAAAATCAAAGATTAAAACGACCTAAGGATTATAAATATACATATTTTTTAGGTACTTTTAATCTTTAATCCATTCGGTAAATGATTTTAAATGTTTTTCGCGGTCCATTTAAAGCACTCTCAACCTAATTGTTCAAAGGAATTGTACAATGTTGATATTGTTGGCAAATTTATTAAGTTTTATAAAAGAATATTTTTCACGTAATACATACTTTGGCATATTAATACACATATGTATGTACATATATGTATATGTATGCGTATGTTCTTGTCACTCATTCATCCCAAAATATAAAAGAAGTAACAAATTTGCCAATAAATTTAGGCAATTTTCATATAATAGAATACATTTCGCTGTCACAAACTTTTTGTAAACTTTGATACAAGTGAATTTCATTTAAAAGTTCTTCAATCCCAACATAGCCAATAAATCGCTGAAGGAGTGCCCGTAAAGCTGAGTATTGAGTAACTTTGTTGCATTTTTTTTTAACATTTTCGAACATCTTTATTCATGTCGCTAGAACGATCTATATAATTCAATGTAAAATTTTGGCATACTGTACCCACGAATAAACTCTTCAATATTGGCTTCCAGTGCGCCAACCGTTGCGGGCATGTCTCCATTGACATGTGCCTTATCATAGCCCCATACAAAATAGTCTTAAAGGCGCTAAATCACATGACTTAAAAACTTAAAACTGTTCACCGAAGTCGCCTCGTGCTGTGTGGCATATGGCACCGTCTTGCGGAAACCACATGTCACCAAAGTCCAGCTCTTCCGTAGCAACAGACGGACAATGGCGCCGAATCGATAATTCACGAACATTTTATGTCCAATAATGTAAATTTGGTACGAAATTTAGTAATAAGATTCCGAATAGCCGTCTCATTAGGTCGCCCAAACTGACCTTAAAATGGGAGAAGTGCACGATGCACTTTCTTCATCTTTCACCTTTAGTCCCTTAGTAAAATTTTAAGACGATATGCTAATAGTTTTTCAGGGTCGTGTTTTTGCATATGGGAAAATGCGCGTTTTCGAATTAAAATTTAAAAAGTTTTTGGTCTTTCAAAAGATATACCTTCAACTTATAATTATTATACCTCCAACATAGTGTGTAGTGACATTTAAGTGTACTTTCAAAAGGTGTAAAACATAATTTGTTGCCACGTAATACATCAGAAATTTTTGTGACGCACGTTACAAAAACTAAAGTACCTTTAAAAGTTGAAGTGTGTTTTAGTAATTTTTAGCGAATTTTGCATAACAAAGCACTCAATAGCTTATAGCGAAAAGAATGATAAACTTATTAGTTATTTTAAAATTTTCTTGTGTTCATCTTTCTTTTCGCTATAAGCTTTTGAGTGCTTTGTTATGCAAAATTCGCTAAAAATTACGAAAACACACTTCAACTTTCAAAGGTACTTTCACGCGCATAAAAATAAAGAAATAATAACTTTTATTCAACTTTATGTGAAATCAAAAAATGGTTTGCCGTCAACGTTTTGGAAGAATTGTAAAGCAGATGCAGTTTGAGGCAAAACCTTTTCTAGTTTCTTTTAGAGAAAGATCTGAAGCTAACAAAGTTATAAAATAATGGGCCCCAGCTGATTACAGAAAATAGTTTTCGTCTAGGCATTTTTTTCTGTTTTCATAATTTTATTGAGAGCTTTTTAAAATACGTTAGGTTAGGTGGCGGCCCTCCGCGAAGAAGAACACCCACTTAGGCCAGAGCGTAGGCCCATTGTAATATTCATTAACATATGTATCTTCAATAACAAAAATTGCCTTCACTCAAAAATGTATTTATGTAAAAAAAATACCATCGAAAATTTTTAATTGATGTTCAAAGTCAGAGTTCATTTTGAGCAAAATAATTTGTTTTTCTTTTGTATATTTTCCAACATGAATCATTTTACCATTATAAGCTTAAAATCCAACTAAAATTCGTAAGGAAATAAATTAATTGGATAAACTAAACAAATTGTTTTAAAAAGCGGATGTCTTATTTTAATGTTACTTTTTGGGTTTTTTTTTTGCCAAAATTCGAAAGTTTAACACTGCAGCGTGCAGTATTTGAGCAACGAAGAGTGTGTGTATTCCTTTTCAGAAAAAAGGCCAATCTTAAGTGTTTTTTCTCTAACAATGGTATATGTACATTTCATATAGACCAGCTGAACTATATAACAGAAATAGATCAACAATCGTAATTAATTTTGACTCCCGTTGAATAAATAAAAAATTAGTTATATAATTATTTAATACCTTTTAAATATATCGAAGAGCATATTTTTTATACATTCAGTAAGTATGTCAAAATATTTTACAAATAGTGATCTCAAACTTTGTTTTTAATTCCGTGATGTTTTTTCCATTCATTGCACGTTGACTACTAAATCAAAAATTTCATGGGTTCAAACCCAGTTTCAGACTCATAAAAACATCTCGCATTTTTTCTGATGAGCATTTGTGTGTGGAAGGTTTCAGTGGTGAAGACATAGTCACTGGTCACTGAACAGTAACGGCTTTAGCTCTAACCAATTCCCATGCGCATCCTAACGCCCTCCTTCGTCGGTATTGAGTATCACCGCGAAGTAAAATAAGTACTAAAAAATGGCTACTAAAATGAAGCTTAAACAATTTAATATGTCTCCTTGAAATCAGAAGCGCTACAATACTGCTATAAAACAAAGAACGTGCAAAAAGCAGAGTTGTCATTTCTCCTACTATCGCTTTCCTCTAGTTCCAGCACAATGCATTGCATGTGTAGGGGTCATCTCCTGCGTGTTGGTCTAAGATAAGAAAAAAAGTATGTATTAAAATATGTATGAAATTATAAAACCCTACAATTATAAATTTGCTTTCATTACATTTTTGAATTAATGGGTACATACTCGTATAAGCATGAAACATAAAACGGCGAATACGGCAATAGTTTTATAAACAACCGCACTAGTGTTAAATTATATTGTACACGTAACTTAGAGTATTTATATGTTTGATAGAGTGTGTGTGAATTTCTAACATACACTAATACAAACATTTATCAAATAAATACACTCTTAAAGCCCGCGTGGGTATTGATCAACTGTAGATGTGTTTATAAAGACTTTTGCAACGAAAAGTTGGTTCTTTACGCGCTTCAACAATAATTTTTGTTATTCATGCTTCTGCCGCTACTACTACTACTACAACTACAACTATCACTATTGTTGTTTTTGCTGTAGTTGTTCATTGTCGAGGAATTATTTGCAATAAATTTGGTGAAGTTTTGTATATGATGGTGTGTTGTTGTTTATTTTGTTTTTGATATAGAATTTAGTTAATGTGTTGGCAGGACAGCGCGTATACGAATAGATAATTCCTGAAATCGAATCTTATAATGCATATGAATGTATGTGTGCGAATGTTAAATACAAATATCAATAAATAAATGTGGAATTTCTATGAATGTATTGATATGAAGTGTAATGTTTGTGTCTAAACAATAGATTTATTATATAAATTTGTATATGTGTATGTATGTGTGTATAAATATCCTAGCGGACCATCATGACATGTCTCATCATCATTATCATACTACAATTTATTTCACTACCAAAGTGTATCCTCCCCCACCCTTTTTTGGCTACCTAGCATTTTTAGTCAGCACCCCTTTTAACCTTACTGTCATTCTAGGTACACACACTCATTAATACATACGTACATACATATATTCACACGATGCTCTACAAATTACGTATAGGTATGTATGATTTTATGGCAAGGGGCCTATACGTGTGCGTATGTGCAGAAGTATAAGCACTAGAAAGCTGTCATTGCCTAAATTATTTGCGAAATGTGCGTGAACAAGTATTGAACATATAATAAATAAACGTTAACCTAAACAAAACTAGCAGATAGCGACGGCAGTCGCAAAAGTCTTCAGCTGTATCCAATCCACAGGCACATCAGAACGCTCTCCTTCGTCGGTATGGTATTGTGTAGAACCTGCGAACTAAAATGATTACTAAAAATGGCTACGAAAAACGAAGCTTTAAAATTCAATACGTCTCCTTGACATCAGAGACGTTACAACATTGCTATAAAAACAAGTAACGTGCAAAATCAGTGCTGTAAGATAGGGAAGCTTTACCTCCTATGCCTTTCCTCTAGTTCCAGCACAATGCACCGCATATGTAGGGGTCATCTCCTGAGTGCTGGTCCAAGATAAAAAAAAATGAAACCCTTGAATTTGCTCTGAACCAATCAAAGACACATGTTCCATTTTCAAAATTTCTTTTAACGCAGCCATCATACAAACAATACAGCACTGTACATTAGAGACTCCCTGTTTTGCCTATTTATGTTCCTGTTTTTAATGCCAATTTTTCCTTTCCCATTATATAAAAATATAAATTTATATGTTTGGATGTTTGTGGGAGCGCGTTCTATATACACATACATATTAGAAATACTGAACCCAGCCTTTTTTATTACTTTATCAATTGTATAACAATGTGTAACCATTACTCTATGGCACTGAATTATATTTTATTTTATTGTGTTCATCTATTGCACTCTCCTTCTCTAACACTCGACGAAATGGTTTCGTCTCATTCCACGTACAGCTTATGTTGAGCGGGCTGTGCTTTTAGGCATTTGTTTTTATTGATGAAATATTCTACAATTATTATAAATATTTAACACATACATACATACATATATACATTTATAGGATTTTTTTTAGTTCAATGTTATTTTGATGTATCATTAGAAAAATACACACCTTTCTGCATATACAATATTTACATTCATAGCCATACATACATGCGTACATACATACATGCATGCACACATATGTATGTTTCTCTATTTGCCTAAATTCGAGTGAGTTAAAAAACAGGGTTATTTTGCTTTGTTTTAATTTGGTGTATATGAATGTACATATAATATTTAACAAAATAAGAGTCAAAACCGCCGCAAATTAATACAAAAGGGAGAGTCCTATATCTACGTACTGTAGAAATGCAAAATTCGAGGTGTGTGTCTTCATTTATTTCACACTTCAAGTATAAAGTTTGATTATTTATTATATTTCTACGTTATAAACAGTTTAGTTGGCGCAGTTTGTAGATATTGATGGAAAATTATAATAATTAGATTTAATGCATTTTTTGTTTAAAATACTGAGACTTTAACAAGACAAGAGTATAAAATGTAAATGATTATAATTAATTAAGTAATTACGTTTCACTATGTTTTTTTCTCGTATTTAAGACAAATACAGAAAACAAAAAAATTATAATTTGATTATTTTTATTACCGAAAATCTGTTACTTAATTTCCGCACTAAAAAGTTTATACAATTTTCATTGAGTTTGTTTAAAATAATAATTTTATGTTTAAGGAATGCATAAATTATATAAACAGAGTGCGCTATTTTGAAAAACGTTATGTGAATATGATTGACTTAAAAAATCGAACGATATACGATTATTTCTTAGCTATTCATTTTTACAATTCATCAATAATATATTTATGTATAGAAACATTTTGAAATAAGTATACGAGAAGAAATTCTTGGAGATCAAATTTGTAGATCAGTGTGGCCATCCAATGTTGTTTTGTTTCATATCGCACGTCCAGGACGTTTGTTTTTGTTGTAGAAACTGGAAGTTTTGAATAGAGGCCCATCCTTCTCGACGTGTTTTCAAGCACATATAATGATACAACATTCACAGATACCGTTAACATTTAAAGCTTTTGTCTTCTCCCAATAATTATTTTGATGCAAATTACACAGACTCCTCAGTCACCAAAAATTATATTCACTGTCGAACATGCGGTATTATTTCTGAGTCAATTAACCTTTGCATAAGGACGATGTTTTATACACAAGATTTAAATCTTTTATATTCCAGTATGGAACTCAGCATATGCAATTTTCTGTATAAATCAGATTTAATGAAATGTTAATGTTAACCCTTTAATTTCTTTTGCATAAAAAACAGAAAACGACAAATTCTAATAATAAAAAAATCATACGCAACAACATCCTCAAAATGTTTCCATTATTGGTCTTTTCCGACCACATTTCGTCGGATAGTAGGCTAACTCTTATTGCGGTCGGTTTGAGAAAATGTACTATATTCATTTTATCAGAATTGTATCTTTCATTAGACATTAGACATTGATTTATTTTGGGATAAAATTAATTGCATTGAAAACGGATTAAATGAGAAAAACTTTGGTGATCTTGCCAAGTTTTACTTGACGCAAGCTGCTAAACGCTAGTTTTCAACACATTTTTTTTTAATAAATACCAAGTTGAGAAATAAAGTCGAATGAAGTACAATTAACAGTATAATGCCCTGGAAAAATAAAGATGCACGACATGTGTGGTCGTCGAAAAGAGAGATCTTTCGGAAATGTGAAAATTGTGCGTACATATGTAGTTGAGTATATAAACTAAACAGGCGCACATAATAACAAACTACTTTGAGTTAATGAATGGTGATGCATTTTTTAATATTTGTATTCTTTATACGTACAGTGCATACGTATATTATTCTAGTATGTGGTTATTACGAATGTTCAATGGATAATAATTCTAGTTTATAAACGTTATTAAATGAATTGTTTATATTTTTTACGCTGTTGCTCTTGAAGCATTCCAATTATTCGGATATTGTATGTTCTGTCATTTTAATCATGTATCGGATCATTTCAGTCATTTCGGGTATTTGAGCGTTCGGTTCACTGAAATACAAAAGCAAAAGTGTTTGTTCGCATCAAAGACAAGTATTTCGATGTTTAATGAAATCAAAAATCAAGAAACCAAAAAATGAGCACGTATGCATCTTGTACTGATGAACAGTATTTTATGTTATTAAAATAACATAGATCTAAATTACGTTTGGAAAAGTGCTGCAAAGAACTTAAAAATTGTAGTTGAAGCTAGAAAATGGAGTTAAATTTTTACTACTTTTTGATCACTTTAGGATATTTGTCATATTTTAAATGACATGCATATATAAAGAGTATCTGGTAGCAGATTTATATCTTCAAACTTAAATAAAAAAACGTAATAATTGTCACAAGAGCATTGAACTATAGAATGGAAATGCGGATTTTATTTTTTAAAGAGTATGTCATCCAAATCCTTCAGATCTTTTTTTAAAATTTCATGAATAATCGCTCTTCGCAGTGCCAGTGAGGTTGCTCTTTTCCGTATTGAAAGTCGCGGATTTTCACGTAAACTGCTTTCAACCAGTTCAATGTTTTCGGGACTCCTTGAAGATCGACTGGGCCCTGAACGTGGGGTATTCATAGCCGAAGCAGTTGCGCGCAATCTCTGTATATTTAATATATTTTTAATGTTTTTCAAAAGCATCGACGATTAATATATTAACAAAAAAGATAGAAATGGAAACATAAAAATTTGCTGCAGTTTTTATTAATTTTTTTTATTTATAAAAGGTTAATTATATAATTTTTTTTTTTTTTTTTTTTTTTTTTTGGCGTGTGAGGTAGGGTTGAAAATGCCTTCGCACTTACAGAGACCGTCGTCTTCTGCGTCGAGTGGTGTTGCCACTAAAAAATTCCCTCCTCCTCCTCTGGATGTGATAATGAATGTATCACATATTATCAGGTTCAAGAAAAATCTTTAAACTATAATAAAATAAATATGAAAAATATGAGGAGTTTCTTTTGACTGTGTTGATTTTTTTTGAAGATAAGAAGATGTATTAAAATTTTTCAATGAGTTTTATAGAACAAGTTGTTATGTTTTTTATTTGTATATTTTTTAATCGACGCTTTTGAAAAACGTTATTTAAACTATGAAAAATATCCTAAAGTGATCAAAGGAGTAGTAAAAAATTTATCTCTACTGTATGGCATGAATAAAACATCTTCGAACATTCAACTCATATGTATTTGCATAAATGAAGCGCTCAAGCCTATGATGTTAATTTTAGTCAACGTCGAATTTTGTTGCGTTATTAAATGTGAACAAGAATTTTTATATATGATGAAATCACGAAAAAAAAATTTTTTTTCATTCTCTGGTAAAAAGTATATTCCATATAACCTTTAAGAAATATTAAAATATACAATTTGAAATACTGCCTACAACGTTAAGCGAGATTGCAGAGTTTATGTCTATCAGACGAGATGGTGTGGGTTCAATTCCCAGAATATACGAAATATATGTATATTTAAAGTAATAATGGGTGTCGATAATTATAATCGATTATAATACTTTCTCTAATATTTAAATTATAATTTTTTATATTTCATATTATTTTTGGTATGGGGCGAATAAAGTGCATATGTATGTGTATAATATATGTAAGTGGTTTAAGAGAAAACTAATTTGGAAAAAAAAATTTTAAAATAAATTCTACGTTTTGCTACAGAAGAAACTTTCAAATATGTATTATTTTTACACCCCTTTGCAATTTAAAACTTTGTGCTATAAAATAGCAAAAATAAAATAATACATTTTAGGCGTATCTACTCGCATACATATATATATGTATGTAGAATGACTTTTTTTCTAATACATACATACATACATACATATGTATATATATATATATATTTATATACACGTATGTAAGAAGAGCTGCTACTGAAACTCATACTAAAGCGTTGATACTTTTCCAAATAACCGCATATAATTTTTCAGTTTGTTTGTTAGGCAACAAATAACTCACCCACATCTACAAATTGTATATGACAGACATAGATATTCAGATGCATACACACATACAAGCATGTTTCATATTATAAACAAATGTTGTTAATGTGAAAATTTCGATTGTTCCTTTTCTAACCCTTTCTACTGAATGAGAATGTTTTGCGGCACTCTAATTTTTTTTTCCTTTTTTTTATATGTTAACCAACCATTCAAACTAGAAATGTACTCAAACTCTGTCCAAACTCCATTATATTGTTATTCCTGCAACAAACTCAGTAGGCCTCTGCTCCACTGAAAAATTAAATGTATTGAACACAAGAGATATACGAAAATATGAACTTTTTTTGCAAACTAACTTTTTAAACTACACTACAGCAAGTTGTATGTGCTATTTGCAAAAAATGTATGTGTAAGTATTTGTTCAGTCTAAATTATATAAAACTAGAAAATTTTTTAATGAATATCAACATCATTATTATTATTATCATCGATAGTCATCATGACGATAACAAAAAACACAACTAAATCTTTTTGTTTTTGTAATAGTTTACAAAAAGAGAATATTTTCTCAGCATAATAAAATTCAAGGGGGACATAAACATAAATATTAACGGCTGAGATACAATAATGAAAGTATAATATTGTTAACAAAGTAAGAGAAGAGAGCAGCAAAGAAATTGAGGATATCTAATAGAGAATGTGACCAACTTAGTGGAAATATAGAAAAACTAATACGGAATTCTAAACCAAATATACATTACAAAGAAATTTAAAAAGCTTATACAAAGCTTAAAATGCTTACTTTTTACAGATATTGAAGACATATACATACATCAATATCTATGCTTTATGCTGGTTAAATAGATAAACAATATAACAACATTCGTTAAAATTTAGACATACTCTGATACGACGGAGGGTGGCGATGGCACGATGGATGGTAGTCTGCACGTTAACTACGAATCCAAAAACAGACCTGGGTTCAAAACCAGTTGCAGACCAAAAATTTTAAAATAAAAATAAACATCTCGCATTTTTCTGATGTTGCATTAGTGTGTCTTTGTGTGTCAGTTGTTGTCGGAAGGTTTCAGTGGCGAAGGCATAGTCACTGGTCACTGAACAATACCGGCTTCAGCTGATAGCAATCCACAATCACATCAGAACGCCTTCCTTCGTCGGTATTGTGTACCACCGGGGAATAAAATAATAATAAAAATGGCTACTAAAGAAGCTTCAGCACTGCTACGAGTATAAACAAAGAACGTGCGAAAGCAGAGCTGCAAAAATAATTAATTAAGCTTCACCTCCTGTCGTTTCTCCTACTATCCCTTTCCTATAGTTCCAGCACAATGCTTCGCATGTGTAGGAGTCATCTCCTGAGTGCTGGTCCTAGATAAAAAAAAAATAAAAAAAAAAATATTAGCATAAGCAGATGTATGGTACCTAGGACTGATCAGATTCACGATAAATTGATTACATATTTCGAAAACAAATATCTTTGACGTAATTTCTAAAACTGTAAAAACGAATTTTTTCAAGACAAGTAACATTCAATTAATTAATGATTACAAAGAACATTTATATGTGTGAAAAAACATGTGTTTAAAACTAGGTCTTAATTTGTAACAACTGTTGTCTGTAGATAGCGCGTTGACTCTACAGGCAGAAGGTTGTGGGTAGATGTAAATCCTCCTCCAACTATCTGAATATCTAATGTTGTGGTTGCGTATTAGCTAATATACATATAACATAGCGTCCTCCTTCGTCGGTATTTGAGCACTGAGAAAAACGTCAGCGAAATAAAACAATAAACATACCTCATGGCTCAAATACCGACAGCGAAGAGCGCTGTGAAGTAGATAAAATAACACTAACGTACATAGGAATATATTTTGACGACTAGCGGAGGCTCGAACCCGGGAATCATCGTAATTCAACAGTTACGAATTTCGTTGTCTACCTATTTTTATGTACTCACCTACTCTAAGTTTCTAGTAGATGTTTGTTAATTTATAAAACTATTCGCAAACATCAAACACAATAAGAATTACAACAGCAATACATTTGTATAAATGCATACAATTCAAAGTTTTTGGCAAATTGTACCAATACAAAAACACATTGCACAAATTGCAAAATATGCTCTTGCGGTATGAATATGGTGTTCTAAAACTTCATTCCATTTTTTAAGAGAAATGGGAGATCTCAAATACTTTCCATAGTTAGATACGTGCATAGCCAGACACATTTGTATATGCATATACATATATATGTATATGGATGGTCTAAAACAAAAACAAAAGAAAAAATTATGCCAGAAAAACTTTTGTGTAGAGAGTGGTGTAAACGAAGATGTGTGTAGTGTGTGTGTGTGTGTGCCGGCAATGATGTTATAAAATATTTTTCATAGCATTACAGACATATCTAATAACAACAACAATAATAATAACAATTAAAACAACAAAATACTCCAAAATACCACAACCGCAATGCTGTCACTCTCACTTGCTGCCGAGCTCCCGCTAACACTCCTCATGGTTTAAGCTCAACACACACACACAAGCAAACATTTATACACATATACACTAAATGTATGCAGCTTTTTAAGTATAAATATTGGTATGGCTGTTTGTTCATACTAGACATTTAACCAAATAAATAAACAGCAACAATAATAATGGCTACAACAAAATCATGAAAACTATCAGTATTTTTTGGCAAATGTTAAATCTCCGCTAAAGCCGCGCATAAACTGAATGTGTAACAGCTAAAACGTTGAAGTATTTATTCATATAGACAGCTACCATACACAAATCCATACGTACGTTTTATTTCTGGCAACAGAGTTCACATCCCACTTCGTGCTCATCTCTAACAACAAACATGCAACAATTTTCTTAAATGTAGTCGTGTTGTTCCCTTAAATCGTCTCCGTCATTATTATAGACCTGAAATAAAAGCAGGGTTTGTAATTTTTAATCCATTGGGACATCATTGGTTTTTATCTTGAAGAATTTTAATGAATTTTTTTACATTTCTTGAATAGTTCAAAGTTTATGAGGAGAATGACAAAATTAAATGAAGTTTTAAATAGGCATTTTTCATTCCTTAAAATATTTATCTCTAATTAATTTTTGCCAATCAAAAAATAAAAAACTGAAAAGTTAATGAAGCGCAATACGAGTATAATCTTAAAGAATACTCTGCAACAATATTGACATATTGATTGGATAGTTAATTATTAAATTTTGTTATTACACACCGAATATTAGCACAGTTTAATTACCCACTACTCATTCGATCGCAAAGAGAATTATAATTTCACAGATGATAGTTTTCGATTAGTAAAATAGAATGTAACACGATCATATATCACCGTCACCTTCAAATTCAAATTTACTTTCAGTTAACTAAAGTACATTTCCGTATATAGCGCCCTGACTGTACAGACCAGTGTCGTGTTCGAACTCTTCGCTTGTCGTCAATGTACCATGTCGATGCTCCATCACATCGACTGTTCAGATTCTACAGCTACAAATGTCTTTATTGCCTCTAGCTATTTCCAACAATATTTATTTGCAATAATGAAATATTTCCTTTGTGACAACAGAGAGCATTACAAAACATGCTTCTTTATTTAAAAATTTGTAAAAAAAATATCTTTAGTAAACGAAAATACTACCAAAAAGATGGCTCAAAACTTCAAATGCATTTTTCTCAGTTCACGATTTTTTGAATTACTACGGTATTGCCCCAAAGGCTCGATATGTTTATACAAAAAATCTTTGAGAATTACGAAATATACAAATTGTATATTTTGATATTAGCACCAAATGAAATGTACATAAAAAAAATAAAAAGTTGTCACATAATTTTATTAAAAATGTTTTAAAAAAACCTCTCCTAAACCTCCCAGCACTTTTTATCTCTGCCTTTGAAATTGAAACTTAATCTCTTAATTTGAATTGCATTTGAAATATTTTAATATCCGCCATAAAATTTTATTAAAGCCAGTTGATATGCTTGTAAAAAGGGTTAACATTGATTTTTCAAAACTTTCATGTCGGTCTGTATGTGTATCAGTATTTGTTTGCTGTAACTTCTAAAAATTACCACAAAAACTATCTGTATTATTACTTTACTGCCGTATTTCAAAACACTAACTTACAAACGTGTAACAAAATATTTTATTTTTCTTTTCAAATTCTTGCTGTACAATTTACAACAACATCAACGACCCACATTATAGAAATAAGAAACACACATGCATACAATTTCATATAAAAACGTCCTTCATATCAAAAACCAAAACGAAAGGAAAAACAAAAACAAGCAACCCACTTTAATCCACACAAGATTAGTCAATCATATGCCTTCTCTATATACAAACTTTAAACGGAAAATGTCTGCAAGTAAAAACTATAACAACAACTGGAACAACTACAACAAGAAGCAGCAAAAGGAAAAACCACAAGCAAAAGCCTCATTTCAGAAATAACCATTCTGACTCTGTGAGTGAGCATTTTTTCCCTACAAACTCAGACATTAACAATGTATTGTCGAAATGCCAACATTTACTACAGCAATATTCTTCTTACAAGAACTGTGTCGCAAAGATGATGATGTCGCAGAAGCAGGACAATTCCATGCTGCGTTAAAAACTTTACTCGAACACGTCGTGCTTTTTCTCCTCAAATATATTTTCAAGTTTAATAACGAACTTCACCCGCAAACTATGCGAAAAATTTATTGAAACCTAGGGACTTGCGTGTAAAAAGATGGATTGTATAAGTTTTTCTTTTTACAGATATAATAAATATGCTTACGCTCACAAAAATTGTTTAATAACACAAGGTTTTGAAGTATTTGTTAAAATAAAGAAGCTGGTTAAGAACTTTCCATCAATATTTTCCTTAAGATGTTGCTGCAGGAACAGTCCAACACAAAACACAAACATCGACTCCACTCCCTGCCCTTTGTGTTGTCCCACAACTATATTTTACATGCTTAATATTATTAACATACATTTCCTATGTAAACGTAAAACACATCACACATGTACCAAGTATACGCTTGAAAGGACAATTATATCCTTAATTTAGAAAACATCTTGGAATGGAAAGCAAGAAAAGGGATAATCAACTTCAACTTCATCCGTTAACATATAAATGAATTACTCTGCCTCTTGTTATTCGACGAAGAAAGAGAGTCGTGTTCCTTTGATTTTAACATTTTTCACTCTATACCCTTTTTTCATAATTTTTGACAGCAATTCATTCATTAACCAGTGTATGTGTGTAGAGTTATTAAGCAACTTTTATCAGCAATACTCGTAGAAAGAAACAATTTCAACTTTTGTATCTTCCTTAAAAGAAGATAAATAAATAAAGGAAATAGTTCATTCTGTGTGGCAGTTTGTCTTGTAATTAATGTATGTGATTTTATATAAAGACAAGTTACAAGGCAAAATTAAATATTTCTTTTCGTCTGGTCGTTACAGCGATTTTCTATAACATTTTTCTAATGTTCTAATATTAAGAAAAGCGATTTAAAGGATGCTAATTGTTGAGATTAATTAAAAGATTCATCCAAACAACAGAGCAAAAAAATATGAGAAATGTCTTGCTCCAACATGTTTTGTAACTTTAATAAATGAGTAACATGTGTCAAAAATTAATAGATAAAGTAAATGCCAGGATCGCATGTACACTGATATAATAAATATTTACATGAACAATGTGATATTTTGCGAAAACAAAAACCTTGGATAGGGGTAATAAACAAAAGAAGATATGTAGAAAATCGCAAACTTAATTAAATTTAATTTTATTTCTTCAAATCTTGAAGATGGTTTAGTTTAATGGAAAAAATTTAAATACAAATATTGTTTTGTTGGCATCATTTAACAAAAAAAAGGGCACTCAAATAATTCATGATCCGGCCCCCGTTGTCGTTGCTTACTTTAGCCATGACCGATTATTGGTCTCCAGGAAGGAAAAACTTTTCCCACCACACAAGGACAATCCACAGTGTAGGGTGAGCGAGGTTTCCTAGAAAGACCCAGACCCGAGCATGTCAACGGTCTCCGCCGCGTGGAGTCTTCTTGTAAGTCTTCTTGTGTGTTTCTCCATAAAGATCGTATTCTGACTTTACCCTATGGGCCCACACCTGAGCACATTTTACCTTTAGTTCTTTCTTGTGCTACAATATCGGAAATATTAATAATAAACAACAAATTTTTGGTTTTTTGCAAAGTTGTATTACTAATATTTAATATTAAATAAGCTTACACTAAAATTCGTTAATATAAAAACTAAAAAAATTCATTAAGTCTAAACACTCCTGAAATGAGTTGGACACATAAATGGCACAATCTTGAAAAAGTATAAAAAATTTGCTTTCCTCGATTTTTTTCTGTGTACCAGCATTTTATTGTTAATATTTAGTGCTAAACCCTTTGTTTCTGATGACAGCTTCCCACCTCCTGACCATACTTTCGACGAGTTTTTCGCATTTGCACTGCAAGTAACATATCGCAATGTACATATATTTGGGGGATTCCAATGTTTGTAATGAACTCATATGTTTTAAAATAAAACTACGAAAAAATAAGACAGCTGTGAACAACCCGTCATAATTTAAATTGCTTTTTCATAAAAATCATTCAGCTGATAAGCAAAAAAAACACTTATTAATGTTTGATATCAAAATACTAAAACAATTTTTAATTACAATTATAAAATTGTTCTCATGGCATACAAAATTGTTGAAACAACGTTTCTAAATTTCTTTAAACTAATTTGAAATATTAAGAGCCTATTTCACCAATTCTATTTAAATATCAATTCATATTTAAATGTCGATTTTCATTCTCATCTAGATATACTCTTGAATATTTAAATACTGTTTAAGTAGCCAGCACTCTGCATTTAAATATTGATTTTGCAACAGCATGAAACAGCATGAAACAGCTTTAAAACAGCTTTTAAACAGCTTTTTAAAAAGCTGTAAGTTGACGCTATCATATTAAATATCAGAGCGTTACCATACTTTCTTGTGTTTCATTATTTCAGTTGGGGAAAATAAAATTTTTTTAAACATACTTTAAATAAAGATCATTAATTAAATTAAATTGTGTTTAAATATGTTTGGTGAAAGAGACCCTAAGACATTATAACAATATGACTTAGTAACAGATATTGTGAATACCCCAATTATGTAGTTAAGTAGTTTTTCGTTCATTTATTGTGTGAATAATAATATTAAAATGAATGTCTGCCTATAATTGTGTATTAGCGTTGGGTTTATTAGCTCCTTGAAGTGAGCGCTTTTTTTAAATCGGATCAGTCTATTGAACTATGCCGCTGTTTTAGTTCGTTTGCTCTTTTACTGAGTAGCTCTCTTGCTCAGCAGCTCTATCTGAGCTTAACTAAAATTAAATTTTTTCTTATCGAAGTGGTAACACATAACATACAGCTCAATAATAAAAACCAAAAAACTCATATTTTCGTACATAAAATATAACGAAACGACAGTATATAGTGTTTATATAAAATAAAGGGAAATTAAAAAGTGTTTGCGTTCTTGTTTATTTTAGCATAGTTTTTTTATTTACACAAAAAAAATTTATATTATTTATATTATTTACGGTCCTTTTCAAAATGTACGCATTGAGAGAGCGAACGAGAGAGAAACAGGAGCTGAAATTATATATACGAGTACATAAAAGAGGTTTATATATGAAAGACATATGACCTGCGGAGCTAAAGAGCTAAAAAAGATAAAGAAAAAACAGGAGCTTTAAATAAAAAATAGCTGTGTATAAAATGGAAAGAAAAACGAACTACGGTTATAAAAGAGCTCATTGAAATGACAGGCTCACTTCGTTCACTTGAGCGATCTTGAACTATATCGTTCGCGAACTACACTACTCTATTTTGTATATTTCAGAAAAATTTATGATTTTAAATTTTTTATTAAAATTTGTTTATGTCTAATTTCTTTACGAAAAATTACGAAATTTTCCACTTTAATTTGTGTCGCAAAAATAATGACAATAAAAAATATTTATTTCAAAAACAAAAACAACACAATCAATAAAAATGCGATAATGAAAATTGATTATCGTTAAATGCCTAATCTATATACATAAATACACTGAAAAATAATGAAATTAATATTCAATTTAAAAAAACGAAGACTCAATTAATAATAATTTGATTTCAACCTATCACGAAAATCGTAAGATCCCTTAACAGTTTTAATTGAAACAATTTCGGGATTTCTTTCCATTTCATTTCCCGATATATAGACACTAAGGAAGAATTTATGCATATTCAAACGGTCAACGGGTAATTAATCATTTAATATCTCCAGAATTAATATTAACTAAACTGGCAGAAAGAAAACAGAAACTTCGTACTTTGGGAATATATGAAGTATGACCTTAACTAGAAACATAAAAAACAACAAAAGCTGACAACCTTTGTTAATAGTATGTAGACAGTAACGGTTATTCTCGTACACATTTTCCGAAGCTCTGATAGGTTAATTAGACGATATTAATGACTTTACAACTATGTACCTCCCTGTTGACACAAACAGTACTGATGATATGCGTAGTGGCATAGAAAATGCGCATTATACTCAGCTAGTGTTGGAGATTAACTGTTCTTTTTTCCCTTATTCAAATCAGGAATGGAATTTCTTCACAATATTGTGATAAATTAGCTGGAAACTTGAACACGACAAAATTTCATTAATATGTAATAACTACAGTTTAAATAACTAACTAAATTTAAAATCTTAATCTACAAAAAAAACAAGCGCAGAGTTTTTTTTTGCTATTTCTACCTTTTAGGGTATAAACGAGTAAAAACTTAGTTTAATTTAAATTAAATTAAATTAAATATCCTCTTTAGAAAATTTCTACCTTTTAGGGTATAAACGAGTAAAAACTTAGTTTAATTTAAATTAAATTAAATTAGAAAATCTTGAAAGTATTTTGGCACTACAGTGAACTCGCGATAATATGACCTAATTAAATCCAAGCGAGTTCGCGTTTGCGAGTTTGTTCATATGTGCGAATGGCATCTAATTTCTATTTAAAAATGTTTTTCCCATAAAAATAAAAGTTTCTTATGTCAAATTTTTTATTAATTGCTTATTAAAGAAAAACAACAATTGATCTTTGAAAAACTTAAAGTTATTATGTGAAAAATTCTGTGATTTCCTTTTAATGTTTCTCTTGTGTGTACGTAAGAAATTTTGATCGATATTATGCAGTTGAATCAAAATTTAATTACCATCCTGTGGGTTTAGATTTCAATGTTGTTTAGAAAAATACTAAAATAAACTGTTCATATTTTAAAGCTTTGCATAAAACTTTTCACTTTGCACTGTACATATTTGGAAATGTGTACGAACATACATATAAGGGGTAAAATCGTTCCCCTTTTAGAAAAGCGAACCGAGTTAATGTCATAGTTAATATAAATATTTTATTTATTTATTTATTTATTCATATTTATCTGAAAAAATATGTTATTTTCATTTTGAACGGAATCTTCATCGGGAATTAATGGATTTGTTGTAAAAGCTAGTTTGCCAAAAAAAATCTTAGTAAAATGTCTACAAAAGGTTTGACATGCAGTTTCTTGCAGTTGTTCTGTACCGTACGTACAGTATATATGTACATACATATGTGTATAAAATTTATATATAATTTTTCTTATAATAATATATGGAAATGCAATGTTTTTTTACTTTAAAAAAATATTATGCATTTAGTTTTATAACAATCAATGTATTAACATTTGTTCATACAATTTCAATACAATTCAATCCATTTGATAATTCTATATTTTAATTTATACAAATGAAGCAAAAGAATATATACGGAAACCTCCCGAGTCCCCAAAATTTTAAATTGTGATCCCACACTCATACATTAACTTGGTGTGTATATACAAATGAAGAACTAAACCATCCTGTTTAAAAATTAGTAAAAGCATCCCTTTTTATTAGTTTTGTTGTTGTATTGAAAAGAAAAACCCCCCGATATGTTTAATATTGTATGTAAATAAATATGTATGATTGTATGTGTGCATTTTTATACTATGGAATATAAAACTAACCACAGTAAACATCATTCATCATTCCTGGCTGTGAATAGAAAAGAAGCCCACTACCGCATACCGCCTGAACTAATGAATTACGCAATTCTAATATTGTTCACCATAATGATACAGTCCAATATGTACCAATGGATGTGTATACATATACCTAAAGTAATACTACATGTGTGTATATTTGAGAAGGGATTTATACATACATACAAAGATACGGGTTTTTGTGCGGATTTTGTCCATAAATATTACAGTAAAGTTTACGCCAACAAAAATTTATTTTTTGTTAAAACAATGGCAACAGTAATCATGCCAACATTTTATTCAAATCACACACCTTCTGGCCCTGTTTAGTTTATTTCATATGTGTATGTGCAAGCGCTTTTAAAATAAAATCCCTATTTATTTTAAAGTTTTACTTAGTTTTGCCCTGTACACAACATGATACTCATTATGGTGATGGTGATGATGATGATGAAGTTTCTTTTACCCCTTTTTTTTTGATAAATATAAATAAAACTAAAATTTTCGAATTCTGAACAAAATTTAGCCAACTCCCTTAATATCCTAAACCTGCTCTCATACTCCATTCTTCTTACAAACAGAAAAGTCCTGTACTGTCTTCCCTTGAACCAACTGATGCCATACGTTGCAAAAAAGCCATTAAGAAACAACAAAAACAAATTAATGTTAAAACTTACAACAATCAGACACATCGTAAGCATAAACATTACTAGCCCCATTACGATTATATTTAATACACACACTAGTTCTCTCTATTTAACCAACACTTATATACAGAGATGCCAACTATTCTAAACTAAAACGTGCCCCAACCAATCAGTCAAAAAGAGCTAAACTTATAAATTTAACTGTTTTGTGTTTTTTATTACTGTTATTTGTTCTTAAATACATTTTGGATTGAAAAAATATATAATATATTTGTAAAAAGTAGTGCAAAATCGGATTAGTTCTACTTCTTTTTACACAGGGTTGTCATTGCCGGAAGTTCTATTTTTTATGCCGATTCATTCGATCGGACGTAATGCTCGTGATGTTAAGCAAATCTACTTTTTTAATCTTTGTTAATCAGACCAATGGAACTAATTATTCATTACTCTTACGGACCTATGAAAATTTTCTTATCGTTTTGGTTTAATGATATTAATAAAAAGCAGGTTATGATACGAGTACAAAATACTTTTACAAAAATTTTAATTTTATTTAATTCATATTATCGAAATGCAATTGGATTGTCTTTTTTATTACTTCTTTTCTTTTATAATTAAATTAATAATAAATAATAAAGTCAAATATTTTATTAATATGTACAAATCCATACATAAATGAATTTTTTAGAAAATCACTAACATAATAATTTTGTGTATGTTATTCTTAATAACTTCTAAGAAGTCGAACATATACAGTTATTGATATTTCGGAAGCAGATCAAAAGTAGTTCCTAAGGAATCACATCTAATATTTTTCACTTGGTATGTATTATTACATATGCAGATATGTATACGATTATATAGAAATAGTAAATGTTTAATAAAATTATTTAAAAGAAATTGTCCACAAATATTTACAAATCGTCACATGGAATGTAAAACCATGTATTTGTCAAAAGTGTCAAATATCGTATTCAACTATAGTAGCAGATATCACTAATATTTTATCAACTTTTTTATTTCTCCTGCAAATTTTTAAAGTTTTTTGTTCCATGCTTTTCCGATTTATATGACGCTACACTTATTATATGTACATACACATGAACATTTTAATACGTAGAATTAAAAAATTAAAAATAATTTTTCTTTTTTTTTATGTCTTCTTCTTCCGATTTCTATATAATATTTTGACTATTTGTATATTTCAATTGAATTTATTTTGACAAAAAAAAAATGCTTCGTAATAGCAAAAACGCGAAAATTCACTGAAAGATGCAAAAAGTGCCAAACGTGCCATTTACAAATTTGAAAAGAACAGTGTTAGCTCTTTATTTAAAGAAAAATCTGCAGGGACAAATGACGAGCCAGAAGAAAAAAAGAAGAGATAAATCTATCTCTAAAATAGCTTAGTTTGGCATCGCTGCTTTTATGCTCTTTTAAATTCCACTCTCATATCGCTCATCTTCATTGGAATCATAATAATTATGTTTGAAATACATATATAAACAAACTCAGCTAGATTCATAGGACATTTGGTATGTCCTTGCAATTGTTTGGTAATAGTTGTGTGATTTTGAATGGTTATATCTGGGTTGGGTGGCTGGCTGAATGGAAGTTTTAAAGGGAAGTTAAGCAGACACAGTAGCGTAAAAAAATTTGTGTTCTAAAATAATATGCTACGACAATAACTAACAATTTTATAAACCTACACGTTTGTCGATGATGTATTCTACAAAACAACCGTAAACTATTTGAACACATACAGATAAAGTTAAATACACACATACAAACGATATACATACGTGAATACATTAAAATCTATATAGACATTTGTCTGATGACGGTTGAACCAAAAACTATCATTATTTTCGTGATTATGTTCATCTCAAGCATAATAATGACATTTTGCTTATACGAGTATTGCTGTTGCTATTGACCAGAAAATAAAATATGTACGTAGTTACGAGGTTAGGCGTAAAAGACTAAAACCCTCATGACATTTCATTAATTTTCAATTTCATTGTTATAGAATTGAAGGTAAGAAACGGCAATTCCTATAAAGAACCAAATATATAAAATGTAAAGAAAACTTTTATATTTCTTGGAAATGTCAGTTTTGTTGAAGTTGAACATTTTTTTATTTTATTGAAAATCATAATAATTAACTACTTTTAACTACCCGGTATAGGAAGTTACTCGTTTTATACCAATTTTCGAAAATCGCATTTTCATTATATTTCGACGTTTTGAGGTCCTGGTATGTATCTACATTAGGGTTACCAGTTTTACCGATTTTCGTGGGATTTTACAGATTTTTCGATAAAATAACGCGTACCACGCGGTATTTCACACGTTCAAAAGAAAGCACACAAATTAGTGAAATGTAGGAAAAAAAATCTGAAAATTGTAAGGAAGAAAAATTAAGAAGAGATCTAAATATAATATCAGTTGTCAATTAGAGAAGTCATGATTAAAAAATGGAAAAATTTTCTTTATGGTAAATGCACAGTATGCAACAAAGATTTTTGCAGCAGGCATGGCAACAAAAGTGAGATAAAAAACATTTATTGATTAAATCTTATATCATGAAGTTTAAATAGGATACCATTCTGTTAAGCATCCTCTTAGTTACAACTCCATTGACTTTTTAACCAAACGGACTCCTTATTATCAGACATTACCCAGAAATTAGCTTGCGGTAGAACAAAAGTAGGATCTTTGTTCGTTTACTGGCTCCACACTCTGTATAATACATTATTAAGATATTTCAATCAACGAATGTTTTTTTCTTTCTGTTTTATTTGCAGCGCGAAACTTTTAAAATTCCCGCGATTTTCGAACGTTTTTTGAACTTGTCTAATGTAGCTAATGTACATATATTTACTTATGTGAATGTGTGTGTATGTAAATATCTCATGACTTAAGAGCGCGGCAACGGAACGGAATCGAATGTGTCGCATTCTAAAGATATTCAGCTCACTTAGTTATCGCGATATAATAAACCGATTCGGTTTAATAAATTTCGTTTTTCGTAAGATTTTTCGTAATAAGTTTTAAACTACTAAGCCTATCAAGTTAAAAAATTTAATCAGCTCTTACGCTCAGAATTATTGGCTTAAAAAATGTATCCGATGCCGTAAATTTTCGAAAATTTTAATTCAATTGTTCCGTAATTTCTTGCCAAATCTATTTTCGATACGCGTTAATTTTTCTAGTCGAATTCTGCAAATTTAAATGAGTTAATGAGTCAGTTTGAAGGAAGTCCTACAAAGTCAACCCGATACCCATATTTTTTTATTGATAACAATAGTATAAGATTTGATGTATTTATCGTAATGTAGTTGAACACTTTGGTAATTTTTTATATTACAATATACTATTTGCGCTCTCCTTAAAAATTTCAACAATGCAAGAAAATTTAAGTACATGTTTTAAGTGTTATAAGTGGAAGATATAAATAAACAAAAAATTTAATTAATTCAAAGTAATATGTTATATTAGTATAAATAAATTTAAGCATACAAACTTCAAAATGAACTATTACATATATCCCTCCACTTATACAATTCATTTTGTAAAAAGCTCTTTCATTTCATTTAAAAATTAAATAAATGATAGTTTCAGTTTTGATATTTTAATATCTTATATTAACTAGGTACATATATGGTATAAATTTTCTTTAGCTAATTATTTTCCCAAAAATTTTAAAAAATCTGAATATATCACATAACAATTTCAATAATAACTTTGAGAGAATTAAACCTTTGAATTTAAAAACTATACTGAATTGAAATTTTTAATTTAAATTCTTACAGAACGAGGCATAGTAAATAATATCGTTGAACTAACAAATGCCGTTTTGATTGTTTTTTTTTAGCTACTCTTCTTCCAGTTTCCTGCATGTCAAAATATTACCAACAATATGCAAAAAGTACCTACCAAAAAGTGAAAACCAAAAAAACAATCTACAATAAATTATGTAGTTAATACTTAGCGACAGTTTGATATGGGTTAGAAACGTCTGTACACATTATCTTCATCATCAAGCCTCGACTAGCATAAAGTTTCCAAAAATTTCCACTTCTCTGTGTTTTTACCCTCCCTCTATAACTGACACTCACTATTATTATTGGTAATACATCTCTTCACAAAAGTAGAAGACAAAGCAAAACTGTCCATGTTATAAATACTTACAGCAAAACTTAAACAAAATAATAGCAACAACCAAGAAGTATGACTATCTATTACACAGTGTGTCCCAACATAAAAGAAGTAAAACATTTGCCTGTTTTCAATAATGTAAAAGTAAATTCAAATGGCTAAAAAAAATAATGACAAAATTGCAAATAACAAAAAATACGTTCAAAACAAGAAGCGAAACTATTTATCGGGTTTTTCATTAAACACATAACAATTCTATCTATTAATAAAAAACATAGACACACTGAGTCATGAATTTATTCAAGGTGTAGTGCAAATATAGCATTTAAAGAATAAAATACGATTTCGGTCATTTCACCAGTACCAGAGTGTTTAAGATACCTTTATATTTGGTAGAATAAATAAAATCTTATCATGTAAAAATGTACTGAGTAAGAGGTATTACGGGTACAAAATTTGACACGCGGTCGATAAATGTTAAGTTTCTAAACCATTGTAGAAACTTCACACCCGAGGTGTATTTTAAAGTAAACATTGACAGCATGAACAGTATATATTGATGGTGTTAACGTTTTTTACAATCGTGTTGTTTTTTGCAAATATTATAGAACTGTAACCATCAGCTATTTAATTGTTGTAATCCACATAACATTATTTTATATTAATTTTTGTTTTGTTTTGTTTTCAATTGAATGGTTTCGCCAATATTTAGTTTTTTTAACTACACTTATTTTCATTTGTAATTTTTTTTTTTTTTTTTTTTTTTATATTGGACCAGTGCTCAGGGGCTATCCCCTACATATGCAATGCATTGCACTGGAACTAGAGAGAAGGATAGGGTAGAGAATAGACAGGTGGTGAAAGTGGTAGGAAGATAGAGCTTAATTCTTGCATAACTCTGCAGTTGCGTGTTAATTATAAAGCAAAGTTGCGACGTCTCTGATGTTTCGTTTGACGCATTATTTTTAAGCTAATGGAGCCATTTTATTTATTATTTTACTTCGTCGACGTTTTATTGCTCAAATACCGACGAAGGAGGGTGCTGTAGCACAGAAAACTCAGAAAAAACTTTTTTTCTGATTTGACCCGGCTGGGAATCGAACCTGGGTCTTTCTGGTTGCAGAGCCAACACGCTGACTACTCGCCATCAGCACCCGAATTTTTTTGTATTAATTCAGCTGTTTAATAATTTTATTTTTGATTTTACTTAGCCCATCGGTGTAAACGTGAAAAATGCTTACAACAGACTTTTGTTCTCTTTTATTTTGTTACGGAGAGAATTTCATAATATTTTCATTCTAGGAAGTGTTAATACTTTGTATTAGTATGTAAAGTCACCGTTATAGCGATTGATTCTTTTGACCCAATTTTACATCATTCGCACATTTCGAGCCGAAACATTGGCAATTTCGCGTTGGATGGTCTCTGTGAGCTCGTCTAAAGTTGCTGCCTTGTTGGTATAGATAAATGAATTGATACGGCTTCCTAAAAAGAAAGCCAAGAACGAGGCGGCCTATCAGGTAGAGCATTTCTCCAAAAAACAATTGAAAAAGTCTCAAGTGATCCACTAACTTTAGTTCTCGAGTTAATTTGATCTTTTATTGAAGGGGGACAGTATTTTTCTGTAAAATACGCCACAGCAAGCCACGTGGAATCGACTGATTTGGGTCTTAAAATCGAGGCCACCGGCTCAGAATTTTGGAAAAACATTTTATTTATTTGTAAAAGTTATTCCTTCGTGTAATGTCATATTTACTGATTATTTCCCATTAACAGTTAACTGACAGCTAGAATGCGTAATAGAACATAATAGTACACGAATTGAATAACCTATTATTATATGTAAATGAACATCAAAAATGGTCCGGTAAATTATGCTGGGTTAAACGTAGTTTTGTTCTCAAAAAAAAAAAATTGTATGGGCATGAACCGTACCATTTTTGATGTAAAGAAATATTTACTCTAATGGTGAGGTGACGGTTAAGAAAATATGTATTGAATTTTTTTGGTAATTCCCATATGTAAAATTTTACTTTTTTAGTTTGTCAAAATGAAATTGAAAAAAAAAACATTTTTTTTTAATTATTTATTGTATTTTGATTTAAAATAAAATGAAATCTGAATAAATAAGCGACTCTATCGTATCGTCGTCTAACTGCGAGCTTTAATGTTAATGTAATGCGTCATAATTCACATCAGAGACGGCGCAACTTTGCTTTATAATTAACACGCTACTTCAGAGGTGTACAAGAATTAAGCTCCTGTCTGCTCTTTACACTATCCCTGTCTCTACCTAGTTCCAGTGCGATGTAGTGCATATGTAGGGAATTTTCCCTGAGCACTGTTCCAAGATAAAAAAAAACGTACTAAACAGCAATAAATATAAATAAAAATACGAGTAGATATAAAGGGTGTCTGGTAGGAGCTTTATATTTTCAAACTTAAATAAAAAACACAAAGTTTTATTAAGAGCATTGAACGCTAGATTGGAAATGTGGATTTTATTTTTTAAAGAGTATGTCATCCAGATCCTTTTCTAAAATTTCATGAATAATCGCTCTTGGAAGTCCCAGTGACGCTGCTCTTTTCTGTATTGAAAGTCACGGATTTTCACGTGGCGATGGCGCGATAGATTGTAGTCTGCCCGTTTACTACAAAACCAAAAATAGACCAGGGTTCAACCCCAGTTTCAGACTAAAATTATAAAAAAATGAAAACATCTCGCATTTTTCTGATGTGCATTAGTGTGTCTTTGGGTGTCATTTGTTGTCGGAAGATTTCAGTGTCCAAGGCATAGTCACTGGTCACTGAACAATACCGGCTTCAGCTGATAGCAATCCCCACAATCACATCAGAACGCCCTCCTTCGTCGGTACTGTGAGCACCGGCGAAGTAAAATAATAATAAAAATGGCTACTAAACCGAAGCTTGAGCACTGTTACGAGTATAAACAAAGAACGTGCAAAAGCAGACATGTAAAATAATTAATTAAGCTTCACCTTCTGTCGTTTCTCCTACTATCCCTTTCCTATAGTTCCAGCACAATGCTTCGCATGTGTAGGAGTCATTTTCTGAGTGCAGGTCCCACATAAAAAAAACTGCTCTCAAGCAGTTCAATGTTTTTGGGAGTCCTCGGGCCCTGGCCGCGCGGCACTCGGAGCCGAAGTAATTGCGACGAATCTCTGCACCCACGAACGAATTAAATTTACACTGAACAAAATTGTCGACGATTAATTACGTAAGAATCATTAATCTTAACAAATGTCTCCGCAGCGAACGCGCGATGCTCACTCGACCACTGCGACATCGTGACTGACAAATCCGCTCAATCGATAATTCCAACGGCGGCATCCTCCCTCCTCACCGTTTATTACTTTTTGAAATAACCGTATTTAAAAAATAAATTTCCCACCAGACACCCTGGTGTCGCTAGATTGAACCGAAAACAGCTACAATGCCATCACTTTTCAAACGATTTTCCAATCGCAAAACATCGTAGTAATGCTATTTGGCTTTGGTTCATGCATTTCGTATGGGCATCTAAATGCCTGACATACATATACATATATATATATGAATCTGGGAGCGCGGATTTAGGTTTGGCTGCTCGAAGGAGGCTTCTTCAAGACAATTTCGTAGTTTAAAAAATGCAAAGATGCTGTTTATTTTTCATATTTAAAATGATAAACATAATAATGATTATAAGAATAGCAATGATTACAATAACAATTTAAATGTGGTGACGGTGGGTCGCACAGAAACACGCGCCCACAAATAACCAACCAAACAGACAAACTATCTATGCAAACGGAAGTGACAGACATAATGGCCATTACAAATGACACTGAGTGGTTGCCAACACCACTATTCTAAACGTTATACTAAAGCTTAAAGCTTTGGAGAGACATACCAACGTATAATAATAAATATATATACATAGTTTATATACTATATGTACATACATACATACATATATATGGCTATCAAAAACAAATATATTTATGAAGCATGTGAATGAATTTGTGCATGGAGTAACTATGCACACTTGTACAGATTACTAGTAGCACACAAGAGAAATCCAAATAGTCATACGGTAGAGTACTTCGAAGATGAAAACAAAGCTAGACCTTCTTCCATGCTATTGTTAAAATAAAAAGTAGTTTCTTTTTGGCGCTAAGATGCCACATCGAACAAATGTTGTTGTAGTCTTGTCCCTATGAGTGTATTAGTTAGCATGTCTGTATGCGTGTAGGATGTGTGAAACGTGAGAATTGATAGATGAGTTATGGTCGCTCACGTTTTGTTTTTAATTTCACGAAATAAGTACGTAGGAGGGTGTACTGAGCCGTATGTGAAGAAGATTTCTTTCACTATTCATTTTGGTACAACAAAGAAGAGAGGATATCATACCATATGAGAAAAGTTTAAACTTACGGATACATGTATTTTCTTATTTATACATTCTTATATACATACATATGTATGTATGTACATTTGTATATAAAGTTATGAGGAAATGGCAAAAAACTTTTACATACGTTTGTAGTATATTTGTTGGTCGTTAATGACGTATGTACAACTTTGGGAAATTATATGGGAGAGTGCTAAAATAGTATATGTCTGTATAGTTGCTTGTGCTTGTCTGCACAACTGTTTGTCCGTTTAGTTTTTTTGCTTTGTATTAAATGTTTGTCTGTTTGGATGAATTCCTTTCGTCGTTTTATTTCCGTTTGGTTGAATGTTGAAAATTTTTTATTAATTTCACTTGAGAGAATTAAAGAGAACATTAACGCGTTGAGGTCTAAATATGAAATTATTCGCCATGAAAAATGTGCGTTCAAAGAAGTCAATAAGAGTGACGATATAATCAAAAATGTCCTGGGTTCGACCCCAGTTTCATATTAATTCATAAAAACCTATCGCATTTTTTCTGATGTGCATTAGTGTGTCTTTGTGTCAGTTGTTGTCGGAAGGATTCATTGGCGAAGCAATAGTCACTGGGTAGTACCGGCTTCAGCTGATAGCAATCCACAGGCTGATCAGAATGCCCTTCCTCGTCGGTATTGTGTAGCACCGGCGAAGGTTCAAAATTTAATACCTCTCCTTGACATCAGCGGCTCTTCAACATTGCTATAAAAAACAAAGAACTTGCAAAAGCGAAAGTTTTAAGATAGTGAAGTGGCACCTCTACTCTTTTCAAGCTTTTTTTAATCAGTGCAATAAAACGATTTTTTTTATTGCTTTATACACACATAAATAAGCAAACATAAACGAATTTGGCAGAACAAAATCGCTTTCATATTAATGGATGTTGTTTTTAACAACTTCCTGAAAATATACAGTCATTTATACTTCGGCAGCATGTAGTTCAATAGTTGTTGCTAAGAAATGACTTTTAATATTTTTCACTGAGATTACAAGAATATTTAAAGCATTAGAAACATTGAAAACAATTTTTAACAGTTTAAAATAATTTAGTAAACATAAAATAAAATATTGAATCTGTAAACTAAAACTGGGTTTTCAAACGCAGCAGCGAAAAAATAACTTAAAGCGGTCTATAAAAAGACGCACGTGCTTTGGAAGTAATTGTTTCTCAAAAACGGTTTGTGGATTGTCTGACCTTCTTATACATATGACCATTTCGATCTGGTAAACGCTTAATTGGAAATAAGTCACAATAGTTTTTAAAAATGATTTCGTTTTTGTTTGGACTTCAATTTCATAAATAAATTCTATAAATTACTTGTGAAAGATTTGACTTCTTAATACTCATTTAACTGAGACAGTCAACATCTTCTTTGTAAATATGCCTTATAGGGTTAATTAAATTAACGCTGTTGTTGTTGTTATTGTCGTTGTTTTTATTTTAGTTTGCTAGTTAAAACATTAAAATCTTTCTGGGTTCCTTGTGCTACAAACTGGCCCTGTAGCAGTTGTTTACCAAAAGCATAGAAATACACACTCATATCTAATAACTTTAAGTATATAAATAATCATAAGAGTGTATATATCTTTAAAAAAAAAAAGTCCTTTTCTCCACAGTAAAGCACACGTGTAGTGTTTGTTGTTGTTGTTGTCGTTAAAATTTGTTGGGTTGCAAGTGGTATTTGAATAGTTGTAATTCCAACTCTACTTTTCTGCCCGTTAAAACTGTGTATGCGTGTGTATGTATATGTTTGGATTTATGTGGGCCTGTAGGTTTGCATTTGAGTACAGTGTAATACATCAATTGCAAAAAGTTATACTTTTTTATAACATCTTTTCAACAAAACTTTCTTGCTTGAAATTACACATTCACACATTCATTTACAATTACTCTTCATCTTTGGGGTTTTTCTTTTTACATTCTATTTGTTTTTTTCTTGTCTTCTGTTACTTTTTTCTTTATTATTACTTGTTTGTGTGTACATGTGCAGTATAACCATTCGAGATGTTTTTGTTGTTAATAAAACTTGTACGAGGATCTATTTCTTTAGCCTGGTTCATATTGCATGTAGGAAGGCAAAGAAGCATTTAAACATAAAATTTCATATTCAATATCCATGGTACTCAATAAGAAAACTATACTGAGATGCGCCTCAAAACAGTTTTCTATCTTACCTGAAGTATTTAGTATAACAGAAAACAGTAAAAATTATAAAATGTATAAGAACCGTGTGAACTTACAAATTTTGTCTGGAAATATTGCCACAAAAAGCCAATAATATTGTCAGGCATTTGACAATCTTGAGCACACCCACCATTGCCATTGATATTGCACGCTAATTTATTATTGCTGTACCGTACAATAACACGACTGTCAGATAAATATTTATATTGCAAACGCTGTCCATAAATATAAAGAGATAATGTTTAACATCGGATCTGGCAACTTTTACCATACAATAATTTGACAATCGTGTGAACTGACAAATTTTGTTGGCTGATAAATTTATTGTCGGACAATTGTGTGATACAGATTTCTTACAATAGTCTGAAAAGACAATTTACACTTAGGTGACAATTTTTCATTGTGTGTGCACTGCCAACATATTGCCATATCCTACAATATTGTAAAATCTGACAATCGTGTGAACATAGCTGTATAAAAAAAGTATTTGTATGCTTCCGTTGTGTCTCAGCTGATCAGAGATGCCACCTTATAGTGTTTTGCTCCTGATTGCATTTAACATTTTCTGCATTTGAGTCGTCACGCAGTTAAAGTTAGTTTAAAATAAAACGTACTTATTTTTTGACTATGTTCTTCAAGAGCATTTTAATTTAAACTCATTTTTAAAAGACAACGACTTCACTTTTCGGCTTTGGTTAGGGGCCAATAAGTAGAAAAATTGTCAAATTCATATCGGAAGGTACAGCGTAATGCATTTTACAAAATGTATGTGAACACAATTATGTCGTAGCAGTTGTTTCCAATGTCTATTGTCTTTCTGCAGTTGTACTTCTCGGAGAGAATACAGGGGATGAATTTGCCTTGTAAAATGAAATAGAAACAGTCGGACATAATGCCTGTATACATCACTTTTACATGCAAGTTTTACTTTTGGTGGCAATGCACTTATTAAGTACAATTGGATTAATAAATTTTTTTTACAAATAACTGATAACTGAATTGGACGCTCTTTCCAAAAACCTTAAGTCGGCTTTTTTAGAGCCGACATTTTGATAGAGGTGATATTTTCTTTTATAGAAAAGTTATAGATGGTAAAGGAAAGAATAGGGCTAAAGGTATAGACATGTCGGATTTTGCGCGTTTTATTCTTCTGTCAAACGGAGCATATCTGGTGTTAAGTAGATACATAAAAATATATATTTTTTAACTATGGAAGGTCCATTTTGTTCATTATTTTACTTCGCCGACGTTTTCATTGCTCAAATTCCGACGAAGGTGGCGCTTGAGATGTGCTATTCATTTTGCGCCACAGATTGTGGTAGCGTTTGCGTGCTATAGGCTGGCTTAACAGAAAGAAAACTTTTAGTTTTACCCTCGCAAATACTTTTGTATTTAATGATATTGTAAGTTTTCCATGAGGCACATACATACATACATACATACATATATACAATTGTCAGTCCTTAACCGTCACAGACACTAACTCTCGCATTTGCACACATTGTTAGAAACCAATACATACAGTTACATTAACGATAAACTTATAGAATAGACATACATCATTGAAACATGTTAAATATTATACAATTGTTTAGTGTGTGCATGTGCACATAAACTCACAACTACACGCACAAAAAATGGAAACTTATACAGTCTTCTTCTTCTGTACGATTTTCATTTGTTTTCGTAAAAGTACAAGAGGATTGGTATTTTAGAATATAAGTTTTCTTGGTTAGTTTATATCTATTTTGCCAGTGTATGTGCGTGTGTGTGTGTCCGTGAACGATTTCTTTTTTGCAACTTTATATTTTAGTACAAGTTAATATTATTTTGTTATTGTTGTTGTTGTTGTTGTTGTTGTTTTTGTTTTTGCCTTGTATTGTTTTATTTTATTTTTTTTTTTTTTATTATTTTAACTCAACTTATAATTTTATATAGTAAGTTCGAGTAGAAGGATGTTTATGTGATAGTAAGAAGTTGGAGAGGGGGAATGTTGGGTTGGTGCAGCACATGTGCTAGAATAATTCAAAGATGTTATATTTTGTTTTTGGCTAGTCTTACTTTTTTCTACAATATTTTGAAGAAGAGCAAGATTTATATCTTTAGTGCAGGATACTTTTTTGCATTAATAATAGGGAACATGTTTTTCTACTCGATGCCTTTTTCAGTGAGGGCGTCGTCATTCGGGGTGATTTTAATTTCAAATCATTAAAAATGTTCTCTTTTCTCCCTTCATCTTCTTTAAAACGAAGCAATAAGAAATTTAATTAATGATTGTTACAGAAAATTTAAAAAAATGTATATAAATATATGTATATACATCTGAATAAACACATTACTAGATTAGGCCGATGCACTTCATTACCCCACACCAACTTATCTAATCTCACTCACTTTTGTACAGATATTGTTACGGTAAGCCATATGCATAAAATTTTGGATACTTTTATTGTTATATCAACAGTCCCTTTTCTAAAAAATAAAAAAGGTACCTTCAAACCATAGGTTTACCGAAAAATACCCATTTCATTTTATTTTTGGTTTTCTTCTGAAAAATTTTTTTTCATTTGATACCCATATCATGGAAGTGGGTAAAATGCAAATTAAGTTATTTGTTATAAATTGTATATCGTAAACGAGTATGTAGTAGAAATGTGGTCTGTTTAAAAAATTTCCAAGTGTTCTTTGAAGCGCCGATCAGTGTTCCTACTACCACAGACTATTATTAATTTGTTTATTTAATATTTTTACTTCCACATAAGGTGCAAGACAATTTGTTGTTCTTGGAACAATACTCAGCAGTTCCATAAATAGAAGAGAAACAGTCTTTAAAAAAAAAATAATAGGAACCATGTTAAACATTTCAATGTGAACGGTTTTTATTATTTCCATAGTTTTATTATCTTCTCCACATTGAAATCTGAATTTTTGTTTTTTATTAAAAAAAAACAAAGCTTTTTTATGTGCAGCTAATAAAAATTTTCAAGCAAATTGAGAATTCAACGCGGTTTTATTTTCGTTTTCCACAAAAATAATTTATGAAAGTAAAGGGTGGTTAAATTTCAAGGGCCGATGTTGATTTTGAATAAAACACAAACTATTTAGGAAATTATTGTAATTTTATTTTATTATGATATATTGGTATTACTCAATTATGTATGGAACAAAATATCGGCCAAATGGGCGCCGCGACCACGGCAACAGTGGATGATCAATTTTCGAAGAAAATCATCTTCAGTGATGAGGCACATTTTCACCTCAGTGGATTCGTCAATAAACAGAATTGCCGCATTTGGGCGAATGAGAATCCAAGAGTGATTGTCGAAAAACCAATGCACCCACAAAGAGTGACTGTTTGGTGCGGTTTATGGGCTGGCGGCATCATCGGGCCGTATTTTTTCCAAAATGAGGCCGGTCAGGCAGTTACTGTGAATGGTGTTCGCTATCGTGAGATGATAACGAACTTTTTATGGCCCGAATTGGAAGATATGGATGTGGACGATATGTGGTTTCAGCAGGACGGTGCCACTTGCCACACAGCTAACGAAACAATGGCTCTTTTGCGCAACAAATTCAATGGCCGTGTTATCTCACGTAATGGCGATGTCAATTGGCCGCCAAGATCATGTGATTTGACACCGTTGGACTTTTTTCTTTGGGGTTATTTGAAAGAAAAGGTGTACGTCGATAAGCCAGCAACAATTCAAGAGCTAAAGGATGAGATAATTCGGCACATTAACGGCATAGAACCTCCATTATGCCTCAGGGTCATCGAAAATTTGGACCATCGGATGGAGGTGTGCCGCCGTGGTCGCGGCGCCTATTTGGCCGATATTTTGTTCCATACATAATTGAGTAATACCAATATATCATAATAAAATAAAATTGCAGTAATTTCCTAAATAGTTTGTGTTTTATTCAAAATCAACATCGGCCCTTGAAATTTAACCACCCTTTATAATAATGATTTCCTATAGCTCATCGTTTAGAGCAGATGCTTTTGCAACTGCGTTATTTGTTTAACAATATTGAAAGTCATATTCACACTGCGTCATATTTTTAATAACACTGTCGTTTAATTAATTTTCATAAAAGTAAAATTTGGGAAATGTGCCACATTATAATGAAATTTTGGAATTGTGAGCTTAAATATAAAGCGGTCATTATATTTTTTCTCCACATTAGATTTCATTTTAAAATTCTCACCATCGACTTCTCTTTATTTATTTTATTAACTAATTGAACGAAGATTTTAAATCCGGGGCAACTTTAAATTTTTCAGACTCCATAGCAAAATGATTTTCTTTTTTGCTGAATTCTTTTATAATTAATTGAGATAGGAAAACGAAACTTGCAGAAGTAACGTAACGTAACATAAATTTTTTAGTGTGCAGAATTGAGCTTTTACACTCACATATGTGGAAAAAAATATAGCAAAGACTTTAAATCTGCCATTTATCACATAATGTCTGGCAAAACGTTAACGAAATAACTAACGCAATAATATATGCGCATGAGCGTTGCTTCGAAAAACTATGTGTTTTGTGTTCTTTATTTTTAAAAGACCTTTCTTGCTACACATCTATTTTCTAGTTTTCACCAAATTTAATCGAAACTCTGTATGACGTTTTTAATGAAAACCAGTAAAATGGCTGAAGACGTACACCGTTCAAAAAAGTATTCTTGACATAGTCCGCGAAGTAAACTAAACTCACTTTACGTTTAATATATAAATTTAATCCTGATGAAGTTTCAGCCGTAATTTTCCCTTCATATAGAAAGCTATTCAAAACAACATTAGAAAGAAATTCAAATGAAAAGAGATAGCCTGGCTATCGGAAAATTGATGAAGACACATAATGATAGTGCCCATTTGTACAGATATATTTATAGGTGAGCAAAACTATCAGTCTCAATGTCTTCTACTATTTCCAATCCTTGACGACGCGATGCTTAGAGTCATCTATAAAAGTAAATATTTCCCATTTTAATATTTAAAGCCATACTGTCGTCCTTAATAAATACAACGAGAATTTTGTTTGCATGTTGTGTCTGTTCCTTTTTTTAATTATTCCGGGCCAAGAGATGTTATCCAATTCTTAAGAATCTTTGTCATCTACTCAGATTTTTTTCTTATATGTACTTATGTGCTTTGTAATATTTCCCTTTTCATTTCCTTGCTGCACAATACAATATTTGAAAGGTTAAAGTTAAAACAATTCGGCACATGTCAACTTACATATGAGGGCGCAATCTATCTTTTTAGATTTGTTTTCATTCCAAAAATAAAAGACAAGAAGCAAGTAACAAAACTGCCAAATAGAATAATGTAAAAATTCACGTTTGCAAAAAGTTTTCGCAAAAAAGTCATGACTATGCCTCCCACCAATATGTGTTTAAAATAAATAAATAAAAAAAAGCTTAAATTTGTTCTCTTTTTTTTAAACATTTCTTACGATAATGTTTGATATTTCTAATGCATGTTTGCAATAGTGTGTTTGTGTATGCGTATTAGAAGAATAATCTTAAAAACATAAATATAAATATATATAAATAATAAACTTAAAAACAGGCAGTCTAACTGACCCCAAACGAGAAAAGTTTTTAATATATATTTTTCCTTTTTCATATGGTTCCTTCTTTTTAACACAAAGCGACATTTCGAAACAAATGTTGTTGCTGTGAAGTTAAAGACAAAAATTTTTACATGCACGAGGTCTGTCTGAAAAGTTCTTTCATATGAGTTTTAAAATTTTTTTGCTTCAGCGCTTTGCAAAAAATTTACAAAACAACAACAAACTTCTAAATTCCTCCTTGTTTATCAAAATTACAAAGTGGTGACAAAAAAATGCTGGAAAGCTTTGTTACAGTTTTTTCTTAAAAATTAAAAAAAAAAAAATGCTTATTTCAAGTTTTGTAAACAAACTTTTTTCCAATAATCGTTTTTATTTACAAACATATAGAAATTCTATCCCAAGCACACATGCTTACGTATTCCTAAACATACATAAAGAACAATCGCGCATACATACATATAGCCAAGTTAAAAGGAAAAAATTTAATTTGGTAACATATTTTCACATGTCTTAAGGTTCATGTAAAATTAAAAGCGAATATTCTTTAAAAAGAATTTTACACCACCACTACTGTGGCTACTAAAACGTGCCAACACACACACACACACAAATGTTCATCTAAAACATATGCAACTTTTTTGTGGTATACTTTGAGGAGATGTATGAACTTGTGAGTATCTTTAAGTATAAAGCGCACAAAAGAACAGAAAAACCTTTTTGGCTTAAAACCATTAGCAATTTTTTACTTATTGTTGTTAAGGTAGGCGGCATTTATTTTTCGACTTTTTCTTAAAACTTTGACGCCAGTTTACGTAACGCATCTGTCGGAAAAAAAATCTGCTCAAATGCAAGAATATAACTAGCAAGTTTATATGTGCAACAGCAAAAAGAAGCAAAGAAAATACGCTAATGTGATAAAAGGACATGTGTATGAATTATGTGATTTTTTGCGGGAGTTTAAAGTGCACTCTTTATACATTTTGTATAAAATGACAGAAATCTCATTTGTATTATGATTTTTGTTATTGCTTCACTTATTTTTTTTTTTTGGCTCAGTCCAAGAGATTTGTTTGTCTAAAGTTGTTATTAGATAATATTTTGTGGTAAATTAGAAAAGTTGGAACACTTTAGTTGTCATTGTTGTAGTAAACAAATCCGAACGAAATTAAACTTAACTAAAAGAGATAATCAAGTAGCCAACCAATATAGACGTTTAAAGAGAAAATATATTTTGCCAAATAAAATAATTGTTCAATAAAAATTATATACCAAATTTTAAATGCAAAAATACTCCAAAAGTATTAGAACTATTATCGTAAAAATGTTTATTAAAAATGTAATTCATACTACATTCACACCTGAACGAATTCTAGTACTTTTTTTTTTTATCTAGGACCAGCACTCAGGAGATGACTGCTACACATGCGAAGCATTGTGCTGAGAACTATAGGAAGCTGAAGCCGGTATTGTTCAGTGACCAGTGACTATGCCTTCGCCACTGAAACCTTCCGACAACAACTGACACACAAAGACACACTAATGCACATCAGAAAAATGCGAGATGTTTATTTTTATTTTAAAAATTTTTTGTCTGAAACTGAGGTTGAACCCAGGTCTGTTTTTTGGTTGTGTAGTCAACGTGCAGACTACCATCCATCGTGCCATCGCCACCCTCAGAGATTTCCTGCAAATCTAGTTGATTTTGAGTAGATTTTCCATACAAATGAAATTCCCATAGACGAAATCTTCTCAAACCTCGTAGTACTTTGAAATGCAACTATGGTTTTTTCTAATTATACCAAAAAATACATCCATTTAGGGTAAGTGTGTATGTACATTAATGTGATAATGTGCTGTGGAGTTGATACATGTGGTTTTTTGGAACCAAATGTCAGTTCTTTTTGAAATAATGTGTGTTGAGTTCGTTAATAGGTACAATATAAAAAATAATATGCAGAAAATCTTTTTTAATTAAAATAATTAAATTAATTTAAATAGAAAAAGAATTTTTTACGTTCAGAAGGTGATACAAATAGCCTGCTCTGAATTATTATTATTACTTTTTTTTTATTTTAATGTCTTCGAGTCATTCCTTCTTTTTGATAATAATTTGAAATAAAAACATCTAATCACTAGTAATAAATAATAAATATTTTATGGCTTATCTTTAAGGCTTGACCAACAAAAGCCTTATAAAGTTGTTACGAATTCCCATAAACCATTAAGTAACAAAAACCCTTTTTCTAGAAAATTAACCATAAAACGCCATAAAACCTCGTAATGCAACACCTTCCTAAGAGAAGAAAATCACCAAACTTGAATTTCTTTTAATACCCCACCTAGTTTTATTTTTCCTTGACTTCCATTTTTGATGGCATAACACCTTTTCAATTAGTACAAAAAAAAAAAAAAATATTAAAAATGAAAATGATATTAGAAAGATTAAGAATAATTTTCTAAAGATTTCAATAAAGAGGCGTAAAACTTGAAAGTAGGTAAAATGTATTTATGGCAACTATTGTTTTTCGTCGAGGATTGCATGTCATAAAACTGTTAACTGTTTCATTTGAAAGGATATTACTTTTGAAGGGTGTCTTCAAAAATATAATAAATATGGTAAAGAGAAAGCAAAAAATAACAAATAAAATACTGAATAGTGTTTTGTTATTGTTATTATTAGCATATTAAATGCTTTTTATAGGAAAATTTCAAATGTTGTTATTGGTTGTTAGACAAAATAATAATTTTAATACATTTTTTACCTTCATAAGTAAATCATTTAGGTGTATGTGAAATTTTTCCAATTGATCCTTTCCCCGTTATTAAGACTACGTTTTCGAAATTGCTTAGATTCTGAGATACATTTGCAGATATAGTATGTACATAATTTTTGTTCAAGATTTGTGACAACTGGTATTCTTTTTGTGCAATTGACAAGCCAGTTGTATTATTGTACCGTTTGCAATATTGTATTGCCTTATAGTAGTAATAATTTTATTTTCAAACTCTCCAATTAAATAAATACCTGCCACTTTGTTATATCTTCACTTCGGCAATGACTCAGAAGTTATTGGCATTTAAAATGCATTATACAATTTCTACTTAAAATTTCTTTTATGGCACAATCCATTTATAATTAAAAATTTTCATTTATAATTAAATTTCTTGCTATGGTAAGATATGGTGCATGCCTATTTTTAAAAGGAAAAGTATGTGTAAAAAACCAATTATAGTCGCAGTCTCGATAATAACAAACTTGATAATTATATATAGAATATAATGCAGCAAATGAGAGAAAATATCTTAATTTATTGTTTTTGGCATTTTATTTGACGAAAATTTAGCGAAAAAAAATGATCACTTGTTCTGTAGTTGACACGAAAAGTTATTTCAGAAATACAAAATACTGTCGTTGAACTGAAACTGACTGTTGACAAGATGTCTTTGCATGGCTGTTCTCTTCGTACGATATCACTTGTCGCAACTCTTCAGTTAGGGGTTATTTGTTTCAGTAACTGATACCCGAAAAATTCACATGATACTCACAAGCTTGGATGATAATAATTATTTACACTTAACAGAACAGAACTAATAAATCAATTTTGTATTTTTAAAAATATTAGATAGCATTTCTTGCATTTCTTCTGACGATATTTTGATTTATATTTTTATTCACTTTTAATTGTATTTAGTTTAATTCAAAAACATTTTTTTTTGTAAGAATAAGCATAAAGAAATAGATAGATAGGTACCGAACCAGATGCTTTGTCACTTGAAAATAGAACAAACATTAACTCGAAAGTGTAGTCTGTACTGCACATAGAGAAATAACACTTGCTATTGTTTAAAGGTGCTCAGACCGTACGTACAAATTTACCATGTTAAAAAGTGGCATTCTATATGACAGCTTAAAACATTACCCGCCTACATATAAGAATATTTCTGATTTCGGAAGCCAATTGTATTTAAAATCTTTTTTTATAGATCGCTTTTTGTGTATAAAACTTTATTTTAGTCATTCGTAAAGAATTTTATTTATTCGAATACTCGTACATATATAGAAAAAGGGTGATCATTTAAGAATAAAAAAACTTTTATTTGCATTAAATATTATGCAGAATTTGCTTGAAGGTCTAATTAACGGTTTTGGTATTAGAACCAATTGAAATGTACATATAGACCAGCTAAACCATATAACAAATATAGATAAATAATTATTATTGAAAAATTTAAAATTGCTATTTGCACAATCAAAAAAGGTATATTTCTCTATTTAGAGCAATTTTATAACTTTTTATTCTGGATGCAATAGAATATGCTGCTCGATCGTGCTAAAAGAAATAATGGTCAGAAAAATCAACATTAATTTCTTTAATTTATTTTTGACCCTAAAATTAATTAAGGTAATGAATGACTGCTAGAAGTAGAAATTTTGTATGGGAAAACCAGGTTTAACGTGCACTTTAATTTTAACATTCGTTGTTACATAATGGGCTTGTTTGCAAATAGTAATAACAAAAGTCTGTAAACCTACTGCAGGCCAACAATTAATGCCAAATAATGTATATGGCCTACTTTAAGGCGACCAACAATTTGTTTAGAATGCCATAGAATCTTTTTATTTTTAAGCATTTATGAATCATATTTTATTAAACAATTTCATAAAAACTATTTTATAGCTTTTTAGTTTGTTTCTTAATATTTGGCAAATTCTTATTTCCTCTTGCGCCCTAAACACTTCTTACAGTTTCTTATTTCCTTAAAAGTCTATAAAAATAATGGTTTTTTTTTCGTAGTAAATAAAAATGTTACTTGAAATCATTAAAGTTTTGATAGTTTGATTTTTATGTTACACCACTATATTTGAAGATGTTACTGAAAAGTGTTTTCAGGAATTACATATTTATTTTATAGTGCCTCTTGATTTCTTGCGCTGTTAAAAGAAGAATCATAAAAAAAATTATTACTTTTTATATATTTGTTTTATAAAGTGTTTTTATTAATTTTTATTACCAAGTATGTAAGAGCAATAAATACACTTTAGTGAAATAAAATATTAAGTCATAAAAATATGCCATTCGTTTTAGTTTGTACGAGTATTCGGCAAGAAATCAAAGCTTTATAGGAAATTAACTATTCAAACAATGTTGATAATTGCAAGTGGTCGGAAGGAAGTGCAGCGAGAATAAGGTAGCGCTATGTAGGGCATTTTGGGCCTTAACTGGTATAATGCTTTTTGGTATTGAAAAAGTAAATTTTATTTTGGCATTTTATTTGCCATTAATCATCCCTTAATTTACTGCTGTTATTTGTTATTTGATTTAATTTCATTTTATGATCGATTTTATCTATATAAATCACGGTCAGTAAATTTTCTTTATGTTACTTGGCAAGTTTATGCCTAATTTTTCTTTGCATTAATCTTTTAGTCAACCAAATCTTTTTTATTATCAAAGTCCACTATTCTAAGTAATAAAAATCTTAATGAATTAATTTTTCTTGTTTTTTGTAATGTTGACAAAATAAAAAATCCAATTAAAAACGTATAAATTTTACTGGTCAAAAATTGACAAGTTTATTTTTTTTTCCTTTATCTGAGAGTAGTAAAGTAAGATAAGACTAAAAGGGAAGAAAGAATGCAAAATAGTAAAAATAACTTGAACCAGAAACTATCATGAAATCAAACAAAAATAAAGTCATAAAAATAAGAATAGTAATAAACTAATCGTAGAGATGTTTTATAATTTGTTAGTGAAGCGATGCTACAGGAGGGCGAGTGGTTCAAATTAAGCAAATATGTGTGTATATTGAACTAGAGACTTGCACTCTTTTTAATAGTCAACATTAGTCAATTAAAGTCGGATCTCATTAAATAAACGTACTTCATTAGGGGCACAACCAATTTTAATAGGAATCAATCTAAATTGATTTGTTAATCTTACACCAATGCACTTTAACATATGACCTGCATTGCACTGGAACATCAGAGACTTTTTTTTTGCAAAATTTTTTTATTAGTTTCAGAACATGTTTGAAACTATTTTTTTTTTTCAACCAAGCTCTTAATTTCTCTAGTTATAAGTAAATGGCCCAAATAACTAGGAAATGCAAGTAGGAAATTAGCCAAAACAATATTATCGTAAAAATTTACGTTGAAAGCACAATGTTTAATTAATAAAACATTTTGTCTCATTATATACTACCCTGGCAGTAAAAGGAACGTACTCCGTTTAAAATTTCTGCAATGCTTTTGATCCTGTGTTGCCTACACATAATTCAAATCTTGATTCATCGCTGAAAATAATTGAATCCCACTGCCTATGAGTCCATAATTGTCGCTATTTCGCCCATAATAATCTTTTTTGTTTCTGCGGCTTTTGCCTGAAACAATAATTTTTTAAATAACGATACGTGAAGGCTTTTAACTTAATTATTTTATTTACATTGTAAAAACTATAATTTAAATTTTTCAAATATTTTCTTGCAGTTTCACGTCCTATAGGACTTCCAATATCTGGTGACCACTCTGCTGCTAAATTCCTAACTGTGTTGCGTCTGTTATGTTTAATTAAATTTTCTAATGACCGCAAATTGCGTGGCGTAACCTTAGATACTCTACCACATTTTGCAAAATTTGGCGAAATAGAATAATTTTTTTTATAAAATTGTACAATATGTTGTACAGTTGACTTGACTAAATGTAGTTCTAATGAAATTTCCGATTAACTTTTACCATTTTTAACTTTTTGGATGATAACGAACTTCGTTAGAAATAGCTTTACCGCGCGGCATCATAAATTTCAAAATTTTATTAAAAAAAAATATTTATTTTATTTTTAAATTGAGTAATCTTACTACTTTAATGCAAAATATTTTCCACAAAACACTTGAATAAAAAAATTACGGCATTTAATGTAAAGTACGAACATTTCTTGGTTGATTTTACAAATTTGCATTTAAAAGACTATTTAAAGACATGGCTGTATAAAAAACCACTTATTAAGAAATAAAGTTTTAGTATTGCATTTCATCAGTCTAGCAGTTAACTACATAAAACAAAAAATTTTTTAAAAATTTTGATACGTAAAAATATTTAAAAGAATATTGAAAATAGCATTGCAGAAATTTTAAAGGGAGTACGAACCTTTTACTGTCAGGGTAGTAAACTCGAGTAAATGAGCTAAAAAATATTATTTTAACTTCAAACTAAAAATATCCTTTGCGTTTTGAATAACAGTAAATGCTGGAAATGTAGTTCATATTTCTTCATCTCTTCAACGTTAGTCAAAATTAGTTACGATTATCTATCTATGTTTGTTCTATGGTTTACCTGGTCTAATGTACATTTCATTTGGTGCTGAGACCTAAATCGTCAATACCTCTAACAAAATTGTTTAAAAGCTAAAAAATTCAATATGTTTATAAATGATGACAATGATTATATTTAAAAAGCAAAATTAAAAAGTTAATTTTTTTTTATTTAATACAATAATGCAACTATTCTTTTAATTATTTAACGTTAGTCAAAATTCATTATGTTTCTTTATTTTGTTATATGACGGTTTAGGTATTAGCACAACGAAATGTACATAAGGACCAGCTAAATCATATAAAAAAAATGGATAAATAATCGTAATTTTTCATTTAATTTTAATATTTGTTTATACATATATAATTTTTAGCTGATTAATTTTTCTGCTGTTACTGTTTTTGTAGTATTAAATATATGTAATTCTTTAAAGGGACCGTTTGCAACTGCCTTTTAATAGTTACATGTTATAAAAATCAAATAAGAAGAACCCCTCTCTGTCGGGTTTGAAATTTATTGTTTCTTCCGAAAGACAAATTCTCTTTAAGTTTCTATTAATTGATTTGGAATAATGAACATTTTATTAAAATTATTACAAAAGAAAAATGTTGCAAAATCCTTTGTTTCCTTTTTCGAAAATTTATTTAAATTTTTTTCTCTCTTAATTTTTTCACTAATTTGCTAATTCATATGAACACTCTATCCATTCATAATGACTTCACTTACATATGTATATACATATATGTATAGATATATACATATATAGATATATATGTATGTGGATTGTATTATGTTTATATGGTTGGAAATTGTGCATATATGCGTAATTATTGGTTTTCTGCTTGATCGTTTAAAGACATGATTTAGATGTGTATGTTCACACGTATGTATTGTCGTTTTATATATAAAATGCATAATTTTCAATTGGTTTCTTTGTTTAAAATATCGCAAAAAAAAGGAAAAATACTTATCACAAGCTTCTGAACAAAACATCTTCCAAATGATTTGTTTTGGAAAGAAGGATTGGCAAACAAAAACAACATACTTGGAGTGCTAACAGTATCCTATAGCCGGATATGTTTATATATCGATAATGATAGACAGAGACACATAGAACGCCATTACAATTAAAAGAAGAAGAGGGTTTTGTATGCGTATAAAGATTTTGTGCAAATGTGCAGAAATTATGTATGTATTACAAATGTATGTGTATCCTACACAAAAAAAAACTGTTTGAGTTAAAGAAAGAAATTAGATAAAACTATAAAAGTGTAAATGTGCATAATTAATTAAATATAAAACCTATTCTTCCTCAATAAACATTTTATGTGTACCCATGTATACACAAAAAATACATACTTATTTATATAATGCATACATATGTATGTATTTATGCATATACACATGTTCTCGTGGATGTAAATGGATGTATGTAAATGTTGGGAGGTCTTAATAATTAAATTTGATAAATGCAGATGCATAAAATAAAAAATATACATAAATAGTAGATGATGATTCAAACCGCAACTTGGCAAATAATTTTTTTAGACGGGAAAAATTTAATTTTCTTCAAAAGTTTAAATATAGGCATAAATACAAATACACTAAATATATAGAAAAGTACATATAATAAACTTGGACAATATTCTGCGCACAAGACGCAGTGACGTTACATTACATACAAAGATGACGTGCTAAATGTTTGATATTTGGCAAAGCAGGTAGCCAAACTGATCGATTGATGCTGAAAACTTTCAAATAGAATTATGTAATTATTTTATAAATACAATGAAGATGAATAGAACAGCATAGAATATGGGAATTATAATGCAATACATGTTGCTCTGTAAAAGCTCCGAGAAGTCCATATTTTACCACCACTAATTTTTAGTTAAATCATCCCATTGTGATTTGCTTAACTATTCCTTATGTTCAAAAACTTAAATAAACTTAAATATTAACAAAAACCAAGAAATTTGAACTTGATTCGTTTAGTCAGTGTTATTCTCGAATCTTAAAAAATGCATTGCACTTTTTACTTTATGTATTCAAAATATTTACATTTTATTGCTGTCTTCTAAACTTCTGTAACATTTCTGTATAGTGGAACAATAGAGTGCAGATGTATTAAATTAATAGGGCAAAAGGGGCCTAGAAATGCAATACATTTTTTGGTTGAAAAGGAACCACCATTAGACCTGCAAGTGCAAATTCGTAACCCTATATACGCCTGTACTTTTTTAATAGCGCACTTGCTCTTTTGGCTGGTGCAGCCATCTTTCAAATCAACTTGCAAGGTTTTGACAAGTCAAGCTGAATTATGTACGTGTCAAAGATTTACAGCGTTAAGAAAGTTTATTTAATTGAAGATTTTTTTTGTAGGCTGGGCGCCTTTTACATATTATATTTGTTAGCGCGTTGATTTTGTAACCGGAAGATCCTCGTTCAAAGGCCAGGTGAGACCAAAAATTTTAAAATTGAGTATATTCTAATAGCGCCCTTCTTCTTCGGTATTTGGGCAATAAAACGTAAACACTGTAAGGGGCCAAAATTCATGGAATTTTATATATACATAAGTATATTTATATTTATATTTAAAGAAACATATATATAATCTCGACGAGATGATTAGAACCGTTTAAATTGCTGTTTTTAGTAGGACATATCGCTTTTAAATTGTTATCGACAGACATACTTTATACCATTGGAAAAGCCATTTTCTTCAGATTACAAAACTGACAAAAATCGCTGAACCACTAAAGTTTAAAGAAACAGTCTTTAAAAGGTACAATAGTTTTTAATGTCTGAAATTAACGATTACTTATCGTCAAATTATCTTCCGCTTCATAAAAATGTTCAATTATGTTTAGGTCGGAAGAATATGGCGACCAATTAAGAAGACGAACTTTTTGGTATGTAAAGAATTCTTTTTCATATGGCAATATGAATAGGAGCACTTCATCGCTGCAAAGTCCATGGAATCGGTCCAAAAATATCATTTGTTTCAGGGAAAGAGAGTTGTAAGTTCCTCAAGTCAGTTTGCACTTTGAAATTCTAAATCAACTGTGCCGTAATACGTTATAGCACCGCAGACCATAACTCTACCTGCTCTGCTGGGATGGCTATTCAAATATAGCTCCTCTTTTCTTCTATCATTATCTATGTGTAAATTATTCAGCGGGCATTTTTTCTTCAGGTTGTGTAAGTTTAGGTATTCACAGTTTACAATAACTCTTTTTTACTGTGAATATAAATACTTGCCTGGACACCAGCTTGAGACCCCGTTTTGGTGCTTAAAGAAAAGAGTTTGACATAGTTCTCAAGAGTTTTCTATTTTCGTTTGGAGATAAAACATTTGGATCCTTCCTTCGCAATTTTTTTCATTGTTGTCAATACATTTTAAACATCCGTGCCTTTGCCGAATATCCGCGCAAAGGCTTTGCGAACGATCCACATCGATTTTCGCGCTTCTTGCTATTTTTTAAATACTTTTCTTACCCATTTTATACTAACGTTTATTAAAAAGGAATATTTTTCTTCTACAATAGTTTAACGTTTAAATCAAATGCAACTACTTACAAAATATTCAAAACTGCAAAGTGGTTTTAATCATAAGAACGATGAAAATTTCATTTTATTTTGTCTTTTCTTAGAAAAGAAGCATTAAAAGACAGTTAAACTTTAATTATTCTTTTTCTTCATTTTGTAATCTTAAGTAACTGCGCTTTTAAGTGATTTAAAAATTTTGTGTATCGACAAAATTTTAACAAAAATGTGGACTGAACTTTAGATAGTTCTAATCATCTGATCGAGAGTGTACATTGTTTGAGTATGTATAAAAAAACTTCCTGAAATATTTATCAAATGCCTTTTAAGCGTCTAATCAATCAAAAACAAAGGACAGTCCTGTGTTGTTTACTATTTATATGTATGCATACGAGTACAGATATGTGAAATCATATACTCACACACGTCCATATACTTATGTACGAGTATGTACGTACGTATATTTAAATATTATAGTTTTTTTTTTAATTTAAAATGCATTTTATTTATTATAATATGCTGACAAACAAAAAAAAAACTAAGTTAATTGAAGTGTAAAAATTAAATTAGTTTTTACACATACATTCACACACATACTTGCATATGTATAACAACTTCTAAAAATCATTGTTTTATTCGGAGAAAAAATAAATATATTTATGTACATACATACATATACGAGTGTGCACACACATATACAATGTATAAAAAATATACACATTGAAATTCTAAACTCCATATTTTTTAAGCATGTCAAAAACTAAATAATATTTGGTACAGTTGCTAAGGGTTTTTATAGTTTATTATATACATTTAAAGAGACTTTTTTTCAATAATAAAGCAAAAATATGTAATAGTAAATTGATTTGATTAGAACACATTTTTTTATTTTATAACAAATTTAAGTTGATTAGAAAAATGTAATTTGAATATCAATTGTGGAAAATGAATGATTTAAAAAGAGCATATACGCCTAAAGATATGCTTAATTTATAAATTTATTATATCGTCACAGAAGAAGCAAGAAGCTCCATCTAACAAAAAATTCAAAATTGACTTCTTTATTAGTGGTAGTATGTTCGGTTCAAATACGTCGCATCGTAAAATTTTAAATTTTTACGAAAATAAATTTGTTGTCCGTATTTTACTTATATTGCACAATGTTGTTTTAATTGTAAATATATTTTTTATTTAACCAATTTTTTTTTGCTTCTCCTGTAAAAGTTTTAAAATGTTAGATGGGGCTGCATGCATGTTCTGTGACAAAATACATATCGTTGTTTTTTTTTATCTATGACCAGCACTCAGGAGATGACCCCGAGCACATGCGGTGCATTGTGCTCGAACTAGAGGAAAGGGATAGTAGGAGAAATGATAGGAGGTGAAGCTTTACTATATTACAACCTTGATTTTTGCACGTTATTTGTTTTTATAGCACTGTTGTAGCGTCTCTGATGTCAAGGAGGCGTATTAAATTTTGAAGCTTCGTTTTAGTAGCCATCTTTAGTAATTATTTCACTTCGCCGGTGCTACACAATACCGACGATGTGCTGATGTGCACCAAAAAAAAACGTGTTTCTTGCGTCTTTCCACATATGATACTTTAAAATACAATAAAGCTTTTAGAAGAAGAAAAACTAGTGATCTCCGATTGACCATTGCTTAAACAATTTAATGATAAACTGCATTAAAAAGTAATCGCGACTACAAAACTAAAATTGTTAGAAATTGTTTTCCTTCTCCAGTATAGTAAGAAATACCTTAGTTGAGGTATTTCATTATTTAGGTAACGATATGCATTAATGCATTTTATATACAAACGCCACAGTGAAGAAATATCATTCACATTAACAAATAAAGGAGAAGTACAAAAACACTTTAAATTTTGAAAATAACGAAAATTACACGCCTTGTGTTAAACTTTAAACTTTTTTTAACACATATTCTAATTGCAAATGATGTCTGTCTTACTTGAAAAATATATTAAATGCCAATTTGATTTCTAACTTTATAAAAACCATATTTGAAAGAATAACTGAAATGCATTTACTTTATGACACACATATTTTCTTGTTCTAAAAAAGAATTGCGTTTAGTTTTCAATAATCATGATATATATTTTTTATTTCTTCATTTTCAATATAATAAATAGTTATCGACAGAAGAATGAAAAACGAATATAAAACACAATTAAAGAATTAGTTTAATGCATTTAATGCACGCGATATTTGTGTGTGTGTGTGTGTGTGTGGTTTGCTGCATTTATTTTTTTTATGCAACAAATAATTTACACATAAATAATACTGATTATAGGTAACTGATTATTATAACTACGATACTGCATTGGAATTGGGGGTAAAACATTTAATATACACATGTGTATGTTTGTATGTATATGTATGTATGTATGTATGTATGTATGTACATAAATATAATTCTTCTTCTTCGTAATATCACACCCACTTTTTTGGAAAAAGTAATAAAAATGTAATGTAAGAGCAAACTAAAACATTTATCGCACACCTTTACATTTATTATTATAATAAGAATATTCAAGAAAATATGTTTTATGGAATAAAACAAATATTCACTTTCTATAGCAGAAGAAATTCGGTATCTTAAGTATTATTCAATTTAATCCATTTGTTGTATTATATTGTTTTCAACAAACATATTCTTTTTTTTCTTGGACCGGCACTCAGCGGATGACGTCTACACATGCGGTGCATTGTGCCATGAACTATGAACTAAGATTATGGGAGAAAGGGTAGAGCGTGTAGTGTTTATTAACATTCGATTTGAATCTTCCCAACTAAAACGTGACAGGCATTTATTTCTGAACACAACTAGGCGTTTTTGTAGCTCCTTCTTAACGAATTGCCTCATAGAAATTCAACTCTGATCCCAAGTTTTTTTTTTACAGAAATCAAAAAAAAAAATTTGTGAAAATGTAATAAGTAGAAATATTTTCTTAATGTGGCAATACTCCGAACAATCAAGATTTATAAAAAGAAAAATTATGTATGGTACCACTTTCAGTGAGTTAGGCTTTCATCGTTGACGTTTTGACACGTTTTTATGAATAGTGGTCACAGCACTGTTACAAAAACTAAGATAAGTATTTCAAAAGAAAATATAATGGAAATGCAAACTGTATGTAAGTTGCTTAAATTAAAAATTTAATATATGCTTCCTTGTCGTCATTTATGAGTGTTGTAATTATAGCCAAAAAGTTATATTTGGTCATTGACTTGCATATTTATAACACATCAACATTTTAAGTCAAAAAAGTGATATTTCAATTTTATTTTAGCTAAATTTCGGCTTCACCTAACTAAAATGCCTTTGTTTTGGCAAGCAAATCAACAAAAAGATGAAGTTGTCGGATCTTTTAAAAAATTAATACAAATTTAAATACAGACAACGGACGAGCATAGCACTAATAGCAAGTGTTTTGATAATTGCCCGGAACTAGATGTAGAATATGTAGTTTTATATACATATGTATTTACAAACATAGTATGTATATACGCAAATATTTCTATACGCAAATTTAGGTTTTAAACATAAAAAGAGGTGGAAAAAATTTATTGATCTCTTTTTATTTTGTTTGCCAATTATTCTTCATTATAAGTATATATATATATAAGACAGCAGGGGGTGGGCGTGATCCAAAAATTTTTATTTATAATTTTATATGTTACAGCATACATGTGTGCCAAAAACAGTGGTTCTTACACGGCTTTATTAATTTATGAAAAAAATATGGATTTGGGACCGATTTGGTGTCGAATATTATATATATTATTATGTCGCCTAAAAGTAGGCTTATTACTTTTTGTGATTTACTCTCTATTTCTCTAAAGACTGCTTTAAGAAAAAATAGTGATGCACTAGTGTCACCTCGTTCGGCATCGAACAAAACTAATGAAAATTTCCAATTTTCTACATGACATTCACTATCAAGTAATAAATATCATAATTGGGAATGATATCCAGTAACCAAACAATTTACATCGTTAAATTTCTCATTCATCTTCCAGCATCTATTCCATGCAGAGAAATAAACAAAAATACCAAAAAAGCTCATAAAATATAAAAAGCCGTCGATCCTAAAATATTGCTTTTATCACTAATTTGTTCTTTAATACAATAAACACTGCTTGCTTTCTGCAGAAATCATTAGTATTAGGGGGTTAGATAAAAGTGCTTACCGTGTGAAAAAAAATCCCTTTTCAACAAGATGTCGATTCAAAACACAGGCACAAAATTGTAAAGGAATGACTTACTTATGAAGTTGTTAAGACATGTTGCGGACAGCTTAGTTGCGGCCGCAATGCCACAGAAATTTTTTGGTCAATTGAAAAAAAATACAGTTATGCATGTCCACATTTTGAATTTGTTGCAAGACGCTGGTGTAGTGTGTTGTCAATCTGTATTCACGAATTGTTGGCATTTGAGGCAACATCTTAACTACTTAACTTTAAATTTATTGTTCTTATTATTTATATTAATCAACTTCCAAAAAAAATCAAGATATTTCACCTTTTTCGTTAAATTAATAAATTTACTAATCAAAGAGATTTCCAGTTCACAATTAATAAAAGTAATTCGTATTTTTCATAGCATAACACCATGTGAAAAATAGCAACAACACGGTAATATTTCAATAAAATTGTAAATAAATGAAAGAAAAATTTTGGAATATTTAAATACTGAACTGAGAATCTTTTCAAGATTAATAAAATTTACATACTTATGTAAAAAACATAATTTCCAAGTTCTTTTTTATTTTCAAAGCATTTTTGATATAGTATGAATTTGTTTTATTATTTGTATATTTATACGTATGTATATATATGTGTGTACTTTTAATTGTATATAATCAATTGAATGTTTTTATTTTTAATAAGCACTTTATTTAAGAGACCATGATCTTTAATTTATGATTTTTTTTAAGAAAAAATTGGTAATTTAAAACAAAATTAATTATAAGTTTTAAAAATTGGCCCAAAACTTGAAAAAATCAGCAATTTAAAACCTTAGAACTGAACATTTAAATCACTGAAAACAACCACTTTCCCAAGTCCCTGAAATTAAAATAAATTTAAAATTAAAAAAAAAAAACGAAATTATAATAATTGGCTTTTAAAAAAGAATTCAAAGTACGAGTATTCAGTTCTGCTGTTGCTGCTGTTGCCGATAAATGAAGAAAAAATTCAAAATTTTGCCACAAAGACTCTATGAGTAAGAAAGATCAAGGTTTGGTATCGAATAGTTTAGACTTGCTCGTCTTAAATTAATTGAAACAGAAAATATTTTGCATTTACACAAATAATTTAAAAAATTTATAGAAAAATTAAATAAAATAAATTAAATCAAAAAAATAATTTTTATTTTTCCCAAAAAAAAATACAAAATATTTACCTTGATCATTTACACATCCCAAACGGCAGTTACAGATGTACAGCAAAATCTGGGCAAATTTTTAAAAACAACACAAATTAAAGAGGAACTTATGGAGGATGAAGATATTAAAGAAATAATAACACCAATTAAAGACTCTTCAAAAGACCAGTCATCAGTAGCCCATAAAAGAGAAGCGAGACACAGGAGCTCACCTCATAGGGCCACGCCAGATCACTTAAGCTCCGAACAGAATCATCTGTTGGTTTCACATTTAAACAATAACATAGTTAAGTATCGTTCAGCGAATTCATCACCAGCACGTTCTATACGCTCCTGGCATGATAGTGATGATGAAAATTTCATGGACGATGATGGGGCATCGTCGATATCATCGGCCATTTCGTTGACCATGAAGACTTCAAGGCATAATAGTGAGTCAGCTTTGTACCAGGCTTTATTGAAAAAGCAACAGCAACAGCAACAAGAGCAACAACAACATCTGATAACAGATTCAAAACCACAATTGCCTCCGCAGCAAAGACATCGAACTGATCAAAGTCAGCAACGTCTACATCTACACACGGAACAGGAACACCAGCAACATAAACACCAACAACATCAACAGCAACAACAACAACAACAACAGCAATATTTAGATGAATACCAACAAACGGCCGTAAGCCACCAGCAACAATTAACAGCTAATCTCTTGATGGCTCGTACAATAGCTTTTAGTCGATCACGAGATTTTCCCGATTTATTTCAAAATCCTGCTGCTGTAGCAGCAGCAGCCGCAGCAGCTGCCACTGCTTCTGCTGCGACTGCCAATGCGGCTGTCGCTGCTGCTTCCAGCAGCAACTACATGTTACCTTGTCCTCTGTGCGAAACTCCTCTCGAACAGAGAGTGTTTCGCCAACATCTCGATAGGCATTATCCACGTGATAGTCCTGTCTGCCCCGTCATCGAATGTGGCCGGCGTTTTGCTCACCCGAATTCAGTGCGGAATCACATGCGCATTAAACACACACTTCAGTGGGCGAAAATGAAAGCAATGCGCTCATCGGGTGGCCCATTTGCGGGTGGTCCGGATTTTAAATGAAACTGTGAGGGTGATTAGTTTGCACGAAACGTTAACAGAACATTCCAAAGAAAATTCGAACCAAAGAAAGTATACGTTCAACGTTTAGATTTAATTAGACGAAAACAAGGCTTGATTACTAAGAATTACGTTAAACCAAATGAAATAATCAAAATGCTTCCTAAAAGTAAAATTAATTTAAAAATAAATTTAAAAATAAATGGGGACAAATACAATTATGGCCCGAATAATTAAATATAAATCAAACTATGGGTGCCCAACATACATACATTTGTATGTATATGAAGAAAGTAGTTCATAGAATCTAAGTAGGACATTTCCAAACAAATTCAATTTCAGTACAAATATTTCTGAAAAGTTTATAACATTGGCTTTAAAAAAAAAAGTCAATAATAAAACGAAAAAAAAATTTACAGTAGTTCCTATATAAGTCAAAAGGGTGGCGATGGATGAGATAGTTAGCACGTTGACGATAAAAATCAAGTTCTTGGGTTCGAGCCCAGTATACGACTAACATAAAGAAAAAGATTTTCGCATTTTTCTCATATGCATTATTGTGTCTTTGTGTCAGTTATTGTCGGAAGGTTTCAGTGGCGAAGGCATAGTCACTGTTCACTGAGCAGCACCAGTTTCAGCAGATACTAATCCACAAGTAACATCAGAACGCTCGCAAGTAACATCAGAGCGCCCACAAGTAACATCGGCAAAATAAATTAATTAATAAAATGGATACCAAACACATATTCAAACACTGCAACACTGCTATAAAAAGAAAAAGCATGCAGAAGCAGAGTTGTAAAAAAATAATGTCTCTCTATCTGCACAGTGGTCCCAGAAAAAAAACACAAAGAATATGGTGACTGGACCTAAGTTGGTAAACAAAGTAGTCAACTTTAAGAACTTTCTCGAATAGCTATGAATCGGAAGAAGTGTTTTCTTTTTATTCGATTTGCTTTTCTAATGAGAATATTTTTTTTTTGCCTAAAAATTTGGTTCCTTTGCACATCCTTAGTGTTATTTTTACTAGCGCAGCTATTTTAGAGAAATTCGTGTATGTGATAGAAATTGATCGAATTGAAAGCGGTAGTTTTTGATAATCACTTTTATTACAAATTCAAATTATTTTTATCGAAATGCATTCTAGATTATAATTTTTTTTATAAAATTACAGTTCTTATTCGTATGCATTTCAATTACATATTTAAATAATTTCTTACGATTATTTTCCATTCGCTGGAACTGATTCAAAGCAAATCTAAAGCGTTTGTTATATCATTTAAAAATTGTCAGTAAAAACGAGTATGCTGAAAATGCCTTACAACCTTATGAAGTGCCAGTTTTATTCTTGGACCCTTGCTGAGGTATGTCCCCTACGTATACAATGATTATACCGAAAGTAGTTGGAAATGGATAGAGTAGAGAAGATACAGGTGGTGAAGTGATAAAAAGGATAAAGAGCTTAACTCATGCATAACTCTTCTTGCGCCTTTTTGACAATTAGAAAAGCATAGTTGCTGCCGTCTCTGATGTAATGTTGACGTATTAATTTTTAGCCAATGGAGATCCTTTTTATATATTATTTTACTTCAACGACGTTTCTTTACTCAAATACCGATAAAGGGGAGCACTGTTAGCATAGACAAAATAAAAAATATTTGGTGTGACTGGGTATTGAACTACACTGCCAACAGTACCCCAAATGACATGCAGAAACAATGTCAACTGACTATTTCTTATCTGATACAGGTTTTGTCAGGTAACAGTCTAACAAAATAAAAATGTGCGTGAACGTATTACCCGTATCTAAAGCGACAACCTCATCTGGTTATGAAAGAACCATTTTAAAAAATTCCTTTCCCGTAATTTTGCATCCATTTTATTTTAATTAATTTGGTTTTCTGTCTACTTACATAAATCTTGTTTTTCATTAATTTTTTTTTTTTAACTTTACCAGAGATGGAAGGCTAGTACTTCTCTTTAAACAAAAGTTAAAAAATATACAGAAGCATTGCCTACCATGATGCTTAACCACTTGAAATTTTTCAATCCTTAAATAAATTCAGAGTTTTCTCGTACCTGTCTTCATAATAGTTTTTGTGTCAAAATTACCAAATTAAATTAATGCGACAGGACATATTGAAATTAAATTATAAATAGTATTTTTAATTTTATTACAATGATATTTCACAGATGGCAGTGAGTTTTTTATCAATCCTTAATCTAAAAAGAAATTACCTATATATCTGTCATTCGTCAGAAACTTGATAGCTTGCAAACAGATACTTTAATTATGATGTTTTTAATATAAGGGGGTATTCATTAATTGGTGTAAAATTCATAAATTCATAAAAACATTTTTGATTTACAAATAGATTAAAAATTAAATTTTTAATGTGCACAAATTTGTTTATTACATCTTTTGTAAATCAAAAGCAATTTTATTAATTCCGGGAATTTCTTAAATTTCTCTGACTGTGACTGAACTACAATTGCTTTTTTTCAATGTTAAACTAAAATTTGAACAGTCATAATGTGGCAACTTCGGACGGCAATTGTGGCGTACAATCGTACGCCAAGAATTTAAATATTTTTAAACTTTCAGCCTCAAAAATTATATAAAAGGTTGAGCTAATGATTGCATGTTCTAAAATTTATTAAAAGCATTGTAAATTCCTTTTTGAAATAAATATAGTATTTTACTCTTCTCTGAAAAACTTGTACTAAGTAACAACTAATTAATTTACTGTCTATTAAATAGACAAAATCTTTCGCAAATTATATATTATAACTAAATTTATACATATAATAAAAATATGTAAAAAAAAGTAAAATATATACACAAATTATACGTTCCTATACAATAATGTATTATGCAGATATATGTACAGATGTGTCCATATACATGTATATATATATTATATACTTTATATATAAATATATGATACATAATAAACAGAAAATATCACTTAAGAAAATATTATAAAGAACTATTTAAAGAATCCTATAGTTATTAAGCTAAAGAAATTAATTTAATTTAATCGCATATACATAAATAAATAGTAAATTGAAAAACCAAATGTAAACAGTATTAAAATTGTAGATAAGAAATTACCTAAACCAAATTTTTAACAAAAATATATTACAAAATATGCTATTTATTGGTTAGATTCTTTTCAAATTGTTTTAGTACACAAAATATATGTATTTGAATTAAAAAATAAATTTCAGTTTATAATAGATTTATTGATCAATGAATTTAACCATACAAATTATTGCCGATTTTGAAAACTTAGAAACCTCATATGTTTGTATATCCATGATTTATAGTATTATCCTCTTATAAATAAAGAATATATTTTTGATTTATTATAAAAATTATTTATTATACCCGAATTATTTTTCCACACATTGTTTATTACCGCGCTTATGACAAAACCGGTATACTTTAAAATTAACAATCGTTTTATATCACTTCTCTACATTATAACTTCCTAAAGAATTAGTTTTATAATAGGTGTTCATTTGAGCCGCAGCCTCCCAGTCCAAATTCAATTTAAAATATTAGAAAAATAAATTTATATGTATATGTAGTTCAAAAAACAATTTTTGTAATAGATTTTTGTTTAAAATCTAGCTTTTATAAAATAATATTTAAAAAAAAAGTATTATAATTATACTGAAACAAAATAGAATGTGCCTGCGTAAATATATTTTTAGCCAAAAAAAAAGAGGAAAACTGAAAGTATAATAAATAAAAACATATAATATGTGAAATATTAAGAATAATACTGATGAAAAAAAAAACCACTGAAATATTGATAAAAATGTATAGATTAGTAAATAAAACGATAAATAATCTAGTGAATAATTAAAAGAACTATATAAAATACTGCTAATATTCATATTAAAACTTTATTAAAGCAGAGCTCAAATATCCATAAACTATTTAATTTTATTCAAACCAAATCCTGGTTTAAATCTAATAAAGCTATCGATTTGAATTATACTGCACTGAAAAATTCATTATAAATTACATTTGATGCATACAAATATTCTTTATTAAGCTTTTAAAAGTCGAAAAGTCGAATATAGTTTTATGAATACAACCATTCAAAATTACTTAAAAATACATTGAAAGCGTTAAGGCGAAAAAAAACAAATTTAATAAGAATTTAAATTTTTATTAAAAAAAACGAATAGTAGAGCAAACCAATAGAGAAAGAGAAACTGAAACATTTTATGCGTCAAATATGCTCAATAATTTAATGTCAGCGTATTTTTCATTCACTACTTTCAAGCTTTATTTCTTGTAGAAAATTCAAACCGACGTAGGATATTATGCAAAATAATGTAACATTCTGAGAAAAATTTTAAAATTTCAGCTTGATGAATGACACAGAGAACTTCCTTATTACTTGCAAGTTATACTCAAACGTCAGATAGTTGAGAAATCGAAGATAGTTTTTAATCGAAGATGTTAAACATTTATAAAAGCTGGATATGTTGTGTATTATGTATGTTCTGAAAACCACCTGATTTTCAAAATATTATTCTACTAAAATCGGGCTTTGTTGATAGTTTTCTTTGTTTTTTGTGATTTAGACGTTTAAATTATTTTATTCTTGCCTTAAGTCGCATCAGCTGAAAAAAATATACATACATAAATATTTATATCATTGATTTTTCAAAATCACGTAGTTTTCAGAACAGGTCTGTGTTTTTGTTTTTCTTTTGACGGCAACGTGTTATTTAATGTCATGACATTTTGCAATTTTGCAAATTTTGTCTTTCTTTTTGATTTTGATTAAAGGTTTGAGGAAAACCAGCGTATGATTGACGATGGACAGCGCGACGAATCCCGAATCTAGCTGAGCAAAATTGTTTGCTACTCAGTATATGTGTTTTTGGAGCTGTTGAATTCGAAAAGAATAGTTAAAAAATTGTTGTTAAATTTTTCAAGGAAATAAGATAGAGTGTCGTTTTTGCAAACTTCGGTAGTATTCAGTTTTTCTATAATATTACCAAATTCGCATTAGCTCTAAATGTTTTAGTGCTATTTGGATTTGGAAATTATTCAAAAATGTATATATCCTTTAAAAACAGTGAAGTTGATAGTATAGAGAAGTTGAAGTATAGAGAATTAAAGAAAAAAATTTACCTTGTATTATATAATTTGCCAAATAATTTTTTAATAAATTAACTATCCATTTTATAAATAATTTATATAAGTAATATTATAATACTCATTGTTATCGTACTAAATATTTTTCTAATAGCTCGATGCGGGAAATTTCCATTTCAACTACGTACCACCATCGCTTTACGATGTTACTATTAGCTGAAACTGTTGCCTTTCGATTTGGATTTAAATTTAACGCTATTCCAAGAATTCTAAATGATGTATGCGCGTTGCTTTTTTTTCTTATAAATACTTGGATTAAAATATTCCTTCTCATATTTGAAGAGCTTTCTGGATCTACTTTCGACGCTGTGATAACAACTGCTGTTTTTCAAGGTTGCACGTGACATCACAATATGCAATGTTGCAAAGCAAAAATTTACAATTATTTAACTTATAATCTTCGATATAATAGCAATAGTAACGTAATTTTTATAAAAAATTAAAATTTCTCTCTTGGCTATACATGAAAGTTGGTCGAATACACTTTGCTTTTTTTGCAGGCTTCAATAAATCCTGCAATCTCTTAGCTATCCATAAATCCACTTTTTTTTGAAACGCTAACATTTATGTCTGCTGTCCAGCTGGATTCGGGATTTCTAGCAATGGGCGACATCTGGGTATTTATCGCATTGAATAAAAGATCAGAATATTATGGGTTCAAACAATCGTCCAGCCATTAAACATTTTCTGATGTGCATTATTGCCTATGCTACATTACATGACGTATTCGTCAGTATTTGAGCAATTTAAAACGTGGACGAAGAAAAATAACAAAGAAAAGGGCTTTAAAAATTAACCAAACGGGCAAAACCCCACTTGTCTCCCCCGCACTTTCCCTCTCCAAAAAGAAAATGACACACAATATCACCATTGTTTGTAGGTGGCTAGGAAGCACATATCCAGCAAAAGGTTTTTTTCTTTTCTGTATATCCATCTGTCTAGGATTAACAGTACGAAAGATTAATCAAACGCAAAATTCTTTTTCAGTGTAAATTATCCTTACTTCTTAAAATATACAATTTTCAATTATAATTTCGCCAACTAAACCAAAAAACATATTAAGAAATAAAAACAACAATACGTAAAAACAGGTTCCTATTAAATTAATCGAAAGAAGAAAAAAATTTAAATATAAAAAAAAACTTTTTAAACGAACTTTTTTTACAAAAACAACCCTACAAAATTGTTTCATAGTTTTTGGAAGTACCCAATCAAGGCGAATTCATTGTTTACAAATACAACAATTTTATTCAAGTTGTCAAAACAGTTTACGTATTAACATGCTTTGAATAGAACACAACTTTGACAACAGAAGAGAAATCAGCTGATGAGAATTTTGGCTAATGCAGCCACCTGGTATGAATTCGCCTTGTAGTCAATGTCTATTTATTCAAGTATATGCAGATCAATATGTGATTGAATATTGAACATTGCGACAATTATTAGTGTGGTTGTCGTGAGAAAAACGGTCAAATGTGGCAGCGCGTGCAATATGTTTTATATTGGCTTGATATAAATACGACTACGACAACGACTCTAATAATAAAGGCCGGCGCACATAGAATCCCTCATCCGTCTCACTTTGCCTTTTTCAACTGACTTAACATACCGACGGATGAGGTTGGCACAATGAGTACTCTGTTGATGGATATCAACTCATAGCCAGCGTTGCCACAACCAAAAAATTGCTGATAGCAAAATTTGTTTAAAAAGTTAAAAAATAAAAAAATGTATCTGAATATGTTTTACTTCATAAAAATAAGTTTTCAGTTTCTTCCGCACAATCTCGGCACTCAAAAGTGGTTTACATTTTTCGTATACCATTTTATTTTTGTTTTGTAACTGAAATTTGTAAACTAAACAAACTATTTAAAGACATTTGAAATTTAAAGCAGCCGCTTGGATAGTTCAGATATTTTATTACACAAACAAAATACAATTCGAATTTTGTTTTTGTAGAGTTTCTATACTTGAATAAATATAAATTGGAAGGACGCATATTACAAAAGAAAAACTGAACAATAAATTCCTTTCAAATATTACAAAATTTCTATTTAGTTAAAATTACGAGTAATTCATTTAATCTTTAATTTATTAAAAAGAAGTCCTAAAAACCTTAAGTATTATTGAATATTGAAAGAATAGAAAAAAACAACTAGGATAAAGAGCAACTGAGACAAAAAGGCAAATATATACAATATATTTTCAAGTAACAGTTAAAAATAAGGTAATGAAAATGAAAATAAAAATAAAAAACTCATTAAAACAGAAACACCAACGAATTTTTATTTAAGCAGAGATCACACACCTTAATGAAATCTTTTTAATAAAATACTGTATTTTCAATATCTCTTTTACAGTTAATCGCAGATCATTAGAAATGCGTGTACGTGCTACAGATCCTCGTCCTTGCCCTAAATGTGGTAAAATCTATCGTTCAGCCCATACTTTGCGTACTCATTTGGAAGATAAACATACTGTCTGTCCAGGATATCGTTGTGTTTTATGTGGCACTGTAGCAAAATCTCGCAATTCTTTACACTCTCATATGTCGCGTCAACATAGAGGTATTTCAACTAAAGATTTGCCCGTGCTACCAATGCCCAGCGCTTTTGATCCAGAATTAGCTTCACGTCTTCTAGCTAAGGCTGGTGTAAAGATTTCACCGGCAGAACTAAGAGCACGAGCTTCCCCTACAAATACCAGTGGTAATGGACAGAAAATTGATTTGAATTTAGCAGGTGGAATGAAAGATGAAGTGGAAGATTCCGATGATGATCCCGAAGATCTTACTACTGGCACAGGTTTTGGTATTAGTACGGGTAATAATGATTTGAGTCGTTATCACGAGAATTTATTGAGTAATTTTGGACATGCAAATACTACAATATCTCGTATACGCAACGAGGCGGTTGCCGTAGCTGCGGCAGCTGCTTTGGGTCAACAAAAAGATATGGCCGTTGGTGGCCAGATACCGAATAGTTCAACAGCTGGCCAGTCATTGCTGGATACATATTTGCAATTTATAACAGAGAATACTTTTGGTGAGTGCTTCATTTATTATTTTAAGTATTGTAAAACAGATTCAAAGCGCTAAAGCGATTGGGGCCTAAACTGTATCCACCGGAAGATTAAAGGTAGAAAATAAAATAATAATGGAAAAATATTAAAAAAGTCTGTAAAATTAAAATGTTAATTAATCCCTAAAAATATCAGGATTAAAACGCGGTAGACAGAAAATTTTAAAATTAAATTTTCTGTTTAATAAAATCTGCCACGTACGAATCTACCAATTCATAACTTGGATAAGAAATCAATATTTTGGGTCATCATAAAAATTAATAATGAATATAAAATATAAAACAAAAATTAAAATCAACAATACAGTAAAGCGATAGTTCAATGAAAAATGTGTGTATCACAAAAGAAAAATTTATTTTCACAGAAAATTTAAACTTCCGACTCGAAAAGCGCTGCGAAAGCTTTGAAAATATTTTGAATCATACTTTTATGTTCGAATATATTATGTTTATACAATGCAGCACAGTACTAAATTATGTTATCGTCAAATTCATTTGTGCGCTACAAATTGTTTTATTTGATGATTGTTTTTGTTCTCCTTCCAAAATCCTAATTTATTTTCTGATAATGGTTTTGCGATAGTTGAGACTGGTGGTGAAGACATTTATCAATTAAACCTTAGTTCTTATAAATGCTGCGCTGCTGTCAATTTTTAAAGTACAGTTGCGCCGCTTTTGTTGTTTTGCATTTTAAGCATAAATGGCTCCCCGTTTTATTATTATATCTGACTAAGGGTTCGAACTCATGCGTATTTAGTTTGACAAACATTTTTCAATACATACATTTTTTTGCATAATTGATCTAACAGATTGCTTTGGTTTTTCAGGCATGGGAATGTCGCAAGAACATGCTGCCGCTGCCGCTTTACATGCGGCAAAAATGGCTCAGCTGAATGCTATGGGGCATGGCTTGGACAAAATTCCTTCCGGGCTATTGCCACCCCAATTTGATTTGAGTAAATTAGCCAGCACAGCAGGTTCAGCATTTACAACGGCGGCTGGTAACAGTTCAGGTCTTACCATTGAACCAATAATGAGACGTGATCAATCAAATACACCCAGCAATGATAACATCACACTTTCCAGCAATAATACACCTGCCACACATAATAACGATATTAGGAGAGATCATTCCGAACCCATGGATTTGGGATTAGACGGTAACAATCAATCGCTCAGTCATCACGATAACCAGGGATCCGATAATGAGGACAACTATTCAGACGATGAGGCGGTTCATAATACATAAATTACAAATATAAGCGAGCATTGAAAAAGTAGATATTTTATTATTAACTCTACATAGGAAAATATTTGAAGAAAAAAACTTTTAAAAGAAAATATTTAGGTTTAAAATTATTAATGGGTATTGAAATTAATTACAAAAACATATGTATATTAAGAACATTGTTTGAAGAAAATAATTCGATTTGAATGGAACTAAAGAAGCCTTAAAATGTATACCAGTTTACAAAAATTTAACTTTTGTTTGGAAATCGCTGTATACGATTTACCTTAAAGCAAAATCTAAATAACATTTTTTGAAAGAGTTATTTGAAATCAATATTATATTAACTATTGCATATACACATACATATGTATGTATAAATATTTTGACGAAAATAATGCAATATTATTTGAAAAAAGGGGAAAAAGTACTTAAATTTACTTCACCCCCAAATCCAATTTAAAGCAATTTTAGATTAATTTATGTATTTAAAGGTAGAAATAAATTGTATTTCCTTCATTTAAATTAATAAAAATATATAACTTGTAAATATTTATATTAAATGTTTAAAACTATAAAAAATTTATCAGAGAAATTAGCAGAGTATTTTACAAAGTTTTATTTAATGGACTGGTCTTGTAAATCACAATGTTTTTAAATATTTGTGAAAAAATCTACATTGTATATGTGTATAAAAAAATATTATGTTCCACTAAAACCGGCCAGAAATTAATTTTATTTAAGCAAATGTGCTGAAAAAATTAGTTAAATATTTTCTTATATTTCTATTGCTTTAGTATAATTTATTATACATTTTTTTTCAAGTGCCTTGTTTTTGAAAACTATTTAAAAGAAATTTATTTGAATTATAACAAAGTTAAGTGTAAATTTACAACTCTGCTTTTAAGTTTCGGTCTTTAATATCATATTATTTTAATTACATATAAAATAATCCCGACACAAAATGTAACTATTTTAAATATTTAATAACAAGCATGGAACTAGCACAGATCTTATTACTGCTAAAGGTTTCCAAAATCGCCCAAAAAGGCGTTAGAAGATCACACAGACAATTCTTTATTACCAAATATTGTATAACTAAAGAAAACGTGACTAACGAAAATTATTTTTATTTAGATCTATTACAGAAAGCAACCAAACTTTAGTTGTGTTAACCAATGTTTCCTGTTAATTGGATTGAAGCTTTAAAACAAACTTAGTTGAAGAATTTTTCAAACAATACGCATTGGTCAAATGGGTACCAAAGAATTCTCATAAGAATTAATTCTAGAGAAGTGTACTAGGATCCTCTGAATAGCTAATTACAAAAAATATATTTAAGAGCTAAAATGTGATGAAAATCAAGTGATATAAAACTGCTTGTTTTACAGTGTTCTGATGAATTATCATGAAAATCATTTCTGATAGATATCAAATAAAATACTTTTTAAATTCCGCCAAGTTTTTCATATTCATATTTAAAATACGATCAACCAAGGATTATCAAAAACGATCAAAAAATCATAAATATTATTTTATAAAATCATTTTAGTAGCTTTATAAAAGTACATAATTTCGTCTGTAAAGGTTTCAAACTTGTTATTAAATAATAAAAAAAAAATATTTGAAAAAAATGGGAAAAATGTTGGGATATTGACAGAAAAAAATTAATAGAACACTGGCTTTAAATAATTAAAAAAAAACGTCAAATACATAAATTACTTTTCCCAGTCAATACACTCAGAAGAATAAAATTCAAAAGTGCCATTTAATAAAAAAATATATATTTGAAAAATACGCATACTAAAGGACTTCCGTAAAGCAATCTCAACAAATTAAATATATTTTTTTTTTGTTAATAATTATACTCAGGAAAGTAAAATAAAACAAATATAATACATTCCTTTCTTTAAAAAGCAAACATAAACCTCAAAACTACCTCAATTTTTTATAATTTTTGTTAAACAACAAGTCAGTGAATTGAATAATTATTTACCTCAAATCTTAAAATTAATAAATTAATAAAGGCATATAAGAAATAAGAAATGTAAATATTTACATAATAATTTGTTAAATTTAAGACATCTCTAACAAACACAAATGCAATAATTTATTATTAAATCAACTTAAATATAAATAACACACATACATACATATATACTAAATATAGTATATGTATATTGAAATAAAAAAATCTTGCCAACATATATATATACATATATATACATGCATACATACATACATATAGTATGTATGTATATCACATATATGGATTTGTATATAATATATATATATATAAATACATACGTATATTACTAAACCTTAATTAAGTATTTCAAATAAAACACTATGCACTTTAAAAGGAAATCTAAAATAACTTTAAAAAGCCTACAATCAGCTATAAAAATAAAATACCACCTTTTCCATAAATACAAAAAAAAATATACATATTGAGTACTTATGTTCGAAAAGGAACTCTTTGAATATATATAATAACAAAATCACGTTTAATATACTATACTTAAAATAAAATAACAGTAATTTTAAAAAATTTAATTTTTCTTTTCAACTCGTAAATTATTACCTCAGATATACTCAGCATTTATTTTATAATACAAATTTCATAAGATTTAAGTTATTTAATATAAATTGACACAATTTTAACACTGCATGCAGTTTTTAATATTAATTTACCGAAACTCTTTCCTCAAGTTCCACTTATTATTATTATTTTAATTTCGTGCTATTTTTCCTAATAAAAGTAGTATACTTAAATAAGCTCTTAAAGAGTTAAGTTTGAATACTTTTGTGTTTAAAAATTTAATTTTTTTCAAGTTCTACCTCAATTTTAATTTTGCGATATTCTTTATAAGTTGAAATTTTTTATTATTTTTAATAATTATGTTCTATACCATCCACGAATAGTTTAAGTTTATTTTATAATTTTGTATAAAAAAACAACTATAAAAATCTATCACATGCATACTTAAAAGATTAATTTTTAATAAATTTTAGTTGAAATATTTTTAAACGAAAACGTTTGATACACTGTCGTATTCTTAAAAATTTTTTGTTATTAATCAAAAATTATTAGACAAATTCCATACAAAATTCAATATATGTACCTTCTATAAATCCAAATAATTTTTATTCATACGGCAGCTAGTCTTTAATACTTTTATTATACGAAAATTAGTTTCTTCTTTAGTAAAACAGAACTCCGTAAGTACTAAATTATTAAAAATAAGAAATAACTCAATATAAGAAACAGTCAGAGGTGTGAAACGTGACGATTTTTCACAGCGATTTCCCCACAATGACGATTTTTTCTTCAGTACCGCCTGTACTCCTGTTTCTCAGACTCTACGTGTAGACGAATTTATACCATATCGAACTCTACAAAATAAAATATGTATATTAATACTGCTCTTCTATGTGCATATAGATTTTGACATTTATTCTATTATTAGGGGAACAGAGTGCAAATTTGTCACGAGTGCCTAAATTTGTGGGAGTGCCTAAGTTTCAATTTGATTTCAAATTGAGATTTCTCGCGATTACGCTTCCGTCAAGAAATTTTGCCGGAATAGATCTTCAGATGTTTTGATTTTATAAAAAAAGAAACACATCTGTATTCCTTTTCAAACATTTGCACTGATCATTCTGCAATGGTTTTGTTTGTGTTTTAAATTGGCATAAGTCCAGGAAATCTCAATTTCAAGTAATGCAGGTAATACAGTATGTAGCGAATTTCAGATCTGCTACATTTGCAATGTTTGCACCGGCAAATTTGCAACGAAGAGTGAGTTCCACTATTAAATTTGAAAATGTTTCGACATATGTATAACCTGTTCAAAGTACAAAATTATTTAAAACTTCAAAAGACGCCAATATATAATTTATTTGGATTAGTCAAAAAATGTGAAGATATCGTTAACTTTTCCAGTACTTTGTGTTTAAAGTTTTTATTTGAATTGAATTGTTAATTGTAAGATACAATATATTAGTATTTATATGAAATAATATAGTGTTTTAAAAGTGCTTGATTTTTTTGTAACGATTTTTTTTTAAATGCCGACGATTTTATTGCCAAAATTTTAAGATTTTTAGAAAAAATAATTTGCAACCCTGAAAGGAGGAAATAAGTTTTTTTAACAAGCTTTTAACTTTAAATTATTGAACAAGCTCTCGATTCAAAGCTTAGTTGTCATTAATTAAAGTTGTTGAATTTTTGCAGGAATGATGTGGATCATTCCAGGACGAGAATGAACTATTTCTGTTTCTTGAGGCCCTTATGAACAGGACTAGGCAGGGCAAGGACCACGCAGCACTGGAATGATTGGGAGCAACTTTAGGAGCTATGAGGGAAAACCGGCAGGCTGTGCGAGGATTACGAAGAAAACCATTAACATTCCATGCATTGCCCTGGCATACAGTGGGGTGCATTGAGGGTATAGATTAGCTGTAGAACAGATGATTTTGTTTATAGGCGGGATCTTCCTTTTCTTCTACTCTATGCTTTCTTCGTTTCTATTCTTTCCATGGATGAGTTTCACAATTAACTATATGGGTCTCCGGGTGCAGATGTCCCAGTGCTACTGGGACTCAACCCTATTACTTTTTTTAAAACTAAGACCACGAGGGAAAGTAGGGGCAATTTTCACGCCAACGAGACCATCTAACCGATTTTAATGAAATTTAAATATTTTTGTTTTTTTTTTTATCTGGGACCAGCACTCAGGAGATGACTTCTACACATGCGAAGCATTGTGCTGGAACTATAGTAAAGGGCTAATAGGAGAAAATACAGGAGGTGAAGCTTAATTAATTATTTTTGCAGCTCTGCTTTCGCACGTTCTTTGTTTATGCTCGTAGCAGTGCTGAAGCTTCGTTCAGTAGCCATTTTTATTATTGTTTTACTTCGCCGGTGCTACACAATACCGACGAAGGAGGTCGTTCTGATGCGATTGTGGATTGCTATCAGCTGAAGCCGGTATTGTTCAGTGACCAGTGACTATGCCTTCGCCACTGAAACCTTCCGACAACAACTTACACACAAAGACACACTAATCCACATCAGAAAAATGCGAGATGTTTATTTTTATTTTAAAATTTTAGTTTGAAACTGGGTTTGAACCCAAGTCTGTTTTTCGATTCGTAGTTAACGTGCAGACTACCATCCATTGTGCCATCGCCACCCTTACCTTACCTTACCTTTTGGGGTAAGATATGCCTTTCTTCGCTCTATCCTATACACGGTCGACTAACTTCAAAATAGTCTTTAAAGCACCGGCCCATACATGAGAGTTGTATTCCATTTCTGGTCGGATGTAAGCGGTATAAATAGTGAGGAGATCAGATGGGGTGAAGTATGTCTTACACTGTCTTAAAAAACCGAGGCACTTGAATGCTTCCTTTGTGACCTGAAAAATGTGCTCAGTCTATCGAACATCGCACTGAATTTTCATGCCAAGAACATCAAGAGCTTCTGATTCCTGGATGTTTATACCGCCCATAATTTGAGATGAGGCAGCGCAGTCGGGCATGCGTCGATGCGTAAGCATGCAGCATCGGGTCTTTTGAGCAATTAAATCGACCCTGTTCGCGTGACCCCATTCCGATATTCTTGTGAGGTCACCATTTAGCGAATTATTCATATTCTGCCTCGTCGTCTGCGATTAAATGAATATGAAAGGAGATAATGCTGTCATCTGCGAAAGAGTGGATAAGGTTGGAAGTTTGACATAGAAAGTCATTAAGAAAAATAAGAAATAGTGTAGGAGAAAGAATGGAGCCTTGTGCTACCCCTCAATTAATCTTGCACTCGTTAGATGAGATCCCGTCTATAACAACTGTTATAGCGCCATACCTGAGAAAGCTCGATATAAATCGAGAGAAGATATCACCGAATCCCAAAGGCAATAAGTTTGGACAAGAGTGCTCCATGCCACACTCTGTCAAATGCTTTGGAAATATCTGGAGCCACTACCTTACTTTCGCCAAAATGGTGGTTGGATCGACATAATTTTTCCGAAAGAAGGCTAATAAGTCTCCCGTGGAACGTCCGCCACGGAAGCCATATTGCCGGTCGTTAAGTAAGCTATTGGACTCCAGATACTTCATAAGATGGAAATTTGGCATACTCTCCATTACTTTGGAAATCATAGAGCATATTGCGATTGGGCGATAATTTTCAGGGTTGCTTGCCTCTCCTTTCTTGGGGATCGGCGTAACATTTGCAACTTTCCAGCACAACGGAAAGTCGCCTGCATGCTATAGGGTGCTGAAAAGGCTTGCCAGAGAACGCGATAATGTCGAAGAGTACTGCGTCAAGACCAGTGCTGGAATTTCATCCGGCCCAGGAGACTTATTTAGGTTAACGTTCGCTAAAACCCTTTTAACTGCACGAGCTCGAAAGTATATCTTTGGCATAGTTACGGATACACGCTCGAGTACGGGCAGTGGTTGATTGCTTTCCGGCAGGTGAGAATTACCTGCAAATATTTCAGCTAGGAGGTTAGCCTTTTCAACCGGGTCAGTGAATATTTGATCATCTTTTAAAAGAGGCGGAATAGAAGAACTAGCATTATCTTTTTCAAAAACCTTGAAAAATGGTGAGGCTGAAGCTGGCCAGTACTGGTACTGGGGCCTAATTCTGGCAATCGTATACGATCAAATACTTACCCGTGCATTCGTTTTTTTCTCCTTGTCGTTATCGAACAACATTTATCGAAATTTATCGACAGCAAACGACCATTTGAACGCAACCTTGGGCGTTTTTAGTCTTAAGCAAAAGAGTTATCGAGTAATATTTTTTTAGTGAACAAAAGAATAAAAATTGAAAATGTAATTAAACATTTTTAATAACCAGAGAAAAAAATTATAATTTAACCATTTGAGGTCAATATTAATTGCAGGTAAAAATTAATTACAGTCCAAAAATAATATGTAAAACTTCATCGGTAACCAGAGATTTAAAAAAAAAATGCCTCAGGCATTATGTGCCCGCTTTAATTATTAATCGAAAGATTGTTTTATTTGTTATTTCCTTGTTTATCAATTTTTGGTTTTGATATTGGGTTTTGTGTTTACAATTTCATAAAAAGGAGACGCAATTTGGTAATTTTTGGTCTTGGGTGTTTTGCCTACAGTTTCTTAAAATAAAATGTTTTACAACACTGAAAAAGATATTTCGATTCGTTTATCGACTGTCATAATTAAAAATAAGAGAGCTATCGACATTTCTTTTGAATCGAAAACAATTTCGATCACGAGTACCAGAATTAGCTTCCTGCTCAGTGACCTTCGCCTGTTGTAAACTATTCAAACCTGAAACGTTCCGTAATTTCATTTTATTAAGGTGCTCGTTCTGTAGAGTTTTATAAACTATAGTGTTGAAAAATATTTTTATTTTATAAATAAATTCTAAGAACAATCTATATATTTAAGCTCAAAGGTTTTTATTTTTTATTTTTCTATATATATGATTAACGAAATATCGACATACATATAGAAAAATAAAAAACTTTAAGCTTAAATATATAGATTGCTCTTATAATAAAAAAGGTTAAACAACAAGTATTAAAAAAGTAAATAAATTCTTTTTATTTCAATATACAATTTATATTTAAATTTTACTAAACATAAATTACAGTGGCAAAATTAAATAGAGACTAATTGAAATCAACATGGAAACAGAAAATATTAAGGATATTATTAATTGCACTTATCGCAAATAAAAAGCAAACCATTTCTTCTCGCAGAATTATGCTTTTCAGCAAACAAAATATATAAATTTCTTTTGGAAAAATTTTCGAATTTTTCTCGAGATAAAGGTAACTAAAATAAATTAGCAATATTTTAATGTACATAAAAAAAAAATTGAGTAGAAGAACCACAAAAAAATATTTCTGGGGACAGTACAAATTATGGTAGAATGGGGATTTTTGGGAATTCGTATAATTTGAAAGAAACTAAAAACTAAAACAAAAAAAAATTAAACTAAAATAACCTGAATTAGTAAACATTATATATGTATGCATTTAAAAACTAAGAGAAAATGCAAAGAATTTCTTTCAAACGTATGCGAAAGTTTTTCTTTAAGTACTTGGAAATGACAGACAATATTACAAACTCTTGGGCAGCATATTCCTTATTTATTGAGTTGTACCAATTGTGCACGCAACGTCAATATCTCCTCACGTCGAGAGAGCAAGACTTTTTTGGCTTTATCATATTTTTCCTTCAGGGTATTCAGTTCTATTTTCAATGATTCGCGTTCATTCTAAAAAATTTTTTAAATTTATTTAAAATATATATTTTAAACCAGAATTTTTAAATGTACTTACATTCAGCATTTTCAGTTGATTTGCTTGGAGGACAGACGGACAGTTGTCATCAGAATTTTCTTTTTCTGCTACTTTTCTTTCCAGTTCTTTAATAAGATTATAACGATAACGACATATGTTTTTTAAATCGGTGTATTTGCCTTGCAATGTTTGTATAGTTATATTAAGTTCACCTTCAGTCTGTGCTTCAGCATCGGCTAATATTTTCGGAAGTATTGGTGTTGCTTCTTTTTCGGCACACAGGCTGGCATTAACAACAGCATGTGCTGTTAGCGCCGTGGCATGAGCTGCCGTTGCCATAGCTTTTTCAGCTTTAGCTGTCTGTTCATACAGTTTATTTTTGCAACGTTTAACTTCCACACGATGTTTTTCCTGCTCTTCTTGTAAACGTTTCTTTAAGGCGGAATTTTCGTCTTTCAATGGATGATTTTTTAGTTCCATATTTAAGGCAGTAACTTGGCTACTTTTAATAAAAAGATTACGCTCACATTCCTTTAGTTTACGATCTAGTTCGGTACAATTGCATCCGCTATCTGTTTTTATATTAAAATTAGTAATAAAGACGAAACCACAGGTTTTAAATCCAGAGTTATTTCAGGCGACAAATTACGCCATTCGATATCGATTGAAATTTCTAATAAAATTTTATTCGAATGTAATGAAAATTCATCCGATAGCAAATGTTTTAATTTGCCTCCAGGCTATAATTAATTCATTGCTAATTAATAGGAATAAATAAATTGAGAAGTAAATAAAAAAAAAAATTTTTTATCTATTGAACATATCGAAAATATCATTTCTCGAATTATAGCCAACTCCGAAAATAGACTTTTTGGCCTACCTGAAGTATCTGTCATTGTTTGTTTATCAATTGCTTCTCCCCAATACGATAATCTTCTTCGCTCGTCGTGTGTGCTTAAACGACGATTCTTTCTTTCTGCTTTTGCAGAATTCTTTAGCTGTATGGCACTTAATTTTTCCTCTAAACTATTATTAGCTACTTTATCAAGACTCATACGTTCATGGCTTCGGCGTCCACCTCTAGGCGAGTATGAGATTTTCGAATCTGCAGATGTATTTGCTGTGGCATCAATTGCTTGACGTTGCAAATCATGTTCGAAATTTCGTACGGCTCTCTCTTCGAGTTTCTCTTCGAGCGAATGTTTTTCTTTTTTTATCACTTCAATATTAGTGGAAAGCTTAAGGTTTTCTTCGCTTAACGAATGTAGTTTACTTTCCTGCAAGATTGAAAGAGAACTCATCAAATTATTATTACATCATTCAATTCTATCTAAAGCACAATTACCATTTCAAGTATAATCGCATTTGAAATTTGATTTTGTTTGTTATGGTCCACATCTTCACGCAAAGCAAAACTGCAGCGTCCAGTTTCTTCAATAGTTTTCTTAGAGATTTTCTGCAGTTCACTATGCTGAACTTGAAGTTTTCGCAATTCTGCTTGTATACTGTTGAATTCCTTTAACTTTTCCTTTGTTAAGTTGAGCTGTTCATTGATTTTTTGATTCAGATTTTCCAATTGAGTATTTGATGATTGTAAGGAATCACATTTTGTTTCGAGCTCTTCAAATGCACTCTTTAGCACGTGATATTCCTTCTTCAGACAAGCTTGTTCACCTTGAAGAGTTTCTATTAATTGTGATAATTTAATTTCAGACACTGCTTTTTCTTCGGCTTTGTTTCGAAGCAATTCAGTTTCACAAGACAAGTTTTCTATTTTGGAGATATAAGCATATTGCTGGGAAGTAAGTTGCGCAATTTCTTGTTGAACTTTTCGATTTTCTGAAGTCGTTGATGAGAGAATGCTTTCCAATTCTTCGCGTTCAAGTATAAGTTTTTCATATGAATGAACTTTGCTACGCACTTCATGCAATTGTTGGCACAAAGATTCAACTTTTTGCTTAAGCGTTTCTTCTTTTTCTTTGAATACTTTGTTTTCCTCTTCATACTGTTGGAGGGTTTTGTAAAGTTTGTCTTTTTCGTTTTGCAAAGAACATAACGCTCCTGTTTGGGTCTTTTTGATCACATTAAAGGTAGCTTCTAATTTATTTTTATCTTCCTGCAAGTTTTGATAATGAACAATTCTTTCTTTTAACTCTCCTTCTAGTTGATTTAAGGATTCTCTAGTTGCCAGAAGTTCAGTTTGTAGCCGAGTATTTTCTGTCAGTTTTTCTTCTTGGTTTTCTTTGAAGTTGCCGAGATCAGCAGTTAAGGCATTTAATTGCAGTTGCAATTCAAAGTTTTGTTTTTGTGTTTTTTGATAGCTAGCTTCTAAATTCTTAAACTCTAATTGTTTTTGCTCGACAACCTCGGAGAGGGATTTCTTTAAAGCCTTAAGATCTTGTTGCAATTTGGTATTTTTTTCCTTGACTTTGTTTAAAGTCAATTGTTGTTCGCGCTTTTCTTCTTCAAGTTTCGCAACATCTTGTCTAAGTTCGGCAATAGCTCGTTGACTTTCTTCAATTTTCTGCTGTTGCTTTCGACTTTCTTCTTTGGCTTTGCTGAAATCGCATTGAACTGCTTCTAGTTCTCGGCAAAGATTTATATTCTCTTCTTTACATTTTTCTTTTTGTTTTTCTTCCCCCTCCAATTTTTTATTTTTTTCTTCAATTGCTTTCGAAATCGATTCTTTGAGTGAATGGAGATCTTGTTGAATTTGAATTTTTTCCTCACTGACCTGCAGGAAGATGGTTTCTTTTTCATCCAGCTGTTTTTTAGCAGCTTCTAATTTTTCTGTTATACAGCAAAGATTATGCAATAGTTCTGTTTTGTCTTCCATAAATGGTCCCAAAACTGCTTCATCATTTTCTTTCTCTTTGAGTTGTTTGAGATGCTCTTCCAGACTTGTTTTCTCTCTTCTCAGATCAATACATTGTTCGTGCAGTGAGTCTCTTTCTTTGGTTAGACCGTCAACTTTAGTTTCTAATAAAATCTTGTCCGTTTGAAGTAAATTATAGTCACTTGTAATTTGTTTTAATTTCTCCTCTAACACGGACTTTTCCATTTGGGATATAGACACAACATTATCTAATTTCAACGCATTTTCTGGTAATATTTCAACTTTTTGTCTTAAATCAACAACTTCTTTCAACATTTCCACTTCTTTTTCTTGCAAACTGTTCACTAATCCTTGCAAGTGCATAATTTGAGTTTCAAACATTTTCTTTCCATCTTCTAATACAGTCATATTATTGAGTTTAGTTTGGAGTGTCTGTATTAGTTCTTCTCGAATTGAATCCTCACTACAGAGTTCCTGAATTTGTTGTTCAGACTTTTGAAGTTTATTATGCAGCTGTTTATGCTCTTGTTTAAGATTATCGAAATCGGTTGTGAGAGATTTGGTTTCTTCCTTTGTTACTTCTAGATCAGTGAGTTTAGTTTTCAGTGTTTGTATTAACGCATCGCGATGTGCAGCTTCGGCATAAAATTCCTGTATCTGTGTTTCGGCTTTTTGGAGTTTTTCTTTTAATTGCGATTGCTCCAGATTCAATTTTTCTACTTCATGTGATAGATCTTGATTCCTATTATGCAATTCTGGTATACAATTAAGGTCATATTTAATATCATCTATTTCTGTCTTTAAAGCGGTATTTTCTCTGGTTATTGCTTCATGCACAACTTTATTGTCCACTAAAAGTTCTTCTAAATAAACGATTCTTGAATGTAGAAGTGATATTTCTTCGCATTTAGTACGATTTTCTTCCTTCATAGTTTCAAATAGTTCAACCGATGTATTCAGCTTTTGTATTAGATCAAGTTGTTCTTCCTCTAGTATGCATTTAATTTGTTTATTTTCTATATCCTCTGTTAACAGTACAGTTTGTTGCTCTTGACCACTTTGTAGCTGTACGTCAACATCTAAGTTTTCAGTTTTTTCATTACAGGCGCTCTTTTCTTGTTTTATTTCCATTTTTAATTCTCCTGGATTTGTTGGTATTTGCTTTAGGACATCCATTTGATTTTGCAAGTTTTGAATAGTCTGCTCGTATTCGTTTTTTCTCTGATCCCATTCTTCATTGTACTTTTTCATTTTGTCGCTGTATTCATTAGCACTTAATTCTATTTGTTGTAAATTTTCCAATTGCAGCTGCTGGTATTCTTGCTTAAATTCCTTTTCTTTGCTATAAAATTCTGCACGAGCACTTTCCAGATCTGCTTCCATATCAACGCAACGTTGTGTAATCTCTTCTAGTGTTTTTGTTTGTAAATCATACGCCTCAACTAATTCTTGTTCACTTAGCTTTAGTTTTTCAAGATCTTTTCGAATTTTACTATTGTCAGTGGATTTTATATCGATGCTTTCGGCTGTATTGTTCGTTATAAACAAGGAATTAAAAGTAGAATTGAATTTATCTTGTAATTCTTGATATACTACGGTTATATCAGCCTTTTCTTTCTCCAAGTTTTCAATTTGTTTTTCATAATTTTTACAGGCACAATTCTCAACGAATATAGATTTTTCAAGTAATTCGGCCGATAGTTGCGTAATTTGCTCTCTCATTTCACTCACCGCTCGCTCAGTGCTTTCTAATAATGATTTATTGCTTAAGCGATCGTGATCATTGATTTTTTTTAATTCTATGATTTCCAGTTTCAGTTTTTCTACATATTCTGTCATGCTTTCACAACCATTGATGTCAATACTAATGCGTTCTTCTAATTCAGAGAATTTTTCGGCGCCTCTAAATTCCACAATGTGGAAGGAATGCTGTTTAAAGTAACCTTGTAAAGGCATGTTTTCGATTTTCATATTGAATTGTTTTTGGGGTTTTTGTACATCTAAAATATTTTTCAAATACATTTTGTAACTCATTGACGGATCGAAATTTTTACAGGTGGACCTAAATAATTTCGTTTTTCCGTTTGAGAGTTCTAGCTCAATTTCAGCCAAATACTCGGAAAGTTCAAAGAAATTTCTAAGCAATTCTTGAGATTGAGATACATCAATATCATCTTCGTCTACTTCACTGGAAACGCCTGAACTACACAGTAGAATATTTCGAAAGGGTGATGGGGATTTTAATATAACGTTTCTTTCGTTAGATAGAATCGTTTCTAACTGCAATTTCATCTTATTTATTTCAGTTTCTGCTCTGGTAACTTCTTGACCTTCGACTTCATAATCTTTAAGTTTTTCTTTAAATCGTATGTTCTCAGCCTTAAGATTGTCATTGTCTTGTAAATTATCTATTAATTGATTCGATAAATTATCGTATTCTTTTTGCAGATCATAAAATTGTGTTTGAATTTCCAGTAGCTCTTTCTTAATGTTTTCATTTTCAACTTGTGCCTTTAAATTTTTTGACGAATACTCTTCATTTGCAGTCTTAGTCTCTTTAGCGACCTGTTCGTACTTCGTATTACTTTCCAATAACCTATGCTGAGCATCGTGTACTTTCTTTTTTAAATCTTCAATATCCGTTTGTAAGTCAAAGTTTTCTTTTTCCAAGTTTTGATAATCGGCCAAAGATTGGCATTTAGTGGCTTCTAGTTCTTCGTATTGTGTTTGCAGCTGTTCATATTTTGTTTGTATATGGGCGTACTGAGCTTCAATATCTTTAACCGTTTGTTGCTGTTCTTGCCAATTTAATTCAAGTTTTGAATACTTTTCTTCCAACACTAACATTTCTTCTCTAGCCATTTGAATCTGTTTATTCACTGACATACATTCTTCATGTTTCGAAGAATTTTGAATGCTTAAGACGTCATAATCTCGTTGCACTTGAGTCAATTTCAATTTCAATTCTTCGACGTCCAATAATAACTTTGCACACGCAGCATTTTCACTTTCTTGTACTTCTTCCAGATGTACAATTTTCTGTTTATTTGTTTCGTTTTCTTTTTCAATTTCGACGTAACTTAATTTAAAATTTTCGTATTCCAAAGTTAGTTTTTCGTATTCCAAAGTTAGTTGTTCGAACTCCAAAGTAATTTTTTTATTTTCGTCTAACAGCCTTTGCAAATCTTCACATTTCATACAAATTTTACGATCCTCAGCAGCTCGGTCATTTCTATTCAAATCATCGTTTGTGTTTTGTAAACTGTTTGCTTTGAAAGTATTAAGAGATTTTTCCAATTTTGTAATTTCTTTCTGTTTGTCGGTTAACACTTCCAATAATTCATTTTCTCTACTTTTTGCTTTATTCTGATGACGTTTAAATTCAAATTCTAAAGTAACTGCATCACGATTTTCCATTTCCAACTTTTCATTGGTTGTTTTTAATTCAGTCAATTCCGCCTCATATTTATCGATCTTTTCATTAGCGATTTTATTGGAATTTTTCAGTTCAAATACTTCTGCTTGAAGGTCATTGCATCTAGAAATAAATATTAGCAAACGTAGCAATTCATTAATAATTTAAATCAATGATTAATAGATAAAAAAAAAAACATTAAATAATATTAAGATCTATACGATGCATCTTTAATTACATAAATATATTACGTGAAGTGTACAAGAGATTTGTACTCTTAATGAAAATGTTACAATTTTATGTAATACTATTATCTCCATCGGTTATACAGATTCGGAAGGGCATATCTTACCCCTATGTCGCCTCCTGGTTATATTTAAAAAATATATATGTAGCATATGTGTCCTTCTAGACGCAAAAACATAAATACATTCGCTGGCGTAGAAATTTACCCTACCTTCCCTCGTGGTCCTAGTTTTAAAAAAAGTAATAGCCTATAACCTTCCCAGAGTTGCACAATTGTTAATGTGTCTTTTAAACTCCAAGTTCTAAAGTTCATCAAAATCGGCTATGCAGTTTTTGAGATGCTGAAATTTTCCCCCTATCGCCCTCCTGGTCCTACTTTTGAAAATGTACATTACCTATTAGCAATTTTAGATGCACATCTATCCATGTTCTAAATTTCAATTAAATCGGTTGGAACGTTTCGGAGGGTCAGAAAATTCCTCCCTATCGCCCTCCTGGGCCTACTTTGAAAATGTGTATAGCCTATGAGCATTTTTAGTAGATGTAGATGTCTCTATGTTCTAAATTTCTTTAAAATCTGTTTGACCGTTTCGGAGGAGCAGAAAATCCCCCCTATCACCCTCCTAATCTTAGCTTTAAAAAAAATAAAACTCTATAACCTTCGCGGATTTGCACAGACTAAGTGCACCAAATTTCATCGCGATTGGTCCACAAATGACGAAGCTCGTTTATATTATAAAATCTGTTAAAAATCATGTGAAAGGAGTAGCATAATTAAAAAAGGATGAGTAAAACTGGGCGTGATTAAAAAAAAGTAGCCTATAATTCATGCTAGAGTCCCAATTATATGGTGTGCGGTCCAGCGGTTTGGGCTCCTATAAGGTACAAACAAACACACATTCCGGTTTATATATGTGACGGGCAAAATAGAAAGGGACCTAAGGGTAAAAACCGGTTTTGTTCAGGAGAGCCATTTTAAAGATTTAAATACGTGTATCTTTGGTGTACTTCACTTCCATAAAACGCGCATATCTCTGGGAGGGAACACTTTTGGGGCATGGGATCGGTCTCATTCGATGCTCAGATGTTGTCCACATCAAAAAAAAAAAAGTGAAAATTGCTTTTTTTTACCCTTAGGTCCCTTTCTCTATGCGCTGTCACATATATAGATGTAATACTTAATATATAATAGCTAAACATTACGCAGATCCGCTTTGGTCACCTAACTACAAAAATCATCATTATTTCAAATTCTGTGGTAAGGTTTTTTTTTAAAAAATTTAGAGTTAGAGAAATAACAGGAGGTTAAGCTTAATTATTTTACAGCTCTGCTTTTTTTTTATCTTGGACCAGCACTCAGGAGATGACCCCTACTCATGCGATGCATTGTGCTGGAACTATAGAAAAGGGATAGTAGGAGAAATGATAGAAGGTGAAGCTTCACTATCTTACAACACTGCTTTTGCACGCGCTTTGTTTTACAGCAGTGTTGCAGCGTCTCTGATGTCAAGAAGACGTATTAAATTCTGAAGCTTCTTCTTAGTAATTATTTTACTTCGCCGAAGTAGGGTGTTCTGATATGCTTGGATTGCATACAGCTGAAGGCGTCACTGTTCAGTGACCAGTGACAATACCTACACCCCTGAAACCTTCCGACAACAACTGACACAAAGACACATCAGAAAAATGCGAGATGTTTTTTTTTATGAGTATGAAACTGGGGTTGAACCCACGAAAATTTTTCGTTATGTAGTCACCGTGCAGACTACTTCGACCATCGCCACCCTCCGCTTTGCTGTTTTGCACGTTCTCTGTTTATAGCAGTGCTGAAGTTTCGGTTTAGTAGCCATTTTTTTATTATTATTTTACTTCGCCGGTGCTACACAATACCGACGAGCGAGGGCGTTCTGATGTGATTGTGGATTGCTATCAGCCGAAGCCGGTATTGTTCAGTGATCAGTGACTATGCCTTCGACCCTAAGTGTTTCTACATCCAAGCTTATAAGAGCTTCGTAGAGTTGTGTTGTTAAAAAAAAAACTGAAACCTTCCGACAACAACTGACACACAAAGACACACTAATGCACATCGGAATAAAATGCGAAATGTTTTTTTTATGAAAAAGTATGCCACCTTATAGAAAATTAAAAAATAAGAAGAAAAATTAAATAAAAAAGTGAGCGGAAACCTTTAGTTTCCGAGTTATGGGACTCCGAAGTTTCATTATAAATTTGTGAATATAGTGTGTTTTCCTTCAAATATGGGTAATATGGTAATAATATAATTATTTTGAAACTGTTCAGAATATTTGTACAACTTTACTAAAATTTATTAGATATAATAGTGAATTAAAACCTTAAGGTCTGCAAAAAGGTCAGCTACGCGGACAATCTTGAGTTAAATATAGTTTACGGACGCTTCACCAAATGGAAAAAAAAATTAGCTACGCCAATACAAAAATAATAAATAAGAAAATATACAGTGAAAAAAGTTCCGGCAATGCTTAGTTTTAGAGTTTATGGACTTACGAAGTTTTGATATAGAAATGCGAATCTCAACTACATTTTGGAACGCAAATGGATCAATATTGGTATCATTTGAATGGTTTTAAAAATATTTTTTGATATATATTTATTAAGCCTGAGGTCTTTTTTTATCTTATTTTGTTTTTTATTATTCGATATTTCGTTAACAGCTTGTTAACATCATCAGGAATAATGATGATGTTAACAATTATTAATTAAGATTATTCCTGATGATGTTAACAAGCTGTTAACGAAATATCGAATAATAAAAAACAAAATAAGATAAAAAAAGACCTCAGGCTTAATAAATATATATCAAAAAATATAATAAAAAAGGTCAATTAAAAATATAATTAGGTTTTAAAAATATTTAAAAATTCTTAACCTATTAAGGACCGGCGATAAATTTGTGCAATTAAGTTTTTTTTTTTTTTTTAATTTTAAGCTTTTGTAAACAAAGCCGTTGTTCGTTATACCGTAGAGGATGAAATCGTTGCGGCCGGCTATACAAGGAAGCTTTTATTACCGAAGCCGGTGTTTGTTATACCATGGAGAAGGATATCCTTGCGCCCGGCAATCGGATGGTCATGCAGAGAAGCTGCTGTTAACGCCGCCGGCGTTTTATTTAAATTTTTTTTATTTAAAATTTTTCATAAAAAATTTTATTAAAATAGATTACAAACACTTTTTGATTTTTTATGAATATGAGCTTTATTACGTACATATGCGCAGGTATTCAGCCAGTCAGCAGCAGTCACCAGAATACATACAATATTTTCCCTTGATTCAACACAATGATGGTACTTTTTATTAATAAAAGTGATATCAATGGGGTTTCACTCTACGCAATTTTGCTGACGTAATGAGAGCACATATTAAAAAGGTTTCATGAAAAACACAAAAAAAATTATAACACAACTAAATGACAGACATACATATGTATGTACACACATGTGCATAAAGTATATTATAACATTGCATTGCACTTTTCTTATTTACTACCTAATAATCCATTAGTTGTGATTGCTGTTCTTGTTGTTAGTTGTTCACACAACATTCTCTCCCCTTCCAGACACACTATTGAGCAATATCTCACATCTTGTTTCTTTATGGGCAAATATCGAATAGTGGCAAAAAAAATACGATAAGAAGTTTTAACTTTAAATTGTTAACGAAACTGATAAGAGCGGCAGCTAACACTTATATGTATGTATATGTTAAACAAATCACACAAATATTTAAAGTTATACAATAATTTATTTAATGAATAACTATAATGATGACAAAAGCTACTAAATTGAAATCAAAATGACCCGTAAATTCAAACAGACTATTTAAACTGTTTTGTGAACGGACTACCAACCGTCACTTGAACAACTTATTGGCAAACTGGGAAGCAAAAGTCCACAATACATAAAAAAAAAATGAGCATTTCCAAAGTATTGCTACGGATGAATGGTATGCTGTTGTTTACATATCTGTTGTTGCCGTCGTCTTTTATTTTCGTTTGTATTTTCTTCTACACTATTTCTCTCTTCTCGATTTTTCGCGTCGTTTATATTTGTTTGGCATTGGAGATAGAAAAACACAATATCATGTCAACTTATTATTTGAAATGCTAAGAAAGCGGTGAAGAGTGCAGGAGGGCAATTTTGTTTTTAACCCATTAATGGTCACGGGCTCCATGTGAAGCAATTTTAATAAAACTTGGCACATATAGTAATATTTCTACCCTAATTCCAAATTTTGTACCGTTTTACCCCTACGGCCTACCTGGTCCGCTCCAGGGGAGAGTGCCATACGGCACTCTTGACCACTTCCATACTAACTATGTTGCATGTATTTAATAAAAAGTTAGTGAGTTATTTCACTTATTTATTCGACTCTAGAAGATCTAATGTTCATATTATAAAGCATAAACACAAAACATATACATTAATTTATACAAAATTATAAAAAAGGATAAACAGCTATTGCCGAATTCTTTCTGTATGGTATGAGACAAAGCATTTTATACATAAGGCAACGTTACATTCCGCTCTGGTTTGGCTTTTACAGGTTTCAGAGCACAATGACGTCGAGTACATGGTTGCACATAGTGAGCAACACCATCGTAACGAGTACTTACATTAGCAATATGAGCATACCGCCGAGTAGCGAAGTCTGAACGGGACTTATCACTACAAGTTTTTAATAAATGTTGGACTAAACTTCTATGAAATTCTAACTGTGGCATACTATTTTTAGCCTTTCGAAGCAAAAGTCACGTATTTTGAATTGCGACATCTGTAGTCCAAGTAAAAATTTACCACCACCACTTCTTTTTACGAACAACTATGCGATAATTGGATACATTTTGATCCATACGATCAACTCCACCCATATTTTGATTATATGCTGATACAACAGCAGGCCGTGAAATGTTTGTTCTTTGTTTTTGTCTTATACCCAAAAACGAATAGGTTTACCGTTTATAAATTGCTTACAACCATGAAGGCTATAGTATGCAATCATAGACTCATCATACGATAAATGTTGCTCTGGATGGAAGTATTTTGCAAATTTTTGATTTAATTTGTCGGTAAGTGGACAGAACTTCCCCATTTTGTCGTTTGCGTTGTACAGATCGTTTGAAGCAAAATGAATGTATTGGCCGATAGCTCAAAATCGGTTTGCTGACATTGCATTCGAAACAGCTTTATATTGGACGTCGTCATCAACTTTCCACATTAGTCTACTCTCTGCTGGTTGCATGTACCCACTGTTCATCAAGATGCCTATGTACGAGCAAATGTCGTTTTCGGTTATTTGTATATCAGCATGATTTTTGAATTGTGGATAACTGTTGGATTCCGATACTATCATTTTTATTAACTCCTCATCGTAGATCTGATTAAACAACTCAATTGTGTAGTTATTGCAGTCGTCGCAATTAGTTTCAGGAAACTGTAGAACAGTGGGAACCTCCCTAACGCATTTCCATTTCAAACTGTTTCTAGATATTTGTAAATTAGGTAGTATTTCTAGGTCTTCATAGTCTGTTTGGGATATTTCACAATATTTTCTTTTTCTTCCAACAAAAGATGTACATAGTTGGTGTATTACTTATTTCAGTAACAGGTAAATCGAGTTCTAAGCCTAATAAATGGTTAAGTTGATCTAAATTATTTATATTATCCTGAACGCTATAAACAATTTTTCTCCCAAATCTTCACCACTTTTTGTAACAAAAACACAATCTTGAATTTGATTATGGTGAATATGGCCGATGGTGGTTCAATAATAATTTCATCAATATTATTTCCATCAGTTCCTAATTCTGCCAAATAGTCCAGAATTTGTTGCGGATTGAGTCTAAAAAAACAGGTATTAATTTTTCCTAAGTACTGGTCAAGAGTGCCATATGGCACTTTCAATTTTTAAATATAATTTTTAGGAAATACTCATCATAATATTGCACCAAGTTTTATTATTTAAAAACATTATAATGTTGTTTTTTAAAAAAAGTAAATATCTTGTTGCAATTCTTACAAACAAATTATTTATCCACTTTTTACCTTCGACTGCTCATGACTTTGGAAAATTCTGAAGAAAAAAACAGACAGCTTACAACAGCTTCTAAGGTACTGGGTTGCTAAGCATATAATTTGATGCTGAACAAATATAATAATATCGGTACATAGAATACAGTATGAAATTTGTATGCAATTTTTTTTTAAAGCCTGTTAAAGATAGCATTAATTTGAGTGCCGTATGGCACTCTTGACCTGTAATGGGTTAACTTTATTTTTATAAACAGCTGCGGTGGTTTAGTTTGTCTGCTTTTATACTGGCGACACACAAAGCAACATGACGGGGAACATGAGCACCGTGTGTAGCAATATTTCTTGTGTACATGCGCGTTTCCTTTTTGGTTCCTTAAAAATCAAAATTTTTTAATATTTTGTGTTTCCAAACTCAATATTCCTTCGTGTGTATCGATGTTTTGTTTTTAATTGGTTATTTTGTTGCTATCGTGCTGTGTGGAGCTTATTGAAATTTGCGGAGAAAAAAATAGCTACAATCGAAAATAATTCGGAAATTTTGCAAAAGAAGAAAGGATCATTTCAAAACTGTTTTTTCTTCGGCATATATTTGTGTAGAAGTGGTATATATATGATAAATGCGTGGCGTGGTTTGCTTTTTGTGGTTACTTCGTGTGGATTCAAAAACGAAACAAATGCAGAAACATATGTTCCCCCGTCATATTCCTCCGTGTGTAGCCAGTATAAGGAGAGTGCTTATTTTGTATATAAAGTACTTTAGTAGTAATATTACTGTAAGGTTATTACTCACACTATTAAATAAAACACTTTTCTTCTTATTAAAAGCAAGTAAAAACTAATATATGTATGTATCTTTGCTTCAAGAATGATAGAAATACAGATTAAGCCAAAACAAAACAAAATTTAGTTTTCTGTGCATGCAATGTCTCATATTTTTCCTTAAATAGTTTCATGAGAAAAATTTTTTATTTTGTCAAATATTCAAAGAATATATAAAATTAAATAATATTTAAAATACGTATTTACATATATAATTTAAAACATCTCTGAACACGAACACTAAAGTACGAATATTAGAAAAACCTGTAAGCATAACAACACAACAATTACTATCCAATATATGTAGGCTTACTTATATAAAACGCACCAAGGCTTATTGAAATCAGCTTTACGTTCGTTAAATAGTTTTCTATTTCCACCACTTAAATCACAAACAATAGCCACATTTATGGAGTCACACTGTTCCATTTTCTTTAATATATCAATTAATATTTTTGTCATTTGACAATGGGTGTGCTGATGGCGAGTAGTCAGCGTGTTGGCTCTGCAACCAGAAATACCTAGATTCGATTCCCAGCCAGGTCAAATCAGAAAAAAGTTTTTTGAGTTTTCTGTGCTACAGCACCCTCCTTCGTCGGTATTTGAGCAATAAAACGTCGGCGAAGTAAAATAATAAATAAAATTTGCTTTATAAGTAACACGCAACTCCAGAGTTGTGCAATAACTTTGCTCTATCTTCCTACCACTTTCACAACCTGTATATTCTCTGCCTTATCCCTCTCTCTAGTTCCAGTGCAATGCATTGCATATGTAGGGGGTATAGCCCCTGAGCACTGGTCCAAGATAAAATAAAAAAAAAATCATAACTATAAAATATTGGTTGCTTTCATTTTGCCACTATACCGGTTAATAGAATATAAAAACTTTTGTAAGTGCTCAAAATTGTAGATGTAGGTAAATCACCTCTCAACAAAGCCACCTGGACATAATTAACTGGTTCTAACATAGAGTCTGTTGGGTTGTCGTAGCACTACTTTTTTTTAACTTCATTTCATCAAAACTTAAAACCCATAGCTTCGCGTTTCTGATATTTCATTAGCTAAAGACAATAATTTTACGACAGGCTTTAAAATACCTGTCGATACTGTTGCGGTGGCTTTGATATGAAGTATGAGGGTCGTGGAGAATGCCTTCAATTAGAAATGAGTGGTTGATAATTGTATGATCAGTGGTGTGATATTGGAGTGAACGGTATTTGTAGTAAAATTGGCAGGAATGTAAGAAAATTTGGTTTTTTTATATTTGTTTACTTTTGGTAAAAGTGGAATTTAATGTGTGCAGGTTTAAGTTTTCTGTTAGGAATGTGTTATTTATTCTGATTATTTAATTTTATTTTGGTTAGCGGTCATACAGGTGCATGGAATACTTATGTCGGTACATAAGAGTATATCGGTACATAGTTTACCGAAATATTGGAAGGTGTGAGCGACAGGAAAATAAGGAATTCGACGGGAAGCTATAAAAGGGCTAGAAAGTGTTATAGAGAGGATAAGAAATTGAGAAGGCATAGAGATCACCAAGCACGGGTGATTTGAATTATTAATATTTGTTTATTAATTATTAATTACACGGGCATTAAGACCCTAGAAAGCGTAATTGAAATTTGAAAAAAAAAAAAAAAAATAACGCTGTGCGCTTACTGCACAAAGCCGTGAAGGGGCTAAAGCGTGATACGCCTTCATATAGTTGAGAAAACCCCATAGAATTGACTCCAAAGGGGGTACAACACGGTCGAGGAGCCGGGATATTATAGAAGCGCCTTGTAGATGAACGGGTCAGTGAGATTTTTTGTTGTGCTGAATTCCTGGAGAGGGCCTGTAGCTAGACGGCCACGCTTGAGGTACATATAGACCCGTGAAGAAGGGGTACGCAGAAGAAATGTCGCTGAAAGGACCGACAAAAGATAAGAGTGCATAGTCTTTTTATATGTGTTGTAAAAATCTTTGTGTTATCTAAAGAAAATTTTTTTTTGCGTGATAGATATAAATAATTTGTGTTAAAATTTTCTTTATTATGTATGTATTTTCATAAGTTTTCTTGATAGTGTCTATTTTTTAAAGATTAGGTTAAATTTTCAACAAAATTTTCGTTTTTTTTGCAATAATTATAATTTGAGTCGGTACGCTGTTGTACCTAGTTTCGTTTATCAAGAATTTTCTGTTTGAAGGACTAAGGGGCAGCACGTGAAATCGGTAGGAACTGCAAAGTGGCAGAAAAGCACTACGCTTTAGAGAGCTCTCTCAAGTATAGCTATTTTATATCGAAGAAGAAAAAGGTTCGAGGCTAATTCTGCAGCCTTAAAACTTGCGTGGCGTAAAGGCCTTTGAATAAAACAGTAAATTGTTTCGAACAGCTAATTTTGATAACGGAAACCGTTTTAAATTTTTTTTATATATTTTGCGGGCAGATTAGCCCATATAGAGTCTGAAATTTTGTTGCAATTTGAAGTAAAATAACTGTTTTATTGATTTAGAGTTTATAAGATTTTTATAGTTTTAATTCATAAAAAAAAAAAAAATTCTTGTTAATAAATTGTATGTATGGTGATTTGCAAAAAATGATGTGTTAGTAAATTGGTGACAGGGGAGTTTGAATGCGAAGGTGAGTGTGAGGGTACTACAGTGTGGGGTCATGAAGTTAAACTGAAGGGAATATAATGACCATGGTAGGGATATGGCGGCTGGAAATTGAATTCAACTTCCCTAATAGAATTGTGCCCATGAGTATAAAGTATCCGTTTAGAGAATTTTTTTGTTTATTAGAATTTTTTTATTGATGTGTTTCCGGGCTTAGGTGAGGGTTAAGAACACACCCTATTAATTCTCTGATCGCCGAGCTGCCGAGTCTGATCACCTAAGTGCCAAGTGCGAAGCACGTAACAATACATATAATTTTTGTGCCCATCTTTGCAATGTCGGTAAGAGGAAGTGGAAAATTTTTTCTTTTTAAGAATCTGTAAGTTTCAGCACTTGTTAACTACAGAGTGATTGAGTGGGCAATACCTGATTCTGTAAAAGTTTTGCCTTTTGTTACCGTTTTTATTTTTTTTTCATTTGTCCTTCAGTGAGCAGACAGACGTCTTAGTATACATATATAGTAGTCTCAGATTGGTTTTTTGGCATTTTTAGCATTTCATTCTAATGGCGCAGTGTATCGCTAGAAACGATTATAATAAAATTTTTGTCTATGAAAAAGAGGGCATTAACTCAAAAAACAATGTAAATATATTTCCAAATTATATTTGCTTACTATGATGTTTTTGGACTTTCAAATTATCTTAAAATTTAGGTTACGTTAGAGAGCAGGCGACACAAGTAGCACCGTAGGATTCGTTGTGATACCCTAGCCCCATAGAAACCAGAATACGTCACGGCCACCGTGCCATTCACGAACCTCACTAAGTCAATCATATCCAACCGAGAGCACAGCCCCAAGTTGTCAAAGAAAAGCGTCCCAAGGAATCTCAGACTCGACCTAGCCAGACCGGGGCACTGACAAAGAAAGTGCACAACAGTCTCCCTCTCCGAATCCTCCTCATAGCCCCTACACCGGGCACTGAACAGAATGACCATCCTCTCAGCCTGCGTACCGATGGACCAGTGGCCCGTGCAGACAGCCGTGAGGAAATGTTTTTTTCCGTCGTTTTGCATGCATTTTCCCACTGAGCACTATGTGTTTTCAATTTGCATACAATTTTTAACCAAGTTTTTTTTTGCACTAAAGCCTTTAAACACGTCACACACGGTTTTTATAATAATAATTATTTTTTTACATTATATTTTAGAAATTTATATTTACATATACATATATCTACAATGAAATCCGATAAATTAATTTTTGGAGATTGTCAAAGTGATTTCTACTGCAGGGTTGCCATGTCTCACACAACATGGAAACTTTTTTGGGCATAATTAGGAACCAACCTAAAATATATTGTATATCTTATTATTTAATTATTAAGGTCGAGATTATTATCATTATTGTTGTTGTTATTATTAAATGAATTAATTATATTTAGATGCTAAGGGTAGTGATTAGTTATTACGAGTAATTGTATTATTTATTTAAGTTTTTTTTTTATCTGAGACCAGCACTCAGGAGATGACCCCTACACATGCGATGCATTGTGCTGGTACTATAGGAAAGGTATAGTTAGACAGTATACGACAGAAGATGAAGCTTTATTAATTATTTTACAGCTCTGCTTTTTGCACGTTTTTTGTGTATACTCGCAGCAGTGCTGATGCTTCTTTAGTAGCCATTTTTATTATTATTTTACTTCGCCGGTGCTACACAATACCGATTGTGATTGTGGATTGCTATCAGCTGAAGCCGGTATTGTTCAGTGACCAGTGACTATGCCTTCGCCACTGAAAACTTCCGACAACAACTGACACATTAAGACACACTAATGCACATCAGAAAAATGCGACGTTTTTTGACGTTTTTTCTTTTAATTTTAGTCTAAAACTGAGGTTGAACCCAGGACTGTTTTGGTTTTGTAGTCAACATGCATACTACTTCTATTATAGACTACTTTTATTATAAATGAATTTTTCTAGTTTTTTGACCTTTTTTTTTTTTTTATATTAATAACACTAATTATTTTAAGCCTAAGGTCTTTTTATATATTTTATATTTATTTCAATATTTCGCTACTCCTTTGTGTAGCTTCTTCAGGAAAATTGGTTTTTGTTTTATTATATACATAAATATAAAATATATAAAAAGACCTTAGGCTTAAAATAATTAGTGTTATAAATGAATTTTTAAAAAAATTTTATTATTATATATTTTCTTATATCTTTCAATATATTCTAATAATTATAATTTGTTATATATGTAAATATTTATGAATGCTTTTAATTATTTATACTTATGTATATATGTGATTCTAATTGTGGTTTTTCCCCTTAAAAATTATATGTGAAATTTATTATTACATACCCTATGATATTCTCATAAAGTATGAAAATATCATAAAGTATTTTATTACAAAAGCAACTCAATAACTGAGGAGGAAAGCATATCCATATAGTACTATTTCGCTAATGCTTACTTAGCTCATCAGTGGATTTTTCCTAATTTTTGAACACAAACCCAAGATCTATATGTTTAAAATACAACTAATAAATCGAGAATTGAAGTTGAATATCAAACACAAAAACCAAAAAATCTATAAACAAAAACATAACAAAACGTATTACTTACCTCATTGCTGTTGCCGTTAAATTTTCAGTAGCTTTTTCTATAGTATTTTTTAATTCTAAATGTTCAAGTTTTTCCTTCTCTAGTTCATCATTGCGTTGAGTTAAGATTTCAACTTTATTTTGAGTTGCAACTAAAGATTCGGATATTATTTCAATTTCTTTTTCTAATTGTAAATATTCGCGTTTTTCCTTTTCCAACTCGGCATTTCGCTCGCTTAGGGTATCAACTTTATGCTTTAAAGTTAAAAGAGGTTCATGTTGAACTTCCTCTTTATTTTCCAAGTTAGTAAAAAATTGCAATTCCAGCAATTCGTTCTCAACTTTTTGCAGTCTAAAAAATTATGTAAAAAATAACATTTTTAGCAAATATATAAACAATGCAACGAAAAAATAAAAGAAAAATAAAACTTCTTAATACTTTTTTTTTTTTTAACCTTTTTTATTATTTTAACAATCTATTTTTTCAAGCTTTAAGGTTTTTCCTTTTTTCTTCTTATTTATTCTCGATATTTCGTTAACCTTCGGTTAACATCTTCAGGAAGTTAACGAAATATCGAGAATAAATAAGAAGAAAAAAGGAAAAACCTTAAAGCTTGAAAAAATAGATTGTTAGAAAAATAAAACTTTTCCTGACAATAGGAGGTTAGAGAATGTTCAATAAAAAGGCCCAATTTTAACCATAAATAAATAATTATATTTTAATCGAGTACTTACGTTGACTTGGCACAACTTATAAGTTTAGGAGTTAGACTAATATTACGAGTTATCTTCTCATTAGGTGGGGTTTTTTCGGCCGCTAACATTTTAAAATCAACCAGTTCTGCAGGACCAAATTCTTCATTGATCTCAGAATAATTATCTGTCCCTATGGGTAATACCCATTCGTTTTTTGGAGCTGATTGAGGTTCAGTTTGTGCTCTTATTGTTATCAAAGGTGTGTTATAGTGCGAAGTTTTTGGCGGTTGCAAACGTGACGTAGGTGGAAGGCCAGAAGCAATTGCTGGCAACGGCAGTGCCCATGATTGTTTACTTAGAGCACTGGCACCTAAGTTTGTAGAAGAGTAGCACCAAGTACGCCTTCGATTATCACGAGATCGTGTTGAATGCAACGAATTACAAGATATTATTTTTAAATATTCATCTTTAATACGCTGTTTCAATTGACTAACTTTAACTTGACTTTCATTTTTTCTTTGCTCTTCTTCAAGACGATTTTTAAGTATTTTAATTTCATTCTCCAAACGCTTCATCATTGTCGCATCTGACACAATTTCATTTACTCGAGGCTTGTTTTTAATTGCCTTGGCTCGTAAAGCAAAGCTAAAAAAATATATTGCATTTTAATCATGAAATTTTATGAAATAAAACATACTTTAGAGTAGATTGCGTTTCTTCTACAGCATTTGGTTTAATCGTACAAATGATGGCAGTTAAAGCATTTCCTCCCAAAGACGCCTGCAGAATTCGTGTCAATTTTGAGTCACGAAAACTTATATATTTATCTTCCTCATTTTCCGATAAACGTTTAATAACAGTACTTAAAAATAATAGACTTTTATTTATATGACCACCTTCCTTCAGACGTGTTCCTCGAGCTCCTGTTTGATCAGCTCTTTCTGAACCAGCTAAATCTACCAAATTTATAACACTTTGTGTAACTGCATCATCTTCACTACGATCTATTTTTCGGGACTCGATAATCTAATTTCCGAGATTAGAAAGAATTTGTTAGATTTTAAATTAAAGTTTGTTTCAGAATACTCACAATTCGAAATATGGCATGAGATCGGCTAGATCGTTCATTCATGTTCGTTTCACCAACTGTGCGTTCTTTACTACCTTTATCCAGATGGTAAAGTAGATCATTTTCAGATCGTATTATAAACTCTTCACAATTTACGCTGACCATACCAGTAGATGTTTCATGTATTTTTAAATCTTGATTTTTTTTATTTAATAAATCATAGATTTTTTCATTGTAAATTTCAATGTAACAAACTCTAAAATAAAATGTAAAATCAGAAACCAGAAACCAGAACACTCAATAAAACTAAAAATAGTAAATGTAACTAGAAATTAAAAAAAAAATGATTTTGATTTCCATTTAACACTTACATACATATGCATATGTGACGCGCAAAATAGAAAGGGACCTAAGGGTAAAAACTGGCTTTGTTCAGGAGAGCTTTTTTAAAGATTTAAATACGTGTATCTTTGGTGTACCATCACTTTCATAAAACGCGCATATCTCTGGGAGGGAACACTTTTGGGGCATGGGATCGGTCGCATTCGATGCTCAGATGTTGTCCACATCAAAAAAAAAAAAAGTGAAAATTGCTTTTTTTACCCTTAGGTCCCTTTCTCTATGCGCTGTCACATATACAATTTTTGGGCAGTTCTTTAACTTTTTGAACTTTTTATAAAAATATGGATGGTGTTTAAAATAAGAACTTGCTTATGTATAATTTCTTAGAAATAAATTTATAGTAGCACTTAAACCCATTAAATTGTTACATACTAACTGACGTATTCATAAAAAATGTTTTTGATTTACAAATTGTTTGATGGGCAAATTTCCATACAAAATTCAATTTTTAAAACTTTCGTATATGAAAAATATTTTTTATGAATATGGCAGTAAGTTTACAAACCTTAATAGAAATTGTCTGTCTTGTGTTCTTTCAATTTCATTAAAAACTTCTTTAGCAGCCAAAACCATAACACCGGGATTTTCTTCATTTCCCATCATGGTATAAGTTTTTCCTAAAGAAAAAATATAATTAAAATTACCATAATAATTCACACATTTCTCATTAGTCATTTTGTTTTTACCTGAAGAGGTTTGACCATAGGCGAATATGGTTCCATTGAACCCTTTTATTGCCGAATGAACAATTTGTTTCGCCATTTTATCAAAAATTATTTCATTGGTCACATCCTGATCGAAAATATGATCTAAAAATATACATATGTATATAAAATATGTGACAATAAGAAATTGCTACTTATTCAAAAAAAAAAGTAGGTGGTGTTATCTATTTTAAGTATAAAATTAACATGCAACCAAAGCAACAAATAATAAAATAAATTTATTTATAAATTGCTTCCAAATTGTATCCATCCATACATCAATTCATTCGCGTATGGCTGCCCAAGTATTCTCTTAGTTTTTATTATGACTTTTCTTTTTGTTATTCCATCTAATAAAGAAAACCGTTATACAAACCACAAATATCCAAAAGGTACTGAGTGTTAAAAATAGCCAAATATAAAACCTCACTCATACAAACTTGCAACATAAATGCTTACATATTTGTAAACATTTCCAATTTACTTACCAAAATAGCAAGGCTCTGTTTGGGAATCTGCCAATTGTATAGAGTTATTCACTGCACGCCACAGACATTGTTGATCTTTTTCTTTTCCAAACAGTGGTCGCACTTTAATAGCCACTTGTATAGAATTTTTGGAAGCCATTATTGTTTTCTTGATTTAGTTGCACTTATTTTCTTGGCACCTTCTTTGTTTAGTCCACATGTACATATGAAAGTTTTCTTTTTATTTATGGCAAATTTATTATTTTACTTCACTACACAAATATTCTACAGGAACATTTATTTTCATATACATATTTATTTTCATTTACACCACATTGAAACTCTCACAATTTACACAAACAGTTATTTTTAAATAAGCGGCATGTGACGCCTATATTATTGTTGTTGTTACAATAAGCCTTTAGTACATACAGCGTTGCCAGAATGATGATTTTATCATATTTTTGATAATTTTTTAAAAAAGTGATTTTTTTTCCGATGGTTTTTTATATCAGCAAACTAAGATATATAATTTTAAGTACGGATAACTTTCATAAGTTTTATCAATAGTATTTTAAACAAAGCATAGATTTGTTCCGTTTTGTTTTATTTGTCTGTCCTTGATTTCACAGCTAGAGGTCGGATTTGCGACAAAATTTATGCTGTAGCATTCGAGTGGATCACATTATGCTAGATTCGATGTATATCTGGACGAGTGTATATTACTTTATGAAATTGTTTCCATTGGAATTACATAGGTTAGAAGGGATTGGTAGCAGAATATATTTAGTCAATATCATATCTAGTACCTTTCTTACGCCACGAAGGCAGCAAATTTTTGGATCACGGTATTCGATCGTAATTTAATTACCTACTCCTATTTTTTACGCCTGCTTTTACCGTTAGGCAATTGAAAGTTAGGCTTTAGGACTAAATCAACGATGAAGTGAGAAAAATAGTATGAAGCGACAAGATAAAAATTGCGAAAAATAGAAAAAAGAAACAAAAAATGTCCCGTACAGAGACTCATGGTCTACACGCTTTACCTCTTCAATCCCTCGTCAACAAACTTAGTCTGTCCAACTTTCAATTGCCCTAATGTAAAAGGCCTCTAAGAAAAGCAAAACGAAAATCTAAAACAAAAAATTAATAAAGTAGTCAAAAAATATAAAAGAAATGTAGAAAACTTGAATTAAAATGAATCCAATTATTTTTATTATTCATCTTCCGAATCGGAGAAATCGTCGAATATAGCCATGATAAGAAAAAATATTCGTGACAGAAGTAATATTTTCTCATTACCTGAAGTTGAGTAATTTGTGTCTTTTGAAGTGAATGATTTTTATTTTTATACTTTAATTGTTCTGGAAGCAATTTTTTCATTGTTTATTTTTTTTGTATGTATAATTTGCACTAGTTATTGGACAATCCTTATCTTCATATTAATTTTTCCTAAAAACAATTAAAGTTAATTAATAAACGAATTAACGTTAATTTTCGGAACGAAAAAATGAAATTTACATACTTTATGTTATAACAAATCTTCTTTGTTATATATATTGTTGTTAGTTTTTTTGTTTGCAAAATAAAATTTTGGAATAAAAATTGTGACTGATATTTTTTATCTAAATATGATTTGGTTTGAAAAATTATGATTTTCTTCCCAAACCTTCTGGCAACGCTGACTACGAGCTTAAGTGCTGCAATTTATTGGCTCAGTCAGCTATGTAGAAACGTTAAGCAGCTGAGTAGAAGTGACTTCTGCTATATAGGAGATTGTCGTGTCTACAAAACAATAGTGTTGGAAAATTTTGTATTTTCGAAATTATATTTTTATCTATCACTATTTACAAACGTAAACCCTTATCATAGGCAGACCCATAGGCTAATTAGCCTATGGGCAGACCTGTGTGCCCTTATGACACTAAATTTTTTTGCTTTTTTTAAAAAATTGGAGAAGAGCTCAAATATATTGTAATGGGAAAATTAATCAAGTGCTGAGAGTACTACCATTTTAATCAGGAAACACCATTTTTAATAATAATGCAAAAACCACAAATCCACTTGTGTTATACATAAATAAAAATGAGTAAAGCGCATGCTACACACATCAATATTAAACTTCAATATTTGCATTTGTTACCAAAAAAAATAGTCAAAATATACGTACTGTGTAATATTGACGAATATCATAATGCTTTTCATATTCATTAAAATATTGAAGCAGTTTGACGTAGTGTGGCAGTGTTATTGTTAATATTCCTTTTATTTCTGGTAACTTTGAGTGCACATCGTAGTTGTGACGCATTACAAATAGAGTAAAAATGTTTGTAATAGAATTAATTGAAATATATCGCTCATTGGTGGCTTTTTGGGAAGTGTAAAGCAAAAAATGTTGTGACAAAAATATCTTCAGAGTTTTTTTTAATTAATAAACAAATACATATGTATTTTGCCGACGGTAACTTCAAAAATATTTTGCCGACTGTAACTTCTATGTTTACACGTGCAAAAAACCCAAAAAAAAGATGTATATTGATGAGAAATATTGACTTAGTGTGTCATAGGCTTTAATATTTATATTAACCCAAATTTTGATGCGTGTAGCATCTCTTTACTGTAAAAAAAAAATGTAAAAAGTTCGAAAACTTAGCGATTTATGTACAATGTCTGCGAGTTTTTGATCGTATATTTTTCTTTACCGTTTTTTAAATGAAAATAAGGAGTCAACACTTAAAAAAATGTAAATATTAACCTGAGAAAGGTTTATTAATACAAGGTTGTGGCAAGGCAAGTTTTTCAATTCGCTTTTTGTCCAAACGTCAAATTTTTGTATACATGTGTTTTGTTAAATATAACTAACAGAAAAAGAACGTGTTAAATTGGTGTAATATGAGTTCAAATTAAATTAATTATTAAAAAAGTAGTATATTTTGCATTATTATTATTATAGTATTATATTATTATAAATACTAAATTATTTACAACCAGTTTTCGTAACTTTCTCACAAAAGTAAACAAACTTGACGTTCGGCTCAAAAAATACGTTACAAATTCTTCTATCAGCTGACGGCCGAATTTTCTAATGAGTTTACTTGGTAATGAAATTGCCTTGAACCAGACAACGTTTCCGTGATAAAAGCCGTAGACTATAACGTACAAGGCAAATTCCTTACCAGGTAAACTCACTAGCAAATTCGCCCGTCAGGTGATACAGTAATTTGTAACCTATTTTTGAGCCGAACGTCAAAGTTTGTTTACTTTTGTGAGAAAGTTAAGAAAAGTGATTTAATAATTATAATAATATAATATGAAGAATGCAAAATATATTACTTTTTGTAATAATTAATTTAATTTTAACTCATATTACACTAACTTAACACGTTCTTTTTAGGTTATGTTTAATTTAACAAAACACATGTATGTATACAAAAAATTTCACTAATTCGCGGTGCGACAACCTTGTAAAAATAAACCTTGATAACGTATAACACAAGGTTAATCAATTTGACTTTAAGACTTTTCGCATTAAATATATATGTATGTATGTACATTGACATATACATACAGAAATAACCAATTGAGGGATTCATTCATTTATTGAGTTCTTTAAGCTGATAAGAAGAAACAATTATAAATATTTGATAAGAAAATTTTCATTTATTTACTTAACTATTGCACTCAAACAAGACTAAATATTAATTCAATCATTTGTATTAATTTTAGTTCAAATAAAAATCACTGATTCTAAAGATTAAATAATATTTTGTACCGTTTTGAATTTAGTGACACTCCCGGGAAATTGAAAAATCAATCCCACCTTCCCGGGAAAAGTAAATCTCTAATTTCAAACAATAAACATAACATAATGATGCGCTTAGCAATGAACAACACTTAATTTTTATTTATATTATTTTACATAGGAAAAACATCAATTACACTTGTTTAATTTTCCCACTTTTCCCGGAAATGTTGTAAATTTTTTTTCATTTAACATATAAAGCAAGCCACAGACGATGCAGTTGGTACAACTTGAAAAGTTTTATAAGAGATTGCATCGTTTGTGGGTTTATTGGTGTTAAGTTGAATGAAAAATCAAACAATTTTGATTTTTGGCGTGTCGTAGAATACCGTTGTAACGTTTGTGGGGCTGTCTCGCAATTTTTGATGTACAGTATATGAAGGATAAAAGTCATATAATTTAAAGAAATTTTTTTCTTTTAAACGAGCTTTTCTTAGATGCAATTACATTATATATAAAATTATTTTCTTATAAAGGTTTATATGGATATACATAAGAAAATTCTTCTTATAAGAGGACATTCTTAACAACAAAAGTGTGTAAATAATATAGTTTAATTTCATAGTAAAACGGTTAAAGTTTGGGAGATAGTTTGAAAAGATGTTTTTGAAAGACTTCCTTATAAACGGTTTTTTCTTATATGCGAGTTCTTATATTCCTTATGTATTATATGTACATATCTTTATTCTTGTTATGACCATCTTGAATTGAAAATTAAATACATTCAATATTATTGAGGACGAGACAAAATGAGAACTCAACTCAAGTGCGTAATTTTATTGAATTTTACAAATCCATACCGCAACATTGGAATTGCAAAAATATAAATTATAAAAATAAAAACATTCTTTATAGAAGTTATTATTTAAATACAAAAAAAGTTGCTTTAATACCTCGTCATTATACCATACGCAACGATATTTAATATCGTCTTCACTTCATGAGTTGTTAGCGAAGTTGATACGACGCACAGCGGTCCAGAATCGTTTTTCAGCGGCCAAAACCCTGTAACTTTTGAACTAATGAAGATTTTAATTTTTTTGATTTAATTTAATTTGATAGATAACATTTTCAGCTTTTATTGACTTTTAGTTCCATTAAAATCGGTACAGTAGTTGTTGAGCAATATAAGGTTAAAGTTGAACTTTAGATTTTTTTTAAATTATAGAAATTCGCGCTTTATTTTTATTTTTTTTATTGTTGAAAAAGGCCTTATAATGAAAATTAAATCATCATTATAAAAACAACAAAGTAGGTTTTTGAAAATTTAATAGTTTTTTCTGTCATAAATAGATTCCTGATAAATATCATAAAATTACATTAAATATTAATATAATTAATTGGTAGTTTATTTCAATAGTCTGTCCATCTATATCCAATTCTAATGGCTGTGGTATTGAAATTTGAACTCTAATATTACTTACTTCATTCTTAATGGTTTCATGAGTTTCTTTTATAAATTCAAATTTTATTGGTCGGCAGTATTTAGCACACAAATATACTTTGTTTGCATTTTATTGGTCTTCTCAGTTCTTTATTAATCGTAATGGCACAAATTACATCATGAACAGATCTGTGTCCGAAATTTCTTCACATAAAAATTGTATACATTGCTTTTTCCCAGAAGATCCATCGCTCCCATTTACAAAAGAGTTAACTTGCAGTTTCCATATTTTTTAGCTCACTTCCTTTAAATGATTGCAGCAACCGTTCGGCTGTATGATCAAGTAGAGCTTACAGTTCATTGTAATAGATTGCTTTGAAGGCCAACAACAGTCGATTTTAGCTGCAATTATGTGATGATATGTAGGGTATAAATTTGAGCCTTTTAAAATCGCACGCAATCTGAACTGAGTATATTGCTGTTTTGTTAAGTTTAAATCCAGAAATAATGCAAGTGCTTTCTGAACTGTTTTTCCTCGTTCGGTATTGGAATGCTTTTAAGGATCCCGTTTGTTCACACTGGACTAGCAGAAATACTTTTTTAATGCTATCCACTTTCGTTAGTTGTTTTTGTGATCGTAATTGGTAAAGCAAACTATCTTTAATGTTTTCACATCCGATTTCTTCATTTATATTCTTCAGTTTTCGCCTCTTATATCTATCGCTACAGTTATCTAGCGATTTTTGTGGTCTTCCACCACTGTTTTCATTTGTGGTTTCTGAAATCATCTGGACGGGAAGTCCATCTTGTAACAAGTTCTCAAAGCGCGTGTAAAATTTACCGTTACTCCAGTCAACTTCCTTGTAGCGGTTTTTCCAATTTTTTACAAAATCAGATACTTTTTTTTCCGATTGTCCGATTGTGTTTCAATGCTGTAAGAATTTAAGTTTAGTTTTCTTTGAATGTAGTTTAGAACATCTTCCTCATTTCCGTTTTTAAAATATTCTTTAGCCAATTTCTTATAGTTGAAAGTCTCCACATTTTTATTAAGCTGAAGGTAATCTATTTCCTAATTCAATATTTCTATTGGTTTATTTCCAAATTATTTTCCTTATATACTCAATATCAAATTTTAAAGCTAATCGTTGTTACCTACTTAAATTCTCAATTTTCGAATAAAATTAACTCCTCCGTTCGCTCCCTCTCTCCTTGTCTATTTTCTTTCAGGTAAGCATGAAATGACCTTCGAAATAAACGTGAGTTTATAGCTATGTATATCTTTCCAGCAACCTGTCGACGTAACCTAACATTCATAAATAAATTAATACACCTACAATTAGAAATAACGATATTATCAACAAAATTCTAAAATGGCTAAGTGCAACCGTAAAAGTTATTTTGAAATTGTTTTGCTGTTCCTGTAAAATTTTCACAATGTATGTAACTAAGGGCTTTTGTGAATTTATATGACGATATGTAAATTATAATTTATTTATATATTTTTTTTGTTGCCCTTGTTATGATTCTACATTATGAAATTAATCAATTTAATCGTTGCTACAACGTCCCAATAAACTTGTACAGACTTTTTAAAATTTTAAATTTTAACAATGGCCACAATTTTTCTTGATTTCAAATCTTTAGTACCGCAACAAAATTGAGAAGTCTAAGAACAATTGTGTGATAAGAAGTTTAAAGAATCCTTGCAAATAGAATGTTAGAAAATAATTTACATTAGAAGCGTAACAAATACCTGTTTAATATAACAACAATAGCTGACCCGGGCACGCGTTGCTGTCACTGTTATAATAGTTTTATTTAAAAAAATGTATGGCTTACATGTCCTTTTAGACGCAGACCTACATATGTATGTATGTAAAGGGTGGTTAAATTTCAAGGGCCGATGTTGATTTTGAATAAAACACAAACTATTTAGGAAATTATTGTAATTTTATTTTATTATGATATATTGGTATTACTCAATTATGTATGGAACAAAATATCGGCCAAATGGGCGCCGCGACCACGGCAACAGTGGATGATAAATTTTCGAAGAAAATCATCTTCAGTGATGAGGCACATTTTCACCTCAGTGGATTCGTCAATAAACAGAATTGCCGCATTTGGGCGAATGAGAATCCAAGAGTGATTGTCGAAAAACCAATGCACCCACAAAGAGTGACTGTTTGGTGCGGTTTATGGGCTGGCGGCATCATCGGGCCGTATTTTTTCCAAAATGAGGCCGGTCAGGCAGTTACTGTGAATGGTGTTCGCTATCGTGAGATGATAACGAACTTTTTATGGCCCGAATTGGAAGATATGGATGTGGACGATATGTGGTTTCAGCAGGACGGTGCCACTTGCCACACAGCTAACGAAAACATTGGCTCTTTTGCGCAACAAATTCAATGGCCGTGTTATCTCACGTAATGGCGATGTCAATTGGCCGCCAAGATCATGTGATTTGACACCGTTGGACTTTTTTCTTTGGGGTTATTTGAAAGAAAAGGTGTACGTCGATAAGCCAGCAACAATTCAAGAGCTAAAGGATGAGATAATTCGGCACATTAACGGCATAGAACCTCCATTATGCCTCAGGGTCATCGAAAATTTGGACCATCGGATGGAGGTGTGCCGCCGTGGTCGCGGCGCCCATTTGGCCGATATTTTGTTCCATACATAATTGAGTAATACCAATATATCATAATAAAATAAAATTACAATAATTTCCTAAATAGTTTGTGTTTTATTCAAAATCAACATCGGCCCTTGAAATTTAACCACCCTTTATATTTTAAATTTCATTAAACAAAAATTTCGTAGACGCGGTAATTGGTCCCCTCGTGGTCTTATTTTTGAAAAATATATAGTCTATGTGTGTTTCCAGACGCAGGACTTTTTATGTTTTAAATTTCATTAAAATCGGTTAGTTAGTTTCGAAGACTCCGAAATTTCCCCCTAGCTACCGATTCCCTAGTCGTATACGAAATGTCAGCTTTCTAGCTACATTAAGAGTGCGTACCCGCATGGTGCATACATCTCTATAATGTGAGAGCCACATGCAAAAAACGGACCGCCTGGTCTCCCAGAGAAAAATTATTCGTTTTTATATTTTCCATTATTATTTATGCGAAAGATACCGAATTACAGCTCTGTAACTATAATGGAAGTACATGACAATAGCAGTTTGTCGTCCGTCCGGTACGCACGCGACTTCTTGCGGTTCGCGGAAACATAGTCGCAAAATAAAAAGGGGAAAAAAATAATAACAGAATATTAAAACGTTAAAAAAAAACCCAAAGGACACAATAACAAAATAAAAAATCCAACTACATATGTAAGGCATTTCCACACACAAAAAACAATAAACTCTAATCCCAACATACCAAAAGACTTGAGAAAAATATTGTAATAAGCTTACCCAACATACCAAAAGACTTGAGAAAAATATTATAATAAGCTTACCAACACAAGCCTTAAGCTTGAAAAAGAATTAAGATAATATTGAAAAAGGCTATCGTAACAATTGTAGAAAAATCAAAACGGAACCCTCGTGAAAATATTGTTTCTGCAATATTATTTTAAGCTTATCCTTGTAATTGTAGAATAAGCTTGCGAAAATAATGTTTTATTAATTGTTGTTTAGAAAAGCTTATTAGTCTCAATATTTTCATAAGCTTTTTTATATAATTGTAGAATAAGCTTCACATATAATACCTGCATATATTATTTAATAAAATCTCAACTATTTCCTTTAGTTTCATTTAATTTATTTTTGATTTAATAATTTCACATTTACGAGTATGTATTTTTATTATTTTTGTAATTAGTTCGCAGCTTAATGTGATTTTTCGCGAACTGGAAAAACGTTCGGGTGTGTTTAATAAATGTGTCCTCTGTACAACCCACTGATACAGCTGCTTCTATAAAATGTAGAAATTTAATGATTATTATTTGTTTATTTATATTATTATTTATCGACGTTGCATCACTTTCACTGGAACTTGAACACTCAATACTATTTTCGATAATTGGGCTATTATTGGGAACACCAGCACTTAAATCTTCCGATTCATTTGTTCTTTGTTTTTTATTATTTAAAAGAAGTTCAATTACTTCCTTTGTTTGTCTTCTAATACTTTTGCTATATTTATTAGGCATTGTCAGATGAAAAATTATAACACTTAATATACCGTTTAGTAAATTTACTCAACAAGCATAACGATACTTGACGCCAGTTTTTTTGTGTCGCTTAAGCATTATAAGCGTAGAACAAAGACAGCAAGACTTTAGAATGTATTGAGAAAAATAAGCCTTTTTCAATCGACATATTCAATATGCATACATACATTTCCCATACCTTAGAAACGGTTGTGTATAATAAGAGTTTCTCAAGCATTGCTAAAAAATGCTTGTGAATTCATATTTTATACATATTATTTTAAATAAACTTAAGAAAAGCTTAAAATCCACTATTAATATAAGCTTACTGTCAAGTTGTATTGCAGTTTGATTAATATATGGTCTGTTGGGAATAAACAAAAAATGAAAACTAACAAAATAAGAAATTGAACTACATGGAAAAATACACTGAACAGCAATAAAACAACAAAAGAAAACTGGAAACCCCGTTACCAGTGACGGAACGATAATAAAATACACCAGTGCTGACACTAGCAACCAGTGCTGTCACTTCGGGTCACGGTGACCGGATCAGGGCTTTTATGGGCTTTTTTCGTGTCATTGTGCTAAATCCCCTTACCATACTCGACTGAATCTTTTCTATTGTTGGTGCCATTGTATTAGTTGCTGCCAGACTGTTTGGTGATAAAGGAGTAACCCTGATCACCGGCAGTCATTCAAGAAGCGATTAGCTCAGTAGCTGTTGCAATACAAAAGATTGACATTTTATTTGACTTTTCTCGCGTTAATCATGACAGGGCGATTCAGAATTGACTTTTGCAATATACGTGGTCTAAGGGCAAACTTCTTCTCTGTCTATGCTCACGTTTGTCTCCATCAGCCGGATGTTTTCGCCTTAAGTGAAACCCAGGTGTCTGAAGATGCTGACCCACAGGATTTTCACATACCTGGGTATCACCTCCTATCTCTTTTCCATCTACACAGGGGTCTTGCAATTTATATACGCAATGAGGTTGTGTACCAGTGCCAGCAATTTTTAGGCACGCATGATCTCAAATTTAGCTATCTGTGAGTTTACAACTTCGATGCCCTTTCCGGCACTATATCGGAGATCTTCGAAAATTGTCCGAACAGTGAAATCGTTATTGCTGGTGATTTCAATGGCTCCGCCATTCGAGCCATACGATTCCAGAAGGCCAATATGTTGAGTTATTCGCAGCGCACTATCGCATTGCGCAATTAGGGAATGAACCAACACACATTTCGTGCGTTGACGGGCACCAACACAACCTCGGCCTTTTTCTCACTTCACACCCTGACAAGTATGAAATGAATATTAGCGCACCTCTCGGAAATTCGGATCATTGCACTATTTCTGCCTCCTTTTCGTTTGCGGAACTTCGAGGCGTTTCACGGTCATCTACGAAACGTCTGAAATGTATTTACGAAAAAGCACGTCGGGCTGAGCTCAACGATTTCTGTTGGCATTTCAAGTGGAGGCTCTGCTTCCTTGACAATGATGTCAATGCCATGGCTGAAATGGTCCAAAATATAATATTGCTTGGTATGAAAACGTTCATACCATCGAAGCAAATTTCGATTAGGCCTAGACCAAAGTCTTGGTTTATATATACCAAAGTGGGCGATATTAGATAATTTGGCGGGTGTAGCTAGTATATAATAAAATGTACTAATTGGAGTTGAATTATATATGTATTTGTGTTGACGTTGAATTATATATGTATTTGTGTTGACAACGAACTTTTCGTGGTAAATGTATCTTTTAACTGTTCGAAAATATAAAACGAGTTTATTTCTTGGAGTAGAACTTTTTGATATGAAATTTTTTGTGTTAGTAGAATAATATGCCTCTTAATGGTAGGCAATGAGTTTACTTCTTTTATTATTCATTAAAAATTTACAAACATTTTTATGTAGCGAAAGTTATACCCTTGAACTCATCATATGTAAATATTATAAACCTGGTTTTGGTGCTAAGGGGCTAAGACCCCAAACCGTGGCAATGTTCCGTTCCCGCCCATTTTTTCGTTATGGCTCCACAGAAATTTCTACAAAAAAATCAGTTGTTACTTTACTTTAGTTTATTTTTGGCCGCAAAATGTTGTCTTTTAAGTCACTGTGCAGTGTACAAAAAATACAAATATAGCGAAGGTAACTCTACACTTTCCTTTTTAAAATTTATATGGAAAAAAGGAATACAACAGAGAGGAGATATTAGTTATCGCGGCATATTAGACTGAGTTTAGAAGTTATAATGCCTCCCGTTATTCCCCTAACTAAAGCTAATATAATTTAAATACATACTTTAATACTTAATACTTAAATACATACTTTAATTCGCTTACCTTTTATTTTATTCCAAGAACTTTATTTTATGCATTTCCGTTCCCATATAAATAAACGCAAATGCAATAAAATAAATAAATGCAATTACGCAAAATTACCAAATTATTTAAAAATTAAACGTAACAAATTATTAAAACCAGACTTTTTCTTAAGAATTGTTTTCTTGCATTTCCGTTCCCATATAAATGAACGAAAATGCAATAAATACAAAAATATTAAATTACTAAAGAATTGCAAACTTAACTTTTTCCAGAGAATTGTTTACTTGTTAAATAAAAATACATATTTGTAATTAGTATATAAGAACAAAGAAATTATGAAATAAAGTCAGTCCAATTTAGGAACTCAACATATGAAAAGAAAATAAAATATATTTTTTTCGTGTTTATAATTAGTAAACACATAACTGGCGACGAGGATAAAAATTTAGGACCCAATACAGGATCCAACAACAAAAAATCTATCCAATGAAGGATCAAAAGATAAAATAAATTTATAATTAAGAGAATTTTTTTTCAATAAGCCCTGTTATTATTAATAAAATGAAAAGAAACATTTGCAACAAAAAAAAAATGTTATAAAAAAGCAATTTAAAAATAAATTAAGTGCAAAAGTGACAACATTTAAAAAAAAAATTCCTTACTGTAAATTTTTCACCAAAAGTGTGAAACGTTTAATGGAATAATTAAAAGAATGATTCAACAAGTCCGTTGTATGCGGGTTAATGCTTAAAACATTTTTAAATAAAGTGTACTCAAGAGTATTAAATTAAAACAATTAACGTATAAAATACAATTAAAAATAAGACAACCAGGAGCTGAAAAACAGAAAGCAGCCAACAAAATCATCTACAACTATAACAACGAGACAACTACATATTTATCTACAACAAGGCAACTATAACAACAAAATTATCTACAACTATAACAACAAAATCATCTACAACTATAACAACGAGGCAACTATATATTTATCTACAACAAGGCAACTATAACAACAAATTTATCTACAACGAGGCAACTATAACAACAAATTCATCTACAACGAGGCAACTATAAAAACTACATCAATACTCCACATTATTATTAAGGTAAAACAAACAAATTTTAGTAAATAGAAAACAAAAACTATTTTTAAACAATGGCACAGGCACAATTAGTTTTCGACCCCCTTAAGTATTTGGGAAACCTTCCTGAGTTTAATGGAGACACGAGGGAACTACAGAACTTTATAAACTTGGTAGACAGAATACACCCCAACCTACAGACATATGACGAACTATCACAAGGACTATTCTCTGACCTCATTAAGGGTAAATTAAAACACAAAGCTAGGGACGTGATGGAAATAAATTTCCATGCAACTTCATGGACTGACATAAAAACGATACTACAGAATAACTTTGGCGACAGTCTCAGTTGTGACGAACTCTTCGATTCACTCAGAGCAGTAATATTTAAAACTACCAGTTTAGAATTTTATGAGGAAATCAAAAGTAGACTTCGACGACTTAACAATAAAACATTGTTCATAATGGGACAAGGACAAGCACAAGTTGCACTGAACGCGGTGGCTACAAACAACTCCCGTACAGCCTTAAACATATTTAAGTCGAAAATACCTGAACCAATGAAAACAATATTAGCATGCCGAAACCCAACAACCTTGGAAGAGGCGATGAATATTCTCTTTGAGGCAGGATATGCACACCTCCGAGTAGATATGCAACATCAGTTTTATAACAGACACGACAATAAAAAGCAGAATCAAAAATCTTATAACCCCAAACAGAACTACCAAGGACCAAGACATTTTTCTCAACCTTCCCAAAACCAAAAGGGAAATCCTTCACATCAAAATTATGGAAGGAATTTTCCACCACAAAATTCTCAAGGACGTTACCCAAATTACAACCGAAACTTTCAACAACGTACAAATCCACAAAACTATAATTTCGTTCCAAACAATCAGCCACAACAACAATATCCTGAGCCAATGGAAATAAACACCGTTGAAAATTTTCGACCCAGAGCCTCCGGGGGAAATTACCCTATATAAAGATTAAAACAAAATTAGCAAATTTAAAATTTATTCTCGATACTGGGGCTACCCATTCGATTATAAATCCTAATATTTGTCACCCAAAGTGGCGGGTACCTTGTAACGAAATAAATTTAAAGACTCTCCAACACCATATAAAATTAAAGGAAAAAGTTCGCATTCCTATTTTTAAGGAATTTAAAGAAGATTCTGAAGATAAAATTGAATTTTTGATTTGTTATTTCCTTGACCAGTACGATGGTTTAATTGGAAACGACATACTTAGACAATTAAGAGCAGTTATAGATTTTAGAGATAATTTTTTGGACATTGATGGTAAACGTATACCAATGAGATATACTAATGAGGGTATGGAATATTATTTCGAAAAAAGTGGCATATATGAAATTACCTTACCCGTTGAACAAAAGAATGGCCTAATATATAATCCTCGAACCACGTCGAAAAATAGAGACATAGAAATTATGGAGGGAATATATGAGGCCGAAGATTCAAAAATACGTGCGTCCGTTAAGGTTTCAGGAACACTACCAAAAAGAGTAGTTCTGAATACCGAAGATACATTTGAAATAAGTACAGAAAACTTTTATATTAATAATTTCGGGGAAAACGAAGAAAATAGAATCAAATCAATAGAAGATCTAATTCGTATAGAGCACCTTAATTCAGAAGAACGTGAAAAACTTCTCCCCATTATAAGAAGATTTAAAAACATTTTGTTTACTGAAGATAGCGACCTATCATTCACTAACGCAATTAAACACGAAATCCGCACCAAGGATAATATACCAATCGCGGCGAAAACATATAGATACCCATACGTACACAAGGAAGAAATCAGGAAACAAATTAGGGAAATGTTAGACAGAAAAATTATAAGACATAGCCATTCCCCATACTCAGCACCTGTCTGGATAGTTCCTAAGAAAATGGATGCTAGCGGGAAAAAGAAGTGGAGGATGGTTGTAGATTATAGAAAGCTGAACGAAGAAACAGTGGACGATAAGTACCCCATTCCAAACATTGACGAAATTCTAGAAAAACTAGGAAGATGTCAGTACTTCACTACACTAGATTTAGCTAAAGGGTTTCACCAAATTGAAATCCGCAGTGAAGATATTCCCAAGACAGCTTTCAGTGTGGAATTTGTTAAGGACTACTCAAAAATAGCTAGACCAATGACAAAGTACTTAAAAAAGGATGCAACCATGGATATAAAGGATACAGAATATATGGAAAGTTTCGCAATGCTTAAGAAAATATTAACTAACCCTCCTATTTTAATATATCCAGATTTTAACAAAAAATTCACCTTGCAAACAGATGCAAGTAATTTTGCTATAGGGGCTGTTCTTTCGCAGGACGGTCATCCCGTGAGTTATGCAAGCCGGACATTAAACGGGTCTTAACAAAACTATAGTACAATAGAGAAGGAACTACTCGCAATAGTATGGGCGACGAAACATTTCAGACCATATTTTTTTGGAAGAAAGTTTTTGATTGAGACCGACCACAGACCATTAACATGGTTATTCTCTATCAAGGAACAAAATTCTAAACTAGTGCGATGGAGGTTACGTTTGCAGGAATACGACTACGAAATTAGGTACAAGAAAGGAGTATTAAATGGGAATGCAGATGCACTATCCCGATTCGAAATAGAAGGCAATGAGGTGAATTTAATTGAAGACAACGAAGTCATAAAAGAAGTAAACACTCCACTGAATTTTTTCAAACGGCAATACGTCATTAGGCAAACACATTCGGGTTCATTAAAAATAAAAACCGAAGATATATTTCAGAACAAAAGAAAAATTGTATCCGCTAAAAATTTTGACGAACAAACATTATTAACTCTTTTGAAAAACCACTTCGACCCGGAGAAAATTAATACAGTAATGATAGAAAATGAAGCGTTATATGATAAATTTAAGGAAATTGTAACCAAGTACTTTAATACTGATAGCAAATTTAAAATTTACAGAAGTAAACTAATCCTGGAAGATATTGTTGATGAAGAGGAACTTACAAAACGGATAGAAAAGGAACACAAAAACAATAACCATAGGGGTATAAACGAAAACTTTGCGGAACTTAAATCACAAATTTACCACCCAAAATTAAAAACACGCATAACACAATTCATAAACAATTGCGAAACCTGTAATAAGGAAAAATATGATCGAAAACCTATAAAATAGAGAAATAGTGCACGCTGACGTGTATTACAGCCTAGAAAAGAAATTATTTTTAACATTCATTGATAAATTTTCTAAACATGCACAAGCAATTGGAATAAAAAACAGGTCTTGGATCGAATTTAAGACTGCCTTAGCTTATTATTTATCATCTGTCGGAAGTATCAAAAAACTCGTTATTGATAACGAACTAGGGTTTAAAGCCTTACCCCTTCTGGAGTATTTACGAGAACAAGAAATAGAATTACATTTTACTTCAAATAATAATCATACCTCGAATGCAGATGTCGAAAGATTCCACAATACTTTAAATGAACACATAAGAATCCTTAAATACGATTCCCGAAGAGATATAGATACTGTAGAAGAATTCAGTTACATAAATAAAATAGAATCATATCTTCATGCTAAGGTATCGTTATCACACAGAAATGATTTAATAATTCTAACACTGAAAATTCCAAATTTTTTGAATGAAACGTTTGCGGAGATCATATTCGAACCACTCCCAGACAAATGAAATAAGTCGCTTATCCTCAGGGAAAATACAGTCCTTATGCGTGGAAACGAGGTATATAAAGCAAACACTATAGAATACAATAAACTTATGAAAATAAATGACGACTGCTTGGCGAATATAGCTAAAAACTTGAAACCAAAATGTGCCTTAGACATAAGAACAAATCAGGAAGAAAGAGAAATTTATGCCGGACTCCTTATTTTTAAGAACTACAAAGACAATATTACTACTAACTGTAAACATGTAGACCAATTTGAAAATATGACAACATATTTACTGAAATTTGAAAATTGCATTGTGAAAACCAGAATAAAAACATATGAAAACTACAAAATAAATATAAATGAAATGTATGTCTTAGGAAAATTTGTTTTAAAAATTAACGAAAACAATGTATCATACCCTAATTTAAACATTAAAAACATAGATTTTAATGAAACATTAAATATTGTAAACCACAAACTTTCAAAAAATACTTCAATAAGTACGAGTAGCAACCTAAGTTTTACATTAATATTGTTTGCAATTCTGATTATAATTTATATTAAAACAAAAAACAGAACTTACATAATAGCTTCGTCGGAGCCTCAATCTAACGGTGGGGGAGTTATAATGCCTCCCGTTATTCCCCTAACTAAAGCTAATATAATTTAAATACATACTTTAATACTTAATACTTAAATACATACTTTAATACGCTTACCTTTTACTTTATTCCAAGAACTTTATTTTATGCATTTCCGTTCCCATATAAATAAACGCAAATGCAATAAAATAAATAAATGTAATTACGCAAAATTACCAAATTATTTAAAAATTAAACGTAACAAATTATTAAAACCAGACTTTTTCTTAAGAATTGTTTTCTTGCATTTCCGTTCCCATATAAATGAACGAAAATGCAATAAATACAAAAATATTAAATTACTAAAGAATTGCAAACTTAACTTTTTCCAGAGAATTGTTTACTTGTTAAATAAAAATACATATTTGTAATTAGTATATAAGAACAAAGAAATTATGAAATAAAGTCAGTCCAATTTAGGAACTCAACATATGAAAAGAAAATAAAATATATTTTTTTCGTGTTTATAATTAGTAAACACATAACTTTTAGACACGGAAACATTTGGAAGGGAAACGTTTAGCTTGTTGGCATATTACGGGCGGGGAGGAGAGTATCGTTTTTGTGTTCGGTACCCGTCGTTCACACTTTGTTCTCCTTTTCGTTGCTTACAAAAATAACAATAACAAAGGAATAATATTAACAATAATAATGGAATGTCGCTGGCAACATTTTCGCCTGTGTGACCGCGAATGAAAAAACAAAAAAGAGAATTCCAAATGTTTTGTCGTCTAAACTCAGTCTCAATAAATGAATTAGCAAAATTTAGATTTAACAGCAGATAAGACAACTATTTAAAAAAAAGAAAATTCTTTTTTCCTTTAAAAAATTTTGAACCGTTTACCAAAAAATATGAAATTTTTAGAGTTTTTGAAGAATTTTTAATAACAAAGTGCGGAAATCTGCTGGATCAAAAAAATTATCTATAATACTTATATGTATGTACATATATTGTAATTAATTATGTGTCCAAAAGTTTCATTAGGTGAATATGAACTTCAATGGTCGAAGTTGTGCTGTATTGACTGAAAAGATTATTTTGAAGACAAACTCTAATCAAACAAAAAATTATTTCTGACTTTTGAATACCGTTTTAGAGAGGGAGGAAAAAAATCTGACAACCTTACATGGACTGTTTTTTTTACAAATACTGAGTCTGATAATTAAGCAGTAGAACAGGATCTACCCAGCAAACAAGCAAATATGATCTTTAAAATCAAATGATATTACCTGTTTTTTTTTTACAAAAGTTAAAATACTGGAAATATGTTCATATATACTTATATGTATTGTTAAAACAAAATCATTTAAATGTCGGAAAAAATAACATCATTAGTAAAAAAATTAAAAAGCTAATTTTGCTATTCTTACTTATATCACGTTAATACTGTATCAAAATTAAACTGATTGGGATTACGATTCAAAGCATGAAACGGGTTTCTACATTTTACATACATATATTCAGTATTGGTCTGACATTGAATACGGTGTTGCAGCGAAAAAAGCGGCCATTTCTTTGATACAGAGATTAAGCCTATATTGTTGGATGGTGTTCTGATTTTGTGGCCCCCGCTAATGAAGGCCAGCTATCGCTGGGTGGTGGAGAGGATCATGCGCACGTCTGCCTTGTTGGTGACGGGTGCTCCTGCCAGTTCGACGTCCAAGGCTGTTCCCACTTCTGATCTTATATCCAGACAGTAGGCAAAGAGGTCAGAGATGAGACAGCGGGCGTCCGGTGCGTGGATGGAGGTGGTCACAGGGTCATCAAAAAATAAAGAAAAGTTAGAGTTAAAAAAATGTTGTGTGATACTACTTTATATATGTACATACATATGTGTGTATATGCATTTTCTTTAACAAATTATATAAATTACAGTTGAATTCAGTTAAGCGAAAATAATAAATTACAGGAAATTTCGCGGGATTTTAAGAAGAAGTTTGGATAAGTAAAAACCGTTTTCGTTAAACGAATTCAACACTGTTTTTTTTCTTGGACCGGCACTCAGGGGATTACCACTACACATGCGATGCATTGACATTTTTAAAATTTAATAATGCATACGAATTAGTAAACGATGAAGAAAAAATTGTGTGCTCTAGCTTTTGTTAGCACGTAACAAAGAAGGAAGAATAGGTACATACTATTATAAATAAGAATCTGCGCTTATTTGAATTACACTGTAATATTTATTCACATCATTGTAATAATATTTTTAAATCGTATATTTTATATATTTTAGTCTTTATATGAACTTACGATGACGTAGTTTTCAAAACAAAGTTTTATCAAATATGTATTAATTAACTCTGAAGAAAGCTCACTCTAACAAATTCTTAAAAAAAAAAACATAAACCAACAACTCAATTTATAATTCAGAGTAAATCAAATCGCACAGTGCATTCTATCTATTACATTGATTATGTATGTTGGGTATTGGCCATAAGTATACCGATTTCTGTATACTTATCTACAAATGGGATAAACATTTTTTGTGTAATTTACTGTATAAATTTTGCACTACTAGAGGAAATATAAATACATACAGTTTGTAAAAAAAATGTTTTCAAAATTAGAAAAATTAAAAAGTTTAAGAGAAACTCTTATTTGCAAGTAAATTATATAACTTTTATTAAATTTTTTTCTTCATATATTCAATTGAAGATGTTTATAAACACTTTGCACAAAAAAAAACAAAATTAATTTAAATAACAAAATAATAATCGTAACTTAAAAAATACTTCCAGTTTCTACGCTGTAAAATAAATGTTTTCAAAATTGTGTTAAATTTAATTAAATTTATTCTAAATGGTAAAAAATAAAGATTTCAGGGTGCTAATACTTGGTGTGCCCTCCTTTAGCTTTAATTACAACTTCTAAGCGTCTAGACATTGCATGGATAAGCTTTGGTATATCATAATTTTCAGGTATTTCTTCCCATTCTTCTTTAATAAATGTTATTTGTTTTTTGGTGACCTTTTTCCGACTTTTTTCTTTGGGTGGAGCCATGAATTTCTATAGGGTATAAGTCTGGGCTTTGTGCTGGGCTATCGATCACTTTTGTACAATTATATAACAACCAGGATCTACAAATATATGCCTTATGCTTCGGGTCATTATCCTGCTAAAATTTATATTTGAGCTTTTCTGGGTCAACAAAACCGAATTTCCGAGCACTTGCACTCAATTGCTTTTTTAAAATGTTTAGATAGACTTCCTTGGTCATTATATCTACTAATATTCTTATTTCGCAAACACCCTTGCTCGAAATACAACCCCACACAATAACGGATAGTTTACCGAACTTTACAGTGGGTATTATATTTTTATTTTCTAAAGCCGTCAGGGGTTTTCGCGAAACTTTTTGAGGTCCAGCATTGTAGTAAAGCATCACTTTCGTTTCGTCACAAAAAATAACATCATCCCAGTGCTCCCGAGGAAAAGAAATGTGTTCAATGGCAAACTTATACCTTTTTTCAATGTTTACCGCGGATAGCAAAGGTTTTTTCCTCGCAACTCTTGAAGAGTATTTATGGTTTTGTAGCACATTTCTAACAGTCTGAGAGCGATACTTACTCCACATTCATTACTGATGTCAAGTGCAATTCCTCTAGTGGATTCTAATCAATCATTTTCAAAATTTTCTTTTCAATTCGCCGAGTTACTTTTTTTGGTCTGCCTGGTGTTTCTTTTGGTTCCAGTCTACCTTCTTTTTCAGCACGGTTAATAACATTATATACCGTCCTTAGGTTAAGAGAGAACATTTTAGCAATTTCTCTGTGAGATTTTGCTTTATAGTAATTAAAATACACCAGTTGGGTAATGTCTTTGTTCAGTCGCTTTCCTGGCATAGTTTATTATATAATTGGGTAATCATTTGTTTATTCTATGAGCTTAATTTAATGAATAAAAGACAACTGCTACTCCTAGCGTCCATATAAAACTATTATACGCAATACATATGCAAAAAACTAACGGTTCCTTCTTGTCTTTGCATTTTTGAAAACACTTTTTTTACACTGTTTAAAGTATGCAAAATTATTTTGTAGCGTTGTTGTTGTAATATGTTCATAAATTTGTCAAAGTTTCGACGCCTGCTTGTCGACAACATACAAAACAACAGTTGTAAAAAAAAAATTCACAAATATACTGATATTGTTGTTGTAAATATTTATTTAAATATAAATTCTTAAAAAATTTTTGTTTTGAAAACATTTTTTTTACAAACTGTATATAGTCTTATCGACTCAAACATTGATTTCTTTTGGTTCTCATGATGATTATATTCAATTATATGAAAATTTTTATGTAAAAGTGGTTACACTTATTAAAAAAAGATTATATTTCGATAATGAGTTGTATACCATTTTGGAAATTGTTGAGCGGAAGTACACTCAATCTTTTAAAATTAAATCGTTGTAGCATTTGAAGAAAACATTTTCGTTATTGGGAATTGATGACTAATAATTTAATGTAGAGCAATGTCACAATGGTTTGTTAGATTTTACTGAACACGAAATTTATGACAATTTATATGTTGAAATTTATTCGTTAAAGGTTTTTGAAAAAAAAAAATTGGTGAATAATATTTACCTAATTTAACAACGGCAATAACATTTCTTCTTATTCTGACATTTTCTAACTATTCAGTGGAAAGAATTTTAGGCAAATTAAAATGAACAAAAACCTGACCCAAGAAATTAATTGTCGTCTAATATTATTGCATTACTAATTTCAATAAATTTGAAAATGGAAAAAAATTTAAAATGAAATTGTAAGTTCGGCAACACTGGTATGTATTGGATGATTCTTTATTACATTCTCTCTCGCCGACCAAATGCATATGCAGTTGACTCTTGATAATTGGAAACTCGTGTGTTAGAATTACGCGATAATATGAATTGTTTTTCAATAAATTGAAAAAAATCTATATAATTTGTTCCCCTCGGTAATTTGAAATCATTTGAATGGCATCTTGATCGCGGACGTGCTACAATCTGAATTTTTGCGACTCTGTGCTCCATAATTTGAATTATTTTATGAAAAATATAAAATAAAAAAAAATAATAATTTATCGTAGTTTCTATGCATTTCGCCACGTATAGAAATATCATCTTCCTTGTCGAATTTCTATAATTTGAAGTTTGGCTTTAATATACTCCATAATTTTAACTCTTAATGTGAAGTTGTTTCTTTTCTTTTAACAAATCATTTGCTTTAGTATGGCAATCAGTGTTGTCACTGAAGAGCGAGACTAAAGACTAAGTCGGAAAAGAGGTGGTCATAATCAAAAGTCTGTTTAATGGTTGATTTATAGTATGAGGTGTACAATACATCAGAGTGACCGCGGTGCTAGAGGTCTCTGCCTTCATCTTTTATACCATTACATTATATTACATTACAATAGACTGTCAAGTAAGCATTTTATATAATTAGTTAACTCAGTCTTTTCGCATTTAAGGTGGTATCATGGAGTCATGATAGGTGAAATTCACAATGAAGGCAAAGAAAAATTCCTCTTGGAGCTACCACCTGACTGAAAAATGGAATGTTTAAAACCGACACCGTTGTATCCATACGGCTTTTTACCAGATCTTTGGAATTTCTTTGAATGAATGATTTGTTCTTAAGCCTTCCATAGGTAGGATTTAGCCTACCATACTACAAAACGAAAACTGTTCTACCAAATATGGTAAGAAAAGCTCAATAATGATAACGCTGATCGCAATGATTTTACCATGAGCTTTGCTTTCAAAAATCTCAGTTATTTGAAATTTTTCCCTTGAATTTGAAATTATGGAGAGTCTACTGTAGTGTGTTTTGTTTAATAAGAAAAAGAGAAATTGTGTTGGTGGCGTGCTCAATGTTTGTGACTTTTGTCTGGCTTTACTTTTTCAACTGCATTCTACTACGTGGAATCATTTGCACATTGAAAGCCGCGCTCGTCGTTTGAGCTCTTGTGGAATACGTAAAATAAATATTTTTTTAATTAAAAAAAAGTTTGTAAAAATATAATGCTTGATATAAAAAAAGTGTTAGTCTGCGATGCTGTTGATAGTGCCTGTGTGGAACTTTTGAAGCAAAATGATATTGAAGTAAATTTACATGGCTTTATTTTTTTCAATTATATTTTCTTAATGTAAATCCTTTTAATGATGTTAAAAATTATATTTAATTTGCTGTTTTAGGTGACTTATAAATTAAAATTGCCGGTGGATGAACTTTGCCAGGAAATTAAAGTAAGTTTAAACTTAGGCGTAAGTATGCCCACGCATGTACATACTACATACATACATACGTATATCCACATTCCTGTATATAATCCTTTGTTTTATTTCCAATTATTTTTCTTAGTTGAAATTTTTTTTATCGACTATATTTAAAGATACTTAAACTTGATTCCACCGAGCACAATAAGAGATAAAAAATTTAGAACAAATTAAGCCCCTCTCAGAAAAAAAGAAGAGTAGGTGGTATTTTAAATTGGGGAAAAAATTTGCGGCGAACCGTAGCTACTGAATTGTTCAGCAATTTTGTAGATAACTCACTTTTTTGTCTTCAATTAAAAATTATAAAAATTAAAAACCCTCTGTATACTCTAGTGTGTGACTGGATTCGAGCTCAATCTCGGTTAAATCTTGATTAAATTTATAATTAGACCTTTCATATTTTTATATTATAAAATATTAATTTTTTATTCAACTATTCTTTCATTTATTCAACTTAGTCAAAATTAATTACGATTATTTATCTATGTATGTTATATGGTTTACGGTCTATGTGAGCATTTCATTTGGTGTTAATATCAAAATCGTCAGTAGGCCTTTAACCAAATTCTAGACAGAAGCTAAGAAATTTCACATGTTCATACAATAACTCTCAAAAAATTTTTGAGAATATCGAAATATACCAACAAAACCAAATAGTTTCTTTAAAAATTTTCTTTATACAACAAACATTTTATTATCCACTTTAAATCTATTTATTTTTTTTAAACCTTTTTACAATTAGTCGACCTTCGGGTTTTTTTCAAAATAAATAAATAAATTTACAAAATAAAAAGAAAATACTAATTCAAGTTCGATTTTAATTTTTTTAGGAAAGAAAAATGTTTAAAATTTCTTTGATGGACTCCATAGCGACAAAGTTAATTTAAAAAAAATACCCAATAATTTAATATTCTTTAAAACAAATTATAAAGTAACACCAAAAAAGTTTAAAAAATTTTAATAAACATATCTGAAAAGTTTTTAATTTTTTTAAGAAATTTTAAATATCACAAAAAACGCATCTTTGAGTTATCCCAATAAACCATTTCGATAGTTAAATGTAACTGCTAAACGCTTCGTCGGAATAAGTGTCTGTTTTAAGTTGCCTGCTCTTTCTGTCTTTTTTTGTTTAAAGGCTGATGTTAGCCAGAGTGCGACAGAGTTAAAATAAACAAAATCTGAAACGTTGTTATTAATTTTAGTACTGGCATATGTTACAAATAAAACAAGCCATGGCGATGGCACGATGGATGGTAGTCTGCACGTTGACTACACAGACCTGGGTTCAACCCCAGTTTCAGACAAAGAAAAAAATTTTAAAATAAAAATAAACATCTCGCATTTTTCTGATGTGCATTAGTAGTGTGTCTTTGTGTGTCAGTTGTTGTCGGAAAGTTTCAGTGGCGAAAGCATAGTCACTCACTGGTCACTGAACAAATACCGGCTTCAGTTGATAGCAATCCACAATCACATCAGAACGCCCTCCTTCGTCGGTATTGTGTAGCACCGGCGAAGTAAAATAATTATAAAAATGGCTACTAAACCGAAGCTTCAGCACTTCTACGAGTATAAAAAAAAACAAAAGAACGTGCGAAAGCAGAGCTGCGAAATAATAAATTAAGCTTCACCTCCTGTCGTTTCTCCTACTATCCCTTTCCTATAGTTCCCAGCACAATGCTTCGCATGTGTAGGAGTCATCTCCAGAGTGCTGGTCCTAGATAAAAAAAAAAAAATCATTCATAAATTCTGGTTTTATTCACTATTAGCTGGTAGCATATTTTTTTAACGAAAAATTTGGTGGTTTCATTTGTAATGTATAATATTATTATTATTATTATTAACAAAATAATTACAAATTATATGTTAATATTTAACGAACAATGCCATCGTAGGCCTACAGCTCGATTAATGTATAATAATATTCAGGTATGTGATGGAAATCGATCGATTTGAAAAGTAAATCGACAGTAGTGTGATGAATTTCGATCGATTTCATATTCCATATTTGTTTCGTTTCCACATATCTTCTCTAAATACAACTGTATAAAATCTAATAATACAACTGTAAAATATGTAAACATATGTGTATGTGAGTGACGTTTGTAAAATATTTAAACAAAATAACAACATAAACGATTAAATTAATAATGTATGTACTACATACATGCGTAATGATGAGTAAATGGAAACATCTGTGTATCGTTTTTATTACCGATGTTGTTCTTAGGTCAGTGTATGTACATATGTAAATATCTACGTTTAAAAATAGTGCCTTTATGCCGGTTGCAGAGTACAATCAGTTTATAGTGTCGAAAAATGTGCAATTATTCTTTTGTATTCGTTTATTTATTAATATATGATGATTTTAATTGATCCATGTACAATGATTTTGTGCAAGAAATGTTTTTAAATTTTGTGGGACGAACAACTTACAAGAAATGTGTTTTCCTTCATCTTTTTTATTGGCGACTCACTTTTCATTCCAATATTAATACCTATAAAATAAATTTTTTCTCTTTAATGTTTTAAAATGTTAGTTTTATGACAACTGTTGTGCCATAAAATTTTCTATTTCTGTAAAAAATTAAACTACCCCCACAGCTACAGAAATTATATTCAATTCGCAACAGAAAATTTCTGTCATCATTGTACTTCTTTTTTAATATTTTTTTTTAACAATTCATTCAATTCAATAAAAATTTGTTTACAATATCATTTTTATTCATTTGTTTAATTTTAGAGAACGCACCATTTCATATTATCATTCTCTTCTTTATTTTGAGAGAGAATTGCAAAAGCAATTAAGGCATACTTAAAGGAAATACGTAAATGGTGTTCTTCCTATTGTAGCCTTTGTGTGTTTACTTTTGAGAGAGTAGTAAAAAAACAAGTTTGACATCTTTAATGAGTTTTACACAAATAAAATGCATGCGGTCGTCAGTATGATTGCGACTTTATTCAAGGTGGCGATGCACAGTGCGGCCGAATGCCGATTTTGCGGCCATAATTCAAAAACGTAATTGAACGACCTGAAACCTCGCACTCAGGGGTTTTTGAAGTCACTGATCACGAATCCATCGTCAGAATTCCGGAATTCAAAATGGCGGTTCCAATATGGCGTCACGCTAAGACTTCTAAAGTTTTTTCGTCTACCTTTTATACAAAATAAATTAACTAAAACAAACATTTTTCAAATTTTCACAAATATTTTTATTAAAATTGAAAATTATAGGTTAATATTATAAATTTATAAACAAATTGGAAAGTGTGCTCTGCTTTAAAGAAGAATTACAAAAAAAAATTTTCATTATCATCAATGTCACAAGCATCTACATCTGTGTCGGACTCAGAGGCAGAGCTAATATCAGTACTGTTCTGCTCCTCTTTTTCATCAACAGATGGAGACGACAATAAATTAATAGTATCTGCTGATAAAGATTTTAGATGTTTAGCTGGTAGTTTTCTACAACTAGAAATGTATGGGTCAGAACCTACTAAAAATCTTTTGAAAACATCCTCCATTGTTTTTTGACGATAGTTTTTTCTAGCAAAACTCAGGCGATAGATCGAATAAAATTTATTGCACTCCTCTTGTGCATCTGCTGACATTTGACCGATAGGTAAAACTGAATCTTCAATGATTTCTGGGCCCTGAATTAGTAGCTTATGCACTAAAGTTGGCATGTAATACCAATCATACTTTTCTACAATCATTCTAGCTAACTTCACAGCATACTGTCTAAAATTGTCCAAATTAATATCATGTCCACTTGATATGACTTGCAGTATAATGTAAAAGCGATATATTATATCCTGATCAATTCCAGTTATTTTTGCAGATTGTTCGTATTTTTCAAAAAAATTATGAGCCGTATTACCATCGTTCGATGTTCCACTTCCAGCTCTCGGTTTGTCAACATTTAAACCCATTTCTTTTTTAAAAGCAGAAGGTAGCAGCTAAATCTTGTTTTATTCAGTAACTAATACTTTTCTGAGTAACCTCTAATTGGTTTTAGGGCAGCAAACGATAGCGTTTTATTACTATACGGTTTGTAAACTCAAATTTTATATAAAAAAACCCAAAAAATATGTCTTCAAATTTCTACTGCTAAAAATTTTTTGTTACGAAATTGTAATTTACTAAAGTTTTTACGTATTTTACTAACCTGTAGACGTAGACTCCATTTGGTTTTGTTAGATTTCCTTTACTCCAAGAACTTTCACACGTGTTTTAATTTCCCTGTGTTCCTACAGTAATATGATGTTTTGATGAAGGCCACGTTGCGACTGAAAGAAAAGAGGAGACTTAAGATATAGGACGTTACTATGAGCGGATTACACTTCTTAGAGGATCACTTCAGCCAACGATGAAAAAACTCTTTCAAGAAACTTATTTTTATCGAATTTTGGCAATTTTGGCCGCAAAATGTGGTTTTGGCCGCACTGTGCGATGGCACGATGGATAGTAGTCTGCACGTTTACTACTAAACTAAAAACAGACCTGGGCCAAAATCGTCGCATTCGTGATCGAATGAATTTGATCGAAATTTTACTTTTTGAGATCGTCATATTCGTTATCGAATAAGACGTATCGAAATTTCAGATCGTGGCATTCGATAACGAGCAGTCGAACGAGTATATTCTCTCGACATGTCATTCGATAGACTAAAAGCTGTCGTAAACTAGTTTTTTGTGTGCTATTTAAAAAAGAAAAATTTTTTTTATATTCAGTTATATTTTTTTATTAAACATGTAAGTACATACATAAATAAATAAAAAAAATTGACGAACATCAAAAATTTTCATTAAGACAAATTAGCCAAAATATGTAATAATCTATGAAAAAGTCGATTTTGAATTTTTCGTTTGTATAGGAGGTAACACGCCTACTTGTTCAATCCCTCCCAGTTTTTTACTGATGATTTGTTTTAAGTACAAAGTCATTTGGACCATATTCAGAAACTTAGACTCCAACCGTTCGCAAGATGTACAAAAATGAATATTTACTTTTTATGGCCGTAGCAACGCCCAGTTAGAATTTTTGAATTTTATACAGTTCATTCCACATACCAGGGATACTGTGAAAATTTCAAGAAGCACACATACATACATACAAATATGTCATTTTTATATATAAAGATTGTAACCATATGTTTTTATTCTATGACAAAGCACATAAATCTTTTACATTTTAAAACAAATTTAGATTCGAACGCTATCGAATGCCTCGATCTGGCTATTCGATACGTCACGAAATGTTATTCGATACGAAAGCTCATTCGATCACGAATGCGGCGATTTGGTCCCTGGGTTCAACCCCAGTTTCAGACAAAGAAAAAAATTTTAAAATAAAAATAAACATCTCGCATTTTTCTGATGTGCATTAGTGTGTCTTTGTGTGTCAGTTGTTGTCGGAAAGTTTCAGTGGCGAAGGCATAGTCACTCACTGGTCACTGAACAAATACCGGCTTCAGCTGATAGCAATCCACAATCACATCAGAACGCCCTCCTTCGTCGGTATTGTGTAGCACCGGCGAAGTAAAATAATTATAAAAATGGCTACTAAAGAAGCTTCAGCACTGCTACGAGTATAAACAAAGAACGTGCAAAAGCAGAGCCGTAAAATCATTAATTACGCTTCACCTCCTGTCGTTTCTCCTACTATCCCTTTCCTATAGTTCTAGCACAATGCTTTGCATGCGTAGGAGTCTTGTCCTGAGTGCTGGTGACTAGTCCACACATACATGTATAATGTAGTCCACAGAGGACTAAGACTGGTCCAAGACCAGTTTGTAACCAGTCCATTTCAGCTAAAATGGACTATGTAATCCAATAATATTTGCAGGCTAGTCTTGTGTGTTTTGGAAAGAACAAAAATTGTGCGGCTTATAAAGTGTTCTCGTCTAAATATGCTCTATGGTATGAACAAAGCCTATAAAGTTTATTATATAAACATACGAACATACTGTCATACTTTGTACGACAATTGCTAAATTTACTGGTGGCAGTAACACTACTACCATGATTTTAAAGTGAGTATTTTATTTTCTCAGAGAACTTATTATTCCTATATCTCTATTATTCATTTACTTATGCACGCATGTGTTTATACGCTGGTTACCTTTGCATACGAATTCTGTTCAAAAGAAAAGGTCAAGTTAAAATTTTTTAGAAAAGTATTTATTTATATCCATTTTGTCCCCTTCAAAGTAATACCCTCCTCAGATATAATGCTCTTATGCCAGCGCTTCTTCCAATCTTCGAAGCACTTCTGAAATGCGCTTTTCGGTATGACCATCAGCTCGTTCTTCTATTTTGACTTTATCTCATCAATTGTGGCAAAACGCTTTCCTTTCATTTGTCTCTTCAGTTTTGGGAATAGGAAAAAGTCGCAGGGAACCAAATGTGGTGAATAAGGGTGCTGATGGCTCAAGCAGTCTGCATGTTTAGTACACAACCAAAAATTTCCTGGGTTCAACACCAGTGTCAGACTCATAAAAACATCTCGTACTTCTGTGAATTGAATTTGTGTGGCTTTGTGTCTGTTGTTGTCGGAAGGTTTCAGTGACGAAGGCATAGTCACTTGTCACTGAAAAGTAACCAATCCAGAGGCAGAGACATCAGAATGTCTTCCTTCGTCGGTATTGTGTAGTACCGGTGAAATAAAATAACTACTAAAAATGGCTACTAAAGACGAAGCTTCAAGTTTAATACGTTTCAGTGACATCAGATGCTCTACAACATTGCTGTAAAAACAAAGAACGTTTAAAAAGCAGAGTTGTAAGATGTGAAGATTTACCTCCTGTCATTTCTGCTACTATCCCTTGCTCTAGTGCCAGCACAATGCATCGCATGTCTAGGGGTCATCTCCTGAGTGCTGGTCCAAGATAAAAAATAAATAAATAAAAATATGAAATTTTAAATATGTTCAAATCCTTTTTTTCATTTGAAAATTTAAGTAAAACTTTTAGTTGCAATTATAACAAAACAAAAATAAAATGGTGCACAAAATATGTAAACAACTTCTGACAGTGCGGAGATTAAAAAATATTCAATCAAATGTATGTGTACATATTTTTAAATTTCTATAACAATTTTTTGAAAATGCTCGAGACGAAAAAATAATTAATTTATAAATTAATTAAGAGTTTAATAAAAAATTATTTTTTTCAGAACTATGACGCTGTTATTGTTCGATCTGATACAAAGATCACCAAAGAGGTGTTAGAAGCTGGAGCTGGTACTTTGAAAGTTGTTGGACGCGCTGGAGCTGGTGTAGATAACATTGATTTGTCAGCAGCTACAGATAATAAAATTCTTGTTTTAAAGTAAGTAATACAAACATATGATAAGTCAGTACACTAAAATGAAGTCCATTAAAAGGGGGATATTTCTGAGATTAATTGGTACAGACTGATGCCTTCAATATTAAAGATCTGAATGAAACTCAATAATGATGTTCAAGAAACCTTCATTACAATTTTCGTTCATATTTAGTACAGATGAATGAATACCTATGACATGCAGTATGCCCATATTAGCTTTTTTCGAGGTAGGTTAGGTTATGTCGGCAGGTTGATGGGTAAAAGTAAAGAAAGGTTCTCGCCCACTTGCGCTCAATTTATTATGTCCCCTGTTTTGAAAAAACTTTTACGTGTTGTAGTGATAGAGCCTCTGCTAGGAATCGAACCAAGAACGCCCAACTGATGAATTAGCATTAGTTTTTAATATTTAGCTTGAAATATTTCATTTGGCTTTTAGCTTTTTCTTTCTTTTTCCAACAATTCATTTAGCTTTTTCCAGATTTTTTTGTCATTTTCAATTTCGTGTTAATAATTTCTAATTTCAAAATAAATAAAACAGTTTATCAGAATAAAAGTATGTATGTATGTATGTGCGGTAACTACAAAAATAATAAGAATTTGGAAACGTAGAAACAATCGATATTGCGATTTACTTAACCATGCGGTTAGATTAGACATAGATAATAAATAAAGATTTCAAAAATGTTGAGAACTGTCTTTGTGAGTTAAGCCTCGTACTCGTAATTTCTTTGTGAATAGGTGTTATACATATATTTAGAAATAGTAATATACGTAGGAGGCATACGAATATAGAAATTTCAGAATATGGAAATAGCCAAGTAGAGAAGCGTGTGCGCAAAATTCAAGTATTTTGGACGCATGAAATGATAATACGGCTGATTGAGCTTGTAGAACCGCGTGAGACTGTATTGAATTTTCTATCTAGAATTTATAGGGACAGAAATGCTAGGGCGTATTTCATCACAAAAATGTGATAGTGCGAATGCTGTGATGCTAATTTTTTTTTAATTTAATTTTAATTTTTTTTAATTGAACCAATTTCCGATTTTATATATTTATATTTATATTTTTTATATTTGCAAAGTAAAAAAAACAGAATTGTGTCTTATAACGTGAACGGCATCGCATGAATTGCACACATTTCAAAAATGCCGTCACACGTACTAGTCGTCACGTGTACTAGGGATTTCGCGTTCAGACAATAATTATGACAATTATTTTGAGCAAAATGTCGAATCTGAACGTTGAATTATGAGTTCATGCAACACACATTTTTTATATGCCAAGCTATGTTTTCTTTTGTATTAATTTATAGAATAATATGTTAATAATATTATTTTTGTATCACTTAGAAATGCATAAAAATTAAAATTTTTTTGGAAATGAAGTCAAATCTTCTTCAACTTGACAACACGACTATTTTTTTTATCTTGGACCAGCATTCAGGAGATGACCCCTACACATGCGGTGCATTGTGCTTTAACTAGAGGAAAGGCATAGGAGGTGAAGCTTCCCTATCTTACAACACTGTTTCTGCACGTTATTTGTTTTACAGCAGTGTTGTAGCGTCTCTGATCTCAAGGAGACGTATTAAATTTTGAAGCTTCGTTTTTTAGTAGCAAATTTTAGTAATTATTTTACTTCACCGGTGCTACACAATAACGACGATTGCGTATTAATAATTAAAATTGAGATGAAATCCAGAACTATGAACCAAAAGTCATTTCCAGTGAGACCAGATTTTAAAATATTATAAAGCTAAATCAAATTTGAAAAACAGCTAAAGAAAGAAATATAAAGCAAACAAATAAGCTAAATATTTTTAAAGTTTTCTAATAGTAACTTTCAAGTATTTCGATATTTTGCATAGTTTAAATAGTGTTTATTTATTATGTAAAAATATATTCTTGGTTCATTTCAATAAAAAATATCGAATCAATAACAATATAAAATAATTTATTAATATAAATATATAAAGGTTGGTTAAATTTTCAGGGCCGATGTTGATTTTGAATAAAACACAAATTATTTAGGAAATTATTATCATTTCTTTTTATTATGATAATATTGGTATGGTTAAATTATGTATGGAACAAAATATCTTCCAAATGGCCGCCGCGATCTGGAGGCACACCTCCATCCGATTGGCCAAATTTTCGATTACGTTAAGGCATAATTGAGGTTCTATGCCGTTAATGTGCCAAATTATCACATTCTTTAGCACTTGAATTGTTGCTGTCTTATCGACGTACACTTTTTCTTTCAAATAATCTCAAAGAAAGAAGCCCAACGGTGTCAAATCACATGATCTTGGCGGCCAATTGACATCGCCACCACGTCAGATAACACGGCCATTGAATTTGTCGCGCAAAAGAGCCATTGTTTCGTTAGCTGTGTGGCAAGTGGCACCGTCCTGTTGAAACCACATATCGTCCACATCCATATCTTCCAATTCGGTCCATAAAAAGTTCGTTATCATCTCACGATAGCGAACACCATTCACAATAAGTGCCTGACCGGCCTCATTTTGGAAAAAATGCGGCCCGATGATGCCACCAGCCCATAAACCGCACCAAACAGTCACTCTTTGTGGGTGCATCGGTTTTTCGACAATCACTCTTGGATTATCATTCGCCCAAATGCGGCAATTCTGCTTATTAACTAATGCACTGAGGTGAAAATGTGCCTCATCACTGAAGAAGATTTTCTTCGAAAATTGATCATTCACTGTTTCCATTTCTTGCCACCATTCTGACCATTGACGACGTTTGGAATGGTCAAGAGGCTTTAGTTCTTGAGTAAAAAAAAACTTGACGTTTAGATGTGGTTCACATTCAACATTGTCTCTTAAAATTTAACCACCCTTTATAACTTACAGCGAAAACAAAAATAAACAAAAAGTTCATTACTTAAAACTAAACAGGGGGAAAAAGATCTTAAATAAAACCATAAAAAATAACAGCTTTTCAAAAGTATCTTAGGTTTACACATACACATCGCTTTAGAGCACGATCGAAGCTGCATAATGTAGCATTAAAAGGAGAATACAAAACTATTATAAAATTTATTAAAATCTTTTTAATAAGTGATAACTAGCACAAGAAATGTAATTATTTTTGGTGATTGGTACATATTTAATAATTTTCTGAATTGAGCATATGTTTTATTGTTTTAAAATTTTAAGTTTTTCTGCGCTTGTATGTTTCCCACGAGGAATGCTTTCGTAAAAGTGTAAGAATTAATAAATTTAGCATCTCCATTCTGTGCTTATAGCATACGTTGTTTTCTTGAACCCAAAAGGAATATATTGTATTTTTGGTGCAATTTACACATTGCTCAAAAATATTTTTTTTTATGTTTTTTATTTCTTTGGATTCAGAAAAAATTTTTTCGAAAACTTTTATATGAATCTTACATACTGCAAAAAATAAGTCTGATGGAGCACACAAACTTCCAAAATCTGAATTTTTATCGTAATTTTTTGCTTTGTTTTGTACAAACATTTCTGATGGATATGCAAAATTTGCGCGGGTTTTATTATATCCATACGGCAGCGAGCACAAGAACAATAACAAGTAGTGTTTAGTCGTTCGTCTGGTAGACACGCGTCTTCTTTTGGTCCAAATAAATAAAATTGAAACGGGAATCGAATTTATTATTCACATTAAAAATAAAACAGACTAGTGCCAAAAAATTAATAAACAAGATAGTGACAAATAGAAAAACACAATAAACATAAACAACTGAAAAAATTCACTTACACGAAAAATTAACAAAAACAATAAACTGAAAATAAAATAAAAAAAACTATAACAATTAAACAGTGAAAAAATCTGGAAACAAAACAAAAATAAAATATTCCAAACATATACACGAATGAACAACAACAACTTACACAAAAAACAAATATAAGAAAAGGAAAAGCCCCGTTACCAGTGACGGAACGACATTTAAAATACATCAGTGCTGACACTACCAACCAGTGCTGTCACTTCGGGTCACGGTGACCGGATGAGGTCTTTCATGGCCTTTTTTCGCGTCATTGTGCTAATTCCCTTTACAATACCCGACTAAATCTTTTGCATTGTTGGTGCCATTGTGTTGGTTACTGCTAGACTGTTTGGTGATGAAGGAGTAACACTGATCACCGGCAGTCGTTCAAGCAGCGATTAGCTCAGTGGCAACTACAATACAAAAGATAGACATTTCATTTAGGTTTTCTCGCGTAAATCATGACAGGCCGATTTAGAATTGACTTCTGCAACATACGTGGTTTAAGGGCAAATTTCTTCTCTGTCTATGTTCACGTTTGTCTCCATCGGCCGGATGTTTTCGCCTTAAGTGAAACCCAGGTGTCTGAGGATGCTGACCCACAGGATTTTCACATACCTGTGTATCGCCTCCTATCTCTTTTCTATCTTCACAGGGGCCTTGCAATTTATATACGCAATGAAGTTGCGTACCAGTGCCAGCAATCTTTAGACACGCATGATCCCGAATTTAGCTGTCTTTGGGTTAAATTCAAAATCAGGGCACATCTTCTGCATTTCGGGTTTCTTTACAGAAGCCCACACACGGAAAGGGAGAAGACTATACTGAACTTCGATGCCCTTTCCGACAATATATCGGGGATCCTCGAAAATTACCCGAACAGTGAAATCGTTATTGCTGGTGATTTCAATGTCCATAATTTATCGTGGCTCCGCCATTCGAGCAATACAACTCCAGAAGGCCAATATGCTGAGCTATTCGCAGCGCACAATCACCTTGCGCAATTAGTGAATGAACCAACACATATTTCATGTGTTGACGGGCACCAACAAACACCCTCGACCTTTTTCTCACTTCACACCCTGAAAAGTATGAAATGAATATTAGCGCACCTCTCGGTAATTCGGATCATTGCACCATTTCTGCCTCCTTTTCGTTTGCGGAACTTCGAGGCGTTTCACCGCCAGCTATGAAACGTTTGAAATATATTTACGAAAAGGCACGTTGGGCTGAGCTCAACGATTTCTTTCGGCTCTGCTTCCTCGACAATGATGTCAATGCCATGGCTAAAATGGTCCAAAATATAATAATGCTTGGTATGAAAACGTTCATACCATCGAAGCAAATTTCGATTAGGCCTAGGCCAAAGTCTTGGTATAATCAGACGTGCAGACTTGCAGTCAGATCCAGAGAGGAAGCATTTAGTGTCTGGCGGAATAATAAAAACGCAGATACTGATATGATGCGCAAAAGGGCGAGAACTTCGTGTGCCAAAGTGCTAAGACGTGCAAAAGCTTTGTACGAGCAGAGTCTTCGCGCTAAAGTTCTTACTGCCCCACGGGGAAGTAAAAGCTTCTGGTCATTCGTTAAAAGAGTTAAGGGAAATGCTAGTTCTTCTATCCCGTCTCTTTTAAAGGCTGATCAAATATTCACAGACCCGGTTGATAAAGCTAACCTCCTAGCTGAAATGTTTGCAGGTAATTCTCACCTGCCGGAAAGCAATCAACCACTGCCCGCATCCGAGCGTGTATCCGTAACTATGCCAAATATATACTTTCGGGCTCGTGCAGTTAAAAGGGTTTTATCGGACCTCAACATAAATAAGTCTCCTGGCCCGGATGGAATTCCGGCACTGGTCTTGAAGCAGTGCTCTTCGACGTTATCGCGTCCTCTGGCAATCCTTTTCAGCACCCTCTATCATGCAGGTGAATTTCCGTCGTGCTGGAAAGTTGCAAATGTTACGCCGATCCCCAAGAAGGGAGAGTCGATCCATCCACCATTTTGGCGAAAGTAAGGTAGTGGCTCTAGATATTTCAAAAGCATTCGACAGAGTGTGGCATGGAGCACTCTTGTCCAAACTTATTGCTTTTGGTGTCGGTGATATCTTCTCTCAATTTATATCGAGCTTTCTCAGGGATCGCGCTATAAGAGTTGTTATAGACGGGATCTCATCAAACGAGTTCAAGATCAATTCAGGGGTACCACAAGGCTCCATTCTTTCTCCTACCCTATTTCTTATTTTTCTTAATGACCTCCTATGTCATACTTCAAACCCTATCCACTCTTTCGCAGATGACAGCAGCATCTGCCATTCATATTCATTCGATCGTAGGCCGACATCAACTATGATCGCGGCGACGCGGCAGAATATGAATGATTCGCTAACAGGTGACCTCACGAGAATTTTGGAATGGGGTCACGCGAACAGGGTCGATTTCAATTCCCAAAAGACCCAATGCTGCATGCTAACACACCGCCGTATGCACGATCACGCTGCCTCATCTGTAAAAATGGGTGGCATAAACATTGAGGAATCAGAAGCTCTTGATGTTCTTGGCATGAAAATTCAGTGTGATGTCCGATGGACTGAGCACATTTTTCAGGTCTCAAAGGAAGCATTCAAGTGCCTAGGCTTTTTAAGGCGGTGTAAGACATACTTCACCCCATCTGATCTCCTCACTATTTATACCGCCTACATCCGACCGAAAATGGAATACAACTCTCATGTGTGGGCCGGTGCTCCAAAGACTATTTTGAAGTTACTCGACCGTGTACAAGAAAGGGCGAAGAAACTCATAGGAGACAGTAGGGTAGCCAACTCTATTGACTCTCTTGAGCATCGTCGCAACGTGGGGTGCGTTTCGTTGTTCTATCGTTACTATAATGGGATGTGTTCTAATGAAATCAGGGAACTTGTTCCCGAAACCCGGTTATTCGCGCGCACGACGCGATCATCATTAAGAGCGCATCCATTTGTGGTCGATTTGAGGGCGACTCGCACTACGCATTACAGGGAAAATTCGTTTTTTGGCCGAACGGCACGTATGTGGAATAGACTACCCGCAGAGGTGTTTCCTGTCACTTTTAGCATGGGAAGATTTAAATCAAATGTCAATAAACACTACTCCCTCTATCCTCCTTCCCATAACCTAATTTCCTAGTTCCAGCACAATGCATCGCATGCGTAGGGGTCATCCCTTGAGTGCCGGTCCAAAACAAAAAAAAAAAAAAAAAAAAAGAATAATTTTGAAAATCTGTTTATAAATGACCAGGTTATTCAAAAAGCAATTTTTTCTATTCCTATTTCAAATTCAAAATAAAATATAGCCTATATTTCAAGTTATACACTGTTAACATATCTGCGCAAAATTTCATTTAAATCGGTCCAGTAGTTTCGGAGATTAGCGAGAACAAACGCCGTGACACGTTATTTTTATATAGATATACATAGTTATATAAATTTCCAATTTTAAATAATATTAAATTCGGTGCGAATCGATGTTCTTGCAATAGTACAACAATAAAATACATATATTTGCCAATCAAATAAGAATCAGCGACATTAGCGTTACGTATCTTATGTCCACATATATTGTGTGAACACAAAACAAGCCTTTGCTGTTTTTGTTTGTTTATATGGATTCTTTCGTTTGTTTATTAAATGTACACACATGCACACATACTTGAGAATGCAAAGACACAAACGTATGAACACATGTATACATATGTAAATGAATAGTAGAGACATGAGAATAATAAATTCTCTGAGAAAATAAATGACTTTCTTGAAAAAAGTGGTTTTAGCATGGTTTTAGTAGTAAAACCATCAGCAAATTTAGCATTGGCAGAACAATGTATGACAGTGCAACATCTTTATATATTTATAGTCTTTGGTTTAAGGTTGAACTGAAAGCCATTATTTAAACAAGAGGGTATTCAGCTAAGCATGTTTTGAACCCTGACGAATATTTTTTGGAAAAGGTTACTGTCAAGGACATATCTGGCAAAAACAGATAATTTATATATACATATATTTTTTTAAATTTAATTTTTTGCTAAATATTTAAATTTTTTAGCCAATCAATAAAAAAATCAGTGCATTTATATAGAAAAAAGTGATCCGATCCGATTTGCGTCGTTTCGTGTTGCGTCCCATTAACGACGCAAATCGGTGCTCTATTGTATTTACATACGCGGAAATTTTTTAACTGAAGTCATAATGAGAAGTGAAGACTTGTAGTTGTCTGTTACGAAGAAGGAATTTAGTTCTCGAGAAGAAGTGCAGTAGTTGAGCTAATTAACAACTTTTTTATTTTTAAATTTTTTATTTTTAAAAATATTTTTCCCAGAGCTTCGAATCGCAATTTAATTTACTCCGGTTTTCGGTTTCGTTCTTCATCATTTATCAATTAAAATTTTTTTTTTCGGTGCGAAACCGTGTATTTTAGGTTCAAAGTTTTTCTGAGTAGCATTTCCATATGTTTCTCGAAAAACTCCCAAAAAATTATTTTGTTTGCATATTTCGTTGTTCTCAGGTATTTTTTGGGAGTTCTTGTATAAACATGGAATTTCATAGGTTTTTTCAAGAATTTGGCTAAAGGTCTATTGACGATTTTCATGTTACCACCAAATGTAAATATAAACCAGCTAAACCATACAACAAATATAGATAAATAATCGTAATTAATTTTGTATTGTAATTGTATTAAAAAAGTAATTTCTCATTTGGCATTTTATATATAATCAACGGTTTAGAAAACTTAATAGATTTTTTTTATCTGGGACCATCACTCAGGAGATGACACCTACACATCCGATGCATTGTGCTGGAACTAGAAGGAAAGGGATAGTTAGAGAAACGACAGGAGTTGAAGCAAAATTAATTCTTTTACAGCTCTGTTTTTGCATGTTCTTGTTTTATAGCAGTGCTCTGAAGCTTCGGTTTAGTAGCCATTTTTATTATTATTTTACTTCGCCGGTGCTACTCAATACTGACGAAGGAGGGCGTACTTAAAATTTTGTTTTTTTGTTTTTTAATATTTCTTTTTTTCTTTTTCTTTTGCTATTGGTGATTTTGCAAAAAAAAAACTATCTTCTAAAACAGGATGTGTGTATGTATGTAACGTATGGACTCCAAAACGGCTGGGCCGATTTTGATGAAATTTTCAGGGAATCTTGAGAATATTCAGGCGGGTGACACTGTGAAGTTTGATTTTTGATTTTCGGTCTGCGGGCGGAGAGGCGTGTCAAAATCCAATTTTCATATTGCACCACCAATGACATATACATATATTTATTTTTTTTTTACTTTTTTTTATTTTAAATAAATAAATCGTGTGGTAATACAACACTAATGTTTGCTTAGGGCCAACAACGCGGACCGGGTCAGCTAGTTTTATATAAAACACACTTTTAGTGGATATAATAATGATTATATTTTTTTTTCACAACTAGTTGCTATACGACTTTCTATATTTTTTGATATTTTTTGTTAAAATTAATAACGACTTTTGGAGGTTTTTTCTGTTTGTTTTATAAAGCACTACTTTAAACACAACCGATTGCTTTCACACTTGCTTAATTTTTGTTAAGCAGAAAATTTTTTAAGTCTTATGTTATGTTTGTCCTGAGAATAAGATTTATTTGTTATTTTATCTTTATCATCTTTCACTATTTTTTGTCTTAGAATACACTTAGGTTTAGTTTATATAATACAAGTAGTACTTTATAAAAAAGGTTTGAGTGTAAATTGTTCAACATTTTGGGCGGTTTTCATATATATAATTCTTTTTTTAGACCAGTAATACTTGTATTACAGATACTAAACATTAATCTTTAGTAAAAATTATAAAATGCCCATATACTTCACAAAAAAATATTTAGGGCCAAGTAACGTTTCATCAACAAATTTAAATTTTAAACGCTCCACATTTACAATACATGAAACACTCCTACACTAAAATATACATATATATGTATGTGTAAACAAACAAACAATAGATAGTCGATTTTCCAACGAATCGAATACAAATACGAATTACGGAGGAAATTTATTTCTAGCCGAACTCTTTGTATGGATATGTGATTTACATGAGTACGTATGTCCATATGTGCGAATCACTGTAGTATAATGTTACACATTGACGGACCGTCAAAATATTTGATTACTGGGACATTTGAGGTAAATAGCTGACATGATGGTATACAACGCTTCGCTGAAAGGTTGGACGTAAAGGTCGTGGGTACAAAATTGAAGGAGAGTCATCAGTAGGCATTTGCAATTGCTTTTTGTGAATGTTTCCAATTGCATATTTTCACAGAGATTTTATAATTTTTCGATGTATTTTCAGTTTCTTTCAACTGGCCAGTGTATTTCAATGTGTTACAACTTCATTTGTGATAATTTTTGTTCTTAGTGGAGCTTACAGGCTATTAGAGTTATCTTGTAAGCGAATTTTAAGGTATTCGTTGCTTTTTTCGCTTAGAATAATCATCTTCCACTGCTTCTGGAAGTTCTGGTTTTCTGATTCTTCTTTTTAATAACGACTTGCCACAAGCAATAAAACACTGTAACATATTAATGTATGCAGGTAACGTTAAAATGTTTTCAAGTATGAAACTTCCTTCTGACAAGCAGCATCCGACATAGATAATGTAAATGAAATTGAATGTAACTGAACTTTGAGGGTGGAGATGGTAGAAATATTCTGCGCGTTGACCACAAAACTAAAAAAGTCCTGAGTTCGACCCCAGTTTCAGACTAAGTCATAAAAACATTTCGAATTTCTTCTGATGTGCATTAGTGTGTCAGTTGTTGTCGGAAGGTTTCAGTGGCGAAGGAATAGTCACTGATCACTGAACAGTACCGGCTTCAGCTTTAAAATCCAATACGTCTTCTTGACTTCAGAGACCCTGCAACTCTGATATAAACAAAAAAACATGCAAAAGCAGAGTTGTGAGATAGTAAAGTTTCACCACTTTGCTCCATTTCCAGCACAATGCATCGCATGTGTAGGAGTCATACCTGAGTACTGGTCCAAGATAAAAAAATGTAGACATGTGTAATTTTCAAGAGTACGTTCTTGATGGCTTTATTTTATTAAATTCTAAAAATTTCCTACAAATTGTGAACGGCTTTTTCGGTTTAGATTTCAACAGGAACACTTTTCTATTTGCGTACCTTCTTTTAGTTTTTACATTTTCGTTATATATTTCTCGGTCCATTTTTTGTTGGATATTTTTCGTTTTATACGTTTTTTAAAATTTTCGATTGTCTCTATTTTTTTTCCGTTTGCAATTATTTACTGTCTTTTTACAAATAAGTGTTGCATACAAACTAAGATTTTCATGTGTAGCAAATGCTTATCAGTGTTATTTTGTTAGTGTAGAGTTCAAATTTACTACACAATTTTGCAAATGCAAATATGCAGGACCATTTGCATAAGATTGTGAGTTGGGCTTTTATTATGTTTTATATTTAAATAGTCTGTAAATAAATTATCCATAGAATTAAATCAAATAAAAATAAAGAATTAAAAAAAAATTTTAAAATTGAACCGACTTAAAAAAGGAACTGGAAAGTAATGAAGGAAGAATCATAAAATCGGTCCAGAGTTCTGTGGTAACACATAAACAACAAATAAAATACAGCCGAATTGAAAACCCACTCCTCTTTTAAACTCTGTTTTTTGTCTTGTTTTTTTAAACCAACACACATTCTGCGAAGCTCTTAGCTTGTCGGCAGAAATACCCAGGGTCTAGGTGAGAAACCGAAACCAGAAAAGGTCGAAGTTTGAGTATGACTGCTTACTGCTACGTTCGAAATGTATATTAGCCCAACTCACAATCTTGTGCATATGGTGTTGCATCATTGCATTTGCAAAAAGGTATAGCATATTTTTGCTCTACAGTAACAAAATACACAGCAATGCTAAAAATATGCTATACCTTTTTGCAAATGCATTGATGCAACACCATATGCACAAGATTGTGAGTTGGGCTATTGTACAATATTAAATAAAACATGAATATACACTAACCTCTTTCATCAAAACTTCAAGTATTTCAATATACTGATAAATATGCATCTGGGGTTCCACCTTTCTATTTTTTTTTTTTAATTTAATCTAATTGATTTTCATATTTAAATGTCTAATCGACTCTGGTTTATGTATTTCGACTGTTTGCTGGTATTTCGATATAAAGTTAACGTTTAAGTGTTATAAACAAATAAATAATTTTTTTGCCCAAGTTTTTGTCTACTCTTAATGAACAAACTTAACCAGCATTCACTACCGATGATTCAGAAATGAAGCGCGTAACTGTCTATTATTTTAATAACTGCGCAACTTACATATTCGATTAACTTGTTGATATTCCCTTCTATTGTTATTTCTTTATTTTTTGTTTGTACATTTTTGTTGATATTTTTTTATGCAGCACACCGGGAGGCAATTCCATTTCGGCATGTGAATTGACATGCATACTAATTGGAACTTTGGCACGTCCCGTTGTACCAGCCGTTCAGAGTATGAAGGAGGGTCGTTGGGATAGAAAATTGTATAGTGGCAACGAATTGTATGGAAAAACATTAGCAGTTTTGGGCTTAGGACGTATTGGCCGTGAGGTCGCAATACGTATGAAAACCTGGGGTATGCGTGTAAGTATTTTAATGTCTGGAATGATGAATGATGCCAATTATTATTTTCGATTTATTCTTCGACATTTATTTTCGTTTACGTAATTTAAAATAGATTATTGGCTACGATCCCATAACAACAGCAGAAGAGGTTAAAGCAGTGGGTGTAGAAAAAATGGAGTTGGATGAAATCTGGCCATTAGCAGATTACATCACTGTACATACACCTTTAATACCGGCTACAAGAAGTAAGTAAAAGTGACTATTTTAGCATTCCTTTTTCTTCCCCTCATTTGCCTCATTTACCTTAAGATCTCATCTCCACTGAAACTTTGGCAAAATGTAAAAAAGGTGTAAAAGTTGTCAACGTAGCACGTGGTGGTATCATTAACGAACAAGCTGTACTCGATGCCCTCGAATCGGGTCAATGTGGTGGTGCTGCTTTTGATGTTTATTCTGAGGAACCCCCCAAATCCGAGGTAACTAAGAAGCTAATAAACCATCCTAAAATTGTTGCTACACCTCACTTGGGTGCCAGTACCATTGAGGCTCAAGTACGTGTAGCTGTAGAAGTTGCTGAACAGTTCATTGCCTTAACTGGGAAATCAAAAAAATACACTACCTACCCGGGAGTAATTAATCCTGATGTATTGGGTCAATATCAGAAAAAGTGAAGACCTCTTATAGGCCGAGTTCAATAATACACTTATTATTGCTTATTTTGTTGAACAAATCATTTTCATTTAATTAAGTCTTCTTGTTTCATTCCCATCGGTAGAATTTTCTTTACATTACATGGAAATTACGTTTTGAATTTTTGAACAAAAAATATAAATATGTGAATAACAAATATATTGTATAGAAATTAATAAATTTGAACGTACATAAAATACATTTGCATATATTCTTATTTCAATCTATAAAATAAATGGCATATTAATAAACATTTTTTGGTTTATAGAAGGGTTAAAAAATTTAATTTTACATGGAAATATGTTTGTTAAAGCTTTTATAAATCAAATTTATTTTTTAAGAATACGACAGTAAATATTTCTTTTTAATTAAATTAAAACGAAATATCTTGGGTAAGTTACAACTAATTGGCAAATAAAATACGATCTATTGTATTCTGATATCACTTGCAATGAAATATTAACGGGCCGTTTCCGGAGAATGGTATTCCCACTGTTCCCGTCTTAGAAATAGCACATAATGTCATATTTTTGGTAAGTTTTTTTTTATCGTGGACCGTCACTCAGGAGATAACCCCTACCTATGGGTGGGGGATAGAGTAAATAGTGTTTATGGCTATTCGATTTGTAACTTCCCACGTCAAAAGTGACAGGAAAGTCCACCGCAGAGAGGTTATTCCACATATGCCAAAAAATTAGTTTTCTCTGTAATGTGCATTGCGATTCGCTGCCAGATCGAGCACAAAAAGATGCGCTATTAATGATATATGCGTTGTGCGCAGGACTAAGCGGGTTTCAGGAACAAGTTCCCTGATTTCATGAAAATCAAAAAAATTTAAATATATAGTATTAGATACTGTTGGCAAGTACTTTTTATTGTAATGTCTAATTTTTGCTCGGTTTAGACAAAATTGCTCAATACCGTACTTTATCAGCTGCTTTTCTAATATTTACAGCCACAACCTTATTTTCGCCAAAATGGTGAACGAATCGGCAGCATTTCTATCACGGAAGCCATATTAGTGATCGTTAAATAAACTGTTGGACTCATATACATTGCTAGATGCGTAGCATCTCTCCATCACTTTAGAAATCGTAGAAAATATTGCGATTGGGCGGGAATTTGCCGGGTTGCTTGCCTTTCCTGCGTTTTTCTTACTTCGCCAGATTCTTAGTTTTGAGTTCTCTTAAAAAAAAAATTATGCACTAAAATATATTAGCAAGGCCACAACAAATTCATAAAGTTTTCACATAAATGATAAAATGAAGTTAAAAACTATAAAAATTTTATATTTATTTAGAATTTGTTTTTTATTTAACAGAATATGTTACACACAACTGCCATTTAATTAATTGACCCATCTGACTTTTTCTTTTTCTCTAAATATACTCTAAATTCAAAAATAAAAATGGGTATCTATTTACTGTCAAACATTTATTGATGTCTATATAAATTTAATAAAAAATAAATTATGAAAATTAATTTTCTGTAAGAATAGTACAATAGCAAGGGTGTTGATGAGAAGTACATGTTACATATTTATAATTAAATTGTGATCAAATGGCTTTTTTTTACATTTTAAAAATGAAAATAAATTTGAATTTTCTATTGGAAGATAATCAATAATTTCATATTATTTACAAATATGTACATACCTATAAATTTATTTACATTAAATGTAATTATGTGAAATTATATACAAATTTGTATGGTTGGGTGCTGTTTTCCGCGTGCCAATTTATAATTAACACTTCTTGTATCCAACATTTTTTTCATTGCGATTGAATGAAATGATTGAAGATACGTACATACATACATATGCAAATCTATTTATCATAGAGCACGCGCGCAACAAAATTATTTGTGTTCTTTCAGAAAGGCAGATTCAAACAAGTAATTGTAACAGAGATGACCAATAGGTTTCTAATTACTAAATATATGTACATACATATGTATGTAAATTAAATAAAACTAAGTTTGTTTTATGCTTTCGAGTACTTGACTACGACTAAAATTCGTAGCCAAAATAATTTTATTTATAACAATACAGTTAATCTTTTTTTTACAATTATTTCCTTACAATAAATTCTGTCCATTCGACAGTCTGCAAATTTCACCTTACATTATAATTTCAAACAACCAAAAGAGAAATATTCAATTTCACGATGATTTCGCACACCGTCAGCAAATACATTTTTCCAGGTAAACAAAAAGTGCAAAAATTCAAATGTTCAATTTCTTTTATCTTATGTGCAACAACCAGAAATATGCAAGGGTAAGCATTGTGACAAAATTGTTGTGAACTCCTCCCCCTTCAAAACGATCGTCTCGATCGATAGATTAGAAGTAGGGAATTTGAGTAATTCTCGACACTTCATTGTCTTCTTGTGAACTATTTTTGAGTGTCAAAACGACACTCGGGGGATTGTTTTCAAGAGGTTGACTTACTTGAGTTTTGTGTTTATTATTCGGACGGCACATGAGAAATACCATGATACTCATAGCTACAATTATAACTGAATAGCATATTATGTCAGACCACTTACTTTGAAGATTCAAGAGTGCTATTTCATTCGTATTGTTAACATGTAATTCTTTGACCAACTCAAGTGTAAGAGCCTCCTCAATATAGGAGTTATCTACTTTTGGTTGTATTATTGCTGGCAAAGGCTTAGAAAAAACAATTTCGGTTAGACTGAAATTTTTACCATTCACGGTTACTGTATCATTAGAAAACTTTATGACGTAAGTACCGCTTAAATTATAAAGTTCGTTACCAATCGAAATCATGCCATTGAATTGATTCAACAAGACAGCACCAGGTACTATTTCTTGCACCTTAGGCAAATGGTAATTGGTTACTATAGTGCAATTTGATGGTGTACTCTGTATTAAATTGGAAATGCATTTGGAATTGCTGATATCTTCGATCTCGTCGCTCTTGCATAGCATTAGCTTATTATAAGTTCTACATTATTTTCTTATACAATACATTTTTTCGTTACATCTTAGAACATTATTAAATTCAGTCTTAATACTAAGGCGATTCAACTTTACAGCTGTTATTATCAAGTTATTACAGGTTTCTTTTCTCATGGTGGGGATGCTTACAATGTAAATTAAAGAATTTTGGCCGGTGGCTATTTCTATTTCACTAAATTCAAAAGCTTCTTCAAGGTTCGCGTAGGTAATATTCTCAGGGTTTATTAGATTCCCAACCATGCTCATCTCATCACCCGACATAAAGAACGAATTCAAAACTCCTACCTTTGCCCAATGAATGGCATATTGCAGGTTAACAATCTGATCTTTGATAATTTTCAATTGATATCTTAATTTGGTTACCAATGAATCCGTCGGATCCGTTAATCTATCAGATTTCAGAATTTCATTAGTTCTCGTTGATATTTCATTTAATTTTTCCAAAGTCATTCTATTGATTATTACTTGTCTATTATTATTTTCCAAGGAATTATTAATCTTTTGCTTTATTATCTCGAAATCATCGTGGTCTGGATTACAAGCAACACACTTCCACGCGGAACCAATGAAATCCAGAGATCGCTTATTTCTAGGCTTAAGGTATTCTAAATGGTTTCTAATTTGCCCTGTTTCGTAGATGGAATGGGATGCGCTCACGTTCGACCTTATAGTTGAGTAAATATTATTCATCAATGCCCCATAATTCCCGAGATCGACCACGTGAACCAGCCTAACTGTGCCTGATCGTATTTTTTCGAAACCAATATCAACCGCTATAACCTGCGAATTAGTGTAGTCTAAAATTTTAACATCTCCCAATACACCACCGACCAATGTCAAACTAAAGAGAAAGAAGAAAAACAAAATTTAACTTCTAATATTGTTCTTGTGAGCCATCCTCCCCGATTCAGTCAAAACGACCGTATTCCTGTTCTCCTTTACAATTTCCTGTTTATAATTCCTCGACAGGAATGCCACTTCTTCTTCGCGATTTCCATAGTATTATATTTTATTTTCCACTACTTAATAGTTATTCTGTTTTAATTAACAAATAAAATTCAAATTTCCTGTTAAAATTACTCTTGAATTCCTTTCCTTTTTCTTACAAATATTATTAAATATAATTAAAAATATGTAAAATTTTCTTAAATCGTTTAAAATTAATGGAGATAATTATTTTGCATTTAAAAAAAATTTTCCTTTTTACTTTCCTTATTCTCTATTGTTATTAATCAGTAAAATTTTAATAATAATGTTTTTTTTTTTTTTATTAACTTACATTAACATTAATAACATTTTTTAAAAAATTGGTGAGCTGGATGTGGTTCTCCTTTCGGCTTCTTAAGGGTTTTCTGTGATTTCGTTGGTTGTTTCCCGTATTTAAAATTGTTCACTAAGCTTCTTGAGGGTTTTTCGTTGGTTGTTTCCTTACTTCTTGAGGGTTTTTTGTGAATTTGGTTGGTTGTTTCTTTATTAGAAATTTTTATCTTCTTGTATTCAAAATTGTTTACTAAAAAATTTTATTTAAATTTTTTTATTTTCTTGTACTTAAAATTGTTCACTAACTCTTCTTGACGGTTTTTTTTTGTGATCTCGTTGGTTGTTTCTTTATAAAAAATTTTCTATTTTCTTGAATTTAAATTATTTATTAACATTTCTTGAGGGTTTTTTGTGATTCCGTTGGTTATTTCTTTAAAAAATTATTATTTTCTTGTATTCAAAATTGTTTACTAAAAAAATTTTATTTTCTAAAATTTGTTTTTGTTTATAAAGAAAAAAATTTTTTTATTTTCTTGTACTTCAAATTGTTCAATAACTTTTCTTGAGGGTTTTTTGATAAAAAAAATTTTCTATTTTCTTGTATTTAAATTATTCATTAACATTTCTTGAGAGTTTTTTGTGATTCCGTTGGTTATTTCTTTATAAAAAAAAATTTTCTTTCTTGTATTAAAAATTTTATTTCCTAAAATTTATATTTCTTGTTTAAAAAGGAAATTTATTTTCTTGCTTTTAAAATTGTTCACTAACACTTCTTGAGGGTTTTTTTTGGGAGTCGTATATCGCAACATACCATATAAATATTAATCAAACTGCAATACAACTTGACAGTAAGTTTATATTAATAGTGGATTTTAAGCTTTTCTTAAGTTTATCTAAAATATTATTATATGTTATATATTATGTATAAAATATGAATTCACAAGCATTTTTTAGCAATGCTTGAGAAACTCTTATTATACACAACCGTTTCTAAGGTATGGGAAATGTATGTATGCATATTGAATATGACGATTGAAAAAGGCTTATTTTTCTCAATCCATTCTAAAGTATTGCTGTCTTTGTTCTACGCTTATAATGCTTAAGCGACACAAAAAAACTGACGTCAAGTACCGTTATGCTTGTTGAGTAAATTTACTAAACGTTTTTTACGTGTACATTTGGTTTTAAATTTCAAAGTAAGTGGACTAATTACAAAAATAATAAAAATACATACTCGTAAATGTGTAATTATTAAATCAAAAATAAATTAAATGAAACTAAAGGAAATAGTTGAGATTTTATTAAATAATATATGCAGGTATTATATGTGAAGCTTATTCTACAATTATATAAAAAAGCTTATGAAAATATTGAGACTAATAAGCTTTTCTAAACAACAATTAATAAAACATTATTTTCGCAATCTTATTCTACAATTACAAGGATAAGCTTAAAATAATATTGCAGAAACAATATTTTCACGAGGGTTCCGTTTTGATTTTTCTACAATTGTTACGATAGCCTTTTTCAATATTATCTTAATTCTTTTTCAAGCTTAAGGCTTGTGTTTGTAAGCTTCTTATAATATTTTTCTCAAGTCTTTTGGTATGTTGGGTAGGTTGTTTATTTATAAAAATATTTCCTATTTAAATTGTTCACTAACACTTCTTGAGGGTTCTTTTGTGATTTCGGTGGGCGCCAGTTGAATAAAACTAAGTTTGTTTTATGCGTTCTAGTACTTGACTACGACTAAAATTAGTAGCCAAAATAATTTTATTTATAACAATACAGTTAATCTGTCCATTCGACAGTCTGCAAGTTTCACCTTAAATTATAATTTCAAATAACAAAAAATTTCACGATGATTTCACACACCGTCAGCAAATACATTTTTCCATATAAACAAAAAGGGCAAAGATTCAAATGTTCAATTTCTTTTATCTTATGTGCAACAGCCAGAAATATACAAAGATAAGCATTGTGACAAAATTGTTGTTAACTTGTATGTATGTACATATAAAAAAATATTTTAGTTACACCAACGCACAATATCATAAAGCATTTTATTACAAAAGCAACTCAATAATTGAGGAGGAAAGCATATCCATATATATATATATATATATATATATATATATATATATATATCAATTATTGAGTTGCTTTTGTAATAAAATGCTTTATGATATTTTTCATACTGTATGAGAATATCATAAGGTATGTAATAATAAATTTCACATATAGTTTATAAGGGAAAAAAGCACAATTAAAATCATATATATACATACATATATATTTAGATGTCCCCTAAAGCCCATTTTGGTAGTGATGTCTGTATGTGTGTATGAATTAAATCGAACGAGGGTTTCGGTACACTTTATAAAGGAAAATTAAAAACATAAAAAGCTTTAAGACGTCTGAATAAATTGCATTGAACAGCACATAGGAGGCCGCCACCACCACAGCACATCTTTTCGTTGATTTCCTTTACGGTATTCCACACATTATAAAGATCTCTCCGACTTATGGGTATGTTATCTATACATATATAATTTTTTATATATCTATTTGTATTTTGAGCAGTGCTATAGCTAGTTGTGTATGGACATGTCACTTAAATTTTCCAACATCGAAGTTTACAGGGAAGTCCATTCGAAATAAGGATGGTTCGGACATAAAAGGAATTCACTCGGTAATACGTAGTGCGAATCGCTGGATAATTGCCCACAAATGTATACGTTCTCGAGGACAACCTTTTTGTGCGTAAAAATGTCACATTCCATTAAAATTAATTAAAATAAAAATCGGTTGTGCTGATGGCTGAGTAGTTAGCGTGCTGATCCTGCAACCAGAAGGACCAGGTTTCGATTGCCACCTCGTTTAAGTGAAAAATTTTTTTTCTGGGTGTTTTGGGCTACAGCATCCTCGTTCGTCGCTATTTAAGTAATAAAAAGTCGGCGAAGTAAAATAATAATTAAAATTGCTCCTCCTTAGCTTAAAAATAATTGGCCAAAATTGACATCAGAGACGCCGCAACTTTGCTTTATAATTAACACGCAACTGCAGGGTTGAGCAAGAATTCAGCTCTATCTTCCTACCGCTTTCACGACCTGTCTATTAAATATTTTAGCACTATCACTATATAGTTCCAGGGCAATGCATTGCATATGTAAACGATTTCCCCTGAGCACTGGTTCAAAATAAAGACACAAGGCTGTAGTTGCCGAATTCAGTTTTCAAATCAAAGTCCAATTTTATTCAATACTTACCCCTGCTTATATACTACTTTTATATTCTTGTTATTTCTTTCATTCTTTACAATGAAAATGATAAAAAATCGTATTATATTTTTTTTTAAATCACAACGTTAAGTGAAAGAGTTACACCAAAATTGTGTCACTCAATTTATGTTTGATCAGCGTTTTGTACTGTTTGTTATTATGTATGCAATGTAAGTATCTACGGTACACTAGACCTAAATTTTTTGTTAAAATTTTTAGTAGATTCTTGTCATAATAAGTGGTATTATTGGAGCGCAGCATAAGCAAACCCTAGTTATTTTCGAAAGCAAACAGGTTTTTGAAAGCCTATTGCCATTTTTAGGTTGTCTTTCTACATGAAATATTTTCTTTTTCTGTACGATATACAAAAAATTAAGCCTATTCCGTCTACCGGTGAAAGTAAAGATGTTTCAATGGTTCCTGGTTTTCTTAGAATTTAGATTCTTCACCAATGATCGCTGACGTATGTTTTTTTTTTTTTTAATAAAAATGCAAATTGAATTTAAGTTGTTTAAAAGTTATTTGTTGTAATTATATAGTTTAAAATGTATGTTTTATAGACAAAATGTTATAATTGGGCTTTTTGACGCAAAATCGTTTTTAATGTTATTTTAGCAAAATTTTCGCTTGTGCTACATGAAATGTTTTCGTTTTGGAAAACAAACCAACAAATAGATGAAATTGTTGGTAGAATTGGTTCTTAAGAAAATATGTATAACGACAAAATGATATTGGGTGTTTTGATAATTGCCTGGAACTAGATGCTGAATTAATTATATACCCGTATATATGTATATGTATTTATATATGTGTACAAACATATCTGTAAGTAAATTTAATTTTGATTTTGCTTGACAATTCTGGTTCATTATATACTGCGGTTCATCAGGATAGAACCAACACATTTTAAATTAAAAAAATGTAAAGTAATTAAAGTAAAAAAAGTATCAACTATTTTTCTGCAAAACTAAATTTTTTTATTCTATCTGTATTTGCAATTTATACAGTTTCTTTTTCTTTAAAATTCGTTGGTTCTATCCTGATGAACCGCAGTGTACATAAATATTTTAAGACAGCAGTGGGTAGGCGTGGTCCAAAAGTTTTTTTTTTTAATTTTTGTCTATATGTGTTAAAAAAATAACGGTTCTTACATTAGTTCTTGAATTCATAAAAAAAATTGATTTAAGATCAGAGTCCTCTGATGTCAAGGATACACATTCAATTCTTTTAAAGCTTTGGTTAATAGCCATTTTTATTAATTATTTTACTTCGCCGAGGATGCTACACAATACCGACTAGTATAATTTATATACATCAAAAAAGAGAATTAACGTCGAAATTTAAATAAGAAGGCTGATGTACATTAGTTAGCCAATCGTATAGAAATTCATTATAAATAAAAGGGAATTCGAATCGAAAAAAAGAGATCTTGAATATTACCAGTAGTAAATTAATAAAATTTGAGTTTAAATTAAAGAGATATATATGCCGTCAAATATTTACATACGAGGTCTGTTTAATAACTACTATAAATTTTGTTATATTTGAAAAATATTAATTTATCCATCAATATTTCTGTTGTCCGCTTCAAAGTAATCCGCAACTAGGATTTCACCAGATATTACACACTGGTGCACCGATTTTGCCAATCCCCGAAGCACCTTTTGTTTCTTGGACCGGCACTCAAGAGAAGACTTCCTGAATTTTCTCAGTAATGCCTAGTGCGATTTGCTGCGAAATAAACATAAGAGGTGTATTCCATTTTCGGTCGGATGTAGGCGGTGATGTGGTGAAGTATGTCTTCCACCCTCAAAAAAAAAATGAGGCACTTCCTTTGAGACCTGAAAAAAATGCTCAGTTCATCGAACATTCATGCCAAGAACACCAAGAGCTTCTGATTCCTCAATGTTTATACCGCCCATTATTACAGATGAGACAACGTGATCGGGCATATGTAACCATGAAGCATTGGATCTTTTGCGCATTAAAGTCGACCCTGTTCGCGTAACCACATTCATATTCTGCTTCATCGCCGCGATCATATTCGATGTTGGCCGACGTCCCGTGGAACGTCCGCCGTGGAACCTATATTTCAGGTCGTTAAGTAAGCTATTGGATTTTAGGTACTTCACCAAGTGAAAATTTAGCATACTTTAGCATAGGATTGCTAGATGACGTGATAACGTCGAAGAACTCTGCTTCAAGACCAGTTTTACAATTCCATCCGGCCCACGCTAGTTTTATATGTTGAAGTTTGCTAAAACATTTTTAACTGCACGAGCTCGAAAGTATTTCTTTGGCATAGTGACAAATACACTGTCAAGAGCGTGCAGTGGTGGTTTGCTTTCCGGCAAGGGAGAAATACTTGCAAACATTCCAGCTAAGAGGCTAGCTTTATAAACCGTGTCAGTGAATATTTGATCATATTTTAAAAGACGCAAAATAGAAGAACTAGCATTTTCCTTTACTCTTTTAAAGAATGAAAAAAGGAATAAAGACATCTCGCATTTTTTTCTGATGTGCATTTGTGTGCCTTTATGTCAGTTGTTGTCGGAATGTTTCAGTGGTCGTCGGTATTGTGTAGCAACTAAAGTAAACTAAAAACGAAGCTTCAAAATTGAATACGTCTCCTTGACATCAGAAGCGCTACAATATTGCTAAAAAACAAAGAACGTGCAAAAGAAGAGTTGTAGGATAGTGAAGCTTTACCTTTTGTCATTTCTTCTACTATGCCTTTCCTCTAGTTCCAGCAAAACGCATCGCATGTGTAGGGGTCATCTCCTGAGTGCTGGTCCAAGATAAAAAAAGATATACGAAAAATAATAATTACTTTGTATGGGGGTACATGTACCCAACGTCCTATACTTCCAAGATTTCTTTGGAACTTTCCATTTATTTTAAGAACTACTCACATATAATTTAAGGAAGTTGTGGAGATATTTATGAATCCGCTAAAAAGGGCTTTTGGCCCAACTGTGCGACGAAACGGTAATTTTTGAGACAGTTGTTAGTATAGTTTTCAATTTGTTCAGCGATTCAGTTTTTATCTAATCAGTTGTGAAGATGATTTTATTATTTTTAAACTAAAAAGTAGCACAATGCTAAATCTGAGAAATATGTCAGGTGTCGTGTTGTTTTTACCGGCAACGAACAAATAAGTAGAAAAAAATTTTATGTAACAATCTATGTCATTGTTTGAACACATCTCCTACATATTAAGTTTTATTCATATAATTATTGGGTGAAAAATTTAAATTAGTAAACGTACGTGAACAGATTTAGGCATGAGTTCCGCGTACACGTATGTATGAAAAACGGCAAATAATAATTTTATCGACACATTTATTACAAACAATATTTGGAAATATTTTTTTTTTGCAAAATAGCCTTTTACAAAGTAGAGAAAAAGCGAAAGTATTCGTATTTTGCACATTTTCAAATTGCAAATGCAAATTTCTCCTACATAGATTAATTTTAATTTCAAAAGCATGTTTCATTTGGTATGCAGTTTATTGGCATGAATTGATATTTCTAGATATTACAAGCTGTGAAATTGTTGCGCCTCTATGATTTATGGCTCATATAGCACAAAATTGGATATAAACGACATAATTTTATTTTTCAAGTTTAAATATGAATATCTCGGAATAGACATCACCTATAACCAACCTACCTCAAAATTCGTGATTAACTCTGCTTTGTTAAAAAATATATAAACAATCCGCAATCAGCACATATCGCATAATAATAAGCTGATATACTTATTTTTAATTTAAATATAATAATAAAATATTAAATGACTTAACCCGTAAAAACAATTGCCTTTTCCTATATTTTTTAAAGCAACCGCAAATCCGGTTTAATTTTTACATAGTTTTTTTAAATGAGTGCCAAAACCAGTTAAAAATGAAATTGCTTACAATTTTAAAGTTTTATTCCATGATGTAATTAAAGCGAATGGCAGCAAGCTGATTATTTTTTTCTCTGCTTAAGTTTGTGATATAAAAAAAGGCCAAAATTCTATCCAAACACATTTGTTTAACAGTTTTTATTATTAAATATTTCTATATTATCTTTTAAGCTTAAATGTTTGTTTTTATTTTTCTATTTCGATATTTCGTCAGCCATCGGTTAAGATCTTCAAGAAATTAAAAAAAAGTTTTTATTATTAACAAAAAGTATTTTTTTTTGCAATCGGTAAATTGTGCGTAAATATTGCAAGTGAAAATATTTTTCTGACATTTTATGTCGAAACGCACAAACACAAAGTACATTGGAAACCTGTATTAAATCAAAGAAAGATCAATTTGCTAAACTAGATTACACTTAAAATTTTTCACCTCGTGCTGTCAGCGCAATAATAATAACTAATAACTTCCAGTTTAAGTTTTTAGGTGGAAAAAATTGACCACACCCATTTTTGCGCCCACTTTTATAATATATCTAAAATCGATGAACGTATTGAAGAAGTTCCACATTTAAAAAGTTTAAAAAATTATTAATTTTTGTATGCACTATCCACGATAACTGGCAATAGGAACTACATATTTTGTTTTGTTCGTTATACTCCGACGATGTAAACAGCTGTTTACTTTTGTATGGATGTATGCAAGTTTGAAGTTGTGCGTTTTCTGCAAACACATCAGGAAACTCAAACTGACAAGCAACATGCATGTTGACCTGCAGAACTATCAATTTGAAGAAGTACTTTCAAAGCAAATCCGTAGTGACCTGAAAGCTGCTTCCAAACATGGCACAAAATGACAACATTCATGATTGGTTCAGCGAACGTGCTATATTGCCTGCGACAAACATTGATGTCGACGAATTGAGAGTACAGCGGCATTAACCTTGAAAATCCTTTCTTCTCTAATTGTCAATTGTATGTTTCCTACTCCCGTATCGGAGCATCATGATCATTATTTGTTGACGCGCCAGACAATACAACAACAAATGGTGAGTACCATTTAAATGAACGAAATTACGATATCACAGCAAAGTAGTCGAGAACAAAGTGTTTATTTATTGTGGACCTTTTTCATATGCAGAAAAAAACTATTTTAGTGAACCTTTTCCATATGGAAAAAAAATTTTAAAAATGATTCACATTAATTCTATATTAGATTTTAGGAAAAAACTGTTCTTAAGTTTTTTAATAAAATGTTTTTTTTATGAAAAGAATATTAAAAAAAAAATTTCTTACTTTCATTTCCAATAAAACTATATATTTTAAATTTAGTACTTTTTTTTTCCAAAAATACGCGTTTCTTAGTATTTTCATGTTGTGGTGCGTTTTAAAATTTAAAAAGTGATAATGCTGCTGCGAAGTATCCCATCACTCTCCAATGCAGACAACAACTAATAATAATTACAATAATAAAACAATTTTCTCTTACTTCCAATGAACACATTCATAAAAAAAAACAAAAATTTATGAAAAAATTGTAACAAGTTCAAGTAGCACAAAATAACTTCTAAACTAATTACAATTATAATTTAGTGTTAATATGTTCAAATCCAAAAATCAAATTTTTAATCCGTTTACAAACATTATTCTACAACAAATACTAATTTTACCCTACAGTCAGAAAACTACTTTACTCATTTCATAAGAATTTATCTTTTAATAGTAAGTACAATTTTTTTTTTGTAAAAAAGTGTACTCCAACTCAAATACTGAATTCTTAAACATTTTACTCAACATAAATTGAACGCCCCTATTGCGGTTTCCAACTCAACTTTAATAGTATGTTTTCACGTGGAATTGAATCACATGCTTCGGTCTCTCAAGCATGTTGATGAATCATGCTTGTTACATGACTTCAGTGGAGCCACTTCCTAGAGGCACTTTCTGAAGAGAGAACATGGGCTTGAGGAGGCCATACAGGTTTCTATGCTGGATGCTATCAGAAAAAAGCAGACTAGTGGTGTAAAGCCGCAATTCAATAGTTGCACTTTCCGCCCAGGATATATTGTAATATCCTGTGGCATTGATGAGACGGTGGAATGGATAGTGAAATCAGTCCTCAGACTTAGGCCATGAAAGGAGGGGCAGTTGAAAATTGTGCAGGATACACTTTAGCACAAGCGCACATACGAAAAATTTCCGACGGAGTGTTCGAAGTCTTACTTTCCAAAAGTAGAGTCAACTCGCTTATTACCTCAATCTATATATATTTCGTATATACATACATTTTTATGTATCAGCCCATTTGATGCATTAAAAGTAAAAGCCGCGGTCGGTTGTAGATGTAAACATCTACACTTTCCATGCATGGAATAGATTTAAAACCTTCTAACGCAGTGTTATTAATTTAACACAAATTTAGGCACATAACTTAACGGAACTTTAAATAAACTTTGTACGATACAGCTTTGCTTATATACAACGACAGCATATAAAGAAAGACAAAACACTGCAACAATATTAAGTATGAGAAATTTTTCACTTTCAACATGTGTCAATGGAAATAAAATGCAAATGTCTGGAAACATAATAAACGTACAGATCACAAAAATATCCATCCACTTACACATACGAATACATGTGTATATTAAAATATATGTATTTAAGTTTATTCGTATACACATACACATCCTCATATAAATTTCATTCATGCAAAAATAAATAAAAACGTAACTTTGAGGCGGGCCAGCCTGCATACATAAATTCCTGCACCCATCCAAACAAAAGCATTTAACTAAAACAAACGAAAGGCGAAAGAAAACAAACGACATGGTACGATTTATATATACGAATAACATATATTAACGACGACCAAGCTTCGTAATGTGGCAGGTTTTAAAACAAAAGTGGCCAACATTGTTAGATATTCAACAGTCCGATGCAGGATATAAACAAGAACGCATGGAAATCATTAAGTATGATGAAATTGAAACGAAAATTTCATTTTTAAAATTTTAAAATTTATTTTTTTACCACAAGTTTAACAACGGATTGCCTATTTCACAAAAGCATAACAACAGACAAGTGTTGCACGTAAAACATATTCCTGTTGCGTTTAAATTATTATAAAAGAGTTTATGTGAAAGTGAAAGTTGGTGAGTGTATTTTAAGAACGAGAACACGAAAATGAAAGTATGTGCATTTAAAAACGAATGTTGCAAAACAAAGTGTGAAGAATATGCCTCAAGTAATAATATTAACAACAAAAACCAATAGAAAAAATTGTCAATTAAATTCCTATTAAAACAGAATTATTTATGCATCAGCTTGGGCATAATTATCATTATCATTATGTCGAACACAACGTCGGGACAAGTTATATGTGTGTTATTCCTTTGCTTAATTTTAAACAGTATTTGTGATTTGAATGCCAAACAAAGTTACAATGTAAATTCTTCATTGTCTCTTATAACTATGCCAATGCCAGCAAATGTCTTAAATAATGCAAGTACATTGCCGGAAGTTGCAATGGCGGATGCTTCCATATCACTGGGTTATATGAAATATAAGCAAAATTTAAAAAAGAATATAAAAAACAACTTAAACCTCAATTGTAATATTAAAAACAACGACAACAACAGGGATAAGGATAATATTATTATTGGATTTTTAGCTGAATATTCAGAAATGCGGGTAAGATGTTCGATGTTCGTTTCTATTTTTTTTTTATTAGATATCAAATTTTCCTTGGCTTTATGTTGCAATAAACTGATTTATTACGCTAATATGAGCAACATGTACGGAGGTAAAGTTATACTGAAACATACACGCACAAATGTACTGAGAAATTCGTGATAACACCATTAAGAAGAAGGGTTTATTGGCCTAAAGTTAGTCTTGCGTATGTGCAATTTTATTATTCAAGAAAATTAAACAACTTGAAAGATGATTTTGTAATATTTGTTACATGAGGATGATTGAGGCCAGATGAGAAGATGTGCAGGACTTTGCCTACTAACTAATTTTTCAGTTAAATTTCGATGGCATGAAAATGTTGTCGAAATATTTAAAATTTTAAATATTAAAAAGGAATTAAAATATGCGTTAGATAGTCATATTGCATTCAGCCGTTTGTATTATATGGCTAACATGATTGAATTTCAGTTTCCCATAAGAACTGTGCGTTAAACAAAATCTACTGAGTTTCAACTTTGTTAAAGTTCTTAAGCAAAGTTTCTGCTTTGTGCTATTTAACTAAAAGAAATACAATTTTTGTAGGAAAGTTTTGCAACAAGTCAATACAGTGCAATAAAAATTTTTGTGAGTTAAAAAACAATTTTGAATTAAAAAACACCAGACTGGTAATTAGTTGTCTAACCGGGCTTCCTGCCGGTTTCTTAGTTGCTATGAGTGTCGGTTTTTTTAATGTTAATTTCTCGAATGTTGAAATTTTACCAATTTGTTTATCTCGACCAAAAAAATAACTTCTTTTATTGTAAATTTTATGTTAAGCATAATTTGCATTTAATAAAATTTAACCTTGAAAATAATATATTTAAAGAAAACTTCAAAACGCTAACTTAAAAATTTTAAAGTGCACTTTGCGATATTTACAACATAAGCTGGATATATATATGTATATATGTATGAATATATATATAAATTTTTATTTTATATATTATGAAATGCTAAAACTTTTCCTTAAGAAAATTTAATAAAGACAGCTTAATGCTTGCAATTTTTTTTTTTAATAAAAGTCCCCTGGTTTTCCCGAAATTTCAAAACCGTAATCGTTTTTTTTTCATATTTAAATATTTCAACTATTCGAAAACCGAATTCTTAAAAATGTCGAATAATTTATCACCCTACTGGTACCCAAAGCCAACATTCACTTAATTTTTAGCAAAATCTTTTTTCAGTTCCTTGAAATAGATAGCAGATACATATTTACAAAATACATATGTAAAATTTTAGTTTCGATTCCTAATCTTTTATACTACGCTTTTGTTGCATGCTTGTTAAATGGAATTACAGTATTTTATTCGGTATGTAACATTATAAATTTCTTTGAAATATTTTTTTATTTGCAATCTATAATACATACAATAATAAGAAAATTAATTTAAAAAAATAAATAAATAATCATAGGAATTTAACCTTTGTAAAGTAAATAATATACATACATAAATAAATAAAATAAATTTAAAAAAATTCAATTTCTTAATGAACAAATTTTTTCATTGGATCCTAATCCTTTAGAGAATAACTGATATATTCATAAAAATGTTTTTATTTTTTAAGAAACGTTTAAAAAATTAATTTTGTTTCTTAAAGCCTTTATCAACATTATTTCAAATTCTAAGGTAAGGTTTTTGTAAAAAAATTTTTCTGAATTTGGGGTTTTTTGAAGAGGCTGCTCCCTACATCTGGCCGTAACTTTGGAAAAACTTATTCAATCTTGTTATGCAATACGTCATATATATACACGTCTTATTATAATTACGTCAGCTTTAAATTTTATTACTATAATTTTTGTATTTAGCCATTAGTTTTGGAGTTATTGATGAAAAAGTAAAAAAAAAAATATTTTTTGGAAAAATTACCAAATTTTTGAATTCAAAAAATTGATAAAAAAATATAAAGCACAAAATAGTTACCAGTTTTATTGCCGATTAAGTGAAAGTACCTACGTTTGACAGAAAAGCGAATTTCTTACTAGCACTATCATAAATTCAAAGAACAGTTAATTTTTTTTAGCTTTTAATAAACATGTTTTAACAAACAAAGTTAACAACTAGTTATATTTTAATCAAAAAGATCGACAAAGCATAATCTAAAAATAATTTTGACTTTTGTTTAGTCTTTGTGATTTTGATAATTTGAGTCTCTAATAAGGAACCAAGTAAAATATCCCATCATATTTTCATTCCATAGTCTCTGATAACGTTGCTCCATGGTCTTAAGTTGTTGATGAAATCGTTCATCTTACGTTCAGGTCACTTACGGCACCTAGATTTTCCGGAAAAAAGCCCAAATGCGAATGCAAAAAATGTATTTTTAGTGACATTTTTACACGTAAAATTAGAAAATTCGAAAAATAAGCAAACATGAATAAAAAAATTCTTTCAATTAATACTGGCCAATTTTTGAATAGTTTTCAATCAAATCACGGACGATTTCTTTGTAATTTGGACTTCTGATGTTTCCTAAAAAGTTAAAAACAATTTGTCGAAATGAATTCCAGGCAGCTTTCTCATCTGGTGATAATACATCTTCAAAGGTAGGGTTTAGAAGCAGTTTTACATATGAAAGATTAGTAAATATTATTTTTAAATAAACAAAGACTCTACTCTTTTTGTCTACTGCTTTAACAAAATTTTTAACTAATCCTAGCTTTATATGCAGTGGTGGTAAGATTAAATTCTCCTTTTTAATCAATGCAAGAACTTTACATTATGTAAACCTGCCGTGCTTTCGGATCTTGTTTTACAATCATTTGTGATGTACTGATTTTTCCGATCTCGGCTATTCCACAGGCACAGAAAATAGCAATATTTTGCCTTGGAAGCCTGTTAAAATAGCAACAATTTTTAAGTCGAAACACACTTTCCAGTTGTGCTTTTGGTAGTTTAAATTTCTTAATAAAGTGGCCATAGTTTCATATTCACGGCATGAGCAATGGGTATAGATGCCTTCTAGTTGCCAATATATAGTAAAGCAGCTTAAGGCTTTCTCTGCTACCATCAACAAACAGCCACCACTCACGTGCGGCATATTTTTGGCCGCAAATAAAAGCAAATATATATCAAAAAATTTAAATTTTGAACATAAATGTTAAAAATACATTTCCTGCGATGCATTACTAACGAATTGAATAGATAACGGCGTTGAGTTTCATAGACGAATACTGTGAACGTAAAACTACCATTCAGATATCAACTTCTTAAATCTTATCTGGATCAAGTTATAATTTCTTATAGACTGCGTGAAAGAGAGGCGTACAACGATTCGCCACTATAAATAATTTTATGCAGAAAAATTAACGAATGAATATTGAACAGTTTATCGTAAAGTATTGCTTCAAAGGGAGTAACGTGAGAAAAACGTCCAATGCTGAAGACATGTCTCAGAATAGCAATATATATAGAAGTTAATTTTTTGGTGATTTTCTCTTCACAACTTGCAACTCCGCTGCCAAATTGTAAAGCTGGCATAAGGTATGATTTAGCCAAAAACATGTGTATGTTGATAGGAGTTGAGTGTTGAGTTGCCCATAGTGAACGAAGCATCGCAAATGCTGTACCTGCGACAGCGTGGTATGATCGGATCAAATAAGCGATGAATTATAAATAATGCCACGGTTTTTATCTTCTTTACGATTTCAATTTGCTGCGAGTTCAAAGTGATATTGTATTCAGCATTTATGTATTTAGAGTTCCTTGAAATCATTAGACTGAAGGTGATCTAGGCGTAGTCCATTTGCCACAGGCCAAGCATTTTAGATAGGTCAAAATTCATTTTAAAATTAACTTGTCAGTCTTATCACGTTCACTACATATACATATAAACAAATATTAGCAAAATACTCAACACAAAACATTTTAACGCGATTTTTCTATTTAAGTATTGGAATGAAATATGTACGTAACTACTGAGAATAAGCAAATTTTGCAATAGTACCAACTATGTTTTTGCAATGATTATTACCTTGTTTAACGGGGAAAACCGAAGATCGTCTTTCAATATAGCAATATAGCAAATAGCAAATGTTCCAAGAGTTGAACATGTTTGAAATCAGCCTGATATACCTAAGTTTCATCAGGAACTGCAATAGAAATAGAATCTGCTATATAGAAAAAACTGAGCCGTTTGTATTGGACACAACTTCGACAAACGCAGGCAAATTCGAAAGGGCAATATTTTAGAAAAGAGAATCCGACGAGATGTTCTATTTCTTGATAGCAGACATCATATATTTGTAGTAGTGCTGTGGAAATAATGGGTGTATCAACTGAACCTGAACTTGCAATATTTAAAAATGTAAAAAATTGGCATATTGATATTTTTTTTGACGGGAATGGCATATTCACGAATAAAAAAGATTTTGGGCGATGAATGGGATGCAATTTTAGATTTTGTAAATAAAAAAATTTCAGGAGACTTTTCGCGAAGTGTTTGCAAAGAATTCTAGGAATTAAATTTCTTAAGAGGAACTCTACCCCTGAGATTGAAATTTGCAAAGGGATGGTGCAATGAACTTGGTCAAGGATATTTATTATTTGAAAATTTCAATGCTCGAACCAGTTTCCTGAAATCACTGACTGTGATGTAAACGTATTGATTGAAGATTTAGTTTCAAGTGTTATTCGGGTTCCAGTTTCATAACGATAGTTAGAAATGACAGGAGGTAAAGCTTCACTACGTTCTTTGTTTATAGCAGTGTTGAAGCGCCTCTGATGTCAAGGAGACGTATTCAATTTTGAAGCTTCGTTTTTAGTTTACTTTAGTTGCTACACAATACCGACGAAGGAGGGCGGTCTTATATGCCTGTGGATAGGTTACAGCTGAACCCGATATTGTGAAGTGACCAGTGACTATGCCTTCACCACTGAAACATTACGACAACAACTGACACAAAGCCATACTAATACGCATCGCCAAAAATGCGAGATGTTTTTATGGCTGAAACTGGGATCGAAATCAGAACTTTTTTGGTTTTGTAGTCAACGTGCAAACCACTTCAGCCATGGCCAACCTCTGGATGGATTTAGTACTAAGTGTTATTCGTCTTTCTGGTTCAATGCAGATGAAACTAAACAAGCGGCTTTAAGTGATATAGTATTCATAAGGAAATTAGAAAGTCAAACAAAAAATTACTGAAAAAGCTATTAGCATGCTGGCCGATGGACAGCTTAGTGTAGATGAGAAGAAAAATCTAAAAATGGAAATATGTATGTGTAATAAAAAAAAGTAATCTCAAGGATTGTTATGTTTTTGTTTATAGATTTTTGTTTTTGTATCCGGTATTCAACTTCAATTCTCGATTGATTAGTTGAATTTTGAACATAAGAATCTTGGATTTGTATACAGAAATTAGGAAAAATCCACTAATGAGCTATGTAAGCATTAGCGAAATAGTACTCCGTTATTGAGTTTGCTTTTATAAAAAATAAATTAATGAGAATACCACAAAATATGTAATGATACATTTCATATATTTTTTTTTTTCGGGAAAAGGCACAATTTTCAAATTAGAGTCATATATATAAAAATATATTCACAAAATAAATTCTGTTAATATTAATAACAATAACAATATACATACTCGTACATACATATGTAAATAGCAATTATAAAATAAATTTCGTTTTCGTTTTTTCATAAATTTGATGAATCTTACAATACGATTTTTTTAACTTGCTCAGCTACAAGATATTTCGTTTGATCACTTTCATTTATTATTGTTTATTTATTGTTTTGTTATTGAACTTTATTGTGGCCTTTCTTTTAATTTTTAATATTTTCTTATATATTCCGTACAATATTTTCTATAAAAATTAATTAGTTGTATTTTGGACAAACTTTATAACTATAAATATTCTTCTTTTTATGAGTTTAAAGTTCTATAAACAAGTACTTGGAAATATAAGGAAGTTTTTAGTTAATTTTTTTATAAAAAAAATATGTATGTGTATACCAAAGTAACATACTTTTTATTTGCAAGGAAGCGGTCCCAATACTAGCTGACCTGACAAATAGATGGCGGCAGCAGTATGAAAAATACTTCAGTGAAAATGTTAACCATATAAAACATTTACTTTAAATTTCAAGGCGCCACGTTTTTGGCATTATTGGGGCCTATAAAAATAAACCATCTCAGTGAATTTGTAAACTTGGAAATAATTTGTCATCGTTAAGTAATTCATTACTTTTATATGAAAGGTGCCAATCCTACCACAGTTAAAGTAGAGCAATCTTCTTTTTTTTTGGGAATCATACTACTTTGTTTACGACTATAAAATATTACGTATCAAAATTTGAACGTGGTCATCGTGCACGCAGCGCAGTGGTTGCTCAATTGAGATGTTCACGTCTGAAACGGTTCATAAAATGCTTTACATTGCATATTGGATAAAAAATTTCTTATAAGAAGGTTGTGCACAATATGGCTCCTGCGTTTGCCTCCGCCCCGGTTAAGTCAAGAATTTCTTCTGATTTATGTGTGTACTACAACACTCTTCTTCGTCCGTATTTGAGCAATAAAATATCACCGAAGTAAAATATTAAATAAAAGGTTTCTGCTTAGCTTAAACAAAAATAATGCGTCAAAATTAACATCCGAGACGCCGCAACTTTGCTTTATAATTATCACGCAGCTGCTGAGGTGTCCAAGCCAACCACTTTAACCACCTGTCTATTCTCTCAACTATCACTCTATCTATCAAGTTCCAGTGCAATGCTTTGAATATTCAGGTGATAACCACTGATCACTGGTTAAAAAATAGAACAAACTTTGTTGTTCTTAATCAAACTGACTTTTGTATATAGTTGTCAAAGCATGCAGATTTCGCATTTTACATTTAATTCTGCCATATTCTATTGTATGCGGCCCGACGTTATTAGCATACATACTGACAATTCACACTAATTTAACTGCGTTTTATTGTGGACTATATGTCGTTTTGTAATACGATTAGTATCATTCTGATATGTGTAATAGCATGTCACACAAACATTTTGTTCAAATGCAATTGGAGCAGTGCATTAACATTGGGTACTTAGAATGCAATAGCACGGTGGCGTTTCATACGCAAAGTAAAACCATATATGTTTGTAAAATTTTTTTATATATTTATATATATTATATATACCAATGTGTATAAATGCACAGTCAGATGGACAAATATGTCACGAATTACACAACTACATATTTTAGGTCGTTTATTTGTATATTTTGTTTCGTGAAACATTTGACACATCTGACCTTAACTTAGCTATTCTAAAACGCTTTTAGAAGTGAAAAATATTAATTTCTCTATTTGCCTTTTTTGTTAAATTTCTTGTTTTTATTTGCATTTGCAAAGCTTAATTTTTCCATTGCAGAGAACACGTTTGCGTATGATTAACATGAACGTGTTAATTTCTTAACATTTACATGCACCCGCATTTTTAAAATTTATGAAGAAAACTAAGTTTGTTGACTTTCTCAACTTCTGCATAAAAATGGCTTTAATTAGACTATTGGATACTTATTTATTTACTCAGTTATTTATTATTTCAAATTAAATCTGAAGATAATTAGTTAAATTTTGTTTGTTACACGAATGAAAGGAAAAGTTCAAAATTAAGTATGTATTCTTCTTTTGGAATTCTTAAAAAATATGAAGTTAATGTTTTTTTTTTCTTGAACCAGTGTTCAGTGCATTACATTGGAACCAGATAGAGAGAGGGATAGTGCAGAGAATAGACAGGTGGTGAAAATGGTAGAAGGATAGAGCTTAATTCAGACCTCTGTTGTTGCATGTTAATTATGAAGCAAAGTTGCGGCGGCTTCTAATGATAATTTTGATGCCTTATTTTTATGCTGATGATAGTCATTTTATTTATTAATTCACTTCCTAACGTTTTATTGCTCAAATACTTACGAAGAAGGGTGCTGTAGCAGAAAAAATTAAAAAAAATGTACTTAAACCGTGTCAACACGCTAACTACTCACCAACCAGCATCCCCTGATGTTAAATGAAATAGTTGCAAATTTTAATTGTTATGTTATATTCATTGTTGATGTTATATTTATATTTATCAATAATATTACATATAAACGTCTAATTCTTCTTAAAAGCCAATCGTTCATTTGCTTCTCTTTTAATTTTTTTTTTTTTTTTTGTGTAAAAATAAATTATCCGAAGAGCAATTGTATCATTCGCTAGTCAATTAATTTTTTCTCACATTATGCTGGGAATACAATTGGAACGAACGACGAACGATGTCATGCACAACGATTTCGTCGCTAACAGTTTGTTGCGTAAATTCGCCGAAAAAAATAGAGCTGCCATAATTACATATTTCAGCGATTCTTGCAATATTTTTGTAAACTTTCGACGCATGACATTTAAATTTTTACTTTCCCAATTATTAATTCACCAGCATCCATATTATTTAATTTCTTATTAAAACTAAGTTTTCATATGATAAGTGATAGTGTTACCGAAAAAAAAAATATTTGAAAGAATTAAACATTAAAACAAAACTCGAGTTCTCGCGTGGAAGTAAAATCTTACGTAAATATCCATACAATATTTCACATTCATTACATTTCGGTATTAAGTGCCGGTTTTAGAAAACCAAAGAAAACATTCGTTCGTGTATTTATATTGATAACAGCAATAAAATTAAAAAAAAAATTATTTTCAGTTGGTTCTACTTGTAATCTGTTGTTTTGTAATATTATAATACAGTATTTATTTACTCGTATAAGTTTAAACCATTTCGGCATTGAAGTGTTTGTTTTGAAATGTAAAAGAAAGAGATGGTTAGTGCTTGAAATTATTACTATATTTTGTAAGACATTTCTGGACAAATTTATGAAGAAAAAAAATATTTATGAACCTTTTTATAGAAGCTTGCCACGTCCATTTTAACTGAGGTAAAATGTATGGTTATATAAATTATTATTGGTTATTAGCGCATTCTAATCATAAATGTAGGTAAAATTTAGTTTTTAGTTAAGTGTTAAAAGAGTGTATGAGAGGTAGTCATGTCCTTGGACCGAATAAAACAAAATTTCCAGCAGAGCCAAAATGCAACATTTTATAAACATATACCAATTTTTGTCACATTTTATTGTCACCGATAAGCTTCTTCTCCTGTACACGGTCGAAAAGCTTCAAAATATACTTTTCGGTCGGATATAGGCGATATACATAGATAGTAAGGATCTTCAGAGAGAGTGAAGTATTTCTTAAACGCTCTTTTAAGCACTTCTTGCAAATAAGTTATATGCGTAATGAAAACAAAAGTCACTAATGACTAATCACAACAGTCTTTACTCGAAACTTAATCATATTTTAAACTTAAAGTTTGCTGCAGATTTTTCATCATGAGTTACTAGTTTTATGATGACAGTCAGAGGTGGTTTACTAGATTTAAATTCCAGATGCTTAAAAACATATTTTTGGCGTGTGAGGTAGGGTTTAAAATATCTTCGCACTTACAGTGACTGTCACCAACTACGTTGCGTAAAAAAATCCTTATCTTTCCCTTTCTCTGGGTAGATTCCTTCCCGGAACTACTCTTCGTACTAATTCGGGAAGGCCCAGAGCGTCGTCTCAATCAGGCCCGCTCTCTATTCAACCATGTCTGGGTCTACCATATTCGTAGCCAACATCATGCCATCGGCTGGTTTTCTACATTATTTTCAAAATAATGCGTCAAAATTAACATCCGATTCGTCGCAACTTTGCTTTATAATTAACACGCAACTGCAGAGATTTGAATTAAGCTCTATCTTCTTACCACTTTCGCCATCTGTCTATTCTGTACACTACACCTCTCTCTATCTAGTTCCAGTGCAGGAAATTGCATATGTACGGGATATCCGCTGAGCACTGATCCAAGAAAAAGCGATAAATTTAATACTGTTTACTGAAAAGTGGAAAAAAATTATTTATAACTTTTTTCTTTAGTCAGATAACAAGAAAAAAATTTTATTAGTGTTGTTGACATTCAAAATTAAAATCCAGTGAAAAATAAGTAAACAAAAGACTCATTAAAGGAATTTTTATGCAAATATTGATAAAGTCAATAAACTTTTTCTCTTTAAAAAAGTTTAATAATGCGGGTAATGTGTAAATGTGTAAATGTTAAGAAATTAACATGTTCATATTAATCATACGTCAGCGTGCCTTCGGCAATAAAAAAAAATTTAGCTTTGCAAGAGCACATACATACATACAAGCAATGAATTTAAACAAAAAAGTGAATAAACTTATTTTTTCCACTTGTGCAAGCCTAGTCGAAGAGATAACTTATATTCGATAAAAATTGCGCATAATTATTATAAATAAAATTTTATTTTACTCCTTAAGCGTAATGAAGATTATATATAAATGAATGAAAATGTAAATGAATTCAAAAACTTTTTTATAAACTCCCAACGAAATATATATGTATCGACTATCTTCACCATACAACAAGTATTTATATAAATAATTTTAAGCATAATTATTTTTTTTTTTAATTTATCTTAACAATTATGGGTATCGAATAAAAGTATTCCTAACGCATAACCTAGTAATAGATATATATATATATATTCTATCTACTTTTAATAGTTATGAATGAACAATGATATAAAAGTTATAACATATTTAATGTACTAAAGTTTAGTTAGTTCATTTGAAAGATTATATTGTTGGTCGGTTAAACTTAAGCACAGTGCGGAAAATGCTGTTTCCACAGCGACAGAATGCCTACCTTTATGTGCAGCATTTTTTTTCTTCAAAAAATAATTTTATTAATATAATTATTATTATTATAAATAATTCTTCTATTTTTTTACCTCTTTTTATATCAATTACACTAATTATTTAAGCTGCAGGTCCTTTTCATATATATAATATTTATATTCATTCGATAGTTCGCTGCTCCTTTGTGTAGCTCTTCAGGAAAATTGGTTTAGCGAAATATCGAATAAAAATAAATATTACATATATAAAAAGAACATGCAGCTTAAATAATTAGCGTAATTATTATTATAAATAAAAATCTTTAATAATAGTTATTGATAAGAGAGAGAAAATTTATTTATCGATTATAATAGTTATGTGCAATGAAAAAAGTTATTAATTGAATATAATATTTGTGTCCAACCTTCATTATATTATAGAATATTTTCTAAAAGTGTCGGTTTTTCGGTAACTGAAAAATTAGCATAACTAACATTTCGGGATGAAGTATAACACGTTGAAGTTAACACGTTGACTACTATTTATTCTATTTATTTTATTTCTTATTTTTTATTCTTCTATTGTTTTCAGTTCATTTGATGCATTTTTGTTAGTTTACTGTAAAAAAACATTATATTTTTGGATAAAAAAAGTGGAAAAAGTAAGAAATAGAATATTTTTATGATTTTGCGCTATGAACAACTGAAAATGGTAATTTATCAATATTTTCACGAAAAATTTGCACTTTCACAAGGCCAAAACTGCCTGAAGGAGCGTTCCAATGCTTTTGCGATATACTAGAGAGTTCTTAACTATTGTCTTGGCTACAATTTTTGTCTTAGTATTGGATCGAAAATCTCAATGGTTTGGCTGTTATAGGCCAAAATATCCAAAAAAACGTGACAAAAGTCTGATCAAGTCAAAATGCGCCAGCTCGATTTTCACCGTAGACGTATGGTCTAGTGGACTTTTTTGCTTAGTACAATCCCAAGAATCAGAAACGCGAAGCGGCCATTAAGATTTTCAAATCGCCCCACCCTAACGAGTATATAAAAATGAATGTGTGCCTGTTTGTTTGTGTGTTTGTAGCTTATAGGAGCCCAAACCGCTGGAGCGATCTTCCTGAAATTTTCACACCATATTATTGGGACTCTTTAGTGAATTATAGGCTACTATTTTTTTAATCACGCCCACCTTTACGCCTACATTTTTAATTATGCTATTCCTTCCACATGGTTTTTAACAGATTTTATAATATAAACGAACTAAACTTCGCCATTTATGGACCAATCGGGTTGAAATTTGGTGCACTTAGTTTGTGCACAGCCGAAAAGTTTGTAGGGTATTACTTTTTTCTAAACCAGGACCAGGAGGGCGATGGGGGGAATTTCGGCTCCTCCGAAACGTTCAAACCGATTTTATTGAAATTTAGAACATGGATATTTCTGCATTTAAAATTGCTCATAGGCTATGTGCATTTTCAAAACTAGGACCAGGAGGGCGATATTTTTATTTAGTTTATAAAATTACTTTAAAAACTGATGATAATTAATATCAAGTTTTGCTTTGCTATATAAAGTAAAATTCATTTATGCTATATTTTTTGGTGATCAGAGAATTAAAATCTAGTCGTCTCCAAAAATATTAATAGTTTAACGAAATCGTACACGTTTTCAATAGATAATAGATTGAAACAAAACAAGGATTAAATTAGACAATATAATTTGTATTTTCGTTAGTGAAAAAGAATACAACCGAATTCTAAACAGTTTTAAAAATTCCATTATTCAAAACCCCTTCAAATAATTGTCAATCTTTGTATTGTGTAATTTAACTTTGCATTTATTAAACGCAGAAGTAGAATACTTATTCAGCTAATGGGGCCTAATTAAAAACAAACTCAGAACTATAATGAATACAGAACTGCGTGCGTGCGTGTAATTCGAATCGAAATAAAATGTTATCGTATACCAATATAATTAATATATCAATTAGAATAATTTTTTTTTCGTTCCGAATTACAGAGGAATCTCTCCGTTCTGTTTATTTATACGTATAAAAGAAGGTGTAAAATTAGATATGACACTCTATAAACGATATCGGACGATATTGTTCGATAAATCGGTCCTTTGAAAAGTACTAAAATGTATTAGTATATGAAGAACATGAAAATAACGAAATTGAAGTTTTGAATACTCTTAACTTAATTCAAGATATATTTAGCATTTTTGCTTATACAAACATGCATTCATATATGTATATCATTAAAATTAGTGCTTAAATTAAATAAAATGTCTTTCATATAGATATATACTTTTGGATTTATAAAAATAAAACAAAAACGTTTAAAACATACGAAATTAAACAAAAGTAATTTTTGAAACGATGCAAATTTTTAAAATGATTATCCATCTATGTTTGTTATATGGTTCAGCTGGTCTATATATACATTTCATTTGGTGCTAATACCAAAATCTTCAGTACACCTTTAACCAAATTCTTAAAAAAAGCTTAGAAATTTCACATTTTTATAAAAGAACTCGCAAAAAATTATTGAGAATTACGAAATATACAAACAAAATGAACTAAATAGCTGCTTTAAAAATTTACTTTACAAAATAAACATTTTATTATTCGATTTTAATCTATATAACTTCTCTAAAACTTTTTACAATTAGTAAATCTTATATTTCAAAGGCAAAATGAAAAATGAAAAAAAAAAAACGTTTGAAGAAGCTTTATAGCAAACATAGTTGATTAATCATAATTCATTTTGACTCGCTTTGATTAATTTTAGCACTTTTTTTTAATCATGTAGCACTTTTAATCTGTGTTCTTCTTACATACATAAATATGTGTCTTGTATATATGTTAAAAATTTTATTGAAAACAATTTAAAATGAAGTTATGCAGAGAGATCTGTACCTACCCATTCTTTTCGGAGCATCGTACACTATTCATATTGAAGAGTTGCTATCATGATACAGTTTTTCCCGTAGTACTGGACGTGCACAATCGGAATACATCACGGACTATAAATCTTATCGCGTACTTTGATCGCGGAAGAGTCTTCTACCGTTGAACATGCTAGCTGGCAAAAAATGTGTAAATAAAAATGCATTTTTCTTATCACGGAAAAGCTAAGAACTCGAAAAAGTTAAGCCCCCAAAAACAAAGGATTTAACTTTTTCGAGCTTATGCTGTATTTACTTTTCTTTTATTAACTGGGTATTTATTAGGAAAAATAATAAAAAAAATATATTTATGTATATAGCATTTCCCTTTTGCTTACCGACGTGTATACATGACAATAATTAAATTCTTTTCATTCTTTGTATTATAAAAATGTACAGAACAACAAGATGTTACAGGTACGTAAATAGTGATCCACCCAATGGGATTTCAAATGTTGATTTGTTGTAGGTTATTTTTTTTATTAAAATACCATTTTAAAATTGCTTTAAATAATATTGACACCAGTAAAATTTTTGGTATTCTCTTGTTTACTGCAACAAATATTTTCAAAAGACTAATGCAAATTGGTTTAAATATTTTTATGTGATTTTAAGTACTTCGAAGTGGTTACAGAATGCAGTCAAAGTAATTCAATTCATGACTTAAATTCACATAAAAGACCTCGTTAAGTGACTATGGCTTAATTCCTATTACTAAGGAATACGAAAGGGAAGAAAACACAAAATATTCAGAGATTATCAAATAGCAATTCCGCATTGTTGCATTCTATAGAATAGAGAAATGTTAATACTTTCTTTTATAGGTTTGTTTAGTACTACTTAAAATTGATAGTGATAGAGATAACAGGTGGTGTAGGGATAGACAGATGAAAGCTTCATTATCTAAGTTAATATAGCAAAAGCTAATGCAATATTACAATCAGACACACATAAAGTTTAACAAAAACCCTATTCAGCAGTTTTCGTAAAAAAACACACGAAAAACAGTGTGAAAACAAATTCCACAAAATTAAAGGGAAAATTAAACAACTTCCGGCACATGCCACAACCTTAGCAAAATCCAGGTGATCAGGCCACCGAAAACAGTTTTTATCTAAAGCTTTGTAAATATTCTAAGTTAGTTTTTAAGCCACTGTCAACAGTAAACTTTAAAAAAATAAATAAAATAATAAAAAAAATAGAAAAACGGAATTAAAAATTTCTTCTTTTATGAAACAATAACAGTAATAAAATTAATTTCTATTTAATTCTGCTTTCAAGGTTTTTTGTTTATAGCAGTGTTGCACCATCTCTGGTGTCAAGGAAACGTATGCAATTTGGAAGCTTTGCTTTACTAGCAATTTTTATACATTATTTTACATCGCCGATGCTACACAATACCGGAAAAAGAAGGGCGCTCTGATGTGCATCGGAATTGGTATCAGCTGAAGCCGACATTGTTCAATACACAGTGACTATACCTTCGATACTGACAGCACATTAGAAAAATCCGAATTCTTTTTATGAGTTAGTCGGATAATGGGCTCGAATACAATACCATTGCTTTTGTAGTCAACGTGCTAACTACTTCAGTCATTGTCATCCTCATGTCTAGTCAACCCGCGATAATTCATACCCCTTTAATTCGATTACTTCAACAATTCGAAATAAATGGCTGGTCCTTTGAGAAAAACTCTTTAATTCGTCAAAATTACATACATTATGGTCTCGTTTTTAAATCGTATTTTCTTAGCAGTTCAAAGTCGAAGGACTCCTGTAATTCGTAATAAAATCCAATGGTAAAAAATAAATAAAAATTCAAAAGGAGTTTTCTTCAACAGCTATTTTAACAACAACCGGAATTTGTTGTGTTTGTTTAGATTAGTAAAAAAGAACATACATTTAGCAATTGATAATAAAGAAAAGAAAATTGAAGTTGCAAAAAATATAGTATCGCTCCTTCAAAGCTTTCATAAATTTTGGAAAAAGGAGAATTCATAATGGGAACATCTTTAGGTAGTATAGTAAAACGACAAAAAGAAGCTGAATAACAAGAACTATAGAAGTGCCTAATTTTATGGTTTACGCAGTATTGACATTCCAAATCCCTGTAAGTCTTTTTTTTTTCTATTCGCTTAATCGAAATCATTTTATTTCGAAAACTCCTGTAAAATAACTGCTCTCTGCGATTACGAATTAACGGTATTCTGGTGTATTTTAATTAAATATTTTTAAATAAAGCGCCTAGAAAATACGAACAAACCTGCAAAAAGAAGTATTCAATTTGATACAGTCGTTTTAAAAATTTAAGCATCCGAACAAACCACGATTAATTTTATATGTACTATCTGATTCGGTCACGCGCTGCTGTAGCTATTAGAATAGGTTAATTTTGAAACACTATATGGATTATGGATTTAAAATTCCGGTTAGTTAGTTTCGGAGATGCGTATATTGCGCCCTACATCTAGCTATATTAAGAGTGGGTACATATTCTCCCGTATACCGAATTTTAGCACTATAGCTATAGTGGAAGTGCCCACTGCAAAAAAGGGTCACCCTGCTCCCCAATACATAGTTGTATACTAAATTTAAATATTTACCAATTTTCAGCATACAAACAACTTGATGATATGAAAAGTAAATTAAAATGTCATATATGTATATACATACATTCATATCCTTACAAAATAGGTTAAGCTAAAAATTTAAAATTTTTTTTACTAAGAAAGTTAATTGCCGCAATTAAAAGATTGCATGAAAAAAACACGCAACTGCAAAGTTGTGAAAGAATTATGCTCTATCTTCTTACCAGTTTCACCAGCTGTCTATTCTCTACACTGTCTCTCTCTCTCTCTCTGTCCATTTCCAGTGCAATGTATTACATATGTAGGGGATTACCCCTGACCGCAATATAAAAAAATAATTGTTAAAATATTTTGCCTGAATACAGTTTTCACACAAATAAACTGTATTAAAAAAATTCCGCTAATGTGAGAACTGTTGTTGCATGGTGTAATCAAATTTTAAATCCTTGTTTGTGTTTATTTGTCAGAAAATCTAAAATTGGCATTATTATTATTATTTAATATTAATTTCGTCTAATAAATGTGACAACTTTTTATTTTATTTTATATATGTACATTAACATTTTATATCTGCTTTTATCTACATGTTAGTAATTTATTATTATTATTTTACATATTTAAGAAATTTTGTCGTGTTTAAGTTCACAGCTAATTTATCACAATATTTATATATATGATTCTAATTGTGCTTTTTCCCTTATAAACTATATGTGATATTTATTATTACATACCTTATGATATTCTTATACAGTATGAAAAATATCATAAAGCATTTTATTACAAAAGCAACTCAATAATTGAGGAGGAAAGCATATCCATATAGTACTATTTCGCTAATGCTTACTTAGCTCATCATCATCACAATATTGTTAAGAAATTACATTTCTGGTTTGAATAAGGGAAAAAAGATTCAATTCTATTCTTAATATTATTAATTTTTCTAGTTTTTTGACCTTTTTTTTATATTAATAACACAAATTATTTTAAGCCTAAGGTCTTTTTATATATTTTATATTTATTTCAATATTTCGCTACTCCTTTGTGTACACCTTAGGCTTAAAATAATTAGTGTTCTTAATATTATTATTTTAGTTTATTTAAATATTTGTTTTAAATTTCAATTTCTACTGCTTAAATAAATGCGTTATTTTTTTTTTCAAGCAAAAACAATTTGTTCAGCATAGCAACTTTTTCTGCCCCTGGCTTAGATTAAAAAAAACCAATTTATAGTTAAAAAAATAATAATGGTTAATTGGTATTCAATGTAAAACTGATAATATATTTAATAATTGATTAAATATTAACTTTTTTATTGGTTTTTCTCTGTGTAAATATTTCAGATAATGTAATAATTTGTTTAAACTTTCGTTTTATGGAGCTTTCTATATGTACAATAAACGGCGCAAATATGTAAATACATACATACTAGTATATGTGTTCCTATCTACATACTAAATGTATGACATAGATCCTAATAGTGTATAGTCAACGGTTTGCAATTGGGAAATTAGGCTTGGACATCACATTAAGTAGTGAAGCTGGCTGAAAAAAACAAATCAATACTTGATACAATAAACAACGTACTGAAAGCCACCCGGCTATAACTACATATGTGGTTTTGTTTCATGAAAGTCAAAGTTTAATTACATTTTCTGTGCGCTATTGTTTTACTTATTTGTTTAAGTGTAGGTATGTATTTGGACATTTCCACCGAAAGGTCCACAGAGATAAAAAAAACCAAACTTCTTAAAAACACATTTGGGGTAGTATTCACAAGGTAGTCATAATGTTGTATGTTGTAAAATATTAACACACAAAAATTTGAATGTTCTGAGCAACCCATCATAACTTAAATTTATTTTTGTTTATTATGTTTACAATGCACGCACTATTCATGCGCCTTTATTCACACTACATATTTGTGTTCAGTTTGCTGTTACTATGTGAAAATAAATATATTGATTTAAAAGCATTTTTTTAAAAAAGGGGAGAAGAAAAAATGTAAAAACAATGAAGAAAAAAATATCACGTGTGGCTGAGATTAAAATAAAATTTATTAAGAGCTTATTGGAAAATAAAAATACCTTTCTTATGACTTTTTTTCACTTTAAATGTGAACGATGATCACGTCCGACATCAAGAAAATGCCCATATGTAAGTGTATGGTCAGAACTTAAAAAATTTTGTGTTGGTATTTTCTTTAGTTGCTGTCAGCTATTTTTAACTAACATGAAACTTCTTACTCTAACAAAACGCCTCTTCTTTTTGTATTTTTGTGTTTGTATTGCGCTTTCGTTACCTTTTTTACGGTATCATGAATAAACTTAGCTATTTTTATTCTTACAGGACTTTCTACAGTCATTTCAAGCTTTAATATTTATTTTTTTCGCTTCAGTTCGCCACTTTCATCAACCCATTAATATATTTGAAGTTGGAAAAACAAATTTCATACAAATACTACCAACGCTTAGCGTTATTTTTTATAATTTTATACATACATACATACAGATATTTTATGTATAATTGTCAGATAACATATTTTTAACAACTGTTTCTATCCCATTAAAATATTGTGAAAGAAATGTGATTTTCGTCAGTATAAACAGTAACTGGTAAAAAAAAAAAGAAATTATTCTCAGGGCAACTAAAACATCAAAAACATACCCTGCCAGCAAAATGGTAGTTGACTACAAATAAAATTTACTTATTATTCACTTTTATGGTCTAACTACAAGCTACCTACAATGTAATGCATAATTTTAGCAAATCAAAATGTGTATATTTTGTGCAGTTATTTTATTTGCTTTTGATTAAATTTTATGCGTTTTTTTTTTGTTTCTCCAGTCATCAATAGTTTAATTTACTATTGATATGTACATCAATATTTTTTTCCTTTTAAAGACAGTTCCGAAAGACAGTACGATGGGTTCAAGTCGCTTAACAAATTCTTCGAGTTATATCAGTTACAATAAAACTATGTACTATTATTTTAGTCATCAAAATTAAAATTGTTTTCTATCTTCGACCAGCATTGTGCTGGAACTAGAGGAAAAGGATAGTCGGAGAAATGACAGGAGGTGGAGCTTCACTATCTTACAACTCTGCTTTTGCACGTACTTTGTTTTTTATCAGTGTTGTAGCGACATCAGTCACGGAGACATATTAAATTTTGAAACTTCGTTTTTAATAATTATTTTACTTTGCTGGTGCTACACAATACCGACCAAGGAGGACAGTCTGATGTGCCTGTGGATTGGTTACAGCTTAAGCCGTTACTGTTCAGTGACCGGTCATTATGCCTTCACCACTGAAACCTTCCGACAACAACTGACAGAAAGACACGCAAATTATTCGACTTATCCTCGTTTGCATCAAATTTGTTTTTTTTTATTTATATTTATAACTAACTGGTAAATAGTTAGCTTCTGGGCAGTTATTAACAAATTAATTATATACTAGCTTTTGAATAACTAACTTAAAATTAGTGGAAAAGTAATGCAGAGTCGCACAATTGACTACTTCCAAGGACATCGCAATGCTAAAATAGTCAAAGAGAGCTTAAAAATCTTTGCAAGGAAGCTGATTTATCGATAGGGTAATAACAAACAAACACATACATATGTATATACTGATGGGGGTGCTGATGGCGAGTAGTCAGCGTGTTGGATCTGCAACCACAAAGACCCAGGTTCGAATCCCAGCCGGGTCAAATCAGAAAAAAGTTTTTTCTGAGTTTTCTGTGCTACAGCACTCTCCTTCGTCGGTATATGAGCAATAAAACGTCGGCGAAGTAAAATAATAAATAAAATGGCTCAATTAGCTTAAAAATAATTCGTCAAAAAAAAAAAAAAAAAAAAAAAAAAACATCAGAGACGCCGCAACTTTGCTTTATAATTTACACGCAACTGCAAAGTTGCGCAAGAATTAAGCTCTATCTTTCTACCACTTTCACCGCCTGTCTGTTTCTTCTCTATCTTTCTCTCCAGTTCCAGTGCAATGCATTGCATATGTAGGGGATAGCCCCTGAGCACTGGTCCAAGATAAAAAAAAAAAAAAAAAAAAAAAAATTAGTCACAAAACTCTGCATACGATTATTTGTTTGCAATAAAATTTTAGTTTTTAAAAGAAATACAGCAAAAATTTTAAAATTTTTTATTTCACAGGATCACCGATTATTACAGAAATTTAAAAAAATAACAATTCATGTGGTTTAATATTGTTAAATGAATAACATAATAAATTACATAAGAGCAAAAGTATGTTATACATATGTATGTATTCGTACAAAAAATTTCCACTTTGCGTCAATAGCAATACCGATTGCTGAATTTGACTGCTGGACATTTCGCAGCTTAGTTCCTACTCATCCTTTAAGGGAGACAAATGAGGCGACCAACTGACATGGTGGAACGTAAATAAAGGCTTCCCTAATATTTTCCAAAAAGTTTTTTTGGTAACAGTAGTCTCGTAGTGCACATTAAGAACTTCATAACAAATCCAAATTGTGCACTGTAGCTGCAATAGAACCGGAGATATTTTAGAAGTTGAAAAGTTGAATTTCGGAATTTTAAGGGAAATTGTGTCTCATGTATTGTCGCCACCTGTAGACCTAGCTCGCTAAAAATGTCCATTTTGTGGTTTCTTAGCAAGAATAACAAGTATTCCAAATTTTATTGACATTGGCCGCAGACCAGAAAACTCATGATTGATTTTGCATGGAATTACCCAAATGTTAATTTTGAAGTCCGTCGCTGGGAGCTAGGTGTTCTGGTAGTTTTCTTAAAATTTTGCGCAGATTTCGATTTTTCTATACGCCTGTTGAATAAAAAAAATTCACCCACCCTAATAAATATATTTTCGTTGGTATGTGAAATGTATTTTTAATACTAATAAATAAATATAATAATTCTAATTGTGCTTTTTTTTTGTTTCCCTTAAAAAAATATATATGTCAAATTTATTATTACATACTTTATGATATTCTCATAAAGTATTTTTTACAAAAGTAAACTCAATAACTGAGGAGGAAAGCATATCCGTATATTACTATTTCGCTAATGCTTACTTAGCTCATCAGTGGATTTTTCCTAATTTTTGAATACAAACCCAATAATAAAAATAACAATAATAAAATAAATAAATAATAAATAAAATAAATAAATAAATAAAAATAAATAAATAAATAATAATAATAATATTAGTCTCACTTCTATATTTAAAAATAAAATATAAAAAAATCAGTGATCGCGCTGCAAGACGCGAATCTACATAGACGGAATCTGATGAAACGAGTTCAAGATTAATTCATGTATATTTTGTTTCATACAAATTTCATTTAAAATATAAATATCACATTAGTTTGAGTAAATATCTGTAAACATACGTATTGCGCTTATTTCAGAAAATATCTACTAAGTGTAGCAGCAGTTTAAGCAATGGGAGACTTATAATTTATACAATTTATAATTTATAGAAAATGTTATTAATAAATTAAATAACTTATATTACATAATAAAATTTTAAGGTAAAAGATGGACCAAAAGTCACCATGGGGTTTGAAAATGTAATAACTTTTTCGTTTGAATATTTTTTTTTTTGAGATTATAAAATATATACCAAATGCAAATTTTATACACTAAGTGTGGAAAATAAAGTCATTTAAATGACTCCCGTTTTCAACATCGCAATTATGGGCTCAAGGATTGCAACGTGCTTGCTCATATATACTCGCGTCTTCGATTAACCTCAAAAAAAATAGTCTGCTGTTGACCAATTTCTTCAGTTTCAGCTTCAGCTTCAGGTTTTCAGTGCTAATTAAATGTAATTATTTAAAACCGATAAAAGTATTTTAGCACTATGAAATTATGGGTAGTTTTTCTACACAACACTCTTTATTAATGGCATCATGTGGTACAGAAACATTTTAAAAGTAACTTTTCATTGTTTATATAATTTTTATATTGTAATAAATGTACACTTTTATGTGCATATATATGAAATTAAACAAAAATAACTTTTTGCCTGATCACATGATATTTGTGCAAAACAAAAACAAATAAGGCAAATCATATGGTAACTTAAATAGAACTTAAATACGCGACATTGACTAATTAAGTAGTACTTAAATATCATAAAAGTAGCACTCAAAAACTGATTTTCGTATTTAAATAGCACTTAAGTATAAATACCATTTAATTACGAAGTCCAAAAATGGGCACTAAAATTTAGAAACTCATTCTTTTTGGATAAATTAAGCCGATAAAATGCAGAGTGATATATTTTCAAGGAAACCTAAAAAATATTTTATATAAATTTTATAAAAGTATTTTGTGTATTTATTTTTAATTATTTAGTGCTCAAACTTTAATGAAAGTGTTCAATTGAACTAGTAGAATTTTTAAAACCACAGCTTTACAATTAAAACATTTAATTTGGAACCAAAATTGTATATTTCTTTATTACTAAAAAGAAATTTGTTAGATTTTTAAATAATTTCTAAGCAATTAAAATTTTTTTCCTTTTCAACATTCAGCGAGAACTGATAACGGGAAAAAAGTTGACATGAAGTTCACGATATCAATTTTCCTTCCAGGGTAATGAAAATTTCAGAAAATTCCCTTCTTATTCACGATAGACAATATATACCGCTTTATAATAGAAAATTATAACTTTTAAATAATTTGAAAGTAACATCAAATTGTAACATCGATTTGTTAAATGCTTCAGGGCATTTTTTGTGTTTTCATTTATTTTACGAGGTCAATATACAACGATGCAATGTGGCTTCTATATCTTAAAAATATACTGACATAACTATTTGTAATGTAATTATTTTACTTTTTTTGACATTAATTATGGTTAACATGGAATGGTAATCAATCAACCCCATATACTCGTATGTATGTATATACATATATGTACATGGATATCACAATACAAGAAGCAAACTTCTAAGGTCACTGCAAATTTTTTATAAAATCGTACGGTTAATATTTTATTTTAAAGAGTTTAATTTAAAAATGTTAATTTTGCTGGAAACTTTAACTTTTTGTATAAAACAATTTTTACCGTTTAATCACTCTATTTACTGCAGTGCTAAGTAATTCTTAATCAATTCAACTGGTCTGTTATCTTCGAAAACATTTTCACTAATTGTGTGCAAATAATTTTCTAATCATGTTTGTTTTAGATCTGTATTTTACTTACTCTTCTGTAGAAGTACTCACAAGCAAATGCAATACTTTTCACCCAGATCAATTAATTACAGCGTATAAATAGGCAAACACAGAATATCATTATGGATTAAACAATATTTAAGTTGTAAAATACAAAGAAAACACTTTGTCATTGTAATTAGATTTAATTAATTTATTGTCTCCTCTACTGGCAATAAAGCAAATAGTTTCACATGGAATAAGAGGGTAATTTAAAAATATTGTTTAAAAGAAAAAATTTAAATAATGTTAATTTTTAAAGGTTTAAAAGATACGTTGGTCTTAACTGCGTAAAATATTAAATCCATGATATCTTAATCAGTCGTCAGGCGTCATCAGCACTTCTTAGAGGTCCCTGTGGAACAATATATTTAGTGAAAGGGTAAGAGGAACTATTAACTTAATATGGAAATTTTTGCAAGTGTATTAATAATATTTTAGGCAATTGGTCATAACGTCATGAAACTTAAGATAAAACTTAAATAATTTTTGTTTTGTTGTTACTTCATTGAATACAGAATGTCGTTTTGTACCCAAAGTCAAACACAAATTTTTTATCAATTTTTATCAGCATAGTCAACAACGTCTATTTCATGACTTACACAAGAAAACATTAATTCATTCATGAAGTACTTTTGAAATATTCATTCGTAGTTTTATTTCCTACAAATATGTGTGCGTGTGTGTGAGTTAATTAATTTTTAAAAGAAATAATTGTTGTACAGATATTTATCTTTTTATATTTAAGATTTTCTTTTGTATTTTTATCCGAATATTAAAATACATAAATATAAATTGTTTTCACTTTTAAACAAAAACGAAATTATTTCCATAAAAATATATGCCACCATTTTATTAATATTTATTTTAATAAATTGCAGGTAACGCTTGGTGGTCTGCCACTGGCTGTCGAGGATATAAATAAGAACCCAATGCTTTTACCTGGCAAACGTTTGTCATTTAAAGCATTCGATATTGGTCATACGAGTGGTCTCTATCGTGTTCAACCGATAAGGTAAGTGAGTTATAAATAATTCAAGAGTGTTTCTTTGCTTTTCTATGCCGAAAAGTTGTACAAATTGTCCAAATTGTGGAAATTATTGACCATATAAAGAAACAGCCTCCAAAATTAGGTGCTAATATCAAAATCTTCAGTAGACATTTAACCAAATTCTTGAAAAAAGCTAAGAAATTTCACATGTTTATACAAGAACTCTCAAAAAATATTTGAGAATTACTCAATATACAAACGAAACAAATCATATAGCTTCTCTAAGAATTTTCCTTATACAACTAGAATTTTATTATTTGATTTTAAATTTATTTTTTTTTAACCATTCTTGCATTTAGTCAACACTTTGGTTGACAATAATTTTTTATTTTATTCTGAAGATTTTGATTTAGCACCAAATGAAATGCTTCATATAGACTAGCTAAACCATATAACAATCATATATAAATAACCGTGCATTTTGACTAACGTTGAATAATTGAAAGAATATTTACATAATTGTATTGGATGATTAAATTTTTCATTTTGCCTTTTATATACAATCATTGCCATGGCAGAAGTATAATCAAAGCAATTAGGGACCATTGAAGGACCTCACATAATAATAAAAAATGTTGGTGATTACGTTGCTCAATATTACATCAACAGAAATCTTAAGTACAATCTAGCATTGAAATGTTATTGGAAACTATTATATAATTTCTACTTTCTTTAAAGTCCATCGGTATAAAATTATAATAATAATAACATTGATTTTTTTGTATTAATTTGTTCTAACAATGTCACGCCTTGATGGGTTAGGTTAGGTCGGCAGGTAGCTGGATGTAAAAGTAAAGGAAGGTCCAAGCCCACCTGCGTTCAATTTATTATGGTCCCATTGGCATACCTGTTGTTGTGAAACTTTGACGTGTTGTAATGTTACAGACCAGAGTATATGCTTCAATAAACATATAAACAAAAAAACAAAGTGTCAGATTGCTGATTTATCAAATCGCAGTTTAAACAATTTTTTTTTAAATAAACTTTTATCTTGAGAATAATTTTCTAACACAGAATCACATAACATTTGATATCACTGGGAAACCACTATTAACTTTGGCTGGAGCCCAATAAACTTTGACTGTTAGCGCTATGAATACACAAAAAACACATTTTTTTATATGGCATTCTCTAACCCAATCAACCGGTGATTTTGTTGAATAAAATATAGCAACCTCTCTGACACCAAAACAGTTTTAAGACACAAACACTGAGCTGTTAAAAAAATTACGCGTTTTTTGATTGAAAAGATATCATCCATCTGTTTATGCCAATAATTATTTCATTACGTTGTATATGTCTAAATTTTAATAAATATTATCATGTTATAAGTATCTGTGAGAATAATGATGGTGTAAAAAGAAAAATAGTTCTATATTAGCATACTTAATTTATTGAATTTGTAATATATCTTTAGTCTGTAAGGACTTATGGTTAATGGAGCTAATTTATAAATGAATAAATATTGGAGCGTCTGCCATCTTATGTTCACAGCAACTTAATATTGTTGCTCGTAACGTTCTCAGCTAACCTTTATATTTAATATCGAAATGTTGGGAGTGCACAAAAAAAAGTTCAGATGTCATTTTCGATTGAGAATGACTCTATTAATCTAATTATGCATTGCCATCCAGTCCCACTTCTATGAAAAATTTTAACTAAATCGGTTTGGGATAATTCAAAATGTGGCTTCACGATACTATTGAAAAAAACTAGTTTGATAAAAGATTGTAAAAAATTATTTTTGTGATATGATTTGATCAACAATTTGTCACAGTTTTTCATCATAAATTAATTTTGTAATTCTGAGGATATTTTTGTTAAAGTTGTGTAATTCCTTGTATAAGTCATCCTTTATATTTGTACTTCTCTTTCAGATTTATGACTCAAATGAAAAGCGAAAATGTTGCTGCGTTTATAGGACCCGATGAGACTTGCATATCAGAAGCCCTACTTGCTGCAGCTTGGAATATTCCCATGATATCGTTTGTAAGTACAATATAATATGTACATTTTTGCAAACATATACTATTTTTACCTGTGATTTTGACATAGTAAGACAATTTTCACATCAGTCGCCTGTTCTGAGAAAGAAAAACTCAGATATTAATAGTTGAGATTTTATACTTTAAATGAATTCTATTTATATAGAATTCCATTTTGAAATATAACATTTTCTATAAATTATAACATGTAGAATTTATAAGTTCACAATTTCCTGAAGTGCTGCTACACTTAGCGGATATTTCCAGAAATCAGCGTAATCTCAAATTTTGGAGATGTTTACTCAAACTTCTTAATCTTAAATAAAATTATATATGGTTATATTTTTATATTTGTATGAAACAAAATACCCCTGAATTGATCTCGAATTCGTTGATCAGATTTAGACGTATAGCGCGATCCCTGAGCAACCTCCATATATATAAATCGAGAGAATATATGACCGGCAAATGACATTATTGTGGTAAATGAACTATTAACTTAGACACAACTAAATATTCATTCATTCATTGCAATAACTGTAGTTCAAATACAAATCACTAATTCTAAATAAATAAAATTCTAATAACAATGACACTGCAATATATTAGAGAAACCCAAACCATATACTAGAACTTGATAAAGAATACTAATCAGTGAAATTACATCGCACCATTTCATCACAATAATAATAATGCTATTTTCCTATTTTTACACAAAATTAAAATTTTTTAAATGAAAAACTTATTTTGGTTAAAACCCGATTTTCTTCTTTCATCGGTTATACAGTTTCGGAAAGGCATATTTTACCCCTACGTCACCCCCTGGTTCAATCTAAAAAAAATATATATATGCAGCATATGTGTCCTTCTAGACTCAAAAACATAAATACATTTAAAATTCATTAAAATCGTTTATATAGTTCTCGCTGGAGTGGAAATTGCCCATATTTTCCCTCGTGCTTCTAGTTTTAAAGTAAGTAATACCTTATAACTTTCCCGTAGTTGCAATGTATCAATGTCAATGTATCTTTTAAACTCAAATACACCCAAATTTTAAAGTTCATCAAAATCGGTTTTGTAGTTTTAGAGAGGCTGAAATTTTTCCCCCATCGCCCTCCTGGTCCTAATTTTGAAAATGTGCGTTACCCATGAGCAATTTTAGATGCAGATCTATCCATATTCCAAAATTCATTAAAATCGGTTTGAACGTTTCGGAGAGTCTGAGATTTCCCACTATCGCCCTTCTCGTCCTAGTTTGGAAAATTCACATAGCCTATGAGCATTTTTAGACGCAAATCTATCTATGTTCTAAATTTCATTAAAATCGGTTTGTACGTTTCGGAGGCGCAGAAATTTTTCCCCTATCGCCCGCCTGGTTCTAGTTTAAAAAAAAAAGTAATACCCATTAACCTTCTCGGAGTTGCACAGACTAAGTGTACCAAATTTCATCGTTTATATTATAAAATCTTTTAAAAACCATGGGGAATGAGTAGCATAATTAAAAAAGTAAGCGTAAAGGTGGTCGTAATTCATTCAAAAGTCCCAATTATATGGTGTGAAAGTTTCAGGAAGATCGGTCCAGCGGTTTGGGCTCCTATAAGGTACAAACAAACACACATTAATATATATATATATATAGTATATGTATATAGATTTTCCTAATATGTGAAAATCTTAAGATTTTTAAAATGATTGAATTTTTACTTGGTAACATTTAGAGCACCGATATCTGTGTATGTTTTTGTTTGACCTTTCTCTCTTACAAAATTGTTTACCAGATTTTCGTAAATTTTATTTTTACATTTATCTTTGTTAAATAATAAGATTTTCTTTGATCCCACATACTAATGTGTTGAAAGTCATTGTGCCAGTATGCATATACAATATGTAGGTATGTATGTTGCTTAGTTTTTTTATTTTTATTTTTATTGTTTCTTACTTCACCTTATTTTATTACAAGTTTAATACTTATACTCGTATCAGCGACAACAAATGTCATAATATCTGCTTTCTTATTCTCTAAACTGGTGGTGATTCGAAAAACAAGTAATTTTTAGTCTTTTTATATTAATTAAATTTGTATAAGAAGTTCTGCAGAAATGGAATATTCTGAAAGCGGTATGCAACTAAATTAACTGCATTTTAAATTTCAAACAGAAAGGAAAATGACTTGAATTTTTTATTTCCTCTTTTCTATAATAAAAAGAAAATAAATAAACATCAAAATTATAAGCACATAAGTACATATGCATACACATACATATATAATGTGCATGGAGTAGCACTATACCTTTCCTTGGAACAATTTCATATTAAATAAACCGTCTGCTAAATAAATAGCGGAAACACATCGAAAAGAAAATATACATAAATATACATCTTTTGAATTTCTGAAACATTTTTAAATCAGTTTTTGTATATATTTGATTAATTTTATGTTTGAATGTTTTCGTGTTGTTTTGCTGGTAGGAAATGGAGAAATTGTACTTAAAAAATATAAGTCAATGCTCTTTGACCGTGGCAACTGTTTTTATATTCTGTTATCTAAAGAATGTTTCACTACGGCATTGGCAGATGTGGACAGAATATTTCGATTTTACATAATATTTACCAGAGAAAATATTTTCTAAAAATAAAATTGAAAAAAAAAACATCTATTTTATTAATTTAATTTTTTATAAAATCTCCAAAAAGTTAATTTTTTACAAAAGTACTTTTATGTTTGGAAATAGTTGTATGAAAATTTTGTTTTTCAGAAATGTACTTACTTTTCTTTGATTTAAAATAATTTACAAATTGTTATTCTTTTTCAAAATATGTTCTTACAATTTTATGTATTGTGTTTTGTTAGCGAGTGATTAACATTGCATGTTACCAAAATAAGCATTTGTGAGTTGGCATGTGAATTGGAATTTGACTCCAGTGACATTGAACATTTTAACTTTAAATAATAATTGATCTTTTAGTTGGAATTTAAAAATGCAACTAGTGAATTACTGTTCTAATTTTTTATGTAAAATGTTAGTTGCATTGGAATGGAATAAATTAACTTTATGTTTATGATTTTGTAATTCAAATACACTCCTAACTCTTTTAGCGTCGCGAAATGGGACCGGAAAAACGAGACGCAAACCGAATCACAGTTTTCCCTAGATTTGTATTAATTTTCATTTAATTCGTTCCGAGACTCATAATTTTAGTAAAAAAAAATTGATTTTTCAATAAAAAAATATATGATTCTAATTGTGCTTTTTTTTGAATTCAAAAATTAGGAAAGATCCACTGATGAGCTAAGTAAACATTAGCGAAATAGTACTATATGGATATGCTTTCCTCCTCAATTATTGAGTTGCTTTTTTAATAAAATGCTTTATGATATTTTCCATACTGTATGAGAATATCATAAGGTATGTAATAATAAATTTCACATATAGTTTATAAGGGAAAAAGCACAATTAGAATCATATATATAAATGAATATTCCCAAAATAAATTCAGTTAATATAGACTATTAATTAAACAAAAAATAATTACTCTTAAGGCTAAAATATATAATTTATATATGTATACTTGTTGTAGTGTTAGTCCAGTCTATATGTACATTTCGTTGGTACTTATACCATCTCATCGGTACGTTGAACGGTGGCTACGAATCCAAAAACAGACCTGGGTTCAACCCCAGTTTCAGACTAAAATTTTAAAATAAAAATAAACATCTCGCATTTTTCTGATGTGCATTAGTGTGTCTTTGTGTGTGAGTTGTTGTCGGAAGGTTTCAGTGGCGAAGGCATAGTCACTGGTCACTGAACAATACCTTCTTCAGCTGATAGCAATCCACAATCGTATCAGAACAACCTCCTTCGTCGGTATTGTGTAGCACCGGCGAAGTTAAACAATAATAAAAATGCCTACTGAACCGAAGCTTCAGCACTGCTACGAGTATAAACAAAGAACGTGCGAAAGCAGAGCTGCAAAAATAATTAATTAAGCTTCACCTCCTGTCGTTACTCCTACTATCCCTTTCCTATAGTTCCAGCACAATGCTTCGCATGTGTAGGAGTCATCCCCTGAGTGTTGGTCCCAGATAAAAAAAAAAAAAAATACAAAAACTCCCAAAAGATTTTTGAGAATTACAAAAATACAAAACAGAAAAAACCAAGTAGCCCTTGCAAAATTTATTTCATACAACAAGTAGTTTTTTATTCGATTTACATCTACTAATTTTACTAAACATTTTCACAATTAGTCAACACTTGGTTGACAATGATTGTATCTTAAAGGCAAAAAAAAAATTAATGTTCAACACAAGTTAAACTTATTCTGTTTTATACTCAGTCTGAATCGCTGTATATTCTGAATAAATATAGAAAAGAATAATCTAAAATATATGTATATATTTTAATTAGAAAATTTTTGTTTTATTTTTTGATATTTATATTACTTACTTTTTATTTTCGTTTGTGTAAAACAATGTATAGAACATACAACTTTCCACCATTTTATGCAGGACTATCTTTTGGTCTTATTCGGACTCTTGCATCCCGCTATGGTTTTTCGTCTTTCATGAACACATCTTCATTCACATCCAATATTGGCTCTCCTGCATAAGTAATAGTAGAAGTCAATATATACTAGTCGTAAATTCAATATTATAATGGTTGTTTTTTAAGTCAAACTGTGTTGACATTTCCGCTAATTTTTGGCAACTCATTCATCTTTGGCAAGTCATCATGAACAATGTTCGCAGGAACCGGCTTTTTAAAAATGCTAGAAAAAGTTAAATCGCCCCAAAAAAAAGCTACAAAATGCTACCAATTTTTTATTCATAATTCAACGTTTTATTTACTATTAATAAAAAATGCATAAAACATGTTTAAAGTTATTACATATATAAAAAAGCACTCCAAGTGCGTAAACAAAAAAAATGCGAATACACATACGCATAAATCAATATATAACATAAAAATTTTATATTGCTTCTGAGTTCAATTCGGTTCTGAATCAAAAATATAACAGAAATTTATAGTATTTATACTGTAGCGTGCAGAATATGTCAATACAGCCGACACACTAGTAACTCAACAGTTATAAATACCGACACATTTACATTAAACTAATAAGTGTCAAATTACCCTAATTTCTCAAGTGCAATATTTGGTAACGTGTCCATTGCATATGCAGTGCATATGGGTTCACATTTTGTTTATGTTGTTGTTGTTAGCGGCAAGCGGTACGTTTCATAACACTCTTGAAAATACCAAAATAACTTCACCCTAATCATGTTACAATTATAATTCCCATGCTTTGTATTTTCAATTAATTTACATTAAATAATGTTGAACCACTCAATCATGAATTTTGAGTGATTCCCAAATTGCCTGGTAGATTTATTTAATTTATAAGTATAGCTATGTATAAGAAAACTTGGGAATAAGAATTTGAGTGCATTATGAAATGTCACTCAAATTGTAAATCTAGAATCTTCTCATAGTTAGTATATAAGTAGAATGAATTTTGAAATAACAAGAACTAATAAATTAGACTTAGAGAGCTTCTTCCACGGAGCTCTAAGAACAATTTTAAATTGTCTATATTCTACAATACAATAATTATTGTATCTTAATTTGGTATGTACAAGATACATATGTATATCAGTCTTTAAAAATTTACATCCTCACAGGAAATGCAAGAATACCTATTTAAAATATTAATAATTTCTTTCAATATAATATGTATGTATGTATATATAAGTATATTGACAATTACCGACACATTTTGCAATAAAAGTAAAAAAGATATATATATATATATATATATATATATATATATAAAGAAATATTGGAATTTTTGTAGAATTTATTGTTGTAATACAACGTAATGATTGATTTTAATTTTATGAATTTTTCCGATATACGCAAGTGCATTCAACTGAAATCTATTGTTATAAATCTTATGATATTCTTATAAAGCATTTTTTAAAAAATAAACTCAGTAACCAATTTTATAGCATTCAATGTGCATTATTTACATTTTTATAGTAAACACCAATAAATTGCATGTTTATTCATAACCTCTACATTAAGATAAATTCCTTGTATAACGTTCGATATACATTTAATATTTTTCTTTCTTTTCATTCCCGGCATTACTAAAAGAAATGTTCAGATTCAATTGTATCAAATAAGGAAACATTTCACACATTCGCTAGAACGTTGGCTCCTGCTTCTAAGGTAAGTTTAAAAGAAAATAGAAAAGTATTGTAATAATAAAAAATTTAATATAAGTAAGGTAAATGGACAATGTCGATTTTGTCCCCTTCAAAGTAATCCCATTCAGATATAATGCACTTATGTCAGCGTTTCTTCCAATCCTCGAAGCACTTCTGAAATGCATTTTTCGGTATGACCATCAGCTCGTTCTTCGATTTTGACTTTATCTCATCAATTGTGGCAAAACGCTTTCCTTTCTTTTCGCAGGTGACGACAATTTTCGAAATAAGATGAAAAAAAGTGGTGCATATAATAAAAAGAAATAATCTGACAAAAGTATTATTAATTACTATTTCAATATATAGTTTAAGTTAAAATATTCCTATATACTACATTGTACGATGTATTGTCTTCTGAAAAAACATATAAATTTTGAGTACTCGATACTATTGAGCAAGCGACGGGGAAAACGGAGGAGTTTCGGAATATAATTCTGACTCTTTTCGCGTTTGACCTTGGTACTGGGTCATTGCAAATGCCAACTTTAAGAGAAATTGAAGCCTCTTGAATTGAAATGGCAAATTATTTGGTATAATATAACGTTTTTTCGTTAATGCTGCTTACAATATTCTAAAAAATGTAAAAATAAGTACTTGTTTTTATGAAATTTTACTCAAAAATAGTATTCGATGTGCTACTTCAATCTATTTACGTCAGTTGAAGGTTATCTGTATGCGAAATTCGCAAAAATTTTCTGTATATCACATTGTACTGAATGCTATTGAGCTTTCTGGTATGTCAAATTTCGAAATACGCAGGAAGCAACCAAAAGTAAACCTTTCGAACTATTTTTCACATTCTGTGCGTTAATCCGTGTACCAAATTTGGTTTATTGAAGTCAATGTATAATTTTATGTATAATTCAATGTATAATTTTATGTATAATTCAATGTATAAATTTAATGTACCACTTAGTTAATGTTAAAAATCCAGTCGTAGCAACCGTATGCGAATTTATTAAACCTAATATTGAATATGATGAATTCATTCCTTGACTTAATGCATCACTTCATTGAATTCAATACACTTTTTTGTTGATTTTAAAACTTTGTTCTGTGATCTATTTAACCTTTTTATTGGTTCATATAAGTATATTATTATTCTCTATGAACTTATTCATTGATTTTTATGTATTTATCCCTTGACTAGAAAGAATCAGTTAATTGACCCAATGAACATATACAACATAAAATATTTCTTTATATATAAACAAAATAACTATATACAATATAAATACACAAAAAATCATAAAATTACAAATTAAAAAAAAATAAAAGTTAATCTTACCATAACTCCGCCATTTCTACCACAAATTACAATTTTTATGTATGTTTGCTTTGCCGCCAAGAAAAATGTAAAAATAAACATATACCAAGCACAAAAGAATCATAAATGAAACCAATGCACAAATTTGACAGACATTGCGCATTGAAAAGCATTATCATGCAACAATGAACTTGCGGCATTGTCAAAACCAAGTCTACTGTGCTTATGAACACTACGCATTACAATGTTGCATTGCACCCTGCATTTATGAAGTCAGCCATGGTTTTTTAATGAAAAATATAATTAAATTTAATTCAATGGATGTCAGTTCAAGGAATTTAAGTGAAACTGTATTTTCAGTGTACACACACAGCCATGGGAATCAATGTGAATGGCAACTTTCGCAGGGACTGAAAATGCAATTTTTTATATCTGCCGTTTATCTATATAAAAAATTTTTAAATAATAGGCAGAAACTGGCAACACTGCTCATGTCCACGTCTGCCAATACTGATGTTTACTTTTTAAAAAAATTTTCTATAAGCAGTCAAGGGATGCAGGATTAAAGCACTTAAAAAATTTTTCTTCTGCTAAACCCAGTGTATTTGTAAATGAAAACAAAATAAAAAAAAGGATCTGGAAAACGGATAATTGAGTTTTAACGGAGTGGCACGGTAAATTTTCCAAAAACAAATAAAAAGAATCCAAGTTCAGTCAAACCCAGTCGAATGGAAGAACAATTTTCCAAATCGGTTTATAAATGTCAGAGTTCTTAAGTAACAAATTCACAGAAATGCATAAAGTGCAAAGAGCATCAATTTCAGACCATTTTTACACCCAAAAATTAACCTATACTCGTATGATAACCCACGCCATAAGTTATCTACGTACCAAATTTTATCACAAGTACCGAGTTGTTATTACGTTATCGAATAACCAACATCCAAATATACAAACTTTCATATTGATAACAGTAGTATATGATATCTGTATGAGTTATACTAAACATAATAATGTACTGTATATGCTGTGCTGATATGCATTATTGATTCGATAAACGGAAATAGTTTACAAACAAATGACCAAGAATGTGCTTCTTGGTATTTTTCTTTAATTTTTTTATGAAGTGTCTAACAATTCCCACAGAGCAAACTTAGTTACGAACATTTTAATTTAATTGCTTTAGAAGTACATTGCACAATGTACATACATACATATTCAAAACGCCCAGCTGCATAATGTTCGAATAGTTGGAATATCTAACAAAAGGGTATATTTAAAAAGAATTGTGGCACCTGTTCCTATATTTTCGGGTAAATTTTTTAACAGAACAGGAAACGAATACCTCGTATTTGATGTTTAATTCACTATGGTTTTAAAAAAGGTTTGCTGAAAACATAAACCTAATTAAAATTTACTTAAACGTTGCTATGATATCCCATCTTTTTTTATCTTCCGCCAGCACTCAAGAGATGACCCAGGATGTGTTGGCACTAGAGGAAGGAGCTAGTTAGAGAAATGGCAGGAGGTGAAGCTTCACTATCTTACAACTCTGCTTTTGCACGTTTTTTGTTTATAGCAGCATTGCAGCGATTGTGATGTCAAGGAAACGTATTCAATTTTGCAATTTTGTTTTAGTAACCAATTTCAGAAATCATTTTACTTCGCTGATGCTACAAAATACCGACGAAGGAGGGCGCTCTGATATGCCTGTGGATTGGCATCATCTGAAGCCGGTACTGTTCAATGAGCAATTATGTCTCCGCCACTGAAACCTTCCAACAACAACTGACACAAGGCTCGTTAATGCACTTCAGAAAAGATGCGAACTTTATGACTTAGTCCGAAACTAGGCTCGAACACAGGACTTTTGGTTTTGTAGTCAATGTGATATTTATATATATAAAGTGTTTCTGAAGCGGTAGAAATGTACTGTGGTACACAAAATTTGCCTGTGGGGAAAAATGTTCATCTGTTGTGTGAAATGATAACTTTTTGACCTTTGTGGAAAATATATGCAAGTATTATAGACCGTGTCTCCAAAAAGAAATTCCCCTTACACACCCTAATATAACATATTTTTGGATAGTAATTTAAAAAAAAAAAATTTTCTTTGGCATTTGTAGAATTACTTCTTTAGCAAACATCTATTGTTTTTTCGCGAACTTTAATTATCTGACATTAGGGGGTTATATTAGGATGAGAAAACGGAGATCTGGTGGATAAATACTAGAACATGATAATGGAAATCAGGATATTGGACAATAACATTGATATATCATTCTTAAAGAACCGACTACAAATGTCAAAGATATAACGAAAATTTTCAAAAGGCCTTCGTTCAAAAATAAAATTTTTTTCAAAACACGTTAAAATAAGGGGTGTACCGAGTACTTTTTTTTTTGCCTGTGAGGTGGTACGGTCTAATTTTCATATCGTCAGCTGAAATACAAAACCACGTAACTAACATTTTTACTATTTTACAGTAGAAACAAAATACGTTATATATTGAGAAATAAATGCAATTTTGGTAATCAAATGTCGCAGCTTTATTAAATATAGATCGATTTATTCAATTCTGATTTAAAAATAATATTTTATTTATATTTCAAAGAGTTACGTTAATTACGTAATTTTTGAACTCATATTTTCTTCAACTAAAACATGTAACTACAATGAAAATTTTATAAGATTTAAAGGAATTTGTTTTCTATTCGTAAAATGCAGAATGATTAAGAAAGCTTTTCTGTTTTGGTTCAATATTATAATCTCTAGTTATGAGAAAATTTTCAACACAATTTCAAAAACGGAATGGTGGAAGTGTTTACAAAGCTCAATGATAAGAAATATAACATAAAACTCAAAACCTGCTATGAATTATTAAGATTCAATGTGTTAGTGACTTTTCCAAACAACTAGTATGTAGTTACGTGGTTTTGATTTATATAGTGTTGGCACTCGTAGTTACGTACTTTCGTTTTTCGCTTATAAAATATTTAATTTTTATTATATGAGAGTAAACGTTGGAGAGGACATAGATGTTGTTCAGATGCATTATAATCGATCAAAAAATCGATTTCGTATTTTTTGTTTGTTCCATGGTTTTGCATTTCAGCTAACGATATCAAGAACTAGACAATGGAGAAGTTTTATCAGTTTTAGACAGCACAGATAATAAAATTAAAAGCAAGAATTGTATTAATATATGGCCCTCATTGCCAGCAATCACTTCCTATCCTTTTATTTATTATTTTAACAATCTATTTTTTTAAGCTTTAAGGTTTTTTCTCTTTTTATTTATTATTTTTATATTTATTTTCGATATTTCGTTAACCTTCGGTTAACATCTTCGGGAAGTTTTTTTTTTTTTTTTTTTTTTTTTTTAATTATTTATTTAATAATAATAAAATAATTTAGTAGTAAAAAAAAAAATGATATTGTGCTCTAAACTAAAAAAATAGTCTTACTGATGAACATGCCGGGCACATACGATGTGAATGAAAATTTAATAATTAATTATTAATTTGTTTTCCTTTTTGCTTTTTTCTTGTTTTGGAAAAACAACACAAACAAACTGAATTGTTTCTTTTTTAACATAATATTTTCTTTTCTTTTCATTTAATAGGTTTCAAAAAGTGTTATTAGTCTATTGAGTGCATTTCACTGGCAAAAGTTTGCCATAGTGGTCAGCTCAAAGCCAGTATGGGGTTCAGAAGTTGCTCGTGCCATACAGGTAAGAGGAAATGATGAAAGAAATACGAATACATCAGCATAAAAATGATGGAAATAATTTATTTTATTTAAAGTTTCAGGTAATACATAAATTCATAAACTAAAATAAAATATAACTGTAGCGTCGAAGCCTTAAGCTTTTTATCTTATCCATATATAGAACAAAAACATAACAATAAAATTAAAGTAGTTTTCATAAAATAACTAATTAATTATTTATGTTTGTTATATGGTTCAGCTGATCTCCATGTACATTTCATTTGGATCTAATACCAAAATCGTCAGTACAACTTTAATCAAATTCTTGAAGAAAAGCTAAGAAATTCCATGTGTTTATACAAGAACTCCCAAAAAATTTTTGAAAATAAGCAAATATGCAAATAGAATAATCTAAATAGCTATTTCTAAAATTTTTTTTATACTCCAAACATTATAATATTCAATATAAATCTATTTATTTATTATAATTTTTTGATCTTTGATCTTTAGTTAATTCGGCGACCTAACTTTTTTTATGCAAATAAAAAACTTTTATTCCATATTTGCCCAACGTTTCTTCAATTTGAGGTTGACTTTTTCAAGGTGTCGTAAAGTGAAATTGTCTTCAAGTTATATACATACTATGTATTTATATATGTGTATATATTATAATAAGAATTTTATTAAATTGAATAAGGGATTTATAATCTAACACCGTTAAAAATACTTTGTATAGCAAGTCTGTAACTTATGTTGATATTGTCAAACAACCAAAAATCTATTTAGTTATTCTAAAACTTTTTGCAATTAGTCAATCATTGAAAATTTAAATAGTTCAGAAAACGTAAACTTCACGTATTGTATTAATATTCTTATAGACAGATATGATAGATATTATAAGTACCTGATGTAATCTAATAGAAGATGAGAAATATTAATGGGAGAAATGTTGTCGGATCCACACATAGAGAGACTTTTCCCTTTTGTGTAATTTTTGTGTGTCCTATCGTAGTCTAAAAAACACTTTTTAAATCCTTTCGATTTAATTGTATTAACGTGAGAGTCATGAAAACAGATTATTTCTGATTGAATTAATAGTTTTGTACCACTTACGATTAGTCTATCAATTTTATGGTTCATAAAATATAAATTTTCTGTCATAATTTTTAAATTAAATTTCCTTGTCAAAATTATAAAATTGTGACTAGAACATTCATTTTCGAGAATGAATATAAATACATAAGTATTTCAGTTCAATAAGTGAAAGTGAAGGCGTACCATTTAAACGCACAATGGCGGAATATTTATTCTTTTAAAATAAAATTTATATTACTAAAATATATTATTTTAATTAATATTATACAGGGTGGCCAGCAATTGCTACACATATATGTATGTTGTAAAGGCTCAAATCTCTTAAAACAGTTTTAAAAAACATATTTTTTAATATAAAATATTTAAATAAATTGAGATCAATTACTCTACTCCCATTTAAAAGAAACCCCCTTACCCCTTTTTTAAGAGTTCAGTAATCAAGCTACGCTTATGAATGTTCGAGACTATAAATGTCAACTGCAGCCAATTGCCTGTTTGGTCAAGAGAATACAAGTAGTAAAAGAAAAAAAATGTGAAAAACATTAATTTTTGCATAAAAAAACAAACCACTTAAGAAAAAATTTGTTTATCTACTTTGTAATTTGCTTTATCTTTTTCATAACTTCGATTAATATTATTTTATTCTCTCTCATTTAACAGGATTTAGCAGAGGCTAAAAATTTTAGTATTACGCATTTCAAAGAAATCTCCGATTATATACCCACCGAAAAGACTCTAACAAAAATGCAAAAAATTATTGATGAAACTTATACAACTACACGCAGTAAGTTCATAATGTTGATGTGTTTTCCAAAAGAAAAATGTTTTTAAAACGTAATACAATTTCTTCAAACATTTAACTTCATTCCGTTCTAAAAGCGAATAAAAATTTCTTTTTAAAATTTAATTTAAAAATGATGTATTTATTCAATTTTATTTTCATTTAAAAACTTGACTTTTTCCAATACTTAAATAAATATTGTTCGATGTAGCGACGTATACAGCGGATGACAGCATAGAGCATGGTCTTCAAATTCAGCATGAATTAGGCCTGATGGTAGGGCACCTAATTCTCAGGCAAGAGAATTTGTTCAGGACTTTACACAGTCGCGAAAATTTCGATTACAGAAACGATGATCGATCAACCCATATAAGACAATAATACACACTATCTCATATACGAACGTAGTATACGTTTCCAAATGCATTGCGGCATTTGTGGAGTGAAAGCCTTCTAGTTGTACGCAAAGTAAGCGATGTATTGAAGTGTTCATCTAATGAACATATAGGCTCAGTACTGCCCAGCATACTTTATATGTTTATAGTATACAGCTCGAATACAATATCGAATACAGCTTGAATACAAAAGATGAAAAATTTCATTTCGTGAATTCCAACACACCCTTCATTGAACACAAAGTGTGGTTCACATCGTTAACGAGATGTAATGAGATATGCAACGTTCGCCGATGAGTACTCTCTTAAATATGTTAATTGATACCTGATGATTGAAGACCTACGAAAATTTCCGTTTGATTTAAAGTTTGAGAAATAAATACAGTTGCAGTAACAAAGTCTGCGCGGACGCCTTCAATATAGGCAGACCGATCTAAATTGTCAATAGATTTTATCTTTAATTACACACAATGCATTTGTTTAACGACGAATTTATTGACCTCAAACTTCTTTCAAGTTCACCAAAAACATGTGTTTTAACACAATTTCTCTAGCTACACAGAAATAAATAAAGTTTAGATGCGCAGAAAGTTGTGGTTTAGTTCAACTGCCCACACATTTCATTAACAACTCAGTTAATCATTTAGTCGTACGCGATATTCTTTTCCATTAGTTATGCACTACCTGTATTCTGCCCATTGCCTTTCCGCCAAAGAATGGAGGATATGATCGTTCACGACAATTATAGCTACAAACTTTCACATTTTCACATTTGCCCCAAAAATGTTGTTGATGAACTGTTACGCCTGTCACGCAAAAGTATGTCGACAAGTAATTAACATTGTCAAGCAATCGTCCTAAAGACTTTGCGAATAGATTGTAATGGTTGGTCGGTACTGCTAAATATTTAATGAATGTTAAAATAACCGCCGCTTTCTAAGAAATAAGTATGCTATAGCATAGTTCTTGCTCCAACAACGCAAAATTAGTTACACTATTAGAACCGACCGCTCTATTGGTTTGCAACACAACCTGGAATGTCACCCAATCACAATCTGCTTTGCGATACTGGTGAAAAATATAATATAATTTTAACGTAAGGAAATACTTAGAATCCAACAATTTAATAAACGACCGTCAATATGGACTTATTGGCTTCCTATCGGAAAAATAGTGCAGATCCATTCACCATTTTGGGAGAAGTAAGGTGGTGGCCCTGGACATTTCTAAAGCATTTTATAAACGTATTTCTTCTGGTGTCGGTGATATATTCTATCGATTTATATCGAACTTTCAATGGATCGCGCTATCATAGTTTTTATATAAAGGATTTCATCCAACGAGTGCTGGATTAATCCAAGGGTACTGCAAGGTTCAATTCTTTCTTATACTATTTTTCTTATCTTTCTTAATCACCTTTTATCTGAAACTTCCAACGCTATCCAGTCTTTTGCAGATGACAGTAGCATTTGCTTTTCATACTCATTCAATTGCAAGCCACCATCGACTAGGGTCGGGGCGATGAGTCACGCGAACATGGTCCATTTCAATGCTTCTCTCGCATTTTTCTGATGTGCATTAGTGTGTCTTTGTGTGCCAGTTGTTGTTAGAAGGTGTCAGTGGGGAAGGTATAGTCACTGGTCACTAAACAATATCGACTTCAACTGATAGCAATCTACAATCACATCAGAACTGCCTTCTTCGTCGGTATTGTGTAGCACTGGCGAAGTAAAACAATAATAAAAATGGCTACTAAACCGAAGCTTCAACACTGCTATAAACAAAGAACGTGCAAAAACAGAGATGTAAAAATAATTAATTAAGCTTCACCTGATCTCGTTTCTCTAACTATCCCTTTCCTATAGTTCCAGCACAATGCATTGCATGTGTAGGGGTCATCTCCCGAGTTCTGGTCCCAGATCAAAAAAAAACCGAAAGGTATATACTTGCACTACTTCATCTATAACTATGGGTGGTATAAATATTGAGGTATCAGTAGTGCGATTCAGTAACTTTCATTACGACTATCGTATCGTTAAAATAAGTATAACGAAATTTTATCGAATTTGCAATTCAGTAAAATTTTTAACGATATTCGCTATTGATTTAAGTCAGCTGTTATCGTTAAGTTTGCGACAATAATTTATGTGCTGTTTTTTTATTGACAAAATGTATGTGGCGTTTAAAATGTTGTTGTTAAACTGTGCATGCATACATACCATTAAATTATATGCCTGTTTATTTCCTAAAAATGTACATATTTTGTATACAGGGTGGCACAAAAAGAGCTATATGGTTTAAATGGTTTGTAACTTTTTTATTTATGCGATTATTATAATTTTTTTTTTTATTTGGGAATTTTTTGCAATTAGCTTTGAAAAATGATATCCTGTAAGTGACATCCATTTTCTGCTTCGCACATACGTGCTCTTTTTAGCATATTTTCATAACTTTTCGTAAAATTTCGGGTGTGATGGCCATGATTTCATTTCGAATGTTTCATAATTAATTCCCCAAGTCTTCTCACAAAATGCTGAAAACAAACAAAGAAAAAATAATAATTAAAAAAGTTATAAAGAATGAAAACCATATAGAGCCTTCTGCGCTCTAACGAAATCAGGGAACTTGTTCTCGAAACTGCGCACTACGCATTACAGAGCAACTCGTTTTTCGGCCAAACAGCAAGTATTTGGATATGTCTTTCGTGTCACTTTTGTCGAAATTTAAAATCGAATGTCCCACACGACTCCTTCTATCCCCTTTCCCAAAACCTCATTTGGTAGTTTCTGCACAATGCATTCCATGTGTAGGGGTCATTCCCTGAGTGCCAGTGGAAGAAAAACCATATGTACCAAAACTTCATACCTTTATTGTTACAGTTATCCAGATGTACAGAAATTTAATTTTCTTCCGAAGATAAATAATGTGGTAAAGAGCCATGATAACATATTTATATAAAATATCAAAGTACATAATACATATTTATACAACAATGTACCAAATAAGGGATCTAATTTTAACACATACGTTCCTATTTCCAAAAAGTAGTAAAGCGCATTTAAGCTTTTCTTAAGAAGAGTAGAATGTAATTTAAATTGTATTTGAGGCCATCATCGCAAAAGTGGTGTAACCCCAAACTTTTTAATTAGAGATATTGGCGATTTAAAATTTGGTTAAAATTTTTTTGAATATAATTTTCTTTATAAACATTATTTTAATTGTTTTACTTTTAATATATGAAAAGAACATCCAAATTTGCAATAGCTGTATATTTAAATATTTATTAAGTTAATATTGTAGGTAAAAATGTGGGCTACGCCACTTCTGCATTTTTGTTATTTTTGTCCAATCTAAAATAAAAAAGAAGTTACACCACTTTAGGAAAAATTTATTAAGAATTCAATCGAAATGTATAATACAAAAGTTATTCATCATCTGTCTCATTATAATACAGCTCATCGCCGACACTGTTGGAACAAACCAGGTTGTTATAAAAAGTGCGATGAACTGGCGGGCTGAAGTGCAACCATTCAAGAAGGTCTTTTTTCTTTTGTTCAGTTATAGTTGGTTTTTCCAATGCATATAATAGTTGTGTTATGGTCACTGACTGTCTTTTTTAACATTCACTTTGTTGAAAACAACATCTTCATTGTTACAATACTTGTAAAAAATTGAAAACTGATGAATTTTATGGAATAACCACTGAACTTTCAACCACTCCGCCTTGGTGTTACCAACCAAAATTTTTCTGTTGGTTATGTTTTTTTCCAGCAATTTGGAAGAGAAAAAATCACTTGCACTCATTCGTATCACCTTAAATGGTTGCCTTTTTCGAGCCGCTTTAATAACTTCAAGCCATTTTTCCGGAACGTATATTTCTTTATAGAATTTTTTATTTTTTTCTATTAAACCAAAATCTTGGTCACATAGTAAATATGAATGTCCACTGACCAAAAATTTGTCTATCTTTTCTTCAATAGTTAAGTCCGGGTGGTGTATTCAACTTACACCACTTTTACACTGTTACTTTGTTACATTATCGTCTGTGCAAAAATGATTTTTCAGCTCCATCTGCTTTTGAATACCAAACGGTGGCTTACTCTACTTTTTGTTTTTTTTTATTGATAGTTGGTAATGTAATGAATGTATGTAACACCAGAACAGCAACCAACAAAAAATGTGAGTTACACTACTTTTGCGCTGATGGCCTCATTTATAAGTTTATTACTTTAGAAGATAGAAGAGATACAAAAAGGTACCAAAATTCATGTCCCTAAAATATACAATTATTAAAAAGGTACCAGTTACCTGTCTATTTATTTTTTGTATAGATTAAGATGCATTGCGAATTTTAGTTGTACTTACATATATACTCAATTTTTCCGGAGATCCTAAATTACTAAGTTTACTTGCTTTTACGCTTTATTGAAATTTGAAACTTTTCTTTTTAATTCCATCACTTTTGCACGGAAAATAATAATAACAAGAAATTAAATTTTATTTCGGAAATTAGAATTGGCCAATATAGTTAATTGGTTAATTGGTAATACAGTTACATAAATAAATTATAAATGGAGTATTCATAAAAATTTCTTTTGATTTATCGATTGTTTAGTAAACAAATTTCCATAGAAAAAAAATTTTTTTTTTGGAAATCAAAAACAGCTTTATGAATACGGCAGTATATGTTAATATCTTGCACTATTGTCTAGAGTTTTAAGAAACAAATAAAACGAAAATCCACAAATTAACAAAAAAAAAATCTTATTTTTTATAAATACATACATACCTACATGCAATATGGTATTTTAATGCATAAATCTTACTCATTTGTTTTTATTGAGTACAATGCAAAAATATATATGTATATTGTGTGTATTTAAACGTTCTTTATTGTCTTTTGGCTTAAACTTAAACTTACAAACATATGCCATTCTTTATTTCCTGTTTTTCCTTCTTGTATGTCTGTCTCCTTTCATTCCTTTACAAATGATGGTTTTGTGAACACGCAAAGTTTATGTTTTTATTGGTGAACATATAGCGATGGTGGATTTTGTACGCTGCATGCAAAATCGTAATCTGTTGCAAGATGGTGACTATATTATCGTATCGGTCGACGATGAAATTTACGATTCCAAAAGACGTGTAAATATAATGGAGAGAAGTAAGTAAAGAGCTAATAAAATGTGACTTTAAATTTAAACGGAATGCCAGCAAAATTAAAGAAGTTAATAATAATTGATACTGGGAAATATATCACAATAAAGTAAATTGTTTACAAAATTTCTATGTAATGGGAATGGATGCAAATAGTTAACTAAAGAATAGAATAGTTAAGAGATCCACAGCTATAAACAAAACTGCATGACTTTGTCATTGTACTAATTTAGGACACTATTGTGACTTATAAAATGGCGATGACTGAAGTAGTCTGCACGTTGACTACAAAGCCAAAAAGTCGTGGGTTCGACACCAGTGTCATACTAATTAATAAAAACAGTTCGCATTTTTTCTGATGTGCATTAGTATGTCTGCGTTAGTTGTTGTTGGAATGTTTTTGTGGTGAAGGCATCGCCAAATATCCACGTTTGATTCTCAGCCCCGTCAAATCAGAAAAAAGTTTTTTTTTAATTTTCTGTGTTACAGCATTTTTCTTCGTCGGTATTTGAGCAATAAAACGTCGGCGAAGTAAAATAATAAATAAAATGGGTCTCCTTAGCTTAAAAATAATTCATCAAAATTAACAGCAGAGCCGCCGCAACTTTGCTTTATAATTAACATTCAACGGCAGATTTGTGCAAGAATTGGGCTCTATCTTCCTACCACTTTCACAACCTGTCTATTCTCTATACTATACTTAACTCTATCTAGTTCCATTGCATTGCATCTGTAGGAGACTTTCCCTGAGCACCGGTCACCGTTAAAAAACAACTATTATTCTTCGTCTATCGGTTTGAAGATATGCTTGATTTTTATTTCTCTACCGAGATTATTAAATCCGTTCACTTTTTTAAAGATGTAGTTACTAACCCAGCAAAATCTACTGCATCGCATTAAGTAGTTGTATAAGGGTATATTGAGGTAGCAGTCGCTTACACAACCCCAGCCGACAAAAACTAGATAATGTGTTACGGAATACTTTTCAACCATATACTACACATTGTCGGCATTCCTTAGATGCAGTTATGTAGTAACTTGATTATCACTTGATAAAGAAGTATTTATTATTGTACAAAAATCTCTAATGTTTCTAAATGCAGAAATACCAATATTTCCGTAACCAAATCAGCATGAAAGATATATATCCCGATGTTTCAGCTGATTTATCTTTATGTAAATTCTGATGTATACATATCATTGAATCGCAATGGCTTGAAAGTGTGTTGCAGTAAGTACCCATTTTTATACATTTGCATTTTATAGTAAAGCCGTTATGAAGCCATTTTACAACGCTTTAAAATAACATTAAACTGTACACATTGTTAATAAATAATGTGAAAAGTCCAATACAACTTTCGAGAATCGAAATCACGAAATAAGAATAGCTTACCCGGTGTGAAGCATATGTGATGGCTAACAAGGTCAAATGATGCAATTTTTTTTTTACATTTCTAACCAAAAACTACGTTCGGTAGTTTAGCATGTTATTTTCATATCGTGAAGATGATATTTCGGGTCGCTAAATTTTTCCGGCACATTAAAAAAAATTTAACTGCTTCTCAAGTTTAAAAATATTTTGAAATAAAGAAGCTCTAACTCGTGTATGTTTACACTAATTATAATTTTACTAATTATAATTTATAAAAATATAAATTATTTTACAACTTCGAATGCTTTAAAAATTTTAAATCAACTCAAGTCTGTTTAAGTCTGCTAACTCTTTTTAAAAAAAATTTTTATTTTACACTTTTTAATGTATCATTACAACACACGGGCCGTACGAGATTTCTTATGAGAAATTAATCGTTAAAATCGGTTCACTCAGTAAAAAGTCAAAAACAAATACAGCCTAATTGAGAATATCCCCTTTTTTAAGTCCGTTAAAAAAGGACTTTGTAATATAATATGATTAACTAACTTAAAAACATTAGTTATTTATTTTTGAACGTTTGCAAATAAATATACCAAGGTACCAAGGTCAATATTATTACAACCACAACAATTGCAAAAACAAAATTGCTTTTTGTTGTTGTTTCTCCAGTATATGAGGGTTGTTGAATTTTGTTTTCTTCGATTACAATGGCGTGGTGCATCATGAGTTCTTCCCCACAGGTTGTACGGTAAATAAGGAATATCACAAGGAAGTTATACAACGTTTGCTTGAAGAACTACAGCTCAAATGATAGGAATTGTGGAAAAAAATCATGGATTCTGCATCACGATAATGCACCAGCACACACATCAATGTTTGTTCGTAATTTTTTGGTCAAAAACAACACCCTAATCATGCCTCAACCACCTTATTCACCAGATTTGGTTCCCTGCGAAAGGAAAGGAAAGCGTTTTGCCCCAATTGATGAGATAAAGTCAAAATCGAAGAACGAGGTGATGGCCATACCGAAAAGCGCATTTCAGAAGTGATTCGAGTATTGGAAGAAGCGCTGGCATAAGTGCATTATATCTGAGGGGGGTTACTTTGAAGGGGACAAAGTGGATATTGATGAATAAATAAATACTTTTCAAAAAAATTCAAAATTCACTTTTTCTTTTGAACAGACCTCGTACATGTTAAACAATGGTATACGAAATAAGTGTTTGATGGGCCGTTGCCGGTAACAATTAACTAATTCCCTTCAAAATAACTACTTACTGCAATAACTTATTTGTAAAGAGATATAGAATTTGTTATTTGTAAGTGAGAGTGGTAAGTCTTGCCTCCAATGACATCGTCATGTTAAAGTAATTAATTAAAAAACAAAATTAGAAGTAGTGAAGAGTAAGATAATTAGTATTTTAAGTCTTTAATTTGCCACAAAAAAAATTTTTGCTGGGTACTTATGTATGGCATGATATTTGATTTCAATTCTCACTTTGGCCCATTTTTCCTTAAATGGTTTTTTCCAGCGCAGGGAATATGTGGTGAAATCATGTAATCGAAAAGAATCCATCCGAATTTTTTCAGTCGCGTGACGACTACGTGAAAGAAAGAAAAAGAAGTTTCTCTTTTGAGTTCTTAACTTAAATTTTTAAATATAACAATATTGTTTTTATTTTTTTTATATTAAACCACCAGAACGGAGAACAGTTATCAAATTTTAGAAAGTAGGTAATTTTAGAAAAAAATTTTAGAAAACTTTTGAGAAAATAAAATTTTAAAAATGAACATTTTAAATTCATGCCAAAGATATTCAGAAAGCGTTATTGGCTCAATCTTAAGTTTGTTTATTGTATTTAGCTTATGATTGAATTAATGTCTACGACGGGTAATTGTGGAAGTATATACGTAACTCGCGAAATCACGAAAAAAAAAGTCTTGTTTTACACACAAGCTCGCATATTCTTGCAAATAAAATTTTTGGTCACACAACGTCACGTGCGAAAATTTTTAATCACTCCTATTAAAAGTCTTTTTTTGTTATTCGCAGATAAAAAACAAGTTTTTTATATTATTTTTTTTAAAAATATTTGACAACTTATTTACGCGGATACTTTTCATGCACGAAACAATCGTCGGCCTTTAAACTCCTATAACCCTTACGCCATCTGTTGCTAACATTTCAGCAAAATATTCGAAACTGCTCTTTTAAATGCTGTTTAAAATCTTCAAAATACAGTAAAATGTCGAAAAAGTTAACCGAAATGTTCCAAGGGCTATTAAATTTTTCGAACGAGTTTAATAACTCGTATATGAGATAGTGTGCATTACTGTCTTACATGTGTACATCGGATCATCGCTTATATAATTGAAATTTCCGCCGCTAGGATGTGTTTACATGTAGAAAGTAACGGCAAATCCACATTGTGGAACATAAACATACCCAGCATAAAAAGTGAATGCGTTCACTATGAATTGGTATTTTTATTTGATTATAGAAGCAATGATTCGATGAACACATGTACGCCACTAATACACACTATCTCATATATGAACGTAGTATACGTTTCCAAATGCATTGCCGCATTATTGGAGTAAAAGCCTTCCACTTGTACACAAAGTAAACGTTCCAGTGAAGTGTTCATCCAATGAACATATAGGCTCAGTGCTGCCCAGCATACTTTGTAAGTTGATAGTATACACCTCGAATACAATATCGAATACATCTTAAATACATGAATACAAAAAATGAAAAAATTTATTTGGTGAATTCCATCCACTACCGTGGTACACTTTGTATGCCACCAGTGATTGAACACAAAGTGTGGTTAACAACGTTAAAGAGATGCAATGTGGTATGCAACGTTCGCCTCTGGGATAGCTCTGTTGGAGAGAGTGTTACATAGCATACAAGAACTCCCAAAAAATATTTGAGAATTACGAAGTATACAAATAAAACAAACAAAATAACTTCTTTAATAATTTTCCTTATACAACAAACATTTTATTATTTGATTTTAAATCTATTAAATTTTTATAATTAATGAATTTTGATCGTACAAAGTATACAACTGCTCATCTGAGAATGCAATATCAAGGATTTTGCCTATCACCGATTTTATATAATACTAGCTTTTACCCGCGGGTTCGTTCCCGTTATTATCTCCATCGGTTATACAGTTTCGGAAAGGCTTACTTACCCCTACATCGCCTCCTCCTTCTAGACGCAAAAAATAAATGCATTTAAATTTCATTAAAATCGGTTAGATGGTCTTGTTGGCGTGGAAATTGCCCCTACTTTCCCTCGTGGTACTAGTTTTAAAGAAAGGAATAGCCTATAATCTTCCCGCAATTGCACAATTGTCAACGTATCTTTTATACTCAAATACATTCAACTTTTAAAGTTCATCAAAATCGGCTATGTAGTATTAGAGAGGCCGAAATTTTTCCCCTAGTTTTGAAAATGTCCATTGCCGATGAGAGTTTTTAGATGCAGAATTATCTATGTTCTAAATTTCATTAAAATCGGTTTGGACATTTCGGAGGGGCAGATATTTCCCCCTATCACCCTCCTGGTCCTAGTTTGAAAAATGCACATAGCACAAACAAACACACATTCATTTTTATATACGAGTATATAGATATTTACATCTGATTTTCCTTCCTTGGTTGGTTACTTTTCGTCTATATTTGCAGGTAACAGAGTACTATCTGGCGAAATAGTAGACAGCCTCCGAAATGCATTGTTAAAGATAGATAAATATTTCAGAAAATATTCTTATTAACCCTGAAAAAACTAGATCAATATATTTTACCCGAACACGTAAGCCTTGTTTTACAACACAAAGTGAATTCTATTTTAGCAACTCAAATATGAAATGGGAAGACAAAATCAAATATCTAGGGATTATCCTGGACTCAAACCGCAATTTAATCGATTATATATCTTATATAATTAGCAAAATTAATAATACTACAAGACTTTTGTAAATAGGAAGTCCAACCTAAGCCAAGACAACAAAATCATAATTTTCAAAGCTATTTTAAATGTCCATAATGGCATGATGTCGCAACCTGTCATAAAAAGAGACTTCAAACAAGTCAAAATATCCTACTAAAGAAGATTTATAACACTCTGGCATTTTTCTACTCAACGGCTGCACTCTATTAATAGTATGGAATTGGATGAAAAAAGATTTTCGTTACTCACACACAACTATGATCTCAGATGTCAACTGTCTGAACACGCAAACATCAACGAATTGACGGTTAACATATAGTCCTAAGTTTTTTCTTAATATAAATTATTTATTTTGTTTGCTTCACACTTGTCACTTTTTGGCTAAACATACTAATGTTATTTTATAATACTACTAATTTTATTTTTTGGAAATATTTTTAAGTAGAAATTTATAATTTACTGCCTGTACTCTTAAATTATTTGTAGTATCTGTTTGTGTAACTCTTCCTGTTTTATATTACAAATAAATAAATAATAAAAAAAACCAATAAAAAAATAGCTTTTATTTCAGATTATTTTATTTATGCCAATATTGATATGTGTAGTGTTAAAAAACTTTTTCAAATATTCTTAACTATATTTATTTGTATTATTTTATTACTATTGCAATGAATCAAAGGAAATAAACTTTTCACACACTAATTTATGCATCACTAATTTATGCCATTTTTAAACATGCGATGGTCGAAGTGGTCTGCATGTGGACTTCAAAACGAAAAATGTTCTGGGTACAACCGCAGTTCCAGACTCATAAAAACATCTCGCATTTTTTCTGATGTGCACTAGTGTGTCTTTGTATCAGTTGTTGTCGGAAGGTTTCAGTGGCGAAGGCATAGTCACTGGTCAGTAACGGCTTCAGCTGTAACCAATCCACATGTAAATATATCAGAACGCCCTCCTTCGGCGGTATTGTGTAGCACCGCCGAAGTAAAATAATTACTAAAAGTGGCTACTAGAAACGAAGCTTTAAAATTTAATACGTCTCCTTGTCATCAGAGACGCTGCTGTGTTGTATTATAGTGAAGCTTCACCTCCTGCCATTTCTCCTAATATCCTTTTCCTATAGTTCCAGCACAATGCACCGCATGTGTAGGGGTCAGCTCTTGAGTGCTGGTCCAAGATAAAAAAAACAAAAAATTATATAATTATTTTTCTAATTTTTTGACCTATTTTTATATTAATAACACTAATTATTTAAGCTTAAGCTCTTTTCAATATATTTAATATTTATTCCAATTCGATATTTCGCTACTCCTTTGTGTAACTTCTTCAGGAAAATTGGTTTTTGTTTATTTCCTCACCACCTGTCTCTTCTATACAGTATCTATTTCCTACTAGTTTCGGTGCATCTTTTACATACGTAGGGTATATTTTCTGAGCACTGGTCCATACTCTTTTTATTTATGTATTATTGTACAGATATCAGCTGTACATTGAAAGTTATTCTGGAAAATTTTTTTTTATTGTACTTAGAAATGTACGAGTACTCACAACATGTTCTAACAAGCACTAATGTAAAAGTAAATGTTGTGTGTTTTAGGTAACTAATGAAAGTATTAATCACTAAAAAAATACATAAAATTTGTTTGATTAAACTATTGTGAAAGCTGTGAATATGTGCATAACAATCAGAATAAAATGAATATTAAAATTATTCTAAGGGGAACTATAATACAAATAGAGACTGATATCTAACAGCAATGATGGAAACGGCGACAGCGTGTTAATTTTCAAAACTATATTGAAAAATATATTGAAAAGACCTTAAGATCCTTTTGATCTATTTCCGAAATATCAATAACTGATTATTTTCCACATCTCAGGAAGTTATTAAGAACAACATCCGGAAAATTAATATGAAACAGATTTTATTCCACATAATTATTTAATGTTTGCTTATACAGGGTAGCACAAAATGACCGAAGGAGTTCCAGTGCAAATAACCATTGTGTACCTCGCAGTATGCGCTGTGACTCCATCCTGCGGATGTTTTTCCACGGCTAGCCTTAAAAAATTTTACAAAATTGTTCGATATGTAACAGCAATGATGGAAACGGCGACAGCGTGTTAATTTTCCAAACTATATGTGCCAATTATTTAAGTTTTATATTTGTTTATTTATTACACTTAAGTGGGTGTAATTCTCGCTGTTGAACTACTCTTGGATTTTCTGTAGCCCTTTTTGCCTATTAACGAATACATTCAATTGGAAATGGGCTTCGTCGCTTATAATTAAATTGTGAATAACATCATGATTTTCTTCTGAAATAAAGTTCAACGATTTTGGCACGTTGTTTAATTGTGTATTTTTCCATTTTAAATTCCCTAAGTCTTCTTTACAAAATTCTGAAAACAAAAAAAAATATAATTATAAAAGTTATAAGGAATTCAAACACATTCGCTCCTTTAGGGTCACCATGTATACAGTAGCTCACAGCTAATTTGATGCAGATATTTGTTTTAGAAAAAAACTAATAATTTGATCTTCTTTGAATTTTACAAAACAAAACTTTTTAATACATGTAAAGATATGTATATGTATGTCCTGTTATATAGTGCGGTGTCGGTTTAACATTAATTTTTTTTTGCCAATGTAATTTTTTACAATAATTTTTAAATAATTGTTGAACATAAATAGTTCATCTTGATTTTTTATCATAAAATTGGATACGAACATCTATTGGAAAGAAGAAAGATATAATTCGTATTTTTAAAGCAGGTAAAAACCAACGACAAATTGCAGAATTTGTGGTACGTAGTTCCTCAACTGTAAAAGACATCATACAAAAATTTCTCCACGAAATTAGAATAGATAATAAAGGTACATCCGGACCAAATGCAATATTTACTAATGCAGATAGAAGTTGGACAACTCACAACTTTAAACAAAATCCCCATCTTAGCGGTTGAAAGTTAACGATTACAGCTTAAAAATACTTTGGTAAGGTCTGCAATCCTGAAACTTGGTGAAAAGTTTTGCGTGAATAAAATTTTCATGGAAGAACAGCCCGAAACAAGCCATTAATAAATGCCTTAAATAGAAAACGCAGAAGATATTTGTCAACAACATTTAAAAAAAGATTAAATAAATTGACTTCCAGAACGAAATATCTTCGTTTAAATAATGTTCTCTTCTGCGTTTTTTTTTAGACGCAGCAACTCTATTTCACATATTCTCAGAAAACACGCTACTTCAGTGTAGTACTAGAATTAAGCTCTATATCCTTCTATCTCTTCCCCACCTGTCTCTTCTATACAGTATCTATTTCCTACTAGTTTCGGTGCATCCTTTACATACGTAGGGTATATTTCTTGAGCACTGGTCCATACTCTTTTTATTTATGTATTTTTGTACAGATATCAGCTGTACATTGAAAGTTATTCTGGAAAATTTTTTTTTATTGTACTTACTTAGAAATGTACGAGTACTCACACCATGTTCTAACAAGCACTAATGTAAAAGGATATGTTGTGTGTTTTAGGTAACTAATGAAAGTATTAATAAAATACATAAAATTTGTTTGATTAAACTGTTGTGAAAGCTGTGAATATGTGCATAACAATCAGAATAAAATTAATATTAAAATTATTCTAAGGGGAACTATAATACAAATAGAGACTGATAGCAAGGTATATATGGAAGGTAACAATGGTTCATAATTACTATGTGAACCATAATTTTATTATATTTATAAAAATGCCTTTGTTTTTTTCAAGTGTCAAATGTGATTGTACTACAACAACTGTGTTAGAGGCATCCTTGAAAAGAAAATGTAGGTTTCATTGACTTTAATTTATATGCACTTTTTAATCAATGTTTGATGTCAAAAAAATTACATTTTGCTCTTTATTTGATTTTTTTATCATTTTAATGTACTATATTTTTCTATTTAATCTTTTGATAGACTATTTGGATCCTTACATACGTAAGGACAAAAGCAAATCATTGGACAAAAATTCTTTTCGGTCTGTCATAAAAATAAGCATGTCGTATCCACAAAATCCAAACATACGGTAAGTAAAGGAAGAAAATATAAAAAACATTTAACTGCTTAAAAATATATTATTTGCGAAAATCGAACTTTTTAAGGGCAATTATCATTAGCACGAATACACACTTTATTTACGAAAAGGTTTTCATTTAAATTTATATGCAAGCATAATAAAACTGTTATATATGTATATATACATATATATTTTATTCAGACAGAAACCCGCACCTCCAGATTGATAAGACTAAAATTGTAATATTATTTTGTTTCATTTTTTAATTTTTCATTTGATTCAAAATACATTACTTATGCTGGCCGATGGCAAGCCTAGTGTAGATTAAAAGAAAAATCTAAAAATAAAAATATGTGTGTGTTATAAAAAGTAAACTCATGGATTGTTATGTTTTTGTTTATAGATTTTTGGTTTTTGTGTTTGGTATTCAACTTCAATTCTCGATTGATTAGTTGAGTTTTAAACATATAGATCTTGGGTTTGTATTCAAAAATTAGGAAAAATCCACTGATGAGCTAAGTAAGCATTAGCGAAATAGTACTATATGGATATGCTTTCCTCCTCAATTATTGAGTTTACTTTTGTAAAAATAAAAAAAAATACTTTATGAGAATATCATAAAGTATGTAATAATAAATTTGACATATATTTTTTTAAGGGAAAAAGCACAATTTTAAAATTGGAATCATATATGTGATAGTAAATTCTTTTGCGTAATTTTATTGCTGTTGGCATATTGTTTAAAAGAAGTATATTATTTGTGCTTAAATATTGCGAAAGTTAAAATGAGCGAAAGTTTTTTCTGACATTTTATGTCGCAAAGCACAAACACACGAACGCCTGAAAAAGCTTTAATTCTGCCATCTTAGTAATTGCATCATGGTTTCACTCTTCATTCACTTGGTTTTATTTGTCTCGTTTAGAAGTAAATGAAACAAAACAAGCAGAGAGATAAAATGAGAGTCCCAATGTGTTAATTTTTCTTTCTCATGCAATGCTTTATTAAAAGAGCAGTTTTAAGTTATATGTACATACATATATATTCGTATGCAAGAAAACTGCACAATTTCATTGTCACACAATAAATTTATCTGTCAACTAAAATTGTCTGTTCACACGGTTGTCAGATTGTTGTATGGCAAAAGGTGCCAGATCCGATGTTTAACATTGTAGCTAAATATTTATGGGCAGCGTTGCCAACAGAAATATTTATTTATTTATTTATTTATTTCATTGTACGCACATTGTAAGCACATTTGACAATAACAAATGACTGAAAAATGTGCGGTAATTACGTATCAATCGAAATGAAAGGTGTTCTCACGGTTGTCAGAATTGTGACAATATTATTGTCATACAATGCAGCGATAATACATTTTGTGACAATGATGATGTATTTTAAGTGATTAAGTATTTAATTGTATCAATTAAACTATTTAATTGAAATACAAATAAAAGTTAATTAATTAATAAAAAACTAGCAATAATTTTTTCTGTGCAACCAAATTTTCATTAAATAAAAGTAAATCCAATTCTTTATTAAGAAGACAATTTTTCCAGCTTCCATTTAATTTTCTTTGTATGTTTTTACAATTTTCAGTGAAAGGTGCAGTAAAATTAAGGAATATGCCCGCAAACATCCGTTCTTAGTACCGTATCATGAGCGTGTATTTGACAACATTTCGGTACGTAAAATTCTGGATTTCTTATATAATATTTTTACATTATTTATCGTTTATTTTACTTTTTAAAATAAAAATAAAACAGCATTTAACAATTCTTTACTATAGACTAGATTAACCCGGTGCGCTTCGCAAAGTACCAAAAGAGGTGACAACTTTTATCCCTTACGTATATCTTCGAATTTCCACGAAGTAACAAAAGGCATTTGATATTTTCTTCAGGAGAGTAGAATGCAATGGAAATTGTATTTATATGTATATTATTTTAGAAGTACCAAAATGTTAAATTTTTAACTTTTTTTGGCCCTTGTGTATATCGAATTTTAAAAACCCCTTAACCCTCAGGTCATTTTAAACAAATAAAGTAGATTGAGTTTTCTTTATATTTCGCTAACCTTTGATTAGCATCAAAATTTATATATGTATTTAATATTAGTATATTGTGCTTCTTTTATTCCCGTTCTGAAGATTTTGTTTCATTTCATCATACAGCATTTTAATGTTCTTAATTTTCTTAAGTTTGAAGTATATTCATGTCGTAATATTTTGCAAATTTTGAAACTGACGTTTCAAGTAAAGAATTTTTTTTAAATTTGAGATAAATATTACTTATAAAAGCTGTTCTCCAAGTTGTTGTGGATACTACTCGTAAAATCAATCCGTGTAAACTAAACTTGAACTTGTAGAGACGAACAATTAAAATTGTTGTACAGACAAGGCAAAGTTACATGGATTCTTTTCATGGCTTCTTGATATTTAGATACAAATAGATACAGAAAATGTTTTTTTAATATAAATTCCATTACTTTTTAATTAAAGGCGATTAATGATTAAAGTTTAATCTATTTTAACTCTCATTTACCTACAAGCGGCATATTAAGAGTTGCTCACATACAGGGAAGCATTAAAAATTTATTCAATATATTTCCTTTGTTTCTTTTCTCGCAGGTGCCCATTTATGGCCTGCATTTGTATGACAGTGTGACTATTTACGCACAGGCTTTAACCGAAATTTTACAAATAGGCGGAGATATTTATGATGGGCGGCTTGTAATGAGTCACATATTTAACAGATCGTATCATTCTATACAGGGATTCGACGTAAGTAAGCAATTGTTATACTACAATTTATAGGTATCATGAAAACAGCATGTTTTTGCGTTCTGCTAGTGCTTGTCAGTGCGATTTACAATTTTGTCTTTGATTTAGTTTATTTCTTAGTAATTATAACATGTAATTTTGACTGCCTGTAAGAGATCGACTATTAATATATTTAAAAATTAACTAATTGCATAAACTGAGCTATAAAATAAGGCACTGCATGCATGTATGCATTTCACAATTAAAATAAAAATAATTTAATTCAAAACAAATAATTAGAGATAGCCAGAAGGACGCGGCAAATTAAAAAAAAATTAGTCTAATTTTTCTGAGCTACAGCACCTTTCCTTCGTCGGTATTTGGATAATACAACGTCGGCGAAGTAAAATAATAAATAACATGTGCAAGAATTAAGCTCTCTTTTCCTACCACTTTTAGCACCTGTCTATTCTCTAGTTCCAGTGCAATGCTTTGCATACGTAGGGGATATCCCCTGACCTGTGGTTCAAGAAAAATTATAATAACATACTTCAACTTCATGATAACTTTATCATGTTTTTCAAGCTTATTTATTTAAAAGAATCTTTACAATAACAAAATCTTGATTCCTGTTACTAGGCACATCAAGGAAATTTTGTTAATTATGTTTTTATCTTTTAATTGTCATATAATTATCCTAATAATTTTTGTTTTCTTCTATAACAGGTGCACATTGATAGCAATGGAGATGCCGAGGGAAACTATACGATTATAACTTTACAACACGACATGAATAGTCTCAATACTGCCAACTCTTTGGCAAAAATGTCTATGCAGTCTGTCGGTTATTTTCTGTATAATAAAAAATCAAGCATACCAGTATGTATACCTTACTTTTTGTTGGCTTTAAATTCGCTACAAAATATATAGACGTACATGTGGCTCATTTAATCGAACAACGTCATAACCCAAAAATTTGGTTTTAGAGAAACGGGAAGTAAAATTGCAACTTAAGGAAAAAATCAAATAAAACTCTTTACTCAAGTAGTTTAATTGTTTGTGCAGATTTTTTTTTAAGTTAGGTGATGTACTGAAGGGTGGTGGCATTAATACTGGGACAGTTCCACTCCGAGACCCATTAGGATCCATTGTGAATCCCTTCGAGGTAAGAAGAAAGAAAGAAATTAAATATGAAAGAATAAAAAACAGTAGGGAGGAAGAATAAAAAAAGTAAGAGAGACGCCGTATCCAGACAACATCAGCTGTCCTAGAGCCAACCTGTCCCCACAATGAAGTCCCTGATATCATCTATAATACGCCAGGAATCCGCTGCAAGTCTAGTGATCCTCCCACAGCTTGGAAAGATCGGAGTCTCTCCTTTCCCATTTGTTGACCATAGGTCTACTCGAGCTGTGATCAGTCAAAGCTCCCACCACTCCCAGTAGTCTTGTGGTCCTTGCATCGTCCAGCAAGGCGATAAAGCCCTCGAGACCTATAGCTTTCCTACCGCTCATTTCCTGACGTTCCTATAGAGGCTGTACTGACACGTGCCACTCGCCCACGGCCAGCGACGACCACATCCTCGCCAACTCATCCGCCGTTTCATTTCCCTCAACTCCGCAAAGACCCGGTACCTAGCACAGTCTGATCTTACTGCATTTTTGCCCCGCATATTCGCTAACCACCTTCGACCTCACAGTATTTCTTCCCAATGCCTGTAGCGCCGCCCGACTATGAACGTAGAAGCGAAACTCTTCGTTCACTAGCACGCCTGTAGCCACCAATTCCGTGGCCCTCTATATCGCCAAGATGTCTGCCTCGAAAATACTGCACTTTCCCCAAAGCCCAAACGATTTCCTTATATCAGTCCCCAACACGTAAACAGCAGGACCCGCGGCCACCTTCGATCCAATAGTAAATACCGCCCACGCCTTAAATAGTTTATCCGTACCAAAATCGATCTCAGTAGCCGTAAAATCCGTACACACAGGGGTTGATATAAACTCAGCCACCGACACCTATATATCTCCGCAAAGATTCCCGAGTGGTCCGCAATTCTCCGCTACACCAATCCTAGCTTCGTAAGCTTCAGCAAATTTCTCGCCGCCCTTTCCATCACGAATAACACTATGGACAATAAGTGGAGGTTGACGTTCAGAGTCGCCTGAGGTTCGCTCCTAATGGCACCACTGCTGCTCAGCGAGACGCATCTCTGCGTCTTTGTAAGTCATTTCCTGTTCCTCTAACCACCACCCACCATAAAAATGCACCGTAGTGTAAATCCAATTTACCACCTACGGTCCCCCTATAGAGCTCATGCATTCTTAGTAGGCATTGAACTCTCTTCTAAGCATATCCTGAGTGTTTCTCACCCATGATAGCTTGCTATACAGGTAAACACCTAGATACTTCGCCTACCCAACTATCCTCAACACTAAACCGGCATGCCTTGGTACCCCTTGTCACCCACCTACGCAGAAGTTCATTACTCAAACGAGAGTTGATAAATCTGCTGTTAAGCGTATTAATTATCCAGTCCACTTGGAGTCCAGGTGTCTTTCTTTCATAGCGTACATATATTAATTTCAAATAAAACAAAAAACTATAAATTAAATGAAATTATTTATGTTCTAAAACTCTTGTTCTTAAATAGTAATAAAAACTAAAGTAATAAATAAAATGACTCTTCTCTTTAGCTTAAAACAAAAATTAAACGAAATTACAGTTTAGAGTAGTTATGCGTTTACAAAGAACTGGAATACTTATAAAACGTCTTATTCTAGAGAAAAAGCGATATTATAAATACTTCCGCCTTATTAATACAATAATTGTACTTTGCGAGTTGTGCTATTGTTTGAGTAAATGATCAATATGTACATAGAAATGTGTTATGTATTTAAATGTACATATATTAAAAACAATTAACAAAAAAATTAATTTTTTTTCAGGAATTCCGTTATATTAAAACCGACCGCCCCATAATATGGTTGAAGGGTCGACCGCCTTTGGCCGAACCATTGTGTGGCTTTCATGGTGAGCTTTGTCGTATAAAAAAATTGGATTGGCGGTACATAACATCTGGTTCATTTTTCGGATTATTCGTCATAATTGCTGCCATTTTTCTAATTAAGTAGTGAAAATATTTCATTTTCAATTATATGTATAGTTATTATTTTGTATGTGCGTTTGTATGAACATTTGAATATGTATGAATGTGTGTGTGTGTGTGGAGTCATGGATATGATACTATTATTAGTATTAAAGAAGAAGTAGGTGGATTTATTTATTAATAACCGTCCGTCCCAGCTGTGGAGAAGTCTTAAAACTAAATATATTGAATTTTCTGTCAACTTAGCTTCAGCTTCAGAGTTTCTACGAATTAGTAGAAGCAGAGCAAGAAGCAAATTTTCAAATTATTGTAAGAGAATTTAAATGTTGCAATTTTTATTTTCAACAAAACGTAAATCGATGCATGGAAAAGAAAAATTTTTAATTTTGTACATTCCAGTGATCTATTCAGCGACTCCCAATAATTTTTAATTCCCCTAAACTTATTTGTGTTTTATGATTTCAAACTTTTTAGTCTGATTGCAGAGTATGCTGTTATAAATATATGTATTTGTTGTGTAATTTAGATTATATTATTTAAGAGTATTATGAATCTCTCTTAAGTACATTATTGTATTTCATATCAGTAGAATTAAGATGTAATGTTACTTTATGGATATTTCTCAATACCTCAATGATTAAAATATTTTTTTTTCATTTTCTGTTTTGCAGGCATTATCGCTACGAACAAACGCTGGCTGGCCTTTTGTGGAAAATTGAAATGAAAGATGTGGCAATAATAAATATTGACAATAATTGTGACTACAACAATTTGAAGAATAAGAATAGTGTAAGTTGATTTCATAAATAAAATTGTTATCGAATAAATTTCCAATTATGTCGACATCTATTTTTAAGTCAACTGTTCTACAATGTACCAAAATAGAATAAATAAAATAATAATTCTAATAAATAGAAATTTGTGATTAAGTTTATTTATATATTTTCGATAACTCCATATTTCTTTTGAGTACCATTCTTATAAGCTCATTAGTTTTGTCATTATATCAAAAAAAATAATGACTACCGGCCTAATAAAAATATTTTTATTTCTCTATATCTCCCTCTTTTATTTTGCTATAAATATTTTTTAGTATCAATTATGTAACCAAAGTATTTTAACTGGCGGCGAAACGTATAAGAGAGCTTTTACAAATATTGGTGGGTTGAAAGAAATATGCACAATGTAAATTAAATTTTTGCTTTCATTGTAGGAGGTACATTTGTCGAATACACACATATATATATTCTTTTAGAAATAACTTACATTAATTAGAGATTAAAAAGGGTAATGTTTCTAAAGCATTTAATAATTCTCTTTTAAAGGTTTGTATCGCGGCAGTATTGTGGCAATGAAAAAAGTTTACAAAAAGACTGTTGATATTACACGTTCAATACGGAAAGAATTGAAGCAAATGCGTGAGGTAAGTAACTAACCAAAAATGGTACGTATGGGTAATAATTTATGAATAACTACAGTTATAACACAGAAAGAAATGAATACTGAGCAACAAGTACCACTAGCTGCAAATAAAAATTTCTTACACTATACCCCTTCTTTCGAATAAATACATTCGAAAAAAAATAAATATTTGCCGTTTCTTACACAACTACATGAACGACATTTTCGTTGGCATTTCAGGACAATTCGTTGGCACAATGTGTTTAACAACAGATATGTGAAATCTCTCACATAAAAATCCATACATGCTGTATGAAACTATTAAAACTTTGCCATTGTTAAAGGCAGCCGGCAATTTTAGTGAAAAAAATCTGAGAGCAGCTGTTTTGGCATATACGGCAGCAAAAACATGAAAGAAAAATAACAAAAACTTTTGAAATTTTCCGCAACAAAATAAATTCCTATATTATGCACAAAATCCACTCTTATACTACACCTTCTTGTTAATCTTAATACCAATATTATATAAACTTGTTTAGTTTTTGAAAATATTTCCAATGTTTAAGCAAGGCACATTAATAAGATCCTGTTGTTCTTGTCCATTGTGAAATATTATAAATTTCTTTGTGTATTTTAGACTACGAAGTATATGCCCCCTAATAAAAAACATAACCAAAATAAAGACGAATTAAATATTTTTCCTGCGAGCTGAACGTTTGCAAATATCTTTTAAATGGTGATTGAAAAACACCACAAGTTTAAATAATGAAAAAATTAAATGAATTTTGAATTGAATTGAATTGAATCAACAAGGCAAAAGTTTTTCGAAAAATTTGTTGCACGGAACTTTCTTTTATTTAGTAGTATAAAGTGCGAATAAAACTGTATATAAAGAAAGTTCACGTCGTAGCACTTTCCTCCTGCTAGGAAATAAAAACAATATTGTGGAAAAAATTTCGTGAGAAAGGGCATAGTGTAAGTGTATTACTCCACTAGAACCAATTAACGATAATTTTGTGTATATTTTCTTGCTTTATTAATGGTCAAGCGATTGTACGGTTTGTTTCAGGTACGACACGAAAATATCATCAACTTCATAGGCGTGTCTATTGATCATGGCTCCGTGATCATTTTCACTACCTACTGTGCTCGCGGTAGCTTAGAAGATGTGCTGGCTAATGAAGATTTACATCTGGATCACATGTTCATATCCTCATTGGTCAGCGATATTCTTAAGGGCATGATATATTTACATGACTCCGAAATTATTTCACATGGCAATTTAAGATCTAGCAATTGCTTAATTGATTCTCGATGGGTTTGTCAAATAGCAGACTTTGGATTGCATGAGTTCAAGTCTGGCCAGGAAGAGCCACAAAAGTGAGTTTGAAAAATTGTGTGGCAAAATCATAAAAATATTTTTGATTTAATAAAGATTCTAAACTAAATTTTATACAAAAATAATACCCCATAAATAAAGGCAAAATCATAAAAATATTTTTGATTTAATAAAGATTCAAAAATAAATTTTATACAAAAATAATACCCCGTAAGTAAAATGTGGGCAAATTTTAGGTTAGGAAGTAAATAGGCTTAAAAACACACTTTGTTTGACAAATTCAGTTTCATTGATACCAATGTAGAGTAGAAACATAAAAATTAATAATGGAATATGATGTCAGGCAAATGTCCACCTCTAGTACGTCGGCAGACGTCCGCTCTATTCATCATCGCTTATCTCATCAAAGCAACGCCAAATTTCATCTTTCAGAGCGTCAGTTGTTTGTGGTTTATTCACGTAGAACGGGTCTTTCAAATGGGCCTAGAGAATATAATATATAGAAAATAAATCACAACAAGGAGGCAGATAATGGACATCGCCAAATCGAGAAATTAAGCGACCGGTGCGGTTGTTGAAACAGGTGGCAATTTTTGCTATACCTACCTTTGTGCTTCAAACGTCTAAAACACATTTTCTTTGTATTATTTGCATTAGTTGTTTTTGACATATCACGGACAAAAAACATGTGTGGTAGTTGGATTGTTAAAGACGCCTTGGCTATAACTGAATTGTTGTGCCGGTTGTGTGGCTTGTGGCGCCATCTTGCTGAAATCAAAGGTCACTGATGTGAACATTAACCAATTGTGGCCACAAAAAATCGGTTATTATGATTTGGTAGCGCAGAGAATTCTCGGTGACGGAGTTTTCTTGCTCATTTTCGAGGACTGTTTGTGACTTTTGTGTGCCCCTTATTCGACAATTTTGTTTGTTTACATAACGGCCTAATTGAAAATGGGCCTCTTTACTAAAGATAATTTTGTTGAAATATGCATTTTTCAAACAGACAATCCACAATCGTTCGACGTAAACAATGGTCGGCCGGCTTAAATTCTTGAACGAGTAGAACTATATAAGTGTGAAGATGAAGATCTTTATGCAAAATGTTGGGCAAAGTGCCTCTGGTGATGCCCAGTTTTTACGATCACCGACTAGTTGATGTTCCAAGCTCATTCTCAACACTTTGGTGTACAGCATCACTGCGGCCACTACGAGCATACGAGTTTTCGTTTATTGCAGCAACAATACGGAATTTTTTAATTAAAATTCTTTCTGCAATAAGAGAGCTAAATTCTTGGCATTTCATCATTTGTCAGTCAATTTACTTTCTACCCTCAAATTTGCACACCCGTCGCATTTATAACAATTTTTATTTGTAATTTGCAAGACATTTCTGAAAGAAATTTTCATAGAAAATTAATGTGTAAATTCGAAATATTTGTTGTGAAGCAATTTGAAAAGCAAATTAAAATAAAAATATAAAAATTTTGCCTTAGTGTGTGATGTCCTTAAAAAAGAAAATGACCTTAATATTATTTTAGAAATCTCTATTTTATTTATTTATTTCCGTTGTCACTTGACTAGTCGCACTGCTTTTGTTTTCTTTAAATTGGCATTATATTTTAATTATAATTACACATTTATTGACCTTCTTTTAAAGACGAGAAAAGGAAATGAAACGTGCTTTATGGAAAGCTCCCGAGCTTTTAAGAGATCGAACGTCTGTGTTGCGTGGCAGTCAAAAGGCTGATGTTTATGCGTTTGGCATTGTATTGTATGAAATAGTTGGTCGTAAAGGACCTTGGGGTGAAACCACCTACACAAATGATGGTAAGTGTGAAAGAAATTTATTGACTTTTATCCATTTTTAAAATACATATAAAGATTTTTAACATAAAATTTTTAACTAGACATACAGTCATATTGCGTAATACATGTTTTACTTATAACATTTTTTAATATTTATAAATTACAAATACCACATACAACGGCTCAAAAATTATATTTTCTCCACTTTTATTCAGAGAAATGTAGTAATTAAATACAACACATTAGTCGGCACCTCAATCCTAATCTCCACGAAGGTATTTTAATTGTAAGTAAAACGTTGCCCAATGTAGATAAAGCTTTATTGACATCTGCCATTTTTTACCGGACGCTTATTTTCTAGCGTTTTCTGAATGTATTAATTTAGAAGTAAACCAATGTTTGGCTTTAGGATCGACTTATGTGTGAATTATATGCTATTACGCAATATTTTCTCTTCTTTCGATAATTTGTAAACGTAACAGGAAACGGTTTGAAATAATTTATTATAAGGAGACAAAACATCTTGCGCGGCAAATTTACAATTTAAAAATTTATTATTTGTAAAGAAAAATTCATTGCATTGAAATTGGTCCAAGATAAAAAATGGTGAGCTTCATTCGATAGAGGTTCCCTATATAAAAGTTCGACTGTTATATATTTTTATATAAAAGTTTTCATATGACCTATTATTTAATAGTTTTTTAGCATTTTGCCGGAAAAACTTCGCATATTTATAAAGTCCATATAAGACATTCTACGCGTTTTCGCATTCTGGGCATCTGTCAAAAAAGTACAATAAGTGTATTTGTATGTTGTAAGTTACATATCACAAAGTGTAGCTGTTAATGAGAGCCATTATTGAAGGCAATTAATATTTTGTTTTCAAAGTTATCGATGCAAATGGGTGCATTGTTGTTAATTAAGCATTTACTTTAGTAGTGAAAAATGTTTTAAAACGTAAAAAAACAAAACCAAAAAAGAAAGCTTAGCATGTAACTAGGAATGCAGAAAAACGTATAATACGTGCAAATTATTAAAGTCGTGGAATGCGGTTACGCAAAAACCCGTGGTAAAGACTTTCAGGTTTAGTGTTAAATTAAACGTGACATACGCATACTAAACAGCTGTTCGAACCTCTCTTAATGGCAACACAGTATTTGATTATTGGTGAATTGTCATAAATCCAAGTCCATAACTACAGAAACCTATAGAATTTTGTCTTTTTGCCATATCTATATTTGTTGGTTTTTGTTAAGCCCGACTATAAAAAGTGAATATCAAATAACTTTGTTGTTTGTGGAATAATTTCCCAATTTTTTTTTCATATGAAAAAATTCCTCTAATTTTTTTTTAAATGTAGGGGAAAGCAAAGTGCCCACCCACCTATTATCATCAGTTTAAAATCGGTATGTAGACTCCTCTTTCCATATCTAGATCCACTAAAAAAGGGCAGTACAAACAGATAAAATCTGTAACATAATATCTCAGAAACTAAGCCATATTGAATAAAAAATTGCAAAAGCATATAAATGCTGCTGAAAAATAAGCGGACATGAGTTTGGTGCCCTTTCCATATACATACATATACATATACTTTTAGTGGGTAAAACTCCAAAAGAAATTAATTTTGGTATCCCTCTTTCCAACTGTATATCTCCAATACTATTACACATAGAAAAAAACATATTTTCCGTAATATCTTCTTCTAGTACAAATCTCTAGTTTGTTGCCTTACTGTGGCGAAATTCGAAAATATATGTGGTAAAATTGTACGTTTGTACTTTTATCCCATTTAAATAGCACTTATGATGTACATTTTTTCTGTTTTAATACACCCCCATGATATGGGTATCAAATTCAAAGGATTTTTGAAAGGAGAATAAAATATAATCATATCTCTGCAAACACAATATGACGGACGAGTATTTTTACCCACTTCTATGATATGGGTATCAAATGACAAAAATGTTTAGGAAGAAACCTAAAATTAAAGAAAAATGGGTACTTTTCGGAAAAACTTCGTTTTGAAAAGGGTACATTTTTTATTTTTTTGAAAGAGGACTCGATATAAGACAATAGAAGTATCCAAATTTGACGCAGATTGCTTACCGTAACAATATCTATACAAAAGTGGGCGAGATTAGATAAATTGGTGTGGGATAGCAAGCGCAAAACATTAATTTAGCTTATACATGTTCATTAAAGAAAAACCAAATAATGTTTAACTAAATCATGAAGTACAATAAACTTATATTTGTTCATCATATTTTCTTCATTTATAATACAAATTTCAAACTTTTTTCACTGCTTATTTATGAAACTCATGATTGATTGTTTACTTTCCCAAACTAACACAAAGAATAAGTACGGGTTGTTTCGTCCAAGAAGAACAAGAACATTACTCTCTCAAAATGTCTCTCATTTACCCAATTTTCGAGTACGATACGCTTTCTGTTAAAATAAGATCCCGGGGCGACTAATTTAGGGTAAAAAATACACCTATTATTTCACAAAAATTTCATAGCAATATTTTCCACCTCGCTATAAGAAAGCAACATTTTTTTATAGTAATGCAATATTTACTTCGAACATTTTTCTGTTTATTATTAGTATTTTTTTTTTTTTTTTTTTTTTTTTATCTGGGACCAGCACTCAGGAGATGACGACTCCTATACATGCGAAGCATTGTGCTGGAACTATAGGAAAGGGATAGTAGGAGAAACGACAGGAGTTGAAGCTTAATTAATTATTTTACAGCTCTGCTTTCGCACGTTCTTTGTTTATTCTTTTTAGCAGTGCTGAAGCTTCGGTTCAGTAGCCATTTTTATTATTGTTTTATTTTTTTTATTATTTTACTTCGCCGACGTTTTATTGCTCAAATACCGACGAAGGAGGGTGCTGTAGCACAGAAAACTCAGAAAAAACTTTTTTGTGATTGACCCGGCTGGGAATCGAACCTGGGTCTTTCTGGTTGCAGAGCCAACACGCTGACTACTCGCCATCAGCACCCCGCCAAGCTTCCATCATCAGTAGTATCTGTGTATTTTATACATTTCACTACTTGTCAGATTGAATTTCTAATTTCAATTATTTATGTGACATGTAATTGCGCAGGCCCACAGCTTATACATTTATTTTCTCAAATAAATTTTAAACTAGTAAATCGATCAACTTCAATACGAGTATTTAATCTCTTAAAATCAAAAAGAAAAGCCGATTGCTGTCAATTTGGCTAACATCGGCTGATTCGTTCGAAATATATTGTTGACGAAAAATTAAAAACAAAATTATTTTTGTTTACTTACGATATACTGTCACGCCTTTGTATAGCTTTTCAGTATATTATATATGTTTTTATAAATAATGTAGACTTAAAAAATATATGTAAAAGGCCAAAAACGTTATTTCCTTTCTTGATAAAAATAAAAGTCGTTCTTCAATATTCAAAATTATATATATGAATTAATTCATTAATTTATTTTTTACAATTCAAAATAAAAAAATTAATATCTATCAGAATGAAAATTTATAAAGTAATGGTAACTAGATAGTTTTTGTTGAACATAAAAACAGGTATTAAATATTTTAAAAACATATAAATGAGAATTTCCAACATATGGGATGCCGCAAATTTGCCCAGAATCTGCAAATTGGTTCGATAGATATCGATGTCGAAAGTTTGCCACAAAAAATTGTTTGTTTTTAATTACTTCGATTGTAATTACGAATTTGGGTATAATTTCGATGTAGGCTGCAAACCCAATTTGACAATATTTCGCATAAAATATTGAAGAAAATCATTTTGTAGTTGTATCGCTACTGTATTTTATAACATCGTTTTATTCTTATTGATTTATTGGTTGCATTTTTAACATTTTTCCCTTTGTTATTTTCATTTGAAGAAATAATTGCATTCGTTAAACAACCAGAATTGTTATATCATGGTGTCTTCCGTCCATCACTTTCGCAACTTGACATACCCGATTACATTCGTCAGTGTTTAAGGTCATGTTGGGAAGAAGATCCAGAATTGCGTCCTGATATACGTTTAGTTCGAATGAAGCTAAAACAATTACAGGAAGGATTGTAAGTACAAAAAATTACTCCAGATATTCTTGTTATTAATTAATTATTTATTGTTGTTTTGTATTTGGCGTCATCTAGCAATTTATGTACATATATATTATTTGTTTTTTAAAAAATCATTGTATTGGTTGGAAAACTTTCGAAAGTATTTTCTTTGAAACAAAGTAGAAATTTAAACGGCATTGAGTTGGAATCCTGCCAGCAGTATGATCTCTTTATCTCTTTTGGAGCTATATTTAGCTTTCTTTGATTTAGCTCCAGAATTTGGATATAGCTCCAACCCTTCTTTACTCTTTTGAAAAATTCTTGAAAAGTCCGTCTTAACTTCTATTGTATTTTATTAAATTCTTATTAATTAATTATTTAACACTAAGCCAATGAATATATTGATTATGATATCAGAATCATGATCCAATGAACTCTAAATTAGATGAAAATATTATGCACATCCCACACTTAACTATAACTTTAAGAATTTTTTTAATTTAATCTGAAACTGAGAATGCGATAAGATTTATGTACATGCCAAAATTTCATACAACAATTCCGCAACATTTGTAAATAATTTTACAATCTTGAAAAATATAGTTTAGAGAAGAAATTCTAAATATAGCGACAGATAGAATAACAGTGCAAAAATTAAATTCGTATAAGTCAGAATACCAGAAATCTAGTTGTGAATTGATGTACTTATATGAGTATAAATACGCAGCAAATGACAACTTTTTTAAAGAATATGACTCTAATTTTAAAATTAAAAGTTTTATAACACGTACGGAAGTAGTGTTTCATTTAGAGCAGCTTCACTAAAATAGACTTGTTCCCTTATTTTAAACTGTTATTTTAGTAATTATTCTTTTAATATTTTAAATACTGTTTTCCTTTTATAGCCAACAAAAAAAGAAATTAGTTTGGAAATTACTACAAAGACAAAATCAGCAAAGACAACAATCTGCAGCCGTGTTGCCTTGTAGTCGTCAAAATAATCGTTTCCATATAAACGTGTGTATTTTATTTTGACATCTTGAAGTTGGTTGCTTGCAGTGGCGAATGTGTTTATGCTTCAGTGGCGTTAAGTTAGGTTAGGCCGGCAGGTTTCTGGATGTAAAGGTAAAGAAACGTCCCACCCCACTTGGCTCCAATTTATTATTCGTATTATTATATTTAAAGGGTGGTCCAACCAAAACGCTTGATGTTAATTGTAAATAAAACAAATACTTTTTAGAGATAGAAGGATCTATAACAGTGTTTAAAACAAAATGTTCGCACCGGCTTCGATGGCATACCTCTATCCGATGTTCAATATTTTCAATGACTCTGAGACATAATTGAGGTTCAATGTCGTTAATGTGTCCAATTATCTGTGCTAAAGCTCTTGAATAGTTCTTGGCTTATTGACGTACACTTTTTTTTAAATATCCTACAGAAAAAAGTCCAACGGTGTCAAACCACATGATCGTGACAGCCAATTAAAATGGCCATGACGTGAGATAACACGGCCATTAAAAAGAGCCATTGTTTCGTTGGCTGTATGGCTAGTGCCACCATCTTGTTGGAACCACATATCGTCCAGGTCCATATTCTCAATTTCTGGCATCAGTGATGTTCGTGAGATGTTCAATTGTTGGGAACGACCAGTCGAGGTTGATTGCCATTCTGCAATACTGTCGCGAACAACAGCAATGTTTTCCGCAGAATGAACTGGCATGCACAGGTATTTTTACCTTTCCTACAGACACACTTGGTCGATTATGTTGGTCAAAAAAATCACAAAGTGCACGAAATGCTTTTTGATTTGAACGCCCATTTTCGTAAAAGACTTCAACAATCTTAACGCGTTGCTCAGTTGTTTGCCTCTCTCTGGTTGAATTTGTCAACCACTGAAACAAAGAAATGTCAAATTAAGTTGGGCAAAAAACTTGACGTTAAGGAATGACTCACAATTAACATTGTGCATTATGGTTGGACCACCCTTTATGATCCCATTGTGATAGCTGTTGTGAAAAAACGTTCACGTGTTTCAGTGATACAGACTAGAGCATCTGCCTTTAATCGAACTTAGAACCCCCAAATGATAAAGTAGCACACTACTCACTAGCCTACCGGGGCACAGTGGAGCTATATAACTCTAAACATATGGGATACGAAAAAGAATACAACCGAATTCTGGACAATTTTGAAAATTCCATTAATGACAACTCTCTTAAATAGTTTCAAGCTTTGTATTGTCTCTTTTGGTTTGGGTTTTTCAAATGTAGAAGCGTAGGAGCGTTTATTCAGGTAATTGGGCCTTATTAAAAGTAAACTTAGAATTAGAATGAACACAGAACTGTTGTGTAGTTATGCGCGTAATAGAGGATGTAAAATAAGACAACGTTTGCACTCACTCTATAAACATATAGGACGCTATTGTTACAAAAATCGGTTCATCTGAAAGGTACCAAAATGATTTAGTATATGAAGAAGATAATAACGTGGTTGAAATTTTGAATACTCTTAATAACTTCCTTTAAAATATATTTGGCACTTTTGTTTATAAAACCATGTATTCATATGTATATCACTAAAATTTCTTAATTAATATTAAACAATAAAGACTTTATGATAAATGATGTAGAATATTTCCAACTTAAATATATATTTTACTTTCACCAAATATACTTTGCATTTTTTAACAACCTATGCTTTGAAAAACGTTTCAAGAAATAATTTTTCATTATTACTTTTCTTTTTACTTTTTATATTAACTTTGTAAAATTAACAACATTATAACATTAATAAATTTATAAAAATTAACATTTTATATTCAAAAAACTTTGTGATATGTGTTAAAATTTTCATCAAAACTGGTTTAAATTCTGCAAATGATAAAAATGTCTAAAATATGTACAAATATTTGAAATGCAAACTGTTTCTTTTAATTATATTAATAGAAACCTATGTTACAAAAACTATCACTTTTTTTAAACTGTGCTCTTCTGGCAACCCTGCAGCATTTATTGTAAGGCGCATACTGTAATGTTTTAAAAATGGATCATTTTTGGTTTCGTAATCTAACAAGGATTAGCCGGCGCTTAAAAACGCCACTGGGTCTAAAATATACAAAACAGCTGATAGATGCTATTATTTTTTATTGGTCAGCATTTTCTAAGGTTAAAAATCTGAAATTTCGCTCGTTAAATACAAAAATACTGGTAATTATGTAGAAATGTATATTCTGTCACAAAATAAAATCAATAAACAAACCAATCGTAATTTTATTTATATGAATAAATAAAAAAAATAGTAAAAGCATGTTCGTATGTTTGTACGTGCATCTTCATGTATAAAGAGTGCTACAATATTCAATCAATAACGAAATAATACATTATATTGTATTATACTAAAATCACTACAATACTGATATGTCAAACCCACAAAAATTAATCATTTCTACATGAAATTTAAACGTAGCAAGTGTGTAGATTATTCAAATACTAAAATTAAATATAATTGGCTCACTTTAACCTACTGAATGAATACATATAATCGTTAAGCATTCATAATTATCGTTTTTAACTAAATAAAAATAGAATGAAATAAATTATATATTTTTGAAAATTATTTTTATTTCAAAAATTGTTTAAGCTTTAGATCTATTATATTTTCTTTTATTTTTCTTTTATAAATTTATCGATATTTCGCTGCAACTTTATATAGAAAATATAATAGACCTAAGACTTAAACAATATTTTAAATAAAAATAATTATAAAAAATAAAAAATAAAAAAAGTCGAATAATTTATATTAACAAATTATATATTAGTATCACTTCTATTTTTATTTGACCTTTATTAAAATTTTTTAATTATATTTATTTTTGAGCGATGGTTTTTTTTATGAAAAGTTTTTTAATTATTATTTATTTCTCAATATTTCGCTACCAAATAGGTAACATCGTCAGGAAATAATAATTTGTAAAAATAATAAATATATATATATATAAATAATTTTGTACAAATTATTATTTCCTGACGATGCTACCTATTTGGTAGCGAAATATTGAGAAATATATAATAATTAAAAAACTTTTCATAAAAAAGACCATCGCTCAAATTATATATTTTAATAAATATTAAAATTCAAAGAAATCTTTCTAAAATAAAAAAAATATTGAAAACTGTTATTGTTGTGTTGTTATTTTTCCAGAAAGTCCAACATTTTTGACAATATGCTTTCTATTATGGAAAAGTATGCCTACAATTTGGAAGGACTTGTTCAGGAACGTACCACACAACTCTATAAGGAAAAGAAAAAAACTGATATGTTGCTAAATCAAATGTTGCCCAGGTAAACAAAATTTTTAATTTCAAATATCACCAGAGAGTGCACTTATGTATGTATATTAAATTAAAAAATTAGCATTTTATTGTTCTGCTATTTTGCACCAGTTTTAAAGAAAATATATTTAATAAATTGCCGGAAGAGTGCAATGTAATTTTTGGAAATCGAAATCTCTATAGCCCAATTTACAATTTTGTACAAATGGTTTTGCATCAAGGCTTTTACATAGTTGCGTAGCACATTTTTACTCTGCACTAACAATATAAATAGATATGCATTTGCTATACAAAATCCTAGTTTCTATTTACTTAACGTATGCAACAAGTATTTGTAAAGTGAAAGCCAAGAATAACAAAAAAAAAACAAAATATGGATAATGAAAAAAAAATTTTTTTCAAAAGGGAAAAACGAAACAAAAAACGGGCCGAGGAGGAAATAAAGAAAATATTAAACTCCAAGAAGATCCGGAATTAAAGGTAAGATTAATCATACGAAGTTTCTTACAAAAAGTCAATGTTTTGCACAAGTGTTGCAAAAGGAAACCAAAAAAAGCTGCACACAATTCGTGAAAAATTGTTAAAATTTCATAAATTTGCCATCTCAAAGATTTTGAGTTCGGTTTATAAGTTTCTATTGCTTTAAAAAGCTTTTTTGACATTTAGCTAGATTTCATTTAATGAGATAAATTATTCAGTATAGTATTTGACATTTGGTACGAACAACGACATGTATCAGATACGGTCTCACATTAATATACAGCATACATACCCATATTACATAATACCCAAAACACAACCATTTGTGTTTTTTTGTATCTATATGTCTATTTGTTTGTTTGTAACTTATAGGAGCCCAAACCGCTGGACTGATCTCACACCATACCGATTTTCACACCATATAATTGGGACTGTTGAATGACTTATATGAAACTTTCTTTTATCACGACCACTTTGACGCCTGCTTTTTTAATTATGCTTGTCATTCCACGTGGTTTTTAACAAATTTTATAATATAAACGAGATTAACTTCACTATTTGTGGACCATTCGCTATGAAATTTGGTGCACTTCGTCTATGCAACTCTGGCATAGTTATAAGGTATTACTTTTTTTAAAACTAGGACCAGGAGGGTGATAAGGGGAAATTTCTGCCCCCCCCCCCGAAACGTTCAAACCGATTTTAATGAAACTACATAGCCGATTTTGATGAACTTTAAAACTTGGATACATTTGACTTCAAAAGTGGCGAAGGCATAGTCACTGGTCACTGAACAGTAACGGCTTCAGCTGTATCCAGTCCACAGGCAGATCAGGACGCCCTCCTTCATCGATATTGTATAGCATAGGCGAAGTAAAATAATTACTAAAATGGCTACTAAAAACGAAGCTTCAAAATTTAATACGTCCTCTTTCCATCAGATACGCTACAACACTGCTATAAAAACAAATAACGTGCAAAAAGCAGTGTTGTAAGATAGTGAAGCTTCACCTCATGTCCTATCATTCCTCCTACCATCCCTTTTCACTAGTTCCAGCACAATGCAACGCATACGTGGTGGTCATCTCCTGAGTGCTGGTCCAAAATAAAAAAAAAATAACCGAACCAAAATTCTGCAATTTTTGTTTATTTTCATCGCTTTTTACATAAATTTGATGTGCGCTGCTATTCATTATAACCGACCCAACATTTTTTTGACAGATTGGTTAATACAGTAGAGTACGGTTGTATTGCTGTAGCGATAAAGCAACCTGGTAAATCGCGTCTCGCCTAAAGGTATTCATACATAAGTTTTGTTTTTCTAATTTCAGAATGTATTACATTTTTATTTGCGAAAATTTGTAATTTCTTAATTTATTTCGAATCTTTTACATCACAACGAAAAATTGTTTAATCTCAAACCTGCATCATTGCAATTCCAAAATTATTGACCATACTTCCAACTCTGTGTTACATCTATCTTTATTTTTTTATTTCTTTTTCAGGTCTGTTGCAGAATCTTTAAAACGCGGCGAACCTGTAGAGGCAGAATGCTTTGACTGTGTGACAATATTATTCAGTGACATCGTTGGCTTTACAGAGTTATGCAGTACCAGCACTCCATTCGAAGTGATTGAAATGTTAAACGATTTATACACCTGCTGCGATTCAATTATTAATAACTACGATGTTTATAAGGTATCATGTGGCAGCTAGCTTTTTTCATATTTAATATTTTCGTTTTCATGTAGAATAGTATTCCACAGGTTTTAAAAATAATTTCACTACATTGCATTACATTACAAGAATTTCCTTTGTTGCTTTTAATTTATAAAACACAAGCTGAAAATGGAAATTAACTTCAACAAAACGTTTGTCCATTGGCTTTTTAATGTACATTGTAGTGCGGATTGGCTACAACAATTTCTTCAATAAATATAAATATTTCTAAAACAAATTGCTAATTTTATAAAATTAATATACTAAGAAGGTGATCAAAATACAAAATTACGAGGCTGAAATATTTAGGGCGTTTACACTCTATACCGAAAGTCGCGGTGTCAATCCCTACTCCCGTTATCAATAACTTTTCTTTAGTGCATTACTCGCTATGCTAATGTACAGGACATCGCCTCCTTCTAGTCGGTTATCATAAAGCTACAGTAACCAGTCACTGAAAAACAATCTTGCAAATGTTGATAGCGGTAATAATAGGTAGTTAATTTGGGGTTGCAATTGGCGTCATTCATGCTGTAATTTTGTACTCCTAAGAGAAAAATAATTTTACAAATGATAATTTAGAGTTTTTTAACCACATTTTATAAACTCAGAAATAGTCTTGTGAAATAAGTGTCTTAGTCTTTGAGTTTCTTCCACTATATACACAACACTATATACATATTTAGTCAAAGGATTTACTCCATCCATTAATAGAAAACTAAATAATAATTTATAGTCATTTTACCGAATTCTTTAACACAACAATAAATTATTCTGATAAACACATGCTTTGCGTAAATTATTACTTTTAAAATAAATTATTGTTTTTGCCTACTTTCCTTGCCATAAGGTTGAAACAGTTGGTGATGCGTATATGGTCGTTTCTGGTCTACCATTGAGAAATGGTAAACGTCATGTAGGAGAGGTTGCTTCGTTGGCCTTGCACTTATTGCAAAGTGTGGCTAATTTAAAAATACGTCATAAACCTTCAGAAACATTGCAGCTACGCATTGGTGTTCATTCTGGTCCATGTGCTGCAGGTGTTGTGGGCTTAAAGGTAAGTGAAATATATTTTAGATATTCATATGTATGCATGTATATATATACATATGTATGTATTGTTAGAAGATTCTAATTAGTGTGCAATACAGTAGACTCTCAAAAAATTTAGAACACGAAAAAGTTAAAAATACGCAAAACTTAAGTAGCTTGCAATCACCAAATGAGACTGTAGAACGTTAAGAGCTTCTTAACTATTTTGAGTAATTTTTAGTTATATTTTATTTCTGTATTTCTAACACCATTTTCGCTTTTTTTTTATCTGGGACCAGCACTCAGGAGCTTACTTCTACACATGCGAAGCATTGTGCTGCAACTATAGGAAAGGGATAGTAGGAGAAACGACAGGAGGTGAAGCTTAATTAATTATTTTACAGCTCTGCTTTCGCACGTTCTCTGTGTAGAAGATTGTATTTAACTCATATTTTATAGCCCGTAATACTTCGCTTTCAACATATTTCATTTTCGTTGCATTTCAGCAGCTGATGATTATTCGGACAATCAATTTTTCAGAGCATTCCCGACTATGACCCAAATATTTAATCAAATTTAGGTTCAATATTATAAAATGAAAAATATACAAACATTATTGTCAATATTTCACCACCTTTTGGAGAGCAATAGAAGTGCTAAGCAGGAGCACCACAACTATAGAATACACTGCATTATTTTTCATTGTGCTAATCTGTATTGCTAATTTTTTTAAAATAGAATCATCAAAATTGAGTCTTTGTTAATTATATAAATTTAAAAAAATATTCAGCAAGTGGTAAAATTTAAGAAGATTAAAATTTATAAATCAACCCAAATAGACACTTTCACACATTTTTTCTTCGCAGTCTATAGACTTTTCTTTTATTAATATTAAAACATTAATTAATTAAAATATTAATTTCTTTCATATAATTTACAGATGCCACGCTATTGTCTTTTCGGCGATACTGTCAACACTGCGTCACGCATGGAGAGCACAGGTGAAGCAATGAAAATTCACATATCTGAAGAAACGTACAAACTGTTGGAAAATTTGGGAGGTTATCACTGCCTAGAAAGAGGTCTTGTTAATATTAAGGTAGTAATACCTATAATTATTAAAAGTTGTAAATGTTCGTAAAGGGCGAGTATAATAGCTTTTATTTTCCTTAATACTTCGTATAGGGCAAAGGCGATATGCGCACACATTGGCTTATCAGTCGAGTAACCCAACCAGATTGTCAACAGCACCAGCAAAACTCCCATATCCTTTTCAGTGATACTGCATCAGATCTTATTAGCAATGTAGATGCTGAAAGCTCTACCTCTAGTTCGACCTTGCACCATCCCGCCAGAAGTTACAATTTTATCAAACATCACACTGCCAACCAGCAAAGACAACGTTATCTGAAGGAAGGCTATTGCAGCTGTGGGACCAAATGTATATACAAACACCGTTCGGACGATAACGTAACTATTCATACGAGGTCACATCAGAAAAAAGAAACATCGAACTCAGTATGTACCAACAGTTATTTGTGTGTGTGCTGTTTGAAATATAATGTTTTGAATACAACGACAACACATCGCGAAGCACGTTCGGCACCAGCATTAACATTTCGTTTATAGAAAACAAATTCTAATGTTACATTATGTTTCATATAAAAATGATTCTCTCTGTATATATAACTGATAACCGTATATTTAAATACATATTTTGTTATATTTATTTATTTATTTTTATCCAATTAATTACAGTCCACAACATATTTTACCTGTTACTAAATACAATACTGCAACTATACTATACCACTAAGTATCAATTAAATATATGTAAATGTAAGAGAATTTATGTCTGTGTATATGTCTTGTTGAATTTCATTAAATGATATATGTATTTGTATTTTGGGTGCTTTTTTAAAGCATCCACAAAAATGTGTGTATTTTATTGTATATTATAAATATGTATGGATGTATATGTATGTAATGGTTGTGATATTAAATGTGCAATTTTATTTATTGAAGCAAAATGTTTTTAGTATTATAATATAAATTGAATCACAGGTATTGCCAATTATTTAATTTGTATTAATATAGAACAATTATATTGAAATATTTATATTGATATGCAAACGATTTACAAATAAAAAACAATTGTTTAATTGAAAAAAATAAATTGTTTTAATACTTAAAGCAGCAGTACAATGTTTTATTTTAAGAACGAAATTGAGTTAAAAGCCAGCTCCCGACATAATTCGATATTGTGCTTTTTTTCTGTTACCATAAAATTGATCACTGTCTCATAGATTTCGCAAGGCTTTTGATACTATATGCATTCCAGAATTGGTATATAAACTTAAAAATATATATTTCCTTTCTATCAGATTACTTTGATCCACAAAATGCTGTATAACAAAAGCATTCTTATATCGAATAATAATCAGATAAGTAAAAAATCGCTCCAATTATTTTCAATTTATTCTTTTTAGATTTATTAATAACAATATTGTTGCATTTGCCGATGATATTATAATGTTTCAGTCAGGTGACGAAATTATCAAAATTAATTAAAAATTACACGATTTGTCTTATATTGTAGAAAAATATTCCAATGACTGGAAAATTAAAATAAATATTGAAAAAAGCAAGACTATTCTATTCGGTCCACTTGTTGGTAAGTGCAACTACAATATAAGGAAGTACTGGAAGGAATTTGAATTTTATTTAACAATAGTGAAATACGCATATGAACTGACTAACCCCTTCTCAATTAGAAAAATATTTTTAGGAAAATTGGTGTGTAAAATTATCATATACATATATAAAATATTTTTATAACTTTTAACATGTAACATTTTATATTTATTTATATATACGATTCTAATTGTGCTTTTTCCCTTATAAACTATATGTGAAATTTATTATTACATACCTTATGATATTCTCATACAGTATGAAAAATATCATAAAGCATTTTATTACAAAAGTAACTCAAAAATTGAGGAGGAAAGCATATCCATATAGTACTATTTCGCTAACGCTTACTTAGCTCATCAGTGGATTTTTCCCAACGTCTGAATATAAACCCAAGATCTATATGTTTAAAATTCAATTAATCAAACGAGAATTGTTTGAACATTAAACATACAAACCAAAAAATCTATAAACAAAAACATAACAATCCATGAGTTTACTTTTGTAACATACTCACATTTCTATTTTTAGCTTTTTTATTCTCATCTACACCAGGCTTGCCATCGGCCAGCATAACTAATGCATTTCGAATCAAATGAAAAAATTAAAAAATGAAACAAAACAAAACAAAAGAATATCAAAATTCAATACCGTGCACATGTAGTATTTTATATTAACTGAATTTTATTTTGGGAATATTTATTTATATATACGATTCTAATTGTGCTTTTTCCCTTATAAACTATATGTGAAATTTATTATTACATACCTTATGATATTCTCATACAGTATGAAAAATATCATAAAGCATTTTATTACAAAAGTAACTCAAAAATTGAGGAGGAAAGCATATCCATATAGTACTATTTCGCTAACGCTTACTTAGCTCATCAGTGGATTTTTCCCAACGTCTGAATATAAACCCAAGATCTATATGTTTAAAATTCAATTAATCAAACGAGAATTGTTTGAACATTAAACATACAAACCAAAAAATCTATAAACAAAAACATAACAATCCATGAGTTTACTTTTGTAACATACTCACATTTCTATTTTTAGCTTTTTTATTCTCATCTACACCAGGCTTGCCATCGGCCAGCATAACTAATGCATTTCGAATCAAATGAAAATCAAATGAAAAAATGGGTTTATATTCAGACGTTGGGAAAAATCCACTGATGAGCTAAGTAAGCGTTAGCGAAATAGTACTATATGGATATGCTTTCCTCCTCAATTTTTGAGTTACTTTTGTAATAAAATGCTTTATGATATTTTTCATACTGTATGAGAATATCATAAGGTATGTAATAATAAATTTCACATATAGTTTATAAGGGAAAAAGCACAATTAGAATCGTATATATAAATAAATATTCCCAAAATAAAATTCAGTTAATATAAAATACTACATGTGCACGGTATTGAATTTTGATATTCTTTTGTTTTGTTTTGTTTCATTTTTTAATTTTTTCATTTGATTCGAAATGCATTAGTTATGCTGGCAGATGGCAAGCCTGGTGTAGATGAGAATAAAAAAGCTAAAAATAGAAATGTGAGTATGTTACAAAAGTAAACTCATGGATTGTTATGTTTTTGTTTATAGATTTTTTGGTTTGTATGTTTAATGTTCAAACAATTCTCGTTTGATTAATTGAATTTTAAACATATAGATCTTGGGTTTATATTCAGACGTTGGGAAAAATCCACTGATGAGCTAAGTAAGCGTTAGCGAAATAGTACTATATGGATATGCTTTCCTCCTCAATTTTTGAGTTACTTTTGTAATAAAATGCTTTATGATATTTTTCATACTGTATGAGAATATCATAAGGTATGTAATAATAAATTTCACATATAGTTTATAAGGGAAAAAGCACAATTAGAATCGTATATATAAATAAATATTCCCAAAATAAAATTCAGTTAATATTTTATATTTATATTATATATTATAACACATATCGTTTGCTTCGAAAATTCAAAGTCAATCAATAACAACCTACACAGGCTCAACTTATTTCTTATTTTAAATTGTGCTTCTCTTATTGGAAATGAAAAAAACATTAATTCAAGAAACTTTAAAACTTTATCCTCAATTTTTGCCAATACTACATCAGTGTTGCAAAATGATTGATAGGAAATAAAATTTTTATTATAAAATGTTACTACTGCTTTTAGGAAAACAATCGTTTTTTACAAATTCACTTTGTGAAAAATTGTTGTAAATCGAGAGATTATATTTTGCATAATTTCGTTTCTCGTATCCAAATAAATTATACAACAATTTTATAAGAAATTTCATTAAATAATTTTATTAAAAACTGTTCATCAAAATCCCTAAGAAAAACAATGTTCTACAATAAAATCTATGATCTCTTTCATACTAAATTTTCTACGTAACATTATTTTATAAATGAAAAATAAAACAAAAAATATTAAAGAAGTTTGGAAAAAATTTTATGTGGAATAACATGTATGTATAAAACTTTCTATCGAAAATTTGTTTGTGGTTGCATTTCATAAAAATATTTTATATAAAATTTGTTTGTGAACTAAAACAAGACATTAGCAAAGTGAATAGCTATTTTCATTTTTTAGTCTTCTCCTCTTCAATTTCCTTAGAAATTCAATAAATGTAAAGAATTTTTGGAACGATGTTCTATAAATAAGGAAAAGACAACAAAAATCTAGTCATTAAGTTTAAAATTATTATTCAATAACTGCCAGCATTCATAGTATTTGGGATCTAATTTCTGAGAAGTCTCCGCACCCCACTTAGTTACAGCCATGCTCAAAGATGATTCAAACATAAAAGCTTGTGTCCCTTCAGCAATTCGTTCAGGCTGCAGTTTAGTGTTAGAAGCACCTTCAAAACATTTGTAGTCAGGGCCATGAGGAGTCATCATAGAGTGCAAAGTAGCACCACCGGGCATAAAACCTTCCTCTTTGGCTTCATAACGACCCAAAATTAAGCCCATGAATTCACTCATACAGTTTCCTTAAAGAAATTCATGCAATTAATTTTTTACAATTTAAATGTAAACTTACGATGATAATACGGTGGTCGGAATGTATGGTCTTGAACGGACCATCTGGGGGGGAATATAACGAAATCGGCTACCGCGGTGCCTGGCTTTAAGCTTGGACATGTTAAAACTGTAAAAATACTGGGATCACAATGATCGAAACTAACTGAATTAATTACATTGAAATTGGTTAAATTGTATTTATAGGGTACATAATTCCCATGCCATGCTACCACATCGAAACAAGAATGTGTTTGTTTTGCTGTGAATAAGTGACTCTGGAATTTTGAAACTACCTGGAAGTCTGAAAAGAGAACAAGTTTTATTTTATAGAATATAAATAATTATTCAATATTTAATTTAGGAATTACCATCAACTTTTCTATCTTCAAACCATGCAACAGGTGTTAAAAAATCTCTTGGATTGGCCAAACCATTAGCACCTATAGGCCCCAAATCGGGTAAAAGAAAATGATTGTCGTAAACTTCTAGAACATACCCCCTGAAAATACAATCAAAGACAAATTATATTACAACATTTATCATGGTTTTATTGCCATTAATACCTTGTTGGTCCAGTGACGCTGACGGCGAAACGTATTCCCTGAGGTATTACACATATTTCATTTGGATATATTTTCATCTTACCAAATTCCGTGGTGATATCTAAATCTCCTTGCTGAGGCACTGTAAATAGAAAAATATTTAAACGATAATTATCAGATGTTCGCTTTTAAATTTAAAAGTTGCTTTTCATTATATGTTTTATTCTGTTCTTCTGACGGTTTTTATAGAAAAACATTATACTCTTTATGATTATTTATCTATATTTGTTATATGGTTTAGCTGGTATATAGGCATTTCATTTGGTATTAATACCAAAATTTTTAGTAGACCTTTAACCAAATTATTGAAAAAAGCTAAGAAATTTCGCATGTTAATGAAATATACAAACAAAACAAATCAAATAGCTTCTTTAAAAACTTTCCTTATACAACAAACATTTTATAATTTGATTTTAAATCTATTTAATTTTTCTAAACCTTTCTTACAATTAGTCAGCACTTTGGTTAACAATGATTGTATTTAAAAGGCAAAATGAAAAATTTAATCTTCCAATAATTTCGAAAAAAGATAAGAAATTTCACATGTTCACACAAGAACTCAAAAAATAATAAAAAAATGTTTGTTGTATAGGAAAATTTTTCAAGGAGCTATTTGGTTTGTTTTGTTTGTATATTTCGTTATTCTCAAATATTTTTTGGGGGTTCTTGTGTAAACATGCGAAATTTCTTAGCTTCTTTGAAGTATTGGAAGTTTTATACTCTTTAATAATTGATTTATTAATCTTTAACACGTTATTCCCATTAAATTAACTTAAGTCCGTAACTCGACTTTTCTTTCATATGGCCGCATTGGATTACAATTTTGGTGAATTAATTAATTAATTTAAAAAATTAAATTTTATAAAAAAAATTTACAGAAAAATATTATAGAATATTTTTGTACAAAATTTCTTTGTAGAAAAATTTTACATGAAATTTGTTGTGAAAATATTTATAAATATATTTCATTTTAGTAAAATATTAAGCAAAATTTCTTTATAGAGAAAAATTTTTTTATAAAAATTAATTTCTGGAAAATGTTTAGAAATAAATTTTCAATAATATTTCTTTATGGAATATTTTTCACAAAATTTCTTTCTGAAGAATGAAAAAAAATTGTTTTATAAATAATTTGTAAAATATTGCTTTGTACGAAAAGTTTACAGAAAATTTCTATATATAAAATTATTTTCACAGAAAAATTTTTAAATAAAATTCCAAATAAGTACATCCATGTATATGGCGGCGTATACTTGATAACAAAAATAGTCATACGCACCATTAATTCATAGAATACTCGTACAACAATGTAAATTTATTTTAATATAAAAAACCGGAATTTTAGAAAAGAAAACTAAAGGAATAAACATACCAATTAAAAAGTCACCATCACTATTATAGAAAGCTGTATCAACCATAGAAGCATTGCACAGATATACGTGAACAGCAATGCCATGCCGGCAGCGAGCATCTCCAGCACCACAGACAGTATGAAGACCTTGAACAAAGTCCACATTTTCATTTGCAGATGGAACATCAAATGGTTTCCAACGCATCTAAATACATATATTTACTTTAGAAAGCAAAAATATAATAAACTAAAATATGTACATACAAACAACATATTTGCGTATGTGTAAGCATTCTGGTGAACATAGGAAATTTTATTTTAATTTAAACTTGTGATTCAACGTGCTTTAGTGTCAGTTTTGTAAATATGCATTTAACGACTATCCGTCTAAATTTGAAAACTACTTTTTTTATAAGAGAAGTAACACTCAGGCAATGATTGCCTATTACTAGGCGAATGTTATACAGATGATAAGTGGTGAAGGCATAGCAAGAGGGAAGCTTCATTGTCTTTACAATAGCCATTGACACAAAAGCACACTAATGAACATTAGAAAAAATGCGAAGTGTTCTCATGACTTAGTCGCAAACTGGGATTGAACCCAGGTTAAGTCATAAAACCAATTCGCAATTTTGTGATGTCCATTAGAGTGACTTTGTGTCAGTTGTTGTCGGAGTCTTTCAGTGGCGAAGGCATAGTCCCTAGTCTCTGAATAGTACCGACTTCAACTGATACTAATCCACAAGTAACATCTTCATCGGTATGGTGTAACATCATCGGCGAAGTAAAATAATTAATAAAAAGGCTACCAAATACAGCTTCAAAAATCGAGGGCATCTCTTTGACATCCGAGGCACTGCAATATTGCTATAGAAACAAAAAAAAAGTGCAAAAGTAGAGTAGTAAAAATAATCATCTCTATCACTATACATTTAACACCTACTAGTAGGCAATCATTACCTGAGTGTTACTTCTCTTTAAATAAAAATAAAAATAAAAAACACACTGTACATATCACGAAATTCTTAATTGTAACCGAGAAATAATTTTTTTGTTAGAAAAACAATTGCCGTTTTTATTATTAAATTTTGTACTCTTATCAAAATGTGAAAAGGTTTTGTTAATCCGATTTTTTATTTCGTTGATAGAAAGCAAAATGTAAATATCAATTTGTAACTAAAATTTCAACGAATTTACTTCAGATATAATTTTCATAATTGTTTGCAGCTATTAGAAACTTTCGTAGATTATATAAAAAGTTATGTTCTCTGAATAAAAAATTATATAGTATATATAATATTTTTTTAAGTTTTAACATATTGACGCAGATATTACATTTGCCTCACACGAAATTACACCATACTTTTACAATACAAACTTGTTTGTTTCGAACAAGCTAAAACATGAAATGCAATAGAAAATGATTAAACTTTTCTTATTTTAGTATTTTTTGATTATTATTAAATTGAAATTAGGCCAAGGTTTTTAGGCATAAAGAGGCAGTATGCCAAGGGAAAAAAGGAAGACTCAACGTCAATCAAACATACCATATGCTAAACTTATTTCTTATTTTAAAATCTACTTTTCTTATTGGGAAAAAAAATTAATTCAAGAACCTTTAAAACTTTATGCGTTAGTTGAAATTTTTTTCTATTTTAAATAGGCTAATAAAGATCGATAACGTACAGTCAGACAAAATTACATGTGATAGTTATATACTAAGAAACAAACTAACTCAAAGAACTAAATTGTAAATCACACTACATACACAAGCAGAACGGAACAACAAGTCGTTTTCAACAGTTGCTACACTTTCATCATCAGCATTCTTCGTGTTTTGTCCACTGTGTGTTGTTGTCAGTAGATATATTTATTGTTTTCTATAAATAGAATATGAGAAATTTTTTCCCCTTTTTAATGGAGCTCTAAATTTATCATCTCTAAATTACAATAGTCCTTTTCATTACTTAATTTTTTGTGCTACTGTGCCTCATTCAACATACTGTTTACAAATGTCATGTAACCTGGTAAAGAATTTATATTTGCTACAGCGTGGAACGTTGCGACTACGTGACATTTTGGTCAGGTAAGCATTTTCAAACCTTTTCATATAATAACAACGATTAGCTGTTTCAACTGTATTTACTAATTCTCAGTCGTAAAGTAGCTCGAGAAAACCTCTCGCGTCATCGTAGTTATTTTTTAAGTGCGCTCAGGGCTGTGTTTGTCGTTTGGCTTTCGGGAGTTTTGCTTATGAAGGCGCTTACCTGTGGGATACCCTGGCATTATTATGTTTCAGTTTCGCCATTTTGTTTATATTCGAGAGTTAATAAAATTTTACTGATTCTACATTTCTTTTTTTATAATAATAATTCAACGAATTAATTATTTTTACTTACCTGATTGGGATTGGGCTTCTGTTCATCCCAGTTATGACCTAAATACTTTCCACCCTTTCGAAAGACCTGAAATGGCTGATGTTTGGCACTGGGATTAATACGATAAAACCAAGTGCGTGCATTTTCTTTCCGTGGTGCTGTAAAAGCAGTGCCTGATAATTGTTCAGCATACAAACCATAGGGGCATTTTTGTGGTGTATTTTGTCCTGCGGGCAATGAGTTTGGACATCTGGGATCCTCGGATGAAAAATGAGATCCAAAACCACTCATGTACTGCAATTTATAATTTTGTTAAAAATTTATGTAAGTTTTTATTAGAGTTCAAAGAATTCATATATGAACACTCAAAATTAAGCATTCATTATAAATTGTCATGAATGAAACTTGCGAAACGTTTTATTTTATGTTTGCATTCGAAAATGAGAGAATTTGAAATTGAGAGAATTTCTTAATAACTTATCTACATATCGACCCCTGTGCGCGAAATTATCGTATGTTACACTTTTTTCGAAATCGACTTTTTTATGCAAAATGGTTCTAAATCCAATAATTCATCTGCAGATAAAGTATTATAGCGATAATTTTTTTTTTTTTTTTTTTTAACTAGGACCAGCACTCAGGAGATGACTCCTACACATGCGAAGCATTGTGCTGGGACCTATAGGAAAGGGATAGTAGGAGAAACGACAGGAGGTGAAGCTTAATTAATTATTTTTGCAGCTCTGCTTTCGCACGTTCTTTGTTTTTACTCGTAGCAGTGCTGAAGCTTCTTTAGTAGCCATTTTTATTATTATTTTACTTCGCCGGTGGTACACAATACCGACGAAGGAGGGCGTTCTGATGTGATTGTGGATTGCTATCAGCTGAAGCCGGTATTGTTCAGTGACCAGTGACTATGCCTTCGCGACTGAAACCTTCCGACAACAACTGACACACAAAGACACACTAATGCAACATCAGAAAAATGCGAGATGTTTATTTTTATTTTAAAATTTTTGGTCTGAAACTGGGGTTGAACCCAGGTCTGTTTTTGGATTCGTAGTCCATCGTGCCATCGCCACATAGTTATGGAGATAACACTATGTACATTTTATCGTATGTGACAGTTACTGCTGTCACGCAAATAAGAAAAAGACGAATAAAAACGCTCTCCTGTGAAATTTAGTTTTTGTAACATACGATAATTTCGCGCACAGGGGTCGATATGTTTTTTATATGGTTTTATATAGCTGGTCTATATGTAGCATTTCATTCGGTGCTAATATCAAAATCATCAGTAGACATTTAACAAAATTCTTGAAAAAATCTAAGAAATTTCACATTTTTATATGAGAACACCCAAAAAAATTTGAGAATTACGAAATATACAAGCAAAACAAACCAAATAGTTTCTTTAAAAATTTGTCTTATACAACAAACATTTTATTATTAGATTTTAAATCTATTTAATTTTTCTAAACCTTTCTTACAATTAGTCAACACTTTGGTTGACAATGATTGTATTTAAACCATATAACAAACATAGATAAATAATCATATAGAATTTTGAATAACGTTGAATAATTGAAAGAATAATTACAGAATTTCTATATTTTAAGCACACATAAATGCATAAATTTGTTTTTTTCTTTTAAGTACGTATATGTAAGAGAAGAGTGAGAAGTAAAATATTTCCAATGGTCAAATGTGAGACCCCTGCTCATCGCTCTCATTAAAGTTAATATACACTGATTCCAGCGGTAGCTTTTATCGTATATGTTCAGGCTGATGCGATGTCTGTTTTATTTTCTTATATTATGTCTCAGTTCTTTGTTTTATTTATTACTGCACAAAAATCATTCATTAATGGCCAAATTCACAGTGATTAGTTAGCTAATAGCAATAGTTTAACCAATAATATTTGATTCACAGCTTTTTGTTTACTATTAGTTTACTATTGGTTAACAAATAGTTAGAAAACAGGTGATTAGATTAAATTAAAATCCTTTGCTATTGTGTGATTTTCAATACTCGTCTCATAAATTTCAAAATTTAGGAGCTATAATTAAGTTTTGTTATAAGCAGAGTTGGCATTTGCTCATTCTTTTTGCTAATTGCACATTGTGAACTCTTTACAATCGCAAGAAATATGCGAAGAAATATATGAAAAAAGTGTTCTAAAAAGAATTGTCCACTTACAAACACTTTTTTTAGAAATATTTTATACATTTGCAAATACCCTTTTTTATTTTGAAGCCGCACTCAGGGGATGACCCTTACACATGCGATGACATGTACTGTAGCTAGAGGAAAGGGATAGTGAGAGAGATAACAGGTGGTGAAGCTTCACTATCTTACAACACTGCTTTTGCACGTTTTTTGTTTATAGCAGTGCTGCAGCGCGTCTGATGTCATGGAGACTTTAATTGATGCTTTATGTTAGTATCCATTTTTAGTAATTATTTCACTTCGCTAGTGCTATGCAATACCGACGAAGGATGGTCCTCTGATTTACAAAGTGGTGATGAGGGTGGCGATGGCTGAAGTACTCTGCACGTTGACTACAAAACAAAAACAGGCCTGGGTCCAACACCAGTTTCAGACTAAAATTATAAAAAAAAACATCTTGCATTTTTCTGATCTGCAGTGGCGAAGGCAGAGTCACTGGTCACTGAACAATACCGGCTTCAGCTGATAGCAATCCACAATCGCATCAGAACGCCTTCCTTCGTCGGTATTTTGTAGCACCGGCGAAGTACAATAATAATAAAAAATGGCTACTAAACCGAAGCTTCAGCACTGCTACGAGTCTAAACAAAGAACGTGCAAAAGCAGAGCTGCAAAATAATTAATTAAGCTTCTCCTCCTGTCGTTTCTTCTGCTATCCTCTCCTATAGTTCCAGCACAATGCATCGCATGTGCAGGAGTCATCTCCTGAGTGCTGGTCCCAGTTAAAAAAAAAAAAAAAACGTTTCATCATTTATAGAATAAATCAAATAATTCTTGCGCGTTAGATAACACGGATGCATCCAATAATTGCTATTTTCGTAAAGATACTTATGCGGAAATATCCATCTTTTTCTATCTTTTTCAACATTTTTAACTTTTTACAAATTTCTTTAGCTTCTTTTTTGAATAAACATTGCCAGATTGCTGATTTAGCGTATCCAAGTTTATACGATTTTTTTCAAATTAACTCCTGTTTTGAGCACAATTTTCTAACTCTGAATCTATTTATATTTTATATCACTGACAAAGCAGTCAACCAAATTAAACTCATAACTCAACTTTGTTTACACTCCTGATCACAAAGCTATTTTTTTGTACTTTCTCTGATAACCGTATGAACTTTGTCTAGTAGCGTTCTGAATACATAAAAAACACATTGTGTTATTTTTACAGGTCATTATCAACACTCTAGATATATGTACATATGTGGGGTATGAAGTGCATTGCCATATTTACGAGTGGATTTTTCAGAATAAAACATGGATTGTGAGAACAAAACATTTATAAGAAACGAATACCAAACTGAACGTTAAAAAATTATATATATACATAAGATATGGTGATCTCCATTCTGGGAAGATGCATAGCACTTTTCACTGTATTTATTAAAAACATTTGCCTTTATCGTTCCTCTATATAGCCATAATACTTTAAATGACAATAATAAATTGCAAATGTTTTTAATAATTAAGATAAAAATACTATGCACATTCGCGGCATGGAAAGCATCATAAGGTTATTTTAATATTTTTGTTAATTTAATACACAACTGGATGGAATTTTATATCTAAACTTTTTATTCATTTTATTTATTTAACTGGATTAATATGCAGATTAGCTGAAATACACGACCTGTTCGTGTTGTTGACTACAAATTTTTTTAATGTTTTCAGTTATTGGCTGTCCATACCTTTATGGAAAGAAAATAAACAAAGTACAGGGTGGGCCAAAAAATCACGCTTGCGTGTAAAAATATGATGTTCGATGAATAAAATCTAAAAAAAAATAATAATAAACAAAAAAGTTATTAAAATTTTAACACGCAGGTGTGAATTTTGGCCCGCCCTATATTAATATTTTGAAAATAACTTGCTAAACAAATTTAATTCTGCGCTACATAACAATATTCCTTTCGCATGGTTCCTAAATATTAATTATATTTTTAAAAGGAATGGTATTTTGCTGATTATATGAACTAACTGCGCTGCCCCGTAAATAACACCGAAAATCTTTCTGTTTTAGTTTTTTCACTAAAAATAAAAATTTCATTTTTATAAATCTTTTTACAATTACTCAATTTTAACTATTTTCACTGGATACACACTACAAGACAGCGAGCAGGTTCCTGAAGTAAGACCGTTCCGGTCAAAGTGGTCGGGCCGATTGAAGTGGGCAGTTAGTAACAGATCCGCAGAGGAACATGAGTCTGGTTGTTCCGTGGCTATCTATTATATTGCCCTTCTTTATTCCTAAAGATGGTGAAGCAGCGCACATTAAGCCGAAGAACTTCAGCCCAACCAGTTAATTCAGGACCTTGACGAGGGATATTGATATTTACATTCGAATTCCCCATCAACAGTGCAGCATGGCTACACGAAGAGTAAGTCTGTGAAAATGTATTGTCATTCTCTGCTGAGGCACCCCTACAAAATTCCGTTTTCAATAATGTGAGAACCGACTGTATTATCAGCGCGATGGTGGCGCAGGCGGATAATTAATAATTGGAATCTGCGCTGGACATTCTGACTAAATGGAGTGTCACAGACTGACTTTGTAGTCTTTGCGAGAAGGTACAAAACGGATAACTTTATACCCCTAGACTAAATTATGTTAGACTGAGGGTCTCGGAAAGCGCAAAATATTGGAGGACTAACACACTACATAGTAGACCCTTTTATAAACACACGCTTCAAAAAACGAATTAAGGATTTGTTTTTATTTTGTGATTAAAATAAAAACATTAATATGAATTTTATAGCCATACATACATATACATATGCATACATATTGATTTCTGTTTGCTTAGTATAATTTTAAGGTGAAAGAATTATTTTTTCTTAATGCTTATCACATTTTATAATATTTTTATTTAGAAAACTTGTTTAGCACGAATTTCTTTAAAAATTTACCTCATATGCACACATTTTGTACCGCTAAATTTTTAAAACCGACACTGTTACTCTCACGACGTCAAAAGTAAATAACCTCTTCAGTCTTTGTAGATCGTATCTTTTATATACCTCGCCAAGCATTATATCAGTCGTTTTAAAAAAAACACCAACAACCAATTCAATACACGAGCTATTCAGCTTCATTAGGATTCAATATTTAAATTGTTGATCAACATACAAAGACTGGTTTGGCTGTTTACTATTGATCTAGAATGTTTTCAAACAAAACAAAAACATCAAGTAATTTACGTGTTGTCATTTTTCGCTTGCATGGGAAATAGTTTTCTTATTGCTTATTAATATCGAATACCGCTTGGGGAGAGGAACTAGCTTAAGGTATAGGGACCGGTCCTAATTTAAAACTTTTATATGAAAGAGGCCGGTCACTTTAACATGGCAATATCCTACGAAGGGTTTAATTGTTACTTTTTACTAATTTAGTACCGATGCCAGAAGAGTAGAAAATGATAGAAATAGTCCCAAACGATCATATGGCACTATTAGTTCAATAAACCGCTATTTCATTTATAAATACATACATACATATATATGTATGAATATATCTCAAGTTTATTATCATTTATGAACGTTTAAAAAATATAGATTCTTAAAAAAAACTGTTGACACCAGTTACGTGATATGTCCTGTTTTCACTAGTCACGGTTCAACACTCTTCGTATTAATACTTTTTTTTACTGATCACGCAACAACTCCGTATAAAGCAATTGGTACAAAGGATGTAGAAGACGCTCAGCGGAATCAACGAAGGTTCTCAACAATTGCTTGCAGTGATAAGATGAAGCGGTGGTGTGCCTTATATCCTGATGTCGATGATATTTATGACGATGAACCGACATAGATGATGACGACTCGAGGACGAGTTTGATGCAGGAAGGGCCGAATTGTTTCAAGACATCCTTCCCATCATAAATTTCTTATTAGTGTTATTTATCTTATTCTTTGTCAACAATATTCTTATCAGTCAGGCAACACTATTATATTATTACATTCTGTTCGTTTCCTTTAAATATATACTTATATATAGATAAAACGAAGAATAAACAAGCTTTTGAAGAATGTAAGTGATACGAATTCAGTTTTAATCCTAACAAGCTTTATTTGATATATTCGTAAATATACAAATGTTCACAAGAATATGTAAATAAAAAACTAATTTTAAGTGAAAAAATCGTTAAATATTTCTGTAGATGAGAGGTAAAATAAATGAAGCCACATTTTGGAAATTTCCCAGGAGACCGCAAAAACATGTTGAAAATCACAAATACTTCAATTTCTGTATTGCAATTTTTTTTTTTTATCATGGACCAGCACTCAGGAGATAACCCCTACACATGAGATGCATCGTGTTGGTACTATAGGAAAGGGATAGTAGGAGAAATGATAGGAGGTGAAGCTTCACTATCTTACAACTTTGCTTTTGCACGTTCTTTGTTTTTATAGCAGTGTTGTAACGCCTCTGCTGTTTAGGAGACGTATTATATTTTGAAGATTTGTTTTTAGGAGCCGTTTTTGTAATTATTTTACTTCGCCGGTGCTACACAATACCAAAGAAGGAGGGAGTTCTGATGTGTCTGTGGTTTGGATACAGCTGAAGCCGTTACTGTTCAGTGACTAGTGACTAAGCCTTCGCCACTGAAACCTCCCGACAGCAATTGACACAAAGGCACACAAATGCACATCAGAAAAAATTAAAAATGTTTTTTGAGTCTGAAACTGGGATTGAACCGAGGAAAGTTTTGGTTTTGTAGTCAACGTGCAGGCTAATTCGGCTATCGCCACCCTCATTAATTTTTATCTAACCTTCATAAAATTCCATACAGATTTTAATAAATTGCAATATTTTTGATTTTTAATGATTTTTAGTAAAATTAAGATTTTTAATTTCTGTTCGTTGTTTCGTTGAAAAATTTTTAGGTTCTTAGAAATAGATCCCGACACAACTACTAAGCCGTACAGAATATGAGGCATCCTTAGTGAATGCGGTACACGTATCTTAATCTCAGTTGGCAAAAAGATTCCCATGGAATAAATACTGCGTAGAACCAAAGAACATGTCCTTGGATTTCAGTGGATTAACATAAAGGAAGTGTTCATTTAACCATGTTGAAAGTCTCTTAAGACTAAAATTAATATTAGTCTCCAACATGTCAACAAAGTTATGATCCGAAGTCACGATCGAAGAGCTAGTTCTCGAGTTATTGCAAATTACGTGGTGCAGGCTCCGCTTCTTCCTATATAACGGTAAATCTCGAGAACCAGAGTCAATCAAAAAAAAAACTAATTTATAGCCATTTTTTTTTTTTTTTTTTTTTTTTTTTTGGCGTGTGAGGTAGGGTTGAAAATGCCTTCGCACTTACAGAGACCGTCGTCTTCTGCGTCGAGTGGTGTTGCCACTAAAAAATTCCCTCCTCCTCCTCTGGGTAGCCATTGAATCGGAGTATTCAATTGACTATGAAACCTTTGACCTGTGTTATTATTGCAAAGTAAGGATAATAATTTAAAATTTTACAGGCAGAGATTTTACATTGAAATAAGGGTTCCAGTAACAAACGCCACTAAACTCCAGTTAAATTGCAAATCGTTAAAAAAATTTTAAATTTAAATTTTGTTTTGTATGTAATTAAGCGACTGATCGATATCGTGTGAAATTTTGATTGTGACATACAATCGCCCCATCAAAAGCATATCTGATTAACTTTAAAGTGCCTTAAAATTATATTCGAAATGGTTTGAAATTATTCAAAACGGTTTCTTAAAATTTAAACGGCCCTATTGTTTTGTTTTGAGAATAAAATGCATACATACATACATACATATGTTTGTATGTAACGGGTGATTATTTAACCATTTAGGTTTTTTTTAAATTTGCTAAAGTGAATGAGATATTTTTTTTGGCCAATTAATGAGTTCCTACATTTACTTTTTAATGATTATTTCATGTAAATGTTGCCCTCGGCTACGCCGTAGATGCTCCATCCGTGGAATCTTATTTTGACATAAGTATGTACTTTTTTCAGCATTTCGGCCGGTATCTCACCAATAGCAGCTGTAATGTTGTCTTCCAGGTGTGGAATTGTGGCTGTCGTCTTCCTGTGCACAAAATACAAAATACGTATCGCCACAAAAACTAGTCTAGTGATGTGAAATCGCATAATCTTTGCGGGCAATGGACTGTTCCAAAACAAGAGGTTAATTGCTCTCCAAACTTACCTCTCAACAAGTTCATGGAATCGCGTACCGTGTAGCGTGTGGCACCGTGTTATTGAAACCACATGTTAACCAAGTTCAACTCTTTCCTTTCGGTAATCATGTCGCTCTTTTGAATATAACCTCGCGATATTCATCGGTTTCATAGAAGTACGGTTGAATGATGCCGCCGGCCCACAAGCCGTACCCAACAGTGCATTTGCAAATCTTGAACTGCCTGTGGTTGCACAACAGCTTGAATAGTCTGTTCGGTAGGTCGATTATGACGACCATAAAACGACCGTAATTTACGGAACACAGCACGAATTTTGATAATAAAATTCAATGCTTTCCAAGTGTTCGTTTACGGAACATTTTTTTATACTGAAAACCCAAATAGGTATAAAATCACCGTCTCTATTTACTCGTGATTCCCACACATCTAGTTCACCTGATCAGTTTTTGTCAAATTTTCTTTTGAACCTGCATTTACGTTCATACACGAAAGCATTTTGCTGGCAACAGAAAATTTAAAATAGCAATTGCTACCTAGTGATTTTCTGGCAATCAGAAATTTCTGGTTGCCTTCAGGCAACGTCATTAATTAGGTCCGAAATCGCAGCGGTACTGCAATACCGGGTCAAGCAGTGAGAGTTAGAGCAAGCCCTTACTTCCAAGAATCAATTTAACAGCCGATACTACATTTTGGTCTTAGCCATAAGGCCGAGATGTGATAATAAAACAGGAATTCTCTTTAATTATACATACTATATTTTAGAGCTTTATTTTCTCAGAAAAGTAAATATACATATTAAAAAATACAAATTAAACACAATATTGTAACAGAAGTTGTTTTTTTGTGTTTATACATTTAATTTAATCCTTTGTTGCTTATTGTACACTCTTTTAATTTCGTTTAATGTTATTTTGATATTTTCCAAAATTTGTATTACATAAAAATGTGCTGCCAAAATTGCAATTCCTCAATTCGATTAGATGTCGATACAAGAATTGTACATAAAATTGGAAACATTGGAAAACAATAGAAGAATAAAAAATAAGAAATAAAATAAATAGAATAAATAAAAAAATAGAATAAAAAGTAAGAAATAGAACATTTTTATGATTTTGCGCTATGAACAACTGAAAATGGTAATTTATTAATATTTTCACGAAAAATTTGCACTTTCACAAGGCCAAAACTGCCTGAAGGAGCGTTCCAATGCTTTTGCGATGTACTAGAGAGTTCTTAACTATTGTCTTGGCTACAATTTTTGTCTGAGTATTGGATCGAAAATCTCAATGGTTTGGCTGTTATAGGCCAAAATATCCAAAAAAAAACGTGACAAAAGTCTGATCAAGTCAAAATGGGGAAGCTCGATTTTCACCGTAGACGTATGGTCTAGTGGACTTTTTTGCTTAGTACAATCTCAAGAATCAGAAACGCGAAGCGCCCATTAAGATTTTCAAATCGCCCCACCCTAATAGACATGTTCAAGCCTCAACAAATTAATTTATAAAATATAATAGAATTGAGGTAACCTAGCACATTATAGTCTGGTTTGAACCTTGACTGTCACTTAATAAAGTATAGTATTTTACATTAAAATAATATCTGTTACAATATTGTTTTACGTAAAATAATACGAGAGTTAATTTATGAAAAAAATGAACTTAAAACTTAAAGTCTTATAAATCTATAGACATAAGAAAAAAAGCTTTAAAAGCTAAATAATTATTTACGTATATGAAATGAAAAAAATTAATATTAAAATATTTTAAGGAGCATTTAATACTACAGCTACGAAAACAAAGTCATTTTATTTCTTATGCAAGAGAGAAAAAATTGGCAATGAAGTTGAGTTTTGGAAAAATACTTCAGCACACGTACTTTGAATATTTTGTAATAATATATTTTAACAACTGCGTTTACATTTCATTCTTGTATTCGGATCCAAAACACTGTTTTCAATTTCATAAATTTTATTGCCCAGTGTTCAGTTTCATTTCATGTTTCTTATCAAATAATACGCCTACTAAAAGTTCAAATATGATGTGTCAATGTGTATTTATAGTGTTAATTTATGATCGAATGGTTTTTGCTTTCTTATTATTTCATTAGTTGATTTATTCATTAGAGAGATTCAAAATATCATCAGCCGTTTTGGCTATTTTAGCTGGTGGAGGAGCAGCCAAATCTGCAATTGAGGAAAATTCCATGCGTTTTTTAGTCGCCGCATTTGCCAAGCCGGCATTAGCTAAACCAACACTGAGAGCGGCCAAGGAACCGGGTGGTGCTAGTTCACCATAGAGACGAGTTAAGTCGACGGGTGGAGTATTCGAGGGACGTCGGTGAGCTGAGGAATTGCTACCATCGGATAGAGCTGGTGAAGGAGTATTGGAGGGTACACTAGAAATGGCCAAATCTACTGCACTAAAATTATATTTACCTCCTCCCGAACCACCACCTCCGGCATTCGAGCCACTACCTCCAGACATGGCTGATTTCGTAGGCGTTAGACGTTCCAAGGCTGGTGAAGCCGACGATTCCCTGGTACGGGAGGAGGATGATGTCGTTGATTTTGGTGGTTTCATCATCATAGCGTTTATCGATTCTTGTTGCATTTTCAACAAAGCTGAAGGAGACATGAACAGATTGTTAGCGGCTAATGTTGATTTAGCTAAAGGATCGGGGATACCAAATTTACCAGCTTGTTGTTGTTGTTGTTGAAAGAAGGCTGCATAATCTTGTATTTTCTCCTGAGCTAAGGCATTGTAGTAGGCTGCAGCTGGGTCTGTTAAAGGTGACGGCGTTCCAGTTGAATTTGCTCCGGATCCTCCACTGCCGGTCTTTGAAGATGATGAAGTGTTAGTTGAAGGCGGTTGCCCTGATGGTTGGGCAAACAGAGCGGATATGTCGTCCATTTTTTTATTTGTATGATACAGGAAAACATTTAAATCGGACAACTGCTTTTCCGACTGTAAAAGATGATTCATTAAATCGGTTTGTTGCGTCAGCTGCTGCTGGGCTTCTTTCTGCTTTTGTTTCGAGGATGTTGAGGAAGTGGAACCTGATAACAAAGCCGATAATTCATGAGACGATGGACCTGCTCCTTTGGACGCTATTAAAGCACCAAAATTCGGATCGAAAAACTTAGTATACGTTTGCAAAAGTTGTGTGTAATCAGAATGGGCCTGTGCTTGAGCTTGAGCCTGAGCTTGGGCCTGAGCTTGAGCCTGAGCCTGAGCTTGTTGTTGTTGTTGTTGTTGTTGTTGTTGTTGTTGTTGTTTTTTAGAACTGCTGGGTAGCGGTGCCTGGGGTACATTAACAGCAGCAGCTGCAGCTGCCATTTGTTGTTGTATGAAGGCATTTAAATCATTGTTTTTCGTCTGTTGCTGCAAATATGAATCATAACCCAGTAGCTTAGAGGCTTGGATAAGATTATTATAATCCGCCGTTAAAGCTGCCCCGGAAACTGCTGCTGCATTTGCTGCTGCAGCAGCAGACGAAGAATTCTTGTTTTTACCACCTGATGCAGCAGTAGATGTTGAGGGTTGCAGACCAGTGCCACCAGTTAAATAGCTAAAATCTGTTCCAAATCCTAGTGTACCCAAAGTGGTGGCTCCAAGAGCTTCGGCTTGCTGTAAAAGCAGAGCAGCATATTCTGGTGATCGTATTAGTTCGCTCATTTTCAAAGGGTCATTTTTTAATTCATCCAATTCCTTCATTAGCTTCGTTTTATAAGAGTTCGACGAGGTCGAAGATGACGATGACGAAGATGAGGAAGATGAAGACTTTGAAGATCTCTCCTTCGATTTGCTTTGTGGCTGAGTAGGGGCTGACACCTGTGGTATCATATCCTGTAAACGAGGCATGTTGAAGCTTTGTGAATAAGCGGCTACAGCGGCCGCCACATTGGGATCAGAAAAATCAGGAACTCCCGATTGCACAGAAGACGAACTAGAAGTAGATGTAGCGTTTTGTGATTTATTCTGTCCTCCCACTTTCGCTGCTGCTGCAGCCAATTGATTGAGTGAAGTACTACCGTAATCTTTGCGTTGTTGGAATAGAGCTGCTAAATCCGTTTGTAGAAAATTAGGAGGTAATTGGCCAGCTAATTGAGCTAAACTGGCTGCCATTAAATCGTTGGCTGTAGGAAGTCCATGTGTAGCCGATGACGATATAGAGGGGGGGACCAATGAACCTGCCGTTGAATCAAACTTATTGGTCGGTGTAATACTAGGACTGTTGCGTGCAATATCACTAATACTGAACTTGCCTGGACTTGGAGCTGGAGAGTTTCTTGTTCTTGAAGTGTGCGAAGATGTGTCTGATTTTGCTGGCGACGGGGAAGCTCGTACGGGCATTTCAAACTTAGCAGGTGATGCCGAATTCGAAGGTATGGTGATGGGACTGTCTCTGGGCGAAGCAGAGGGCAAGTTCGTGGCTGCAGTAGATATCTGCGGCAAAGATGGCAAAGCAGGCGGCAATAAACAAGCCGTTTGAACACTAGGTGGTTGCACTAGGGGCGGTATTATAGGTGGAATGCTGGTGGCACTTATAGGTACCGTGGTAGTTACGGCTGTAGGATTTGGTGTAGCCAAAGGTGACAACATTCTTACGGGATTCATATTGAGTCCCGATGGTAAACATAATTGTTCTTGTAGCGACAAAACTTTGAGTTCACTCGCTTTTTGTTCTGCTTGTTGTTGTTCCTCCACTGTTCTTAAGGCTTCTTCTGCAGCACTCAAATGTTTCGTAGTTAAATCATCGCCTTTGAAATCGTCTTCCGGCTTAATTTCCAATTTTGCCTCTATAGGCAATTTTGGCAGTTCGTCTTTAGTATCAATAATTTTAATTGTCTTTGGAGGAATAAAATCATCTTCCTGTTCACAGTCTAAAACGGCACATATCCAGTTCCATAATGCTTTATCGTTTTGCTTCATAGGAAACTTGGGATAGAGGGTATTTTTTAGTTTTTCTATGTATGTGACATCGTCGCTGAAAACACTAGAAAATCGTACAACTTCATTCCGAAATTGGGAATAATAATCCACACAAGATTGTATTTCTGTCCGAACTTCTTCGGGAATTTCTTTATCCGGCAGGACAGAATATTGCATTAGCATGGGTCGACCATATTCTAAGGCCTGTTTATTTTCATTGGGAGGCAATATCCAAATTGATTTGACTACCGACTCTAGAGTGGGATTTTCATCAAAATATGGAGCTTCAAAAATAAATATAGTGTTATTGAAGTGGTTATGAAAAATGTTCTAGACCTACATATCACTAAGGCTACACAGGGAGTGTATGTAGCATCCGATGAACCTCTCATTTTAATTTGATAATCCAATTGGGCATCACAATCACGTAATGTGGGTTCCGCTTGAAACTTAGGATGTGAATGATACCAACCCACCAACAGTAATTGATCTTTCATCATAGCTTTTTGAATTTCTCGTTCTACTTCTCCAGCTTTGGAACGATCAAAACGTGTATTGCGACATGGGTAAGCTTTTGATATAGCCAATGCTAAAAGAAGAAATTGGTCTTATTTATAACTCAACTGTTAGACAAGCTCTAAACTAAAAACTTACTATGCGAGTTAATATCCCAAGTGCCACCCAAATAACCACACACTTCATGCATTGTTAAATGGCTATGAAAATCGGTCAATAATAAAGCCGATGAATTAATGGTCAATAGGAATGGTTGAAGTTTACCAACAGAAGTAAATGGTACCGATTCTATTAGCATATTAGCATCACTAGAAAATACGAACCAATGACTTAAGGAAATAATTAAATTATATATTGAAAATTATTGGAACTCACTGCATAACATTACGATTAATAATTGTGTTGTGTTGAAATACTGTACGTTTTATAACTGGTAAGGGCGAATCGGATTTTTTATCTGCATCTGCAAATATTTTTATGAGAACTTAGTAAGAAACAATAAAATAAAACAATTTTCAGTGAAAAACTAAAAATTTTTAATAGTAAAAATTAATATTTTCACAATTAAAATAGATTAAAATATGAAAAAGAAATTTTTTTAATTTTTTAAATAAACTTCTTACCGGCATCGATATCTTCAGAAATCGAATCTTTCTGCAAAGCACATTTACGCAGCCAACTGTTTTTATAAGCGTCCAATTTCTTGCCTTTATATTTCACAGAAGCCCAACCACAGCCGCTTTTCTTTTCAGGGTTAATGATACGTTTACAGCTCATAGCCCAAGCACTGGGTGTTAGGAACACTGTTTCAGTTTCCTGCGATTTAATTTTACCATCTGCTAATAAATCACCAACAAACTTTTGTCCCAAATACTCTATAGTCATGACAGATTTGCCGGGCTGCAAAACATTTGCACTCATAAGGGTTTGTAATGTGATAGTACGCCCGCTGCCATTAAAACCCTCAAAGTTTTCCTTCGTCTATACAAAAATTAAAATCCGTTTAACTATTTAAATAAAATATCGACATATTAATCCCTGACATCATTCACCTCATCATCAGCATCATCATCACCAACATCACTATCTTCTGCTTTTTCCAAATGAACTGTATCAGCTTCTGCAATATGGGTTGTGTCAGAAATTAAAGATGCTGTACCAGCTATGTCCAATGTATTCGTAGCGACACTTGCACCCTGTGCAGCCACCGACGCGGCAACCACCTGCGACAAAGTGTCTGACAAAGTCGATGACATTGCGGGTTCGCTGGCAGACGTTACCGCCACTGAAGCGTCAATTTCTACTACCATAGTATTACAAGCCATTTCTCGTTCAATTGCTAGTCTTCTTTCATTATCAGCTTGTCGATCGACTTCACCTTCTTGCATGATATTAAATTCAGTATGTTTTATTGATGATTTTATAAAAACTATTACTATATTCCACAATTTTTACGGGAGACTCAACGACTAATTGTGTATCTGCTGCGAAAAACTTTATTTCTTTTTCTTATATCTTTTATCAATGACATTTACAGAGATGTATTGTGCATTTTTTCAAAAATACCAACATTCACAATAGCAATTTACGTGGAAACATCTATAACAAGGCGAATTCAAACCAGGTGATCTCGCCTCTACAACAGTAGTATTTCTTGTTTACAAATCCAACAATTTTATTCAAGTTGTCAAAACAGGTTACGTATTAACCAAGGTATATTAGGTATATTATGGTAAGGTATATTATGTTAGGTAAATATGAGAGGTTTTGAGAGTGTCATATTCTTCTTCTTCTCGCACGAGAACGCCCGTACTTTTTCTTTGGGGTTGTTTGGGCGCGAAGAACAACAATCAGCTGGCTTATAATAAACATTGAAAATACCAAAGCAAAATTACAGAAGTAAAATTAAAAGTTTCCCAAAAATGCAATGAACAAGTAATAGTTAATTTTATTTCCTGATTTAGTTCAAAATTATTTGGGGTTTCTCAACATGTATAAGCCAAATTATTGTATTTTAATGGATGCATGCATGTGTGTAGATTTGTAATTGTACATGGTCATATATATTAGGTCTGTTCCAGGTGCATAACAAAATAGCCCGAACTCGCGCAAATTCATTTTATTTATATATGATTCTAATTTTAAAATTGTGCTTTTTCCCGAAAAAATATGTCAATGTATTATTACATACTTTATGGTATTCTCATAAAGTATTTAAAAAAAAAAAAAAACAAACTCAAAAATTGAGGAGGAAAGCATATCCATATCGTACTATTTCGCTAATGCCTACTTGGTTCAGCAGTAGACTTTTCCCAATTTCTGACTACAAATTCAAGATTCTTATGTTCAAAATTCAACTAATCAATCGAGAATTGGAGTTGACTACCTAACAAAAAACCAAAAATGTATAAACAAAAACATGACAATACATTAGTTTACTTTTTTTATAACACATACATACATATTTCTATTTTTAGATTTTTTTTCTAAATTTTCTTTGTGCATCAAATATTTTTGCATTCGATGGGTATCGTGATGTTCAAATGGTATTCTGTGGTTCAAATAATTGTTTATAATCCAATATTTTGTTTATTTATTGACTGCTTTCATGTTTTTATTTTGCATATTCAACGAAGCAAAGACAATTTTGCTAACTTATGCAAGCTACAGACGATGCGACAAGTTTATAATTCTTGTTACATATTTTGACACAAAACCTGCAATAAAGAAGTAAGCCATAAACGCATCTTCACTTCTGAATTGAATACCGCTGGGGAAACACCGGAAACCTCGAATGCATCACGAATTGAAACCATAAGCATGACTACAGACTAGCTGTTACTGAGGACGGAGAATAAAGAGCACGCCAGATATTTCTTTAATATATGTATAAGAAACAAGAAAACTTACGTCTTTTGAACTTACGGTATCTTTCTAGGGTTGAGCTGGAATTTAAAAACTAACCGGAGTTGAATAATTCAACTTGAATTACATATGTATGTATTTTATTACAATAAACACAGATTATATCATAATAAACGTATAATATTGACTATTTTTCCAGAAGTGGCTGAATTAATAACACATTGCATTAAGAATTTAATAACATATAAAAATGTTGCACTAGTTGAAGTGATAAATAAATTTAATGATTTTCCGACACTTCTTTTTTATTTCCCACATAAGTCTCTGGAACACTACATACATTAAATGGCCGTGTAGCACCTTCTTGGGATTCTCGTTTCGGAGTGGTATATTGAAAGCAACTAAAATTTACATTAATTTTGCCATAACTTCGCAGTGGAGCTAGGGGCCGATTGTATACTGTGTCCGAACTAACTATTGAACTTGAAAGTGGTGGTCGTGGAGATGATGTTAAAACGGAAGTTTTTACTTGTTCGGATTTTGTAGTTTTAGCGTGAGTTTCTTTGGGTTGCACTATCATGGCCTCGCGACAAGCTTCTTTTTCAAAATCTTTTACACGTTCACGCATAGCCGTTTCCCTGTTCACTTCACGCGTTATTTCTGCACGACGTTTTTGTTCATAACGCTCTAAAGCTTTCTCATCACGTTCCTTATTTCGTGAGATTAACTGGTCAGAATATTCTAAACGCTTTTGAAACAGTTCTTCTTTGCTGAGTTTTTGGAATATTTCTGGCCAAATACCCTTCTTTTTTTTAATCAGGACAATACGGGCTTCATTCTTAAATATACGACAAAAGCTTGCTACTTCATCAATTTCTTCAGTAAGGTGTCTTTCAAAGAATATTGGAGAATTATTGAATTTTATATATGTGGGTAATAGCACAATGTCCGGTTTACGCGTTATCAAACGATTTAATTCAATAATGATTTTTATTTCCTCATTTGTTTGAGTTACTTGAACCATTATCTCAAAATTTTATTTTCTTTTGTACAGCATAAATTTGTATTATTATTTTTCTTTTTTCAATACTAAATACTTTTCTGTTGTAAAGACAAATTTGTATTGACTTGCCATGCAATTTTTATGTTTAACTTTTGTAGATTTATGTACATATGTACTTACAGTTTTGTATTGAATTATATGCCTATGTACTTTGATTGGAAATTTATTTAGTTATGTTAGCCGGTACTTGAAATATTCTACAACTCTATGGTTACGCTTTTGTATATTGCATTTGTACTTTTTTATTTTTCGATAGCAATCGATTTAACAAGTCATAGCCATCTATAATGTCTTAGTTATATGAACAAGTGACAATATAGTTCGTATCTTAAACATCTATTCTCTAAAAATATTTTTCAGTACAGCATATTAAAGTGCATTGGCTTTATAAAGTTAGTAATACACTGAGAGATTTTTTGAGCATCATGAATAATTCTTTTGGATAGTTTTAAAATTTTTTTCGGTTTTTTTCGACCCTTCACAAGACTTAAGATATGGTTATAAAATCATATTGAATATCGTTTATTCGATAATTCTTTATTTTGAAAACTTCAGTAATTCTTAAAAAAAAAAAGCTGGTACCTTCGATTATTTCGATTTCGATTTTATAACTTGTTTTTAATTGTAATTAAAATTTCTGAATAAATTGAAAAAAATTTTTTAATAATTTTGTTTTTTTCGTTTTTGATATTTTATCATATACTTTTCCCCTCGTTACTCGCGCCTATAAAGAAGCAATCATGCCAATAAAAGATGAATCGTATGAACACAGACTTAGTGACAAGTGTAAACGATAAGTTATTTATAGTAATGAAATATACCAAATTAAATAAATTAAAAGAAAGATAACGAACAAGAGCGTAGTTGAAGCACTTTGTAATTGGTTCTGTTGCATACAATTTCAGATACAATACAAAAATGTTACAAACAAATTTTAAATATTTTTCTTAGTGTAAAAGCTTTAAAGGTATAAATTTAGAAAAAGAAGGTTTATTTGAGAACAGTTGTCGCATGTATTCATTACTTTATTTGTTTCTGAAAATTAATATTCTTCTTTTTGAAACTTTTTACTGTTAAAAAAAATAATACAAGATTCCCTTTAGTTTTATCCCAAAATCAGAGAGAAATTTTTAAATTATTATTACGTCAAGGGGTGGCGATGGCTGAAGTAGTCTGCACGTTGACTACAAACACTAAAAAATTCCTGGGTTCGACCACAGTTTCGGGCTAAGTTATGAAAAATATTTCGCATTTTTTCTGATGTGCATTACTGTGGCTTTGTGTCAGTTGTTGTCGATAGGTTTCAGTGGCGAATGCTAGGCACATCAGAATGCTCTCCTTCGATGGTAAAAGTAAAATAATTGCTAAAAAAAATTGCTAAAAAAACGAAGCTTCAAAATTTAATACGTCTTCTTGACATCATATGCGCTTCGACACTGCTATCAAGGTTTATTAAGGTTGCCGCAAGGAAAGTTCGTCCATGCGCTTTGCTTGTCGAAAGTCAAATTTTCTGTAAACATGTAATGTTAAATATACAATTTTTTTTATCTCTGTGCTCAAAGGATATCCCCTACATATGCATTGCATTGCACTGGTACTACATAGAGAGAGGGATAGTGTAGAGAATATACAGGAAGTGAAAGTGATAGGTAGATAGAGCTTACTTCACAACTCTGCAGTTGCGTGTTTAATTATAAAGTAAAGTTGCGGCGTCTCTAATGCTATTTTTTGACGCATTAGTTTTAAGCTAAGGGAGCCGTTTTATTTACCAACATTTTATTACTCAAATACCGACGCACTATGATCTCGAAGACAAATTGAGCGCGAAAAAAGTCGTTTCTTCGATTGGCACAAAAATAAATAATTTGTTTGGTATTTTATTGGCAACACTCCACCGTGCATAACGGTATATTTTTTTCTTGTATACTTGCAATATTTTCGCTGCAGCATTGGTTTGAACACAAATAATTTTTGCATTTTGTTTTTATTAAGAAATCAGACGATATTTTTTTGTGATTTGGAGAGCTTATAAAATAAAATTAAAACATTTTCGTTAATATTTCTTGCTTTTATTTTTTTTTTTTTTTTTTTTTTATCTAGGACCAGCACTCAGGAGATGACTCCTACACATGCGGGGCATTGTGGTGGAACTATAGGAAAGGGATAGTAGAAGAAACGACAGGAGGTGAAGCTTAATTAATTATTTTACAGCTCTGCTTTCTCACGTTCTTTGTTTATACTCGTAGCAGTGCTGAAGCTTCGGTTTAGTAGCCATTTTTATTATTATTTTACTTCGCCGGTGCTACACAATACCAACGAAGGAGGGCGTTCTGATGTGATTGTGGATTGCTATCAGCTGAAGCCGGTATTGTTCAGTGACCAGTGACTATGCCTTCGCCGCTGAAACCTTCCGACAACAACTGACACACAAAGACACACTAATGCACATCAGAAAAATGCGAGATGTTTATTTTTATTTTAAAATTTTAGTCTGAAACTGGGGTTGAACCCACGTCTATTTTTGGTTTAGTAGTCAACGTGCAGACTACCATCCATCGTGCCATCGCCACCCTACAAATTAGAGGTATGTATGTACTTTTTTAATTCTTGATTTGTCGTCGAATAAGTATTCCGTTTAGAAAAAAAATTATGAAAAGCAAAACGTATTCGGTAATTGTGCATTTTTATCTGTTTTATAAATTGGGTTAGAGTTTTAAATGTGCATTTACCTAGCTTTAACCCCAATTTTTATTTCTGTGTGATCTGTAGCATGTGAATTATTAAATATTTAATGTATTAGCTGCCAGTTTTTGCCATTAAATTAAATATAGAAATTTTAAGTTACAATGTCTATCACCAAAAAAGATTTGTTTAATGTTTGGTTCGCTAAAAATGATCAAGAAAAAAAATCTAATGCTGTTATATCTTACATTTTCATAAAAATTGATATACTGAATGACGAAAATAGTGAATATGAAAATAAATAAAAACAAGCAGCTCGGAATTTCGTTACCATACTATAGTAAAAGTGGGCGAAGGCAAATCGAACAAAAAGTTTTTTCGAGTCTAGATATAAGGCTTGGTTGGATGAGTTCTTTGTTTTTCCTATTAAAGCATCGTCGTTGTTTTTGGAAGAAGATTTGGCTGACGGATCGTCTACATCGAAAAAAAACAATCAAAAACGAAGCTCTTTTGAATACTTACTCCCCAGAAGAGTTAAAATTTGCTGCCGCAAGTAGTCATTATATAGCAAGCAAAAGAATTGTTGCAGACGTTATTAGAAGCATAGATATTTCTCCGAACAGGCCTTCGAAAATAAAAAAAATTTTAGATACTCCAAATAAGGAACCGACATCTTATAGTAGCGAGGAAGCACTGGCGATGTTTGTTGATGGAAAATACTCGAAAAGTTCTTATGTTACCATGCGCTTAGGTGCTAAAAAACGTAATGCTAATATATATCCATCTTATAAGAAACTTTTGGATGCCAAAAAAGATTGTTACCCATGCAGTGTTATTAAGATTACAGAATCATCTGCCGAAGTAGCTTTACAAAGTTTAGTAGACCACACAGCAAATAGGCTAATAAAGCTACAAAAAGAAAATCTAAAAGAATTTACATGTTCGTCTCTAATGTTAACATATAAATGGGGATGTGATGGTAGCATCGGTCACTCAACATACAAGCAACTTTTCCGCGAGCATGCATTAGAAACAAGTCAGCATATACTACAATGTTTGGTTCCTTTGGAGTTGAAAAATAGAGACAAAGTTATATGGCAAAACCCACGGCCTTCTTCTACACGATTTTGCAGACCGATTAAGCTTACATTTGAACGAGAATATAAGGCATTAATTACTCAAGAAATTGAACTAATACAAACTCAAATAGCAAAAATTTTTCCAACTGAAATACAGGTTAATGATGATATTATACATGTTAACCACCGTTTCTTTTTGACTATGATCGATGGTAAAGTTTTTTCAACTATTGCAAATTTGTCGCCGCAAAGATGTGGAATTTGTGGACCTCCACCTTCCTTAATGAATGACATAAAAAAAATAAAAGAGTTGAAAGTAAATGAAAGTCTTTATGAGTATGGACTCTCGACTTTGCATGCTGGGATAAGAACTTTAGAGTGCATTTTGCACATTGCGTATAAACTTGAGTTGCAAAAATGTCAAGCTCGAGGAGAGATGAATAAATATTTATCAATAAAATATCACAGTATGTGTGTACGAATATATATGTAGAATTTTCAATGAATATGTAAATAAAAATAAGCATCCTCACCTATGAAAAAACAATAAAATCAATCATTATAAATATTATTATCTTACATTGAAATTGCCACATCCATTCGTTCGAATGCGCCCATTTTTGGTGCAAGATCGTGTTCTGTCATGTAGTTAATTTGTAAAAATTTTTATGCTTTTAGCTTCTTTTAAAAAGAAGTTATGACTTTTTTCGGGACTTTGGGATCACTGTGCGACGGGAGGGCGCTGTAGCACAAAAAACTCATAAAAAACTTCCTGATTTTACCGGACTGGGAATCGAACCTGGGTCCTTCTGGTTGCAGACCCAACACGGTAACTACTCGCCATCAGCCAAATTAGTGTAATATAAGTTGAATTTAAATTAATTATTGCAAAAAGCAATTTATTTTGCATTCTTATTATTATTATTATTATTATTCTTTATTAGACCTATAATAAATTATATATCTAATACAAAGTCAAGGAGCACTAGCTGCCGTGGCTATCGGCTCTTAAGCAAAGTAACTAATTAAGATAGGAAATTAAATAGATATATATGTGTATCTTAAGATATATGGTACAGAAAATTAAAGTAAAAGTATAAGGTTCTCAGCGTTAAATTAAATAATGAATCCAGTTCGTGTAATAAAATCGTTGATTTTCAAAATATTTTCAACTGTAGGATTCTTGAAGAGCTTCCTAGGGTTTGTAGAACCGAAAACAGTTTTCCTAATGTCAAAAAAATGACTGCAATGTAGAAGAATATGATCCACAATTTAATTCCTTATAATGCGGATGATGATAGTTAGTCCATAAAGATAATTTCCTTTGGTGAAGATGATTTTTGATAAAAGCTTTTATATCAGTCTTTTCGGTGTGATGTTCCATTATAATAGGGGCGTGGTTAGCGAATTTAGCGGCTTCGTCTGCTTTAGTATTACCAATAATATTGGTGTGTCCTGGTATCCATAAAATTTTTAGTAGATAGGAGTTAATTATGAGGAGATCCCGAATATGATTGATTATATTCCATTTACGGGACAGGAGATTGGATATTGCTTTGGTAACTGACAAACTATCGGTGCAAATTATGGTTTTTTCTTTTTTACTGGTAGCAATAAAAATTGCATTTATAATGACAGTTGCTTCCGCTGTAAAAATTGATGTACTTTCCGGGAGAATTTTCAAACGAAGTATTGATCCGTTTCTATCCACAATTGCGTAAGAAGAAATTCCATTTGGTAATTTCGAACCATCAGTAAAATAAAAATTCTAACCTTCTCTTGATAGAGTATTCTCTTTTTCCAGGTAGAGTTGAACAAAAACATCATTTGAATATCTGTTTTTGTTAAATTTCGATAGGGAAATGTCACATAATTCAATGTTAAAAAACCAAGGAGGATAGTAGAGTTTAGGAGGTTTGCTTGAAATGTTAATGTTTAAAATGGAAGCAAGTCGAAGAGATTCTCTGATAGCAGATGTTATACGATAGTGTCTTTTAGCGGAAACTTGATTTTTTACGTCTACGTCAATTATGGAATTATTTGGAAAAACAATTTTCGACGTTAGTTGGGACTTAGCTTCATATATACGATCTTCTAAGGACGGTAAACCTGCTTCTGCTAAGAGATTTACTATTGGTGTGGTTCGGAATGCATTAATGCTGGATCTGATTGCTTGGTGATATATTCCTTTTATGAGGTTAATATTTGATTTTGAGGTATTTCCAGTGATGAAAAGAGCATAATCAATTTTGTTCAGTATTAAAGTTCTGGTGAGATATGTTAAAGTGTTAATATGAACACAACTTTTATTGCTAGCTAAAAAGCCTATTAAATTAGCTCTCTGTATTAACGATCTTTTAAGGGATAAGTAATGATTTCTCCATAAATAATTTTTTGTAAAAACCACTCCTAAAATTTTTAATTGATCCACATGTTCAACAATAGTACTATCAACATATAAGTTATGAAGATTTGAGTCACAACATTTCTTTCTACAAATATGCAGCATTTTTGTTTTGTTGGTAGAAATTTTTGCTCCAGATCCTAAGGACCAGTTAATAATTTCATCCAGAACATTTTGCAATAAGGTTCTACATTCATCATTTCTTTTGCAGAAAATATATAAATCATCTGCATAAATGCAATGATCTATATATTTGTATTTGTTGACCATTGAGCTGATCTCATTAAAAGCTATAGAAAACAAAACAACAGAAAGCGGTGAACCCTGTGGTATACCGTTGTGTAAATTATATGATGTAGAGTAAGTACCATTTATTCTGACACGAATTTTGCGATTCGTTAAGTAGGATTTAACATAATTAAAAATTTTCTGTCCGATTTTCCATTTGTTCAAAACATCAAGAATAACATGTAAGCCGACCCTGTCAAAAGCTTTTTCAAAATCAATGGACAGGACTGAAATATGGCGCCTTCGATACGAAAAAGTCTATGTGAAGAAGAGCATCCGAACATCCTCTCCCAGATTTAAATGCAACTTGATTTTTAGCGATGAGGCAATCCTTTTCGGTAAACCATGACAAACGATTGGCAATAATTTTCTCTAGTACCTTGCTTAAGCACGAAAGTAAAGAGATAGGGCGGTATGATTTAATGTCAAGTGAATTTGATTTGGCTTTAGGTATAGGGATAACAGTTGCTGTTTTCCACTCAAATGGTATTGTATTGCTATCCAGTATATTGTTATAAAGAGCAAGTAGTCTTCCTTTTGAGTTAGGACTAATGTGTTTGATCATATCGTATGATATTCTATCATAACCAGGTGTAGAACCCTTTAACTGTTTTAAACAATATATAAGTTCACTTGGGGAGATGGTTCTTTCTAATTGTGAGGTACTGGAGTTGAGTGTTACGTTGGGCTTTAAAACTAATGCCCCTATTTTCAAATGGTTAAATTGTTGTGAGAAATTATCGTCGGCAGAGTATTTTGCCCACTCATTTGCAAAAGTTTCCGTTATGTCACATGGGTCAGTTACGATCTGGTTGTTAGACTTGATAGCTATTATCTGCTTATTAATGTTGTTGTTCGAAAGTCTGTTAATTTTGTTCAAAATATCTCCGATTGATGGTACTGGTAAAATTCTCATAGCTTATCCTCTTTTGTTTTTTCATTTCTTTCCGAAATATAGCATTGCTTCTCCTATAACTTATTAGGTGGGTTGTTGTAGGTGATCTCTTAAATACTTTCCAGGAATATATTTTTTCGTTACGTAATGAAGAAAGAAATTGATTCCACCATGGAACATTTGACTTTTTCTTTAAGGACGACTGTGGTATAGACTCATTGGCGGCGGATCTTATTGCCTTTGTAATCAATGACGCCTCCTTATTTATATTTTTTGACTGGGGCCTATTATGTAGTTCGTTATCGACCATATTAGAATATTTTTTCCAATCAGCTAGCTTAATCAGAAATTTGCGATTAAAATTATATCTGGCAGTGTTGTTCTTTAAAGCAATATTAATAATAATAGGAAAATGGTCACTATTGTAGAGATCATTTAATATATCCCATGATGTTGCACGTAACAAAGTTTGAGAGCAGAAGGAAACGTCGATATTAGTAAGTGTACCGTGTTTGGAGAAATGAGTAGGACTTCCATCATTTAAAATGTATAAATTAGATGATAATATTGCATTTTCCAAGGTATAGCCTCTTTTGTTATTCTTTTCAGATCCCCATGCAACATTCCATGCATTAAAATCGCCAATAATCAGTTTTGGAGTTAAAATGGAGTCAAATAAAACTGCAAGTTCCTGTTTAGAAAAGTGTTGATCTGGTGGTATATACAACGAAATTATAGAAAATTTTTTATTAAGTTGGATCTCTATGGTCAGCGACTGTAATGAAGAGTTATTCTGGATTATTCTATGAGGAATATTATGTTTTATCATTATACCAACGCCCTGTTTCGATGTAGTATTAAGAGGAGAATTGTAAAAATAGGCGCAATAGCCTTTAGGTGGAATTGGAGTTAATTATGTGAGCAATGTGTTTCTTGAATAGATATGACAGATGGATTGTACTCTTTAATTAAAAGCTGTAATTTATAAATATTGTTGATGAAACCTTTAATGTTCCATTGCAATACACGAAAGTCAGCCATTTTGAAATCGTAACTGAAAAGTAAAGTTTAATTTACCTAGGTTAGATTATGAAGAGCACAAAGCCATGCTTATTGCTTGGAAATTAGTCATCAGAGTTGTCCATCCTTTCGGATGACGGTAAAAAGTATTGATCTTTATCGATCAGATTTTGAGTTATCTTTTCTAGTGGAGAAGATAATAGATCAGTGACATTATCATTTTCGATATCTGAATTGAGTCTTGTAAAATATTTTTTGATTGGTTCAATTTGCTTTGTGGTTTGTGATGATAGTTTAACAGGGTTAGAAATTGAATTATTTTGTGTTTTTGTTATTTTAGTTTTTTTTCTTGTTGATGTTGAAGTTGATGGATTTGTATCTCTTTCATTAGATGAGGATCTATATGAATTGCGGCGAGGAAGTTTTTCGGTTGTTGTGTTTATCTTCGGTGATGATGCAATACGTTTTTTCTGTGATTTGTTGGTTTCATCGTGTGAATTATTTGGCTGTTTAACAATTGCAGAGTATGTTGGCTGTTCGTTTGTTTGTGTGTTAGCTCTTAAATTAATTTCATATTTCCTCTTAGCTGCACCAAAAGAACATTTATCTAATGTTTTAATTTTAATAATTTCTTTCTGTTGAATATAACGAGGGCAGTTTCTATCTGAAGATGCGTGTTCGTCTTGGCAATTTGCGCAGTGTAAGCGAGAGCATTTATCTGGAACATGAGGTGGTAGGTTACATTTCTCACAAGATGCTTGATTGGAACATTTGTTCTTCGTATGTCCCAAAAGTTGGCAATTGCGACATCGCATTGGATTAGGAAAGAAGGGTTTAACCTTAACTTTATACCATGCAACATCAAGGACTTTTGGTAAATTAAATAAATTGAATGTGAGAACCATATTGCCATTGCATTGGTTAGCGCCATTTTGATCAGTGGTTGTGTATTTATAGACTGAGACTACACCCTGAGGTTTGAGTTCATTCACAATTTCTTCTTCAGGTACATCTATTAAGCATGGAGCATAGACAACTCCTTTTACAAAATTTAGGCTTTCATGAAGTTTGACTTCTATTTCACAGACATTTAATAGTGATTTAGATTTCAAGAATTTGCTAGCGATGACTTGGTTACGAACTAATATTAAAAGATTTCCATCTCTGAGTTGACTGATAGAGTCAATTAATGTTGAAATTGCATTTAATCCTCTTTGAATAAAGAATGGGCTTAGTTTTTTCAATTCATTATTTTTTGATGTTATAATAAGATATTTTGGATCACTTAGTGGAAAATTGGTTTTAGGTGTTGGAAGCTGAGGTTGGTCTAGGTAGTCACCAAATATGGCGAACCTATTGGATGAAATATTTGGTGGCGCAGGGGCCATTTCTATTTTTTTTATTTTTTTACAATTATAATAAACAAATGTCTTTTACTTGTCCTCTAGAAAAAAGACAACAACGCACGAAATTAAGATAAAGAGAACGCCAAATCTGTAACTGTTAACCGTTACTTTTATAAAATAAAATATTATATTCTTTACAATAAGCGCAGTCAAAAAAACACGTCCTTAGTAGGCAAGTGATAATCGATGACTCCTGTTATTATTATAATATTAAATTATTCACAACCACTTTTCTCAACTTTTCCACTTTGACGTTCGGCGTAAAAATACGTTACAAATCGTTGAATCAACTAACGGGCGAATTACCCAGTGAGTTTGTCTTGTAATGAATTTGCCTTACACTATCTTTCCTCCAGTTCCAGCACAATGCATCACATGTGTACGGGTCATCCCCTGAGTGCTGGTCCAAGATAAAAAAAATATATTTATTCTAATGAGTTACAATAATAACTCGTGCACATTGTCGGCAATTTGCTCGGTGTAAAGATAAAGAAGAACGTCCCAGCACACTTGGGTCTAATTTATTATGGTCCCATTGCGAACCTGTTGTGAAACAGATTTCACGTGTTGTAGTGATACACCCCTGTCTGTGCTAGGAATCGAATCTACAATCACCAAACTGATAAACTGGCGCACTACTCACTAGACTGCCGGGGCACCACTACTAATTACAGTATTTTTTATTATGTTAATTTATTGAACTTATATACATATTCTATTTATGAAGATAGTTTAATAATAAAAATTTGCTTAATAAAATATATTTATAATAATAATTGTGTCGGCACACAATTATATTTTCATTTCTTGCTTAACGCAAATTATTTATATCAATTAATATATGATCCCGTTTGCTTGTTTGGTTTGGATATGCTTCAATAGGCCATAATACGATGGGGTTGTTCCTGTTCATCTTCGAATGATACCCATGTGTTTTGTAAATATTTTCGAACATCGCTATCAGTGGCAGCTAAATCGATTAGAGGATTTTCTACTTTATTCTGTTCATTAGTCGAGTTATAGTGTATTTCGGCCTTCGAGTCTACGAGACCAATGCCATTTTGTTCTTTAAGAATATTTTTAGTTTCTAACGTAGCACTGTTCTCTGTATGATTGTTATTATTCGCATTATTGTTATTGTTTCCCGATTTAACTTGATGAACCACTGTCTCACGCCAATTTTGATAAGCATTTTCAAAACAACGAGCTACCAACAAAGTCATTTCATGCGCAATTTTACGTTTAGGACACAAAAATACATGGCAAGATAATTTCTCTTTGTCCGGGAGAGCATCTGGTTCCGAGCTTACAAACGTAAAAGCATGATCGTTAGCCGCATCCACAGAGCAGTAGGAAATTTTGTAAATGGAACAACTCATTAGGGAATCATCAGTGGCATGATCTAATACCTCAATTCCTTCTAGAGATATATTTACTTTAACGCGTTTTTGTGTTTTTATCTTTCTACTACCAGCTTTGGCATTTGTAATCACAGTTTTTATAGCCTCCGAAGTAACTTTTTCGGAACGTTTATTCTCAATGGGTGTAAAACCTAAATATTTAATATCGAAAGTCTGAAATATGGATTTTATTTCTTCTTCGCCATCTGCCTCTAAACTACCCTCGAAGTTCAATTTCAAATCATCAACTTGTTTACCACCCTTGGGGGATTTAACGTCCAAACCCCAATCTTCACCGTCTATCGCATCGTCTGATGTAAATTCTGTCAATTAAATAATCATTAAATTTATGTTAAATAATCTTAAATTTTTTTTATTTATTTTGCAAGTTTATTTATACGTATGTATGTAAGTATGTACATATTTATATTTTGTTTATATTGTTATCGTAAAAATTTCCAATTGAAATAATGCGATTATAAATTATGATGAAATAACACTGTGATACAAAAGTTGAGAAAAAAAATTATGCAGGGGTTCTCATGTACCAATTTTATTTTATTGGAGTCTATAGAGTACGAAAATAGCTTTAGTTTTTTTAGGTTACTTCGAAAAGTGATTTTATAACGGTAAATGTAGTGAAAAACGTGTTTTTGGAGTTTCAAATTGAAAGAGTTATGACTTCCTTGTTTCCTAACCGATTTATATAATTTTTTCTGCTGTTTGAAGGATGAGATATTATCTTTCAAACAATGCATACCTTTTGTAAATCAGTTAGTAAATGGCTATGTTATAGTGGTTAAAATGTAAAAAGATAAATTTTTCAAAAAAAAATTTTTTCCTCATCTAAGTGACTTATGAGATACCAAACAATATACATATATATTTGTCATTCTGAAAAAATAACACTAAATTAGCTTTCCAAAATGAGTAATTACTTAGCGATAAACAATTTTTCTCCTTTCAAAGCACCCGGACTGAATGGAACTGTGCCAATTATGCTTCAGAGGACGCAGGGATCCGTGATCTCGACCTTGCAGGCTATATATTGTGTGAGTCTATCGTTCAACCATATACCTGCCAGTTGGAGGAAAATCAGGGTGGTTTTCATACCCAAGGTAGGTAGACGGGGCCATGAGTGCCGAACGATTTTATAGCAATTAGTCTTACATCCTTTATGCTCAAGATGTTGAAGAGGGTGATCGACTGTGACATCCGGGGGCTCTTCGTCGACGAGCCGCTATCTTCGGCGCACCATGCATACTTGAGAGGTAAATCGATGGAGACTGCTCTGCACGAGGTTGTGGGGGCTATGTAGGAATCTCTTGGGTGCAAATAGTACACGTTGGCTTCTTTCGTTGATCTAAGATCGCTCTCTGGATATAAGAGCCGTTATTAGACCGATATTATCCTATGGTTGGCTTGTCTGGGGTGTTCCCCGGAGCGGCCCTGAACACGATTATGAATCTCTTACCGATTGATCTTCTTATTTTCTCCGTTTTGGCTCAGAGTGCCAGGGCTAAAGGTGTCGGGTTCTGCAGGGAATCCCGGTCTGGCCGGGCTTCATTGTTGGATATTCTACTCGGAGACTTGTCTTCGAAGGTCGTGCATTTGCCACTTTCCATAGTAGGAATGACTGCGGGAGGGGGAGAGTCACTGCGGGAGGGGGAGAGTCCTTGCGGGTGGCGTCAAGTGGTCTTCACGGATGGTTCTAAGACGGAATCAGGAATTAGGTACATTAGGGGTAATGAGATGGCTGTGGAGCTGGCGGGACTGAGTTCGCCAATCTGCTGTTACTATTTCTGTTATAAGGGTACCTTTTGCTATTGCAAAAGTTTCTATCTCCGGCTGCGCCATAGCAAGACCTCTGTGGCTGCGGTATAATTTTAGGACTCAGAACTCCTGAACTTTTTCCGATTTTTCATTAGTAGACTCACGCTCGACTACACGGGCCACTGGTCCATCGGCACGCATGCTGAGAGGATGGGCTTTCCGTTCAATGCCGGTGTAGCGGCTGTGAGGTGGATTCGGAGAGGGAGGCTGTTGTGCACTTTCTTTGTGAGTGCCCCGGTCTGGCTGGGTCGAGGTTGAGATTTCTTATGGCGCTTTTCTTTGACAACTTGGAGCTGTGCTCTCGATTGGATCTGACGGACTTAGTGACGCACATGAACGGCACACGGTTGGCTGTGACATTTTTTTTTTATCTGGGACCAGCACTCATGAGATGACTCCTACACATGCGAAGCATTGTGCTGGAACTATAGGAAAGGGATAGTAGGAGAAACGACAGAAGGTGAGCTTAATTAATTATTTTGTAGCTCTGCTTTCGCACGGTCTTTGTTTATACTCGTAGCAGTGCTGAAGCTTCGGTTTAGTAGCCATTTTTATTATTATTTTACTTCGCCGGTGCTACACAATACCGACGAAGGAGGACGTTCTAATGTGCCAGTGGTTGGTTACAGCTGAAGCCGTTACTGTTCAGTGACCTGTTCAGTGACTATGCCTTCGCCACTGAAACCTTCCGACAAGAACTGACACAAAGACACACTAGTGCATATGATTTAGACTGAAACTGGTGCTGAATCCAGAAAATTTCTGGTTTTGTAATCAACGTGCAGACTACTTCAGCCATCGCCAGAAGGAACTTCGTGGTTTTTGTGTAATTTTGCAGTTATTAAAGCAAAATAAGTACAAAAAAGAAAGCAAAAAATTTTATGCGAAAGAATATTACAGTTATTATATTACAGTATATTACAGTATATATGTATATATATTATAGCAAAAGAAATCGCTTACTATTCAGTTCATGTGCGTGTATTACATAAAGCGGTTGTGGGCTTGAGTAGAAATAAGTTGGAGCTAATAACGTAAGTATGCTTTTGATTGTCACTATGAAATGATTTATTGCTGAACAAAAACCACGGACATACATATATAAATGGCGATTGGACTGATGATGTTGACGATTATGTTGATGATCTTGACATTACCGATCACTCGGATTAGTTTGTTGTAGATTCTGACGAGGACGAGCATGACGAAACAAACAACAACAAAAAAAATACAAGTATGGCAGCTTAAGCCATTCAAATTTTCGATAAAGGAATCGATTGAATCGAAAACAACGCTAACTCGCTCGAATGCATCGTTGTTCTCAAAAATATCAGAGATATTGCTGTGCAAAAAACACTGGAAGCTAAGAAAAAAGAACGTTCTATGTTAGAGTACTCAAAATAATATTTCTTATTTAAAATACATACATAAATTAACTGTATATATTTCTTATACAATACCAAAGTATTAATAAACACATTTTTTTCATTTTCAATATTCTTATTTTCTATCTCGATTGAGTTGGACAGTCTGGGTTGAGGGAATAGACCTTGCACGAATTACTTCCATCTACACCGAATATACTGCATTTGCATTTGAAGAGTTATTGAAAAATAAATTTAACACAATTAAAAAAAAATTATTGCTAATTTTTAGTTAAAAAACCGAAACTCAACATATCCCTGATTCAACGTCAACTGTAGACAAATCGCTTGCCAGTGTTGATAGTTTTATATCAGATATTCATTAACATTAATAAATTTCAATAAAAATATTTTGAAATAAGTAACTGAAGATAATACAAATACTACCATAATTTAAACAAGCAAAATATTTACTTACTTTTGTGCTTGTAGTGGGTTTTCCATTTGCGAAAAAATGCCATGGTCAGTAACAACGGTAACAGGCAACAAACGTATGTAAACAATCAAAAATGAATGCAGATAATAATTATTCTTGCCCAGTTTCACAAACCAAAGTCGTTGAATAGAAAATATTTATACATGTATACTCAGCTTATTAATGATTTGATGGAATTGATCCCGCGGCATATGAATAGAAAATTTAACAAATAATTTCACCACTGCCTTTGCCGATAAATGTTATATTGTGCGGGTTTTGAAGAAAATAGAGCTGGGAAAAGATATTAAAACACTTGTTATTATAATAATTAAATTAACAATAATTAATTTTTTAATTATTATATACATATAGTATTTCTCTTCTGGGGAATGTTTCTGAAATTTCACTAAATGTGTCAATTGTTTAATTTTTGGAACGCAATTTAATTTAACAAAATCTAGATTTTAAGCAAATAATTAATTATTTTGCGGTGCTGTCGGTTTATTACGGCACAACCAAATAAACTTGTTTCTCCGTTCAAATTTGTATGCAAAATGAAATGAAAATAAAAATACCAATAAAATATTATTAAACGTTTCGTAGAATTTTGCAAAAAGTTTTTTTCTTATAGTATTGCTTTTAAGAAACAACAAAGAAAAAACAAATATGAAAATAAAATAAAAATACTATACATATGTATGTAAATAAAAACGTAAATAATTCCACAAGAGCTTTAAAAAGTTTAAACAAGATTTAAAAATAAAATTTTTTTGAATGGGGCTGAAGTTCAGATGATAAGCTGACTGTTAGTCGCTTAATGGCACTAATAGAGGTCACTCTCTTACTCTACTCATAAACAGTAGAGTTGATGGTACAAATTATAGGTGTGTTCCAGATGTTCATAACAAAACAGTCCGGACTTGTGAGAGTAAAAAGAAAATTACTCTCTGAATGTGACAAAGTTGCCCAAAATTGGTGGAACGCAAAATACCACAATTGAACATCTTTAAATACTAGTGCCGTTTACTTTCTCAAATAAATTTTATTTTATTTACTTCAAGTTTATTCAAAGATCTTCAATTTTGCTTTTTCATAAATTTTTAACTAAAATATTTTTTCGTTCCTTTGCAAATTTTCTGTTTAATTTCTTAGTATCATCATATGTAAATGAAAAACAGCTGATAATTAAATTCTAGCCCGAAACTTACCCAAAGAAAAAGTTCGTGCAACTTTGTACAAGAAATGAAAAGTTTTACTCTTTTATTTTGCCTCAAAATTGAACAAAAATTGTTATCTGCAACACTTTTGGGCTAAGTGGAGCTGGTTCCGGCTGTTTTGTTATGTACCTGGAACAGACCTTATACATACATACATATGTATGTATTTACAGTCTGTTATGTTATTTTTTTTGCAAAGAATTTTAGCAAATGCCTGGCTAATGTTTTTTTTTTTTTATTTTGCAACTCAATCCAGGACATGTACATACATACGAGTATGTATTTATATTGCAGAGTGTTGTACATATCCCGCTTGATCTGAGATTTGCTTTTAAGCTTTAAAGCGAAGAATTCTCCATAAAAAAATATTCCCTTAATTGTCGGAAATTTTAAATATAAGTATGATCATTCACAAAAACGAAGTATTAGCGAAGATTTCTTGGAATATTTTGGAAATGCGAATGGTACACAAAGAATAAATATTATTGTTTTTTTTATTTCTATGAAAGTGCTTCCCTAGTCTAGCGTGTCAGCATTAGATTATCGACCTGTAGATTGCGTGTTCGATTCCTGCCTGGGTGTTGTTGTTTTTCTAAAGCAGAAAAATTAAGAAAAAGTTAACATGCCAGAATCAAAGAAGAAAACAAAAGCAAAAAATGAGAGAGAGAAAGTTTCTCTCCCGGTGACAGGTGAGTTCTACGAGTTATTTTTCAATTTAGTAATAGTCGTTCTCGAATGTTTTATACAAATATTGCACAAATTATGAATGTCACATTTTTACGTGATTTTGCTTCAAAAATGGTCCGCACAAAGCGCAAATTCAAATCATAAAATGTTTGTTGTATTTTGAAAATTTTTAAAAAAGCTATTTTGTTTGTATATTTCGTAATTCCCAAATATTCTTGTATAAACAAGTAAAATTTCTTAACATATTTCAAGAATTTCGTTAAAGATCTACTGAGATTTTTGGTAATAGCACCAAATGAAATGTGCATATACATAGATAAACTAAACCATATAACAAACATAGATAAATAATCGTAATGAATTTTGACTAATGTTGAATAATTGAAAGTATAGTTACATAAATGTTTACAGCTGTTGTATAAAATAAAATTTATGTTTAAAGTATGTGGTCATTTACGCAATAGCAAAATGTTTCTGAATAGCTGATGGTTTTTTGAGCCAATGTCTGAGAAAACATTTAATTGCTTTTGTAAAGCTGGACAGTAATTTTTGGAGTGTGGCGAAATTATTTATGTTGGAAGTATAATCAGAAAAACAGACTTCGCTCCAAGCATTACATACACACTTACAATAAGTGTAAAAGCAAAAGTTCCTGTATAATTCTAGAATTCCGAAGAGCATTATGAGAGCTGGTATTGCCTTAAATATTATATCTACATATAGCGAATATTTAAAAGATGCGACCAATTCATATGTGTACATACATACATATGTACATAAGTATTGCATGTTATTGCGGTATTAATGCATTTAAGCTTAATACACTCTTTAGTTTGTTTATAATTCTTTTTTATATATCATCGGATTTGCTTTAAATTTGTAATAAAATTGTATATTTATTTTTAAAATTTTTTAATAAATTTACAATTCAAAAAAATTCATTGAAAAAACCGACAGCCATGCTGCACTGCTAAAAACGGTTCGGTTAGAAAACCGGCCTGATCACCCTAGTATGTATACAGATTAGCCTAGTCGTCGTTCTTTTTTGATTTCCATTAAAAATTATATCTGTTAAAAAGGCCGTTTACATACATACATATATTACATAACAAATCATATTTTCGCACTGAAACTGCATAGTTTTTTGCGGAAAAGTTGCTAAGATCCCTTCCCTCTTGGTGAAAGAATCGAATTTTTTTTATTTTTGAAGCAACGGAGACAGCAGATAAATTACAATTGCAGCATTGCCTACCCTGCAGATAATATTGGACTACGTAGTCCATAGTAGTTGAAATGGACTGGTCTTATGTAATGCAGCGTGGACCATGTTATTGACAACAACAGCCAGAGATGCCAACTTTGGAGTAGTTTTTGGGTTAGTATGATGAAATGCAAAGATGGGTTATATGGTCCACCCCTAGGCTATCGCAATGTTAAATAGGCCTTGCTTTCTCTGTAGTCTTGTCAATATCGAGGTGCGGGTTCGATTCCCGCTTAAACCCTGGGTATTTCTACAGACAAGCTTAAAATCTTCGTAGAGTTTGTATTGTCTTCAAAAAAAACATTTGGGTTAATTTTGTACTAGTCCTAGTCCGCTGTGGACTATACTTTACATGCACTAGTGGCGTTATCTGCATGGTAATGACAGAGAAAAACCAAGATAGTAAATAAAACTGTTTGCATGTGTAGATGTTTACATGTACACTAGAGCCTCAATTTGCGTTCTTTATTGAGACCGGAGAAATCAGAGATAAATCTAATCTCTCTATACGAGTATAACTGCAATAAATTTTTATTGAAATTATATTTCTGATTAAAGAAAGTCATCTGAATACGGTTTCTTTTGTTTTTTTCCAGTAGGTGGGTTTAATTATTTTAAAGAATAAAATATAAAAACAACCATTTCTCCCGGTTTAAAAAGTTTTAACCTGTCCATACTTCGTTCCAAACTAATATACATAATACATTTTCTTCTATTTGAACTCACTTATTATTTTCTTAAGTTGTTTTATTTTACAGCTCTACCACAGCGCTTCTTATTGAGTACTAAATTCCTACTTCCGTACGTACGTATGGTTACAATAACTTCCCTGACAGAATGAAATGGGAGTTCCTCTTTTAACACGGAAATTGGTCCATTTTTCACTATGCAAAGCGCATTGAAGTATATTTAAAAAAAGTTCCGCAAATCGAAACGACAACAATAAGATGGACGCAAATCGGTGCTCTAGTGTACATTATATTTATGTCATGTGCAACAGCAAATAATAAAGCGTCATCCATCCATTAGAGTAAATATTTCTCTCAAAAGCTTTACCAAAAACTCGCACGTTTCGTACCAGGCACAACGTTTTTTTTTTGTAGCACAATGATTGCGTTTTAAATAAAAGAAGTTGCCAGAATAATTATTTTGTAGGCAATATAAATTTCATGATTATTCAATCCAAAAGTACCTACCTCATTCAAACAAATGATACGATTTTTATAAATTCAATTTGATTTAGAAGGGTTTTGTGAAAGCAAAATAATTTTTTAATGCGATATTGGAGTTTTAAACAGTTTTGATTTTGAAAAAAATTACTTTTTCAGAAAACGAAAAAAAATATAGTGAATGGCCCAATTTTGTTCATACTGTTTCTTGATGACTTATTCAATGAACTAAGTTTCAGCAAACCATTCGTCTTTGTTGACGATATTCAATTATTATGATCAGGAGAATTCATTGATGCTTTACTATCGAAAACAAATTATGATTTATCTACTTTGAGTGATTGGATGCAGAAGAACACACTTAGGGTCAATCCAGACAAGACTAAGGCCATTGTTTTCGGTACAAATACATTTAGTTATGCTAATCTTGACTTAAGGTTATCAGATACAAATATAGAAATTACAAATAGCCTACGATGTCTCTGCGTAATTCTTGATGATAGGTTGTGTGTTTAACCCCCTATGAATCTGATTTGCTCACAAATTTCTTTCACCTTACGTAGATTGAGATGCAACCTATTTTTCCCTTTCCTTGTTAGGAAATCTCTGGCTCATGCGCTGTTAAAGTAGCAATTAAATTACTGTGTTGAGGTTTACTCTGGTTCGAACACAAGTAATAAAGGAAGAAAATCAAGTCCATTGTTCATATAATTGTGCAACTCGTTTATGGGCCCATGTATCACATCACGTAAAAAATTTTTTTGAATCTTACTTTTGCGAATTATCCCAAGTTTTGTTTACTTATTTACCTTTATAACATTATTAAATATCAAGATCAATTCACGGGTACCACAAGTCCCCATTCTTTTTCCAGCCCTATTTCTTATTTGTCTTAATGACCTCCTATGTCATACTTCCAACCCTATCCACTCTTTCGCAGATGACAGCAGTATCTGCCATTCATATTCATTTGATCGTAGGCCGACATAAACTATGATCGCGGCGACGCGGCAGAATATGAATGATTCGCTAACAGGTGACTTTACGAGAATATTGGATTGGGGTCACGCGAACAGGGTCGATTTCAATTCCCAAAATACCCAATGCTGCATGCTAACCCATCGCCGTATGCACGATCACGCTGCCTCATCTGTAATTATGGGTGGCATAAACATTGAGGAATCAGAAGCTCTTGATGTTCTTGGCATGAAAATACAGTGTGATGTCCGATGGACTGAGCACATTTTTCAGGTCTCAAAGGAAGCATTCAAGTGCCTCGGCTTTTTAAGACGGTGTAAGACATAGTTCACCCCATCTGATCAATCTCCTCACTATTTATACCGCCTACATCCGACCAAAAATAGAATACAACTCTCATGTATGGGCCGGTGCCTCAAAGACTATTTTGAAGTTACTCGACCGTGTACAAGAAAGGGCGAAGAAACTCATAGGAGACAGTAGGGTAGCCAACTCTATTGACTCTCTTGAGCATCGTCGCAACGTGGGGCGCGTTTCGTTGTTCTATCGTTACTATAATGGGATGTGTTCCGATGAAATCAGGGAACTTGTTCCCTAAACCCGATCATTCACGCGCACGATGTGTTCATCATTAAGAGCACATCCATTTGTGGTGAACTTGGCAGCGAACCGCAATACACATTACAGAGAAAATTCGGTTTTTGGCCGAACAGCACGTATGTGGAATAGACTACCCGCAGAGGTGTTTCCTGTCAGGTGGGAAGGTTTAAATCAAATGTCAATAAACACTACTCCCTCTATCCACCTTCCCATCGCATGTGTAGGTGTCATCCCCTGAGTGCCGGTGCAACAAAAAAAAACAAAAAAAAAGCCCTCTCCATTATTAGATCAGTCAGAAATTTCCAAAAAAATGATTTCACGTATTCATAACGTACTATATGAAAACTCCTTTGTTGTACGGGCTGAAAGGCTTTTGAATTGTTTGCCAAATAAATTGAGGAATTTCGCTATGTCTGTAGTAAAGTTTAAGCAAAAACTTATAGAATTTTATTCGATATAGTCACTGATAAATTGATTTAAATAACGGTAAATTATTTTTGTAGTCGTAAGGGTGTTAGAAAAAAGCCTTATTTTCTTCCTTTTCTATTATTTGTTAAATTGTCATAGTGTAAATATCTCATACACTGGCAATATTTTTATTGGCTAGGAGGACACATGTATTACTTTGAAATGATAAATAAATAAATAAATAAAAAAGGAAAAACCTAAACGTTACAAAACATATACGATAATATAGTAGTTATGAACACTTGTAATACAATTCCTTAAGTGAAACTAAAATAAGTATATTTTGTACGTTAATTATGGAGAAGTTAAAAAAGCGAACATCTTTATACCTATAAGAACTCTCAAAAACTATTTGAGAATTATGGCTTCACAAAGAGAAAAAACTTGAATTTTTTTATACAACAAACTTTTTTTTACCGATTTAAATCTATTTAATTTTTCTAAACAGCAAGCATAAGTAATGTATTTTGAATCGCGTTAAATAAATAAAAAAATTTTACTATTTCTGGCAACATTTAAATTATTTAAAAAATGTAAAGGGAAAAAAATTAATGTAAAATTACTTTGCGTTTACGAAAGCAAATATACGAGGATCGTTCGAATTATTAAGTATTCGTATGCATTTATATATTTTTTTATTACAAAAAAACTGTGCCGCCAACTATAGAAAAAGAATAAACGTCGGTTTACCGATACCTTTATACATATATATGTATATATAAAAAACTACTATCCGCCTTCTGCATATTTAGTCGCAACGCGGAATGTCCGCACTGTAGATCCCATAGTACCTCGTCCATTCCGCTGCCCTCTTTATTGTCAATAAATCCACCACTAAAACGCAGCATCGTTCATGCAATCTCCAACCGGAGGAAGAATACGCCGCAGCTATCTTATCAGGAATTATCAGTATAGATCTCCTTGCCTGATAAGGGTACGGCTGTTGACAGGGTTCTCCGATACAACCCACAATTTTCTAGCATTTTCCAGCGCCGTCCCCTTCCATGCACATGCTGACACAATCCTCATCGCATCACCAAGACGTCAGCTGGAAACCTTCAAACCCTTTGTTGGAGTGGAGCGAGTGATCGTGGCAGCTGACATTCTCCAACGAAGTCCACCATACGACAAAGTCATTCCGTTTTTATGCATTCATATTGCTATGGAATATTTAAAGTGTTCCATGTGTGAAGTAACTTTTGGAAAAAAAATTAAAAAATATGCATGAATTATTTCTGTGCACCTCGCATGAGAGATATTAAAGCATCTTGCAGAGAGGGGCCATTGAAATAATTTGAGTTATGAAATCCGAAGTATTATTTTAAATTTCTTTATCGTAAATTTAACGATTTCTACATTTTTCATATTACAAAATTGTTAAATTAAAATGCGTCATATATACATACTATATATGTACAAATACATATGTATGTATATTATATTATATTGTACATTTTATATGTATATTTATAGGAAACACCCTACACAGGAAAATCAATAAAGTACTTTGCACTTACTTCTTTAAACTGATGTTAAAATTGACATTTTTAGACATAGCAAAACTTGTTGAATTTGATTTTATAAAAAAATTACAATGTTTTGATATAATTAGAACAAACACCACAAAGATTCATACATACATTCATTTAAAAACTGCTAAACATTCACTATATTGCAATCAACATTAAAATTTGTTTTTTCTATTGCAGCCATAAATTTAATGTAATAAGAAACACAAAACGAGCGATAAAAACATTAAATAGCTTTGAACACGTACTACAATGTTTATCATTGGATTAATTGCGTATAAAGATGGTTTGCTTTTTCACAAAAACCATACACTACTTAATGCTTCAACGTATTAAAATGATCTGTAGCTGGCTGCTATCGATCTACTTTAGCTCAATTTTGTCTGAAGTAACACTCTTCTATGGTCTTACACTATTTAAGCAAACAGTAGAAATTGTTTGTTGTTTGTTTTCAAATCTTCACTCAAAAACTCATTTCCGTTTATAAAAGTTATATTGCATACACCCTACATTTTTGTGCTGATACCTATGCACTCGACAGCAAAGAAATTTCTTTGCATAATTCAGTTAATATTTACTTTCTTAATTATTTATTTTTTATCAGAAATACCAGCTTATAAACGAAATAAAAAGTTCGAAAACACGTTCCTAGTAAAGAATACGTTTTGAAAATTTATATGTACATATGTACTATGTATGTGGAAGATCGACATGTACGATCAAATCATAAGGAACCCAAACCTACATTAACTTACTCTTGGTAAGCATTTACTTTAGAAGATTTCGGTAAGCATTTGTTCTTAAATATGCAATATATGCTACCGGCAGATTTAGTGCTTCTAAATTTCGATACTTTCTTGCTGAGGTAGCTTAAAAAAATCACTTGACGATGTTGTCGGAGGTAATCCAGAATCAGGTAATCAGAAAGTCGTGGACTCAAATACAATTCCAGACATCTTTTGCTTTGTATTTTGTGAAAGTCAAACAGGAAATTCCGTGTACAGGAGAGAGCGAAGAAACTCATTGGGGGTGGAAGGGTACACTGAAAATAATTCATCATTAATATAATGAAACGGTTTCATTAAATGTTCTTCATTATAATAATGAAAGTTATAGTTAATCAACAATGACATTAGATACATGAAATCTTGCAATCTCTACTCTTTATAAGTTTTTCATAGTTTATTATAGCAGTTCATAGCCTGAGTTTTATTTTTAATAAATTTATGATAAAATATAAGTAAGCTACATGAGTTTTTTTCTACTTAATATATACGATTTCCTAAAGCTAATTGGAATATCAGTTATTTTGCTTAAAAATGTTTTATATTTGTCATTTTATGATATTTTAAAAATACAAATTAAAGAGTCACATATTCAATGAAAGTATTTCACCAATTCAATGAAATATTCTTACAAAAAAAATTAATTTACTTATGTGTGGGTGTGTTGTATCGTTAAAGGCTCTTTCAAACTATAATATATGTAAGTCTAATTAATGACTTTATTAATACTTTGTGAGAAAGAAATCTAAAGAGATTTGGTGCAACTGTCATAAAATCTAAAGTAATATTACATTTTGCTTTCAAACTTCAAATAAAATGAAAAGTATAAAAAAACCCGGTTTAGAAGGAAAAGCTTTTTTTCGTATTTTTTTTTTTCTTTTATAAAATTCCAACGCTGGTAAAATGAAAAATGTATCGTTTAGAAAAATTTATGCAAATAGCGGAAGCATTTATCACACTTGGACGTAATACTTAAATTTTAGACATGACGTAATAGAAAGTACAGGGTGTCCGCCGGGAAGGTGTACTACTTAGTTTGTTTATAATTTTTAATTAAGTGAAAGAGAATGGATCTTATATTGATAAATGTTTTATTTAATGTCGGCAATTATGAATGGAATATCAGATAAATGTCCGCCTCTGTTAGCCTCACAAATGCGAGTCCTTTTGAGCACATTTTTCATTACATTCTCACACATTTCATGCGGTATTTCATTAATTTCATCACGAATATTTTGTTTGAGTTGCTTAAGCGTTTCTTGTTTGTTAGCACAAACCTTGCTTTTCAGATATCCCCACAAAAAGAAGTCCGGAACAGTCAAATCAGGCGACCGTTGAGGTCAATCAACATCACCATTTCTTGAAATAACTTGTTGTGGAAAGAGGTCTCGCAGTAATTCCATTGTAATCCTGGCTGTAAGCTATGTGGCACCGTCTTGTTGATACCACATATTAATCAAGCCCAAAGAATGCAGTTGTGGCGTTAAAAATTGTGGCCAAAGTTGTTCTTTAAAGACCAAGTTCCTGAGCACGGCGTCGAATTGAGGTTGATGGATTGTTTTGAACACTTTCTTGAGCAGCAGTAATGTTTTCAGCCGATCTTGCAGTACATTGTGGTCATTCACTACTACGATAAATAGTGCGTTCTGTTGGCACATTGTTTCTCCCAAAAATTTCACGTAACTTTCTCATCGTCACAGTAATCGATGATTGATTTTGATAAAATGTTTTAACGATTAAAACACGTTGGTTTATCGAATATTTAACCTATTTGAAAATTTAAAACACCAATATGATTAATCAATTAAAAATTATATGAATAGCATTTTCATGTTTTGTGAACTTATTATAAAAAATTATTCTTTTGCTATAATTTCTTTTTTGAAAATATATATTATAATATCGGTTATATACATAAGTAGGAAAAAACGATATATTAAGTGCACTCATGAAAACATTTAAAATTGATATTTGCACAATTATGCATATTTGCGTGACTTGTATAATGAAGCCGACTCTTAAACTTGCCCGAAAAGCTTTAAAATGTACTGGAATTTAACCAACTGGAGGTAATGCAGAGTCAATCTGCAGTACCTGCATAACCATTTTTAGCAAACGTCAATATAAAATAAAAAAAAATAAAATTTGTGTCTAAAAATTGTAGTGCAAAAGACTCAATTGCTCAGATTATTTGCGGAAGTTGATATTTGTGATATTTGAGGGTGGCGATGGTCGAAGTATGTAGTCTGCACGTTGACTACAAAACGAAAAATTTTCTTGGGTTCAACCGCAGTTTCAGACTCATAAAAAAAACATCTCACATTTTTTCTGATGTTCATATCAGAACGCCCTCCTTCGTCGGTATTGCGTAGCACCGGCAAAGTAAAATAATTACTACAAATGGCTACTAAAAACAAAGCTTCAAAATTTAATACGTCTCCTTGACATCAGAGACGCTACAACACTTCTGTAAAAACAAATAACGTGCAAAAAGCAGTGTTGTAAGATAGTGAAGTTTCACCTCCTATCATTTCTCTTACTATCCTTTTCCTCTTATTCAAGCACAATGCACCGCAGGGGTCATCCCTTGAGTCCTACTCCAAGATAAAATAAAAGTTAACACTAAAATTTTTTTTGGAGACATGATCCTGAATTTAGCTGTCTTTGGGTTAAATTCAAAATCAGGGCACATCTTTTGCATTTCGGGTTTCTTTACAGAAGCCTAAAGAGGGAAAGGGAGAAAACTATATACAACTTCGATGCCCTTTCCGACACAATATCGGAGATCGTCGAAAATTACCCGAACAGTGAAATTGTTATTGCTGGTGATATCAATGTCCATAATTTATCGTGGCTCCGCCATTCGAGCCATATGACTCCAGGAGGCCAACATGTTAAGCTATTCGCAGCGCACAATCACCTTGCGCAATTAGGGAATGAACCAACACACATGTCGTGCGTTGACGGGCACCAACACAACCTCGGCCTTTTTCTCACTTCACACCCTGACAAGTATGAAATTAATATTAGCGCACCTCTCTGATCATTGCACCATTTCCATGGCGAAAATGGTAGAAAACATAATATTGCTTGGTATGAAACGTTCATACCATCGAGCAAATTTCGATTAGGCCCAGACCGAAATCTTCGTTTAATCAGACGTGCAGACTTGCTGTCAGATTCAGAGAGGAAGCATTTAGTATCTGGCGGAATGACAAAAACGCGGATACTGATTTGATGCGCAAAGGCCAAGATCTTCTTGTCCCAAAGTGCTAAGACGTGAAAAGGCTTTGTAAAAGCTTTTGGTCATTCGTTAAAAGAGTTAAGGGAAATGCTAGTTCTTCTATTCCGCCTCTTTTAAAGATGATCAAATATTTACTGACCCGGTTGACAATGCTAACCTCCTAGCTGGAATATTTGGAATATTCTCACCTGCCGGAAAGCAATCAACCACTGCCCGCACCAGAGCGTGTATCTGTAAATATGCCAAAGATATACGTACGGGCTCGTGCAGTTAAAAGTGTTTTAGCGGACCTTAACATAAATAAGTTAATTCCGGCACTGGTCTTCCAGCAGTGCTCTTCGACGTTATCGCGTCCTCTGGCAATCCTTTTCAGCATCCTATAGCCTGCAGGCGAATTTCCGTCGTGCTGGAAAGTTGCAAATGTTACGCTGATCCCCAAGAAGGCAGAGGCAAGCAACCCTGAAAATTATCGCCCAATCGCAATATGCTCTACCATTTCCAAAGTAATGGAGAGTATGCTAAATTTCCATCTTATGAAGTATTTGGAGTTCAATACCTTACTTAACGACCGGCAATATGGCTTCCGTGGAGTACGTTCCACGGGAGACCTATTAGCCTTCCTCTCGGAAAAATGATGTCGATCCATCCACCATTTCGGCGAAAGTAAGGTAGTGGGTCCAGATATTTCCAAAGCGTTTGACAGAGTGTGGCATGGAGCACTCTTGTCCAAACTTATTGCTTTTGGTGTCGGTGATATCTTCTTTCGCTTTATATCGAGCTTTCTCAGGGATCGCGCTATAAGAGTTGTTATAAACGGGATCTCATCCAACGAGTTCAAGATTTATTCAGGGGTACCACAAGGCTCCATTCTTTCTCCTACCCTATTTCTTATTTTTCTTAATGACTTTCTTTGTCAAACTTCCAACCCTATCCACTCTTTCGCAGATGACAGCAGTATGTCTAATTCATATTCATTTCATCGTAGGCCTACGTAGAATATGATCGCGGCAACGAGGCAGAATATGAATAATTCGCTAACAGGTGACCTCACGAGAATATTGGATTGGGGTCACGCGAACAGGGTCGATTTCAATGCTCAAAAGGCCCAATGCTGCATGCCACTGCGCTGCCTCATCTGTAATTATGGGCGGTATAAATATTCATGAATCAAAAGCTCTTGATGTTCTCGGCATGAAAATTCAGTGCGATGTTCGATGAACTGAGCACATTTTTCAGGTCTCAAAGGAAGCATTCAAGTGCCTCTGGTTTTTTCAGACGCTATAAGACATACTTCACCCCATCTGATCTCCTCACTATTTATACCGTTTACATCCGTCCAAAAATGGAATACAACTCTCATGTATGGGCCGGTCTTTCCTGTCACTTTTGACGTGATAAAATTTAAATCAAATGTCAATAAACACTACTCCCTCTACCCTCCATCCCATAACCTAATTTCCTAGTTCCAGCACTATGCATCGCATGTGTAGGTCCCTGAGTGCCGGTCCAAGAAAAAAAAATTCAGTTTTTACCCGATTTAAAAGTGAATATATGGAAAAAGTAATAAACACGTATCCGCTTATTTTTCAGCAGATTATACCGATAATATGTATTTGTTATAGGAAAGATGTAAATGAATTCATATACGTGGTCTGTTCAAAAGAAAAGGTGAATTTAGTTTTCTTCGATTACAATAGCGTGGTGCATCATGAGTTCTTGCCAGTTCATGAGTTCTTCTTGTCGTACCGTTAATAAGGAATACTACAAGGAAGTTATGCAACGTTTTCTTCGCAAGCTTTCCTTGCAAATGAACGTTCTCCTTCGGCCTTAATGCTTTGATAACAATTATGTAGATGCGTACTAATCAGTGGCAGCATATCTAATAAAACGCGGGCAATCGAGGCGTGTAACTTGGGACTAACTGTGGAATCGGGACCTTAAGACGGCGCGAGTTAATGTCTAGCTGCTTAAAATCTTCTTCTGGATGTAAAGAAGATTTGTACTGCAGAATTCCAGGTTTGCTTTTCTCGTACCGCTTACATCGAACATGTTTCCACTCAAATTTTTCACCAGAAAGTATGTAACATAAATATGTTATTAACATTAACATTTTATTGATATATATGAACTTAATAAATACCTGAAATGGTTGATGTTCTCCATGTGTATTTATTTTTCATCAAAGCATTAAAATCAAAGAAGTCCAGTCGTGTGTGTGGAATATTGATCAACTTGAATTTGTCGTCTTTTTTTCAATTGGCGCATGTACTGTGTCACATTCAAGATGCGTATAACCCACAACTAGAAATTTGTGATCAATCACTTAAATGCTTTTGTGCTTTTGGAAAACTTTTTGAAACATTGCACAAATGTATAAGTTACGGTTTTGTACTTAGACAGGAGTCGCTGTACAAAATGACGTGGCGAATTGTATCAGGTAAATCCAACAAACATTTAAAAATGTAAGACCTAATATACTTTGCTCCACGTTTTGCAATAGTTTCATTCCCCAAATAACATTGAGCCTTCTTCGTCGCCTCATCATGCAGCGTTAAATTAAAAGTCAATAATGGTCGCTTATAGAAAAACATGATCGCACGCAAATAAGGAGTTGGCAAACACTGTTGCAAATCAAAAGAAAACATTTTTACACTTTAATCCATTAATGCAAGTTCCTTTTCAGTTTACTAGCACTCATACGCAAAATCTGAATCGTCGTGCTGTTCTTTTTTTTTTGCATTTTAAGCTGAATCTTTTCGCCTTCTTACGATGTGTTTGTAATTTTTGATTTAAGTGTTTCACACATATTACAAAGATCTAGCTGCGGCTTTTTAAATTTAATATTCATTGGTTGAAAAATTTCTTTATACCCATTTCGTTTCCGATGCGGGATCCGAGTATTTTTCTGTATACAACCGATATAAATTTGCAAAATTAAAACCGCGCTGAAAATATAATTGAGCTGTATGATGACGACTATAGTGGCTTTCGTACTTGCGAATACTATTTATGTGTTCTATTACTTCATTGTATTTATGAATATGTAGGTAGCTTGTGATGTGGCTCGTGACGGCTACGTACGTCATCCGGAAAAAACCCACCAAATAGTTGATTTATTTTATGCCTATTTACGGTGTACTGCTCGAATCCGTTTCTCCAAATATTTAAAAAATACCACTTTGTACACGCGAGTTCTCTGTCCACATATCTCGAAGTGATACAAATAAAAATATTGCCGATTCCGGGAATTCGAAGCTTTATTTTTATAATTTTGGTTTCTTATATACTACTATGATTGCTTATGAATAATTTGACACGAAGAAAAAAATTTAAACAATAAGCAATAATTAAATGCACAGACAAAGAATGCCTTCTTCCTATAGAAGGTCACAACACATTCAAGATGTGATAAGCATTTTAATTAATTATTGATCATATTCGAGTCTTTTTTATTCTTCTTCGCGATTAAATTAATCATTTATGCGCACGTTTCTGAATCGAAAACGACTGTTTTGTCGGAAGAAAATGGTACCCTAGATACGACTCTTCAAAACGAGTCTTTTATGACTCGCGTTTCCGACTCATTTTCGCGCTCGTTTCTGAATCGAAAACGAATGTTTTGTCGGGAGAAAATGGTACCCTAGATACGACTCTTCAAAACGAGTCTTTTATGACTCGCGTTTCTGACTCATTTTCGAGGCAGTTTGCAATAGTACTTACAATCAATTACGACACTTTTTCAAGCCATTTTACAGTCATATTACTAGCCGTTAGTGAGTCTTGTTTTATTTGGTATAACATAAAGAAAGTACATTCTGTTATTTTTTTCATTATTTATTTATTACTCTTTAATTTAATCAACTTTTATTGTTCTTTTGACCATGAGCTTACCACACAAAAAAACATAAATTCACAAAACTCATTTCTTTTAAAATCAGTAAGAAAATTTGTCCCGTTATAAACAGTAGCAAAAACCATAAGAAACAATTTTTCATCGTTAAGATGCGCTAAATATGACTCCAAAATAAAAATAAAAATTCTCAATACAGTCACATTTCGGGCATCTACATGATGAATTTATGATTGCGCAAATTCTATACATATTGTTTGCGTTTTTTAACAAGTCGCTTTCCAAGCATTTGTGGGATTCATTTTCTGGTCTTTTTTTAAGCGCACAACTGATTAATCCGTTTTTAGTCATCTGAGGTAATCTTAAAAGACTCAGTTTGGTGATTTCTGCCAAAACAATCTTCCAAATGCTGACTGGGTATGTACTTATAATGGCTGATTAAATGTTAGTTTACCAATTGAATTCATAAGATAACATACATACTACATATTTACTTAGGATTGGAGTTAGGTGTTTCTAAATAATCTATTAGTTCAAATATTGTAGAAGATAAAAACAATGTTTAAATAATAAATCGTATGTTCAATTAGTTCTAAACCCACTAATAACGGTATTTAATGTTGTCGCAAATTTTTTTAACCGGGTCCATTTTAATTTGTTGTTAAATAAACCGCTTCCTTTTTTGTTTTTAGAAAAACAATTGTATTGATATAAGGCTTAACTACTTTTAAACTTTAGTTTTTTTAAATAAACCTCTAACGATACAAGACGTTTTGTCGCAATTAATGTCTATTTATTAGGTCTATGCAGCTCTACAACAATGAAAAACACAAAAAACAACAGGCATTTCGTTTGGGTAAATTCTGTGGGATGTCTAAAAAAGATATTAACTGCCTGCTTCACGATGTCACTCGAAGTTCGCATAACAACATTTAAAACAAAACAAAATAAAAAATGTTGTTTTTGTTTTGAATGTTGTTATGTGTACGAACGAATTCGAGTGACATCGTGAGCCAGGCAGTAATACTCTCTCCAAAGTAAACACACACAGGCTATAATATATTATAGTATAATAGCAAGAAAATTAATTTATTAAAATTAATTTCATTTATGCATGCGTTCATTCCCAGCAGTCCGGTTACTCATTACAAATTGAAAGCCATCCGATTGTATAATATTATGTCAATAAGGAAAATAAAACGAAAATAGTTAAGCCCTTACAACTCGCATCTGATTCGGATTTGTCTTTTTCCCATCCAATTGTAAAGTTAAATGTTTATTAGTAATGAAGATCAAAACAAACACAAACAAAAATTTTGCATCGCATTACCATCTGATTTGGATGGCTTTGTAATGTATCATATTGTCATTTCGTTTTAATTATGAATTTTGTTCTTTTTTCTGAAGTAATTTTTCCGTTATTCTTTCTTTTTCATTTTTATTATTATTCCAAAGTAAAATTTGTATCAAGTTCATAAGTGTTTTAAAAGTGAAGTGTTGGCGGCATTTTTTGTGGTAATATAGTTATAAATTATTAAATAAAAATAATTAAAAAAGGTAAGTGACTGTTTTATTTTTATTCATGTGTTAATTTATGTACATATGTATGTATGTTTTGTATTTTTATTTGTTGTAAAGAATAAAATGAGTGGATTTAGTAAAAGAAATTTAAGAAGACTAAAGAAAATAGAAAGTGAACGTTTGAAACAAAATTCCGAATTTACATGGATGGAAAATGCTGAGCACAATCTTTCGTACAATAGAAAAATGGAGAAAAACTTAATAATCTACATATCATAAATACAAATTTTAAAGACGCTTCGTTTAGTAGAATTTGAATTTTCAACATTTTGTTCAATTTTTGCTCTCTTGGAAAGTTTGGAAATTTGAATTAAAGTGTTTTGTCAAAATTTCACACTTATACATATGTATTACTTTATTAATTATTTTCTTTAACTTTTATAATTAATTAATTATTTTTTATTTCTCATATTATAACAATTAATTTAATATATATTAATAATATATATAACAATACAAAATTAAAATATTGAAAAAAAATTAAGTTCCTAATTTGATTATGCAATAGTTAAAATTCATTCCAAGATCAATGGCATTCAGATACATCTTATTGCACTCCGAATTCACCATAATAGTTGGATCCATCCAACATTCGCTTACAATGTATATTGTGTTGGATAAATCTTACAGCCTAGGCCATCGCTGTGTAAATGTAAATAGAAATTGTATACAGACATTGGATGGGTCTTGCTTACATTGTCATTGGTCTCAAATCGAAGATGTATGTAGCAAAAAGTTCACTGGGTTGTTTTTGCAACACTCTCTCAAAATAAAGAAATGAAAAAAATTGTTAATTGCTTGCTCTCTAAAATTAAACAATTGAGTAAAATGTGAACAAATTTTGACAATCAAGTATAAAATACTTGTAAAACACATGGCGAGTTTCACAGATCTAAAAAACCGAAGTTTGGTGATAAACTGATTAAAAAATCACTCTGTTCCAGACAAATGGTAAGTTTTTCAATCTTTGCTTTTGACAAAACGACTTTTTTCGAAAGAAGCTATTTTGTCAAACAGGGAATTGGTAAACACGCACTAGAAGCTGTTTTGTCAAATAACAGTTTTTTGTTTGAATTTTCAAATTATTTTCAATTCTCTGAAAGAAGTTGTTTTGTCAAATTGAAATTGATAAAAAATCAAAGAGGTCGATTAGTTGATCGCATATATTGCGTTCTAAAGGTAGTACAAATGCGGGGATTAGTGCATTAAAATGTTATATTTACTATAATATATAAATCTTGGAAAATTGTCTTATCGCGAGAGCAGCCATTTTGTCAAATATCCACAGATATGAATGTACATATATTTATATTCGATTATTGTGAAGTGTGATAGTAAGTCTCCCACTGTCAACAGTAATTATTTTTCTTCGTTGGCATGCAATTGAGTAAAAATCCCATAATATTTTTTTGTATAAATCTCCTATTGTTTATTTCTTCTATCGAATAAAAGAGAGTTGAGTGGAATTTGTGTGTTGTAATAAAATACTCCTAATGTAATGGCTACTGAATACAAGATAGACTAGCGGATACAGTTAGTCTACCACCAAGAGACATTCAATAAATATAACGCTATTTTGCATTTTTATAAATTTTTGGTTACTTTTTTTGAGGGTGGCGATGGTCGAAGTAGTCTGCACGTTGACTACAAAACGAAAAATTTTTCCTGGGTTCAACCCCAGTTTCAGACTCATAAAAACATCTTGCATTTTTTCTGATGTGCATTTGTGTGTTAGTTGTTGTCGCAAGGTTTCAGTGGCGAAGGCATAGTCACTGGTTGCTGAACAGTAACGGGTTTAGCTGTATCCAATCCACATGCATATCAGAACGCCCTGCTTCGTCGGTATTGTGTAGCGCCGGCGAAGTCAAATAATTAATAAAATGTCTACGAAATACAGCTTTAAAAATTTAATGCGTTTCCTTGTTATCTGAGACGCTACAACACTGCTATAAAACAAATAACGTACGAAAACAGTGTTATAAAATACAGAAGCTTCATCTCCTATCATTACTCCTACAATCCCTTTCCTCTAGTTCCAGCACAATTCACCGCATGTGTAGAGGTCACCTCCAGAGTGCTGATCCAAGATATAAAAAAAAATTGACTTGAAAATAGTCATAATCGACTCACAGAACCTAAAAACGTCGAAAATTGGCGTAACGACAGTAACTTCCTATAACGGGAAGTTAAATAAAGTTAAAATACATATTTATTTTAGATTTTAATAAGATTCACTCAGGAATTTGTAAAAGTTTTATTGTGTAAGAAAAATTTTACGTGTTTGCATCCTAATAAATTAAATTTTTTGTCGAACACGTGTGTGTATGACTGTCAAACATATTATCATATTAGATTATGACAATGTCCTAACTTCCGCGTCACTGGAACTAACTAACCGATTTCAATAAAGGATTCATAAGACGTATATTTTTTTAATTAAACTATTATAATAGCGACAGCAACGCGTGGCCACGTCAGCTAGTTTAAAATACACGTTCATGTCAATTAAACAGACCAAAAATTTATATATCAATATGATTCTTTTTATTAAATGTCATATCATTTTAAATATTGTGAACTTCTTAAATTATTTCAATATTTTCTATTAATTCTTTGCAGTTTTTCTCTTTTGCATTAATTTATATTATTAAATATTTATTGTAAATGTAAACAAAATTGTTTTAGCTAAATTAGGAGTAAATAAGGAACAAATAAAAATTGCAACACAAGCCTTTCGTCACTTCTAATATACTATTTTCGACCAAAATTAAATTGTTTAGAAATTTTAATCGAATTATAAAAACATTAAAAAATATATGTATGTATGTACAATGTATATTAATTTTTTATTTTATTTCATTCCAAATATTAAATATTTCTTACATATACCAATAAATATAAAACAAATTCCCAAAGAATAATATATTTACTTTCGTAAAAATACAAAAAAAATATTTTGATAACTATTTTAGATTTTTCGTTTATAATTTTAATAAATAAAAACAAAGAATTACATATTGTTACTAATAAATACATACATAATACAATACATTGTATTACTACTCTTCTATATAGTGCTCTATTTAATGAATTGTTTATTATATCATATTTAATAATATATTTATTTATATTTGTATGTACTTATGTACATACAAAAAAAATTATGTTCAATATTTTTTTTTACATTTCTTGCATATTAGTTTTTGAAACAGTATTCTTGAAAAAGTTTATAGGAAATGCGCGACAAAATCAAAGATAAAGTTTCTCTACAGCTGGTCAAGCTCAATATTTTGCAAGAAAACTATATATAGTGGTTATATCTACTAGTGATGTTACGAATACCAATTTTTAATTTTCGCGAATAGGAATATCTGCGCCAATATTCGGCGAATACGAATATTCAATCTGAAATTTAGGGCCACTCGATATTTAAAATTTAATTGAAAAAAATTTCCCTCTTGCGTTAATAACAATAACTGAATTTGAGATTATTAAATTCGCACCTGAATGCCACTGCTGACCATTTGGTAGCTTAATTCCAAAGTTCCTACTCATCCTTTCATTCGAAAAACTATCGAGGAATATTTAGCGGAAAAACGGGAGGCAAATGTCTTCAACCCTCCGACATGGAGTATATAAGAAAAAATACGAACTTCTGTTGTTTATAGCAAAGTAATATTTAGTGATACAACCAATGAATGTTCCAAGCGAGCGCATCTTTAGTGGTGCGAGGCTTATTTAGCCCTTTAACCACTGAAAACCAAATACGAATTAATTTGTTTTAATAACTTTGGTTTTTTCAGTTAAATTAACCCATATACTTCCAATAGAAAAATAAAGTAAAAGAAAAAAAAATCAAAAACTTACTTAAATAAAAAAGCCAAGCCCAAAAAGCTTGAATTAAGTAAACGGTTTAATTTAACTGAAAATAGGGAAGGTAAATTCGAACTTTACAAATTAAGCTGGCAACAGTGATGTATGTTGGAATCTATAACCCCCGTATTCATTTTCGCCAAAGTATTTATGTATGTATGTATATAGTTTCAAATTTACTCAACTTAAGCCCACCTGATAAGTAGTAAAATGTATAAAATACACAAACAGCACTGATGATCGAAGTTTGGTGACTTCCGAAAACGCGTTCTATTTAACCTGTGTAAGTAATTGACATTTTTTTCCATTGCTCCCTTGGAATTCTTTCTAACTTTAGCCTGATTTCTTAGTATTCCTTTACTTTTCAGTCCGTTTTGGTTTCTCATTCTTAATTTGAATATTCACACAAACTATAAGTACATGTCGCTAACATGACATGAATTGTGTGAACACCAAAGACAGTTCAAAGAAGAAAAAGTAAGAATCATGTCATTAAAACATGAATTGTGTGAACTCAGACATAGAATTTGAAATAATGATGATTTTTCTAGTTAGGAAACCACAGCGGATTAAAAAAAATTGTGGTTTGCTATGATAAAATTTTTCGTGTAATTATTGAGAAGCTCTAGAACAGCGGCGATGAAACATTAATTTTTCATTCTAGTTAAGCAAATATTAATCAAAATGCATAAGAAAATTACGTTTGTTGGTATAAATGCAAAATTTTTAATACATAAGATATAATAAAATAGAACTATAAAATTTAAGCAAAATTTAGCGTCTGTTTCCATTTTAACATCTATTGCATTTTAACATCTATCATTCCGCAGTTTAAAAAATTAGTATAGATATCAAGTGTAACGGTTATTTCTCGTCATATGTAATATCTAGGCGCATTTTGAAAAACACTTTATTCTATTCTAAATAAAGTAACTATAAAACCATTTTTGTTTTTATTTCATGTTAAAACTTTGCCAAATGTATTCTCTGCCTATTCTTCTAAATATGAGCGGGATTGCTTTCGGTTACAATGCAATAAGGTTCGAATGGGAAAACTATTCAAAGTACAAATTTATTTTTTATTTTTTTATCTTGAAGTAGCACACAGGGGATGGGCACATGCGATGTATTGTGCTGGAACTAGGAAATTAGGTTAGTGGAGAGGGGTTTGAGGGAGTTGTGTTTATTAACATTCGATTTGAATTTAGATAATAAATCATATCCGAATACAGCCCAAATTAACATGAGTATTCGTTACATTTAATAGATATTTTTTAACGAACAAAGTTTAGAACTGCTTAGTTATATTTTAAAGAAATTTTTTTTCCAAAACCTTACCATAGAATTTTAAATAATGATGATTTTTGTAGTTAGGTACCACAGCCGATTAAAAAACATTTGTGGTTATCAAAAACAAAAATTTTTTTTTATTTGTTGCATAGTGTTATCATTTGATAAGAAAGGAAATTAAAAACAAAAAATGGGAATTGTATTAAATTGCTCGAAGAACTACTTATGTAAGAGATATTTATTGATAGTCCTATTTCTAATTTGTGCTTCTATTATATCGATCCTTTGGTGCAATACCGCAGTAACTCAAAATTTTAAAATTTTTGAGCTGGGTATGCAGAAATGATATTTGGGGAAATATATATGTATGTAGTATGTATCTAAAGGAAGAAAGATTATGGTTCTATCTCTAACTGTTCAGATTCTACAGCTACAAATGTCTTTATTGCCTCCAGCTATTTCAACAACAATATTTATTTGCAATAATGAAATATTTCCTTTAGGACAAGAAATTTACAAACAGAAAACATTACAAAACATGCCTCTTTATTTAAAAACTTGTAAAAAAATAACTTTAGTATACGAAAATACTATCAAAATGATGGCTCAGTTCACGATTTTTTGAATTACGACGGTGTTGCACCAAAGGCTCGATATACATATGTACATGTTATGTATAAATATAAATTATAAATTCTTGTTCTTTGTGTTTTCCAAACTTTTCTCTTTTTCGTTGGATAATATAAACTGAAAGTTCAATTTAAAAATTATGTACAAGATATGTGATGCGATTCCGAAAATGAAATGTGTTATAATCAAAGGAAAGTTGTAATGTGTTCAATATTGCATTACCAAATACTTTAAAAGTTGCATCAAAGAGGAACATTTTTATAACATAATTTCAAAAGATTGATATAAATTTATAAAATTATTTCAAACAGCCGGCTCATTCTGAAATTTTCGATCGATGCAATGCTCCAAAAATTTAGGGCAAATATTTTGCCTGTCTCGCTAAATCGGCCGTAGTTAATTTTCCATCAACATACATGCTATATATTTTTTTTCCTTTGACAAACAATGTAAATTCATACAAAGCGTGAAACCATGTAAGGACATATGCGATGCATTGTGCTGGAAAGGGATAGTGAGAGAGATGACAGGCCGTGAAGCTTCACTATCTTACAACTCTACCTTTGCACGTTTTTCCTAAAGCAGTGCTACAGCGCCTCTGATGTCAAGGAGATGTATTCAATTTTGAAGCTTTTTTTTTTAGTAACCATTTTTAGTAATTATTTTACTTCACTGGCGCTACACTATACCGACGAAGGAGGTCGCTCTGATGCGCCTTTGGATTGGTTACAGCTGGAGCCGGTACTGTTCAGTGTGGAGTGACTATGCCTTCGCCACTGAAACCTTCCGACAACAACTGACACAAAGACACCTTAATGCACATTAGAAAAAAAGCGAAATGTTTTTATGACTCAGTCTGAAAGTGTGCTCGAACCCAGCAACTTTTTGGTTTTGTAATCAACCAAAAATTTTAGCAGCGTTCTGCATAATCTGGTCAATCGTTAGGCAGAAATCATTCAATAAATTGGTTGAATATTTTTTATACGTACATACATATACATATAGTTTCAGTGCTAGGAATATGGAAACCGCATTTTAAACTTTTTAAATCTGTAATTAATTTTAAATATTTATTTTATTGGAAGAATACAGTGCACGTCATAAGGTTAGCATATCTGCTATAAGCCTGATTGTGATTGTTTATGCTGTTTTTTTTTTTTTTTTTTTATCTAGGACCAGCACTGAGGAGATGACTCCTACTCATGCGAAGCATTGTGCTGGAACTATAGGAAAGGGATAGTAGGAGAAACGACAGGAGGTGAAGAGCTTAATTAATTATTTTGCAGCTCTGCTTTCGCACGTTCTTTTTTTTTTTTGTTTTTTTTTATACTCGTAGCAGTGCTGAAGCTTCGGTTTAGTAGCCATTTTTATTATTATTTTACTTTACCGGTGCTACACAATACCGACGAAGGAGGGCGTTCTGATGTGATTGTGGATTGCTATCAGCTGAAGCCGATATTGTTCAGTGACCAGTGACTATGCCTTCGCCACTGAAACCTTCCGACAACAACTGACACACAAAGACACACTAATGCACATCAGAAAAATGCGAGATGTTTATTTTTATTTTAAAATTTTTTGTCTGAAACTGGGGTTGAACCCAGGTCTGTTTTTTGGTTGTGTAGTCAACGTGCAGACTACCATCCATCGTGCCATCGCCACCTCAAATGTTGTTCTTATCAATATATTTTAAGTGTTTATATCAATTCTTTTCGCTTCCGTGTTCATTGTTAATGATCGTGGAAACATGCGATCAGGGTTACCGCTGGTCGACTAAAGTCGCAATTAGGCAGCTTTTTGCCGGTCGAGGACTTTTTGAGACATTTTTTATATTCGTCTAATTTTGCGACTTTTATAATTTTGTTCCAACTTTTTCCCCTTTTATTGTGAGTCCACAAAAAAATTTCGTTTTCAATGCGTTGCAATTTTTTTTTTATTTGAAAAATTGTTTTAATAAAAAGTGGTCAAAATGACGAACAGCGATCTCATCTGGCTCGTCTGAAATCAATCAATATTGTTCGTTTGGACACATTTTGTTCATAAATTTTTATTATATTTATATTTATTCGAAATTTCTATAAAAATGCATATATGTATTTAACGTATTTAAAAATATCGCAAAAAATCATTAAAAAATTAATAATTTCTCTATAGCGGGCACGTCAATGTAAGGCGCAGTAATTGTAAAAGATGGACAGATACATACATACATAATTGTGGACCTTTGGCAAAACGTCATAAGTAAAATTTTAAAAATTTTTCAGGAGTAGTCGTTTTTGTTGCATCTTTTTTACCTTGTTATTGGCTTTTTAAAAATTTTAAAAATTAGTATAACTTAGCTGGCTGTTCTGTAAATTTGCTTCCTGAAATCTATAAGAAAATTAATCTTACAAATTAAATCAACAAAATGTCCAGATAAGTTCTTTTTGTGTGATATCGCAAAAGCAAAATAAAACTATTGGTGCGTGCTCACAGTCATAAGTTTAAATGGCTTAAGCCCCTTAAAGGGACATTTTTGCTTTGTTAGTAAATCAATGACAACACTTTCAAATGAATCGAAATTAAGTTGAAAGCTAACAGAATTGAAGTGAAAATTTAGCATAAATTTGAAAACTTGACAACATTTGCCTTGTATTAAGAAATTTTAAAGAGAAATACTGTTCATTTGACCTTAGCGCCACAAGACAGCCAAATTTATTAAATTTTAGTATTTTTTTAGCGTGCGACTTTATTTTCTTAAACGTCTTTTTTGTGCCACTTTAATTTTACAAAACGACCTTTAGTGCCAGTTTTCTAAAATTCGTATCGCTAACGCTGCATTCATGAATATTTCCCGTTATATGATTATGAAAATTTTATTTTCAAAATACAAATACTGTTTATCCAAGTATTTATAATTCAAAATACAGTATTCTAAAAAAATATTTAACGCTACAACCACACGTTCCATTTTAGCTTTAAAATTTTTCCATCAAAAATTCATGTGAAATTATGGCTGTGATGTAGGCTGCACACAAGCAATTTTGAGCATTTTAAACAAGGCGAATTCATAACAGGTGAACTCAATAGCCCTGCTAGTAGACTATTTATCACTCTGTAATATCAAATTGTATGGATTATTTTGACAGTACACAATGATTTTTGGTTGTTGTTGTACTACTTAGTTACCTGGTATCCATTCACCTTGAATTTAAGAGCAAGTTTATTTATCAAGAAGGCTTCGCTGTTCATAACAATAGGTATCAGTTGTTATACTGCCCATAATTTTAAACAAACCTTGCACAGAAAATTTGAAAGCAAATTCTCGTCAAATTTTAAAAGTATGAGTTTGTTTGTAAAAGAGTAAGAGAGTTTTAAAATTTGACGGTCAAAAACTGATCGTGTAACCTCTAAGTAAAATACAAAATTCTTTCAATATGTATTTCCTTTCATAAACATCCGATTTTTAAAGTGGTATCAGAGTAGAAAACCCGCTGTATAAAAATAATCGTTATAAGGACCGGACGAACACAAACTGATATACAGAATGAATGCCTTTTTTTATATTTGGGTAACTGTCAAGAATTGTAAAAAGGTGGATTTACACATGACGCTGGGAGCCTCAATGCTGTCTGGGTTGCTTTTGCCATTTTTTGTAGTTTTTACTTCAGAGTAATTTTCTCCAATTAAAATCAATTGATGCGAGGATTTTCGATTAACATCATCCATTGTAATTAAAAATTTAAGCACAAAAAAACTGAATGAACTCTTTTTAGAACATGCAATTTTATTTAAAAAGGAATAACCGAATTGTAATAATGTTAAAATTAAAAAATGATTGTCAATTAAAGTATACGAGTACTATTGGCATTTCTTAAAAATAAAACGGTGGTAAAATTATGCGTTTTTAGTTGATGTATGATTGAAATTATTTTTAGCAAACACATGCATGTAAATGAAAAATGTAAAGGGTGTCTCTGTAGGAATGCACTTTTAAAATTTAGTGTCATTTTTTGTGTAAGTAGCAACTCTGAAATTTGGCAGCTGTCCCATATGTTTATTCCGATTTTTAGAAATGAAGCGCTTTACGAAAGAACGACGCATTATAAGAAGTAAAGTGAAGTCAATCTGAATGGGCCCGTGAATACATAAAATTGTCGAATTTGGGACTCAGAAAATCCTCATGCAATTCTAGAGAAATAATTTCACACACAACAGGCGACGTAATTGGGTCTTACTTTTTTGAAGATGCAGTGACTGTGAACGGCATTTGTTACTCGAACATGATACCGGAGTTCTTGTGGCCTGAAGTGGACAGCATGGATTTGGGCGACATGAGGTTTCAGCGCGCTGGCGCCACCTGTGGTGATTATACCCCAGTTGTGTTCCTAGTATCATGCTGCTCACCAACAAATGCAAATTGCAAAGTAATATTGTCTCTTAGCTACGTTAAAGTCAGTCTTCAGTAAGAATTGAACGCCCTATGTATGCTGAGGTTACTACTAGTCTAGAAATTAATTTTATATAAAATAAAAAATCAAATCGGTTTATTTGGTGGTGTTTATATAAAATTCGGCTTAACCGAATATAGTTATCTTAATTTTTTTGCGAGTTTTAAGCACATCTGTAGGTTTGTTTTCATTCACCCAATTATCAATTATTTATTTCTTTTTTTACGTAAATAATTTTTCGAATAGCAAAAAAAATTTAATTTTTATTTTTTAAACTTAATTTTTATTTCTACAACTATAACTATAAAAGTTATATTCATTTCATTAATCTTTTCTATTCTATATAGGAGACTTGGTTTTATTAATTGTTTTCATCTTGTCTAGAAATATGTATGTATGTACTATATAGAGGAAGCTTTAAGCATTTTAATATATTAACGATATTTGTGAGGTTAAAAAATTTTTACTTTAAATATTTCGTAATATAATGGATAATGATATTAGCGGCCAAATTAACATTTTTACGCAGAGTTTTAAATTTTTCATATAAAAAAGCCGCTACAAATGTAGAAAAATTTACTTTTAAATTAATTGGGGGTTAATTCTGGCAGTCGTGATCGAAATTGTTTTCGATTCGAGAGAAATGTCGATAATGCTCTTACTTCTAATCCTGTCAGTGGCTATTGAACGAATCGAAACGTCTTTTTGAGTGTTTTAAAACAATTAATTGAGTTGAAGAAATTGTAGACAAAAAACCAAAACCAACACTACAAATTATCAGGTGCGTCACAGAAACCAAATTCGTACGAAGGTGAAAGAGGAAACGTTTTTGCCTTCTCCAAAAAACGCAAAACACAAAAATTTTTTGTTTTAAATTCGTTTGAAAATAGTAAGGTAAAATTGTTAATTGAGAGTTTTTACATAATAGGTACGTTGAAAAACTATTTCAAATGGTAAAGAATCAATGTGTTTCTTAAGTTCTCTTAAAAAATAGGAATAACTAGTTTTAATAGCGAATTTTATATATTTTTTATGGGTCGAGTATGGATTGCAACCAAACTTAAGTTGAGTTGCGGGGGCCAAAAACACTAAAAAGCAATTGGAGTTAATGCAGTTTCGATCTGCATTACCACATTTAGCAACAGTCCGGTTGCAATCCATAATCGAACCCTTAAAGTTTTCAAAATCAACAAGAACTGGGAAAATAGAGAAAAAAAAGCTTTGCAATTTTTTCCGATTTTCTACAGAACTAGAACTACCAAGTTCTGGGTGGCACAAAATTAATCAGCCTATCGTAAGATGTAATGGATTCTGTAAATGGCGTTTTACGTCAAAACATATTTGACATTTGTGAACTAGACAGCTCCAGAATACAATGAGACAAACATTGGAGCGCTATACTCCGTAAGAGCGGTGAATAATTGCGTCGTTTTTATCCAATAATCGGTCGGTGGTGTTAGCTCAGCGAGAATTTCGTCGATTTCCTAATCGTGTCGCGCCAACTGGATAAACATTACGTCGCTTAGCTTCTCGACTCGAACAGACTGGAACCACAACAGAACTTTCGGGGCGTGGCCCCCACCGCACTGGTCGATCTGTCGGGAATATCGCGGCTGTTGCTGCTGAGAACAAAGAAACATCAACCACGAGCCACGCAATTTGGCGTCACCATACGGACGGTACAGCATTTGATGCACCTTTCCATCCACTCAAAGCTACTGTGTGGTGTGGTGTTCACGCGAAAGAAGTGATTGAATTTAATTTTTTTGAGGACGCCATAGGCAATACAGTTACTGTTACTGGCAAACGCTACAGGATCATGATAAACAACTTCTTACTGGTGGAATTAAGCTGGGCTTGGTGAACATGTGGTTCCAACAAGACGGTGCAATCGCATACAGAGCAGAAGACGCAATGGATATTGTGAAGGAAGCATTTCCTGGTCGCGTACTCTACCGTTTTGGCATGCCCAGCAAGATCACCCGATTTAACCATCGCAGACTTCTGCCTTTGGAGCTGTTTGAAGTCGCGGTTTTATGCTAACAAGCCCTAGACAATCGCAGCACTTAATTACAACTTTTAAAGGGAATGCGAACAGTTATCACCAGAAATATTGCAGAAAGTTGTGGATAATTCGATAAAACGGGCACAAATGTGTATCAACACTGGCTGCAGCCACTTGGCCGATATCTTATTTTCCAGTTAACAGAAAAAATTGTACAACACTCAAAATAATTTTTTCTTTTTAGTAAAAAAAGTTATTCAAAAACAAAATTGGATGATTAATTTTGCGCCACCTTGTATTAATGTTTGAAAAATTTTTAAGAATAATATTTAATTTCTAGTGGGCTTTTTTTATTTATTTTCAAAATATCCGCAATTATTTCCATATTTTTTTCCTTTTTGTTTACTTTCATTTCCTTTTTAGTTGTTTACAAGGCAGCTACTTAATAGAGATATCTTATTTATTAATAAAATACAATGTTAAAATTTTTTTCGTATTTACGAAAACCATTGAAAGCTGAAGAACTAAAACAAAAACGGTACGATTTGAAAAATGTGCAAATTTTCACTTTATGTCTGCTTTTTGTGAAATTGTAAACAAAAAGGCCAAGACCAAAAATTTATAAATTGTGTCCGTTAACAGGGAGGGCGCTGTTCATCTGTTGAGCAGTAAAACGTCTGCGAAGTAAAATAGCAAATAATGCAATCGCCTTTCGATAAAAATTCTCTTACTATCTCTTTTCTCTAGTTCCAGCACAATGCATCGCTTGTGTAGTGGTCATCTCCTGCGTACTGGTCGAAAATTAAAAAAAAAATTAATGCGTGAACATAATACCTGCGGCAATCTACTCTTTTTTAAATCTGTCTGGTTACCGATAAATTTTACATATAATTTTTTGTAATTAACTTTTGATAATTTTGACCTAAAATGGTGAAATTAACCGTTTTCTTTGCTTTTAAAAATGTTTAATATACATTTTCTATTTTTATTTTGTTCACAAAACCAACATTACTCGATAGCTCTTATAACTCGACAGCTTGCGACTAAAAACTCACAAGGTTGCGTTCAAACAGTCGCTCGCTATCGACTGCTGTCATTATAAATTTCGATACATGTTATTCAATAACGACTGATAATCCCAAAAGCAAAAAAACTCGAACGTACGAGTAAGTAATCAATCGTATACGACTGCCAGAATTAGCCCCCTGATGGTCATTAGTGTTTCTTTGTGTCAGTGGTTGTCGGAAGGTTACAGTGGCGAAGTCATACTCACTGGTCACTGAACAGTACCGGCTTCCGCTGATGCTAATCCACAAGTAAAATCAGAGCGCCCTCCATTTTCGGTATTGTGCAGCATCATCGGCGAAGTAAAATAATTAATAAAAATGGCTACTAAACAGAGCTTCAAAATTGAATGCGTCTCCTTAAAACAAAGAGCTGCAAACAGGAAAAGTGCAAAGGCAGAGTTGTAAAAATAATGAGCTTTCCTGTCATCAGGCAGATACCCTAATACACAGATTACGTTTCCCGCTTGACCACATAAGACGAAAGTACTATGGCCATCAAACAAGATTTCAAAGGTTTCTCGGAAAAAACAGTCGAGAAGGACTATTGCTAGTGACACGAAAAATATTTCGTTGAGTTCACCCGTCGCTCAGTTTGCGGCAACAAATGTTTAATTTTCGAATTAATTAATTTAATTAATAACGAATCTTAAGCAGTATCGAAAACGAACATTGTTAAACCGCTAAATAGTCGCTAAAAATAAAAGAGAATCTCTTCTCATATTTTGCTTTTACTTGTTTTCTTCCTTGTTCATATCATGTTGATTTTTTTAGTTTAAATTAAGATTGAGAGCTTAAGCTGATGTACTGGAATACGGAGGCATTTTCATAGAAAAAACATTAGTATTTATTCTTTGCGTACCAATCCTATTTTCAAAATATTCGTCTATTGCGAAAACGTTTATTTCCGATAAATCATCGCTAATACTTCGTCTTTGCGAATGTTCATATTTTTAAAAATGGCCGACATTTTAGTTTATATCGATAAGTTTTCGCATCAGCTTCGGTTTCTGTTATTGTGTGCATGTGTATGTGCATGTTGTTTTGTTTTTTGTAGAATGTAATTTTTCTAGTCATTAAACCAAAATTATCGAAAGATGTTGAATGGAACAGAAGGAGATAGGAACATCTTGCAAAGGTGTTGAATTTTTCTACATACATTTTATGAAGATATTGCCATTTTGGCAAATTGATGAAAGATGTGTGCAAGTGTGAATATGCTATTATATAAAACCATGATGTAATTAATGAAGTTATAAATACTTTCACATATCATAACACTGTGTGACACCATTTTCTTTTCTCAGCAATGCGATTATACACCTAGGCGCAAAACAAGTCATTTCCGCATCTTTTGTCTTTTTTAAATTGAGTTTTTTTAAATATTTTTATTTATAAATGTTTTAAATATTTTTTTTCATATTAAGATAGACAGTTGTTAGTAATAATAGTATCCAAAAAAAAGGAAGACTAAAGGAAGAATTTTATAAAAATATTAACTTTCCATCTCCTGAACAAAAATATGAAAAAATATCCTTTCATATCCTTAAAATTTCCAAAAAAAAATTTTTTTAAGTATATATTGTAGCCTTAGGTCAACTATGTATGTAAAACTTTGAAATTTTATAATTCAATCTCTCTTCGTTCCAAAGCTGTGACGTTCTTTCTCGCGATACAAAATTAATTTTGGACAATAAAATCTCCGTTGTGTATGGGTGGGTTGTTATTCAAATAAAAAATAACATACGCCGCTAACGGTACCGCGTCAACTTACAATTGTATCTGATAAATATGTGCTGGTCAGATTAGGGTTAGAAAAACTGGAGCAATTTACAGCATCCGATATCGATCGAAATTTCAACACAATTTTAATAGATATTGCTGCAATTTGACACGTGTTTTTATTGTATTGTTGTTTGTTGTTCGTGCTAATGCTACAACTTTATGCATTAAATAGGCCTTATCTGCAACGTATATAACGTACATGGATTAGTGCCACGAATATTAAAAAAACAATTTTGCGACTTCTAATTAAATTATTTTAGGATAAACTCATTTTTAAAAACTTTCTCTTTCGAAGTACAGTGGAATCGGGATAGAGTGAACTAATTCGTGCCAAGGCTGTTTAGTCTCTAAGAATTATTTTGTTATTATTTAAAAAAGCAAGTCTTATTAAATACTTATACCGAAACAAAAAAATCTTTAAGGGTTTTTGCTTTGTACCGCTAAGTCGCGAAACTTTTGCTAAATTAAAATATGTATATTGGTAATTATTTTTGCTATTTTCGGTTCAAGCAATACCTCTTCCAAAAACTTGTATTGCCTTTGTAATTATAGTATAGTTGTTTTGGACTGTATCCTGGTTAATTTGTTGAATAAAACACACAAGTTCACTCGTTAGAATAGCTAATTTAAAAAATTTGAAGTTCGCAATAACCATTAATTCATATGACGCAATGTTCACTCTATACCAAGTACACTGTATTTTATTAAATTTTTTAACCTTAAAATATCGTTAATTTTAAACAGAAATTATAATATGCGTATAGTATATAAAATAAATTGTAGAATAAATACAATTTATAGATAATAGAGCGAAATTTATTTATTTAAATAATACATAATTTTTATCTGTATTTTATATTAATTATATAAAAATTTAACGAATTTTTTAGTTTACTGCTTTTATATTTACAAAAGTTCATTTATTTTTTATATATGTAGTTGTTGTTTATTATTGTTGTTCTAATAATAATTTTATTAAGAATTATTTATACGAATACTAAATTTGTTATTATTTTGATTAATTTTCTGTTGTTTTTGTTGTTGCTGTTATATTTATTGTTTTTTTAAAATAAATTTAGTTCACCTTTTCCTTTATATTCGTTTAATTGGCTCATTTTAATTGTTAGCTTTTATAGCAACATTTGGAATAATATTTATTTAATATCAATAATGACTGCTAAAACATTTATTTTAAAGACATGGTTCTATATATTTTTAAAGTTTTGTGGTTTGTTTTTATTTTGTGTATTGAGGAATTAAATGGATTTGGGTAAGACATCCATTTATAATTTTTTTTTTGTTATTTAGTTGCTATTTTGTAATGTACTTTTTTTTATCTAATTTATTTTTTCTTTTTGATTTTTTCAGGTAATAAAGAAGACATGAGGGATCAAGCAGAAGTCTCATTTGGTTCTATCCAACCTTCGCTATCATCATCACTATCCGAGTCTTCCGATTCGGAAAGTTCTATTGCAACACGTCTAGCTAAAATAGATGCCACATCATGAAGACCAGTATTACGTTCAATTTCTTTTTGTTCGGATTTTTCCACTTTGCGCAGTGTTATTCCTAAAAATAAAGATGATAATTAAATATAATTAACTCGATTATGCATGAAAGTGTTCGCTTAATTAAAATTTTACAGAAATATTGTGACGATGGTCGAACTGGTCGACACTACAAAACGAAAAATTTCCTGGGTTCAATCCCAGTTTCAGACTCATAAAAATGAGGCGTGATATTTCGAATAAAAAACAAAAACATTTTACATTTTTTCTGATGTGCATTTGTGTGCCTTTGTTTCAGTTGTTGTCGGAAGGTTTCAGTGGCGAAGGCAGTCACTCGTCACTGAACAGTAGCGTTTTCAGCTGTATCCAATCCACAGACACATCAGAACGCCCTCCTTCATCGGTATTGTGTAGCATCGTCGAAGTAAAAATAATTTTTTTTTTTTTTTTTTTTTTTATCTGGGACCAGTGCTCAGGGGCTATCCCCTACATATGCAAATGCATTGCACTGGAACTAGAGAGAAGGATAGGGAAGAAACAGACAGGTGGTGAAAGTGGTAGAAAGATAGAGCTTAATTCTTGCACAACTCTGCAGTTGCGTGTAAATTATAAAGCAAAGTTGCGGCGTCTCTGATGTTTTTTGACGCATTATTTTTTTTTTAAGCTAATGGAGCCATTTTATTTATTATTTTACTTCGCCGACGGTTTTATTGCTCAAATACCGACGAAGGAGGGTGCTGTAGCACAGGAAACTCAGAAAAAACTTTTTTTCTGATTTGACCCGGCTGGGAATCGAACATGGGCCTTTCTGCTTGCAGAGCCAACACGCTGACTACTCGCCATCAGCACCCCCTAAAAATAGCTACTAAAAACGAAGCTTCAAAATTTAATACGTCTCCTTGACATCAGATACGCTACAACACTGCTATAAAAACCAATAACGTGCAAAAAGCAGTGTTGGCAGCGAAGTCAAATAATTAAGTCGATGGATTTTTTAGAAATTGACAAAAAAGTATGACTTCTAGAAATTTTTTTTGCGATTTGTCTAGTTGAAAGATTGCATTCTCGATACGCCAAAATTTTGCCTCTTTCTTCCAAAGTTAGTGCTGCTCCACGACCCATTTTGTGTTCATTGTTCGGAATTTGATAGAGAAGACAATTTGCAAGTTTTCACTTGTACAGCTAATCAGAAACTAAAATTACAGCTCCTGAGTCTATTCTGATGATCGCCTAAAATGCACATTTTTTCGGCATAGGCAAAGCAAAATACAAATATATAATAACTGTAAATATTTTGCATTTAACTCTTATCTCTTAAATTTGTGTATTGATATGCTCTAAAAAAACAACAACAACTGTGGCGATAGCTTACAAAATAAAGAAGAAAATCAAAAAGGAAAGAAAAACATGTTGAGTCTATTTGGTTGATCGGCAGTGTATTATTTTTTTTAAATGATTGGTTTCTTCAGAAAATTAAATTTTTTTCTTTTTGATTATAAAAATATTTAAAAATTACAATTGAAAAATCAAACATTGTCAACATAAAAATTTACATAGCAAATATTGTCAACATAAAAAAATTAAAATTTTTTCGAAAACATACTATGTATGTGCAAAAACCGGATATAATATGTTTAGTCTAATTCTATTTTCCGTTCTTATATAATAAATATCTGTCATTCTGTGTAATGTATGTGAGCATGTACATATCGAGCCTTTGGTGCAATACCGTCGTAATTCAAAAAATCGTGAACTGAGAAAAATGCATTTGAAGTTTTGAGCCTTCTTTTTGATAGTATTTTCGTTTACTAAAGTTATTTTTTTACAAGTTTTTAAATAAAGAAGCATGTTTTGTAATGTTTTCTGTTTGTAAATTTCTTGTCATAAAGGAAATATTTCATTATTGCAAATAAATATTGTTGGAAATAGCTGGAGGCAATAAAGATATTTGTAGCTGTAGAATCTGAACAGTTAGAGAGATAGAACCATAATATTTTTTCCTTTAGATATATATTTCCCCAAAGATCATTTCTGCATACCCAGCTCAAAAAATTCAAATTTTGAGTTACTACGGTACTGCACCAAAGGCTCGATATAAAATCTATAATTAAGTCTGTATTCAAACCTGAATTGGAACAATGGTAAGATAATGCTGCTTTCCGTGATTTAATACTTCTATATTTTTCATCCGTTTTGTGTCCAGCTTTTCTAGTTCTAAATATATTTTTTGCTGTACCTACATATACCTTATTACATTTCGCGTTATTTTTCCCAATAAGTGGTATCCGATAAACCACATTAGATCTATCTAATTTTTCTATCTATGATAGCAAACTGGTTTAAATTCCTCAAATGATAAAAATTTGTCAAATATGTACAGATATTTTAAATGTAAACTGTTTCTTTTATTTATATTAATATAAAAATCAATGTTCCAAAAACTAGCATTTTTTTTTTAAACTGTAGGACATTTTAGCACTTTTCTTCTGGCAACCCTGATGTGACTATTTATAATTATAGTAAATCTTGACCTAGCTATGTCTTGTTTTTCACTATCTTCTATAGTTTGGATAAAATTTTCTCGATCTGCAACAATCTTATTAATTTATTATAATTATTAACATATTAATGAAGTTCCTAAAAAAATTATCAGTTTTAGTTTAAAATTAAGAAAAAGTAAAATAGAATAGTGGTCAAAAAATATATTTAATTTTCATTTTAATATTTAAAATGGCCACCATTGGCATCTACTACACATTGTAAGCGCTTCTGCATGGACATAACCAGCTTTTTCATATCATAATTGGTTGGTATATTCTGTCACTCTTCCAATATCGCAGTTTTTAGTGTTGATTTGCTTGTTGGTTGCCGTTTAGCGACTCTACTCTTCAAATAGATTCACAAATTTTCAATAGGGGTTAGGTTGGGACTTTGAGCAGGGGTAACTATTACTTTTCCACAGTTGTACAGGAGCCACATACGAATTACATGCGATTTATGTTTAGGATCGTTGTCCTGATAAAATTTAAATTCAGGTTTGTTATCCTTTATAAACTCGAATTTGTTAGCACTGCTCCTCAAATGCCTTTTCAAAATGTCCAAATATTGGTGTGCATCCATCGGTGATTCTATAATTTCTTGAAAGGCATCCCCAAACCATTATCGAAATTTTTCCGCATTTCGCTGTCGGGATTATGTTATAATTTTCTAACAAAGTTAAGGGCTTCCGCCACACCATGGTTTGCCCATCGTTGTAGTGCAACATAATCTTTGTTTCGTCACGGAAAATAACATTGTCGGCTGTCTCACGTCACTGTAGCAAAGGAAAACCGTCTTTATACATTTGAAACAGAAACAGAGGCTATTTTCCTGCTACTCTACTAGAGTATTTGTTTCTTAAAATTACTTGAACTCTCTCATGAGAAATTATAGTGCCACATTCTTCCTCCAGCTCTCTTTCGATGGTTCTTGTGGACACTTGGAGCTTTTGCGTGATTCTACTAATAATTAAGCGTTCTACACGTTTATTTATTTTTCACTTTGGACCATCACCTTTCTTTAATTCCAACTTGCACTCCTTTTCAGTGCGATTTAAAATATTGTAAATTGTTCTACGACACACTGAAACCATCTCTGATAATTCGACCGCGCTTTTTGCCTAGTGGCGCTTGTAATATATTAATTGAATTACATCATAAGATAACCTTTTTCCTGGCATTTAAGAAATGAGTATTTTTTAACAAACGATCTGCGCAAATCACACTTTTTTACGACTTATTATGCTCATACGTATATATAAAAATTATCGATTATTCATAGCTAGCTTTGTTGTGAATTCAAATAAGAGTAAAAGAAAAGAGGTGAAAACAGTTACTTCACACAGTTACAGTGTTTCGATGCGGATAATTTTTTTTTAATTCTGCCCAATGAAGTATCTTCAGTTCTTTAGTAAAAAACTATATCCACTGTTCCAAATATTCGCGGCTTGTTTTGTGAAAATCTCTTGCCAAACTTTTTACAAACTACTAATCAATAATAGTGTTGCTATTTTTGAATTTCCTACAGACTGCAAATGGAAGAAACTAATTATCATGTTTCTTAACTTTGGTGCAAGCAGCACGTAAATCAAAAAGTACTACTTTTCAGAAGATAATAATCATGTAAAATTGCTTATAACTGTTTCAATTTGTGAACTACGCTAGTGGCAAATAGGGACTATTTGGCGTTCCCAAACTTTCTTCGGCGACACTGGGAAGGAGATACGGAAAAGGGGAATGTCCCGGTGAAATCAGGACGTATGGTCACATAACGTATGTATAGTATTTGATTGTCAACATTTTTGAAATTACAGCTTAACTTACCATCTCGTATGGCCTTCATTAAATCGGACCTTGTATCATGGAATGGTGGTAAAATTTTCTTAGGTTGTGGCTTTGGTCCACCCATCATCCCGTTTGATTGTATATCACCATTTGGCAATGATTTTGGCATAATTTGATCTGGTCCTTGATTAATTGGCGACGAACCGTTCTCTTCCAATGGTAGTGGAGGAGGAGGTGGTGGAGGTGCCACATTTGGCGGCGATAACTTTGGTTCGTGCTTTTAAGTAATAAAAAATATTTGTTAGACATATATAATTAAAAATTATGTTTATAAGAAATTTTTCTATAATTAACATTAACTTATACACACATACTCATACACTTTTCTATTTTAGTATACTTACCCAACAAACGCGAAGTCATACCTTTGAATAAGATGAAATTATCATTTGATATCAAGAACAATTATCAAACTTTTTCAAAAGTTTGAGTGTAACACTTGATAATGATTGATGGTTTCAATATGAACATTTGAGAATCAGTGTGTTAGCAATTGATGTCAAATTTTATTCTCATATTATAAATAAAAGTAGTGGCACTATTACAAATTATATATAAATATATGTACAAATAAATTTGGATTTTTGATTGCATTCGTTGCAATGTCTGGCGGTCCGCCCGGAGTCATACTGACGCACACCGTCGTGCCCCGATACCCAAACCATCTCAAGGTTCCAATATCTCGTCAAGAGACACCCGGTATTCACGAACAAAAATCGGTGTGGTGTATACACCCGACAGCGATCTAATCGCGCCCTACTGTCGGTACACATCCGGATATACTCCCCATATAACCCGTGGTACTTCATCCAGTTCGCCGCCCTCATAGCCGATATCTAAGCCTGCACCATGGGGCAATAAACCCCCAATCCCTTGTGTGATTTCGAGCCGTCGGTGAATACATCCACCACACATAGGCGATTTTCCCAGTATCCCAGACATATCCACCCCGAATCTGCTATCACGAAAAGACCTTGGTGAACAGTACTGCCATTCCACGGAAGGTCCTCCAATTCCTGCCAAGTTTTTACATATTGATACCGGAATTTTTTTAAATTTCCCTTAAATTTGCAAATACACCTCAGCAGCCCTTTCAAACATACTACACAATTTTCGGTTTTGATTTAAAAGAGGTCCAACCAATCAAAACAACGTAAAATGTCTTTAAGAATGGTCGTGGCGATGGTCGAATTAGTCTGCACGTTGACTACAAAAGGAAAAATTTTCCTGGGTTCGACAGCAGTTTCAGATTCATAAACACATATCGCATTTTTCTGATGTACATTTGTGTTACTTGTTGTCGGAAGGTTTCAGTGGCGAAGGCATAGTCACTCGTCACTGAACAGAAACGGCTTCAACTGTATTCAATCCACAGGCACATAAGAACTCCCTCCTTCGTATTGTGTAGCACCGGCGAAGTAAAATAATTACTAACAATAGCTGCCAAAACGAAGCTTCAAAAATTTAATACGTCTCCTTGACATCAGACACGGTACAGCACTGCTATAAAAAAACATAACGTGCAAAAAGCAGTTTTGTATGAAGCTTCACCTCTTATCATATCTCCCACTATTCCTTTCCTCTAGTTCCAGCACAATGCACCGCATGTATAGTAGGAATCATCTCCTGAGTACTGATCCAAGATAAAAAAAAGTGAGGAAACGATTGACAAAAAGAGCAGATTATGGTAGAACAAAAACACTTCAAATACAGGGTGGTGCACAATGAGCTATATTTTTTAAATGGTTTATAACTTTTTTATTTATGCGATTATTATATTTTTATTTTCTAAATACAGTATATTATTGGGGAATTTTTTGCAATTAGCTTTGAAAAATGATATCCTGTAAGTGATGTCCCTTTTCTGCTTCGCACATACGTGCTCTTTTTAGCATATTTTCAATAACTTTTCGCAAAATTTCGGGTGTAATGCCCATGATTTCATTTCGAATGTTGGTATTTAGTTGGAGTATGGTTCTTGGTTTGTTAACGTACACTCTTTCTTTCAAATATCCCCAACGAAAACTGTCGGGAGCTGTTTAATCTGGTGAACGTGGAGACCAGTTAAAATCGCTGGTGCGCGAAATAATGCGTTCGCCGAATATGTCCCTTAAGAACGCCATTGAGCCATTGTTCTATCGTGTTATGATTCATAATTAATTCCCCAAGTCTTCTTCACAAAAAAAAAAACAAAGAAAAAATAATAATTAAAAAAGTTATAAAGAATTCAAACCATATAGCTCATTCTGCGCCACCCTGTACATGTTATTAGGCACTCTTACGTATCCACAATCTACAAGACAATTGCTCGTTAATTATATATTTTCAAATAATCAAGGTCATATTAAAATTTTTCCCCTTTTGTAGGACGTGAAATGAATTTCACCCATATACAAATGTATGATTATAATACCCTGTTTTTGACTTGGTATTTACATATGTATTTAGTTAATTTTCATTTAAATTTCAGTTGTATTTAAATTCAGCTTCAGTTTTTCAGTGCTAATTAAAGCTTCGTATTTAAATGCGATAAAAGTATGATAGCACTATGAAATTATAAGTAGTTTTTAAACACAACTCTGTTTGTTTATCAATGGCATTATGTCGTACAGAAACATTTTAAAAGTAATAAAAACACGTTTTAAAAGAAAAAAAAATATAATTTCTATATTTTAATAAATGCGCGCTTTTATTACCGTATGTATGAAATTAAACAAAAATAACTTTTTGCATGACCACATATTGTTTATGCAAAACAAAAAAAAAAATTGTCGAAATAACATGGTAATTCAATAGAACTTAAATACGCGACATTGATTATATAAGTACTATTTATATATCATAAAAAACAGCAGTGAAAAACTGAATTTCGTATTCAAATAGAACTTAAATATAAATACGATGTCACAAATTGGCCCTTACTCATTTTGTTGCTTGATTTTTGGTAAAGTAAATGTTAGGCCTGAACATGGCTTAAAATAGAAAAATATTTTTTAAGGATTTAAATCAGTTAATATTTTAACATTAAACATTAAATGAAAAGTAAGTAGAGCGGTTTTTAATTGAAGTCATTTATTTTAAAAATTTTGAGTGTAGTGCAAAAAACACAAAATTTTCAAGATAAACCTTCTATTACAAAAAGTAATAAAAATTCCCTAAAATTTTATATAAAAACAATAACTCAAAGTTATATATATGTATGTAGTATGTGTATGTATGTAGTAAAGCACGCAGAAGTTAAAACTTGTACGAACCTGATCTGGCACCGGCGGTGGTGGTGGTAAATCATTCATCGAATTCATTTGCTGTTGCATACCGCCCATTGTCATGTTATTAAAACTGTTAATTGTATTATTCAGCTGAGCCATAACCAAGGCATTCGCATCTTGAACACTATTACTTGGTGCCAATTGAGGAGAGCCAGCTCTCGATGTACTATTGGTACGTGCTAATAATTTGGCTGCAATATGACCACTGCCACCACCGTTCAATTGAGCTAACATTTGTGACGGAGATGTTGTGTTAATCATACCATCTGGTATGGGAGGCGGTGGTGGCAGAGCATCACGACTTGTAGACATACTGCGACCACGTGTAGGTGTATTTGCGCTGGAAGCTGTTGGTGTACCGCCACCACTGCCATTCGAAGGTGGCGCTGGTGGTGGTTGCGACGGACGTGGTTTGGTACGCGATGGTGTGCCAGGAGCATAAATCGGTTCTGGTGACATAGGACCTTGACCAGTCTGTCCATACAATGCATGCGATTGGTGGTAGAGAGCATCGTCGTACATTTGTTGCTGTTGCTGTTGAAGATGTGACTGCTGTTGCTGATGATGTATACCAGCCATGCCCTGATGATGTGGCATATGCTGTGATGGATGCATGCCATTAGCAACATATGCTGTTGTAGCATACTGATTACCACCTTGGGCATTCGTCATTATGTTGCCAGCTGCTTGTGGCGATAATGGCCCATAAACACCATCAATTTGCTCTGATTGATAACTGCGTCGCAACTCGATGGAATTGGGTCGTGCTGGTCGTGTTTCGTAAATACCTTTAATAAATACAAAGCAGACATAAAAATATCAATTACACATTCTGTACTTTTCCTTTTTATGAAGAAATAACATTTTTACAACGAAAGGACAAATTTCGAAATAAAAAGAAACACATAAATCACAGTGAAAATTACAAATATCTATGTACGTAAATTGAACGTAACCGACAAAAATAATTTATTAAAGAATTTTATTATAAAAGAATAAATATGCCGCTACCTGTATTTCAAAATATACCAAGTCGGCAAGGCATGCCTTTAACTGATTTAAAATGTTGTCGCAAATGATCATACATGACATACATTTACGTCCTGTAGGAAGCCTGGAACTAAGTGTCCCCAAGTCAACACTTTTAAAACATTGTCATGGAGTCGTCTACTTTTTTTTATCTTTGATGAGAAGAAAAGATAACTTATTTTTCTTTTTATAGATGCAAAACGAGTTTTTATTGTGGTGAAAATATATGCGGTTCCTGACAGTTTCCCACAAGAACTACCATGATACAATCAACAAAATAATCGTACTAGCACATATGCTTAATAACCCCTTACTATTTATACCGCTTACAGCCGAGCGAAGATGGAATGCAACTCTCATGTATGGAGCGGTGCTTCAAAGACGGTAGGGTACCCAACTCTATTGAGCATCGTCGCAATGTGGGATGTGTTTCGCTGTTCTATCGTTGGTATAATGGGAAATGCTCTAATAAAATCAGAGAACTTGTTCCCGAAACCCATTCATTCCTGCGCCCAATGCGTTGGCAGCGAATTGCACTACGCATTACAGCGAGAAATAATTTTTCGGCCGAACAGCGCGCATGTGGAACAAACACCCCGCAGAAGTCTTTCTTGTCACTTTTGACGTGGAAGATTCAAATAAAATGTTTATAAACACTACTCCCTCTATCCTCCCTCCCATAACCTAATTTCGTTGTTCCAGCACAATGCATCGCATGTGTAAAGGGCCTTCCCCTGAGTGCTGTTCCGAGATTAAAAAAAAATTACATTGCCTGGGGTTTAAGAAGGCACTTGTACTGGTGACTACGTCAGTAGCAAATCAGTACAGTTTTACTATTGTCATTTCCAGTAGGATAGGTCTTAGCATACACACATTCATATAAACATACATAGTATGTATATGGCCTGTAGGAAGCTCGGGCCCAAGTGTCTCCAAGTCATCACTTTTGTCGATTGGTTTTGGTGACTTTTTGCTAACATTGTCAACGAATCGTCTAAACTTTTTTTTTGCCTTAGCAAACATCTATTGTTTTTCTGCGAAAATTAACTGCCTGACATAGGGGTGTACATTAGGGTGTAGAAACAGAGACCTGGTGGATAAATACTAGAAGGCGATACTGGAAGTCAATCGCCATTGACGCAGATTATTGGGCTTCTCAAGACAAAAACATTGATATATCATTCTTTAAGATCCGACTGCAAATGCAAAGATATAGAGAACATTTTAAAAAGGCGACCTTCCTCAAAAAAAATTTTTTTTTTTAATTACTATCCAAAAATACGTTATATTAGGAGGTGTACCGAGCACTTTTTTTGCCTGTAAGGTGATACAGTCTAATGTATATATACCAAAAAAAAAGTAAAATTTAGTTTAGTTTTACTGTCTTCAATATAAATTCTCAAACGAAATTTTTGTTCGATTTAGGGCGGTGGACTGGCCTGACTTAAGCTTCAGAATGTTATCAATTGATTTTAATTTTTTGAACAAAATTTATTCAAATTAAAATCAAAAACGTTTTCACATGAATATTAACTAAAAATATTTTGTTTTTTACTCGGCATATTTTTTGAATAGAGGTATCGGTTAAATTAAAAAATAAGTATAACATTAACATGGAAAAAATTTGATGATGAATATTAAATAGTTTTAGTTATGGACTGTACGACAGCAATTATATGTATTCGCCAATTTTCTTTTCCTTTCATAGATGTGACTTTGTAAAAATCTATCAAAACGAGCAGATAAATATACTGCCTCTATATGAGAAGAAAAACTTTCTTCTTCACTTTATTGTTTTGAAAACATAAGCGGCGTACAGAGCACTTCGAGAAATAGAAAGGAAGTGATATGGAGTGATTAAGAATAACAATTATGGAAAAAAGAGTTTTAATATTAATGAAAGGTGTAGTTACAACGAAGCTTATTTTCATTATCGTCTAAAGCTAAATGGGATATCAAAGGCAAGCCAAATAATTAAATAAAAATATGTATGTTAAACTTAAAAATGAAGAAAAAAATTACTTTTAAATGGTATTTATGACTGTTACAATGTATAACAACTTCTGATAGTCAATTATGATTTGTCTCTATTAAGTTTCAAATATTAATTCTTGTAGTTTTCTTCATTTTATTTTTTGGGAGCAAAATTGTAGTGTAAAAATAAGTGCACATAAAAATTTTAAATTAAATAACATACATATGTCTAAATAGAGTTATAATTCATTTATATTTTCTTATTCATAAAAAATACTCGATTTTTAATTTACCATATTTAATACACAAATAAAGTATTTTGTTGATATAAATCTGTTTTCGGTACTTGTTGTACTATACTTGTGTATTTAAAGTTAATTATTTCTTTTTATTAGATGCTCAAAGGTCAATATGAGTAAATAACTCATATTGCTTTTATTGGTTTAAATTAATAATAATATAATAAAAATAGTGAAAAATTCATTTGTAACAAATCATATGTACATATTATATTATAATAACAATAATAGTAATAATGACGATAAAATTAGTACTGATGATGATAATAAAATTAAAAAAATATTATAACCCTATCTCACACGCCAAAAAAATTACAATAATATAGTAAAAATAGTAGGCCGTAGTACTACAAACATATTCGAAAAAATTTTGAACGATTTTTAAGAATAAACTGAGACCAAATTACAGCATTCGATATAGAACAAAATTTTTAAGCATATTAATTTTTAAATTTTATTTCGATTCGAGCTGTATTTGGCTCACGTTTTAAATAACTACTACACAGAAAACGCAGAAATATATTTAAAAAAAATTTAATTGGAATTATTTGGAGAAATTTCAATGTACAAAACTAATGGGTGGCGATGGTCAAAGTAGTCTGCACGTTGACTACAAAACGAAAAATTTTTCCTGGGTTCAACTCCAGTCTCAGACTCATAAAAAACATCTCGCATTTTTCTGTTGTGCATTTGTGTGTCTTTGTGTCAGTTGTTGTCGGAAGGTTTCAGTGGCGAAGGCATAGTCACTGGTCACTGAACAGTAACGGCTTCAGCTGTAACCAATCCACAAGCACATCAGAACGCCCTCCTTCGTCGGTATTGTGTAGCATCGGCGAAGTAAAATAATTACTAAAAATAGCTACTAAAAACGAAGCTTCAAAATTTAATATGTCTCCTTGACATCAGAGACGTTACAACACTACTACAAAATCAAAAAACGTGCAAAAAGCAGTGTTGTAAGATAGCGAAACTTCACCTCCTATAATTTCTCCTACAATCCCTTTCCTATAGTTCCAGCACAATGCACACCGCATGTGTAGGGATCATCTGCTGAGTGCTGCTCCAAGATAAAAAAAAATGGCGGTAAAGTTTAACAGGTGTATATATAAAAATTTAAAGCAACTAACTAAAAACTTTAACTAAAATTCATTAGTTGTAATTTAAAGAAATAAATTTTTATTAACTTTTTTACCACTCTTTCCAGAATTTTAATAAATTACTATAATTTTGAAAATATAGCAAAGTTGAATGATTTATGTCATAGTGTTGCAAAACTAGTTCATTTCCATATGGTTTGTAGTAAGTAAGTTTCGAAAAGTCGTACCAAAACTTGTTCGTTACAAGCTAAAATATAATATCTTTCCATATTTCAATTAGTTTCGAATTTTCAGCTGTTGGGCTTTTAATAAAGAATGGGATAACATTTCAGAATTGAAAGCATGCAATTAATTTGGTTCATTTAGACTAGGTAAGGTCGGCAGCTTGCTGGATGTAAGTGAAAAGAAAGGGCCCAGCCCACTTGGGTCAAATTTCATTATGGTCCTGTGATAAACTGTTGTGAACAAAATTCCACGTGTTGCAGTGATACAGACTAGTCTCTGCTTGGAATCGAACCTAGATACTTTTGGTTTATTTAATCAGCCCACTGCAAAACAAATAAATATGTACTGATATCATCGCGAAAATAGTCAGAACATTTCATTTAATATACAGTCGAACTTCCCTATAACGAACATCACTATAACAAATTTTTCTCCATAACGAATTATTTTTGAGAACACTGTCTTTTGTTAAGTTCTCCTCACATTTTTATCTCCCTATAACGAATTTTTCTCTGTAAAGAACATTTTCTTGAGACACAACTTGCTTTTGATATGCTAAATATTCTCCTAAAGAATTCTTTAAAATTGTTAAGACATTGTCAATGAAGTTAAATTGAAACAAACAAAAATAACGACTTGTCTTAAATACATAATACAACCGTCGTACCAACTTCAAATCAAAATTTTTTTAATTTTTCGTACAAACGTTGCAGTCTCTTGCACAACCCCTTCAAATTGTACCAACCGTTGTATCGTCTGTGGCTAGATTAATACTATGCGTTCATATAAATTTGTTTGGATGTAAGCAACCCTTAATTGAAATAAAAAGCAAATGTTTACATGGAATACCGTGTCGATGACAGCATGTAAGTATTTTTTATTCATTTACTGTTAAAATATTTCAAAGTGGAATGCGTTCGTAAATCGACCTTAGAGCACAAAAATTACATTCTTTAGGATTAGAGGCATTACCAGAAAGACAAAACTATTTCGCCTTGTAACCACTTAATAAATACAGCAAGTAAATATATCAATATAATAATTCAAAAGGTTTCTTTGCCATATTTTCGTGTTAATTGCTTAAATTTCGACGAAGGATGTGTTGTGATGCATAGTACAAATAATATTTCTGCAACCAATTATGCACTATTTACACTAACGCATTTATCTGCAGCTTTTTTCAGTTCTATAGCCTTAAAAGGATCTATAAATTTTACGTTTGCAGAGCAATTGCTTAACTAATAAATTCGATAATGATGTTTTTCCTCTACGAATTTTGACTTTTTAAGTATGTCAGTCACCTCTATTATACTTTTAAAGAAATATTTATATCGTATTTGCTTCTTGAAAACTTCACAACGTATAAAAAAATTTGTAATAAAAAACCAACACAATATATGCTGCTACTTTTTAAAAAACTTCGGTATTATAATTGTTTCTATTGCAATAAAAATACAGAGAAGGATAGTAAGAATTTAGTGTAAATAAATCATGTAGATTAGCGGTGCTTTTATTTTTGTCAGTAATGTACATTTACATATACATTTAAATTTCAATTCACTTCAATTGCAATAAACGAAACCAACTAAAAAAGTAATCGTTTATTCCACAAATTATGGCAAACTAGAAGAAAGAATGAGCAATGGGTTTGGGGTTTTGTTTAAAATGTGATAAATTAAATAAGATACTATATAAATAGTTCCAATCAAAAGAAGTGTTGTAATAGTAGTATCACAAGTATAGCATATAACAAGGCATGTGTAGATAGATATAGTACATACCCAGTGAAAAATATTAGAAGTCGTTTCTTAGGAATTACTTTTAAAGTAATTCCGAAATATTTTTAACTGCATATTTTAGACTTCTCAATAAGTTATGAAGAACGGCATCCAGGAAATTGATTTTATTTTACAAAAATCGTTTATATTTGCCTATCTAAACATTTTTTACATACATATGTATGTGTAAAAAAGTGAATTTATTATCTATTTAATCGTGAAACAAATGAAGTGATAAAAATACAATCCAATTGCCTTTCGATAAACGAAATTAAATTCGATTGTTTGTAGAATTGGAACTTATCATAACCTGCTTTATATTAACAGCATTATAGGAAATTTTAAAAATCACGTTGTTAAGCTCTGTATGAACATTTTTTGATTCAACGAATCGGCATCAAAAAATAGAACTTCCGGCAATGACAACCCTATGTAAAGAGAAGTAGAACTTATTCGTTTTCACAATACTTCCGATTGTCAAGTTCAGAACCTAATTGATTTCTCTTTGCATGCACTTTTTTCACGGAGTATGTTTATTTTCCAATAGATAAGGATATAAGGAGCAGAAATGTGTTAAAAATTTATGGTAGGTAATTGTATTTTCTGTTAATTGAAAATTTTTGAATTTAACATCTATTTTTAAATTTAATTTTAATATGACATTATATCTGATTTTTTATACATATATTTACATATACATAATATATACATAAAGGATAGTGGAAGAAATAATGCTCTCTGACCTGCAATGGCAACAGCAGTTTGCTTCGCCAGATTACTGTTATTTTCCAAATGTGAAAGCATATTATAAGGTTTAACATTGCCTGGAAAATATACAGACGACAGATAGTAATGATAATGATGATTATGATAATGAAACAATTTTTTTTGGTGTTGTTCATTTTGTTTCTGATTTGCTTAAGTATATAGGGGTTTTCTTAGCTGCTTTTGTGGTTAGTTTTGTTTTAATACGTATATCAGTATGTATTTTAATGATGCAACTTAATTTTATATAATAGCGATGTTTGTGGTTTTTAACTTTTTTTTTTAATAATTTGAATATTCGCATAAAATTGTAATGTAAATTAAAACTGGACTTGTCTTATAAGAATAAGCAAAACAATTATATAATTTCTCAATCCAAAATGTTCAGAAAAAAATGCTACGAAAACCCGTATAATACTTAAAATGTTTGATATAAAAAATTAAGGAGTCTTTAACAGAAAACGTGTAACGAAAAATTATACAGATTTTTAATATGAAATTTATTAAATTACGATTTAAACTTAAGGCTTGCTTAAAATAGGCAAATAAAAATGAATATACTTTAGTACAGAGCTCAAGTTTTTATTTCTCTATAACAGATAAATTTATAAGCTTACGGAGTGCCATATGATATAAGATATAACATTTTAAATTTTGTGTGATAATTAATTAATTAATTTTAGATTCGCTAAAAGGTTATATGTCAAAGTTTATTTTCATTGAGTTCATTTAATTTAACTGAAGTTCTGCCGATATATATAATTGACTCATTTGTGCATATTTTGTATGATATTTTTTTCTTTCTTGAACAACTGCTCAGAGAATGTTCCCTCTATATCGTCACCTTATTATTGGTTTGGCGAATATGCCACAAACTCTGTATATAGTAAAACGGTAATAAAGGTTTATATAAAGTTTTCTCAAAATACACCCGATATAATTTTTTGTATTTTGACCACTGCTTCTGGCACATGTGCTGTGCAAAAATGTAACCTTTTATGAAACTTCATGCATTTAATAAAAAGTTAATTCCCTGTTTTTGGGAATGAAAAATCTTGTTTGGAGCTGCATATCAAATTATTTTTAAAAACTTGCTTTTTATTGCTCCATATTCTTAAAAACATACATATATATGTATAATTTTTAAGTTATGAAGTGCATTGGAAAATTTTTTTCAACTTGGTTTGGCTCTACTTGGGATCCATTATTTTATTTTTGGAAAATAAGCAGTGCCTGCCACACCCCAAAAAGTCATGCATTTGCAAATCCACCGGATCCCCTTGATTACCTAACAGAAAACAATTTTAAAAGTGGACATCAGTGTTGCGAGATATGAAAAGTGATATTTTTAGTTTTTAGTCAGTTCTTTTGAAATTTTCCTCACATTGATTCAATGAAAAGAAATTGAAAAAGAAACTGTTGTACTTTTCAAACTCAATTTGAAATCAAGGAAATTATTTTCCACTTTTCAAATTTTTCCCCAATGTATTTGAAAATGTATAGAAAATATTAAAAACGGTGGAAAATAAATAAATAAAAACGGATAGGTTTTTAGAAGCGTGACATTGATTATTTTCAAAAAATAATAAAATGGAACCCAGGTTGAGCCAAACTCAATCGAATGGAAAAAATTGTCAAATCGGTTCATAAATATCCGAGTTCTGAAGTAACATACAGAAATCCACAAAACGTACCAAAAGTATAAATTTCTGCTCATTTTACCCCCAAAAAGTACTCGATATGTTAATCAAGACTATAAGTATAGTACATATCAAATTTCATCAAAATCTACCAAGTCGTTTTTAAGTTACAGACTAACAAACATCCAAACTTTCACATTTCCCAGCTATCAATTGGGTGATTATTTTTTTTTAAATTCCTAAATGAGGCTTTTCATATCACTTTTGACGATTAAAAACTGATGTATAAGTAAAGTGATTGAAAAAGGATTAATATACGATTTATGATATAAAAAAATGTAAATATTCAATATATATTCAATAATATTTTTATAATACAAGAAATTATGAAAATTTAAAATTTTTTAGAGTTATTTAATATAACTTTTTAGTTATTCGTCTAACTGAAGTCGGGGGCGGGTAAAGCGTTGATTAATTGAAAAAAAGTCCCTAAAAATTGTGTAAGTATACATATATGTAAATAAATGAAATCAAGTATATATGTATAAATTAAAACTTTCACAAACATTTCATTGCGAGGGCAGGAGGTGATGGACCCGCAGTATTTGTCAGAGCAGCATGCAACAGAATAGAGGCAGAAACGTGCACAATAATTTTACTTTTTTACACTTGTTTTGTCATTATTTTTAATTTGTATTGGTTTTATTATAAACTTTTTTTACTTAAATGCATATGTTAATTTTTGTTACAAAAGCGAATACTTATAATTTTTTTAATCTTTACTTATACTTTTTGTTAATTAGTTTTATTAACTAAAAAAAATTTTAAATAATTCTTTTTTGTTATAAAATGTAACGAATAAATATTATTCTAGAAATAATCGGAAATAATAAAACCAGAATGAGATTGCAATTGCAATTGATGATCCGAGAGTTCCTTATAAGCAGTAAGAAAAGGGTTCAAAAACTGATTTGAAATATAATCAGAAATTATACAATTGAGGATTAAATTATGATATAAAAAAACTTCCCCAATAATTATAATAAGATCAAAAAATTGCTCAAAAATTAATAAGAAAATTGTATCATAAATAATTCCCTGAGTTGATTCACTTGTAGGGTACAATTCACTAACAACGGCGGTATCATTTATAATCGAAAAATGAGCTCAGAAATGGTTAATTCTCCCATGAAGCTGATTTCTAAAATATTGAAATATGATTAAAGATATTAGATTAAGTAACTGTTCAATATAAATCGTATAATCATTTGAAGGAAACATAAACAAATCTTTTAAGTTCTTTGTTGGCGGCTAAGGATCGTGATGCTTTTTATTTAGGGGCAGAACAGACAGAGGCAAACGGTAGTAATCGCCAATTGCTTAAATGCCGACCATTGTGGTTATTGCCACTCCTGCAAGAGGTGCTAAGGGCGGAGCTAGTGTGAGGCAGACGTGCTTATTGGGAGCATTGCTTCTGCCTACAATGAGAGCTGCTCACGGAGGAATGTTTCCTGGTGGAACAGTACACTTGGCGGCCTTCGCCGTAAGGCTAGGCCTCTGTTTAACAGGGCCAAGGTGACGGAGACTGGTCTCCCTACAGGATAGCCTTAACTGAATACAATAGAGAACGGAGGTCCAAGCGGGCAACTTAGAGGAACACTGCAGCGGGATTTCAAGTCTTCCGGCTTGATGGCGATGGCACGATGGATGGTAGTCTCCACGTTGACTACTAAACCAAAAACAGACACGGGTTCAACCCCAGTTTCAGACTAAAAATTTTTAAAATAAAAATAAACATCTCGCATTTTTCTGATGTGCATTAGTGTGTCTTTGTGTGTCAGTTGTTGTCGGAAGGTTTCAGTGGCGAAGGCATAGTCACTGGTCACTGAACAATACCGGCTTCAGCTGATAGCAATCCACAATCGCATCAGAACGCCCTCCTTCGTCGGTATTGTGTAGCACCGGCGAAGTAAAACAATAAAAAAAAATTACTACTGAACCGAAGCTTCAGCACTGCTAAATGAATAAACAAAGAACGTACGAAAGCAGAGCTGTGCAATAATTAATTAAGCTTCACCTCCTGTCGTTTCTCCTACTATCCCCTTTCCTATAGTTCCAGCACAATGCTTCGCATGTATAGGAGTCATCTCCTGAGTGCTGGTCCCAGATAAAAAAAAAAAAAAAAAAAAAAAAAAAAAATAAGATTCTTAGGAAGTGGGAAGAAGGGGAATCGCTGCTCACTGGTATAATAGTGCAGGGCAGCGTCAAGCCAAACGCTTCCTGATACCGAATAGGCCGATCTCAAATATGCTGCTTGCGCTGAATAGAGCGGACTTGAGCATATTAACGGTGTACTTCACTGAGTTTTAACTGGTACTCTCCGAGAGCACTGTCTGTCAATTTTGTGCAAGTGACACTGAGAAATCAGAGCATTCTCAGCGAATGTCCTGTGGTCGGCAGACATAGGTTTCACCATCTGGGTGCACTTACGGTGCCTCCACACAAGCTGTCGAACACCAGACCCCAAAAGTGTTTCGATTCCTTAAAAGCCTTAAGATGGGGTCTAATATGAGAGGCTTCGCACAATAGATCTTCTTGGTTACTGTGCTTCGGGCCCAATAATAATATAAGTTCTATAAGGGCAAAATAAAACTAAAATAAATTTTCTTACATTTTGTATGAAAAATTTGATGGATACCCCAAATTGTGGCTTATGAAGCAAACCAATATACAGTAGCAAACCAATATACAATTACATAACTTCGCTTTATGAACACTAATCCACATACATAAAGCAATAAAACATTTCTATTATTTAGATCCCACTGTACGTACGTATCCTTTACGCTTATAAATATATAATTCATTAATGTAATATGTGCTGGCGCAGATCTATATATAGGCATTGTAATAATTTACTACAAGTAAACTAAAAAAAATTAAAGAAAATATTTAATAACAATTTTATGAAAAAAGAAAACTAGAATACTAATTTTGGGGTTTTTTATCGCTTGGCGCTAAGCATTATTTTGCTTCTTGCTATTTTGCAATAAATTGGCTTTTAATTCGTTTTATTATTATTTCGCTTTAAGCTCTATCGTGCCGTTGTCGTACCTACATGTAAAATCATCAAAGTTGTTTGTGTTGACCACATTCGTTCTGTGACGACTTAGTTGTGTACCACCACCATTTAAAAATTGTACTTGTTGATGTTGTATTAGCTGATACTGTTGTTCATAGTTGTATTGTTGTGCTGTTGTCGAACCACTCTCACTATCGGTGACAGTGTGTATTTCAACAAGTTGTGCTAAATATTGAGAATCAATAATTGGTTGATTGACAAATTCTTTTTTCATTTCAATTTTCTTGTAAGTGGAGGTATGAAGTAAATTATTTATGAAAATGACGTAGGTTATAGCAGAAGATGAACAACAGACAGACTAGACACAATGAGAAAGTAAAATTTGTATTGATTTATTTTAATTTCGAATTTATAAAACATTTAAATTTTTCGATTTAAATCTATTTAAAGAAATGGTTGTTGTATAAAATAATTTTTGCAAAGGCTACATAGGTTTTTCTAGGAAATACTCAAACATTTTTGGGAGTTTTTATATAAACATGTGGGATTTCTTAGCTTTTTCAAGAATGTATTTGAAGGTCTACTGATGATTTGACATTAGCACAAACGAAATGTACATAATCGTAATTCATTTAGACATTTATTTTTTCCTAAAATACCTAAGCAAATTCAAAATTTTATAATTCGAAAATTCTTGCTTTTTTTTTAAAATTAAATTGAACGAATGAATGAAAATTTGGCTGTGTTTAAGTTCATGGCAAATTTATCACAATAATAAAATTACTTTTGATTTTAGAATAAAGGAAAAAGCGTCATTGATCTCCAACACCAATTGGGTAGAAAACGTATATACATTTTGGGTCGAATTAATCATTCCGTTACGCAAGGTTCCGCGGAAAGGTATTTTTTTGCGGAAGCAAAATTTTCAATTATGCATTCCGTTGTTGAGGTATCATACCGTAATGGTACTATTACTGATTCCGCAGTAGAGATACTTTTCGCCATTTTGCTTACGCTAATGTAAGAAAATATATAAAATATCGAAAAAAAAAAATAGAATTAGATTAGAATTGAAAAATTTTAACTAAGCTGATAACCGATACCATACAGACAATGAAAATTATATGTGATAGTTACATACTGAGAAACAAACTAAATCAAAGACAAAATTCTAAATCACACTGACAAACACTAGCAGAACGGAACAACATGCTATTTTTCGAAAGCTGTTACACTTTCATCTTCAGCGCTCTTCGTATTTTGTCCACCTTGAGTGGTTATTAGTAGATGTAAATTATTAGCTTTATATATTTATTATTTTCTATAAATACAATACGAGAAATTATTCCCCGTTATTTTTCCCCCTACTAAGTGAAGCTTTAAAATTATCATCTCCAACTTACAATACAGTTCCTGCCATTACTTGACTTTTTGTTTCCATTATTAACTGTGCACACATGTTTTGTTTTTTTTGTTTTTTGTTCTGCTTGAAGCAACCTGTTTGGCTTGATTCGTCAAGTATTTATTTATAAATATATAAAACAAAAATTTTAATAAGGATAACTGTCTTTCCATTGTAAAAAGTTGTAAAAAGCTAATTTCGTTCTCACCTGTACTAAAAACAGAGCTTTGACCTTTTGGGAATATGTAGACCCTGACCTATACTAAAACAAAAAGAACAAAGCTTTGAGCGGTTCTTAATATAGTATGTGGGTAATAATAGGCATTTATCGTATACATTTCTTCAAATCTGTCGGGTAAAATAGATGATATTAACGACTTTACAAAAAGCTCCCAGTCGACACAAAGAGTACTGATGACGTGTATAGTGGCATAGAATATATGTATATACGTGTTCTACTCAACTGGTGTTGGCGATTAATTTTTCTTTTTCCTTTATTCTAAAATCAAAAGTAATTTTCATGTTACTGTAATAAATTAACCATGAACGTAAACACAACCAAATTTCATTGATCCTTTGTAACAATTGTAGTTCAAATAATTATCACTAATTCTAAATAATTAAATTGAATGTAATAAAAATTTAAAGTAATACAATATTAATTATTGCAGATGCACAAAACTTGTCTTTGCCATTATGTCCTCTTCTTACAAAAAATTGTTTAAAAAAATAAATGGATAAATTTTTTTTTATTTTAATGAAAACTTAAAGGCTTCCGTCTTATATTTTCATTTTTTCAATATTTTGTACCTATCGGTTAAAATGTTATGGAAATTTTTTTAGATAGTCTTAGAGTTTCCTTAAGATGTTCACCGATCGTTAACGAAATATTGAAAAAAAGATAAAAACCTTTAAGCTTTAAATAAAATAAAAAAAATATTTCTTATAAAAAAGGTTAAAAAGTGAGGATTGACAAAAAAAAAATAAATGTTTTAAAATTGTATTGTAAATCGCTGTATTAATTTTTTATTTATTAATCAAAAACTTATGAAAAGTTACTAAAATTTATGATAATATTAGATAACGATAACACAAAATACTTACTACTGCCATAACCGGCTTCCTCGTTAACCACAGAGTTTGGTGTTCGATAAATAACATTATTTGGCATTAAAGTTTCACCATGACCAATAGCAATTTGTCGTTGTTTCTCGCGTGTATTGTGAGGAGTACGAACACGTTTTTTATGACCACGACCACTAGCAGCGCCATCCTGTCGCGGTCGATGCATTTTCTTACCTTTGTCATGCATAACACGTTCGGTATCTTTAAGCATCTCCTGACGCCACAATTCGAAGAAATAATTAGGATCTGTGTAGAATTTAAGACCATCTTTACCATCATCACGATAAACATTTAATTTATCCAGTGGCGGTGGTTTATCACATTGAGCATAAGTTTCTAACATGGGTGCTGGCATTGTGGCTCGAGAAAATATTTGCTGATCGAAATTTTTGGCTGATTTGAAAGCTTTTTTTCGTGTGATGTCCGTTAGTGGCACTTCTTCAACAGTACTATCCAGTTGTGTTACCTTAATAGCAAGGCGATCTATTCGAGCCTGCAGTGAATTGGCACGATCGCCAATATTACCCACATCACGTGCCAACTCACCAAATACATCTTCGGCATGCTTCGATAGTGATGATAATTGTCTAATGATGTTTGTTAAAGTTGTATTTGTGACTGTTTCCAATTCTACTGATTGCAATTCATCCTGTTGGTAAACAGAACGGGACACATGCACCGGCTCAATTGATCGTTTGGGCAGTGGCATTTTGCTGTTCAAATCTCTATAACAGATTTAAGAGTTCTCCTTACCGTTTCAACATTAAAAGCTGTAAGTATATTCAAGTAAAAAACTTTAAATTTGATGACAGAACTTAATAAAATTTATAAAAATTATAATGAAAATGAAATCGGGGAGAAAATCTACTTAGAAAATTGATTGTAGCAATTTTTTTTCTTTAGAAACTGTCATATGTGTTCACGAAATTTTGTTATAAATGTGCACATGTCTATATATATTTCCTCACTCACATAAAAAGTACTAACTTTCGTAAAAAAAAACTAAAAGAATTTAAAATGGATTTAAAACCAGGTTTGATTCGAGCAACTATTTCAAGCAGATCTGTGAAGAAATCTTGTGAAGACTAATAGATAATTGTTACCTATCCGTGTTTTGATTCGTCTATGACATTCGAACGAAAGTATTTCTGCCTATGCATTGATTTGTTTTGTACTAAATTTTTAGCACTTCTGATTCAGATGACTCATTCATATTCGTTGTATGTACTAGTACATATTTAGGTTTTTTTTAACTTCCTGTTATAGGAAGTTACCCAATTTTTTAAAATCGAGTTTTATTTATATTTTGACGTGTTAAGGTCCTGGGATTGTAACTATTTTCGCGATGATGTCAAATATGTATTTTTCTATTGTAGCTAGTGGCAGAGGAAGCTTTAAAATATATTGGTAGCCCGGGCAGCCAATATGCACGATTCCCTGTCAGACATACAACAATGTTGTTGGGAGTGATATGGCCTCGGATTTCCGTCCCCACTGAGCACCGTCGATTTCCATATCGCGGGCAATAAAATAATAGATGCTCCGCGGTTTCTCGTATATTGAGGCATTCCGGGCACACATAATCATTGTCGTGATAATACTTGAAGAGGTATGCTCTGAAACATCCGTGACCGCTTAGCAACTGGGTTAGGTAGAAGTTCACCTACCCATGTGTGTGAGTGTATGTAAACATCTCATAGCATAACAACATGTCAACGGATCAGAAATATGTCGCATTCGAAATATATTGAGTTCACTTAAATGACGTAAAATAGCGAACCGTTCAGTGCGGTAGATTTCAAAAAATTTCTGAAATAAAATTTGCGAAAATTGTTTTTTCCAAAAAAAAATTTTAACTATTAAGCCGTCAGCTATTAGGTTGCTGGCAATTTGACTAAAATCGGGTTGTTTGTTCGAGAAATATCGTTGACGAAACATTTAAAAAAAAAAAAGTTTTTTCTAATAACTTAAAAAATCAACGATTTTTATGGACTTAAAAATGAATCGGATGTTGCAAATATGACAAAAATCTGTAAGGTGATTCGAAAGGTACCAAGCAAAAAAAGTGAATCCGTTCGACCCCAGTTTGAGACATAAAACATTTCGCATTTTTTCTGATGTCCATTAGTGTGTCTTGGTTTCAGTTGTAGTCGAAAGGTTTCAGTGGCGAAGGCATAGTCACTGCTCACTGAACAGTACCGCTGTTAGTAATACACAGGCACATCAGAACGTCCCCCTTCGACGGTTTTTTGTAGCACCGGCGAAGTAAACTAATTACTAAAAATGGCGACTGAAAACGAAGCTTCAAAATTTAACACGTCTCCTTGACTTCAGAGACGATACAACACATCTATAAAAAAAAAACAAATAACGTGCGAAAAGCAGTGTTGTAAGATAGTGAAGCTTACTAATATCATAAAATCTGACAATGGCGTGTACATAGCTTTACATAAAAAAAGAATCTGTCGACAAATACAAAACTAGAAGTTCTGCTATGCAATTATACTTTAATAAATAAGATTAGGTTAATATTTAAACAGTAAGTTTTAATTCTAAAGTGAAAACCCCTAAAATATTTATATAAATATGGCACACGGTTTTTGTTGTCCATATCTTATCATCCACCAATATGAACGAAACATATAAGGTTGATATACATACATATTTCTAGAGAGATTCCATATCAAATCTACTAGATTTTGGTGAAATATAATTACACTACACATATGTATGACGCAAGTGGGAAACCCTTCACAATTTAGTGTAATATTTAAAACTTAAATCAGCTGATAAACAAAAACAATTAAAAATATATAAATATTTACATACATAGTTTGAAAAGTACATTGGCTTAGCAGCTGATTAATTACGTTAGAAAAATAACCAATTTTTTAATTTAAGACGTTTTCAGTTTGGAAACCCAAAACAAATGTTTTTCAACTATTGTAAAATAAGAGAACATTGTCATTATGACGTGATAGCATACCTTGTAAGTACTCCGAATATTTATCGTTGGTCTCATATTTTTTTTTCGAAATTTACTTTTTAAGTGATTCCTATTCATTTCAGACAAATACACCATATTACGAAAATTTATTGCAATTACATTTTGGTAATTGCATTCTATTAACAGTTTCAGTTACTTTTTTTCTTTGTAGAATCTCACAAATTAGAACCACAATTGTGCACCCGGCAGTTTGAATTTCTGATCATTTGTTTTACAGTTCTAGTTTGTAAGCTTTGCTTTAACACAAAACAGTTTTTATATATTAACATTTAAATAATTGAACATATTAAATTCATAGAAAAACTTTTAAAAAGTTTTTTAAATATTAGCTGCCGTATTTTTTGGATATATTGATTGAATTTTGTATGAAACTTTCTCTATTAAACCTTTTATAAATCCAAAAAAAATTTTATGAATACAGCAGTAGGTATTTAATTGGGTTTTAACATAAAATCAGTAATACTTGTTTGTTTTTATTTAAACTAGATACAACGATGTCCAAAAGGTTAGACATGTGTTTACTGGAAAATACATCAGTGGTTTTGCTTTTTATAACATTTTTGATGCCTTCAAGAACTATTAAATAAAGAATAGCTGGCGTTATGTCGATATTATCGACGTCGCTGCTATCTGAATCCTCCTCCTCGCTATTCTCTGCATCAGATCCGTCATTAAACACAACTTCATTACATTCCTCGATTTTATTTACATTTACGGAATTGTTTGGCATAATTTCTTTCAAAAGATCAAGATTGCAATCCTGATTTCGTTGAGCCTATTGTGCAAGTGGTAATCGCCTGAGTCACAATTTAATAATTTGGACCAAGAATTTTTTAACACTGACTGTTTCACCTCACCCCTTGCTTCTTTCAAGAATATTATTGCATCTCGGATTGAATGCCATTTCAAAAGCTTATCAATATCACTACCATCCCCAATTAATTGAGATACCAACTTACATCTGTAAAAAATTGTTTGTCTTTTTAATATTAATTCACAGCTGCACAGCTGCACAGCTGCACAGCTGCCGTTACATTTGGCGGCAAGAAATATGCAGTTATAGGTGTGTTTTTTTACTCTAAATTGGGCACCCGCGGGATCCCAATCTTACCAGAAAGCGTTTTCTTACACAAAAATTGGGAAAATGAGAGAGGTTTCGAGAGAGTAATGTTCTTGTTCTTCTTGCACGACACAGTCCGTACTTTTTCTGCGGGCTAGTTTGGGCAAGAAGAACAAGCAATCAGCTAGTTAATAAGTAAACAATAATGAAGTAAAATTAAAAGTTGCAAAACATTGCAATGAACAAATAATATTTAAATTTATTTCATGATTTAGTTAAAAATTATTGGGTTTTCTTTAATTAACATATATAAGACAAATTATTGTGTTTTTATGGATGTATGGATGTGTGTAGTCTTGGAATTGTAAAGACATGCGTATACATATATTTGTATTATAAAGGGTCTCCCAACAAGAACGCACGATTTAAATTTGGCGCCATTCGAAGTGTTATTGTTTGACATGTGAACAATTGTTATTGTTTGCTAGTAGAAGGAACGAGGTTAGTAAAAATGGAGCGAAGGGAGTTCGTTAATTGGGTATTGGAGAGACAACATGAAAATGCTGATTTTGCCGATAAAATCATCTTCAGTGACTAGGCCCATTTCCATCTTGATGGCTTCGTCAATAGGCAGAATTGTCGCATTTGGGGTGAGGAAAATCCTCGAGTGATTCACGTTAAGCAAATGCAATGTGGTGTGGATTTTGGGCTGGAGGAATCATTGGACCTTTTTTTTATGAAAATGAGGCAGGTCAAGCGCAAACAGTCAATGGTGTTCGGTATCGTGAAATGATAACCAGTTTTTTCGTGCCTAGAACTGAAGAAATGAATGTGGAGGGCATGTGGTTTCAACAAGACGGCTCCACATGTCATACAGCCAGAGAAACAATTCAATTGCTGCATTTAAAATTTAAATCTTGCGTTCTTGTTGGGACACCCTTTACTTACGTACATGGTCATATACATTAGGTCTGTTCCAGGTGCATAACAAATGTGCCCGAACTCGCACAAATTTATTTTATTTATATTGTGATTCTAATTTTAATTTTGTGCCCGAAAAAATATGTGAAAAGTATTATTACATACTTTATAATATTCCATTAAGTATTTTTTATATAAAAGTACACTCAATAACTGAGGAGGAAAGCATATCCATACAGTAATATTTCGCTAATATAATCAGTGGATTTTTCATAATTTCTGACTACAAATTCAAGATTCTTATGTTCAAAATTCAACTAACTAATTAGTCGAGAATTGAAGTTGAATACCGAACAAAAATTGGAAGTTATATTGCGCATGAATTTGACTATATATATTCAGAAATTAATCAAAAAATTTGCAAAGAAACGACAAAAGTTTTTATTTAAAAATTTAAAAAAGAAAATTTTTCAAATAAACTTGAAGTTGTAAGTACATATATTTGTGCATAGTTATCACGTTATTTAATAAAAAAAATGGCTTTTACTTTTTTCCAATTTATTTTCATCCACATTTTACAGCCGTTACAAATGTTTTGCTTTTCAAATATCCATTTGAAGCGTATAAAATCACTAAAATGAAATTTATTTGAGCACTTTTGTTATGCACGTGGAACAGACCTATTTTGTGGTAAATTTTATGCTTTTTTTGGGTTTTCTTACTTTTGTACTGTATTGTCTCTTATTGAGGTAAATTATAGTTTACTCTCATTTTAGCGAACTTTACCAGAAAAGTAAAAAACACACCTTATATTACCATCTTTACTTTGAAGTCTATCAATTCCTGCATGAGCGAAACAGTTACCAACAAACAGAAGAAGTTTTAGGGCGAAATTATTGTCTTCGGAAAAGGAGATGACCTGTAGAACAAGCAAAAAATTAAAAATATGGAACTTGCCTTTTTAGCTTTTCCAATAACCAATAGTTTTAATTTATGTGAGCCATCAGAATTTGCGCCTAGTTAAGTTGAAAGCCTTGGAAACTTTTTTCACAACCAGGGACAAATGTTTTATCTGGAAGGCTACGGAAAAATAATCCGATTCCATCAGAATTATAGATTTGTGTTTCCAATAACCCCCCTCCACGACTTTTGCACGAAATCTGTGTAGAAATGAAGTGACCGCACCAATATCACTCGAAAGTATTTCACCACTAAGTTTTGAAAACCGTATGGGGGTGGCGATGGCACGATGGATGGTAGTCTGCACGTTGACTACGAATTCAAAAACAGACCCGGGTTCAGCCCCAGTTTCAGACAAAAATTTTAAAATAAAAATAAACATCTCGCATTTTTCTGATGTGCATTATGTGTCAGTTGTTTTCAGAAGGTTTCAGTGGCGAAGGCATAGTCACTGGTCACTGAACAATACCGGCTTCAGCTGATAGCAATGCACAATCGCATCAGAACGCCCTCCTTCGTCGGTATTGTGTAGCACCGGCAAAGTAAAACAATAATAAAAATGGCTACTGAACCGAAGCTTCAGCACTGCTACGAGTATAAACAAAGAACGTGCGAAAGCAGAGCTGCAAAGATAATTAATTAAGCTTCACCTCCTGTCGTTTATCCTACTAGCCCTTTCCTATAGTTCCAGCACAATGCTTCGCATGTGACGGGTCTTAAATTTGGAAAGCCTTCCATCACTTGCAGTAAATGCGTTTTCATCTTTATCGGGATACACTTCACTAAAAATTGACTTTGTTTTGCTTATAATACGTGTCCTGTCACTGTGTTCTTTTCAAGTTGATTTAAAAACCACTTATAGAGGCGCTTTTCCATTTTCTCATATTCTGCCTTATGTAAAGATATTTTGTTTGCTTCCTGATAGGTGCTGGTAACTGCATCCGTTATTGAATTTTTGAGCTAAACGATTTCCAGTCACGCCTTCATTAAGTCTTTTTAATATTTTATAACGTATTTATTTTACGTTTTTTTGGTTTTTTTTTTTAACTTTCACACGTATGAACATTTATTTCAAAATCATAGAAAAAAAATATTTTCCAGGGGAAATAAAAACCAAAAAAAAAACACTTCCAGAAATTCGAACCCCAGCTTTTAATTTCAGAGCGTCTGTGAAATGCACAGTTCTAATTTCTAGACGGTTCCAATTTCTGACAGTTAGAAATTGTGTGATTCTAGTATACTAAATTTGTATACGTACAAATTAAATATTTCCTCAAATACTTGTAGGTATAATAAGCAAAATATTTACTAATTTCTACTTTTAATTTGTTTGTTTTACTTTTTATTATTATTATTTGTTTTCTTGTAAATTATACATCATATTCCATTATATTGTGTAAAGACCATCAATTTCATGAATTTTATGTATTCGTCACGCTAAACTACCAAGTGCGGCATTATATGAATGGCACACAATACAAAACGTATTATCTACCAAACGGCTCTACAACTAAGTACTTTCTATTTTTTATGTGGTTATCTTCCTTTCAAGCATTACACTTTTAAAAGCCGCATACATATATTTTCCCTCATTACCACAAAAAAAAAAGAAAGCAAAGCATTGCGAATATGAACAATTCGAATAGACATTGCGCAAGTTTCAAACTATTCCACTTGCTGTTTACGATACTACTCACACTACTGCTATTTGTTACATTTAAAATTACTTCAGAAGCCACCAATCTTTTTTACACACCTTTGTAATCGTTTTTTTTCTGGAACCAGCGGTCAAGAAATTACCTCCTACGTATGCAATGCATGCACCGGAACTAGTTGGAAAGAAATAGTGTATAGAGAGAGAGTTGTGAATAGATGGAAGGATATAGCTTAATTCTAGCACAACTATGCAGTTGCGTATTTTTGGTAAATTGTTAAGCAGTTTTTTTTTTCTATCTTGGACCAGCACTCAGGGGATGACCCCTACACATGCGATGCATTGTGCTGGAACTAGGAAATCAGGTTATGGGAAGGAGGATAGGGGCAGTAGTGTGAATGGACATTTGATTTGAATTTTCCCACGTTATAAGTGACAGGAAGGACCTCGGCAGGGAGGTTGTTCCACATACGCGATGTTCGGCCGAAAAATTAGATCTCCCTGTAATGCGTAGTGCGGTTCGCTGCCAAGTTGACCACAAATAAATGTGCTCTTAATGATGAACGCGTCGTGCGCGTGAATGATCGGGTTTCGGGAAGAAGTTCCCTGATTTCATCAGAACACATCCCATTATAGTAACGATAGAAGAACGAAACGCACCCCACGTTGCGACGATGCTCAAGAGAGTTAATAGAGATGGCTACCCTATTGTCTCCTATAAGTTTCTTCGCTCTCTCCTGGACCCGGTCGAGTAACTTCAAAATAGTCTTTGAAGCACCGGCCCAAACATGAGAGTTGTATTCCATTTTCGGTCGGATGTAGGCGGTATAAATAGTGAGGAGATCAGATGGGGTGAAGTATGTCTTGCACCGTCTTAAAAAACCGAGGCACTTGAATGCTTCTTTTGAGACCTGAAAAATGTGCTCAGTCCATCGAACATCGCACTGAATTTTCATGCTAAGACCATCAAGAGCTTCTGATTCCTCGATATTTATACCGCCCATAATTACAGATGACGCAGCGTCATCGGGCATGCGTCGATGTGTAAGCATGCTGCATTGGGTCTTTTGAGCATTGAAATCGACCCTGTTTGCCTGACCCCATTGCGATATTTTCATGAGGTTACAATTCAATGAGTCAGTCATATTCTGCCTCAGCGAAGTGATCATAGTCGATGTTGGCCTACGACTAAATGAATATGAGTGAGAAAGGCTGCTGTCATCTGCGAAAGAGGGGATAGGGTTGGAAGTTTGACACATGCCCCATGCCACACTCTATCAAATGCTTTAGAAATATCCAGAGCCACGACTTTACTTTCGCCGAACTGGTGACTAGAATTATACCAAATTTCCGAGAGGAAGGCTAGTAAGTCGCCCGTAGAGCGCCCTCGACGGAAGCCGTATTGACGGTCGTTCAGTAAATTCTTGGACTCTAAATATTTCATTAGGTGAAAGTTCAAAATACTTTCCATCACTTTGGAAATCGCGGAACAGATTGCGATTGGGCGGTAATTTTCAGGTTTGCTTGCCTCACCCTTTTTTGGGATCGGCGTTACATTTGCAAACTTCCAGCACGATGGGAATTGACCTGTATAGTATAGTGCTGAAAAGGATTGCCAAAGGACGTGATAACATCGAAGAACACTGCTTCAGGACCAGTACAGGAATTCCATCCGGCCCAGGAGACTTGTTAATGTTGAGGTTTGTTAGAACCCTTTTAATTCCACGAGCTCGAAAGTATATCTTTGGCATAGTTACGGATACACGCTCGGTGGCGGGCAGTGGTTGATTGCTTTCCGGCAGGTGAGAGTTGCTGCATTTGACGTGTTATGTGGACGCATTAATTTTTTTAAGCTGAATGAGAGCCATTTTATTTATTAATTCAAATACTGCCGAAGAAGGGCACGGTTAGAGCAGACACAATTGTCACTTTAGTCAATTATGCCAGTGTGATTTCTAATTTCGTTTTTGATGTAGTCTGTTTCTTAGTAAATATCACAAGGAATTTTGACGGTCTGCATTTTATCGATCGGCCTATTTAAAATTTAGAAACTTTAATTAATTAAAAAAAAAAATTTTAGATATGTATCATGAAAAGTGAGACTTACTCGTGTACTTATAAACTCATATAAAACAAAATACTGTAAGTATGTATACATATGATCAAAATAATAAGTTTACGAATATGCATACTACCTGAAAGTAAGTTGTCTATTAGACACTATTTCATTTGCAGTTTTTCGTTTTTAGTAGGTTAGTCGGTTCCCCCAATTAATTTGCTCTAGTTGTCTTTTATTATACATGTCATATGTATATAGTTATTGCGATTTTTGTTGTTTGGTTGTTTCATGATACCGGAAAGCCTCAATTTAGTAACATATTTTAAGTAAATGTAAGGAGAAAGGGTTGTAGACATATAAACATGCATTCATTTCATTTGTCAGTGAGAAAACAAAATAAGTTCACAATAGGTGTATTTTTACTCTAAATTGGGCACCCGCGTTATCCCAATTTTACCAGAAAGCGTTTTCTTACACAAAAATTGGGAGTAATGTTCTTGTTCTTCTTGCACGAATTAGGCCGTACTTTTTCTGCGGACTAGTTTGGGAAAGAAGAACAAGCAATCAGGTGATTCATAAGTAAACAATAATGAAGTAAAATTAAAAATTTCCCAATAATGCATGAACAAATAATAGTTGATTTTTAATTATTTCATGATTTAGTTAAAAATTATTTCGAATTTCTTTAATTAACGTGTATAAGCAAAATTATTGTGTTTTTATGTAGTATATATGTATGCATGTATGTAGATTTGTTTTGTAAAGGCATTCGTGTAGATCGGTCCTACATAGGCGGCGGGTAGATGGTTCCATCTGGGTGGAATCACTACTTTCCGACAGGGAAATCAGGTCGGGCTCATTGGCCCAGCATCAGCTCTGCTACGAGTATAAAACAAAGAACGTGCGAAAGCAGAGCTGTAAAATAATTAATTAAGCTTCACTTCCTGTCGTTTCTCCTACTATCCTTTTCCTATACTTCCAGCACAATGCTTCGCATGTGCAGGAGTCATCTCCTGAGTGTCCCACATAAAAAAAAACTGGACCTTGTCGTTAATTCATCTCGTCTTTTGAACGGGATTTTATGGGAAATATGTTGAGGAACATGGGCGAAGGTGTAGATAAATTCTTATTTCATGACCACGGATTAATGAATTCTTTAATGATAATTCGAGATATGTAGTTCATATATGTAAATCTCATTTAAATTTTTAATCTAAATTTAAATTTAAATCTAAAAAATATATCATATACAAAATTAAATATTAAATAAATAATTATAATTATATTATTAATTGACCTTTTTTATTATATTTTTTGATATATATTTATTAAGCCTGAGGTCTTTTTTTATCTTATTTTGTTTTTTATTATTCGATATTTCGTTAACAGCTTGTTAACATCATCAGGAATAATAGGAAATTATAATTCTTTGAAATATAAAAATATTTTGAAACATGTCACAAAATTTTTGTTATAAAATTTGATTGAAAATTAAAAAATGTGTAGTAGTAATATAGGCGCATATAAATATAACGAATTTTAAACCTAAATAAATATATATACATATATACATACACAAATATATATTTACATACACACATACACACATACAATATAGACCGACTAACATGTATATATATAAACATACATGCACATACGCACACATATACAGATCCATACACAAATATAAACTTTCTTAACAAGCTCATACAAATATATATATAAATACATACATACAATGCACACACACGTACACATATATATAGAGCTCTGTTAACCTGTTAACAGACCTCTGTTAAACATGAAAAATCGAGATGTACCTATTCCAATCGGAACTGTGCTTACATTTTTTGACCAAATGGATACACATTAAAGGAGCAACTAGTTTATCCAATCCCCTTCACAAAAATATAAACTTGTATCCCCAATATGTCAAGAAATCTTGTTACTTTTACAAATAAAAAATGCCTATTTCTATAGAAGATGCAACATATTCCAGGAAACTGGATAAAGATGGGCGGATGGAAATTGATGGAATTTATAGCTGTTGTGGCCCTTTATGGTATCCAATGGCCAAAACCCCTAACATTAGGTGTTTTCATAAAAAAACTTAATTTTTACTGAAATTTCAAATTTGGAAATTCTCTAGAAGATGAATTTCTGGAGAACGCTGAAAGATGGGCGGATGGAAATTAATGGAATTTATAGCTGTTGTGGCCCTTTATGATATCCAATGGCCATAAACTATAAATTCCATCAATTTCCATCCGCCCATCTTTCTGCGTTCTCCAGAAATTCATCTTCTAGAGAAATTCCAAATTTGAAATTTCAGTAAAAATGAATTTTTTTTATGAAAACACCTAATGATAGAGGTTTTAGCCATTTGATATCATAAAGGGCCACAACAGCTATAAATTCCATTAATTTCCATCTGCCCATCTTTCTCCAGTTTCCTGGAATATGATGCATCTTCTAAAGAAATAGGCATTTTTTATTTGCAAAAGTAACAAGATTCCTTGTCATATTGGGGATACAAGTTTATATTTTTGTGAAGGGAATTAGATAAACTACTTGCTTCTTTAATTTGTATCCATTTGGTCCAAAAATGTAAGGACAGTTCCGTTTGGAATAGGTACTTCTCAATTTTTCATGTTTAACAGAGGTCTGTTAACCCGTTAACACGTTAACAGAGCTCTGTTAAGGCAGTTGGTTTCACGGAATTATATCGACACTAACACCGTCTCTCCTATTTACCCGATTTCAATTCTCACGTTCCGCTAGGAACCCTATACTAATTTTGCCAGCAATAAATAATTCAACCTTAGAGAAATTGTTTGTAATTAGAGTCTGTAGGCTCTGGAATTCCTTACCTACCAATCATAAGAGATTTAACAGCTCCAGAAAAACTTTTAACTATAATATACTACCTCTATTAGAAAATTGAACTTCCTTTTTTTATGACCCCTACACATGCGATGCATTGTGCTGGAACGGGATAAAGGGGTAATGGGATAGTAGAAGAAATGATAGGAGGTGAGAGAAGCTTCACTACCTTACAACACTGCTTTTTGCACGTTAATTGTTTTTACAGCAGTGTTGTAGCGTCTCTAATGTCAAGGAGACGTATTAAATTTTGAAGCTGCGTTTTAGTAGCCATTTTAGTAATTATTTGACTTCGCCGGTGCTACACAACTACCGACGAAGGAGGGCGTTCTGATGTGCCTGTGGGGATTGTATACATCTGAAGCCATTACTGTTCAGTGATCAGTGACTATGCCTTCGCCACTGCAACTTTCCGACAACTGATACACTTGTCATACATATGTATGTACTTTTAAGGATTATTTATCGGTTTATTTTATTTATTATTATTGTTAATACCTACTGTTATTCATTACATTTGTTATCTATATTAATCATATATGGCCCCATGGGCTCGATTAAGGTTTTGAATTAAATAAATAAAATAAAATAAAATAAAGTAAGTATTACCGATATTCACGCATTTTAACAAACATTCAAATTATGACTCAGGAATTAATTGCTTTAACATTTGGTATTATATACCAAAGTATATACATACATAATATGTATGTAAAAATATTTCTGTATGTGCGAAAAAGCTGGTACATATTCAGAATTTTTATTAACACAAATATAAAATCTTGTACCTACCTACATACATACTGGAAATATAATTTTAGAGATATAATCATATTTTTTAGACAGCATATACTAGGTAGGTAGTATGTAAATAAATCCATTGCCAATTACCCAAGCTAATCAAACAAAAGCAGTAAAATATTATTGGATGCATTAACACTTTGATATTTGAACCAATAATGAATAGTAAATAAAAAACCAATGAAGCTTTTCTGACAGTGTTATAATCTGTCAATATTCATTGACCAGTAGTGGTAACTTCAGTTTGAAGTTGATGACGTTAAGCAAATGAATATGGATGTGTGAGCATAACGCCTGCAATTGCAAAATTCAATTTAAAACTTATTTCTTCTTTTTTATCTTATGAAAAAGTAAATATGTACATATGTATGTACGTGCTTATTATTTTGTAGTTGATATTTTGAAAACGACATTATACATGAAGGTTAATGCAAATAATATTGTGTAAGTAAATTATTTAGCAGGGTGTGGCGAATTTTAAACATTGATTTTATAAAATTTATAGAAGAAACAGGATATTTTTTAAAATCATATAAAGGAAAACGAGGACTACGCCTTGTTTCATTGAAAGCGAATAAGCATTTCTGACTTACCTTTTTACTCCAAATGCCAAAAAATCAATTTTCAGTTGAATGACTCCTTGATAGATCACCCTAATAAACACCATGTACGAAGAATAAATCCTAGTTCTTCATTAAATTTTAATGGGGTGAAAAACCGCGTTAGCCCACACCGCAAGAATTTATGTAATTTTTCTTGATCGAATAGTATAATTTCGACTTAAGTTCTACTTCTTTTAATTAGTAAATTCACTGATTTTGATTCTGCAAGATATTTTCTTTTTTGATATTGAAAAAACTGTATACAATAATAAAAATTCACAAATTCATTTTCGATTTTCTTTAACATCGGTTTTTCTACTCCCAGGGCTGTGCACTAAAAAAACAATTGCAACAACACTTATTTCAGTAGAAAATTACTTAGTAGTAAAAAACAACAGCACTTCGCACGTATATTTTTTTTTTAATTTATTTTTGCGTTGTATATTGTTCACATATCTTTGTTGCGTTCCTACTGTGTCTTTTATATCATTGTTCGTGTTTCTCATCGATTTGATCTCATCTTGTTGTATGTGCAGCCGCCTCCGCTGTGGTGATGAATTTTATATTTTTTCAGCTGATAAATTATTCTAGAATTCACTGCGGTACTGTTGTAAAATACTACATTTACTGCACTTTTATCAGTTATTTTATATTTCTAAATTTTTAGAACCTTTCCAGCGCACTTATTTTACTTCTTATGTTTAATTAATATAATTTTTACACTCAAAATCGTATTTAGTGTGACGACGTGAATTTTTCGTTTGCTTTTCGGTCTGAAATAAGAAAAAGGCGTGTGTGTTAGTGGTATTGCCAGGTTGTGATTACACGCGTGCGACGTAGTTGTATTTTTGTGGCTAAAAGTAATATATTTGTTTGGTTCTAGTCTTCATTTATTTTATTTAAATCAAAATACTCTTTTTGCTCTTTATAATTAATTGCATTGCTAAAACAATTGAAAAACAGTGCAAATATATTTTAATATAAAAATGCATCAGGTGCAAAGATATTAACTATAATTTAAATGTCAAATCTTTCACTATATGACTGAGTGACTGTCAAAATAGTAAAATCTTTAATATTTTGTTCACTTAGAAATTTATGTACGAATTCCACAATTTTCGGCAGCGTGATATCAAGCAGCTCTTGTCGATTCGAGACCACAAATGTTTGCTCGGAACTCCTGTTCAGAACCTTCAGATCGCCCTTCAATAGACACTCACCTCTCTCATTAGTGTCCGAGCTCCCCCAGACATGATGAACGCGTTCGCGTCGGCACCCACTATAATGGGGAGCCCCTCGCATTTGCCGCCTCTGTCATTTTCCGGATCGAATTGCCGGGTGCTCCAGATACACACATTTGCCATGTATGCATTTGCTGTTTCTTTCAATTCTATATCAATGAATTGAAGAAGAAATAAAGTGTCATAGCTCGTCGTTCCTTGTATATAGCTTTATTTTTAAATTTGTACAAACCCTGCAGAAATTTGTGGATTACATGATCCGTATTAGTTAAAAAGGAGTAGTTACAAAATGGTCCCATGTAATGCAGGCATGGACCATGTTATTTTCAAGCAAGAGCTTATTGCTGACCAACAAGTGTTCGTATTTTAACGACTGTATGCTTTAAGGCATCGTGTTTAATTCGTGTTTAATTTTCTGCTGATAATGCGCGGAGTAGTGACATAGAGTAGTTTTGGGATTACTCTGGTGTAATGCATGGCTGGAGTATATGGTCCTCACCTAGGACATCGCAATGTTAAAGGGAACACGTTTATTTCATACATTTGGATTACTTTTGGACTAGTCGTAGTCCCTTATGGAGTATACTTTACAGGCGTGTGTGGAGTAGCCGCGATTTCTGCAGGGAAGCTGCAAAAGCAATAAACAAAAGTAAATTTTGCGTGTGCAAACGGTCTCTTCTAGAATATAACCATGTCATGAATATTTCTTCGTGCCAGTGCAAAATTTCATTTTGACTTGGCAACCCAGCATATCATACTATCGTACTAAAATAAGCAAGTATAATTACTATTGTGATTGGCTGTATTGTGTATTTCAAGAATTGGTAAAAAGAAAAGCCACGGATATTGATAGTATTTTTTTAAAAAAATTCATTTTCTTTCTGTATTCTAACATATAGCACAAGATGGCCAGCATTGCTGCAAAATCTTCTGGTTTAGTAAACAGTAAGTTCAAGTAGAGCACATACATAATTGTAAAATATATAACCTAACATTGTTGTTATGTAATTGTTCTTTTTCCCGAATATCTTTGATTATTATTTGTGAATTTCAGGACTCTTGGTTCAAGCTAGACCACAATTGGATACCTTCTGGAAATATGCCAAAGTCGAATTGACACCACCTACTCCAGCTGACATTCCCGCTATTCGTCAAGGCTTCAGCCGTTTGGTGACTGGTGCTCGTACTGGGGCCTATAAGAACGTCTCTGTACGTGAGGCTTGGCTCAACACTTTGGTTACCATGGAAGTTATTTTCTGGTTTTACATTGGTGAATGTATAGGCAAACGCCACATTGTTGGCTATGATGTCTAATCAAATTGTAATCTAACGCAACTTGTACTATTTATTGAACTTATTTCAGAATAACAAATTATATTCTGGTATATTCTCCAAGAATAAAATAAATAATAAGGTAAAAAAACAAGTTCGTATTATTTTTCTATGCTAAACAGAAATAGGTTAATATTTTTGTGTAATTTATAGTTTTTATTTCCAATCGTTAGTATAAAATCTTACTTTCTTAAATCAGTAAGCAATATACTATAGATAAAGTAAATATATCGACACCTGTGCGCGAATTTATCGTATGTTACACTTTTTTCCAAATCGACTTTTTTATGCAAATTGGTTCTAAATACATTAATTCATCTGCTGATAAAGTATTATAGCGATAATTGTTATAGTTATGGAGATAACACCATGTACATTTTATCGTATGTGACAGCTAATGCTGTTAAGAAAATGAAAAAAAATAGGAATAAAAACGCTCTCCTGTAAAATTTAGTTTTTGTAACATAAGATAATTTCGCGCACAGGGGTCGATATGGTAATGTGAAATCATTTAGGATTAGTTTGAAAAAATCCATATACAAAAGTACCGTATTTTTTTATTAATTAACTATTATAAGTTATATTTATATATATATAATTATAAGTCAATACAGCGTTTCGTTTTATGATTATTGAAATCAGTAGCATTCGCAAAGGTAAGGAACCGAAATGCTAAATAATGTATCAAATTCGAAGACACTTTTTAACAATATTTGCCAATTATGTTAATACATATATCAGCATACAACTTTTTGATGCTATAGTCCAACATTTTTTGTGAAACGCCACCGAAATACATGTAGTAGGTGTATAGACATTGTTCAAATACGCTATGAATAAAAAATATTTGGAACAAGTCCAGTTTAGTGAAGCAGCTCCAAAAAGAAAAATATAGCCTATGCGATAGAAAATTGAAAAAGAAAATATAAAATAAAAAAGTTGGTGTTGAATTATGGGCCTCTGAAATTTTTGAATATAAATGCGATTTTCTACTCCATTTCTGAATGTATAAGGTCAATATTAGTATCATTTGGAACGCATTTAAAATATCGTTGTATATATTTAAAATTATTTTAAAAAATCTCAATACTTAAAGTGTAATACTAGTTTTTTCCATAATTTCACATCGAAATATTTCCACTACGGTATGTCTATAGTTGATTCAAAGTGCACTAAAAATGAAATTACATATAAAACGCATGGCCGTCCTCTTCTTCTGGGACCGAAAGTGAATAGTTATTTTTATTATATTTTTCTATGATTCTAATTTTAAAATTGTGCTTTTTCCCGAAAAAATATGTGAAATGTATTATTACATACTTCATGATATTCCCATAAGGTATTTTTTTATAAAAGCAAACTCAATAACTGAGGAGGAAAGCATATCCATATGGTAATATTTCGCTAATGCTTACTTAGCTCATCAGTGGATTTTGCATAATTTCTGACTACAAATTCAAGATTCTTATGTTCAAAATTCAACTAATCAATCGAGAATTCCGTTGAATACCGAAAAAAAATCTAATAACTTATAAACAAATAACAATCCATGAGTTTACTTTTTTTATTACACATACATACATACATATATCCATTTTTAGATTTTTCTTCTCTTCTATATATGTTTTCCTCCTCAGTTATTGAGTTTGCTTTTATAAAAAAAAACTATGAGAATATCATAAATGTATACTATGTAATAATACATTTCACATATTTTTTCGGGAAAAAGCTCAATTTTAAAATTAGAATCATATACAGGGTGGCACAAAAGTAGCTATATGGTTTGAATTCTTTATAACTTTTTTAATAATTACTTCTTTGTTTTTTTCAGCATTTTGTGAAGAAGACTTGGAGAATTAATTATGAAGCATTGTTAAGCAGTGCTCAGGGGTGTTTTGTGGGTCAGGTGATTTCCCCTAAGTATGCAATGCATTGCATGGAAAATAGTTGGAAATGTATAGTATAGAGAAGAGACAGTTGGTAACATAGGTATTTGTGGTTGGTAAAGTGATGAGGAAATGGTGTGATTAATTCATGTACAACTCTGAAATTGCCAGTTGTTTCTTTACCGTTGTTAATGCAAACAACACATTTGAATCGAACGACGAACTAAGTCCTGCGCAACGAATTCGTCGGTAAAATTTTGTTGCGTAAATTCGCAGTGTGCCACAAAATATCGAAGAAAAAGTTGCAGTTGCATAATCAGCAAAGTTATTTGTTGCCTGTGTTACCGTATAAAGAAAATTACTTAAAAAAATTAAACATTAACAGAAAACAATTAGAAAGCAATTTTATGATAGATAAATGTGTAAATTTTTTTTTCTGGGACCAGCACTCAGGAGATGACTCCTACAGAAGCGAAGCATTGTGCTGGAACTATAGGAAAGAGATAGTAGGAGAAGCTTAATTAATTATTTTACAGCTCTGCTTTCGCACGTTCTTTATTTTATACTCGTAGCAGTGCTGAAGCTTCGGTTTAGTAGCCATTTTTATTATTATTTTACTTCGCCAGTGCTACACTATACCGACGAAGGAGGGCGTTCTGATGTGCTTGTGGATTGGACACAGCTGATGCCGATTTGTGATTTATTTGTAAATTAGTTTGTTATCTTCACGGAGACAGCTTCAACTTCAAATTGACCTTTCGAACTTAAAATCTTTCATATATTGACAACTTAGAGATTTGTGCACATTGTCTGCGATTTTTAGCTGAGTTTCTGACAGTATATTTTTTTTCTGTCTTTGATGTCCGTTTCCATCAATTTTATATTAATTAATGAAAAATAAATGCAGTGCATACGGGCTATAGTTGTACATTAGACTGTACCACCTTACAAAAAAAAGTGCTTTCTTTTAATTATATTAATAATTTCATAGTTAATTCAAATAAAAACCAATGTTACAAAAATCAGAGCTTTTTTCAACTGTGCTAGATTTTAGCACTTCCTTCTGTGTTCTTCTGGCAACCCTGATTGCTATATTCAAAGCTTTGTATATTTTTGAAAGTGCAGAACATTAGGAAATTGTAAAAAATTATAAATTGAAAGAAAACATAAATATTTCTTAATACTTTTTTTTTTTTATTTTTTTTTTTTAACCTTTTTTATTATTTTAACAATCTATTTTTTTAAGCTTTAAGGTTTTTTCTCTTTTTATTTATTCTCTCTTCGATATTTCGTTAACCTTCGGTTAACATCTTCAGGAAGTTTTTTATTATTTTATAATAATATAGTAATAATACTGTTTATTAGGATGGTCAATAACATGAAAAATTTATTTAAGTGGCATATTATCATAACCAGAGGCATTGGATTTAATTTTTGAAAAACCATTAAGCAGATCCACAGAACCAATACCACGAACAGAGAAGCGGTTATCAGGAAAATCAAAGTCAAAGGGTATGAAGGGATCGACAGTTCTTTTTCTATTTTAATAAAATTTATGCTTATTTATAAAAAAAAATTGATTAACCCATTCGCCCACTTTTGTTACTGGTAAGCCATCTGCATCAAATTCGGATACTTTTTTTGTCATATCAAGAGTTCCTTTTCCAAAAAATAAAAAGCCACCTTTCTTAAAACACAGTTTTGCCTAAAAGTACCCATATCATTTTATTTTCGGTTTGCTTCTCAAATTTTTTTCATTTGATATCATGGAAGTGGGTAAAAAATAGTTGTCCACCACATTGTGTTTACAGAGATATAAATGTCAGTTCTGCAAACCACGTGATTTGAAACCACGCTGACGGTTTAAGCTGTTCTGTAAATCACGCGATTTTACATTTTTCGACGTGGTTTTAATTTTTCGAAAACACTAGAAAACGGAGCGACCTGAACCGTGATCCGTGGGGACTCGGCTATAGGATCGTGGCGGGAAAATTCGGCGCGAGACGCACTGGGGTGTAATTGGACGGCGCGCGGATCGATGCGATTGTGGAGGGCCCTGTTCCCCACACACCCTCCGCTGGGCGGCGAACGTGGTTCCTACGATGATGAGGTGCCACCGCCCTTTACCGGGGAGGAGCTGAGGATCGCCGCCGGGGCTCTTAGGACGGGGAAAGCCCCTGGCCCGGATCGGGTACCGTCGGAGGTGCTGAAGATCCTGGCTGAGAGCAGGCCGGAAGCATTGCTTCCGGTATATGATGCTTGTTTAGTCCAGGGCGTCTTCCCAAGACGCTGGAAAACACAGCGGCTCGTGCTTGTTAGCAAGGGCAGGGGCGATCCGACCCAGCCATCGGCTTATACGCTACTTTGCATGTTGGATGGTGCCGGCAAGCTGCTGGAGAAGCTACTGCAACGAAGGCTGGCGGAGGCCGTGAGTATGGCTGGGGGGCTGTCGGATAGACAACATGGCTTCAGACCTGGCAGGTCAACGCTCGGGGCGATTGCTGATGTGGTTGAGTGCTTCGAGCGCGCTCAGAGCGAGAGGCGCTATTCTCCGAAGCGCATAGTTGTCCTGGCAACACTCGACGTTCGGAATGCCTTCAACAGCCTACGATGGGCTGATGTTCTAGAGGCGCTACTGGGGAGGTTCCGTATTCCAGGATACTTGTATAGAATTCTCCGTAGTTATCTGGACGATCGGGTACAGTTGTACGATACGCCGACGGGGCGGAGGAGCAGGACGATCACGTCCGGCGCGGCCTAGGGATCTGTGCTGGGCCCGGACCTATGGAATCTGACCTACGATGGGATCTTTGGGGTGGAAATGCCCGAGGATGTTCAGCTCGTGGGATACGCGGATGATATAGCGGCGGTGATCTTGGCGCGAGATATGGATGACGCCAGGGGGAAGCTGAACCGGGTCATGATTAGGACCCGGATGTGGCTTGAGGACCACGGCTTGGAATTGGCCGGGGAGAAGACCGAGGTGATGTTGATGACGCGGGCACACATACCACTCGGCGTCAGCATGCGGATAGGGGATGTGTCTCTGGTTACCCAGAGGGCCATAAGGTATTTGGTCGTCAGACTCGACTGTAGGCTGACTTACTGGGCCCAAATACGGCATGTGGCGACTAGGGCGGCGAAGATGACTGGCATGTTGAGCAGACTCATGGTGAATGTCGGAGGCCCGACACAGAGCAAGAGGAGGCTGATTATGGCGGTCACGAAGTCGATCTTGCTGCATGGGAGCGAGATTTGGGGAAATGTACTGGGTGAGAGAACCAAACGCAGGGTACTCGAGGCGGTACAGCGGACGGCGGCCCTTAGGGTTGCTTCGGCTTACCGCACGGTCTCGGGCGCTGCGGTCCTGGTGATATGTGGGGAAATACCCATAAACCTCTTGGCGCGCGAGCGGTGGGAGGCTTGGAACTCGAGGGGGGAGGACCATGGTGTTGGTGCTATTGGTCTGAGACCCCAAACTGTCCGGCGATGGCAGGACAGGTGGACCGCGGATACGGTCGGCAGGTGGACGGCGAGGCTCATTCCCTGCGTGGAAGTATGGATTCGGTGGAAATTTGGGGAAGTTAACTACTTCCTGACACAATTCCTCTCGGGCCACGGATACTTCCGAAAGTACCTGTACCGGATGGGCAGGGCAGATGGTTCCGACTGCATTTACTGTGGTATTACGGATGATGATGCAGAACACACTTTCTTCGGCTGCACCAGGTGGCATACTGAGAGAGGTGCAATGGCGCAGCGGGTTGGCGGGTTCTGCCACCGTGATAGGGAGGATGCTCGATTGTGAGGACAATTGGGACGCTGTGGCACAGTACGTGGGATACGTTCTGCGGAGGAAGAAGAGGGACCTCGATGCGCTGCTGCATAGCGGGGCCCCCTCTGACGGGGAGCAGGCGATACGGGCCGGGGCCATGGCGCCGGCTGCGGACCCAGACGTGGGAGAGTGAGAGTGGTCCTGATTATTACGTGGCTCTGGGCCTTCCCGAAGTAATGCGGAAAGCGGTCCCGGGGAGGAATCTACCCTGAGGAGGAGGAGGGAATTTTTTAGTGGCAACACCACTCGACGCAGAAGACGACGGTCTCTGTAAGTGCGAAGACATTTACAACCCTACCTCACACTCCAAAAAAAAAAAAAAAAAAAGTGTTTTCATTAACAAAATTTGCTTAAATTTAGAATTTTATTATTTATAAATTTGCACAAAAATGATTTAATTATTGACCATATTGATTTTTTATACAACAATATATAAAATTTGTCTTAAATAAAAAACATGATGGTAAAATATCTATATATTTACATGACTTCTAAGACTGTGTTACTTTGGTAACCTCAAAAACATGTTCGAAAAAATTAACCAGCTGACTGATAAAAAGTAAATGTAAACAAATGTAAAAATTGGTAAACAAAGCAAAACAATTATTTTCAAAAAAGCAGTGTTCTTACACATTTGCTCATATTTAAGTTTTTATATGTAGCAAACCCAATTTTTTTAGAAAAATAAATAGAAAACAAATCACATGAAATATATTATAGCATTTTTATTAAATTCTAAACGAACTACATAGAAAAAATAAGCAAGTGATTTCAAATCGTCAGTCATTTAGCTGACGATTTCAAACCACGAGATTATTAAAGTTCTTGTGTGCAGAACACCATTTCCGTGATTTCAAATCACTTTAACAAAAAGTGGTTTGCAGAAAAGCCCTGATAATTATATTTTATACTCAATTCAAAAATCCCTTTAATTTGATACCCATATCATGGGGTTGTATAGCAATAGTAAAAAATGTACGTCGTAAACACTATTTAAATTGAATAAAGGTACAAAGATAAAATTTTTTTCGAATTTCGAAAAAGTAAGACAACACACTCGATATTTTTTCGAGAAGAAAAGATTACGGAAAAAAAGCTTTGTTCTATATGCAATACTTTTGGAGATATATGGTTGCAAAGATACCAAAAATTTTTTTTTTTGGAGTTTTACCCACTAAAATTATATATGTATGTACATATATGGAAATACTACCAAATACATGTCCGCTTATTATTCAGCAGCATTTATATACTTTTGTAGTTGTTATTCTATTTGTCTTAGTTTCTGAGATATTAAGTTATCGATTTTACCCCTTAACAAATGAATATCCAAAAATCCGTTCATAGTGGATCTAAACATGGAACGGAGAGTCTACATACCGGCACTTTGCCTTGCCCCCTCCCCAATTTAAAAAAGCTTCAGTGGCAATCGAAACAATTTCCATTCAACATTGTATCCTAAAATGTTTCAATATTGTTAAACTTGCAGTGACGCAATTATCGCCATTCGTCAATTTGTTGAGAATACCCAAAATAAGGGCGTTGCCACGCCCATATGGAGTAAATTAAAAACGGTTAAAGTTTCTATATTTGGTCTGAGCAACTTGATGGTCAGTACAAATCATCAGTCAAAAAGCGCGCGGAATTCGGGGCGTGGTCCCTCCCATACAAACTACCTATTGATTTCATTATATCTTGAGAACGGTTAAAGTTTCTGTATTTGGTCTGAGTAACTTAATGGGCAGTCCAAATCATCAGTAAAAAAGTGGTCGAATAATGATTTTTGTATATCTTGAAAACGGTTAAAACTAAAGTTTCTCATTTTGGTCTGAATGACCTGATAGTAATTTTTTTTTGCTTCGCGTAGTTTCAATATAAATACAGACCTGAAATTCGGTATACGGGAGAGTAAATAATGGGATAAATTTGAAAACTGACAGTTTTTATCAGGCGGACAATGAAGTGAATGGGTACTTTTCAGCAAAACTGCATTTTGTATCTTTGTAATTTTTTGGAAAAGGTACTGTTGATATTTCCATGAAAGTATTCAAATTTGATGCAGATACCGTAACAATATCAATACAAAAGTGGGCGAGATTAGGTAATTTGGTATGGGGTAGCGAAGCACACCAGGTGTAGCTTGTATAATATTAATATGTTGGTTATCAGAAAATCTGTAATTTCTGACATATTAAAGGAAATATTTAATGATATGGTTAGAACTCACAAATATCCCGATGTCTTAAAGGTACACAAAATCGTCCCCATACCTAAGGAACCTGCTTCAAGATGTATAGCTAACTTTCGTCCTGTGTCAGTATTATCAACAATTGACAAAATTTTTGAAAAAATAATAGCAGATCAATTGTCTATATCTTCAAAAAAGGAATATATTGTACGAACATCAATATGGTTTTACGAAATCTTCTGGCACGGAACAAGCTTTAGTTCATGTTATAGAATATATTTGTGGAGGAATTGATGCAGGATATAAGGGTGTTGCCGGAGTATTTTTTGACTTTTCAAAAGCTTTTGATTTAATTCAACACAGCATTTTACTTAAAAAATTTAAAAACATTGGCGTTGCTAATGAGACAATATTACTTTTTGAAAACTATTTAAAAAAACAGATATCAATTTGTTCAAATTGGGGACTCGAAGAGGGACTTGCTACAGGTAAAATATGGAGTTCCTCAGGGTAGTGTCTTGGGACCGTTGCTATTCAAAATTAATGTAAACGATTTGAAAAATATCAACTTTTATGGTAAATTAATTATGTTTGCAGGCGATATTTGTCTTTTTTATAAATATAAACATGAAAAGTTATTGCAAATTGAAATAGAATATGATGCTGCAATATTGGCGGAGTTCACCCGATTCAATAAATTGGTTCTTAACTCAGCGAAAACAAAATTTATCAGGTTTAGGTCATATGTCGAAAGAAACTGTGAAGAAATGGTTATTCATGTGGATGGTTCTGCTATTTCAGAATCGAAAGTGGTTACATATTTGGGAACGCAGTTAAGTCACAATTTGCTATGGGACACACATCGTCGTCCGAAAGTTTAAGTGCTCTATACGCCATTTTGACGATTTTGATTTAAGGATGCCACCTTAGGTTTTCGACCCCAAATTTTTCAAATCTTCAATCCGTTTTCGGCTATCTCATCTGGTTGCTGAGATAAATCGTGTCCATTTTGCTCTTATATCCTTCAAAACAGAACTTTTTTCTGAAATTTTGCACTATATGCCATTTAGTAGCGTATAGAGCAAAATTTCAGTACAAAACATGGAAATTGATTGCTGATGGACATTTTGCTCTACGTGGAGTTAGTATTGTTTAATGCAAATATTTTTCAGTATATTTTATCTTAAGAAGAGTTATTAAGAATATATTTTCTCTTACTCTTTAAAAAAAAAGATCGTCATTTTACTATAAGCGAAAAGTAAATGTTTACAATATGACTGCTACAATTATTTTTCCCAATAAGGAAAAATTTACTTATTGCTGCGTTTGGGACGAGTTTAATAACGGTCGTGGAGGTAACGAAATAAGTAGTTGTATATACAAAATACTAAATACTTTGGTAATAGAACATCCAACTATACAAAATATAGTTATGTGGAGTGATTCGTGCGATGCCCAAAATAAAAATCAAATGTTGTCTACAGCAATCTTAAAATTTTTGTCAGAACATTTACAGATCAAATGCATTATCCAAAAATTTTCTGAGCCTGGTCATTCACAAATCCAGGAAGTCGATTGCGTTCACAGTTCTTTAGATAAGTATCTGAAACGTTTAGAAATTCACAGTATTTTGTCACTTGTTAATTATTTGAAAAATTTTGAAACAAATAAAATAAAAATTAAGGTTATAGAAATGGAATTCTCAGATTTTAAGAATTTTTCCAAGATTTTTAACCAATTAAATTTTTCGGTTCTTCCCTTTAGTAAAATAAAAGATCTTCAATACATACAGAATAACTTGTTCACAATAAAATTTAAAAACTCAATATTGCAGCCTCATTTCCAAACAGCGAATATAATAAAAAGGGGTTTCCGGAATCAGTTACCAACTCCGTTAAATATTTTTGAAACACAGTTGAACATATTTAAGAGAAAAGAAAAAATTTCCGATCTAAAACTGTTATTCAATTTTATATCTGAAAAAGACAAAAATTACTACCTAAGTCAAATAAATTAAGAAGTTAATTTTGTTATAATAACTTTATAGAATGTATCTTATAATAACTTATGAATAGTTTTTATTTTTTTTTCTTTCAAATGAATATAGTGTTTTTTTTATAAATAATTTCAAATGTGTTTTATTGCTTTGTTAATGCCATTTTGCTCTACGTGTATGTATTTGCAAAGAAATATGACTAAGGTGGCGTATAGAGCAAACAGGAATTTTATTACCATTAGAAAATATACCGTTGTAGATGCGATCTGGAGATAAAAAGCATCTATTCAGAATTATCTTTTTAAGATGAATATGTGGTATAAAAATCAAAAAATCCTATCGAGTATTTTTTTCAGAAAAAATGTCTGAACCTTCAAAATCGATTCTCTCAAAATGCATTTTTTGCACGTAGAGCACTTAAACTTTCGGACGACGACATATTGCTAAAGTTAAGGCCAAGATATCATCAGTAACCGGAATCTTGAACAAATTTAAAAATAAATTAAATACCGAAGCTAAACTAATTATATATCAATCACTCATTCACTCGCACTTAACATACTTACCATTAATATATGGATGTCGAATAACAGATTCGTTAAGGAGCTTGAAATCAGCACAGAACAAGGCGCTTAAAACAGTTTTTAATCTGCCATTGCGATATTCTACTATAGATTTATATAAAACCAAAGCTAAAAATATTTTGCCAGTTTGTGGGTTATACAAACAACAGATACTATTATATGTATTTAAGTCAGTGAGATTATCCAATCCAAAGGCCATAAAATTTTATCAAAATATTATCAGAACGGCGGGATTTACAAGGCAAGCACATGATCTACAATTGCAACGATGTCGCATAGATTTGACCAAACAGCGTATTACTTATGCTGGACCAAGAGAATACAATACTTTACCAGGTAGACTTAAAAATAAGACTCTTATATCATCATTCAAACATTATTTAAAATTATATATGTTGAATAATCTGGAAGCACTTTTAATTTAGATATACATATATTACTGTTTCTCTTACATAAATTATTGTATATTGTAATGCCAGGTTACAGCCTCTACAAAGCCTATAAGGCGCTGAGGCAAAAAAAAAATTAAAAGAGAAAAACAATTTTAAGATTAATAAAAAAAAAATAAATAAATAAATCGATGCCGGTCCCATTACATTCCAATTGTCTAAGATCAACATTACTGTCACCAATCGGGTTTGCTTGTTTTACATAATTACATTGAATTTGAATCAACAATTTATTTTCCCAATTCAACATTTTTGATGTGTAAACATCTATACGCTAGGGGGTAAAAGTTTTTTTCACAATACATTCACAAATTTAGAGTAAGATTGTAATTACGATAACGCGGTGTGAGCTGTGTATGAGTGAATTAGTGTAATCATACGGACAACAATAAGTACAGAGAAACTTAACAGCTACATAGAAATACACTAACACCATCTTGTGCGCAATAGTAGTAGTAGTAGTAGCTACTAATTTTCACTAATTGTCGTACATTATGTTATCGTAGGCAAAACAAATAAATAAAATGGATACAAAAACATTTAATTTTAATAACTTTTAAAAAGATTTTTGCACTTTTAATAAGAAATTTACACATCTCCCCTGTGATCGGACTCACATTTTTTTTTTTATTACTTTATAACATCCATTTTAAAAAACTTACAATATGCGGATTTTTTAGTTCGAGCATAACTCATGGAACATTCTCTGTTCATATGTATATTAAATAGCAAAAATTTTATTTACAGCATTTAGTTAATTTTTTTTTCATTTATTTGAAGAAAACTTAAAGTTGTCTGTTACACACAAATTCCATTTAACAAAGCTTTGTTTAAGACAAAGTTTTTATATTTTTAAATTTATAAAATGGTTGTTTCAAATATATTAAAATCCAAGCCAATTCAAAGGCTTCAGTTATTTTCCTCTTCTTCAAAGTTAAAATAAAATTACAAATTATTGTATATGAAAAGTTAAAGCATAGTTAGGCAGACAGCATAAGGTAGCAAATCAATCCACCAACCACCAGACTGATAGGCTAGCATCATACCAACTAACCTACTGGGGCATCCTAGAAAATATTTATATATATCATTATATATTATCATTATTCTATTAAATTCAAAAATATTATGTATCTATTTACATATAGGATATAAATGCCATTTGATGCCCTGCTTTTCTTACAGACAATATAAAATTTACACAAAAATATTTATTGTTATTAATTCATTTAATTTTTTTTTAATATTTTTAAAGCAAAATGTTTCCAAAACTTTTAGTTTCCAAATATAACAAAATATGTTATAATTAAAAATCCAGTAGTTTAAATAGGATTAGAAATTAATGATTTTTTTTATTCAAATTTTATAGATAAAATTGTTCTCCTTTTTAATATTTTTAATTCAAAGCAGAATTTATTAATTCTACTTTACATCCAGTAGATATAATTTAAAAATTTTTTTTTTGAAATTAAGGAGAAATTAATGTAATTTCACTTCTTGTTTAAAGTATTATTATACATATAATAATAAAAATAGGAAACTTGATAAAAAAAAAGTCACACTTAGTCAAATTCGGAAATATACACCGTCGTATCATATAAGAGCAGAATTAACACGTTAGAACATTACAGATAATAAAGTTTCTTTTCCAAAGCATTTTGCGGTGGTTGGAAGAGACTGGAACCCACTAAAGTGGCCAATTTTTTGGCATATTGGCAGACAGCTGGCACTCTTGTAGTACCAGACCAGTTATAATATAAATGTGTCATTTTGTACGTTAATAGTTGTATTTGATCGGGTGTTAAGCGTATTGTACTATATACCACGTTATAACTAGTCGGTGAAACTGTACCTTGGCGGACTGATTGCGATACTAAAAAGAAGTCATAGCGTTCTCTAAGAGTAACAACATCATCCACCACAGTTCCTGGAGGTGGATTATGGCCACGAGCAAATAAACGAGTATTTATCGACTTCGTCACAATTATATATGCAAACATTGGTGGTTTCTCAGCATTAGCTCTCTTATACTCTTGCTCCAATTTTTCCACGATATCTTTAACTTCATGTTCGTACAATGTCTTAAGAGAACCCTCACTGACGCCATCACGATAGAAGAGTATACGATTAGGCAAAGCGTCGTGTTCTTTTTTATATTGACGCAAAGCTTTAGTCATCATAGGCCACAAACTGTTGGCCAATACATCATGTGAACTACACTCAGCCACTGTACTATAAAACGTGGCATTTGATTTCAAATCCATTGAAGCCACTAGAGCCCCAAATGCTTTCGAGCGATCACGTGTACTTTTCGCAACATCATAACCAATTGTCATTAAACCTTTTAAAGGTATATCAATCATCCACGGCGTATAGCCCAATTTACAATTAATTTGTATGGCAACTTTAGTAGCAATACTCATAAGACCTTTAGGATTACTGGCCGACTTTTGGGTAATAACTTGAGTGGGAACGCTACGTTCTAAGCAACTCTTTTTCTTAATGGAAGCATATCTAAAAACATTTTTGATATTAAAACAAGGAATATTATAGCATAGTATGTGTTACCTTTCGGCCATATTGTTTGGCACCAGGCACATAATTAGTTGGGGATCTTGGCGGCAGCAATCTTCTATGGCTTGTATAAAACTATGAGTGCGATCATCGTAAATAAGAATTCTGAAAAAAAATTTAGAATATTAAGAAATTAATTTAAAATCGTGCAAATATTCAGTATTTAGCATACTCTCTTGGTCTGTCCATTCTCATGTGCATGCCATTGGCCGCACGTATTAATGACTCAACAAAATTGCGTAATTCACGAGCATTGCGTGACGTCGCAATAACACTCCAACGATCCAACCCTCTAGAGGGAGTAGTGAACATACCCATGTTACGACAGTGCCTAGTCCAATCGGCTTGCTCGCCAGCAGGTTCTCTAAAAATATTTCAATACATCCATTTTGCAACACATGGAAATTTTCATAAATTTAATTTTTTTTTTTTTTTCTATCTTGGACCAGCACTCAGGGGATGACCCCTACACATGCGATGCATTGTGCTGGAACTAAGAAATCAGGTTATGGGAAGGAGGATAGAGGGAGTAGTGTGAATGGACATTTGATTTGAATTTTCCCACGTCATAAGTGACAGGAAAGACCTCGGCAGGGAGTTTGTTCCACATACGCGATGTTCGGCCGAAAAATGAGTTCTCCCTGTAATGCGTAGTGCGGTTCGCTGCCAAGTTGACCACAAATGGATGTGCTCTTAATGATGAACGCGTCGTGCGTGTGAATGATCGGGTTTCGGGAACAAGTTCCCTGATTTCATCAGAACACATCCCATTATAGTAACGATAGAACAACGAAACGCACCCCACGTTGCGACGATGCTCAAGAGAGTTAATAGAGTTGGATACCCTACTGTCTCCTATGAGTTTCTTCGCTCTCTCCTAGACCCGGTCGAGTAACTTCAAAATAGTCTTTGAAGCACCGGCCCAAACATGAGAATTGTATTCCATTTATTACATACTTTCTATGTTCGCGGAAGACAATTTTTTGTTGATCCAATATACGACCCTGCACTTCAACCAGACGATCATCTAATTCCATATTCCATTCATTAAGGATTTTAACACTATCTTCTGTCTGTTGTAGACGCCTATTGAATATTTTAAGGCGATCAATACGTCTATCTGGATTCATGCGGGTATGATCAGCTAACGCCCTCATGAGACTAAAAAAAACACAAAATTTATTTTAAAAATTTCATTTAACTTTTTTGAAAACATAAATTACCGGAAATTATTCCGCATATTGTCATCTAAGCCTGTAGCACGACAAAGTTCTGGTATAAGAATAACCACCTCATTTTCACCGCCACGAACTGAACGTTCTTTAGATTTCGACAATAGTAAAGGTTGAGCGGGATCTCGAATGCGCAAATTATATTTATTGTAATAATAGTCTAGAAAAGAAACATTTTCTCCTTTCTTATTAAACGTTTCGCGTGGGTTTTTTTGGAAATCAATGTCGTTAATACGGTAAGTTTTATTATTATAATCTGTTAATACAGTTAATCCTATGACATGACGTTTAAAGTCTTCTCGAAAGTCTCCTGAACTACGATCATGGCATCGTTTAAATATGTCATAAACAGTTTCCGTACGCATTACTTTATGCGCAATTTCTGCGCATAATAAGATATGTTCTTCGTGCTGGCGTATAGACGTTTGATACCCAGGCCATAACTGCAGATGGTGCTCGCGTATATCGATCTTAAAATTAAATTTAAAATATTTAGTTTCTGTATAAAGCTGAAAGCATTTCTTTCTTACCTTTGCTACGGGATCATAAAAATTGCGACCAACTAATTGTAATTTTAAGCCTTCCATGGAACGTCTAAGAATTAAATTTAATATTTGAAGTGATTGCCATTCAGTCATTGAGATAAGGCCTACGTATTTAATAGTTATGACATAATTATCCCCCTGTCTGGATTTTGTATGAAGAATAGTTTGATCTTCACGCAGTTTAATAGTGGTAAATAATTTTGTACCATCATATAAGTAGCCACCTAACTTTGAACGGTACTCCGATAGAATGCCACTCTTCAAACGTTTTAGTTCAATTGTGGGTGCAAAACTGACATGATATTGATATAGTCTCCAAGTGGGCGTTGTTTTCAAACGGAAATAATTTGTTTGCAATGTTACTTGTGTTCCCTGACTACCCTTTTTGCTGGTGATATCTGCTGGTCTTGTGTGAACCAATGATAACTCATAACGATTTCTGCGTTCTCTCCGGGTATCACCACCACCATCACCTTCACCGGCAGGTCTACTTTCTCTAGCAGTGGCTTGCGAAGTAGATGGACGTTCTCGTTCATATTCACGTCTGGAAGACGACGAACGTGATGGCGATTCACGTCTGGAAGATGATGAACGAGGAGGCGATTCACGTCTGGAAGACGACGAACGAGGCGATTCACGTCTGGGGCGTTCTTCTGTTGAATGGTTTTCTCTTTTATAAATCTTAGGTCTCTACAATAATAAAATATATGTACAGTTAGTCACAGTCAAATTGGTCCAATTAAAGTCATTTACTTCAACTTGTAAAAACTATAACAAATAAATACAAACTCGAAGAAAAAAAGGTTGTATAGTTGGTTTAATTTATTTTAATAATACATCCATAAAAAAAATTAGTTAATTCGTTTATATTTGACATAAGAACAAAGATTAAGGGAAAAAGGAGAGAATTTATTTCACAGTGAAAATGGTCATTTAAGTTTAAGTGAAAAAATTCAATTGAAAACCGGTTTTTAATATTTTGTAGGATATCTTTTTCAAGAATTACCGAAGACGATTTGGAATAGATACCACTAGTTTTCTTGTATATTCCGGGGTAATTTTATTCCATTTCTCTATAAGGGCAGCTTTTAAGTCATTTTTGTTGGAAATTTCATGTTTTCGGATCTCAACTTCCGAGTTTCTGCCACAAATTTTCAATAACAATAAGGTCCGGTGATTGGGGAGGCGTTTTGATTACTCTGGGACAATGATACAGAAGCCATTCTTTAACAATTCAGGCTGTGTGTTTCGAATCATTATCCTGATAAAAATTAAAGGTTCCACCTATTCCTAGTTTATACGCACTTTTTTGAAATTTGTTTTTAAAATGTTTAAATATTGGACTTTGTCCATATTCCCTTCAACAAAGTGGAGTTCACCAACACCAGCAGCAGAACATGCACCCCAAACCATAACATGACCACCGCCATGTTTAACTGTTGGGCGCAGATTCTTTGGGTTCATCTCTTCATTGGGTTTTCTCCAAACGCTTACTCTTCCAACTGAACCAAAAAAGTTATATTTGCTCTCATCCGTAAATAAGACGTTCTAGCAGAATGAAAATCTTTCCCAGCATAGCTGTGAGCAAACTGCTATGGAAATTTTTTATTCTCCGTCTTACAAAGAGCTTCTTACGCGCTATTCTGCCATTCAGTCCATTGTTTCGCAGCACTCTTCGAATCGTTTTGGCGTTACAGCTTATACGAAGTGTTTTTCAACCATATCCCGCAGTTTCGGAGCACTCAGTCTTGGATTTATTTTGATTTGCGTGACTATCCACATTTCTTCACGTTCGCTGAATATCTTTTCTGGGCTAATTTTTGGCTTATTTATAACTTGACCTTCATTTTTAAAACGGTGGATGATGATTACCACTGTTGTTCTGGATTTTTTTTTTTAAATTTTAGCGATGTCTGTGACTTTTTCCACTTTTATAATGTTCAATACTTAAATTTCGAAGCTCAATTATTGTGGGCGACCCGTCTTAAAATTTTTAAATAAGCAATTGAAGGAATCGATTTAAACTTTGTTAGTTTCAATAAACGAGAGTAAACAAAAGAAAAAGAAATAAAGCAAAACAAGAAAATTGAAATGCTTCGTTTTTTATAGATGTTTTACGTTGTGGACCATTTTCACTGTGACCTTAATTTTATACTAATTTCGTTTATTGTTTATTTATGTCGAAAATGTTATAAATTTATTAATTTCTTTTCATGAATTTTTCTCTTAAACAAAATAAACTAACTAATTTAGTAAAAAAAACTTTTGGTCCAATTGATTTTATAAACTTTTTTACATCGTAATACATTTTATTGCAGGTGGGCAAATTTGACTGTGACTAACTGTATGTGCAAGTTTCATTTCATTTAACAAAAAAGTTTCTTTTGTGCGGTTATGTAATTAAGTCAATCGTTAAAATTTGTAAACCTTGGAAGGAGTGCTGTTGGGTGAGTATTTAGTGTATGGATTCTTCAACTAGAAGATCCACGATTCAAATCCCCGTTACACCAAATTTTTTCTCGGGCCTTCCTCTCTCACGTCGTCGTTTTTTACTTCTGCGATTCTTTCGGTTGTTATCAAATAACATGTATCAAAATTTCTAATGACAGTAGTCGATAGCGAGCGACCGAAAACGTAATTGAACAATTTTTAAAAACTAAAGAAAAAATTTATAATTTAATGTAAAATTGTAATTAGATGAAAATGAACAAAAATTAATTCCAACCAAAGAGAGAATATGGAAAACTGCATCGCTACCCATAACGATTTGAAAAGAGTATATTGCCCCAGTGTACGATTCAGTAGCTTTTTTTAATGATAATTTTAACAAAAATTGACTATTTATGGTGGAGGGACAATATACGCGTCAACCGGCAGCGGTATTACCAAATTAAATATCTATTGTGATAAATTTATATGAAGATTTTTGTAAATAAACTAATCTTTTATGCACTGGTAATACTTGCGCAGCCGTACATTGGCGCATCATTATTAACTGTTCAATAACATTTTTAACGAGTAGTGTGTTTGTTTGGGGTTCTAGGTTCTGTATTACTACAACACTTGATAGTTTTTTCACAACAGGTATCATAATGGGACCACAATAAATTGAACCCAAGTAGACTGGGAACTTTCTTTACATTTACATGCAGGAACCTGCCAACCTAACCTATTTGAGTTATGAACATACATACGTCTATGTGCTACATATTCCCAAAAATTTTGATTTTGTGTATATATGTATGTAAATATGTATATCACAAAATCAGTAACAGTGCCCGTCACAGCGAACGAATAATTGTAGCTGACTTTGTTAAAAAAATATTTTTGCCGTTTTTATATTTCAATTTTATACCATTTTGAAAATTTGTAAAGGTTTTTTAATCAGTTTTTAATTTTGGCGATAGAAAGCAAAATGAATCCTACGCACGTGCTACGAAATTTATTATTTGACAATTAGATGCCAGTTTGTATCTAAAATTTCAGCAAATTTATTTCAGATGCCTCCGTAGTCTAGTGCATGAGCATTAGTCTTATCAATATGATGGTGCGGGTTTGTTTCCCGCTTAACCCTCGGTGTTTCTACAGAAAAGCTTAAAAGAGTTTGTATTGTCTGAAAAAAAAAAAAACGTGAGTACGATCACAGGGGAGATGTGTGTAAACATCTAGTAATGAAATATTTTTTTGTTTTCCTTATTTTGCTTTGTTTTAGTAAATTTTTTATTAAAAGTGCAAAAAATCTTTTTAAAAGTTATTAATATTAAATTTCATTTTATTTATTTGTTTTTATTTGGCTACGATAACATAATGTACGACAATTAGTGAAAATTAGTAGCTACTACTACTACTACTATTGCGCACTAGATGGTGTTAGTGTATTTCTATGTAGCTGTTAAGTTTCTCTGTATTTATTGTGAAAAAAATTTTTACTCCCTAGCGTATAGATGTTTACCCATCAAAAAAAAAAAATAAAAAGATAGAATTTTCATATTTGCATATTAGTAGCTTCCATAGATTATATAATTAGTTATGTTATCGAGGAAATAAAATATATATATATGTAGATTAACGCCGTCAGGCACATTGACAATGCTTTTTACAAATAACTACATCGATGTCACCCCAATTGATAATAACGGCTGGTAATGTGTAGGGAGCCTAGAAGTTTTAAATTAAATTTTTATTTTTCGTTCCCACATTTTGCCAGACAGCAACGTAAACACAAAAATGTTTCGTTGCATACTTTAAGTTAAGATTTAAAATTATAATTTAGTCTTAAGATTCATTTGAAATAAAGAAAATGATTTTTATTTGTTTCAACTTAACTCGCGCGGCTTCGCCCCCGTTATCTCCATCGGTTATACAGTTTCGGAAATCCATATCTTACCCCTACGTCGCCTCCTGGTTCTATTTAAAAAATATATATGTAGCACATGTGGCCTTCTAGACGCAAAAACATAAATACATTTAAATATCTTTAAAATCGGTTAGATGGTCTCGCTGGCGTGGAAATTGCCCCTACCTTCCCTCGTTTTACCCTCCTAGTTTTAAAGAAAGTAATATCCTACAACCTTCCGGGAGTTGCACTATTGTCAATGTATATTTTAAACTCAAATACATCCAAGTTTTAAAGTTCATCAAAATCGGCTATGTTGTTTTAGAGGCCGAAATTTTCCCCCTATCGCCGTCCTGGTCCTACTTTTAAAAAAATTTATAGCCTATGAGAATTTTTAGATGCAGATCTATGTTCTAAATTTCAATAAAATTGGTTTGAACTTTTCGGAGGGGCAGAAATTTCCCCCTGTCGCTCTCCTGGTCCTAGTTTTAAAAAAAGTAATACTCTATAACCTTCCTGGGGTTGCACAGAAACATTTCATCGCGATTGATCCACAAATGGCGAAGTTATATAGATAGATGACGACTAAACAAGAATGGTAACAAATTCCAATGAAATAAATACTTAATTACGATTATTAGCTGGTCTATATATAAGTTTCATTTGGTGCTAATACCAAAATTGTCAGTAGAGCTTTAACCAAATTCCTGAAAAAAGCGAAGAAATTTTCATATATTTATACAAGCACTCCCAAAAAGTTTTTTAGAACTACAAAATATACACACTGAAAATAAACTAAATAGCTTATTAAAGAAATTTTCTTCCTACAGCAAACATTTTTTTTCGATTTAAATCTATTTAATTTTGCTAAACCTTTAGACCAGCTAATCCATATAAGAAACATATGGGATATTCACAATGTCTGGTATTTAGTTGTATTGTCGTAATATTGTAAAATTTTACAATAGTTTAAAAACATTGTTGTTGGTCCTAACACAAAAAAATCGTAAAATAATAAAACTTTTTAAAGTATGTATACTGATGTGTTGTAAGTAGTAGTAGAAACCGACGCCGAAATGTTGAATCGCCTTAGTCAAGCGGTTGATAATAATTGTAAGACGCCGCTATTAAAGTCAGTAAAATGATCTCAAATAGGAATGTAACTAAAAATCGCATATTTAAATTGAATATATATTTAAGTATTAAACTTATATTCTTATGTATCCTTAACGTCACATGCAATTCAAAAAGGCTTTAGTTACAGAAAATTCAAAATTTTTGCTTCTCCTTGTAAATTTGTTGAATGTTAATTAAGGGCTACAGATAATAATACAAGTTTTACGATCCGACTGTCAAAAAATGTTTTACCTCCCCTCCCTACCCGTATTCCAAATGTGATGAGGGCGCACCCGTACATCAAATGGGAGTGCCACATGCAAGAGGATCAGCCTATCTCCTTGATAAATATTGACAGTTTTCATATTTTTCCTATTATTTAGTCTACCGTATACCGAATTTCAGCTCTGTAGCTATAAGGAAAGTGCCCGAAGAAAAAAATTAACTATCAAGTCGTTCTGATTAAAAAGTGTTGACATTTCTCAAGATATACAAAAATCATTATTTACTTTGTATGGGGGTACCACGCGCATTTCCCCAATCCCTTCCAGTTTTTGATTGCTGATTTTTTTTAATTACAAATTCAAATCACCAAAGTTGGAAGATTTTTGTGTAACAGATTTCAAGACATACAGAAATTACAATTTAGTTTCTATGGGAGGTACCACGCCAACTTGTCCAATTCCGCCCACTTTTTGAGTGATGATTTTTACTGATCATTAAGTTAGGCAGACCAAATACAGGCACTTTCACTTCAACCGTTCTCAAGATATACAAAATAAATATTTACTTTGTATGGGCGTGGCAACCGCTAGTTGGAATTTTTGAAATTTATATAGCCTATAGTTCCTTCTAGATATACAAAGAGATACTGTGAAAGCTTCAAAAAAATCGGTTCAGCCGTTTAGCTGTCTATAAGGCACAGACATACACATACATACATACAAAAATGACGTTTTTATATATAAAATAAGAAAAGATTTAATAAACAACAATTTAAAATAATACTAGTAAAACTAACTAATTTCAAATATAAAGAAAATTCCTTTGAATATAGTATAATTTTGAATAAAGCACAAAAAAATTTTAAAATGGACTATGAAAAATATTAAGTGGATAAATCATTTTAGGATTTTATAGACCTAAGTATATATGTATAAAAAAACCTAAGGAAAACTTTTTGTAAGAAAATATTAATAATTCAACGAATGTAGAATAGAAGGAAATGTTTAAAATATTTTAATGGCTTTAGAGGAAATTAACGGGAGATAATAAAGAATAAGTTCCTGGGTGGAACGAAGAGAGATGTCTATATCGATGCTACAAGGGAGGCCAGCAGACCTATTATACCAGAATTTAGTATATATACATACATATATGGTATACAAGATTACTAAGTATTTTTCGAAAATAGGAAATCAAATATATAAAAAGAAAAGGAGAGATAAGGAAAATTTAATAGTATTGGAATAGTTGTAAATTTATGTTAATAATCAGGGAAAGGGATTTAAAAAATTATACACATGGTTAAATATTTTCTCCAAATGTCACTTTAATGTAGTAAATCTATTGTAATAAAACTTATCATTTGACAAAATTAAAAATATTTACATTGAATATTTAATGAATGACGAAAGGAAAGAAGAAGAAAAAGGGAAAGCATTTAATGTCTGTAAAATTTATAATACAATACGTTTCTTTCTTTGTAATTCGATGACACCTGAAAACGGTACGACAAAATTAAACACAACGAATAATACAATAACTTTAGAGGGTATTCAACTTCAATGCAATTCTCAGAACTCTGATCAACTTCAAATTTGGGAGTGCATATCCAGTAATGGTATCAAAAATATGAGAAAAATTGCAATTTAATGAATTAGATAATATAGAAGAGAAAGATAACATTGTGCACATAGGACGTAATGATAATTCATTGAAACCAGATTCAATGAAGAAATTACGTGCCAAGAATTAAAAATGTTGGATATAACGATAATTCATCGAAACTAGATTCGATCATTAGGAAGTTGTATTCCAAAGATATGAATAGCAAAAGTAATAAGCTAGCAAGATTCAGTGATAAATCAGCGATTCGATTCTGAGGAAACTGACATCTAAAATGAAGAAAGAAAATATAAGGGAATTAGCGCTACAAAATAATGATAAAATATTTGAAGTATATACAAAGGAAGAATTAAACATCCGTATGCAATGTCAAAGCAGGGTTTAAGTAAAACAGTAACCTTTTACCAAACTTGCAAATCATGCATTGTCATTTTAAACTTTGTAATACCGTCGATGTTTAGAAACATCTGTTTGCTTTGCGAATAACTTAATTTTGGAAAGCAATTAATACGAATAATTATTTCGTTTCACATTTAATCGATCAACATAGACCTAAATCGGGTTTTCGACTTTATTAGTCTATTTGTTTTTACAGCAGTGTTGTAACGTCTCTGATGGCAAGGAGACGTATTAAATTTTGAAGTTGTTTTTAGTAGCCAGTTTTATTATTATTTTACTTCGGCGGTGCTACACAATACCGACGAAGGAGGGCGTTCTGATGTGCCTGTGGATTGGGTACTTTTATGGGTATTTTTATTAATCCTTTCTTCATAGCGTGTGTCAATAGCTTTTAATAATTTTTAAATTTCGTTTTCATTTTGTTTTAGTGATGTTTTAATTTAAATTCATGTTTATAGTCTATTTTGAGCACTCCATCTTAAATTTCTTTCAATGCTATGCACTAGTAATTTAAGATGTTCAATTGCGGTTTTTTTGCGTTCCAACAATTTTAGGCTACTTTGCCACATTCAGAGAGCGAATTCAGAAGAGAACACTTTTCAAGCCGCACAATGTCTGTTCTTTCCAAAACATACAAGACTAATTCATTTGGCATAAAATACAGTGGCTCACAGCTTATTTTATGCAGTGGACTTTTTTTTCTTTAAAGCTGTATAAAAATAAAACTAACAAAAATTAAAAAAAGAATTTGGTATTATTTAAAACAGAAAACACTATTTTTTAATAAACAAAAATCATTTATTTCAAAAATCTATATTTAAATAACTTAAAACTAAGAAAACAAAAAATTCATCTTTTTTCCATCTCACAGCTTATTTTATGCAGGCACTAATTTTTTTTGTATAGTTCGAAATTACGACTGTTAATTATATAATTTAATATTTGGTATGATATCCTTTATTGTCTCTGACAGATTTGAGACGATTTGGCATATATGCGACCAGTTTTTGTGTAACACTAGGGGAAATATTCCGCCACTCAGTCTTCAGTGCGTTCTTTAAATCAGTTTTGTTAGAAATTTTATGTTTCCTTATGTTTGTTTCTAAAATCGACCATACATTTTCTATTACATTAAGGTCTGGCGACTGTGCTGGTGGCGTCATCAAATGTGGACAGTTGTATATACACCAAGTTTGCACAATACCCGATTTCTGTTTCGGATCGTTATCTTGGTAAAATCGAAAATCTGATTTTATACCCAGTCTCTCCGCACTCTCCAACAAGTTATCCTTTAGGATCTGAAGATAACTAAATTTATTCATGGTTGTGTCAATAAATGTTAAATTTCCAGTACCAGCGGCCGACATACAGGCCCAAACCATAACGCTGCCGCCACCATGTTTCATTGTTGCCTTTAGGTTTTCTTTTTTGAGCTCTGTATTTGGCTTCCGCCATACATATGACATACCATCTGAACCGAATATATTAAATTTCGATTCGTCGGCGAAAATAACCGAATTCCAAAACTCGGCAGCCGTCGAAACATATTCTTTAGCGAATTTGAGCCTGCATTGTTTGTTTTTGGGGTTGATGAAAGGTTTATTGCGTGCAACTCGGCTATAAAAATCATGTTGGCGCAAAACACCACGAACCGTTTCGACGCAACATTGTTTGTACAAGTCTGCTGCAACTTCAAAAGCCAGTTTTAGAGCTGAGAGCTTTGGGTTTGCCCTTATTTTTCTTAAAATATAGCGCTCATCGTGTTCGTTGAAAATTTTGTTTGCCGCCGTTCTGCCTTTGTCATGAACACGATTTTCATGAATGAGCGCTCAATGATTTTTTGAACCGTAGAAGCATTTATATATACCATTTCTGCAATTTTTCGCTGCGAATGACCATTTTTGAAATGGTTTAAGACTAATTCACATTGCTCTATTGTGGTACGGGGGCTCATTTAAATTTTTTCTTAACAGTCGCTTCACGTTGCAATATTCGACTAAGAATTCAAATCCTAATATTGTCAGAAGGTAGAAAAAAAATTAAAAAGAACAACAATGTATGGGGGTGCCGTTACAGTAAGAAGTAACTGCATAAAATAAGCTGTGAGATGAAAAAACGATGAATTTTTTGTTTCCTCAGTTTTAAGTTATTTAAATATAGATTTTTGGATTAAATGATTTTTGTTTATTAAAAAATAGTGGTTTCTCTTTTAAATAATACTAAATTCTTTTTTAAATTTTTGTTAGTTTTATTTTTATACAGCTTTAAAGAAAAAAAAGTCTACTCCATAAAATAAGCTGTGAGCCACTGTATGTAGAATATTGGAAAATAATTTTGTAATTTTTAGAAATAAACCGCACTCATTGTACTTAGCACAAATTTAAATAATTGTGTTTTGAATTTGGAGTGGAGTTAAATTCGCCTCCTTTACAAACTACAGTCGCAGCTAGCGACATTAATCAAAAAGTCGATTTCGAATTTCTCGTAACTTAGGGCATTACTTTCTATTATTCTATTAAATGAAAATAAATTTTCATACGCAATTGCTTATGTATCGTATGCAATCATTTAAAAAGAATATAAATTTTTTTTCAACAATAAACAGTTGACGCATTGTTGATAAATTTATGCGCAAAAATGCTGAGGTTCGCTGAAATAACGGCACCTTACAAACATTTTAACTTCAATTAAAAAAGGTGGCTCTTCAAAACTTACCGGCTCATCTGTATGCGAGGGTTCTCTCGGACGACGCGAAGAACTGTGTTCTGTTGAATGGTATTCCCTAGAAGGACGTCGACGTCCGCGATTTTGATCGTCTGACATTGTTAGTCGAAATAAAAATTGAAAGATGCGCGCAAATAGAAATGTTTATCTTAAAAAGAAAATAGACAAGAATAATAAAGAAAATTTCGGCAAAATAATTCGTGTATACCAAAGAGCGCACAAAAAAATCTGCCAACGATGCACTACCTTTTTCAAATACTTTTAAAACTTTTATTTAATTTATTGCAATTTAGATACTACAAACTTTCTTTAATTAAAACATTCGACGCTTTTTTTTGATAATTTTTTTCAGCATGTTAAACGAATAATAATCCAAAGCAAATTTGTGGAGACAAAGCGGTAGCTTCCCAACGTTGCAAATTTGAGTATCACTTTATTTACAGAAAATTGAGTTGCCAGATGTTATGCTTGATGATAACATCTTGTACGTATGTCGCCTTTTACACTGTAGCAATTGAGTAGCTACATCAGAATTTTTCGTTTACAAATACATCAATTTTATTCGAGATGTCAAAACAGATTGCGTTAACATGCTTTATGTTGAACACAACTTTGAATTCGCTTTGGTAGAAGTGATTATACAATGCAAGGTTTATTAATACAAGGTGTCGCAAGGCGAATTCGTCAATTCGCTTTTCGTCCAAACGTCAAATATTTTTTATACATGTGTTTTGTTAAATTCAACGTAACCTAAAAAGAACGCGGTAAATTAGTGTAATATCAGTTAAAATTAAATTAATTATTACAAAAAGTAATATATTTTGCATTCTTCTTATTATAGTATTATGTTATAATAATTATTAAATCACTTTATTAAACGTTCTCTTGATACAATCCAAGTATTATTTATTAGGACGGTGCAACTCGCCATGTGATTTACTTGGCAGCGGAGTATTTTATACTTGACTATCAAAATTTGTTTTCATTTTATGCGCACCAATATCATTTTTACTCATTTCTTTATATAGAGAGAGGCAATTAAGGCATAATAAATAAAATTAATGTTTTTATTGCTATTGTAGCCTGTGTGTGTTTACTTTTGGAGAGTAGTAGTCTTCTGCTTTTGACGTCTCAAAGTTAATTTACAGATACAAAATATGGTTTAACCCCTCCAAACTAGTGCTATTACTTTTGGTCCTCGACATACGTTAATCGGTCATTAAAATAGCGATGTTTTTTCTTATACATCTTTATTTCACCTTTAAATAGTTCATCAATGTTAACAATTCCATCATTAACAAAACTCAAATATGCAGCTGATAATTTCACAATTGTACTTTTTTCCATTTTAATATATTTTTAATTTTCTCAAACTTGTATAAAATTGTTTACGAAACCATAAACAGCTGATAAAACGCCATTCTTAAAATCTCAAATATAGTGTGAACGGTTGTGTTTAGTTATTAAAACACTTTGCTTAAAAGCGTTTAAAAACATAAATGTGAACGTGTTATTACTCTCATATTACCTAACTTTACCAGAAAAGTAAACGAACAGACCTTTTGTTTCCTTTTTCGGCTTCCAATTGTGAATTATTGTTTATAAATCGAATAGAATATTATAATTTCCAGCACATAAATATATTTTGGTCTTAGAAAGAATTAAGCAGTAATTTTACATAAAATCCTCATAATTCATAATAAACAATGGAATTGGAGTTGTACGCAGATTTTCAACATGATTTAAACGAATTGAGATCATTTCAGGAATTCTTCAATATGGATAGCATTACGAAACGTATTCAGATAAGCAGCCAATTGAACTGTTTGTGCGTACATAACAACGAAAAGGGGAGACGTTTTAATCCACTTGTAGATTTGACAGAATCTGATTTTCAAAGTTGGTACAGATTTACTAAAGAAAACATGAAACGCTTGGTGGAAATGTTAAAGGATGATTTAGAAGTCGAACAGCTGAATGGAGAGGGAAAGGAAAGAAAAAATCAAGTGCCAATAGAAATGCAAATAATGGCTGCAGTACGTTACTGGGGAGGAACAGAGGTAGAAATAAATTCATTTTTAAGTTGCATTTACAATTTGAATGTTTTTAAATATTAAAGTTTTGAAGTAGAAATACGGTAGCTTTGGGAGAGACTAAATTTCTGCTGTCGACGACAACTGCTACAGAACTCTTTATTTAAGCACTATAAGCAAATTAAACGGGAATGCTGAAATTACTGTTGTAAGGAATAAAAATAATCAGAGTGTTGACATATTTACTTATGAACCAGGTTCCCCGTCCATGTAAAAAATGTAATCACATCTGTATATTCTTCTTAGGCAGTGTCTTTAGAGTTTATTTTCTTTGAATATTTGTTTCAATTTATATAGGGGCGTAATATCGTTAATTTTTTAACCTGTTATATATTAAAAAATATTTATGCGAATCGTCGAACCATAACGACTTGAAATCAATTGGGATAGGCTCTTTCCTGTCACCAGGAACCCACATAAGTGGAAATTATTAACAGATAGTTTATTTTGAATTATAAAATTTTTTAACACCTACTATACACTTACACAGAGAGCTCTGTAATCGTTTGTCTCTTGCTGATTGAAAAACGAACATTTAAACGTACAAAACATTTGAATATTAATAAGATATAAATTTATGCATCTCTATAGCATCCGGAAATTACTGCTCGGATTCATGGGGTCTCTTTTAAAACTTTGCTAAAAATTATTAAACGAGTGGCGGAGGCCTTGTCATATAAATCTTCCCGTTATATACGTATGCCATGTCTCTTACTAGAGAAACAGAAAGTAACAAAATCTTTTTATGATTTGGCCCGCATGTCGCAGGTCATTGGAGCTGTAACATATACAAAAGTGAAATGTAAACGTCGCAACAGTGATAGCGATAAGCAGAGCAAACCCGATGATATACTTCATGTTCAAATCGTAGCCGATGCAGATTTCAAAATACGCGATCTGGATTTTCGTTTTAAGCCTGCATCAGTTTGCACATTTAAAGATGCAGAATTATTTGCGCAAACACGCATTAAGGAACGTTTCGAACAAAATGAATTTCGTGGCCGACTATTGTTGGGCAACGGGTCAATGAAATGTTCTTCATCACTTTATACTCCTGTATCATTTGCTGTAAATTTGGCTGACCAGGCGTTTAATAACGCTCATCGCTTGACTTACGAACCAGCAAGGATTTGTCTTGATCTTTGGCGTAAACGTTTTGGTATATTGGATAAAGAATGGTATGGATCATATTTAGTAAATCGACATGTCATTGTCGCTTTAGTTTTGTTACATAATATGGCCATAGAGTGGAATGATTCTTCATTGGGTAAGAAAATATTAAAAAATTCTTTTAACGTTTCTAACTTCTATTCATTTCTCAGTAGATGAATATAACGCATTAAATATTTTCTGCCGTCTTCCAACTGCTGATGAGCATGGTCGCACTGAATTTATTAAAAAAAATTTTAATTCATCAATACATTAGACCGAATAAACAAAGAAAAAAAAATAATTAAATAAATATAAATAAAACACATATGTATGTAATAATATTACTTAGCAATGTAGGTCTTTTCATAAAAAAGTTTTTTAAATTATTTATTTTTTCAATATTTCGCTAACCCTTGGATAGCATCTTCAGGAAAATTAAATTTTTTTCTTCGAATAAAAATTATTGAACAAATATTTTTTGATATATATTTATTAAGCCTGAGGTCTTTTTTTTTATCTTATTTTGTTTTTTATTATTCGATATTTCGTTAACAGCTTGTTAACTGATGATAATAAATATATATCAAAAAATATAATAAAAAAGGTCAATTAATAATATAATTTTAATTATTATTTAACAAACATAAAATCAAAATATAAAAATATAAAATATATTGATTTTAGGTTTGTTAAATAATTTTAATCGAAAAAACAAAAAAAAATTTTATTTTCCTGAATATGCTAACCAAGGGTTAGCGAAATATCGAAAAAATAAATAATTTTAAAAACTTTTTTATAAAAAGACCTACATTGCTAAGTAATATTCATTAATGCCCAAATATTTTCTATAGGATTGAGGTCAGGACTAGAAGAAGGCCAATCCAAAACGTCAATCCCGTTGTCTTGAAACCACTTTCTTGTGATTTTCGCTGTATGGCATGAAGCGCCGTCTTGCTGAAAGACAAATTCGTCAAAAGTAGTTAGCATGGGTGCGGATATAAGTAAGTGTTCCTCCAACATTTTAACATATTTTTCTGCATTTACGGTACCTTCTATAAAATGCAGCTTCCCTACACCCTTTGCTGAAAAACATTCCCATACCATAACATTTTTCGGGAATTTCACTGTTCGTTTTAGACAGCCGTTGAGTCCAGGAGCTCTTAATTTTCGCCCATTCTAGCCGCTTTTTCTTCTGCAAGGTAGTTAACAGAGGCTTTTCCTTGGCCTAGAAATAAAATTATACACCGGAAAAAAATCGATAGTAAATTCTAGGCAAGCACTAATACCTTATAGAATCCAAATCCTAATTTTTTCAAAAGCTGCCTGGTCCATTCACGTCCTATGGGGTTTCCAACTGCCTGCGACCATACCGCTGCCAAGTTTCTAACCGTAGTCCGACGATCCTGTTTGATTATAAATGCTAATGCTCTTGTTTCGCGAGGGGTAATTTTAGAAACACGACCAAGATTGCTTACTCGAGTAGCTATCGTACCACTTTTTTTTGGAATTTGCAACTATGGGTTGAACAGAAGCTCTAGATGAACTAAAAGCTTTTGCAATTTTACCATAGGTTTCTCTTAACTTAAATTTTTTTATGATCAAATCACGAATTTCTGCACCTATCGGTTTGCCACGTGTCATTTTAAAAAATAAATCTTAACAAGAAACAAAATGGATCATGTGTCTACTTCCATACTCATTGATAACGGTAAAAATATTTTTCATGTATTTACGGCGTCACTTTTTAGAAATCGGCAGTGTCTTTCTCGTTATAACGTACATATGTATGAATTAATAGTGATAAATTTTTCCTTCATTGAACATATAACATTTGCGGAAAATCGACCACATACATATATAAATTATGTAAAATTTCTTTTGTTTCTTTACAGCAGCTAAATTAAGAATAAAATTTTCTTTAAATATATGTGTATTAATATTTAAATATGAATAATGAAAGTAACGGAAAATAGTCAATTATACAGTATACGTGCAATGTGTATGAATTAATAGTGGTTAGGGTTGTATTATGCGTTTTTATATAATTTGCCAATTGTTCCTTCACCACTGTTTCAAGAATTTTTTCGCAGGATTTTAAATTATATATAGGGCGGAACTCTTTGCATTTTATGGTTTTTGTACTTTTTCTACTGGTGTTATTATAGTTTATATATAGTTTATACATCAGGGAAAATCTAGTTTTCAAGAGTTGTTTATAATTTTTACTAATACTTCTCCAATAGTATTCCAATTATCCAATATAATTTTATTTGAAATTTTATCATAGTCTGTTTTATTTTTCATTTTCTTAATTATATTCATAAGTTCTATTATAGATATTGCATGGAAATTAAAACTAGGCATAATATTGCTCATTGTCTGGTTCTCATATTGCACTTTACCAATTGATTCTCTTATTATTTTAATACCATCTATAAAATATATCTTGAACTTGTTCGCTATTTCATGTTATCTTTACATTCTACGTTATTAAATATCACAGATCTAACCATATTGCGGTCTTTTTTAAGGATACAATTCTTTATGTTCTTCACATTTGTTTTTGATCTATTGAGTTACTAATTTTATTATTATTGAAGTTGTTTTTTTAATTTTCTATTCTAACTTTATATCCATTTCGAGTTGCTTTATAATCTTCCCACGCTCGATTTGTTTTTTCGCGTTTCGCAATTAATGCATTAATACTATCTCACTTGCACGTAAACGTTCATTTTAGGACTTTTTTAATTTCATATGACGATACAATCTTAAAAATATCAAATTCTGAAATTTGTATTGCTCAAATTCAGTTATAAGTAATTAAAAAAAATTACATTATTTTTTTTACTTTTTCCGAATTGTCGAACTCAAGCCACAGCGAAATTTTTGCAACTAGCCGCCGTTCACAAAATGAGATAGGAGAGATCTATAACAGGAGCTGACTTAAGCGCATGCTACACGCATTAATTTTCAGCTTCAATATTTGTTTTAGCATATAAATTGAAGCCTCTGACACAGTACATCAACATTTCTCATCAATATTAATTTTTTTTGGGTTATTTTAGCTGCAAACATATAGAAATTACCGTCGGAGACCTGCGCCGAGACGGTTTGATCGGCGGCGCCAGCTAACGAAAAACTACGCGGCGGCTCAAAGCCGGGGATCAATCAGCTAGCGGTTTTTTTTATAGCTCACACAAAAAATCGGTTTGAATACCAAGGGTGTGCTTCCCACAACTTTACAACTCTTACGATTTAGTGCAATAAAGTTTATTTCAAATAAACAATTAATTATTGAAATGATTTTAAGTATATATTTCTTATGTGACTTTCAAAATTGGTCAAAATTAATAACGATTATTTATGTATCTACGTTTGTTATATGGATTAGCTGGTCACACATTTCATTTGGTCCTAATGCCAAAATCTGCAATAGACCTTTAGGAGGATTCAGAAAAATTCTCATAATTTTTTGTTATAAAGAATTTAGTAATTTTTTTATTTTCTGACATTTTTCATTAAATATAATTTTAAACATTGTTTAATTTTCTTTCACAGTCAATGTCAATTAATAAATGAGTAGCTACTATGATCGCCAGCTGCTTTAACGTAATGTATTTCGTACACAAGGCTGCAGATTTGAAGATTTTAGGTACAGAAAATTGCAAAATGATGATTTGACGATTTTTTCCTTGAAAATGACGTTTTCTGCACTGGTCTAAATATGATAAATTTCTGCATTTTATGTAGATGATATCAAAGAAAATGAGCATTTCATAACTGAGTCAACTATATTGTAAAATCAATTGCCTTTTGGTGCTAAAAATAATTGATATTGCCTGCGCGACTTGAAACTTTTTGTAAAGTTTACATCTATTTTACATTACATAATGTATATACACACATACATATATATGTACATACATATTTTTTCATATATCCCACTCATAAAACAAAAAAATATATTGGCTTATTTGTTTTCGTTTTTATAAGAAATCAACATTTAGTATTCTATGTACCCATTGTAAACATTTGGCGTAGTTCTGAAAAGTCTTTATTAATAAAATTTTTTATTTAAATTGTTCCTTTCATATGCATACTTCCAATTTAAAATGAGAATGTTTTTTACTTTTATATTAAAAACTTTTCAAATTTGAATAAATGCTCTATTATAGCACAAGTGCGATATGTGATCATATATTGATCTCCGAGTAAATTAATACACTATGTATATATGAATTGTTATGAATGATGAGTTGTTTTGATTGCTTAATGAATATAAAAATGTTTTTAAAATATGCATTTTCCTTTGTCCGATTTTTTCACAATTTTTCAAAGCTGAAATGATTTTTTTTCATATTTTATCGGAATTTTGACGATTTTTGGAGAATTTTATCTGGCAGACAGGGTTTTTCAACACGTGGATTGAAAAGTAGTCTTCTGTACACATAATAAAAATATGATCGGCACACAAATAGCCATGGTTACATTAAGCTACAAAATTATTATAACGGATAAAAGATGCCTGCAAATTTACATCAATTAAAAAAATAGCGAGCACATTCATACGCGAAACAAAAGGTATGCAAAAGCAATCGACGGCTTATTTTTAGTCAATTTTAGCCGCAAAATTATCGGCGGATCGACTTAGCCGGCTATTAGCCGCTCGGCGCAGGTGTCTGGTTACCGTCGGCAAAATACATATCTATTTATTTCTTTATTTATAAAAAAAGCACCGATGATATTTTTTGTTTTTGTCACTATATTTTTTAATTTGCACGTCCCAAAATCCATTAATGAGCGATATATGTACTTCAATTAATGCGTCTCAACTACGATGTGCACTCAAAGTTACCAGAAATAAAATGAATATTGACACTAACGATGCCACACTACGTCAAACTGCTTAAATATTGTGATGAGTATCAACACCATTTTGATATTCGTCAATATTACACAGCGTATATGTGTGACTATTTTTAGCACACAATGACAAATATTGAAGCTGAACATTGATCGTGTAGCATGCGCTCTGCTCATAGTCCCGTGGAACGTCCTCCACAGAAGCCATATTGCCGGTCGTTAAGTAAGTTATTGGACTCCAGATACTTCATAAGATGTAAATTTAACATACTCTGCATTACTTTGGAAATGGTAGAGCATATTGCGATTGGGCGATAATTTTCAGGGTTGCTTGCCTCTCTTTTCTTGGGAATCGGCGTTACATTTGCAACTTTCCAGCACGACGGGAATTCGCTTGCATGGTATAGGGTGCTGAAAAGGATTGCTATCTTTGGCATAGTTACGGATACACTATCGGGAGCGGGCAGTGGTTGATTGCTTTCCGGCAGGTGAGAATTACCTGCAAGCATTTCAGGTAGGAGGTTAGATTTTTAAAACCGGGTCAGTGAATATTTGACCATCTTTTAAAAGAGACGGAATAGACGAACTAGCATTTTCTTTATTCTTAACGAATGACCAAAAGCTTTTACTTCCCCGTGGGGCAGTAAGAACTTTAGCGCGAAGACGCTGCTCGTACAAAGCTTTCGCACGTCTTAGCACTTTTATTAGATTTTGGATCTTTTCAATGGCATTGACAACATTGTCAAGGAAGCAGAGCCTCCAATTGAAATGCCGAAAGAAATCGTTGAGCTCAGCCCAACGTGCCTTTTCGTAAATATATTTCAAACGTTTCGTAGCTGGCGGTAAAACGCCTCGAAGTTCCGCAAACGAAAAGGAGGCAGAACTGGTGCAATGAGCCGAATTTCCGAGAGGTACGCTGATATTCATTTCATACTTGTCAGGGTGTAAAGTGAGAAAAAGATCGAGGGTGTTGTGTTGGTGCCCGTCAACACATGAAATATGTGTTGGTTCATTCACCAATTGCGCAAAGTGATTGTGAGCTGCGAATAGCTCAACATATTGGCCTTCTGGAAATAACGATTTCACTGTTCGGGTAATTTTCGAGGATATCGGATATAGTGGTGGAAAGGGCATCGAAGCTGTATATAGTTTTCTCTCTTTCCGTATTTGGTTTCTGTAAAGAAACCCGAAATGCAAAAGATGTGTCCTGATTTCACGTAAGGTGAAAACATTCGGCCGATGGAGACAAACGTGAGCATAGACAGAGAAGAAGTTTGCCCTTAGACCACGTATGTTGCAGAAGTCAATTCTGAACTGGCCTGCCATGATTAACGCGAGAAAAGTCAAATAAAATGTCTATCTTCTGTATTGCAGTCGCCACTGAGCTAATCGCTGCTTGAACGACTGCCGGTGATCAGTGTTACTCTTTCATCACAAGTCTAGCAGCAACCAACACAATGGCATCAACAATACAAAAGATTTAGTCGGGTATAGTAAGGACACGAAAAAAGGCCATAAAAGCCCCGATCCGGTCACCCTGACCCGAAGTGACAACACTGGTTGGTAGTGTCAGCACTGCTGTATTTTATTATCGTTCCGTCACTGGTAACGGGGTTTCTCTTTTTTTCTGTTGTTTTATTGTTGTTCCTGTTTTGTATATTTGTGCATGTTTATATGCATGTTAAAACTTAAATAAAAAACGTAATAATTGACACAAAGTTTTATTAAGAACATTGAACGGTAGAATGGAAATGCGGATTTTATTTTTTAAAGAGTATGTCATCCAGACCCTTCAGATACTTTTTTGAAATTTCATGAATAATCGCTCTTGCAAGTCTCAGTGAGGCTGCTATTTTCGGTATTGAAAGTCGCGGATTTTCACGTAAACTGATTCCAGTTCAATATTTTCGGGAGTCCTTGAAGATCGACTGGGCCCTGGCCGTGGGGCATTCATAGCCGTAGCAGTTGCGCGGAATTTCTGCACCCACGAACGGTCCATCACTTATTCGCCCAATACCGAACTTTTTTTTTTATCTTGGACCAGTGCTCAGGAGATGACCCCTACACATGCGATGCATTGTGCTGGAATTATAGGAAAGGGATAGTAGGAGAAATGATAGGAGATGAAGCTTCACTATCTTACAACTCTGCTTTTGCACGTTCTTTGTTTTCTATAGCAGTGTTAAAGCGCTTCTGATGTCAAGAAGACGTATTAAATTTTGAAGCTTCGATTTTGGTAGCCATTTTTAGAAATTATTTTACTTCGCTGGTGTTACACAATACCGACGAAGGAGAGCATTCTGATGTGCCTGTGGAGAGGTTACAGCTGAAGCCGCTACTGTTCAGTGACCAGTGACTATGCCTTCGCCAGTGCAATCTTCCGACAACAACTGACACAAAGCCACAGCAATGCACATCAGAAAAAACACGAGATGTTTTTATGATTTAGTCTGAAACAGGGGTAGAACATAGGTTCGTTTTGTAGTCAACGTGCATACTACTTCAGCCATCGCCACCCTCTTCTCAAGAATCGACTATTTTAGTCTCACGCCTTGTTAAAATCATCAAGTTAGTAATCCAGTTGGGAAGGGATTCCACCAAAAATGCTTAATTCCAAATCGATTACCTTTCTTATAATTGTAAGAACTACTCATAACAATATTCAGCAAAAATATACAATTCATAGTGTTATTCCTTAATTAAAAAGTTCTAAATAACACAACATTGTTTTCAAGTTTTTCTTTTGCTGAAATATCATAATCTGCATACTAATTATTATCAACATCATCATTATCGCCATCTCGTACAGGTAATGATGTTTGTTCGTGCTGAATAGAGACCCATTATGTTGCATTAAAATTGCATTACTTTCACGCACCAAATAAGTTGCAATTATTTTTACTTCGTTGAGTCTTAGTTTTCCGTTCTATAGTGTTGTTGCAATATTATTTTTATTGTTTTTCTGTTGGTTTAGACCGTACCAAAGTTTCTTTATTTACTTACTAACTGCAACTAATGATTATAAATTAATTAATTAGAAAATGTAGGAGAAAAAGGTGAACATATTCATATTCATATTCATATTTTGAGTCGCTTAGGATAAAATATTTAATGACCGTTTTATTGCAACTTAGTTATCTCTCAAAAATCAAAATTTCAGAGTTAATACATTTTTTATTATACCATCAAACAATTTTACTTATTTTTAATTGTGTGGGTGGGAGGTAAACTACACCAAGTGAAATTTTTTCCACAATTGATTTCTAATTCTGTTAGATTAGAGGGTGGCTATGGCTGAAGTAGTCTGGACGTTGACTACAAAACCAAAAAGTACTGGGTTCGACCCCAGTTGTCGGAAGTTTTCAGTGGCGAAGGCATAGTCACTGGTCACTGATCAGTACATACTTCAGCTGATGCAAATGCACAGGCATATCAGAGGGCTGTACTTCGTCGGTAATGTGTAGCACCAGCGATGTAAAATAATTACTAAAAATGGCTACTAAAACAAAGTTTCAAAATTTAATACGTCTTCTTGACATTAGAGATACTGCCACACTACTATAAACAAAAAATACGTGCAAATGCAGAGTCGTGTGATGTGAAGCTTCACCTCATGTCATCGCTCTCACAATAGCTTTTCTCTAGTTCCAGGATAATGCACCACATGTGTAGGGGTCATCCTCTGAGTTCTGGTTCAACATTGAAAAAGAATCAGAATTGTTTCCTCTACCGGTAGCTATGTAGTTTGCGAGATAGAAAAGTTAAAAACAACACCTAGTACAAATTCTTTAGAGTTACAGAACACCAAGTGTATTTAGAGTTTTAGAATTTTTAGGCAATAAATAGATAGTACATAGAAATAAAGTGCTTCAAGTGTACTTACAAATGTTTGTTTTTTAATGTAAAAGTTTAATACATAGTTTTTATAATACAATTTGAAGAACAAAGCAAAATAAAAAAGAACAGTACCAATACCATAATAAGTGGTGAAGAACACTAAGTCGACTTTTTTTTTTTTTTTTTTTTATCTAGGACCAGCACTCAGGAGATGACTCCTACACATGCGAAGCATTGTGCTTGGAACTATAGGAAAGGGATAGTAGGGGAAACGACAGGAGGTGAAGCTTAATTAATTATTTTGCAACTCTGCTTTCGCACGTTCTTTTTGTTTTTATACTCGTAGCAGTGCTGAAGCTTCGGTTTAGTAGCCATTTATTTTTTATTATTATTTTACTTCGCCGGTGCTACACAATACCGACGAAGGAGGGCGTTCTGATGTGATTGTGGATTGCTATCAGCTGAAGCCGGTATTGTTCAGTGACCAGTAACTATGCCTTCGCCACTGAAACCTTCCGACAACAACTGACACACTAATACACATCAGAAAAATGCGAGATGTTTATTTTTATTTTAAAATTTTTTTGTCTGAAACTGGGGTTGAACCCAGGTCTGTTTTTTGGTTGTCTAGTCAACGTGCAGACTACCATCCATCGTGCCATCGGCACCCCCAACTTTAATAACTACCGGTAATATTATATGAAGTAATTTTATTAAGGATATCATCGGGAGAAAAAATAATATCAGAGTTATATAAGATATTCTGGTTATGGCAATTTACGACAACCATCGGTCGTAGACCAAGATTTGGCTGCGGTCATGAAATGAAATTGCAGCTTTGCCCCCATGCTGTCGACGTACGATCATGTCGTCCTCACCATTATGCTTTTTTATTTTTTACCATGTACATACATATATTCAACGTAATCAATGTGTCAATTGTAGCACACATCTTGTTGTAATTGTTAAATTTACAAGCTCGTATTAACGTCATTTGTATTATGTAATCGTTTTATAATACACCCAAAAAAAAAAGTAAATGCGTTCACTGTGAATTGGTATTTTCATGACTTCTTAAGCACTGAATTAATTTTTAATGTCACCTTAAATGTTAACAACATTATTATTTTTGAACTCATGGAGAACGCATTCAAGTCTGCCGATTAATTCATATGAAAAACTGCGCAGTTGTAATTTAATTTTTGTACTTTGACCTGTTAATTTTGTTAAATATGAACCCTTGTTAAAATCATGCTAAGTTGAACCAGTTAATTTGCAGTAAAACTCATGAATTAACTATTTCTTTTGCATGTCTTGTTTTGCTGGATATGAAATTATTACTGGCTGCGACCAACCAAATACAACAAATAGCATATACAAAAAAGGCAGAACTAGAGACAAAATATTTACTTTTTGTAGCAACATCCTACAGCTCCTACTAACCACATTTTGAATACGACAATGTGGGAATCTTCTGAATTACAATTTTTCGATTTTAATTTATTAACGCTATTTAAAAATTGCATTAGGATTATAAATAATTGTATTTATAATTTGTCATTTCAAGAAAGATTTGAAATCTATTGAGCCACAAAATGTAATTTTTAATTGATTTAAGCATGGAACTGAGCATATGCAAATATAATAAACCAGTAACAATAGCGAAATTTTCTAAGAGTTAATAAGCAATTTTTACGTAAACTGTAGGTAATTTTAATAAAATATATAACAAAATTTTAAATCTAATAAAATTTAATATCATAAAGTTATCAAAAACAAAAAAAATTTAACAAAATTGAATAGAAAAATCTAAAACCATACAAATTTGTAACCTGAGAAGTTAAAAAACATTCATAGAATTAGAATTTTTATATATTTAGCGTGAAAAATGAGAAAAAATATATTTCCAAAATTGACGTGCGTTATTAATGGTGTGTAATCTGTAGGGGATTCCATTAGAGAGACTGATAGCATGAATAAAGAATTGGTATTGAAAAATTAGTGTACGATGACCGAATGATAGAATTCGTCTACCTCTATTAAGTGTTGAGAAGTTTTAACTTTCATGGATATACGGGCTAATGTGTATATGCATATAATTTTGTGCATAAACAATAAAATACGTACCCTCTAATAATTTACATAATTATTATTATTCTATAGGCGAATTTATTAAAATATTAAATACATTATTGCAATTTTAATTTTATAACAGCAACGATGAAATTTAAAATTTTTAAAAATTTTATATAACATTATTGATAAAGCTACTCCTAAGAACAATACTAAGTTTATGTTATAGCCTCCTAATGCTGGAAAAAACTTTTTCTTTATACATTTATTATTTTTTTTTAAATTTTGGACAGATTGCTTATTTTAATCGGTATTATTTCCCCTTAATGCCGTGTGGTAAAAGACGAATTATTTGATGGGATAACTAGCTTTTACCCGCGGCTTCGGGCATGGACACCTTTTCTTTCCCTGTAAACCTTCTCCGCAATATTTCAAATAATAAACACAAAATAAAAAAATCGAAATCGATCCAGCAGTTCTCCCTTGATGTAGTTTCGTAGAGGTATATTCTCCTACAGTAATGTCAAATTGTGTTTAAATATATATGTAGTTTTACTGTGCAGATTAGAAACACATTATATTTTTAAAATTCTAATTGTATATTATAATTTTATTCAATTAATTATAATTTCATTAAATTAATTACATAAATGGAATTTGGTTAATATTAATAGGTAGTATTTAATAGTAACAATTTAATTAGGTTGAGCTTAAACAACTTTTGGCATTAATTATCTTTTAGCAACTGTACAACTTTTATATTTTTTAACCTTTTACAATCTTTTCGGCTTCCAACTTCTTCTGCAACTGCGCCACTACTACTTCTTCTGTTTCGTGCTTACGCTATTTCTTACTTCTTACTTCTTACTTGTTACTCCGTTCTTATGATAAGCCTTGCCACCTTACATATATGTACATCCTATGTGTCCTTCAAATCCATGTTTTAAATTTCATAGATTAGATAGAGGCATATATTACCCTGTACGTCCACTCGTGGTTCTATTTTTAAAAATATGTATTACTTATGACTTGTTCTAGCTTCAGATATATTTACGTTTATTTCAGCAACATCGGTATGTTAGTTTCAGAGAGGCATATGTTGCCTGCAACGCTGCCTCCTGGTCCTATTTATTTAAAATAATTTATCTATAATAAATCTGTCTAAGTTTAAAATTTTATGCAAATCGGTTTGAGACTTTCAAAGACGTACACATTCCCCCAACCCCACTCCTGGCGACACTTTAAAAAAAATATATATCTTTTTGCTTATTTTACACTCAGATATATCCATTTTTAAATGTCATGCAAATTGGATTGGTAGTTTCGGGTAGCATTTATTGCCGCCAACGCCCACTCGTGGACCTATTTATTTAGAAAAAATTTCACACCGCTTTCTTCTGTTCACAGATCTATCTGTGCTTTAAATTTTATGCAATTCGGTTTGACAGTTTCGGAGATTTATAATTGCGTCACTCGTAGACCTACTTTTTTTTTTAAAAAATTATATCCTATGTGTCTTTTTAGACTCAGATATATCCATGTTTTAAATTTCATGGAAATTTGTTAGATAGTTTTGGAGATGTACATACATATATATTTCCCGTACGCTTAATTCTGGTCCTACTTTTCTCACCGTTTAAACATTCCGTTGACTGCCACGCATATTTCAAGACCTAAATTAGCCAAATCGGCCCAGCCGTTTTGCAGTTTTAACCAAACTGACAAATATGCAGTCAACGGAGCTAAATGAGAGCAAAAGTTCCAAACTTAATTGGCTAAAAACTAAAAATGTCGTTTTTTATTACTGACAATGCCACTCTTCACTTTGCAATTTTTTGCCGCTAAAGCTAGACAAGGGCACTTAACCCAGTAAAGAATATTAGAAGTCATTCCTTAGGAACTGCTTTTGATCTACTTCCGAAATATCAATAACTGTATATTTCCGATTTCTCAGGAAGTTATTAAGAACAATGTCCAGACGTTAGTATGAAATCAAACATAAACAAAATGTACATTTCTTTCAAAAGTATTTTCTTTTCCTTCTTTTTTAAAAAAAATTTATTAATACAAATTATTATTTCCTGACGATGCTACCTATTTGGTAGCAAAATATTGAAAATAAATAATTAAAAAAACTTTTCTTAGAAAAGACCATCGCTCCAAAAAGAAATACTCGTCTAATCAAAAAATTTAATAAATGTCAAATAAAAATAGAAGTGAGACTAATAAATATAAAATTATAAAATAAAATTACAAAATTTACAGTCGTATTCATAAAAATTTTTTGGATTTATAAAAGGTATATTGTTTGAATTTTGTATTGAAATTTGTTTTATATTTAAAAAAAAATTATGAATATGGCAGTTAATCTCCTAGTTTTTTCAATTACTTCATCATCTTCGTCTTCTAAGTCTGCTGAAACTCTTCAATTATATAAATAATAGCACAAAATGTAGGTTCTAATTGCCAACTGCAAACCGTGAGATTAACTGCTCACCAAAATCGCCCCTCAAAACGTTTATGGTATTGCGTGCCGTATGGTATGTGGCACGGTATTGTTGAAACCTCATCCAATTATTCCATTTTGGGCACGTTACCTTGCTCCATTGACAGTAATGCTGCGATCGATATATCTCGTTTTTTTTACACTGTCCGACACAGCAGCAATATTTTCCTCGCTACTCACTCTTCGCATAAAGGTTAATCGATTAATGTCCAAAAAAGTGAAACTGGTGCGAAATTTGCTCACAACAGCTTATGACGATCATAAAATGGACGAATTTTGATAATAAAATTAAAGAATAAGAATATTTTGCTGTTTTTCAATCGCAATGCCGAGGATTTTAACTTAATTTTCAATAATATTTCAATACTTTAGAACTTTTCTTATTTCTGAAGCGAAATTGCTGATTAAAATATCAATTATACATAAATATTATCTGCTATCAAACATTAAATTGATTAATTAACATTTTTGTAGTGCTTCTTTTAATTAAACCAACCTCAATGCACAAATGCCGTTTTATTAAAAAAATATTATTCGTTTTTCACTGAAAACAACAGCCAGATAAACTAACAATATTTACCATTTACTTGAAAACCAGCAAATTTTTAAAGGCATTTCTGTGCCACAAATTAAACAACCGTATAGAAATTATCATGAAAGGCATTCATCTGGAAGACTGATCTGCTGCCATGCATGTATGTAGGAACGAACAACAGTAGCAACATTAAATACAAGGAAGGGGAAAAAAACCGAATCTGCGTTAAATGCTTGAGTCGTCTGCAGTCGAAAACATTTTGCAAATAACATGAACAATGAAATATTTAAATAAGGCCACTTTTGAGCACGAAAAGGATTAAAAGAAAACTAAAAAATTTCATTAAATATAAAATCAAATACATACATACATATATATCTACAAAATTAAAAGGTATTAAGTGTAGTAGATACTTTGTGCAGTATATTTTCCTTAAGATATACTCAAGAGTCGTATAGGAAAGGAAATTTAAAAAAGAAAGAAGTGATTGTGGTTTGTATAACCGGCTATGACGAAATTTATACACCCTGAAAAAAAAAATACTACACTTTTTTCTAAGTAACAGTCGGTTATTTGAAATACGTACTTCAGAGATGTGTGAATAACCTAGCAAAAACTAGAGAATGTGTTAGAATTTCAACAATGTACTACATATCGTCTGCATTACTTTTTTTTTATCTTGGACCAGCACTCAGGAGATGACCTCTACAAATGCGATGCATTGTGCTGGAACTATAGGAAAGGGATAGTAGGAGAAATGATAGGAGGTGAAGCTTCACCATCTTACAACAGTGCTTTTTGCACGTTATTTGTTTTTTTTTACAGCAGTGTTGTAGCGTCTCTGATATCAAGGAGACGCATTAAATTTTTTAAGCTTCGTTTTTAGTAGACTTTTTTTTAGTAATTATTTTACTTTGCCGGTGTTACACAATACCGACGAAGGAGGGCGTTCTGATGTGCCTGTGGACTGGGTACAGCTGAAGCCGTCACTGTTCAGAAACCAGTGACTATGCCTTCGCCACTGAAAACATCCGACAACAACAGACACAAAGACACACAAATACACACCAGAAAAAATGCGAGATGTTTTTATGAGTCTGAAACTGGGGTTGGTCAACGTGTAGACTACTGCGACCATCGCCACCCTCAATGCAGTTATGTAGTGACTTGATTATTACTTGATTATTACCAAATCAGCGTGCAACAACGGGACATTCTGATTTTTATGTAAGTCTGTGGTCACCTCGTCTAGGTATCTCAGCTCAAAAGTCACCTCCTGCGTTAGTGTTTTAACCTCCACCTCCTCCGAGAGTATACTTTTTATCCTAGCCAGGTGCATCTCAGTAGCCACTTCGGCCGACCTTGTAGATTCCAGGAGAATTTCACATCTCTGTGTCCTCCTGACAAGGTGGACATCATCGCCGACAGGTTTAAGTTCTCTGGCGCTTCTTACTTTCTTGAGTATATCAGCAAAGAAGAGATTCTCGGTAGGTGGTCTCTTACGCCTCTCCGTCTTGACGACCCAACATTAGGCTCTCGGTAGTCGTTCCCCGGATCAAGGGCGAGTCCCGTTGCGCCATTCGTTTCCTTCACTACCGGAATGTCAGCATCTCTTCGTCATTGCTTCACTCGGGTCCTTAGGTGCCGCTTTGTTTTGTATCTCGGGACAATTCGATCTGGTTCTCTTGGGTGGTGTTTTCCTACCCCGTTCCAGTGCGTATCTCAGTCTCTTGGATGTACCCGGTGTTTGCTCCTGTTGGATTGTCTGCATGGACCTATCGTTAGTACTGACGTTGTTTGCCAGTCCCAAGACATTGTCTGTAGCAGCCCGTTCGTATAGGAAGCTCTTTACACCAGCCAACATTTCCTTCATTTCGGATATTTTATCAACAAATTTGGTGAACGCATTAATTTCCCCCCGGGATCTCTTCCACATCCAGTTGCTCCTCTGCGATAACAGCGCCGCCGAGCGGAGTAGTTTCGAAGCCCCTAAAAATGGGTCCAGGGTATGGTTGTCTCGCCGCGACTCCTTTGCACAATCAGTGCCGGCTGGAGTAGTGGTATCTTGAGAGTTGGGTGTTCCATTTGAAACGTTCGGCCCCCTTGATGTTTGGGCCCTTCTGAAGGTTGGGCATTCTATTCGAAACATGTGGTTACCTGGAGGGTTAGGTTTTGAAGCGGAGACAAGAAGAAGCCATCTTGTGGGTTAGGTATTTTTTTATCTCGGTTTCGTTCTTGTAGATATCTATGTATATGAGTCTCACGCATGTATGCATGTATGTGTGTAGATTTATTTTTGTATATGCATGCTTGTAGATTTGAATTATACGTATGTACATGGCCAATAATATTGTACATGGTAAATAATACAATAAAAATAGTTTCGTTTAAATTAGTAAATCAAAAGGCCCTGTTTTAATATTTATAGTAGTGGGTTCTTACAAAAAGTACATACCTATCAAGTTTTCAGAGTCTGTTTCCAAAAAGCAAGCGAAGAATGTGACAAACATGCACTTAAAAACTATAAATGAGAAAAAAGATTCTTCAGTGTAGTTTAGTTATGGAAAATTTTAAATTATTTGTGACTTTCTAATTTGGTTTGATATTTTTGAAATTTTTTTTGTTATTTTTTACATTCACAACTTTTTTTACTTTTATACTTCAGCTGACATTTCTTTTAATTGTTGAAATCAAAAAGTTTATTTAAATCCCATTCGTATGTTTTACATGTTTATTTAATATTGTGATGTTGTTTAGAATATTTTTAAACTTGTTTTTTTTAAGGATAAAAGGATTATATGTACAACTGTTACAATAATACCAAAATAAACTTATTGGTTTTTTGTTTGGTGCAATTGTAAACTTGGTTGTTAGCTTTTTTTGGAATTTTTTGTAGCAAAAGTTGCATTGAAAAGACTATACCAAGTATTTCGGAGTTCAATTTGGAAAGTTGGGAATGAAGTTACTCCAGCAGAAGCGAGATGGAAAAAATTTCAAAATGAGCATGAGGGTTTATTGAAATAAAAAAATATTTGATTATTTTAAGGTAATGCCAGATATACCAAATATTTATTACAATTCATTTGTAACAATTAACAATTATAGGAATTAATTAATAAAAATTCACTCGGCGTCATGTAAATAGTAGGTGTTATATTTCAATTCGCACTTTATCCAATAATACGAGTATGTGTCATGTGCGTGATGACAAGCAATTACTATTTGAGGGGCTGATTCACTACACAATCCGCAATTTTTTATTTTAATTTTTTGTTTTGTTTTCAGTATTTTGTAAAGAAGACTTGCGGAGTTTAAAATGGAACAGTACACAATTTAACAACGTGTTAAAATCGTAGAACTTTATTCCAGAAGAAAATAATGATTTTATTCATAATTTAATTAACAGCGACGAAGGCCATTTCCAATTGAATGCGTTCGTTAATAGGCAAACAGGACTACCGCAAAATCCCAGAGTAGGTCAGCAGAGAGAATTACACCCACTTAAGTGTACCGTTTGGTGAAAATGAGCACGGTGTCGCCGTTTACATTAGTGACGTTAGATATCGGCCAATTTTGGAAAATTTTTTAAGGCCAGCCATGGAAAACCATCCGCATGTATGGTTCCAACAGGTTAGAGCCACAGCGCGCACTGCGACGGAAACAATGGCTTTTTGAACTCAAACCCCTTCGGTCATTTTGGACCACCCTGTACATATGAATTTGTATATTATTTATAATTTTTGCAAATGCTCTTTTTTATTTTATTTTGTACACTTATTTTTTGTTTTTTGCTTATTTTGTTTCTATTTTTTTTCGTTTGCTCAGATAAACTAGCGATAATTTGTTATCAAAATTGGAGATGATAGTAACATGTACGTTGTTCGTACTTGCTTCAGAATGAATCTACTTGGATCGCTCTCAAATATTGCTATCCGTGTGAACATGGTATAAGATAGTGTGGACCAAATATCCAACTGTGTTATAGATTTTTTTAACAAGTCGTGAGATTTTAAAACTTTCTGAAAATGTTCATAAAATGATAATTTCTTTGCAATTTCAGCCAAACAGCTGAGCCTTTATCAATATAGTATGTGGATAATAATGAACATTTATCGTATACATTTCTTAAACTTTGTCGGGTTAAATTTGTATATGTTATAATTGATTTTACAATAACCTCTCTGTTTTATTTGAAAAAAATCATGTTACAGGGAAGAGTTTACATATGCATATATGTAAATCTATATATGCATTTTAGACCGTACCTAAAAAAAATTGCGTATATCACAAAGAATAATATGTCAATGTTTTTGTACTGAGAACAGCAAATTTTTGCACCAATGGCCATTGATATCAAGTATCATGTATTCTAGTATTTATCCACCAGATCTCTGTTTGTACCATCCTAATGTACTATCCTAATGACAGAAAATGAAAGCTGATACAAAATTAGTACAGTTTTGCTAATTAAGTAATTCGATAATTCCTGCAGAACAGTCGACATTTGCCGCCGTATCTACATACATATATGTAAGTATAATGTCAGGAACCATCACCACGGTGGTGATGTGATGCCTTAAGTGCCGCATGAGTTGCTCTCTATATCCTGCCTAGGTGTGGAAACTACAAGGCCCTCAGTAGTGCGATTCAGTAACTTTTAACTATTTGTTACCTATTACAATTTAAAGACTGTTTACCAGTTTACACTAACGATTATGCGATTCGGCACTTGATGTTAACGTTAGTAGTTTAAAATTTTAATCAAGTGGCATCTCGGTGAAAATGTACGAAAAGCGCAAAGAGGAATATGAGAAAACCAAACAAATGTTTCCTATTTAACACGAACATTAATCATTTTATATTATTTATTATTTATTTTCCCATTATATTTGTAAAATGTGAGTAAACTCACATTTATTTTCGTATATTTATACACACAAAATCAAAATTTTTGGATTTAGGTAAATAGATAGGGTGGCGATGGCTAAAGTAGTCTGCACGTTGACTACAAAACCAAAACAGACCTGGGTTCAACCCCAGTTTCACACTAAAATTAAAAAAAAACATCTCTGATAAAAATCCTTAGAAACTGATTACCTGATTGATTACTTGGGGAACCCTTACTTGGTATCTTTTGTTGTTTACGAAATATTTGACGTTACATTTCGTTCGGGTACCGAGGTACCCGTGTCAGGAGGGTTAGGGTTAAAGTATCTATATATTTATATGTATTTAGAGACATATTTTGTTGTACAAGGAGTGCATTATAAATATTTATGCACTTACACATTTTTCGTGATTATCTTTTTGCTGCTAACGACATCTTAATGCTTTTGTATTATAAGTTAAGAATGTGTAACTACATATATCGATGAACTTTAGATAATCGCCACATGCATACATACATATACATATTTAAGAACGTTAACGGATTTAAGAGGATTTCATTACAGAGTTTTATCGATTATCGTTTAAACCTATCATAAATAATGTAATGACGTTTTTACAAGTGTTTAATTCCTTTCGCATGAATTTGAACAATTCTTGTTTCTTTTTTCATGCAATAAAAAATGTTTGATCTTAATATTCCTTAGGCCCAAATTCACAGTAATTAGTTAACTATTAGTAAACTAAACAGATAACTATTGTTTAACTAATACTTCATATTCACAGTGTATTGTTTAACTAACATTGTCAGTATAACCAAAGAATGGTAACCCTAGCAATCTTTTAATTTGCAATATTGGTAACACTATGAGGGCGGATCAATAAGTCCGTGACTTTTCGAACTTCCCTCGTAGGTATATGCAATACAACGTTGTTCCCATCAACCACAAGCTGTTAATAGACTACTCTCAAATTTTGAGCAAGTTTCGTCATTTAATTTTCGTTTAACAGCTGTTCAAAACATACAACCTCGTGTATTTTTCTACAAATAGAAAAAAGTAAATTTCGAGTGCACATTAAACATTATTTTTTGCGGAAAAAAACCGTCAATCAAACCAAGGAAAAAGTCGATAAATACTATGGGGACTCTGCACCAACGATTTCAATGTAAAAAAGTGGTTCACCGACTTTCGTTGTGGTCGCACAAGTACAAGTGACGCCGAACGTTCTAGACGGCCAATTGAGGTTAGTACACCCGAAAATGTCGAAAAAATCCACGATATGGTATTGGCCGATCGAAGAGTAAAAGTGCGTGAGATTGTTGATGCCATAAGCATTTCATATGGCAGTGTGGTTTCGATTTTAAATGATCCGCAAGATGGGTGCCACGTTTGCTCTCAATTGACCATTAACGTAAACGTGTGAGAACTTCAAAGGATTGTTTGGAAGTGTTTAACCGTAATCCGAATGAGTTCTTGCGGCGTTTTGTAACTGTGAATCCATTACTGTACTCCGTAGACCAAGCAGCAGTCTAAATAATGGGTTTCTCCAGGTGAACCTGCCCCGAAGAAAGCCGAGGTACATTTGTCGGCCAATAGGGTGATGCACGCGGGATAATCCACAACAAAAGGGAAAACCAATAAACGGCGAAAAAACATAATTTACGAAAGAATATCCATTATTGTTAAGTCGAACATCAACTTTGGTCTAACGACCAGCTATTAGTTGAGAATGTAAAGAGTAACCCTCGTACTAGCTTTAAATCTTAGTTTACACTACATTAAAGGCGCTAAATAAATTGCCTCATACAAATTATGTATCTTAACTAATTACTTTAACACATCTAATTAACTAAATAAAGATAATAAAAGGGAAGTATTTTTATCTAAACTGAGGAAAGTGAAGCAAAAGACGATTAATTTGTTGGCTTACAAGAGTATGTTATTGCCACTGAACCAAAAGAAAAAATTATATATGAAAAAGTTAGTGAGAAAAATTTATTTCCGCAAACAAAAAACAAAATGATAGCAAATATGTAACGAAACTCATATTAGTCTGTTTTTAATTTATACGGAAATGTAGAGATAAAAGATAAATTAGTACTAGTATGAAAGAAATGCACACAGGATGATAGAGTAGTAAAGGGTTACCGAATGAAGTAGTATTTTTATTAAACAATTTCAAGTTGTTTTGGAAAAAATTTTATAATATTTTGTTGAAGCGAAGGGTTATACAGTTATACTTTTTTTAATATTCGAATCAAACATAAAAAAATCAATCTCCCATTTTAAAAGCAAATTTCATTCAAATGTTGGCCGCAACTGCATTGTAGATGATCCACTAGAAAGTTGAATTTTTTTTATAACTCCTACTAGTACTGCTTTAGAAAAGTAATATTGGCTCCTAAGTGCTGAATCGTAGCTGGCTTAATGACGCAGAATTTTTGCTTTACATGAACACAAAGGAAGGTTTGAGTGCAACAGAACTTTAATTTGTTTTATAAAATAGCATACAGCCTGCAGTTAATGAAAACCCCTTTCAAGAGTAAAACACAAGAAATAATATGTTATTATCATTGCTGATGTTGTTGTAGTTAGTAATAGTTTAATGCCGCTTAAACAACTTGAAAACTAACAAAATATCCAAAACCCACTCACTCATACGACAAATTGTACTTCAAGTTTTATTTTGAAAATTAATAAAAGCGACGATGTGAAAGTATATGTGTGTTGTTCCTTTATTGCAACATAGTCATATCTCAAAAAATTTAAATTTTGAGGAGCAAAAGTGCTTTTTCATTCCTTCTGCTTTAAAAATAAAAATTCAGTATTATCAAGCTGAACCGTAGTTATAGCAGAAGGTATCGATATAATCTTCTTGACAAAGGTTATATTTTCATTTACGACATATGACAAGGCTGCAATAAAAGAGCGACATGTGGTTTTTTCGTATACTCGTATATGCGTATGACACCTAAACACGTATACTTCTGCGAAGAAAAATAAATACATTCACACTTGGTGGGCATTTCGTTCATGGTGATGACTTTGTTGTGACAAAGTTGCTGTCATATTTCGTTAAACACACTGGAGAACATATGAGCAATAAATGTTGGTGAAAAGAGATAAGGGCGAACCCAAATTTTTATGAAGTAAAAATTTAAGACGATTCCAACATAAAATTATGAAAGAATTATAAACTACGGAAATAAAGGATGCTGAGACTAAAGAGATTTATTGTATCCCCTGTCAAGTGATGCAGCACTTCATTCAGACCTGGGCCCAAAATCGTCGCATTCGTGATCGAATGAATTTGATCGAATTTTTACTTTTTGAAATCGTCATATTCGTTATCGAATAAGACGTATCGAAATCACAGATCGTGGCATTCGATAACTAGCATTCGAACGAGTATATTCTCTCGAAATGTCATTCGATAGACTAAAAGCTGTCGTAAACTAGTTTTTTGTTTGCTATTTAAGAAAGAACAATTTTATTTTATTATTCAGTCATACTTTTTTTATTAAACAAGTACATACATAAATAAAGAAAAAAAAATTTACTAACATCAAAAATTTTCATTAAGACAATTTAGCCAATCAAGTCATAATCAATCAAAAACTCGATTTTGAATTTTTCGTTTGTATAGGAGGTACCACGCCTACTTGTCCAATCCCTCCTAGTTTTTTCCTGATGATTTGTTTTAAGTACAAAGTCATTTGGACCATATTCAGAAACTTAGACTCCAACCGTTCACAAGATATACAAAAATAAATATTTACTTTTTATGGCCGTAGCAACGCCCAGTTGGAATTTTTGAATTTTATACAGTTCATTCCACATACCAGGGATACTGTGAAAATTTCAAGAAGCACACATACATACATACAAATATGTAATTTTTATATATAAAGATTGTAACCATATGTTTTTATTCTATGACAACGCACATAAATCTTTTACATTTTAAAACAAATTTCGATTCGAACGCTATCGAATGCCTCGATCTGGCTATTCGATACGTCACGAAATGTTATTCGATACGAAAGCTCATTCGATCACGAATGCGGCGATTTGGCCCCTGCTCTCCTGAGGACTGTCAGAATTGCCTCTGGTTCCAGCACTGGTAGTTCCCAATCATGCAATGTACAGTGTAATCAACAAGCTTTAACCAAAGAAGTTTATTAATTTTTACATTCTATGTGATATAAATATATGTTTAATAAGTAATTTTATTTGTATAAATGTAAAATAGTTTAATGTGGAAATACTGCAAATGTAATTGTGTAGCTGCAGCTGGCTTCAAGGCGACATTTGAAGTCGTGTAGTCTGCTGTGGTGAATGTGTTTAATGCATTAGTCTGCTGAGGTATTTTGTCAACCTACAATGTTAATTTGTAATTGTTAATTTGTAGTATTAATTTCTGAACAGAGATGTTTAATAACAATTTTTCAAGTGTTATCAGAGATTGTTTTTAAATTTTTTTTTTATAAAATAGTGTTTGAGGCCCATCTTATTGCTCAACCATACAAATATTAAGAAAGTAAACAAACAAATACTTATAAAACGTGCATGCGGAAATTGTTAAGTTTGTTTTGTAGCAACATTCATACAAACATTCACATACAGAAAGTGTTGAAATTAGAAAATAAAACGAAAAGGAAAAAATGTTGTTTCACTGCCTTTTTTCAACCATGTTCTTTTCTCTTTTGCAGTTTATTTTATTTATTCTTTTAACTGCCAAAGAGCATAATTTAGATGTATTTTCTATGCACGTAACTATCTGTTTTTTTTTTAATGTTCTAGGAGTGCACGTGTGAGTTTGTATCCGTGATACAATTTTTTCTTAGCGGAAACGGAAACGTATGGTGCAAAATGAAAAAGTAATAATTTAATATTGCATTTTTACTTATATTTCAAATGTTGTATTGTATATTATAATTAGGCGACAGATGAAAATATCATATTTATAGTTTAAGTTCGAGTTAACAAGAAATTATGGAGTAATTAAGAACAAAAAATTGTTTTCGAAAATTTTCGACATCGATACATTTCGAATCACATTACAAGTTTTTTGTCAAGTTTGCGGCATTCGGTAAATTTTTAGAGTCTATATAAATCAGTGAATATAAATATAATAATAATAAAAAATAAAATCAATTTGTTCAGAGACCAGTGACTATGCCTTCGCCACTGAAACCTTCCCACAACAACTGACACACAAAGACACACTAATGCACACCAGAAAAATGCGAGATGTTAATTTTTATTTTTATTTTAAAATTTTTGTCTGAAACTGGGGTTGAACCCACATCTGTTTTTTGGTTGTGTAGTCAACGTGCAGACTACCATCCACCATCGTGCCATCGCCACCCATTCGCATTTGATTGCAGTTTTTAACATGTCGTATTACTCAGTATTACAATATAAAAGTGTCTTAACGAAATATCAAAAAAAAAATTACAAACAATATAATTAGAATAATAGAATAATTAGATTTATTACGCACAAAGGAAGATATTTGAAATTTTACTTTGGAAGCTTAGAAACTAAGGGAGTCCGACAAACAATTTCTGGGTTTCGTAACTACATTATCAATTTAATGTCTGGTGAAAGAAATCAAATAATGTTGATTGGTTTCAATTTCATTCTATCCATTATATTTACATACATACACTGTTCCTTAAAACTCATCTTCCAAATGTAAAATAATCTCATTTTGGATCATTAATATTAATAATACAAACAAACGTATGGTATATTTGTTTTGGTTTTATTTAATGGTGTGACTAAGACCTTTAAAAGTCATATTACTACTATAGTAGTAAACCGATCTGAATAAAATTAAGAGATTGTGCACATCTGTGCCAAAAAACCCTTAAAACTGCTGTTCAGAATCGGTGCAGTAGTACGGTATTACAAAAAACGTGTTTGCTTATTAATAGTATATAGATTTTTTACTATAGTTAAATTTTCATAGTATTTTTCTTCTATTTCTGCTTCTGTATAAATTAATGTGTTATATGCATATAAAACAATTTCACACTTCTTCAGTACCTTTGGTAAATAATGAATAAAAGCGCCCCCAAAATTGAGTCTTGGGGGAACCCATAGTCGTTTTGTATTGGATTTGACTCTAGTGATTTGTTTTCGGTTTGTTAAATAAGATGGAAAGCATTTTAGTTCTATATCCTGTATTCCTTAATTATACAACTTCTTTATTAGGATGCTTCTAGATATAGTTTCGAATGCTCCCTTAAAATCGAGCAATATTGCCAAAATTTTGTTGTTGTTCTTAATAAATTTCCTTCAGTTTATAATATGAAGCACAGTCGTTTCACATGAACGCTTTCTTCTGAAACCAGATTGATATTTATACATTATATCATGGATCTCCATATAGTATCCTAATTTTTTTTTATCTTCTCTAAGAAGTTATGACTCTTTCAATTTGAAACTATAAAAAATACGTTTTTCACGATGGCACGATGGATGGTAGTCGGCACGTTGACTACATATCCAAAAACAGACCTGGGTTCAACCCCAGTTTCAGACTAAAATTTTAAAATAAAAATACACATCTCGCATTTTGCTGATGTGCATTAGTGTGTCTTTGTGTTTCAGTTGTTGTCGGAAGGTTTCAGTGGCGAAGGCATAGTCACTGGTCACTGAACAGTAACAGCTTCAGCTGTACCCAATCCACAGGCACATCAGAACGCCCTTCTTCGTCGGTATTGTGTAGCACCGGCGAAATAAAATAAAAATAAAAATGGCTACTAAACCGAAGCTTCAGCACTGTTACGAGTATAAACAAAGAACGTGCAAAAGCAGAGCTGCGAACTAATTAATTAAGATTCACCTCCTGTCGTTTCTCCTACTATTCCTTTCCAGCACAATGCTTCGCATGTGTAGGAGTCATCTCCTGAGTGTTGGTCCCAGATAAAAAAAAAAATTTACCGATAAAAACACTTTTCGAAGTGAGCTAAAAAAACTAAAGCTATTTTCGTTCTCTATGGAATCCAACAAAACAGAAATGGTGCGTGAGAACCCCTGCATAATTTTTTCCTCAACTTTTGTATCACAGTTAATATGCCTTTTGATATTCTCCTGTAGTCGTTTTTATTCTTAGTATTCTTAGCTACATATATCTCCTAATTCTAACATTTTTATTGTATCATTCATTTTTTAATATCCACTAGTTGCTGTAGCTGTTATGGTAGTGTTATTTAAAAAAAATATATTTATGCCTTTGACTTCATTAAAATCGGCATGAAAGTTTCGGAGGGGCAAACATTTTCCCCGACTACTTTAAGAATATATGTACATATATTATAAGAAACAGTAAAGATTATAACCATTTTATTCGGAAACAATGGAATAATATTTTTTTCGGTCAATTGTGGTATTAAGCAAAATATGATACAAACATTTTTCTCAGCGTAAGATACTTTTAGTAAACTAAATGCATACATGCGCCCATCTCAGATTACTCTCTTAAAAAAAAAAACTTTTGTTGTTGGGACATGACTTGAAACTGACATTTCAAGTGTCAAGTGTGTTGTCTGTCGACACAAGGGTGGCATATCAAACTAACAAAAGAAGAACATAAAGACGAAAGAGTAAAATGATAAATAAAAAACAGTTGAAATTTTGACGGCGCAAAAGTTACACACGGAAATGCTAATAAATGTTATATTTTAGTTAAAAATATTTACAAACTCCTAAACAATAAAATAAAATAAGAGATTAAAAACAATACTAAACAGTGTTACATTGCAAATATTCGAAAGAATATAGCAATAATGTGTTTTACACAAGTATAATAGATAAAACAAAAAAGATTCAAGGTGCCTCATTTTTACAAAGTTAAAGGTTTAAGGTGTTAAGTGTTAGTATTTCAAATAAAAAAATCAATAATTTTTAAGAAAACCTAATCGACTTGTACTACATACGATATATATTTATAAAATAATGAAGAGCAAAACTTATTTTTTTGAGAATAAATCATAATTTCTAGAGTTCCAGTGAAATATTCACAAAAAATATTGTTGAAAATAATTAAAAAAAAAAACATAAAAAGCGTTTGTCTGGTTTAAGTGTCATTAGTAAAAAAAAATCGTGAAGAAACAAAATTAGAAAAGCAAGAGAAACTTTGACAGCTGCAATTGGTACCATCCCTTATGCGGAAGAGGATGTGTATATTTGTTTATGTTTTGTTTCCCATTATTTGGTGTTGTTGCTTTACTTATTACATAAGTATAAGAGTTTTCGTATACGAGTTTGATTGCTCTTTTCAATTAACACCAGTGTTCCCTTTTTTGGTTATTCTCCAATAGTGGACAAGTTGATTGTTTTAATTTTGATAACTTTTTTTTTCTCGATATTGGTTAAAATTGTAAAATATTCAAAATTTTGAGAAAAAGCTTTAAAACTCTTTGAAGCCGATAGAAACGAAGAAATCATATCTAGAACGAATGCTGAAATAAAGTAAATCTGTTAAATATCCCAACGTATTTACTTAAATTTATGCTTCAGCAAGTAGTATGTTACAACATTCAGAAAATATAATATACCTATATCAAGTCCACAATTTTGGACGTTGTAAATTGTACCGCCAAATTCCGGCATAACGAATGATATAACGCCAGACGTTTTGGTTGAACTGTGAGATTTGTTACACCAAAGAAATTACTGTTAAAGAAAAATTTTATCCATTTGAATTTAAATTCAATTTTCTATGTTTATATTTCTTGTCGGTACAGGTAACCGTCCTACTGCGCTGTAGTTACGTACTGAAAAGTGACGTATATGGGAAATCACCCAATTAAATACACATACGTACACTATAATAAATTTTTTTATAAATCTCCCCATTTAGTAAATAAAATTACAAGAATAAAAGTTCTTATTTGTATAAAAAGGTGTTTATCAACTTGAGGGTAGGGCGTCAAATATGTTGCATATTTTGCAAGTTATTGGTGCAACATATTCGGAAAGGAACGAGATCGTTTTTTAGAATATTACATACTTTTTAGAATGGAACACGAATAGTAATGAAATTTAGCAAATATGTAAAATTTTTGTCAGAAAGGAACACGCCATTAGAGTTTCTTACAAAGTGCTGCAAGGAAAAACTAACAAAGTTGAACAAATTTTGAAATGTGCTTAATCTAAAATTGTTTCATGCCCAGGCTTTGACTTGGTATTCAAATACATACGTATTTAGTTAATTTTCATCTAAATTTAAGTTGTATTTAAATACAGCTTCAGTTTTACAGTGCGATAAAGGTGATAGCACTATGAAATTATGGGTAGTTTTTAAAAACAATACTCAACAACATTTCTCACCTGTAAGAGCTGTCGCAAACATGTTTGACTGCTACCGGCAATACATACATACATATGTATGTAGAAGAAAGTCTCTAGCTATGCCATTATTACAACAATAATCACTTTTTTATAAAAAGAATTGGGCGTCCTCAAGTATAGTAATAATAGGTGGTTTTTTTCAACTTTTAAGTAATTGGAACGCCTGATTTTTTCGGGTTGCGAAAATCGAGCTAGCACTATATAATTTCAGTAACAAATGTATCCAAACGGCATCAGTGATACATATTCCTTTCTATCGAAGTTTTACTAATATTAATTATAACTTCTTCAATGTGGCACCGTTGTTAGAAGTAATCAAAACAGACAACGGCAACAACTGCAACAGAGCACGTGCACGAATAATTAAAATTCAAATATAAACAAAACCTGATGAAAGCCCATTACAAAAACAACTAGTTGGAAAAAGTTTTTATAATTCTACCTTTTATCAAACAACTTATGTATATAAATATATAAGAGTACAATAACAACTATCAAACAAAACACAACTTGTCTGCAGCAAATTACTGTGGGAGACAAAGAGAGACCTTTGATACTCTTATACGAAAGCAGCAAAGCAAACAGAATTCATACATTTTAACATTTTATTATAAATTATTAGATATTTTTGAAATTGTGTTTGTGTAGATAAGTTTTCAGGTCTAGTAGCGATGCACGGTTAACAAAACATCCAAAGCAGCAGATAAAACATATGTAAACTTAAACATTTTGGCTATTTGTTCGTTAGTATTTGTCGTGTGCGGTTTGACGGTCGGTCGAAGTAGTAAAATTTCGGAAAAACCGTTTTGTTTTTGTATTACTTCTTGATTTTAAAGCGCGCGAGAAATAAACAAAATCAATTTTGATTAGAAAACAACAACAACAATCAGCGACAGTCGCTTTAATTGGCCAAGCAACTGTTGTCGGTTGGCATTCAAATGAAGTCAAATAGTTATAGCGGCATTTGTGTTTAAATGTAGAAAAAAATGTTTTAAATTGGTAAATGGAATTTTAATTTATGTAGTTTAAAAAAAGTATTAAAAAGAAAAATAAAAGTAAGCAGACGAATAAATGTTTGTTGTAAAAACATGCAAATGTTTAATTTTTTGAATTACTTACTCAGTGTTCTTAATTGTTAAAATATAAGTAAAAAAATGTTGTACGAGTATTGAGAAAAAGAAATAAATAAGAATTTATGCATACATACGTTCATATTCGTACATATAAGCATATCGCAGACAAGCAATGAAACGGTTTTGTAAGAATCCTAAATGTAATTATGTATTTTTATATTTTTATGTTTATAAAAATTTATTTCCCATATGTATAATGATTTGTGAAATGGAATAGCAGAAGAAGAAAATATTAATGTGCTTATACTAGATGCTAGAATTTGAAGTAAAGTACAGAATTAACTTGTGTTTTAAAAAGCTTCGGATATTAACAGTGAGCTACTACAGTGCTTGCTGCCGATTTAATGCGGAGATGCATTGTCGACTCGCGGATGTGTGAACTCGCAGAGAATTTGTTTCGAAATCGATCAAATTAAAAGGGATATTTTTTCTCTTTTTTTATAAATTTATCTATATCGTTTGGAGTACTTTTCCATACGACACTAAATTCAAAATGCGATTTATACGCACATTGGGAAATAATTATTTTGCATGCCATGCATATAGGAGGACATCCTTGAGAATAGCCACAGGCCGCCCATGCAAAAGGGCTTTAGTTAGCGAAGCCGGTATTCTTTATACCATAGAGTAGAAAATGCTTCCGCCCGGCCTAAGGTAGTTCATGCAAAACAGCTTTAGTTAGCGAAGCAGGTATTCGTTATATCATAGAAGAAAAAGTTTTCCAGACGGCCGAAGGCCGGTCATTCAAAGAAGATCTCTTTAAGTTTGTCAAAATGCTACAAAATGAAGAGTATAGCAAAGAACGAGAATTAGAGCTTTTGGTCAATAGCGGTGGAACATATGGAAAAAGTGAAATGAATATATGTACATATATATAATATAAAATAATTTTCTTTGCGAGTTATTTCCTTTATTTGAATTTTAGTAACATTCTCAGAGTGGTAGAAAGAAAAAATTTAAAAAAAAACAATAGTAATATTTTGTGGGGCCTTCTTTCCATTTCGTATTTTGGGTCAATATTTCATTTCGGGAAATAACAAATATCGACCCCTGTGCGCGAAATTATCGTATGAAATGAAAGACGGCCACAAAAATTTACAAAAACTCCCAAAAATTTCTTGTTTTTCGTTTCTGTGTTGACTTTGGGGCTTATTTCATTTAACACTTTGGGGCTTTATTTCTATGGGCTTTGCTTCGCAGCGCCTGAGTTTAAAGAAAAAAGGAAAAGTCTGTACTATAGGTTATGGAACAAAACTATTTAGTGAAGAAAACCATCCTTTGTAAATATTTCGATGAATTAATTCATTGTAATTTTATTACTTTATTGATTTATTTTTAACAATTTTTATTCAGTTGGCTGGAATTACACAAACTAAATATTTTTTTTAATGTAAACATTTTGCATTTATACATATGTAATTAAATTTTAAACTTGTTTGAATTGCTGATGTTTTTTTTTTATAGTTAATATATTTTAAATTTTTCATTCCTAAATGGACTTCTTTGTATTTATTCATGCGAAGTTTATATGTGGGATAAACCGTAGGCTTTTGTTCTAAAATTTTTACGTTCGAATCCATGAACAAATTTGAAAACGTGAACACTCTTGGTAAAAATTAGTACACGTTTTGGTTGGGGATAGTCGGCTGGTCTATAGGTTGTGCACATTGCTGACATGATGAGTACTCTTGAAATAAAGTGACAATATTAGTATTTATTACAAAAAAATAGAATAATTTATTTCACACTTTTTACAATTTTATAGATAAAAAAATTTAAATAATTATTTTTTTCTCCTAAGCATTGGTTCGAAAGAAGAATTTTATAAATTTTTTTATCTAATCTTATCGCAACAACTGCTGCGTGGAAAAATGAGTGTCTATAATTTGTATTCTTTCTTTCCACGAAAGCGCATCAAATTGTTTATTATAAAATAATTGTTTTTGTTCATAAAATTCTTTAATAGCTTTCTCTTTGTTTCAATTTCATACTTACATACAAACATATGCATGTACATATGTACGAGTACATAAATTAATATATGAAGGCTTAGACACCCAGTTCGCCATGTCTATTGCTGCATGATAATGCGTGACTCAATGGGTGATAATGTCGCTCATACACACGCTATGCCACCATGATTGCGTAGGCGACAATGTTGGCTATTTTGTAGAAAACGGCATAATGTCGTTTATTTACATTGTAGTGCACGGCTACGTCGAAAATGTCGCCCTTGTTGTCGGCAACGATTTGTGAACTTATAAGTTTTTCTATTTTGGAATTGCCTCTTGAAGTCGAAATATGTTAAAGTTAACGGTATGGTAACATTTTCCCTTACTGAAATTTAATGTGGCGTTGCATTCGTCTTTGCATCATAGAAGGCAATTGTGTGTATGAAGATATGGCCTATGTGGTATGTAAAATGTATGAACTAAATTAGTTTCATTTCAAAAGCATGTTCCAGAATTTCTTACTTCGTATAAATAAAAATCGAACAATCTTACAAGTATTGCTTTACGAGCGAGTGCTTGCTTGTACATGCTTCTTGTACAGATTTTGCAGATAAATTAAAAGCAACATTTGTCTATTTAACAAAGAATTCCAAAACTATTTAAAAACCATTGGAATTTAAATTTTGCTTATGCTTTGCCCGATATAATACGATATTAAGAAGATTTTAATTGTAACGATGCTAATAAGATTTTTTTTATTGTTTTTTATTTATTTATATTTGTTATACGAGTATGGTTTAGCTGATCTACATATTATGTATGTACGAGTACATTGCATTTAATAATACCAAAATCGTCAGTAGACCTTTAACAAAATTCTTAAAAAAGCTAAGCAATTCCATATGTTTATACAAGATCTCTGGAAAAATTTTTGACAATTACGAAATATACGAGTACGAGTATATAAATATATAATTTTTTGAGAGTTCTTGGATAAACATATGGAATTTCTTAGCTTTTTGCAAAGTGTATATCCTAATTCTCAAACATTTTTTGAGAGTTCTTGTATAAGCATATGGAACTGCTTAGCTTTTGTCAAGAATTTGGTTAAAGGTCTACTGAACATTTTGGTATTAGCACCAAATGAAATGTTCATACAGATCATGTAAACCGTAAGAAACATTAATAAATAATCGGATAATTTTGACTAGCGTTAAATAAGTGAAAACATAGTTAAGATTTATTTTTTTATTTTTGTCAATGACACTGATTAATAAATATGTAATTATTAAATTACTACATTTTTATAAATTTAAAATTTGTAAAATTGTCCAGAAGAGCCCAGTCATATTTTATTTGCATGTTCTACGAAATAAATATATCCGTAAGTGAGTTTAATTAAAAAGCTCCTTGAATGATTGACTAATTTCTTATCTCAACAAAAACTAAAGGGAAGAGAATGCTAACTGCAGGCTGGCGTGACCAAAGACATAAATTAAAAACATATAAATAATTCGAATTCAAGAATAAAGAATAAAATAAATATGAAATACGAATTGGAATTCTTCGATGTTTGGTGTCTGAAAAAGAATTATCTGTAATTAATTTATGAATTATACAATAAAGAGTATTTGATTGAACATAAATTTTAATTTGGAAGCACTTTTTTGAAGATTTTAAATTACAAATGAATGAATGAATATTTAATTTTCACTTTTTAATTAACCACAATAATGTAATGTATTCATTTCTTAAACTTTGCCGCGTTAAATATATGATATAAAGGACTTTACAATTACCACCCTCTTGACACAAAGAGTACTGGTGACGTGTGTAGTGGCATAGAAAATATGTATATACGTGTTCTACTCAACTGGTGTTGTAGATTAATTGTTCTTTTTTCCTTTATTATAATCACATTATTGTGATAACTTAACTATGAACTTAAACACAGCAAAATATTCATTCATTCATTAGCAGTAATTGTAGTTTAAATAAAAATCACTAATTCTAAGATTTTAAAATACGTTTTATATTTTTTTTTTGGAAAATTTAAGAAATTTACATTTACACATTATTTGCATGAAGGTTGTTACATAACATTTATAGTTATAATATTGTCAACTGACATTTATATATTTATTGGATAAGGAGGAGGAGTTTGTCTAAAAAGCTTTAAATTTAGGGAATTCAAAAAAATTTTGTTGGCATATTATATTGGTCTATTTATACTCTCTTATACTGTTTAAATAATATTCATAACACGTGTAATAAACTTGGTAATAATTATGTTCTCAACTGTCAAAATCGATTGCCAACACCATATATTCACGTGTGGACGCAGAGACATTTATTTGCACATATGTATATTGCAGAGTACATGTTGAAACTTATTTTCAAGAAATTATGTTGCAGATAAGCTTTTAAATTTGTGTATCATTTCTCTGTCAAGGGGTTTTCTGTGAATTAAATATGTAAAACAAACTTATGGTGTGAAAGAATAAAACAAACTTGTGCTGTTAATGAATATAGAATTATTTAAATCAGAAAAACCTGTGTGGAGATAATGCATGACAAGGGAATATGATTTGCATACAACGATATCGATAACGTGTTATTATTTTTAATTAGACTATCTTCTATTAAATGTTCTCCTTTCTATATGAAATTGTTAGATTGTAGATATTTCTATATTTATATGTATATTTTTTTTAAACATATTTTTCTCCAAATTAAACATTTTTTTCTCCTTTTATATTTTAGAAAATCTAATTTCAAATAAAAAAGAAAAGAAGAAAATTGCCAAAACAAAAAAAATATATATTGCACCTGGAACGAAGATTTGTGCAAAATTTTGTATTATTTTTTTCAATTCAATAAGCGATAAAATTCTAATCAGTAGAAATCAAATCTGCACCAAATTCATCCGCTATCATCATCAACATGCGTCGCAACGTCAAATTGATTGCATTTGTCAGTGTCATATGGATGTTTGTTTTGGTTTATTATTTTCAAACCAACACCGAAAAGGTAAGTGAGTATGTGTGAATTAAAATGGCTCCAACAGAGAGAGAGAGAGAGAGCAATAATTAAATTTGTTTAAAGTATTATTTAGCAACATTGTGAAATCGTGTCGGTAATTCAGAATACAACTTTTATAAGAATTTTTGTTTGCATAATTCTTATCATCTGCTCCACTGTTCAACGTATCACTTTGTACAACTTAGCAGTTAAATTTAACTAAGTATGTGAAAGTTTTCTTTAATATACATATGTATTCTTAAATTTATTTTTCATTCATTAGTATGCAGACTAATGCTTCCTACGTTTGCTAATGCAGAAACTTCTGTTTTTAGGACAGTCTTCCAATGAGCAAAAATATGTGTTCACATAAATTCAACAAAACGGCTTATATTTAAATCTTCTCGTGTCAAAAATATCCAATAAAACAGGGGCTTTCTTCTTTTTATTTTAGCCTCGTATAAGGTATTCAAGGTACTTTTTTAGATGTTTTAAAAATTATATTTTTGTTATAGCACATTTTGATTTAAATTTTTATTATTTTGTTTCGTTACACTTTTATTATTAATTTAATTCTGAAGTCTACTGGTGGTGAAATTTGCTCACAAAAACCGTGTAAACCGAAAACGAATAAATTTTTCTTTTTTAAACAAATTAAAATTTTTTGTTGTTCTGTAAACTATATAAACTATATTCTATAAATGAAAGAAATATTTGCATGCAAAACTTGATATGCTTTTCATTTAATGTTAGTCAAATTACACACGCCTTAATATATTTATGCAAAGAAGTTTAATTTGAAAAACATGTTTCAAATAGTACATATTTCTGTAAACCATAATATTTCTACAAAATGACAACATGTTTTTCAATATGGCGGTCAGAATAATTTTATGGTCGAAAAAAATATAGAGTAGACAAAATTAATGAATATAAAGGGTTTAGTAAGTCTTACATGACTTTCTTCCATCGGCAAAACCGATAACGGCGACCAATTAAAATTTTGAAAAGAAATGTAATTTTAACTCTTTGATTTCCTCTCTTGAGAAACATAAATCAATATAGGACACAACCTATTTTCTAAGGCACCACTGTTTTCAATAGCAACAACTTTGAGTGTGCGCCGTGCATGAGCATTAGTCTTATCAATATGGAGGTGTGGGTTCGATTCCCTCCTAGATATCAGTTTCTATCTAAAATTGCAGCAAATTTACTTCTTTTGCTTATATAATGTACTAGCTTTTACCCGCGGCTTCGCTCCCGTTATTATCTCCATCGGTTATACAGTTTCGGAAAGGCATATCTTACCCCTACGTCGACTCCTGGTTCTATTTAAAAATATATATGTATGTAGCAAAAAAATATAGTCATTTATTAAATAATTTTTAATAATTATCTTCTATTATTATAGTTATATGTTATTATTCCATTGTAGAAATATGTCATTTTACATACATGTATATATGTATGTACAAAAGAAAATAGTTTTGAAAACATGTTTATTTTTGTATACATGTACACACATTTATACATGTGTATAAAGAATATTTTTAATATCAATGAAAAAAAATTTACATTTCCTTTCAAAAATATTTTCTTTTTTTAATAAAAAAATATTTTTATTTATACAAATTATTATTTCCTGACGATGCTACCTATTTGGTGGCAAAATATTGAAAATAAATAATTGTTAAGTCCCCGTCCATACTGGGAAGCATATGCTGCAAAACTTTTGAGTTTGTTGATGAGAAGGGGAAGAGCAGTGGAAGTATGTACGCTGTTTCATGTACATGCAGTTTTTGTTGAATTTCTTATTTGCATCTTTTGACATGAGGTGTATTTGACGTTTCATTTTATTTCTTTTCGTTTGGTATACTGTTAACATCTATCATAATAATAGCTACCCTGTTTTATTGTTAATTTTTTGTGAAATTTTTTGTGAAAAATTTAAAAAAAAATATATAAAAATATATAAAAATTATTATATAATTTTTCTTCTTAGCGTCCATTTTGCTTCAAATTATACCTTGTGCTTCAAAAGTCTATCCAAAAAAAAATATTCACACCTTCTATCACAGGGTAGTTATTTTATATTTACATTCGGTATTGAGAAATGTCTAAAAAAATTAAAAAAAGAAGATAGAAGGGAGGAATAAAAAATACTAAACATGAACCAAACGATTCATGTATGGACACTGCTGCAGTTTCAAAAGAGAATTCAAAAAACTTTTGCAGCAAAAGCTCAACAGTATGGACGGGGACTTAAGAAGACCATCGCTCAAAAATAAATATAATTAAAAATTATATATGTAGCACAGACGCAAAAACATAAATACATTTAAATATCATTAAATTCGGTTACAGGTGGCGATGGCACGATGGATAGTAGTCTGCACGTTGACTACGAATCCAAAAACAGACCTAGGTTCAACCCCAGTTTCAGACCAAAAATTTTAAAATAAAAATAAACATCTCGCATTTTTCTGATGTTGCATTAGTGTGTCTTTGTGTGTCAGTTGTTGTCGGAAGGTTTCAGTGGCGAAGGCATAGTCACTGGTCACTGAACAATACCGGCTTCAGCTGATAGCAATCCACAATCACATCAGAACGCCCTCCTTCGTCGGTATTGTGTACCACCGGCGAAGTAAAATAATAATAAAAATGGCTACTAAACCGAAGCTTCAGCACTGCTACGAGTATAAACAAAGAACGTGCGAAAGCAGGGCTGCAAAAATAATTAATTAAGCTTCACCTCCTGTCGTTTCTCCTACTATCCCTTTTCTATAGTTCCAGCACAATGCTTCGCATGTGTAGGAGTCATCTCCTGAGTGCTGGTCCTAGATAAAAAAAAAAAAATGGTCTCGCTGGCGTGGAAATTGCCCCTACTTTCCCTCGTGGTCATAGTTTTAAAGAAAGTAAAAGCCAATACCTTCCCGGAGTTGCACAATTGTCAATGTATCTTTTAAACTCAAATACATCCAAGTTTTATAGTTCATCAAAATTGGCTATGTAGTTTTAGAGAGGCCGAAATTTTCCCCTATCGACCTCTTGGTTATAGTTTTGAAAATATCCATTAACTATGAGTATTTTTAGATGTAGATCTATCCATGTTCTAAATTTCATTAAAATCGGTTTGAACGTTTCGGAGGGCAGAAATTTCTCCCTATCGCCCCTTTGGTCCTAGTTTTAAAAAAGTAATAGCCTATAACCTCGTTAAGCTCGTGACGATGGTCGAAGTAGTCGGCACGTTGACTACAAAACGAAAAATTTCCCTGGGTTCAACCCCAGTTTCAGACTCATAAAAACATCTCGCATTTGATATGGATTTGTGTGTATTTGTGTTAGTTATTGTCGCACGGTTTCAGTGGCGAAGGCATAGTCACTGGTCACTGAACAGTAACAACTTCAGCTGTATCCAATCCACAGGCACATCAGAACGCCCTCCTTCATCGGTATTGTGTAGCGCCGGTGAAATAAAATAATTACTAATAATAGCTACTAAAAACGAAGCTTCAAAATTTAATAGGTCTCCTTGACATGAGAGACGCTATAACACTGCCATAAAAACAAATAACGTGCAAAAAAAACAGTGTTGGAAGATAGCCATTGCCACCCTTACGTATAAGAATATTGGACTACGTGGTCCATGTCATTGGGATGGTTGGTTTGTGTGGCTATTGTTGTGTTGTACTTATGCTGTTCTGTTATGTAGTATGCAAGTTGTCGTTGTGTTGAGTAGATGATTTGTCTATGGTGTATGTTTATTGTTTTTGTGATGTGTAAATATTCATATTATCTGGGTACCTACAGTAATGTAATGTAATCTGCATTACAGAGCACGTTCAGACTCCTTAGGTGATGGGTGATGGGATGGCACAATAGCTCTTCTTTGGCCGTGGTGCTTTCTGGTCCCGGTAATAATAATAATAGTATTTCAGTGGGACAGTTCTTCCCTACTATTCTCATTAGCCTAAGTTATAGTGAGGTTTTGATTGTACAAATATACAACATGTAAATGACTCAATAAATTAATATAATAATAAATATTATACAGGTATGTTCTGAAAATATCATTTGGTGAAAGTGATTTGAAACCAAAAGAAAAGTGTTCTGTGCATAGAATTTTGTCTCTAACGTTTTAAAATCACTTTATAATAAATTATTTAAAGTGTTCTTTATTACTTTTTTTTTATTATTTATTAAACAAATTCAGAGACAACTTTTCCACTGTTGAAAATTTTAATTGCTTTTGTGATGTAACACAGTTAAAAGAAATAAATCTGCTGTTTTCTTCGTTTTCGTCGAGTTGAAATCTCACCAAACAAAACAAGAATTGTGTAATTTATAGAACAGCACAAAAGCATAAGTGCGATTTTAAAACGGCAAGTGACTTGAAATCACGTAATTTTTTTAGAACAGGTCTGATAATTATATTTCTAATTTTTCGATTATAAACAGAGTTTTGAACCGCAATTTAATTTGTTCCGGTTTTCGGTTTTGTTCTTAAACATTTATCGTATCGGGATACGTTTCGGTTATCAATTTTTTTTTCGCTGCGTAACCGGGTTTTTACGGTTCAAAGTTTTTTTTGAGTATCATTTTTATATGTTTATAATGAACTTCTCAAAAAAAAAAAAATTTTGTTTGCATATTTCGTTGTTCTCAGTTATTTTTTTGGCATATGGAAATTCATAGGTTTTTTCAAGAATTTGATTAAAGGTTGATATTAGCACCAAATGAAATGTACACATACACCAACTAAACCATATAAAAATTACAATTTTTAAAATTTTTTTTCTCGTTTAAGGAACGAAAAAAAACCAAAATGAAAGTTCGTTCCGGTTAAGGTTACGGTTTTTTGCATTTAAAATATTTGGATTCGGTTACGGTTTGGTTATAAATTCTGGTTTTTTCCGGTTTCCGGTTCGAAGCTCTGATTATGAATATGTTGAAGTCAATGACCCCAAATGCCATATTTTGGAAAAATTTTTATGAGTGCGGCTTATCTTGTGTTGGTCTGAAGAAGCATTTAAGAAATATAATTTAGATCCTAAATATTCTAATTTTTCAAGTATTTATTCAGTACCTTATTTCGAATCTTACTTGACCCAATTAATTAAAATTTTTTAATTTTAAATTGGCTAATATTCGTGAACTTACAGGCAAACGCAAATTACATACATGTGACAATTACTAAGAAACAAACAAAATCAAAGACAATGGTATGTAAGTCATACTGAAAAACACTTGCAGTAATTTTTTATTTTACGGAGCTCTAGTATTTTTGTTATAATTGGATACGCTACAAAGTGGCAGCTGCTTTTTACTGCTTCATCAGTTTTTTTTTTAAATTGGTAAAATTCATGCAGAAATGTTACGAAAAATATATACTTTTCACTCCCACAGCAGTTTAAATAAACATTTTCTTTGTATTTCTTTCTTTAAAATCTGCATAAAAAATGTAAATTTCAATTCATAAAACTATTTCATTTTTGCAACGTTGCTTATGCCTTTATTTTTTCCACTTTATATTTTGTAACACCATTAAAGTTCATCTGATGCATCTATTAAATGCAGCAAAGTTCTGCCTTTTTTTCTCTTTCTTGACAGTGTTTCACTTTATGTACCATAAAGAATACAATATTTCTTCAAGTTGTTCCTTAAATGATGCTGTATATTTTAATATAAAAACATTCCTAAAAATATGCAATGTTTCATTTCCATAAACAATTTATATCATTAAATAAAATAAAAAGTTTGTATGCTGGTTACCTTAGCAAATAATTGTGGGGCATATGTTTAAGATATTATACCATTACGAGAAGTTTGTGTAATATTTTTCTATAAAAAAAGTTTTCATAAACGTTTGCGTTTATAATTAGAATTATATAAAATCTTTAGAATATTTTAACTTTCAACATGTAAAAGACTGACTATTAAGCTCAGGTATACCAAATTAACATAAATCGTAGGAAATTTCAGGCCACCCACATGGCGTTAATGCGATATTGTACTGCAGTAATTTTATTTCCTTAATCTACCCAATTGCGGTTGCATTGTGCCGTTTCTGGAACTTCTGGGTAGAAATTTTAACTTCCACACTTTCAGGAAATATTTGGTACTTTTATTCAATCGAATTTAGATTTAAAATATGGCAATTTTGAAATTGGCTTAATATGTTCTTCAGGGTGGCGCAGAATGAGCTATATGATTTGAATTGTTTATAACTTTTTGAATTATAATTTTGTTGTTGTTTTTTTTTCCAGCATTTTGTGAAGAACACTTGGGGAATTAATTATGAATCATTACACGATCGAACACAGCACTCCTCAATGGCTTTGTTAAGGGACATACTTATTCGGCGAACGCATTATTTCGCGCACAAGCGGTTTTAACTGGCCTCCACGTTCATCAGATTTAACAGCTCCTGACAGTTTTCTTAGGGGATATTTGAAAGAAAGAGTGTACGTTAACAAACCAAGAACCATACTCCAACTAAAAACCAACATTCGAAATGAAATCAAGGCCATTACACCCGAAATTATGCGAAAAGTTATGAAAAATATGCTAAAAAGAGCACGTATGTGACATCACTTCCAGGATATAATTTTTCAAAGCTAATTGCAAAAAATTCCCCAATAATATACTGAATTTAAAAAAAAAAAAAATTATAATAATCGTATAAATAAAAATGTTATAAACCATTTAAATCATATAGCTCATTCTGCGCCATCCTGTATATTCTTTGATTCTGTCCCACTGTATATTTTTCTTTTGACTATACACAGTAATATACACAGAGTCATGAGTTATAGTGAATTTAATATATACTACAGATGACGTTTGCTACATTTTTATGAAGATTAAATGGTGTCCTGTTCTATCTCAGGCTTCTGTAATTTTTTACGAATTAATTTTCTCGAAGCTCAAAATGTAAAGTAAATTGTCGCTGACTTTAAAGAAGTGTTAGAATTGCACTCGTTGCCGAGTTAATTGGAATTAAAAATATGAGCGGCAAACGAGTATTGCATTTGCGCATTACAAGGGAACATATAAGTTCTATCTCGTCCCGATAGAGAACGAAAGAAATCAGAGGCCCTGTCAACACTACCAAGCGAGCAATTACGCCTAGACAACTATTTTCTAAAATATTTTGTTTAAATCTGATTAATTCACGAAAAAAGACCCTTTCATTGTGTAAAAAAACTTAAAAAATATTAAGCAAATATTTAGAAGGGGCCAATTTTTGACTTCGTAATTAAATCGTATTCTATCGTAATCGTAATCTATTGTAATCGTAAGTTCTGTTCATATACGAAATTATTTTCTTCACTGCTGCTTTTCCTGATATTTAAATACTAATTAAATGATCAAGTCGCGTATTTAAATTCTATTTAAATTACCATATGATTTCCACTATTTATTTTGATTTTGCACAAACATAATGTCATGGATTTTACGAAACACATGACCCTATAAAAGCCATATAAATATAAAAAGAATACAGACAGCATTCACAGAGAAGGCTGACTTAACCGTATAAAATCAGTGTTCGAATCAACGTCATGGTGAACACTGTTGTCACTTACAACATTGCAATAGCCACAAGCATATCCATCACTGAATAGCAACGGCTTCAGCTGTACCAAATCCACAGGCATATCAGAACGACCTCTTTCGTCGTTATTGTATAGCACCGGCGAAGTAAAATAATTACTAACATGGCTACTAAAACGAAACTTCAAAATTTAATACGTCTCCTTGACATCAGAGGCGTTACAACACTCCAATGAAAACAAAGAACGTGCAAAAGCAGAGTTGTAAAACAGTGAAGCTTCACCTCCTCTCATTTCTCCTACTATCCCTTTCCTATAGTTCCACCACAATGCTTCGCATGTGTAGGAGTCATCTCCTGAGTGCTGGTTCAAGATAAAAAAAAAAATAAGTTGATCTTCAACCAAATTCCTGAAAAAACTAAAACATGTGACATGTTTATATAAAAACTCTCAGAAAATCTTTGAGAATTACGTGTACACAAGAGAAATTAATGAACATTTTTGTCATATTCAAGTACACAGTTGATTTATCAAAATATTGTGAAAAATTACTTTTGACTACAATAAGGAAAAAAGAGCAATTAATCTCCAATACCATTTGCGTAGAACACGTATATACATATTTTCTATGCCACTATACACGTCATCAGTACTCTTTGTGTACTCTTTTTTTATTAGAATATTATTATTTTGCCTTTTAAATACAATCGTTATCGACCAGTGTGTTGACCAATTGTAAAATATTTCAGAAAAATTAAATATATTTCAAATGTCGTGTATGGCATTTATATATAAAAAGTAACACCAAATCCGATTTGAAATTATAATGAATTCGTATTCCCATTTATCTGATTGTAATTTTTACTATGGCAAATAATTTTGAAATTAAACGCATTATAGCGTAAACATTATTTTATTGCCAAAAACAAACTTAATTATTTACATTTGCAAACAATCTTTCATTATCTGCTTAAAATTTATAAATTTATGTATAATTGTGAAGCTTTCATGCATCTGTTCCTCTATATATACATTCACTGGTTTTTAGAAAGAAAAAAAAACTTGTTTTCGCACACGAATAAATAATTTAAATAAGTTTTCAGGTATCAGTTTGAAACAGTATTTGCTGCATCATTATTTGGATCAAAATTTTCAATGAACTTAATTAGCAGGTTTTTGGCAGCCGTTCATTTTACCACACTTTTTTCTTTTTTTTTTGTAATTTATTGCTAATAAATGTTTTATAATGCAAACGGTTTTAAATGTTTGCTGTTTTTCAGTCTTTATTGCAAATCGCCAAATTGAAATTTTACGCTATTTGAATTGTAATCGTATAGATTTTGAGGTTTTTGCGTTTTAGTTAAATTTTATTTAAATATTAATATTGAATAAATTATTATTGAATAAAATGAATATTGAATATTCGATAAACGTTATTAGCCTCATTTGGTAAGTCGGATGCTGCCCTATTTGGTGAATATCGTTTAAGAATCTACACGGGTTTCGTAAATAAAAAGGATTTTACGATTTGATTTAAAATCAATATATAGTAGAGCTTATGGGAGTCCTTGGTCTAAGCGACAGAGGGACATCCGGTCAATATCCGAGTTCTTGTGTGGTGTCTTTGAACGGTTAGACATGGAGGCGAGCGATGACACCCTACTGCAACCTTACCAGGAGGTCGTCAATGTTACAGTTTGATCAATGATGAGTATGGTGAAGGAAACACAAGTTACTGTGGAAATAGTGTAAAAGTGTTCAGAATCCACTTAGTGTTATCTAACCACAAGGTAATTTTGGACATAACTCCGGTAGATGTCACGCATTTCAGTCGGATAAATGATTGGGAATTTTTCTTTCTCTGACCATCGTTATATAAAATATAATTTAGTGTGGGGATTCCTGTGCCTGACGTCAATACAGTCAATATGGACGGTGACAGGCTTAAGTTTTGAGGTTTTGAGTTTCTATGTGGACAACTTTAAGGTGAGCGTTCCATTTAGACTTGCGGATGGTTGTCTCATGCCTAGAAGCCTATGGCAGCACTATGATGATCGCAGAGCTCGCGGGCTGCTGGTGACGGTGTTAATGGAACACTGGACTATAGCAACTCATTATTTGGGGATGGCTCTGAGTTGCAATGATTATTGCAGCAGGTGTGATCATCTTGAGGACTAATTTGTAAATATTCTGCCTGTCTGCTACTCGTTAGTCGAATTTCCACTATTGATATGTTGCATGAACTGCCATGGATGCTGTTTAAATTTCTGAGGGAATTTGCATAGTTTAGTGTAGCAGCCCGTCTGGACTGGTATCATGGTATCACAAATGTAACGAAGGCAAGAGATGAGAATAACATCTACATTAGAACATTGAGAACGCCGAACTCACGAAAGTCGTGACGTTTGATTCGGTTGGCAATCACTCAGAAAGTGAAATTATTTTGGGTTTGCGTTTTTCTGTCACGTATAATTTTCTTGCTAAATTGTGAATTGTTGGAAGTCCTTAGTGAAGATTGAAAACCAAAGAAATTTTTTCAAAAACATAATTGAATTTCATTATTTCTTAGCAATAAAAATGAAAGGCACTACTTACTTATTAATTAGCAGTATGCGGCAGTCATGATTTTTTGTATTTATCGAAGGCATTATAAAGTGATTATTTCGTATTTACCGCAGAACATGACATAAAATCATCATGATAACAATAATAATCGTGATGAGATTGTAGTGAAAGAGTAAACCTCATTATTGCAATTATAAAACGGTACATACGAGGGCAGTTTAAAAAGTGGCAGCGATAGCCAGCGAATAATTGATAATCAATATATAAGAGATATTTCTTTATAACTTTTAATAACGGCTGCAATCTGTTTGTAATTTTGTTTATTAATTATTTTTCTATTTCTTCTGATGCTTCATGCATAAGTTTTATAAACGACTAATGCGTGCAATTTTCATGATCAGAAAGTTTCTTTTATAAACTTGTCATAAATTACAAATTGTTGCATGTTAGCAATTAATTTATATATCTGCGCCCACAAAGAATAATAACTCGATTTCGGCAATTGTCTAGTAGAGCATTTTTAAGTGTCAAATCTAAACCAGGAAATTTCTAATGAAGCTATTACGTAAACAATTTTATAATATTTGACATTTTGACTTCTTTCAAAATAAATAAACAGTTAAATTAAGAGTCTAATATCTCTTAAAACAAACGCAACTTAGACCTAAGTTCACTTTAGCTGTTATTCTTTGTGGGCAGACATATATATACGGCCTAATGCAAAAAAAGTTTTTCTCGAGTTGTTAAGCAAAATTCTTTAAAGTTTCGCGCAGAAGCGATTGGTAGCTCAACATACGTCAAGTTAACCAATGTTAACATCAGATAATTTAAAGCAGCTACTCATCTACTTTAAAAAGATGTTAAAATATTTTAGTGTGTGGAGAAGTAAAGTTTTCAAAAAAAAATCAATGCCTTAAATTTGATACACAGAATTGGTAAAATTAATTTTTATTTTATGCGAAAATTATTTTTCAATGAGTCAGCAAAGAATCAGTGGGGAAAATTATAAAATTGATAAAACCGGACATTGAAATATCATCAGAACTGCAAGGTTTGGTAGCTTTACGTTGCTGGGGGGGAAGGGAAGCATGTAATGGTGCTTTCTTTTCAACCAAAAAATGCGTTATCGTTTAAAAACGTGCTCTCAGAAAGCGTAGTATGTTTTATTCCACAAAATTGCACGTAGCACTGTGGACCATTTCACGAGAAGGCGGCCAAAAATCATTTTTTTTTATGGTCACCGATTTTAAAGTTATGTTACTCATTTGAAAGTAAATACCTGTGAACATCGGGAGCCAAAAAAATACAACTGTATTTTAACCACATCACAGCGAACAGGTTGGTCCAAAATGAACTTTCTCAGCATTTAGCAAAAATTAAAAATTCCAAATTTTAATTTTAATATGACTATAACTTTTTTGTATATGCTGTCCCACATTTTCGTAAACTGTGTTTCATTCTTGTCCAATAATAAGTAGTATTACTGCAGTCCTGGTAAAACATTTTATTTTGTCATTTTTGTGGTAGAAATGAAATCAGAATACACATTTGCTTATTTTTAGTGTCAAGACTATGCAGGTAACCTTCACGGCCTGACACAAAGCCCAGTCAGTTGAATTTATGCCAAAGTGTCTGGCACTTTAGCGAAACACACTAAACAATTTATAAAAATGTCATCTTCTGTTGAAGAAGAAGTGGAATTGGCAAAAAGATTTGAAGCAATTCGTAATTATTCTAAAAAAAAAATTAATATAAATATACACAACTTTATAGGGTTGTACATGCAATTGACACAAATAAACAAAGCACGTTAAAAAAATTATCGGTTTAAAGCTTTTATTGGTTTTATGCTTTTCATATAGTGCATTATATCTTAAATAATAGGAAAATTTAATTTTTTTTAATTATAATAATATAATATAATTAGTCTCACTTCTATTTTTATTTTGACCTTTGTTAAAATTTTTTAAGTATATTTATTTTTGAGCGATGGTCTTTTTTATGAAAAGTTTTTCAATATACATATATTTATTTTTCAATATTTCGCTACCAAATAGTAGCATCGTCATAAAAAAGACCATCGCTCAAAAATAAATATAATTAAAAAATATAATATAATATAATAATTTGTACGTGGTTCAGAATGAACCAACCTGGTTCGCTCTCAAAATTTTGAATGGCGAACCAAGTAGTTTCAATCATGGTTGGGGTACGAACTGAGAATGAAAGTGCGAACCACGAATATTACTGTCCATGTGAACATGGTATAAAAAGGGAATTGTGAATGATGGTGTTGCCAGTACCTACATGTAGAAGTTGTTGAATCTTACATCAGTTAAGAAGTTTTTTTTGGCATACCAATTTTTAACATAGGTTTACTAGTCTTAATGTCCCTGGTAGCTGACGTGAACTTCAAGTCTCGAGTAAGAAATTTTTTGCATAAAGCCAATAATATTGGTGCCTCCGTAGTCTAGTGCAGGAGCATTAGTCTTATCAATATGGAGGTGCGAGTTCGATTCCCGCTTAGACCCTGGGTGTTTCTACAGACAAGCTTAAGAGCTTCGTAGAGTTTGTGTTGTCTTTTAAAAAAAAAAAAATTTAATTTTAGTAAATCTTAACTTCTTTCGAAATAGTATGTTTTTCGGTTTGAGGTGGAGTTTGGGACGTGATTCTGTCCCATTATTAATTTGTAATTTACAATGGTGGGTTTAAAGTCTGTGTAAATTATTGTATTTAAAATCTGTTTTCAAGAGAGTTCTGAAGATAAAGTGATTTGAAGACGCATGAATTATAGTAAATTTTTTTTTAATAAATTCTCTCATATTTATGTAATTTGTTTATGTTTTAGATGAATAATATTTTTTCTTCGTACTGCACTTCTAGGACATTTTGCATCTTCTTTCAATGTATTATTTGGAGAAGGCCATAACAATAAATTAATTAATTTCATTAAATTTTATATGTGATGGTTTACTTTTCAGTTTATTTTTCATCTTTGGCCATCTAATTTAAGTTACATAAAAAATATTAAATATTACGATATGCTAATAGTATACATATACATATGTATTAGTAAACTTTTCAATGGTATATAAGGAATTTGTTCATAGACTTAATTTAAATAAATAAACAAATAAACAAATGTAGAATGTTAATGTGCTCACACTAATTTCATAAATATTTTCAAATTGTTAAAGCCGCCTTTTGTTCGACTAATTTCCATATAGTATTAAATTCATCGTATATTAGAATAATTAAAATCTATTTTTATAGATATTATTGGTTAAAGCCAAAGTTATCGAGTGTTTGTTGTTTCTGTGCAGGTTTATTGTCTAACTATCGTTGCACAAGGAGGGCCCATCTAAAAGACTCATAACAGTGTGCAGCAGCATAAAAACTATCCTCCACCGGCAAATGTAACGTGATAAACTTTTTTTTTTTAACAGATTTATTTATATAAAAAAAATCTGTTTTTTTATCTTTTTCGTGGCTCATATTAACACGGCACATGCACATAACTGAATAAAAAACAAAAGGAACGTGCTCCCATATAAATTTACATTCATGAATATGCACACACATAAACATAGATATGTATAAGCATTAGGGCATGACTTAATTGTATAAAGCAAGTATTTAAAAATGTTCACATAATTTTTATTTATTTAAGAAATACTAAATTTGTAATGAAAATCTTGTTGACTTGGGTCATTTTGGCAGGTTTATTTCTCCATGTCAATTTATACATCGTGTGTGATACCAGGTATGATTATTTATTTATTTTATTATTGTATGATCCAGTTTTCGGATTTAAAGGGGGATTATTTTTAGAGACAGGAAAAAAAAACTTTTATAACCTGTTTTACGCAAATGATGCTGCCAAGGCAGTTTCAATCAGGTATTTTCATTAGCGCATATGCTAAATGTTGACATTACAGAAAAATGTCAAAGTTTATTTATAAACTGCAGAAGTCAGTTTATGCATGTGTTTTAGGAAAACACGACAACCTTCGGTATGTTTATACAAACAAAATGCACGCGTTTTTTTTGTAGAACTGGTGATTCGTGTTCTGCTGATTTGTTTCGCCTGCTCTCTAAATTTTTTAACATTTTTTACTTTTAACTATTTACTAGGGGGCATATCTGAACCCATTACAGTTGGACTGAAAATAATTTTAAAGGAAAAATGGGAAATTAACCCGTAGAAATAACAAAACATTCAGTTTCTTCGTTGCTTAAAAGTCTTAAAGAAGTTTTCTATGCAAAACGACACCATTCAAGCCATTAATTATTTTTCACATTACCCCAAAGTTTTAACAGTATATCGTAAAATTTTTATTATATGAAATATAAATATGATTATATATGTATGAATATGAATGATTATATGAAATTTATTATTTAATTCATTCTGCATTATTAAACCTGAATTATTACTTTTTTTTTTTAATTTCTATGAAGATCGCTGATCTTTGGAAATAAAAAAGTTTAAACATTTTGATGATTTCTTTTAAAAATTTAAATTGATTAATGAAATTAAATCATATGTAGAGTATATTATTATTATAATTGTATATAGTACATGTGCATACATGTTCATATATTTCTTTGCCTTTTCGACATTAACGGACATTTAATGTTTGTGTTTTCTGGATGAATTATTATTTTATTTTATCAAATATCACGTGATCTATCAAATAAAGCCATTGAAAGTTTTGCTTCAGTAAACGTCAAGCAAATTCAAATAAAAAACTGGTCTTGTTCACCTACAGGAACAATTTACATTCCGAAATAGAAAAAATGTTTAATAAATATATAAAAAAAGTTTTTTTTAATAATTTCACATAAATAATTCCTTAAACAAACTTGGGAATGTTTAAACTAAATAAAAGAAATGGTTCAAACAGCCAAATCTGAATACATAATTATTTATCAAATCATTTGAAAAATAGGGAATTAAATTTTTTATTTGATAATTAAAAATTCTTTAAGTATTTTATCAAACTAAATAATTTCAATTAGTTGTTATAAAAATAATTTCGTCGAACGACAAATTTATTTTCACCATTATTGTTTTTAAATATATATGTTTTATCAATTTCTGTTCTCATTTGTTGCACTCCGCGAAACTTGCATTAATTACAAGAAGTACATTAATGAGACAATAAATTATACAGATATGAATGAGTATGTGTATAAATAACATAAATTACATGTAACGTGCACATATGTATGTATGTACATATGTATGTTTGTGTATAATACATATACTTATGTACATACGTGTTGACACAACATAATTTAAACGAACTTATGTAACAAGTAAGGGTATATACAACTATTTGTAATAAACTTTTCATCTGCATTAGTAAGTTATCAGCGCGGTACTTGACTATGTAAATATGTACAGTTTGTCAAGCAGGTGTTTGCAAAAATGGAAGAGCATAAAACTAACCATCACCTATAAGATATGTAATTTTCTCACTGCTAGTATTTTTAAATCTTCACACCTCTTCTATAGCAATGAAAGTTTCAACGTCCCCTATTTTTAGGTAAATATGGTCACAATGGTCTGCGAAATTGTACAATTTAAAGAATATAAAGTTTCAAAAATGTTCCGTTTAAAAAAGTAACTTTTTACGAAAACACTTCTTCAGAACAATTTTTGCAAAATAAAACTTTTTCAATGGAGTACTTAAGCGCAAAATAAATTTTATACACAATTACTTTGTATAAATAAAATAGAAGTTGAATACGGGAGTATATATGTATGTAATTTTTTATAATTTCTCGGGATGTCCTTCCTTCACATCTATCTTAGGCTGCACTTGCTAATTATCCCAAAATCCTTAAGTACGACCGAAGACTAATAATACCAAAAAAAATTTTGTTTAAGATGTTTCACAATTTTCTATGAAAACTTCGGAGGGCCCATAACTCTAGAAATATGGTTCGCAATAATTTTTTAATTTTTTTTTCCTTTTATTTTCCGATTTCCTCTCACATAAGCTGCTTTATTTTACAAAAATTTAAAAAATTCAGAGGCTACGAAAATATGAGTTGCTGTTATTTTTTTTATTTATTTTTTTTTGCTTTTCAATTTTTTTTCTTTTTAGGTGATGCTTCACAGTTTCCGATGGAAATTTCAGGGGTCTAGAAATCAGTTTTTCGTAAATTTTTTTCTTATTTTTCGATTGTCTATCACATTGGCTGCTTCACTAAAATACAATTTGTGTAGACAGTTTTATTATACAAACTGTACACGCTTAAATATCTGATGGTAATTAAGATGTACAAGTATCTACAACAAAGATTGGCATAGTATTCAACCAAGCATAATTTTTGAACGTTTTATAGAATTAAAATATTATTGTATCTTAAGTGCTTAATATTTCTGTTGTTATACTTGACTGTGTGTTTGTCCATCTGCTAAACTGAAAGATGAATATAATAATTGGCTTATTAAAAGTATTTATTATTTTACCATTTACCGTATGGGAAAGTCTTGCAATGCAAGACTGTGCAAGACTCTTTTTAGTGCAATCATAATTCTACAGTTAAGTATATTTTAAACAAGAAAAGAAAATAAATCTTCTGTTTTTTTTTCGTTAAAACAAGTTAATTTTTATTACTTATTGTAATGGAATTTTATTATAAACATGTGAAGCCACCTTGGCTAATTATATGACATAAAATGAGTAGATGGATGGATAGTAAATGTTGGCTGAAACGAAAGCAGATGCATTACAACGTGTCAGTTGGTGGTATATTTTGCTACTAGAAAATGTCTTAACTTTACATTAATTTTTTTAAATAAGTTTGATTAATTAATGTTTATTACTTTTCTGGATATGGATCGGTACGTCCAAAAATAGTTTTTTAATGAAAAGTATACAAATTATTTAAATGATGTTTTCAATGCGGCAACGGGTATTAAAGAAACTTGAGATGAAACAAACAAAAAAAATTAAATTTTTAATTTTAAATTTTATATGCTAATGTATTAAAAAAAAAAATTATTTATGAATGAGTTTTAGGGTATTCAATTAATCAGACTCCTTATTTAATCGGTTGACTTGAAAAATCCCATTAATAGTTGTAGATGTTGAAGAAATTGAAAGTTAACTATAATATTTCTTCAGTTATATCCTTCGGGTCCTCTTTGGATCTGTTTTTTATGTTTAAAATTTAACGCCCTTATGCAAAAATGATTGCTAAACTTAAAAGCACGTTAAAATCGGGTTTCCTGTACAAAATTCCTACTTCAAGTGGACTTAAAATTTTACAATCGTTTTAGCATAAGGCGTTAAAAGTTTAAACGACACATATCAAGAAGTATACCGAAGTCCCAGGGGGTACTTAAGACATGTAAACTGGTGTACGGCTTGTTATTTTAGCGTTTACATTTAAAATTATGTTAAGCACTTTAGCAATCGCTAAACACTTTATTTAAATATTTAAATTATTCTATACAATAAGATTGTCTGAAAAAAATTCAAAACATATTAATTTAGGGACAACGTCAGGTTTTTAGGTGGTTGAATACGCTGACGATCTGGCCATTATGGTGTCGGTTTTTAATCCATACACCCTTTCCGAGAAGTGTAACCAGACCTTAAAACTCGTCTCAAGGGGCTGTTCGTCGTGTGGTCTGGGCGCCATTCTACACAAGACGGGAGTGTGCTTTTCACCAGGCGATACATGGTGCCTATCTTTAGTATGCCGAGTCTCGCGGCGTATGGCTGGCGTTATCTTCAGTATACCATAGAGTTTTAGTCATATAAGCGGTCCGTAGGTAAGACTTGGGGCCTTAGGCTTAGCTTAACCTACTGGCTTTATCGGGTCGTAGTGGAACCAGTTCTGCTTTACTGTGCTCATGTTTGCTGGTTGGTGTGAAAATATCAGTGCTACTGTAGGGTGATAGACAGGGTGCACAGACAGTCAGCTGTCCTGATCACCAGCTCACTCCAACTTAGGCCTTATTTGCTATGCTTGATTGAATTTCCTCCGACCTTCTGAGGAGGTCTGGCGATTCGGAACTGCCTGAAAATTCCCTTGAGGTCTATACCGACGGCTTGAGGATGCTGGACAGAGTGGCCTGTTGTATATACATTAGGGGTCCTAATATTCGGATTTCGTATAGGGTGCCTGACCACTGCAGTGTATATGTTATGTATAGGTTATGGTCATACAGAATGCTGTGCAATGCTTGTCGAATAGCCGGATTTTCCCTGAAAATGTTCAGAATTACTCTGACAGTCGGGCTGCAATCAAGTCCCTGCTGGGCGTCACCTCGACGTTTGCCTTCGTCCATAAATGCCGGGGTTTTCTCAGGGAAATCTTGGACCGTTGCACGGTGACTCTTATGTGAATCCCAGGACCCAGGGATATCGTCGGTAATTGCGTTGCTGATGGTTTGGCCAAGGCGGACAGTGAGCTCGCAATTTCCGAACTATTGACGGGTGGATCCGTTAAACTGGGGTTCCTTCGGTCAGTGGGTCGGAGGGCTAGTTTCCTTGGCAGCATGAGGGGACGTGCATTATTGCTAGACTCTGCTGGACCAACCTGAATAAGAAGGTGACTAAGTATCTTCTTCCCTTGCATGACACCCTTTAATGTTTTTTACATGGAAATTATAAATTACAAAAATAAAAGCGAAAAAGCATCCCTTCAAATGCCAACATCAGAATTCTCAAATCTTTTCTCATTTCTACCTCTTCTGCGAATTTCCCATTATAGTGTTTGTATATTTTCCTTACTTTTTTCATTGCAATAGACAAAAAAGTGTATTTTATTGCCTTAAAACCCACATATGAGGTTTTCTCTGTTTCTTTCACTTTTTGTTTTTGAAAATGGTAACAAAATGTATAGATCACTTTACATTGAAATGCTTTTCATTGCTGTTGTTATTGCTTGCGCTGCCATTGTTGTTAGTTTTTGTTAAGAGAGAGAGAGAGAGAGATTAAAAACAGCAGCAACTAATGCAATTGGTACTGTACGTTATTGCTCTTACCATACCAAACTGCAGCCACAACTTGAAAAAAAAATTGCAACGAATTTTGTGTGCACTTCTAAAGCAGGAACTATAAATTTTGCATTGAATCACTCTGCATGATACTGCCTAATATTTTCGCTGGAAACTGACCGAATTTTAACAATAAATTTTGTAGCGTATGGTTTTGGGTTTTTTAAGTGTACATGTTTTGTTTATATGTTTTGTTTCTTCGGTTTTTTTTTTTGTTTGATTTATTGAAACGAACAAACACAAAAAAACTTTTATTAAACGTATTTAAAGCAGTATACAAACTGGATTAATGCATGACATTTAACCGTATTATGCAATTAATTAAAAAGTATTTTTGCTGTTTTCATTATTTTTCTTTATTATCGTTCGGGAAACAATGTTGCAACAATTGTTGCTTCTTTGCGGTACACCCTTATGGTACTTTTGTCTTCATAGAGAGTATGTGGATTAGTCGGAAAATAAAATGACAATTTTTCAAAACTTGTGCGACATACAAAGAAATCAATAAAGAAAAAATAACGATGTAAACATTATATGCATTATTAAAATGATGAGTTCTTTTCTGAAAAGTGTGTCACTCGTTTTAATTGAAAATAATCATTAAGTGTTGCTTTTTAAACGCTCAACAGTATAGAGAATTTTCTTCCTTCATACTAAATTCACTTAGAAAATAATACTTGGCTTTTATTTAAAATACAATAAAAACTCGTATGCAAATACGCACGATGCTCTAACGTTACAATTAGTTTGCTGATTAATTTTTTAACCGTTTGGCTTTTTGTTCCCAAAAATTTAAAAAAAACCCTAATTAAAAAATAAAAAAAAATATTAAAAATATGCTATAATTTTGTGTATTATAATTATAGTTAATTTATTATACAATATATTCTGTCCTGAAGAAAATATCCAGACGATATCGAAATATCGACAAGTGAAGAATATTTATACCGTTGTTTATGAAAAACTGACCCCTAGCTCATAATTTGAACATATTTACAGAATGAAATTTTTATTTCCGCTGATAAATAAATGCCTCTCACTTTTTAAAGATTATTTAATGTAAATGTTGCCCGCGGCTACGCTGTAGGTGGTTCATTCGGGAGCTTAAATTTTGAAATTAGTTTTACAGCATTTCGGCCGGTTTCTCACCAATGGCGGGTGTAATGTTGTCTTCCAGGGCTGTAATTGTGGCTGGATCATCCCGGTGCGCGAACGACTTTACGTATCCCCACAAAAAATAGACTACTAGGGTTTAATCATATGCAATGGGAAATGTAATGCTCCAAAACATGAGATGAATTGCTCACCAAACTTTCCCTCAATAGAGTCGTGGAATCGCATGTCCTGTGGCACCGTCTTCTTGAAACCACATGCCAATCAAGTCCAAAACGAAAAAAGTCGGTAAATGCATGGGTTCTTTTGCAAAAGAACTGGTTCCACTTATTCGAAGAACGCATGATTTTAACATATCGTTGCCATGTGAACACGTGCTCGGACTGTTCACATTTCACGAAACAGCTCGTCATTTAAATGAATGTTTACAACCCATGAATGTTCTATGATTTGATTACGTTTTAGCATGTGTTGCCATTTAACAACACAACTTGTCATCAATTCGACAATACAAAGTAGAAAAATTAAATTAAAACTGTGCAGTTGTTCGTATGAAATAATCGGCAGAGTTGAATGTGTTTTCCGTGGGTTCAAAAGTGATAATCTTGTTGACATTTAAGATGGCATAAAAATGAATTCAGGTACAGAAGTGCTTAAAAAGTCATAGTGTAAACTTTCTTTTTGTTTTGCTGGGACTCTATTGACAGTAACCTTCCGATTGGCATATCGCAATCTTCGTTGGCACTGGTCGATACAGCAGCATTATTTTGCTCGGTATGCACTCTTGGTATACGGGGTGATCGATTAGTGTCCAATAAATTGAAACTGGTGAGAAATTTGTTCACAGCAGCAAGAATAGCCTGTTCGGTGGGGCGATTATGACGACCACAAAATGCACGTATTTTGATAACAAAATTTAATGATTGTCAAGCGTTGTTCGTTTGTTATTCTATTCATTGTGAAATGGTGAACCTTACTAAGCATTTTGACATGTCACGAATCATTTTTTACACTGAAAAAATTTGCATTGAATTACCAAAAAACAAAAAAATTATCCTTTGATTCTTGTCTTGATTCTGTATGTGAAACTGGCGCGTTGATAGATTTTGTATTATTTTGAAGCTTACACCGCAATAGAAAAAAATATTTATAGAAATCATTTAGGTCCTGGAACTATTTTTGGGTACATCCCTCTCCTTGTTTCAACTGGATCTGCTAAGCGATCCAAATAGACACATAGAGCGAAATTTAAAGAATATACAGAGCTTTCCGTCTTCGAGTATAGAAATTAAACAAATATTTTTAGTAGAATTTTCTACATTTTGTTAATAAATAAATACACACACATCTATCTGTTGGACAATTTATGAATGATAAACGCCACCTCAATGTGTGTGAAATTTCCAAATTTCTCGAAACGTTCCCTTAAAAGGCAACAATTGAAGTTTCTGGTTTCTTTGAAGAATAAAGGCATTCAATTTGGCATGTGTGATTATCATCTGAACTTTGTTAGTCTTTAATATGTAAAATTCGACAATTGGTGTGAAAGACTGCGTAGTTTGAACTTCTTTAAAATAAATTTCTGCAATATAAATTTCGCAGCTCGTGAAATTTGTTGAGCAGAAAATTGTAAATCCAAAGTTATTATGAAAAAATAGTATTTAATTTATTTGCAATTGAAGTAATTTAGCAAAAACTTATGTTAAACTATAATTTCAAGTAAATTTTGTTAACAGAAACCATTACTGAATTTTAAATAAACTATCAAACAAAGTTTTTGTAAGAATTGATTAAAATTTCTTTTAAACAAAAAAAAAATTCCAGCAACAAAAAAATATCTACTGATAATCTGACTACAAACAAACCAAATTTAAAATTTATAGTTAGTTTGTATGAAACAGAAACTATCTACACAAACAATCAATTTGTTAAAACAAATCCCTCCAATAAAAAATAAACAGAGAGTTTGTAAGTTCTCAACGAATGTCGTAAGCTGGATAAGTTCAGTAAAAAAAAATTAACTGGGGCAATTAAAATAGTTTATTGAAGTGAAACATTATTTCATGTTGTTTTGAATATGTATTTTAGCAAAAAGTCTTGTACGGACCAAATTGACCCAAAATTTTCGATTAATTGCCAGTTTGGTATTGGATAACAAACTTAAAAATTTATTAAAAACTCAAATAACCATGTGAAAATATGGCAAAAAATATGAAAATTTAGTTATAAAATTGTGGTGCATCGATTGGACCAAGAATTCAAAGCGAACAAAAAATTAAAAATCGCGCACAGGCCCTTTCTCACTTTGTGTATGATTTAGTGTAAAAAGTGCCGGTACAATATATTTGGGAAAATTGTTTAATTGGTATTGAATTGGCCACATGGCCACCACCGTATCATCATCATAATCATAATTCATGTTGCATATTCATTTGTAAAACATTAACAGATGGACTTATTTTTCCACTCATTTTGCGATAGACCAGTGTAAACATTCATAATAAGGAATTGAATTATTACTCAGGTATTGGTGATATTGGTATGTGTTTGTTGTATTAGTTGTATATTGTTGTTGTTGGGTATATATATTCAATTATTTATGCAAATTGTAATAAATATTTTGTTTGGAATATCTTCACATTTGTTTGTTACCGTGATTTAAAAACAACTATGAATTAATTTATTCTTTAGACGTAAAATAGAATTATTTCGTATCATTCTCACGGATATGCCATTATTTCATTAAAATAATGATAATAATTGCATTGTATTTTAATGTAGCAAATAATAAATGCAAGTATAATATTTTCCAATGCACTTACATGCAGCTGCTGATGGCTGAGTAGTTAGCGTGTTGGCTTTACAACCAACCGGGTTCGATTCTCAGCTACAGCACCCTGCTTCGTTTTATTGGAGCAATAAAACGTTCGCGAAGTAAAATAATTCATGAATGGCTCCTCTTAGCGTGGAACCTTTACCGTCAACTCAGAGCGCTTGGCCGTAATATAACCGACTTTTTGTGGTTTCAACGATATGTATTTGCAAAAAGACCGTGCCACAAGCCACACAACACGACCGATTTTGGCTTAATTGTATGCTTACGCACTACACTATGAATTTAGTTAAACATCAGCTGCTAGACTATAAGTTCAGTTGTTTCGAACAGTCTCTATTACTCAATCAGCATAAATATTCTTCCATATATCAATTAATATTTTTTTTAATGCCCATTAATTGAGTCAGCAAAAGTTAATTATTATATTTTAATACCACAAAGTGACATTTTGACATAAACTGTTTCATCTACTCTTAAATAATTTATTTGTCAGAAAAACTCCATTAAAATAAGCTTTAAAATTATACAATGAAGCTCTTTTTTATAGTGAAAAACTTTTGGTTTAAAGATTTAACACCAAATAAGTAAATAAAAATAAATACGAGAAAAATAAACACTAATAAATTAAACATGACGTTAAAATTAAACAAAGTGTTTGGTAGGGATAATATTTACATATATAAACACTTTGGTTCCATGAAATAAATTTTAATTATCAAAGAAAAGCCAATAGCAATTTTTCCAATAAAAGAAAATATCACGTTGCAAAAGCAACATAAACAGGTCACTGAAACAATTTGCAATACCAGTTTCGTATGATTGTCGGTATATGGCATTTACATAAAAAAATGCTTTCTATTTTTTTGAACTAAATTTAGACTCGTCGAAGAATATGGTTTGAATTTAATTAAATGACATTGTTTCTAAAAGTTTAATTTAATATAAAACTTATGCTATAAGAATTGTTTTATATATCTACATAGTTACATATTCGACCAATGTGTGCACGCCATGTGTGTGCATGAATAAATATTCGTTTTGGAACTGTTAGTGATTGTGGATAGAAATGTGTACATTCGAAACAGAAGATGAAAATGTAACCAACAAATATTCTATGCAGTGGATTTTTTCTATTGGAATGACACTGTTTAAAATGCAGTATTCGTACCCTAGAAGTGATTAGGATAGGCTTAAAATTCAGACTTTTAGTTTCAAACTATTTACAAGTATCTATTTGTGCGAAATTTATTTCCCAAAACTTTGTAATACAGTGCTCTCGAGGTAACGTCAACACTGCTTTCATAACATTGTCTATTAAAAAACATCAACCAAACCACAAGGTTGTAAAGTTTAAGCTTTAGTAAGAATTAAGGAATGTATGTATGCACATAAACACATTCATTGTGATTAGTGCCTTCTTCCAAGCCATGTAAAAATACAGACATGGTGCCGTGATAAATAATTTTGTTGCTTTTATTTGGGTTGGAAAGCTATTATTGCTATTTTTTGGATTTTATTTTGCTATAGTTTTAATTTGTGAACAATACAAACACTTTAAACTTCAGTATCAATATTCATAAACATTAACACTAGCGGTTTTAATTAGTTGTCGTTATGCCGAGCGTACTGTATTTACTAATGCAGAACAGAGATGGCGATGTCTGCAAAAATGTCTAACCAATCGCTTATTATTATTCCTTTTGTTATGTTCTATTATTTTATACCGAATCATATGAAGAGTCACTAGATGTTGTTGATGCCCTTATGTCTTGCAACATCTATTTGATTGTATCGAAAGAACTGGGGTCTAATCACCTCAAACGATATCGAACAAAATGCATTGAAATTTCTTATATTATGTTCACACGGACAGCAATATTCGTGAGTCGCTCTCTTATTCGTGGTTCGTACCCCAACCATGATTGAAAATACTTGGTTCGCTATACAAAATTTTGAGATCGAACCATGCAGTTTCGTTCTGAAACAATCGTGGTTCATATAACATAACATGTTACATCATACGATACTCCAGTATCTATCGTATGAAGAAATAACAATTTATTTAACCGCCGAAAATGTTTATATTTTGCAACACTTAAAGAAGAACACCAAAAACAGCAAATATTCAGCAACAAAGTAAAAAAATATGTTGGTATGCTGACGAGAAACATATAACGAAAAAGCATATCTTTTATATCTTATATGTTTTCTAATATGTATAACTCTACTTTCTCTTTTTTGATCTTTCATCAGCACTCAGGAGATGACCCGTACAATTTCGATGAATTGTGCTGGAAGAGGAAGGGATCGTTTGGAAAATGACAGGAGGTGAAGCATCACTGTCGTATAACTCTGCTTCTGCGCGTTCTTTGTTTATAGCAGTGTTGAAGCGCCTCTGCTGTCAAAGAGACATACGAGTATTAAATTTTCAAACTTCCTTTTAGTAGCCATTTTTAGTAATTATTTTACTTCGACTGTTCTACACCATCCGGGCGCTCCGTTGCGGCTGTGTATTGCTATCAGCTGTAACCGTTACTGTTCAGTGACCAGTGACTATGAGTTCGCCACTTAAAACTTCCGACAACAACTGACACAAAGACACACTAATGCACATCAGAAAAATGCGAAATGTTTTTATGACTTATTCTGAAACTGGGGTCGAGAACCCAGGACTTTTTTGGTTTTGTAGTCAGCCATCGCCACTTTTTGGAGTATGATGAGGACAAATAAAGTAATATTGACACATTTATTATTTCTCAATATTAATAATATAATTTTGGCACAATGTTCGGTCTAATTGTGGCTGTTGAATCGACTCGACAGTTTGTCATATATACATACATACATTTTTCTTTAATCAATTACGAACTGTCGAGTCGATCCAACAACCGATTCAATTCCGATTCGATACACATTGCATGCGACGATTTGCTTACTCGATGTCAATAAAGTTTTTTAATTCGTTTCACATGTAAAAAATTATACTAATTTTAAGATCTACAGAGGAAGTGAGGAATAGAGTATTGCCTACACTTTTTTAATTTAAAATAACGCCCCGAAAACGAGCTTAAAAATTTTCAAGAATCACTTCTATTTTTATTTGACCTTTATTAAAATTTATTAATTATATTTATTTTTGAGCGATGGTCTTTTTTATTTTATTTATTTTTTGACGATGCTACCTATTTGGTAGCGAAATATTGAGAAATAAATAATAATTAAAAAACTTTTCATAAAAAAGACCATCGCTCAAAAATAAATATAATTAAAAAATTTTCAAGAATTTAAAATCAAAATGAAAATAAACATTTTAAGAACAAATTAAAACAAATCTTAATTAAAAACGTGAAATAAGAACATAATAAACATCACTTAATTTACATTCTGAAAACTACTCATTGTATTTCGTAGCCATTCTTTATAATTATTTCATTAAACATCAGTTTCTATGCACATATTTAACAAATAAAAACCAGTTCACCTTGCAAAAGATACTAAATTCAAATTTTTGTATTTATGCAAGTTACTCGTACTACCGATGCAAAGTGCTCAGAAATACAACAAGTTTGTGTTGCAAGGGAGAATAATGTGTTTTTGCAGAGACATTTTCCAGTGTTTCAATAAAATGTTTGTAAGTGTGTGATGTATAGAGATTAAAGGAAACATAAAATCGGTTACTTCGCATTCTAATGGTCTATTGAGGAAGCCTTTAGTGGCCAAGCGTTGTAATGGGGGGGAAAAAACTAACAGTTTTAAAGAATATGCACAATTGAATTAACTTGAGTGCGGAGAACTGTCAAAATATTAGGCTAACCTGTGCAGTAGTTGAAATCTGAAAGAATTTAATGAAATTACGATTATTTATCTATGTTTGTTATATGGTTTATCGGGTCTATATGCGGCATTTCATTTGGTGCTAATACAAAAATCTTCAGTAGACCATTAACCAAATTCGTGAAAAAACCTAAGAATTTTTTTTGTTTATCCAAAAACTCCTAAAAAAGTAATCCATGAATCGAATACCTTGGACTTTCCAACTTACAGAAGGCAAAACCTTCTCATATGATGTTTGCGGCCTTGATCGCTGGATAGTATTTTTTCCGGCGTTGTCTACACGCACTGCTGATTTTACAACACAACAACCTGTCTCTTCCCTACATTATTCTTGTCCATTTCTTGTCACATTTCTAAAAAAATCTGTGCCATGTTTTACGTGCCTCTACAAAATCATTTTGACTTCTGACATCAACACCATTAAAATAACAGTCGGAAAACACTAGTGAACGAATCTATGTTGACCTGTCCTTCATTTTCATTTATTATATAGTACCATACGAAAAATCAATACTAAACCTTGTGATAGTATTTTACTTTTTAAATGTGGGGAAAATCAGGCACTATGTTAGAAAATTCATTAAGATATTTTTTTTTTAAATCCTATTAGGACGAACAATATCTTCAAACTGTAATTGAAATATGTTGTTCCCTTTCAAAATATGCATATGAAATAGACTCAATAGCAAATACACAAATACTTTGCCAGTATTAATGATTTACAAGTGAGTGAACAAAGCAAAATCCATCCCTTCTCTTTTTTGTAATATTAAGTTACGCAACCCATTATAATACAATAGTTTGTGTCGATTTGAGTTTTTGAATGTGTATGTATGTGTGTGCCAAAAATCATAAAGTTACTTTTACCTATATTTGCAGCATTTCCTGTATCATTATTGTTATTGTTATGCCTCTCGTTTACTATCTCTTTGGCTCATTGTCTCACCCACTTCGATTTTTGTTTGAATATTTTTCATTAAAATGCACAGTATAAAGAAATAAAAATACAGGTAATGCAAATCCATTGTAGGTGGCTTTAAAAACTCAGGTGATCATTTTCGTCAACTTCCCGGTGGTGTAAAAAGTTCCATCTAGAAGATTTTGTGTATGTTCAAACAAATGAATAAAACCGAATATACGAGTACTTACATATTCAAAACTATTCGAATTCAAAAATAAATACATACATCGATCTTTTACTGCAAAAGCATCATGACTCAAAAATTAAATCTCTTAATTGAACATGGAAAAATGGTTTTCCATAGCATATGCAACATATGTGTTGGAAATCTTCATTTATATGTTTTTAAAAAATTTAATATACCTGTTTTATGTTCAACAAAAACTATCTAGTTACCATTGCTTTATAAATTTTCACTCTGAAAAATATAAAAATTATTTTTTGGAGATTGTCAAATAAATGAATTGATAGAGATACTTTTGAACATTGAAGAACGACTTTTATTTTTATTAAGAAAGAAAATAACGTTTTTGGCCTTTTATATGATATGATATGATTTATAAATATACAAATGAAGCTTTTATTTAAAAAAATTATTGTAAAAAGATATATGTTTTACAATACCGAAAATATAAGTTTACTAGATTAACACGGTGCGCTTCGATACTCCCACACCCAGTAATGTAAATAGTTGTCTGCCATTTTGGATCGTCCGCTATATTTCTTTTTTTTATTTTTTTATCTGGAACCAGCACTCAGGAGATGACTCCTACACATGCGAAGCATTGTGCTGGAACAATAGGAAAGGGATAGTAGGAGAAACGACAGGAGGTGAAGCTTAATTATTTATTTTTGCAGCCCTGCTTTCGCACGTTCTTTGTTTATGCTCGTAGCAGTGCTGAAGCTTTGGTTCAGTAGCCGTTTTTATTATTGTTTTACTTTGCCGGTGCTACACAATACCGACGAAGGAGGACGTTCTGATGTGATTGTGGATTGCTATCAGCTGAAGCCGGTATTGTTCAGTGACCAGTGACTATGCCTTCGCCACTAAAACCTTCCGGCAACAACTGACACACAAAGCCACACTAATGCACATCAGAAAAATGCGAAATGTTTATTTTTATTTTAAAATTTTAGTCTGAAACTGGGGTTGAACCCAGGTCTGTTTTGGATTCGTAGTCAACGTGCAGCCTACCATCCATCGTGCCATCGCCACCCTCAAATGTTGCTAATGTTTCCATGGCTTTTCACTTGCAAAGTCCGATTCGTATAAAAGTAGAATTCAAGACCATTCATATGAAAAAAGTTCATCCAAATACATGGTACGGTTCTCGTGATATGAAAGTGCACTTTCGAACAATATACCCTTTAAAATAGGTCAACAACTCCGAAACTTTTCCAGATAGGAAAATTAAATTTAAAAAGTCCGTTAGCCTCTCTATTCTTTTTTGCATTCATGACAGGCAAAATAATAACATGAAATTCTACTGTTATGCCTAAGAGCAAAGAGATTTCGTATCCCAAACAAGAATATTTTTAATGGTTTTATTTTTAAGATATTAAAAGGTATAAAGAAACTCTAATGAAATTTGTTTCAACGCAGAAATTATGTAAGGCTGCCTGAAAATAAGAAGAAGAAGAAGAGAGAAACACATGATGATTGTTTTTTAGTGCTCAGGGTTTATTCCCTACGTATGCAACGCATTGCACTGGAACTAGATAGAGAGAAGGGTACTGTAGAGAAAATACGAAGTAGTAAAAACGGTAGGAAGGCAGAGCTCAATTCTTGCAGAACTCTGCCGTTGCGTGCTATTTTTGGGCTATTGTTTTTAAGGCAAGAGTAGCCATATTATTTATTATTTTACTTCGCCGACGTTTTTTGCTCAAATACCGACAAAGGAGGGTGCTGTAGCACGGAAAAATATTTGACTTGACCGGGCCGGGCCGGCAATCGAACCCCATTTTATTCTAGTTGCACTGAATACGCTAACTATTCAGACATCAGCAATCGCTTGAATTAGTTAAACAAATTTTATGACAAGAGCAGGAGTATCTTCTTGTTTTTGAAATATTGAAAGATCTGGATCTAGAAAAGCAAATCTCGTTTGTTATACACTTTTATATACATATTAGATCACCGTCCCGGCTTCGCACGGAATCTGTTTACTAATGAGAAAAAAAAACAAGTTTTGCTGTTTTTAGCTGACCCGGCAAACGTTGTTTTGCCATGTATATTATTTCTAGGAAACATTTTTTTAGTTCAATAAAAATAACTATCTACAATAATTGTGCGGGTATTTACTTATAATCGAAAGCATTGTAGAGAATGAAAGTATGCTTTATTTAGGTTAATAAATTAATCTTTATCAAAGTAACAAATATATCTTAAATTACAATTCTCGATAACTATCTAAACATTCAAAACAGTTTTAGGGTCCGTCGCCATATTGGATTTATGTTGATGATAAATTTTTCAAAATCTCCTCATCATACCCTTTCATTTAATACCTATATTGCAAAAAAGGAAAAAGTAGGTAAAAAAATAGTGGAAATAAAGTGGGCGTGGTTAATTTTAGGGGGATGAAAAATAGATCTACCCAATATGCACACAAAATTTCATGAGAATCGGTCAAGCCGTTTCGGAGGAGTTTAACTACAAACAGCGCGACACGAGAATTTTATATATTAGATATTATTTCAATATATTTTACCTTCGCTTTTATGCAAGTCTCGATTGAACTGTATAATATATGCAACTAAAATTATTATTTTTCATTTGGCATTAAAAGAAAAATTCAAATTTTTTTTTTTTAATCCAATGTTTACTTTTATTATTACAATGGTTTGTGCCTTAGCGTCCATGGAACATTATTGTATCAAATTAAACACATCTGTACGAAATCTGTCAGAAATCTATTAGTCATATCGGTATATACAGAAAATAAAACACCTCCGGTATATCCAATCGAAAACTCTCCGAAGTCTCTAAGAACAAAGTCGGAAATTTGTCAAAAATGCCTGAATCAGACAACGTCGCACTGCTTTGGTGGTTGGGATATTTTCAACATTCTTTACATGGATTTGTAACTATCACTGTCGTATAAATTTACATAAAGCGCCAAGCTGGTAGTTGCTATTCAACGATGATACATACATACATATATGTATGCACTGGCAGAAATGTTCAATTGAAATTAAAATGCAAAATTTTGCTTGTGCATTAAAGTAGAGGTAAATCCTGTAAAATGTGTTAGATAAATTTCGGAAAACTATCGAGTTCTTCTGAAGAAATAATTTACTAGTTTTTTGGGCCGAAAAATGAAATCGTATTGTTGCACAAAGCATAGAACTATTGACAAATGGGTTTATGCGCAAAAAGAACAAAAGAATTGATTCGATGGTGTTTGGTAGCTAAAGTATGTATCAAAAAAAAATATTTATTCTATTCGTGAATTAACTTTGTTTCAGTGTACACATACAATTTTTCGTCATTCACCTAAGCGAATCTTTTAGTTATTCTTTTGTTGCCATGACTGTCGTGAACTTTATTTTTTAAACTTTTTATTTATCGAATATTGCATACAGTTTGTTTGATTGTGTATGGATTTCAATTAAAAACAACACAAACGCCGTAAATAATTCAATACAAATTTTGCATTCGAAAACCCTAATTCGCTTAAAGTAGTTTGCAAAACATCTTTAAGTGCATTGACCTATTGAACTTAATACGAGTATTGCACTAGAAACGAATAAAAAGCTCTTGTAGATTATTATTACTATTGAATATTTGATATTTTTTAGCACAAAAGTCAGTGGGCAAGTGTTTATTTGCGTAGATGTGGGTGTTTGATGGCAAGCTTAGTGCCTGTGAATAGAGATTATTTCGTTATATTATTTGTTTTTGCATTGAATAGCTTAATAATTATATGATTTAAAAAAATTCTTAATTGTGTTTTTTTTTATTTTTTGAATTTCAGGTAAGATAAAATAAGTTTGTGCAATTGATGAGCGTATTTAAACAAATTTCCTAGAAGTTGCGAAATTATCATGTTTAAAATCAAGGCGGACTTTAAAGGTAAAATATGTTTGCGTATACATAAAAATAAGTTTAATTTATGAACAATTTATTGACAGATATATTTTTTAAAATTACATATTAGTATTATATTCTATATGGGATATATATATAATTTGTATAAATAATGTTCCTCCGAATTTCAATTTAAATAGGGAAGGAAGAAGTTGGTAAAAATGTATTCAACTAGAAAATTTATGTTCACACAATTTTCTACAATTCGATGTTGAAATAACAAATAAAGTATAATTTGTGCCACATTTTACACATATGAAAATGCCAACAAGATTAAAATTTCAATCATTTTGGGTTAATGGTTTCATTCAGTTAAAATGTTTAAATTTTAATTGAAATTCAACAAGTGACATCATTCTACTAGTAGTTCCATCATCTAAATAAAGTTCTGTACATGTTATTTATTTGATCTATCTACTGACAGCAGTTGCGGGCTGATTATACAGGGTGTCTGGTAGCAGAGGTGCCAATAATTGACACAAAGTTTTATTAAAAGCATTGAACAATAGAATGGAAAAGCGGATTTTATTTTTTTAAAGAGTATGTCATCTAGATCCTTCAGATCTTTTTTTAAAATTTCATGAATAATCGCTCTTGGAAGTCCCGTAAACTACTTTCAACCAGTTCAGTGTTTTCGGCAGTCCTTGAAAATCGACTGGGCCCTGGCCGTGGGGCATTCACAGCCGAAGCAGTTGCGTGGAATCTCTGCACACACGAACGAATTAAATTTACACTCGGCCCATCACTTATTCGCCGAATACCGAACTTTGAACAAAATTGTCGACGAGCAATTACGTATGAATCATTACTCTTAAAAAATGTCTCCACAGCGAACGCGCGATGCCCACTCGACCACTGCGACATCGTGACTGACAAATCCGCACAATCGATAATTCAATTACTTTTTGAAATAATCGTATTTAAAAATAGAAATTTGCCACCAGACACCCTGTATATATATTTGTATATATATATATAAATATATACATATATACGCACACAAACACCAAACACAATTGAAGTGATTAGAAAAAGTTTTGTGTGCCAAAAGTCAAATGGAAAGTTTGTCATAAAATAGAATTTTGCATAAAAAAAATTAATAAATTTTAAATGAATGGCCTTGTTAATTTTTATTGAATGAAAACCTTGCACTTTATAATTTTCACATATTAGGAAAAATTTTTGATTACCTGAACATGAATTTTTTAATGATTCAAGTAACTTAGTTTGCTGAGTGGTGCCACTTTGCGAGAATCACATTTTATCCACATGGAGTTTAATCAGTTTAAGTGAAAGGACTCGGCTGTGTTTACGCTATATTTGTACACTTCTATAAATCAGAAAAACGAGGCGATAATGTGCTACCGCCATTTCTTCCCGCTATACGAAGTTATTGATTGAACTCATAGCCAACTACATTCGAAGCGGTATTTGGTATTAAAATTTTCTATTAAAATGTACTTAAAAAATCAATTCAGTCTTTCGTTTTATTTATTAATATAGAAAATATATATGAATTTATGTACATATGAGGGTGGCGATGGAACGATGGATGGTAGTCTGCACGTTGAATACAAATCCAAAAACAGACCTGGGTTCAACCCCAGTTTCAGAATAAAATTTTAAAATAAAAATAAACATCTCGCATTTTTCTGATGTGCATTAGTGTGTCTTTGTGTGTCAGTTGTTGCATCAGAGCGCCCCCTTCGTCGGTATTGTGTAGCACCGGCGAAGTAAAATAATAATAAAAATGACTACTAAACCGAAGCTTCATTTGTCAGCTGTCATTTCTCTAACTATCCCTTTTCTATGGTTCCGGCACAATGCTTCGCATGTGTGGGAGTCATCTCCTGAGTGCTGGTCCCAGATAAAAAAAAAGTACCTTGTAAAAAGTGTTGGATGTTCTTCTTTTTCCAATTCGGGGAATAAGAGTTCTAGAACATTTAATGTTTATGTGTTACGCTGCTTTAGTTGCGTTTTATACACACTGTCGAAAAGTTATTTAATCAATTATTTTTATAAAGAGAAGTAACACTCAGGTAATGATTGCCTAGAAGTAGAAAAGGGATAGTGATAGCGATGTTAGTTAGGGAACGAATAGACAGGGTTCAAGCAAAATTATTACTAAAGCAAGCTTATAAACCTGACAGTGATGGAATGTGAAATTATTGAAATATAGAATGGAAGAGAAAACGACAATGGTAACGATTGCCTTATTTACGAACTTAGAAATTAGAATTAAACCAAAAGTCATGTAAGCATTTGATAATGTTTTTAATACGCGCCTAGAATGAAAAAAATTGTTAATTCTTTTTTTCCTATTGAGTCTGCACCGGTAGTCTCGTGAGTAGTGCTCTGGTTTATCAGTTTGGGGGTTATAGATTCGCTTCCACCATAGAATCCGATCTGTTCCACTACAAGTGGAAGTCTCATTACTACAGATATCACAATGGTAGCATATTGAATTGGACTGAAGTGGGCTACTGGGTACCCCATTTCTTTTACACACAGCAACCTGTTTATTCCGTTTTTTGTTCAGTTTTAACAATTCTTATTTAGTTAAAAAAATTAAACTTAGGAAATCCAAATAATTTCTATTTTGAGCTGAGCTGTTTCTCTTTAATAATTAGTTTTTGTCTGTGCAAAATTTGTATAATTCATATGACCAATTGCGTAGTTGTAATTATAATTTAAATAAAATTTTAAATGTGATTCTGGAACACATTTAGCCATGCTAAAACATGTTCCACATCATGAAACATTCGTTGGTTCTAAGCACTCATTTAAATGACGAGTTGTTTTGTCATGGTCTCCAATGACATCCCTATGTTAAAGCCATGCATTCTTCAGCTAATTTGAGCCAGTTCATTTCCAACAGAAGTCTTGCATTAACTATGTCTTTTTTTGCTGCGACGTCAAATAATAAAACATTCACTTCTCGAACTTTTGACATACATTTGGCTGTATACTTGTCACTGAAATTTAAATTCAACATAAAAACAAAAATAATTATTGAGATTAATAATTATAATAACAGAAAATAACTAGCTGTTCTCTGATTTGTAATTATTAAATATTCATATTTCCAATTAATTTCTTTTTTTTTTACAATAAAATTTAAAAATACTTTCAGATCTGGTCATCGTCATTGTTGCCGTCATATTCATGTCACTCACCGGTATTTTTTCAACATGTACAATGATCATAAAAAATGCCTGAGAGGTTAATTTTAAAGCAAGAAGTGCATTGTACAAGGTGATTTTGTTTGCGGAAGATTAGGTTTCACGTTGATCAAATCTTTTTTTTATTAATTCGAATTTTAGAAGATATCTCAAAATTAATGCAGGATTATGTAATTCGGAGACATTCAAGCTTTTCTACGAAATTTTGTGCGCACATTTGGAACACAACCGCTTAAAAAATCACTTCGGTTTCATGTGTGTGTGAATGTACGAGTATAATGAAATAATATGAAAAATGAATCGAATTTAATTTGCGTAATAGAGAAAATATAAATTTCATTATAGTTTTCTTTCACTTTTTCTTATACAGTGAACTCGCAGAAACGTGAACTAATTTTTACGGAGGGTGTTCACGTTTTCGATTTTGTTCACGTTTTAGATTGCATTTTTTTTATAACATATTTTAGTCTCTTTTATCTTTTATATAATTTAAAATAAAATATGTACGTTATTTTTCACCTATGAAATATGTTTCGATTCTACTTTTTGTAAGTTCCTGCCATACAAATTTTTAAATTATATTATTGAATTCATTAAAAATAGAAGTTAGCTGAATTTATATAACGTTAATTATAAAATTGTTTCATTAGTTTTTATGGAAAAAGAGCATCAACAAAAAAACATTCTTTGATACTAAGGCAAATAAAAAATTTTTTAAGACAACAAAAGGGTGTGTTAAAATTATTTCATGCAAAGGTAATATAATATAAATATATTAAATATTTTAACATATTACAAATGATTTTAATGGATTTCATTGGACGAGCTAAGCAAAAAATAATGGTGGTCTCTTCTTGACGTTGTTTTTGCTTGAGCATTTTTAATGCAGCCTTTTCTTTGAGGTTTCTTAATACTCTGTTTCTTATTGAACAAATCGTCGACATTGGCGACATTATACTTTTTCGAGAAACCAGTTACAGATGAACCTTTCCGAAAAGCTCTAAAATATCTGACTTTTCGTGATGATTTAAAACCTTTGGTTTTTTATTAGACATATTTTCATGTGTAGGAGTCATCTCCTGAGTGCTGGTCTAAGATAAAAAAAATATTTACCTATATGAATAGTCAGTACAGAGATATGCTTCCGCATTAATACTAAAGCTATTTATCATGCAACAAAAGTTGTTTACAATAAACAAAATACGAAATTTTCTCTGCAGGGATCTCAAAATTTTAAAATAAGCTAACTAAATTAAATTTTAAACGTTCGATAAAAAGTTGTTTTAGAACCTTCAGCCTTTGTTCACGTTTTAGAGAAGTCAATGTAAAAAAAAAATTTTTCATGTTTTTGGGTAGTTCATGTTTCTGTGAGTTCACTGTAGTTTGTTTGCGTTTAATAGGATAGCTTCAAGTGTTTTAAGAAGAAATAAACGAAAATGATTATTAAAATCAATTTAAATTAGCCGTTTGCTTAAAAAGAAATGTAAATTGGAATGACTTGATTTTAAGGGGACTGTGAATATATTATATATATATGTATGTAATAAATGGAAAGTAATTGGTTTTTATATAAGAATGGGCAATGACTTCAACACCGACTGTAAAATCCGTTTGTAATTTATTTCAGACTGTTGCAAAAATATGTTTAAAATCTTACTCAATTACTAAGAAAGTAAAATTTAAATTTCACACTCAAAATATTCTGTAAATAAAATTAACTGAAATTGTAATTAAAAATAAAAGAAGTCATGCATGAATGAATATCAGAATGAATCAGTTAAAAATGAAATTGCTTAGAATTTTAAATATTTATTGCCTATTAATTTTCTCGAATAATTAGGTGTACGATTAAAAAAACTCATAAAATTTTTTTTCTAATTATTTTATTAACTCGTTAAAAATATTACAATTAAAATTTTTATGGATCCCTCAGAGTCAAATAAAGCATTATAGAGGCTAGTCGGCAAAAAGTTCAAAACAGTTGAGGTATTCAAATTCATATAAAGTCATATGTTTTAAAATAGCACGAAAAAATATGACTGTCATGAACAACCCGTCATAATTTAGAGTGCTTATTTTAAAAAATTCATTCATATGTTAATGAAAATACACTTATTAATGCGTGATATCAAAATGCTAAAAAGAAGTGGAGAAAGTAAAATAATTCGACTTTTCGATATTTTAAACAATAAAATAAATTACATGTAAATATTGTAATAATTCCCTTTTTGAGGGTGGCGATGGCACGATGGATGGTAGTCTGCACGTTTAGTACAAAACCAAAAACAGACCTGGGTTCAACCCCAGTTTCAGACTAAAATTTTAAAATAAAAATAAACATCTCGCATTTTTCTGATGTGCATTAGTGTGCCTTTGTGTGTCAGTTGTTGTCGGAAGGTTTCAGTGGCGATGGCATAGTCACTGGTCACTGAACAATACCGGCTTCAGCTGATAGCAATCCACAATCGCATCAGAACGCCCTCCTTCGTCGGTATGGTGTAGCACCGGCGAAGTAAAATAATAATGAAAATGGCTACTAAACCGAAGCTTCAGCACTGCTACGAGTATAAACAAAGAACGTGCAAAAGCAGAGCTGCAAAAATAATTAATTAAGCTTCACCTCCTGCCGTTTCTATTACTATCCCTTTCCTATAGTTCCAGCACAATGGTTCGCATATGTAGGAGTCTTCTCCTAAGTGCTGGTCCCAGATAAAAAAAAAAAAAAAAAAAAAAAACTTAAAATTGTTCTTTTGGCACATAAAATTGTTGGAACAAATATAATCGGCGGCTAGTAGCTAAACGTTAAGTGGGTGCCAGCCAGATAAGTAACACAAACAAAGTTTGCTCACTTGTATATCATTGCATATTGTGGTTTTTTCTTTCTTTTTTCTTATAAAAATGTAATTGAATGTAAAGGTATAAAAATGTGAACAATTTTAAAATCTTTCTTTTTATTCTTATATCATTTATAAGTAGCGGCGGCTTGTAAATATTATCGCCGGCTCGACAGAAGAGTTTCAGTGTACGACTCAGATTTCTACTGTTATTTTAGGACAAAACACTAAACATAGCTTTAAAAGTTCTATTATTTTATGACTTTTTTGTTTGACACACAATACCAATTTTTTTTTAATGTTAAGACATTAGGACAATATTATTTATGAACAGACATTGTGAATACCCCAAATATAAAATTTTTAATATTGCCAGATATAATTACAATGATAACGAAATACATCAGTATTATTTGTATTTATTATTTATTATGTATTAATATCAAAGCATATTTGTTATTTATAATAATTATGTTTAATTTGTTTTTAAAAACTCCTTAAGCAATATTAAGAAAACTACAGGCATCTTTTCTGGTGGGACCTTGCTTTTGTGATTGATAACACAATCAAAATGAAGAAATCAACTGTTTTCTTGTGTTTTCTTCAAGTTAAAATCACACCGAAAAATATAAAATGGTGTGATTTACAAAAAAGTACAAAACCACACATATGATTTTAAAACGGCACGTGGTTTTCATCTACTGCAAAAAATAAATAAAGAAAAGCACATTAGGAAATTCAGCAATTAAAATAATAAAAAAATACTAAATAAAATTTTGTACAGTTATTATTTTCATTTACATATTCATATGAACATAGTACATAGTATGCTGAAACTATTTTACTTATAATGCATGAGAGCAATACCAGGGTTATTGCCGTGACAGAATTGAAATTAAAAAAAATATATGTATATGGATATGTAAGTATATATAGTAATTATTGAATTTCTCTTCCGTTAATTGCAAACAGGGAAGTCTGCTAACAATTTATTTCCATTTTGTTCTTCTAGTCAGAAAGTGGGTTTAATATTTTTGAGCAGCGATCCGTATCTGTTGCTCTAAAGTGGCGATGTAGGTACAAACGTCAACAAAATTAATGTTTAATTATTGAACAAATTTGAATTGTGCTACATCATATTATCCCAAATAACTAACAATAATATGTTTGTAAAAACACTCATTCACAACAGAAGTGGGGATGGGTATTCAATTTTATGACCTTAAAAAGTATCTATGGTATGCATAGCATAACATTTTTGGAAATATTTTTTCAACAATATTTTTTGTTCGTTTCAATAACTGCAATAAAAAACAACACTTAATTAATTAAAGTGATATTTTATTTGCAACATGTGTCACATTCGCTGGTGAAAGATTATCTGTGACCTTATTCTTCTAAAGGACCTTTTACATTGTAATACGGCATGTCGAAAACTTAAATCTATTGGGAAAGCATAATAGTGTAAAAACAATATGTTACGAATCTGACCAAATTACGTATGGAAATTTGACCGTCGTATTTTTCAAAAATTCAATATTTTTTAAAAATGTTCAAAAAGTTTATACTTTTTATTTTATCAGGGATGTGTTTTTGTGTAAACAACCAAAGAAAATAATTTCTGTTGACAATGCTGCCCATACATATTTATATACAATGTTAAAAGTCGGATCTGGCAGCGTTTGCCATGCAATAATCTGACAATCGTGTGAATAGACAATTATTATTGGCAGTAAAATTGATTGTCTCAGAACTGTGTGTCAATAAAATTGTATGGTTTTCTTTCAATAGCGTGAACAGACAAATTACCAGATGGTAAAAATTTTTCATTGTGAGTGCATTGCCACCATATTGCCGTATCCTACAATATTGTACAATTTGACCATCGTGTGAACATAGCTTTATTCTTTTCTTTTTATTTCAAGTATGATAGTGTGAAAGAAAAATGTAATATTACTTTAGATTTTTTGGCAGTCGCACCAAATCTCATTAGATTTCTCTCTCACTAAGTATTATGTAAGTCGTACCACTTGTAGTATAGTCTGAAAGGGCCTTAAACAGCAGAGTCAGTCGCAATTAATAAATTTTTCTTTCTCTCGATTCACAAAAAAAATTAATTATAATAGTGTAATTGTTCGCTGTTTAATAGAAAGTAAAATCAATTAGCAAACTGATGAAAATAATGAAACTGAAATTGAAAGGAAAACAAAGCTGCTTTAGGAACTTTCAGTGGAAGATTTTATGAAACGAAAGAAAGAAAAACAGTAACAAGACAAGATTTATTACAAAATATAACTCAAGGAATATACAAACAGTTTCGAAAAATCAAAGGCTTCATTGATAAAATTGATATAGAAACAATTCTTAGAATAAATTTAAAAATGTAATTAATGTTATCGTTATTTAAACATCTTCCATTTTGACAACACAATTTTAGTTCGTACTGTCCAAGGAGAATTCACGCCAGGTAAACTTACTAGTACAACAACAATCAAAAATCATTGTATGTTGTCAAAAAAAAAATTCATACAATTTGACATCAAACAGTGATAAATAGTCAGCTATGTAGCTGGGCTAGTAAGTTGACTGGTTACGAATTCCCCTTGGTACTGCCTAAAAGTTCTTCAAGAAAAACTATCAACAGATAAATTTTCCAATTTTTCTCTCCAAAAAAAAATCTTTAATAGTAAAAGTTCCCAAAGCCTTCCGCAAATATTTTTCAAACCGAAACTTTCGTTTATTTGCAATATATGAATATATATGTAAGTAAATGCTGAAGAAGGTAAAACAATTTAAAAGTAGAAAAATTATATGAAAATGTTAAAGGGTAACCCAACAACAGAAATGTTACTTCAACACACATCAAGAAATTTAACATATTGGCACAGAAAAAAGCTTAAACAATTTTGCAAGGTCGTTTACTGGATTTTAAACCGCAAAAGTAAAATAAAATCTTGCATAAATATTTTTAAAACCCTCTTAAAATGACTGCTGGCAGCAACCACTTTCAGACACAACCTCATGCTCGTATCGCAAACACATACACCAGGCGTTAAATACAAAACCACAGCTAAAATTACAAAGCAGCAGTAGCAGCGACAACAACAACAACAACATTAACATCAGCAGCAACATCACAAATAACCATAACGACAACAACAATAGGAAACACCAACTGACATGATAAACTGTTTTAAAAGACATTTTTCTTAGTTAAAAGTTTAAGATGAAGACGATTCGTAGCTGTAAATAAGACGACCGTAACGAAACCAACACCGGTGAAGAAGTGCTTCCAAAGAATTCAATAATATCCTGAGCTTGTGGTCTGGAAGTAGTGCAAAATCGGACCTGTCTGTTCTACTCTCTTTTTTGATGCCGATTCATTGATTCCGAAATAATGCTCGTATTTCTAAAAGCCCTGACTCACTATACTACACAATAACACGAATCAATCACAGGGGAACGATAGTGAAGTCTGACCGACTGTGTAGTCCAGGGAATCAGAGCCTTAAGTAAATCTGCTTGTTTAAAGCTTTTTTTTATCCGTGCAATGTAACTAATTTTTTATTACCGTACGGAGGTTTAAAAAGTTGCTAATCGTGCATAGATGATAGAGTGATTTTCCTAAGTTACTTTAATGCTACTAATAAGAAGAAGAACATTTTTTGCAATTAATAAAGGAACATCTAAGACTGCACAGTAGTTCCTAAAGAATGACCAATTTTTTTCACTAGGACGTTAACGTTATATGTTTGTCAAATCAGAGCTGTAAAATATTGCAATCACATGATTTCACGTTAATGATTTTTTTAATTTAATTCATTCATTCAAAATCGTAAAATAATTTCATGACTTCAAATTGAAATCTATAAAAATATCTGCAATAAATTTTTTTGAATTCAATTAATATATTAATCTATTCCCGAAATGCAATCATATCCAGTAATTTCACTCAAATCCAGTAATTACAATCAAAATTAAATCTGAATTAATCTTTCATTCTCTTCAAATGAAACTTCTTTTGCTAGAAATAAAGGTGACTCTGATAATTTTAAATTGCCAACCACATATAAATTTTAATTGCAATCAGAAACGGCCAACACGCCTACGTTTTTCATATCATTTTGCATACGATTTGTTTTAGTTATTTTGTATTATCATATACTTACATTTAACCACTTTGATCATCATCAGCTGCAGTAGAAAGATTATTTGCTATTGCAACTTTTCTAAATTCTGCGCGTCGTGTATTGCTTTCAGATAGGAACTTTGAAAAGTTACTTCTAATAAAAGCAATGGAGAGTTAACTAATGTACGAAATGCTCAAAGTAATGGAAACGAAATATTATTCATATTGTTTCATGATCTCGTATTTTTGCCATGAATTTTTTTAATAGTCACAAAATTAATAATTATTTTTTGACTATTATTTTTTTGGTGAAGTAAGAGTCACTAAAATCTGATAGTTTCCACCAAAAATTTTGCAGTTTCCGCCAGATTCTAGTCAAAACCCGTATATTCCAAGTGTATATTATTTCGTTGAAATTTTACTATAGTTGTGATTTCAGGATAATTGATTGCAGTCGCATGATTTGAACAAAAATTTAATTGCAATCAAATGATTTCAACAAAAATTTGATTGTAATCGAACTGATTGGATTTAAATTAATTGCATTTAATGATTTCTAAAAAGATTGTTTTCAAATGATTGCAATTTTGACAGGATTTCCTTTTGAAATTAATTTAATTGAAATCAATTTTATTGCAATCACAAGGGATTTACAGCATAAAAACAAAAACAAATAGAAATTTTTTTACAAAATATTTCTCTGCTTATTTTTTTTTTTTTTCAAAATTAGTTTCGAAGAATATTTCGAGAGAAATTTATTCCGTAAAAATATTTCTTTATAGAAAATATATTTTTATAAGAATTTTTCCGCCGTTCCAAACTTCTTTTTCCTTTGAATTTGAAATTTTAAAACTGTTTTATTTTTTTATAGAAAACACATCGTCATGACAAAGTCTAGTCCATTGAAAATATTTCTTCATAGGAAATTAATCATCGCACCGATTTTTACATTCGTTTTCTGCTGTAGAGTATTTATGTTCGAGGAAATTTTACTTTACAAAAACTTTTCTGATTGAAAATCTTTCTGCACAACAATTTGTTCTTAGCAGAAAATTTTTCTCACTTCAAATATTTCTTTGTGGAAATTATCACAAAAATTATTTGTTCATAGAAAATTTTTCGTAACCAATTTTTTCCCTACTACACACAATCCACTACGGCAATTCCGCCTTGTTGACAAAACGAATGTAGTTTTAATAGCATTTACTTTAATTTTAAATTTTTTTTGGGTTATTTTTCTTTTTTTACTTTTGTTAAATGCATACATAAGTATTTTTGTAACATTTATAGGGGTCACGGCAGAAATACAAGTATTTTAACTTTAATTTATTTTTTGTTTTAGAACGTTTTAAATTAAAAAAAAATTTGTTGCTGTTCGAGAATCTCAAACGATGGAGCGCGCCGCACCGATATATTTTGTGCCATTTTTGTGGAAACAAGTTTTTAGGGTGTTTAGTGTATATTTTAGTTGATATTCTGGCCTTTTGCTGCGGCTGTAGTGTTCGTTGAATATATTTTGCAGTGGTCGCCCTATATTGCGAGCAGATACATTGAGCGTTTTCGACAATTGAAATGCGAATGAATTGTGTTGCGTTATGCGGATGTCCATCTCCATAGGAAGCGTCTCTTAAAACTACCAATAATTATAACGTGTACTGGTGCGATACATATGTACATATTTTATGCAGAGCATGGAGAGCTTACTCCTATATATAAATGCAACTGTGCAATACCGTAGTAATTCCAAAAATCTTGAACTGAGAAAAATGCATTTGAAGTTTTGAGCCATCATTTTGATAGTATTTTCGTTTACTAAAGTTATTTTTTTACAAGTTTTTAAATAAAGAAGCATGCTTTGTAATGTATTCTGTTTGTAAATTTCTTGTCATAAAGGAAATATTTTATTACTGCAAATAAATATTGTTGGAAATAGCTGGAGGCAATAAAGACATTTGTAGCTGTAGAATCTGAACAGTTCGAGATAGAACCATAAACTTTTTTCCTTTAGATATATATTTCCCCAAAGATCAATTCTAATCAATTTTGAGTTATTACGGTAGCAATACCGTGCAAAACCAAAGGCTCGATATGCTTCTGTAGAAGTTTAAGTAATCAAACATGCACTTCAGTAATATAGTCGATTAGAAACAGCCTGACTTTGAGCGCCGACCGTGGTATTTCATCGGAGGTGACTTATTTTCTATTATTTAATGTTAAATATTTTTTGCTTCTGTCTACTTTTTTTCTTGCCTTTTTAACCAGGTTGACTTGTGCAGTTGCTGGGTATGTTGGCGTCGCTGATTTCATTATTGTAGGGCCGTTGTCATATTTCCGGTTATTTAAATTTACTTTGTAAAAATTATTTTCATTATTTTTATTATATTTTTTTTTATTCGGTTTGTTTGTGACTTTTCATCTGTAATCATTATTATTTCATTATTTGTACTCATGCACGTATTTTATGTCTTTTTTATATTCTGTAAATATATTTAATTAAAATTACATGACAGTAACAACAACAATAGTCACACATCTAGTAACTAGATGTTGTTATACATACATATGTATGTACATATGTATGTACATAAATACATATACATTTATACGTACGCATATATGTACATGCCTATTTTCTTCGTAATTATGCTGTACATTTTGTATTTTATAATCATTTGACGCTACTGTTGACTGGTGGGGAGCAACATTTGTACTTTCCATTTGTTTCAAATAGATTTTGTCAAGAAATTTTCCCTCATTAAATTTAAATGTTGTTTAGCTTTTTCTTAGTTTGTTTTCATGTTTTGTTTCTTCTAACTTTTTCTTTCAGTTTAAAATCAGAAAATGTGTTAAACAGTAACAAGATGTGATTATAACTGGTGCTAAATAATTTAAATACTTTTCGAAAAATATTGTATGAAAAACAACACTGTGATATGGAATTATTGTAATAAATTTTAATCGAAGGGAAATTTAGTTCAGTAAACACATACTCGTATGTATGTATGTATGCATGTATGTATGTATGTATGTATGTATATTGAATAGGAATGAAAACTTAGTTTTTAATTCTACTAGTTAATAAATTAACTTCGTGCAGCAATATTTGATAATTTACTTCTAGCATTCAAATTCGTGTGCCATATTTTTACATTAGCAGGAACCTACGACGTTACAAGCATTTGAAAGAAAATGTATCTTCAAATTAAATACCAGAAACATTTTAAGCCTTAAGGAATTATAAAAAAATTTAATGTTGGTAGAATTGCATGGATAGCCCCATGTCAGTGATGAGGTTGGAAGTCGAAAATTAACACTCGACTACCAGGTTTGGCACAGATCTCAATGGTTAATGGAATTTTATTGGACTATTGCAAAGGGGATATCGTGTACGGGGAGAAGGATGATGTAGAGATTAGACAGGTGGTGAAAGTGATAAGAATATAGAGCTTAATTCTTGCACAACTTTGCAATTGCGTGCTAATTATAAAGCAAAGTTGCACCGTCTTTGATGTTAATTTTTGCCGCATTTTTTTTAAGTTAAAGGGAGCCATTTACATCGTAGACGTTTAAAATTGAATTTTTTTTATTGAAATTTGTTTTTTAAATGTTTTATAAATCAAAAATATTTTTATGAATATGGTAGTAAGTTTTTTCTTTTATGTTATTTATTTACGTGCCAAAAAGAAAATACTGAAAGAATACAGAAGGAATGTGTCTTTCTATATGTACATATGTATTTCTAATGGAAACAAGGATAATTTTGAATGCAAACGATGTACTTAGTTTCCTGAATAGACTACTAAGCCTGTTTGGAAAGTCACGTGATTTCAAATCACAATCCCTTTTAAAATTTCACTTGTGATTTTGTGCTGTTCTGTAAATCAAACGATTTTTATTTTGTTTGGTGTGATTTTAACTCAACCAAACCACATGAAAGCAGTTGATTCCCTTAATTTAACTGTGTTACAAATCACAAAAGCAAATAAAATTTTTAACAGCAGAAAAGATATCTCAGGTTTTTTTTTTTTTAAACTTGTGCGTGTTTGATAAATAAAACTACTAATTGTTGAAGAAAATTAATAAAGAAGACATTGAGTAAATTATTTTTTGGCGATGGTCGAAGTAGTCTGCACGTTGACTACATAACAAAAAATTTTTCCTGGATTCAACCCCAGTTTCAGACTCATAGGTTTGATCGGCAGGTTGCTGGATGTAAAGATAAAGAAAGGCCCCAGACCACTTGGGTTAATTTTATTATAGTCCCATTGTGATATCTGTTGTGAAAAAACTTTCACGTGTTGTAGTGATATAGACCAGAGTCTCTGCTAGGAATCGAACCTTGAACCCCCCACTGATAAACTAGCACACTACTCATTAGACTACCGGCGTACGTCGGTATTGTGTAGCACCGCCGAAGTAAAATAATTACTAAAATGGCTACTAAAAATGAAGCGTCGAAATCAATATGTCTCCTTGACATCAAAAACGCTACAACACTGCCATAAAAAAAAAATAACGTGCAAAAAGCAGTGTTGCAAGATAGCGAAGCTTCACCTCCTATCATTTCTACTAGTATCCCTTTCCTCTAGTTCCAGCACAATCCATCGCATGGGCCAACTCCTGAGTACTGGTCCAAGATAAAAAATCATTTTATTATAAAGTTCTGCATACGTTAGAGGCTTAGCTGAACGTTTTAACTTTTTTGTGGTTTGAAATCACTTTACAGAACATATTGTACATTCCTTTATTGTATTTAATAAGTGTTAAAATCTCAAATATTGATGTTTATGATCACGAAGTTTATGTCATTTTAACGGCCCATATTTACTATAAAATTTTCCTTTTTTGATCTATAGAAATTTTTATTGGTGTTGAAGCTTTTTGAATTAACAACTTTTCAATTCCTTTTGTTTCCTTCAACAAAAGTAAATTGTACCGGTTTTCAAAGCATGCATTAAAGATTAAAATTTCTTATCGTACAAATTTCCTTACCACCGAAATCCCAAAATCTCAGAAGGATAATTAATTTTGTATTCAAGTTTTAATTTTTATTGCAGCATTTGCTCTTCCCTTTTTTTATATTTTCTTTCTCAGATTAATGAATCCCATATGATTACGAAACAAACAAATTTACCAAATCTCATTATACACTGGTATTAGTTACAAAGAAATTAGAATTAATGCATGAAACACATTCAAGACAGCAGCCTATCGACTACAAACTGCCAAAAATAGAATACATGTGTGGAAATGATTATTTAACGACAATGGGACAATACCAACACAAACGTAAATACATTTATAATCAAGAAGTTATAGTAGATTTGTTCGAAGTATTTTTATAGAATTTTTATAAACACCAAATTATTTTAATGTGGCAATATTGAACATGTATTTCTACAGCTGGAAGTCTTCTGTCTTGAACGTGTTTCATGCCTAACTTTAATTGGTGATGATTGTATTTTTGCCTCTCTGTGTCTTACAACAATGTCACATGTTTAACATTTGTGTGGTATCGCTCAACATTGTATAATATTCCATCTAATTAAATGCACTGGTTCTTTTACAATGTTTAACACATGGAACAAATTACAACATGTCAGTATTTTAAATATAAATTTGCTTTAGAATGTAAAGCTATGTTCACACGATTGTTTGAAAAATTGTTACCATCTGGTAATTTGTCTATTCACACTATTGAAAGAAAACCATACATTTTCATTGGCACAGAGTTCTGCGACACAAAAATTTTTCTGCCAATAATAATTGTCTATTCACACGATTGTCAGATTATTGCATGGCAAACGTTGCCAGATCCGACTTTTAACATTGTATATAAATATTTATGGGCAGCATTGCCAACAGAAATATTTATCTGCCAATGGTGTTATTGTACGGTGCACTAAATGAAACACATGCGACAATAACAAATGACTGTAAATTGTGTGTCAATGGAAATGAAGGGTGTTCTCACCATTGTCAGAATTGTGATAATATTATTGGCATACAATGCACCGACAATACATTTTGTGACGATGTGCCACACAAAAATTGTGTGTTCACACGGTTGTTGCACATTTTGTAACAATTTTTCTGTCAATATTGTATTAAATGACAATCGTGTGTACATACGTTAAGGCGTTAGGAAAGTATCCGTAAAATAAACAACAAACAAACACTAGAACTAGTGCTGCCATATTTCTCTTTTAGAACAACTGACAAATTTTCCACAACAAAAAAAAACTGTTTTTTTGATTGAAAGAAAAACTGGTGCTTGAAAATAGATCTGAAAAATGAAATACATATGTATATGTATATTTCAAATTTATTTTTCTTAACGGAAATAATAAAACAACTCATTTGCTTTACAGTTGCAAATACAACCATTAAAATACTGCTATATGCTGATATAGTTATATTATCGGATTCACCAACTGTTTTACAATCAATGATAGATTCCTTCTACAGATTCTGTGGCACATGGCGATTAGAATTAAATAAATCTAAAATAATGGTAATGAGTTCTGAACTTAGAATTACGAGGATTTTAGACTGGCATTTTGATGATGAGCATATAGAAATAGTGAATATTTATAAATATGTTGGCTTTGAAGTTACATAAAATTTATCCTGCATCACTTATTTGAAGAACAAACTGGCCACATCGAAATTGGCAATGAATTCACCATACTTAAAATATATAAATAATCCTCGGACAAACAAACTTCAATTTTTCTATGTTGCTTCACGTTCCATAATGTTTTACGCGGCACAGGTGTGGGGCTATATGAAGTACCATGTTGTGGAAAAATAATCATACTCTTCAAAAAAAAAATGCTGTTCTTTCCAATATCAACTCCTTACTATATGCTCTATCTTGAAACTAGTTAAATAAACAGAGTTCTTAAAATGAACTCGTGCAGACTACCGCGTATATTAGCTGAAGTTATTATATCACAAAACATTCTCTGGGCTAAGGAATGGTCCAACCAGCCTCAAGAATTACATATTTCACTTCCAAATAATCATAAACTTTTTTCCACTTTGCACACAGTTTAAAACAGTTATAAATTTATTGAAAATAAAAGAATGTGATGAAGAAATATCGAATGCGAGGAATTCGCTACATCATGATTTTTATTCACAACTAGATTATAATCTCACTCCAGTACTTGCATCAAATTTTTCTTCGCGTATCATACGGTTGATCATCAAAGCTAGAGATGGTTTACTTGACATAAATCGTAGATCCTTTAGCATCAATGCGACTCACCTTTGCACAATAACTTAAATAACTTAAACCAAACTGAAAATAACTATCATTTTGTTGGAAGTTGTCCAATTTTCAAAGATATTAGAAAACAATTGTTTAATAAGAGTATGTTTTGTCAAAATGCAGTTATCGATATCCTTAATGATAGTAATTTTTTCTCTCTTTACAAATATATTGAATTATAAATTGATAATTGAATTTCGTAAATTGATAATAAACGATAATCTATTAATAAATAATAATGAAATAAAATAACAGCAACATTTGTGGACCAATTTTCAAAATGCCTTTTGCATATGAAAGGGGTCTACTCAATGGATTATGAAATATTTTTGTTAATACAAATTATTATTTCCTGACGATGCTACCTATTTGGTAGCGAAATATTGAGAAATACATAATAATTAAAAAACTTTTCATAAAAAAGACCATCGCTCAAAAATAAATATAATTTTTTTATTTTATTTTATTTTATTTTATTTTTGGATAGTCTAATGTTAAGAGGGTAAAAAAGACTAAAAACGGAAAGATAGAAGAACAATTATAAAAGCATGCAAATGCTGTTGAAAATAAAGCGGATATATGGTTGCTATTCTTCCCATATATGTACATTTAGTGGCTAAAACTCCAAAAAAAATCATTTTTGGTATCTCCCTTTGGAACCATATATCTCCACAGGTAATGCAGATAGAAGAAAGCTTTTTGCCGTAATCTTTCCTTCTAAGAAAAGTCTCGAGTGTGTTTTCTTTCTTTTTTGAAATTCGAAAATATATGGAGTAAAATTGTACCTTTAAACTTTTATATATAATAGTGCTTATGATGTACATTTTTTACTATAATTAAACACCGTCATGATATGCGTATCAAATTAAAGGGTACCAAATGAAAAAAATGGTTGAGAAGAACCCCTAAAATAAAGTGAAATGGATATTTTTCAGCAAAACTGCGTTTTCTAACTTTTTTATTTTTTGGAAAAGGTACTGTTGATATAACAATAAAAGTATCAAAATATTATGTAGATGGCTTACAGTAACAATATCTATACAAAATTGCTCGAGAGTTGATAAGTTGTTGTGGTGTAGCGAAGCGAAACGAGTTAATCTAGTTATATTATATATAAAGAAATGTATCGTAGGATGAAATGCAAAAACACGTAGCTAACATTTTTGCCAGAGGAAGAACAAACTTTCCAATAGAAGACAAATATTTGTAGTTACATTCTTTTGATTTTCGCTTATAAAATAGTTAATTTTTATTATTCAAATAGAGATCAAAATAAATTATTTTTCCATTTTTTTTTCGTTTGTAAAAAAATTCTGGTAATTTTTTGTTTAAAATCTACCCATTTTTTGTACTGTCGTGTTAACAGCAGCAGTCGGGAGTATAGGAAGTTGAGAGTTTGGTCATCACTGATCTCAAATCATATTCTTCATTGCCTTTCAAGCTCTTCAATGTGCTATTGCCTTTTAAAGCATTTTAACTTGGCTAATGTTGAATAAAAACTTTTGTGTTGCTACTGTTCAGTCTTCCAATTGAATGCCTTAAACTGTATTTGCTTTGAAAATACATACAAATAAAAAAGGAATTTGTGTAAAAGACAACCAAACACATCCATACATACAAGTGTACATACGTATATCCATATATGACCGTACATACATATGTATGTATATGAGCAAATTTTTGCAGCATTATTAAGTACTACCTTCCTGTTTCTTTTTAGACACATCTATGCACAGACTTGTACATGCTGATGTTAATACCCTGCGGATAATATTGGACTACGTGGTCCATTCCCTTCAGATAATGGCCCTTGTCATTCAAAACACGAGCTTATAGTTATGCGACAGTTGCTCGTGGTTTCGTTCGTATTTATGATTACGCTGCCGCAATAAAATTACTCTTTGAGATGCTCCATGGAGTGTGTATATGGAGTAGTTTTGGGTTAGTCCGATGTAATGCAAAGGGAAGTTGTATGATCCAGCCTTAAGACATGGTAATGTTAAATATACCATACTTTGAGTTAGTCTTGAACTAATCTTAGTTCTCCGTGGACTACGCTACACATGCCTGTATGAACTAGTCACATTATCTGCAGGGTAATTATTTATTTAAAAGTGTTTTAAATATATGTATTTCCTTTTAAAATTTGTACCCTTGAGCATCTAACTATTCAAAGAGTGCTTGTGAGTGTGTGTCTTCTAACAGCGTGTGGTATATTTGCCTGGCTTTTCGAATTGCTAGTAAATTTTCATGTTTATTTATTATTGTTTTCTTTTTTTTTCAGTCAATGTTTCATGTATAAAAATAGTAAATAATTGCAACATAGCAATTTTTATTCTATTAGTATAGTAAAAATAAAATATTTAGGATATGCACTTCACTTATATTATATTCTTAAAATGTCTTCTTAATATTATTAATTTAAGGAATAATCCATCAAACGAGAAAAATAATTTTCAGTAATAAGTTTGAATAAATATCTTCTTAATTAAAAAAGATACATAAAAATTATGGTTTTGCTTTTCTGACAAACTATTTTTTGTAAATTTATTTATTATTAAATGCCTCTTGAAAAAATTATTGTTAAAGATAATGTAAGTTTAAAGTATAAATTATCGTAAAAGTATATATGACACGCGTTCATTCATAATGCAGTTAAAAACTTTTCCGCGTAAAAACTACAAACACAACACGCGTTTTAAAAGACTTTTCAAAACAAATGCAGTTTAGTGAAGCAGCTTTAACAAAAATTGCCCAAGGGATAGAAAATTTAAAAATAAAAATGAAAATTTGGCGGCAATCCTAATTTTCCGAGTTATGGGCCATTTTTCATAGGAAGAAAAAGTTAACCAACTTTCAGTGGCAGTTTTCTGTGCAACTTGGTCTACGGAGAACCAATTATCTATTTTTGGTGTAGATGCCTACAGATCGGGCGCGCTGTAACTTGTGTTATGTACTTCTACCTTTAGTGTTTAGAGAGCAAATTTACCAGAACAATTTAATATTGTATTGATTTATAGCCAGAAGGTCGTGATCGTATATTTAACATAGAACAAAATTACGAACACTCTCCGCTGCTTTTATAAAATTACTGGATTGTAGAATAGAATTTGTTCCCAGATATTGTTTTACCTTTTGCATATTTTGCGAGACAAGTAACATTTTACTTTTGAAATATAAAATAAGATTCAGTTCAGTGTATATTTATTTCATTATTATCTTGAGCTTATAAATACAAAGTATGAATATCCTCAATGAATACTCTAAGTCTTAAAAACTTTTCCGTCTATGCCGTACACTTCCATTTAGTTTGCATATAATATGTATTCATTTTATCCTCGAAGGGAAAAATCAATTTATTATTAACTGTTCTATTTTAGATTTAAAGATTATACTGCTGAGTAAGAAAACTGTAAATATATTAAGAGTTTGGTAAATAACAAGTGCAGAGTTGTGCAAGAATTAAGCTGCCCATCTTATTACTTCACTCTACACTATCTTTTTGCTACTATATCCCATGCAATGCATGGCATTTCCTGCAGGACATTCTCAGAGCACTGGTCTCAGAAAACAAAAATTAAAAGAAATGAAAATGAATATTTTAATTGAATTATATTATTATTCTAGTTTATCTATGTTTGTTATACAGTTTAGGGGTATATTCATTGCATTTGGTGCTAATACAAATACCGTCAGCAGACCTTTAAACAAAAAAACTGAGAAATTTCAAATGTATATAAACAAGAATTACCAAAAATGTTTGAGAAGTAGGAAATATACGGCCAAGATAAATAAAGATTTCTTAGTTCTTTTCAAAATTTTCTTCAAAATCTACTGGAGTTTTTGTTATTAGCACCATGCTAAACCATGGTAACAATTTACAGAAGTTGTGAAAACCGAACGAGCAGAGAATGAATATCTGAAAACAAACTCCGAAGTACAATGTGGCCCAAAATTACCGAAAGGGTTTGAGTTCAAAGACCCATTGTGTCCCACGCTGTTTGCGCTATGGCTCCATCTTGTTGGAACCATACTTGTTGATGGTTTTCCATGGCAGGCCTTAAAACATTGTCTGATATCTAGTAATATAAATGGCGACACCGTGTTAATTTTCCAAAAAATATGGGCCAATTATCCTTTCCGACGAAATCTCGCTGTTGAACCACTCTTGGATTTTCCGTAGCCCATATCCTGCAGTTTTGCCTCTTAACGAACCCATTCATAATTAAATCATGAATAAAATCGTGATTTTCTTTTGAAATAAAGTTGAACGATTTTGGCACGACGTTCAATTGTGTACTGTTCCATTTTAAATTCCCCAAGTCTTCTTTACAAAATACTGAAAACAAAAAAAAAATTATAATAAAATTAAAATTAGTTATGAGGAATTCAAACACCTTCTCTCCTTTGGGGCTACCCTGTATAAAGTTGTACTTTAAAACAACATAAGTTCATTATGTGTGTTACATAACTCTACTGAGGTAATTCTCATACTATTATTAATATTCGTTTTTTTTCCAAAATCAAATGTAGAAGATGCCATTCAGCCACTCACTCATTTGTTCATTAAGTTTGGTTTTATCTGCTGTTTTTATTTTACTTTTACTTTTTCTACATCATGCAGCTGTAGTTGCCGCTGAACTGGTTGCAGTTTCGTTTCTATTTCTTGTTGTTGTCTGTACCTCTTCGTAAATATATTGTGGATGGATGCATCATTCATCTAATTTGGCATTATGTCATTTATTATTACAGCTTCAAAAAAAGTTTTCATTAATTTTTTACAATAAATTGTAAATTCCACTTAATTGAAGTATTCGTACTGCAATTTAAAAATGTTTTCCTTTAACGCATTGAGATTGTAGATTGAATCAGAAATATCATCAATATATGTTGCTGAAGGCCAATAAATAAAATAGTCGTAAATGAAAAGGAATGAAAATGTATAAAGTTGGCGATAACTTATTGGCTTGCAATTATTTAATTAAAAACTGAAATTCCGTACGAGAAGATCGACCAAAGCCTTTCTTTGAGTTTTACTAATTCGCAATTCGATTGCGATTTTTATTTCTGTTAAAAATTTTTCAGGAAAAATTTGGCGTACATCTACGTGGTGGCAAATATTATTCAAAAATAATGAATGTCACATGTTTGATTCAAAAATGTTTCGCACTAAAAGCGATTTCTAAGAATAGGCAGATTTCTTTTTTAATATTTTCATTTTCAAATACCAATGAAATAAGTTTTAAGTTTGAAGCATATGGTAATTTATGCAATGGCAAAAAGTATGGCACAATCTTAATCAGGCGCCCTGGGCAGATGATCAGAAATCCGGAATTCGATACGAGCATCACAAACAATTTACAACTAAAATATAATTGCAATCGATCTATAGGAATACGTATAAAAGACCAAAGTACCAGACTAGCTCTAGAATTATTGGGAAAAAAACAATTTTGTGCAAGTTGATCAATCCCAGTGGTAAATTGGAGAACTTCCAGCAAAAAAAGTGAATGCGTTCACTATGAATTGGTATTTTCATGAATTCTTAAGCACATCTTTATCTGAATTAATATTTAATGCCATTTTAAATGGTACCAAAATTCTCACTTTTGAATTCATGGAAAACACATTCAAGTCTGCCGATTCATGCATTAAATTACATCTGTGCATTTGTAATTTAATTTAATTGTGTTCAGCAGGCAATCAACAGCGAAAAGAAATCACTGGTTTTCTCAAAATTAAAATTAAAATTGAAAATTTTCAAAAGTAAGTTGTTGTAGTATTATTCCAATAAACAATTTATAAACAATTTAACAAGAGAAACTTTAATTTTTATGGGAAAAATGTCCAGACCGTTAAGAGCAACGTCCAGAAAATTAGTATAAAAGTGATTTTATTCGACAAAATTCATTTATGTTTGCTTATTTATATATTTATAACACTAATTATTTTAAGCCTAAGGTCTTTTTATATATTTTATATTTATTTCAATATTTGAAGAAGCTACACAAAGGAGTAGCGAAATATTGAAATAAATATAAAATATATAAAAAGACCTTAGGCTTAAAATAATTAGTGTTATTAATATAAAAAAAAAAGGTCAAAAAACTAGAAAAATTATTTATATATTTGTACATACAGTCGTATAAAACATTTGACTTTATTATTTATTTATTTATTTAATAGTAAAACTAATGAAGTAATAACAAATATAATTCCATTGCATTTCGATAAAATAAATTAGAATTTTTGTAGAATTGGAACTTCTCATAACCTGTTTCTTTTTAACGGCATTAAAGCAAAGCGATAAGTAGCTTTTTCCTAGCTCCGTACGAGTAATAAAAAATTAGTTCCATTGCTCTGATCAAAAAATATTAAAAACTTAGATTTACTTAGCACCACAAGCATTACTTCGAATTCAATGAATCGGCATCAGAAAATAAAATTTCCAGCCTATGTCGACCCCTGTGCGCGAAATTATCGAAATCGACTTTTTTATGCAAAATGGTTCTAAATCCATTAATTCATCTAAAGATAAAGTATTATAGCGATAATTGTTATAGTTATGGCGATAACACTATGTACATTTTATCGTATGTGACAGTTACTGCTGTCAGGTAAAAAAAAGACGAATAAAAACGCTCTCCTGTGAAATTTAATTTTTGTAACATACGATAATTTTGCGCACAGGTGTCGATGTAATGACAAGCCTATGTAAAAAGAAGTAGAACTAATCAGATTTTGCACTACTTCCGGATTACAAGTTCATGATATAAATGAATTCTTTGGAAGCACTTTTTTCACTAGATCCAAGATGAAAAATATTTGAAAGAATTTTCTTTTTAAAGATTTTAGCAATGGGGAAAAGTTTCCATACAAAGCGAACAACGAAAAATTACGGGTATAATATTTTAACCGTTTTTCGACAAGAAGCATAATTGCTTTGTATTCATGACTTTCATCATTTATTATCATGTACGAGTATCAGATAATTTCTGCTGCTTTTTTATGAAAAAGCCTTAAGTAAGACCTCATGTTGGTGGTATTCCTATTTCCAGTGCCAGTTATTTTGACGGAGGTGTTTGTCGTTACTGCTACATCGTTAAACTCTCAGTTCAGGCAGAGAACTTACTGACTTACTGCTTGATAGTATTTTTTATATGAATATGTAACAAATATTGAGCAATACAAAATATTAGATATATGTATGCATGTATGTATGGATAAATTTTGGTAAATAAAAATCCAACAAACTAGTGGATCAATGAATGCCACTTTAATATGGATGCTTTTAGCGTTAAAAATTAAGAAACAAAATCTAAACTTCGAAAGAAGTGGCTTCTATAGAGTGTCTGCATTTAATTATTTGGCAAATGTTACGTAAGCGCATAATCACATTCGTTAACTGAAAAAAATAAATATATGAATACAAACTATGATTTCATTCAGTTCCAATTCATTTTATTTTGTATTGCAAACCAAAAGATGAAAAAGTAAAAGGCCTTTTGTTGCAAACTGAAAAAGATTGTATCATCATGTTTTTATTTATTTTTTCTTATCTTTTTTTTCTACTTCGGATTCTGCAGTACAAAAAAAAAACATTGGAATGCCATATTTTTAGTTGCCATGACAGATTAAATATTGTGTGATTGTTGATTTAAGTTTTAACCACTTTTTTTTACTTGCAACCAGGCAATATCTGTACCAGTCTCAAAGTTCTTTATTAACTTCAAACATATTCACATTTCCATTCACATTTGCGATTTAAAATCACATCGAATCACATCATCATGGCGTGTTTTGTACTTTTTAATAAATATCAGGTAATCATTTTTTTGGCATTGACTTAAAAACTGTTAAAACTTTTCTTAGCAGTAGAATCACACTGACTATTAAACTTTTAAGAACCAGATTATATGAGAAGCTTCTTATGTAACATAGTTTTATGTACGGGGTATTTCAATTGAAAATTCATATATGAATTTTAAATTAAACAAATTTCTTTTTTCCTTTTATATGACCTCAAGCTTTAGACGCGTATTTACGGCGTTGACTCCACAACCAGAAGATCGTGGGTTTATGGCCAGGTCAGTCAAAAATACTTCTGATGTGATGTTAACAACGCCCTTCATCTTTGATATTTGAGCACTAAAAAGATCGTCTAAGTGAAATAATGAATAGAAAGGCTCTCCTGTAGCTTACAAATTAATGCGTCAGAAAAATACCAGAAACGCAGGAATTCTGCTTTGCAAATTAACATCACCAGCGACTGTAGAGTTGAGCAGAAATTTCGTGTAGATTACGTATTTGCTATACAAATTTTGACGAAAAAAATTTATCCACCCTAATGTATATATGTACATACATACTCGTATATCCGGCATATGTATAGTAGGGTCAAATGTTAGCGCATTAAAAATATGTTTAGCCTTTCTGGGAAATTTCTGCAAAATTATTATTGAAAAACTTATTGATTTATTAGATTTGTCAACAAGAAATACAAATACGAACTCGTATATAGATTTTCTGGTTTTGCAGCGCTAAGCACCTGCGTGTTTTGTTTAGATTCTTTTAAAATTTCTTGTAACAAAACAAATATTTTAAAAACACAATGTTTATATTTGCAAAATTAATTAAATTTGCACTTCACAGAAAAATAAATAACTAAGTTAGTTATGTAAGGCACTGTATACATTTACCATGACAGTAACGAACGCTTCTTAAATAGTTTTTTCGTGTTGTCAATTTTTTTAGAGTAGACAAGGTTTATTTTTACAAACTGAATTGAAAAACTTGCTTAGAATTTTGTAGGTTAACAATATTCGATTACATTATTTTGGCCAAATGCCAAGTCTATTTTATTGAGTTTGTTCTGTGAAAGATATAAGATCAAAAATATGTACAAAGTAAATCAAATAAACTTTGTTATGGTTGAAAATTTTTTTTTCTATTAACTAAAGAAAGACAATTAATAAATAAACCTTATTAAAAGAACTGTGTTGAAATGCACAATAGTTATAATCAATATACAAATTCAAAAATTGAAAAAGAACATTTCAGTTCAACGAGAAATTATTACGGACAAAATTAAATTTTTGGCGATGTACATAATATGTATTACGTACATATTATATATACCACCAAGCATCAAAGTTTTTTATTCATTTTTATCTTGGCAATCCATTGCACTGGAACTAAATAGAGACAGGAATATTGTAGACAATAGACAGGTGACGAAAGTGGTAGGAAGATGGTGCTCAATTCTTGCACAACTCTGCAGATGGGTGTTAATTATTAAACAAAATTGCGTTGCCTCTGATGTTATTTTTTGCTCATTATTTTTAAACTAAGGGGGCCATTTTATTTATTGTTTTACTTCGCCGACGTTTTATTGCTGAAATGCCTAGGAAGAAGGGCGCTGTAACACAGAAGACTTAAAAAAACTTTTTCTGAATTGACCGGACTGGGAATCGAACCCGGATCCTTCTGGTTGCAGAGCCAATACGCTAACTACTCGCGATGAGCAACCCCAAGCACACCAGTCGATACAGTATTTTTTAATCACAGACCAAAATCGATAAGAAGAATTTCGGTAGTTGCAATAAAGCACCATATCCTGATTTGATCTTACCAAACATTCACTAACCAAATCATACACCAGGTGATGTCTCGATACACAGTGGTAAATTTCCTCAGTATTCATCCAGAATGAATCCTAATCTTCAGCCGCAGTCTGACTGGCAGAAAAACATCTACTATTGGGTCGTTATTTGAGCATAATAATAAATAAAATGATCAACGTACTGTGAACTCACGAAAACATTAACCAACTGACCATGACCAATCATGTACACATGTTTCTAATGGTGAAAATTTTAGTTGATTACCGTATTGCAACAAGTATTAAATCAATAATATGGTCAGGTTAGGTCGGGAGGTTGCTGAATGTAAATGTAAACAAAGGTCCCATCCCACTTGGGTCCAATTGAAAAAACTTTCACGTGTGTAGTAGTACAGGCCAGAGTCTCTGCTAGGAATCGAACCTAGAATCCCTAAACTGATAAACTAGCGCAATACTCACTAGAAACTCACTCCAACGCAAATTTTTCTTTAATAAGTGTAACGTAACGAAAGCTTACAGGTTGTATGTTTAAGTTCTATTATAAAACAAATAAGATTGAGCATAAATTAAAAAGTAATACAAGAAATTAAAAGAGAAGTCGTTAAAGATTATATTCACTTTTTAGAATAGCCGATGTAAAAATAAAAGATTTATATTAACTGAATTTATTTTGGGAATATTTCTTTATATATGTGATTCGTATTTCAAAACCGTGCTTTTTCCCGATAGTCTCATAAAGTATTTTTTATAAAAGCACACTCAATAAATGAGGAAGAAAGCATACCCATATAGTGCTATTTCGCTAATGCTTAGTTAGCACATCAGTGGATTTGTCTAAATTTCTGACTACAAATCCAAGATTCTTATGTTCAAAATGCAGGAGTAGTGTTTTTGGGCATTTGATTTGAATTTTCCCACGCCAAAGGTGACAGGAGAGACTTCCGCAGGGAGTTTATTCCACATACGCGCTGTGCTGCCGAAAAATAAGTTCACTATGTAATGCGTGGTGCGATTTTCTACCAAATCGACCACATATGGATGTGCCCTTAAAGAAGATGGCGTTGTGTGCAGGAATAAGCGGGAGTCGGGAACAAGTTCATTGATTTCATTAGAGCACACTCCATTGTAGTAACGATAGAACGACGAAATACACCCCACATTGGGACGATGCTCAAGGGAGTCATTGCAGACGGTTACCCCACCGTCCCCAATGAGTTGCTGCTCTCTCCTGTGTGCGGTTGAGTAACTTCAAAATAGTCTTTGAAGCACCGGCCCATACATGAGAGTTATATTCCATTTTCGATAGGATGTATGCGGTATAAATAGTAAGGACATCAGATCGTGTGAAAAATGTCTTACACCGTCTTAAAAGAAACTGAAAGGGCATTGGTTCAACATCAAATATATCGCACTTGTTCCTCTAAAGGGGCCAATTTAAAATTTTAAAAATTTCCAGTAGAGCCAAAAAAAGATTAGGTTTTTTTTTGTAGAAAAAAGAGGGTAAAATCATTTAAAATGGACTGACACTGTAGTGGGAAAATTGCTAAATCTGGAATAGACCGCCTTTAGAGGAACAATCGATTTAACTATTATTTTTATATTTGAACAAATAGTTATTTCTCATCCACTTGTGCCCCGATAATTTTAAATCTTTTTCCTGCTCCCCAGTTGGATAATTCTACTATTTGTTTTCCCAATTGTACATTAAGAGAACCTACTCCACTCAAATTTACCATCAACAACTTGAACAGCAACTATTCACTGTTCTTATTCAAGATTTATAAGAAGTAAAAGTACAACATTCTGATGACACTTTTCATTCGAATTTCTCACAACTTTAAATGTTTTTACAACATCCATTTATTTGTGTGCACTTCAAATAATTACTTGTGAACAGCATCAAGAAAACATTTATTTATTTTAAAGTTAAGGCAGCATAAGAAATCTTCAGGCATTGAAGAAACCACGAGAAAAATTTTGCTTAAATGGCAGAATTTAATTGAAGAAAAGGAAGTTACTGCACAAAGTTACCAAATAAGCTTTTCTTTATCGTGCCAAATTTGAGCAACAATAAACTCTTTCTCTAATTCATTTCGTAGAGCCAACTAATACTTTTGTTGTACAAATAGTTTATTTTTAATTAAACTTAAATAGTTACTTTAAGTTTTTAGCAAATTGCAAAAACAAACACATCGTATATTTGTTCCATTAGAAATTACAACACGGTGTAATTGATGTGTTTTTAAAATTGCAATAACAATTCTTAATAAATAAGAAAACGCTCGCCAAAACTTTCTTATTAAATTTTTCTTTAATAATCCCTTTTATTACTTATTTTTTATGCATACCCGTACAACATCATGGTTTACTGTTGAAAAAATCTTGTGTAAATGTGTCTATTTATATGACCTACATTTTCGTAAATTTCTGCAAATATTTTCTCAAAGTACGTATGTATGTATGTTGAGTTGTTTGTTATATACTTGCTTTTATTTTATCCGTATGTATGTGTTGGTTTTATATCTCTATCTGTTTTTATAACAATTTCAGAGTTTTTATTTTTTAGCCGACTAATTGTTATTTATAGTTTGAAAACCGTAAAATTTCATGTAATGGAAACAATACTGCTCAACTACGCTTCTTTGTGCGTGGTACAGTGGCGAAAATTACTTCAAAAATCTAACGGCTGCACATCAATTCTGTAGGAGAATTAAAAATATCGCTGATTTTTATTTATGACGAAGGAGCGCGCTCTGATGTGCCTGTGAATTGGTATCAGCTGAAGCCGGTCTTGTTCAGTGACCAGTGTCTAAGCCTTCGCCACTGAAACATACCGACAACAACTGACACACAACGACACACTAATGCACATCACAAAAATGCGTGATGATTTTTTTTTTATAATTTTAGTCTGAAACTGGGGTTAAATCCAAGTCTGTTTTGGTTTTGTAGTCAACGTGCAGACTACTTCAGCCATCGCCACCCTCATTTTTCGAGAAGGTAACACCTACTAGTAGGCTGTTGTCATTGGCTGTTGTATTACTTCTCTTACAAAAAAATCTTCGTGTTGTGTAACGCATCTGTAAAAAAGATACAGATTGTCTAAAAAAGTATTTTTTTTTACCTATTTTGAACTTTTTAATTTTTTTCTTCCTAATACTTTTAATGGCTGAAATTTTTATGATAAGAACTTGTCCTTATTTTCTCACTTATATTTTTACGTGAATATTATTTTAAAATAAATAAGATCCTCCTGCTGCTGCTTGTTAACGTGATTATGGAATATTTTTATTAAAAAATTTCCAATAATCTTTATACTGGTATATATCTCTTTTTTTCATTCCACTGTACATTGGTTTATTTGCATCCATTAATTCGAAAAGAATCACATGTATTAAAATATGTAAAATGCAGGAAAAGAGTGAATGTGTAATAAAATTTTGCTCAATTTAACATACACTTTAATAAAAATGTCTATTAAAATTTTTATTTATTTATGTTTTTAATTTTACACGTATGAATGAAATAAATATTTCATGAACGGGTACATTATTATCTTTTTATACAATTTAGTTCAAAATTTTTCTGATCTAAAACATGGAGTTTAATAGCGAAATAATAATGAATAAAAAGAATTTTATTTGCAAATATGAGGCAGTTATTTGTATTTATTTTTAATCCAAATTAAGGAAAGAAAACCCCTCCGCAAAAAATTAATGCTTGCCTGGAAGCGCTATTGTAAGGGATGCCTTGCCTAAAAACAAAACGGAATCAACTGCATTTGCGGTTTCATAATGATTATTTTTTGTTCACGAAGAGCCGCTTAGAAGTATTACTTTATGTACAGCTTTTAGTGATTCTAAATTACGATAACTTTTTGCTGGGATGGCGAACATAAAGGAAACGTCAACACAACGACACTACTTTTTTTTCCAATGTAGTCGAAGAAATTTTAACAAACAGAAACAAGTAAAGATTCTTTTAAATATTAAAATAAACATTTTTCATAAGTTTTTCGTTTCTTTCCTTAATGTTTCCTTCGTCTGAAAAATTTATATAGAACATACATATACACTTTTGCTGGTACTCTTAATCATTAGAAAAACCATCCAAAAATATTTAAAAAATGTTTTATTTCTATCAGCGCCATGAGCGTCATTTTGTAAATAAAGGACTCTTACGATTGCATGGAAAAAGTTTAATGTCAGTGTGTACTTGTATGTGTGCAAGTTAGCACTATATATCGTGTAATTATATCAGCCTTAAAACAAAAACGCGGAGTGAAAATTAGACGCCTTCTAGGCGTTTTCAAAAATACGTTTTAAATAGTTCTTTATCTTACAAAAAGAAACCCGATAGAGAGCGAAATATACCATTTAAAATATTAATTTAATTAATATTATTCTTAATACTTTTTCTTAATACTTGAATTATTAAAATTTGAAGTAATGTACTTGCTGCTACCAAAACATTTCTTTTGTTAGATCAACTTTTATCAGATTCTAAAAAAGCAAACTGAATATAATAATTTTACCTAAACTTGATTGTCTTTATAAATATAAAAAAAATAATAATCAAATATATAAAATAGATATAAAATTGTGTTGCAAATCTTGTTTTTTTAATACATACATATCGAAATTTAAACAATAAGAAATATATTGGCTTTGTTGTGGTTTCGTTTAATTATTATTTTTTATTTGCATTTATCTTTTTGTCCAAATCTTTCTCTTAGTTCAAAAGATTAAGCCGTCTGGTTTAAAAACTTTTTAAAAGATCGGATAATGAATTGAAAATATAGTAAAAACGAGAAAGAAGATGGTTGCTTTAAGTTAAGAATTGTTACAGGATAGGAAACTTAAAAAAATTATTTTTTTTTTATTGAGACCGTGCCAATGTTTAATGAAAACAAAATGTTCGTGCTATTGTGTTTGTGAGAATTTTACAAAAATCCATATTTTAAGTTCTTCTCATGCCAGTTGCTGCTTCTGTTTGATGGTCTAAATTAATTGGTTATTTTTAATTTTCGTTACTGTTTTCTTCTCTTCCCTTTTCATTTCCTACAATTTCTTGATCAACTGCAATAAACAATACTTATACTTATATCAACGACAATTAACCCAATTCTCTTAATAGGGGCAGCGAATTATAACCCCAGGAAATAAGGCCGCAAGGTGTGAAAAATTACCCAGATATCTTTCAAGAAATATTACCACAAAGTAATGAAAATTTACCCCAAAACTTAAATCAAATATGGCCCTAAATTTTACAACTTATTTCATTATGAAAAATTACCCAAATTGAATAAATGTAAAATCACTCCAAAAGTAATTTTTCTTCAAAATTAAGTTAGCGCTGTTTCGGAAAATACCATGGAGGAGAAAATCTTTAGGATCGGACAAGACCGGCATGAAGAAAATCTTCCGTTTTTTTTTTGGAGACGTTTGACGTTTGTTTCTATAAAAATTTCAAAGGCCCATAACTCGGAAATATGGGTCGCAGTAGATTTTTTATTTTTTCAACTATATATCACACAGTCTATTTTTTGTTTGTTTATTTTTTTTGAAGATGCTTCACTAAACTACATTTGTTACAAATTTACTAGTACTAAATACATACTCGTACATACTTTGAATAAATATCTTCCTTTTGTGAAAATGAAATAATTAAATTGAATTTTTTCATTCATTTGAATGTTTGTAATATCTTCAGAATTGTAGAATGAAAAAAAACCCAAAGTAAAAAGTAGAAATAATATGTGAGGACTTCTTTCATTTCTCTTTTATGGGACTATATTTTGCTTTTATCGTCTTTGTTTACTGTGTTGTATTTTGTGCTCTATTTCATTTCACATTTTGGGGCCTTATTTCGTAGCGGCTCTTAATACACCCATGGCTTCTGCAAAGATAAACTCTTAAAGCCTCTTCGTAGAGATATTGACCAACAGTCTGTTAATAATGGATTTTCCAGTTGCATTTGTTATTACAGTGTTTGTCCGTCTGTGTATGTATTATTGCATATGGTATAAAACACACGTACAAAAGCGTGTAACTTCAGTAATAATTTCTGCATTAATTGGCAAAGGACCAAGGGGAAAAACACAATATAACAAATTATAATTTCAAGCAGCACCGCCGACATAAAACTGTGCTCTTTCAATAAAATTACCATTAAGAGCAGTAGCAATTAAATACATGTGGCAATTTCACATTGGAATATGCCAAACCCTTTTTATATTTATTTATGAAATATTTGGAGAATTCACAAGGTACATATTCTATCATGTCATTATGTTCTCCTATTTCAGAATAATATAAACACGTTGTTGTTAGTGTTCAAACAAAAAACGTCTTAAATTAATACCACTTTTTATACTGTGTTTTTATTGTGCTATCGTAACTAACGGCTTATTATTTCTGTAACTTTATAAATTTTAATTTTAAATTTAATTTCATGTTAATTTTTTAAACACATGACTTTATGGCACATTATGAAGGCCCCCAATTGTCGAGAATACGGTGAAAGATGGGAATTTAGTTCCCTCGTGAGAACATCCAAGTTTTTAAAGATGACTTCCTTGGTGAAACCTGAACAACGTTTCTGAGTAAATAAATTAAGGGACAAATGAAGACGTTAAAAATTCACTTTTGGGTATTGGTATAATCGAGCTTGCAATATGCAATAATGTGAAGATTCCCAGATCCATGGTAATAAAAATTAAATACTTTTAAATACATGACTCCCCTAGATCCATTTTTTTTTATTTGAAATACTGTATTTGTTGTGTCGGTTTTCAAATAGTTGGCAGAGCAACCACTTCTTGCAGAAATACAGTGCACTCGCGATAACGTGAACGAATTAAATCCGGCGCTGTTTACGTTTGCGAATTGTTCACCTTTTCGAATATTAAAAATAGAACAAAATTGTATTGTATTTTTAATAAGACTCAATATTTATGAAATATTAAAATATTTGTTTTTGCATTAAATCACGCAAAATTATATAATAATTTGGAATATATAATATATGTAAATATATATGTATATAACATACATAAAGGCACTTGTTAATATGTAACTTGACAAAAATTAGTTACATATGTATGTATGAATTAAAAGAATCGACTATTAGTTTCTGCTGCATTTTCTTTTCCAAAATTTTTATTAAAATGCTAAATGAAAGTGTTAGTCAAAAAATAAAAATACCAAGGCAATATATATATGTCATTTCCGGAAGTATTTGCAACTGAGCGCGTTACAAATTTTTATTTCTAATAGTACATTTACACTGCACTAAAATAATTAGATTTGATTTCAAATCTATCTCGAAATCTAGACCTTTTACACCCCACTTTTTCGATATTTAGCTAGCTCCAATTTTATGACACTCATTTTTCAGTATAGTAATTTACCGCTACGCTATCACATTAATATGTATACAGCCATAGTCAAATGTTATTACACATTACTAAAATTTTTTGTGTTTTGGTAAGATTGCTTCGATTGTTGTTGTTGTTGTTTTCAATATAAAGCAAATTTATTGTTGTTGGATGAAATGGAATGTGTAGAAGAAACGGACAAAAATTCAAAGAAAATAACGGAATATTTCGCACAAAAACAACACTTTTTTTTTTTTATTATTTACGTCAAAAGTTATTACACACATTTTATTCGTCTAAATATCATAATTTTTTAGCTATCTTGTGTGTTAAGTAGGCGAATTTTACATGATTGTAGGAGAGGATTGCGCAAAATATTAATATTGTTAATTTAATCCACGAAAATGATCAAAAGGAAGCATTTAAATATTGAAACACGATCCGAGATTGTGACCAAATTCAAAATGGGAACATCGGCTTCGGACCTTGTGAAAATGTATGGAATTTCGCGGAAAACTGTGTACAATTTAGTAAAAAAGAAGGACACTTGTGGGAATTTAGAAGATAAAAAGAAAAGTGGACGAAAACCCGTTATAGGCCAAAGGGAAAAAACAAGATTAAAGAAAGTCCTTATGGAAAATCCAACAATAAGCCCTGTTCGCATTGCAGAAAATTCGGAGGAAGTAATTGGGAAGAAAGTTAGTGAAGCTACTTTACGTCGCAAGATGAAGAGCATGGAAATCAAGACCTATGTAGTCTGCAAAGTGATCGACATAACTCCGAACAATGAAGCCAAACGCCTTGCCTTTGCTCGAGAGCATATTAAAAAGCCCATAGAGTTCTGGCACAACGTTCTGTGGACTGACGAGTCTTCTTTTCAGTTCCAGGGGTCTATTGGAAGAAAGTATATGCATCTACCGTCAACTCTCAAAAACAAAGCACGGCAGCCTCTAAACAGATTCGGTGGAGGAGCTGTAATGTTTTGGGGATGCATATCATTCTATGGATTGGGAGAGCTCGTACCAATTAAAGGAACTTTGAATCAATCTGGGTATATCGATGTATTGAATGATCATGCATTTCCTTCAGCAAATAGCCTATTTCCAAGTACCGACTGGATTCTGCAACAGGATAATGCTCCTTGCCATAAAGGATGGTTGGTAACGAAGTTTTTAAATGAGGTAGATCAAGCTGTTCTTGCATGGCCCCCTCAAAGCCCGGACCTTAACATCATTGAAAATGTTTGGGGTTTCATGAAACAACAACGAACAATTGATAAAAATCGAAAACTGAATGACACTATTGAAGAAATTAAAAATATTTGGGCTAAACTACCTCTTTCTTTTATCCACACCTTGATTGAGTCTATCCCGGCCAGGTTGCAAGCAGTAATTGAAGCTAAAGGAGGAGTAACAAAATATTGACTCATTAAAATTAAAAAAAGAAAATAAAAATTTATAATTCTTAATATAAACCATATAATATCACATTGTGTAATTATCTTTGACAGGAATAAAATGTGTGTAATAACTTTTGACGTAAATAATAAAAAAAAAAAGTGTTGTTTTTGTGCGAAATATTCCGTTATTTTCTTTGAATTTTTGTCCGTTTCTTCTACACATTCCATTTCATCCAACAACAATAAATTTGCTTTATATTGAAAACAACAACAACAACAATCGAAGCAGTCTTACAGAAACACAAAAAATTTTAGTAATGTGTAATAACATTTGACTATGGCTGTATATACTTACCCTAAATGGTTGTACTTTTTGTATAATTTGTAAAAACCATAGTAGCACTTCGAAGTACTACTAGATTTGAGAATATTTCATCCAAATCTAGTGAGAAAGTAGACTTCGTTTTGTTTGGGAAATCTACTCAAAATCAACTAGATTTGCACAAAATCGCGTAAGTACTGTATCTCGGTCAGGTGTAAATGTATTATAAGTATGTTCATATGTTAGGGTAGTCAATAATATAAAATATATGTATATGTATATCTACATATATATTTATAAAAATCGGATTCCCGAAGCCAGAATTTTAACGTTTTAAATTTTTTTACCTGCAGCGCATTGATTGTTTAAATTGTTCAATTTATGTAACTTTCAAACTTTGTTCATCTTTTGGAATAATTAATTAAAAACATTTTTTTTTTCATGTTTTACGGAGCTCACATAAAGTGGTGTTCACGTTATCGCGAGTGCACTGTACTACCATTAAGAGTGAACATGTATTCTTTAAATAGTTACCAAAATGTGGTTATGTTTGAAAAGTTAAATATTTTAAATTTACTTAAAATTACACCACAGGGCATGCTGATAAAAATTTGAACGTTCCCAGCAAAAAAGACATGCAAAAGAATAGTTTATGCATTAGTTCTATTGCAGAAGAACGGCCTCAACTTAGCTGAAGAACGCATGATTTTAACATAGTGTTCACGTTTATCAAAACAACTCGGCATTTAAATGATTCCATGACTTGTCTACGTGTTAGCATAAGTTCATGACTTCCTGCAACATATCAAATATTTATTGAAATTTTAATTACAACTGCGCAGTTGTTCATATGAATTAATCGGCAGAGTTGACTATGTTTGCCATGAGTTCGAAAGTGATATTTTTATTAAAGTTTAAGATGGCATTACAAATGAGTGCTTGAGAAGACACGAAAATTCATGCTACACACATTCAGTTTTTTTCGCTGCGTAGTTATTAATAAATGCAAAGTTAATTTTTGTGGAGAAAAGAAAACGTTATAAGAGTTGCGTTTACCATTCTATTTTTACATTTCTATTTGCTTGTAACTGTGTCATTATTATTTTCTAATAAATTTAAAAATTTCCGTGCAGCATGTTTTTTTATATATATGTATATTGATATTGTTACAAACCATATGTTATTTAGTAAAACAAAGAATAACTGGTTTTATTGGTGAAAGACTAAAGTCTTTCCGTTCAATTACGCCCATAGGCAATTAAATAAGTCAGAAATTAAGCTGTTTTCGCAATGTCTGACTAAAACGTAATTGGAGCTTTACCAGTCGGTTAGGTAAAAATCTATTTCACAATGTATGATTTACTTTTAACTGACACCATTTAACGAAAAAGTGTCTGTTAAATTTAACCGAATAAAATGTGAGACCTTTGTATAGATAATTTTAATTGATAAATAGAAAAGATGTAGACATGTAAAAAAATGATTTTAAGAAATCGAAAAGCAACACTTATATTTTTTCAATGTTTATAATTTTAAAACTTTAAAACAAAAAAAGGAACCTTAGTCGCAGTTTCAAATGGATAAAGAGTTTTGCTTTAGACATTTACAAAAATATTTCAAATCTTAAAATTTATATCATACAATGACGAAATAAATGAATAACTATACTTCGTATCATAACCACATATAAATGGACATGATTAACAATGAAACTAAAAGAAATTAGAAATGTACAATTTGAGCTTCATTCTGAAAAAAAAATATTTTACCATGGGTATGCAGCACGAAGAATCAAATATTCTCGTATTCTATTTACGTTGATATAATATGCATATAAATCTAAAGATTTCCAGTCTTCCGTTCTGCCAGTTTTTGTCAGTGTAAGTTACAGTTTTTTTTGATTTAATTTGTTCCCTAATAAAATTATCAATATAAAATTTGGCATTTATAATGTGCTACAACGTGCATGTTCCAATTAAAAAAAAATATTTTTTACTTGAAACTCCAGCTGTTGTTCTTCCTTGTTTATTTATTAATTTTTATTTCCCTTCTTATAATTTTAACTGCTTTTAATTAAAAGCTGCGATTATTATTCTAAATTGTTCGCAGGTTTTGTTGTTTTAAGCGACGATATTGCTTCTGCACTTACCCAACAATTTGTGAAGCGTTTTTTTCTCCTTTTATTTTCATGTTAACAATATGTTGCAAATTTTTTCAATACGGCTTTTTGGACAAAACTTTATGTAGCATGACTTTTTTAATATTTTTAAAATTTGTTAAATTTCTGTTTTGTTTTTATTTCAACAATATTCGAGTGAATTTTATTAGTACAGTTTGATACATTTGTTTGGTTAGTTGGTTGCCTTTTGATCTGGTTGCATGGTTGGATTGTTCGGTTGTTATGTTTGTTAGTCGCTGGTATTAATACCATTTTAAGCAACCACAAAGTTCAATGATACAATTTATATTTCGTTTATTTATTTGGTTACAAAAATGTGACTATATACGTATGTATGTATGTATATATTTTGAATGCTGTATTTCATATTTAGAAAATTGTAAACGCAACAACATAATAGTTTGAAGATGAAGGTTAATATTAGCACTGAAGTCGTGACTTTATAAACTCGATTTTATTTCAACATAATTTTTGTGTGGTGCTGTGTTGTGTGGTAAAATGGTTTGCTTATTTAAGTGCTTGCAATAACTACAATTGCAAGTAACGTTAGCAGTTTGTTCTGTTCGTGCTATTAAGCAGTGTGAAGAAGAAAGTTTGTGTGATGTAATAAGTTTGCTGTGTGTGGTGTAATTATCATCACCATTGGCAAATTGCTGCGACTGCCAAAAGTCAAGAAGGACTTGTATGTTTTTGTTGCAATATTATTATGTAATTTATAAATTGGTTATTTTAAATTATAAGTACGTATGTACTTATTAAAACCGTTTAAGAGTATACTTATATGCACAATTTGGATTTAAGTGCCTGTCTGTGTGTGCATATGTATACCCGCATACCTTAAGTTAAGCCATTCTGCTTTCAATTATGTATCTCTTTTTAAAGTCGATGTTATATTGAAGATACAATATTAAAAAAAACGAAGAATTTAATTCAGGCGAGTAATTTTGCTAAATTTATACTAAACTTTCTTTAAAACATTTTTTATTGGGTTTTTTTCTGTCCAGTAGTTTTTAAATTGCCTTTCGTATTTAGCTCTTCATTTTCTTTGCTTTAAACAGCATCTTAAATCCACATTTTGTTGTATTCTTCAACACCAATTTCCGTTTCCTTCCTTAGATTGCTTAATAAAGAAGAAGCTTATATAATATGCAAAAGGTTTCTTCTGCAAAAACTAAAAGCGTTTCTCTTGAAATAACGAGTTAGAACAATAGTAAAATGTTCATTGAATGGTAAAATTACAAATTAATTAAATTCACTAATTAAATTCACAAATATACAAGAACAACTGATATTGAGAAAAATAATTTGTAATTAAGTATCAATGAAAAGTTGATGTTGTAAAATTTAACCAACCGAATACAGATGCAATCTTAAATCAAGATATTTTACAGAAAATTTTAAAAAATTTCTTAAATTTCTTTCTTCATTCAAAATACTTTTTTATTTTATTATTACTCATTTACTTTTAGGAAAAAATTCCATGTTTAAAAAACAAATGACTGCATGAAATTAATCACATTTAAAGTGGAAGCTGTTTAGAATAAATGGTTCGTTGGAATATGTGTGACAGCTGATGTGCGACACTTATCTGAATACATTGTTATTTTTATTGCTTTTTGGACTACTTTTACAAAAGGGTTTTTCAAAGAAGATACCGAAACTAAATGAAAAGCGCATTGTGGGTACACTCTGTCATGTTTCTTCACTAATAAGCCCCTGACAAAATTGTTATTCAATAACCACAAACCTACAAATCTACAACTAACAAACTTAGTCAACCGAGGATTTTACTGCTGATCTATTAATGTCATTTACACTGACTATAGTAAGGCATTCGACAAAGTTAAATGTTAATTGTTTTCACTAACAGTTGTTTGATTTGGATTGAGGCATATATCGTCTTTACACAGTAACGTGTGTTTTTTTTTTTTTTATCTTGGACCAGTGCTCAGGGGCTATCCCCTACATATGCAATACATTGCACTGGAACTAAAGAAAAGGATAGCGTAGAGAATATACAGGTGGTGAAAGTGGTGGGAAGATAGCGCTTCATTCTTGCACAACTCTGCAGTTGCGTGTAAATTATAAAGCAAAGTTGCGGCGTCTCTGATGTTTCTTGACGCATTATTTTTATGCTCTTGGAGCCATTTTATTTATTATTTTACTTTGCCGACGTTTTATTGCTCAACGAAGGAGGGTGCTGTAGCACAGAAAACTCAGAAAAATCTTTTTTCTGATTTGACCCGGCTGGGAATCGAACCTGGGTCTTTCTGGTTGCAGAGCCAACACGCTGACTACTCTGCATCAGCACCCTAAATATTAATATTGTACTGTCAGTCATCTAACTTAAATTTTTTTCATACTTTTCTTCAATGACTTACCACTGTTATTAGATTCTCTATTGTTCTTTTATATGACGATGATGTCAAAATTTTTCAAAGTGGCAAAAAATCTTTCAATCACTCTTACTTACAACAAGATCTAAATTGCTTGTTTGATTGGTGCACTACAAACATGATGGATTTAAATTTAAATAAATGCCAGCACAAGCATTTTGTATTCCATTTCATATGCATGATTAGCAGTTGGACTTTGTTAATGAAATTGGGCATTTGAGCGCTCTATTATACGAAGTTGACACTGCTAAAGTAAGACATGTTTGAGTTAGTTTTTAACCGGACGCTTAAACAGCTGATACAAAAATCAAATAATAAAAGCTTGTGAATTATAAAAAATTTATGTAATGAAATTATTAAATTATTAAATTATCAAAATATTATTATAAGTAATTGATCCTCTTGTACAGTTCATAAGTGTTTAATTTTTTAATACCCGCAAAAGGAGATATTTTTTCCACTTACAGTAGCAAACAAATTAAATAAAATTTATGACATGCCGCTGTTAAAAGAAACGTTCATTGAAAGAATAAAATAAGAAATATATGAATACAGACTTTGAAATAAATTCAACCGTGCTTTTACTTGTTTTCGAAAGTGTTTGGAGCTAAACATGTTTAACTTTACATGTCAGGGTGAACACCATATAACTTGAACTTTATTCAGCATATTATTATGGCATGTAATCTCGTAAAGTTCGCGGCTTGCTTTCTTTTATTAAATGATAGGCCAAACAATTCACCGACTAATCTATTACAAAAGAGTTCTACATTTCTTTAGTAAGGCCAGCTCTGGAATATAAATTTGTTGTTTCGGAAACGCAATATACCGTTCATATTGATAATTGATCATATTCAAAAACAATTTCGGATCTTTTGCCTACGAAACGTTTTCAGCAATAGGGTGGCTATGATTGGACTAGCTGCCCTACAAAGCCCTAGAATAATGTTAAACGTTACGATTTTAGTAAATCTAATTAATAGTGATGTTTGCTCGTCTTTTCCTTTGGGGAATATACATTTCAATATTCTCATACAATTCAAAACCTACTTTGTGACAGAAGAAAATTTTTTCATTTCTCCACCAAGGTGTATGTAAATTTAAAACGGTAAGTACGTTTTTTCAAAACTGTTTTTTTTTTTAAATTATGACGTTGTTGAAGTAAATGAGCATTATATATTTTAAAGCCGCCCTATAATTTTGATGAGTGTTTTAATCAGTTTGTCCTAAAATATATACTTTTCTTATCTTAATATCGGAGTGCTTTCATTATTCGAAGTTTCAAGAAAAGCCATGAGGGGATAACAGAGTTCTAATATTCCGAGTAGATCCACGGTTCAAGACCCAGTCAGACCAAAAATTTATAAAATATTAATGCGTCAACAAACACCAGGGACGCAGCAACACTGCATTAAAAATTAAAAAAAAAGCGCGCAAGTGCAGAGTTGTGCAAATATTAATCTCTTTATCCTCCTATCAGTTTACCACCTGTCTCTTCTCTACACTATCCCTTTCCAAGTAGTTCCGCTACATTGCGTTTTATCCAAGAAAAAAAGTAAAGTTGGCCTTAAGTCGAACAAAAAAGACACGAACATGTGCACATATAATAATGAAACGAAATCCAACAAAAGCCAAGCAAAATTTAAGTCATAGATTTATATAGATTAATTTAGAGCTCCATTATGAGAAACAAATATTCTACGGTGATTTTACAAAAAATATAATATATATAATAATTGCGAATAATCTACATCTACGGATTCCCGCATTTGGTAGACAACAGCACGAAGAAAGCTGAAGATGAAAAATGCTTTGGAAACAGATTTTTTTTTATTGTACCAGTGCTCAGGAAGAACCCCTAGGTATGCTATGTATTGTATTGGAACTAGATGGAGAGAAAGACAGTGTACAAAATAGACAGGTGGCGAAAGTGGTATGAAGATAGAAGATGTTGGAACAATGTTTTAATTGACTGGTCTGGGAACAGAAACCGGCTTCTTGTTATGGTATTGTTAACATTTTTATAGACGTAATAAAATTTAATGATATGATTAAACAATTAACAAAATCTGTTTGTATTTAACAATATTTTTTTATTAATATTCCATAGAGGTTAACGTATTTATTATAAAATTATCTACTTTAAAAAATAACTGTCGGATTATATTTTGTATTTTATTATAATCACTTTAGAAACGTAATCAAATAACTCTATAAAATTATGATGAGGTATGATTATACGTAGTTCTTTTCGTTTTAAAACTTGACCAAAGCCTTCGCAAACACAACATCTTATTCTCCAATTTATTAGGATGATTAGAAGCATTTTATATTACATTTTCTCTTGGTGTAACAATACAAGTGTTGAAGTTCAAATTGAAATGAGAAGAAAAAATATACAAATTGAATTTTTCAGTATATCTCATGTTACGAAAATGAAGACATAAAGGGTGGTTAAATTTCAAGGGCCGATGTTGATTTTGAATAAAACACAAACTATTTAGGAAATTATTGTAATTTTATTTTATTATGATATATTGGTATTACTCAATTATGTATGGAACAAAATATCGGCCAAATAGGCGCCGCGACCACGGCAACAGTGGATGATCAATTTTCGAAGAAAATCATCTTCAGTGATGAGGCACATTTTCACCTCAGTGGATTCGTCAATAAACAGAATTGCCGCATTTGGGCGAATGAGAATCCAAGAGTGATTGTCGAAAAACCAATGCACCCACAAAGAGTGACTGTTTGGTGCGGTTTATGGGCTGGCGGCATCATCGGGCCGTATTTTTTCCAAAATGAGGCCGGTCAGGCAGTTACTGTGAATGGTGTTCGCTATCGTGAGATGATAACTAACTTTTTATAGCCCGAATTGGAAGATATGGATGTGGACGATATGTGGTTTCAGCAGGACGGTGCCACTTGCCACACAGCTAACGAAACAATGGCTCTTTTGCGCAACAAATTCAAAGGCCGTGTTATCTCACGTAATGGCGATGTCAATTGGCCGCCAAGATCATGTGATTTGACACCGTTGGACTTTTTTCTTTGGGGTTATTTGAAAGAAAAGGTGTACGTCGATAAGCCAGCAACAATTCAAGAGCTAAAGGATGAGATAATTCGGCACATTAACGACATAGAACCTCCATTATGCCTCAGGGTCATCGAAAATTTGGACCATCGGATGGAGGTGTGCCGCCGTGGTCGCGGCGCCCATTTGGCCGATATTTTGTTCCATACATAATTGAGTAATACCAATATATCATAATAAAATAAAATTACAATAATTTCCTAAATAGTTTGTGTTTTATTCAAAATCAACATCGGCCCTTGAAATTTAACCACCCTTTACAAATTTCAATTATTGTTTGTAAATTTTCCAGTGGGCGGTAGTGAGTTTCTAATGAATTCCCCAATTTAACAATTTTGGCAAAATAATTGGTTCGTTAACAATTGAGACAATATTAATATCGAAATAAAAGAAAAGTAAATTATCTCAGCATATGGGTACTCGTCTGAATTTGAAAATGCTAAAATATTTGACACGGAAAATAAATAGCAGACGGATTACACGTTTAAATTAGTATAGAGAAGGATGCACTAAAAATGGGGAAGGGGGCGGGGGGCGGCAAGAGTGTACACGTGAAAAGTCATAAAATCTTTACTAATAAACAAGCGGCAATTCTGGCCTTGATTTCAAAGACATTAAGATCGAATCTGGTCACGGGGTGCAGAGAAACCTTGAGGTATATCGACGAGAATGGTCAGGTGAATATTTTGGATGCCGGCCCACTACGATATTGCGGGGAACACAATGGCCGAAAGGCCTGCTCGTAAGGGGATGGTCTTATCTCACTGCACCATTCCGGCTGCCCTGCTGCCATTACGTGGGATCGGTCGGAGTTCATATATACTAACTATATATATCTGCGAAGATGGTGCACGTCAGTTATTAATTTTTTTCTTCTTTCGTTTTCGTGAGTTTCTTGCTGTGAAAATGACAGTATATGCTAAATGAAGCGTTGGCGTGGTGTACCACCCGAATCAAGCAACCAACCAGAGAGAAGGAAGAAATACCTATGAAAAATTGAAAAGAATACGCAAACAAGACAAGTTCTAGCGACAACGTTTCTACGGGAAAATAAAATTATTAAATCAAGTTTTAATTAACCAGTCGGTGATGAAACGCATACAACATAGTCTCCAAACACGGAAGAGAATCAATGATGAGAACGGAGATTGCTCTCAGCAAATATATAAAATATGACAACACTGAGATATCGATTTCTATTTAAGTATTTCCCCAGAACACTACCACTCTGAATTCTGGAAAATCATTATATTTACGAAGATTTACATGAAGAAATTCATAAAAAAGTATATAAAGAAAATACTCTTGTTGTAATAAAATATTTCAAATTATTATTTAGTTTTTTTGAAGCGTGCCAAAAGTAAATCAGATTAAATATCCTTCATGTCTATTCTATTCGTAACAATTTTATTAAAGTAATGCGTACGAAAAATCTTCTCTCTAAATGTGTAATTTTACTTCTTTATTCTTGGATTATGTGAAAAGTTTTAGCCTGAAGTCAGTACATATTTTGTTATCTCTCCTTTTTCTAATATTTTCTTATTAAATAATTTACCTCGAGTAGCAGTTGCATATGAAAAGTTAAAAATGTCTCTTTTTTTCTAACATGTACAGCGCAATTTTCCTAGCTCTATTCTCTTATTAGTCTTTCTTTGCGTTTTATTTTAAGAATGGAAAATTACAATTTTGTAAAATTATTTTAAGAAGCATTACACTCGCATATGCACAGCACAGCACAGCACAGCACAGCACAGCACAGCACAGCACAGCACAGTGGTGTGGCGATGGCTGAAGCAGTCTGCACGTTGACTACAAAACGAAAACAGACCTCGGTTCAACAACAGTTTCAGAATAAAATTAAAAAAAAAAAACATCTCGCATTTTTCCGATGTGCATTAGTGTGCCTTTGAGTGTCAGTTGTAGTCGGAAGGTTTCAGTGGCGAAGGCATAGTCACTGGTCACTGAACAATACCGGCTTCAGCTGATAGCAATCCACAATCACATCAGAACGTCCTCCTTCGTCGGCATTGTTCAGCACCAGGCGAAGTAAAATAATAATAAAAATGGCTACTAAACCGAAACTTCAACACTGCTGCTGTAAACAAAGAACGTGCTAAAAGCAGAGCTGTAAAATAATTAATTAAGCTTCACCTCCTGTCGTTTCTCTAACTATCCCTTTCATATAGTTCCAGCACAATGCATCGCATGTGTAGGGGTCATTTCCTGAGTGCTGGTCCCAGATAAAAAAAAAATATATGTTTAGTTCTGAGTTCATAGCTAATTTATAATAATAACGTGATACGTTTTCTATCCTACTGGTGTCAGAGTTTAACTAGCCTTTTTCCTTTATCATAATAAAAAGTAATTGTCACTTTATTGTGATAAACTAACTATGAACTTAATACACAACTAAATACTCATGAGTTGTACTCATTTCAGTTGAAATAAAAGTCACTAATTCTGAGGAATAAAAAAATATTTGAAAGAAATTAATAAACATTTGCACATACCATACTGGCAGAGCAGCTTCTTCAGAGGCATGTGATGTTATGTTGCCAACCCTGAATATAATTTTGACATCACCTCAAGGAATTAATTTTTTTGGAAATCTGTAATTCTTGTCATATAAATCCGTTAATATGAATTTTTTAATACTAAAACTTTTGTTTTTTTTGTGTTGCACTCCAGCGGAAATTGAATTTGGTTTTTTAGCTGTCGAGTGAGGAGTTTTATTTTCTATTTTATTCGTTTGCTTTTTCTGTTTCAAATGTTGGAATAATTCTGTCTTTTTTTAGTTTTGTGACACTCAAAACTTTTTCATAAATATGCTTACTTTTTAGTATTATTTTTCTGGAGCTTTTATATTTTTCATAATTTTTTTTTTTTTTTTCAATTTATTTGTAAGTATAACTGGTCTATTAAAGTGTTTGCTATTAAAATAAGGAAAAAAGTGAAATTGTGTCAGTTATGATTGTTAAAAACGTTGATGCTAAGTGGTTTTAAAACATTTGGGGGTGTTTCAGCTGTTAAAATTTATTTAAAAAAAATACAAAAAAAAGAAAAATAAAGGCTGCATTCTGAAATCTTAAAAATATTTCTAAAATAAGGAGTTCATGATCTGTCATTAATTATATTAAATTGTAACTCTGTTTCTCAAAAAGTTGCCTTAAAAAAATTCCATTCATTTTAAAAAATTTTTTGCTGGTTGTGCGAATTATCAGTGGAATATTTAAATTTTAATTTAATATTGGGATATTACTTTCTTAATATAACTAATACCCTGGCAATTCGATTTACATCAACATATTTCAATTCGTTGAAAATTGAGATAGAAACTGACAACTTTCAAACGAAATCAACATCAACGAAATTTAAAAACCGATTACATATTTGGAAAAGAATATAAAGTACAATAATAAAAACGGCAAACTTCTTTTAACAAAAAATATTTTCTCAACAAAAACAACGCACGTTGTAAAAGTGCGCTACAAGGATTTCGTTATATGTAGATATAAAGAAAAAAACCGAACCTTCTTATTTATATTTTATTAAATTATATGTAATTTAATTTATTAAGGTTGAATTATATACGGCTTATAGCTAAAGGTTAATTGGTGGACGTTGGAACTATAAGAGCCGCAAAAAACTTTGTAGCCTTTGTCCTTCATTACCCAATTTTCTATTTCCTACTCGTTGGTTCCTGCTTATAGTTATTGTTACAATGCCAGTGTTGTGTTCCGACTCCTTGCTACACTTCTATGACCTGCATAAAGTCGGGTTGAGGCACTTCTGGTGCTAAGTAGCCGCATAATTTTTCAACTGGTTCCGTTTTACATGTTGTTTATTATTTCATTCCATTTCGTTGCCTTTAATTACAATTTTATGTCGTTGTAATTTAACAGAGATATATAGCTGAATGCAAAAGGGTTAAGGTCAAGTAGATGTCATCTTCTTCTTGTATTTATATATTTATTTTGGGTTCTATTTTTTGGCTTGCTTTATTTTCTTCTTAAATGCCAATTTATGTCATACAGGATTTATCGAGGACTTGTATTTATTTCCCTTGAAGGACAGTGAATAACTCCATACAAAAGATTTACGAACCCTTATATAGATATAAAAATTTAGTTAGTGAAAAAGAAATAACAAATGAAATTGATTTAAACTTTATCTTCTTTGCAAGTTCTATACATAAATGGCTCCTTTCGCTGTCCATCTTGGGAATTGTTTTCGCACATCTAAACTTACATACATTGATACATACATACATATAAAGGGTGGTTAAATTTCAAGGGCCGATGTTGATTTTGAATAAAACACAAACTATTTAGGAAATTATTGTAATTTTATTTTATTATGATATATTGGTATTACTCAATTATGTATGGAACAAAATATTGGCCAAATGGGCGCCGCGACCACGGCGGCACACCTCCATCCGATGGTCCAAATTTTCGATGACCCTGAGGCATAATGGAGGTTCTATGCCGTTAATGTGCCGAATTATCTCATCCTTTAGCTCTTGAATTGTTGCTGGCTTATCGACGTACACCTTTTCTTTCAAATAACCCCAAAGAAAAAAGTCCAACGGTGTCAAATCACATGATCTTGGCGGCCAATTGACATCGCCATTACGTGAGATAACACGGCCATTGAATTTGTTGCGCAAAAGAGCCATTGTTTCGTTAGCTGTGTGGCAAGTGGCACCGTCCTGCTGAAACCACATATCGTCCACATCCATATCTTCCAATTCGGGCCATATCATCTCACGATAGCGAACACCATTCACAGTAACTGCCTGACCGGCCTCATTTTGGAAAAAATACGGCCCGATGATGCCGCCAGCCCATAAACCGCACCAAACAGTCACTCTTTGTGGGTGCATTGGTTTTTCGACAATCACTCTTGGATTCTCATTCGCCCAAATGCGGCAATTCTGTTTATTGACGAATCCACTGAGGTGAAAATGTGCCTCATCATTGAAGATGATTTTCTTCGAAAATTTATCATCCACTGTTGCCGTGGTCGCGGCGCGCATTTGGCCGATATTTTGTTCCATACATAATTGAGTAATACCAATATATCATAATAAAATAAAATTACAATAATTTCCTAAATAGTTTGTGTTTTATTCAAAATCAACATCGGCCCTTGAAATTTAACACCCTTTATTAACACATAAATATTTATATCCCAAAGAACATTAAATGAAAATAAATTTTGTAAAACATTTTAGGGATTTCATTTATAAATTTACTTGCTGGAAATCTAAAATATTAATCTAACTATTTGTTCTATTTTGTATAACAAATCAATACCAATATTTCAATGTTTCATGGAATTTATATTCTATTAAAAAGGCTTTTTGTTATTCATCATTTACTTAATATTTGTGTCTTTCTTTCTTGTGACCAAATAAATTTATAACAAGTACTTTTTTACATTTTATTTATTTTTGGGGCAGATAATAATTGAATGGTATGAACTTTACATTACCTGAGCCCATAGACAAGATAGTTCTAATATATTTAGTATATATGTATACATACATATGTATTGTGGTCACGGGTTGGACTCGTGGAGATACGTTGGCTGTTTGTGCAGAAAGGGCTAAATGACATTGCTGAGTATGGTAATGTATTTCACTGCATCTGTGCCAATTAAAAACATATTATCGAGAATCATAGAGAATTACAATAGAATTTAAGGAAGATAATTTAAAACGTAATTTAAATATATGTATCCCAATTCACTTTATCTGCATTTTGTTACTGAATTCATTCAAATCAGGAAAAGCAAATTATTCTCTGAGTCTTTAATCATTTAAGGCTAATACATCTACAATGACTTGCTAAAAGTGAGAATTGCAACTAGTGTTTGTTAATTAACTAAGCCATTTGAGCGTGAAATATGTACTTGTAGATCGGATCATTACACGTTACAATGACACTGGTGCAGCATGGCGATGGACATACAAATAAAGCACGTCGCGGGAAAAGATCCGAAATCTGTAAGCCTGATAATAACAAAAAAGCGCAGTTCAATTGGTGAAAACTCTCAATATCTCTGCTTGTAGCATGGGATGTAAATTAAAAAGTTAGGTTAGGTTAGAGGGCAGTCGACCAAGACGGGTCGACAAAAGTAGCACCGAGCACAGCGTGAAATTGTTGATGCCTTAGGCATTTCATATGGCAGTGTGGTTTCGATTTTAAATGATCAGCTGGGTTTAAGAATGTTGTCTGCAAGATGAGTGCCGCGTTTGCTCTTAATTGACCATAAACGTCAACGTGTGACAACGACAAAGGATTGTTTAGAGTTGCTTAACCGCAATCCGAATGAGATTTTGCGGCGTTTTCTAACTGTGGATGATATATGGATCCATTACTGTACTCCGGAGACCAAGCAGCAATCTAAGCAATGGGTTTCTCCGGGTGAACCTGCTCCGAAGAAGGCCGATGTAAGTTTGTCGGCCAATAAGATGATGGCAACAGTTTTTTTTGCCAATTTATTAGACCGATTTAATGAGGATTTAAAAACAAACCGACCCCATATGGCCAAGAAAAAAGTTCTTTTTCATCAAGATAATGCACGGGTACACACGTGTGCAGTATCAATGGCAAAACTCTATGAATTGGGCTACGAATTGGCATCTCATCCGCCATATTCTCCAGAATTAGCCCCTAGTGACTACTTCCTATTTCCAAACCTAAAGAAATGGCTCGGTGGACAGAGATTTAGCTCAAACGATGAAATTATTGACCAAACAAATGCCTATTTTAAGGACCTCGAAAAATCATATTTTTTTGAAGGTTTACAAAAACTGGAGAAACGTTGGACTAAGCGTATTGAGTTAAAGATTATCTTGAAAAATAAATTTTTGTTTTGCAAAAAAAAAACCGTGTTTCATTCCAAAAGTCACAGGCTTATTGATCCGCCCTCGTACATACAATGTTACTGTGAATAATTAATGAAAAATATAAAAATTTAAAATAAAGGCTTCCAAATTATTACACAATTTTAAATTGATTTCCTTTTCATTGCAGGTTAGTCCAACAAAGGAGCACCACGTAAGTTTAAAATTAAATTTTAAAGTTTATGAAGCTTTCAATGTCTACGATATCAAATATAAAATGTAGTCATATAAAATAGATGCAACATTTAGTGCACCATTGTAAACTATTCTAAATGGGAACAGAAATGTCTCCAATACATTCAAATCCAAAAGGAGTATTAGTTTTTTGTTATTGTTTTCACTATGCCCCCTGTCCTGCAAACCGAGTCGATTTAAAAACGAGTGATTTCTCAATATCTGAGTATGTGTATGTATGTGTAACAACGAAAAATTTTTTCGGATCCGGTTTATAGAATATACCCGTATATTTATGGTTTTAATAAGATCCCAGCAAAAAAAATGGAAATCTTTCTTAGAAAATAACATATTCAAAGCTGCCAAAAAGATTCATATGTGAACATTTTGCACTGGTTAAGATTCATATTAATAAAGGCTCTAAGGCTCAACGGACAAAGGATGAACAATGTCTACATTTTTAAGTTTGAAAGTTTTAGCTTAAATCGAGTTGAAAAAAGCATCTTAGAAAACTGGAAATAAGACAAATTTAAAGTTCTAGATTCCGAGTTATGGGCCTCCGAAAAAGACATAAAACTAAATTTAATTAAAAATTAATAAAATTGATTTTACTATTTTCATACTTTCACGGAAGCTACGAAACGCACTAAAGAATGAAATTTTTTGACATATTGAACACTGCTTCCGATTCACAGAAAGGGCGCCAAAAAAGAGAACATCGCGCAAGGACAAACCCATATCAAATTCATTGAAAATGATCCACATTTGCACTACTTCCGGTTCACAATATTGGGATCTTGGGTAGAGAAGACTGTTACTAATACAATTGCAGAAAGATTCGTGAATTGGAACAGATATTCACAGTATGAGCCAATAAGAAATTTGCACAGTTATCACTCTTCATCTTCAGCAATGAACTTCTTTATAATTTTGAATAATTTAATAAGTTGAACACAAAATAATAACAAAACCTATTTTTGCAATTGGTTAAAAGTTTTAAATTTTAAATAGGCTGGTGTTCGATGTCATACAGGCAGTCAAAATTACGTGTTATAATTGCCAAGAAACAAACTAAATCAAAGACAACTTTGTCACACTGACAAACACTAACAGAACCGAACAAAATTCTGTTATCGAAGGCTGCTACACCTTTCTTAGTATCTTTTTTTGTGTATCGGACCAGCACTCAAGAGATGACTCCTACACATGTGGTGCATTGTGCTGGCACTAGAGGAAATGGATAGTAGGATAAATGATAGGAGGTGAAGCTTCACAATCTTAGAACACTGCTTTTGCGCGTTATTTGTTTTAATTGCAGTGTTTTAGCGTCTCTGATGTGCTACACAATACCGACGAAGGAGGGCATTCTAATGTGCGTGCGGACTGAATGCAGCTGAAGCAGTTACTGTTCAGTGACCAGTGACTATGCCTTCGCCACTGAAACCTTCGACAACAACTGACACAAAGACACACAAATGCACATCAGAAGAAATGCGAGATGATTTTATGAATCTGAAACTGGGGTTGAACCCATTTAGTACCCATTTCTAAACACTTGCACTTTATAATAAAGCCGATAATCGAAAGCGAAATCACAAAATAAGAATAGATTAGCATATCTGAAACAAATACTCGTATATCGCATTCGAAAAGCATTGAGTTCGCTTAGATTTCGTAATTGATGCCTAGCTTGATCATATGATTCCCAAATTTAAAATATTTTTTTATATTTCTAACCCAAACTGTTTATTTCTGGTAGTTAAATTTTTATGGTGCACTAAAAATGAAAAAAAAAAAAGAAATGTGGGCATTTGAAATATTGCGGCTTTTCAAGTTTAAAAATATAGTATGTATACACTCGTGCATGTTCAAACTTTTTTTTTATAAAATACAAATTTTATTAGTTAATTTATAAAAATAAAAATTCGAATGCTTTAAAAATGTAAAATCAACCGAAGTCTGTTGCAGGCTGCTAAATTTTTATTTGAAAAATTTTCATTTTACATTTCTAGTGTCTTGTTACAACACAGGGGAGGCACGAGCTTTCCTGTGAGGAAAAATCATCACTCAGTAAAAAGTTCTTAAAAAACATAATTAAAAACAAATGCAGCAAATTGGGAACTTCATCTTTTTTTTTCAAGTCGGTTAAAAAGCTTTTGTAACATGTTACGATTACTGAATGATAGTTCATTTAAATGAGTTTTAGATCTTATATTATTTTGTGTTTTAAATTTAATTTTTTTCAATTATTTCGTTTTCACAATTAAAAATGAAATCCTCTTCAGTATAATGAAGTAGAACTAATCCGATTTTGTACTACTTCCGGATCACAAGTTGACTTCTTTGGAAGCACTTTTTTCACTGGGTATGTATGTAAATTTAAAGTTCTGAATCCGCACTAATAAAACAATATCAATGCAAATGCTAAAAACTGTTGTGCTACTTGTCTTCAAACTACTTCAAAATCACTACTCAGAGCCACTATGTCATCATTAAAACAATTTTTAAAATTCATGTGAACTGAGAAGAGCAGAAAAAACCGAACGTGCTTAAACCTGACATAATTTCTTCTGATCCGCAAAGACATGTTTTTTAAACTTGTTTGCTCTTTGAATATAAATTTATTAATTACGCGCGATTGCTTTCTTATTGTTTGCACAAAAACAAATTGTTTCATCGCCTTTTCTTATCGCTTTCAAAATATTTACTTCTTTTCTTTCGTTTTTATTTATTTATTTTCTAAAGCCCAGCGATAATGTGAGCAACTTCTTGATTGTTGGCATTTTATCTTTACCTTTTATTTTTATGAAGAACACACTTTCTTTGTATTTATTAATTCATTTATGTATTTTGATTTAAATTTTGACATAAATTCTGTTATAATTCAATCAAATGTTGTTTTTGCTCTGTTCAGAAAGATAAAGAAAGATATTTTTTACAGGTATATTTTTAAGGCTTTCGATATCATGCACCATAATCTAAGAATGTAATTGTCTTATAGCAAAGTCATTTGTGCACGAATTTATCTAATTTTTTTTTGGAGAATTCTGTAATTCTCATATAACATGGAATTCGTTTTCACTAGTTAACACTTTGACGACCACGGGCAAATATGCTTCCCAAGCAGTTTTTGGTTCTTATAAATATTGCAGTAAAAGATATATCAAATATGTAAAAAAATCATTTGTAAAAGAGGGTTGGGGCTATAAAATTGTTAAAGGCTCTCTGGCCCCAGCTGCCACATTGGAGGCCTTGAAATATCTAAAATAAAGGACTTTGTTCAGGGCGCTCTTCTAGGCGTAAAAATACCACACCTGACTAATATTAAAATGTATTTAATCTTCATACCTTAACTGCCGAAATATATAAACAGCAAGGCTATGAAAGCTTAAACCTGCCCATAGGGATCTGGGCATATGGGTTGAAAAGAAAAAAAAAACACTACAAAAATAATCGAAATTTCATTTGGTTCTTTGCGCGAATATTGATATAATCTGGAGCTGACTGCAAAACTGCACGTCTTATTAAACCAAGATTTCGGCCTAGGGTTAATCAAAATTTGCCTCGATGGTATGAACGTTTTCATGCCGCTCAATATTATATTTTCTACCACTTTTGATATTGCATTGACGTTATTGTCAAGAATTAAAATGCCGAAAGAACTCGTTCAAACATTTCATAGCTGGCCGTCAAGCGTTTCGAAGTCCCTCAATCGAAAAGAAGGCAGACATGGTGAAATGGTCCGAATTTCGTAGAGGTGGGCTAACAGTAATTTCGTACTTGGAATATTTAGTATCGGCGATATTCACTATCGATTTATATCAAGCTTTCTCAAGGTCGGCCTATAATTGTATTTATAGACGAGCTAGCATCTAACAAGTTCAAGATTAATTCTGGAGTACCACAAGGCTATATTTTTTCTCCCAACGTATTACTTATTTTTCTTAATGGCCTTCTATGTAAAATTTCCAAACTTATCCACTCCTTTGCAGATGACAGCAGCATTTGCTATCGACAAGTTAGGCAAAATAAGAACGATTCGCTAAACGATAACTTCATAAGAATATCGGAATGAGACCACGCGAACAGGGTCGATTTCAATGCTCAAAAGACCAATGTTTCATGCTGACCGATCACGCTGCCTATCTGTAATTATGGCCAGTATAAACATTGAGGAATCCGAAGCTCTTGATGTTCTTGGCATCAAAATTCAGTGTGATGTTCGAAGGACTGAGCACATTATTCAGCTCGCAAAGCCAGCATTCAAGTGCCTCGGTTTTTTAAGACGGTGCAAGACATACTGCACCCCATCTGATCGCCTCACTATTTGTAGTTCATTTGTCAGCAAATTGCCCTCCGCATTAGATAGAAAACACGTAATAAACTACTCGAAATAAACTACTTGCAGAGGTCCCTCCAGTCACTTCTGACGTAGGAAAATTCTAATGCCCGTAAAGAGAGTAAAACATACTCAAAATACAAAAATAAAAAAATATCATATTCGTTTAGTTTCAAACTAAATCATAAGAAATCTCGAATTTTTTCTGATGTGTGTCATTCTGTCCGTTGTCCACTGTCTAAAAGTTTCAGTGGCGAAGGCATAGTCATTGGTCACTGAACAGTACCGGCTTCAGCTGTAAGCAATCCACAGACACTTCAGAACGACCTCCTTCGTCGCTATTGTGTAGCATCGGCTAAGTACAAAAATTTATAAAAGGGCTACTAAAAAAAAAGCATCAAAAAATTTAATACGCCTCCTTGAAATCAGCACTGTTGACTATAAACAAAGAACTTGCAAAAGCAGAGTTGTCAGATAGTGAAGCTTCTCTTCCTGTCATTTCTCTAACTGTCGCTTTCCTCTAGTTCCAGCACAGTGCATCGTAAGTGCTGATCCAAGATGAAAAAGAAAAATACTTTCCATATAAAGTGAAGACACAACTATCTACCGAGCAATTTGAATTACACAATGTTTTTAAATAAATGTGAAGTAAACTCCATGTTATTAAATGTGGTCGAAATTTTTGGAATTTTAATAGTTTGATATTTTATAAATTCAATTGCTTCTATTTTTGCCAAATAAATTTTAGAAATAAGGATTGTATTCTTTTGCTTCTTTATATGTTACCCTTCAGAGATGATAAAGGCAGTACAATTGTACTTTTTGAGTACAATTTGCATTAGAAAAGTACTGCCGTTCTCCAGTAATATATTTACGCCGGCTATTCGCTAGTGATTGACGAAAGTACGGATTGCTCAGTTTCTAAAAACTTGGCGATTATAATACGATTTTGTAATGATTTTAATGGTAATGGTTTTTGGAATGGACTCCAATTGAGTATTCTGCCGTAAGAGCAAAGCTACTTTTCAAACAAACTCTTAAGTAAAAATAATATTCTATTGTCGTAATTACAACGCATAATTGTTATGTTATGACATGTGCTCCCAAGAGTATTCAAGATAAAATTAATGTTATATATCTATATATTTTGAACTGAGTATCGTATGGAGCTTAAGAAAAATTGTACCAAATGATATAGATACATTTTCACTTCTGCAAAACCTCCAACAGAAAGGAAGAATTTTCGAAATATTTTTGTGCTGAATTGATAAAAGTAAAAATAATAGCTGTTCTCGCACCGTGGGAAACCACAAAAAGTTCAGATTCATATAGGTCTATCAAATTCAATGAGTAGGATCCTAGAAAAATTAAAAAAAAATAAAATTCTACATTTTCAGACGTGAGCATTGTGCTGCTCAACATTTAATGAGAATTAAAAGGATCGTAAAATAAAATTTTGTTGCTGATAAAATAACGGACGTGATGTTATGGGATATAAATTCTGCATTCGATTTAGTTTGGCATGATGCAATTAATTATCCATAAACTTTTAACTATTGGTCGAGATATTCACCTGGTTCGGATAATAAGAAGTTCTTGGAGAAATTGCTCTTTAAGGGTACATATTTGAAATAGATTCTAAGATGAATATGGTATTCCAGCTGGCTGTCCCCAAGGCTTGTGTCTTTCCCCAGCCCGTACAGTATTTTTACATATGTTTTTCCTTCTCTAACAAACAATTATCTGTAGACACTATAAATAACAACTTCAGAACATGGAGAATAACAGTAAATTCTTCCAATGCCAAGCTACACATTTTTCACGGAGGAGAAAGGCGAGCTTTTTACCACAGTATAATATTGTAATGGAAGGAGTAGATGTGCAATTCAATCAGAAATAATAAAATTAAATAATAATAATAATAATAATAATAATAATAATAAAACATGTCATCCTCTAAGAATTTTTGCTGAGCAACTACAGAAGTCAACTGAATAAATATTAAAGATTTAAAAGAAAATATTTTGCTTTTTTCAATTAACAAAAAATTAGCAAAAACAAAGACTTGTTATTATTTTAGGGGCATATTATTTGAATTTAGTTATTATATGCTGTGCCTTGCAGCAATACTTTGACGATTTAAATGGAGAAGGAATGGGAAGCTGGTAAATGCTACTACGTCTACGTGACTAGAATTGTAACATTAACAAAATTTAGCAAAAAAGTAGTAATAAAATTGATAAAAATATATTTTCCTTACCGAGCACTTTAACGCTTTTTACAATCATTCTTACAAATCATGGCACATTGTAACTTTTATTTCAGTCACAAAAAATTTTTGTTTAACGAAATATTAGGAAAAAAAATTTAATAAAATAAAAAATGCCACAAAAATCTGATCATTTTGTAAAGCAAGTAAAAAAATAAAATACTTGAAAATGACAATAAAATAAAATCGAAACTCGACTGAAAAAATTAGGGTCAACTAGAAAGAAGTAAAAAGAGTGAGTGAGCAGAAATTACCAAACGATATTATTAGAATTTGATTCTCCCTGAAGTTCTAATGTTAATTTAAAACACATTTACGGTTTAACGAAGCGAGAAATTTCATTTTAATACTTGAATGACTATTAAAGCAACGGAAAGTTAGAAAAGCTAAAAACAAAGTATTTTGCAGTTAGGCAAAAAATATGTAAAAGTTATTAAAATGTTCTCAGTTTTTCCACAGAAGTAAACTTATGTTTTAATTTGTTTAATAAGTAATAATTTCTGCACATGCTTTTGTTGTAATAATTATATAATTCGAAGAAAATTTTCTTTTTGGATGTCCATGGGTATGTTAATTAATATAATTGGATTCAGTGATTATAATTATTGTAATGAATGGTTTTCGTTTATTTTTCATGTATTTTCTTTCAAGAGAAGTAACACATGATTGACTACTACTAGGTGTTTATAACAAAGGGATAGTGATATGTGGTGAAGGGATAGCCAGAGGAAAACCTTCATTATTATGATTTTGCTGAATTATTCCAGCTACAAATGAGAAAAAAACACGTGTTCGCGTGACCCTATTCCGATATTCTCGTTAGGTCACCATTTAGCGAATTATTCATATTCTGCCTCGTCGACGCAATCATAGTCGGTGTCGGCCGACGATCAAATGAATATGAATAGCAGATACTGCTGTTATCTGCAAAAGAGTGGATAGGGTTGGAAGTTTGACATAGAAGGTCATTAAGAAAGATAAGAAATAGGGTAGGACAGAGAATGGAGCCTTGTAGTGTACCCCTGAATTAATTCTTAACTCGTTAGATGAGATACCGTCTATAACCACGCTTATAGCGTGATCCCTGAGAAAGCTCGACATAAATCGAGAGACATCAAAAGATCAAAGATTGGACAAAAGTGCTCAATGCCACACTCTGTCAAATGCTTTAAAAAATATTTGGACCCACTACCTTACTTTCGCCAAAATAGGAATGGAAACCCCCTTTATATTTTTAAAGGTTATATTTTTTTTTATCGCAAGGACCATTTAGAAGGTCCATATGAATGCCCAACAAATAAAACAGCTTACTGTCAAAGTATGTCATTAGTTTTGTTTTGTACTACTAAGTAGTAAATTCACCTTGCATACATTGACATGACTTTCTTATAATTTATCTTTAAAAACGACTCATATAAAGTAAAATAAAGTAGAAAAGTAAATTCCATTTTTTTATAACTCATGTTTCTAGTGCAATGTTACATTTTTATGTGTTCTATTGGCTAAGTAGTTAGTATGGTGACTCTGCAACGAGCATATAAACCAGATTTTTTTTTGATGTGTTTATGCAAATAGCACTCTCCTACGTAGGAATTTTAGTAATAAAAACATAATAAATAAAATGGTTCTCTTTTAATGCGCCTACATAACACCTGAGACACAGCAACGCTTCTTTACAAATTAAGAAAAAAAAATCCGTAAGTTCAGAGTTGTGTAAGAACTATTTATCCTCCTTATTTATTATTGTCTCTTCTTCACAATATCCCTTTCGAAATAGTTCCGCTGCATGCATAGCAAACGTAAGCGTCATCTCTCAAGCACTGGTACAAGGCCGTATCTAATTACATCTTGCCAACATTGAATAGAATACTTATTGCAAATACATACACATACTTGTATATATTTTTTTTTTGCATAACAACGTGACAATTTTGAATAACTTTTGCTTTTTGTATTTGAAAACAGCTAGCAATTAAAACTTTGAAATTGAAATTTATCATAAATTTATTTATGTTTGTTATAAAAATTTTAAACCAGCTTAAGTCACAGAGAAAAATAAAACTTTATTTATATTTTAATATGTACTATTGCCCTTGCTATGCAACTGCCTTTTAGTTTTCTGTTTAAATTTATTTTATATTCAAATGAGATTTAAAGTAAAAAATAGTTCTTAAAAATCAGTTCTGAAAAAAAACAAACGCAAGTTAAGGATTCAAGTACAACAAATATTTTAAATAATTTATTTTTTCAAAAAATTAACCGTTTTATTGCAGTAGTATCGTATTTATAAAGAATGTTTTTTTACCTGCAAGATTTTTAATAACGAATTTCCAATTCAAAATGATTGAAATTATTAATCTTTTTCTCAACCGAATATGCTTTTTGCAGTTAATCTTGTATTTAAAAATTTCTTCAAAATGAAATGTACATAAATTATTGTTGCAAACTTATTTATTATAGCTGAGTTTAGGCGATAGCGTTCGTATCGTTAAAAATTTTACCGAATTTGTAATTTTTTTATACTTATTTTAACAATGCGATTATCGTAATAAAAGTTAGTGAATCATATTACAGGCAAGCATTTTTCTGAAATAAAGATTTGGTATACCAATGTTTGATAAAATTTTTAACGTACCCGATCAGAGAAATACATACCGGACAACGTGGGCACCTACAGTGCTTTGCTGATACTTAAATGATAACGCCGTTTAATGGTAGCCCAATAATTTTTTATAACCATCGCTAAGAGTTAGAAAACTAAAAATTAAATTCTTTGCAAGTACTAGCAATCCCAATACATTAAACCGAAAAACTGCAGGCTTGTTCCAAAAACCTATACGAATTTATTGCTTCATATCAGTTCTGAAATCAGAGGCTTTGCCCTTTACTAAAAACATGAAAACAACAAAGCTGGCAACCTTTGTTAATTGTATGTATACAGTACCGTTTATTATCGTCTGCATTTTCCTAAGCTTTGACGTGTTAAATAGATGATATTAATGACTTTACAGCTACCTCCTTGTTGACACAAAGAGTACTGATGACGTGTGTAGTGGCATAGGAAATACGTATTATACTCAACTGGTGTTGGAGATTAATTGTTCTTTTTCTTCTTCTTCTTGATTATTTAGCTAATATATGATTCATTGTTAATTATACATTTTAATATTTTTTGGTCGAAAATCTTGAAATTACCTGTATTGATTTAGTGGTTTGCAATGTTTTTTTTTTATTTTTTTTTTATTTGTGACCAGCACTCAGGAGATGACTCCGACACATGCGAAGCATTTTGCTGGAACTATAGGAAAGGGATAGTAGGAGAAACGACAGGAGGTAAAGTTTAATTAATTATTTTACAGCTCTGCTTTCGCACGTTCTTTGGGTACACTCGTAGCTGTGCTGAAGCTTCGGTTTAGTAGCCATTTTTATTATTATTTAACTTCGCCGGTGATTGTGGATTGCTATCAGCTAAAGCCGGTATTGTTCAGTGACCAGAGACTATGCCTTCGACAGTGAAACCTTCCGACAACAACTGACACACAAAGACACACTAATGTACATCAGAAAAATGCGAGATGTTTTTATTTTTATTTTAAAATTTTTAGTCTGAAACTGGGGTTGAACCCATGTCTGTTTTTGGTTTTGTAGTCAACATGCAGACTACCATCCATCGTGCCATCGCCAGCCTTAACATGATAAAAATTTAATTTTAAAATAAATCGCTATTTTATGTACTTAACATTGTGCAATGTTTTTTCGCTGTGAAAAATATTGAATCAATTTGTTTTCTAGAAACATTAACATTTTAATTTTAAATCAATGTGAATTATAAATTAGATATTTAATTTTGCAGAATTTTTATGTGATTTTAATCAACATTTAGCCATGTTAATTTTACCTTAGCGGAGACACAGCACCTCTGCTTTATAAATTCCCAAAAAACAAGCAAACGGATAGTTGTGCTAGAATTATGCTCTCTATCGTTTTATCTCTTCACCACCTATCTTCTCTATACAGTATACCTTTTCAACTTGCTGCGTTGCATTCGTATTGATCACTGGTCTTAGAAAAAGAACTTTAAAGTAGCAAAATATTTTGGGAATAAAATTAACGTTTTAAGCTTAAGTAATTTAAAAATAAAAAATCTTAAATTAAATTTAAAAAAAGTATTATAAAACAAACAAAGTATTATAAACAAAACGTTAACATTTTCACTAACACAGGTCATATGTGAATACATTTCTTTAAACCCCTTTTTAAATTTTTAGCAAGAAGTTTTGGAAACTTTCACATTACTCCTTTAATAAATGCATGTTTCTGTGCTAATAGCACGTTCGTTTGTGGTCATTTCGGAAGTTCTTCAATATTGTTACGTGTAGCTAGGCTTAAGTGATGTTCACTGCGTCCTTTGCAGGGCAATGAGGAGAGCATTCATATGCAACTTGTTCATAGTAATAGGCAGTTAAAATGTAATTTGTTTAGGATGAAGATCTTTGGAGATAATATTTGCGGACTGTGCTTGAACCAAGCTGACACGCCGGCAAATATTGTGTGTTTAGACTGTCCAGTAGTGCAATTCACTATGCAATTTTAACGGCAATTGTTAACACTAAAATAAACGATTTTGCTATTCACTAACATATTTTTAACCAATCGTCGTTATCGTTAGGCGTTTTCCTTAACAGCTTTTATGTTAACTAAACCACACTACTTTTTCAGTTGTTTATTTTAACACAAATTTTTAATGTGTGTGTTCAACATATGTACCTTTGAAGCATATGTTTGTTTTTTATCTATTTCCAAAATTTTCGATTGTGTTTGTATAAATATGTATATAAGAATAAATATTTTTACTTAAATTTTGCAAATATAATAAAGAAATAAATAATATAATAAAAATATATATAGGATTAACAATCTTTTTATTTTCGCGTTAAATAAGAATCATTTGTTTGTTTTTTACATATTCCTCTTTTGTGCTTTTCGTATATTTCCACCGAGATGCCACTTGATTTAACTTTTTAACTACTAACGTCAACACCAAGTTACTGAATCGCACAATCGTTACTGCAAACAGCTAAAAAGTCTTTAAAAAATGAATCGTTAAAAATTACTGCATCGCACTACAGATTTGACTGGCACATTTTGTATATGAATTAATTGGAGGAAGTCAGACTCGTCGACGAGTTGATGTGACATCATGAATTGGAATTTGGATGTTGTTGTCTGAGGTATATAGTATCTGATGAGCATTAGATTCTATATTTTTATGTATTCCCTACAAAGAACTGGAAAAGTATAAAAAATTATAAATTACATCTAATAATTGTGTTAGCTTCTCTTTTATTTCTATGAACTTTATGCGCGCTAGAAATATAATAGATTTCACACATGCCACCAAACCAAAACAGGCCTTCTACAGACTGCTGACATAGACCAGCTTATTAAAAAATCCCTTTTCCTAAACATTAGTAATGAAAAAGGAAAAAATATGGAAAGTTTTCAGTGAAAGTAATAAATAAATTACAACAATAATGCATCAACTTTTGAATTTTATGATTCTTTTATTCATAAAATGTAAAAATACAGTCAAACCAAGAAAATGTATCAAATGCTTAAAGTGTTCTTTTATTTTAATTTTACGAGGTAATAAACCAAAAAACAACGATCAAGTGTTTTCCAATACAAAGGAAATGCCTTTTTTTTTAATCTGGACATTGAAGAAGTATCTTAGTGGTTGCAAAAGTAAGCGCCTTTATGTGTTTTACAAAAAAAGCTTTAGTTGTTAAATAAATATAAATAAATATAGAATGTTGAGATGTGACGAATTTGAGAAGGAAAGTCAAAAATAAAAGAAAGCAAAAATAATATCGAAGAAATAAATAAGGTATTAACTTTTCAATGATTGTATTTACTTCTGCTTAATATATTGGATTCCCAGTTCAATGTGTACACATTTTGAATTAATTCACAATCACTTTAATTTAAATTTGATAAAAATGTTCACAATTTGGAATGTGAAATGAGCATTTATTTGTTTTTTTTTTATCTTGGACCAACACTCAGGGGATGACACCTACAGATGCGATGCATTGTGCTGGAACTAGTGGAAAGGGGTAGGGAGAGAGATGACAGGTGGTGAAGCTTCACTATCATATAATTCTGCTTTTGCGTTTTTTTTGTTTATAGCGGTGTTGCAGTGCCTCTGATGTCAGGGAGACGTATTCATTTTTAGTAGCCAGTTTTTAGTAATTACTTCGCTGATGCGGAGGGCGCTCTGATATGACAGTGGGTTGATATCATTAACGAGTGCTACTGTTCAATAAGTGAATATGCCTTCGTCACTGAAACCTTCCCACAACAACAGACACAAAGACAAAAAATGCAATATGTTTTTATGACTTACTCTGAAACTGAAGGTTCGAACCCAGGACTTTTCTTATGTTTTGTAGTCAATGTGCACACTACTTCACCCATCGCCACGATCCTGCAAAATATTTACTTAAAATTTATTATTTCTTATTTGATTTATGAGTGATTATTATTAAATGAATTTAAATTTTTCTAAAATGAAATAATGTTAGTGTTCCTACCTTTTGTACAAAAATATTCTTTTCAAATATCCAATTTTAATGTTTAACCTGATGCCAAATTCTGTGGTTAAAGAAATGTTATAATGAGATTTTATGCATTCTTTTTATTACCTTTTATTAAAAGCATATTTACATACAGAATGAAAAAAAAAACCAAATAATAGTAAATTGAAATTTTCTGCAAAACAAATAAAAATATGTTTCATATTTTGCAACGAATAATACAGATTAAAGATTTTTAAAGCAAAAAGAAAAAGAAAAAGCAAAAAAAAAATACCTACCCCGCAAAATATATTTATGATTTTGCCAGATTTTTCAAACGAAAAGTTTCCATTATAAGCCATGTAGGTCTGGGGAAGCTCGGTCGTGAATACAATAGGTGAGTCTTTATTTGATTTTATAATCGGTAGTTACTAGGGTATAGCCAACACGGGTTCAGAGCCGACTTTTGTTGCGGTGAACAGGAAAGAGGTTCTGGACATTACGTTGATGAGTGCGTGGCATGCGGGCCTGATAGGGGGATGGAGGGGACTGCTCCCACTCCGATCACAGGTACATTGAATTCAACATTGGAATTCGGTCGCGGCGGGTGACACCCACGTTGAATAGGAGAAGGGCGGACTGCGATCGCCAGGGAAATATCCATGTCGGTGTTCGGTCTGACCCACAGACCATTGAGGTCAGGCGGGGTATCGAGGAGGCGGTGGCTGCTTTCACTGGCGCCGTGGGACAAGCCACGCGGCGATCTTGTAGGCCCACGGTCCACAGGGGTCACAGCAGACCACCTTGATGGAATGCCGACATCTCGGGTGACAGATCGGAGTCGAGGAGACTTTTCTATCTGGCGAAGGTCACAGAAAACTGGTTGGCCTATAAGGCCTCTGTGAACCGATTTGGGAATCATGTGAGGAACGCGAAGCGGAAATCATGGAGATCGTTCTGCAGCAGTGTGGAGAAAGGATCGGAGGCCTGCGAATTCGCAGGATCTTGTCGAACGCACCAATGGTCCCGGGTTTCGTGAATTGGGATGGTGGTGGCTGGACGACGAGCGGAAGTGAGACCCTTAGGGTGCTCATGATGCGCATTTTCCGGGGTGCACCCCCTATGTCGGGGGTAGTAGTGCCGGCGCGCCACGACGACAAAAGCCGGTGGTAGCGGGTCTGGACCCAGCCACGATTGTGGAAGGGGGCAGGCTCTTATGGTTTTTTTTAAGTTTTGCTTGAATTACTTGTAAACGGGGAAGATGTTCATATTATTTTTTCCGAGACTGAAGTAATTATAATTTTTACCAGTGATTCCCTTGTGGATTTATTCCAATTATGGCCCTAATCATAATAGTTACAGAGATAAAAGTTAAATAATTTCTGACGTAAGTGACACACAAACTTTCGGTTTCTGCCTATGTTCCACTTAAAATTGGTTGTTTTGAAATTACTGGCATATTTTCCACTAAAATGGAACAAACAACCGAAATTTGTGATAATTAAATTCTTATGAAATTCTTATTATTCATTACCACAAGTTAATTGCTTTGAAATGAAGCTTCATCTTCATGAAAATGAAAAATATAAAATTTTAAAGTCTTTTCTCGTCAGTTTTCTAGATATTTCCTCATGGTCTACATAAGATTTAACATTTGTGCGTTAACAACGAGCTTAAAAATTCTTCACCAAATTGCAATCTCTATTTAACTCTTCTCCGACTTTGTTAGGTGTTTAGCTCACCAAGGTGAAGTGTGTAATACCGCTGATAGACATATGATTTTCATACTACAGTATCGTGGTATATAACGTGGGCGTCAACCAAAACTACTATTAAACCATCTAATGATGTGGCTTAAAGCTGTTATGTATACCATTAACATGTACATAGTATTTTATTGAAATTGAAAATTTTATGCCTACTACAAGTCTGCTTCACTATAGTACTATCAATAACCGTAGTATGTCCACCATGATTTATAAACCATATCTATGGCTGGGTAATAATGAAGAATACATAAATAGATATTTCTTAAATTCAAAAAATTTAATTTTATTATATAAAAAAAAAAACAATGAAAATATTATCGGAAGAGCTGAAAAAATGTGTTAATATGTAGGCCAGACAAATGCAAAAAACCTTTTTTTCTTTTTTCAAGAGTGCATAAATTTAGCATTTACGGAAAGTTTTTTATACTTCATTATGGAAATAATAAAATAAAAAAAATTTAAGTTTACTCTTTTGAACTAGTGTTATCGTTGTTTGCTTATGCAACACTTATGACATGATTATCAATAAAATTACGCTTCATTACATGGTTTTCTGTGACATTTCCATCTTTCCATACAGTAAACACCATTACCATTACCACTACAAGTCAGCCTATTGTATATTTTCCTATTCATGCTGTTTTATCATTTTCTCAATAACTTGTTTTTTCTTCACTTTACTATTTTCACTTCAGGTGGAAAATCGTGCATTAAGGTTACGCGAAGCAATGCAACAATACCAGGACGAAGTCATACCCACAGCAGCGACAATCTCAAAGCAACACCAATCGCATATACAATTACAGTCATTGCGACAAGAGACACAACAGCATCATCAGTATGCAGTGGCGCAGAATACAAATCAATTGCACACAAGCATCGTTATGGAGGGTAGTGTTGAGCCGGGTGGATTTAAGCCACATGTTGACAGTTTTAGTTTCAATGCATTTGCACCTCAAGAGGAAACATCGCATCATGTTATCAGCACAAGTGGCTTAGCAGTGGCAACTAATGGATTTGGAGGCGGCACTGGTGAATGGGAGTATTTCGATGAGTCAGGTTATATACGAGGTGGTGCACTAAGAACTGGAGAAGATCCTTATATAAGAAATCGCTTTAATCAAGAGGCTAGTGATGCATTGCCTAGTAATCGTGAAATTCCCGATACAAGGCATCCCATGTAAGTAGTCTAAATATGAATGTGAGTTGGTCATCTTTTAGGGCCCCAGGTAAATTTTGTGTCTTACTCTTTAGGTGTATTCGAAAAGAAATTGTCAAATTTTAAAATGATTTAAAATTTTTTATAATAATTAATTACACTAATTACTTAAGCTGCAGGTCCTTTTTATATATGTAATATTTATTTTTATTAGATGTTTCGCTACTCGTTTGTGTAGCTTCTTCAGGAAAATTGGTTTTTTTTTTATAATGAAAAAAATATTTTTTAAAATTCACAATACAGAAAAAGTTCTTGTCACTGACAATTCAAAAGAAAAATATTAACAGCCATATTCATAAAAATATATTCTGGATTTGAAATCGGTATAAAGATTCGATTTTGTATGGAAATTTGTCCTTGAACCAAATCCAAAATACATTTTTACGAATATGTTACAACATAATAAAATCTTTCAAAAAAAAAATAATTACAATATAATAATAACAATAATAATATAAATAATAATAAAAATAATAATAATAAATTCTTTTTTCTATATCTTTTTAAATAATTAACTATATATTATTTCCTGACGATGCTACCTATTTGGTAGCGAAATATTGTGAAATAAATAATTATTAAAAAACTTTTCATAAAAAAGACCATCGCTCAAAAATAAATATAATTAAAAAAATTTGAATAAAGGTCAAAATAAAAATAGAAGTGAGACTAATTAACTATATGTTTATAATTCTAATAATTTTTGTTCCTCCTCTAAATGTAATTCTATATATAAGAATAAAAATGGGGGTGCTGATGGCGAGTAGTCAGCGTGTTGGCTCTGCAACCAGAAAGACCCAGGTTCGCTTCCCAGCTGGGTCAAATCAGAAAATAGTTTTTTCTGAGTTTTCTGTGCTACAGCACCCTCCTTCGTTGATATTTGAGCAATAAAACGTCGGCGAAGTAAAATAATAAATAAAATGGCTCCATTAACTTAAAAATAATGCGTCAAAAAACATCAAAGACGGCGAAACTTTGCTTTATAATTTACACGCAATTGCAGAGTTGTGCAAGAATTAAGGTCTATCTTCCTACCACTTTCACCACCTGTCTATTTCTTCCCTATCCTTCTCTCTAGTTCCAGTGCAATGCATTGCATATGTAGGGGATAGCCCCTGAGCACTCGTCCAAGATAAAAAAAAAAAAAAAATAAAAATAAAAAACTACAAATACAATTATAATATATTCAATCTCTTGTTAACTAAATGCCTATAATTTTGAGCAACATTTGCTGTATCTGCCTTAAAATTAATTCTATTGGTAATTGTGTAATTTTTTATAATATTTATTTGAAAGTGATTGGAAAAAGTCACTTGTTTCGAAATCAAAGAACGAGAAACTTGAAACAAGGAATAATTCAGAAGAATCTTGTTTGACTGCATATTAAATTATATCTCCTTTTCTTCCAGGTGCCGTAATAAAAACTACCGCAAAGACTTGCCAGAGACAAGTGTCATTATAACATTCCACAATGAAGCTCGTTCCACTCTCTTGCGCACCATTGTCAGGTAGGATTGACACAATAAACTAATTAATTCACGTTTGGTTATACTTTATTTATTTTTTGCTGGCTGTCAACCATATGCAGCGTCCTTAACCGCAGTCCAGAGAATTTAATACGAGAAATTATACTGGTCGACGATTTCAGTGATCACCGTACGTATAAGTAATTTAAATTATCTTCATTGTGTACTTGCATGGCTATTAATTATACGCTTCAATATACTGTTGGCATTCACACATTGCCACACTCAATAATCAAAAATTGCTTCTATGTATTTATTTTTAATATTTTACAGCCGAAGATGGTCAAGAACTGGCGAAAATCGATAAAGTGCGTATCATACGTAACGACAAACGTGAAGGTTTGGTTAGGTCACGCGTACGTGGTGCAGATGCTGCCGTTGCTGATGTCCTTACATTTCTTGACAGTCATGTAGAGTGCAATGAACAGTGGCTGGAGCCTTTATTGGAACGTATTAAAGAGGACCCCACACGTGTAGTATGTCCTGTAATTGATGTGATTAGTATGGATAATTTTCAATATATTGGCGCATCAGCGGATTTGCGTGGTGGCTTCGATTGGAATTTAATTTTCAAATGGGAATATCTAAGTCCTGCAGAACGTACGGCACGTCAACATGATCCGACCACAGCCATACGAACGCCCATGATTGCGGGTGGATTGTTTGTTATCGACAAAGCCTACTTCAATAAATTAGGCAAATACGACATGAAAATGGACGTTTGGGGTGGGGAGAATTTAGAGATTTCTTTTCGTGTTTGGCAATGTGGCGGCAGTTTGGAAATTATACCATGTAGTCGTGTGGGTCATGTATTCCGTAAACGTCATCCATATACATTCCCAGGTGGCAGTGGCAATGTGTTTGCTCGCAATACTCGTCGTGCGGCTGAAGTATGGATGGATGATTACAAACAGTACTATTATGCCGCGGTGCCGTTGGCCAAGAACATAGCGTTTGGAAAGTAGGTTTATATCAGTCTCAGCACTTATTTATGTATTCCATTATAAAATTTCACACTATGAGTCTCAAGCATTTATTTTGTTAACGTTCGAATGTTAAATATCCAGAAAAGTTTTCGTCATTTTGTTTTCATAGCTGTGTTACGAGCATAGAGTGCTCATGTGTGTTTGCTTATTCAAGTGTTTGCGTATGATTGTGTGCATGCGGCTGTGTATGGCACTATATGTACATATGTAGTTGTCTATTTATTTGCCTCTGTATTCGTTTGAGTGCTTACGGGTAGTTGAAGCTCAAGTACATATTTTGTTGATATTTGTTTTTGAAGTTTATTTGTGTACTCTGCGAATGGATAATTTAGCATTTTCTATTCATTTGTCAACTTTATTTTTTACTTTCATTTCTCTGTTTCCCATATACATAGTATAAGTACACCATTTTTATTTACTCGAGTGTAATTGACAAATGTCATAGATACTTCTTAATTCCACATAAGAAAAGATAAATTTATGATATTTTAGAACAATGAATATATTTTGTTATTTAAGACTGAAGATTGGAAAAATTTTAAAGTAAAAAAGTCATTGTAGTCCACCTAACAACGTAATAAGAGTCTTCAACTATTCTATATCACTTATTAAAATATTATATAACTAGAGAGTTTTTCCACATAAAAAATTTGCTTTATTTATGTTACGTCTTTCATTAAAGTATAAAAATATCTGACGAATTTGTTGTCTTGTTTTAAATTTTTTCTTTTTATATATCGTTTAGTATTGACGACCGCTTAGCCGTTAAGGAGAAACTGCAATGCAAATCATTTAAATGGTATTTAGAACATGTTTATCCTGATCTACAAGTTCCTGACTCCTACGAATTTGGACAGTTTCGTCAAGGTCATTTCTGCTTGGATACAATGGGAAATTTAGCAGATGGTACAGTTGGTAAGTAAATTTTGATGATGTTGTACGGCGTATTAAAATAAATATAAATTGTCAACATAAATTCTATAACAATTTTGAAGGCAGTTTGATTAAACCGGATATACTTAATGCTATATACGTTAATAATTTACATTTACTGATAACCGCACACAGCGGATAAAAAACGAAGAGCACTGAAGATTGAGGTGTAGCAGCCTTCAAAAACGTCATATTCTCTCAATCTTATAGTGTTTGTCGGTGTGATTTATAATTGTTTATTTGATTAATTTGCTTCTTAGCTATTATCGCATGTAAATTTGACATAATTACATAGGTATGTAAAAATGACGTTCGACTTAAGGCACTATTTAACAATTTAATTATTGCTTCATTTTGCCACTCACGAAAATGTGTGTGTCAGCCAAAAGTTAAAATAATTAAAAAAACTTTTAGAAAGTAAACTTTTCATGACAAACTAATAAGTAAATATGAATACGGAACTGTCAGCTTAAAAACATACACAAGTTTTCCTAGAAAATCAAGCTAAGAAGCCTTCGTTCTTGATGAAAAGAAATAAACAAACGAAGATAATGTACGGCAATGTAATATTTATTTCGAAAAATATTTTCGTTACCATTAAAACCAAATTCGTGTAATGTTCGTATCGCTTTAGCCTGTATAGATTGAAGATGCTTTTCCTTTGTATCCTTGAAATTTTCTCTCATGTTAATTACTTCTGACAAAATATGTATATTTTTCTAGAAAAATTAAAAAAAAATTATACATTTAAATTATAATATTTTTCAAGCTTAAGGTCAGTAAAGTTCTAATAATTTTTATTTGTCCAATATTTCGCCACTTTTTTCAGGAAATTGGTTCTTGTTTGAAATTATTAGTCATAATAATAATGAGAAGAAAAATTATTTCGTCAAAACATAATAATTTTTCTTCTTATTTTGTCTAAACAAAATAACTTTTCTTTTTCTTATTATTGTGAATAAGAATTTGACCCGTTGTTGGAGCTGTTATAATAGTTTCATTTTCATAGAATCGTATATGCCTACATAAACTTTAACTTTAACCATTCTCAAGATATAGTGAAGTCAATATTTAGTGTGTATGGGAGGTACCATGCCAACTTGTCCAATCCCTCCCAGTTTTTGACAGATGATTTGTTTTAAATGCAAAGTCATGAGGACCATATTCAGAAACTTTCATTCCAACCGTTCTCAAAAATTAATATTTACTTTGTATGGGTGTGGCAACGCCCAGTTGGAATTCTTGTTTTGGCCAGAACCCAGTCCGAATTGGTGGGAACCATCGAAAACGGTCCAGGTGTTCTTGTAACTAACGTCACTCTCTTTTATGTATATAGATTCAATATTTTTTGCAATTTTTTAAATACCCTGGAAAATCCTGAAACTATATGACTCAGCCTTTCTTCTTTATTATCCTTATTTCTGATATTTGAATTTTTAAACGTATTTATGCGTATGTCGTGCATGAAAATAAAATCAAGTATTTTGTTTGATTTTGCTTCATTTCATGCTGAAATGTTCTTTTCAGCGTTAAATAAATTTATTAATCCTTTTGTGAAAAGTACATGAAGCTATTTAAAGATGCAAACTACATGCAAATGAGAATTCAGACTCTTTCCTACATATCTAACCGAAGCAGGGAAAAAAGAAATAAGTCTGGCTTTGAGTGTTTTGTGTGACGAAAAGTGCTGAATGCAGGATACAAATTGATTTTATTTCATTCATTTATTTTTCGCATTTTTTTCGTGTCTGTATGGAAAGCAATTGTATGACTGAAATGGAGCAAGACAAGAAATTATGTACGTTCATACATCATGCGGTACTTGTTCGACGGTATTAAGAGGAATATTATTATTAAATGGAATTTTAATGGTTAAAATTATTTTTATTTAACTGAAGTTTAAAGTATAAATTAAATAGCTAGGAAATTATTTATTTATTTGCATCAAAGGCAAATATCAAAAATAAAGAGTTTGCGTTAAATTAAAAGTCTTTTATTTACTTTACAAATTTGGTTTGAAGATTTTACTACGATTGCAGTAAAATTTTTTAGAAAAGATTTCATTTCCAATTACGACCGAAAAGGACTGCTTTGTAGATTTTTTATCTACAAAAATTGGAAAATCAGCTTTTAAGTTCTTCCAAATGATGCTGCTGTTACACAATAATAACCCAGTGAAGCATATTAAAAATCATTCTTTAAGAACTACTTTTGAAATACGTTTAAAATATCAATAACATAAAAATATCAAGAACAGCCTGATGACTAATATGAAAGTGATTTTATTCTGCAAAAATAGTTTATGTTTGTTTATATATGTATATAGTTTTACAAGTGACTTTATTATTTATTTAACCGTAAACGAAATGATGTAATAGAATGTACAATTCAATTGTATTTTAAACACATTATCACTATAAGTAACTTTGAATAGTTTCGTAGGAGTAATAGAAAATTAGTTTAATTGCACTGATTTAAAAAGCTTTAAAAAAGTAGGTTTACTTAGCATCACGACTATTACTTCGTATTCAATGAATCGGCATCGAAAAAGAGAACTTCCGGCAAAGACAGCCTTATGTAAAAAGGGTAGAACAGATCAGATTTTACACTACTTCCGGATCAATAGTTCAGGATTTTAATCACTTCTTTGGAAACACTTTTTTCACTGAGAAGGTCCGAATTTAGTGGCAAGAGTAGATTGGTTTTTGGAAATTATCTTTTGTTTTCAATTCGTAAGTATCAAGTATAACCAGCAAAAACTTTGCTGGCAAAGTAATGAGATAAAATACTAATAATCATACTCTTCACTACTTCAACTTTGACTTTGACATGGCGATGTCATTGGAGGTATCACTCAAGCTAACGAATAACAACTTCTAAATGCCATAACAAATAATTTAATGCATTTTCAAACTGTTAAAGTCGTTCTTCTTTGTGACATTCTGTGATGTTATCATCACTTGTTTTGGAAAATAATATTCAGCACCGGGTAATTACATTGTAAGTCATAATGATCAACAATAAAACTATAAATAAATTTTTCAAAACAACTAAAATCTATCACGAACTCTTAAATTTTTCGTACTCTTTCATACACATTCATACAAACATTTATATCATATACCTACGTTTAACGTATATATTCGAAAAAAAAAAGAAATGTTGGTTTTGCAAAAGTTGTAGTTGAAAAATATTGACGTTGGTATCTTGCTATATGTAATTGGAAGCTTTCAAAAATAAATAATTAATGTTTTTAAGTAAAACATATTATTCTACAAATCGTCTGAACAATATTAATAATACAAAAAAGTTTTTAAAATTTTAGAGGCTCATGATCTAATCGGGAGTATCACAGACACCAAATTCGTACAAAGTGAAAATTAAAACGTTTTTGCTTTCTCCAGAAAACGTAAAAAGCAAAAATTACTCGTTTGAAATTCGCTGCAAAATTTAAAGGTGTAATTATCAATTTGAGAGCACTTACATAAAAGAAACGTTGTGAAAATATTTCAAATGATAAAGAATCCTCTTGTTTCTTAAATTCTGGTATAAAAAATTTGCAAAAATCAGTTCTAATAGCGAATATTTTATATTTTTTTAAAGTTTTCAAATCCACAAGCAAAAATATGAAAATTAAGAAAAAAAGAAGAATTGCCATTTTTAGCATTAATAATTGACAATTTTTTAAGAATAAAATTTTTTAATTTATTTTAAAAATACCCGCAATTATTTTCATATTTTCCCCCTATTGCTTACAAAGCAACTACTAAATAGGGATGTAATATTTAGTAACAAAAATCTACGTTTTAACTTTTTTTTTTCGCATTTTTTCGCTGAGGAACCAAAACGAAAACGTTACGATTTCAGAAATATGAAAATTTTCACTTCCGAAAATTGTGTGTGATAGACCTGTATATATTCATCTATACACCTCTTCCAAATATAGTTTAGCTGAAATTAAAAATAATTTTAGGGAAATGCTCCATTTTATTAGCAACTGCATTAAAAAATTACCCTGCAGAAGGAAAGGTTTTTGTTTTTCATTGTGTACACATTCTCACAAAATATTGTGAAACTAAGCAAAATGCAGCCTTTTAGCGAGTTCGATTCGTTAGGTACAAGCAAGTCTACAAAAATACAAACTTGCGAAAGGCAATGTAAAATCGTCGTCTGGCTGGCGCACATAAATGTAAACAACTTTTGACTACCTCACTATGAAAACACAATGCAACAACAAATGATCTATGTAAATCGCATAGACCTAATTAATGGCCCTTGATTGATAAGCTTTAAAAAGAGAAGTAAAAAGTCTGCATTTTATTTTGCATTTATAAATTTGAACTTTTGTGTATTCAACAACATACCAAACAATTTTATTCGCCATTAAATCGCCAAACAATTTCTTTTTCTTCAATATTTTTACCGGCAGGTCTTTTCCAATGCCACAATACTGGCGGCAATCAGGAGTGGGCATATACCAAGCGACAGCAAATAAAACACGATGACCTGTGCTTAACACTCGTTCAATTTTCTCGTGGTTCACAGGTGGTGATGAAACTCTGCGATGATTCGGAAAATCAAAAATGGGTATTACGTGAAGGCGGTTTCATACGTCATCATAAATTAAATGTTTGTCTTGATGCACGGGATCATACTGAACTCGGTATATCAGCACAGCGTTGTAATTCAGCGCTGGAAACACAGCGATGGTCGTTTACCACAACAAAAGCGTGAAAGGCGTATGTAGCACACAATATGCCATCAACGACTAATGATGCTGATGACCAAACCGGGAGAGTTTTAAGTTAAAAAAACTGAAAATAAAAAGACTTGTATTATTTAACACGAAAATAAAAAATAAATTGAAATTGTGAAACAGAAAGCAGTGAAGAGTTTAACTGCCTGTTTATAGAAACCGATTGAAAATAATCGTTCGGCGATTTATATTGAAAACAAAAGCAATTTGAGTTTTTTGTTGTTGTTGTTTTCAATTAAAATGACCGAAGGGGTATTTTCATTCGTCTTCTGTGAACTGGCAGTAAGGGAAAAGAAAAATTATGAAACGCAAATGCAAACATTTCATGCAGTATACTCGCCGTTCATATTAATAATTTAAATTTATTATAAGTAGAGTGCTCTAAAGGTAGCAAATAGTGTTGATCAATTGTATTAAATTTTGACTTTTAAAATAATGTGGTTGAAAATTCAAGAGCCAATCAAAAAACTCATTTTATTTTTTAGCAAAGAGAACATTTAGCAGACTTAGTAAGAAGTACGCGCATCGTGCTATTTTATGATTTTTAAATTTTCATATTGTTATTAAGTAAATAAGAATTATATAAATTTGTTTCCTTTTCTTAGGGGGTTATTATATTTATTAAAAAATTTAATTTTAATATTGTTTTTTTTTTAATTTTCTACTGCTGATGTTAATTGTAATGATGAATTATAATAATCGATATTGAATGAAATTCAAATTTGTCTAAGGGTTTGTTCAATATCGAATAATACCAACTTGGCCCTATTGTTTTTTATTTCTATTTTGTTACTTGTTATTATGTATGAATAATATTAGAGTTATTGCGTCAAATTCCCAAACAATTTTATTTCAGCTTTAAAGTGGACAAAAGCTCTGAAACGTTTAATAAAATATTTTATTCACATTTTTAAAAATTTTTTTCTAACAACATTGTGCATGATGGAAGCGAAATAAATAAAAACGATTATTTATAATCTCCTTAGTTTTCGTTTGAATGCAGCATTTAAAAAATTATAACATTCCTGATTTCAAGGAATAGAGCAAATTTCAATTCCTGTCTGTGTAAATATTGTCCTTAGCTTTTTAGTTAAAATGCTATTATTGACATTCACTAAATTAGTGACTACAAAATTCATAAATTTCTGCAGTTCAACAGTTCAACAGTTCAACAGTTTTAACAAAGACTATAAATATATATCTATATATGTATATATATTTATAGCCTTTCGTTTTAAGGTATTATTTTATTTTTCTACAGATTTCACTGTAAAATATAATACACACGTTTTCTGGATAAAACAAGTAATTAAAATTACTAACAATTTTATCGTCCTTTAATAGAAATTTCATTTAATTTGATAAGTGATTATAGGATATAAATTCACCGTTTGAATCGTTAATTGAAAAGAGAAAATATTAAATAAATCTACCGGTTAGTCGACAATAGTTAATCAATTAAATAACCGAGTATTTAATTTACTTAATTTCAGTAATAATATTACTGCTCGTTTCTGAATATTTACTTATTTCTTATTAGTCCTTTAAGCTGTTGTAAGCTTTCATGAAGTAGGTGCAGTAAATGAATAAATATCTCACTGTTTTTTTTATTACTAAATATATTACATACTTGATTTTCCCTTGTACTATGTTTAAAATTTTTTTGAAATTTGAGGTTATGAAGTAAATTAGTAAATTAGCGTCAGAAATTAAAATGCCAATCCAATCTTCAATATTCAATATTTTAACCAAAAAATGTTTCCATAATCTGTCAGGGACCACTGGGAGTAATTCAAGTGCCAAAGTTAAGGCTGACGCTGCTTTAGCTGACAAGAGAAGAAATATAAATTACCGCTGCATATCAAAGCATGAGACTGAGCTAAATAGATGGATTCTCTATAGGTAACGCATCTTGATAACACATTTTTTACCTTAAACTATGACTAGTAATTTTTGATTTCAATAAGACAGTAAGTCGTTTAGTTCCTTCCTCCATGTATAAGGAAAGAGTTCTAGAAAAACTGATTACCAAAAAGTTAACATTACGTACTTTTTTTGCCGAGAATGACATTCCCTGAACAATTAGCGAATTGATCCTCCAGCCGGACGATCATGGTTCAATTCCTTAACCACACTCAAAAATGTTTCTGAAGTGCTTTAGCAACTCTGATACACAATTAAAAAAAAACGTACAGCAGTAGAGCTGTGTAAAAATTAAATCACTTCACCATCTTCTTCTCTACATTATCCCTTTTCAAAAAAAGAAGGTAACACACAATGTCACCATTGTTGGCATGCCACTTAATTGGCTTCACGAAGCCTACTGGCGAAATATATTTAAAAATTCTGCGAACGCGCCAAAAGTGTATCGGAGATAATTATTCTTAAATATCTGACATCATTAAAATGTAATTTGTCAATAAGAAATTATAAACTAATTTACTTAATAACCTTAAATTTGTATAATTGTTCAAATTTACGATGGCTGACGAAAGCTGATATTTTCTATAGTTAAATATTTAGAGAATTTTTTTGCTTTATTTTAAATCGTAACAATTATTTTGTAATTTAAACCCTAATAATTGTCGAAGAGCAGACCTGTAAAAGAATGATTATATCTTTAAATATTGAATTCAATATGAATTTCATTTAACATATATTTGTGAAAAGTATTTTCTTCGTTCCTTAAAAATTACAAATAATATATGAATTATTAATTTACATTTCTGTTGCACCATTTTAAATTCTTTATTAATATTCCTGAAGTGGAAGGAATTAAAAGAGAAAATTATAATACTAAAAATAATTGCCATTTGATGGTTCTTATATTAATTTAAAAACACCTTAAAAACCATTCCCAATATTAAATTTAAATTTTAAGTTTCTAAAATACAAACTAAAATTATACTTTCTCAATAGTTATTTCCCACAGTTATTTCGTGACTGTTTATTTTAAGTGAATATTGAAATCTCTTACATGAGCATGGTTATTAAAAGACATAAAATGTCTATAAATATTTATATCAAGAAATTATTTTTCTGACCCCGGATACGTGCAACAATAATAATATACTTCTTGACCGATAATTGTCAAATTGTATTTCAGAAATTTGAAAATTAATTAAAAATGAGAATACGGAATGAGACATACAAGTTTTGAAATGAAATTAATTTTCTGCAAATAAAAAAATTAAGAAAAGATATTAGTTCCCTTGGTAGGACATTTCTTTATAAGGATTTTGTATACTTCCGATAATTATTTTCAAGGAATACGAATAAAAAATTACAGTTTAATACGATTCTTTAAATCTATTTAAAGGTAGTTTCTTTTCAGATTTAAATTTTTTCTCTATTTTTTTTTATTATTAAAAAAATTTTTGATTATTTGATTTTGATTAATCATATTAAGTGTCAATTAGTTGTTAAGTATCGATACGTAAATGCTATAAAAATTACCACACAAAAAACAAAATCCATTGATATAAGCGATAAATTCTAAAGTAGTTTTGTTTTGTTAAATCTCATAACGAATATGTTTAATCTGAGAATAATATTTTCTAAATTTATTAGTTATATAAAAAAATGTACTTAAAGTATTTCTTTTAATTCACAGTCACACATACAGGCGTCAATCTTTTTAAATACACTAAGAATTTAATATCACATGTATGTAAATAATTATTTAATAATTATTTTATTTTTAATAAAATTGTAAATGTATTTTGTATTTTTAATGAAAAATTTCGCCCAATTTACTTTTTCCCGGTAAAGCTGTTGGAAATATATAAGAAATGTATAGGTAACAGCATATGTATACTGCATGCAAAGCAAGGTAATAATATGCATATCAATACACGGAAAGAAAATAAATTTCGTTACAACAGCCATTCTAAAATTACATTTAATGTAAAAAAAAACAAATAATTCACTATCCCTTTGGTGGTGCATTCGAGCCAAAGTGTGCTACAGTGTTGGGTATATTTAATTGTAAACTAACAGCTGATAATAAGAAAAAAAAAACATAATAAAATAAATTCTAAGAATAAACAAGAATTTTGAAAAAGCTAGCCTTGAAATGTATCAATGATAATCGTTAAAAGTGTTAAGGCAGATGCCTCCTTCTCCGCGGTCACTTTGGTCTATTGTGCACCATATACCAAATAGAACATAAGGAACATTATGAATAATTTACGAAAAATTTAATCTTTTTCAATATTGAATCCCTCCTATTGTGTGCTCTACATGGCAATGGGAGCAGTAACAAATATATTTTTCTGGGCTAACTCGTATGGCTTATTATTAATTTGCCTTGTATTGCCTCATTGTATTTAGGATTTATTAAGTTTTAATACACCAAAAACACTTTTCCATTGTATAATTTATTACATTTAATTTTAGGTTGATATTGTTTTCATCAACTCAAGAATTGAAGAGCATTTTATTAACAAAAAAGAACTTTCAGTTACAAAACAACAATACTTATAATACAACAAAAATTATAAAAATACACAAGAAAAAATAATAATTAATAAATATAAATATTAAGCATTTAAGTATACGTGTTTTATTTAAATATAAAGAAATGTTCGGTGTTTTTTTTCTACAAATTTTTAGAGAATACTACTTGACGGTCCCGGCTTCACACGTAAGCTATTTATAAATGAAAATATTCACTACTATTTCATATTGAATATTATAAATTAAAACAAAAAATATCAGTACACAATAGTTTATTAGCCATTGGTTCGCTGAAATTATTATCTACATAAGCGCAGGTACATATTATTATTATTATTTTTTTAAAGTGAATTAACGGTCAGGCAATGTCCTTCTGTACGCAGATCTATTTGTGTTTAATTTTTTTTTGAAATTTTTCGGAGAGACGTATTCCCTCCTAAGGACCTTTTGTATAATTTTCAAATAATGTATATATATATATTTTTGGATATATCCATATATTGAATTTTATTAGAATCAGTTGGAAAGTTTCGGAGAGGCCGCCGCGTGATCCTATTTAAAAAAAATTTAAAATCGGTTGTATAGTTTCGGAGACGTATTAATTTTCCTCTACACCCTATATACTGTACACAAAAATATGTTCATTTAAGAGATTTATCAAGAAAGGGAATTCTAAATCTGGTTATTTATTTCTCACACTCATAAACGAACGTAAACAATTTCTGCAAATGCGCATATAGAGCCCTTAATGACTCCGCTTCGCAGTGAAGGTTCTTGTATGAAAGCCACATCCAAGATTTCTGTTTTAAATTTCCTCACTAGCACATCTGAAGATATCTAATTTCTCTTCTTTGTTCTCTGCAGGCCATTCTTCAGCAGGCCCCTTTTCCGCAGATCACTGATTCCCTCATCCTCCTTCTATTTTTTCCCCGGTCCCTGTCGGCACGAAGCGTTAGCCAAAGTGGGAGCCGTCATCCTCGATCACTGTGGTCGTTCACCTGGCGGGACCACTGCAGCAAATGTGCTCGGTGTCTCAGACGTTCATGAGGGTCCTGAGGCCCCCACATCCTTTGGCATCTTGCCAAAACCGTAGCTCAGTCAGTATTGGTGGGCTAATATCACTTTTGCAGAGACTGGGTCCTTTGCCATTGAGATCTCTGCCACCAAGCGTCTATGAACCCTATTGGCGATACGCCAGTTCTCCATTACGGTGCCCTTATTCTCGCCAACGAGGAGATTCAGCAAGCCATTCTACCATTTCATCAGTCTGCTTCTTTTTGGTCGTGTCCAGAATAGAATTATGTATGTCCTTTAATTGTGCCATCGGCCATCACAGTGCACATTGATTTCCTATAGGACATCTGCGCCCCGTTAGTTTCAATTGTTACAGCTGTTTTTCCGATGCATCCATTCTTCCGGCCAAAGTAGCCCTCTTAGGAGAGCTCTGATTCGTAATTTTGCTACTCAAGCATTGTCGCTTTATAGCAGCTGGTGGTGGGCAAGCTTCCTCGCCGCCTAAAGCCCATGTCCTCTATTTAGAAAGTATGAGTCGATTTCTCTTATTCCTAGTTCCTGAGTCACGAACAGGCGAGCTGAGGAGTTTATCCTGCTCTTCTGTGGTGATGCTGAATATTTCTTCGGGCAATATGTCCCCATCAACCTCCATATCAATTGGTTCATAAGTAGCATTTTCCGTGCTCGAATTCCCTTTAACCATCTGCGTGAGTGTTTTTTTTTAGCACAAGTCGCCGAAAGGTCATTCTCGACCTGGTTTCCGTCAGGCACTCTTTTATAATTAGTTCCTTAGGCCGTTCCGCAAATCCCACGAGTAAGGGTTCGGTTCAGCCACGACAGTTCCCCGGTGTCACGGTAAGACTAAATACAAGCAGAGGGCGCCATTCATCCCATAGCTACCGCACGTTTAAGACCTGGGATTACGGGTTTTTTTTTCGAGTTTTCCTCTCTAGATCCGCTATCTTTAGTCGAATGCAGGGGCACTTCATGCAGGAGAGGCAATAACGACCATGGTCGGTCTTAACCACTTGGCAATTACTGCCGCCTTCCTCTGTATGATATGCACCTAAATAAAGAAGGATCGCAATATTTAGCATCCTCTTTATTGTCACATAAAAAAAACTATTGAGAATTACGAAACAAAATAAACTAAGTAGATTCTCTAAACATTTTCTTTATACAACAAGCGTTTAATTTTGTATAAACATTTGGAATTTCTTTGCATTTTTGAAAAAATTGGTTGTTTGTAATTTCTTAACATTTTTAAAAAATTTAATTAAAGGTCTAGTGACGATTTTGGTATTTGCACCAAATATAGACCAGCTACACCATACAACCATAAAAAGATAGAGCCTCTAGGAGTCCTGAATTAGTTTTGAGCTCGTTTGATGAGAATTCTTATATATCAAAATTTAAAATACTTTCCATTACTTTGGAAATTACAGATGACAAAATTAGGGTGAACGAATGGGGTTTCAAAGTGTTGTCAATAAAAAACACTTTTCTAAAAACTCTTAAAATTTATTTATTTTGTGTACTAACTTGGTCCAGTTGATAGCATAGTTATACTGCATCTATAAATTTTTTTTAAAGGCTAACAATAACGTTAGCAAAACGAACCAAAAAATGACTAATTAACTAGATTTTTCGCTCCCCTAAAAAATTTTACAATTTTACTTATGATGTTTTGTCAAAAGTTCACAGATATTATACTAGTTTATAAAATATTCATTTTTAGGGCAATGTTCTACTTTCAGCTATTGTATGGTAACAAATATGTAGAATAAAATTGGATTAACATAAATTTAAAAAATATTTATGCTGTTAAAAAGCAAGCACCACAAAAGGTTCTTATCTTCTCTAATCCTGTCAAATTCGCTTATATTTTCCATAAGTTTTTAGTGGAAATTCCAAACATTTTTTTTTCTCTTTTATATGTGGATTGTAAACAAGTGAACAATGAAAGATTTTCAGCGGGGGATACTTTGTAGCTTACGTGCAAAAAAATATTATTTTATATAAAAAAAACTATTTCATAGTTTTTGTCATGTTTTACTTTAAAATCTTGGATGTAAGTATGGCTGATTGATCTCAAGCACAAAAGTTAAATGGTGGATGGTACTTGGTACAGAGTTCACCGGCTTGGGTTGTTGGTTGGCATGCTGAGAACGGATGTCGGATCTAAATGTATGTATACAAATGTGTCCTTGCTAGTAGAGCCATATAAACTTAGTGCATACATATGTGTGAATGAAAGTGTGTTGTCCTTCAGATAATTTTTGTGAAAATAAAGAAGAAATTTATTTACAAGTTTTTTTTTCTTGCACCGGAACGCAGAAGCAGAATTAGTTTAGTTAAGTTATTTACTTTAAAGAACTCAACCTGCTTGGATTATAGACTCAGGTGAAAGGTGCCTTATTACTAATAGAAAATAATTTTTTACAGAAATTAATTATTGTGATAATAACCAGACCATCTGTCTTGCTAATGGGAACATTTCGAAGTCAAGAGGCAAAGGTGTTTGCAAAATAAAAATTGGTAATATATCATTAGTTATTAATGATGTACATTATGTAGCAGATTTTAATTCTAATTTATTGTCTGTTAGAAAGATAACAGAGAAAGGTTATATCGTAAGATTTACTAAGAAATGAATGTATTTTTGAAAACAACTCAACTAAGGCTATTTTTAGGGCATGTCTTAAAGATAGTTTGTACGTACTTAATGCAACTTCTGAAAATATTTCACAGTTCTTAATTGTATTATAATTTGTAGTAATACAAAATACTTTACCAACGTTGCCCCGTATGTATTTTTCCACCTGGGTATATTAAAACAATGTCAATCAAATATTTTTCAAGTTAATGCTTCTCGTTAAGGCAGATCAAAACGAGGTACATATACGTATATCCACAAAATACATTCATAATTAATTGTTAAATTAAATCGAAAAATTTTCAATAATTTCTGAGTCGTTAAAGGATAATTTTAATTTAGTTAAATACCAAATTTGTTTTTAATTATTTCGTTGTATCATTTCATTCACTTTCATAACTCAACAACGGGGTTTATGTCTACCAGATTGAAATTCAAGCAGCAGTATAATGTTATTGCTCTTATTTGTCCGCGTCTTTTAAGTTGACTTGTTTTAAGGCTCTTTTGTCTGTTTATTTATTTGCTTGTTCCCCTTAAGACGTATTTCAAAGAACAGTGGCCATGATAAAAGATCATTACTGGCTGGTTCGAAAAAGAAACAGGACAAAATGATTAAGGATTTGATGTCACTCATAAATAATGTTACAATTATAGAAAGAAAGAAAAAGTTAAAGTTTTTAACTTATAAATTTATAGCCCGTGTAAGCAACTGTTTGCAACAGATAATTGAGAAAAAAAAAAGAAATTATTTTCGTAAAGGGTATGATTTAAAAGAGACACCATTCCAAAGGATGGCGAAGTGAAGAAGCCAGCAATGTTCATTCATAAGCATCAATGTATGTATGAAGTACAGTGTTGACTAAGTACACTGTTAGCGTCCAGGTTTTCCTGTTAGACCATCGGTAGTTGATATAATGCTTTTATAATTAAATTAAAATGGAAAGAATTATCGGAGTAGAGTAATTTATTGCTCAGCATTTGCAAGTTATAACTCAAATGCCAAAAACTTCAAGTTGCAATAATTTGTAGAATAATTATGCGTATAGGATTATCAGTTATATATCTTTCATGCTGTTGTAAAGTAAACGTTACAAGTTTTCTGACGTCATAATTTTATTACTGTATTTTGAATACAAATACAGCGACATGAGGACATATAGCTTCAGTTTCCTTTTTCCTTCATGGCAGAACATTTATGTAATGGAATGAAAAAAAGAAATGCCTTATCCAGCTAGTGGCCACAGAAGGTATCTGAGAAGTACCTGCAGGTAGACACTTCACTTTGACACATTTTTTTTAACGTTACAAATGAGGATTTTCTATACTCACAACACAAAATACTCGTTGAGTGCATTACCTGTTCCGATAATTTATAGTGCATTTGTTGACATACGACTTATTGAATATTTAAGAAATATATAAATTAATTTCCAATTCATGGTTTTCGGCCACAAGTTAAAAAATTATTGAATAATAAAGAAATGTGAGAATAAATAAAACGGAAATTAAAAATAAAAGGAAGTTATCGGTCGGAAGTTGAAGTTTTTTATTTATAACTTATTCAATATAATTGTAATGTCCAAACTCTACGTAATATATGTATAAAGTGTGTAACAGAAAGATAAACAATAAATTAATTCACGAAATTAAATTACACGTGGACACATTTTTATTTAACTTTTTCTAAATCAAAAGTAATTTTATGATCTCTCGCTGCGCATATTTGTCTGCAAATTTTAATTATTTGCTATTTGAAACACTGTCATAAACAGTTATTTCCTGTGACGCATCACTTTTGTGTTATGTTTTAGTTTGGTTCAGATTCGATATCATTAACATTAAGATTATATAAATATTATTGACATCAAATCGCTAAAAGTACATGTCGTGAAGAATAATTTTATAAGTTTAAAATCCATACAATATGCTCTGAATCAATTAAGTAAGCAGAAAAATTAATTACAAGTTCGAAACTTTAATACGTTTTTTCTCCTCTGAACAAATTTTAAGCATTTTTAAAGTAAGCATGTCACATTAAGAATATCTAATTAAATACATATGTAGAAAGCAATACAGTGGTAAATAGTTTTGCAAATAGTTTCGTATCTTCCGAACTGAAAAGACGAGATTTCATTTCAAGCAACTGTAACCCACCTGTTCTTAGAATAACAAAAAAAAAAAAAAACAGGAAGAAGGGAGTGTGTGAGAGAAAGTTATCAAAATATTTTTAGTGGAACAGAAATCTTATACCTGTGCAAAGTGAAATCAAAACAAAACACGCAAATTTTAATGGCACTTTATTTGTTCTGCTCGTTCGGCAGTCAAGATGATACTGACTAGAAAATACATATTTCAAATAGAATATTTCACAGCTTTACAATCGGCCTCTCCTGATTATTCAGCGTCCTCGCTGAGGTAGTTGACATCATCTTCATCGTCAAACGATGGAAGTGAACTCCAAGGCTTCAATCCATCGGAAGGATATACGAAACAATAGTGATGTTGCTTTCGCGTCGAACAGGGTAGGTCTTCTATTACGTACCGGTCGTTGTCTAGCACTTTAGATATTTGGAACGGACCCTTAAAACGAGGCTCCAGCTTTCTAGATGTTCCAGTACTAGGAGCTTCATTCACCACAAGGACTAAATAACCAACAGCATATCGTCTTGGTACAGGATGAGTTTTGTCAAGCCTTATTTTCGCCTTCTTCCGATAGACAACCGAGTTAACCGAGTTTTTTCTGCAGCAATTGAACTATATAGGACTGGAGGACATGTGGTTCCAACAGGACGGTGCAACGGTACATACTGCGCGAGCCACAACCGATATTCTGAAGGCGGCGTTCCCCGGTCGCCTCATCATCGCCTCATGGTTTAGCAAGGCAGTATCCTGCATTCCGTTGGTGCTAGAGCCAACTCAATTCATTAATTCATGTAATCAAATTTTTGTGGAAATAAAAGGATGTTCATAAATATGAATAAATATAAATATGAATAGTATAATTATTCCTGCATTTGCCCATAAATTTGCATTAAATGGTATTGGCGAAGTTGAAATAAAATTTTGGAACAAATGCTATATTTTAAAAGATGTTTTGTATATACTAGATATAAAGTCAAATTTCCTTTTAATTAATAAGATGTCTAAAAAAGATTTCTCAATAATTTTTTCAAAAAATAAATTAGAAACAATTAAACATAAAAATTTTCAATTCAAAGCAGTTACCATAAGGGTATAATCAAAATATATTAATCACTTAATGCTAAATGAAAAAAATCTGACAATAATTTATGGCACAATTGTTTTGCTCATATGAACATCAACGACATTAAAAAAATGAAATGGTTCGAGATTTAAAAGGAGAAATGCAAAATGATCACAACCGTATAATGTGTTCCATGTGCAAAATTTCTGTCAAACCAAATGAAATCAATTGGGACAACAGTTTCTAATAATATATTAGAATTGCTGCATACCGATATATATATATGTGGACCAATGGGAGTTAAATCACAAGGTGGAGCAACATATATTATAACGTTCATCGATGATTACTATCGATACATAACAGGTTCTTTTTTTTTAAATAAATCTTATGTAGTTGGTGCATTTAAAGAATACCTTGCTATGGCAGAAGAGCAAATTCGGTGCAAATTGAAACGTATTACAAGCGATAATGGCCGTGAATACATTAATCGTATTTTCAATGATTTTATAAAGTCAAATGGTAATGAAGGCTGAAGCAATAAATACCAGTGTTCATATAAAAAATTGGTCTCCAACTAAAGTGTGGAAAAAAGTTACAAGCAAAGTTGCGGCGTCTCTGATGTTAATTTTTACGCATTATTTTTAATCTAAGAGGAGCTAGGAGTATTACGGATATTGAATAAAGCTTTTATTATATCTCCATAAAGTCTATCTAAAAAAGAACGACTATGCACATATTCATCCGAACTTAAATCAAATTTTGTACGGATATGTTGACAATGGTTTGATTTTTATTCGTACATAGTCATACATGTTTGGCCACAAATACTTAATAAGTATTTAAAATGATAAATTTATTGTTCCCTGGTTCAAATATTTATGTAAAAAAAATTCACTTTCTGAATAATTTAACTAAATTGATGGCAATTTTACACCATATAAAAAATATTACAATATGCAGTACTAATTTTCTACATTTTAAAAATTTTTACACATTTTTATTATAAAAATTAAAAACAAAAGTGTTAAAAAATTTTCCAATTCTGATTAAATTTCGAATCGACTAGTTGCAATTTACACTTGTTTTTTTGCGAAAATTTTTGTATGCAATAAATTCCAGTTTTTAAGTTTGGTTGTATGGTAATAAACAAGATACTCGTACATATGCTCACACAGATTTCTAACACAATAAAAAATTTTTTGTTCTTGTTATATTTTACTTTAAAAATTGTATTGGTAAAAAAGTCGGATAGCAAAATTGCTGAAAATTATTCAACCCTTTAAGAAAAATGACAACACACAATTGCCTTAAAAGGACTTAAACGAAAAAAAATTTATTTGGCATTTGATTTGAAACTCTATACAATTTCAAGTAAAATTACTGCTGTAACTTTATACTTGTACGAAAGTATATAATAAGCTTTAGTTATGCAATTTTCTTAAATTTTTTTTCTTTCGAAAAACACAAATGACAAATAAATTTATGTCTCTCTCTCTCTCTGTCAGAAAACAAATTTAAAAGCAAAATTTAAGTTTAAGATATCAAAGCTTGTTGGTTGAATTCTTATTAAAGATAAAACAGATACATAAAACAATATTCAATTCTAAATCTAAATATCTCACAAGCAAAAATATATGTGTTTAATTAAATCAGATATTGTTAGATTTAAAAACTTTCAGAATATTATCACGAGTTTAATTTAAAAACGTCGTGTATTCAGAATTGAAATATATTTAAATTTTCATTTGGTTGTAAAAGTTTATCTTTTACCTGCAATTATTCTCTACCGCATGTAAATGAACTGCGTTAATTACTTTGAATATAATTTCTATGAAATTTAATTGCACATTTAAATGAAATTGCTACTAGGGTCACGTTGTGTTGAAAAAAAAAACAATAATTGAATTTATTTTTTCATTTACATACCTGTAGTACACACATGTGCACACCTTGAGGCGTATACTTCATATTTAATTTTTAAGCACGCCTAGATTTTTATCACGTAGACGTATGAGTGTTATTTCATTTAATTCATTTATATGAACGAGTAAATACATTTATAAAAATTTAATTTTAATGTTTATTCCATGAAGATGCAACAAATACAGGGTGTCTGGTAGCGGATATATATATATCCAAACTTAAATAAAAAACGTAATAATTGACACAAAGTTTTATTAAGAACATTGAACGATAGAATGGAAATACGGATTTTATTTTTTAAAGAGTATGTCATTCAGATCCTTCTGGTCCTTTTTTAAAACTTCATGAATAATCGCTCTTGGAAGTCCCAGTAAGGCTGCTCTTTTTCGTGTTGGAAGTGGCGGATTTTCATGTAAACTGCTTTCAACCAGTTCAATGTTTTCGGAAGTCCTTGAAGATCGACTGACCCCTGGCTGTGGGTCGTTCATAGCCGAAGGAGTTGCGCGGGATCTCTGCACCCACGAGCGACTTCAATTTACACTCGGTCCATCAATTATTCGCCGAATATCGAACTTTGAATAAAATTGTCGACGAGCAATTATGTACGTAAGAATCATTACTCTAAAAAAATGTCTCCACAGCGAACGCGCGATGCTCACTCGACCACTGCGACATCGTGACTGACAAATCCCCACAATCCAACGGCGCCAGTTTCCCTCAGTACCGTTTATTATTTATTTTGAAAGAATTGTATTTAAAAATATAAATTTGCCACCAGACACCCTGTACAAATGCATGTGTGAGTGACATTAAAGGAAATGAATAGCAGTTAATTTTAATTTAATTTCTTTTTTGTTTTCTAAATGAAATTATTATGAATTTTATGGTTTTAATTTTTATTCTCCACAATGTCTGGAAATATTTAAATTGTTTTTATTATTTATAATAATTTTAATAAACATATAACTTTAAATGGCAAAACTCTGCATTTATTAGGCTGATGGTAACTATAAATGTTTTAATTAAATTCATTATTTAAAATTTTCAAACTATAGACTTACACTTATTACTATATACATTCAAAAGAATATGTGGCAATATTGCACAGCCGTTTAAGGTGGACTTAAGCACTACAGTTATGGTCATATATATTTTTTAAAAATAAATTTTTTACTAGCAGGAATTCTAAGATATTAAAACTGTTGAGAACTACATTTAGGTACGTAGACTACTCTTTCGATGTTTAGATCCACTAACGAGGGATTGTTGGAGGTTATAACGCTTAGGAGTTAAAATAGGGTAAAAACATATAAAATCGGTAACCTAATATATCACGAACTGATACTGTTAAAAGTGGTAATTGCCCCACGAATGGCCTCCACTGGATCTTGAATAGAATAAAACTAGAGCTGAACACGTAGAATTCAAATTTATTAACCAATGTTCTTCAATTAAAATTCATAAAGTAATTATATAATATTTGGAAATATTTAAAAAAAATGTAATAAGATCCAAATGACTTAGTTTTTAGCCTGGAAACGACTCGAAACCAGTTTTTAAAAAATATATATAAAGGAGATATGCCACGTCACCGTAGTAAGAACAACCTTTTACTAGTATTTTGTCCTAAATACAAAGTTATTTATAAAAAAGGCGCATAACATTACCTCGAAAATAATACATATAATTGTATTGACACAATGCGTAGTATATTAATAGCATAGTTTATAACTAGTAGATGTAATAGATTTGTAAAATAATTGGATTCACTAAGCGGTTTTGTCACTGGCGATAACAAACACAGATCGAATAAAAATTACAAAATCATATAAATACTACGGAAAAAGCAAAAACTAAATTTTGGTACCTCTCTTTGCAACCATATATGCATCTCCTAAAATATTACACATAGAATACAAATTTTCTCCGTAGTCTTTTCTTCCAGAAAAATCTCTAATGTGTTTTTTTACTTTCTCGAAACTCGAACATATCTGTTAGGGGGTAAAATTGTATATTCTTTATTATTTCTACGCACCCATATGATATGGCTATCAAATGAAAGGTTTTTTTTAGGGAAATATAATGAAATCTATATATATATTATTCTAATTGTGCTTTTTCCCTTATAAAATATATGTGAAATTTATTATTACATACCTTATGATATTCTCTTACAGTATGAAAAATATCATAAAGCATTTTAGTACAAAAGCAACTCAATAATTGAGGAGGAAAGCATATCCATATAGTACTATTTCGCTAATGCTTACTTAGCTCATCAGTGGATTTTCCTAATTTTTGAATACAAACCTAAGATCTATATGTTTAAAATTCAATTAATCAATCGAGCATTGAATTGAATATCAAACATACAAACCAAAAAATCTATAAAAAAAACCTAACAATCCATGAGTTTACTTTTACAACACACACATATTTCTATTTTTAGATTTTTCTTTTCATCTACACTAGGCTTGCCATCGGCCAGCATAACTAATGTATTTTGAATCAAATGAAAAAATTAAAAAATTAAACAAAAGAAACAAAAGAATATCAAAATTTCATACCGTGCACATGTATTATTTTATATTAACTGGATTTATTTTGGGAATATTTATTTATATATATGATTATAATTGTGCTTTTTCCCTTATAAACTATATGTGAAATTTATTATTATATACCTTATGATTATTATGCACAAAGCTGCATTAATTTATATATAAACAAATTTTTGTTTGCTTTCTGCAGCTGTTACTGTTATCATATTTCAATAATAAAATCAATGTGAAAGGCAAAAATTAAAATTGTTAAGTAAAACTAGAGTTTCAATTCTATCTTATACGAAAGCAAGTTCGAATGTTGGAAATCGTGTGATTTTTACAACACCAAATTATCATTTATTCGGTTTTGAGAAATCACTCGATTTTAAATCAACTCGGTTTACAGAGCAAGGGGGAAAATTAAAAAAATAGAAAGTGAACTATACACATTAACGGATTAATGCGAGACTAATTGAAAACTTATGTATAAAAAATTTAAATTTTCGTGGCAATCATCAGAATATATTACATTGCAACTAAAATATTACTATCACTATGTACAGTCTTTGTAAAACTTTTTTTAACAGAAATAATTTCATGAATTTGCAATTAATTTTGTGAATTCGTAAGTCAACAAAGGGAAAAAAAGCTCTTGTCTTCAGCAATATGTAAAGCGTTTTTGAATATCTTTATGTACATATATAAATATATTTTTATGTTTTCCTGATATATTGTACTTCGAAATAGGCACATACTTTAAACTGTCAATAGAAATGCATAAACAACTATAAACTTATTATTTTTTACGTTTTAATTCCTTTGTTAACACGGTTAAATTTTTTTCCCAAAAATTTGTATTTGTATAGATTCCGGGGCATAAGAACATCATAGGAAATGAGATGACCGATGGGCTGGCGGGTCCTAGTTCGGCTTGTTCGGCTTTTCTGCTACTTTTTTCTGATATAGGATTCTTTTTGCTGTTGCAAAGGGACAGGTAGTGGAGTTTTTCGGTGGAAAGGTTTAACTGCACCATAGCAAGGGCTCTATCGCCAAGTTATGATGGGTGTACAACTCGGCAACTCTTGAGGTTTTCTCGATTGTCCTTTAGTAGACTCACAGCCGTTTGCACGGGCCATTGCGTCATCGGCACTCATGCTGAGAAGGTCGGCATTCCGTTCAATGCCAGGTATAGGAGCTGTAGGGATACTTTGGAGAAGGAAACTGTTGTACACTTTCTTTATGAATACTCGGGTCTGGCTGGGTCGAGGCAGAGGTTCTTTGGGGTGCCTTTCTTAGACAGCTCGTGGCTGTGTTCTCAGTTGGACCTGATCGATTTATTAAGGTACGAGAGGCTATGACGTCATCTGGTTTCTGCGACAAAACGCCACCTACGGAGCTACTTGGTCGACTGCCATTTAATCTAACAAAACCTAACTTAGTGTATCATTACCTTAATCATTTTAAATTTTTCATTTTCTTATTGGCTCGCCTTTACTATTAACCAAATTAAATTTTTGTCTAGGGGTAAATTGCGTTTCCTCGATCCGTTCCATTAAAATAGGGCCACAAGCATTATCAAAATCGGTCCACCTATTAAAAAGTTGGTTAAAAATCAGAAATTAGAAATTAAAGAGAATTTAAAACGGATTAAAAATGAATCGAGTATCAGTGCACATAATTAGAAATTTACACCTTCTCTAGGTGATAATGTCATTAAAGAAGAAGGAGAAAAAATCATCATTTGTTTTAATAAAATTTTTTTTTTTGCTTTTCGTAATTCTTCAGTATTTTTTAATGTGGTAACGACCTTTGAATCCATAAAACATTTTAGCACATTTTCTCGTCCATCTGACAAACGCTGAACAATACCACGCATGACTGCTTTACGGAAAACAATGAAGTTTTTTTTCCAATTCTTGTGTACTCAATCGTTTTTTGGTGTATCATTAAGCCGCTGCTAGTTATCGGAAATACAATTTTAAAATATTGTAACCAGAAAATTACAAAACATTCTTTCACAATTGTAGACATTGCTATATATCGAGCTAAGACTTATTTTTATTGATTTTATTTTTTTTACTTGTTTTTTGAACAAAAGTTTTTTTTGAATTTGTTTATTTAGCAAGAACTTTTATAATCTGACATTGACATCATCGAAATCGCTTAATTTTATTGTGCATAATTTCTATGTATTATTTATAAAACACTGAAAGAAAGAGAAGAAAATTAAATATTCGTAGGTGGATTCGGTTGCGCCCTAATGTAACATGCATAACAGAAGATGAACATTTTTATTAAGAAAAATTTACTATATTGTTTCTTAAGAGAGTAAGCAGAGAATTTCTTATGCCCTTCAGCAAAGCCCAAAACTATGCCATTTAAACATTTCGTAATTAAACTAAATTAATTAAATCTGTGGCAAATGTGGAAGAGTTTCTTAAGTCGACTTAGGCACGAAAGTTCTTAATGTAAATAAAATATTCAGTTTTATTATATAATTTAAGGAATAGTAGAATAACATAACCTCAATAGGTATTCGAAGGAAAATATTAGCCTTGCAAAATAATAGAATTAAAGTAATAAAAATCAACTCTGATCATAATTTGACTTCCGGCAAATTCATACAGAATGATTATGAAAATACACTTGAATAATCTACCTACTGATAGTTTGAATCATTGTATGAATAATACAATGAATGACTCAATGGTAGTTTCAAAATATAAGAAAGAGTTACGTTTTGACCTCATGCCATGGGTTAATAGAAATATGTAGGCTTTTGATTATACTCACGGATAGGCATCTAAATAAGATGGCTAAAATTAAAAATAAGTAGAATGTGGAGGAAAATATAAAAGTATTCGTTTTAAAGTAAAATTATCAAAATTGCTTTTAAAAAGTATAGGGGCAATTCTTTATTTATTTATAAAGCCTATGGATGCGTAATCATACAGCCCATGAAAAACAACATTGCATAATACATACAATTTACATTAAAAAGTATTCTAGACACAAAATAATATTACATTTTACAATATTGGAATTTCGAACAAAATGAATGGATGAAATTTATTATAGTCTCTTCAAATTCTAGTTAAAAGATCATAATTAGCCTTGAATACTTGAATAGACATGCGATAGATCACATTGATAGTTCATAGAAAGTTGCAAACCAGCCTAAAGGTACGGTCACACAAATATTAGCCCAAAAAAACGTAACCACTGTTTTCGGCAACTAATTAGTTAATTTTGAATATGCTTTCTTTGCCAAAAATAACTGAAAGGTGTAAGATGGCTAAAGTAGTCTGCGCGTTGACTACAAAACCAACACAGACCTGGGTTCAACCCCAGTTTCAGACTAAAATTATTATTAAAAAAAAATAAAAAAAAAACATCTCTGATGTGCATTAGTGTGTCTTTGTGTCTCAGTTGTTATCCGAAGGTTTCAGTGGCGAAGGCATAGTCACTGGTCACTGAACAATACCGGCTTCAGCTGATAGCAATCCACAATCGCATCAGAACGGGCTCCTTCGTCGGTATTGTGTAGCACCGGCGAAGTAAAATAATAATAAAAATGGCTACTAAACCAAAGCTTCAGAACTGCTACAAGTATAAACATAGAACGTACAAAAGCAGAGCTGCAAAATAATTAATTAAGCTTCACCTCCCGTCGTTTCTCTAACTATTCCTTTCTTATAGTTCCAGCACAATGCATCGCATGTGTGGGGTCATCTCCTGAGTGCTAGTCCCAGATAAAAAAAAAATACATTAAGGTACGGCCACATAGGGCAAATATTTGCCCAAAAAAAGTAACCTGTTTTCAGCAACTAATAAATTAAAAAGTTTACCATCAGGAGTATTTTTAGTTAATAAGAAAAGTTTATAGAATTTAGTGGTTACGTTTTTTGGGCAAATGTTTTCCATATGTGACCGTACTTTTTCAGAAATCTTCGAAATTTATAAATATCACTCTAGGGAGATTAAAGAATTCTAACATGAAACTAAATAATTCTCAGGATCCAATAACAACATCTGCTCAAACTGAGGCTAATTATTTCAACATTAATTTTTTAACAAGTTTATCAAATCTCAAGAGTGACATTAAAACTAAATCCGATGACAAATTTAATTTGCTACAAACTCTCAAAAAATATATCCCCACTCTTCCCCGTTCCTGAAATCGATTAAATAACTGTCAACATGACGGATAACACAAGCACAATATGTCATAACATATCACAGAAATTTTTAAAGGAATATACGTGTGATTTACAGCCGATTTTGACTAGTATTTTAATGGAGTGGTTAATTATTTAGGTTATCCTTATAAAAAAACTAGCTTTTACCCGCGGAAGCAAAACAAAGCATGTTGAAGAACAAATGCTTACAAAAATTGTGCCTAAATGCAGTGAAATAAATGAATACACTGTTCATAGCAGAATAAATAAAAAAAAATGCATTCGTGTGCGTTTGTCTGTTTGGATGAATAAAGTAGTGCTTCTAAGCGTCAATTCGCGAATAGAAATAAGTAAATATTAATACATTATTAATTCCTGATCCCGAATAGGGTAATCTCAAAGAGGCTGCTTTCGCTGACTATTGCTATTGGGGCCAGTAAGCAGCGCGACCAAGAAGGTCTATTGTGCAAAGTCCATCACATTCTACCCACAAATTGCGTGGAGCTAGAACAATGCTACCCAGATGGATAAACCTTTGTCTGTCAACTGCAGGACAATCACAAAGAATATGTTCAGAGCTTTCAGTGTTACTTACACATAATGTATATACATTGGTATATGAAAGTCAAATTTTCTTCAGGTGGTACCTCTGAGCACGATGGCAGGTGAATTACCCCGTTAAAAGCCGCTATATTCAGCGAAATCAGCCTTTCTGAGATTGCCCTATTCGTTATTACGAAGAGTTTGCTCTGACGCTGGTTGACATAATCATCTCAGTGACCAGCGAATTCCCTCAGGCTAAAAAATACATATGGGACAACCTTGGCAAAGCGTAAGACAATCTACGCTGTCCCTTCAGTCACCCAATCATTTTTTATGAACATGACTAAGGGTCTCTTTCACCAAACATATTTAAACACAATTTAATTTAATTAATGATCTTTATTTAAAGTATGTTTAAAAAAATTTAATTTTCACCAACTGACATAATGATACACAAGAAAGTATGGTAACGCTCTGATATTTAATATGATAGCGTCAACTTACAGCTTTTTAAAAAGCTGTTTAAAAGCTGTTTTAAAGCTGTTTCATGCTGTTGCAAAATCAATATTTAAATGCAGAGTGCTGCTTAAACAGTATTTAAATATTCTAGATGAAAATGAAAATCGAAATTTAAATATGAATTGATATTTAAATAGAATTGGTGAAATAGGCTCTAAGAATTGCGAAGCCTAAAAATTAAATTCTTTTCCAGTACTATCAGGGTTTTCTGCTTTTGATTTTTAAAATATTCTAATGTCTTTAAAATCTATTGTGAAATCAACAATAAATCCAATAGCAGAAGTGCAAAGAAAGTTGCACACATTTGACACTAATAATTCCTCATACAATAATTATCCATTAGTATATTCTGAATACAAACCTGACAATATTTTCGTAAAAGGTAACATTAAAATGAAGTCTGTGATATGTTCGATTATCCACTAAGTTCAAAAGGTGTAGGAATATTGTGCATTGTTCGAGACTTGCCCCACAATAAATACGAAATAAAATTACAAATGGTACGAATTTACAAACTAAAACTATTGCTATCACCCTTTTTTTATATTTATAATTAGGTTAATATGAATTCGTTTGTACCAACTAAATAAATAAATAAATATGTAACTATTCTTTCATTTATGCAACGTTAGTCAAAATAATTACGATAATTAATTTATATTTGTTAAATGGTTTAGCTGGTCTATATCTGCATTGCATGTGCTGCTAGTATCAAAATAGTCAGTAGACCTTTAATCAAATTCTTGAAACAGCTATGAATTCCATAAGTTTATACAAGAACAGCCAAAAAATCTTTGGAATTACGGTGATAATTACGAAATAAAAGAAACCGAATTGCTTCTTTAAATACGTGTTTTCAAAATAGACGGCGATAGTGAAATCTCAGCAATGGTTGCATTGCGTGATATATTAGGGCTTAATTCTTTCACAACTCTGCTGTTGCGAGTTTCCGTTTATTTAAATTTATGCGTATGCGCAAACAGTAATAGGAAATAGAGACAGTCCTGAAATTAGATTAATGGAAAGGTTAGAACGCATGTTGGATAGAATGTTTGAGATGATGACAAAAATAATGCAAAAACTATGCAAATAAACCTAAGAATATCAACATGGAATGCAAATGGCGCTTCCAATCACACCAGAGATATAGAAACTTTTCTGAAAATTAATTATCTAGATATTTTATTAATATTTTAATTATATTATTAATTGACCTTTTTTATTAAATTTTTTGATATATATTTATTAAGCCTGAGGTCTTTTTTTATTTTATTTTGTTTAAAAGAAAAGAATTATAATTTCCTATTATTCCTGATGATGTTAACAAGCTGTTAACGAAATATCGAATAATAAAAAAAGACCTCAGGCTTAATAAATATATATCAAAAAATATTTTATTAATATCTGAAACGCACTTTACAACCAAAACTTATTTCAATATAAGAGGCTATGATTTATTACAAGCAAATCATCCAGATTGTAAAGCTCATGCTGGGTCAGCCCTACTAATCAAGTCAAATCTAAAATATGAATTTTTACAACCTATTATAGAACCTTCGATTCAAGCTTGTGGCGTTAAAATTAAATGTGATAACGTTGAAATTAGGCGGAGATTTTAATGCCAAACATCCTTGGTGGGGTTCTAGACTTGCAAATCCAAAAGGAATGGAACTTTATAAATGTGTAGTAAAATACGGCTATAAAACCTTGTTCACCGGAAGGCCCACATAGTGGCCATCTGATCCAAACAAAATTCCAGACTTATTAGACTTCTTCGTTTACTCAGGTATCTCGAGCAATTTACTTGATATAATCGACTCGGACGACCTTAGTTCGGATCATACACCTATAATTTTGTGTTATAGTACAATGTTTTCAACTACCTCTAAAAGTGTCAAAATAATTTCGTCCAAAACTGACGTAAACCTTTTTCAGGAATGTATGGACCAAAATCTACATCTTAATACATCTATTAAATCTTCTGAAGAAATGGATGCTGCCATAGAAACATTTACCAATCTTATATACTATGCTGCTGAAATATCTACTCCCCAAATTCAGCTAAAAAACTGCCAAAGTGTGTTTTTATCAACTGAAATAAGAGATCTATTAAGAGAAAGAAGAATATTACGTAGAATATGGCAATTAAGCAGAAATCCAAGAGATAAAACAAATTTCAATCGAGCTTCAAATAATCTCAAAAGGAGAATGGCAGAGGTTAAAAACAATGAAGTATCAAATTTTTTAAGAAAATTAAACACATCGAAGGATTCTGATTATAGTTTGTGGAAAGCCACTAGGTATTTAAAACATCCGGTCAAAAGAAATATACCTATTGTAAAACAAGATGGCAGTTGGTGCAGAAATAGTAAAAGTAAGGCCGAGGCATTCTCCGAACATTTAAAACATACATTTGAACCTTTCCGTTTGTCTAACACAAGTAATGAATGTGAAATACTAAATTTTTTAGAATCTCCATACCAAATGGATGTACCGATTAAGTCTCTTTCTCCTAGGGAAGTACAGAGTGAAATTTGTAAGCTCAATAATAAAAAGTCTCCAGGCCATGACAAAATTGAGGCCATGACGGTTGTTAAGTCATTATCCAAGAAGAGCATTACATATTTAACTTTAATATATAACTCTATTTTAAGACTTTCTTACTTTCCATCTGAATGGAAATGTGCTGAAATAATAATGATTCAAAAACCCAATAAACCCGAAAACTCCGTCGCATCCTATATACCCATAAACTTGCTAACAACTTTTTCGAAGATATTTGAAAAACTGTTTTTATCCAGATTACAATCAATTTTGGAAAAACAAAAAATTATACCTGACCATCAATTTGGCTTTCGTGAAAAACATGGCACTCCAGAACAATGTCACAGGATAATCAATGTTATATCGGACTCATTAGAAAGAAAAATGTATTGCTCAGCGGTATTCCTAGATATTAAGCAAGCGTTTGATAGAGTATGGCATGAAGGCCTTTTATACAAACTTAAATCCTTATTACCTGCACCATTTTACTCGGTACTTAAATCATACTTACAAGATCGGAAATTTTTTGTAAAGGTTGACGATGAATAGTCTAATATATACGAGATATACTCAGGAGTACCACAAGGCAGCGTTTTAGGTCAAATATTATATACTATTTATACTTCCGACATGCCCACAATAGATAATGTTATACTAGCTACCTACGCTGATGATACTGCTATTATATCTGCAAATAATTCTTCAGTTGAAGCATCAACTATCCTTCAGAGAGAACTTAATGTTTTACAACAATGGTTTTGCAAATGGAAAATCGAAGCTAATACAGATAAATCAAACCATATCACATTTACTTTGCGAAGAGAAGAGTGTCCATCATTATATTTGAATGACTTACAAATACCAAAAACAGATTGCGTTAAATATCTAGGAATGCATCTTGACAAACGTCTCACTTGGAAAGAACACATTAAGGCCAAGAAAGAACAGCTTAATATCAAAACAAAAAAAATTTACTGGTTACTTGGTACAAAGTCCCAACTTAGTATGGAAATCAAAATTAAGCTATACAAAGTTATTTTAAACCCAGTATGGACCTATGGTATAGAGCTGTGGGGTATAGCTAGTCATTCAAACGTTGAGATATTGCAACGTTATCAGTCAAAAACATTACGGCTCATAGCCAACGCTCCATGGTATATGACCAACAAACAAATTCACAGAGATCTAAAAATTCCTTTTCTTCTGGACGAAATAAACAGATTTAGCATACGATACGTTAACCGACTTAGTAATCATTGCAATATATTGGCAATTTCCCTGCTAGATGAATCAAATGAAATTAGAAGACTTAATTGGCTTCATGTGTTAGATCTTCAATATAGAAAATAGTCTTTTATACATAACATTAATTTAATGCTTTTTTTTTCCTAAAACAGTCTATTAAGTTTATTGTAGTTTAATAACTTAAGGATGTGATTGTATCTTAAATTGATCGAATTTACTGAATATTGTAAAATAGATTGTAAATAAAAAAACAATTAAAAAAAAAAAAAATTTAAATTTTAAAGCTAAAAGGAAATAATCTTGTACATTATTGTTAATAAGAAAATATTGTAAACGCGTTAATAACTCATGTCGAAACATTACTTTATACTTCAGTTTCAGTAACATGTGAGTCGGAATAGCCAATTGCAGCGCTCTTACTTGTTTAAACAATACGTTTCTTTACTTTTACTAATTGTCACACCTTTTTTGTCCTTGTATCTGCTTTATATTCGTTTAAACTACCAATTTAAGATTCTAAAAGCAATTAGCAAAGTTTTTAAATGGTTCAGTCAACAGAAAAGTAAAAAAAAACAGGAATTAAACCAAGAAACACTTAGATACTGCAAGGACATGATTTTCTTCGAAACCACGTTCTGTCAAACCATAACACCACTACTTGTGCATGGCTTCGTATGGGTTGAGTCAGTAAGTGAATATAAAACCAGGTTACATTAAATAGTGCTATCATCATTTTGGCGCAACGAGTTCAGTAAGCAATATTTGTTAGCAAAATATTGCAGCATGGTGTGTTGGGTAACCGACAAGTTGCTGTTGCTGTTTTTGTTGTTAGTTTTCATTTTCTCACGCTGTTTTTTCTAAAAGTGATTGCAACAAATAGTAAGTCATGCTGTTCATACTGAGTGATACTATATAACTGACAGTGCGGTATACAGTGTAAGCTCGTTAATCCGAACGGTGTGTTATCCGAATTATCCAGTAATCCGAATTGAAAATATTAAGCATTGCATATCTTATAGTCCGCATTGATTGCAGCTCGCTAAACTGAATTTGTTTTTTTCTTATTCTTGTGTTGTTTGTTATCGTATCCTATGTGAAAACTAACGGGACATCATTGGAATCTGTATTTTGATGAATATGTAGTGTGACTTGTTACAACAGATTTACATAGTTATTAGATAGCATTGTTCGCGGAATTCAAAATACAAAATTATATTACAAAAAAGACCTCTTGTGTGAATTGGTGAATTCTGAAGCGAACAACACAGATGGCTTTTTGAAACAATTCAGTATGAAGGACGCTTGTGAGTTGCTTAAGCGATCATGGGACATGGTGCCCAATTCTAATTTAAAGTCGTGTTGGAAACAAATTCATTCTCTGAGATGGACTTCAGACGATAACATCCCATTAGCATTATTGCAAAAAGAATTAGTTGAGATTGACTCTGTAGATTGTCTTGAAGAAAGTGAAGAAGTACGCACAATACAAAATTTATTTCTCTGTAATAATGACGTGCAAATTTCTGAAGATGAAATAATTGACTGAATTAATGAATCTTCCGTTACTTTGAGCAGTAATTCACAATCAGACGCAGAAAACATAGAAGAAGAGCCTCCTTTGTTTAACCATGTTAAAAATAGTGATGCTGTACAAGCTTTAAACACATCAATAGGTTGGGCAAAGGAACGTGGAATAGAAACAAATCATATATTGATGCTTAATTGCGAAATTGCAGCAGCAAACATACATTACTAACTTTTTGAAAAAAATATAATTTTTGCTTTGTTGACTTTTTTATATGAAATATTTTTTTGTTTTATTTTAAAAAATCGATGTTTTTTCCTTTTTTGATTGAAATAAACTTGTTTTTAAATAATATCAGGAGTTTATTTTATTTTTATTTATTATAACAGCCTATCCAATAATCCGAATATTTCGATAATCCGAATCGGGGCATGCAATCATTAATTCGGATTAACGAGCTTACACTGTAATTGGTATTTATTTTTTATATGATGGTTAGGTTTTTGGGCTATTTTCTGTTGCCTTTCAACCGGCGGCAGTGGATTAACTTTATATGGCAAAGCACAACCGCATTCGATTCCCAATGCGGTCAAGACAAAAAAAAATTTTTCTGAGTGTTGTTCTGTGCTACAGCACTCTCTTTTGTCAGTATTTTAGCACGTATATTATAGGTATATTAAATGTCTGTAATTCTGTGCTACCTATCCTTGACAAATATTCCTATAATTTCGGAGAGATTGAAAAAATCGGATTTTTTTTTTTTTGATGCATCGGGTATGATTGGTCTCACTTGGAACAATATAAAACAGGACGTGTTGGCAAAATGCTGGAACAAAATTTTAATTGCCGGCAATTTGGAATTTGCTGAAGAAGACGAAATTCCTTTACCCAGAATTTTGCTTGGAGAAGAAATTGTTTCTATCTGTGCGATTATTACGTACAGTTGTTCCAAATGTAAGAATATAGTCTTCTAGCTAGCTGCATTATATAATTTATATACATATTACACACTCAGGTTTCTTTTAATATGGAAGAGTTAAATGCTTGGAACCAAGGTTAGGAAGTTGTTGAAGAAAACGAAGAAACTGAAGATGATATCGTAGCTGTAAGTCTATTGACTGAAAATTAAACAAAAATTAAGTATTCTGAAGGAATCAAATGTCTTGAAAAGTGCATACAATGGAGTCACCAAAATAATATAGCTATTACAAAGACATTACTTCTTAGAGGCATGCAAGAAGAAGCTCTTCAAAAGAGTCTGCAAATTGTACCAAAACAAACATCCATTAATGAATTTTGCTTGCTTATTTAGCTACTGGTCTTTACAACATGAATTCGTGTTTGCAAATACATATAAGTGGTATGTATATATTTACCTAGAATGTATTTTTTATTTATTTTAACATACTTATTTTAATTTAACATGATTTCTATTTAATTAAATTGATTGAATTGAATTATTTCATCTTAACCGTTGTATATTTACTTATAAAAACTGTCAGATTAGTGAATATATGTGTATAAAAATCAGTCGGATATAACACGAATTTTCCGCTATAGCGAATGGGCCTGACATTACATCATTCGTTATACCGAGCTTTGACTGTATATCGGTATATAATATTTGAAATGGTTGACTTTGTGCAAAGTGGTTAAATTTCTCACCAATCAATCTCATTTTTAGCTTTGTCTACCTATGTATGTTGTCTATGCAGCAGGTCTAAAGCAATATATTTTTTTAGTACATTATGCATATTAAAGATGCCATGAAAATTTACTTTATTTTTTTAAATTAATATTTACAACATGTGGCCGCAACTTTTCTAAACAACAATTAAACCATGTAAATTAAATGTATGTAGTTTATGTGTTTAAAAGTTTGTGCTGTCGTATAATGAATGCGAAAATTAAAAGGTGTTCTTAATTATTGATCGAAGTAAATAAAAATACAAAATCTAGTTTTTTTGTCTAATTTTTATGATATTAAAAGTACTGAAGATGAAAGTAAAACTGTGATGCACGTTAACACATTCCCATCATCTTAACTATTACCATTTGCTTAAAAAATAAATAAATAAAGCACCCAGAAAAAGTCAATAACATATATTTTATTACGATACGGCTTTAAATTTTTTATTTGAATCAAAAGAGGGAAATGTTTTAAATAATACCTGTAGTAACTTCAGTAATTTTTAACGATTCGACAATTGTTGAATTTTGGGATGTTTCAGGTTATTCTGTAACTATACGAAAAGCACAAAGATAAAAATGTAAAAAACAAATTTTTTTATTAATTTCATTTTATTTGTGCATTATGTTTGCAAAATGTAATTGAAAATTGTTATTTTCATATATGTATTAACGTATGTACCTAAAATCTAAATTTTTGCAAATGTGTAGTACATAAACCAAATGTACTTACTGCAATATTTTGAACACAAAATTTATTTTATCGACAAAACTATACACATAAATATACAACTATACATATAAATATTGTCGCAAACTCAACGATAACGAATAACCTTAAAAATGTAACTGAATAGCTCAATCGCCAATTTTTATGTCAACAATTTCTATCGATGCGACTATTGTTAAAAAAAAAGTTACTGAATTGCACTACTGACAATGTAAATTTAATGATAATATGTAGATATTTTCTCTCAATACAATTTCATATTAATTTTCATGACGTCTATCTTAAATACATATGCACCTCCAAACGGAAATTTTGTTCTTAAACATTTTACTGTTAGTTAAGGTTATACTAAAGTCTTTTTAATTTATTTCATTTTAGTTTATATCAACTAGTCAAAATACTAGGCATCCCCAAAAGATTTAGATAATTGACACGCTAATGTTAAAAAGGGCATAAAGGTCAAAAATATTATTACTGAAAGAATAAAAAAATATTTAGAAACAAATTATGCCATTCCGTATTGAAAATATCCTTTTCAATTACAAAACGTATATACACTGAACTGTCGGTAATATAAATGATTAAAAACCATTGTTGTTCATTCTATCGAATTGATTCACAATTTCGATTTCAAGTCTATAAAGGATTGAAACTTCAAGAACTAATAATATTTCAATCCAAAATTTTACTCTTTTATTCAGGGTAAAAAATTATTTCAAGAACTCATGTAATTTGTACAGGCGCTATATTATTGTAATTATGTAAATACATATCAAAATACGTAGTTCTGTTAATTTAGAAACGAATCAGTTATAAACTTCTAGGATTTCCTTTGTTCGACAAACGTCCCTTTTCGTCAAAAAATCTGTAACCTTGAAGTAAAAATAAAATGCCATAATTATATTATTAATTGACCTTTTTTATTATATTTTTTGATATATTATTTATTAAACACAGAAAATAAATATAAACAGCGCTTAATGTTAGAAATGTTAGAAATTATTAATACACCATTAACACGTAGAATAAATTTTAAGGCAGACACGGATAACTTAGCACAGAATTATAGATATTTAGTTAGTAAAAATTTAAGTAATATTTGTTAGGTTAATGTTTATTTCTTAAGATAATGATTATTTGTTAGTTATAATTTATTATTTGTTTAAAATTGTTAAAATTCATATATATATTTATTTTTATTGAACATTTTCTTGTAAAAATTCGCATATATATATATCTCATTTATTAGTTCTTTATAATTGTTGTTATGTAATATTTTTCATATTTTTGCATATGTAAATATTTATGTTAAAAATTGTTAAACAAAGCAAACTTTTTTATTATATACATTTTTATTATGCATTTAATTGTTAAAAACTTTTTATTTATAATTATTGTTATTTAATAATTTTTTAATATATACATATATATATGTATGTGTACATGTACATGTATTTGTGGCTGCATATGTATATGTTTATGACTGTATGTGTGCATGTGTGTACGTACATTCGTATATCTATGAGTATATGTATGTATGCGTGTATATGTATGTATATGCAAGTGTATACATATGAATATGCTTGTGTGTATGTTTGTATATGCATTTTTATGTGTTTATGTATGTATATTTGTACATGTGTGCATATTTATGTATGTATATACATATGTATATGTGTACGTGTGTGTGCATTGTATATATATATTTATATATATATTTGTATGAGTTTGTTAAGAAAGTTTATATTTGTGTATATATCTATATATGTGTGCGTATGTGCATATATGTTTATATGTTAGTCGCTCTATATTGTATGTGTGTATGTGTGTATGTATATATATATATGTGTATGTATATATGTATATATATTTATGTAGGTTTAAAATTCTTTATATTTATATGCGCCTATATTACTACTACACATTTTTGAATTTTCAATCAAATTTTATAACAAAATTTTGTGACATGTTTCAAAAATATTTTTATATTTCAAAGAATTATAATTTCCTATTATTCCTCATGATGTTAACAAGCTGTTAACGAAATATCGAATAATAAAAAACAAAATAAGATAGAAAAAAGACCTCAGGCTTAATAAATATATATCAAAAAATAAAATGCCATAATTACTTACTCAGTAGAAAGCAATTGATATGTTACATGCCTACAACAGAAAAGTGAAACCAATCGTTAAAGATTGTGTAATTCAAGCAGACTTTGAAATTTTGTTATTTACGGGACAGACAAAATTTTTTAAGCTGTGAGGACTTTTTGATTTTGTTATGACAAGAAGTTTTTTTTCATGGCAACCAGATGCATTTCCGCAACATGGAAATGTATTTCTTTGTTTCTCCATCTTAGCACCTGGAGCGCTTTTCTCCATAGACATTACAAATGTCCTTTGGAGAAGAAGTTTCCAAATAGCCCTGACTTATCTGCAATATAAAGCTGATCATTGGGTAAATCCATCTCATCAATTTCTGCCTGAAGTTCTACTTTAAATAGATTTACCAACTACCCCGTGTCGCTGTTTAAATTTTTGGAGCCATCCGTCGCTAGCATTGAAGTCGCTCCTTTTTGTAAATGGTTTAAAATCTCCCATTTATCGTTTATTGTTAAAAATTTTCCCTTGCTATTGGGCATATTTTCTCAGTTGTAAGTACCTATACACAAAGTATTGTTGTGAACAATCCTACCTTTATGAAATATTTTAAAAGGCAAATAAAAGCGAAAAGCATTGTTTTCGTTTTGTTAGTAAGTTGGGGATTCCCAAATTTGTAAATAAATATTTTGTGTTGCTCAATATTTGGAGCTATCAAACTTTGTTCACTATTTAGAGAGTTCATACAAAAAACTTTGTCTTCACATTACTGTATTGTTCACTATAGTGGGAGTTTATATTACCGCAAGTTCACTGTAATTAAATTTTGTAGAATAATTCGTTCCGTAAAACTTTTATAAATGACATATAATGCAATAATGAATTAAATGTTTACTACCACGTTCGTCCAACAACATTGTATGTATATATTAAAGAGCTGTACAAAATGTATTGAAAGGTCTGCATTCTAAAGCACACTACTTCCAAGCCGTGTATTCCAGTGTAAACATTCTCAACAAAACAAGCATAGCAAAACATGACTCCCACTGAAACAAAACAAGCACCATTCGAAAACTTTCGCTCTATAGTTTTGTTTGTGCTTGTGTGTTCAAATGAAGCAGAACATCAAAACAAAAACGGACAATGAAATAAAAAAAACGGTAAATTACACCAAAAGCATCGAGTACACAAGAACAAACACAAAAAAGCGTAAAAAGCACGCACGTATAAAATTTTTTTTCATAATTTCAACTTTCTGATTTTCGTGATTTTTCTAAATTTTAGTAATCTTAAATATATATTGAAATGGATGCATTAAATGTAGGTGAAATTATAAATTTTTAAAATTTTTTGCGAAATTTTAAATATTTTTCTTTAAAGAACCTTACAAACGAACCTCAAACCTAATATGAATTGTGATATTTTTCTGTTATTTGTATACGTTCCATTTTTTATGTTCATAAAAAATCCAAAAGTTTCTTTGCAAGTTTGTCTACGAGTTATTCAAACAGGTTTTGAATGTTCCAAAATAGTTTTGATGTTCTACTTCATTTCTCTTCTACTTCAGCCTTGTTCTATTTTAACATTGTTTTGTTGTACTTGTGTTCTCTTCTTCAATGTTTTGATCGTGGAACAAAAGAAATATTTTCGGAAGTATGTGTTTTGCAATGAGCAAGTAATACATACACACTAATTGGAATTTCATGAAATGCTTGTAAGACATTTTTGTTGTGTTTGTGCCACACTTTAGTATATATATACATTGATATCTGGCATTTACGGAAAAAATTAATATACGCTTGAACATCTTTGGGAAATGTTAAAAATTTTGCGATGTGAGTCTGCTTCTGAATATGAAAGGAAATTATGCTTTTTAGCCGTTAGCTGGGACTAATAAATAATGAAATGAATTTATTAAAATGTGAAACAGCAAATTTAATTGCATTTTGGAATAAATGGTCTTTATTTGCTTATTAGGTATCATGTTTAAATTTCTGCCCAACATTTCTCAACTACTGAGTTAAACGTATCTCTACACAGTCATAATTGTTTCTTATTTATGCATACACTTGAGTATGTACGAGTATTTATCATGTTTTCCAACAATATTTCATTACTTACCATTTATCTTCCGCAGTTTAGTAGCTATATTAAAACCAAAAAAACACTTTTTACAGTGTGTGTATGCATTTGACATAGAACAACAGTAACAGGAAGTACTGCATCCCCTAGGAAGTGTAAAAAGAAAACATACAGTAATTTCTTAAACAGAAAGAAAAAAGTACGAGCAAAACAAAGTCAAAGTGGCCAGGAGGATAAAACTTTCATTTCCTGTGGCGGAATGAAAAATATATACATATATCTTTCCGTTAACGAATTACAGTTGTTCCCAACACTTCTCTACATATAGAAAACAAAGATATCCTTTTGAAGGTAAAGCACAAAAAATGTATAAAACTTTTATTAACAAAGTTGGGTAAAACTTGTTCTTTAACAATCGAAAGTTTCCGTGAATTTGTGTAGTTGCTGCGTTCAGTTTAACTTTCTTCTTATATAAATATATAGATATATATATATTGTATTTATATTTAGTTCTGATTCTCGTACACTACACATCAAAAGAAAAAATAATAGTGGTGAGGTACAAGCCGAAAAAGTCTTAACAAATATACAATAGCAGCACCTCTAGCATGTATTCAGAGTTTATAAATAATTTTCAGTTTTCTTATTTTCGGTCAAAAACATTTTGCTTCATTTGTCCCCAGTTTATGATATAAAAATTATTCCAATGTTATTGCATACCGATTAAAAGAATTATGCCAAAAAATGGCAGAAAATAAAAATAGCCACTTTTCTGTTGCAAGAAGGCAACGGCTATTAACTACAGTGGAATAAATTTTAAGACTATGCAATAAGGGTTTTCATAAACACATTTAAAATTGCCATTTGCGCTATTGTGCATATTTTCGAGGCTTGGAACAGTAGAATTTTTTTGGGAAAAAAGTGATGACATTTTGCTTTACTGACGAATCAAAATTGTTAGGCAAGTTTACAAACTTTGTGCAAATGAATTTCAATACAAATATTGACAGTTCATTTGCGAGAGTGTAAAAATGCTCAGTTTGCACAGTTTGGGAGGATTTAAGGGTTTTCATGAAGACCCTTAATATGTTTGGCAATTCCATCGTTCGCCTATGGGAAACACAGCTGGGTTATCTACCTACGGTTGTGAATCCGGCTGAGGGCACAGGGCAAATACATCAATTATTCCTATTTAATTTTTCATATATCCTGTTTTTAGGCTCAAATGATAAAAAATCAGTGCGCTCTCCAAAAAAAAAAAATGGTAGCCAAAGTAAAATTACACAAATTATACATGAAACTAATTAGACATGGGCTACATACTAGAGTAGAAATAATACACAATATGTGTAGCTACACACAAAGTGGCAACACTGCTCAGCGGGTTACCGACTTCAATCTATCAAAACTAAAATACACAGGCTTGAATGAAAATTACTATTTTGACGACAACACAGCTACATGACTGCTATTGCCAACTTATGCTAATATCTATTTATAAGAGCGACATAAACAGATTTGGAGTTGCCAATATAATTATAAATGAGAAATAATTCAGAACTTAATTTACAGAATAATAATAAATAAGAATTGTATTAAAACATTTAATTTTTCATTTTGCCTTTTAAATACAGTCATTGTCAACCAAAGGTCGACTAATTGTGAAAGGGCTTAGAAAAATGAAAGAGATTTAAATCCAATAATAAAATATTTATTGTATAAAGAATATGTTTAAAGAAGCTATCTGGTTTGTTTTGTTTGTGTATTTCGAAATTCCCAAATATTTTTTGGGAGTTCTTATATAAAAATGTGAAATTTCTTAACTTTTTTCAAGAATTTGATTAAAGGCTTACTGAAGATTTTGGTATAGCTCGCTTCCCTCTCTATCAAATATTTTGATGTTCGTCAAATCAGGTGTATGATTGCTTTCAAAGCAGTGTTTTGTGCAGTGCAATTGTGTGTTTCTGTTTTTCAATATCAGACTTATGTTCAGCTGTTCTTGTGCTTTAGTTTCTTTTTGTTGTTCTTATGTAATATTTCCCACAGCTTTCAGATATATTAAGCTGTACATAGTAGAAATAAAATTTAATATAATTCATTAAAATCGACGGGTAGACGCTTATTATCGATAACAGTACCTAATTTATTGAAAAAATTTCCAAGAAGAGTTCATCTGAGCAGCGTGTTACAGTTTTTTTTTTCATCTTGGACCAACAGTCTGCAGATGACTCCTAAACATGCGATGCATTGTGCTCGAACTAGTGGAAAGGGATAGTGAGGGAGATGACGGGAGGTGAAGCTTCACTATCATACAACTCTGCTTTTGCACGTTTTTTTGTTTGTTTGTAGCAGTGTTGCAGAGCCTATGATGTCAAGGACACATATTCAGTTTTGAAACGAGGGAAAGTAGGGGCAATTTCCACGCCAACGAGACCATCCAACTGATTTTAATGAAATTTAAATGTATCTAGGCTTTTGCGTCTAGAACGACACGTATGATACATGTAAAAGCTAGTCTTATATATAAAAATTACATGTATGTATGTATGTATGCATGTATGTATGAATGTTTGTTTGTGCCTTATAGATAGATTTTCTTTAAATTTTCTCAGTATCTCTCTGTATATCTGGCCCTGCAAAGTAAATTTTTTTCATATCTTGAGAACGGTTGAAGTTAAAGTTTCTGAATATAGTCCAAATGACTATAGTTAAAACAAATTATCAGTGGAAAACTGAGAGGAATTGGACAAGTGGGCATGGTACCCCCATACAAACTAAATATTTATTTCATTATATATTGAGAATGCTTAGAGTTACAGTTTCTGCATTTGGTCTGCGTAATTTAATGGTCAGAACAAATCAACAGTAAAAAAGTGGGCGGAATTGGACATCTCCCTGTACTGTCCTCCCATACAAACTAAATATTGATCTCTGTATATCTTGAAAATCTTCTAAATTTGGTACAAATAACTTTATAATTAAACAACGTCATCAGTCAAAAAGTGGGCGCAATTGTACAAGTGGGCGTGTTACCTCCCATATATACTAAATATTGATTTATTCATATCTTGAGCATGGTTGAAGCTAAAGTTTCTCATTATGGTCAGAATTACTTGATAGTAAATTTTTTATACTTCGGATACTTTCAATATAGCTTCAGAGATGAAATTCGGTATACGGGAGAGTAAATAATAGGAAAAATATGAAAACTGGAAATTTTTAGCAGGGGGACTAGGCTGATCCTTTTTCGCATTTGGCACTCCCATTTGATATACGGGTGCGCGCTCTAGAGCCAGAGAGCTGAAATTTTGTGTACGTGTAGATACTCGGCAGCTAGGGATGGGAGGTAAAACATAGATAGGTCTGCATCAAGAAGGACACATAAACTATATATTTTTGCAGAGATAATACCACGATGGGTGGTAGGGTTGTAACTTCCGCGTCTCCGATTTTAATAAAAGCCACATAAAGCAATTAAGTTTTTTTAATAAAACTATTATAACAACTGCAACAAGGCCGAAAGTAAATTTAATATATTTTATATAATCATTGCTAAAGTATTGCCTAAGTGCGAATTATATTTACAATTTAAATTGAAATAATCAGTGTGAAATTTTTTTTTTCTCTTATAAATAAAAATAATAATTTCTTCTTTAATATTTTGCTTGGAGGTATCTGTGCGAATTCCTGTTAGTTTCTAAGTGCTGGATATTTGCTAAGTGTCATTGACTGAATATTTATAAAATTAAAAGTTTCCAATAAAAATGTTTTGAAAGCATCTCTTCCTTCACACTGAAAGCAAATTTTATTATATGCAATTGAACATTTCTGCAAAACACACTTGTTTTTTTTCCTTTCTTGTTTCTTGAACATGAATGGGTACAACACAGTGGTACTGCGTAACATCTGTGCAAAAGATTTGTTTTGATTCTGTGAATTATATGTATGAATTTTTGTTTCATATACATCTGTATGTATACAAATGCCATCTTGTATACCAAACGACTAGTTATCTAGTTACAATAAATGTAGTTTGAGTTTACAAAGTTAGAAGTTAAGCCACATACATACAATTTTATATGTATATACATACATACATACATACATATGTACATTGTGCAATATATAAAAGTTTTTTGAACATATGTATGTATATAGATATATATATAAATTTTTTTATTTATTTATATTGATGTGCATATGTTTTATAAATGAATTAAAGCACAAGTAAGTTCGTTTTTTTGCATGTGCATTTATTAAATAAATATGTATACATACGAGTACATACATATATAAATTTTATAAGGAAGATAAGGTTGAAGAGTTTCTACCAGGGCTGGCAAAGTTGTTCCAATTGCAATTTTTTGGTAATATTCCAATTCGAAAAGTACAATAGTACACAAATTTCTAATTTAGTATGTACAATTAAGGAATATCCCCAGTTGTAGAAATTTTATATGGCAACTCATCATTTCAGTCATATTATACATAAAATGATGTAGTACATATAAATAAGTTTTAACGTCCTTTTCTGTTTTTTGTTTTAATAAATGCAAATGAAAATAATTTGAACTAAAAAAATATCTGTTAGTACAATTAGCATGAAAAAGGTAACATTCTTTTAAGGTTGTTAGTACAATTTTGAAATGTTCAATGCCATCTCTGTTGTCTGGGTAAGCAATGAAGTTTCTTGTAATGCATTACTATTTACGAGTTTAATCGCAACAGTCCCAAATGGCCTTACAAATAACGTAATAAAAAAAATATATTTATAAAAAAACCGCTTTTAGAAGCATTTGTGTGCCGCGGGGTATTTTCTCTTACAAATCTTTTCGCAGTGGTTCTATTTACACACAATTTTATTTCATGCCAATGTAAAGGGTGGTTAAATTTCAAGGGCCGATGTTGATTTTGAATAAAACACAAACTATTTAGGAAATTATTGTAATTTTATTTTATTATGATATATTGGTATTACTCAATTATGTATGGAACAAAATATCGGCCAAATGGGCGCCGCGACCACGGCAACAGTGGATGATCAATTTTCGAAGAAAATCATCTTCAGTGATGAGGCACATTTTCACCTCAGTGGATTCGTCAATAAACAGAATTGCCGCATTTGGGCGAATGAGAATCCAAGAGTGATTGTCGAAAAACCAATGCACCCACAAAGAGTGACTGTTTGGTGCGGTTTATGGGCTGGCGGCATCATCGCAGTTACTGTGAATGGTGTTCGCATATCGTGAGATGATAACGAACTTTTTATGGCCCGAATTGGAAGATATGGATGTGGACGATATGTGGTTTCAGCAGGACGGTGCCACTTGCCACACAGCTAACGAAACAATGGCTCTTTTGCGCAACAAATTCAATGGCCGTGTTATCTCACGTAATGGCGATGTCAATTGGCCGCCAAGATCATGTGATTTGACACCGTTGGACTTTTTTCTTTGGGGTTATTTGAAAGAAAAGGTGTACGTTGATAAGCCAGCAACAATTCAAGAGCTAAAGGATGAGATAATTCGGCACATTAACGGCATAGAACCTCCATTATTCCTCAGGGTCATCGAAAATTTGGACCATCGGATGGAGGTGTGCCGCCGTGGTCGCGGCGCCCATTTGGCCGATATTTTGTTCCATACATAATTGAGTAATACCAATATATCATAATAAAATAAAATTACAATAATTTCCTAAATAGTTTGTGTTTTATTCAAAATCAACATCGGCCCTTGAAATTTAACCACCCTTTAGTATAAAATGTAATAAAAAAAATAATAAGAAGTTCAACTTTCAACTATGTATGTATATCAAAAATTTATAGTTTTAGTTTATTGCTGTTTTTTGTTTCGATTTTAATGAAATATTCAATACTGTTTCTTGCAATGACGTTGTTTGTACTAAAGTGTTTATAAGATTTTGCAACTTTTTATTTTTTAAAATTCTTGAAATCTGCCACGTCGAAAGGATTCATTCGGGTCATGTGATCTACTTTGGGTCAATTTCTGCATAATGCACCGCTTTTCGTTCCGATCGTTTGATCCATTCTGAAAGTACATGTATGTTTCTCAATTACGGTAAGTTAGAATTAATTTTATTAAACTATTATTAATTTGAAGATACGATTATGGCATAAATATCATTATATTTTACGGAGCCTACGTAACCTAGTGCAGGAGGTGCGGGTTAGATTCCCGCCTAGACGCTGAGTGTTCCTACAGACAAGCTATAAGGGCTTCCTAGGGTTTGTGTTGTTTAATAAAGTAAAACGCAGAACGACTCGTAATTTCATAACACTTAATCGCAGATGTCTTCAAACCAATTAAGCCCATCTTTAATTTTATTGATTTTAATGCTTATGTTACTATTATTATTAAGCGTAATATTATTTTGCCCCTAAACACTGCTTAGTGAGTAATTGCTTGAAATGTTATTTTATTATTTATGGTCTGTAAGATTTTTAACCATTGACATAAATAATTAAATGAATAATGAGGGTGGCGATGGTCGAAGTAGTCTGCACGTTGACTACAAAACGAAAAATTTTCCTGAGTTCAACCCCAGTTTCAGACTCATAAAAACATCTCGTATTTTTTCTGATATGCATTTGTGTCTTTGTTTTGTTGGAAGGTTTCAGGTGCGAATGTATAGTCACTGGTCACTGAACAGTGACGGCTTCAGCTGTACCCAATCCACAGGAACATCAGAACGCCCTCCTTTGTCAGTATTGTGTAGCACCGGCGAAGTAAAATAATTAATAAAAATGGCTACTAAAACGAAGCTTCAAAACTTTAATACGTCTCCTTGACATCAGAGACGCTACAACACTCCTGTAAAAAAAAAATAACGTGCAAAAAGCAGTGTTGTAAGATAGTGAAGCTTCAGGGGTCATCTCCTCAGTTAGTTTTTGGTTTGTTTCGTTAAGTATTTTGTGTATAATGAATTACACCGCCACTAGCCACTAGCTATTCTTATTTTTTTTTTTGATTGTTTAAATGCATACATATGTAAGCGAAAACTTCAGATAATGTAAATAATCATTTTTTCAATTTAAATAGGCTGATAATAATAATAAACTGATAATTGAAACTTTTACAATGAAAATGACATGTGATAGTTACATACTCAGAAACAAACGAAATCAAAAACATTTGATCATTGAAATTTTGAAAATATAATACATTGGAAGGTCCACTTATGGACAGCTACCGTAACGGGGCATATCTATTAATACATATGTACATACGAGTTATTTGCAAATAACATTTTTAGCAATTACTGAACTCAGAGTTTATACGTAGATACTATACAGCACCAAATTTGCAGTTTTACAAACGAGTTTGTTCGTTTATAAAAAAAGTGTGAAAATTTTATAATAAAAATTATTATATCGATAATTAATTTGTTTTTCAAAAAAAATCTAACAAAAATTTATTAAGAAGATAATAGTATATAGCTATAACACATCGCTGATACCGATATATCGGCAAACCTGGAGTATCAGTGATATATCGGTAGATATCGATATCGGTTACTTTCCTAATACAAACACAACATCGCGGTAAATATTACATAAATTGAAGACCGCAAGCCATTGTAATATACGAATAAAGGCAATTCAAATGGCGTCAACTCCTTGTGTATCTGAAATCAAAAATGTTGAACGAATTCTACGTCTGTGGCGAGCTAGAAAATTTTTAAACTACGTGATTGATTTTCTTAAGCAACTAATTAATCCGATGTGTTTTTCGGTAAAACTTTTTATAATTTGTTTTAATGTGATACAGCGTATTTAAATCACTTTCTAGAAAAGAAAGACTGACCATTCATAACTTAAGTTTTTTAAATATTTTTCTTTTAAAATTTTATAAAAATAAAACCAATAAAACAAAAACTATACTCAGTTTTATATTAATAAAAATATGTTGTAAAACACAATATTATCACCTAGTTATGTGTCATATAATATAATCGTGCAACACTTAAATGGAATTCGTTGTTTCAGTTACGCGAAATCATTTAAGCAATATCATGAAATTATATTTTGTTGTGAAAGTTTTATAGGCATTTAATTTCAATTTGACTGCTTTCTATGCCTTTTTGTTGATTTTATTTTTTATCATTTCATTAAACTCTTACCGCAATACAACAACACATTTCCGAAATTGCATTTTACCTCTAATTGTGGTTTAGATGTTTAGCCAAATTAGTTGTTAACAATATTGTAAACAAACAAAGAAAAAAACTGAAGGCGTAATTTTATCAAATGAAAAACTGGGTTAACAATTTATTATCATCGCAGATTTTTTTTAAAGAAAAGCAACATCCAGGCAATTAATTTTTAAGCTGTACAACACTATCAGACCTATAATTTGCTAGCGAAAAGAGATAGGGTAGAGCTACTACCAAGAAAAATTTTAATTTAGAAAAGCATTGTATAAATAATTATTATTCTGATATCTTATGAAAATTGTTCTTTTATAGAAAAATGTTTCACCCTCGCATATTTGTGAGACTTAAGAAATATGTTGCTTACAACTTGACTTATAACCAACAAATTGTTTCTTTACCTTCCTTTTGCCAACATTATATATATAGAAAAATGTTTTGCAATTCCCATCTTTTACAAATATTGATCTCTATATTTTCCAAGGTGTTGTTACGAAATTTAATTCTCCTTTAACATTACAGTTGCTTTCGAAATAATGTTGACCTGATTTTGTTGTTAGACAAAGTTATCCCAGCAAAAAGTTATCAAAATTTAGAAGCACTAAAAGCTGTCGGAAGCAATACATTGCATATTTATGCACAAGTGCTTATAAAAATGCCGCCAAAATGTACTAACGTAACTGAATACACTGTTTATAGTAGTATAAATGCATTCTTCTGCGGTTGTCTTTTTGGATACATAGAGTAATGCTTCTAAAAAGATCATCGCGAATAAAAATCATTTATTATAAGAGCGCAATTGCATTATGTTGTCTCCAGGCAAGCACTAAATTTTGCTGGGATACTTTGGGAGTTGTAGAAGTAATAAAGATAATGTACAGAAACATTGCAGAATATGTGTAGCTTCCTGCGTTTAAGAGGTCAATCGAAAAAGATTTTAAATAAATCTAATGGATATACTTACACCCACACACACACATGTTTTCGGTTTTACAACTTTCTATAAATTTTAAACCTTAAAATTATTGCGTCTTAAATGTCAAAAAGGGGAAACAGAGTTAAAAATAGGTAAATAAAGGAAATAAACTGTTCTTGTCTTGAGGGTGGCGATGGCACGATGGATGGTAGTCTGCACGTTAACTACTACACCAAAAACAGACGTGGGTTCAACCCCAGTTTCAGAGTAAAATTTTAAAATAAAAATAAACATCTCGCATTTTTCTGATGTGCATTAGTGTGTCTTTGTGTGTGAGTTGTTGTCGGAAGGTTTCAGCGGCGAAGGCATAGTCACTGGTCACTAAACAATACCGGCTTCAGCTGATAGCAATCCACAATCACATCAGAATGCCCTCCTTCGTCGGTGTTGTGTAGCACCGGCGAAGTAAAATAATAATAAAAATGGCTACTAAACCGAAGCTTCAGCACTGCTACGAGTATAAACAAAGAACGTGCGGAAGCAGAGCTGTAAAATAATTAATTAAGCTTCACCTCCTGTCGTTTCTTCTACTATCCCTTTCCTATAGTTCCAGCATAATGCCTCGCATGTGTAGGAGTCATCTCCTGAGTGCTGGTCCCAGATAAAAAAAAAAAAAAAAACATTACGTTTCAGTTCAGTTCATTTAATTTAATGTTTATTGATTACCTGCTACAATTATGTATTGCTTTCGTAATGAAAGTTGTATATATTGGATTGATTTTTTGCCGCTAAGGCACCATTGGTTTTGAAAGAAATTCCCATTAAAAGCAAAAGAGTTCTGCGCTAAGCTCCAAAAGGACCATAATTTGAAGCAACTACAAAAATTATATAATAAGTAACATTTTTTATCTAACAAGCCTTTTATTATATATATGTATAATTCGTTTTAATTTACTTCTACTAAAAGTTTGGAATTATTAGAGAAAGAAACTAATTATAAACGACGTTTTTTATTGGAAATGTTACAGATAATTGAAATACCTGAGGACAATAGAATAAACTATAAATCAGTTGTAGATCATTTAACACATAATTATAGATATTAAATTAATACAATTTAGATTTAGATTATGTATTAAATATATATTTTTATGCAAAAAAAAAAAAATAGAGTTAATAATAGATAGTCATAGGCCATTTATTAAATAATTTTTAATAATTATGTTCTATTGTTGTTATAGTTATATGTTATTATTACATTATTAAAAATATGATATTTTACATGTAACAAGAAAATAATTTTGAAAACATGTTTATTTATGTATACATACACACATTTATACATGTGTATACAAAATATTTTTAATATCAATGACAAACAATTTTCATTTCTTTCAAAAATATTTTCTTTTCCTTCTTTTTTAAAAAAAATTTATTAATACAAATTATTATATCCTGAAGATGCTACCTATTTGGTAGCGAAATATTGAAAATAAATAATTAAAAAACTTTTTATAAAAAAGACCAAATTGAATAAAGGTCAAATAAAAATAGAAGTGAGACAATAATTCAATATATATCAAGAAGTACTCGAAAACTAAAACGTTGCGTAATTTGTTATACTCATAGCCCAATTGAATGTCAAGTATGCAGAGTGCGGTTTCACGAAAACTGTTTTTTTTTTTGGCTTGGTCCGGTACTCAGGGGATGACCGCTAGAGGGAGTAGTGTTTATGGACATACCATTTGAATCAGCGCACGTCAAAAGTGACATGAAAGCCGTAGTTTCTTTTCCCATACGTGTTGTTCGGCCAAAAAACGAGTTTTCTCTGTATTGCGTAGTGCGATTCGCTGTCAAACGAGAAATGGATGCGCTCTTAATGGTGAATTCAAATTTAAAAGCCACAAAAAAATAAAAAAGTCCAAGAGTTTGAACAAAATGTTTATTTCACAAGTTCATTTTTTAATAAATACCTCCCACAAAAATATACATTTTCTTGTATTCTTGAATTCCTGTTGTTGAAAGATCATTTTATTTGACGGTTATCAGGTTTTCATTTATATTTTTTTCTTGATTATTATATATTTATCTATGTACTGTATTGTATGTATTTAAATAAGCAAATAACTAGTTTTCCTTCTTCCAATTTGATTAAGAAACCATCTTGCTTCAATTCTCTTTTAAAACTGCCGAAGTATCTATTTAGACACAGATAGCCGGTTCCGGCAATTTTCAAAAAATTACATATGTAGAGGCAAAAACAACTCAAAGAATGAGAACCAAATAGCAAAAGAGAATTAACTAACTTTTCGGTACAACCCCCTCCTTCTCTTCTTTCTTATTTTCCCCGTCTATCACAAACTCAGACTTGATTCAAGATAAATTGCGCAATCTAAAAGGACACTACGTAAACTTACTACCTCATAACTCAGAAAGCAATCCTTGCATTTGTTTGAAACTTAAAATATATTTTAGTTAGACCCTAAAATACTTAAAATACTATATTAAAATTTTCAGCGACATATTATTGTTTTGTGTACCGGGCAATAATGGGTTTAATTTTGGAACGAGTAATATTTAGTACTTCCCCATTTCGTATCCAGGTTCATCAATGCTTGTGCAATTTGTGGCATAACCACAATCTTCGACGTGTTGAAAGCCATCAATTACATCGTCTCTTTAGCCGCAAATATAACTTTAGAGAACAAAAGTAAAAACTAGGTTAAACCATCAAAATGGTTGCAATGCGTTGCACTATTGTTGTTGTTTAATTACATGAGCATTTTAAACGAATATATGTATGTGCATGTTTCTTTGTGAATGTACGTGAAGTTACTCCTAACTATATAAACATATGTACATAAATACACAAACCTATGCAAAGACTTTAGTGGCAATTACCAGTATTGCCAATTTAGAGATTTTGCCGCTAAATATATCCGCTATCGATTTTCAAATAGCACTCAGCGGTAAGCAACAAAGAATTGATCGATGTCATCGACTTTCAATATAATAATACCTGTTATGTAAACTGGTTTGTACAGTTTTCAACAGTTTTCAATTACAAAGATTAAAGTGGAAATAATCAATTTAAATAATTAATTCGCATTCGAAGTTTTGTCAAACCCAAGTTGTGAAATAGACTTCCATTTAACATGTACTTCACGTCAGGTAAATTTTCAACTGGTTATGTATGTACCCTGCAAGGGTACATTCATTTGTTGAGCTGTATGCAAATAAGACAACATTCACTATTCTTATTTCGATGAGTGTTAAAATAAAGCCAAACAAGTGAAAATAACGAAGATAATTAAGTGAGTGTATTGCTTAAGCGGTTTCACACCATAATACTTTGCATTAAATCAAAAATCCAAGTATTACGTACAAGGGTGATAATGTGAATGTACATATTATGAAAATGATATTCCATAAAACTTTCTCCGTTTTAGAAATTTTTGTAAGCGTTAAGATTTTTATTTTATTATACAGGGTTGTAATATTTTTTTTATCTTGCAGGAGCACTCAGGTGTTGACCGCTACACATGCGTTGCATTGTGTCGAAACTAGAGGAAAGGATAGCATCTCTGATGTCAAGGAGACGATTTGAAGTTAATCAATACTTATGCTCTTCTTAAGCTAATCCTTAGGTATTATGTTCGCATTGTCTCAAAATATCATATCCAAATATCAATAATATTTAGTGAAAAAAGCGAATGTGCATATTAGATACTTTGACAATGTAAGTTTTAAAAAAACGTAATTATTCGATACTTGAGCAAATGAATTTTCCGTCTTTCTGTTAGACTGGTAGGGAGAATATGTATGTATGAATCTCTATATAATATTTATGAATGTAAATAAGGCATTTACCAACATTTGTACTTTATTGATCCAGTAAAATTTGAGAGTAAATTTGCAAATGTTACCGCTGAACTTTGAATTTTTTTTAATTGTTTGCCTACCTACCCGCATCATATTCAGCATTATTATGGATGCAATAAAATTTATATTCTACCAGCATCAACATGTTTTGTGTAATTTCATTCAAACTACAGTATTTTATTTTTATGGCCTGGATTTGACTCCAGTAATCATTTTAAAAGATGTCATGAAAATGATATTTCATTGGTATAAAATAATATCCAGTGAAAAAAATTAGAAGTCATTCGTAACAAAGTATTTCTGAAATGCTTTCTTTCACTTATGTTATGTTTATAAACGCACATACACAAGAAGCAAATATAGTAATTTTTTTAATTTTTAAAAGTTTTCACCCCGAAAAATTTAAAAAAACTAAAGACAAAATGAGAGAGACAGCAATAAAAACAAAGATTGATTTTGCTTCCTTTATTTTGTCGAATTGACGACTCTGTCATAGAAAAGTTATTATTAAGTTTGCTTCTGCCCGTCGGGAGGAATTAAAACGTTTTGTGATCTCGCAGTATTATTCTAAGGAGGGTGGCGATGGCACGATGGATGTATAATCTGCACGTTGACTATAAAACCAAAAACAGACCTGGGTTCAACTCCAGTTTCAGACTAAAATTATATAAAAAAAAAAGAAAGAAAAAACATCTCGCATTCTTCTGATGTGCATTAATGTGTCTTTGTGTGTCAGTTGTTGTCGGAAGGTTTCAGTGTCGAAGGCATAGTCACTGGTCACTATATATAATATATTTTCTCACTTTCGAAATAATAAAAGAGAGTTTATGGTTAGGCAGCCCTAATTGATTAGAAAAAATTCTATTATGGTAAAGCAGTCATTCGACCTTCACTTCTTCCCTCAAAATTATTATCCCTTAATTTATTTTTACACCAATTTGTGTGTAATTTGTTTTACAAAAGTGCAGCTATAATTCGAGATTAAAAAGTACGAATAAAAAGAAAATAACCAAAGGAATAAAAAAGGTTTTCACAAAATTTTCTAAAGATTTATGTGAACCATTAGTTTGTGGAGATAAAAAAATGAATTTGGGCACAAAAAGAAAAGATAAATACCTGAATTTGAAGGTAAATGCAAACGTTTATTTTTCCGGCGAATAAATGTGGATAAATTTTATATAAAAATAAAAAAACAACTCTAAATTATGGCGAAACAACGATTAAATTAAAGCTTTAATATTTGAGAGAATTTATTTTTGTAATTGTAATTGTTTAAAATAATTGGCAAGTAATTGAATATATTATAATTATAATGTAAAGTTAAAGTTAGAATGTTATCGGACTGATAAATATTTTTTGATTATTAATTGTCAATTTTAACATAAAAGTGTTAGATAAACTGTATAATATACAGGTTACATATTCATTGAACAGTTTTGGTTGTCATATCATCTATAATGACATGGTGATAGTATGTATATCTGTCAAAGTATTAAATAGGAAGGGTTCTTAATTTAATTTCGAATTAAACAACGTATTCCGGAAGAGGTAACAGATCTGTCTTTTCATTTTTGAACGCAATTGTGTGCACCAGTACTTGATACTATATGCAACGATTGTAATTAAATATTAAATTGCACTTAATTTTTGTCATCGGTCAGAAATACTTATTGCTAAGATCTTTTATTTGAATATTACTTTAGTTTCTTATTCCGTAAAATTGCATTTTTTATAATTTTTCTTATACATTATGGAAAAACAATATTGCCGAACTAGAAATTAAGAAGTACATTTAACTTCATCCTGGTACAAATTATAACAACATAATAATAAAATAAATTTTAAAATTTAAACAATAATATATTCTTCGTTATATAAGTTGATATCTAAAATAGTCCAAGGCATTCCAAAGGAATCCCTTTGGGAGTTTCTTTACTTGACGACAAGATTATGGAATTCTTCCCTACAACACAGAAAAAACAATAGGATTAATAACGGTATAATTATACTGTCATATGTATAATTCCGGCTAATATACAATAGCTATTTTTTTTTAAAGAAATTATTGTAATTTTTTTTATTAGACATCATCACGAGTAATCGTAATTGCCAGTGAATTTTTTTAAATTTTTTGAATTTTTAAAAATTTTAAATCTTCTCAGATTCAAGTACAGTTGAAATTATTAACAAACCATAAAGTTAGTAAAAATTTGTTGAATTCTTAATATTATTCCTTTTTGCTGATGTATGGATAAAAACGTTTTGTGTTCCCATGGAAATAAATGCAACGGGAACATGGTTAGGAGTGTTTAGAGCGTAGAAAGAATTTCATATTTCTCCCGTAATAATTCAAATTTGGTATGCATTAAGCTAAAGTTAAATTAGATATAAGTTTTGTTTAAGGACTCTGATAATAAAAATAAGAGTAGTGTGTAAGTGGAAATGGTTGTAAAAGTCACGAATCTCTCCAAGCCGATGAAGCTATCTTTGCAGAAGGGTCCCGCTAGACTCAAACCATCCAGATACAAATGTAAAATCACACATTAGAGTGAACGCCCACCTTCGTCGGTATTGTGTAGCACCGGCGAAGTAAAATAATTACTAAAAATGGGTACTAAAACGAATCTTCAAAATTTAATACGTCTCCTTGACATCAGAGACACAACAACACTGCTATAAAAACAAATAACGTGCAAAAAGCAGTGTTGTAAGACAGTGAAGCTTCACCTCCTATCATTTCTATTGCTATCCCTTTCCTCTAGTTCTAGCACAATGCATCGCATGTGTAGGGGTCATCTGAGTGCTGGTCCAAGATAAAAAAAAATTTTTTAAAAAATTGTTTAAATTTTGCATATTTCTTCGAGTAGTCAAAACCATGGCAATGTATTACTGAAAAGTACTCACGTAATTATTCACTCTGTGACTCTTAAACTGTAAATAATTATTTTTTTTTTTTAATTAAAAAAACAACTTGAAAATTATTGGACGCGTCTTCTCCTAGTTGAAAATATAATAACTAACATTGTGTACAGTTGTTACAAATATTCGTACTTGTTTCGCCGAATATTTGCCTATTTCATGATATTCAAATATATATTCACATTCGCCAAATTCAAGCGAATATTTTGTGGATAGGTTCGAAAAATTAAATACACAAAGTGTTAAAAAAAATACGTAACATTTAACAATAATATTATATTTTATTAACACTGAGTAACAAAAAAAAAAAAAAATCTTGAGTTACTTATATATTTTGAGTAAGTTATACGCTCTTCGGTCTCATTCTTTATGATGTTGATGACCCATGTGATGACAATGTGTCATCAATATGATGAAAAGGTATCATATATGCTGTACTGGATTAGTTTTCAAAAATACTTGACGATTTTATTATTAGCCCTGTCATAGTATTGATGATGCGTGTACATCAATGTAGTGTCACGTTTTTTAACTTTTTAAAATTCCTTTAAACGCACTTCAATAATATATAATAACTAGACATACCCGGTGTCCTTCGCTACCCCACACAAAATTATCTAATCTCGCCCACTGCATCAAATGTGAATACTTTTATTGTTAAATCAATCAAAAAATAAAAAAGATACAAAACGCAGTTTTGCTGAAAAGCCATTTCATTTATTTCAGGTTTTCTTCTCAACCATGTGTTTCTTTTGATACCCATATCATTGAAGTGGGGAAAAAAATAGTCGCCCACCATATTGTGTTTTCAGAGATATTATTTTATTTTATCAAAAATCCCTTTAATTTGATACCCATATCATGGCGGTATTTAAAGATCGTAAAAATGTGCATTTTGAAAAAGTAAGATCGCACTCTCGAATTTTTTTCTAGAAGAAAAGATTTCTGAAAAAATCTTTGTCCAATAATTCGGGACATACCAAAATTAATTTTTTTTAGTTTTACTCACATACCGTTTTTACCATTTTTTACCCCCTTAACATTAGAATATACAAAAAGCTCTTCTTAGTGGATCTAAACATGGACATAGGAGTCCACACACCGAATCTCAGCCGATGATACTGGGTGGGCGGGCACTTTGTATTTCCCAATTTAAAAAAAAATTTAACGGAATTTGAAAATTGGTCCACAAATGGCGAAGTTATTTGATAATAAATTTTTGGTGAGGGCCTTCTGTCACCCCCTTAATTTCCCAAAAAAAAATTTTGTGGATCTTTTCCATATGAAAAATTAATTTTGTCAAAAATGGTACGGTTCCTGTATAAAAACACTTTGTAGAAAAATTGCAAAGAAACCAAAAAGTTTATTCGGTTAAAAACTACCCACATAGTAGTATATCTTTTATTTAAATATTTCGAAAGTCTCTACTCTCTATATTCTTTGATCGACTGATAACTGAATACGGGCACGAAAATTCGGCAAGTGGTCAGCGAGCATTTTTAAGCCTCAAATATTTGCAGAAAATCGGAATATTTCTAATGCAGTTTACATTTCTTGACTCGAAGTCAACAATTATAGTATTTTATAGTATTTTAAATACGGACTTCTTAATATAATAATATAAGTAAAACAAACGCAACTTTGGCCTAATTCGACTTTAGCTGTTATTGTATGTGGGCACTAGAGATTTTTTCCATAGTCGGACTTCGGCCGGTCTTGAAAATTTTACTCGTTCATTTTGAAGAAAAAAGTATTTTGGGTTGAAATTGCATTTAATCAATTTGGGTAATTTTTGATGGTAAGTAATAGGTATGTAACTTTTGTATGTGAGAATTTTGTACTAAATATAATTTTAAAGTCTAAAAATCCATTGTTTATATGGATTAAAAAAATAACAGTTTATGCTGGATTTGAGATTTCTCATCTTATCAACTCTTTCTTTACAATTTCAGTTATCAGTAAAAAAGACTTTCTACATATTTTCAACACTTTTGCATACAAAATATACTGAAAATAAACATTTATTTCGATTGAAACTAAAAGAGTTGTTGAGTTTTTCAAATCTATGGTATAATTTTTTTAGGATTTTTTTTACTTGCTTTTTTATTTTTTAAGCTTCTGTTCAAATATATTTGATGCGGAAGTTTCGGTGTTTGTATTCTTGTCTCTGGTTTTAACGGCATCCATTTAGCACAAACACCTACAAAAAAAAAACGCATGTTTCTGCATAAAAAAAACATGGAATTGATTCATCAAAAATAAAAATGTTTATTTTATAGTTGTTATTCTTTCCCTTTGATTTCACAAAAATAAAAACCGAAATTTTTGGCATGAAATAAAATCTTAAATACGGAAATATGTATGTTCGTTAATAATGATGGATACGAATGCTTGTTTTTTGTGGAACCAATCTATATTTGCTTTTTTTACTTTATTTTTCCAAGTATAGTAAACCATATGAATTTGTGTTGAAGTTTAACGTTTGAATATACTATGATGGTCCTAAGCTCATGGTGTTTTTAACACCGAGTATACTTTTGCCTCCCTATACAGCTTACATGCACAAAAAATTTAACAATTTAGTACATAATCCGTGACCCTGTTATTAGTTTTGCTGAGCTAAGACACATTTGCAGGAAGCGACTTTCTATTGCAGTATTGAAGTTAAAATTCATTACGATTATTTAACTATGTTTGTTATAAGGCTTAGCTGGCCTATATGTACATTTAATTTGGTACTAATAACAAAATAATCCGTATACTTTTAACCAAATTTTATAAAAAAGCTAAGAAATTTCTTATGTTTACCAAAGAACTTCCAAAAAATGATAGATAAATATGCAAACAAAATAAAGGGTGGTTAAATTTCAAGGGCCGATGTTGATTTTGAATAAAACACAAACTATTTAGGAAATTATTGTAATTTTATTTTAATATGATATATTGGTATTACTCAATTATGTATGGAACAAAATATCGGCCAAATGGGCGCCGCGACCACGGCGGCACACCTCCATCCGATGGTCCAAATTTTCGATGACGCTGAGGCATAATTGAGTTTCTATGCCATTAATGTGCCGAATTATCTCATCCTTTAGGTCTTGAATTGTTGCTGGCTTATCGACGTACACCTTTTCTTTCAAATAACCCCAAAGAAAAAAGTCCAACGGTGTCAAATCACATGATCTTGGCGGCCAATTGACATCGCCATTACGTGAGATAACACGGCCATTGAATTTGTTGCGCAAAAGAGCCATTGTTTCGTTAGCTGTGTGGCAAGTGGCACCGTCCTGCTGAAACCACATATCGTCCACATCCATATCTTCCAATTCGGGCCATAAAAAGTTCGTTATCATCTCACGATAGCGAACACCATTCACAGTAACTGCCTGACCGGCCTCATTTTGGAAAAAATACGGCCCGATGATGCCGCCAGCCCATAAACCGCACCAAACAGTCACTCTTTGTGGGTGCATTGGTTTTTCGACAATCACTCTTGGATTCTCATTCGCCCAAATGCGGCAATTCTGTTTATTGACGAATCCACTGAGGTGAAAATGTGCCTCATCACTGAAGATGATTTTCTTCGAAAATTGATCATCCACTGTTGCCATTTCTTGCCACCATTCTGCCCATTCACGACGTTTGGAATTCAAATTGAGTAAGTCTGAAATAGAGAAATGTCAAATAAAATTCGGAAAAAAGCTTGGCGTTTAGGTGTGGTTCACATTCAACATCGGCCCTTAAAATTTAACCACCCGATACATTAAGTAGCTTCTTCAAAAGGTTTTATTATTCGATTTAAATCTATTTAATTTTCCTAAACTTTTTTACAATTAGTCATATAGACCAGCTAAACCATATAACAAACATAAATTATTCTAATTATAATAGAAATAATAAAATAAACAAATTTAGTAAAATTCCTGATAAAAAAAAAAATTAAAAAAATTTTTTTTGTGTTATTTTTTGAATATTGCATAAATAGAGACTAAAATTAATAAAATTTTATTCTGCCCAATATTACCTTTTCTTTGACATCAATTTATATATATATATAAGTATATAAATTTCAAGCCATTATGGTGAAATCGCAAGGACGCAGAAAATTTCGTCTTTTCAGTTTTATCTTAAAAAGTTTAACCTTTTTTGTAATTGACACCAAACGCCTCGAAAATAAACCTTTGCTTTAATTTAAAAAGTTGTCATTTACTGTTGAACTTTTGCTAAATACCAGAATTCTCTTATGTGGCCTGATAAGAACTAATCGTATGTTATTGCGGCCAGAAGAATAACCAAGAATTGGGGAAACAACTATTGGAAGTATACCTGAAATGCCGATTGTCTTTCTCAATTGTTAGATTTCATTTTTCAACAAAAAACAAAAAAAAAAATAGTTATAGTTTTTCAAGCAAACTGTCATAATTGAAAAAAATTTTACAATTCGCAATTCACATTTCTTTATATTTAATTTTTTATCACATCAAATCAAAGCGTAGCTTACACAGATGCATGCATATACAATATCTTTCATAGACATGTCTGTTTAAAAAACAATTTGGGGGTCAAATCCCCCAATTTGAAAAATGGTTACTTGAAAATATTAATTCACCAACATAATATCAAAGACGCAGCAACAATATTCTAAAAAAGCACCCAATTGCAGAGTTCCGCAAGAAATAACCATTCTATACTTCCATCACTTCTCCACCCGTCTCTTCTCAACAGTTTCTCTTTCCAACTAGTTCGGGTTCAAGACATTGCATACGTAGGGGACATCTCCTGCGCACTGGTCCAAGAAAAAAACATTATCTCATTCCCACTGTAGTTAGATTGTATATGACGATTGCAGACAGTATCAACATAAATACGATTTTCATCAGTTTATTTATTTGTTTTTTATTTTTATCAAGAAAAAAATCAAACTACTTCAAATAAACAAATTTTTAACAATGTGTGCTGACAAGAACATTTTTTAATATAGAATTTTAACAACCAAATTAATGCACATACTCACTCACAAATGTGCACTCATATACTGTTACCGTTTGTAACAGAATAACAAAAGGCAGCTTTTATTGTGAGAAAGCCTTAGTTTTACAAACCTCATCCTAAAGCGGATACTCATACACAACTGCATGAAAATGCTTTTATTTCCTCATTTACCAAAAATATTTTAGGACTTAAAATGCTGCATCAGAACTTGGGGGAAAAAATAGATAATTTTTTTGCATGCATTTGCAGTTTGGCTTTAAGAAATTATGATGAATTAAATGGAAAACAATTTCGTATAGAACAAGTAATTATAATAGTTAAACTTTTTTAATACGGAACAAATTATATGATATGAATTTCTTGAGAAATAAATCAAATATAATATATTTAAAAAGGGAGCCAAAGTAGCCAGTGGCATTTTTAATATACTAGCTTTTACCCGCGGCTTCGCTCCCGCTTTTATCTCCATCGGTTAGGGAAAGGCATATCTTACCCCTACGTCGCACCATGGTTCTGTTTAAAAAATATATATGTAGCATATGTTTCCTTCATAAATACATTTAAATTTCATTAAATTCGGTTAGATGGTCTCGTTGGCCTGGAAATTGCCCCTACCTTCCTTCATGGTCTTACTTTTAAAAAAAGTATTACCCTATAACCTTGCCAATATAACAATTGCCAATGTGTCTTTTAAACTCAAATACATTCAAGTTTTAAAGTTCAGCAAAATCGGCTATGTGGAGAGGCCAAAATTTTCCCCCTATCGCCCTCCTGATCATAGTTTTAAAAATGTACATTACCGATGAGCATTTTTAGATGCAGATCTATCTATGTTCGAAATTTCATTAAAATCGGTTAGAACGTTTCGGAGGCGCAGAAATTTCCCCCTTATCGCCCCCCTGATACAAGTTTAAAGAAAAATAATACCGTATAATCTTCTCGGAGTTACACAGACTGAGTTCACCAAATTTCATAGCGATTGGTCCACAAATGGCGAAGTTAAGCTCATGTATATTATAAAATCTGTTAAAAACCATGTGGAAGGAGTAGCATAATTAAAAAACAAGGCGTAAAGGTGGGCGTGATTAAGAAAAAAGTAGCCTATAATTCATTCAAAAGTTCCCATTATATGGTGTGAAAATTTCAGGAAGATCGGTTCGGCTCCTATAAGGTACAAACACACTAACAAACAAACAAACAGCGAAACACACATTCAGCTTTATATATAGATGTAAGACATTTATATATTGTCTGTATATTATCTTGGAGCAGTGGTCAGGTGAAATGCCCAACAGATGCTATACATGCTCTGGAATCCGAAATAATAACAATAATAATTTTTTTCGGGTAGGGAGGAAAAATGCCTAACGCATCTCAGATGCTGTCGTCACAGCCCTGGATTGGCCACGATCGGCGGCAAACTCACGTTCTGCACCAGTTCGTCCGTAGGAAATAGGGCGTTCACGATGTTTTCCATAGTTGGTTCGCTTAGATCAGGTGCGTGCTCCAAATTTTTGCAAAACCAACTTGTATCCCAAACTCCATGGGTCATTGTGGAGGTCCGATCTTAATTCCTCCCATTTTTGTTTCCAGCTCCTGAGTATAACGACTTTCAGGTCATTTTTGGCCTTCAGCTTCCGATGTTGCATGTGTCTTCTTCTGCCCCTACTGTATTTTCTCCTACTTCTGAGGCACGCCCGCCTCAGGTTAGAGATTTCGTCAGTCCACCACTATACAGCATCTTTTCCGTGTTTCCTACTGAGAATAGGCATTGCCTCACTGCACGGCGCCTTAATGAGCTTAATGGTGTCATGTACCACATTTCCAGCATTTGTTGTACGACCATCTGGGCTCCGATCTTGTGACTGTCTGTTCAGAAGGGCATCTGTATTGAGTCTTCCTATATTCCACTATCGCGTGGATGTCGTTGTGTTGGATTGATTATATCCGCTGCGGTTTTCCACGTTGTACATGATATATTGTTGGTCGCTTGCCGTATAATCCTCCAAGACCATCCAGTTTGATAGCCTGCCTGCGATTACCTCCGAGGCCAGTGTGATATCTGATATAGTTCCCTCACAACTCGGTCTTCTAAAAGTGGCGACGACGAGGAAGTTTCCGTATTCCCGGAGGGAGGCATGGAAATCGAGGGAGGAGGACTCTGCTGTTGGTGCTATGGGGCTGAGACCCCAAAACTGCCGGCGGTGGCAGGACAGGTGAAGTGCGGAGACGTCAGCAGGTGGACGGCGAAGCTCATACCCTGAGTGGAAGTATGTATTCGTAGGAAATTTGGGGAGGTTAACTAATTCCTGACACAATTCCTCTCGGGCCACGGATAATTCCGAAAGTACCTGTACCGAATGGGCAGGGCAGAAGGTCCCGACTGCATTTACTGCGGTATGACGGGTGATGATGCAGAATACACTTTCTTCGACTGCATCAGATGGCATACCAAAAATAATGCAATGGCGCAGCGGGTTGGCGGGTTTACTCCTGTCAGCATGATAGGGAGGATGCTCGATTGCGAGGACAATTGGGATGCTGTGGCGCAATACGTAGGATACGTCCTACGGAGAAAGAAGAGGGACCTCGCCCCCTCAGATGAGGATGAGAGAGTACAGGCCGGTGCCATGGTGCCTGCTACAAACTTGGAGAGTTTTCAACCCTACCTTACACGCCGAAAAAAAAAATAATAATAATAAATTTATTTAAAAATCCTTAATACTTTTACTTTTACTTAAAGCTTTTACTTTTTCTTATTTTAATAAATCGTCAACTGAAATTTTAAATAATAAAATTTTGTTTGTATTGTTAAGAAGCAGTAGTATTAAAATTTTATTTATAAAATAAAAGTTTTGCGAAGCAGTAGAACTATCGATAAAAGTAGACAACCGACGATACTATTACATCCGGAAATTTATTAATCAGTTTGGAACAAAAAAACAGCTAAAATAATTGTTAGAAAATTAAATTCATTTTTGAATATACATCTAAAATAACAATTTAAAATTTCACACTGGAAGCCTAATAACAAGAGTCTTATAAAACACTATGATAAATCATCAATATATTTCTTGATGAATTGACAACATTCGTGCTATTTAATTGCTAGCAGCCGAATACATTCATTACTGTGTGCAATTGCATGCCTATGTTTGTGCATATATTTGCTAATGCATTTACACATAATCAAACACAAGTACTTTGATTCGCAAGCACAAAAACTGATGCATACACTGGCATTAAAGAAGGACGCTCATTTACTTCATTGTACAAATTTAAAATTTGTCACTCTTTGCAAGAGTAATTGTAATTTCCAAAACGACTGTTATGGCTCCCCTATGAATACTTCCATATGAAAAAATATGTGCAATTTAAGGAAAACTACATTGAGTGTATATGAAATATGGTACAGTGGCAGAATGCAGACTTTAAATATGCAATGAAAATATAAATTTAATGTCCACGAAACAAGGTTGGTTTTATATATTTCGGTGGTGATTTTGCTTCATACACTTTTCGTGTTAAATTCTACATGATTTTATAATAATCTGAAAACAATACTTTTTACTGTCAAATCAACTTTATTTCCTGTTCATTTAATATGTCAGTACAGTTGAATCAAAATGTAATTTTTTATTTTTTTTATCTGGGACCAGCACTCAGGAGATGACTCCTACACATGCGAGGCATTGTGCTGGAACTATAGGAAAGGGATAGTAGGAGAAACGACAGGAGGTGAAGCTTAATTAATTATTTTACACCGCTGCTGTCGCACGTTCATTGTTTTGTTTATACTCGTAGCAGTGCTGAAAATTCGGTTTAGTAGCCATTTTTATTATTATTTTACTTCGCCGGTGCTACACAAATTCTGTGTGTTTCCTTAATCTATTACAAACTGTCAAGTCGATTCAGCAACCGCAATATGACCGAATATTGTGCCAAAATTATATATTCGGCCATGTTGTGAAAAACGCAACCGTTAAAATTGACGTTTTCGATTTGAAAAATAGGTATTCTGCCAACCGAAATTGCTAGAAAAATGCTCTCTTCAAACCGCTATTGTAAATAACATATACTTTATTGCTCGACCACAACTTCGAAAAAATCAGCATGATTAGTAATTTGGAAGATAATGTAAAATAATAATAATATTATTTTATTTGCCCGCATCAGGCAAAGAAGAAAATTGAGTTAAACCAATACAAAACAAATAAGATATGAAAGATATGCTTTTTGATTGCCGACAGCAACAATTTGGCAAAATATTTCTCGTCAGCATGCTTACATACATACTAATTGTTTTTCGTTTTTGGTAAATATAAGTTATTTTTTAAGTTCATCATTAAGTTTTGCAATATATAAAACATTTTCGGCGGTTCTATAAATTGTTTTTTCTCAATACGATAGATACTGACATAGCGAATAGCATATCGTATGATGTAACGTGTTTTGTTACTCCATATCGATCGATGCATTTTTTCCGATCGTATGCACTGTTTAGAACCCTGATTAAATTAAATTTCGATATCGTATGTAGAGTTTTGCGTCTAAGTGTATGTGCACCATACTTTTAACACATGAAACATAATGGTTTTATGCAACTACATCAACATTACGGTTTTCTAACAGAGTCTTAAATACTTTTATTTGCATAAAAAGGTATTTATGAAATATTTAAACCAGTTCAGTATCTCACTCACCCCTACTTGAGGGTAGAGAGTCAAATATGTTGCATGTTGCCAGTTATTGGTGCAACATATTTAGAAAGAAACGTGAACGCTTTATAGAATGTTACATACTTTTTAGAATGAATCACGAGTAGTCACAAAATGTAACATATATGTAACACTTTTGTCAAAAAGTAAAACGCCATTAATAAGGACTATAACGAGATTTTTAGCAACTTTTTACTTACGTACGTTTTAAGGATTTTTTTAACTTTTCTTTTTTTGCACACATGTATATACGTGAAGCAAACTTATTATTTATTTTTATTAACATACGTATGGATAACACAAGTTCTTCTTTTTCAATAAAATATTTCCTACACTTTTTGTCGCATATCTATAATAATTTTACTAACTACGAACGTGTTAACTACTAGAACGTGTTAAATTTTAATCGAAAGTGGATATACAATAAAACACATTCATAATATCTCAAATCAATCGCATCAGAACGCCCTCCTTCGTCGGTATTGTGTAGCACCGGCGAAGTAAAACAATAATAAAAAATGGCTACTGAACGGAAGCTTCAGCACTGCTAAAAGAATAAACAAAGAACGTGCGAAAGCAGAGCTGTAAAATAATTAATTAAGCTTCACCTCCTGTCGTTTCTCCTACTATCCCTTTCCTATAGTTCCAGCACAATGCTTCGCATGTATAGGAGTCATCTCCTGAGTGCTGGTCCCAGATAAAAAAAAAAAAAAATTTAGATAGATTTATAAAATTTACCGCAAGAAATTATCTAATCTAATTTTTAATAAAAAATTTTGCTTAACAAAAGCACTAATTTTAGTGAATACATGGTTTAACAAGCGATAATGCTAAATATATATTACAGTAAGTTATTAAGAGTTATCAAAATTTGAAGCACGTTAATGTCGTCTACTTCATATGTATGCCATTTCATTTTCGTACTTTTCATGCGTTTTGAATGAGTTCAAAAGTGCTAATCTTAATACCATTTAAGATCTTATTAAAAATGAATTTAGATAAAGAAGTGTGTAAGTAGTCATGAAAATATCAATCCATAGTGAAAGCATTCATATTTCTTTCTGGATATGTATGAAAGTAAAATAGTGCTGCTGAAATATTTTTCTTAAAATTGTATCTTAAAAACAAAATACAATTTAAATGCTTTAGAGAGTATCACACTACAAAAGAAGAACAATTTTAGTTTGTGTGTATCTGTATGCACATATATTTCCATTCTTTTTTCAATAGAGACCTAAGGGTCAACCGTAGGGGTCAATACATGACTTCTTGAAACTATCCAACGGATGCTGATAACAACGTGAGCGAAGCCGCGGGTAAATCTAATTTATTATATTTATATAATGAAATATTTATTGAGAAAGCAAAGCTGAACAGTTAAAACAACAATTTGGGGCTCAGGATTTCGGTATTGACTTCCCGAATGTGTATTTGTCATAATTCAACAAAAATACTGATGTTCACATTTTTGCAATAGTTTCAAATTATTCGTGCTAATAATTATTCTCTCTTTTCGTCCAAATGTTTTGTAATTGAATTGAAGGGGTAAATCTTCTATTAGATAAACTGCCGTCATTCTCCCTCTTTATGAAAATTAAAATATATTGATATTTTCAATTGGCATTTTAAAAGATCATGATTTTTGTTCTGTAAAAGACCACTGTTGAATGGTTGATTTCAAAGTGTGGATAATGGCATGGAAGTGTAATGTACTTACAATAGCGAATGGCATAAATAAGTAACATGATATACGTAAATACCCTACGAGCACCAGGACTAATATAAGAGCAACAATAAAAACTGAGTGGCATTATAAATGAATGCGTGAATATTTAACCAGTTTTAAAATTGGAGAGGAACACGGATTGCCGAAGAGGCCTTAATTAGATGCCACGAGAAATGGAAGTAATATTCCACATTCATAATTGTGCCATACAAAGCACTATTACTTGTACGTTTGCAAATAGGAAGTCTCTCAGGAAAGTCACTAAAAAATTCAAAGGACTTAAATAAATACAACAAATATGTTATTTTTGTAATATTTATACTTCCAAAACTCTCTCAGTTTAGTTTGCCATTTTAAGTAGTGCAAATTAAATTAGAAAATCAGATTGCCACCTTCGTTACTAGTATAGTGTGCTAAGGGTGATAGTTTAAATTAGCAGCAAAAGATTAATTTACTTAATGAACTGATATTAAAAGGAGCGTCAAAATTCACATGCGCAAAGAGCAGTTATATATCCCTCCTATTTTATTTATATTTTTTAACTTGTAATAAATGAACAGATCTCATACATGTTTTTTTTTAATTTTTTTATACGTAAAATATCTGCCGTAATAAATATAGAATAAATTTAAAAAAAATGTTTGTTTTTTTCTTAACTGCTATTATGAACAAAATCTAGAAAACGTTTTTAAGAATGTATCTATGAGCGCCGTAAAAATCAGTTCTGTACATAGTATATTAGCCTTTTCGACTAATCAGTTTCTATGCACAAAAAACCTATTTGTGTTATACACTCTGCACCGCTTTTGTTGAAAATTATGTCGGTAATAGTAGCGTAACGTGCAAAAAGCAGTGTTGTACGATAGTGAAGCTTCACCTCCTATCATTTCTCTTACTATCCCTTTCCTCTAGTTCCAGCACAATGCATCGCATTGAGGGTGGCGATGGCACGATGGATGGTAGTCTACACGTTGACTACACAAGCAAAAACAACAGACCTGGGTTCAACCCCAGTTTCAGACAAAAAAATTTTTAAAATAAAAATAAACATCTCGCATTTTTCTGATGTGCATTAGTGTGTCTTTGTGTGTTAGTTGTTGTCGGAAGGTTTCAGTGGCGAAGGCATAGTCACTGGTCACTGAACAATACCGGCTTCAGCTGATAGCAATCCACAATCACATCAGAACGCCCTCCTTCGTCGGTATTATTGTAGCACCGGCGAAGTAAAATAATAATAAAATGGCTACTAAACCGAAGCTCTTCAGCACTGCTACGAGTATAAAAAAACTAAAGAACGTGCGAAAGCAGAGCTGCAAAATAATTAATTAAGCTTCACCTCCTGTCGTTTCTCCCTACTATCCCTTTCCTATAGTTCCCAGCACAATGCATCGCATGTGTAGGAGTCATCTTCTGTGGAGTGCTGGTCCAAGATAAAAAAAAAAGAAATCCCAAAGAATATTTGAGAATTACGAAATATATAAATAGCTTCTTTAAACATTTTTTATACAACAAAAATTTTAAAATTTAATTTTTCTTTTCCCTTTTAAATACATTGTCAACCAAAGTGCTGACTAATTGTAGGAAAGGTTTAGAAAAATTAAATACATTTAAAATGAAATAATAAAATGCTTGTTGTATAAAGAAAAATTTTTAAAGAAAGTATTTGGTTCGTTTTGTTTATATATTTCGTAATTCCCAAATATTCTTTCGTTCTTGTATAAACATGTGAAATTTCAAGAAAATTTTTCAAGAATTTGGTTAAAGTTCTACTGAAGATTTTGATATTAGCACCAAATGAAATGCTGCATATAGACCAGCTACATCATATAACAAACATAGATAAATATTCGTAATGAATTTTGACTAACTTTGAATAATTGGAAGAATAGTTACATAAATAAATAATTTTTTTTTCTTCTCTTAATTTCCTCCATTGAAAGTTGTTAAAAGAAGAGGGTGCCAAAGATACCAATGGGGCTATAAATTTTAGGCCTTTGCATTTTTTCCGCCAGGTATTTTTAACCAATTAAGTGCATCAGTGCGTTTACAACTGTTGAGGGTAAAATAAAAGCAAACGAAACAAAAATTAACCCTCAATACACATACCAGCAGATGCTGCAGGTTGGTCAATTGACGACATTAATATTGTACTTGAGAGCCATTTGAATGTGAGAGGAGTCAACATCCACCTCTCCAGGCTCAACGGCAATTGAAATTTTACAGCATTTTGTGTATGCAATCAAATGTCAGTGTTTAAACAGATTAATGCAACCATATTCTGGCATGTTGCAAATATATAGTTAAACATTTATTTATTTATTGGAACACATAAAAACAAATATTAATTCGCGTGTGCGTTTATTTGTTTATTATTATCCCTGGATTTAATTTAATTTCAAAATATAAATAGACAAATAAACAACTTAACGGAAAGCATTTAAATGACATAAAATTATCAAATAAAAAGTATAATCGTACCTTTTTTACGTAACAATTGCTTGTAAAATATTTAATGTTTATTTACGCACAAACAACAGTCTCGGTAGAAGAGTATTTCTTCCCAGCCACTTTTCCAGCATTTGAGGCGTTGTCTGAGCAATTTCTGATTGAATTATAGATAAAATTCAATTGCGAATGGAAATAATTTTGACAAATATACATATCGCTCATTTACTTCAATTCAAAGAAACTAGTTAAACAAAATAAATCAATAATATTTTGAAGCTATGTGTACGAATTCTTTATAAATATAAAATCCGTCATGAAGAATTATTCTACATTATTAACTCAAAACTTTTATTTTTACTGTTTTTTTTTTTATATTGTTTTATTATTATTATTATTATTTGCCTTGGACCAGCACGGAGGGGAAGACACTTACACATGCGATGCATTGTGCTAGAACTAGAGGAAAGGGATACTAAGAGAAATGACAGGAGGTGAAGTTTCACTATCTCTCAACTCTGCTTTTGCACGCATTAAATTTCTGAAATGTTCTTTTTTAAAAAAAAAAAATTTACAAAATTGTCGAAGTTTTTTAAAAATTCCCAGAAATTAACGAATACCGGATTAAATTATAAATTTTTTTTTTTTTTTTTCTCAATTTTTATTGTTACAGTAACATTTGCATTTTTACAATAATTTAATTTTAATTTTAAGAGATCAATTCTTAATCAAATTTTTCTACTTAATCATTTACAGCAATGTTTTTAATAAAAATTATAAATTTAAATTAAATTTTGTTAATTTTATTTGTTTTGTGAGTGCTATAAAACAACAGGTTGCACATCTACACTCAAGTGGTTAAAAACTCAGTTACAAAACTTTTATAATTAAATTTCTATTTAGCAGCGACAAAAACCGTCTTTACAAAGCTTTTTTAAACAATGTGAATAGCTTTTATGAACAATAACTTTAGAAAAAACACGAACGTATGACTAAATAAACGGAAGTTAACGTTTTTCTATTGGCATTTCTTTTGGGCATTAAACACACAAACGATGGCAGCCTGTAAACTACAATTGTAGATTTGTATGTATCATAACTAATATTATTCGTTTGATACATAATTTCAAATACTGGTTACAAATTTTGTGATAGGACACAATTTTCAACTTTCCATAACATACCATATTAGTTTGTTTCTCTACACCGTAAAGAAAATAAACCGCAAAAGACTACTAAAGTTATTAAAGATTCTACTGGTCTTTCAAATACTGAACAATTTTCTGACTTCTGAAACAAGCAATACTTTTGCATTATCGTTGACGAAAGTACGGCCTGTACAATATCGAAAAAAAAAACAAAATTTGTTTGAGTTTTTGAAGAACCATGGGTTGATCGTTTTTTAAGTTAAAAAAAAATACTGATAGAACTCAAGATTAACTGCCGTATTCCTAAAATTTTTTTATGATTTATAGATTGAATTTTGTATGGAAATTTTTTTAATAAACCTTTAATAAATAAGAAAATTATTTTATGAAAACGGCAGTACATTTTTAACGCAATTGCAAATGTTTTTAAACATTTTTCAATAATTTTGGTAAAATTTCACAAAACACTTGAGGGTGGCGATAGCTGAAGTTGCCTGCACGTTCGTTTCAGTCTAAGTCATAAAAACATTTCGCATTTTTTCTGATGCGCATTAGTGAGTCTTTGTGTCAGTTGATGTCGGGATGTTTCAGTGACAACGGCATAGTTACTGGTCACTAAACAGTACTGGCATCGGCTGGTACTAATCCACAGGCACACTAGAGCCCTCCTTCGTTAGTATTGTGTAGAACCAGCGAAGGAAAATAATTAGTAAAAATTGCCACTAAAACAAAGCTTCAAAATTGTATACGTGTCATTGACATCAGGGGCGCTGTAACATAGAACGTCCAAAAGCAGAGTTGTAAGATACTGAAACTCCACCGCCTTCTCTACTATTCCTTTCCACTAGTTCCAGACCATTTGGACAGGGGGAGCACTGGAAATATTCATGCACATTATCAAATTTTCAGTCGAAAAACATTGATAAATTAACCGCTATAAGTTATAGTTTCAGTATCTCATTTTCCAATTTTTATAATTTCGAATACTCCCTCAAAGCAATTTACTTTAAAATTTTTAACGGTTTTTGAAAAACAAATTGTTAAGATTTATAGATTAATGTTTGTTCGGTTAAAAGTTGTGAATGTTGTGAATTTGAAATATATCGGTCATTATTTTTTAAATTTAAATTGTATTTAAACAATAATTTTTAACTTTAACAACTTTTAATGGATTACTACAAACACAAACCTATGAAACTTAACTGTTCGTATTTTTAAATTTTTTAAATACATACATATGTATGTATGTACTTGCATAAGTATGTACAAAAGTCACAAAAGACGGTCACAAAAAAAATTAATAAAATATTTTTATATAAGGCAACATGTTATAATATAATACTTTAAATATACTAAAAGTGTTAAAAATTATATTGTATTTTGATTATAATTGATGTGCATATTGTACCATATAATAAACTGAGTTTAATTTAAAAAATACTACCGAAAATAAAAATGCTACTTTTCGGGTTTATTTGAAGAATTAAAGGGTGGCTGATGAAAGCCGCTACCAAAAAGAAATCTAATATCTTTTTTTCTACTTAATGAATCTGGTTAATTTGTTTTATATTTTGCAGATTGATTTTTAGATTTAACAAAAATGGATAACTGGGACACTGAAAAAAGAATTTGGATTGTCCGCCGCTATCAGGCACTGCAGTCCGTAGTTTCGGTTCAAAGAGAGTATAGGCGCACGTTTGGCGGCAATCCTCCGAGCAGATGGACCATAATGAGACTTGTGAACAATTTTGCCGAGTATGGAACAGTCCAAAGAAGACCTTACCTTCGAAACCCTTCAGTTCGGACGGAGAAAACAATCGCTACTGTAGCTGCTGCCATACAAAACAATCCAAGAGTTTCGACAAGAACCTTATCTGCTCAAATGGGTATAGGCAGACAGTCATTGCAGTCAATTTTGCACAATGATTTGGACTTATTCCCATATAAAATTCAAATGGTCAACAAACTGACCGCAGCAGACTTATCGATGCTTCAAATGGTGGAAGAGGACGAAAACATGTTTAACTGTCTTTTTATGTCTGACGGGGGGCCCATTTCGATTTAAACGGCAACATAAACAAACAAAATTTTCGAAAATGGAGTGCTTCCAACCAACAGATACTCCATGAGACGGAATTGCATCCACTTCGTGATGCAGAAAATGGTCACACCGTTACAGTTACTGGAGACCGTTACTTGAGCATGTTGAATTAATTTTTCTATCCAGAATTACGCCGAATGAGAATTCCTTTCAACTCTGTGTGATTTCAACAAGATGGTGCAACTCCTCACATAGCCCGGCCTGTTATGACAGAATTGCCACGAAAATTTTCCAATAAGTTGATATCCAGAAACTCCACATTCCGTTGGCCCCCAGTTCGCCTGACCTTACTGCACCTGACTTTTTCTTGTGGGGTTATTGCAAACAAGAAGTCTACAAAGCAAAACCAACAAATTTGAATCAACTAAAACAATCCATTCGAGAAATAATTGCGGCTATTCCTGTCTCAACTCTCCAAGCAGTAATGAACAACTTTTTGATAAGATGCCGCACATGCATCAAGGAGGGGGGGCATTTAAATTCCATTATTTTTAAAACTAATTAAGCATATTTAATAAAATTGAATGAACTTTGACATGAATAAAAGAAAAATTAATTCCATACACTGAAAAAAAACTTATTTGAGTTTCTTGATGTAGCAATATTCATCAGCCACCCTGTATAATAATTTTAAAATATAATTTGAAAGTTAAAGTAAATAAAAATTAAACGGATAGTTTGTTTGTGTAGAATAAAACTTTGGCACTATTTAAGACATTTCGCCACGTTTTCGCAACAAACTCGACACTCTTGAAAATATTGGGTAAAATTGCGGTAGGGGTCGCATAGCTAGCTAATTTTCGTTCGCGTACATACTTATATTCTCCATAAATTATGTGTTCTTAAATATAAATATTATTTTGTTTTGTGTGTAATAAAAAAAAAAATTATTTTTGTTTTCAATATTCATAATTTTTTGAACATCTTTTCCTTTTCTCTAGAGAAAGTGGAAGTTAGTAATTCTTCCATTACAGCCATTTCAAATAAACCAATATAATTTAGCTTCCTTTTTTCTTTAATTGAATTAACCATATAATTAGCTTTTGGCACAGCACTTCAAAGGTTAGGGTTAATTTGTAGTTGGGTCAAGCAAGAATAACATTAAAATACCTGATGCATGCTCCATAATAGTCTCATTTGTCTGGCTGCCTTCACCTTCCATTCGAAAGAATAGAAATATTCTTCTTCAAATGTGATGCAATTTAAACTGTTAAATGCGGATCATCATCTACATGTTCATGTTACAAGAAACCGGGAGACTTTTTATAATAAAAAATTGTACGTTAAACCTTTCCATGTAATGAATTGTAGGTTCTGTCTGCATGCCCGTTTATACACATACATTTCGTTTAGCACATGATGCGTTTGACCACATGCAGAAGACCATACATTTGCCATATTAAATTATTCCGCCAAAACCAACAGGCCAAACAAAGCGATATACTTACATGCATGGTAATGAAGAAAATAACAATAATGATGTTTTACTGACTGCTTAATGATGACGTTAAAGAAGGAAAATAATAACAATCCAGAATATTAGAAGAAAAAAAAGTGTAAGAAAAGAAACAAAAAAGCCTTTCACGCATATACTAAAAAATATCGAAACGTATCTTGCAACTTTGCCCAACAAGTTTCATTTAGTTGCAACTGAGAACGTGACGGGACGAGAACTGCTTTACGGATAATAAAAAATTTGTGAAAGTCTTAAGACTATAACTTTATTTTTAACAATAATGTTTATTTTTCTTTGTACATCAACTGAATAGTGAGTGAACAAATAATAAAAAATCTATAAGAATAATCAAGTGAAAAACGTATTATTTTCAAAATAAATCTTAATTTAAAAGAAATAGTAAAAAAATGTTTGCAATTTTATTAAATTTAAAATATCAAATAAATTCAATTTAAAGAAACGAGCCACATTAAAGAATTCCCAGAACCCGAGGTCAGATAAGAAAGAATCAAATGTTTTAAGAATAATAAAGTAAGAAAATCACAACATTTTTATACAAGCACTCACAACATTTAAAGCCTGTTGTGGCAAATTCATTTACTTTTGTTTACACAGTGATGTTGGAAAGTAAAATAATTATACCATTGTTGTTAGTGGAACCAACCTAAAATTATATGACAGCAGTTTATGAAAGTAACATATTTTAGTATGAACTGCATATTTTGATGATGATTTTCAATGAGTTAAATTATTTTTTAAGTCAGAATGAGTCAGAATGGATTACTGATGAGTTGCTATAAATAGCAACGCAATGTACATACATATGTATATGGACTAGCTTAACCCTACAACAAGTATATATAAATAATTGATTTTCAATTAGTTTAAGAATTTATTTATTCAGCTAAATCCGAATTACTTGCATACGATTAAAAAATTGTCTTTTTTTTAGTAATTTAGCTTAATTTTTTGTTTCTGGGTATAAATTGTTTGTTTTTTGATTTCGAATTTTTCATCATTTTATTTCATCAGAAGAGGAGGAGGAGGGAATGTTTTAGTGTTAACACCACTCGACGCTATTGAGGAAGGCCTCTGTAAGTGCGAAGGCATTTTTAACACGCCAAAAGAAAAAGCACGTCGCTTAGGTTAATTTTCGTAGTGTGAGTGATAAAGGGTTAATTTAAAAAACTCTAATTAGTGTTCTATACATATTTTTAAACAAACTATAGATATAGTTGCTTGATGAAACTTTTTCAATTTCATAAGAGAAAATTGATTGGCGATTTTGAAATTACATCAACAATATTCAAAGTCAATGACACGTTCAGTACAAAAAACTATAGACGACTCACGCTATTAAAGAATTTCTATCCATATTATTTCACATAAATTATTTCAATAATTGAAGTAAATGGTAATATTTCCGAAACGGCAAACTCGATTCCCACGTTACTTCCTATTTTAAAAACAAACATATTTCATTTCTCTCAAAACTACTGTTCGTTTTATTGCAGAAACGTCTTGTTAAAACTCTCCTTAATTTGTTCGCTCAACACATATTGCACTTGATAATGCATAATATTTTACCTTTAGTAAGTTGGGGGGAGAAGAAGGGCAAGAGAAGCTAAACTCCACTTGGCCGTAACATTTCCCAAAAACATAACAAAACAATAATGCAACATACACACATACATTCATATGCAGTACAGCATTTATAAAGACACACATGGAAAATTTAACCAGAAGTGTAATGCAAAAATTAAATTTCAGTTGGGTTGTGTTTTTTCATTTTTTATATCGGTGATTTTGCTTAAGAAGTGGTCACTGATGTGCATCAAAGCGGTTGGATGCAGTAAGAATTACTCAAATGGTTTGAAAAATATAATTTTTGTATTTAATTTGGTTATTATATAAATGCGCTTTATTACACTGAAAGGCAACGAAAATGAATACTGAAATACGAGCTGCTACAGAAATCCATATATGAACTATTAAAATTCGTAAATGCAATATTTTTCTAAAAAATACCACCTCATATCAATTTTCTATTTCTTCTTTTTAATTCTTTGATATAAAAAACATATTGCAATTTTATTTTACAATCGATATACTATTTTAAACATATTCAGGATCTGTGTAGCTTCAATATAAATTAAGCTTTTTATTTTTTAAAATGTTTTCTTGAAAAAAAGAAACATGCTCATTGAAAGAAGGCCATTCGATGTTAATTTTACGTTAAAGATTCGAAAATATATATACAGTAGTAACTCGATTATCGCTCTTAATGAAAACCAGGCTTTGTGCACGTTTCGAGGATGTCGCAAGTACCGAATAATTTTATTTCATAGCAATAAAACAACTTTTATTCACTGTTATTTCAATTCATGGATAAAATTCAAAATCTAATACATTTGTATTACATATTTGTACATTTAAATACATATTATTAATTTTCAGAGGAATGAAGAAAATTCGAAATTTTTGTTTGCTTTGAGCAAATTTTGATTGTAGAACCATAACATCTTCTAAAGCAGTATCGCTTTCTTTCGCCCATTGCAAAAAAATTAAAAAAAAACTGATATAACTTCTGTCTATTTTAGTTCCACGGTAGTGGGTACTTCAGTTACACTGTCGTCATCAATAATAGCATCATTTGAGTCGCTTAGTTGAATTTGTTCTGCATCTTGTAAATTGCATTCTGTTATCCAAGAGTCTAGCTCTGTGTTAGATAACTGTTGTAGTGGCTCTAAGTTACGCAGCAAAGTAGAGATAGTCTGCACATTATATTGATTTGCATATGTTGCAAGTATAGCGTAAATTTTTTTGCAATGTTGCAACTACTGAATATGTAATGTAAAATTTTAGGCCGACGCAACAAGCGAGCATGCGCAACTATTGAGGTGTGCAAGAATCAAGTTACTACTGTATATATGTATGTATATACATATATATATATATTTGTATTTGATTAAATAATAACTAAAATATAAATAATAAATATATTTTGACGGTACCGTTAAAAAAAAAATAACGATGACGTTCTGAGTACTTTTCCTGCCGCAGGCTCAAAATGTCACCAATGCTAAAATACGGAAAACCGGTAACGGCATACTACCTCACGAGGCTATCTTACCAACAGCTTCTAATATCAATTCTTAAATATATATTATAGTTACACATATACACAGATTCTGAAGATGAACTAAATAAGTTTGAAATTTATCGTTTATAAAAAACCATTGCAATATGTTGTTTATTTTAAAGACTTAATAAGAAACGATACAAAATTGGTAAATATAATCAATTAATGCAGCAAAAGAATATCTTCATAAAAAAACCGAGTTTCTTTTTTTATTTTTAATCAAATTATATAGCCGCAAGCAGTACGCAGATATATAATACGAAAGCTTCATGCATTGTTTTGTGCAATTTCTATTTTTGGGCAAAATAATTAGTGCTTAGAAGATAATCGAATAAGAACTATCTAGAGTAATCGGATCGTACTTCCATCATATTCATATGACAAAAGCTCACGATTACTGAAACTGTGTATTGGCAAACTATTTATTGAGTTCACACTGCAGTCGGTAAATTGATACAATTCTCCACATACATTTGTATTTAGTTTTTGTGAAATTATAAAATTACGTTTAAGTTACTGCCTTTGAGGTATTTTATTGGACACTTTATTATACACACATATGTACCTGGTAAAAATAGATAAATTATTTTTATAAAAAGAGAATAAACATATGCATAAGGTTTTATTTGTTCATACACTTCATAAAGCTGCCTCCATGAGTGGCATGTAGTGGCTTAATAATAAATAATTTTATTAAAAAAAAAATTTATTTCTCCTTATGATGCTAACCAAGGGTTAGCGAAATATCGCGAAAACATATTGACTAAGTAAATTTAAAATTTTATAAAAATAAGATCTGCATTTCTGAATAATTTATTGCATACGATAATTAAAAATTAAAATAAATTTGTGCTCAGTTCAGAGGAAAGCTAAAGGCGTAGATGCATATTACCTTGTTACCAACGAATTTTTTTCATTTCTTCTATCTCTTCTAATTTGTTTTCAGTGTAGATATTGCAGACAATGCACAAATATCTATGCGAATGCACATGTGTAACCAACAACTGATGGAAGCAAGAAATTGCCTATAAAGTTCTTAGAACCACAATTGTGTGTATTATGCGGTACATTTTGATATTATTTACTTTTAAGATAAATAGTTAATTTTTTATTGCCAGAAACTCTTCTTCTTTTCTCTTTTATATAGTAATTTTTCCTTTCAAAAGTTTACAAGTATGACGAAACTATTTCTTTGTATTCTTTTGTTTTTAATACGTAATTGTAACCGTTTAATGAATAGTAAATTATTTTTTAAGAAACTTTTTATATCTGAAGAAACAAAAGGTAATAGGGATCATTTTCTTTTCCAGTTTATGGTTTTTAAAGTGTTAGGCAGTTTAAAAAATGATTAACACTCGTATGTATAAATTCGTGATAAAAGTAGCCAAATAAGTCAATTTCTTATAATGTTTGAGAAAATTGGTTTCCATCAGCTAAAAGCAAATTCGAATTAGGTATTTACGGAGACTTCGCAGAGAAATATTATTTATCGATGTAATGACAGGAAAGTCAGTAGAGATTTTGCTTTAGAATAATTAATAAATTATTTCAAAAAAATCCTATTGAGATTGCAGAAAATATTTACAGCAATTTTTCCGAATAGAAAAAATATTAACTTCCAAGCAAATGAAGTTTTAAGTTTAAGTTTAACTTTATTGGAGACTTTAAAATAAACATACATAAATAACTACAAATTAAAAAAAATTTCAAAGACAACTTAACATATTTTTTTTTTTGATTAAAGTTTATTAACATCATTAATGTTTATAGTGCTTGCTCCCAGCAAAACATTTCGGATAATAAAAACTTATAACTAAAATTTATAATAAGTAAAAAAAAAAAAAAATGTTTACTAAATAAATTATTACCCCTATGCGTACCTTGAATTTTCAGAACGTAAAATATGGGACATAAAATAACACATGTAGTTTCATGGTCCACATATCCCAATTAAAGCCAATTTGATTGTTCAAAATACTTTGAATCAAAGTATTATCAAGATTATGTAAAGAATCGATAAAACGTTTCATTACATCAAACAAATATGAAGCTAAAGATTTAACTTTTGTCAAATCGTATATATATTTATTAGAAAATTTCTTATGAATTCTTTCAAAGTGTTTATTTACACAAAGTCTAAGAATTTTTTCTCTCGAAAATTTCATATTCCTTCATTACTGAAGGCGAAACTGAAAACCATATCGGAAAACCTTATGTAAGAATCGGCCTAATACACACTTAATAACTTTGTCTTTTCTGGCAAATATCTACTATTGAACAATTTTCGAAAAGAAATTTTTATTCCACGAGCTTTATTACGCATTATTCTAGCATGCCAATTGAATTTAAAAATCTTATTAAAATGAATACCTAAATATTTAAGATTGTCTACAAAAGGAATCTCCTGTTCATCGAGATACAAACTAACCCGCTTACTTTCAGGTACCACAAAATATTTGCATTTCCCAGAATCAATCCTTATACACATGTCTTTACTTTTGGAAGCATTTATTTTCATTCCGCAAAATTTATTGTAACTATTTACCTCATTCAAATACTAGGATATATATCTTAATGTATCATTTGGAGATGTTCCATCAGCATACAGTAGCGAATAATCTGCGTAAAGAATACCAGTTAGATAGTTGATTTGATGCATAAAATCGTAAGAGACAATGTTGTACAAATGTGGAGACAAAATAGAGCCCCGCGGCACTCCACAACCAGTGCTACCAATTGAAGAATATTCGTTTTGTAATTGGATGTAAAATTTTCTATTTGTTAAAAATTTTTTAACCAACTTAATAATGCTAATGTTCGAAGCCAATATTAATCATTTGTAAGCCTTTTCTACATCAAGAGAATTTGCGATAGTGCAACGTTTTTCGTTCAAATTATTTATTATATCATTTTGAAACTTTAGCAAAGGATGAATTGTTGAATGAAATATTTTGAAACCGAACTGATAATTTGGAATATATGAAGGCCCAATATCCAAATACTTTTTCTAAGAATTTTCAAAAATTTAATAAAAAAAATTGGTTTAACATTGTTCAATTCAAAGTTATTTGGTTTTTTTTTTCGGATTTGGGAAAAATTTTTGCTACCTTCCAAGAATTTGGAAAGTATCCATTGCCAATACAATTATTAAAAATAACTCCTAAATATTCAAGAGGTCTGACGGGAAGCTTCCTAATAATAAAGTTTGAGATGCCATCTAAACCAAACGATTTTTTATTATTTAATGTTTTAGAAATTGACAAAAGCTCATCAGTATTGGTTAACGAACTATTATTCTGAAAATTTGTTGATGGAAATTGATTGTTGAAGTTAAACAAGGTGTTTGGTAACTGAGATAAATGTTGTCTTATGGTGTTTTCATCATCTGATACATCCCTTTTAGTTCAAACAAATCAAGAACAGCTTGATATTGTGAACTGGAAGTAATGCAAATACGAATCATTTGCAATAAATTTTATATAGGCTTGACTTTTTTTCGTTACTATTCAGTAAATCGGTGGTAATATGTGAAAAATTGGATTCTGATGAATCTCCTTTTAGTAACTTCCGTTGCTTGTGTTGAGGTATGAGAGTAGTAAAATAGATTTTAATAATTTTTAATTAAATTTATTTTTACGTCTTGTTCTTTTTTTTTTTTTTCTTATTTTCCAGTTTTCTAGAGATCTTTTTTAAACTCGATTTAAGCTAAAGCTTTAATACTTCTTTAAAATACACATAGTACTCATACTTTTCCCGTTGAGTGTTAGAGTTTATTAATATGGATCTTAACCAGGGAAAAATATTCACATATTGATCCATTAGCAGCTATGAATAAGTCATTCTTTAAAAATTACTTACATTTTTTTGCTGGGTAATTACAAAAAAAAAAAATAAAGAGAAAATTTATAAGTTCTATTAAAAAATATTTTAAAAGATATTTTATAACATATTTTATTACTCATTAATATGTAAATTTATTCTCCTTTTTAACAAACATTCTAAAAATCATAATTTATTAACTAAAGATTTAAGAAAGCAACCTGTTGCAGTCAAGATTACAACACAATTTCTTTTGTTCTTTTCAATGAAAACTAACACAAAACACAATAAAAAGAAATAAATATGTTAATGAAAAACACAATATTTATGACATAAGCAAATATTACATTACTATTATTGTACATTAGCGACATCGTGTAAAACAAAAGCATATAAAAAATGTATGTTGCTTGTACATACATAAAAAAAACAATCACAAAAATGGAAAGAAATACATAAAAACATGACAGCTACAACAACATTAACAACCATTAAAGCAAGAAAAACAACAAAATAATTCAGAAAAACTCAAGTCAACAAACAGTACTTTTACCATAAATGCTCTTTTAACACATTTATTTTTATGCTATACTTCTTTGCCTCCCATTTATTCTAGAATTTTATACAGACTCTTTTCGATTCCTATTTTAATTTTTTTCTTATGCTAAAAGTTGCGTCTCGTTATAGTGCACTGGGTTTATACTGCCATAGTGTTGAATAACTTGTGCATTTCCTTTCTTTTTCGAAATGGTATTGAAATAAAAGACAGAGAGAAAAACAACAAATACGTACTGAGGCGTGTTAGAGTTTCAAATGTTCTTTTAAGTTTTTGTTTGTTTCTCAAAATATCTTGTTGTTAGACAAAAGGTACCGAGGAAAAAAAAAGTTGAAATCTAAAGGAAAATAATACTCTCGTCGTCATTATAACGGATCGCCAAACAGTTGGGAGGTTTGTTTCTATCTGTGAGATTGCAGTTGTATTGGTATGGCTTTCTTTCGCTGAAAGAAATAGAATTATATGTATTTATTGGTAACTGGGCTGGTTCTATTTTCTGGTTTTCCTAATCATGTTATTTTTTTTTATTTGAAAGGCTTCAGTCGTTCTTTTTATTGTTTCTTAGAAACAACGTTTTATTTATTGGCCTTTTAATAAAGATTATACATTTTTAGTTTAGGGTAATACCAACATTTTTTTAACATAACAACTGCCTGAAATAGTCAGAGATATTGTACACTTTTTAAAGCACATAAATACATAAAGTGTTGTGTTTTTATAACAGCATTGTATACAATAATTTGGTTACAATCTATTAATAAGAAAAATTTTACCGCAGACAACAACAACCGTTAATATTGTAATGGTGAACTACGAACTATATATACCCTCATTAAACTGATGTTTAATTATATAAAGGCCTGAGATTTGTATGGTAAAGCACATACATATAAGTATATTTAGTAGTTCTTAAATATGTATGTACTACATAGATTTAATAAATAAACTTTGAATTGATGCGTACCCAACAAATCAAACCAATGAATGTTCTATGGTTTGGTTACTTCTTAGCATGGGTTAAAGATTTCCTGTAACATATTTAAACATTTATTTAAACTATATTTACAAGTGCGCAGTTGTTCTTATGAATTAATCGGCATGGCATAAATAAAAGTGGAGCTGGCAGCCTTTGTTAATACATAGTATGTAGATAGTAACGATTATTTTCGTAAAATAAATTCTTACTTTTATCACGAGATTTAGGATTGTTTAGATAAACCTTAATTTGTATGTATATGTAAGAGAGGCCCTTTTGTAATTCTATTGATATCATTTTCCTTATGAAAATAATAATAATTGCTGTCAATGCTCGTGTGGGCTTCAAATAATGCATACAGCACCTTCTTAGAATTTGACTCGTTACTGAAAATCTTCTGGGAAGTAGTTTACAAAACTTTTCGTCGTATTTTTGCTTTGTACTTCTGTCTTTTTTATTTATTTATTTATTTAAATTTAGTCAATGGATATAATCCTTACAGACTAATAACAAGATACTTATGACTATATTGAATTTATGAATTCAGAAAAACAATGACTTTATGCTTTATAACATTATTATTTAGAGAAAAATCAACAAATTCAGACAAATTATTAAATTGTCGGCATAACCTCGTAAAAGGATCAGCCATAGCATAATTAGATCTACAAAAGTTAATAACAAGAGGATTATAATGACGAATACTACGACAAGGTACACTAAATTTAACAGAATTTAACAGAAATTCGGAGCAAATATTACCATTGATAAGGTTTATCATAAAAGACACATTTAACATTGTACGACGACTTTTGAGAGTGGGTAGTTTTATTAATGCTAATCTACTCGTATAGGAAGGTAAATTTGTTTAGGAGCTCCATCGAAGGCCACGTAAACCGAATAACAAGAATTGTTTTTGCACAGATTCAATACGAATATTATGAAAGTTGTAGTGAGGATCCCATATGATTGATCCGTATTCTAAAATAGGTCTAACTAGCGACACATACAGCTGTTTCGTAATGTAAGAGTTAGAAAACTCTTTAGCCCAGCGCTTTATAAAGGCAAGCACACCTCTAGCTTTATTTACAGCCAAGGTAATATGAGAAGAAAAATTTAGCTTTGGATCCGGTAAAATTCCAAGATCAAGAAATGAATCAACTAACTCCAACTGATGATCTCCCAATGAGTAGTTAGCTGCAATTGGGTTACTTATGGAAAAGCACATGCATTTACATTTCTTTAAATTCAGCTCCATCATGTTATGTCTGCACCATACAAAAAAGTTGTCGAGATCATTCTGAAACCAACAACATTCTTGGCATTACTTGATCTAATGACTCAACTCATTTACACTTGTTCTTACCTCTAAAAATCTAAAAAAACAGCACTTAAAGTCAACACAACACTCGTGGCTCAAAAAAAAAAAAAAGTTTGAACTTTGAAAGGCAAGAAAATTTTTCTTTTATGGTGCATTTATTTTTAGAAATTACCCATGGAAAAATTTATTGTTGGCATTTGTTGCCAACGATAGAATGTAAAAAATTTTACATTTTAATTTCAAAAGCAAAAAATTGCGACATTTAAGACAAAGAAGAATTGTTTGCGCAATTACTTCTCAATAGTCTATTTCTATGAAATACTCTACATACATAAAAATACGGATACAACAGTTGGGCATTAAAACGACAGTCAACAATAATTTATTAAATTCTAAAAAACTATATTATGTCATTCAATAACCACATTATTGATAATATTTGGAATAACTTTTACTTTTACTTTTAATCAACATATTCTAATAGTCACTATTTACATTGTTTGGCATTAGTATTGCAAAGAAAACCATACATCCATATATATATATATACACCTACATAAAATACACTTTCTGAAAAAATGCTGTAGTGTGAAATCGTTATTGGGCGTATATGTATATCTAAATAAAATGTAGAACAACGTACAAATAATTTAGTCTAAAAAGATAATTTTCATTTATATATTTGTTAAGACAGGGGGAAAGAAATTAATGGGTGCGTAACTCTATTTATTAATTTAATATGTGTTACTAAGACGGCTGTGCTAAATTGGTGTTGGATTATTTTATAATAATTTTTATTATACGGTCATGTTGATAGTTATGCTTTTGCGGTATTAAAATCAATTCACCTCGAAAATTACATAAACAAAAGACTTATAAAACAAACCTGTTACCCAAAAATTAATTTAATTATTATTAAGACTTTCTGTAGTCTGTGGCTCTATTTATGTACTAAAAACTGTTAAACGTTACCAACGCCGCTAAATATTTATTTTCTTGAGAATGATTAATATGTTTCAAAAAGACCTAAAGAAATGGACGTAAGCTTAAACGAACTTTTTGTGTTCTTCTATATTAAATACACAAATGTTGCAATACGCCATTCTTCTTCAAAATGCATATAATCTACGCAGCAAAATGCAAGAATATGAGCGAGTAATAAATAAATTAATTTCATTAAATAGAAACATGAGAAGAAATTAACACTTTTTATAATATAAACAAAAATTCTACCTAGCCAATACAAATTATTATAAATATTAACAAGTTTTAATAATAATAATAAAAAAAACTTAAATTTATATAAACGTTATGATCGACAGCATTTATGCAGTCGGTAATTGTTGTTCATAATGCATATATATAGAAATATAAACGAGCACAAATAAAAACAAAAAATCTAAAATTGTTTGCATTTTTGTTTTTATTACTTTTAAGTAGCTGTGAAAATATAATAACTAAAACAATACCATATTTTTCAAAGACATGGAACAAACATCATGATACACGAATTTACTTTATTATCATTGATCGACGCACGTATACAAGGGTACATACTCGTATACTCGTATTCTTATATACGACAATTTTTAGAACTGATAAACTTTAACCAGATAGTGAGCTATTCGTTTATTCCTTACAGTCAGTCTTTAGTCATTCAGTCACTCACTGACTACTGCTTTTATCCCTCTTTGCCTATACCACTTTCATTAAGAACGTGTTTGGAATATAAATATTCATGTTCATTCTGCAAAACTTTTCCATTACAGTGAAAACGATAATGAAGATGGTCATGATTTCTATTACATTACCAAGTTCTTTTCTAAGTATATAAAGGAGGAGCTGTCTGGATAATTTTTGTGTGTGAGAATAACAACTCTTTTAAAGATTCGAAAGTATACATTCTTTAGATGTAGAGATTAAATATTTACAGTCACGCATTAATGCTTCGACTTGAAAGTAATGCTCAAAAATATTTTAAAACTATAAAACTTACGCATAGTTACGTGTTTTTTTGTTTTAGTTGAATATCTGCATAATACATAAGATTTAAGAAACAAACTTATTTTACAAATATTAAAACATTCTCAAGAAATTATCTGCCTGGCCCTCCAAGCTGTTCGTTCAATATCGAGTGACATCGTGGGCCAGGCAGTAGCTTTTATCTTTATATCTGGAATTTGGAGACTGTGACTAGACTATGACCATACTATGTCAACGCTATGACTACACTATGACCAGACTATGTCCAGACTAAAACTATGAAATGACTAGTTTCATACTATGACAAAGTTTGTTTTAACTTTCAAAGTGGCACAATTTTAACTCAAATAAAATTTTTTTGTTACACACAATTTTGATCATTTTCCTTTTCAGCTGAATGATATATGATTTTTCCGTTCGTGAGAATATAGCATGGGCTTTTCAAATCAAATAAGAATTGCCAACACAATGTGCATCACATTCTTATGTAGAAATTTCCTATTAATTTCAAAAACAAAACATTTTTTAAAATTTCTTTACTTTTCAGTGAATTTCCAGTAATAATTGTTTCATTTCTTTATTTAGAATTTTAAATTTTTGTAAGGCACGAAATTTTTGTCATTGTCAAAGTATTCCTTCACACAAAAAATATTTTTTTTTCCACACTTTTCCAGCACTTCCTCTACATTTTGTAGGATTTTGTGGTATAAGTGAATGTACTCGTATGTAAAATACATTTTAGCGGTAAATCTTTATTATATGTTTTTCGCTCTTCTTTTTTTATTCTGTGACAGCAATTCAAATGCACTTTTTTGTACGTGATATTTACAGCAGGTTTGTTGCCATTTTTTTATGAGAAAGAAAAAAATTAAATGTAGAATACTGTTTCTAAGTTTTTTCTCTGCACTCGTGCTAGTATAACAAAGTGTATATAGAAATTAGAAGTCGTGTGAAGGCTAGAGAGTTTAACAAAAAAAAAAACAAAAAGTTGAAAATTGTTGTTAGAATATGACGTTACTTATACAATCTAAGAGGTGCAACATATTGTTGGTTGCAGGTTTTTTTATACATTATTATTTTTTATTCACAGCGATTAAAAAGATTATTCCATTTTTTTTTTTATGAAAGACAATTTCTTTATTTTTACCATGAGGTAGAAAAATTGTTAAAAATTATCACTAGAGAAAATAAATTTGTAAATATGGTTAGAGAAAATGCTACGATAATTTTGCGAAATTATATTATAAAAACAGCTCTGGTAAATAAAACGGGGTATTTTAGTTTAGCAAATAATTTTGGGAATTATAATTAACTGAAAATATGTTTCACTATATGGAAGATGAAATTAAAGAAAATAGTTTTTGGATTTGGAAAACTGCAATTATATTGACAGAATTTAATACAAGGAAATATTTTCGTATAATATTAATTACATTCTATTTAAGTAGATTTCTTAAGAAAAAATATTAAAATATAGGCTTTAACGAACACAAAATCAGCATAAACTCGTTGATAAGTTCCAACGAAAAAATGTTTTGTGAAAGATTAAAAGAAATATGTTGGAGAAGATAATATAAATTATTCTTAAATGGTTATTTAAATGTAATTTTAAAATCATCATCATTTGGTGAGTGAAAGTCACGGCAAATAATTTGTTTCCATTTGTTTTTTTTTTCCTTAAATGCAATCATTATTTTCAATTGTCTCAAGCTGTAAAGCATTAACCAGCAAAAAATTCATAACAATAGTCTTAAACAGCAAGAAGGAAAGTACTAAGAATGAAATTTTTACTAGAAAATAAAATTGAATTTCAACAGTCTGAAAGAATACAAGACAGAAACAAACGCCAACATGAAAACTACTTTTAGTTATCGCCTCATCTTGTTTTCGAACTCAATTGTTGATGTATGCATGGGACTGTCTGTATTGCCCATTCATACAAAATTATTCATTATGAAAGTTTAAATTTGTATGGCAATTCCAATTGGGAAGAAAAACTTCACAAATCTTTAATGTAAGATCAAAGTAGAGCTATTTTTTGTGTTGCTATAAAGACTTCCTCTGCACGTTGGTCAATTCCTGTCAAAAAAATAGTATTCGGTTTAAAAATAACATATTCGGCAAATATGGTTTTGAAGTATTCCAAAACCAGTTTTTTTCATAATTTTGGATGGAAAAGATGGTCGGAGTACTTCAAAGAGGCTAAGCAGTGAAAAAAAAATGTTTGAAGAAACTGTAGAAAGATAGCAAAACGAAATTAATTCTGGTATAATTGACTAAGCTTTGGATGTCGATTATGTGTAAAGCGATCATGTACTACATCTAAAATAGTGGCGGACTATGAAGATGCTGAAAATACTATTTTTCGTTTGATGTAGAAAGTATTAATTATTTCTTTTATCTCTTCTAAACCTTTTTAAATGGTCAAAAGATCATTTAGTTTCGAAACATATAAGAGCACTGAAGAGCAAATATAATTCATAGCTCAATTCAAAAATTGTGAAATTTGCGAATTTTTTTGATAAGAACGCTTTCAGCGTAAAAGTTTCCAGGAACATGTATTTTGATACTGTGCATCATAATCAATCGTAAAGTCCATTTCGATTTTTGTGGAACATAGCGCTTCAGACAATATACTCTTGGTGAAAACATGTGTGTAGTTGAGATGGTACTCGTAGTTGCATTTAGCGATATATGCAAGTTTAAGATGTGCTTGCCTCTCAAGCCAGCTAAATACGGACTGATGATTATGGATGATGAATGCGGATGCTAAGACGGGTAACCTCCTTAACTTTTTTTGCTTTTTTTTATCTTGGACGCCCAAGCCATCCTCAATCTCGAGGGCAAAGTGGACGATTTTCCGACCAAAATCAAAATGAGCGATGAGGCTCATTTCCACCTCAGCTATTACGTGAACAAGCAAAACTATCGCTTCTGGAAGCTCTCAAGGACAACATTCGACACGAGTGCGAAAATCTGTCGCCCGAAGTTCTCGCCGAAGTGATGAAAAATACCATAAAACGATAGCAATCAATTGCGACGGCGCACATTTGGCCGATATCATCTTCTCGACTTGACCAATAAAATTCTAATAATATAATAAATTAATTAATAATAAAATAAATTAACGAAATATCGAAAATAAATATAAAAATAATAAATAAAAAGAGAAAAAACCTTAAAGCTTAAAAAAATAGATTGTTAAAATAATAAAAAAGGTTAAAAAAAGTATTAAGAAAAATTAAAAAAAGTATTAAGAAAAAAAATTCTAAAGGTTCAGATAAACATAATCAAAAAACAGAATCGAAGTTTTTCATTTAAAAAAAAATGAGAGCCAAACAACATCGGATGACTTCTTTTGGCCCACCTTGTATTTAAAAAGAAGAAAAGAAAAAAAGAGAAAGAATTTATAAAAGAAATTTAATTTAATTGTTGCAAACTGGCATTGTTATATAAATTTTTAAAATAATTAATAACTTAAGTCATACATGTTCTGTATACGGGTTTTTCTCTGGAAAATCGCTTATTTTCGAATTCCCGGACTAACTATTTATTTATTTTTATAAGAGTTTATAAGAGTTTGCGATTCATAAATTGTCGTTTTTCTTTAAAAAAGAGTATTGCTCAATATTAAATATTATCTATGTTAGGGGGAAAGAAAGTAAAGAAGGCTAGAAATGTATGTTCAATAATGTTTTCCCCGTAACTTACTACATCGGGTTAGTGTCCCATGATATCACTCCAGAGTGTTTGCCATTTAAGAACAAGGAAACATAATGAAACAGCGATGTGTGCATTATGTGCTTCCTATCATTTTTACACTGGAAGCTGTTCAAATCAGTCAGTTGTAGTTGGCCCACCCTGCACATAGTAACTGTAAAACTTCGAATTAGCAAATACGAAGTCTGTTCAAAAGAAAAGGTGAATTTTGAATTTTTTTGAAAAGTATTTATTTATTCATCAATATCCATTTTGTCCTCTTCAAAGTAATCCCCCTCAGATATATTGCACTTATGCCAGCGCTGCTCGATTCGATTTTGACTTTATCTCATCATTTGTGGCAAAACGCTTTCCTTTCATTAGTCTCTTCAGTTTTGGGAAAGGGAAAGAGTCGCAGAGAGCCAAATCTGGTGAGTAAGATATTTGATGCATGATTAGGGTGTTGTTTTTGGCCAAAAAATCACGGGCAATCATTGATGTGTGAGCTACTGATTATCGTGATGCAGAATCCATTATTTTTGTTTCCATAATTCCGATCGTTTGAGCCGTATTGCTTTACGCAAACGTTGCATTACTTCGTTGTAGTATTTCTTATTAACCGTACGACCTGTTGGCAAGAACTCATGATGCACACCACGCCATTGTAATCGAAAAAAACAAAATTCACCAATCCCCGTATGTAGATTTAAAGTACTAAATGAAAAAAGTATGTATGTATGTACGTATATCTTTGTTAAGGAAGAAACAACCCAAATTGATTGAAAACAAAAAATGACAACTCCGTCATTCTCTCAGTATCTTCATTATTTCTCATTACACAACGTTTAGTGTAACAAGTGCGTTTGAGTTGAAGTGTTGTACCGGTGATTGCTAATCGGGCGGTCTGTGAGACCGACTTATAGTTAAGTGTTACATTTTCGTCAGGTAAGTTGGTTTTGCTAAATTAGAAATTTTTAGATGAAAATGGACAATTATTAAAATCAGTTTATATGATTTAATAAAAGAATTATGTTCAAAATTAATTATCGTGAGTTATTATATTGAGATATGGCAGATATTGCACGCATAAGAGCTATTCTGAATGAAATCGATTCAGATCCAGATTCTGATGCGGAAAGGGGTACTGAATACGAAGATCATATTGATGTGTATGAAGCAAACACTGATACTGAACAAGAAGACTCCGAGGAAAGTGATGTTGAAGATTCACAGGACGCTGAAGCTCTAACGACTGATTTAAATTTACAACGACTAACCTCATAATGAGGCGTATATAGTTTAAGCATTTTGAAATTAATTTTTTTTTAGTGTTCCTGTTTTTTCTTGAATTCATTTTATATTTTTGTTTACTTTTAAGATATATGTTAATAGAAAAACAACATTTTATAAATGTTGTGTTTTGTGAATGAATTTTTTTTTTATTTTTATATTAGATCTAAGATCAAAAATGCCAAAGTATTGTGATGAAATATAAATTGATGCTGTGAGCTAAAAAACACTTAATTTTGTTTTTTTCTTACTTCAGTTATTTCAGATTAGTTTGTTATATATGTCCACTGCACAGGTTTTGAAAATTTTAGAATAGTTTTGAGATACCGAGAAATACTTGAAATCGGTCTGCGAGATCGAGAAATGTGAATTTGTTGCACAAAAATGAAAATACTCAGGAAGGTTAAAGAAAAGAAAAGTGTAAATTTTTATAATATAAAGAAAACATCTCTCTTGTCTTTTGGTGTTCGTAATGTGTTTCGAACTAAAAACTCTTAAAAGACAAACTTTATTAAAGATATGATAACAAGAACACTTTACACACTAATCAGCTAAAGTCTCTGCCACACAAGAAGCCAACAAACCAGCAGAAAGAAAAGATAAATTGAAAAAAAACTTTCTACAAGTCGAGCTGAATAGTATGAAACTGAAACTCTTCTTTATAATTTTTTTTTTTATTTTATTTATTTTTCGGAGCCAAGAGAAAGAAACTTCTGCAGTATGTTGAGTTTACAGTCAGTTGTGAACAAGAATAAGACGGGTTGAGATCGTTGAACGCATAAATGAAAATGTTTAAAGAATTGTTTTCTTTTACTTCAAGAATGCAACAAGATTTTAGAAAAAATTTTCTATGATTAATATCTACATAAAATATTAATTAAGCTGCAGTTTAACCAAATAACTTTTTTTTTAGTGAATTAAGCAGCCAAAAAGAAAAGTACTTATATAAAAGTACTTACTTATGTTAATTTAATAATAATAAAAAAAAAATACTATGAAAAGTGGTGTGCTTAAAATCATGAAAATTATACCATTAATTACAATTTATTACATCAATATAACAAGGTAAAAAAAAACAAGTATAGAAAACAAAATAATACTACGAAAACATTATCGTCATCAAGACGCTGTTGTTAAATGAGGTGAAATTGCTTGTAGCATGCTGCATGCTGCATGCTGCAAGTGGCAAAAAGTAACAAAACATTATCAACAGCAATAGCAGTGTCTAGAATACTTAAACGCAATTGTGGCAAACTTCATTTAAGCTATAATTATTACTTTTATTATTTTGTATGTTTTTAGTGTGTTGTGATGTGTTGTCTTTAGATGTGCTTGCATTGATATTAATTACAAGCTTCTGAAGTTGTTTGCAACTGATAAATGTACTTCCATACATACAAACATATATACATACAGGCTGCATCATATTTAGCATCACCGTCATCTTCACTCAAAATTCTTTTTTTTTTTTTTTTTTTTTGAGGAAAAAGTGTGAGGTCTTTTTGTTTGTTTAACTTGTGTAGTTTATATGAAGCCAGTCTACAGACAATGATTTTTACGTGCGAACTGACCGAAGCAATATTGCATGATTCATTTCCTACAGACACATTTATTATTTGTACTGTAAGTACAATAATTTCAGATTCGAAATCGTTAAAAAAAAAAAAGAAAATTTCTTTAAAATAAATATTGCCAGTAACATGGAGAGTAGTATCCTGCACATGAAAGCAAGGTAAAAAATTGAACTGAAATATGTTAGCGTCTATTTTGTTGTATTTCTTTTTCTTTTATTAAACATGTCTGGTTGCTTTCTGACATGAATTTGCATGTCAAAGTAAATTTTATCAGTCACTCTTATTTTTTATGTTCTACTCGGTACCCTACTTACTTTTAAGTCTGCTTTGGTAGTATTCAAAATATCACTGCAGTGTATTATAACCTAATCATAATTCTAAGAGATGATATAGTCCCTACTAATTTCTAATTTAACCGACAAAAGATCGGTATAAAATAAATTTTTAGAAATAAGACATGATTTCATCATAAGCAATAGTTCAAAACTATTCGGGGAGCAAAAGCAACACTGCACAAGATATATAAATAATAAGATCGAACAGTAGGCCAGAAACAATATATTTAAAAAATTACATGTCAATTTATAAACCGTTGGTCCGATTGGAAGGAGTTCATTTGCTAAACGTAGAGTTGAGAGTTTCTTGAACTTCCGAAATATGGCAACATAAAGTCGTAATTTTTTGCGTTTCTCAGCAATTACACTAAATGTAGTCTCAAAATCTTGGAAAAGATTATGTACAAATAAGTGGTTTAGAAAAAATATATATAAAAAATTAATATGTAGTAATACGGCTTTTCTAGGTCCAAATCCTCACAGAGAGCCATCCATGTCTCTTTAACTGTACCAAATGTAAGTTTTTCTTAATATGATCGCTAACCAGCATTGCAGCACAAATTTAATTTTTAATAAATAAAAAATATAAATAGAAATAAAGCATCTGAATTTTTCATAGATTTATATCAAACTGTCTGGACCCACGATGTCACACGATACTTAAAATTTTTGCTTCGAAAGTAGTTAAGCGACCGCAAGATATTTTGTGACATCTTGAGACAAGCAGTAAATCTTTTCTGTAAATTATGAAATATATGCCCAAAATATCCGGAAATATGCAACCTTAAATTGAATATTGAAAACATTGTGCAGTTCTACATGTTCTTACATTTCTTTGAAGAATCACCACGAATGCTTTTTGCATAATGGGAGAACGTATTATGTTCCAATAATTTTTTTCTTTATTATTTTATCCAAAAAAGTTCCTGAGGACAATAAAAAACTTAAGAAATATTAAATAATTCGCGCAAATTTTAATAATAATAATAATTTTTATTTATTTCCTTTTTGTAATAACTGTGCTTAAGAATAGCATCTAAGTAAACTAATACATCAGTTACTGCGTAAATTCCTTAAGTAGAATTTTTTTTCAATATTTATGTGGTTGGAGAAAACGAACACGTTCTGCAGAGTGTTTGCCATAAATACCATTGCAATTTCTTTATGCCTAAACAAACATTAGTTATAAATTCTATATTTTTATAGATTTATTTGTAGTGTACTGGGTTACGGCCAGCAGCGGCTATTAAAAAAAATTATAAATGCGCTGAATTTGTTTTTGTGGTGTGTATGCTTCGTTTATTTATTTCCATGTTTTTTCCTTCAAATCAAGTTTGTGTTTGAAGTCGTAAATTTTCTGTGAGGTTTTTTAATTTATGAGAGTGTGTAATTCATCCCGTGATACCATCAGGAATAGTCTGTTGTTTGTTGTTTTACATTTTTCGCACGGCAAGTGATATATGATACATTTTATGCTTGTCTCTAGCGAAGTTGTTTTAACATTTTTTATTTTTTTTATCAATCTTCTCTCAATATACAATAAAATTTTCTATGTTTTTTCAATATTATGTACATAGGTGAAATTGGTCATGGCAAACTTTATAACAAATTTGCATTCCAATTTTTACAAAATTGTAATTATAGAATTTTTTTTTTAAATGCTTAGCAGTGAAAAAAGTATTTTTACAAAACTTTTTATGGGAAAACTTTAAAAGGAAATTAAACAAAAAAAGTTAAGAAGCTTGCAGTTCTTTTTAATAAAAAAAATTCACAAATTAATGCTCTAAATCTTTCGTATATAAGTAGATAGATAGATATAAAAGCAAATGTGATATTGATGATATTTTTTTCAGTGCTTAATGTTGGAAAGTTGCTGGGTGAAAAGTTTCTGTAGAGATGAATTTTACACCTTTCGTGGGTGTTTTTCTAACACTTTTTATTAATTTTTTTTTATCATGACTCCTACTTTTTACCGATCATGGATTTAATTGAATTAGTTGTGCTCCAATTTCATGTGAAATGCTATAAAAATCACGATAATTTGTAATGTTTGTGAATAAAAAACTATTTTTTTTTCTAAAATGAAAAGTGCCATTACTTCGTATATTCGTATTCTATTAACAATTGCAATTGTTAAAAAAGTGTTAGAAATTGTGAAATATATTTGTAAGCGGGGCAGTAATGTTAAATAACTTCACTCTCTTTATGTCAATTATAATAATCACTTTAATAATATTATTGTGCTATTTTAAATTTCACTTATTATAAACGGGATTGTTGTGTAAGAACTAAACGCTACTCCATCACTTCACCACTTTTGTGTATTCTTTTCTGGAAAAAGGAGGAAAGACACAATGTTACTATCATATGTAGGCATCTTCAATTCAAAAGTGTAAGTTTTATCTTTATTTACAATAAAAAATATATGGTTCTTCTTTGTATATAGTTTAGTAATTAAAGATAATTATAGAGGCATTTTATTACAGAGTTTTTAGGTAATTATTGTTATTTAAAATATTGTTGAAAACATAATTACAAAATTTCTTATTAGTGGTTTGTTAAGAACTTGTTGCTTGTTTTCCGACAGATTTTAATTCTTGAGCCTTCTCCTACTCACTTTTCTTCTTAACGAAAGGCTTTATTATGGATTGTTAAAAAACAGACAAAATATTTGAAGAGTAATTCACCTAAAACACATTAAAAACATACCTGTTAATAAATACTGTCAACATTATGGGGACATATTTCTTTATTTTAAGAAATTTCAGAGATTAAGCACAAACTTTTACAAGTTTTCTTTTTACAAAGTTAACTTGTTGTGTTAGTTTCTTAAAATGCTAATTAACTTAATGTTAAATAATTTTACTTACAGCTTTATTTGAAAAATTCACTTTAAAATGTTCCGTATAAATACTTCATAATCATTCATGCACTCCAGCCGTTATAAATATCATGTTCAAATTAAAATTTCTTCCTAAGAAATATCAAATCTTCTAAGGCTTATAATTATTATACCTTCAGTTGAACATAAGAATTATGTGCAGAAACACAAACAAGAGCAATTGTAATTAACTAACGGTTAGAAATAAGAAAACATGAACATTTTTGTGGTGTAAAAATTCCTAATGAGCACTTTATAATTTTATTATTAATAAGTACATAACTAGGAAAAAAATCAAAGGAATTACGCTGACTGATACTTTAAAACTAAAAAAAAAAAAAAACAAAAAAAGAATCATGAAAAACGTTTGTACCTTAAGTCTTTAGTTTTCTTCCAGTTCTGAATGATGATGGTGATGGATGATGGCTGATGGATGATGGAAGTGTGCGTGTGTTAGAATTATGATGATTTCGCAGAAAATTTTAGAATTCATGATTAAAATTAGGAATTACGAATAATATGATAAGCTTAACATGAAAGTTTATATTATTTGATGAATTATAATTAGAAGACAAGAAAAAATACCCATTTCTGAGTTCAATGTGTAAACACGAGAAGGAGTTGAAAAAATATTCATTTATGTATGGATGTATGTATGTGCACATGAATGTGTGTAAGAAAATATTAGTTGAAAATAAAAAACAAATATTTTCTTTTTCCCTTTAACAAAGTAATTCCCATTCATAACGAAAACAATAATAACTAAAATTCTTTAATTTTATGACTTAAACTACTTACTTTTTCAAATGTTTTAGTGTTAAAAAAAGTTTCTCAATTTAGTTTACAGTATGTGTTCATCGATATGAGGGTATTTAAAATAAATATTTGCATTATATTTTAGCACATTTTTATTGTTATACAAGTTAAACGAACTATAACATGCGGGTTAGGCATAAGCATGTCTCGTATTTGGTGTAATCTCTTTGTAATTGTTTTAAATTATTTTGAATTTCTGAAATATTAAAATGGTTTAAAACGACGCTTCAAATATTTAATACTTCTCCGTCCGACATCAGACGCGGTACAACACTGCTACAAAATAAAGAACGTCCAAAGGCAGAGTTGTAAGATAGTGAAGCTTTACCTCCTGTCCTACTATACCTTTCCTCTAGCACAATGCATTGCATGTGTAGTGGTTATCCCCTGAGTGCTGGTCCAAGATAAAAAAAAAACAAAAAATCAAAAAATCAAAAAAATATTGGAATTTTTATCTGACTTGTTGTCTTCTATTTACAATACAAAGGATAAGGATAAATGATTACCGACCTTGTTGCCTTCTGTAAAAGTCAGGTGGCAAAGTGAGAGGCAATAAATTTCAATTAGAGCGTCTTCTATTTTCAACTGTTAAACCATAAGACATCAACAGCTTTTATCATAATGAAATATTTCGCTAGAAACCTATGCGCAGTGGGAGACCTATCAACGAGGGTTGACTATTGGCGATATCGTTAGCCGGTTGAAGGTGTTATTGTACAAGAGCAATGTATGAATACACATAGAAAAAAAAGAGTTAGTTTATGTTCAGAAGGGTATTGACCCAGTATCACTACTCGGAGACCATAGGGTTCCCTGAGAATCCATTCGACGATAGAACAATAAGTAAATAAGAAATAATAGAAAACAGTAGAGAGGAAGAAGTTTAAGAATAAGAGCACAAGAGGAAGCCAGATCGCGTGTCCATTTAACATCATCTCTCCTACAGCCACCCTATCCTTACATTGAAGCCCTTGATATCTGCGATCCGCGATATCACCTAGTTACACCAGGAAACCGCTGTTCACCCAACCCATCCTGCTTCGCCGCAAGCCAGGGCTCTTTTTTACCAGAGCGCAGTAGTGCTCGCTATTTAGGGGGATAAATTATACCATATAAATTATCCTTCTGTTTTTTTACGCAAAAGGAGTGAACAGTCTTTTTAATTCCAGGTTGTACATCTTAGAAAAATAACCTTTTCAAATTAAAAGAAACATTATTATCTAAAAGAAAAGAGCAATAACAATGTATTACTTTAGTTTGCGTGCATCGAGCTCACACTGTATCTTAATAAATATTTTAAACTTCAACTTTCTCCCAATGTGTTTATTATCTAACAAATTATTGATTATATAATTGCCTTGTTTACAAAGTACTTTTGTTTCTTATTGCAGTAGAAAAATATGAAGACGCTGCTACAAAACATTTCCATTACATCTCAACTGGTCGACAGAGTGCAATCAGAAATGAAAGCAACCACCTTATCATAAAAGAAAACAAACACTTTAAAAACAGGAAAATATATAAAATCACACAAAGAACTTTCAAGCGATAATTAATTACTCAAACAAAACGTTTCAACAACAACAAAAAAAGAAACACTAAATGAATACATGACGCCATATGCTTTTGAGAGCATGCACAACCCTGTGACACACATTTCTGAGAGTTTTCAGAAACTTGTTCATCTATTGTCGATAATTATATGATTTAAACATTTAGACGCTTTCCTTTCGTCATTTCATATGTATTCGGTTAACATTTAACACAATCTTATTAAAATATCAGCGCATGCCCGCACGTTCACACGCAGAACGTGCGTAAACAGAGAAAAATTTATAGACGAACAGGCAAAAAAAAAAAAAAATAAACACATAAACAGGCCAGCCCTCATTTCATCGCGGTGTACATTCTTCAATCTACGAATGCATCAATATGGCCTTTATTACTTGTTTCAATATTCTAACGAGTTTTGGTATTTTAATGGTATTTCTACCGTTCCAGCTGGAAGCATATTACACGACAAGCACAGGTAAGATATTTAGTGTGTTTTTTTCCCTTTTGCTATACAGGGTGTCTGGTAGCAGATTTAAATTTTCAAACTTAAAAAAAAAACGTAATAATTGACGCAAAGTTTTATTAAGAGCATTGAACGATAGAATGGAACTGCGGATTTTATTTTTTAAAGAGTTTGTCATCCAGATGTCTTCCGTCGAGTTGAACACACTGTTGAAAACGGAACATTGTATTCTGCGCTACACGCTGCAGTAAACTTGGTTCAATTGAGCTGATTTCTCCACGAATATTTTCCTTTAAAGCCACAAGAGAGTGGGGCTTGTCATTATAAACACTCTCCTTGAGGTAGCGCCATAAAAAATCCATGGGTGTTAGATCGGGCGACCTCGGTGGCCATGGGATGTCCCCAAAGCGACTGATAAATTTTTGGAGGGAATTTTCCCGAAGCAAATTCATCGAAACTTTGGCTGTGTGTACAGTCACCCCATCCTGTTGAAACCACGTGTGTGAAGAGTACGATGGATGAGCTCGCAGGTTTGGCCAAAATAATTCCATAATCATGCGTCGATAATTTTCAGCGTTGACATACGTCAGCTCGTCTCGAGTATTTCCAAAAACAAAAAAGGTCCAATTATCTCATGCGTGGATAAGGCACACCAAACAGTGGATTTTGATGTTTCAATCGAGGGTTGCGGGTTCTTGGAGACCAGTAACGGCAGTTTTGCATGTTGACGTGGCCGCTTAAGTGAAAATGAGCCTCGTCGCACCCAAAAATGGGATTTACAGTGTGAAAACGCTCCAACATCGTTTTACAAAAATTTTTGCGTAAATCAAAGTCACTTTCTTCCAGTTCTTGAACGATTTGAATTTTAAAAGAATGGAACTTCTGATCCTTTTTTAAAATTTCATGAATAATCGCTCTTGCAAGTCTCGGTGAGGCTGCTCTTTTCCGTATTGATAGTCGCGGATTTACAAGTAAATTGCTTTCAACCTGTTCAATATTTTCGGGAGTCCTTGAAGATCGGCTGGGCCCTGGCCGAGGGGCATTCACAGCCGAAGCAGTTGTGCGGAATCTCTGCACCCACGAACGAATTAAATTTGCACTCGATTCGCCGAATACCGAACATTGAACAAAATTCTCGACGAGCAATTATGAATCATTACTCTTAAAAAATCTCTTCCCACAGCAAACGCGCGATGCTCACTTGGCTGACCACTGCCACATCGTGACTGACAAATCCGCACAATCGATAGTTCCAACTGCGCCACCCACCCTCCGCACCGTTTATTACTTTTTGAAATAATCCTATTTAAAAATATAAATTTACCACCAGACACCCTGTACAACGATGACTCTATATTTCTTCTTTTCTTTTGAATTCATTTTTATGGCAAAATACATTTCTTATAGTTTTCACTGCGACATCTATTTGTATGCAAATGCGGTTGTTATTAACGCTGCTGTGCTTTTAAAGGTTGCCAATATTTAATGTATTATTACGTTTTTTACTACAGACTGAATATTTGTCTAATTTCTTTGTACTAATTCATTAAAGACTTTAGAACTCTCGATTTCCAATTTGAATGTTTTTGTAGAAAGTTTTGAAATTCACCGACCATACAATAAATAAATTATTATGAGTGTCAGCGAAAAATACATTCGATATACGTTAAAAAGATTATTTTATGTTAATAAAATGCGATAGAAGAGAAATTTCATTGTAACACTTATTAACAAACTATTAAAGTGACTGGAGAATAAGAATGAGTGGTAAGTATTTAGAAAAATTCATTAAAAAACTTCAGTTGTTCAACTTGTTGACCTACACCTACACATTTCAGGATAATATTGGACTAAAAACAATTACTAAAAGAAAGGCGTGAAGTGAAGTGATAAATATTTGATTTTTCTATTTTATAAAGATGAATTTTATATATACAAATTTTATTAAATACATACTCGTACATACATAATCGTACTGTCTGAGGTACTGTTTAGAAAAATTAAACGTCAAGCACTTATAGCACTTCACTGCTGCCGTTGAGGTAACCACACGTTATTTGGCTTTGAAGTTCATACCATTGCAAATACAATACCATTGTATTGTATTGTATTGTAATAAATGTATAAACATGTAAAATTTCTTAACTTTTTTTAAGAATTTGGTTAAAAGTCTATTGAAGATTTTGGTATTATCATCAAATTAAATGCCGCATATAGACCAGCTAAACAATATAACAAACATAGGTAAATAATCGTAATAAAAAAAACTCGTTCCCAGTAAAAGTGAAATTGTTTTTTTTCACATGTTTTAGAAATAAGCGGCAGACAATAGTTAATTACCGCTATAAAAACAAAACTTCATGTTACTGATTCAAAAGACTATTTAAACGCACTAATAAAAATTTATCACATGTACGCCAAGTTATATACTCAATGCACACACACACACACACACACACACACACACAGGCACAGACACGTTTTAACAGTAGTCGACTACGAATATAACTCACTTTAAGTTAACTTTTATGAAGTAACTACAAGCTCACTACAAAGTAATGGAAAAGTTCCTCAAAGTTAAGGCTTCCTTAATCGGGCTAGTGAGGGAGCTTTTTTGGGCATGAAAGTGTCGAGTATTTTCTTAGTCGAAATGTTCTTTCTAAATAGAATACATTTATAATCGACACCACTAATATTTTTTCAGACTTTTTTATTTCTTAGAACTTAAAATATCATTTCTGAAATTTATTTGTTATGTATGACTTAAAAGGCCATTATTTATTTTTGGAAACCGAAAAATTTACTCGGATGCGTTTTGTGAAACAACGCCGATTATCGCTGTTAAATACAGTCAGTTCTAATTTTTTTAAAAGTATGTACATATATAGTCCATGTTTTCTTCTATACCCCAATCTATATATCTTTTAAATTTTATTACAATCGGAATGAGAGGAATTAAGCTCTTTCTTGGTCATATTTTTGAAAAAACATATGTATATTCTATGTGCCCTTCATATTCAAATCTGTCTTTATTTTAAACTTCATCACAATCGGCCAGATAATTTCTGAGATAATAAAAAAAAAAGATAATTATTTTAGAAACGAAAATATTCTTGTGAATTGGTTTTTGTTTTACAACATATTTCGATTCAGATGAAGATGTTTTCGTAATCGGAAAGTAACTTTCATAACGAAACAAACGTTGAAACCGTAGACATTTTAATGAACTAATATTGTTGTGAGGAAAACAAAATTATCGCACATTTTTTATTCGATAAGGCAGCCGTTGCCTTTTTAGATTTTTCTTTATAACTTTGGCATGTGCAGTCGAATCTTAAAAAAGTTTTTCCACCAAACCCCATTTGCTTCAAATATCCCGTTATATTATTTATTCATCATATATATAGCTCTGTTTCAACCACCCTAAAGTATTGGTCTAATGGCAGAAAATTAAAGAAAATCAATACAGTTTTGCTTTTAGACATACATATGTATGTGCTTTAAGAAAAAGAAGTTCCAATTTTTGCAGACATAATTAGATTATAGGCCTTGAGTGGCTTATATGCAAACTTGCGATTTAGTCACTCAAAAATTAATGTAACTATAAATTGGGCAACTTTTAAAATAAACCTGTAATCAAATCACTTTAAGTTTAAGTTAGTTAATGCTGAGTCGAAGTTACTATATAAGTAGTTTGAAGTGCTTTAAAAGTTGGTTGAATTGCCTGTAGAGTACCTTGAAATACTAACTAACAGAAAATTAACACACACATATACAACAAAAACAATATTAATATATTTTATGTTTATTCAACATATGTAATCTGTAATAAAACAACAAAACTTTCGAACGGTGCAATCCAGAAATACAGTCAGATAAAACAATAAAGTTATTTCCATTTGTGCCCTTTTTACATGAATATTAATTAATTAAATAATTAAAATAACTATGAAAGTTTAAGTGGTAAGAGCGGATACTCGCGGTTACTTCTCTACAACTATTAAAATTAATTAATTAATATCATTGTTTTTAATTTAAAAAAATATACTAGTAATAACATTACAAGCGCCTTTCTATTAATAACGTGCTATTATACAGTGACACCAATCCTCTTTTAATATGTTGCCTCTAGCAACGGTCATGTATTAAATTTCTTTTAATACAAAATTTTAATACTCGTCTAACTCAGAAAATATGTTATGTGGTATAATAGGAAGATACGTACATACTAGTGATGATCTGTATTCGTATCGCCGAATATTCATGATATTCGTGTTCTTATTCGCCAAATTCAAATGCAAAAATACCAGTCTCTGTGTAAAGTAAAAAAATAAATAAATTATATTACGGAACTGGAATTAAACTGAAAAAAATTGTTTTAGCTCAAATCGTGTTGTATTAATAAACAAATCTCAGTAGAGAAATATTGAAGTTAAAAAATATTTAGCTATTTCTGATAGTGCATACAGACTTCATAGAATTAATAAAGACTATACAACATATACACTTAAATCGTAATACCATAATCTTAAAAATACATTCGACATATGAAAAAATTTACTTTTATAGACAATAGCAAAACACAGACAAGATAACATAACAACAATGTGCCTTAGACGTATCTTAATGGCAATTGAACACCCCAAAATAATAAAATTTAGCAGGAAGCGTTGAAAATGAGAAAAACTAATGTTATAAAAACGGCACGTATTCTACGCAGTCTGCTTTATACTTATAAAACAATAAGTTTCTGATGGCTCATTACATTCAGAACTTTTTCAACAACTCCAGCAGTTTTTTCGAGATTAAAATATCTGCAACATTATCTGCAATATTTTTTTATTGCCAAACATACATATCATATGCATATTTCGAGATTCAATTACAGACACTATGGTGTCAATGAATGGGTACAAGATGTTTGGAAATGGCAGAGAGGATAGATTAAGCGGGATGACAATTATCTTGGAAGTTTAAAAGAAAAAATAACAAGACACCCAATGATAAGGGCGAACATTAAATTCTAGACACTTGTTGTGAGAGTAGAAAACTAGAAAATTAGTAGCAAATTTATGACACAATGGATCAGTTAACGACACTTTATACAGAGGTAATAAAAGCGGGCGATTGCAATTCGAAGCTTCTATCTGATTCAAGTTTGACTGAAACTATGAAATTTTGCAGTCTTAGTCTAAATAATATACTCGTAAACACTCTATGTGTAGAGGTCATCCCCTGAGTGCCGGTCCAACACAACTAAAAAAAAAACACTTCTCCTCAACTACGTGTACTTTACTTGATTTGTTTTTTGTTTCCAACGATTCCAATATTTTGATGCACGATCAATTATCCGTCTCACCTTTTTCCAACATGACCTCATTTTTACCTCGTATATTAAGCGTTTAATGAAGCAGCGGGATAATGCTTACTCGCGTTGGAAAAATACGGGCATAATCTACTATATGAAAGGGTTAGGTTAGGTGAAGTGGCGGACCCTCCCCGAAGGATAACGTCCCTCTTAGGTCAGAGCTTAAGCCCATTGTAATACCACAAGAAACACCCAGGGTCTAGGCGGGAATCGAAAACGCAACCCCAGATTGATTAGACTAATTGATCGTGCACTAGGCTACGGAGGTATATTACAATATGAAGAACTATCTAGCCAATCGAAAAGACACGACCAAAGCAATCAGACATGCGAAATCATAACTTTTTGCGGAAAAATTTGAGAACTCGGCAAGTTCAAAGAATACGTGGAAAACCATTAGTTGTTCAGGAGAAGAACGTTGGCGTTCACCCGACTTTAGATCCAAATGCCATTAATAGGAATTTTATAGAGACCCCAATGCCATCTGCTGATAATTTGTTTTACAGCAAACTTCAGAAGGACAAATCACCAGGCATACTTTCCAACTTCGATTGTGTTAGCGAGTTTGGTGTTTCGTGACGCAAGTGTGCAATTATTGGGTAACATAGAAAATTACAACGGGCTCACACAGATAAAGTTTACTTCATAAGTTTTTGTTAAATTTGTTTTGTGAACCTGCATTTGCTTTCATGCACGAACACATTTTTGAGTAAAATTTACCTTTTGTTACAATACTACGGATATGAAAACAAAAGGAAAAAACAAACTAGCGTCCCCCTGTACCGCTTTCAATTCTTTCTTCATCGCTCTCCCAATAACTAAAGACTTGACGAGTCAAACTTGATGTGTGAGTACATCGAGTAAGAATTTTGTTTTTTGTTTGTCAGAAATGTGAGAAATAATCTTATTGTATTTTAAATTATTGTTTTTTTTTTTATTGTGTATATAACACAGATAAAAAAATTTTCGCAGTCGATGAAATTTAAATTTGAAATCTATTCAAATAATATTTACACAAAATGTGAATTACATATGTGTACAAAATAGCATTTAAGTAACAAAATTATTAGAACAAAGTGCAATATGTGCACAACCTTGGAACATAAGAAAATTGAAATCGATTTGTATCATTTTTCATCCCGTTTAGCCGGAAGAAAAGTTAACTATTAGCCATTTTCCCATACATGAAATTTTTGGCGAATTTTCATAAAAAATACAAAATTCCAGGAAATATTAGATTTGGTTTTAAAACTGTTTTTTTCTCTTTCATGATCAATGAATGCCGAAGTATAGCGAGTTTGCAGTTAAAATTAATCCTGTTAAGACTAAAATAACAAGCAAAATTCAGCTCATGACAGTTATTTCAATTTTATCAATAAGGCGAAAACTACTTTCAAAGTGTTATACGTTACATAACTTATAGCCCATATTTAAATAGTATATTATTTTTATAGGTTTGGATTTAAAATATCAGGCAGGTGTTGTTCACCGCACTTGATTAAACGACGGCTTTAACGAAAAAAGCTATGATCTTGATGATTTGATTTTTAAATTAAAAAAGTACCAATTTACATACATAAACACACAAAATGTACATACATATACATACTATATTATATATTTATGTCTTTTTATGTACAGTTTTTCCATGTTTCTTGAGTACACACGACAAATTACTCAACTTTTAATTTTTATTTTCGTTAAAAAAAATTTCCGATTTTCTGTAAAAAATATAATATTAATCCTCACACTCAATACTGGCATCTCTAGTTAGAAAACAAAATAATGGCTGAATAAATCTGCAATAAAAATAAATCTACAAGAATAAAAAAATGCATCAGTTGTTTTTTTATTTAAGTTTTTTTTTATTGTATTTTATTTTTGTCGATAGTAACTCCGATAATTTACATTTCTTCTTTTTAAGGCGAAAAAATTGCTCACAAAAATGTCTTCTCTAAGATTATTCTTTCCTTCAGTATTTTATGAAACTGTAACGAAAGAAAAACAAAACCATACTCGTTCTTAAAATTAAAATTATCATAATATCTTCATCAGATACTAAAGCAAACGTGAAATTCTGTAGAAACTGCAAAAAAGTATAAAAAAAGTTATAAGGAAATTGTTCACTCTTTTTAGTCCTCATATTACTTAAACTTAATTAATTCCATACTAATTTTCTAAATGTTTATGTTTCTTTTTCATCCCACCATTTCAATTATCAACAACTACAACACGATTGTAATCATCACCATCATCATACTCATCTTCTTTAATTTCGTTCTCATTTTCTTAATGCTGACACTGTATATGCAACATGTTCCATTGTTACAAAAAAAAAATAAAACAACGTTGTAGGTTGCCACCACAATGGTACTTGGTATGGAGACAAGTCACTTGTTCCCACCACCGAGAAATGTTTAAACTGTCAGTGCAACAAGAAGACTTTAGTCTGTCGCTTAAAAGTATGTCCTGAGATGCCAATGCCACCGCCTCGTGGCTGTGTTGTTGTCCAAAAGAAGAACACATGCTGTCCATATTTATCGTGTGCACGTCTAGATGCCTTCTATAAGATACCAGCCACGCGTCGCATTATCGCGTATTTAGATCATTACGAGCGTGAATCGATTGATCGTGTAGTCAATGAGAATATGCTACAACGCAGATCCGATGATACTGAAGTCGATTTGTATGGTAAGTTATTTGTGAAATTGGTACTCTAAGAAATAAATACCTTTCTAGGTCTACTGCTGCTTAAAATTAATGTAGAGGTATTGTCAGCATGATGTGTTATTTATTTCCATAGACATCATTGCGATCAGCGCTATCGTTTCTTAAGCCGTTTCGACTCTAACACCTTTTATATACTCGTGCTCATTTTCAACCAAATTGTACGGATAAACTTTAGATAGTACGCAACTAATACATACTTCTGAATCAGTAGCAATAAGTATCGCGGAGTAGTGTTCAGTTTTAGAAGTCTTTCCATTCATGCCCAATTTGAGGAATATTGTGTCTCTAATTTAGAAAAAATTTGTTGTTATACAAGAAGTTATGTATATCAAGCGAACGTTTTTGATAGCTATTTATGCTTAATGTAGTTTACAGCGTAATTTGATCAATGAGAACGTTGGCGTAGTGAAATGAAGAACAAAAAGCCTCTCGTTTGGCTGCAAAATTAATGCATCCACTTCACAGCACAAAGATGATACAACTTTGCCTTAAAAATTAACAAAGCGCGCAACAGCAGAGTTGTGTACGAATTAACCTTTAGCACATGTTTCTTCTATGCATTACCCCTTCCCAAAAAAAAAAGATAACATATTGTCGCTATTGTAGGTAGAAATCATAATTGCCTTAGTATTTCTGATCTTAAAAACAAACAAAATAATCGAAATCTGTCGTAAAATTATATTATTTTCTAAGAAATAATTAGGAACCCTTAAATATTTTAACTATCAACACTAAATTTATGTTTGGCGCTGGTCACACCAAAAATAATAACTTGATGAAATAAATAAAGACGATGCTGTAAATATATTATAAAAAAATTTATAATTTACAAAACACCCTTTATCATTCCCTTTTCCAGTTTATAACTTCAATTTCTGCTCTATGCGATTATTACTTTATTTATATGGAATGCACTAAATATCCAATCATTATTATCTGAGCTGAACAGAAAACGTGTTAATGCACGAGTTGGCAATTAATCACAAATGAAAATCATGGTGGTAAATGCATGGTTGTGTGTAAATGCCACATTTAACACTACAGCGCACACTGTGGTGTTTTCATATAACGAGCGGCACAAATTCTGGTCAAACAGTGTCATGTGTATTTTTCTTGTTTTACATTTTTTTTTAACTTCATGTACCTGCAATTGAAGTTTATTCGGTTATGGATATTTAATTTTGGGTTTTTTCCAATGCTGATAAATTAAGTCTAGTATCTAATTTCTTACAATCATATTCATATTGTTTAAGTCTTTTCGAACGTTTTTCTGTTTTTTCACCAATGTCAACTGCATTACAATTTTTACAATCAACTTTATAAACAGCGTCAAATTTATGTGCCGTTTTATTACTTTAAATATTCTTAAAATTTTTTAATAGATTTATAAGCTGGTTGCATAACTTATTATTTTTTTTTATATATTTAACGCATATACATATATAAAAAGTAATAAATACAACAAGTACATACATATAAGTAGAAGTAATTAAAAATATAAATAAAAAAAAGGTAAAATAAAATGTTTTTCTTCCCACGAGAGAAGACTGGGGGCAATTTCTGCGTTGCCAAACTATTTAATCGATTTTAATGAAATTTAAAACAAATATATATCAATATTTAGGTGGGCACATTACCGATGTATTTTGTTTACAGAACCTTAAGGGGTTCTAGTACATGGCGCTCCAAAACTGTCATACCGATTTCTATAAAATTTAAAATTTATGATTGAAGTTGGTGTGACTATTATTATAATGAAATTATTAACATGAAAAGTTTAATAACTCAGTCAATTATTTATCTATTTTTAACCCCAAATATGCGTTGTAATCGTTAATAAACGTACTTTTTAAATAAATTCAATAGTATTATAGTTTTTTACATTATAATGTATAAAAACGTCACCAAAGTTGAAAAATTTTTGAAAAATCTACAAAATTTCTGTTTGCTCGACAATAACACCCAAATTTCTCAAGTTTTCTTAGATAAATTATATATCATTCGAAAGTTACTTCTTTCCAAATCTAGTAAGAAATTGAAAATCGGATTATTATCAACAAAATTACAGGCTTATCAGTGCGCAAAGGTACAAAAACCGGTTTTTTAACCTTAAATCCGGATTTTGGAGGTGTCCGGCATATTTCACTATTGGATTCTTCTTTAACTCGACAAGACCTACAAGAAAAATAATATCCGGTCCCAGGTTTTTTGGACTGTTGCACCGTGTTATGCATGTCGTATCTAAATCTGGCAATACTTAGCAATAGTACGCAGTTTCTTGTAAAAAGTTAATGGCAATGCTATAGGAGTTACTACCAAAAAAGAGCAAAAATACCCACATACCATTGAAATTGAAATAGCTTATCACTGCCTTGTGCCTTGTGCACACTGGTCATTTCTTTTGTTGTAATTTTTTGATGCCATTATTGAAATGTGAGCAATGCGTGCAATACTTATCCGAAATGATAAACATAGTAGACACTGTAATGTTTGCTTGCGATATCACAAAATGCCACAGTGCGTATCCGTCAGAAGAAATGTCGCGTAAGAACGCTAATTAACGGTACGTTTGATTTCGGTAAGCTTTTACATTGGGTTGCACAAGTCAAAAACTAATGGCTGAGGCATTACAGTACAGTAAATTCTTGCTAATTATCGCTTTTCGATTATTTATTTATGTTTGTTGTTTGGTTAAAAAAGCATTAAGATGCATTCTTTTGGCGCGAGGCAGCATCCCTTAGGCCTACACCGCAGGTCCTCCCTATGGCCCTACTAAATATAATAAATAATGCAATAGGCGCCCTCATCGCTCTGTCCCGGACAGTCACGTGCCAGAACAGTTTCGAGTCAAGGTGAATGTTCAGATACCCCGCTCTGTCAGACTGCCCCAGTCCCATTCAATCCAAAAGGACGCTATTTTATACCTCTTCGTGAAAAGTATAAGATCCGTCTTCAGCGGGAAATTCTGAAATGAAGTAAGTCCCAAAGAAAATGAAATAGTATCCAAACCGAAAATGAAATAAATCCAACTTTTTCGGCCTTGCTCAAAGATTTTCTGCTCTTTGGAATAATGAATAACGGCTTCGCTAACAAAAGCGTCGCTGTATAGCCGACCTTTGTCCGGGATCAAAGTGATTCTCCTGTATGGTATATGAGTGTCGATGGCTGAAGTAGTCTGCACGTTAACTACACAACCAAAAATTTTCCGTGTTCGACCCCAGTTTCACACCAAACATCTCGCGTATAATCTGATGTGCATTAGTGTGTCTTTGTGGCAGTTGTTTTCGGAAGGTTTCAGTGGCGAAGACACCGGCTTCAGCTGATAGCAATCCACAGTCACATCAGAACGCCTTTCTTCTTCGGTATTGTGTAGCACCGGCGAAGTAAAATAATTACTTCAAATGGCTACTAAAACGAAGCTTCAAAATTTAATACGTCTCATTGACATCAGAGGCGCTTCAACACTGCTATAGAAAAAAGAATGTGCAAAAGCAAGAAAGTGAAGCTTCGCCTCCTGTCATTTCTCTAAGTATCTCTTTCCACTAGTTACAGCGCAATGCATCGCATCCACCTGGAATTTATTGCACACCGGCGTACAGATTTAAATTTGTACTTGCCTGAAAACGTTTTTGTAAGGAGGACAACATAATGAAATCAATTGCAATTGCGCTTTTATAATGAAAGATTATTGTTCGCAATGAGCTGCCTAGAAGCATTATTTTATTCATCCAGAAAGACATACGATCAAGAATGCATTTTTTTAAGCATTTATACAGCTATAAGCAGTGTAACAGTATTTTAGTAAGCATTTACTCTTAAATATGCAATGTATTGCTTCCGACAGCTTTTAGTGATTCTAAATTTCGATAATTTTTGACTACTCTTATGAAAATATATACTTATGTATGTGTATATAAACGAACTGAATATCAAGAAATACAAATTACTTAGGTTGGGAAATGTATTCTTTATTTTTTTACAACAAGTTTAATGTGCATAGCAACTGGTCTATTGTCTCAGAATAACAGAGAAAACTCAACTTAAAAATTATTCTTTATTCCATGAAATAAATCCCATAATTGCCTTGCATTATTGCTATTAGTAATAATCGGAATTTTAATGTACATGAATATAACAAAGAATCACAATTTCACAAAAACGTAATGAAATACCGTCAATTAAACAAGAATTCAAAAGAAAACTGATAATTTACACACCCAAAACAAACAAATAAATTAGATGGAAGATGATATTATCGCTAAGGGTATGTACAGAGTGGCAGCTTGTTGCCGAGCCGAGCTGGTTGACGCTTATTACGAGAATTGTTCATGCGAGAAACAAGTTTGAGTGTTCATAGTGGATGCGAGAATCAGCGCTGATATTTTATCTATTATTTAAGTTCTATGTACATATGTTTGTGTGCATTTGGGTTTGTTGTTCATTGTTGTTTGTGAATTTGAAGTGAAAAGATATGAATTCGTCAGATGATGCGTATTTAGCTTCAGCTAATTTATTTTTTAATTTTTATTTTCTTTTTAATTTTTATTACTTTTTTAATTTTTTCATTGCATGTTTTATTTACTTTTTCTTCAATTTTTGTTTTGAATTTTTTTTATGTTTTCCAAACAAGTTGAAATCATAACAACATAACATAAACAATGTTATCGGCGCTGAAATACGCTTTGAAACTGTTTTCTCGCATTCAATCAGCTTTGCGCTCTGACCAGCTCGGCACCCACTATGACCGCTTCGCGCTTGTTTGTACTAATTTGTATAGAACCAGTTTGCTCGCATTGGTTCTCGCAATAAGCGTCAACCAGCTCGGCTCGGCAACAGGCTGCCACTCTGTACATACCCTTACACAAACAAAGCATATACCTCCTATCCCTCTTTACTCTTCATAAGGGCATTGCATTATACATACGCAATGAAGTTGTGTACCAGTGCCATCAATCTTTAGGCACGATTGATCCCGAATTTAGCTGTCTATGGGTTAAATTTAAAACCAGGCCACATCTTTTGCACTTCGGGTTTCTTTATAGAAGCCCAAATATAGAAAGGGATAAAACAATACACAGCTTCGATACCCTCTCCGACTCCATATCAAAAATACTGGAAAATTATCCGAACAGTGAAATCGTTATTGCTGCTGATTTCAATGCGCATAATTATCATGGCTTCGCCATTCGAGCCATACAACTTCAGAGGGCCAATATGTTGAACTATTCGCGGCGCACAATCCCCTAGCGCAACTAGTGAATGAACCAACACATATTCCGTGTGTTGACGGGCAACAATCAAACATTCTCGACCTCTTTCTCACTTCACATACAAAGAAGTATGAAGTGAATGTTAGCGCATCTCTCGGAAATTCGGATCACTGTACCATTTCTGCCTCCTTTTCGATTGGGTAACATCGTAACGTTTCACAGCCAGGTACGAAACGAAACGAAAAGGCGAATTGGGCTGAGCTTAACGATTTCTTCCGGAATTTCAATTGGAAGCTCTGCTTTCTTTATAATGACTTCAGTGCCATGGCAGGAATTGTTAAAAATATAATATTGCTTGATATGAAAACCTTCATACCATCGAAGCAAATGTCGATTAAACCCAGACCTAAGTCATGGTTTAATCAGACGTGCAGACTTGCAGTCAGAACTTTGAACAAAATTGTCGACGAGCAATTACTAAAGAATCATTACTCTTAAAAAATGTCTCCACAGCGAACGCGCGATGCTCATTTGACTACTGCGACATCATGACTGACAAATTCGCACAATCGATAATCCCAACGGGGCCACCCTCCCTCCGCACCGTTTATTACTTTTTGAAATAATCGTATTTAAAAATATAAATTTGCCACCACCAGACACTCTGTATATGAACATATGTATATATTTATTATAATATATGTAATATGATTTTTTTTGTTTTCAAGAAGAACATACATACATATGTAAGTATGTACCTTTTTAGAATATAAAAAAAAAAATAATTTCTTCGTTTAAAATTTTGGTTTAATTGATACACATGCCCGTTCTCAAAGACGAAAACAATGTCAACTGAATTATGTTCTATTATATATTGCGTCATCTGGAAATTCATGCCCATGGTTTATTGTCTTCGTTACACTTCGTACAATTGATCATTGTATCATTGCCTTACAGGAGTGCTTGTTAGTATGTACTAAAGTACGGGAATGTATAAAACACTAACAATTTTTCTATATTATAACATAATAATTTTAGGTGCAAGAAATATAGATATCACAATTGTATCGACCAGGCACGATGGAACAGTTTTTTATATGTTCACGTTTGTGTTCTCTTAAAATTTAATATGAAGATTTTTAGTTTTGAAAAATTATGAATGTGTTGGAAAATTGTGTCATTTCCGTATACCGAACATCCAATATCATCAAGTTGTCAGCAGGAAATCAACATCAAAACTACATTAGAGTGGTTACCCGGTAATACGGATGTAAATTGAGGGTGACGATGGTTGAAGTATTCTGCACTTTGACTATAAAACAAAAAATTCAAACCCAAAAGCCCTAACCCATTTTCAGACAAAATCATAAACCATGTCGCATTTTGATGTGATTTAGTATGATGTGCATTAGTTGATTTTCTGTCAGTTGTTGTCAAAAGGGTTTCAGTGGCGAAGGCATAGTTACTGGTCAGTGAACAGCTGAAGGCAATTTTAGGGGTCATCTCCTGAGTGCTGGTCCAAATTAAAAAAAAATTTCCGGTCGCACTCAAATCCATGGAGAATACAAGTAGTCATCCTTATGGGTAGAAAAGGATGCAACGAATTAGCAACTGCAATTATGCACGATATGTAATCACATCAAAACCACCACCTGTTGGATTGCAAAATCTGAATTAAGCAACTGGAGATGGTATAGTAGTTCACTTTTAAGTCTTTAAGAGAGCTGAGACATTTAAAGATTGCGGTCTTGCACATGGACTGTCTATAGTAATAAAACTTATTACAAATTTACGAACGGGTAGCCATATATATTTCAATAAATTTTATACAACATATCGTTACATTATATGCGTTATAAAACAATAGGTAAAATTATGGCCAACCGGTTACCAAAAAGTCTTAAATTTCCTTTAGACAAAGACATCAACCGAGGTGATATTTACCAATTCATGCATGAACACATCGCCATTGTTAAGGTCCCAAGAGCAATTATTACTATCTCAAATGCATATGGGTGGTAAAGATCCTATTGATGAAATCGAAATATGGAATACAAACAAATGCCGTTTCCTATCCAATTACATTTATTAAAAACTATAACGCATTTAAGAATAAGCATACAAAATCTGGCCAATTCAACGGAATTAAGAAAACAAATCACATTTATTTATGATTCTAATCCCACTGTATATTTAACAAAGATGTTAAAATATTTGTATATTTGATTTTCAATCTTTTTTTATATTATAACAAATTAATGAAAAGAAATTAATGGCTGAGGGATTATTTTAGTGTTTTATGTATCTGTTATAAATACAAGATTAAAAATTTTTTAATCTTTCAAACAATATGTTTCCTCAGCTGGAGCTAAGATTTTTTAATAAGAAAAGAAATAAAATGGATCTTTCTTAGTAGTTTTTCAAATCTGTAAATTTCTTTATTTTTTATATAAAAAATAAAAATTACTTCTTAAACAAGTTGAAAATAACTAGAATAATTAAGTTGAGTTATTTTTTTTTTCATTAATTTCAGTGTGTGTTAAAAATGGTACAGTTTATAAGTCCGGCTCGGCAATGTCCTCCTCCAATCTTTGCAGTTATTGTTATTGTATTGGTAAGTCACAACACCTTTTATATAATACCCCTCAAACCGTAAAAGATATCCATTTCATGAACCGTTTTCTGTCTGTCTGATATCAGGAGGCACCGAAAAATGTGTAAAACCCAAATGCATGTTGCCAGTCGAAGGTTGCAAACCAATTTTCGTCGATTCTACTTGCTGTCCAGTACGCTATGATTGCAGTACCAAACAAACTGGAAAGTCATCTCAGGAGGTGCGTTATAGAAAAACATCAAACAAACATTATATGAGAATGTCACAGCGTTTACAGCGGAATCACGGCTGCACTGTAGGTCAACAATTCTATACAGAAGGACAAAAAATGAAAACTGATAAAGATAAACCATGTGACATATGTTTTTGTATAAGAGGACAGAGAAAGTGTGCCCCAAAGAAATGTGCACCTGCCTTAAGAAACTGTATACCAGTAGTGCCTAAAGGCCAATGTTGTCCCTCCAGTTATGATTGTGGCAGTCAAAGAGATTACAGAAGATCACAAAACTCCAGGCAATTCAATTTATTTTCCTTACTTTTTGGAAAAGATGATGAGCAAGATGAAAATGCTTCGGCAGAAATTCCTGTACTATATCCCCATGACAGAGAACCAATTGATCTAAACCCGACTAAATATAAGGATTCTACAACTGAGAAAAGTATTTATGACACAATACGAGAGGGATTAGAATTCATTGATAACAATAACAATAAAGTTCTAAAGAACAACATGGAGTTAGTGGATGCTGCGGTGCCGCAAGCACAGTTGGTCCAACAGAAACATACTCCCACACCGATAGCTCTAGAAGTGGATAGTGTATCTAGTGCAACCGAAGTAAGTTTGCTAGATTTACTCTTAGGACCTTCACCACCTAATCTTCAGAAGGGTACGGATAATTCTTCCGAAGAGAACGAGTCCGTAGAAGAACAAACAACTGCTACTAGTACCGGTTTGCACTGGGTAGATTTCCTACTGGGACCGTATGAAGAGGATTCGAAAAAATCTGATAGCACAGTATCACATCAGACAAATAATGACGATGAAATGGAATTTGATAGTACCACATCTTTCGTAGACACTGAGGATAATTCAGTAGAATTAAAAGCAGAACAACAGGATTTTCTAATAACCTCAACAGAAGATGTAACCACTACCATTGATCCAATAACAACTGACGAAAGCACACAAACTGCGCCCACTACGTTATCTGAGACAACAGAGCAGATGAACTTTACAAAACCTTTAAGCACGGAATTTTTAATAACAAGTAAGAAGCCACTTATACCCACTTCAGCTACAACCACGACAATTACTTCAACCACAAAACCTGCTTTACTTACTTCCACAACCACAAAAAAACCTTCGAAATCTACGGTCGTCTTAAGTAAATATCCACTGCTTACAAATATAAGCAAAAATGACACACTTGCAAATCCAGAAAAGAATTCCGATTTTCTGGCTCAACTTTTGGATGGTTTAACTGGCATTTTAAGAAGAGATAACAGGACTGAATTCAGTACACAACAATCGACAACTTATAACCAATATTTTAATAAAACTTTCACTATTAAACCGCCTATGCATAGGCCGCTGCCTATATTTAAGCCATTGCCCCAAGATAAGAGTTATACAAGAATCAATTCCAAAATAGCCAACTTAACAGTAAGGCCACCCATTATATCCACAAAAGATATTACGAAGGCGACATTTAAACCTCTGCATATAAAAGATGCTACAAAGCCTTCCGCAACCTTTAAACTAAACAGCAATAATGTTACAGCTACTAACCTTACAGTGGTTGCAATAACTAAATCAGGTGATACCTCAACAAGTACTGCCACATCAACTGCCCCAATAGATATGCCCACTTCCTCTACTTTAAAACCACTAGTTATCAAAACAAATCCCACTATTTTGGAATCTGAACCATTTGATCAAAATTTAGAGCCTACATTGCCGCCCAGTTTGCCTAATTTGAAAATTATACCCTTCCTACCCACCGATGCCGTTAAAACCGACCACAAACAAGGTTCTTATGAATTCTACCACCACTCTGCAGCACCCATTTCTCGCATAGACTATGATTTATATGATGATGCCAATATATATCCGTCAATTACTGAAACATATCCATTATATCCCGAGTTGGAAGATGGCAGCAAAGCGGAATATATTTACAAATTTAATGTGGAAGGTCCTCACTCACTGGTTTCTTCAAATGCTGGCAAATTCGATGGCACATTGGGTTCACCTGCATTTTTGAAGTACGATTTTGCCGTTACTGGAGATGGTACGCCCTCATCAACTAAAGGCTTTTCACCGCCCACCAAAACCGAAGGAGGTTTTGTACCCAAGGAACCTTTGATTTCGGACGATGACAATGTCAGTGTTAAGGTAGCCGATAGTTATCATGTTACCCAACACATCATAGACATAACAACTTCAGCAGATAATTTACATACAACCAAAGTAATAGGTGAGTGTGAATGACAAACAAATTTAATTTTATTTTCAATGAGAATTTACTTCGAAAATATATAAATGCAAATACGAATTCACTTAATATACAGTACTATATGTGCACAGTGGATGTAGCCCCAATATCGAAATAGTACTACATATATCCTCAATTATTGAGTTGGCCTTTATAAAGAAATACTTAAAAATATATCATAAAGTATGTAATAATACATTTCACATACTTTTTTTTTGTGGGGAAAAGCACTATTTTGAAATTAGAATTACATACATATGTACACATATATAAAGATATTCCCAAAATAAATTAATTTTATATATTACAGGGTGGCCAAAATGAGCGAACGTGTTTTTGAATTCCTTATAACTTTTTTATTATAATTTTGTTTTCTTTTGGTTTCAGTATTTTGTAAATAAGACTTGGGGAATTTAAAATGGAACAGTACACAATTGAACAACGTGCCCAAATTGTTGAAATTTATTTCTAAAATCTAGGATCCATTGTTTTGACACAGCCTGCATATCGTCGATATTTTAATGTGCGGTTTGGACCCTCTGCGTAAACAATGGACCGTCTGGTTGTAAATTTTCGAAAATAAGGACCACTAAGGAACCTTCCTGGTACCGGCAGACTATGAACGGTGCACGCGGATGACAATATTAAACGGTTACAGGAGAGTATTCGGGAAGAAGTAGACACATCAACCAGGAAACGTTCGATACAACTTGGCCGCATACGAGGGTCGCTGCTTTAATAATAATTAAAATAAAAAAAATTTAATAATAATGTCTTAAATAAGAAGTTATAATGAACTCAAACCCCTTCGGTCATTTTGGGGCACCCTGTATAAGCGTAAGTATATAAAATACTTTGGGGGTTTCCAAAACTAAATAAAATTAACAGACTGTGTACATTTCTTAAAAAAAAGTGTTTAAAATTAAAGTTATACTGCTCAAGAAAAGGTGACATATGTTTACGTATATAAAATAAACTTTTATAATTGAAAACACTTTTAATATTCGTCTTAATTACTTTTTCTAGAAATCACTACTCCCGATCCATTCAAAGATGTCATACGCACTGAACCGCCACCAGATTTGACATCCTTAATAGAAGACAAATTAAAAAATTTTTTAAGAAAATCGAACGTTACGGCAATGACTGGAACAACCAAAACTGATCTGAGCTATAATAAACCACAAAACGAAACTGAAATTGAAGTGCACTTAAAGCAACCATTTACATTAAACAGTACAACCCAAATAGAAATGACACCTACCCATATCGGAAACAATAACGAAAATAACAGAACTCAATCAGAAATAAAATACACAATGCAACAGAATATAGCAGCACAAATCTTGGGCGATGACATGAATGATGATGTAAATGATGTAAGTACAATACCTCCATTTAAATCATTGCCAGTGGCTGAAAAACTGCTACAAAAGCATACAGACATCGCGAGTAAAGGGTCCACTAAATCGGACATCAATAAAAAACTAACACAAATGGAAACAACAGACAGTACCACAACAATGCCAACGATAAAATTAACTACATTAACAAGAACTAACAGGCCAGATGTGGCAACAACTTTTAAGGTAAATAGTAAGAAAACAATAGCGAAAACAACACTTCCCCAACGACAACAAAAACCTACAAAAACAACTAAGAACTCCACATTGAATGACAATGAAAAAATAAACACATCGGCATCATCAACAACTTCATCATATTTGCCTATATCTGCCGTCTATGTGTCACGACGTGTTGCAAGTACTAAACCAACAAAACATTATAAACTGACCACTAACCCAATGTTAACGACACCAATAACAAAGAGCACTCCTAAACCAAATGCAATAAATATTGTGGCCACAAGAAGAACGCAAAAGCCAACAACTAATGCGAATATGCAGCCTATAACTTTAGCTAATGCAACGAGTGTTACCAACAGAAAAACAACTACCACAAAATCGCCAATATCAACAACAATGCGAACAAAAACCTTTTCTTCGCCGTCATCTTCATCGTCATCATTCTCTTCTTTGTTGCAAAGGGTACCACCACCAAGTACAAATCCATTTTTTATGTCACCTTTTGACAAATTGCCTTTCATGGATGCCAGTTTTGAAGTAAAACGTAATTCAGCAACGCCCCCTACAACAAGAACCACCTCAGAACAACAGCAACAACAACATTTTGCTGTGCAAGCAAATATTGCAGATGTTGTTACAACCGATAACGAAGATATTCACAGTAAACCTGATGCGGATGATGCTCTTACATCTTCCAGGCACAAATTAATGGGATTAGTGAACTACAAACATACACTTAATCAATTGGAGGGCCTAGAGCCTTCAACACAACAACGGCCTCAGCACTCATCCACCACATCTCAGATGGTGTCATCATCATCGTCAACGGCATTACAGCAACAGCAACAGCAATCTTCATCCCCATCGCTAAATAATTTAATTGATCCCACAGGTATTTTGAAATTGGCTGGTTGCAATATTTATGGTCGCATGTATCGCGTTGGTCGCATCATACTTGAGCTCTCTTCGCCCTGTTTAGAGTGTAAATGTACGGAAATTGGTGTTAAATGTGGACCATTAAACTGTTAGAGAATTGTTATTTTATAACTTTTTCTTCTTTCTCAAAACATGATAATTCAATTCTATAAATTATAGATTTTTAGGTTACTTTTTTTTTTTAGCAATAAAGGTTATCATAAACTTATCATTATCATCAACATGTGAAAAGGAAATCATAAAAAAACAAAATTACCATTTCTAAGATATAAGGGCTTAATATAATATTTATATTAAATTATAAATTAAATACTTATTCAAAAAACTATCCATTATATTTTAGAATTTAAGTCAAACTCCCATACAGAAGATAAGAAAATTTTTATTTATATTGAAATTATTTTTCCAAAAGCATTATTCATATATAATATTTTTTGGTTTATAGAGGATTTATATAGAAAAGGTTGTATTTAATTTATAAAACATTTGACAATAAGATGTCTTTATGAATAAGTCCGTTAATGTATAGAATTAATAAAAGGATAATTTTTTATTTTAGTTACCGTTAAATAAAAAGTTTAAATTAAGTGTAATAAAAACGTATATACTACGTAGGTAAAGGGTGTCTGGTGGCAAATTTATATTTTTAAATACGATTATTTCAAAAAGTAATAAACGGTGCGGAGGGAGGGTGGCGCCGTTGCAATTATCGATTGTCAGTCACGATGTCGCAGTGGTCGAGTGAGCATCGCGCGTTTGCTTTGGAGGCATTTTTTAAGAGTAATGTTTCTTACGTAATTGCTCGTTGACTACTAAACGAAAAATTTGTCCTGGGTTCAACCCCAGTTTCAGACTCATAGAAACATCTCGCATTTTTTCTGATGTGCATTTGTGTGTCTTTTGGGTCAGTTGTTGTCGGTAGGTTTCAGTGGCGAAGGCATAGTCACTGGTCACTGAACAGTAACGGCTTCAGCTGTATCAATCCACAGGCACATCAGAACGCCCTCCTTCGTCGGTATTGTGTAGCAGCGGCGAAGTAAAATAGTTACTAAAAATGGCTACTAAAAACAAAGCTTCAGAATTTAATACATCTCCTTGACATTAGAGACGCTACAACACTGCTATAAAAACAAATAACGTCAAAAAAGCAGTGTTGTACGATAGTGAAGCTTCACCTCCTATCATTTATCCCACTATTCCTTTCCTCTAGTTACAGCACAATGCATCGCATGTGTAGGAGTCATCTCCTGAGTGCTGGTCCAAGATAAAAAAAAAGTTCGGAATTCGGGGAATAAGTGATGGACCGCTCGTGGGTGCAGAGATTCCGCGCAACTGCTTCCGCTATGAATCCCCCATGGCCACGGCCCAGTCGATTTTCAAGGACTCCCGAAAACATTTAACTGGTTGAAAGCAGTTTACGTGAAAATCCGCGACTTTCAATACGGAAAAGAGCAACCTCACTGGGACTTCCAAGAGCGATTATTCATGAAATTTAAAAAAGGATCTGGATGACATATTCTTTAAAAAATATAATCCGCATTTGCATTCTTTCGTTCAATGTTCTTAAGAAAACTTTGTGTAAATTATTACATTTTTTATTCAAGTTTGAAAATATAAATCTGCTACCAGACACCCTGTATATGTCTCTTAGGTCTTAGAGTTGAATAGTCTGAATATCAGACTCGGAATCGACACTTCATGTAAAACCAATGTCAATAACGCCAACATGTGATTGAATTATGTGACGGTAGAAGTAAAATTATATTGTTTTTGCAAAAAGTGTTCCTATTAAGTTTGTGTTTTTAAAGTTTAAACTGGTTAACTGTCGCGTCTCGTCTAACTGTATTGCTTACGGTTCTCTGTGAACAGTTAACCATGCTGATTTTTTTTTAAATACAATGGGAAAATTCTTTTTGAACTCAAGAATTAGTTATGTTTATACTAATTGTAATTGGTGATGGCGTTATTTACGAATGTACCACCCGAATAATTCTTGGTTAGAGAAAAGTAACTTAAACACTAAACAAACAAAATTTAAACTTTAACTGCCGTATTCATAAAAATTTTTTGGATTTACAGAAGGTAACATTAAAAGACGTGTTCAGTGGACCAGTTAAGAATATAACAGAAAAAGCAAGTGGCTTTGATAGTAATATCGTTTTCCAAGTTTATTGTTCTTTTTGTGTTAGAGGAACTATACATATGTACATATATAATATAAAAATTTTGGGAAAAACTAACATCTTAGACTATAGCTACATATGTTTTCGTATATAGATCGTTATAGAATTTGCTGGGAGATGTAGCACAAAGCAAATTTGCAAGCGGGAGAATCCCGTAAATGTGTGCTTTGCATTTCAAACAAGTTTTGAAAGAAATTTTAAATGGGAAAGTTACCACAAATTTAATATTTGCAGTGCATTATGAATATTGTAGGTCATTAATAATAGGCACAATTAAAAATGTGTGTATGCTTTTAACGCATATAAACGTAATCACAACACAACTTCACTATTAATATCACTTACGGACTCTGTCAGGCAGAAGCTAAATTTTAAAAAAAAACTCTATACTATTATCTTTGGATCATACGAAAGCCTTTGATCGTGTAAACTACATATAACATAGTAACTAGAAAATTTTATGAGAAATTCAATTCCTCCAAATATGCATGTAGACTGATTCTTGCCTATCTGAGAATGAACGTTCTCAATATGTATCCATTATGCTCCACTTCGTTGGTCTGGTTAACTGTGGAGGTCCTCAGGGATCCAATTTAAGCCCACTGCCTTTGTTTTTTTTTTATCTGGGATCAGCACTCAGGAGAAGATTCCTACACATGCGAAGCATTGTGGAACTATAGGAAAGAGATAGTAGGAGAAACGACGATGCTATACAATTCCGACGAAAAACTGTATCCCAATTATTGAAATTAATTTTTGTAGACCGTACTTAATCGCACAATTTTTTAGAACCAATTTTTCTTTATAATATGGACTCATTCAATTTAGCTGAATATTGATGCTTACATAAGCACGTTACTTAAAGTAAGCTAAGGGTGGCGATGGCACGATGGATGGTAGTCTGCACGTTGACTACTAAACCAAAAAGAGTCATGGGTTCAACCTCAGCTTCATACTAAAAATTTTTAAAATAAAAATAAACATCTCGCATTTTTCTTCTGTGCATTAGTGTGGCTTTGTGTGTCAGTTGTTGTCGGAAGGTTTCAGTGGCGAAGGCATAGACACTGGTCACTGAACAATACCGGCTTCATCTGATAGCAATCCACAATCACATTAGAACGCCCTCCTTCGTCGGCATTGTGTAGCACCGGCGAAGTAAAATAATAATAAATATGGCTACTGAACCGAAGCGTCAGCACTGCTACGATTATAAACAAAGAACGTGCAAAGCAGAGCTGCAAAATAATTAATTAAGCTTCACCTCCTGTCGTTTCTTCTACTATCCCTTTCCTATAGTTCCAGCACAATGCTTCGCATATGTAGGAGTTTTCTCCTGAGTGCTGGTCCCAGATAAAAAAAAAAAAAAAAGCACAATAAATTATTTTCATTCATCATTTATTTTTTTTTGATTGTTTGAAGAAATAAAAGAAAGTTAATAAATTAAATTGTATTATTGTATGCATTAAACATGCATTTTGATAAACAAAAAAAATTATTAAAAAAATTGTATTTTTATATTAGGGTCTTGTTCTGTATCACAGTTGCAATTTACCACTACGTGCATTTTCAAAATTTCCCTAACACTCCACCATAAGTTTTCTAAAAAATGTTCATGGGTAGAAAAAACACGTTCCCGTCACTCGCTGAAACTGGCACGTATTAAAATTTAATTCACCTGGCGATAATTTACCAATAAAAAACTTATAGTATTGGAATTATTGATTTATTTATTTTTAAAATAAAGAAACTGCAGAAGTAAAGAAAGTTAAAAAAAGTATAAAAAATAATAAAAAAAGCACAAACTTATAAAACCAGCAAAATCGCTGAAAAACTTTAAAATATGCAGCAAAAAAAAATGTAATTAAATGGATAAAATGAGATTGTAAAATGGTCTAGAAAAATTAAATGAATTTAAATTGAATAAAATGAAATTATTGTTGTGTTACCCTATGTTTAATATCCCTGTTGATGATTTCCGTCTAGAACTAAATAAATAAATTTAAAACTTATTGCAATTTCTTTATAATTCCATTAAGATGTGCTGGTATGAAAATATTGTATTTGTAAAACTACTAATGACCTAGATGATAATGTAAATATGTATGTATGTACATGCAAATCTTAATTGCTAATGTAAGACAACAATATTTCGGTCTTCTGTGAAATTTTTGGCACCTCTTTATCTTCATCTTCAAATATTTATGAATGTTTGCTTTAGCCAAAGATATAAATGAAAATAACTAAACGCCGACTAATTAAACTTTAATGTCATCCTGACATTATCCCAGCAAGCGCATCTTTATCGGAATTCATTTACAATGCCATCTGAAATGTTAACAAGAGTATCGAACTCATGAAAAACGCATTCATCTCTGCCGATTAATTTATATGAACAACTGAGCAGTTGTAATTTAATTTTTGTTCTTTGTGTTGTATTCATGACGATCTCTTTTGTTAAATGTGAAACATGTTCGCCTATGGTGTCACCCCTGTTTAAAACTCATGCGTTCTTCAGCTAAATTGACCCAGTTCATTTTCATTATTACCCTTGCATTAACCATTTCTTTTGAATGTCTTTGGTTGCTAGGATATTAACCGGGTATTCATAGAAGCCGAGTGAATATAGTCGTTCGGCCAATTATATAGAAAATAACAATAAAAAAACTCAAATAGTTTTTGTATTGAATATACGTGGCGAACTATCAATCGGCTTCTATGAACAGGCAGTAATAAAAAATCAAATTTATTTTAAAGAAATTTTGTATGAAAAACTTGTAACAAAATATATTTTAAACTCGTTTTAAATTTAAAGAATATGAAGGTTAATGTTTTAATAAAAATTTTAATATTCAATAACATTAACTGGCTATTCATAGTAGCCGACTGAAAATAATCGTTCGGCCAGTAATATTGAAAACAAAAACAATTTGGGTTTTTTTTATTGTTGTTTGCAATATTTTCATTCGTCTTCTATGAACAGGCGGTTAATTTTTAAACTGAAATCTTAATAATTATTCATACCTCATGTCTAATTTGTGCATTGATGCACGCATACACACACAGATTGTTTTTAAATAGTATGTGGAACACATTTTTCTTATACAGGTCGCCTGCTTAAGTATGGGCGATTCTTCTGCAAGCAGCACTAAGTGCACGCAACGTAATGAATGCTATTTTTAATATTGAAATTAATTTCAAATAGAAAAATAGGCGTGAAAAAATATTTCATAAATATTCATCTCAACAAATGTGTGGTATTCAGTTTTATTAAAAAGTTTTTTTTTTCTGTATTTATTTATTTCAAGATTGACTAATCAACTGAAAACCTTGTAACACTTCGTCTTTTATGCGGATAATAAACTTAAAAATAAATAAAACGTCAACAATATTAAAATAATAATTTCATTGCATTGCAACAGCTCTACAGTTCTTCTTCTTAATATGGTAAATTAATATTTAATGAAACACTAAAAGCACGCACCCTTAAAGTGTTTTAATCCCATTAATAATTTCAATTGCTAATTGGGAGTAAGTAAAAATAAAGTCTAAAAAAATCTGGAGAAATTCAAAGGACTCCCTAGTGGGAAGTAAACACATTCAATTGAAATTTTAAAATATCACCAGCACAGTATTCTTAACACAGAGTAACTGTCGCTACCGCCCTCATGCGCACAATCGAGGCATTCAGGGATTTACTAAGAACTTATATGTTGATTGTAATCCTAGAACATGGTTATACCTGACTATGTTATGAATACCTTGCTGTGATCTATTGAATCTGACATCACAACCTTATTATACTCGGTTAAAGCTATCCTGTAGGGAGACCAGTCCACCGTCACCTTGGTCACTAGTGACCTGTATTACCTGAAATACTGATGCTTTTTTTAAAGTTCTACTTCATCTATCGGTCCCTATTAGTCCCACGAGTAAAGAGGAATGGTCGGTCGAGCCGCGACTGTAATTTTGATTTTTATTGTACACACTCGCACAAGCGAAGTGCAATATACTGTGAAATGTGTTGGCAACATATGTTACTTTTCAATGCAACGAAAAAATAAAGACGCGACGTGCACTATAAATATTTTATTTCCTTTTATTCCATTAGCTTCTGGTTGCAGAAGGACTCGTGATTTCAATCTTGTTGCAATTTTCAATGTAAGTAAGAGTTTTGTCAATATTTTCAGCCACCTTCGATATTCAACAATTTAATTCTCAAACTGCATAGTTGTAAGCACTATTTGATTTAGTCAATTTAGTCAATATAAATGGAGTCTTCACTATCGTATTATCCCACTTTTTCGCAAGGTTAGAAAAGTTAACCGAAATGTTCACTTTTTAGAGCTGGAATTCCCTTAAATTAACCACGCGTATAACTTTTACGCAAGTTAACTTTTTCGAGATTCTACTGTAGTTCAAAGATACATATATAGATTTTTTTTAGCTCCTTCCTGAGAGTTTGCCTGCTTTAACAGTATAAAGAAAATTCTATTAGTTAATTTGTTTATAAATAACATGACTGCGAAATTCCGTTCAAATATATTTAGTTGGTTTTGTGTGATTGAGAAATAAACATCCACACATACTTATAAGCAGTCATCTTTATAATATATTTTTTTGTATTTGAATTTCTTAGAGCCTTCATTTTCTTCTCCTGCACATTGGTGTTACATTTTTAAGGTTCAGCTGATGGCTGTATTTAAGCATAAGATGAATAATAAATTTCCTTTCATTATTGTTATTAAAAGCTTTAAGAGGTCAAACCAGTAGCAGTTTAAAATGTTAAAATACTGTTTGTACTCCTATAAGTCACCTCCCACTGTGTCTTGCATTTTTGTTTGCCATGTAAATAATCGGTTCTTTGTAAAAAAGTTTTTGGTTTAAAAGTATATGTAACATGCATTCATACATATGTAAAATAAAAAAATAGAAATGGTTGGCGTGGTGAACCCAACAGCTCCACATGAAACACAAATATGTAAATTGATTTTTGGTCAGGGCGAGAAAAAATAATAAAATAATATGTACGAGTATGTCAAATGAGCTGCCAATGTCAAAACAATTATGAAGAAGAATGACACGCGTACATTTGTATGTTCAGTGATGTCAATTGTATTGTTATTACTAGCGCATTCTATTAATCTGGGTTTTTTTTTTTCATTAAGATTTATTTTGAAATTGTAGGGAAAGGAGTTCGATCATACGGATTGACGGCAGTATAATCACGCTTTGTAGACTAACTTTGGTAGGGAGAAAATCCCTTATCCGAATTCGCTAACATTTTTTTATATACTACCGTACAAGAAATGGATGACCGATACTAATACACGCACATTTTTTTTCTAATACATTTGCAGAAATAGAACATATGATTGTTATTGCTGATGGATAAAATAAGTTTTTATATGAATCCCTTAATAGTTTTATTATTTGTATATTTTAAATATTTGGATGTCGTGAAATATTAATGTGTCCAATTATATTTAAAAATATGGATATTTATGTGAAATTGAAATATAAGTATATTGCGTTAATTATTTATATACATATATCGCACCCTAAATACAAAAGCGGCACAACTCAAAATTCTCAAATTTTCAGGAGAGGCAAAAAACTGTTTATGCAAAAATGATTGTAATATTTAAAATAAAATTGGTTCCATTATGAAAGAAGTCTATTTCGAAGAAGGTTTTGCTAAAATTTTTTTAATTTTATATTAAATAAGACACTATATGTGTAACAAAAGTAATCAGCACTTCTTGAGAACATTGACGCAACTAAAAATAGGTCTTTTTAGTGATCGTGCGTAAGCAATGCAATTAACATAAAAACAGACATAACGGTATTTTTCCAGTTAAAGAAAACAGTGATGAGAAAGAAATTTTTGAAGTAGTTAGAGATGTGTACTGTGAATTATTTTACGGAAAAAAGTACATTTTGGAAAATTTTGAGTTGTGTCACTTTTGTATTTAGGGTGCGATATATTTAAATCGTAATGCATTGACAACTTTTTTCGTTTTATGTATTCTGGTATTTCTACAGCAGCTTCTCGACCAAAAGGAAGAAACCATCTGCGTCGAAAAAATCTAACTATACCAGTCGACGTGGAGCCAAGGGCAGGTTACTATTGAATTATAACAGGCGCAACTTGCAGCATGGAGGCGATCGAGGCTATTATAAGTATCTGACTGTTTTTGTTCACAGGTTTTTTTTTAAAGACAGTACAAATTCTACGAAGCTCTTACAGTTTGTCTGCAGAAACCCCCAGGGTCTAAGCAGGAATCAAACCCTCACCTCGATATTGATAAGTGTGATGCTCACGCACTAGACTACGGAGGCACCTCCAATATGGTCCACTCCAAGGTTCTGATGGATATTTCTATTGAAGATTCCATTGAGATTTTTAATCCAATACTAAGACAAAAATTGTAGCCAAGACAATAGTTAAGAACTCTCTAGTATATCGCAAAAGCATTTGAACGCTCCTTCAGGCAGTTTTGGCCTTGTGAAAGTGCAAATTTTTCGTGAAAATATTGATAAATTACCATTTTCAGTTGTTCATAGCGCAAAATCATAAAAATGTTCTATTTCTTACTTTTTCCACTTTTTTATCCAAAAATATAATGTTTTTTTACAGTAAACTAACAAAAATGCATCAAATGAACTGAAAACAATAGAAGAATAAAAAATAAGAAATAAAATAAATAGACCGTAGACGTATGGTCTAGTGGACTTTTTTGCTTAGTACAATCCCAAGAATCAGAAACGCGAAGCGCCCATTAAGATTTTCAAATCGCCCCACCCTAATGTACATACATATATATTAGAATATTGAAATGAAATCAACATAAAAAATTTAAATAAATAGTGGTTAATTTCAATTGGTATATCCGTTAACATTGACCAATATATCCGCCAACGTTGACTAGTCAGCAGTGACCGATGTACCCATCAACGCTGACTAGTAAACAGCATTAGAGTGAGCAGTTCGGGAATACATTCTGTGGATGACAAAATTCATAAGCTAGAGACGATATTACGTGTAAACAGAACATTTGGCCACTTTTCTCATATTTCCCTTAAGAAAATTATAGAAGTTTTGTTCTACTCAATGACCGATAATTCGGTCAGCAGTGACTGCCATATGACCGGTCAAATTACCGTTACTGTTCTTGTAGGATACCGTGGTTTATGAAGCACATAAATGGCTCTAATGAATCGGTCTATTCATGAACCTCACCTCAACTTATCTTACTTAACATAATACACTGCACGTTTTATAATTTATATGCCCAATAAAAAAGGTATAAATGGAAAACAACATGCAAATATTATTACGAATGATGTGCTGGAAAATAAATTCTAGAAATTCTCAACACATATTCCTGAACGAAAGTCATGCTCATTCCCATCTCTAATTTGAAATTGTAGCAGCACAACGCTGCAATCTTTAATATGTTTTGAGTAAATGTAGGCAGTATAAATTTCCGTGTTACTTAATGTTTTCCTCACTTTATTGCTTCAAACGATGTTAACGTGACTTTCAGGAAATTCTTCTCTTTTACCTCAATTTCTTCTTACACATTGTTTAAAGTCTTTTTTTTCTTGCAATGGAAATTATAAGATTTTCGTAAGTGCTTGTTTGTGTGAAATTTTCAGCTGCCAAGGATATTTTATTAGTGCAATTTGAAGGCGTATGGTGGTGCATGTTTTGGCAAAAAAACAATTTGCAAAGAAGCAAGGCAACTTGTGTGGCTTTTATAGGGAGAAAATCAAAAGGGGTTCTCTTGAATACTGAGAAAATTTAATTGGTTTCTTCAAATAACTTCCAACACAAGTCAAACAAAGTTTTGCATGCATTTCACCTTAAATGTTAAACGTTAAGCGTCATAAGTTTATTTTTAAAACTGAAAATAATTTTTTTTTTAAGAATAATTTTGTTTTTGAGACCTGTTTCAGATATTTGACACCAAAATTTTAACCAAATTCTTGAAAAAAGCTTAGAACTTTCACATGCTTATACAAGAACTCTAAAAAAATATTTGAGAATTACAGAATATACATACAAAACAAACCAAATAGCTTCTTTAAAAATTTTCCTTATAAATGGTCTCCCAACGAGAGATTTAAATTTGGCGCCATTCGAAATGTCATTGTTTGACATGTGAACAATTGTTATTGTTTGCTAGTAGAAGGTACGAGGTTAGTAAAAATGGAGCGAAGGGAGTTCGTTAATTGGGTCTTGGAGAGACAACATGAAAAAGATGATTTTGCCGATAAAATCATTCTCAGTGACGAGGCCCATTTCCATCTTGATGGCTTCGTCAATAGGCAGAATTGTCGCATTTGGGTTGAGGAAAATCCTCGAGTGATTCACGAGAAGCAAATGCAATGTGGTGTGGATTTTGGGCTGGAGGAATCATTAGACCTTTTTTTATGCAAATGAGGCAGGTCAAGCGCAAACAGTCAATGGTGTTCGGTATCGTGAAATGATAACCAGTTTTTTCGTGCCCCTAGAATTGAAGAAATGAATGTGGAGGGCATGTGGTTTCAACAAGACGGCGCCACATGTCATACAGCCAGAGAAACAATTCAATTGCCGCATTTAAAATTTAAATCTTGCGTTCTTGTTGGAACACCCTTTATAACAAACATTTTATTATTTGATTTAAAATTTTTTTTTTCTTTAAGTGTTGACTAATTGCAAGAAATGCTTAGATAATTATTATAATTATTAAAATTAATTATATATAATAATATTTATATATTATATGCATATATATTATATTATTTCTCAGCACTTAACAATAGAGTGAATGCAAATTTTTTCTCTACAAAAAATGCTCGTCGTTCAATTTCCTACAGCCAACATAATTTTTTTCACTGTTTTTAATCGTTGTAGGCACGTTTGTAATTAAAGGTTTCGCTTTTAATAACAACCGACAGTAATATTAAAAAGCGGAAAAACTAGAATTATTTTTTTATTTAATTGCTTCTGTTTTATTTTCCGTTGTGTTTATTCAAGTATTTTGTCACATGCCATGTCTGATGGCCGTTGACTGTTGATGTTGATTATTCTTATGACTTTGAATTTGAGTACAAATTAATTGAAACATTTTTCTTTATTCTTTCTAATAATAATAATAATCTAATATAACTTAACGATTCAACACTTACATTTTAAGGACCTCATTATTAAGGAAGTTTATTTTGGTTTGCGTGCTGTAGTGTTTCCAAGAGATGGTAGTTCAATTTACGAGGAACAGGTTTTAAAAGTCTGATTATATGTAACCAAATGACAGGAGATTATTTCTGTGCACTTTCGATAAAACATCATTAGTGAAATTTTAACATTTTTCATGAGAGTACTTTTAAAAAATTTATATACAAATGTAGTATAAGTAAGGAAACTTTTTAGTATTTTTACTTCCTAGGAAAATCGCTATTAAAAACAGGCCATTAAATTAAATCAACAACTAGTTCTGGATAATTTGATTACTTTTTGTGTGATATCTAAAAGACTAAAATTCATAGAAGGGCGTCTTGTTAAGATTCCTCTACAATTAAAATGTTAAAGAATTTTCTTAGTTCGACTTATGATCTTTTGTCAAAATTGCACAGATTTAAATTTTAGTTTTTTTTTTTTTACCAAATTTTATATTTATTTGTATTTATGTATTATTAAAAAAAACAAATATACAAAAAAGGTACCAAAAATGGGAAATTTGGGTAATAATTCCCTAAGCCAGCCAAAATTTAAATGTGTTAGCTTTACAAGAATTCAAGAAAGTATTCCGAAAATATAAAGTCTTTTCTACATAATGGTAAATCGACAAATAACTGAAAAACAAAATTCTGGAAATAGCTGAATTTAGTTCTCATTTTAATAACGCGGAAGGGGCTACCACTACCCTATAGATTTTCGTAATGTTGAAGCGAAAGCGCGTTATATACAATAACGTTTAATTATGATATAACGGTTAGTTATTAGATATACAATTTTTATTGTTTTAACATAATTAGAATACTGATCAAACTATATTTATCAAGTAGCCGCATATCTACATCAAAACAACAATACCAAAAACAAAAGGCATTTTGTTTGTGTAAAACTAGATAAATATGTCAAACTTGTTTTTTTACTGCTCTCTCAAAAGCAAACATTCACAAGCTAAAATAGCAAGAAAAACATTAATTTCATTTATGTATGCCTTTTTTGTTTTTGCAACCCCCTCTCAAAATAAAGAAATGATTAAAACTGTTAATGGCGTGTTCTCTCAAATTAAATTTAATGAGTAAAAATGATATTGGCGCGCATAAATGTAAAGAAATTTTGACATATACGGTGTGTAAAACATAAACGAACAAAAAAAAAATCACCTGATGAGTTGACTTTACTTGATAAATATACTTTGACTAAAGCTACGGTCACATTAGGCAAATATTTGCCCAAAAAACGTAACCACTAAATTCTATAAACTTTTCTTATTAAATAAAAATACCTTCGATTTGAAACAGTTGTCTATCTTAAATAAAACACCATTGGTTCTCAATAAATTATTACCTCAATCCATTTTGATTTTTATATCCCATGAAATATTATCTAATTAGTTGGCGAAAAGAGTGGTTACGTTTTTTTTGGCAAATATTTGCCTAATTTGACCGTAGCTTAACTATCACTGATACCATATATTTTTTAAGGAAAACTTTTTTTTTAAAAAAAAAAACTTAATTTTTCAACAAAAAACTCTTTTCCACAAAAGTGTCCAAATAATGAAACAAAAATATATACATATTTTGAATTCAGTTTTATTCAAAATAAGATAAACAAAAAAAGGTAAGCAACAACAACAAACTTTTTCTTCCTCCAATTTTGAGCAGATCCCCATTTTTTTTAGCTTTTATTTGCCCTCCGATGTGTCTGTCTATTATCGTTACCGTTTCTCTTTAAATATTTATCAATGCTTTTTTGAAATAGAAAACTTTAAAAAAAAACTATAATATTTTTTTTAATTATATTTCTTTTTTGAGCGATGGTCTTTTTTATGAAAAGTTTTTTAATTATTTATTTACAATATTTCGCTACCAAATAGAAATTTTAGAAATAGAAAATTTTTTTTTTATTTTCTGACGATGCTACGAATTTGATAGCGAAATATTCTAAATAAATAATTAAACAACTTTACAGAAAAAAGACCATCGCTCAAAAAAGAAATACAATTAAAAAAAATTTAATAAAAGTCAAATAAAAATAGAAGTGAGACTAAACTATAATATTATTAATACAGTAGAGTTGTATTAAAGAGGGAATAGATACGAGTACATTTAATACTGAAAAATTATAAAATGGTTTACATTACATGGCAACATCAAATAATATTTTCGTCATATATACAGTAAATTAAAAATTAAGAAACGAAACTTAAAAATTTGAATGAATTTAAAAAAAAAAATTATTTTTGAAGCTAAAAACTTAAAAATTTTTTGGCATTTCAAAAACCTTGAAAAATAATGGAATACTTGAGAAATGGTAACGCTGCTGACTATACACGATGAAGCATTTGAGCTTTGTTTTTTGTTGAATTAAAGCAGTAACAATTTTTGCATTACTTTTAATATATTGAACATCAAGCCAATATTCTACTACATAAATAAAAAAAAAAGGAATTAAATTAACTCCAGCATAGTATGTGTATCAAGAGTTGAAATGCGTAAAATTAAAATTCTGGTGTTATTTATATTCCAGATAAACATTGATTTTATTTTATTTTGGTTTAAAATGTCAACTATTTTGGAACTAATTTTGAATTTAATTCGAAAAGAGTATATAGGGAAAATCATTGCATTTTAAATTAAACCCTAACATTTTACTGTGCAAGAAACATGACGACTCGTATACACGATGGAACATTAACATTCACATGTAACGATCCGGTAATCATTTAAATTTTCACGGATTAAGTTTTCCATAATTTCATCGTTTACTATTTTCATAAACTACAACATTCTTTCACTATAAGAAAATACAATTAATTATTCATTCATTTGTACACGTTTTAGTAAAAATGTTTTCATGAATATTTTACTTAGCACGTTACACGTAATTGCTATTCAAATTTATTCATTTAATAATTTTATTTAGACCATTTACATCCATGAAGAGACACATGCAAAAATAGAAATATTTTTTTTTTATTTATAAAACTTTAAATGACTGTTTAAGAAATATTTTCATACCTCTTAATATATTCAAGGAAATATCAAAAATGTAAAAGATTTCTATATCATTATCAGTAGATGTTATGTCTTATAAAGGGTAGTCCAACCAAAATGCACGATGTTAATTCTAAATAAGAAAAAAAGTTTTCAGAGAATTATCTTAGTATTTTTTTATTAGGATTCAAGGATCTATGACAATTATATGTGAAGCAAAATATCGGACATTTGCTCGCCACGGCTTCGGTGGCTTACCTCTATACGATGGTAGATATTTTCTATGATTCTGAGACATAATTGAGGTTCAATGTCGTTAATGTACCGAATTATCTCATCCTTTAGCTCTTGAATTATTCTTGGCTTATTGATGTACTGTTTTTCTTTTAAATATATCCAAAGAAAGAAGTCCAACGGTGTGAAATCAAATGTGTTTTCACATTTCATATAGACCCGGTCTGCTAAAATTTGCGCAGAATTCTCCCGATTGTGAACACATTTGGTCGATATGCTGACTAAAAAAATCAGGAACTGCACGAATGCATTTTAATTTTAACGGTAATTTGCGCAGAAGGCTTCAACAATCTTAACGCGTTGCCCAATTGTGCACCTCTCCATGATTGCTATTGCCAAGCACTGAAACATAGTAATTGTACGCTAAAGATGAAGGTATAGCAGCCTTGGAAAATATCATGTTGTTCCGTTCTGCTAGTATTTGTCAGTGTAATTTAAAATTTAGTCTTTGATTTAATTTGTTTCTTAGAAAATATCACAGAAATTTTGAATTTTGACAGCCTGTATGTTATCAATCACTAGCCTATTTAAAATTGAAAAATTTTATCTAACTATTAATTAAATAGTGTCTTTTTGGTCTTGTGAACATTTTTCAAATTTCAGTTATGTGTAATGTTTTGTCAAAAGTCCTCAGACATATGTATGATTCTTAGAAGAGTTTTACTGTGATAAATCAATTATAAACTTTAACCATATAATATAATTTCTTGGCATAATACTATAATATAATTCCTGGACCAATTCTTAAGGTATAGGGACCGATCTTGCTTTAAACCTTTAATGAGGATGGGCACCGATCACTTTAACATGGCGTTGTCCTACGAATGGGTTAATTGTTACTTCTTAAACACTTTATGATGTGTTGTGGAACAAACCTAAAGATTTCGTACTGTTATTGGTTTATACGAGTATACACCTGGTACTATGAATTATTTCATCTGAATTAGTCACATAACAGGTCACACTAAATTATTTCTTAACCATTGTAAGTGTAATCCAGAATAATTAATATAGTACCGATGTTGAAAGCATCAGTGCTAGCAATAGATCCAAATGATCCTATGGCAGTATTAGTTCAAAAAAATTATGTTTTAATTACAAATACATATCGCTCATCTACTCATCCAATATTATAACTAAAAAAAATTAATTTTATAAAAATATTACAGAAAGTTTTCAATTTACATACATTTTAAAGGCGTAACGAAAAAATATTCTTCTGTCACGAGGTGAGTTTTGAAGATATTTGCATGAATCTTTTACATAAGATAAAAGCCGATATGAAAACATATTCTGCATTATTAACTCAAAAATTGTATTTTTTGAGTTATGACGTTGTTTGAGTAAATGAGCGATCTGTATTTGTATATCTCAATTTTATATTCTTTTATGAAGGTTTCAAAAATATGTTTTTTTACGGAAACTTTTGACTCGAATTACGTGATACGTCCTGTTTTCACTAGTCCCGGTTCAATATTCTTTTTATTCATTTTTTTTTTACCGTTCACGGAACAACCCTTATAAAACAATTTATACAAAATTTCCCGCAGCGATGTAATAAAATATTATGTCGTTCATAGATTATGGTTGATTTTCTTTGCATGCAGATGTAAAATAATTGCAAAAGAAGTAGACAACGATCAGTTTAATATTTAATTTTATTGCATTAAATTCAATATGTTCTGCCCTAATTTTGGAATTTTTAGAGCAACACAAGCGTCCACCCCTGTTCTCACCTTCGTTTTTATTAAATTTCACCATGATCTGAGGGCTGTAGGTTTTCAAGAGCAATTAATAATAATAAGTGTACTGAATTTACATTGAAGGACAAACTGCTTTCAATGAAACTGTAAATCATTTTAGAGCTTCCTGTTGTTGACATTTCAGATTTAAAATTTCTAAGCTTAAAGAAAGCAATAATAAAGTAAACAAACAGTTGTATGTATAAATGTAAATAGTTAAAAGAAATTGAATTAGAATTTTGCACACATGCAAACTAAAAATGCATCGGAACTCACGCACTGTTACGACTACTTGAGTGTTATGAGAAGGTAACAGTGGCGTCGTCTGCAGTAGTTTCCAGTATTTTGATATCAAGGACATTTAGTATGGTAACTTAATATGAAAGTTAAAGGAAAATAATTATTTTTCTGAAAGGACAAAGAGATGTAAATATGAGTGTAACAGAGAGTAGTTCTTTTTTTAATAAAAATACAGTTTTTTTTTTTTTTACAAAAGTACTTACATTTTTTTTTTAATACTAAAATATTTGTCGAAAAATAAAAGTAAAATGCATTTTAATTTTCGATGTATGTACAATGTACCCACATGTACAAACATACATACGGTAATATCCCTGAAGAAAGCCTAGGGGAAGGAAATACTTTGTCGCATAAACTGTTGACATTTTCGACAAACCGTCTATAGCTGAAAACCTATGCTTCTTCTTACTTGGGTTTTTCTAAATGTTTCGTTTTATTAAAAAAATTTTGGTACGTGCAAAAATTTTAGTTTTTCTTTTTGAAAAATGTCTTAAAAAAATGTAATTTTCTTTAAAAAATAGAAAAAGTGAAAAATATGAAATAAATTTTAGTAAAAGTTAAAACTTTAGAGATTTTGCGCAGTCTTTCGCAATGTTCTGGTACCGCTTACCGCAACAATTTTGTTGGGCAAAAAGCAACAGGCATCAATCATAAAAGTTTTCCCCTGGAATTATTGTCACATACGTATAAAAATTAAGGAAATATAGGAAAATTAAAAAAAAAAATATGACGAAATGAAATTGGATAGAAACATCGGCGGAATTCCATTATTTATAACTTTGCGAATCTAGAAACTCAGAAAAGGTTTTCCGAAGGAGTTTTAAATATTGAATAGTACTAGTGAATCTATGGTTTTAATGTCTACACATGTCCCCAAATGAAGGACATAGCCAGTAGTACTTATAGTACTAGTGTTTTCTCAATGACACGTACATGTTAAATATCTATAGCAAATTCTGTACATTGCCTGTGGTATGGTAAGTCAGTGGTAGTGGTAGCAATGTCAGTAATGAATCAGTATTGTTTCACTATTGACATAACCCACAGTGATATTATTTTATTTCTACTTCAATTACAGTTTTAAATACATAAAGCGTTTGAGAACAGAACTGCATAAATAAATACAAATTACTCGTTCGTAACGGGAAGTTAAGATACATGTTTCCTGCCATTGAGCTACTCATACATACACAGTTTACACAAAAGCTTAAATAAAGTGCACTGACATGTACTACGACGCAGTAAATATTTTAAGCATTTGAATTTAATGATCTGAATACATTTTAGATTTTAGTGGGCGACAAACAAAAAGAAAAATCCAGTAAAATGTTTATGACATTTTATTGAAAAGTGAAGTGTGTTCAACGAGGAGTAGGTAAATGTATGTAGATATTTTCCACTAAAATATTATGCATATAATGAAAAAGTAATAATATTGTTTTACGCATTTAAAGAAGTTGAAGAAAAAAAATGCACAAGCAAGCGAACAGCGTTTTGAATAAATCACATAATGTGCAAAAAACAAAAAAAACTTAGTTGGTTTTGTAATTTTCCACTCAATATATTTCACATATTTCACAATAAGAACTTTAAACTATTAAAGTAACAGTAAAGTATTCCACTTACTACCCTCAATGTGATTCCTCCACATTCACAGATGAAATACGTTGCAATTTTTTAATAAAAGACAGGTTTTCTACATTTGCAGAATAAATTTCATGAAATGCAATTTATTGATACATTTTCAGCAAGCTGTATGAGATCTACGTCCAAATCTATTTATCCACAACACTTCGGGGACATATTCGCTTTAATGAGTTTTAATCTGATTTTAATGTTAAAATCAGAAACAGTTGATTTTGCCTTCCCACTATAAGTTTAATTAAATCAAGTTTTAACGGACAGTTTGTGTAAAAAAATTTCATTTCTTTTTTCTTCCCACAACTCGATGAAATCATTTTCATTATGCTGTACTCAATGCCTCCTTTTTCTTTTGCACTTTTTATTGTTGTTACTGATACGTCCATTGTTTTAGATTATTGTGTTGTGACTTTATTTATCAAACTTTCCTTTATTTTTTCATTTCATTGAGCGCCATTTAAATTTCCAGCTGTTTTAAATTTTTTAACTTGCTAGCAATGTCTTTAGTACATGATAATAATCAATAGTAGCCATTTTTAGTAATTATTTTACTTCGCCGTTGCTACACAATACCGACGAAGTAGAGCGTTCTGATGTGGTTACAGTGACCAGTAACTATGCCTTCGCCACGGATCCACGGACCCATAATTTCACATCAGAAAAAATGCGAAATGTGTTTATGAGTCTGAAACTGCAGCTGGACCTTTTTAGTAAATTTTTGATTTTGTAGTCAACGTGCAGACTACTTCAGCCATCGCATGTAAATCTACAGCGTGGCACTTTAACATCAGTATTAAATTGACTCTTTTTAATACAACCCCTTTAAAAAAATCGCCGAAAATGTATAGATCATTAAATGGATATGATGCTTTTTATTCAATCTCACATCCATAATATGCAAGAGGCTTGTTTTACTACCATATATGGGTGGTAAATACTGTTGAGAAGCGACCTCGATGGCTGCATTCAAATTAAAAATTATCTTTTCGCATTTCTCTATAGTTTATAATTTTCGATTCTACAAATTTAGAGAGACAGATACACTTAAAGGAAGCTTTACATTCGTTACTGCTGAGCTTTAACCCTGTAGCAATTTCCATTGTTTATAAGAGAAGAATGCTTGTAACATCTGTCATGTCGAATGCTGAAATAAACATGGTTTTTATTTAAAAAAAAAAAAAATCATAAACAAAAATGTTAAGGAATACGATTGAATAAATGAAGGCATGCATGTACATTTCGATGAAGTTTAACTACGTTTTTTCCTGCTTCCTGCTCGTTATCGAAATAATTTTTTAAAAGCAGCAAACGTGTTGTCACGAATATTTATGTTGTAATATGAATTAAAAAATGTTTAATTAATTGATTTTAAAGTAGTAAAAATAAGAGAAAGTCCATTTTGACAGCTCGGAATAAACGCCAAGTTTTTTTCTCTCTATTTTCTTTTAAAGTTGCTTTCAAACTCTTGTTATTTCTACATTTGAATTCTTCAAATCATTTATTGTCGTTCAACTTTTAAACATGGTAAAAAGAAAATTTATATATAAAATGGTGTATTGCCTACTAAGCGTATTATATTGCTATTAAGCGATTAAAAGTTCTTTGAAATACAAGAATGCCATACGAGCATTATATTTTTCAATGTTTTCTATTTCAATATATAAATAGTTTTTGCATAAAAGAGTTAGAGTATATACATTAGGGTGCCATAAATATTTTAGTCAACAGGCGTATAGCAAAAACTTAATCTACGAAAAATTTTAAGAAAATTTACGTATGAAAGTATGGGTCTGAAATCAAAGCATTGGAACTCAGTTGCATTGAAACCGGCGTGCAGGAAACTCGTGTTTGCGTTTCATCGTTGCTGAAAGAAAAGCGAAAAGATTGTGATAATTTCATCGCATTGTTGTACAATTCAGGTTGCACGGTGTGTGGGATACGACTGAATAGCATTTGCTATTCACTGTATGTTGTGGGCCAACATCGATTTTTTTCTGGAATGAAATCTGTACTAGGGGACGTATACCTCATATTTAAATAAAATTAATAGTAATACAGCGGGGAACATATGATACGAATTTTTACATACTTGTATGTACATACGAGGTTTGTGCATCATAAGTTCTTGCCAACAGGTCGTACGGTTAATAAGGAATACTACATGGAAGTTATGCAACGTTTGCGTGAAGCAATACGGCTCAAACGATCGGAATTGTGGAACAAAATCACGATTCTGCATCATTCAGATTTTTTGGCCAAAAGCAACCCCCTAATCATGCCTCAACCACCCTAATCATGCCTAATCACCCTATTCACCAGATTGGGCTCCCTGCGAGCTTATTACCAAAACTGAAGAGACTAATGAAAGAAAAGCGTTTTGCCGCAATTGATGAGATAAAGTCAAAATCGAAGAACGAGTACATAGCCATACTGAAAAGGACAAAATGTATATTGATGAATATATAAATACTTTTCCAAAAAATTGAAAATTCTCCTTTTCTTTTGAACAGACTATGCACACTTTTTAATTTTTAATTTAATTTTTTTGGTTCTGTTGCAGCTACACAGGCTAATTTACATTTTTGTTTTATAGCTCTTATATACACTACGAGACTACTGTTACCAAAAAACACTTTTTGAAAAATATAAGGGCAGCCCTCATAATTCAAGGGTCGTGACAAAGAGTGAGAAAAATGAAGAACCGTAACTTTTAAATCGTAACGACATTATACAAAAAAAATCTTACTTGAAATTTGAAGTTTACGTCAGTTACCAGCGACATTAAAGCTAATAAATCTTAACATAGGTTTATGTAAAAATGGGTATGCAAAAAGCAGAGAAGAAAATTCATGATTGATTTCGATGGAAAATTTAATACTCTCCTGGACATCAGAGACGCTACGACACTGCTGTAAAAAACAAATAACGTGCAAAAAGCAGTGTTGTAAGATAGTGAAGCTTCACCTCCTATCATTTCTCCTACTATCTCTTTCCTCTGGCTCCAGCAGAACGCATTGCATATGTAGGGGTCATCTCCTGAGTGCTGGTTCAAGATAAAAAAAAGAAATGCATGCTACGCCACACAATCTACAAAGTGTTGCCAAAAAAAAATGCAAACAATTATTCCGCGTTCTAGCGAAGTAAACCGATTCATGCTTCCAATAAGGTGAATAATTTTGCCCCACTTTGTACAGAATGGCTAAAATGACGGAAGGGGTTTGATATCAAAGAACCATTGTGTGTTTCTCGCAGTGTAATATTGGAACCATACTTGCGGTTGGTTTTCCACGGCTGGCCCGTAATTCTCGCTGTTGAACTCTCTTTGCCTATTAACGAACTCATTCAATTGGATATGGTCTTCTTAGCTCATAATTAAACTATTAATAAAATCATGATTTTCTTCTGAAATTAAGTTCAAGGATTTTAGCACGTTGTTCAATTGTTCAATCGTTCATTTTAATTTCGCCAAGTCTTCTTTACAAAATACTGCAAAAAAAAATTAAATTATAAAAAGAAATTAAAGCATTTGAAACACCTTTGCCCCTTTTGGGCCATCCTGTATATATGTACATATATGTATATATGTATGTAGCCATTAGCAAATATATTTATCATTGTTTGTTAAAAGGAACTAATTTTCATATGTAGTATTATTGTTATTTGTCTATTCATTCATAAATGTGTTAATGATTTTTGTTACAGTTCCAATTGTTTTGTTCAATGACTGTGTGTTTGTGTGAAATGTGTTGAGGTTTTAAACCATCAATCATTTGTTCTACTGACTGACTTTGCATATCTACTCGTATGTGAGTCTACATGTGTGTGCGATGAATAGACATAGAACATTTTCATTTTGTTTTCTTGAGTTGAGAAATTAATTTGCAACTTTTGTGAAAATGTAATCAATAAATATTAGAATATTTTCTATTATTTGTTTAAACGAAGAAAATAAAAACATTAGTTATGAGAAAAATGTATACTGAACAGGATAATAGAATTTCTAAGTAGAAAAGTTTTTTGTTTCTTCATAATTTCAATAATATAATGGATACAAAATGAAGGCCAAGTATCATATTGTTTAGAAAGATATCAAAATGTGAGTAAGTTTTTCATTACAAATAATTTGAGTGCAGAGGTTATTTTGCTGAAAGAACTTTTTCAATCTTCGGTCAGATACATAAGATGACATAAAGTGATATTATGAGATACGAGTACTTGAAGTATATTGTAGACGATTGGAGATTAAAGCCTCTTTGAATTTATGAATATTTTTTTAATAATAAATGAAAGAGTGTATTTACTGGAATATTACAGAAAAAAATAAAAAGACACATTCAATATACTGTGAATATTCTATTAAAATAAGTTTTATTTATTTGTTGCAATAATTTTTAATAATTATCTCAAAAGCTGTTATATATAACTATTTCAGTTTTTAAATTGTAATACTGATAGTATTTGTAAGAATAAAAAAAGTAATGCACATTTTTCGGTACACCATATTCCAAACTACTTTTCGTTTTTAATTGTATCTCGCAACGTCAGTATTAATTTCAGAAAATAGATTGCATTAATTTTTGGGAAAAACATAAACAGAAGGGAATTTCCATTACCAACACACGTTAAATATTTTCGCAAAACTTCTGATTCTAAACTAACAACAATAGTAATTAATAGCTGTACGATTAAATATTTTTGATTTTTATAAAAATTATATTTATTTATATTAACTGAATTTATTTTGGGAATATCTCTTTATATACATATATGATTCCAATTTCAAAATTGTGCTTTTTCCCGAAAAAAATATACATATATTAAATGTATTATTACATACTTTATGATATTTTCATAAAGTATTTTTTATAAAAGCGAACTCAAAAATTGAGGAGGAAAGCTTATCCATAATTATAACGAGTTACTTACCCTGTATTATAATTATACAGCTTTTAACGGCCCTTTTCACAATGTTACGATTAAAACTTAACGTGAGCTTTAACAGCAAGTTCTGTACGCCAAAGTTAGAAATAAATAAAATAACTTAAAAGTTAAAATTTTTAAAAGGAGTCAAATTGAGTCAAGTTGAGAAATTGTTATTATTTGTGTAAAATTTTTCATTGTCAAAGTTTCTTTTAAAATTCCGAACTAATTTGAAATAATTTAAAATTTCTGTCTATTAATTACTGTTGTTGATGCAATTTTCATAGGACTCTCGCTACGTGTTATAATTACTGCACGAGTGCAAAAGGATACTGCTGCGTAGGAGTAATAAATAAATTAGTGGCCAATAAATTTATTTTTTAACACATACGTATGGTGTACTTCATTAAAATTGCAATAATAGATGGGTCGCTTTATGAAACAACGTCATAAGTCAGAGAAACGAACTGAGTTTAAAATTTTAATTTAAAATACTCGTACAAGTCTTACAATAAAGAAATATAATTATATTGCTCCTATCGCGAATAAGAAGTGAAATATTTGTTCGCCTTGAAATTTTCATTCCCCTTGAAGGGCAAATTGATATCATGAAGTTCATGTGAAATGTAGAAATAAGAAAATAAATTCGAAAAATAAAAATTAATTAAAAATTAAACCAATTTAAATTTAATACAGAAATAAAAAATTCGTGGGTTTACATGTTTTTTTGAGTGTTAAGTTGTGCATTCACCACTCGCATAAAACAAGAATAAAACTACCAGAAAGTAAGAACTATCAAAAGTGTGAAACTTAAAGAATTTATAAAATAAAACATTTAAAAATAGAGTGCTCTAATAATTTAAATAAAATAGTATGTAAACCAATTGGTCTGCTGGTCTGCTAGTTCGCATTTTATTTATTATTTTTATAAATTTACACTATAATAACTGATCTTGATATAAAATCATATCATATATAAAAATATCTAGCAAAAAAAAAAAGTTGTTACTTACATTTTATGCATAATTCCCCTATAAAAATCAAGTGAATAAATCAAAGTGAAAGTAGAAAAACACCGTTCACGTTAAACGTAATTTTGTTTAGCATTCACGAGAAATGATTTATGATTGCAATTTTGGGAAAAGGGAATATATTTCGAGGGAAAAAGTGTTCAAGATAAGGGTGCATATTTCTTCTGGATGTTGGTGCATCTTGACAACAATTTGTATGAAAGTTTTACATCCGCTAAAAGCCAATATTTTAATTGATTCTCCAATATAAATTAAAAAATAACATTTTTACTTGTCACCTTGATGGAATAAATGAGCGAAATATAGTATGTACACATTGTGACAAAACAATAATATTGTGGCAGTTATATGCTGGCATTATTTATTCGATTTAATTATAATTAATTAAATTATTCCTGCGAAGATGTATAAATAAAATATTAATTTTACGTAAACAAAAATGATGATGCATTTTTTTAATTTTATTGGAATAACAATAAAAAATAGTAATAAAGTCCAAAGTTTATCGTTAATAGTAGGTATAGACACATCACTGCAAGTATTTTTTTTATTCAGTTTTGGCCTGACAATCGCAAAGGCTATACTATGATGTTAATACAATATCATTGCTACATATATATCAGGGGTGGCCAGCTATACTAACTTGGGGAGCCACCTTAACGAATTAATATTTTAAAGAGACATTTATTTTTGAAAACATATAAAAATTAAAATAGATATATATATTTTTTTATTTATTTGATTTAAATATTTCACTGATGTCTTCAATTTCGTTTTATTTGTTAAAATATACAGGGTGGCCCAGATTGAGCTATATCGACCCCTGTGCGCGAAATTATCGTATGTTACACTTTTTTCGAAATCGACTTTTTTATGCAAAATGGTTCTAAATCCATTAATTCATCTGCAGATAAACTATTATAGCGATAATTGTTATAGTTATGGAGATAACACTATGTACATTTTATCGTATGTGACAGTTACTGCTGTCAGGCAAATAAAAAAAAGACGAATAAAAACGCTCTCCTGTGAAATTTAGTTTTTGTAACATACGATAATTTCGCGCACAGGGGTCGATATGGTTTAAATGGTTTATAACTTTTTTATTTATGCGATTATTATAATTTTTTTTTTTAAATACAGTATATTATTGTGGTATTTTTTTTGCAATTAACTTTGAAAAATGATATCCTGTAAGTGATGTATATTTTCTGCTTCGCACATACGTGCTCTTTTTAGCATATTTTCCATAACTTTTCGCAAAATTTCGGGTGTAATGGCTATGATTTCATTTCGAATGTTGGTTTTTAGTTGGAGTATGGTTCTTGGTTTGTTAACGTACACTCTTTCGTTCAAATATCCCCAAAGAAAACTGTCAGGAGCCAGTTAAAATCACTTGTGCGCGAAATAATGCGTTCGCCGAATATGTCCCTTAACAAAGCCCTTGAGGCACCTGCAATAAGTGCTGTGTTCGATCGTGTAGTGATTCATAAATAATTCTCCAAATTTTTTTCACAAAATGCTGAAAAAAAATAAAGAAAAAATAATAATTAAAAAAGTTATAAAAAATTCAAACTCATTCTCCGCCACCCTGTATAATTAATATGTATGTATGTATATGTATATATGTATAAAAAGTAAAATCGTGGATTGTTATGGTTTTTGTTAGACTATTTGGTTTTGTGTTTGGTATTGAACTATTTAATTCTCAATTGGTTGGTTGGTTCAAAATCATTAGAACCTCAGTTTATTTTTGGTACCAAAACAAAAAAAAAATAAACAATCATAGAAAAAATTTCATTCAATTCATTAGGTTACTATTTTTTTTTTTTTTTTTTTTTTTTTTTTTTTGGCGTGTGAGGTAGGGTTGAAAATGCCTTCGCACTTACAGAGACCGTCGTCTTCTGCGTCGAGTGGTGTTGCCACTAAAAAATTCCCTCCTCCTCCTCTGGGTAGATTCCTCCCCGGAACCGCTTTCCGCATTACTTCGGGAAGGCCCAGAGCCACGTCCCAATCAGGACCACTCTCAATCACCCACGTCTGGGTCCGCCAAGTTTGTAGCCGGCGCCATGGCACCGGCCCGTATCGCCTGGTCCCCGTCAGAGGGGGCCCCTCTATGCAGCAGCGCATCGAGGTCCCTCTTCTTCCTCCGCAGAACGTATCCCACGTACTGTGCCACAGCGTCCCAATTGTCTTCACAATCGAGCATCCTCCCTATCACGGTGGCAGGAGCGAACCCGCCAACCCGCTGCGCCATTGCACCCCTCTCAGCATGCCACCTGGTGCAGTCGAAGAAAGTGTGTTCTGCATCATCATCCGTAATACTACAGTAAATGCAGTCGGGACCATCTGCCCTGCCCATCCGGTACAGGTACTTTCGAAAGTATCCGTGGCCCGAGAGGAATTGTGTCAGGAAGTAGTTAACTTCCCCAAATTTCCTCCGAATCCATACTTCCACGCAGGGAATGAGCCTTGCCGTCCACCTGCCGACCGTATCCGCGGTCCACCTGTCCTGCCATCGCCGGACAGTTTGGGGTCTCAGACCAATAGCACCAACACCAGGGTCCTCCCCCCTCGAGTTCCAAGCCTCCCACCGCTCGCGCGCCAAGAGGTCTATGGGTATTTCCCCACATATCACCAGGACCGCAGCGCCCGAGACCGTGCGGTAAGCCGAAGCAACCCTAAGGGCCGCCGTCCGCTGTACCGTCTCGAGTACCCTGCGTTTGGTTCTCTCACCCAGTACATTTCCCCAAATCTCGCTCCCATGCAGCAAGATCGACTTCGTGACAGCCATAATCAGCCTCCTCTTGCCCTGTGTCGGGCCTCCGACATTCGCCATGAGTCTGCTCAGCATGCCAGTCATCTTCGCCGCCTTAGTCGCCACATGCCGTATTTGGGCCCAGTAAGTCAGCCTACAGTCGAGTCTGACGCCCAAATACCTTATGGCACTCTGGGTAACCAGAGACACATCCCCTATCTGCATGCCGACATTGAGTGGTATGTGTGCCCGCGTCATCAACATCACCTCGGTCTTCTCCCCGGCCAATTCCAAGCCGTGGTCCTCAAGCCACATCCGGGTCCTAATCATGACCCGGTTCAGCTTCCCCCTGGCGTCATCCATATCCCGCGCCAAGATCACCGCCGCTATATCATCCGCGTATCCCACGAGCTGAGCATTCTCGGGCATTTCCACCCCAAAGATCCCATCGTAGGTCAGATTCCATAGGTCTGGGCCCAGCACAGATCCCTGGGCCGCGCCGGACGTGATCGTCCTGCTCCTCCGCCCCGTCGGCGTATCGTACAACAGTACCCGATCGTCCAGATAACTACGGAGAATTCTATACAAGTATCCGGGAATACGGAACCTCCCCCGTAGCGCCTCTAGAACATCAGCCCATCGTAGGCTGTTGAAGGCATTCCGAACGTCGAGTGTTGCCAGGACAACTATGCTCTTCGGATAATAGCGCCTCTCGCTCTGAGCGCGCTCGAAGCACTCAACCACATCAGCAATCGCCCCGAGCGTTGACCTACCAGGTCTGAAGCCATGCTGTCTATCCGACAGCCCCCCAGCCATCCTCACGGCCTCCGCCAGCCTTCTTTGCAGTAGCTTCTCCAGCAGCTTGCCGGCACCATCCAACATACAAAGTGGCCGATAAGCCGATGGCTGGGTCGGATCGCCCCTGCCCTTGCTAACAAGCACGAGCCGCTGTGTTTTCCAGCGTCTTGGGAAGACGCCCTGGACCAAACAAGCATCATATACCGGAAGCAATGCTTCCGGCCTGCTCTCAGCCAGGATCTTGAGCACCTCCGACGGTACCCCATCCGGGCCAGGGGCTTTCCCCGTCCTAAGAGCCCCGGCGGCGATCCTCAGCTCCTCCCCGGTAAAGGGCGGTGGAACCTCATCATCGTAGGGCCCACGTTCACCACTCAGCGGAGGGTGTGTGGGGAACAGGCCCCCCACAATCGTATCGATCCGCGCGCCGTCCAATTGCACCCCAGTGCGGTTCGCGCCCAATTTTCCCGCCACGATCCTATAGCCGAGTCCCCAAGGATCACGGTTCAGGTCGCTCCGAAGTTCTTCCCATTTCGCCCTCTTGCTCGCCATAATCGCGCGACGCAACGCCACGCGGGACCGCTTGTACTCTTGGGCCTCCAGTAGAGCCTCGCCGGCCCGCCTAGCCCTAGTATAGACCCTCCTATTGCGGAGGCAGTCACGCCTGAGTCCAGCAATCTCCGGGGTCCACCAGTACACAGGTCGCCTCCCCGCCCTTCGCGACGATCGGGGCATCGATGCGTCGCATCCACGGACAATGCGCCGCATCATAGCACCCGCCAGGGAGTCAGCGTCCCCCCCACCGTCCAAATCCGTAGTACCGTCGAAACCGGCCAAGAACGACCCGCGGTCTAACCTCGCGACGTTCCATCCACGCGCGCCTCTCCCACCGTGCGACCGCGCGACGCCCGCCTCCGATACTATCCCAAATATATATACTGGTGATCACTCCCAGTATATTCCTCGAGTACCCTCCATCCTTCGATCATCCCAGACAGATTCTCGGATACCAAAGTGATGTCAGGAGTGGTGAACTCGCACCCCGGCCGCCTGAAGGTAGTCGCACCGCCAGCGTTCATGACCACCAGGCCCAACCTGGCCGCCATATCCAGGACGCACCTCCCCCTCGTGCTCGTCACCGGATCACCCCACTCCACAGCCCTGGCATTGAAATCACCGGCCACCACAAAGGGTCCGGCCATACCAGCCAGAGCGTCCTCGATAGCGGCCATCTTCGCCCTAAATCGCGCGACGTTATCGCTAGGAGTGAGGTAACAGCTCACCAGCACAAAACCGCCGATCCGAGCCCACGCATAGCCGCAGCCGATCCCATACCGCGCAACCGCGAGTTCACCGCCGCCAGGTAGCCAGAGCGCCGCCGTACCCGTTTCGTCCCCGAGCCAGAACCCCCGGTGCATCGGACCGTATTGTTCGCTGATAACAACCACGTTAGATATAAAGCAACATAGAGACAAAATTATTTATATTTTTTTATGTACTGCAATATTTTTCTGCAGTTTTATAGATGTGTCGCCGTTAATAACTCTACTTCTTTGCACAAATGTAACAAATGTAAACCAATATTTTATGTATCGTCTTATTGCCTTCTTTCTGATAATCGCAGACCTTGTCACAATCCGCTAAGTGAGCAACATATTAAAGATTTTAAGTTGGAAATATCAATTTTAAATTGAAAATTTTTTACAATTATTTGAGAGTCACGTTTTTACCAATAACATTACAAATTAACAAATTTGATGTTTTGATACTTATATCAATATAGTTAAACTCTTTGCCCTTGGTTAAATTTTCTATTACAATATATTAGTGCTGTTCTTCAAAGTTTTAACAATACAAGAAAAGTTAAGTGTCAGAAGGGCTTTAGTAGGTCTGGCTGGATCTCAATAGCTTTTCTTAAGATTTAAAATAATTTATATTAATTTGTATTGCTTGGCATAGTATTTTCTGTTGTTGGCTCTTGTGTTTTCGTCAAGACCAAAATTCTTGCATGAAAGCAATTTAAATAATTCTTATGTTGTAATTACCAACTATTATTTCAATGTCCTGTTGCTCATTATTACTCTGGCTTTCGTTTGCGTGTTCTTAATGTTTTTATTTACGATTCACAATTAGGAGTAGAAGTAGAGTGGTACAAATATTTAAGTAACTACATGTGAGCATATCCACAAACAAGTTTGTCAGCACTGAAATTTATGATATTAGGAATTAAACGTTCGTTTTTTTTTTCTTTTTTCAAAAATTAATTAATTTTGCACTTTAATATTTACAATATAGTTAAAAACTGGCTGCCGTATTCATACAATTTTTTTTAGATGTATTAACTGTACAATATTAATTGAATTTTGTATAGAAATTTTCTATTTAACTTTTTATAAATGAAAAAAAATTTTTTGTGAATACAGCAGTAAGAATAAAAATTCTTGGTCTCAATGACAAGGGTAATTTTAAATACTATTTACTATTTACTGATGTTTAATTAAGCTAACTTTTAATTGAGTCGGTAATTAAATGATGTTCCATATTGACCAGTTGATCGATTACTTACATTCATAGTCTGCTCAAAAGAAAAGGCGAATTTTGAATTTTTTTGAGAAAAGTATTTATTTATTCTTCAATATCCATTTTGTCCTTCAAAGTAATACCCCTCAGATATAAAGGTGATTGAGGCATGATTAGGGTGTTCTTTTTGGCCAAAAAATCACTAACAAGCTGTTGCATTATCGTGATGCTGATGATTTATCCATGATTTTTTTTCCACAATTCCGATCGTTTGAGCTGTATTCTTCACGCAAACGTTGCATAACTTCCCTGCAGTATTCCCTATTAACCGTACGACCTGTTGGCAAGAACTCATGATGCAGCACACCATTGTAATCGAAGAAAACAAAATTCACATTTTCTGAAGAATAAACCTTGTACATATTTATATGATTCTAATTTCAAAATTGTGGTTTTTCCCGAAAAAACAATATATGAGTGGATTTTTCCTAATTTCTGACTAGAAACTGAAGAATCTTATGTTAAAAATTTAATTAATCAATCGACAATTAAAACTTGAATATTGAACACAAAACCAAAAATCTATAAACAAAAACATAACAATCCTTGAATTTACATTTTCTACACAAACCAAATTAATTAATCACATTAGTTTACAAATACATTTTGAACGCCTTAAAAAAAGAAGGAGGTTCTCAATTTGACTGTATTTGTTTCTATGTGTGTTATTCCAGAACTTTTTACTGAATGGACCGATTTTGGTAATTCTTTTCTCAAAAGTAGCTGGTGCCTCACGCTTGTTGTAATGAGACATTGGAAAGGGCAAAATCAAAATTTGTGAAATAAAAATTTTGCAGCCTAAACACACTTAAGCTAATTTTAAGTTTTTAAAGCAATCGAATTTTTATTTTTTCATTTTTATAAATTAATTAACCAAATATGCATTTGACAAGAAGGGTGGAACATATAGGAGTTTCAGCTTTTTTATTTCAAAATATTTTCGAACTTAAGAAACCGTTAAATTTCAAATGCTTAATTTTTTCTATGCCCCATAAAAATTTACCTACGCGAAATATCATCTTTGAGATATGAAAATAAGATGATAAACTACCGAAAGTACTTTTGGTTAGAAATATAAAAAATGGGAATCGTTTGACCCTGCTAGCCATCACTGAAACTTATGGCTGAGCTTAAGCCAAATGAAATCCAACCGAGCTTAATGCGTTTAGAATGCGCCATATATAGTTAGATCGGCTAATACATGCTTATGTCGTGATTTCAATTCTCGGAAAGTGCTTTGCACTCCTCGCTTCCATGTTCCTGTTGAACTGCGGACAACAATATTCGACTCAATTTAGCCGCTAAAAAGCGGCTAAAATACTTCCTGGGTATTAGACATAAGATAAGATAAGGAAGCAAGGAAGTTTGCTCAAAAGCAGGGTGCTATATAGCGGCAATGGTCAAGCAGCACAACTCCGAATCAGAATTATCTCCGAGATCAAGGTCTGTCGATTTTTTTTTGAAAGTGGCACATTGTTCTGCAGTCAGCAGACAGAAGTTTTCCACCTGGTTAGAAATGTAGTGACTACACAAGTTGTGGATTGTGATTGGGTTCCTTAGAAGCTTTACGACGGGGGTCTAATATGATAGGCTTTGCACAACAGATCTTCCTAGCCCCTAAGATAATAATAAAAAAAAGTACTATAGTATTTTTTTTTTCAGTATATATGGGCAAATTATTCCATTTGATTAAAATAAGACATTCTTTGAAAACATATAATCATAATTCCAAAATTTTTATATTTTCCCAATTGCAGTCGACGTAACAAAATACTTTTGGTAGTAAAAGAGTAAAATATTTTTCCAATTTTGCAAAATATTTCTTAAATGTGACAATGTCCATACATACGTTCGCGTACGAGTAAATGTGTGTACCGTAAAGTTTATTTACTTTTCATTTATTGTCCAAATGATCAATTATTTACGAATTAACCTCACGAAACCGTTGACGTAGAGTGAGATAATTTTATTATTTCTATTTCATGAACAAGAAATTCGAATTTATTTGTGTTTTTTTTACAAACAGGGGCAGGGTTTTGTCTCCTTAACAAAATAATAAAAAAAATATATACAACTGATATTTTACTGACATTTGTTAAGGACAAAATGTTGACTGTAAAGCAATCAGGGTATTTCTTCTTACGAATTTAAATAAACGGATCTTGGTATTTGCATTCTTTGACTCCGCTGCAAATAATATTGGACTATGTGGTTCATTGTGGTCGCATTAAAATTACTCTCTGATGTGCTCCATGGAGTGGTTACATGGAGTACTTATTGGGTTAGTCCGATGGGTTATGTGTTCCACCCGTAGGACATCGTAAAGATAAATAAACCATATTTTCTCCATATATTTGGGTTAGTCTTGGACTAGTACTAGTCTTTTGTGGAGTATCCTATACTTGCGTGTATGGACTAGTCACATTATTTGCAGAGAAACTACAGAAGCTATCAATATGTAAGAGGGTTTTATATATTCAAAATCATGTTACCCACCAAAAACTTTGCTGGCAAAGTACTGAGCTAAAATCCTAATTATCATACTCTTCACTAATTCAACTTTATCTTTTTAACTGATTACTTTAACAAGGCGATGTCATTGGAGGCAAGTACACTTACCAATTTCGCCAACGAATAACAACTTCTAAATCTTATTACAAATAATGTTATTGCAGTATGTAGTTATTTTCAAAGGCAATAGTTAACAGTTACCGGTAATGACTCTTAAAACACGTCTTTCATATATCTTTGTTCGACATGTATACTCGAGAAACAACAACAAAAATCAATGTTGTTTTTACAAAAGTTGTAGTTGCAATAATATTGACCTTGGTAAATGTAATTGAAAGCGATGGCTGAAGTAATCTGCGCGTTGACTACAAAACCAAAACAAATCTGGGTTCAGATTAAAATTATAAAAAAAAAAAAACATCTCGCATTTTTCTGATGTGCATTAGTGTGTCTTTGTGTGTCAGTTGTTGTCTGAAGTTTGCAGCGGCGAAGGCATAGTCACTGGTCACTGAACAGTAACGGCTTCAGCTCCTTCAACGGTATTGTGTAGCACCGCCGAAGTAAAATAATAATAAAAATGGCTACTAAACCGAAGCTTCAACACACGTGGAAAAAGCAGGAAGCTTCGCCGCCTGTCGTTTCTCTAACTATCCCTTTCCTATATTTCCAGCACAATGCATCGCATATGTAGCGGTCATCTGGTCCAAGATAAAAAAAAATAAATAAATTATGTTTTTAAGTTGTACATTATTATTTTACAAATCCTTTTTAACCGACTTAACCCTTCTTTGCATGATGATGGAAATTTCCATCGTAACATGTGTTGAAGCGAAAAAAGAAAGAAGGAGAAAAAAGCAAGAAGGAAGAAATAACTGTTTTTTTTTTTAATTGTAGAATCTATGAACTTTAGGAAAACACTCTACAGGCTTGTTTTTGATCTGTCGCGTATACAGAGGTCAGATTAAATTATTTGTGCCTATTTCTTTAAAAATATATTGAATTAAATAATTTTTTGTAAATTTGTTCGTTCTTTTGAATATGTAATATGTTCTGCTCACGTACAGAAATGAAAGTTTCCCATTGCCTTTCACTTTCTATTCGACAACATTTGTGTGTTAATTGTACAGGTAGTGAAGAGAATAATACATGTAAATTAATTATCAAAATACAAACAACTCTATTTAAAATTCCATTTCATTTCACTTAAAAAACAAGACCCATTTCCCCAAATAAAGAAATTTAAATAAATAAAAAAAAAAAAACCTGCATCATATGCCAAAAGCAAACTAAAGTCAGTGAGAGATTGAGAGAGCGGGAGAAAGAAAAAACGCCTACACGGAAGTCAGTTGCACTACTTGCCATCACCACCACAACAACAGCTTAACTGCGGTGCATGAATTAAAAGGGATTAAAAAAACGAAATCAAGGGAATAAATAAAAATAGAATTCTTGCATTTTCTTTTAAATCCAGAGGAGAGGATGTAAAGCAAAGATTATATTGTGCATATAATGATGGTAGGCAAGCTCCTTTTCATTTTCTTATTCAGTTTCATATCGAGGCTACAAGTATGAGTTTGTATGAGTTTGTTGGTTGGTCATTCTCCCATTTGTGTAAATGAAAAAAAGAAAATTTTTCTGTAGATGGTCATGGAGGCAATATTTATGTACAGGAAGTGAAACTTTTTCAATCTAAATATTTTTGTTTCTTTTTTTCTTTGCAAAACGAAAGTGAAGCTTTTGCAGAATAAGCATTTTTTATTCAGAAAGCAGCAGTAATAAAAATATATACTCGTACATTCCTTTTCCAGCACTCCGACTAGCTTTATTAACATAAAAATGACATATTTTTTAATTTAGAAACAAAAATGCTCGCCAGAAAGGACTGTGAATAACAATCACATGGATAATTTTCTATATGCTATTCAAATAATGTGTCATGGCATTAATAAATGCTAAAATACCCTACACAATTCATTCACTTTAATTGTCATTGGTACACAGAACATTTTTATTCGCTCAGAAATTTATTTTATTTATCTTAAGTATTTTATTAATCTGTGTTGGCATCACGGGGACAATTATAACTAATCCAAGTGACGTAATGGATGTGAGATTGAAGGGTATTTGGGAGCTAAAGACTGGTGACATCCGGGTACGTTTGAGGGTCTTGCGGGACTATTTACATACATCAATTCTATACAATGGTGACATGGTATGATATACTGATCGGTTGGGATTAAGGAAATCGGTTCCAAGCAGTTTTCTAGGCAGAGTTTCATGCTATCGGAATATGTGTGAGCGAATGGCTCCGTAGGAGCATTAGGAAGGGCCACATCTATATACTATGAGATAGTCAAGCGACTCTTCGGGCCCTTCAGTCAATTATGATAACCTCGAGAATGCTATGCGAGTGCCTGACCTTCCCTAAGAGTTGGGGAACTTTAACGCCGTTTCATTGGTATGGCTTACTGGACATGAAGGTTAAGAGGGCAATGAAATGCCGGACTATCTGGCAAAACGAGTGGTGAATTTGCCCCTAATTGGCCCAAGCCATTCTGAGAAATTACGAAAAGTCACAGGAATGAAATTCTTAGAAACTCGGAGGGAAGGGAATTCGCTGATCACTTGCATAATAGTGCGGGCCAGAGTCAGGGCAAACGTTTCCTGATCCCGAAGAGAGCAAACTCAAATAGGCTGCTTTCATTGAATAGGGCCGATTTAGGCCTTAAGACGGGGTACTTCCCAGACCATTGTGGTCTGGGGTACCACGTGAACAAAATTGACACTCCGAGACAATTGTGGATTTTGTGAAAGTGACACTGAAAGGTCTCAACACGTTCTTTGCAGTCGACAGACAGAGGTTTCGCCATCTGGGCGGAATTGCGGTGTCTCCACACAAGTTATGGAACACCAGATCCCAAATAGTGCTTGGATTCCTTAGGAGGGGGTCTAATATGGGAGGCTTATTCTTGTGAGCGAATAAGGTTGGTTACTCTGTTAAACATTCTACGCAAAATGCTGTCAAATTGCAAATGAAAAAAATTGGTATGAAATGTTTGTGAAATAATGTTGCTAGAGTGTATCACCGTCCACACATGCAATTTTTCTTGCAGCAATTCTTCAGTTTGACGGCCACACTGTGTAAGTAACAGTAAACTGTGTTGCAAAAATATTTTGTGTTCTGTACTGAGTCGACTTGAACCAATCGATGAAATTTTCTCACACACAGATATTTAAATTTGAATCCACGTTTGGTGGCCTGTGCTCTCGTACTTCCTAAATTTATTTATTTGAATCTATTTTGTAGGGGTTGGCAGATTTAAACAAACAAAATGTCAGTCGGGGTATAAATGTCGTGGGATGTAATAAATAGCGAAGCCATTAGAATCTACAAATAAAATTGCGGTTTCAGGTACCGTGTGTATTAAATAGCTTTCTTCACAAAGAATGAAATAATTCCATTTCCCATTATTATTTTTTTTAAAGTTGCTTTTTCTTGTAGCCTTGAATAATTAATTGAAATAAACCACAAAAACATGTTTTTATGAAAATTTATGAAAATTGCATGCAGTAAAAGCAAAAAGAGACAGACAGAGAGAGAAAAAAATATCAAATTCTTGTATTTGTCAAAAATTTTAATTAATATTTGATATAAAAACCACAATTTTCATTTAGAATAATTTAAACAAATGTTGGGTTAAAAAAGGTTGTTTTTTCTCAATGAAATATGGTCACCGTAAGTCGCAGGGTTACAAAAAAGAGCGGTTAAATACAAAAGTTTCAGTCAAATCTGAAGGAAGCGTTTTTTTTATCAGTGAATCTAGAACCGTTGAGGAATAATTTTATTATTTATGCGAATTAGGAGACAAGTTCATTCATGATTATTTTCAACCTCTAAAATTTTCGAAGCCCAACTGGTGTCAAAATTTAGTTTAAGTAGTCATTGTATAAATATCTCTTGCGCTGACCTGTAAACTATTGGGACCAAAACTTTTAAAATGGGATTTGAACTCATTCTGTGGTGACCAGAGCCACATTCATGCCTAGAAGTATTTTTGCGAGAGCTTTTATATAAGCTTGAGAATCCGGTATCGTAAGCAATGGTACAACTCTTAGAATATAAAATGCGAATGAAATGGAATCAAACCAAAAATTTTCGACGAAAAAAGTGCGGGTCGAAATTAACATTTATACAGCATTTAAAATCATTAACTGTATTGCTGGCGAGTAGTTAGCGTGTTGGCTCTTCAACGAGAGGGAACCGGGTTCGATCCCAGGCCGGTCAAGTAAAAAAAGTTTTTCCTGAGTTTTTTCTGCTACAGCAACCCCCTTCTTCGGTTTTCCAGCAATAAAACGTCGGCGAAGGAAGGTATAAAAGTCTGAAAGATTTTTATCAATTTTAAATATATTTTATGTCATTTATAAGTACCGGCGGCTTGTAAATATAATTGCCCGCTATATTGAAGAGTTTCAGCGTACGACTCAGATTTGTACTTTTATTTTATGGCAAACCCATAAACAAAGCTCTAGAGGTCTAATTCGGCCTTATTCGGCCTTATCGCAATTAGTAACAGATTAAAGAAATACACACAAGTTGTCTTTAATATACTACAAAGTGTCAAATCGATTCGGCAACCGTAATAAGGCTGATTATTTTATGATTTTTTTCTTCCAATCCCAACAACAATTTTTTTTTAAACACTTTAAAATATGAAGACATTATGACAATATGACTTAATAGCACACCTTGTGAATACCCCAAATATTTTACTGCAATGGGACAAAAACACCAATATACTCGTAGTTGGAAAAAAACAGTGTTGCTACCATAATGTGAAAAAAATGATGAATTGGTTATTTTTTCTTGGAGCAGTACCCAGGAGTTGACCCCTACACATGCGATGCATTGTGCTGGAACTGTAGGAAAGGGATATTAGGGGAATGGGAGGTGGCGCAGTTTCACTCTCTTCCAACTCTGCTTTTTGCGCGTTCTCTGTTTTTTATAGCAGTATTGTAGCGTCTCTGATGTCAAGGAGGAGTATTAAATTTTGAAGCTTCGTTTTTAGTAGTAATTTTTAGTAATTATGTTACTTCGCCGGTACTACACAATACCAACGAAGGAGGGCAAAACGTTTTCATTTCATTAGTCTCTTCAGTGTTGCGATTAGGAAAAAGTCTCAGTATTCCTTATTAACCGTACGACCTGTTGGCAAGAACTCATGATGCACCACGCCATTGTAATCGCAGAAAACAAAATTCACCTTTTCTTTTGAAGAAAACTGGTATTTTGCTTGAACAAATTTCGCTTTCAATGCTAATAGCTTTCAGTTTACAAACTTATAATTCTATTTTTAATTATTATTATGTGCATAGAACGTGCTACACTTTCAAAGTAACACATATTATCCAGAAAAGAACATACAAAATATAAAATGCAGAATAGATGCAGAATAATACTCAGAAAAGAAAACACTAGAAACAAAAATTAAAAAACAAAAATTTCTGTACACAAAACACTTACTGCTTTGATAATTAAAATTTTTTTTAATTTATAAAGATCATATTGATCGAATTTGCAAGGAAATTTGTCGTCTGTTAAAACTTTTAAAATTAAATAAGCTTTTTTTTGAATACGGCAGTTATATTATTATTTATTATCATTTTTTTTTAAATTTTTTTTTGTTATTTAGTAAAAGTGTTTTTTTATTAAATACCATAAACCGTTTTTTTTTCATTTCTAAAATTCAATTTATCTATTTATGGGCACGCTATAACACTGAGCGGCCTCGAGAGTAAAGACCTTTTCTTTTAACAATTTTTGATCAAAATAAAACAAAATCGTTGACAGTTAATTTTGGTACTGTATGTTCACTTTGTAATTTTTGCCAGACATTTCATTTTAATCGTAAATAATTTTTATTTAATTGTGTATTTGTAGTCCAATAATGTTAAAAAGAATGCTCAATAAAATTAAATTGACAAATTTTTAGTTTATTAACTTGAATACCATCGATAAGTAGCAATTAATTTAAGTTTAAAATTGCTTATCTAATTTGTCGGCTTGCTTCCATGCACTCTTGTTAATTGCAAAATTTGTATGTTTGTTATTTGGTGTTATTATCATTGCAATCTATGGCAACTGCATTTGGTTTTCAAAGATAATTTACAAACATATATTTATATGTAAACATGTGTGAATATTTGTATTGTGGGAAAAAGGCATAATTGCGGTTTAAATTGAGTGATATCAAAGTTTGCTTGAATGAATGAATACCGTGTGGTTTAGATATGTCTGTATCCATTTGAGGTTTCAAAGATGAATTTATATAATACCCTGGGTCGTCCTTGAAATCTACATACCTCTGAGTTCAATATCTCCATAAAAACTATTTAAATAATGTAAATCACGTGCAACAATGTCGCCGTAAAAATTTTTATTTATAACACTTATTAAATAATTCTGCTTTGATTTTCTTCCCTTATAGGTATATTTTCTTTAAGAGATTAACAGCCAAAAACATTAAAGTCACCATCATGCAGGTTGGCGTGTTTCCGTGTGCTCTGCAAGGCTAAGCATGCAAGCGACTTTTAAAAGCTACACAAAATTAATCTATAATAAAAATTTTTTGGGATTTTTACGTTAAATTTAGCGTGTCTTTAATCAATTTCATACATAGCTTTACTTCCTTTTATTAATGGTCATTCGATGTAAATGTTATGATTTCTCTGTTATATGAAGATACAGTAGAAAAATTTGTATTTTGTTTTTGTTATTATTTGCTTTAATTAAATATTCCAAGGAGCAAGAACAATTGTGTTCATAAAAATAGAAGTGAGCGAATTTGAAAAATAAGTTACAACCTCTTGATAGAAGAAAAAATTATTTTCATTATTTTAAGACATTTTTAGAGGGTGTGCAATATCAAACCTCGAAATTGTAATATGTAAGCAACTACAGTGAAACTTCGATATAACGAATTCCAAGGGGATCCGAAAATACTTCGTTATAGCTATTGCTTCGCTATAAATATAATCAGCAAAGCCTTGATGTAACAAAATTAAAAATTAAAATTATTAATTATTAATTAAAAATACGAAAAAAATTCGTTATAACCTGGTTTTCTTTATTCAAATTCTATTTAACATGACAATGCTAATAAAAGTATACTTACTGATTGTGACATAAATCAGGTCCATAGTGATTATGTACATACATTTCAAATGCATTACATGGAACATACATTAAGAATTCGTTCTTTTGATAACGAGACTTTACCATTTTGCTTTAAATTTTATTTTTACTTCGTTGTGTAGAGTCTTTACTAATGCACTTGTAAATACACTTAGACCTCGCTGCTTTAATAACGGAACTTTACCATTTAAGATTTCTTCAGATTTCATTATATTGAGGCATTTGAATGACTATTTCACTATATAGAGGCTTTTTTTCTTTTATTTTTGTTCGTTATAGCTATAGTGTATTTTTTTTTAAACTTGGACCAGCACTCAGAAGATGATCCGTACACATGCGGTGAATTGTACTGGAACTAGAGGAAAGGTATAGTAGGAGAAATGATAGGAGGTGAAGCTTCACTACCTAACAACACTGATTTTTGCACGTTATTAGTTTTTATAGCAGTGTTGTAGCATCTCTGCCGTCCAGACGGCTCCATCAATCTATATCAGAGGTAAAAGCGTAGAGCAAAAATTCTAAATACGTCATGTCAAGGAGATGTATTAAATTTTCAAGCTTCGGTTTAGTGGCTATTTTTAGTAATTATTTTACTTCGCCGACGATGCTACACAATACCGACGAAGGAGGGCCTGTGGACTGATTACAGTTGAAGCCGTTACTGTTCAGTGACTAGTGCCTTCGCAACTGAAACCTTCTGACAACAACTGACACAAGGACACACAAATGCACATTAAAAAAAATGCGAGATGTTTTTAGGAGTCTTTTGGAAATTTTTGGTTTCATAGTTAACTTGCAGACTACTTCAGCCATCGTCTAAATGAAAAACTTTGCAATAAAGAGGGTCTCAATAAAACATACGTTATATTGAGTTTTTCGTTATAACGAAGTTCGTTAAATCGAAGTTTCACTGTATAACAGAATTGAAATCTCCGTCTGACACATAACAGACCCCAATATTCTGGATACATTTTAGTGCTAAGATACACTTGAACACGATAAATATAAATATAAATATAAATATAAATATAAATATAAATATAAATATAAATATAAATATAAATATAAATATAAATATAAATATAAATATAAATATAAATATAAATATAAATATAAATATAAATATAAATATAAATATAAATATAAATATAAATATAAATATAAATATAAATATAAATATAAATATAAATATAAATATAAATATAAATATAAATATAAATATAAATATAAATATAAATATAAATATAAATATAAATATAAATATAAATATAAATATAAATATAAATATAAATATAAATATAAATATAAATATAAATATAAATATAAATAAAAATGTAAATATAAATATAAATATAAATATAAATATAAATATAAATATAAATATAAATATAAATATAAATATAAATATAAATATAAATATAAATATAAATATAAATATAAATATAAATATAAATATAAATATAAATATAAATATAAATATAAATATAAATGTAAATAGTGCTGGTAAATTTTACAAAAGTCGAGTAGTGAAAAGTGGGGAAATAAAGCTAAAGTTAGTGTTTGTCAGAGTGAAATACCCTCTAATACTTTTAAATTTACTTTTATTTACGGTGACCTTAATTTTTAAAGGAAAATACGAAACATTTAACCTTTTTGACCCGGATAGTATGTATAAGTTCCACTTAAAGTTTTAACTCCTTTTAATGTTTTAAATTAAACATTGCGGTGTTGTGAAACATACTTCATACTTCTTCAAACTTTGCTCAATACTTTCTGAAAAGTACCGTTAGTTTATTTTGTTTTTTATATTGACTGCATCATTTTTTTTTTTGAGTTGCGACGCAGCTGAAGTGAAGTGCGTTGTTAGTTTTTGTAAAGTTTTTGTGTGAAATTGACCGTGAAGGTTCCTAAAATATTCAAAAAAAAGTAGAAAAATATTCAAGTGAATTGGAGTGTAGTCTACGAGGCCAAAGGAACAGGAATTGCTTCTGTATCGATTCAATTACATTTGAATACGTTTGATAGATAAGATCCCATACAATCGATCGATATTCCAGAATCGGTCGTACAGGAAAACAGGGGTTTCGTGATAATCAAACAAATCGACAATTTCCACTGCATAAATTCTTAAAAAATAATTTACGTTAATAAGATTACTTCTGCAAAATCGCATTAATTTACATTTTTTAGGTTAATTTCCATTAAGTCTATTTTACACCATTCATAAAATGAATTCAGATCATTTTAAAGATGTTGAGGATCCGAATCTTGGGTATAACTCAAAAATATTTTTACGTCATCAACATACATAAGAACATTACACAACTTTGTCACACTTTAAATGACATCGGTTTGATTTTTTACGGAAAAACCTCGAGGATTGTAGAATGTTTGTTGTCGTAGAAAATCCTTTATTAAATCCATGTTGATACGGAGGTATTCAGTTTGAGACTTGATAACTTAAATATTCTGATATCAGTTTTTCGAAAAGAATTCGACGCTGCGAAACAAAGTCCCAATAAACAAGGTCCCACAATGTAAAATGAATTAAAGGCCTAAACAAGGGCAAATTTTTCTTTATGAAATATCACCCAAATATCTTTTATGAAATATGGCCCCAAAATAATGATATATTGCCCCAAAAACTTAAATGAAATAAGGCCTCAAGTTTGGGTCATGCAAAGAAGATTTATTTAGTGAAGCCGGCGTTCGTTATACGGTATAACTTATACCATAGAGAAGAAAATGCTTGCGCTCGCCCAAAGTCGGTCATGCAAAGAAACTTTCTTTAAGTTTGTCAAAATGCTACAAAATGAAGAGTTTAGCAAACGCGGAGAATTGAAGACTTTGATCAATCGTGAGGGAACATATGAAAAAAGTGAAACGAATATACATATACATACATATTATAAAATAATTTTTGTGGGCGTTCTTGAAGTTTTTCTTGCCTTCTTTCATTTCTCCTTTAGCGGATTATTTTTGGGAATTATTTCTTTAATTTCTTTTGCGAGTTACTTCATTTATTTGAAATTTAGTTATATTTTCAGAGTTGTATAATGAGAAAAAAAACCCAAAAAAATAATAGTAATATTTTGTGGGAACTTCTTTCATTTCTCTATTTTGGGAAATTAAAAATATGACCCCAATTAAAAAATTAAAAAAAAGCCCAAAAATTTTATAAAAAACCAGCATTTACCGGCGGCTTCGCTCACGCCCAACTTTTCTTTCCCATCTTTAAAGTATTTCAAATAATATCCAAAAAAATTAAGGAAATCCATCCAGTAGTTCTGCCGTGATGATAACTATACAACTATCAACTATCGGTGAGTAATATATTTCCCCTACGACTTCTTCTGGTCCTATTTTTTATGTATATCCTGTGAGTTATTTTCGACTCATATATCTCCATGTTTTAAATATCATAAATCGCTCAGATAGCTTGGGAGAGCAAATGTTACCCATACGTCCTACTATTTCTTAAAAAATGTATTACCTACGTGTTCTATTAGACTCTGATGTACCTACGTTTCAAATATTATGCAAATCGGTTTGATATTCAAAACAATCATTTAAAAAAAATTTTACGCATCTGGCAATACTGTTGTGCACTTACTGAAAAAATTTTTCTATGTATAGATGCGGTATCCAATTTGTATGCAAAATTTAAATATAAAACTCAACTTCCCGAGGGCTCAAAACGTAATGTGAATTGACCCGAAACTGTGTTGAAAATTTTAGCTCAATAGCTCTTACAGCTCCGGAGATCATGCGTTACTAACAAACATACAAACGATTTTATATACAACAAAGCATGTGTATAGCAAGTGAAAAATCGAATGGGCAGCGCACATAGAATGACGATCGAAACAACGATTGAAATATTCAGCTCAAAATTCCAATTGGAAAGACCGAATGTCATTGTACACGTAAGACATTACGATACATAGTTTTTTAACTTTTAAAGTGACAATAAAAAATCATAATATGGAAAATGGATAGCATTTTGTAAGGGAATATATGTATAGGTAAATCTAAATGCCATATCATCGGAACCACTGGGCCGATTACGTGCAAACATCACATAAATGTTTTCGCAGTTAGTGGTGACATCAAAGTGTGCACTTCTTTTTAGATATATAGATGCCCTAAAAATTTCGTGTTTTTGTTTTGGGACTCTCAAACTTTTGGCCTTATTTCTCAGGGCCAAAACATTTTTGGTATAATTATTAGCTGTGCAATGATTTTGGTATTTCATCAAAAACTTGTTATTAATGATGAATATATATATTTTTGATTATTGCTAGTGCAAGTTCCCTATTAATTAAATCTATTTTATTTAAACAACATGCTTAATGTGATTTAAAGTTATGTTCAACAGTTTTTCTTTTTTTGCGATTTCCTTATTAGTTTTTATTTTAATATTTTTTATATTTTCATAATTTAATATTTATGCTGCATAATTAAAAATAAATTTCTAGTGTATTTCTCTTTTAACCATAAAAATTTTGTGTGTTGAATAAGAACTTTTTTTTCAATATCTTATGCTCTACTAAACGCTTTAAAGGTGTAAAATGCTGGTTTTTAATTACAAATACAAATTTGCAAAGTCTTTATGGATAAGCAAGCAATTAGTACGTATTAAAATAACTCATTGGTATGAAACGAAAATATAAAGCTAGAAATACATTGGTCGCAGCAAGCTACCGACTTCAACATGTCAAAAATGATATACACACATTTATATGAGAACGATTATTTTGACGGCAACAAGCCAACATGGCTGAAGGTTGTTGTCCATGCTGATTTTGCTGTTGTAGTAAAATTTTAAACTAATTTCCATTTTTGTTGGCTACAAAACAAAAACAGTGTCTAACATATAAAAAAATGTGACTAAAATAACAGCCTAAAATATGGGAACAAATCTATTTTAGTGAAGCTGCTCCAAATGGAACAACATTTATGTACGTGATAAAACAATTAAAAATATAAAATAATAAAAAAAACGGAAATTGACACGACTCATAATTTCCGAGTTATGGGCCTCTGAAATTTTCGTATAAAAGTACATATGTGCATTGAGTTACTAAACAAATCAGTCAAGTTACTTTGATACGATGTATAGATTTAATGAAGAATTTACAGCTGACCATTACACATGCGATGCTATGCTGGAACTATAGGAAAGAGATAGTTACAGAAATGACAGGAGGTGAAAATTCACTATCTTACAACTGCGGTCATACCGAAAAAGTTTTTGGTTTTATGCCAATGTGCAGACTACTTCGGCCACCACTGCCATTATTATGGCAATGATTTTTTTGGTGTTTTTTTTTTAATTTGTATAGTTCATAGTTGGATCCCTTTTTCTACAATAAACAGCTGTTCATAACTTTCTATATTTATATTTATTTCCTCAAGAAGCTACATGAAGTTGCAGTGAAATATCGATAAATTCATGAAAGAAAAATAAAAGAAAATATAATAGCCTTAAAGCTTAAATAATTTTTTAAATAAAAATAACTATAATACATATATGATTCTAATTTTAAAATTGTGCTTTTTCCGGAAAAAATATGTGAAATGTATTATTACATACTTTATGATATTATCATAAAGTTTTTTTATAAAAGCAAACTCAATAACTGAGGAGGAAACATGCTTTTCATAAAGTATGTAATAATACATTTCTTATATTTTTTTTGGGAAAAAGCACATTTTTAAAATTAGAATCATATATAAAGAGATATTCCTAAAATAAATTCAGATAAAATGGATGAAACTCTAGTAGAAAAAGTGCGCAGCAACAAAAAATTTGGATAAATAGAATGCTGCAGTTACAGCCTTCAAAATAATTTGGTAACCGGCTACAATAAACGAATGGAGGCAACTACATTTGCAGTCTCTATAGCTCGATTCGTACTGTGGCGAATGTATTTCATGATTAAAATTTTAAAAATTATACGAATACATTGGAAGGGGAAAAATATCGTTAAAATATTTAATTTAAAAATGCTTAAATATTTCACTGTGTAGTATGAGTGATTTGGTTTCAATTGTAAATATATATCAAGTATACGCAACCGTGTCACTTGGAAATAATCTTTATTCATAGTTATTGGCTGGTGATTTTAATTTCGTATGCAGTGCTCAGGGAATGTCCTCTAAGTAGCAAAGCATTGCAACGCAACTAGGAAAAGACGTTTAGCGGAGGCCGATATAGGGAGTAATATTTATGGATATTAGACTTGAAATTTTCCAAGATCGAACTTGCCAGGGAAGACTTCCGCAGAAAGTCCATTCCACGTACGAATGATTCGGCTAATAAATGAATTATCTCGCTAATGCGTAGTGCGACTAGCTGGAAAATCAATCACAAATAGATGCGCTCTCGAGGACGATCTTGTAGTGCCAACAAATATCCGAGTTTAGAGCACATTAGAGAGATACCCCATATTGGGCCTATGCTCCAGCGAGTCGATAGAGTTGGTTACTTTACTGTCACCGATAATCCTCTTCGCCATCTCCTGTACGCGGTCGAGAAGCTTCAAAATATACTTTGAAGCAGCGTCCGCTACATGAGAGTTGTATTATCTTCTCCGTCGGATGTAAGCGTTGCCTTAAAAACACAAAAATAATGTTTGGTGGCCTCAGGTGGAACAAGTACAAGGGCTTCGGGTGGGTCTTGTGTTGATCCCAGAAGCCTAAAGGAGGGACATCTGTGCAGATTAGACAGTAGCTTAAATTTTGGTTAACCGTTTCATGGTTAATAAATGGAACGGATCACTATAATGTGAATTAAATTGATTGCCCTGTGTTATTGTTTAATATAAAGACATAAAGATGCAATTAAATTTATATGGAAAATATTTGTTCATGCAAACAAATTGTTTTTTTTTTAATTATAGACAAATTTGACCAGAAATTTATAAATGAACCTAACGAAAGCACCCAATATGTGCAAAAGAATGACTTGAGCGAAAGCATTTGAGTTATAAGGAAAATTTATGTAACTATAAGTGTTTTTGTATTTGCAATATATGTTTTACTTGTGTATTTAACACATGAGGTACTTGTGTTATACTTGGTTAAACAATTTTAATTAAAAAGATTAATATGAAAAACAAATTGCTGCAAGTTTGAACCAGACATTTGTCTTTTCCCATGTGAATTTGCTTTATTGCTTTATAATTTTTTGTAGCAGGTAAAGAGCAAGACATTCAAGGTACATAAATTCGCAAAACTCCTGTCAACAATTTATACCTAAAAACGTTAAAAACAAAACACAAATTATTTCATTACATCGAGGGTGGCGATGGCACAATGGATGGTAGTCTGCACGTTGACTACAAAACCAAATACAGACCTGGGTTCAACTCCAATTTCAGACCAAAATTATAAAAAAAAAATCATGTGCATTAGTGTGTCTTTATGTGTCAGTTGTTGTCGGAAGGTTCAGTATCGAAGGAATAGTCACTGGTCACTGAACAATACCGGCTTCAGCTTATAATCACATCAGAACGCCCCCTTTGTCGGTATTGTGTAGCACCGGCGAATTAAAATAATAATAAAAATAGCTACTAAATCGAAGCTTCAGCACTGCTTCAAGTATAAACAAAGAACGTAAAAAAGCAGAGCTGTAAATTAATAAATTAAGCTTCACCTCCTGTCGTTTCTCCTACTATCCCTTTCCTATAGTTCCAGCACAATGCTTCGCATGTGTAGGAGTCATCTCCTGAGTGCTGGTCCCAGATAAAAAAAAAAAAAAAAACACCGTGTGTTTAACAGACGATGGGTAATAAAAAGTATTGTACTTATATTAGGCAGGTTTGTTTACTACAAGTTTGGCGATTTTTTTTCGAATTAAATATGGTTAGAAGCGATGAAAACATTTATATAATGCCTAAAATAGAATAATATTTAAATTATGTGGATTTAACACTGCTGAGATTGAGATGAAAGAATTTAATAAATTGCACAAAAGAGTGCACGGAGTGCATCCGATGACGGATGCATATATATTCAGTTTAAAAAAAAAAAATTTTATATTTTTGTGAAAAAATATTTTTTTATTCATCAATATTTATTTTGTTCCCTTCAAAGTAATCCTCCTTTGGTTGCAATGCAGTTATGCCAACGGTTTTCCCAATCATCAAAGCACTTCTCGTAATTAATTTTTGGTATGGCCAGCGATGCAGTTTTTATTTCTCATCAATCGTTGCAAATCCCTGTCCTTTCATAGGTATTTTGAGTGCTAAAAACAGGAAAATTCGAAGGGTGGCTGAAGCACGATTGAAGTGTTGCTTTTTGCTAAAAAATCTCTCACAATCTGATCAAAATTCAGAAGTTTCGAAACAAACTTCGCTGACACACGTCTCATGCCCAAAATATTCGATAAAATTGCTTGACACGAGCCGACTGATATGCCAACATCCAACATGCAACTTCTCTTATTGTAATTCCGAGATTTTTAAAAACAATTTTCTTTACAGCTTCGACGTTATCTTCGACTTCGACTGTCATCTCTCGCACTATCCCTTTCCTCCCAGTTCTAGCACAATGCATCGCATGTGTATGCGTCAACCTCTGAGTGCTGGTCCAAAATAAAAAAAAAACATCTATATTTCTAAGCTGTTGCATTTTTGTAAGATGGCTCCATTAAAATGTTTCATTTAAAAACTAACAAATTTTTCTTATTGGAAAATTCTGATGTTTTCCTGGAACGAAGAATAATGTATTTCTTGAACACAAATAAATATTTTCTTCTTTATTAAAATATCTTTATCAAATGTATTGAAATGTTTCAGGAGTGTTACTATCCTTCCGTAAATGTATTCAGTTCTACTAATTCACTATTCACAATAATTAATTGTTCTTTTAGGCAATAACGGCGTAACATGTAAATTAATTAAAGTAACATTTTAGCAATTAATCATTTTCTTGCGAAAAATGTTACAAACCACTTTAGCCACATGCAAATTGTAGCGTAAAATAGAAATAGGTTTTCCAAATATTTCTATTCTATCGAGATACTTACAAAATATAGACAGCATTTGAAACAGAAACATGTGCGTCTTTTGGTGGTTACAGCAAACTGAAATTGAGGGCAGCATATACAATTTATTTCCACGTGTATATAGTTTGTTAATTAATAAAGTTGAAAATAAATTACAAAGAAGTTGACGAATACGGTGTTTCTGCAAATTAACAATTGAAGTGAAATCAAGGTTGGGCTGTCGATGTAGAACATATTACTACTACTTTTTTTTTGGCTACAACTCTGAAAATATTACTGAAATTCAAACAAATGAAGTAACTCCCAAAGAAATTAATGAAATAACTCCCAAAAACAGTTCGTTCAACAGAAATGAAATAAGGCAAAAAAAAAAAAAGAAATGAAAGAACGCCCTTTGCTAAACTCTTCATTTTGTAGTATTTTGACAAACTTAAAGAAAGTTTCTTCGCTTGACTGGACTTCGGACGAGCGCAAGCCTTTTCTCCTCTATGGTGTAACGAACACCGGCTTCGCTAAATAAAACTCCTTTACATGACCGGCTTTCAATGTGCCCAAGTTTGGGGTTTTATTTCATTTAAATTTTTGGTGCGATTTTCATAAAAGTAATTTGGGTAATTTTTTATAATGAAATAAACATTAAAACTTAATTTCTTTTCTTTTATTTAATATTTTGCCACGTTTCTACATAACATGTGAGACAGCTAGCTGTAAGTGGGTGTGTGCAACTGTCTAAAAGGTAAAACTGGAAGTTAAATAAACACAAGTGAGTCCAGTGTTCATTTGCAGTTTAATGAAAGGGCCTGACACTATATCATTCGTTATACCGAGCTTCGACTGTAGTTCGGAAATTTAATTGAAATGCTATAAATATATATTTATCATTTAGAAGAATTTAATTTCTGCTATTCTTTATCATATATTTGAAAGATTTTTACAAACAGCTATTCCAAAGATATATAAAATTCAATCCTATAATCAGAACACAGTTTTGTATTATTATTTAAATTACGAACAATAAAAATAAATAATTGTATAATAAAACGATTATGCAATGCATACGACATTACTGCGAAAGAATTTTTCACATGACATTCTTGTTGGTTGCATCTTTTTTCTTCGATATCATCTTTATTGTATTCAAATAATACGTATTAATTGTGCAAAGTACCCACTAACCGAATAAATGCTCGTATATATTATTATCTCACCCAAAATGATGTGAAATGCTGTAAAAGTGAACCCCACAATGAACTAAATTCATTATTGAAATGTTTCATGTAAAACATCTCTATTTGTTTTTGTATTTTTGAGTGTTTATAACTTCCGCACTCAATTAAAAGCAAACACTCTCTTTCATTTACTTGCAATCAAATCGGGAGCAACGGTTATGCAGCAAATAGCGGGTGGTTGAACTCATGCAGAGTGCAAATAAATAAGAAAATTGCCAAAATGAATTGCCAGATTAAGAGAAAGTTAACCTACACTTTTATACATTATTTATAACAAATTTATATTTCAATATTGTTCAGAATATGAAGGAAGAAATTTAAATTTGTATTATTGAATTTTTTAGAATTCTAATTATAATTATAATTATTCAGGCGATAAAAAAAGAAGATGACGGCCATGTAGAACGAAAAAAAGATCAGGGTATTTTATAGTTATTTAGGGCGGTATAATGTCATGTAATGAAAGAAAAAATGTGCTTGGGTTAGTTATAAACGTGTGCAAAACGGATATATTAAAATTTGTGTGTAAATTGAGAACAATTTGCGTGTAATTTGACAGCTGTACGCACACAGCTGGATTTGCGACACTACCTGGTATATCATTCAACCATTTTTTTTTTAATCTTGGAGCAGCATTTTAGGAGATGACCCCTACATATGCGGTGCATATGTCTACTAAAACGAAGCTTCAAAATTTAATAGGTCTCCTTGATATCAGAGGCGCTTCAACACTACTATAAGCAAAAAATTTACAAAACCAGGGGTTATCTCCTGAGTGCTGGTACCAAAAAAAAAACGCATTCCGGGAACACCAATATTCTTCACGCAGAAAAATTTTACTTTTTATTTAACTTATATATATCAGCATTCAAGATATGACCTCTACACATGCGTTGCATTGTACTAGAAGAAAGGGTTAGTAGGAGGTGGAGCTGCACGATCTTACAACACTGCTTTTTGCACGTTATTTGTTTTTTTTTGCAGTGTTGAAGCGTCTCTGATGTCAAGGAGACGTATTAAATTTTGAAGCTTAAATTTTTGGTAGCCATTTTTAGTAATTATTTTACTTCGCCGTTGCTACACAATACCGACGAAGGAGGGCGTTCTGATGTGGCTGTGGATTGGATACAGCTGAAGCCGTTACTATTCAGTGACCAGTGACTATGCCTTCGCCACTGAAACATTGCGATAACAACTGACACAAAGACGCACAAATGCACATAAAAAAAATGCGAGATGTTTTTATGAGTCTGACACTGGGGTTGAACGCAGGTAAATTTTTGGTTTTGTAGTCAACTGGCAGACTGCTTCGACCATCGCCTTATTGCTTTTAGAATGCTGCACATTCAAAATGAATTTAAAAATAAACTTCTGGTAAAAACTATGTACTTGCAAAATTTACCAGAGAGTATAAACAAATGGCTTATAAAGCTTTTCTAACGCTTAAAGCACTGATTCGTTATCACCTACAATCACGTGGTCTGCCCAATGTGACATTTGTGTTACAAAAGTAAGGTAGTGTGGCCTAAAAATGTATGTATACGTGTGACTATTTTTTATTGCAAATGGTGTGATTTGTGTAGCATAATGAATCTAGACGTTTAGGAATAAAATAGACAAAAAGCTATTCTTCTATCTATGTATATTGTATTTAATGACTTTTCTTTTCAGAAAAAATCTATCGCAGAAAAGATCATTTCAAGTGAATTCCAATTCATGAATCTGGCAACTTTGTTGTTTTTTTTTTATATTTGGTTTCGCAAAAACAATAACAAATCAATTTCTCACTCAACTCACTTCACGAACGTGTTCATTCTTGTCGTAACTGCACTGCAAAAGAGAAACAAACACAATAATATGATTGAAATTCCATGTTCAGTATTTAATTCACTCACTGCGAAAGTAAAATGAAAATAAATTTCTATATGAAGCAAAAAAACTAACAAGCAGTTGTTCAGAAACACTCCGTACGAATAGACATGCGATTTTCCTAATTGCTTGTGTTGATGTGAACATTTTCAGAATTTAAAGCAACAATGAACGATTGAGTTTAAATTAAAGCATTTCCTTGAACAAAATTAAAGTGAGTGTGATATTCAAAAAAATTTATTTTTTTTAGCATAATATTGTACTTTTAAAGTTGCACTTTTTTCTTTTTCAATTTTTATTTATTTTTTTTTTTCCAAAATGAATATTTTTGTGTTTATATGTATATATTGAGGAATCTAAATGCCAGAAATCGAAAAGAGTGTGATTAGAAATGATAATAAAAATAAAGAAAATGTAAAGGTGCAAAAAACAGCATGCCCATGAAGTGTTGAGAATGATGCTGTCAGTGATGTTTGAATTGGTGATTATTTTTTTTTTAACAAAGCGCAAACAAATTTAAAGTTCAATTGATAAAATCAAGAAAAAATATTTCGTTTCTATTAAAATTCATGTAAATGTGTGTGTTCAAAGTATGTTAATAAAAATTATACACACATATACATACACATACAGTATTGTTAATTTAAATGAAGATATATTCAAATAAATATTTAATGAAAAATATCTCCTTTCATAATTGAAAAATAGTTTCAATTTAATATTCATCCAATTTTAAAGAGACTTACGCCCGCATATTTGTGCTACAAACATACATACATATATACATATTATTCTATAATCTTCTAAAATTTTTTTATATATTTTTTTTATTATAAAATTAAAATATTAAATCTCATTTTGTTATTGCGAGCGCATGTATGTATGTATATGTTACGTGTGCATATGATTGCTTGTTTCATTTAATGTGTTGTCAGCTCGTTGACAGTTGTGCGAAAAATAAAAGTTTTGCTAATAAAATAATGTGTCTGCTAAATATATATTTATAAAAAAGATATGTACATACATTCATACATATGTAAAAGCAAAAATTAATTAAAATTGGGGACATACATTCATACAATATTATACAAATGTGAGTACTTTCGATACTTTTTTATGAAATATTTTATTTTTATTCTTATTACTATTATTATGAAATATAAAAGCAAAATCAGTAATAAAAAAAATAAATAATATGAAAAAGGCTTTAACGTCTTTTATATGAAAATAAAAAATTTTTATCAATTCATGGCAAATACATATTTACATATGTACATCTTCTTATATATAAAAATGACATGTTTGTACGTACGCATGCATAGATGTGTGTTTCTGCCTTATTGACAGCTAAACTGTTTCATTTCAACGGTTCGCAAGATATACCAAAACAAATATTTACTTTGTATGGGAGTGGCAACGCCCAGTTTAAATTCTTGAAATTTATATAGCCTATAGTTGCTTCCAGATATATAGAGAGATACTGTGAAAATTTGAAGATAATCGGTTCTGCCGTATAGGTGTTCATAAGGCACAAAAGCACATACATACGTGCCATTTTCATGTACAGGGTGGCTCAGAATGAACGAAGGGGCTTGAGTTCTAAGAGCCATTGTGTCCCTCGAAGTGTGCGCTGTGGCTGCATTCTATTGGAACCATACTTTAGGATGGTTTTCCACGGCTGGTCTTAAAAATTTTCCACTATTGTCCGAAGTCTAACACCAGTGATGGTAACGGCGACACCGTGTTCATTTTTAAAAAAAATATGAGCCAATTACCCTTTTCGACGAAACACCGCACCAAACGGTACACTTAAGTGTGTGTAATTCTCGCTGTTGAACTACTCTTTTTCGTAGCCCCTAGCCTATTAGCGAGCCCGTTCAATTGTAAATGGCCTTCGGCGCTCATAATTAAATTATGAATAAAATCCTGATTTTCTTCTGCAATAAAGTTAAACGATTTTGGCTTCTTGTTGAATTATGTACTGTTCCATTTTAAATTCCCCAAGTCTTTACAAAATACTGAAAGCTAAAAAAATATAATAAAAAAGTTATAAGGAATTCAAACACCTTGGCTCCTTTTGGGCCACCCTTTATAAGATATGCAGAATAGTTCATTGCATTTATAACAATTATATCATTTCATATATGAAAGTTTTCATAAATTTTATTAATTCATTTCGTTTATGTTATGTAATAGCATCATTATTACATTTATGAAACGCGTTGTTTTTAAATGAGATGAAATATTTTTCATTGATCCAATGAATGCTACACACTACCGATGAAGAAGGGTGCTCTGCTGTTACTTCTGGTTTAGTATCAGCTGAAGCAGGTACTGTTACTGGTGACTGCACCAGCAACTATGCCTTCAATGATTATGGTTAATGCGAGAATAAGGGACGGATGTCAAAATGTCACACGTATAGCATACTGCTGGCAATAGCTTATAATTTTAGTAAGTGTATTTCAAATAAACTCTAAATTCTCTAAAGCTAAGTTCATGGCCATTTTCGGTTATTAATAAAACGAAAATGTTTTTGTTCTTTCCTGAAGTTGCACTATATCTTTGCACTCTCTTGTATGTGTCTGCACTTAGTGGTCAATTGTTTTGTGTATCCGATTTTTTGTTCGTCTTCATGCATTCGAGTACTTAAATTTTGTGGTAAAAGAAATAAATAGATCGTGACTTTGTTATTATATGATGACGGTAATAAATATGACAATGAGTGTGACGATGGTGATGTTAATATTGATAGAGATGATGAATAACAATGCTTCATTTCTATGATATGAGCTTTTGCAGTGGTTTCAAATATACTTAAATACTGTGAAGAGCACTTAATATACTCGTATAGTCAGGCAGGACATATTGTTGAAGATAAAAACTTAATAGTTATAGTAATTATTGAAATATATTTATTAAGCTCGAGGTTTTTTTTTTTTTTTGGGTATATTATTTGGTTTTATTCTTCAATATTTCGTCATCAGGAATAATAGGAAATTATAATTGTTTGAAATATAAAAATATTTTTGAAACATGTCACAAATATATTTCAATATAATACAAAAGGTCAATTAAGAATATAATAAAAAAAAGTTATAGTAATTATGTAATCGATTAATGTCCGATTAGGTAATCGATCATTAATAGTTTAAATTTATGCAAATCTATCAGAAAAATAAAATTTTTTTCTTCTGATTCTTATATCATAACTTGACTTTTTTTAAGAATTAATTAATTCAATTAATCCTTCACAACTCTGCTGTTTCGTGTTTGGTCATTTAATAAAGCAGAGTTGTAGCATCTTAGGTGTTAAGCCCAGGCGGTAATTCAGTTTTTTTTTTTGCCTGAGTACAATAATTGCCTACTACTAGGTGTTGCGAAAGTATATTTATCAAGTAGACACATCTCTGCTCCAATACAAAAATACCAAGAACAACAGGCATTTTGTTACTGTAAAATATCACTGACGTTGTCAACAACAGCACACTACAACAGTAAAACAAAAAATTTATTAAATGCATTAATTGTTTTTGCACTGCTCTGTCAAAAGTAAAGACGCGACAAAAAATAACAGTCCAACCTAAATAACGATGCAACAACTCTGCTTGTGCATGCTTTTTAGTTTTCATAGCAGCGGTGCAGTGTCTCTAGTGTCAAGGCGACCCATTAAATTTTGAAGCTGTATTTAGTAGCCATTGAACTATATATTAATTATTGTACGTTACCGATGATTCCGTAAAGAATACCGACGAAGGAAACGTTCCAAACCACAACTGACGTAAAGGCATACTAAAGCACTGTCGACAAAAAATTCTTCTAAGACGGACAGTGACAGTAGTTGACAGGTCTTTGTTTTGTTGAGCTAGCACCCGAACTAAATTGCCCTCTCCGAGACACATGTACTAGTATGTCGATTTTGTGAAAGTGACAATGAAAAACGTAAAAACGTAGTTTTTAAATACGAAATTCAGTTTTTCAGTGCTGTCAATGTCGCGTATTTAAGTTACCATAGGATTTCTACTATTTGATTTTGTTTTGCACACAAATTATTTTTGTATAATTTCGTATATACCCTTATAAAGCATACAATTACATAAAAAATTATATGGTTCTTGTTCTTTTTTTCACTTAAGAAAGTGATTTTATTATTTTAACAATGTTTCTGTACCACATGATGCCATGCGAAACAGTGCTGTGTTTAAAAATATCCATAATAGTGCTACCATACTTTCATCGAATTTAAATACGAACATTTAATTAACACCGCAAAACTGAAGCTGTATTTGAGTACAACTTAAATTTAAATTAAAAATTAACTGAATACATATTTAAATACCAAGTGAAAAACTGGGGATGAGTAGCATAAAATATTCGGTATGGCTGACAAAGCCAAAAACATAAAAATGCTTCATTTATGTTAAGTATTTGCTTTACAGCAATTCAAAAAGTGTCTTATGTGAGACCATAAATAAATCAACCGAAAACAGAAGTACGATGACAAAAACTACAACAACGGAAAGTACCACAATTAATGAAACCCAAGAAACAACAAACAGCAGAGAGTTAATCATCTGAGTTGTGTGAAAAAAATTCCAAACATTTAATTAATTCATTTAAAAGCAACCATAATAAAAAAAAAAAAATAAACTAACAACATCAATAACGAAAAGAATTAAAATAACAACCAACACAAAATTAAGGAAACGTTTTTTTTTGTTAACAGCCACACAATCAAGAGCAACAAGATTTATATACGAAATTTTTGTATTGCTCATTAAATTGGCGTTTCTATTTAAGTTGGTTTCTTATTTTATTGGTTTGTTTTTATAATAGTTATTTTCGCGAATTTTACTTTCTGCAAGAAAACGACATAGTCTAGTGCTGGCAACCCCAACATAGTTTCTACTCCTTGTTTTCCACTCTTTCGCAGAAAACAAAAAATAAAAAAAACCGTTGTATCATTCTTTGCGATTTACCGTAATATCAAAAAACATTTTTGGTCCCTTCTATGAGTTAAAATTTGTAGTTTTGCGTTGACCCCATTTAAAGAAATATAAGCAAACATTCTCCCATAAAAAGTAATCCAGTGGCGTCAAATCGAGGGGACCAGTGAACAGGACCACTTTTGGGCACAAAGTGGTCACCAAATTGATTTCGAAATAAATCGATTATTAAGCGCGCTGTATGGCAAGGTGCGCCGCGATGGTGGAACAAAATGTCGTTGATGTTTTGCTGATTTATTTTTGGAAACAAAAATTCTGTCAGCATGGCTCGATTGCCCTCGCTCCTTCACCGTAACGACGACGAATGGAAATTTCTTCACTACTTTGCGCTACAGCAACAATATTGTCTTCGGTATGCACACATATTTCTTTGTCTTGTTGATGAATTCGAATCGAGAAGAGTAAAATTAGTGTGAAAACGATCAATAAATGCTTGGTCACCAGGCCGATTATGTTGGCCGTAAAATGAACGAAGTGCTCTATGAACTTCGTAAAGAGATTTATTTGTTTTTTTCAAAGTAAATTTCCACAATTTGAATGTTTTGTTTTGGTGTTAAACGATTCGTGTTGTTTTGCCAAACCTTACTGAACTGAAATGTGAATACAGTTTGAAATTCTCAGCTGTTATCGATAGTTCTTATACAGCTGAAAAACAGACGATATTTTGCAAATTGTTTGAAACAGAGCTAAACTAACTAACTAATTAGTAGTTTTAACGCATTTATAGTAGCCATAACAATTCATTAAAATCATGAAATAAATATAAAGGTTTATAGAAAAACAATTTAATTTTTAAACATCTTAAACTTATCTGATTCGTAATCATCATCATCGAACCACAAAACGGCTTAGTTACATATTCAGATCTTTCATATATTTTATTTGAATGAATTCTTAGGAAAACACTCGACGGCCATTTGAAATTTTTTATTGTTTTATTGCGTATTTAATATGCAATAAGGAATTAGCTGATGTTGTTTCGACTTCGGCATTTCAGAAAGGAAACGAAAGAATACAAATAACAAAGTTAGGTCGTTCATGAAAAGAATTTTCTTGGAAATAATTTTTAAAATTGTAGACCACATCAAAATTCTTCAGATCTTTCTTTATTTTTAAATTTTTGCAATGTTCTTATGGACATTTCTATTGTATTCATTGTATACAAAGCATCATAGGCTAACGAGACCAAAAAAGAGTTTTTTTTTACGATTATTTATCTATGTATGTATGTTTGTTATATGGTTTAGCTGGTCTATATGCATATTTCATTTCGTGTTAATTCCAAAATCCTCAGTAGATTTTTAACTTTAATCTTTAATTCTTAAAAAAAGCAAAGAAATGTCACTTGTTTATACAGGAACTTCCTACGAAATATACAAACAAAACAAACCTTCTTTAAAAATTTTCTTTATGCAACAAACATTTTATTGTTTGATTTAAACCTATTTAATTTTTATAAACATTTCTTACAATTAGTCAACACTTTGGTTGACAATGATTGTATTTAAAAGGCAAAATGAAAAATTAAATCTTGCAATACAATTATGTAGCTATTCTTTTTTTTATTTTATTTATGTTTTTTTTACATTTTAAAAGTAGTTAGTTAGTTTCAACAAATTCCACGTTCCATATTCTATTATTATAAGTGGATGTACAAATACAGAGATTTTAAGCTATTGTTTCCAACTTAATTCTCCGTATTCTAGGTATTCCGTAGCTTAATCTATTTTTCAGAACTTTATTATTGTTTCATTTTTAATACAAAAAGGTTTGTTCTCTACTTGTTTCCAAAACATCGTTTGGTTTTTGCTGACACAGCAATAAAAGTTACCTGTGTGAAGATAAATTTCGAAATTTAAACCCTAGACACAAACCAACTACCTTAACGGAGCTCTGTTAACGTGTTAACAGACCTCTGTTAAACATGAAAAATCGAGATGTACCTATTCCAAACGGATCTATGCTTACATTTTAGGACCAAATGGATACAAATTAAAGGAGCAACTAGATTATCCAATCCCCTTCACAAAAATATAAACTTGTATCCCCAATATGTCAAGGAATCTTGTTACTTTTACACATAAAAAATGCCTATTTCTTTAGAAGATGCATCATATTCCGGGAAACTGGAAAAAGATGGGCGGATTGAAATTGATGGAATTTATAGCTGCTGTGGCCCTTTATGATATCCAATGGCCAAAACCCCTAACATTAGGTGTTTTCATAAAAAAAATTCATTTTTACTGAAATTTCAAATTTGGAATTTCTCTAGAAGATGAATTTCTGGAGAACGCTGAAAGATAGGCGGATGGAAATTGATGGAATTTATAGCTGTTGTGGCCCTTTATGATATCCAATGGCCAAAACCCCTAACATTAGGTGTTTTCATAAAAAAAATTCATTTTTACTGAAATTTCAAATTTGGAATTTCTCTAGAAGATGAATTTCTGGAGAACGCTGAAAGATGGGCGGATGGAAATTGGTGGAATTTATAGCTGTTGTGGCCCTTTATGATATCCAATGGCCAAAACCCCTAACATTAGGTGTTTTCATAAAAAAAATTCATTTTTACTGAAATTTCAAATTTGGAATTTCTCTAGAAGATGAATTTCTGGAGAACGCTGAAAGATGGGCGGATGGAAATTGATGGAATTTATAGCTGTTGTGGCCCTTTATGATATCCAATGGCCAAAACCCCTAACATTAGGTGTTTTCATAAAAAAAATTCATTTTTACTGAAATTTCAAATTTGGAATTTCTCTAGAAGATGAATTTCTGGAGAACGCTGAAAGATGGGCGGATGGAAATTGATGGAATTTATAGCTGTTGTGGCCCTTTATGATATCCAATGGCCAAAACCCCTAACATTAGGTGTTTTCATAAAAAAAATTCATTTTTACTGAAATTTCAAATTTGGAATTTCTCTAGAAGATGAATTTCTGGAGAACGCTGAAAGATGGGCGGATGGAAATTGGTGGAATTTATAGCTGTTGTGGCCCTTTATGATATCCAATGGCCAAAACCCCTAACATTAGGTGTTTTCATAAAAAAAATTCATTTTTACTGAAATTTCAAATTTGGAATTTCTCTAGAAGATGAATTTCTGGAGAACGCTGAAAGATGGGCGGATGGAAATTGATGGAATTTATAGCTGTTGTGGCCCTTTATGATATCCAATGGCCAAAACCCCTAACATTAGGTGTTTTCATAAAAAAAATTCATTTTTACTGAAATTTCAAATTTGGAATTTCTCTAGAAGATGAATTTCTGGAGAACGCTGAAAGATGGGCGGATGGAAATTGATGGAATTTATAGCTGTTGTGGCCCTTTATGATATCCAATGGCCAAAACCCCTAACATTAGGTGTTTTCATAAAAAAAATTCATTTTTACTGAAATTTCAAATTTGGAATATCTTGTTAATTTATAATATTCACTTCCATTGCAAAATGGATTTATGGTAATAAGAAGCATTCTTCGTAGTTCAAAAGCAGTATAAAATCATTTTAGGAAAACTCTGTTCACGTGCACGTGTCAATCTGTCTTCTTACGCTCATGTCACTATATAATATTTGTGATAAAAAATAATATTGTTGTGTACGTATTACGTACATATGTACATATAAATCATGTATAAAAATAACTTTAACTGATAGAAGAATAATCGATTTTGTAACGATATTTACTACTCTTCTCCATATTGTATTCCCATATCCATTTGCTATTTTAATATTCAATCAGTATGAAACCAACTTTTTGTTTGATTATGAAGCACCATGTGTCTTCAAAAATGTACACTCTCACAATTGAAATTAAAGTTTTTATAAAGAAAATCTTAAAGATATATTCTATGGAAATGCCCAGCAGGTACCCAAGTAATGGTAAAGGGAATATGAATTTTATAGTATTTTTTGATCACTCCATAGCTTACGGTGTATGTATATCATGGCATATTTATTATGAAACTTTTAAATCTTTTTTCGGTTCGCAGATACTTCATACAAACTTATGGAATACAACTCTCGTGTATGCGAATAAACATTTTAAAAATTTATTTAAAATACAAATTTTAATTCTTCTTTTTATTTCATTTTCTATTTTTATTGTATGCAATAAATTATTTAGCACTGCATTTCTTTTTTATAAAAAGTTTTTTAAATTATTAATTTTCGATATTTCGCATCATCAGGAGAATTAAATTTTTCGAATAAAATTATTTAACATTTTTCAAAAATTTTTATGTTTATTTAATATTTTTATAAAATTTTTATATTTGTTAAATAATTTTATTCGAAAAATTTATTTTACTGATGATGGTAACCAAGGGTTAGCGAAATATCGAAAATAAATAATTTAAAAACTTTTTATAAAAAAGGGGTGCAGTGCTAAATAATTTATTGCATACAATAGAATAAAAATTTTTGAAAATAAAAGTGAACCGACTTAAAAAAGGAACTAAAAAAGTAAAACATATAAAAAGTAAAGAAATTTAAGGTTTCCATGCATTGTTATTGAACTGCTTAAATTTGGTGCTAAATAGTGGGGACATATTTTATAATCGTTATTTATTTACTAGGCCTTGAAGAACTGAGGGCCTTAATGTACTGTATTGATGTCGCGTTTTATTATATGTCATACGTTGTTCTATGTATGTCTTTTCTTACATAAATATATTTTTTTTTTCTCATACATACGAGTATATTGTTTTTCGACATCAAGCGGTTCAACAGTAACGAATACAAACCTAAAATTAATTCTTTTTTACTTTTTAGTTCCTTCTTGGAGTCGGTTAAATTCTTTTTTTTATTTTTATACATTTAAAAAAAATTTAAGTTCTGTCCAGGGGTTACCACTGAAATGAATTCACACTGTAATCACGACATTTTTAATGAAAAAAGAAAAAAGTTCTAAGGAGGCGGACCTGCATTCCCATAATATACGCTCCATTAAAACAGGACTACACGGTAAGCACGAGCTTTCCAATTAAAAAAAAATAAGTAAAATCTGTCCATCCAGTAAAAAGTTCTGGCTAGGGGGAGCTGTATTCCGCCTATACGGCCACAATTAAAATGGGATCACAGCGTAAGCACGGCCTTTCCAATTAAAAAAGAATCTTTAATATCGGTCCATCCAGTAAAAAGTTCTGAGGTAATAGACATAAAAAATACAGTCGAATACAGACCCTCTTCCTTTGTTTAAGTCGTTTAAAAAAGTATCTTTCATAGAAGTACATCACAAAAGTCAAATTTGAAAAAAGTACCTGTTGATCGTATTACTACGCTACACCACATTCGTTCTATAAATTATTAAAACTCCAAAGAACACAATTTTTGTTTAAAATTATACAATCTCGATATGTTATTAACATGTTTTCATTGCATTCAATAAGTTTCGAGTTCTATTTGCTAGAAACCCACTTTTTTTTAATGGTTTTTCTTTCGTTCCATTCATTTGAATTAGAACGCATTGCTAGAGATGAATTTAAATATTTATGTGTATGAAGAAGAGAGTAAAAGTGTTTGTTATGGTTGGATTTCTACTTTGAATAAATACAAGCAATACAATTTGCATATCGGTGAATTCCATCTGGATTAAAAGCAACTCTTTTTCGGATTCTTTCACGCACTATTTGACGATAAAGATTTTATAAAGAGCTCTTATAACAATGCTTTACAGAAATACAATGAAATCCACTCATCTACTCGTACTAAGAATAAAAAATCATGAGTTGTTTGGTTGGCACCAGTAAAATATTTACATTTATATGGACGTGTTTAAACGCACAACAAATAATAAATATTAAATGCGATTAAATTCTATTCGAAAGGAAAGAGGTTTTCTTTCTTTCTTTTGTAAAATATGCAAATTGTGTGAATTTTAATAAATTAGTTTACGAGTAGACTGCTATTAAAAGCTGTAAGACAAAGAACAATAACTATTTGCTTCCACAATAGAGGTCCACGGATTTTCACATAATTTTTAATCATTAAATGGAATTTCATTTTGTTTGGAGTAGTGAGAAGAAAAATATGTCGGGTAAGATTTTTTAAAAATTGTGTGTGTACGCACATTTGGACGATCAAATTGACCAAAAAAATCACGAAGTGCACGATATGCATTTTGATTTGAACGCCCATTTTCATAATAAGTCTGGATAACTTTAACACGTTGTTGGATTGTGTATCTCTCCATGGTTCAAATTGAGTAAGTCTGAAATAGAGAAATGTCAAATAAAATTCGGAAAAAAGCTTGGCGTTTAGGTGTGGTTCACATTCAACATCGGCCCTTAGAATTTAACCACCCGATACAAATACACCAGTGCAACACTGCGTACACGGTACGTAAACATATGTTTAAAAATGTCACATATATTTCGTATACGCAGCGTATTATCGTTTCGCAAAAAATTATGTGTTCAGCATTTATTTCTCATTATTGATTGCCTTGTGCATCGGTAGTGAGGTGGCGCTAAAGGCATTGAGGGAAACACTTGAACACTGCTTCTGATTCATTGAATTGGCGCAAAAGAAGAGAACACACTGGAAGGACAAGCCGAAATAAAATTTATGATCCACATTGGCACTACTGCTTGATAACAATATCAGGAGCTTCTTCGCTTCTTTATAAGTTCTTTGTTTTGCTGCGTAGCTCCGCAAGAGTAATAAAAAGTAAGTAAAAAGAAGTAGATTTTGCAATACTTCGGGAGCACAAATTCAGGATTTTATTGACTTCTTTGGAAGCACTTTTATCGCTGAGTGTTGTAGGTTTTTTGCTATGGTAAAATAAATAAAATAAAAGAAGAAAATTCTTTTTACTAAAGTTGGGGTTACTTTTTCGTAGGACAAACTATTTAGTAATTCTCAAATAGTTTATGAGAATTTTTATATAAACATTTGAATATTCTTAGGCTTTTCAAAAAGTCGGTTGAATGTCTACTGATGAATTGGCATTAACAATAACAGTAATCTAGTATATAGTCTAGATTTAGTTAGGTTAGGATGATAGGCACGTTGCTTGATGTAAAGGTCCCAGCCTACTTGGATCCAATTTTACAATGTCGCTATTGTGATAATTGTTGCGAAAAAACTTTCACGTGTTGTAGTGTTACAGAACAGAGTCTCTGCTAAGAACCTAGACCCTAAACTGATAAACTGGCGCACTACTCATTACTCTACCGGCGGACCCTTACTCTAGGTGAGCCATACAACAAATATAAATTAATAATTAAAAAAAAGAAAAGAATACAATTCTAATTCTATTATTTCATTAATTTTATTTATTTTACAGTTGAATTATAAAAAATAAACTTCGTTGTTTTACTTTCCGTTTGGGGTTCATTATGTGGTAGTAAAAATAGGAGAAACAAAGGAAAGATGTTAAATTTTTAATCGAAGTCATTGTTTATTTATTTGTAAGTTGAAATAAACAAAATAAAGGAAAATGGGAATTACTTTTACAGGTTTAAGCCATTTAATTTTTTTATAACAAAAGTTAAATGAACTTTTCGTTAAATTTAAATGAAAAATAAGTATACAGGTTTTTTTATTTAATTTTAAATTGCAATTTCAGTTAATTTGAATGTATTTATATGGTCACGAAGACTAGTATTCATACAGTTACCCAAATGTTGAAAAGTCGGTAGAAACAAAGTCATTATATACAAATAATTTAATTTTAAAATTAATTAATGAATATTAATAGCAATAATGTAGAGAAGCAGGGTCAATTTGCATTACCATTTTTAGCAAACGTCATTATAAAAATAAATTAAATAAAATACAATAAATTTAAATTTGTTTCTAAAATTTGTAATTTGCATTTATAAATGTCTTAAGATAGGCGAAAGACTTAATTCCTCCGATTATTTGCAGAAGTTTATATTCCTGATAAATTAACGGTAGAATTTTTTTGGGCAACAAGTGACGACATGCTGTTTTACTAAATGCACGATTGAACAGCGCAAGTTTAAGAGTCCAAATTATTGGCCAAGTTTATTAAGTTTATGGAAATGATTTTCCATACAATAGGTCTGTTTCAGCTGCATAATAAAACATTCGCAAATCTCACACAGATTAGTCCAAAAGCGCTCCAGATGACAATTTTTGTGCAATTCTGAGAGAAAATGAGAGAGTAAAATTTTTAATTTCCCGTACAAAGTGCCACGATATTTTTATTTCGATATCAGCTGTTTTTTATTATTTACATATACGAAACTAAGAAATTAATCAGAAAATTTGCAAAGAAACGAAAAAAATTTTTAAAAACTTTATTTATTTTATATTAAAAATTTTGCGAAAGCAAAGTGGAAGATTTTTCAAATAAACTTGAAGTTGTAACTACATATATTTGAGCATATTTATCACTGTATTTAATAAAAAATTTACATATGATTCTAATTTAAAAATTGTGCTTTTTCCCGAAAAAATATGTGAAATGTATTATTACATACTTTATGATATTCTCATAAAGTCTTTTTTATAAGAGCAAACTCAATAACTGAGGAGGAAAGTAAGAGCTAAGTAAGCATTAACGAAATAGTACTATATGGATATGCTGTCCTCCTCAGTTATTGAGTTTGCTCTTTTTTAAAAAAATTTTTATGAGAATATCATTATTTTAAAGAAAGGGTTTCGTATGAATCAATTCAATTGCATTTCATAATAATTTGTTTAATACAGAGATGATACTTTTAGAATTGGATATTTATTTTGCTACAGCAAATAGGTAACAAATTGCATATGTATCAATGTATATCAATAAGAAAAGTATACACAGTTGTGGTGATAAATATAGTTGTGAAAATTACAAACCTGATTATTTATTAATATTTTATGCTGCAGAATTAAAGCTGAACTGTGAACGATTGGAAGCAGATGCTTTTTCGTTAAGCGAAAAAAAATAAATAAATAGTATTTTATAAATAACTGCAGATAACAGACAATTCTCAAGTCTACAAGTGTTATCATTACTGAACATTGGCGTAGCGAAATACTTGGGTGGTTGTTAGGATTGTCGTTCGAATAAAAAGTATTCGAATAATTCGTATAATTTTTTCAATTTTTGTTAGAACGAACAATTTAGAATGAAGAATTATTCGAATAATCGAACATTCGAATAATTTTCTAAACTACTTATGTAAAAAATATTTTTTATCTGTTGTTAAGTAATCAAATTACATGAGATTATACATATATACTTAATTAAACCTGTCTGTATATGTTCGCTAAAGATATCTTTAATTTTTTTGCAAGCATACTCTTACACACCCACATACACCGGACTACAGTAAGCAGGTGAAGTCAGTATAATAAATCATAATTTATTAAATCTTTCAATCCCCCCAAAAAAAATTCTTATATATACGGATTTTTTCAGTTCGTTTTCAATAATATTTCGAAGTTTGTTATTAAAAATGTTTTTTCTTGTGTAATGGATTGTTTTGTGTTTTTTGTTTATTAATAAAAATATATAGGTATATACGAGGTCTGTTCAAAAGAAAAGGTGAATTTTGAATTTTTATGATTTGTATGATATTTTTATTTTTTATTTATTTATTCATCAATATCCATTTTGTCCCTCAGATATAATGCGCTTATGCTAGCGCTTCTTCCAATCCTCGAAACACTTCCGAAATGCGCTTTTCGGAATGGCCTTTAGCTCTTTCTTCGATTTTGACTTTATCTCAGCAATTGTGGCAAAACGCTTTCCTTTCATTAGTCTCTTCAGTTTTGGGAATATGAAAAAGTCGCAGGGAGCCAAATCGGCTAAGTTGGTTGTGGCATGATTTGGGTGTTGTTGGCCAAAAAATCACAAACAAGCAGTCAGAAGTTATATTTGTTGCTATAGAAAATATTGTGGATTAAAAAAAAATTAAATGATTGGGCACTGGCCTTCTACGGCTATGGTGCGAGCACATAACCTAATCACTCAAGTGAGATTATAAGTTTTCTTCTATTGTACCGTATAAATAAGAATTTTTTTAACTTCCACCAGCGCTCAGGGGAAACCCTTACCTATCGTAAAACACTGCACTGGAACTAGATGAAGATAGGGATAGTGTCGAGAATAGACAGATGGTGAAAGTGGTAGGAAGATGGAGTTGCTTATTAATTGTAAAGAAAAGTTTCGTGGTCTCGGATGTTAATTTTGACGCATTACTTTTTAAGCAAAGGGAGCCCTTTACTTGATTATTTTACTTCGCCGACGTTTAATTACTCAAATACGGCCGAGGGAGAGTGCTGTAGCACAGAAAACTGAGAAATAAACTTTTTTTTTACTTAAACGGTCTGAGATCCGAACCTGGGTCCTTCAGGCATCAGCACCAACAAATTACAAAAATGTTTTTACGAATATAAAAGTTTCTTTAGTTTTCATCTGACATCATACGGACACATTCCATTGAAATGCGACAACTCACAAATAAGGCATCTTCGCACTCTATTGTACGGAATCGAATAACTTCTAGCTTTCAACGAATTTCCATACATGAGATTGATATTTTATTTTCGAACTGATATGTTTCGTTTTACTTTTTACCAAAACTTTTGCAAAATCTTACAATGGAAGTACCGACTACTTAGAATACAAACTCTCCTATAAGCAAATTTAAAGCTACTAAAAATAAATAAACAAGATATAGAAGCACTAAAAACAATGCTGAAATAATTTATTGTGTATTGAACTAAAAAATTTTCGAAGTATCTTCTCTACATATAAAAATTTTCAGGTACTGACTCATTCTTCGGGTGAGTAATCAGCGCAGAGGCCAAACGCCAAGCATTAGAGGCTTGAAATAAGAGCTGTTAAATTTAGATTACGATTAGGAATCACTTAGATTACATTTTAAAAATAATTGTACTGATTATGTTATTCCCTTTTAAACAATTTCTGATACTAATTGATTACGAGTACTAATAATCGAAAAGTAATCTGGATTACTGGAAATTGCGATAAAATAATCAAAAAGAATCAAAAGCAATCTTTAAAAGTAATCGGATTATTTTTTGATGACTTTTGATTCTTTTTGAATATTTTGTTGTAATTTCAAGTAATTCATATTACTTTTCCATTATTAGTAATCGTGCGAAACTTAACTTAACTACTTAACAGCTATGCTTGAAATTCGATACGCGTTCATCTTTCGAGAAACAGCCAATTTAAGAAGGGATTTTTGCATATCCTAATGTGATGGGGTTAAAAAAAGGGTAAAAACGCGTAAAATCGATAACATAATATCTCATAAACTAAGGCAGATAGAATGAAAATTCCAAACGGAAACGAATGATGCCAGAAAATAACCATAGCCGTATTTGATACTTTTTCGATGTATGTACCTTTAAAGAATGGCAATGGGTTAAAAACGGAATTTGGTACTTTTTTTGTAACCCAATTATTTTCTAAAGCACTGAACTTATTATAAAAATATAAGTTTTGTTCTACTCTCGTTGAAAAAATCTCGAATACGTTTTTGAAAATTTAATTTTTGAAATGGTTCTTTTTTAAAACGCAATTTTTAAAAAAATTTACTCTTTGGAAAATTTTACTTTTTGGAGAAGGTACAGTTATAGTTAATTAATCAGTCCATTTTAATTTAGCGCACCTCAATCAAAATATATTATTGGTAATTATTTTTTAAAAATTCGTACAGGGCATGTTTTTTTTTTGCTTAATTTTATTTGTGATTCATTTAGCGAAGCTGCTCTAATTAAAGTGTTACTTTTTTTTTTTAATAATTTTTACCAGAATTTGTAACATCGAGTTTCATAAAATAAATAAATTATAACTCACACAATAACGAATACTTATTACGCACGTATTGTTGTCATCTTCACAGTTATTTAAATTGAAGGTCTGTTATAAATTTATATTTATAGCTGACAGTTAAATTAACTGGAATGAAAAAAAAAATAGTAGGCGGAGATTTTATAGTAGTGCTATCTTGTTCAGTGTGTATGCTGCTGTTTAGTATAGAATTGTGTATTTTTAATTTAAACATCTTCGATTATATTATATGTGATTAATTAATATAATATACAAATATTTATACCGTCTGTTTATTTACAAGCGTCACAATGAACGTTGGTCAAAAATCCATTTTTTTAGACAAAATTATTTTTTCAACATACATACATATATTCATATGTATATCAAATTAATTTGTTACTTAATCATTTGTTATTAACTATTTTAACAATACCTTCTAAAATATATCAAATTTATGCATTTATATTTATATATAAAGGGTGGTTAAATTTCAAGGGCCGATGTTGATTTTGAATAAAACACAAACTATTTAGGAAATTATTGTAATTTTATTTTATTATGATATATTGGTATTACTCAATTATGTATGGAACAAAATATCGGCCAAATGGGCGCCGCGACCACGGCGGCACACCTCCATCCGATGGTCCAAATTTTCGATGACGCTGAGGCATAATTGAGTTTCTATGCCATTAATGTGCCGAATTATCTCATCCTTTAGGTCTTGAATTGTTGCTGGCTTATCGACGTACACCTTTTCTTTCAAATAAACCCAAAGAAAAAAGTCCAACGGTGTCAAATAACATGATCTTGGCGGCCAATTGACATCGCCATTACATGAGATAACACGGCCATTGAATTTGTTGCGCAAAAGAGCCATTGTTTCGTTAGCTGTGTGGCAAGTGGCACCGTCCTGCTGAAACCACATATCGTCCACATCCATATCTTCTAATTCGGGCCATAAAAAGTTCGTTATCATCTCACGATAGCGAACACCATTCACAGTAACTGCCTGACCGGCCTCATTTTGGAAAAAATACGGCCCGATGATGCCGCCAGCCCATAAACCGCACCAAACAGTCACTCTTTGTGGGTGCATTGGTTTTTCGACAATCACTCTTGGATTCTCATTCGCCCAAATGCGGCAATTCTGTTTATTGACGAATCCACTGAGGTGAAAATGTGCCTCATCACTGAAGATGATTTTCTTCGAAAATTTATCATCCACTGTTGCCGTGGTCGCGGCGCCCATTTGGCCGATATTTTGTTCCATACATAATTGAGTAATACCAATATATCATAATAAAATAAAATTACAATAATTTCCTAAATAGTTTGTGTTTTATTCAAAATCAACATCGGCCCTTGAAATTTAACCACCCTTTATTTATATATTTTGTTCCTTGATTCATTCATTTGTAATAATTGTAGTTCAAATAATTCACTAATCCTAAAAATATACTGGAATTTCATTCATTACCGAGTGCTGTGATTTAAGTCCTGTGCTCTGTTAGATGACCAACAAGCGAAAATCTTGCTAATTATTTGTTCCCATGAATGAGAAAAATTTCCAAATATAAAAAAGAAACTAACTAAAGGGTGGTCCAACCAAAACGCACGATGTTAATTGTAAATAAAACAATTATGTGTGAAACAAAATATTGGCCAAATGCTCGCCACGGCTACGGTGGCATACCTCTGTCCAAGACAAATATTAGAGATATCTTTGGATCCAATAGGATAACATTTGCAGTGATTCAGAGCACAGTGTAGCATTGAAATTAAAACGGTCAGTCCAACATCACCCTCAAACAAATAAAGCTTAACACGAAACGAATGAAATACTGAGAGAAATTAGAAATATTAAATAATATAAAAGTTAATTGGTCTGTATAAATTATCTATATTTTACCGGTCGCGCCAGCTTAATAAACCATTATATGTATTTCACTTTATCATCGTATACAAAGTAAGAAAACAATTCACACAGCCATGAGAAATCAATTGTTTTTATAATTTTTTGTGTTTTTTTTTCTTGTGGAAATTGCTTTCAGGCAACTGAGGTGTGAGAATGAAAATAACATTTTATTGTTTGATTTAAAATATTCTGTGTTAATTTTTATTTTAAGTTAATGCCATGTCGCTTATATTTTATTGTTCCTCTTAACATCTGCAGACCTTTTCTCTATTCTTTATGGCTGTTGACAAGTTTTTTTTATGTATGAAATGCTTTACAAAAAATTGGGGGCCAATATCTTGAGAGCCTCAAACTTGGCGACATTTGTGATATCTCTTGCTTATTGTACAGTCGATGAAATAATTTAGTTTTTTTCTTTTTTTTTAATAGAATTTCAGACCACATAATTATATTGTATATAATTTAAATTAAAGATTTATTATATGAATTCGGCAGGTAACTCATTCCGAAAATTCTGAAAGCTTTAAAGTATATTTTTCATAGTTATGTATTATTCTATTTATATCGGGCGTTTGCGTTTGGGAGCGAAATTATCGTATGTTACAAAAACTAAATTTTACAGGAGATCGTTTTTATTACTTTTTTTTATTTGCCAAAAAAAGAAAATAAACTAGACGTGTGTTTTTGGTCAACAAAATTTTCTTCAATAACTTTATTTTTACAGGACCTTATTTTTTACTTGATTTATATACAAATTTACAAAATTATAAACAAAAATTAACTTTTAAAATGTGTAAGAATTTTCACTGAACAAAAATTGTATTTTTAGCAGCTTCATAAGCTTTCTAATTAATTAAAGTTGTTATCGTTCAAAATATAATCGACATTGTATATTCTGTACATGCCAATATGCAGGGTTGTATTCATTTTACCAGCTGAGAGGAGTTGCTACGCTAATTATGAATTGTAAATAAGATATATAATTACCTGTAAACTATTGTTTTATTGGCTCCGAATTTGGTTTCTGGATATGCGTCTGGGTTATTAATTTACAACCAAAACTGCATTACATTTCTTGCGTGATTTTGCCATATTTACTTAATACATTGCGATTGCCTGAGCCACTCTGCAAATAATCTGACTAGTCTACACCTGCATGTATAGTGTAGTCCACAGAGGAGTCCAAGACTAACCCAAATGTATGGAGAAAACATAGTTTATTTAACATTACGATGTCCTAGGGGTGGACCATATAACCCAAAAACCACTCCATGGAATAGCTCAGAAAGTAATTTTAATCAGACGGAGTAATCGTTAACACGAAGAAAAGCATGAACACTTTTCGTATAGAAATAAGCTATTGTTTTCAATGACATGGTGCACGGCTGCATTATAAAGTACCATGTTGTGACCAAACCATTTCAGCTAAAATGGACCACGTAGTCCAATATTATTTGCAGGGCTTTCTCGAATACACACACACATACGCGCACTGAAATTGTTATGAAATCTATATCTCTCTCTATAGCGGGAAGTTAAAAATTCCCAATGTAGTCGTTATGGCGTACTAAATGGTTTTAAGAAAAATTACTGCCACCGTCTATTTTCCAGCGCGGACATAAGAACTTTGATGTTCTATTCTGAATGCTTAGTTGAAGGTGGCATAAAACTCTACATATAATAGATGAAATATTAATCATTTGAAATTATTTATAGTTAAAAAAAACAATATATTTCATTTGATAATTTCAATTATTATTATGTTAAAATGCGTCAGTGAACTACTTCCCACAATTCTTGTTAATTGAACAATTTTAAACACGCTCATTTGTTTCGAAGATGTTAAGTCTTTTGTTTTTGGCAGACTCACATTACTATTTTTTTTTTAAACTTTAAATGGTTGTTAATTTTTGTTTTTTTTTGAATGAATGCATTTGTTTTATGTTCGATTAAAGACTTCTGGTGCGTGACCAAAAAAAAAGATATCACACGTTATGTGTCTCTTTTTTTATTTGTCTTACAATTAAAAGTACCGACAAAGAAAAAAAGAAATAAGAGAAGAAAAGCACGGAATTAAAAACAAAGAATAAAAAAAAAGAAATTAAAGTGTTACAATTTCCGTTTGAAGATTGTCGTCAACGGTGAATGTGCACAACTGTAACAATGATTGTCTTGCTATTTTTATACTCTTTACTACAGGAGAAATATCTAGACAATCATACATCCACCGCCTATCAACAACCAATAGGTAAATATCTTCTCAACTAAAAACATTTTTAATTATAGTACAGGGTGGGCCTAAAGAAACCAAGGGCTGTAAAAATTGAATAACTTTTTTGTTTATTATTATTTTTTATTGTTTTTTGTTAGATTTTATTCATCGAACCGTGTTTCACCACCATGCAAAATTTAACGACCGAGCAACGTACCAGAGTGATAGAATTTTACTTTTTAAATTTTTGAAGACCGAATTATCTCAAGAAATTCAGAAGACTTAACTGCCCCTGATTATTTTCAATGGGGTGTATGTTTTGAGTGTATGTTAACACGCCCCAAACTATAGATAAACTAAAGCACAACATTGAAGCTTAGATCAGGGCAATAGAACCTGTAACTTTGCGTGCAGTTATGCAAAACGCCTGTTTAAGAGCCCAATTGAGCATCGCTGAAAATGGTGGTCATCTCTCTGATATTATTTTTCACAATCAAAATTTAGATCGTACAAAGCTTATATTGTATTAAAAAAAATAAAAATTAAAAAATAATAAACAAAAAATATTCAATTTTTACACCCCTGGGTTTCTTTAGGCCCACCCTGTAGTTGAGTTCACACTGCATTCGGTAACTTTGAATTCGTTAAATTTGTAAAATTTTGCACTGTTCTGCAGATGACAGCATTATCTGCCATTCATATTCATTTGTTCGTAGGCCGACATCGACTATGATCCCGGCGACGAGGCAGAATATGAACAATTCGCTAAATGGTGACCTCACAAGAATAACGGAATGGGGTCACGCGAACAGGGTCAATTTTGAAACCCAAAAGACCCAATGCTCCATGCTTACCCATCGCGGTATGCACGATCACGCTGCCTCATCTGTAATTAGGAATGGGAAGCTTTTGATGTTCTTGGCATGGAAATCCAGTGTGATGTTCAATGGACTGAGAACATTTTTCAGGTATCAAAGGAAGCGTCGGCTTTTTAAGATGGTGTAAAACATACTTCAGCCCTTCTGATTTTCCTACTATTTATACCGCCTACAGCTGACCGAAAATGGCATACAACTCTTATGTACGGGCCGGTGCTTCAAAGACTATTTTGAAGTTATTCAACCGTGTACAGAAAAGAGCGAAGAAACTCATTGGAGATAGTAGGGTAGCCAACTTTATTGCTTCTCTTGAGCATCGTCGCAACGTAGGGTACGTTTCGTTGTTCTATCGTTACTATAATGGGATGTGTTCTAATGAAATCAGAAAACTTGTTCCCGTAACCCGGTCATTCGCGCGCACAACGCGGTCATCATTAAGAGCGCATCCATTTGTGGTCGATTTGGCTACGACTCGCACTACGCATTCCAGAGAAAATTAGTTTTTTGACCGAACATGACCTATGTGGAATAGACTACCCACAGAGGTCTCTCGAATCACTTTTGACGTAGGAAAATTCAAATCGAATGTCAATAAACTCTACTCCCTCTACCCTTTCTCGCGAAACCTTATTTCCTTTTTCCTGCACAATGCACCGCATGTGTACGGATCATCCCCTGAGTGTTGGAAAAAAAAAATGTAGTCATCCCATGTGTCATCAACATCAAAAAGAATGAGAGCGAAGAGAGTAAATTAAAGTGTCAAAGAATCGGGTGTCATGGCATTGATGACAGATTTGTCATTATTGGCATTGAAGGCAAACTGACATTACAATGATGCAAAGTCTCATGGCGTCATATTTAAACGAAGATAGTCGACATAGTATTGATGTCAAATTACATCAGTATACTGACACTCTAAACGGTTTATGTAGAAACAAATATTTTCGTAAGAAGTTTCGTTTGCACATACGAATACTTATTTTATTTAGTTTGGTCTCGTTTTCTTATTTATTCCCAAGCGTTTGTGGTTTTTGTTCTCATTACAATTATTTAACTATTGAATGTTAAAAGTTTCTAAGAATGAGGCCATTAACGAAGTTTTCATAATTTTTATTTTTATTGTTGTTAAGATATGGTAATTTCCACAGAAACGTCTATCATATTTGTCATCTATCTATCATTTGTTAATCAACAAAAGATTTTTTTCGAACATTCTATAGGGAATGGTAATATTTTGAGAAAATTATGTATTTTCAGTTTGTGGTGTTTGTTATTTTCAGAAAATTGGTCTAGAAACTGAAAATTTATTTAAAATATGTAGAACATATCAAATATTCGATTCGATTTTATAACATAATATTTATAACTTACTTCGAAAAGGAATTTAAATGTAAAAATATATGTAAATTTATATGTAAAAATATCTATAAAATAATAAGTATACAAATTTTCGCAGTTAATACAATTTAATCTTAAGAAATTTTTTATTACAAACATTGTCGGAAAATATGTCCCGTTCTAAATGTCCCGTGCTAAATCATAGTAAAGGTTGTTCAAAAAAGAGGAACACAAATATTTACATGTGAGAACCATCAGTGGAAAGCCATATTATTCTATTTTAATTTAAAAAAAATTCATTTCAAAAATGGTGTTCTGCAGTTAAATGCAGTTAAAAGCGATTTCTAAATTTTGTCCCGTTCGTGATACCATGTTTATTGGTTATACAACAGAAACAAAAATTCGATAAAAGCTACATTTTGTATTATTTATAGTGCCATTAATGTGCTATAAAAAAAAACTAGAGAAAGAAAACTTAAGATTTCTTTATTTTACCTCACTTCAGAGGCAAGCGAGTGTCACGTTCTAGTTCGTGGAATTGCCCATATGTATATATAAAATCACAGGTGGGAGAATATTATTGTTTTTTATAGGTGGTCCTTAGTGGTGAGAAAAATTAATTAAAATATACAATTTACACAATAGAAACTTAGTTTTATTGGTAACTATTTTGTAATTACGGAGCTGTTGAGTTTCGCTTGCAGGAAGTCATTATAAAAATATTAACATTATTTTCCTTGAATTTTTATTTTGAATGAAATTTTATATTTGAATGTTTCTTTTTGCTTTGATTGTTTGATTGGCGAAAACAAGAATTTTGACATATTCTGTTTTTTTTTTCTTACATAAATTTGAACATTATTGTGTTGGATGTTAGATAAATGAAATAATGTTTTGAAATTGCCTTAAGAAAGAAAGTAATTTATTTTAGCATGTTCATGTTTGATAAAATTTCATTGTTCCCCCATCAAATACTGTCTTTTCATCACAATTCGCTCCACTTAATTTGTATTTTACTTTTCAACAAACATGCTTTTTCAATTTGCAGATATGTATGCATGTGTCTTCAGTCTGGAGATATAAAATTTGGGAGAATAAATTTGCTTGTTCTTCAACATTCTTGATAATGATTAAAGGTACACTTGATATTTAAAAATTAAACTAGAAATAAAAAAACCTTGTTTTTAATGGGCCTCTTAAAAAAATTCATGTTGAAAAGTAACTTTTAAAAAGTATCCAGCGAAAAAAATGATACTGAAGGACTCTTTTGTGAACTCATGTTCAAGTTCATGGTAAAAAATTATTTTATAAAGAAAAGCGTATTTTTTATTAAAGTATGTATCTTTTAAAAAAATTCGTTTTTATAAAAGTACCTTTATTTTTTTAACTTAAATCTATCGACTCATTCCTTACTAATTAAGTAATATGTTTAATAACAAAAATAATTTAAGGAAATACATTTTTAAAAAGTGTACATACATATACCCGTATTAAAAAAAGTATTCATCTTTAGCTATGCTCATTACTGCTTTCATATTTTATACCAACTGACATTAACGGCAAGTTGATTGTATCACGTGAATTGATTTTAATTAAGATAGAAATACTGAGTGCATTGTTATAAGAAACAAGAGAATAAAATAAATTCTTACACAATAATGTATGCGAACATTTTCGTCTTGTGTAAAATTATATCGGGTGCTTTTTTTGCTATCGGGTCTTCTGTGTAGCAGACAGATTTCTGACACATGGCAATGCGAAATATGCTCCATAAGGTTTACCATTTCACCATGAATAGACTAACAAACGAACAACGCTTGCAAATTTTTCAAGTTTATTGTCCAAATGTGGTTCGTAAAATACGTTTAATTTATGGTCGTCATAATCTACCCAGCGAACAGGCTATTCAAGCTGTTATGAACAAAATTTCGCAGCAGTTTCACTTTATTGGACATTAGTTAGCCCACTAATCTGTATGTGAAGTGTACGTATCGAACAGTGTGAATGAAAATCGCGATATGTTAACAGTCAATGGCTAGAAAAAGATAAATCGGACAAAAAAAAACTAGAAAAAAGCCTAAAAATTTTTTATTCACAATTCAACGTTTTATTTTTTATTAATGAAAAATTCATAAAACATGTTAAAAGTTATTATACCGGGTGGGTGAATTCTGAATTTCTTGAGATAATTGTGTTGACCAAATTCGTCTTTGATGGTAGTCAGCTGGTAAAGGACGTAGTAAAATGCGTCCAAGTGATGTTCTAGAGATGTCCACACATCTTCGCGTTGAAGTTTCTGGATATTCTTCAACACTGTCCCGTACACGATCAATGTTCTGTACTATTCTCGGTCTGCCGGATCGTGGCAAGTCTGATACTTCACTTTTTTTTTTTTTTAACTTGGACCGGTACTCAGGTGATGACCCCTATACATGCAGTGCATTGTGCCGCAACTAGGAAATAAGGTTTTGGGAGAAAGGATAGACGGAGTTAATTGACATTCGATTTGAATCTTCCCACGTCAAAAGTGACAGGAAAGACCTCTGCGGGTAGACCATTTCACATATGTGCTGTTCGGCCAAAAACGAATTGTGTCTGTAATGTGTAGTGCTTTTCGCCGACAAGTTGACCACAAATGGATGCGCTCTTAATGATGAACGCGTTGGGCGCGTGAATGATCGGAACCGTGTCTATGATTACCGAATTTTTCTTTACCGTAAATGGCAGACATTCATTTATCGGACGAAATAACTTTTTCATTCACTTTTGCAAATTGTCTTTGTTTTTTTTAAATTTTCAAAACCTAAACCACTAAATAATCACCTTTTAAATTAAGAAAACAAAATTAGGAGAGCTATGAATTCTATTGTTACATTGATTTACTGTGATGTAGAGATGTACATACGTACATAAGTGAATATACTCGTACATACATATACATATGTATATGAAGATATAAGGAAATGCGTACACACATTTATTGCCTGTTCATAGAAGCCGAGGTGAAAATAATTGTTCGCCATTTCTATTGAAAACAAAAACAATTTAAACTTTTTTTATGTTGTTTTCAATATAAATGCCGAACGATTATTTTCCATCGGCTTCTATGAACAGGACGTTTAGATTCAGCTACTGTTTGTCGTTGAGTTCGATATTATTTTAGCGAGATATCTTCAAGTCCCTAAACACCATTTACATATATGCAACAGATTTTTGTAATTTACATTAATTTTCAATGTCAAAGGTTTTCCTTTATTTTCTAATTTTTAATCGTTGGCAAATTTTTTGAAAATACGTATATCGTGGTTTATGAAAATTTATTATTGTACATATTATCAAAAAATCTAATTCTGTATTATTGAAAAACAGTACAAAGAAATAAATTTTATGTTTGGCATTCCATTCATATGGAGTATTATCATAATTATTAAGCAAAAGCAATATAGCAATCGATCGAATGCAGTCCAATATAATCGGAACAGTACTTAAACAGGTACGAGTATCATTGGAAATCATTTAAATTAAATATATTACTATTGCTCTATTTACTGAACTGACGGTTCGAATTTCAGAGCACGCAATATACAATGTATTAAGAACGTTGGCTCTAATATTTGAAGGATTCGAATTTGCGAGAGTTCTAATTTACAAGCGTCTTCAGTAATTAAATTCTTTCCCTATTTTTCGTCTCTTTAATGTTTTGTAAACAAGATGCCATTCTTGTAATTATAGTTGCATCGAAAAATCGACACATTAAAATTGTTTGAACACACCAAAAAAAATTAAATCTCCATACACAAAATAAAAACAAAATGCATGCTTGATGGACCCATCAACTATGTGTACATCAAGCCATCAAACACACGTAAACAAATTTAGCGCTTTGATTACTTTTTCACGATAACCATTCAAATAGTTTGAAAATTTAATAGAACAGAATTAAATATTCAGAACAATTTAATTGCTGGTATTAGTCATCACATATTTGAAAGAGTTTTACAAAATCTAAAAAATAATCTAAAAAATCGAATATTCCCAGACCTGGCTTCAATACAACTACACTAGAGCCCCGATTTGCGTCTATCCTATTTGCGTCGCTTTTTAAAATATTGATCAAAGCACTTTGCGTCGTTTTAATTCCGTTTTGCGCCGCTAAATATGTACGATTGAATTTTTTAACTGAAGTCATAAAAACAAGTGAATTTGCATGTAAAAATTAGAATTATCCATTATTTTAGTGCTCCTAACTAACCATAGTTATGAGTTAAAAATTAAGAATAAATACTTAAAAATAAACTACTTAAAAATATTTGCAAATAAAAGAAAATGCATATATTTTTCTTTATTTCTTTATGTTTTTCCAAACAAATATATTTTTAGTTAATTATGGTCACATTAGGCAAATATTTGCCCAAAAAAACATAACCACTAAATTCTGTAAAATTTCTTTTATTATTTAAAAATACTTTCGATTTGAAACAGGTGTTTATCTTAAATATATTATTTGAAATTTGGTTCGAACAAACCACATGTATCAGCTATGCTCTCACATTAATATGCGAGCTCTGTTCAAAAGAAAAAATATAAGACGACCTTAAAATAAGTTTCTTTGTTCTCCTAAAATATTATTATTTTGTTACTTACAACGTTATTCGCGGCTGTGCTTCAATTAATTAAAAAAATAAATGTAGTGTCATACGGGCTTAAATGATTAAAAAAATATTCTACACTTTCGAGTTTAAAAAAATATTGCTACTCTTATTCTGGTTAATTTAAATCTCTGTTCAAGATATACTCGTACTCACGCTTTTGAATTTATATAAAATTTTTTATGACAAAAACTGCCTACGTGCTTATGAGTTTATTTATTTGATGTATTTTTGATGGAATTTTCTTAGATGTTTTTCCTTTTTCTTTTTTAATTTAGAAAGTATTTATATTATTGGAGATAACAATGAACAGCAGCTGAAAGACTAGATAGATAATTTATTTGCATGCTTGTTTTCATATTCAACACAAAATATTATTAAAATTCCAATAAATTTCATTTTATATTTTATGAAACATTTGCTTCAATATGAACAATATATGTAAGATTCATGCCATTTAATAACTTTACAGCAGGAATTTTTTGCTTGTATTAAACAACTTAAATAAACTATAGTTTTTACTTCTTACTGGCTTCATTTCGCTTGCATGTGCACTTTTTTCTGGGTGCCAAGTGCAAACATTCTTATGTAAATATTTGTTGGTCTTTTTTTCCCCATTTACCATATTTTCTCTCGTACAATTTGTCTACTTTCAAAGACATGGTATGGCTTACAGGAGACAATATATGTACATGTACATGCAACGTACACAAAAATGTTACATGTTGAAATTTAAAAGTTATTTGCACTGAAATATTTCATTATGAGGTGTCACAGTATAAATGGTATGCCGAAATTCAGGCATTATTTAATTTTAATACAATGGTTTTCTAAATTGCATTTTTTTTGTTTTAATATTATTTTTTACATATTATATTTTGTTTTTTTTTTATTATTTTTAATAATTATTATTAATTTTTTAAAGCTTTCTTCTTAGAAACCTCTAAATAAAGGGCGATCCAATCATAAGCACGATGTTAATTAAGAGTCACACTTTAACGTCAAGTTTTTTGCCCAACTGAATTAGACATTTCTTTGTTTCAGCGCTTTAGAAAATCAACCATGGAGAGGTTCACAATTGAGCAGCGCGTTAAGATTCTTGATGCATTTTACGAAAATGGGCGTTCAAATCAAAATGCTTTTCGTGTACTTTGTGATTTTTTTGGTCAGCATAATCAGCATTTGTCCGCAATAGGAAGCATTGTCCGCAAATTTTAGCAAATCGGGTCTACAAGAAATGTGAAAACACCTGTGAATGCTCGCCCGGTACGGTTTATGGCCTGCCGGCGTCATCGGCAGTTATCGTGGATGGTATTCGTTATCGCGATAACGGACATCTTGTGGCCAGAAATTGAGGATCTGGATCTGGACGATATATGGTTCCCACAGGAAGGTGCCATTTGCCACACAGACAAAGAAACAATGGCTCAAGGGCCATGTTATCTCATGTCATGGCGATGTTAATTGGCCGTGACGACCATGTGATTTGACTTTTTTTTTGGACTTCTTTCTTTGGGGATATTCAAAAAAGAAAAAGTTTACGTCGAACACCCAACTACAATTCAAGAGCTAAAGGATGACATAATTTGGCACATTAACGGCATTGAACCTCAATTATGTCTCAGAGTCATTGAAAATATCGGCCAGCGGATAGAGATAAGCCACTGAAGGCGTCGCGAGCATTTGACCGATATTTTGTTTCACCCATAATTGTCACAGATCCTTCTATCATAATAAAAAATATTAAGATAATTCTCTGTTTTATTTATAATTAACATCGTGCGTTTTTGTTGGACCACCCTTTACAATTTTCCAATTCCAAATAGTGTGCAAAAGATGTCAACTGTGCAATCAATTTACAGAAAAAGTGAAAATTCGTTGTTCTTTCGCGCATTCATCGATTATTTCATAAATGAAAATCAAATGTGCGCTGCCACTAAATTTTTGCTGAAATTGTGCAATTTAATAATTTATTTACTTCGAGAATGTGTAGTTTAGTTCAAATCATATTTAACGCCTTTAATTCAGAAAATAAAATTTGTGTACATTCATACATATACATATACAGTGAAATCTCGAAAAAGTTAACTGGAGTGAAAGTTAATCGCTGGGCGAAGTTAGCCAAATTTCAGCGTCCATGTGCCGCTCTAAAAAGTTTACTTTTCAATTTGGAGGTGCGCGTGCGATTCCCACGTACACCTTTGGTTTTTCTTGTGATATAACAATGAGTCGAAGCTCTGACCTAAATGGGCGGTTCTCCTTCGGATAGAGTCCGCCACCTAACCTAACTCTTGTGAACTGTACTGTTAGAAGCGTGGAAGAAAAGTGCCATAATCATAAATACGATACTATAAACACTACATTTACGTTGCCTAAATTTATTACAAAATATACTTCGATCAGTTCAATTGCTGACGTCGAAATTTAGAAGATAAAGATAGATAACGATGATTTCAAAGCGGTCGATAATGATGCCGATCAACAATCAAAAATGAGCTCCTTAAAGGATGTTGAAAACATGAATATCTTAATAACATGGTTTCAAAATCATGACAATGCCAATTAGCTGTCAGACTTTGTCATGCGGTTAACTAAGAAAACAAAAAAAGTCGTGGGTTAGATCCCAGTTTCAGATTAAATCATAAAAACATTTCGCATTTCTCTGATGTGCATTATTGTGTCTTTGTGTCAATTGTTGTCGGTAGGCTTCAGTCGCGAAGGCAGAATCTCTGGTCACTGAACAGTACCGCCTTCCTTAGTCGGTATTGTGTAGCACCAGCGTAATAAAATAATTACTAAAAATTGCTACTAAAAACAAAGCTTCAAAATTGAATACGTCTCCTATACATCAGAGGCGGTGCAACACTGCTATAAACAAAGAACGTGCAAAAGCAGAGATGTACGATAGTTAAGCTTCACCATGTGTCATTTTCCTAACTACCCCTTCCCTCTAGTGCCTGCTCAATGCATTGCTTGTGTAGGCGTCATCATCCCATGAGTGCTGGTCTAAGATAAAAAACTCTATAGAGTTACTTAAAACCACTCCGCAGAAATGAATCTATATTAAATTTTTTACTTTAAATGCTTAAGAGTGAGTGTGAACTTGAAAGCATTCAAAATAAATGAAATGAAAACTAAATTTTTCAATAGTATTTCCGGCAAAGCGAAAACCGCCTAAAAAACCACTTGAAACATTTTGCTTAATTTTTCTGAGACTCTACTGTAGTTACATACATACATACATACGTATGTCCCATGTAAATGCGTAATAAAAATGAATTATATTTGTTTAACAAATAAATTCAAATAGGCAGAATTCAATAAATACGCTGGCAATTTCATTTTCATATGAATCCTGGAAAAATATTTTATTAACATGCTTTCCCAAATACGGACACACATACAGGCGTACTATTTAGTTGGCAAATGTTGTACACAATTTATTTGCATTTCAATCATTTTCATAAAATGTTATTAATTTTGCTTTCATGTTGTCATTTAAGCCGAATGTTAGAGGGTGTTTGTGAATTTCAAATATTTATGCAGTTTTTAAAAATTCATATTTTTAGCCGTAGGAAGGAATATTTTCAATGCTCATGATGTACATTAAATATTTTTAGTCACTGTCGTTTTTTATGGCTCCTGTAGTTCTCCTATTATTATTTTGGGCGGACCGCATCAAACTAAATTTTCAAATTATTGATAAAGTTAACCGCAAACTTAAAACGAAACCAAAATATGTATTTTGTATACTTAGGTATGTATGGGTATGAAAAGATACAATTTTATTGTTTGTGTGCGCCCTAAGTATGCAATGCATTTTACCGGAACTAGGTGGAAAAGGATAGTGTAGATGAGTAGTGATAGAATGGAATAGAGCTTAATTATTGCACAACTCTGCAGTTGTGATTTTTATTAATATGTAAAGCAGGGTTGGTTTGTCTTTAATGCATCTCTGATAATGATGTAACTATAAAGGAGAGACAATCTTTCGACAGGCGGTAGATGACCAATGGACATCTTTTCCTAATATGAACATCTTGACTAATCTGAACAGCCTGTTCAACTTAATCCCTAAAATTTCATCCAGCAAAAGCAAATTATGGATTCGACCCAAAGGAGGTTAAGTAGGTAGGTAAGTTAGGGCTCCTATAATAATCCCAGAAACTCAGACCACATCCACAGAGCTTTATCCCCTGTATAACAATTCAAAGTTAACTCAGCCACTGGTAATATAATTCGGACCTAGCTGAACGGCCTTACGCAGGAGTTGCCATCGAGAGACAGCTGGCATTCATTGAGAACCAAATATGTCGAGTACATTGTATGTATTTACATTGATGCCAACAGTACCCACTACGAAGTGACACTTGGAACAAAATTGGTAGCACCAAACTGAAATTACTAAAAATCAGATTATCTGTATTTTTTCCTATGTTTTTTTTTAGATAGATGAAAGCTTCATTATTTTTACAATACTGCTTTTGCTTTTCTTTTTGTTGCAGCGCATCTGATATCAAGGAATCGCTTAAAATTTTTTAAGCTGTATTTGGTTGACTGTACTGTTCAGTGACCAGTGACTATGCTTTCGCCACTAAAACCTTCCGACAACAAATGACACAAGGACACACAAATGAACAACAGAAAAAATGCGAAACATTTTTGGTGCCCCGTATTCGAGTTGTTTATTAAACTTCCGGCTTAAGCAACAGTTGGTCGCTATGGCCATGTCTTTTACGCAAAAAATTTGAAGTATATTATTTGATTGTAATTGCCCATGGCGATCCAAATGTTTTCTCTATAAAGCTGTTACATGAATTCGAATGTCATTCAGCAATAAGAGTTTCATTTGTCAAGCAATGGCAGTTTCAATAAGATACGCTTTTAAAATAACGCAAGATACAGGCCACGTTCGGTGCCATCTCTTTTTACACAATAATGTAGATTTCGCGTATGACAATATTCCAATTAATTTTTAGGAAACATTTCCTTATTGATCAGATCCCAGCGCAATTTGAAATAAAAACAAACCATTTTAAACATCGAAATTGTGTTCTAACAAAACACATTATGTCGATGTAAATGATTTTCACTGAACAAAAATAATATCGGTGCGACCACACAAGAGAATTAGAATTGTAGACGAGAATTAAAATAAACACACAAGTGATTATGATTTCTTTTTAACTAAACAAATATGAAAATACAATTTTCAAATGTGCTCAGATAAAACATTGTATGTGGCGTTGTTTTCTTTTATAAAAAAGACATTTTTCAGTAAGTCAATGTTTGTCAACATACAACGTTGGTACTGAAACTCCTTTGAAAAGAGGTAAAAGGTTGTGTTATGGTGCAAGAAAAAAAGTGAGATAAGTCCATATTTTTCAAAATTTTTTTACCTTTTATAGTATTGAAAAGTTAAAACCACAAACAACTGATTTAACGCACAGGTTGTGCAATAAAATTTGATTTATTTTCTCCTCCCACAACTCGATAAGAGCATTCTTTTCTTTTGCACTTTTTTATTGTTGTTGCTGCTGTGTCCATTATTTTAATTTATTGTAGTGACATTATTTGCCAAATCTTTCTTATGTTTTCATTTCATTGAGCGCGATTTAAATTTTCAGCTGTTTTAAATTTTTTAACTTGGCAGCACTGCCTTTAGTACATTAAAATCAAGGTTGCATTTCATTGAATCAACTTAAAACCAATCCAAAAAAGGTTTTAAGATGGTTTTAAGAAAATATTTTTATGTGGTAAAACCAGGTTTTGACGTCAAAATAAACTTCTGTTTTAATACCATTCAGTGGAAAAACAATATTAAATAATCATTGAAAATGTAACAATTTGGTATCCCTAACTTGAACATGAAAACCACAGATATATTTTTTCTCTTAAATATTTTCTTTAGAGTTTATATTATGAAAATATAAAATTTTACACAGAAAATAAGAAATGAATTTTTTTGGAGTTGAAACACTTCATCCAGAGGCATTTTTTTAGCTTACTTAATTTTTGTTTATGAATTATCGGCATTGTTGCCGAATCATATAAACTAGATTAAATTATTGGGCTTCACTGCCCTCAACCCTTACGTAATTATTGAAAATCAATCCAAAAATTCGTTAAGAAAAACTATTTTAATTTTACTATAATTTATTTAACACTTTTATTATGCACTCCCGCATAAAAATTAATATTAAGCGTACATATGTATATATTTAAGTATATACGCATGCCTTCATTACTTAAAGAGAGAGAAAAACTCTTTTTATTTCATTCACTCAATTTTTCCTTTGTTTTTGTTCCTGCAGAAACTCGTACACGTAAAGCAAAGTAATATTGCTTTTAGTTTTTACTTGCATGTAATCAAGGTCTATTTATTAGGTCTATGCAGTTCTATAACAATGAACAACACAAAAAACAACAGGCATTTTGTTTGTGTAAATTAAGAAAAACATTAATTTTATTTATGTATCCCTTAATTGCTTTTACAACCCTCTCTCAAAATAAAGAAATGAGTAAAATTGTTAATTGCGCGCTCTCTCACATTAAACAAATGATATCTTTTCAAAATCGGTGGAGTAGTATGGACGTAAAAAGGATCACAAAAAAAAAATTAATGAAACATGAAAAAATCAAACAATTCTTTGTTTGAACTTATTTAAACCAAAATCTTTTCTGTGTACCAACTGATACAGTTGTACATAAGCCGCTTTTCTTTAATGCCACAGAAATAATAGCAGAAAACCACAAAATTTATCAAACAAAGACACTGCACGTAACTTTTAAATAGAAAAAATAATGTTTTAGAAACTAATAAACAAAAAAAAAATAGAATTAAGTAAAAACTAATGAACAGATTACGAGCACAAATTGACTGAAAACTGAATTTATAAAATAATTTTTTGTTTTGTAAAATATCGCTTATAAAGTAGTCATGTATTTAATATTCAAAACTGCTGTAGTAAAATTAAAGTTGTAATATATCCCAAAATTGCAAAAGTGAAGAATGTCAAATATTGGCATCATATTATTGAGACATTCAAATTGCAAAAGGATTTTGACATACACATATTTATGTAAGTACGAGTTTAATTTACGTGAAGAGAATTTTGATTTTATTCCATATTCGATTATGCAATATAAAAAATATAGGGACTTGTTTACATTAGGAGCTTGTGCAAAGCGTTGAACCCTGTACGAACAATGACATAATTCATGAAACAGTAAGTACAGTGGCCAAAAAAACTATTCGACATTGCAATTATTTTCTTAAATTTCATTGAAAACGCTAGTATCCTTTTGTTTTTTATATATATAAACGTGAGATCACATTGTATTATATGTATTTAATAATTTATGGTCCTAAAAATAATAAAAATTGCACATTTTTTAACTCATCTATCTGTTTGAACGAAAAAACAAAAATTGCAAAGCAAAAAAAGTATTCGACTGGCATTGTTTTTCCCTTATTCTGATTGTGTATTTCTTATTATTTCATGTCATTGTTGTAAAAATATCGGTATGTTTCTTGTTTATCATTTACAAGAACTTTTTTCTTATTTCTGTGCAAGTGATCGCGACGATGGGACGTAAAGGGAAAGGAACTTCTGTTGATGTAAGAAATTTAATAATACATCATTTTAAATTAGGAAAAACGGAAAAGACTATATCAGAAATCGTTTAAAGGTCAAGAACTACTATATATTACATTATAAAAAAGTACAAATCAAGTAAAACTGTGATAAACAAGGTAAGGATTGGACAACCTTGCAAACTTACAGATTCAGATGAACGGCGAATCGTGCGTGAAGTAAGAAAAAATCCAAAAATTACTGCTAACACTTTAGCTAAAAACACTGAGGAACACTTAGGTTTATCCGTTACACCTCAAACAATAAGAAACGTCTTAAAAAAGCACGATTTCCATCCACGATCAGCGAAAGAGCATGTAAATAAGCCAATGGAGTTCTGGATGGATTTTATTTTTGCTGACGAAAGTAAATATAACCTTTTTCGATGTGATGGAAAAGTTCTGGTACATCGCAAGCTTAACACAGGATTGGATGAAAGGAATATGGTACCAACTGTTAAACATAGTGGCAGTGGTGTTATGGTATGGGGATGTATGGCGGCATCAGGCGTGGGTAATATTGCGTTTATTGATGGGATTATGGATCACCGAAAGTACATTGACCTCCTAAAGCAAAATGTGAGGTCAAGTGCTGAAAAATTGGGTCTGGCAAATAGATTTCAGTTTTATCAAGATAATGATCCCAAACATTGTGCCACTAATACAAAGCTTTGGCTTTTATATAATTGTCCAAAATTATTAAAAACGCCGCCACAGTCCCCTGACCTTAACCCTATTGAGCATCTTTGGGGTCACTTGGAAAAAAAATCAGAAAACTTGAATTTACGAACAAACACCAGATGAAAGTTATCCTGCAGGAGGAATGGAGCCAAATTGATCCAGAATATACCAAAAAGTTGGTAAAATCTATGCCAGATCGTTTAAAAGAGGTTATACGTAGGCAAGGAAAAGCAACTCGCTACTGAAGTAGAAATAAGCTTGTATTTCAATTCATGTATTTTAAAAATGTTACCAATGTCGAATACTTTTTTTGCTTGTTTTTTGTTATTAATATTTTAATTCATGTGTTTTTTGCTTTTTTTACTTTGAGATCTAATTTTTTTTACTGAATATAACTTTGTGTTCCTTAATAAAGACTTTTATAAGTTGATTTTATTAAAAAAAACATTCCATATTTTTTTCTTGATAAATATATAAAGTTTACGGCCTATGTCGAATAGTTTTTTTGGCCACTGTACGTATGTAAATCAGTTTTCATCTTAGCAGTGAAATCACATCCACCAGAAAGTCTAAAAACGTATTTCAGCTGTTACAAGATCAGAACAAACACTGTAACTAGCTTATCGATTTCTTTCAGATGACTGGATAGATCTGACTGTAGAAGCACACATAAGCTATAAATATTTAATAGTATTTTCGCACTGACTGGTTTTAAAGCAAAAGTTTGTTTTACGTTAAAACGCCCTATTAAAACCTGGTTTTACGATATAAAAAAATTTTCTTTAAATCATCTTAAAAACTTTTTTGAATTTATTTTATGTTTAATGAAATACAACCTTGATTTCTACGTACTAAAGGCAGTGCTACCAAGTTCAAAAAATGGAAACAGGTGGCTTTTTAGATGGCACTCAATGTAACGAAAAAAAAATACGGGAAACTTTGGTAAATAATATCACTGCAAGAACTTAAAACGGCCTCTTCGAATTGTGATGAAATTTAGAATAAACTCATGGGTATAGAAATACGAGTGGCTTTATATATTTAAAAAAAAAATCTCTGGGGAGGCTGGGACTGACTTTCCGAAATTATCTTACTATGATGTGATGAAATTTAAAACATATATATATCTGGGGATTGAAGTTGACGTAGGGCATACAGTGGAACCTTGACCATCCGTGATTCCATTAACCGGCAACATCAATTATGCGAGAAAGAAAAAGAACATGTTTTTGCATCGATTTAAATTCTTTGCTATGATTAACCGTAATTACCTTTATTATCTGGTATTATAAGCATAATATTTTTCTTCTTGTGAATTTTGAAAATATATTTCTTAATTATAAACAAAAAGAAAATTTACTTACTGAAGAAGCATTTATTTGTATATTTTATGTTGTTTTGATCGTGATTTGTGTTATGATTTAATTGTGAGTAAAAACTATTGTCTTCATTTTAACTAAGTGTGATTGCAATCCAGCGATCCATAAGAGGATCCGTTACTTTATTGTAGCAGAAAATTTTTTCTGACACTATATTGTGTTTTTTGCTTCCATAGATTTAATTTTTATTTTTTTTTTATCAATTTTTGTTTGGTTTTCATTTTTCAATTGCGTGTACTGCACTTCGCTGTAATCACATTTTTCGATTTATCCTTTGCCAATATGCGGCTTAAACCCTTCCCCATTTAATTCATTTATGCACCACTAACACCCCAACAGTGTCACAAGCAACGCCACAGTAAGAAATTCCAACAAAATGTCTTCAAAGTAAACAAACTCCCCCTAAAATGTGTGAAATATTCACAATTATGGCAGCCATTTCCGTAACACAATAAGGCATATTACACACATGCACACATACTTGTCCATACATACACAATACTAGTGATGTAACGAATGTAAATATTCAGGGTAAATATTTCGTGACATTCAGATTCAACCTCGCTGAATTTAGGCCAACATTTGTTACAAAAGTACTTTAAATTTAAAAACAAATGCAAATGGGGCAAATGGCACAAAATAGTAATTTCTAATAAACCTTGAAATGAAGTAACAAATCACTTCCTATAGAGGGATCTATATCTTCATGTGGTAGTTCAATTTCTGGTGCTATGGTTAGATATTTTTGAACAATTTTTCAAGACTGTTAAAACTAAAGATTACGCTAAGTACATGATTTCCCGTTGGATGACGTAGGTATCTTTTGTAAGTGTTACCAAGCCTGTTGCAGGGTGTCTGTGTGCTTCGTGAATAAGAAAACAATAAACTTTAATAGTGTTCACACCAAAATTTAATACATGATTTTAACGTTTTTGCTTTTCTCCTTCCACAACTCGATAAAACCATTTTCATTATGCTCTACCCAAAAGCTTCTTTTTCTTTTGCACTTCTTTATTTTTGTTGCTGCTGTGACTTTATTTACCAAATTTCCCTTTATTTTTTTTATTTCATTGAGCGCCATTTAAATTGCCAGCTGTTTTAAATTTTATAAATTGGTAGCACTGGCATGAAAATCACTGTTGTACTTCATTAAATTAACTTTAAATGAATTCATAATGTTTTTGAAATGGTTTTAAAAAAATGTTTTTAATATTGGTTTTATCGTAAAACCAAATTTTTCTTTAAAACCAGTCAGTGTGAAAACACTATGAGGTTAATTTTACCAAACGTTGGCAACCCTATAATTAATTTACACAGGGAGTTATGCAAAAAACGATAATATCGGTATCAAGCCTACTTTAATCAGATATCACCACTAACGCAGATTATTTCCACAACGCAGACAACTGAATTTGACATAACGTTGTATGTTTATACGAATAAAACTCGTGTGTTTTTTTGGTGTTGTAGTTTTCTTGTAGACCTGGTGAAAGCTGATTTAAGCTGCCCTGATCGGTGCTTAAATGAACTACAATTTTTTTTGTTGCAGAGCACAGAAAAAAAACTAAAAGAATAGCAAGCAAAAGAAAAAAAAAGTAGTAAAAAATTAATAGCGAGATCACACTCTGAGTGACGTTAGAGTGCCTACAACCGGAAAATGGTGGGTTCAATTCCCCGTCAAGAGAAAAATTTGTCTGTTGAAGAGCGTCTGTGTATGACCAATAAAATACCGAAAAAGTGAAAGTAATAAATAAAATGAAATTTTAAATAAAATTATTGTCATTGTGTTGATTAATTGAAAGATGGGTTAGAAAAATCAAATAAAAATTTTTTTTTATGTAACAATTATTGCAAAGTATACTCAAATATTTTTTTCTTTTTTAATCTTGGACAAGTACTCAGGGGATGAGCCGTGCATATGCCATGTATTATGCTGGAACTAAAGGAAAAGTATAGTGAGAAAGATGACAGGCGGTGGTGAAGCTTCACTATCGTACAACTGTGCTTTTGCACGTTTTTTGTTTATTTGAAACTTTGTTTGAGTAGCCATTTCTTTTTAGTAATTTTTTTTTACTGCACTAGTAACGGCTGAAGCCGGCACTGTTCATTGTCCAGTGACTATGCATGCGCAAAAATGATTATGAAAGTTCGACTATTGAAAACGGTTTTCGCAACAAAATTCAAATTTGAACAGTCAGTTTTTCATAAGGCCATAAATATTTCAATATATAGACGTAGAAATCGAGACGTAGTTAAATGTCTAATTTGCGAATATTTACTCAGATATTCGTATACGCGTCACGAATATTTAAATATTGACGTACGTTACAGTGGTGATATAAATACAATGAATACAAAAATCCACTCAGAAATATGTCACTTGAATTCCACCAACACACTAGCAAAAGTTAAAGTGTGACGTGCGATGTCATTGTTGGTGTTGAAAATTCGTTTTTATATTTTTTTTTTTATTAAAATTACTTTATTTTTTTTTTATAATTTCGAGACAGATAGACATGTGTAAAAGCAAGAATGTTAAACTGAAATAAAGCGTTTAAATTGAAAATGTTTAACAGGCTTAAATGAAATTGACTTGAAATTGAATAATATTTTTTACCTTTTAACTTAGCATGAATGAACGACTGATTTTATATCAAAATTTTTTTCAAATAAATTTTACATACTTATAACAAGGTTATTTGGTTTTTTTCTCTTTTTGCAGGTGCAAATTTAATAAACTGAATGGTAAGTAAGTAAACCACATATTACAATTTTATATACATTTTTTTGTGAAAGTTTTATATAATTTAATGTTAAAGGATTTGAATCACAAATAATTATTCTATAAGCAAAATTACATAGAAAATTCACAGCCAAAGCGAAATCGCTTTTGTGTGCATAGAAAATACTGTAACATAATCAATCAAATGTTGCAGGAAGTGGCCTTATTTAAAATTTAAATTCTTTCGAAAAAAGTAAAACTCAGGGATGGATAATATCATTAGATATAATTGTTTAACCGTTTGGGAATAGAAAATTTAAAAAAAAATCAGGAAAATTGCAGTAGTGAATTTAATACTTATTTGGGCCGATAAATGAATGCCTGTCATTTACTTTTTAAACGTGTAAATCTTGCATGCGGCCGTTGCGCCGCATATAGTTCATCCCTGAGGTTAAATTTTTGGCATACTTGTTCCAGCATTTCGGATGGAATTAATTTTTGAACTATACGAACCATTTTAACTATACGCTTTTGCGTTTCTCAAAAAATGAATGAGAATTGGCTGTGGTTTCGGACTATAGAGTTAATGCGCTATCAACTACATCAGACGGCAGCAACCTCTATAATTCGTCATCGATCATACAGAAAAAAGTGAAATAAAATTTTAATAAAAAGTTTTGTAGTATCAATTAAAAAATTAATTAAATTGTTGATCTTGATTTAATTGAATAAATTTTCAATAAAATTTTTATTAACAATAATTATAAATGTAATTAAATATTGAAAATTTCAAAAAAAATTTTAATAGGAAAAAAAAAACCTTTTAATTCGATTCGAAGGCTTTTGCATAAAGTCTGCTGCATATGTACAGTTTGTAAAAAAAATGTTTTCAAAACAAAAATTTTTTAAGAATTTAAATTTAAATAAATATTTACAACAACAATATCATTATATTTGTGAATTTTTTTTTACAACTGTTGTTTTGTTTGGAACCAAAAGAAACACCAGGCAGACCAAAAAAAGTAACTCGGTGAATTGAAAAGAAAATTTTGAAAATGATTGATGAGAATCCACTAGAGGAATTGCACTTAACATCAGTAATGAATGTGGAGTAAGTATCCCTCTCAGACTTTTAGAAATGTGCTACAAAATATATATAAATATATATAAATATATATATATAAATATATATATATAAATAAATACTCTTCAAGAGTTGTGAGGAAAAAATCTTTGCTATCCGCGGTAAACATTGAAAAAAGGTATAAGTTTGCCTTTGAACACATTTCTTTTCCTCCGGAGCACTGGGATGATATTATTTTTTGTGACGAAACGAAAGTAATGCTTTACTACCATGATGGACCTCAAAAAGTTTCGCGAAAACCCCTGACGGCTTTAGGAAATAAAAATATAATACCCACTGTAAAGTTCGGTAAACTATCCGTTATGGTGTGGGGTTGTATTTCGAGCAAGGGTGTTGGCGAAATAAGAATATTAGTGGATATAATGACCAAGGAAGTCTATCTAAATATTTTAAAAAAGCAATTGAGTGCAAGTGCTCGGAAATTCGGTTTTGTTGACCCAGAAAAGCTCAAGTATAAATTTTAGCAGGATAATGACCCGAAGCATAAGGCATATATTTGTAGATCCTGGTTGTTATATAATTGTACAAAAGTGATTGATAGCCCAGCACAAAGCCCATACTTAAACCCTATAGAAAATTCATGGGTCCATCCAAAGAAAAAAGTCGGAAAAAGGTCACCAAAAACAAATAACATTTATTAAAGAAGAATGGGAAAAAATACCTGAAAATTATGATATACCAAAGCTTATCCATTCAATGTCTAGACGTTTAGAAGTTGTAATTAAAGCTAAAGGAGGGCACACCAAGTATTAGCACCCTCAAATCTTTTTTTTTACCATTTAGAATAAATTTAATTAAATTTAACACAATTTTGAAAACATTTATTTTACAGCGTAGAAACTGCAAGTATTTTTTAAGATACGATTATTATTTTGTTATTTAAATTAATTTTGTTTTTTTTTGTGCAAAGTGTTTATAAACATCTTCAATTGAATACATGAAGAAAAAAATTTAATAAAAGTTATATAATTTACTTGCAAATAAGAGTTTCTCTTAAACTTTTTAATTTTTCTAAGTTTTGAAAAGATTTTTTTTACAAACTGTACATATATAAAATAAAACAATTCGATAAGCATTTAAATAAAATAAGCCGTCCTTTTGTTTATTCCATAAGGAAAAAAAGTTATTTATTTATTTTATTGTTCAGCCCAAAAATTAATTAAGAATTTCATTGAATAGATTAAAGTTTTAATAGAAAAAAAGAAAGAAAAGTGAATTAAAAATAAAAAAAAAATTTTTTCTATACACCACAAATTAGAGTGATAATTAATTTTTCAGTCGCAAATTTTATGTGTGTAATAAACGGGGAGTTTGTAACTCTCCCTGCCAATTTCTATATAAAGGGTGGTTAAATTTCAAGGGCCGATGTTGATTTTGAATAAACCACAAACTATTTAGGAAATTATTGTAATTTTATTTTATTATGATATATTGGTATTACTCAATTAAGTATGGAACAAAATATCGGCCAAATGGGTGCCGCGACCACGGCGGCACACCTCCATCCGATGGTCCAAATTTTCGATGACCCTGAGGCATAATGGAGGTTCTATGCCGTTAATGTGCCGAATTATCTCATCCTTTAGCTCTTGAATTGTTGCTGGCTTATCGACGTACACCTTTTCTTTCAAATAACCCCAAAGAAAAAAGTCCAACGGTGTCAAATCACATATCTTGGCGGCCAATTGACATCGCCATTACGTGAGATAACACGGCCATTGAATTTGTTGCGCAAAAGAGCCATTGTTTCGTTAGCTGTGTGGCAAGTGGCACCGTCCTGCTGAAACCACATATCGTCCACATCCATATCTTCCAATTCGGGCCATAAAAAGTTCGTTATCATCTCACGATAGCGAACACCATTCACAGTAACTGCCTGACCGGCCTCATTTTGGAAAAAATACGGCCCGATGATGCCGCCAGCCCATAAACCGCACCAAACAGTCACTCTTTGTGGGTGCATTGGTTTTTCGACAATCACTCTTGGATTCTCATTCGCCCAAATGCGGCAATTCTGTTTATTGACGAATCCACTGAGGTGAAAATGTGCCTCATCACTGAAGATGATTTTCTTCGAAAATTTATCATCCACTGTTGCCGTGGTCGCGGCGCCCATTTGGCCGATATTTTGTTCCATACATAATTGATTAATACCAATATATCATAATAAAATAAAATTACAATAATTTCCTAAATAGTTTGTGTTTTATTCAAAATCAACATCGGCCCTTGAAATTTAACCACCCTTTAGGAACGTTTTATATCAAATCCATTGTTTGTTCTCCATAAATAACAAAATATTAGTATTCTATTTGTATTTCTATTATATATTTGTATAGTGAAAAATAAAGCAATTAGATAAGCGTTTAATTTCTTTATTTCATAGGAAAAAAATAAATTCTATATTTAATGAGCCCAAAAATTAATTAACAATTTAATTGAATTGATTATATTATATTATATATATTATTATATATTAAATATATTATTCTAATTAAATGTATTAATTTAAACTAAAAAATGAAATATCGTTTTCTGTGAAACATAAATGATATATAATCCGGAGTATTAAAAAAATATTTTAAATTAAAAAATCAATATTATGCAAATGGTATGTACAGTATGTGTGTGCATGCATTTGTCCATTTTTCACCCACCTCTTCGTTTTGGTCCCCTGGACAATAAAACGATAAAATACGTATCTGTATGGGGGAGCGAAACTACACCAATTCTCATTTCATTTCGCAAACTACGTTTTTGTACTGTTAGAATGCGAATATTTTCATCTATCGGTAAGTGAATTATAATAAGTCCAGTCTAATTTAGTTTTCGAGATATTGAACAGAGGATCAATGCAATCATGCGAACTGAAGAACCCCATTTTAATAAGTACTGCATTTTTTATTAAGGCTTTCATCGAAATAAAAAATAAATAGTATTAGAGTTCTATAATATATTCGCGCTAAGGCAACATTTTTTATACAGATATTGAAGAATTTATGATTTTCTACATGTTTTTTTTGGTCTGCTGTAAAATTTCCAAAATATCACTTGGTGTAGTTTACCTTCCACCTGCTGATGTGTATGTCCTTAAATTTCAAACTAAATCTCAATTTGCAGTTTCCATTTTTGTTGCTTCTTCTTATGGATGATTATTGAGTTTCCTTTCTATTGCCCTGTGCCATTGATTTTTATAGTGTCAAAAGTCAATTGTTGCCTCAAGCTTCAAAAGGTTTATTAATTAAATTTTGTAAGTAACATTGACTTAATTTACTAGAAAATTGTTTTTTTTAATCTTCACGTAAGGATACTAGAAATGTAAAATAGGAACCGGCACCTTGTAAAATCTGATTAGATAAACAGGAAATATGAAATGAAAAGAAAAAAAAAGACTTAATTAAAAAAAAAATTCTCACCTTCACTACAGTGGCCAACGAAACATTAAAGAAGTTTAAACCAGTAAAATTAAAAGGTTTGCGGTTAGTCATTATAGATAATGCAATGAACTTCATTAGCTTAACATTGTGCTGCGTATTTGAAGATTGTTCTATTACTATTTCCCATTTGGCTTCATAGTACATGGAACTCAATTGATCAGTCTGGAAATACTCGTAGTGTTAGTAACGAAGGACAGTAAAGCTTAAGTAAAGCACTTACCGTACTATATATAGTGGAACCCATGTGACCAAAAGCAATTACTTCTTGAATTTTGCCGATTCCCCAAAATATGAAAGGGATGCTGGTTGCAGGGCTCTGAAAAGCATTAAAGTTGCAAGAGAGAAAACAAATTTATTTCAGCAGGCTGTCAAACATCTCAAGTGATGCTATTTTAGCGCTAATGTACGTGCAAAGCAACAAATTTGAATCGTGAGTAAAGTTGAGGTAAAACAGAAAATAATTGATACAAAATCCCAGCAAAAATTACTGCTTGCCTATTAGCATTTTCGTAAAGGAGACAATAAAATGGAATCACGTGCAGTTGCGCTTTTATAATGCAAGATTTTTGTTCACAATGAACTGCTTAGAAGCATTACTTTCTGTATCCAAAAAGACACCAGCACAAGAATGCATTTTTTAAGCACTTATAATGCTTTAAACAGTGTATTCACTTACGTTAGTACATTTTGGCAGTTATTTCTTCTTTAATACGAGGGGTACTATTTATATTTGGGGAATAGCAAATAATAGTAAACATTTATAAATGAAAATGGCTTTATTGTTTTTCGGAATATTCCCCTTAATGATAAATACACTTTTGCATTCGTTAAAACCATTTTTATAGCAGTTTTTCCATTGCTCTTGAGACACCTTCAAAACATGGCTTCTGAACACTTCAGCTGCTTCTTCAACACTCGTAAATCGTTGACCAGGCAGTTTACCTTTGATATTCGGGAAGAAGAAGAAGTCTTTGGGTGCCAAATCAGAAATATACGGAGGATCACGCGATGTGTGAGAGCTCGCATGGTCATGATGGAGAACGATTCATCTTCTGCGGTCAGTTTTACGAATTTATCCAAAGACTTCCGGCAAACCGTTCTACGTTGCTCAAACGGAATAGTGGCCGAAGAAACAGGGCACCATTTGATTCGCTGTGCTTGTTCCACGAACAATTTTGCTGGAGTTATCTTGTCTTGGAATACTCACACGGTCGATTGCTGTTTTCTTTCCGCCTAATAAGTGTTCACCAAAAAACCGAATGTATTGAAATGGAGGAGCTAATGTTTAAAGTTATATCTCACAATATGTCATATGACGATCTTGCATCATCACTTCACGTACTGTGTCGATGTTTTGTGGCACAACAACTGATTTTGCTCGACCTTCACGGAATTCGTTGGCGACCGAACTACGACCACGATTGAATTCACTATATCAGCGATATACTCCTGTTTTTGATGGTGCTTTATCGCCATACAAAGAATTGAGTTCAAAGACACATTCTTGTTGAGATAATCCACGTTGAAAGTTGTGAAAAATTTTTTTTTTATTTTTTTGCTTTTTCTTGAACAACAGAAAACTCTACAAAGCTTATAGCTTGTCAGCAGAAACATCCAGATTCTAGGCGGGAGTCGAACCCGCACCACCACATTGATAAGACTGATGCGCATGCACAAATAGCACTTGTACATTAAAACGTTGTGAGTACGTTTGTGATAAAAAATGTTGAAACTTTATTATGGTGTTGCCAGATTTTAGCTATTGACATTAGTGTTGCCAGCTCCCGAAATATAAATAGCTTTTATAATATAATTAGCTTTTAAATTGACAATTTTTTACTGCGATATTAAAGCAGGTGGTATATTTATATAAATAAATAGTTCATAGTTAAGTGTTACTTAAACATTTTTGTTGATCGATGATTTGCTTTCTATTTCTGATGTAGTGCGATTAAAAAAATAAGTAAACAATTTTGTACATACCGTATACGACTTAAATATGAGAACACACAATGTCACGGCACTAAATGCAAGCATTACAAATATACGAAATGAATACTCATGTTGTATCTCCAGCGCAAATTGATTTAGTCTCATATTCTCTTTTAGTGTCTCTATCATCACCTGCTCATACTGCTTTACAATATTGCCATTGACATCACTCTTTAAAATTTTATTCAATTTGTTATTTAACATTTCACGCATCATCAAGTACCGGCCATTGAGATGATATATTAGCTGACCCAAAATGGTGGCATCGCCAAACATCATTGTGGCACACATGCTGCCTACCCATACGTTACTCAGCAACACGGGAAGGTAAATATAAAAATGAGTTTTGTAGTCTATCCGTGGTACCATCTTGAATATCAGCTCTCTGCGATTGGTCGCTAACATGTATATACCCGCAAAAATATAAGAGTTAATTGCACACAAATAGAGCAAAGAAAATGCGAGAATTGGCCAAATTTGTCGTTTGATGCTTTCAAAGAGTTTTGGATTTGTGGATCTTAAAAAAAGATGCAATAAAATTTATGTTACTGACGTTTGTTACAGTTAGGCGAATATAGTGCATCAGGCAGAATTTTTTTCCATTTTTTTCAGATTTGCAATTTTGCAAATATGTCACGATTGATTGTCGGCTACAAAGTACCATTGCCTAAGTTACAATTTTTTTTTATCTTGGACCAGCACTCAGGCGACGGCCCCTACACATGCAATGCATTGTGCTGGAACTAGAGCAAAGGGATAGTAGGAGAAATGATAGAAGGTGAAGCTTCACTATCTTACAACGGTTTTTTATTTCACGTTATTTGTTTTTATAGCAGTGTTAAAGCGCTTCTGATGACAATGTGACGACTTAAATTTTTCTTAAGTTTCATTTTAGTAGACATTTTTAGTAATTGTTTTACTTCGCCGGTGCTACACAATATCAACGAAGGTGGGCGTTTTGATGTGCCTGTGGATTGGTTTCAGCTGAAGCCGGTATTGTTCAGTGCCCGGTGCCACTGAAACCTTCTGACAATAATTGACACAAAGGGACACTAATACACATTAGAAAAATTGTGAGATATTTTTATGGTTTAGTCTGAAACTGGGGTTGAACATTTTTGGTTTTGTAGTCAACGTGCAGCCTACTTCAGCCATCTTACCGCCGAAATATTTCATTACAAAGCACTTTCTGAAGCAGTACTCAATACGAGTATGCTGTTTTCGAAGGCTGATGCAAATGTTCCATATGATTTTTTTTCAGCCTTAACAATAAAACAATTTAATTTTCAATATTTATATTAGGCATAATAACTAACAGGAGTTTTCACGATGGTACAGGGTGTCTGGTAGCAGATTTATATATTCAAACTTAAATAAAAAACGTAATAATTGACATAAAGTTTTATTAAGAGCATTGAACGATAGAATGGAAATGCGGATTTTATTATTTAAAGAGTATGTCATCCAGATCCTTTTTTAAAAGTTCATGAATAATCGCTCTTGGAAGTCCCAGTACGGCTGCTCTTTTCCGTATTGAAAGTCCCGGATTTTCACGTAAACTGCTTTCATCAACCAGTTCAATGTTTTCGGGAGTCCTTGAAGATCGACTGGTCCCTGGCCGTGGGGCATTCATAGCCGAAGCAGTTGGGCGGAATCTCTGCACCCACGAATGCATTAAATTTACACTCGGTCCATCACTTATTCGCCGAATATCGAACTTTGAACAAAATTGTCGACGAGCAATTACTTATGAATCATTACTCTTAAAAAAAGTCTCCACAGCGAACGCGCGATGCTCACTTGACCACTGCGACATCGTGACTGACAAATCCGCACAATCGATAATTCCAACGGCGACACCCTCTCTCCGCACCGTTTTATACTTTTTGAAATAATCGTATTTAAAAATATAAATTTGCCACTAGACACACTTTAGTTGTGCCAAAATGCGTTTTAGAAATTTAATTCTTAGCGGTTTCTTATTTTCACAGAACCGTGAAATTAATTTTTTGTTAATTTCGCCATGAACTCAAATTCAATTCGTTGGTTTTTAAATCTTATTAATATCAGTTTTAAATTTTAATAATCTCTGGCACTGTCGTGCATTTATTCTACTTGCATTGGGTCCCTTCGTAGCCTAGTGCATGATCAATCTGGAGGTGCGATATTCCTTTTCCAGCATCGTTTTGTTATCGTCAGTAAGACGTATCGTTACGTCCCTAATAAAAATATTCTTACACCTACTTACTTTTCAATATAAATTTCCGCATAAAATTTCTTTAACAGGTTCTTAAAATCATCTTTTCTCCAACCCAGAGTGTAGGCTCGCAAATGTATTTCCGTTAGCACCAGAATTGTTGGCACTCCCGTTAACAGTTCATCTAAATTTCCAATATTCACCATTAAATATCGCTGTTCAGCATCGTTGTAAGAAAAAAAAAGAATGAAGTTGATAAACCACAAGCAACGATCCAATAAATGAATGCAATATGGTGCTGTATCCTCTAGAGGCCAACAGACTACATTGGTCCAACGGTACACCTTAACAGTCCAATATAAAGGAGCTACTGCACCACTAGCTAAACGTGGTCTGTACAAAATTTTAAACATTCTATTCAGTTGATTATTGTTAAATGTTTCTAAGACTTTTCTTTTAGTAATCAGCCTTTTATAGGAGCAGATTTTTGTTCACGAAAATTAATGTAAATTAAAAATTTATATAAATTTTCGTTTATTAGCGGCTAAATGAATAACCAATTTCTTAAATTGTTAAAGTTTATCAATATGAGAAGGAAAACTTTTCTTGCTTATTTAAACGGCAATTAAGTTATTATTGTATTTACAAAAATTTATTTTGTACAACAACTTTATTGTTTATCCAATATTAGGCTGGAATTTTTATTTATTTAACATGAATATATACATACTTGTACATACATCGCTATCTATATGTATAATTTTAATTTAAATATGTAGCAGATATAATATAAAATATATACAATCACTACACACACAGACACTTATAAAGTATTGTAATATAAAATATATTAAAATTACCAAACTACAAAGTTTATCAGTCAGTCGGTCTGAAACAATTTACCTTTAATTCAGTATGAAATAAGAAACTCATTCTCTCGCACCAAAACACCACATGAAAAGGGGGGTTTCTTTTAACGGGGTTTCAAAAAGAAAAACTGTTTTACTGGTATCATGTTCACAACAACAGCAAAACACTCCGGTGACTACTGTTGTATGGCAACATCACCTAGTTAAGTAAAAGTGATATCAGAACATAAGTGGAAACAACAGATATCCAGAACAGACCAAAAACTTATCTCCCTGCGTAATTTTAGGTAGTAACCACATCCACTATGAATCCTTACCCGGACCAGCACAATAACTCCTAATTTTAAGTACGAAGTACTCACAAGTAGCACAACTAAATACTCCAAGAGTACATCAGTCTTTAAACCTTTACTTAGCGTTAGAGTAGTGGGGCGTCAGCCCGTAGCACTAGATTAGACTGGAACTGCATTACTACAGTCACAAGGAATATGCAGACGCACTGCCTCATCAAACTCTAGTAAGATTTCGAAGAGTCGCCTCATCTGTCATTTTCAAACTCACAGCTAGTTCAAGGCGATGCTTCACCTTTAGCTAAGTACCGCGGGATTGCTAAAGTCCCGTAGGTTTTGAAACTCAGTTCCTAAACCGTCTTGAGGGAAATGCGAAAATGTGACAATGCGAAATGTTTTTATGACATTGTCGTAAACTGCTGTCGAACCCAGGACTTTGAGGTGTTTTAGTCAAAGTGCAGACTACTGCAGCCATCGGCTCCCTCATCTGCTCGTTTTGTCATGAGATACAAACTCTCGTTTAGATATTTTCTTACTTGCTAATTTCTTTTATGACTATTGTGCATGTCAGTCACTTTACATTAACGTTTGTATATTGCACTTGAATTATATTGTTGTCAAAGTACATTTTGCATGATGTCTGTATTTACTTCACTGATAGATTTCCATTAAGAGTTTCTCTTACGTCAGTAGAACATTGAAATTATATTTAAGTATCTGTTTATTTCTATTTTGGAAAATGTGAAAAGTTTGTCGGTAAAAAATGTATCGCAATGAAACACAAGTTTGTCAGAGCATTTGCTCAGAGCTGGAAATATAATTCCCATTTTCACAGTCTTTAGTTAACTTTTGATAATGGTTTAGCCAGGAATATTAAATGCATTTTTCTTAGTTAAACCACTGTCATTAGTAAACTAAAGACTGTGAATATGAACATACGTTTGTAAAATAGATGTGATACACTTCACTTTAAGTTATTGTTTAAGAAGCTTCTGAAAAAGAAGAGTTTTTATACAAATAGCACAGTTTTTCAAGTGTCCGCTTTGATACATATATTCAGTAAATCCTTTTATCCCACTCAAATAGAAACAGAGCAATTGCTATAAAAAAAGAATACTTAAAAGGGAACATCAGAAATTCACAAAGGAATTATTTAATGCAAAGATTCCCAGAAAACTATGCAAATGCATTCACAATGAATTGGTATTTTCATGACTTCTTAAGCACTTCTTTATCTGAATCCGTTTTTAATGCCATCGGAAAAGTAAACAAGATTATCACTTTCGAACTCTGGCGATGTATTCATATGAAGAAATGCGCGCGCAGTTGTGATTGTAATTTAAATAAATTTTTAAATGTGTTACAGGAACTCATTAACCCATGCTAAAACGTAAGCAAATCAGGGAACATTCATTGCTTCTAAGCACTCATTTAAATGATGTATTATTTTGTTAAATGTTAACAAATGCTCGTGTTTTTTCTGATGAGCATTAGTGTGCCTTTGCGTCAGTTGTTGTCGGAAGGTTTAAGTGGCGAAGGCATAGGCACTGGTCACTGAACAGTAATGGCTTCAGCAGTAACCAATCCACAGGCACATCAATTAGTAAAAATGGGTACTAAAAACGCAGCTTTAAGAAATTTAATACTTCCTCCTTAGTCTCCTTGACATCAGCGGCGCTTCAACACTGTTATAAGAACAAAGAACGTGCAGATAGAACGTTGTAAGATAGTGAAGCATGTGTAGGGGTCATCCCCTGAGTGCTGGTCGAAAACAAAAAAATTACACCCATGTGTTTAATCAGCAAAGTTGAACCAGTTGATTTGCAATTGAACCCAGGCATTAACTATTTCTTTTGCACATCTTTTTTTGCTGAGTTTTTGTATATATATTTCATTCGCTGCCTTTTGTCTTCTAGGAATGCAATGAATTGAACAGTCCTCAAATTACGGCACTTATCGAAATTTCTAACAGAATTTTATTAAAATGTACAGAATTTCCTTCGATGCCGAATGCCATAATTTGCGCCCATGAACTATTGGAAAGGGATAGTGAACCCGTCAGTTCGTTCCCTTCGCAATACCCTGTCAAAAACAGAGACTGGTTTGTTTGATGCCGGAACTTTTTTAGCAGCAGCGTATAAGTAAAATGGAGCTTCTTAATACTTTTTTTTTATTCCCAATTTGTCATGGGCATGTAAAATTTAATATTTGCAAAAAAAATTCAAAATTAAAAAAGTCATATAATTGCCCACACTGTTGCAAAGTTAAACACTTTTTGTTGTTCTTCTAAGATTTTTAAATTTGATTTTTTTCCTTTAAGTGAAAGTAGGTTATGACTTTTGCTTAAAAGTTTTCTTAGTAAATTAAACATTTGTTCAGCAATTAATCATTGCATATGGCTATTGCAATTTTGTGTGCGGCATTTCTTTTCATAAATGAAGTGATTGTGTAGATATTAGTATAAAAACATACAGAAGCTTCACACAACCAAATTTTGAAACGCCATAACAAATCAGATGCAGGCTATTAGATGTTAAGTGTAAATTATTGGTGTACCAAAAGTATTATAAATGTCAGCTGTCAGTTTGTGTATCCCTAGTAACCGTTCTCAGTGACTTCGACATCGATTACAAATACTATACTTTTTCAAATACTTCACGAAAATAGAAAGGGGGATGCGAAATACTGAAACATACCAGCAAAAAATAATTAAAATTTTAGAAGCAGTATGTACTTTTTTTATCTTATGAATGTGATTTACAGTACGCACATATACATACATACATATATTGCCTAAAGACCAGGAATTGTGGAGAAAGAGCATGGATTTTCGATAATGCTCCAGCTCATACATCAATGCTTGTTCATGATTTTTCACCAGATTTGGCTCCCTGTGACTTTTTCCTATTCCCAAAACTGAAGAGACTAAAGAAAGGAAAGCGTTTTGCCACAATTGATGAGATGAAGTCAAAATCGAAGAACGAGCTGCTGGCCATACCGAAAAGCGCATTTCAGAAATGGTTGGAGGATTGGAAGAAGCGCTGGCATAAGTGCATTATATCTGAGGGGGAACACTTTGAAGGGAACAAAATGGATATTGATGAATAAGTAAATACTTTAAAAAAAATTCAAAATTCACCTTTTCTTTTGAAGAAACATCGTATGTAACGATGTCGACGGCAGCCCAAAAATCGACAGCAAACAGTGACTTTTTCGCGATTGTTGTCATCCCAAATTCGAAAATTTAATTTTGTTTGTTTTCATACGCTTTCATCCAGAACTGAACGTCGTGTTGATTTTTCGAAAATCCGGTTATTAAAACATTTCTAGAATAATTTTTTTACCATTTTGAAATCCGAAAAAATTCTTTGCTGGGTTATTCGTGGAATATAAATTTGTCAAAAGCTATTATTTCAATTACATGTTCATTGATTTTATTTTAGTTCTGTTTTCTGTTTTGTTTTTTGAAGCATGCAAATATTTTTGGTCTGTTTGGCAAATTTATGACACATCACTGCAAATTGTTTAGGAAATAGAAATTGTAAATGATTTAAAATAAAAGGGGAAATGACAATTGACGAGTTTCTATTCCAATGCAAGTCGTAATGTCAATTAAGTTGAAAATTGCATTGATAACATCTGCAGTAAATAAAAAACTAAAATATTTATAGCAACGTACTGACATACACATCTCAATGAGTACATACATACATATGTACATATTTATGTAGATATACATATTGTTACGTTAATATAGAAAGGACCTAAGTCAAGTTTTTTCTTCAAGTCGAGGTAGATTTAAAGTTATGCATTTTGCAAATGAGTATGACAGAAATACTCTCCCTGTAATTTTGCCCACCACCAACATAATTAACATAACTAATGTACAAAACCGAACTAAATTAATCAAGAAACATTACAAAAACGTACAATAATTCATATTAGCTTTTATATTTTTCCATTCACACTAATTCTGTAATGGTTTATTTTATACACAACACATTTGGAGAGATATTCCGAACATTGAATATGCAGTACAGTTTTTATCCCCCTGTTCTGTAAACCGAGTCCGAATAAATGCTAATTTGGTGTTCTAAAAATCACACGACTTCCAACATTCGAACTTGCTTTCGCATAAGATTTTTTTAACGTCAATAAATCTATTGAGAATCAGTGCTGCACTTATGTGTCTTTAATTAAAATGAACATGAAACATGATGAGAAGAGAACGTGTTACACTATCAAAGTAACACATATATTTCCCAGAAAAAAACATGAAAAATATAAAAGGCAGAACAGATGCAGAATATTACTCAGAAAAGAAAACACCGTCAGATTGTTCATCGTTATTACCAAATGGATTAAAAAACTTACACATTTTCAATTAAAAAACTTTTTTACATTTTTAATAGAAATTTAAAAAAAAACAACAGAATAAAATATAACTTGAAGCCAACAAAACGCATTAATAAAAATATAAAATTGCGAACATCAGAAAAAAATTCCATAATTCCACAGCCTCCGGAAAAATAAAACATGTTTTTAGTTCATGCTGTTGCGCGATAAAAGTAATTAATTCAAGTATAAAAATACATAAACTGAAGTGCATGTATATGTACATATGTACAATATATGCATGTAACAACGTGATGTTGCCAGTAAAAATTGTCTGTGACAAACATTTGTAACAAGTGGCACAAGGTCCTTGCTGAATGCGACAGAATAGAAAAATAAAATGCTGTACTAAAAATAAATTTCTAAAGCAAAACATAAAAAACGAAAAGTGCATGTACGTTGGCACATCTTAAAATAATAATTAATATGTCGACATTAATTTATAAGAATGTTTAGAAAATATTTGCTTTCTTTCCAAACAAGAGACAGAAAATATATTTTTTTAGTTGAAAAACAAAAAATTATACCATTTCAATTTGAAATAAGTTCTGTTTTAAAAGGTAATGTGATGTGTACATTTCAGTCCGTTTGTGCACATAAATTGATTTCTACTACATTTTCAGTCAATATATGCAGAGAAGAATAGTGTACGACACGTAAAACTTTTGAAGATTGTGAGTCTAAACTTGTTTATTTATATTGAATTTCGTTCGTGTTAATGCGAGCTCCACAGAAAATTTTTGAAAAAGCGAAGTAATTGAGGGTGGTGATGGCTGAAGTAGTCTGCACTTTGACTACAAAACCAAAACAGACCTGGGTTCAACCCCAGTTTCAGACTAAAATTATAAAAAAAAAAAACATCTCGCAGTTTTCTGATGTGCATTAGTGTGTCTTCGTGTGTCGGTTGTTGCCGGAAGGTTTCAGTGGCGAAGGCATAGTCACTGGTCACTGAGCAATACCGTCTTCAGCTGATAGCAATCTACAATCACATCAGAAAACTAAGTAGCCGTTGCTAAACATTTTACACAACAAACACTTCTTATTTGTTTTCAAGCTATTGAATTTTTCTAAACCATTTTAGGAAATAAGAATTGAATGGAGACATTAGGGATAACTTAAATGCGTTCGTGAGGTCTGGAAGACCAACTCTATCAAATTTGAACCTGGATCTCAAGTATGGTATACGCGTGGGTCCAAACTGGAAGATGGTTAAACAGGGGCAGGAATCAACGGGCACCGAATTCGAAAATCGGTTCAGGCGGAAATTCATGCCATTGGAACATGTGTGGGCGAGTTCCTCCGTAGGAGCATGAGGGGGCCCACATCTATATAGTATCAAGATAGTCAGGCGGCTCTTAGGGTTCTTCAGTCGACCATGATAACTTTAAAAATGGTGCCGTTGCATTGGGCTGGGTTCCTGGCCGTGAGGGGTATGAGGGTACTGAACTGGCGGACTATCTGCTAAAAGGGGGCAAATTTGCCCCTTACAAAAAGAGACAGAAATTAAATTCTTAGGAACTAGGAGGAGGTGGAATCGCTGCTCACTGTAATAATAGTCCCAGCCAGAGTCAAGCCAAATGCTTAATGAACCCGAATAGGACAATCTCAAATAAGGTGCTTTCGCTGAGTAGGGCGGACCTGAGCCTATTAACGGCGTACAGACCTTGTCTGTCGATTTTGTGAAAGGGACATAGAAAGCTCTGAAGACGTTCTTTGCGACTGTCATGCACTCGGTAGATAGAGGTGTCACCATTTGGGTAGAATTAAGGTGCCTCCACACAAGCTGTGGCACAGCACCAAATACGGCTTGAATTTCTTAGAAGCCTTAGGATGCTGTCTAATATGTGTGGCTTTGCACAATGGATTTTCTTGGGTGCGTTTCTTCCTGGCCCAATAATAATACATATCAATACGTGGATCGGTTGTCTTCCCTTGATCACCACCAAAAGGACAGACATAGAACAATACTGGGAACCTACTTTACATGAACATATGGAACTAGTCAGATTAGCCAAAACTTCGTTAAGCGCTCTTCACAATTCCAACTGGGCACTGAGCAATAAGTCTTGATATTTTTTAAGCTGTAATTGTTGGCATTGTTATTGCTGTCATAGTCCGCAGTGGCGGTGACACTTATTTACTTTTGTTATTATGACAATTGTTTAGCTGGCTGTGTTATTTCTGTTGTGGTGTTGTTGTTGTTGTTGTTGTTGTTTTATATAATCATGTCATCTGTGAAGTGTTGATACACAAAAGCAGTTAAAGTTGAGACTTGCGCCAAGGAATGAAAGTGGCAGTAAGAAAATGACAAATAAACCGACACAAATACTTGTTTCAATATTTTGCAAAGAAACATGAAAACATAAAATAAAAAAAATTTTGTGAAAAGATATTGTGAAAAACAAAAAAACAAACAATAAACAAATGTCTTAACAGTGTGGCACAGATTTTCCATTCTCTCTTTTCTTTTAGCTTTTGAATGGATGCAGACTATTATTATTGTCTTTGTTAAGTAGTTCCATAAGTTTTTCTCTTTTGAATATACTCTGTATGTACTCGACCATTGTTGTTTACATTTTCCTTAAAATTTATTATTTGTTTTAAGAAACCACATTTTTGTAACAACAATCATATGTAGGACATGAATAAAATACAAGAAGCTGAGTGTTTTTCGACATAACAAAATAATAAATTTGAAAATTAATTAAGCGATTCACAAAGTGTTCTAAAGTCATATATTTTAAATTAGAATAAGAATATAAATGGTGTATTAAGAAGCTTACCATAAGAAAATTTATTTATTTATCTTTTCCGAAAGACAAAAATATATTAAAAAAGATACACACGAAAACCAATAATCGTTCGTTCGTTGTGTTTGTTGAAAATACCTTTTTCACTCTCATTAAAAAGAAATTAAACAGTGAAAAATAAATATAAAGAGAAATAACTTAAAATATGTTTCTGAAAACACTTCTAACTAATATTAACCCACATTGAAATAGCAATAATCAAATTTTTTTTGGACAATTTGAGATAACTATCTGTCAAAACTGGCAAAAATAGTTTCTTTTATATTTTTATTTTAATGGCTTAATGGGGCGTTGGGCTAATATGCCCACGTGTTTTTTATGAAAAAATAACAAGAAAAAATTAAAAAAAAAGCAAAACTTATTAATACATATTAAGGAATATAAGAAATTTATATTGGTTTCACACCAAAAGTTAAAAACTGATTATAACGTTAAAACCACCAACAGTTGATTTTGCGTTTTCACTATAATTGTAATTAAATCAGGTTTCAATAAAATAAAATTTTAAACCATAATGAAAGTATTTTCTAATAGCTAATAGCTAATAGCTTCTTTTTCTTTTGCACTTTCTGTTTTAAATTATTGTAGTGCCTTTGGTGAATAATTTCCTTTATTTTTTTTATTTCATTGAGCGCCATTTAATGTGCCAGTTGTTTTAAATTTTTTAACTTGGTCGCACTGCCCTTACAACATAGAAATCAAGGTTGTATTTTATTAAATCAACTTAAAACCAAATCAAGACAGGTTTGCAGATGATTTTAAGAAAATTTTTTTTATAAGGTAAAACCAGCTATGCTTAAGGGCGGGTTTGTATTGCCTGCTTTAGCTCCTTGGTATGACTCTCCAAGATTAGAAAACACAACCGAGTTCACAGTGACCAGCTCTTATAACCAAATGGAATATATGCTATATACCATGGTCCACATGAAAATATGGACAATACAATCTTTAGTGCGAAGCGCCACTGTTGCTTGAAAGGAGTAAAATTCCTATAATATTCATAATACCTTCATTGGTTAAACAGAAATTAACTTGCCCTTTTCTTATAGAATTATTTTTTTTGCTAGACCGCAACAGTTCGTAAACTTCACCATCAAAAAATTCCAGAGGTATATTTTTATCCTACTGATGGTGTAATAAATGCCCCTTCATAAATAATAAAACTATCATTTTTCAAAATAGATATGAATTAATGGACGTTCAGTCTAGAACCAATTAAGAAAATATCATTAAAACTCGTTAGATTCTAATATAAAATTGTTTCTAAATAACACTTTGAACACAATCTTGACGGTGCCTCGTATTCCCAACGCACCGTAAATGGGGCGTTATGTAAATATATAATTTTACTACTCAAAATTATAGCACTTTATTTATTTCAAAGTATAAAGTAAAATTATAAATATTTAGCTATAAGGTAATAATATCAGTCTAATTATAAATAAAATTGTACCTTTGTGATTACTTATCCTTTTCTGGAATTCATGACTGCCAAAGTTTACTAAACTGCAAAAAGTTTACTGTGTAAAACACAACTACACGTGTTACATAATGTAAAATTTTCCTAATTAACGTAGGGTAGTTTTAATTAAGAACCAAAATTCAAAACGAATGTATTTCATGATAAACTTATGTGCAGCTGGGATAATATGGATTAGATAGGGCTTCTTGCATTTTCTGTGACGATATGCTTTCATTCTACTTTTATTTAAATAAATCAAAATGTAATCAGCCTCACATCAATTATTATTGTGTATGTACACATGTACATATACTTAGTCTAACAGTAGGCAGCTGAGTACCACAGAACCCATTGCATACTTTTAGGATTTTACTTAATCTCTTTATGAATTTGAGGAAAAAGTAAATAAAATGAAAAATATAATTTATTCATTTGATTTGTTATAACACCTGCTTTCCTCCTAAACATGCTCACACACATTGAAAAAGTGAATACCTTTTTCTTTTGTGTGAACAATAATGATATTTTAACAACCCCTGGTACGCTACATACCTTTTTTGTGATTTCTGTTTGGCTGTTGCTTAAAAAATGTTTCACACATTGTCTGTGGCTCTTGTTTGCTTTTACAAATTTAATCCAATTGTATCTTTGACACAACGGCACTGAAAATTTTGGCAGATACTTATAAAATTGTCATGGCTGTTTATGTCCTTAAATTGTGGAGTAAAGATAAACACAATTTAAATATCACATTTTACTTTTAACTGCCGGGAGCAATTTCTTAGACACTTAAAATGTAAAATAAAAAATGGTTTTACTAAATACGTATAAGAATTTTATTCTGGGAGGGGTGGGTTTTCATACCTACTGTTGCTACAGTCCACCAAAATAATGGTAACAATTTTTTTTTGTATATATTGGATTTTCTACAATATTGAACTAAAATTCTTTAAAAATTTATTTATACACAGAAAACATTAATTTTCTAATTAATCTGTTATTAATTCTGTTTGTTTAATTTAAAGGCAGTAAATAATTTTTTATTTTTTTTTAGTCTTGTTAAGATTTGTTATTGGCCAACAAATGAAGAAGAAAATAAATAAATAAAAACATGTAACGATAAATCGAATAAATGAAAAGCTCTATAAGTCATACTCCCTAACGTCCAATTATAAATTTGTCTAAATTTTCTCTCCATCATAAATCTAAAAAGGAAAGCAGGTGTGCTGATGCTGATATTAAATATGATACCGATGTCGACATTTTACTACATTTAGATACTGCACAATTTTCAACCACAATTACTTATTTTACCTGAATGTAGAGAAAAACCTAAATTTTTTTGTATTTGTAATATTAAAGTACAAAAATGAATTGATATAATGCGATTTCCAAAAAAAAAATTATAGTAGATAAAAAAGCTTTTATCTTGGGAATTTTTATTGTTTTTATACTTCAACACATAAAAACTCATATAAATAATTGAAACTTTTTTTTGCCACTAGTTGAGTAAAGTCCGTATTTATAAATTATGCCAAAGCTGTAGTTGGTTTGTTATAAAACTAAATTAATGTATTGATAACGTGTCTTCAGTTTATATTAAACATACTGTTTTTGAATTCATTAAATTCATTGATTTCTGAATAGAAATTTGAACTTTATTTTAATTTCGCTAATGTTCCATCCCAATATTACCAATAATCCATTTTGAATGAAGTTGTTACCTTTAAAGCGTTTTGCAGAAACTTGCTTATTTTAGCATAATTTTATTCTCCCACGCAAGAGCAATTGTGATTAAACTGTAATTGTTAATTTGCTGCACTTTAAATAATGCAACACTTAAATATACAGCAGCCTTTAAATATGGTTCATGTTTTGTTGACTTGGTATATTTTCGTGTACATTTATTAGTTTTCAGCATGCGGCCTTAAATTCCAAACACATTGGGCATGGATGGTACAAAATGCGACTAAATTTTGTTAAGGGCAATTAAGTGTTTTTATTGATTGGGTTCAAAATAGCTGTAGCTTTTTTATTGAAAAGATTAACGAAACATTAATATGGCTAAAGCTGGAATGCATGGCCAATATAAGACTGTGAACAAAGAGGAAAAATTAATTAAAGAGTAAATAGTATTTCACATACAGAGAGAGTTTTATAAAAATTTAAAAAAATTGGCATACAATTGAACTTACTTTATTTATAATTATGCGAAGAAATGCATAGGCCAACAAGCAAACGAAAAATGCACATTTAGTCAACCGTAATGTTGATATATGTTTGATGTATGAAAACTTTTAAAAATGCTTGTCTGCCCGAAATGTCACGTAACTGGAACGTCGTTAGTATGTAAAATATAGAATTTTATAACGACATTACATGATATTTTTAAACATTTTCATAGATTTTCATACATCAAACATGATGGTTTGTAGCAACTACATTATCATTTCGGTTGGAAAAAGAAGTCTTAATGCTTAAAAAGCTGTCTACGCCTATACATTTCATACCGGATGAATTTTAACCATGCCACAGCAAAAAAAATCAAATATCTGATGGTGCGCTGGACATGCCGGTCGCATCGCCAACAGTTTTTATTATTTTCTTTATTTGAAGCAAAATGAACATGAGATACTCTATTTCGAATAGTCGCTTGATTCGATCGTGTGTATTGCGTAACGTTGATGTAGTTGCATCAAACATGATGTTTGATGTCGAACATGTCAACACTATTTGAAAAACATTTGATTGGCAAGATGAGGCCAAGTCGTAATGAGAATGAATTTATTTGATATCATGATTCTATGCTTTAAGAAGCATAAAAAGAAGTCGAACAGACCTTTAGCCAAATTAAAGTAATTTAAGACAATAACTAATTGAGAAGTTCTAACAAACGAAAAAATTCATAACGCGTAGAATGCAACGTATGTGGCCGAAAGTTTATAACTGAAACAATCAATTCTTAAAGCTCAATAAAAAGCAATTAAAGCGGAAGTTTCAAATGGGAACATATTGAGTCGTCGGGACAGCTTATCTACAACATCAACAACTTCCGATGGTACAGTTCTTCTAAATGCTGACGAAAACCCTCAAAAACCATCAGGCAAATTACTCGTAAATCATGAATATAAATCTTAATTATGTTGCCAAACAGATTATTCAACCGCATGCTAATATACACAGCTCACTAAAGCATATGCTTTCACAAACTATTATCGGGCACTATAAATGTATTGTAAATGACAATGAAGCCATGAATTGTGGTCAGATCGCCCGAAACTGACTTTTATCGTTAGCACACACTTAATCCTTTTGCTGAAGAATAAATACCAGCATGAAATAACAAAATTTCTTATATTGATTTGAGCGGCATGTAAAATAAATTTGTGCAGGCTTTCAATTTAGAAGAGAGTTAAGCACATCCTTGATACAGTTTTGAAAACTTTCATATAAAATGAAAAATAAATGCCAGTCATTTTGTATTCTTCTACCCCAAAGTGGTTTTTTGTTTTATAGTTTTTTGCATTACAATTCGCTTGCGTGTTTCTCATTTATTTTCTAATGAATTATTTTTCATAGTTTCTAATCATTTTATTCTAATAACTGCACAGTGTGTATGAAAGTTGAAAGTCCTTTATATTAAACTGCCTCCATGTCACACGTATATTCATTTTATTTTTCTAGGTTTTTTTTCTATAAACTTGAACGTGAAACCATTTGCCGGATGACTTTAGAGTTTATGGCTAACAATATTTAGAAGAAAAAAAATTAAAATAAAAATGTAAATAATCCTACACGTTTTTCCATAGTTATAAAATTATAAATGAAAAATAAAAAGCTTTTAAATGAATAGTTAAAGCATGTGGAAAAGATAATAAATAACAGTACACAATTCCATGGTAGAATTAAAAAAAAACTAACGGCAGGCTTAAAAGATTTAACATGGTTTTTCTGATTTTATTCTCATCCACTAAATGAAAGTAAATAATTAATTGTATTTTCAATACTTCCATGAGGACTCAAATTATAAAATTTACTCTACCGGCCGCTTATTAGAATATGCTCAATATATTTTTAAAAATAGCTTAATAAAAAATTTGGAAAATAATTTCCTAAATTATTTCAAAATAATTGTGTGTAAAGACTTGTCTGTGCATGGAATGCAGTGTTGCTATAAGATTTTATAAAAACATATCTGTGCATGGAGAAGAAAATCCGATTTTCCCTACACTATGAAAAAATGTCTCTCCAAAAATTCCTACACGTTTTATTCATTAAAATTTAAGAAAAAACAATAGTTTTATTCCCATATGTATGTGCTGTATTAAATCTGTAGATGATAACAAAAATAAGTACAGTAAAAACGCGATAACTTGTACCCCATTGATTGGAAAATCTCAACAATTCGAAATAAACGTCTGGTGCTTTGAGAAAAACTCTTTAATTCGTAAAAATTCCAAACATTTTGGTCTTTTGTTAATTAGTATTTTTTTTAGCAGTTCAAAGTCTAAGGAAACCACTCTAAGTCGTACTTAATTGTTAAAAAATCTCTAATAATTCGTAATAAAATATTTAAATATAAAATTACAACAGCAATATTTTTCATCAGCTATTGCAACAAACAGCGGAATTGTTTGTGTTTCTTTAGATTAGTAAAAAAAGAACATAAAAATATCTTCATATTCACAAATGTATTTTATTTCCGATGCCGAAATTTCGCAACGCAAAATTCTTCAATCGACCCAATTGTGTTGCCAGCATATGGCAGCACTAATTGACAAGAAAAAATTCTATTATGGTTATGGATATGGCTAGTATTTAGTCAATAGTATACGTCAAGTCTAATTGAACCAGAATTTGCTTAGAGAATTTATATTGAGAAAAACAAATGAAATTAAAAATCTGTTCTTGCTTCCAATGTAAATTATTCAACGCAATTTTCATTTACTTACTGGTTACCAGCAGTTATCGTATACAATTTAATATTTACACTACTCATGTGTACTAACTCAAATATACATTCATTAAATGATCCTAAGAGTGTGCTATGCTTTATGCGTAACAAAGCACGACCATTGTTAGGAATGTAAAATATCACTCATTCGCATTGAGTTACAATATCCAAGTAACCATATGGCAATCAGCTGTCATATTCCAGAAGAGTTAATTTTTGTATGAAATAATAGCAGAAAATGTCGATTACTTTCAACTTCTTTTTATACGGTGAATCTGTAGTGAATATGTCATAGAAGCTACACCTTGAGATCTAGTTTGTAAAAAGGAATCATATATCAAAATATAAACATGATAAGGTCGCTTAAAAACGCCACCGGGTAGATGCAAGTAAAAACAAAAACAAATATACCTTTGCATTACGTGTTTGTGTTTCTGCAGAAATATTGAGTTAATCAAATGTAAATATTTTCTTTTTCTCCCTTTAAGTAAAACAAAAAAATTGAATACTTAAATATATATGTACACATTATATTAATTTTTATGCGGGAGTGCATAATAAAAGTGTGAAAAAATTTATAGTAAAATTCCAATAATTTTTCTTAAAGAATTTTTGAGGGCAGCGAAGCGCAGTAAATTAATCTAGTAAATATTAAAACCCTAGAATATAATTTATATTTATATATCTTTTATATAAGGTTTGCCAAATCACCGTGAACGATTCCAAATTGTGAAATTTTATTTTAAAAATCAAGAGGCAAATTCTATTAAAATATATTGGAATGAATGAATGAATATTTAATTGTGTTTAAGTTCATAGTTAATCTATAAGCATAATGTAAAAATTACTTTTTTACAATCTTAATTACTGTTGAAGTCTAATTTTTTTTTCCAATAAATGAGAAAAATTGCCAAATACAGATTTAAAATAATCCAACACAATTAAGGGCGACACTATTACATGGCAAAAGAAAAAACATTAACTTTTTAATGTTGATTGTCAGCCATTAACTACTTGTAATTTTTTTTTATTTGCATTTTATAGTGTAGATTTTTGTGATTTTTATTTAATTGGTTTTGGATATTAAACAAATGTGTCAAACATTAATATTCAGCAAGCATTTATATCTAAAGGGTCTTTCATTAGGCGCTTCTAACCTTTAAATTTAAATAAAACACATTGTGTGTGAGATATCAACATATTTTGTTCATTTGAAAGTTCTATTGATGCCATTATCTAAGGAATATGACATCGGTACCAAATATCCACCACTGCTTCTCTGTGTGGAGCGCTTCCGAAATGTCGAATTTTCTATATATAATGACCGATGGCGTGGGTTATGTTGAGTTTGAGGACCGCTTTTGTTGGTAAGAAAACCTGACAAGAAAAAATCTAATGGGGTAAAATCGCATGATTTCGGTGGCCAGTGAATATCACCTCCACGTGAGATAACCTTCCCCTCAAACCCCTGGTGCAGAATATCGATTGTGGCTTGAGCTGTCTGGCACGTAGCGCAATCCTGTTGAAACCACATGTCGTTAGTTTCCAGATCATATAATTCAGGCTAAAAGAAGTTGGTAATCATCGACCTATAGCGCTCCCGTTGACAGTGAATGCCCCAGCAACATCGTTATCAAAGAAATATAAACCATTGATGCCAACAGCTTAAAGTCCACACCAAACAGAAACTTTTCCGGGATGCATTGAATCTCATGTGGATTGGTATCGTTCCAAATTCGACAATTTTGTTTGTTCATGCACCCATTCATCCAGAAATGGAACTCATCACTGAAAACGATTTTTCGCTGAAAATTAGGGTCAGCTACCAACTTGTCTAGCGGCCATGCAGCGAAGACATATCATTGTCTATGGTCGTGTACCTGCAGTTCCTGATTCAGCTGAATTTCTGTATGGATTTTTTTAAATTTGTTTCTCTATACGACTATAACAACAATTCGTGGTAGTCATGTCATGGAATATTCGTCCAAATAGATTAAAAACTTTATATAAATCATTAATTTTCTATTTTAAATTTATTTAAAACAGTTTCAATTTTTAATTGATAAATTTAAATTCTAATTTATATACGGCAATAGGAGGTTGATTATTCTTAAACCAGAAAATATGTGTAGTAAAGGAAACCCTCAGTCAACAATTGTTGTTTATTTGCAATTAATTTTTTTTTTAACAAAAGTATGTACTTAAATATTTGTAACTGATATGGCCACAAATTTATTTACAAATTTCGAAGAATAGATAGAAATCAAGGACTAATGACTGCAATTAAGCACGATTTGAATTTACACTGAAAAACTTAATTTCTAAGAATTTAATAAAATAAAATAAGCATATATAAATAGTCGTACTTAATTCTGACTATCATTGAATAAATAAAAAGTAAAAAGTAAATTTAATTAATTAAATTCAATCAAAAGATTGAACTTTAAACAATTTTTTTATTTTTAATTAACGTTTTTCAAATTATGTCCCTTCAGTAATAATTGTCATAGTGAGTTCGATGTAATAACAGGCAGCGCATATACATAATTGAATTTAATTTAAGATGGTCTTTTGTAAAACAGAAAGTATCGAGGTACCCTTATAAAAATATCAAGTAAATATTTTACTTGAGGTATTTCAATAAGTTCAAATAATATTAGATATTTTTGTACAAAAAGGATATGGAGTGAAAAGTATGAGACAACGCCCTCATCAGCAACTTCAGACTGAAACGAAAAAACAATTTGTTTATGCGGGTGTTTAAACTTTTGAATAAATAATTTTTATAGAAAACTTCCTTTCGAATTTTTTATTTTATTTGAAAGATATGAAACCTTTGTGCTGTAATTACACTTTTTGAAAGACAGGAAGAAAACTTTTAAGACATTTGTTGTTTCGGAAATGAATATGAAACGAAGAAACTGGCATCATTTAAATGTATCGAAAATGTTTTGCTTCCATGAAAGCAATTGTTGCTGTTTTTTAACTAAAGATGTGTTACGAGTATATTGTTTTAAATGCTAAAAGATCAAATAGAACTCTGCGAATTGTTAAAGATTTTAACAATGCAAATATTTGATTATGAAAAACAAACGTCTACCTTTTTCATCGTAGATAATACTATTTTTTGTCTCACAGTAAAGCGTTTCATTGGCATATTTAATGTGTATGATGAGACCTTTTTAGCCAAGAGAAATATAATATTGTTGTACATATTTAGTAATGAGCAATGACCAGCAAATGTGGCCATTAACGATATTTTTATGTCCAGGCCATTCCTATGAGTTTAACTTTTAAATTAATTAAAAAATATAATTTCATTGCCGTGATTTAAAGTATTGGATATCCGCCAATAAGAAGTTGTCCGCAAAAATCCATTTATGTGTCTTGAATGAAATGTTACAGTTAAAATTTATATTTATTTTTATATAAAATTCAGTTTAGTTAAGTAAATGTAACTAATTTTGTAATGTAAAAGATGTCTCAGTAAGAAAATATTTTAAGGGAAATTAAAAATTATTTCCGTCTATTTCTTTTATTAATATCTTGGTCTTAAACTTTATATATATCTCGTTGTTTGTTTTTTAGCAAGAACAACCGCGTGTCAGAATATATGATATACATGTATAGTATTAATAAATAAAATGAACGTTCATAGAGGGCGACTTCTAATTTTGTTCACTGGGAAAGGAACTGGTAAATAAATATTCTTAGATGCTCTTGTATGTCTGTTTCAAAGAATTCCACCGAATAAAATATCTATGCTTTACATGACCTTGCCTTTGGGAAAAATTACAGATGATACTACCTTTAGAAAATAAAGAAATAACAAAACTTTAACGTTAAAAAAAAACAAGAACAAAACATTGTCGGTAATGACTTTATTTGTGAGATACAAATAACCAAGTTAAATTTTATTTTATTTCTTTTTGCAGAGCCCTTAAATGTAGACATGAAGCACTAAGCAAAAATTTAAAAAATCAAATGCTATAAAACATAAAACTAAATGCAACAGCAGTTACAAAAGCCACCAACAACACAGAGGTTAGAAAATTAGCCAACACCTTGTTCGTGAAAAAGTAAAATAATAAAATAAGGAAAACAACAAAATATGAAAGAAAGAAAAACAACATAAAAATGTATGAAAATTTTTATAATTGAATTTTTGTTGCTGTACATTTGTTTACAAGTGTATGAGAAAACAAATAAAGCAGTGGAATTCATTTAAATTTATTATAGTCCACCTTTAAGCGGTGATAAAGAGGAAGCGGAAATCAACAGACAACTCGGTACATGAATACCAAAGAAACATTTATAACAAATAACTGCACTTTTATATATTTAAATGCTGGAAATCATAAAAGGAAAGAATAAATTAAATAGAAAAGAATTTCAACATTGCCGAGTAATTGAATTGAGGAAAGTCAGTAGTTGCCAGACACACTGTAAAAAAACACATTATAAAGAGGAGAAAAAAAACTTTGTAAAACAAAAAGAATTTTGTTTCAATTCGCCTTAAAATCATATTTATATAAACAAACGCAGTCGTGGATACACACGGTGATTTCAAAGAGTCAGCGTCAGCGTCAGTGCCCGTGCCAAAGTGTGCCAATACAACACCGCCTTATCAGCGGCTCACCAAAGCTCTGCAATGCGATCCAAGATGCGGACACGAGGTAAACATTTTATTATTTACTTATGTAATTTCTTTATTTGTTATTTTATTTCAATCATTTTTGTTTTTAAATGCATCAAGTATGGAAATAATCCTACTCTTTTTATTCAGTTCCTGTTCATTGCACAACTGCCAGTTACCTACATTAAGTTGTAGTTCAAGATTCAGGGTTTTTTTTTTTGTATACAGTAAAAGCTTGATAGTTGTTTGCTTTAATAAAAATAAAATTTAAAAACGCTGTTCAAGTATTAAAAATAATTTGAAACACTTATAGAATGTTATATTAGCGGATTTTGCGGTTCGCCTTAGAAACATTTTAGATCTTGCAGCTGTAGTATAAAAACAACAAAATATATTGAATTACTAAAGCTACAAGATCTAAAGATTTCAGTATGTACATTTATTTGATAAAAAAGTAACAACATACATATTTAATAAACATTTTTTTTTTTCGATTTAAATCTATTTAATTTTTTTAAACTTTATTTAAATCTGAATTATGTTTTATTTAAATGATTGAGCTCTATATAATTTTGTGTTTTAAATTTAATAAAATTGAATTTTTTTCAATATTTCGTTTTCCCAATGGAAAACTTCTTCAGGGAAAATGTTTTTATAATAATTGACAAATTTAATTCTTATATAAAAAGGCGGTAAATTAAAAATTAAAAAGCTCTAAATGATGAAACAAAACTGGTGCTGACGTTTGTTTTCCATACAGCGTGACATTGAGATTTTGCCAAAGAAAGCGGTCGTGAAATAAGGTAGAATCTATTTTATTTCGACAGCGCTTTTTCTTATAAAAGTAAAACACAAATGCTCTCAATAATATTACTATACTTTTATAAAATTTTATACATTTTGTTTTTGTTTTTAAAGCTTTGGGGCAAAGAAAAATAAAAACAAAGCAAATCAAAAGAAACATCTAAAAGTGCAATTGTAATACATTTGTTAATAAAAAAAAAATTACTGGTATTGTGGAAAAATTAATTGCAGATGTACGAAAGCATAATTGCATATTGCGATTGTACAAAAACTTTTATTTAAAGCAAAATTTTTTAAGTTCGTAAAGCTGCAGCCGTCATTTCAGTTATGATCCAGTTTTCTCAGAGAGTCGTTTTTGCTTGAAGTTGCGGACGTGTCCTGTTTCATCATTTATATTAATAAATTTGATTTCTCTTAAATTCTAAAAATGTTATATCCCAAATAACAATTATTTTAAAAATGTTTAAATGATAAAATTATTTTATCACAGAAAATACAATTTTTTATACTTAAATACGAAAATCATTGATTCAATAAAAAATTTTCTTGAATTTTCTGTGATGACGATTTTTGCATATTTGATAAACAAAATTGTAGGGCCGTTTATTGAAAATATTTCCATTTTAATTCAATAAAGAAATATTTAAAACCAAAGAAAAAAATTGTTAATTTAAATTTTATTTCCAACAACGATTTTTGTTCTATTGTTTTTGTTCTATGTTCTATTTCTTACTTTTTCCACTTTTTTTATCCAAAAATATAATGTTTTTTTACAATAAACTAACAAAAATGCATCAAATGAACTGAAAACAATAGAAGAATAAAAAATAAGAAATAAAATAAATAGAATAAATAAAAAAATAGAATAAAAAGTAAGAAATAGAACATTTTTATGATTTTGCGCTATGAACAACTGAAAATGGTAATTTATCAATATTTTCACGAAAAATTTGCACTTTTACAAGGCCAAAACTGCCTGATGGAGCGTTCCAATGCTTTTGCGATGTACTAGAGAGTTCTTAACTATTGTCTTGGCTACAATTTTTGTCTGAGTATTGGATCGAAAATCTCAATGGTTTGGCTGTTATAGGCCAAAATATCCAAAAAAACGTGACAAAAGTCTGATCAAGTCAAAATGCGCCAGCTCGATTTTCACCGTAGACGTATGGTCTAGTGGACTTTTTTGCTTAGTTCAATCCCAAGAATCAGAAACGCGAAGCGCCCATTAAGATTTTTTTCCTTCCATACTAATCGCGCCACCCTAACCTACATACATACATCTTATTACAATCGAATAATAAAATGTTTGTTGTATATAGAAAATTTTTAAAGAAAGTATTTAGTTTCTTTTGTTTGTGTATTTCATAATTCTCAAATATTTTTTGGGAGTTCTTCTTGCATAAGCATGTGAAATTTCTTAGCTTTTTTCAAGAATTTGGTTAATAGTTTACTGAAGATTTTGGTATTAGCACGAAAGGAAATGTGCATATAAACCAGCTAAACCATACGAGTATAACAAACATAGATAAATAACCGTAATTATTTTTGAACTAACGTTAAATAAATGAAAGAATAGTTACTTATATACATATATAATTTTTAAAAGTCCTGAAAATAGCAATAAAAATCTTATAGGCAATTAATTTTTGGCTTGGTAAAATAATCACTCTTTTTGGTCGTTGGTGTTGAAACTTTTTTTCCAAAACTAAAGCCCGTTATTCGTGAAGCACTAACATTTTCATAATGTCAACATGATTTTCTTCTCACCATTTTAATGATGTATCCAGATAAAAAACATGGCACTATGTAGCAAAATAATTTGATTTTGCAGCAAGAAAAGGGAAAAATTATGTTTTTGTATTAAGAATTAATAGAAATTAAATTGCACAACAGATCGTATGCAATCCCGATTATAAAGTTATAAAATGGCAATTAATCCGTATTATGTTAGGTTAGGGCGGCAGGTTGCTGGATGTAAAGTTAAAGAAAGGTCTCAGCGCACAAGGGTCCATTTTATAATTATCCCATTGTGATACCAGTTGTGAAAAAATTGCCACATGTTGTAGTGATACAGACTAGAGTCTCTGCTAGAAATCGATCCTAGAACTCCCAACTGATAAACTAGTCACTAGACCGGTTTATAGAGTTAGCAATTTGATGAAAACTGCTGTCCGGATTACCGAATAATCGAGATAAGCGAGGTTTGCATTATCGAGGTTTTACTGTAATTGCAATTTTTAAGTATTTAATGTGTAGTTTTCTTTAGCAAATTTATCGTACATTTTTTTTGTGTTTTTTCCTGCAGTTATTTGTGTTGTCTTCACCCCTTTCTTTCAGCATTTTTTTCTAAGAGCTTGTCTGGTAATTCTTTATTTATTTTTTTTTTATTGAAAATGATTATTACTTAAACGAAAGTAAAACTGCAAAAAAGAAAAAAAAAATTGTATGAACTTTGATGTGACATCAAGGGCTCACCCAGTTGTATACAAATGTACGCATAATTGTTATCAAATTAAAATATTGTGCTTAGTCTTTAACATTGTTAACCGTAGTACACTAAATGCCGCCTGTGAGGTGCAACGATTTCTTTTTTTACGTATTTAATTACGATCGTGTGCAAATAACAGCAAGAGCCGTTAAACCAACGTAGCAGGGTTGCCAGAAGAAGACAGATTAGAAGTGTTAAATCGCCAAAAAAGTGATAATATTTTCTAAAATTTAAAAAAGGTGGTACTTTTTGTAACATTGATTTTAATTGATTTAAATAAAAGAAACAAATATCTGCACATATTTTAAAAAAGTTTATCATTTGAGGAATACGAACCAATTTGTTACCATATTTTCCACACATATGGGCATTTCCATAGTCACGTTTGTGACAGTCGTACCTTTCAATTAGATGAAGCAAGAGGAAAACTTTATTAGTTTTGTTCGTTAACTGTGTTTTTGCGTAGAACTTAAGAAGCTCTATAATTAGTATTAGAACGTGACACAAATAGAAGTTATTATTTTCTTTATTCAAAGAAACAAAAAAAACCTTACGAATTTTGCCACTTTCTTCTTGAGGCACGTTTTTGAATGTGATTTTGAATATTCAAAGATTGTGACACAAGATTTATGTATAGCTAAACTTTGTGTGATTTTCTTTTATAAAGGTCCTTTCACACTATAATACATGTCTTACGACTTTCATAATACTTTGTGAGAGAGAAATCTAATGCGATTTGGTGCGACTGCCAAAAAATCAAAAGTAATATTATATTTTGCTTTCACACTATCACACTTGAAATAAAATGAAAAGTATAGAAATTCATAGAAAGGCGCTAATTGGTGTAAAAAAGCGTTTTGTGAAGATTCCTTTACGTTTCAAATAATAAGGTGCTGTTTCTCTATAACAGGCAGTACTTGTCTGTACAGGATTTATATGAAAACCACTCAAAATATGAAAACCACTAACTGTCTGTTTAACCAAAACGAGTGAACTTATGTTCGGCCATTTATTTGTAAAACAAAAACAATTTGAGTTTTTTTTGCTGCTGTTTTCAATATAAATGGCCGAACGCATATTTTCAGTCGTGTTCGTTGAACAGCACTTAACAATTTTGAGTGGTTTTCATATAAATTATGCACAAACAAGTACTACTTGTTATAGAGAAACAGCACTTAAGAAATTTTCTTATCTGGACTTATGATCTTTTGTCAAAAGTCTACAATTATGTACATGACAAACTTTACAAATAATTAAAGTACTACTTAGTTGAGTCTAAGAATGAAATAAAATAAAAGTTTGCTAAAATGAAACAGCAAAAATATATTGTGTTTCGGAATTCTGTAGAACGTTGACAAATAACACAACAACAATAATACAAAATATAACTTTAAGGCATTAAGAATTGGGATTCATTAAGCTTTTATCAAACTTATTTTGTCAATATTATTAAATACTTCCTTAATGGCAGAGCAAACGGAAATTCCTTGTATTTTCTTCTTATTAAGATGCCTACACCGAACTGTGACTAAAACATCTGATGGCTTATTGATTTTTATCAAATATGTGTGTATGTATATATGTCACATTATGCTTTCCAAGTACATATAAATTAGTTACTTAAAAAATAGATAAATCCAATGCTTTTGTGAATTACGTAGTTCATTTACGACACAATTTTGATATTTTTAATTAATTTCTACTTAATTTTAATTTCTATGGAAATGATTAGTATTTATGGTTTTAAACTACAGGGTGGGCCAACTTCGACTGACTGGGTGATTTGAAATGCTTATAGCTTTTTGATTTATACAGTTTTTTATTTTATTTTTTGTTTGCATGTAACAAACAATTTAATTTTATTTTTTTTAATTTATCGTATCAGCATTGCAGGTCTCATTTTTATAAAATTTTTAATTTAACATAAAAATAAAATATTTTATATTATTTGAAAAGAAAAGAAAATTTTCTTTTTTTTATAATTTTTTATTTAATTTAATTTTATAATGCCATCGTAGTCAACGAAAATTACAACTTTTTGAACAATGTTATAATCAGCGAAGAAACATATTTTCATTTAAATGGATATTTTAATAAACCCGTACTGCCGAATATGGGGTATCAAAATCCTAGAGCAGTGCATCAGCGACAATGACACTTCCTCAAATGCACAGTTTGGTGTCATTTCACATTTTTTCAAATTTAATGCTGAGAAACCAAAAACCGCTTCCAGTTCGGTAAATCGAAATATGGTGTACAATTTTTTAGGTCCGTCAGTTCTCAGTAATCCTGATATCTGGTTCCATTAAGGTTTTGCGAGAATCAGTCCGGCGAAATTGCCTCACCCTGTACCTTTTTTTATTTTTATCTACAACTTTTCAATTCTAAATGCCTTTAATAATATTTGAATATCTAAATTTTGCTTTATTTACAAAAATATTAGACAAGTTATTCCACAACAAACTTGAGGTAAAAGCCCTTCGAAATGCTCGTGAAAAAACTGCTTAAAATTATTTCCATTAAACTTTTGTCAGAGAACTGTTTAACATTAAAAAAATATGTATTGCAGTCATTCAAAATGCGTATTTTTGTAATCAATTATATAATTTTTATAGTTTGTTAGTGTTAAATAAAATAAAATTAATTCCAGAAGAAATTTTCACCATATTGGTACTTTGGTACGAGTATATGTAATCGAAAGGTTCAAAAATAAATAATTAATCTTTTTAAGTTAATCGTATTATTTTACAAACGATTTTAACCCGACTTAAAAAAAGGGAGAGGTTCACAATTTGACTGTATTTGTTATTCTGTGTGTTATTTCTGAACTTTTTACTGTGTGGATCGGTTTTGATGATTCTTTTTTCTTTCATAGGAAAGCTTGTGCCTCCTGTATGTTGACACTAAAAAGTGTAGAATGAAATTTTTTATATAAAAATTTGGCATACTTAAACACACGTTGATTTTAATTTTTGAAAGCATGTGAATTTTCATAAGAATTTTTATTTTTATAAATTAATTAATAAAATTTGTATTTGACAAGAACAGTTGGAACATAAACGAGTTTGAGGTTTTTTATTTCAAAATATTTTTAAACTTGAGAAACATTGAAATTTTATATGCATGCATTATTTTTTTTAGTGCGCCATAAAAATTTAGCTCTCCCAAATATCATCTTTACGATTTGAAAAAAACATGCTAAACTACCGAACGTAGTTTTTGCTTAGAAATATAATTTTTTTAAATATTTTTACTAAACATTTTGGCTAAGTTAAAGCCTCGAAATTTGAGTAAGTTTATGCCTTCAGAATGAGCCATATTTGGTACAGACCGACTAAGCCATTCTTATTTTGTGATATCGATTTTTATTCTCCAAAACCGCATTCCACTTTCCGTGTTATTCATTAGAAATGTGTGCACTTTATTGCTCTCTTTTAAAATGATGTAAAATGTCTTTATAGCGGCTGTGTACTGTAAATGGGTACTAAATGCAACACACGTTAATTCCATTGCGATACAATTATACGTAATATGTACATCAGAATTTGCATAAAAATCGATATCACTCGATATTTCAGGCTGATCTGGTTACGATATTGTCGATATATAAATATTTCTACGTTTGTAAATACTGGAGATTTTTTTATACAATAATAAACACTTCTTTATTTGATGTCATAATAAAGTCACTACGTAACTGCTTCTAAGTAATACAGACGGTATATTGTATATGATGCAAAAGTATGCTGTTTGGTAGCATTAACACATTCTCTAGTTTTTGTTGGGCACATGAGATCGCACAATAAATTGTATCGTTCGTTCGACAAGCATACAACTTGGTTGTTACCGAAGTTGGTACGACGATTGTATGCTGTATGGAATGCTTTAAATTTTGTATAAATAAATGCAAGCGTATACGTAATAAAAATTTAAAAAATGAAATAAAGCTCATACGCTTGAAACCCACAATTCAATTGATTTTAAAATTGAAAAAGTAATACTTTTTTTTTATTTTTATTATTTTTTTTTTTATTCTGCATTCATGAAGAATGCTGTGTTGGGAAAATTCAAATATTTTTAATCATAATAAATGAAGGCAGATATAAAAAATATCGTCACTATTGATTTAATGAATTTAATGGCATAATAAGAATCATTGTCATTAACATACTATCATTTTAATATTAACCGATTCATTAATATTCATTAATAATATTGGCTTTCTGCAGTCTAAATTAATTATTTTTTTTTTCAATTCTCATATTCATTTTAAGTCACAGTCAATTAAACACTGTGTTTTTATTCCATTAAATCATGCCGTTTTTCAATAACCAATATACTTTAAAGGTTTTCTTATGCTAAGTTAGGTTAGGTGATATAGGTAGCTGGTAAAAGACAAACATAGCGTCAAGCCTGCTTGGATCTTCATAGTTATCTTTGTGCTGCTTGTTTGAGATAGATTAAGAGAGGACTAGACACATGGGCAAGCGTGAACGAGAGAGAGTGATAGAGAGAGAGGGAGGGAGAGACAGAACGTGTGAGAAAGGGAGACCGTGCACAGAAGTATGCAGAAAAAGCCAAAGAACGGCAGTCCTTCTACTCAATCCAAATGTCAGAAACATTAGTTTCCCTTAATGAGAGTCGGTCCCTAAGTTCCACCGCGGGTAGTTCCTAAAGGCTACTGAAACACCTAGAAAATGAAAATGACGACTGTCGTGTGCAGTAGATGTGCCAGTATCTCTTTCTCGACTTCATGCTAACAACAACAACAATAGTCATCGTTGTAAGGCTACAAAGATCTTCAATCTGGGTTTCGAATGATCTGTGGTGCCTGTGTTCTGCCCATATCAATGCAAGGGCAATCTGCAACTTCTTTCTTGTCATCTTTAACTACATGTTTCTGTTTTTTTTTATTTATTGTTTTGCGTTTCTTTAAGAGATGTAGTTAACACTCAGGTATTGATGGCCTACTACTGGGTGTTATCTTCTATAAGAAAGAGGTAGTTATAGATATGGCAAGAGCTGAAGGGAGAGACAGAGGAAAGCTTCATTATATTTACAACACTGCTTTTGAAGGGTATTTATTTGTGGTAAAGCTGTGCTTGCTAGCCAATTTATTAATTATTTTACTTCGCCGCTGATGCTACGACGACGGAGAGTGCGTGGATGTTACCTGTTGAGTAGTAGCAGCTGAAGCCGGTCTGCTCAGCTACAAGTGCGCTGCTGAAACATTCCGACAAGAACTGACATAAAGACAGAAAAACATTAGCACATCAGAAAAATGTGGGGCCGTTTTATTTTACGACTTTGTCGGACTCTGTGCTCGAACTCCCGACCTTCGGTTTTTATAGTCAACGTATTAACTACTTCAGCCAACGCCACAACTTTGAAGACGTTTTATTGTCAAAATATAAATTTAAAAATTTTTGGTATTTTTTTGTCCGAGTATTAAATTGACGATCTTCTAGGCTGTAGGGTCATCGTTTCTCTCATTCGCAGACCATTTGCTATCATGTTTGCGCCCCCATCTCAGGGTGAAAAGATAGTAATAGGCTAGCCTGTTGAGAGATACGAAGCACTCATAGAAGAGGTCCGATGTAGTTGAAGGCCTTGTGAAGACCCTTTACATAGCGTTACTATCGGTTGCGAAATAAATGTTGTTCGATATTCGGGGATAGGCAATCAGTACGCCGAAAAAATGCTGCATTAGCTCGGGAACCTAAAAGATATATCTATACCGTATTCCCCTATATAAAACACCATAGAATTTGTTTTCTCAATTTATGTATTTCATCTTCAACAATATTCTATAAACTCGTAAAATGGGCTGCCTTCCTAAACAACTGTAAGCAAAGTCAAAGCAGTGTTTAAGTATAGCAGTAATATTTTACCAACCAAGCAAATCCAGCATTGTCATTTTAAACTTTGTAACACCGTCGATGTTTAGGAACATCTGTTTGGTTTGGAATAAAAAAATAAAAAAAAAAACAATGTCTGCGAAAAAAATAATTTTCGGAAGCAATTAAGACTAATTATCATTATTTAATAAAATAATTAAATTTTTAATTGAAATTAAGTATTTATTTTGTGTACCTTTCGTCGCCCTTGTTTATAACAAGCATTGTCGAACTAAATGATGATTTCGTTGCGTTTATTTGCGCGTCAACTGTGCATCTGATGAATTTAAGAATGCCATACCTCGACAAAGTTTGAACGATTTCGTTTAGAAAAACATGTGACATTGTCACACTGCAAAGCAGCTGACGCTTAGGAATGCAGCCATGCATTCAGCTCTTAAATGCAAACATTTTTTATTGCCCCTATAAAATTTGGCTTCCTTGCTTATTTCGTAAATATTTGTATATATATATTTTTTTTAAGCGAATAAATAAATATTTAAATAATTAATTTTGTTTAAACAACAAATTTTTTATTTTAATTGTTAAATACATACGTACTCGTATGTATGCAGTGCCTTATTTCGAAACTCAGTTTTATGTAATTAATTAAAATTATATAAAATATTCTGTGATCGATAACATGCAGTCCCCCAAAATTACATGTGATAATTGCTAAGAAACAAACTAATAAATATATAAAGCTAATGATTTACATCTAGTGGTTAACACACGGTGCACGAAACACGAATAATCCTGAAGATGAAGTTCTAGCAGCCTTCGAAAACAGCATGTTGTTCCGCTCTGCTATTGTTTGTCAGTATGATTTACAAGTCTGTCTTTGAATTAGTTTGTTGTTTTTTTAGTAAATATCACATGTAATTTTGCCAGCCTGCATGTTATCGATCACTACGTAAAATTTAAAAAATTTAAAATTTTTTTCTACAATTTTCTGTGCAATAATAAAATCGCATGCTACAATGTCATCCTCTATTATTTATTTTCCAATTAATGTGATTGCCCAATCTTTTTCTGTCAATAATTCTTAAACTTTTACCACTACTTTATAAGTAACATTTCCATCGTATCTTTTTTGTTTGTTTTTGGTAAAATGTCTTTCTGCCAATATTATTGCAAATCCATTTGTCTATTAAATGTCACAAATTTTTGACATGAAGCTCACTAAGCCCTCTAGAGAAATAATTTCATTGCCAAATGTATCAAAGTGTATACAAGTACTCCACGAAACAAATTTATATTGTTTAATAGTTTGTGCTTTCGTGTACTTTAATGTCCATCAAATGTTTGGTATTTTCAGTTCTTACTTTAATTGAAATTGACTATGAAATACAAATATTTCATGATAAATTCGCTTGTGAATATTTACGTTTTGCAGAAATAAAGAATTCATACATTTAAATAACAGATGTTGGGAAAAAAAACAATAGATTTTGTTATTGCCATATGAAATGCAAACGGGTTCGACAGGATTTTTAAAAATTTTGTAAGATTGATAAACAATTAATGAAATGTAAATTTTTGTGGGTAAAAATAAAAGTTTTTCACAAACTTCTGAAACTATAACGAGAAATAATTTGGCATTTAATCATATATGAGTACATAGTTTGCTACTACCCTACAAGAACAGTGACGGTCATTGCTGACCGACTTATCAGTAATTGCGTAGAAGAAAGTTTCTATCATTTTCTTAAAACTTCTGTGTACATGTGATTTTGCATCTTTCTCTAACTTTCCTTTTCGCCGAGTAGCTGCTGCAGAAGTACCAGAATACATAAAACGAAAGTAGTTGCCAATGCAGTATTATTAAAAATATATAAGTTAATATAAATAAAAAATATATAATAGAAAAATTGGAGGTTATTTTATTCTTGATCTTCCGTGTTTTTCTTAGTTGTATCGAAAAGCTAGTTCTCGAGTTATTGCAAATTACGTGGTGCAACCTCCGCTTTTTCTATATAACGGTAAATCTCAAGAACGAGAGTCATTCCAAAGATAGTAATTTATAGGCATTGTTACTCAAATTGACTATGACACCTTAGACCACACAAAAAAAATTACATTTTGTTAACCTGTGTAATAGAATCAATTAAAAATGTGTTTGCTTGAAAATTTTATGAATAGAAAAATAACGACATCAGAGTTCGTACATGCACAGAACAATTTGATTATGTTTGCCTGCTGGCGTAATCTTATTTCTATCATTCTTAAAAATTTTATACACAACCACTGGTTAATAATAATCAACGCCTGAAATATATTTCTTTCTTCCAATTCAAGGTAACTATTGGCCGACGCATAGGACTCTACAGGTTTTGTGGCGATATAGGACGTGGGAATTTTTCGAAAGTCAAATTAGCCGCGCATCAGTTGACAAGAGGTAACTGAGCTTTAAATTGCCATCTCTGATATTTCACTTTTAACACAAACTCACAAAAAAAAGAACCTCAAAATAACCCATGAAAAAACCACATTTAAAAATATCATTTCAGACAAAGTGGCCATCAAGGTAGTTGACCGTGCTGGTTTAGATGCTAAAGCATTGCGTATGCTTTCAAGTGAAATCGCTACACTTGAATGTGTTCATCATCCTAATATTTTAAGGTAAGTAATTTTACTTAATTTTTTATTTATTTTTTATTTATTTAATTAAATTCTGTGGACAAATTTCTTATGGATCATGTAAAAGTTACAGACAGACAAAAGACCTTAATGCACGTTTTTAGCAAATCGTGTTTTTTGTATATTTCAACATATTATTCTAAATAATAAAATTATGATGAAAAAAACTGGTATGCTCCGCCTGTTGTTGTTGTATTTGTGTGCAATTTAAAAGTCGTCTTAACTACAAACACAAAATATGGTCAATGAGAAGAACATTATCTTTTATTTGTTTTCGCGCAATAAAAAGAAAACCACTTGCATTATGATGGGTCATGCGATGTGAATATTAAAGAATTTATTATTTTTTTTTTACTAATATTATTTTCACACCAGAACTTAAAACCTGATTTTAATGTTAAAACCACAAAGTGATTTTACGTTCTCACTATAAGTTTAATTAAATCAGGTTTGAACGCACGATTTGTGTAATAAAATTTAATTTATTTTCTCACCCACCAACTCGACGCAAGCATATTCATTATGCTCTACCCAATGGCTACTTTTTCTTTTGAAATTTTTTAATGTTGTTGCTGCTGCGTCCATTGTTTTAGATTATTGTAGTGTTCTTTTATTTCTTTTTATTTCACTAAGCACCATTTAAGTTGCCAGCTGTTTTAAATTGTTTAACTTTGGTAGCACTGCCTTTAGTACATAAAATTCTGGGTTGTATTTCGCTAAATCAAATTAAAACAAATTTAAAAAAACATTTAAGATGGTTTTAAAAAAATATTTTTGTATGGTAAAACCATCGTTGCCTTTAACGTAAAACCAATTTTTGCTTTAAAACCAGTTAGATTGAGTACACTATTAGACAATTTAAGCAAAAGAAAAAGGCATCTCCACTACAAAACTTAAATTGTTATGAATTTTGTTTCCTTCTGCTGCATAGTAAGAAAACCAATAGTTAGAGCCTTTCTGTATTAAGATACACGTCGTCATGTTGTCATTTACATACTTGCACACGTGCATGTCAGCAACAAAAAAAAAATTTAATATTTTATTCTGTTTGTTTTTGCCACAATATCTGCAAACAAATTATAGATTTGTGGGACGATTGCCGAAACATATACATATCTACATCTGAATGTGTATGTGTTCACTTTCTCAGCAGAGCACGTGTGCGTCTATTTATATTCAGTAGCGTATATTTTGTTGTTATTTATTTCAATTTTAACAAAATTCGTTCGTGTGTGTTTTACTATCGTTATTTCTATTTTATTTTCTCCCGCAGGCTTTTCGAAGTAGTCGAAACATTGGGCCGTGTTTATCTAGTAACTGAATGGATACGTGGTGGCGAACTATATAACCATATCACCCAAGGTGGTCCATTACGTGAGATACATGCGGCAATACTATTTAAACAATTGTTATTGGCTGTGAAACACATGGTAAGTGTGAGAATGAGAATTGTTATCCTTTTCAGCTTTTCAAATAGATCAACATTGCTTGTATGCATCTCCAACGTGCAGTAAAACTTAATAATCAGGATAGTGATACAGAATCTTACTAATATTATAAATGCGGAAAGAAAGTTTGTTTGCTTTTTGCACTTTGAAAAGCTAAACGGCAGAAACAATTATGATTTCAAAACGTAGATAGCTCTGAGTCTAGAAGGATACATACCTAATAGTTTTTTTAAAAAACCTCGAGGGGCTCTAGGGGCTCATATATGACTCTCCAAAACTATAAGCAAATAAGCTGTATTTTCATGAAATTTAAAAAATATGCATAGGCTATACATTTCTTAAAAAGTTGAACACAGGCGAGGGTGTAGGGGCAATAGATGCCTGACTCTCTGAAACTATCCAAGCGATTTTCATGAAATTTAAACCATTCTGAGAACAGAAAATAAAAGAGGAAGCAAAAGTTTAAATTAAAAACTTTGTAATATCAATTAGAAAATTAATTACATTTTCGTCTGTAAAGAAATTTATAGTATCAATTAAATAATTATGCTTGACTTAATTGAATTAATTTTCAATTAAATTTTTTCTTTCAATATTTAGATCCACTAAGAAAGGATCTTTTGATTTTCTAATGCTACTGGGGTAAAAAAGAGTAAAAACGGGTAAAATCTAAAACTAATATCTCAGAAACTAGAAATTTACAGTAGCATATGTAAATGCTACTAAAAAATAATTGAACATGTGTTTGGTACTTTTTCCAATTTTCTACTTGAATTGTTTGCAGCGGGTAAAAATTGAATTCTAGTACCTTTCTTTGCAACCATATATCTCCAAAAGTATTGCACATGGAACAAAACTGTTTTCCTTCATCCTTTTTTCTAGAAAAAATCTCGAATGTGTTTTGTTACTTTTGCAAAATTCCAATATATATATATATATATAGGATACAATTGCACTTTGGTACTTTTACGCCTCTTAAACGTTATTTTTGTATTATTTTTATACAACCCCATGGCATGGGTATCGAATGAAAGGTATTTTTCAGAAGGGGGTATAAAATATAATGAAATGGCGGGCGCCCAAATTGGCGGATTACTATTTTTTATCCGCCACTATGATAAGGGTACCAAATTAAATGTATATATGAAAAAAGAACTCAAAATTAAATGAAATCTCTATTAACACAATACTGCGAACGTCCCAAAATGCCAAAATGTATATTAAATGGATATTAAATGAAAAAGAAGAAAAATAAGAAAACTTGATATAAAATGCAATGGGTACTTTTCAGAAAAACTGCCCTTTGAAAAAAGTACTTTTTAATGCACATACATTTTGTAACCTCGGTTAACGCAACCAATAACAATTTTGGGCTGTTTCGAAAACTGAGCTGTTGCGAAAACCGAGTCAAAAATTTCTATGCCTGTTTTTCGATTAAAAATAATATTTTAAACCAAATAAATGGTTGATTTAAAAAAACGCATTTATTTCATTAAAATAAAGAGGAGAAAAAAACAAAAATATATTTAGAAAAAATAAAAAATACACATTCAATGCAAATTTGTACTGATGGTTGTTTTCAAAAGAGTGAAATTTTTTACTATTTATTTAGAAGACATATCTTTAATTTATAAAAAACTAAATTTAAAAATAAAGCTGAACTTTGGTTGCAAAGTTGTGTTAATTGAGGTTTTGTTTTTTGAAAAGTAGCGTTAGCAGAGTCAGGCATATTAAGAATTTGGGTGTTGCACTTATCGATGGTTGCTTTAATCGTGGTTACATTGTATAACTTTTTAAAAATGTACTTTTTGGAAATGGTTCTTTCTTAAAACGCAGTTGAAAGGGAAGGCTACTATTTGAAAAATGTACTTATTGGCGAAAGCATTTTTAGAAACTTGTCTTTTTATTAAAATCAATATCAATAAAAAAATGGCCGATAAATTGCTAGGGGGTAGGGAAGCGCATAGTATAGAATGTAGTATATATCGTCACCTAAAATGCAAAAGATCCCTTTAACACTTGTATAAATTTTACAGGAGAGACATAAAGCTAAATAAAATGAAAAGTGTTGTGGCTACAAATATGATTTCTTTGCTATATAATACAAAACAAATGATGAGCTTATTTTTCTACACAAAAAAAAGGGAAATATTTTAGAAAAGTACTGCATATTTAACATTTTTTTTTTATCATTTTTGGCACATTTTTGAATTGTGAAAAAAAAAATTTGTTTTAATTATAATATTTTTTTAAGCTTAAGGTCAGTAAAGTTCTTTAATTTTTATTTATTTGTTCAATATTTCGCCACTTCTTTGTGTGGCTTCCTCAGGAAATTTACTTTACTGACCTTAAGCTTAAAAAATATTATAATTAAAATAAAAAACGGTCAAATAAATAGCAATTTGTTGTTACGACCTTTTGAATTTCTTTAATAATTTCGTTATTTTTAAAAATAAAATAGCTAAAAATTTGTGAAGAAATGTTGGTTGATGCGCTGTATCAATATCCATTAAAAACTCAATTTTGAGTTTTTTGGTTGTTACCCCATTTTGCATTTCAGGTGATGATATGTATATTTAAAATCTAAATTGAACCATAAAGACCTGCAGTGAAAAATATATGCATCTCCGAAATTATACAACCGATTTTTATCTATAAAAAAAAAGTAATAAAATGATGTTCGTTGAAATGATGTGCATCATCGGAGAACTGTTAGAGAAATTCTGATAATTTTATCTGTTTATTGTTCGAAATATTCTGAAAATAGTTTATAGGGAAATAAAAGAGGGACGCGAATAAAGTATTGCTATGAAAATGTCCTCTGCCCCTGCAATAAAATAGTGTGTTTAAACTATTACATTTCTGTATTAAATCCACATAAAATATTTATTACCTTTTTTATTTCATACCTGCTGTTACATGCGCTGCGACTGCTGTCATTGGTGTTAATTATTAAACTTGAACACACATGAACAGCACACTTTGGGTTACGTACATCGTGACATAAAGGCTGAAAATGTATTACTGCTATCAGAGGATCGGTTAAAGCTGGCTGATTTTGGTTTCAGCACACAACTTATTAATGGTAAGTAGGAGTTTTAAATTACATTTGCTGTAATTGGACAATTTATTATATTTAAAATGTGCCTTACAATATTACAACACAGTGCAACAGGAAAGATAGTATCTTGCTGACAGCAGATGGTATTAAAATTAATTTTTTTTTGGTGTATCCTTGTTTAAAAAGTCAAAGTTTCCTACGGTTAAGTTTTATGCGTGTTCAGCACTTTTATCTAAGACGCTACAAAAGCTTTTTTAACTTCAGTTTTTGCTATATGTGAAAGTTTTGTACCCTTCATGTAGAGGTTTTTCCGGGAAATCCCGCGACGGGATTTTATTTTCATATCCTACTTCCCCGCGAATTTTATAATTTTTTAGTTCAAATTTGGTTAAATCTTTTTCTGTGTAATAAATCTTTCAAAGTAAATCATTATAGACGTCTTTTCGATTTTTATGAAAACATAATTATTAAAAGTTACGCATTTAAAATAAGTATTTACAGCCTTATACATATATACATTTTGTTATATAAATATTAAATATTATACACCTATATGTGTTTTTTTAGGTGCCAATCAAAAACTGGACACATTTTGTGGTTCACCGCCATATGCAGCACCGGAATTATTTTCGGACGACCATTATATTGGTGCACCGGTAGATGTATGGGCTTTAGGTATACTGCTTTACTTTATGGTAGTTGGCAATATGCCATTTCGAGCAGCTACGATACCCGGCCTTAAATCGGCCATATTAAAGGGAGACTATTTATTGCCAGGACAACTAAGTCTGCCATGTATAAGACTAATACGTAAGTTAATTATATTTATATTATTATATTTAATATAGCATAGTTTTATTTTAACAATTTAATTAATTAAATATTATTAGTCGAATCGACTAACATACGCGAAATATCGATTTTGTGGAAACTCCGAGTACACCTAATTTTTTACAGTTATCACAAAAGTATAATATTATGCCTTTTTTTACATATAGAAATTAAAAACATAGTATATGTATGTATATTGGGTTTGGTTTTTTATTTATTATTAATATGACTTTTGTTTTCAAAAATAAAAAAAATAAAAATAGTTTAAATGATTACTGATTTTCTGTTTTATTAGTTTAAAGATACTTTAAGATAAAAAACGAGATTAACTTGCAGCGATTTATTAGCCCTTAAAGTTATTTACTACGAACCGTGAATTCCGTTGGGATTTATGTATAAATGTTAATCATACGTGCCCATCATTACTGTTCCATTGTTGTGCCATCTTATAAACCATCGTCGGTATTGCGTAACGTTACCATATATTTTTTAAGAAAACTTTTTATTTCAAAAAAAAAACTTTTTTCCACAAAAGTGGCCAAATAATGAAAAAAAGCACAACAATTTATATATTATGAATTAATTTTTATTCAAAATAAGATACACAAAAGTAGTTGAACAACAACAAAAAACTTATTTTTTCCACGATTTTGAGCAGATTCCCATTTTTTTAACCTTTTGTTGGACCCTCTGATGTGTCTGTAGCGTATTCTAAGCTAATTTATTCACTTGTATTGCTGCTTAAAACTAATAACACCAAAAACTAAAAATATTCCATTAGACTTGCCGTTTCTCTTTAAATATTTATCCATGCTCTTTTCAAATAGAAAACTGTTTAGAAAAAAAACCAGGCATAAAAAACTATATTATTATGTAATAATATAATATTTAATAGTGAAAAATTTTAAAATCGTTTACATTATACATGGCAACATCAAATAATATTTTCGTCATATCGACCCCTGTACGCGAAATTATCGTATGTTACACTTTTTTCGAAATCGAGTTTTTTATACAAAATGGTTCTAAATCCATTAATTCATCTGCAGATAAAGTATTATAGCGATAATTGTTATAGTTATGTAGATAACACTATGTACATTTTATCGTATGTAACAGTTACTGCTGTCAGGCAAATAAAAAAAAACGAATAAAAACGCTCTCCTGTGAAATTTAGTTTTTGTAACTACGATAATTTCGCGCACAGGGGTCGATATACTTATCTGTAAATTAAAATTTAATAAACAAACCTTAAAAATTTTAATGAATTTAACTTATTTTTGGAGCTAAAACCTTAAAAACTTTTTGGCATCTCAAAAATCTTGACAAATAAGGAAACTTGAGAAATGGTAACGCTGCGTCGAAGGTACGAATTTGCGAGTAAATGTGCAGCACATTTGCCGCACATGAGTGTCCTAATTCGTACCATGGTGGGATCAGCGAAGTAAAATAATTACCAAAAATGGCTACTGAGGAACTGCAAAAATTGAAGACGTCTCCTTGACGTCACTGATGACACTGCTACATAACGTGCAAAATGAAAGTTGTAAGATAGTGGAGCTTTCACAATCCCTTACCTCTAGTTTCGGCATAATGCATCGCATCTGTACGGGTCATCCTCTGAATGCTGGTCCAGATTAAAAAAAAAAAATTAATCGCTGGAATATTTTGCCACATTTTATATTGTTTTGCTAAAGGATGTCTGGTAGCAGATTTATATTTTCAAACTTAAATAAAAGCGTAATAATTGACACTAAGTTTTATTAAGAGCATTGAACGATAGAATGAAAATGCGCATTTTATTTTTTAAAGGAGTATATCATCCAGATCCTTTTTTAAAATTTCATGAATAATCGCTCTTGAAAGTCCCAGTGATGCTGCTCTTTTCCGTATTGAAAGTCGCGGATTTTCACGTTAACTGCTTTCAACCAGTTCAATGTTTTCGGGAGTCCTTGAAGATCGACTGCTTGACTGTAAGCACTATTGTAATCCGCCGACCATACGAGCAGTAAGTTTGGCAATTGTTGCTCTGGCAACTGTCAAATTTGATTGCCAACACAAGATATTAACGTACGGACCGCACCAATATAGAATATACATATATTCTGCAATAATTCCTTGAGGAAAAATTTTTGCAAGACTAATTATAAAAAATGCAATATAGTCTCGATTCATAGCAGAGACTCTGCTCTGTATTACTACAACACGTGAAAGTTTTTTCCAACAGGTATCACAATGAGGCCATAATAAATTGGACCCAATTGGGCCGGTACCTCTTTTTACCTTTCCTATCCTGACCTAACCAAATTATAAAAAATCGCCATCGTGGAAATAATAAATGGAAAACAATTAAAATAATATATAATAAATTTATTTCTAATACTTTCTTTTCTGCTCACCGATTAATGACTTATTTTTCGTTCAACTTTAAATTCCAGAACGCATATTAATCCATATTCCTGCCCGTAGACCTTCCATCGATGATATGCTCAATAGTCAATTTGTAACCCATCCAAAATTAAGCAACGACTTAATGCAGCACGAAATTAATTTACGCTCAAAACCAGTAAAACGTTCCGGTTTTTGGGTACGTTCCAAGTCGCGACGTTTGCGCAAGCAATACTCTCTGCGTGAACGTTATATGGAACTGACAAATAAGCCACCCCTAAACATGAATACCAAACGCACAGATGGTTTTTTTGTCGACAACTTCTTGCAGCCCATAGAACTGACCAATGACACGCCTTTGGAGGTATTTAAGGAACAGTCTAAAAATAATACACCGAAAAGATCTTTCCTATGTGGTACGCTCAAGAAGAAGGTGGGACCCATGGAAGCGACTGAGAAAGAAAAACAATTGACAAATGGTTCACTAGTGAGTAACAACAGATCTCAATGGAATACACTGTTATCGCCAGAATGTCCACTCTTTAAGAATTATGATAATGATAATGGCCGCTATATAATGTTTCCTTCGACAACAGATGAGTTGAAAAACTTACAACCTTTGGAGTCGGAGGCTAGACAAATTCTTCAGGAGTTGGGCATATCAAGTGAAATGCTGCACAGCGCTTCAGAAAATGCACCACGCAGTGATATTATTGGGGCATACCGCATTGTTATAAATCGTTTGCAGAAACAGTCATGGCTGGCTCGCAAACACGTGGAAATGGCCTTGCAGGAAATGCCAAGTAAGACGGAAAACAAAATTGAAAGATCATGTTGTATACTGTAGATGGGAAGATGATATGTCTTTAACTTTAAGCGCAACAATAGGTACTATAAAATGATACAAGTTAAATGTCAAAAACTTTTCGATTGAAAAGCTCTTTTAAAAGCTTTTTTATTAACTAGTTTTTGAAATCGTTAACATATAATTTCTTTTTTTTTGAAAGGAAATATTATTTAAAAAAGTATTTCTAAAAAGAAATTTTAAATTAACTAAAGTTACTCTGATTCCGTATTCAGATATTTTTTGCTAAATAATTTTATAAAAATCTCCTCTCCTGACTTTCATTTTTTAAATTTAACAGGAGTTTTATGAAAAAAATAAATGTGTTATACTCGCATACTAGACTAATTTTTAATGTAAATTTTTGAAAATTTAATTTATTTTTTATTTCATTATATAAATTATAATGCACAGTAAGTTAATTCTAATTAATTTGGTAATAAACACTCTTTTTTGACCCCATTTTATAATAATGAAGCAAATATACATACTTCTCATTTTGAAATTTATTATCGTATTCATAAATAATTTTATGATTTGTAAAGGGTTTAATAAAAAAATTTCATTAATTTTTTATATTCGCTTTCAAGCTTAAAAGTTTGTTTATATTTTTTCTCTTTGTTCGATATTTCGTCAACCATCGGTTAACATCTTGAAAGAGAATATAGAAATATTAATTTAAAGAAATAAGTTTAAAGAATAAGATTATTTATCTATGTTTGCTATATGGTTTAACTGGTCTATATGCAGCATTTCATTTGGTGCTAATATAAAAATCTTTAGTAGACCTTTAACCAAATTCTTGAAAAAAGCTAAAAAATTTCACATGTTTATACAAGAACTCCCAAAAAATATTTGAGAATTACAGAATATATCTACAAACAAAACAAACCCAATAGCTTCTTTAAAAATGTTCCTTATACAACAAACATTATATTATTGGATTTTAAATCTATTTAATTTTTCTAAGCCTTTCTTACAACATAACAAATTTCCATAGAAATTTCATTATATTATTATTATGCATTTTTTAAATCCTAAAGTGCATACGGTAGTTAATTTTTAAACAAAATTAAAAATTGAAATCATGGATTACTATATTTTTGTGTTCGATATTCAACTAATAATTCGCGATTGATTAATTGAATTTTGAACATAAGAATCTTGATTTTTTGGTCAGAAATTAGGAAAAATCCACTGATGAGCATTAGCAAAATAGTACTATTTGGGTATGCTTTCCCTCTCAATAATAAATTTTATTGAGTTAATTTTTTAAAAGACCACTTTATGAGAATATCATGAGGTATGTAATAATAGATGTCACATATATTTTTTCGGGAAAAAGCACAAATAATAAATTCCCGCTATAGGAAATTTTTGTCATATTTCGAGTTTTCGGCACATTTGGATATATTCCATTCTGAATAATTTCGCTTTGATGTATATATATATTTATGTATGTAAGTACACATATGTATGCAAAAAATTAATGAGCTCTTAACCTCAAAATTAGACGTCGATAGATGTCAATTTGAATAAAACCGGGATATTCGTTCGAGAGATACGTTGACAAAAATTTGGTAAAAATATTTGTTTTTCAATTGCTCCATAATTGCTTACAATATCGTTTTCCAATATGCAATAAAACATTTATAAATTTTGGAAAAATTTTGAGTTAAGCTTAGCGGGAAGTGCCAGGAATTGCCAGTAATTCTTAATATATTTTTAAATATACATATGGAAAGCTACTATTTCGTACTTAAACAGAGCTTGCTTATAATTATTAAAATATAGTTTCTGAAAATAAAAAATAATCGTTGCCAAAGTATATTTAGTCGAAAATATTCAACTCTACAACAACAAAATATAATGTGTACTCGTATTTTGTTTGTGTAATAAAATTTGCTAACTGTCAAAGCGAACTGAAAAAGAAAACAAATGCACATTTTTGTATTTTAGAGTGAAACAAAAAATCAAAAAAATATATACAATTTTAATTGTAAATATGTTCACATAATTTTCTCATTGAGGTAAAACTTTTCAGTTACTAAGTCTGTGAAATTATAACAAAAAAAACGAAAATTGTGTACGGCAAATGTAAACAGCTGTTAACAGTACGGAGAGAAAAAATATTTCAAACACATGTGGACCAGTATATACTTTAATAAATACTAGATTAAATTGTGCGGTTCGATGTCCTCAAAACTTCCTTAAGAAAAATTATTTAAATTTTACTATAAATTTTTCAACACTTTTATTATGCACTCCCGCATAAAAATTAATATAATGCATACATACATACATACATACATATTTAAGTATGTTTTTGTTGCTGCAGGAACATGTGTTTGTTTTTACTTGTATCTAATAAGAAGAGAACTGTTTTGTTTCATTTTGTGAGTAATAACTTCAAAGTCATATTCTTATTAAATCGATCTGAATGAAATTAAAATTCTGCACATCTTTGCCGAAGAATCTTTAAAACCATATACACATATCTTTTCAAAATCACCCTGGTAGTAGGGACGTAAAAAGGGATTACAAAAAACGTGTTTGCCAGTTAATACATATAATGATACTGCTGTGATAGGTGCTTTTGTTAAGAAATTTTTATTTATTTTAAAAATGTCTAAAAAATTAATTTCATATAGAAATTTTTTTATTAAAACGCCAAACGCAAATCGAATATATTTTTTAGATTTTCATTTCTTAAAAAAAATTTTTTTTTCAAATAGTAATAATTATTGATTATTTATATTTCTTGGTTATATGGTTTGGCTGGTATGCACATTTCATTTGGTGCTGATAACAAAATCTTCAGTAAAATCTTGAAAAAATCTAAGAAATTTCAAAATCAAAATTATTGAAAATTACGTAATATGCAAACAAAACAAACCAAACAGCTTCTTTAAAAATTTTCTTCGTACAACAACATATTCGATTTAAATATATTTAAGTCTTCTAAACCTTTTTACAATTAGTCGACCTTTGCTTGAAAATGATTATATTTAAAAGACAAAATGGAAAATTTAATTTTTTAATACAATTATGTGACTATTTAAAACTACATCACTTATATACAACATTACGTTTTGTATGTTAAATTTACTACCTTTTGATATTATTTCAAAATTTTTACTGTCTTTCTCACCTAAAGAAATGCAACTAGTGACGCTACTTAAAATTAAAAAATTGTATGTATATTTCTTATGTGTACTCGTATGGGAAATGTGTCCTCATCTGCTACAGTGTGGTTATATCTCCATAATTTGATAATCAAATTATTAAAACAAAAATAAAAATTTCTGTTTGAATTAAATTTAGTGCTTATGCTATAATAAAATAAAAATTGCCAAAAAAAATTTTGTTTTGAAAAGGCTTTAATCTGTATTAAGTAGGTAAATGTTTTTACAGGGCGGACAAATTTGAAGTTAGGAAGTCAATTGGCTGTCAAATGATGAAATGTTAAGAATTCAGCTGTCATCCAAGGAACAATATACTCTTGAACAAAGAATTAAAATTGTGAAAATTTACTATGGAAATGGAGAAAATTTTACTGTATCACTTCATAAAATTAGAGCAGCTTTTCCTCGTAACCAGGCTCTTTTGAGATCACTGTGCCTAATTTAATCGCTGAATTCGATTCTCAATGTACTGTTGCTGGCAATAGACCAAAACCATACGCTCGTAGCTCGTAGAGAAATTTCACGGTCGCTTAACAACTGACGCTCTGAAAAATGAAATACGGTGCTGCATTGACGTAATAAGCGAAGATTTGTTGCCAAATTTGGTTAAAAATTTTGTAAAAAGAGCGCACGTCAGCCGACATGCTGGAGGTGGACATTTGCCCGACATTATATTCCATTATTAATTCCCATATTTGTACTTCAAATTGGTATCAATAGAACTGAATTTGTAAAAAAAAGTGTGTGCTTTAAGCCAATTTACTTCCTAACCTAAAATTTGCCCACATTTTATTCATACTATATTTCCAAAAATACTTTTTCAATTATTTGTTTACAAAACTTATTTATTGTAAAGAGTATGTAACTATTTAAATTTAAATGTATTTATATTAATGTCCTTAGATATGCCAAAGATTGCTTTAAAAGAGCTGGTATAATTGTGATTTTTCGACAAGGTATTTCAATGAAATGCATTTTCAATAGCGGCTTTTAAAAGTTCGTTTACAGTTTTTTGAAAACTAAATTCTTCTTGTCAATTTAAAAATACACTTGTTAATAAATATAATAATAGTTTCTCCTGAGACAAAGTTTAAAGATAAAAATCTAGAAATCTATGAAAAAGGTGCCACATTTTAAATAAATTAAGTAACAAGTAATTTAATTGAAATTAATTTATAAACAAAAACTTTTATGAAATATTAAAAAAAAAAAATATATAGTGTGAATATAAAATAATTTTTTTAGCGAAAATATGAAAAACATTTTTCGGAGTGTTTTTTTCTTTTCTGCAGAAATGATCTCTCTCAATTAACAAATTCTTGATGCAAATATTAATAGAAAAATGAAAATTGTAGTAAAAATTTTTACCGTAGATTTTAAAGTTTAAAAATAAACGTCAATATAAAATAGAAGATTTTAAATAAGAAAATGTTATACAAAGAAAACTAATTTTTAAATGTTAATTAGTGCAATTAACAGTTGTGTCCTTTGAATCTGTTTTGCAAAAATAAACAACAAATATAGAAAATAAAAAACTAAAAATAATATTAATTACATAATAAATATATTAACCTCTATGTCATCTAAATTTTATATAAAAAGAAAAAAGAACATTATTATTTGTAAAAATTTCAGGATTATATATCTATAAAATTCACTCCCATGGAGTCATTCAATAATAAGAAAATAAATGGTTTTAGTTCCAATTTTTATATTATTTAAGTTTGTATTTTTTTTATATATATTTTTGTAATTTATTTAATATTTGTGGAATTATTTAAAAGTTCTATAGTAAGTTACTTATACCAATTATTAAATACATATTTATTACATACATTTAAACAAATAAATCGAAAATGAAGACATCAATGAAATATTTAAATCAAATAAATAAAAAATTACAGAATAAATTACTATATTCGCAAATAATTATTTATGTTACGTGTAATAAAAAAAAGTAAGTATTATAAAATTCTTTCTGTGTGTACAATTACACCAACACTCGTGCAAATTTATGGGGAATTATACATTTGACGAACAAACTAGTACCATACGAAAGAATGCAATTCAATATTTCGAAAGTGTTCAAAGGGGCCAAAAATAGCTAATGGTTCATTATTAAACATGGATGGATGCTGTTCGTCGAATCGACGAATCTCATTTGCTCTTTACCAAATAATTTTTTGTGTGTATTCATACAACAAGGTTAGTTGATGGGGAAACCTTTAAGTTTATGTTGTTTTCAAAATTTAAAAAAAAAATGCAAATTTATATTGATAGAGAAATTTTTATTTATTTATTGTAATACAAGAAGCCTTTACGGCCAAAAGGTATTAATACATAGGTGGTGCACTATGTTAATTGTGAGCCACACCTTAACGTCAAGTTTTTTTGCCCAACCTAATTTGATATTTCTTTGTTTTGAGCAGCGCCTTAAGATTGTTAAAGCCTTTTACGCAAATGGGCATTCAAATCAAAATGGATTTCGTACACAGCGTGATTTTTTTGGTCAGCATAAACGACCAAATTTGTCCACAATCGGCATTTTAGCAAAAGAGAACTCATGCGTGATTGTTGAAAAATCGACGTATCCACAAAGAGAGACTGTTTGGTGCGTATTATGTACTGACGGCATAATCCGGCCGTACTTCTTCGAAAATGAAGTCGTCCAAACAGTTGCCGTGAATAGTGTTCGCTAATGAGAGATGATAACGGAATTCTTGTGGCCAGAAATTTAGGATACGGACCTGGATGATATGTGTTTCCTACAGGTTGGTACCACATGCCACACAGCCAACGAATCAGTAGCTCTTTTGTGGGAGAAATTCAATGGCCGTGTTGTTTCACGTCGTGGCGATGTTAATTGGCGATGCTTGAACTAGTTGTTAGCACGTTGACTACAAAACGAAAAATGTTCATGAGTTTCAGACTCATAAAAACATCTCTCATTTTTCTGAGGTGCGAAGACATACACTTCGTGTCAGTTTTTGTCGCAAGGTTTCAGTGGCGAAGGCAAAGTCCCTGGTCACTGAACAGTAACGGCTTCAGCTGTAACCGATCCACAGGCACATCAGGCCACCCTCATAAGAAACAAAAAAAAAAAAAAAACAAGTAACGTCAGAGTGCCCTCCTTCCTCGGTATTATGTAGCATCATCGGTGAAGGAAAATAATTATTAAAGTATCTAAAAAATATGGCTTCAAAAACTTTGGGCGTTTCCTTGATATTAGAGGCGCGACAAGACTGCTATAAAACAAGAAACGTGCTAAAGCAGTATTGTAAAAATATTGAAGCCTTCTTCTATCTAACCCTTCATCACCTGTAATCTCTATCACTATTCGTTTCCTAGAAGTTAACACCTAGTAGTAGGAAAATCAAAAAACGAATCCATTCAATTGGCAATGGGCTCCGTCGCTCATAATAAAATTATGAATAAAAACATGAATTTCTTCTAAAATAAAGTTCAACGAATTTGGCACGTTGTTCAATTGTGTACTGTTTCATTTTTAATACCCCAAGCCTTCTTTACAAAATACTGAAAATAAAAAAAATTCTAATATAAAAGTTATAAGGAAGTCAAACATCTTCGCTGTTTTTGGGCCACCTTGTACAATTTCTCTAAGAATATAATCACAATGCAGAATGAAATCCTATATCTAAAATTGCAATTGGTTTTTGCCAAAAAAAATAAAAAATATACTCGAACATATAATATTTTTGGCGTCAAGTTTTCAGGCTATAAACTTAAAAGAAATTTGCTGAAATATGAAAATAGGAGGAATAAAATGAAAAGTAAACATGGAAAGAAATATTTGTTTCAAATAAATGGATATTATTACTCATTTCATATAACTTTTCTGTACTATTGACTTTCAAACTTCGCAACGTTTATAGTTGAAAATCACATTGTAACATTTTCAGACTCCGTATCCAGTCTATGAAGTGTGTGCAATTTGTTTCAAATGCGGCAATTAACTAAATAATACCAATAACAACGGCATTTACGTTTTGTTAGAAAAATCCGGAAATGAATTATTTTTTCTTTGTGCATGCAGCTTGTTTGCAAAAGTAAAATGAACACTTCCACGTGGTATACCAAAAGTCACTCATTCTCAGAGAGTTTGCGCTGTGCAAATTAAATAAAGCCAGAGGTTGATGGCTGGGAGGAAGGCAGATTGGCATTATGTTTCTCAATAAATGCAATATATGGAGCACTAGAGTAGTAGTATCATTTACATGAACACATGAACACACTTTGTGAGTGTGTATATGATTTCTGGTTTTGCATAAATTTCGAAATGGAATACGTAAATAATAAACACAGCATGAACACTTATCCTCACTCACTAACATGCAATTTAATGTGGTAAATTGTTGTTTGTATTTGTGTGCAATTTAAAAGTCGTCTTAAGTAAAAACCTAAAATATGGTCAATGATAAGAACATTATCATATATTTGGGGGAAGACATGTTGTTCGTTATTTTCCTAGAGTTCAGTAAAAAGAAAACCACTTACATTATGATGGGTCATGCGGTGTGAATATTAAAGTAGTCTAAAAGAAGAATTTAGACATTTTTTTTTTTTTTTGATAATAGTGTTGTTACACCAAAAGTTAAAACCTGATTCTAACGTTAAAACCACAAACAGCTGATTATACGTTCTCACTATAAGTGAAATCAGGTTTTAAGGCACAGTTTGTGTAATAAAATTTCATTTAGTTTCTCCTGCCACAACTCCATGAAAGCATTTTCATTATGCTCTACGCAATAGCTCCTTTTTTCCACTTTTTTTTTTATTGTTGTTGCTGCTGCGTTCATTATTTTAAATTATTATAGTGACTTTGTTTACCAAATTTATTTCATTGAGCCCCATTTAAATAGCCAGCCGTTGAGAATTTTTTAATTTGGTAGCACTGCCTTTAGTACATGAAAATCAGGGTTGTATTTTATTAAAACAACTTAAAATTCAAAATTCAACAAAGGTTTTAAGATGATTTTAAGAAAATCTTTTTATATGGTAAAACCAGGTGCTATTTGTCAGTGTGAAAACACTATAAGATGTTAGAACGAATTACAACCATAATAATTACTATATTTTATATAATTATAATTATATCAAAAACAATATAATATTTACATTTTTGAAATGTTGCCTCTTTATTTTCAGCATTGTGCATCAATCGTCATGTTGTCAACATAAAAAAGATTTTAAGTTCGAAACGTCAATTTTAAGTTGAAACATTTTGCACCTGATTAATTTTCCCATTACAATATATTGGCGCTCTTCTCCAAAATTTTAACAATGCAGGAAAATAAGAAATAAGTATGGTTTTTTATATGAATTTAGGCCGACAATTGTTTCGAATATAGTAGACACGCTGTTCAATTCTGTACTGTTCCATTTTAAATTCCCCAAGGTATCTTCATAAAATAAAGAAAACCAAAAAAAAAAATTATAATAAAAAAGTTAGAAGGAATTAAAACATCTTCGCCCATTTTGGGTCACCCTGTATACAAATTTAATTAAATGAGATTTTTTGGTTAAATTTGTAATAACTTAAATTATATGTATGTACATAAGTGACATACACACACCTAATATACCATAAGTTACCTAGTATACTATGAGTCACACTTCCCATTTCATATTTAGTGATAAGCAAAACATGTAACAAGGATTGCATGAGTAATACTTCCCATTTCATATTTAGTGATAAGCAAAACATGTAACAAGGATTGCATGAGTAATACTTCCCATTTCACATTTAGTGATAAGCAAAACATGTAACAAGGATTGCATGAGTAATACACATTTAGTGATAAGCAAAATTCGTAACAAAGATCACACATGTATAAAGATCATGCATGCACAAAGGCCATGCATGAATCATCGTAGATAAGATAATTCTAGACTAGTTTTAAGATTCACACTGTTAGTACCTAAGTTCAATTTTACACAAAATAAAATCAGTTTATGAAGAAAACTCAAACTACAAGTAATATTGTATTTCATTCATACATATGTATATAGAGTGAAAGTTTCAATAAGCGGAAACTCGCCGTTGCCGAAATTTGTATCTGACCAGAACGAAATATAGTAATTTATTATGCAAATTTTGTCTGCCTATGAAAGGTATCTCCTAATAGGAGTTCTTACATAAACTCTTTTTTTATTTTAAAGTCATATACGTTTATTAAATAAAAAATAACATCGAATAAATGATGTCATAGAGTTTGCCAACAATTGACCTAATACAGCTTTCGAGAAGAAAAACTGACAACCACAACAAAATATTATTAAATTTAGCATCATACAAAAAATAGAAGAAAGAAAAATATGTATGAATGTATGTATGTGTGTATGATATACTTGTGTCGTTGTTGTACAAAATGGAAATGTTAAAATGGTCTACTGCCTACTTGCATATGAAATGAAAATAAAATAAAAATGAAATAAAATTATTGAAGTTCGTCTTGTTCTTCTTCCTCCATTAAACTGTGTTGTTATATGTATGTATGTATGTATGTGTATGTCGTTGGGTCCTCTCTATAACCGCAAAAAGAATAGTAAAAAATGTACGCCATCCATTTTACAAGGTTACAAAACCATGTTTACAAATAGAGAAGAAAAATACTATATACACTGTATTTACCATGAATGGGAATATTATAGGTCGATTATATAAATTATTAAATGTTTTGCATTATTGTAAAATATTTAAAAAAAATCACTTCAATAAAAATTGCTCTGCTCTTTTTCATTTGATTTTCGTAGGAATTTCATTTCAATATTTCAAAAGAAAGAATAAAAAAACTTTTGCGAATGTGACAGTAAATTCCATTCTTTACAATTCATTTAGAAGATTACAAAATGACGTACATAAATGTCAACGTTTTCGAGCCAACCAGAACTTGTTTACAACATTTATTAAAATTTTCTATACAAATAGTGTTCAGTTATATAGTGTATATGTCGTACATATAATATACATGCATATGTATATGCATACTTACATACATTCTTGTTGAATATGTTTAGCAGATGTCACATGGCTGTTAGTGCAATAAATATAATTCCATAATGGCTTCTATATGTTTATACATATATGTACATATAAACACATAATATTGTACATGAAATATATAAATTGATTGTCTTTTTAAATTGTGCGCTACTTTTCAGCAGAAATGTGCACTGTAAGCCAATTTTAAAAAGCAAATGGCAACTATTGCATGAAAACTCTTCGCTCAAATTTCTATTAAAGAATTAATTAAACCTCTCTCTTTGTCTCAGGCCACAAGGAACATCCAGTAATCACTTCCCACGTGATTGTCAATAAACACTAATCCCTCTATCATTTCTCCTGAAACCTTATTTTCGGCACAATGCACCGCATGTATCGGGGTCATCCCCTGATTGCCGGTCCAAGAAAAAAAGAGCATGACTGAAACGGCTGCGTCATCTGTAGTTATGGATGGTATAGATATTAAAAAATCAGAAGCGCTTTTGCTGTTCTGGATGACTGACCACATTTTGCTAGTCTCTAACATCTAACAAAGCATTCAAGGGCCTTGGCTTTTCCAGGCGGCGTAAGATATACTGCACCCCATCTGATCTCCATACTATCTGTATCGCCTACATCCGACCGAAAGTAGAACTTTCATGTATGAAACGGCGCTTCTAAAGCTTCTCGACCTAGTCACATGGGCGGGCGAAGAGGCTTATGGGTGATAGTAGTGTAGCCTACTCTATTGAATCGCTGGAGCATCGTCGCATTGGGGGGTGTATCTCACTGTTTTATCGCTACTACAATGTGGAATGCTCTAATGATATCAGGGAACTCAGACATTTTTACGTGCAGATATGTGTTCAAGTTTAACGTGTTTATCTGCGCATAGAGTCTTACCGCACGGTGCTCTCAACAGCGGGTGAATTCTGACGTCCACCACCGCCCGCATGGGCACATGGAAAGACACCTGGTCCATTACCATTGGGTCCATACTAAGTACACATAGGTCGCAATCCAAGTATCATAGTTTTCCTTTGTCTATGATATTACACCTGGCTAAGGTTTTTCAGGCTGACTAAACCCTTTGTCACCCTTTGTAATTTTAGGTATTAACCACAGCCACTACGAATCCAAAACCCATGCCAGCACACTAACTCAAACTTTTCAGGGTTGACACGAAGTACTCACAAGGAGCACATCAGTCGTTAAACCCTTACTTAGCGTCAGAGCAGTAGGCCTCGCTGGCTGCCCATAGTACTACACAAGACCAAGACTGTATTACTATAGTCTGAGGGAAGCCACAATAATAGTAGCCCATAATCAAATCTCTAGTTGTATCTCGAACAGTTGCCTCTTCTCTCATCTGCAAACTCAAATGAAGTTCAAGGCGATATTATTAATTTATTTCGTATTTCATGAATACAATGGTCAAGATATACATACATTAATTTAAAGAATTTGAAGGACGGTGAGAAAATTCTTCCAATGACAAGGGACAATTGTCCATAAACTCGCTTGCGTGAGTTTTTACGTGCAACAAGATTGTCCTCGAGAGCTCATCTATTTGTCGTATATTTATCAGCGAGTCACACTACGCATTATAGAGGAAATTCTTTTTTTAGCCGGACCATTCATTCATATGTGGATTAAGGTTAGCTTAGGTTAGGTGGCGGATCCTCGCCGAACGAGGCCAGAGCAATGTTTTTCATATGTAGGGAACATGCCGTGGGCACTGATATATAGACCATAGATGCCTTTTCCACCAAAAAAATTGTTTAGAAACCACATCACATTCTGTTTTGCACTGTTGATTTTAGTAGTTCATGAGAGAGCGACGATTCAACATGTTTAGTACTTGCTTGATATTTATTCAAAGACAGTGTGTAACATAACTGTTCAAAATATATTGTGCTTTTACAAAACTGTCATAAAAGCATAAATGTAGAAGAATTTATTTGAGTTTTCGTGTATACAATTCTTACTTTTAATTTTCAAATATTGGCTCAGCTAACAAATGTTCCCTACATTTTGTTCTTTAAAAATTTTAAAAGGTAAAACTTGAAAATTTATTTATTTCATCGAATAAACAAATAGCAAATTTATTCTCAACTGCATTATTATAAATTTATTATTATTAATAATATATTTTCTTGTGATTAAATTTTACTGGAATTCCTCTCCGCTCATTTTTGCCTGTCACTGTACTTCAAAATTCTCCCACCAATCCACTTGCAAAACATTTTTGGACACCCATAATTTAAACAAAAAGTACTGTACTTTAAAACGATATTTTCGATTCTAAGAAAATATGAATGTACAGTGACTATTTTTGGTCCGACATTATGGAATTTTTTTCCTAATCATGGAACAAGAACTCTTTAAATGCTTAATAAAGAACTTTTGGAAATTCACATTGGGACGCCAGAACATTAACAGAACATCGATTAAGTTAATTATACGAGTATTATTATACATATTAAAATTATAAACTAAGGATTGAAATTACAATTCTGTTCATAATGCTGCATTATATTGTATATATTCTAAAAATTTCTTGAATGATGTTTTTTTTGTTCATGTTTTCCTATATATTTGTTAAATTTCATGATATTAGAAATAGTAAAACTACCCTCGCTGTATAGCAATATGCGTGGCAAAGATTGCAAAGGATTTTCCTGTAAACGTTGTATGTAAGTAAAAGTTTAAATTTTGTCAACGGAAACTTTTCATTAATTTTTACCTTTTTTGGGTTTTCGTTAGAATATGCTGCATATAAAAGTTTGTCTCCTACTTTTTTAATTTTGTGGTTGCTGATGCTTCTTTTGAAAAATGTAGAATAATTAAAAAGTTTAAATAAATTGATTAATATTAAGTGACGTAAATAATTAGACTATATTTGCGAGAATGATTTCCTCATTAAATTTGGCATCAAGAAATTGTTTATTTTTATTTAAAAAAAAAAAAATTTAAGAAAAGCAAACTGAATTACTGAATCGTTGCTTAATAAGAATTACGATATTAGTGCTACTAAAATATATTTAAGATTTGTTGTTTCCTTGTTGGAACTTATTTTTGTTTGGAACACAACTGGGACGAACGATTTTTGCTCTACACCGAAAAAACGCAATGCGTAAATTCATCACAACATAACTAGGCCGAGCGTTAATTTATTTATTAGGAATATCTTGTCTACATGTAAAATTGGATTTCTGTGTGTGCTTTCACGAGTGAAGTTTTGGTACGGCAAAGAATAACAGCTGAATCAGCAATCCCCCGAAGTAATACTTCACTTTGGTCCCGGCGGATAACTTGATGGGAGAATGACGAAAGGGGTGGGGTTTAGTACGTAGGCGCATTAAGCCATAGAGTAAGTCTTACAGCGAATCGTGCATATTGGCTAGCTCGAGCTACCAATATCTTTCAAAGATTTCTTACACCTAGCTCGTATAGCTACAAAAAAAACATAAATACATACATAAAAACACAATAATTTAGCTTATACTAGGTGGGCCAAAAGAAGTCATCCGATGTTGTTTGGCTCTCATCGATTCTGTTTTTTGATTATGCTTATCTGAACCTTTAAAATTTTATTGCTCAAGTCGAGAAGATGATATCGGCCAAATGGGCGCCGTCACAATTGATTGCTATACGGGCTCGTTTTATGGCATTTTTTATCACTTCGGCAAATACTTCGGGCGACAGATTCTCGCACTCGTGTCGAATGTTGTTCTTGAGGGCTTCCAGGGTCTTGTTCACGTAAACACGGGACTTCAAAAACCACCACAAAAAAGTTTGGAACGATTAAATCGGGCGATCGTGCGGCTCGCGCACTGTGTGCCGTTGCTCCCTCCTGTTGGAACCACATGTCCTCCAGTCCTAATTTGTTAAATTTCGGCAGAAAAACTCGGTTAATATGGCCCTATAGCGCGCACAGTCCACTGTTGTCGTTTGACCAGCGGCGTCCTCGAAAAAAAATGGCCCGATGACTCCTCCAGCGTGAACAGCGTACCACTTTGAGCGGGTGTAATGGTTCCTCGTGCATCACTCCTGGATTTTCGGATTTCTGCTGGTCCCAGATAAAAAAAAAACATTTTAAAATGCTATAGGAATTGATTTGACGAAGACATTTGGAGTTATTAGAGAAAAAAAATTTAACAACTTTGGTTCCAGTTATTTATATTAAATTCTGGATATTTTTATTTATAAATTTAGTAGAAATTGTCATGTATATATAATTAACATTAAGTAATTTATGGTTAAATTTAAATTTAACATTTAATTTCAAATTCAATTGAGAAATAAATCGGGCGAATTGAGGGTAAAATTCAAGGCCCTCACAGAGTACAAATTGAGTTGTTTATCCCTTGAATAACGATTGTGTAAGTAAGTACAATTTCCATTTCTTATTTGTTCGAAGTACAATATTTCTTTTCTCTTCTCTTTAAGCTACATTTGTCGCTTATGACTGTAAATGAAATTTTTTCTTTTTCATTCTAGCGATATGAAAAAATTTTTTTGAAATCTTTCGTCAACGATCTCTCGAACGAATAATCGATTTTAATCACATTAGATGCCATCGATGCCTTTTTTTAATTTTAAGGTTAAGAGCTGCTAAGATTTTGAACTTGATCGGCTTGGTAGTTTAAAATTTATTTCGAACGATATATTTTGTCTTCAAGCACAATTTCAGTCACTCACTCATCACATATAAATTATTTATTTAAATACTTGTTAAATGGAATGTTGTAGCCACAAGAAAGTCAAGTCTTAAACTACAAAACAATTACAAATATTTTTTTACTTTTAAACACAATTTAATTAACCAGAAAAACGTCTCAAAGCCGCTTTCTTGTTTCCTTTATAATTTCCTTCTTTTTCCTTTGGCATTCTTTGTGTTGAACTTGAAATGTGCTGGTACTACCACAACATCACAATTCCTATCACCACCTGTGTAAATGTTGCCCTTGTCATCATAATTTTATTAGATTTACATGCTAAAACTATAAAAAAAAAAAAGTTAAAAAGCCAAGTTGAAAGAAAATTTACATTTCAGTATTTTTGTGTCGAATTTATAATGAAGAACATCCGAAAAGTTTGAATATAAATACTGGTAGACATGAAATATTGTTTGATTTCGATGTTAGAGCTTTTAACGTAGTCATCAGAAGTTGAAATTATTTTTTAAGAAACCCAAATGATTTTTTGCAGAATCCAAAGGGTATGTCAAAGGGTATGAACGGACATAAAAAAAAATCTTGGGTTTACCCAAACTTACTATCCGCTAAGCCACCAACACCGCACAGCCAAACTGTGCCAATACTTCCTTGTTTCGTTATTCTTTTGAGAAAATGCTAGATTGCACCAAGATATCAAAATCATGAAGGGAAGATACCAAGGCCGATGGGATCGTCATATGATTACAAACTACTGTTGCAACTTACTGAGGGATTGTCCTGAGAAAATGTATAGTAAAAAATCCCGCATAAAACGATTTCTTATCTAATTAAAGCAAATTTATTAACACTCAACTACCTCTGCTTTGTGTTAATCAATTTAATATAACAAAAAATTGAACCACAAAATGTTTAAGTAAAATAAGTGCTATCAGTTAATTGTGAATAAAATCAGAATTTATAATTGAATTTTAATGAAATATGGCTCATTTTATTTGTAACATATGCGAGTGCCAAAGTTTATAACAAGATTTCAGATTTTGTTTATTTTACATTTTGAATACAATTTTTAAAAGAATTTTTTTTTTAAATTTTCTTAAAAAAAAGTGTTTTTTTCCCAAAGCAGTATGAATATCTCATAAAGTGTAAAGATTTGTAAAAAAATGTATAATGACATAATTGAAAGGTTATTTTATTCTCGATCCTTTCGTGTTTTTTTAGTTCTATCGAAGAGCTAATTGTCGAGTTATTGCAAATTACTTGGTGAACCTCCGCTTTTTCTATATCACGGTAAATCTCTAGAACCAGGGTCAATCCAAAAGTAATTTATAGTCTTTGAATAAGAGTACCATATGCATTCAAATTGGCTATGAATCCTTAGACTACACCAAAAAAATTTGGTTTTGTTAACCTGTGTAATCGATAACATCCAGGAAGTCAAAATTGCATGTGATAATTGGTAAGAAACAACTAAATCAAAGACAAAATTGTATATCACATTCACAAACACTGGCAGAACAGAACAACATGCTGTTTTCGAAGGCATCAACAGCGTTCTTTGTGTTTTGTCCACCGCGTGTGGTTATCAGTAGATGTAAATCATTACTTTATATATTTATTATTTGCTACAAATAGAATACGAGAAATTATTCCTCGTTATTTTTTTCCTCTTCTAATGAAGCTCTAAATTTACCATCTATTTATAACTTATAATTGTCGTTGGTTATTATTATTGGGCACACAACATGTTTTGTTTTTGGTCTGACCAACTATTTTCTGGTTCTACAATCAACGCGCTAACTAGTGAGCCAAGACCAGCCTGTAAATAAAACATGAAAGAATGAACAAACAACTTAAAATAGACACTTATTCAGACGAAGCGTTTAGAAAGTGTAATTAAAAAACTATTGCTATGTAAGCTTTTGCGCCAGTTCATTAATATTTAGGTTGGGGCAACTTTTAGGTGGTATAAAAAGGGATGCTACAAACATCAATATTCAGCTTCAATATATGTCTTTGTGTTGGTATAAATAATGAAGCCTGTGACACATTACGTCTATATTTCTCATTAATATTAATTTTTTGGGGCTTTTTCAAGTGTAAACATATACAAGTTACTGTCGGCAAAATACATATCTATTTATTTCTTTATTTATTACACAAAAGCACTGTTGATATTTTTTTATTTTTTTGTCACTATATTTTTGGATTTGCACGTCCCAAAATGGGCGATATCAACAAGCGATATACTTCAATTAATTCAATAACAAAAATTGGTTACTTTATTTGTAATGCGTCACAACTATGATGTGCACTCAAATTTAGCAGAACTAAAATTAACAATACCACTGCCACACTACGTCAAACTGCTTCAATATTTTGATGAATATCAATAAGATTTTTTTTATATTCATCAATATTATACAGTGCGCATAAGTGTGATTTTTTTTTGTAAAATAACACAGCCAAATACAAATATTGACGCTAATATTAAGTTCAACGATTAAGAAACCACAAAATAATTTATTTTAGATTGAGCCAAGCACGCTAAAAAATCAGGATAATGAAAAGAAGTAACAAAAGGTCTATTTATGACTATTTAATTTTCTGAAAATGATTAGATGGTCATACGTTTACCAGATCTGAAAACTCATGAAGTGACTAACGACAGACTCAAACTTAAAAAGTGTGGAAATTTATTACGAATATCTGGGTTAAGTTCCGGGTAACTTTACATTCTTTGCGTTTATACAACAAATGCTAGTTGACTCGCTTTTCCTTCAATAAGTCCTCCACCAGAAACCGGTGAACTGTAATTAATTGTTTCCAAGCATCATTGACTTATACTGACTACTCCAAAAATTTATATCCCGCAGTAAAATCATTGTTTATGTCCAAAAATTATATTTCTGCCCTGCATCTGATTATGTATTGTTTATATATTAAAAATAGAATTTTTTTACTCGCGAAATTTACACCTAGTTGAATGGAGAGTAAACGTTGTCAAAGTATCATTTCAGACATAAAAAATATATGACTTTCAATAACAGCTCAAAAGTTCAAATATTTTCAAGAACTTCAGAAGGTGCTGAGTACCGCCATTTTAGCGACAATCTAACACACAATTAAATCTAAAATTTAAATTTTATAATTCCAAACTTTATAAATTTCCTAATTTTATTTTAGCCATTATGAAACAAATTTTGTTTATATAAGAAAAAAATTTTACTTTTTTATGTTTTAATTAATGGCTTTAATTAGCATAACATAATTTTATAAACTAAAAGTTTAATCAATTCAATTACATTATTAATTAAATTAGAGCCTAATTATTTAAATTAATTATTTATTTCTTTGCTATGAACTACACAAAAAGACGGCTTCTATTTTATAGAAATACTTATCTAATTCTTTTCTTTTTTATATGCAACGCTCTTTATAAAAATTTAAATTAATACCCAATAAGCATTCGAATTTGTTTAGTTTTCAAAACGGCGTTCATTCAATGCATAAATTTTGTACCATAAGGTCGATCAGACTGCACCTGAATAATCCCTGTATACGAGTACTTTGAAAATAAATCTTGCATATGTATTTGCTAAAGGTTCTTCTTCTCCATCGTAAATCGTAAATCGTAAATCAAGCCAGGTAGACACATTTTTACCAATGACTAAAATAATTTTTCATGCCACAGCATATAGGAACATACAGATATATGGATGTGTATGTATTTATATAATTTGTTATTTATGTGGTAGTGTTTGTGAATTTGAGACCGGACTTATACACAACATAATGATATTAATTCATCAGTTTGCAACAGACTTGAAATGTATGTTTTAGCGTCATTGAAAATCTCTCAAATTCACTGAAGAGACCATAATTATGAATAACGAGCGGTGTTTGAAGGTAGAAGAAAAGCAATTATAATTGCAAAACGGTGTAACGTTGAACAAGAATAGCAATTACCTTGTCTGCCATTTTCTTCGTACGACGTAGATTATGTTATTCAATTTAACTTCTATGCCGCTATACTTTTCTCTACTTTTTTTTATTTAATTTCTTTAAGTATGATGTCGATGTAATTGGTGCTTAAATTTTTGTGTGCTGTTTCTAAATTAGCTTTATTTAGAGGCTCGTGCTATACTGATACAAACAACTCACCCATCATCATTACAGATGATATGTGATTTGAGATAATCAAACGCTCGTTAGACATTTACACGAAATAGACCGTGAAAATGTCGAAATTGAATAGAATGCTCAATTAAAAAAAAGTAGCTTTATGATGAGATACCAGGAAAAGTTTACATATTCATACATACATTTACATTGAGCGATATTCTCAGAAGTCATTGGACAGTTAATTAAATTGCCCAAATGTTTCAACACTAATTGAAATTCTGACAGTATGGAGTATTGACTATTGTAAAATAATTATTGTAATTGCAATTACGTGGAGCCCATGATGAAATAGAATCTTACAAAAAATAATTGATGCATCATCACTAGTCAATAAGTTATTTATTTATTTTCTGCTTTACAAATACATTTGCAAAATATAACTGCACAAAAATGGGCGAGGTAACTAAGAACCAAGATGTTATTAACAGCAATTTAAAATTGTTTTGTGATTGACTTAAACCGACCTATGCCTTTGCATAGGAAGGAGCAAAGTAGTTAATACAGCAATTTAACTAAGAACCGCAAACGATACAATTAGTTGTGGCAAATGAATAACACATGCGATCCATTGTGCTGCAACTAGAAGAAAGGCATAGTGCGAAAGATGACAGTTGGTGAAGCTTCACTATCATACAGGCTGGCACAAAAGTAGCTATATGATTTAAATGGTTTATAACTTTTTTATTTATGCGGTTATTATAATTTTTTTTTTTTAAATATTATTATTAAATATTATTGGTGAATTTTTTGCAATTAGCTTTGTAAAATGATATCCTGTTTTGTACGTACGTGCTCTTTTTAGCATATTTTCCATAACTTTCCGCAAAATTTCGGGTGTAATGGCCACGATTTCATTCCGAATGTTTCATAATTAATTCCCCAAGTCTTCTTCACAAAATGCCTAAAAAAAACAAAGACAAAATAATAATTAAAAAAGTTATAAAGAATTCAAACCGTATAGCTCCTTCTGTGCCACCCTGTACAACTCTGCTTTTGCACATTATTTATTTATAGCCGTAATTAGTTTTGAAGCTTTGGTTTTTAGTAGCTATTTTTGGTAATTATTGTACATACTTCGCTGGTGCTACACAATAGCGACAATGCTGGATACGGTGGCACAACGATGTAATGATGGGGACGTATGATTAATATTTTAAAATAAATTCTAACGGAATTCACGATCGATATAATTCAATAGCAACGCATACAGAAGAAAACTTGAATATTTTTTACTTATTAACTGAATTTATTTTGGCAACATCTCTTTATATATGTATGTATATGATTCTAATTTCAAATAATTGATAATAAAAACAATAATTTTGAGTTTGTTTTCATAAAAAAATACTTTATGAGAAAAAGTTAAAGTATGTAATAATACATTTCATATATATATTTTTTTCGGTAAAAAGCACAATTTTGAAATTAGAACCATAAATATTTTTTTACTTTTTAATTCCCTTTTTGAAATATTTTTCACAAATTTTTAATTTTTTTAATTTTTTCTTTTTAATTTTTTTTTATTTTTGAATCTCCTTTAGTTAATAAATAAATTAACATTTGTAATGCAACAAATTTCTTATCGTTAAATTATCGCCAGGTAAACTAGCAATGTTTAAAGACGGACCGTCGTCCGACGTGGAACGTGTTCTTTCTACCTATGGAAATTTTTTTTAGCAAAGAAGTTTTACAATACAAATTTTAAAAATGCACTTATACTTATAATATGCTACGTTTATATGTACGTAAACTAATTTTTTTTTGTTATAAAAGGTTTAGTAGACAAATTTCCATACAAAAATTCAAACAATATATCTTGTATAAATCCAAAGAAATTTTATGAATACGTATGAGACAATTTATACGTAGACACTCTCACCAACAACTTGGCAAATTAACAAAAGCGTTAATTTGTTTATAAAAAAATTTAAAAATTTTATAATGAGAAATTTAAAAATAAAAGTTATTCCTGTGTAGCAATTAATACAGAAATGAAAACAATTAAAAATTTTCAAACAAGTGGTAACGTTTCACTTCATAACTTTTTATTGTTAATTTTTACACTGTAAAAACCTTTTATCAATACCACTGAATTTTCGTGATTTAGTAAGCTACAATAAAAAAGGATACGGCAATATTTTACGCTTCTATTTGCAAATAAGTCTCACGTATAAACGTAGTAACACACTGACCCAGAATAAGACCCAAGTCCAACTATAAACGAATTCTTTTAGATTCTTCTGTTAAAATTGTGGTTTTTCCCAAAAATAAAGAAAAAAACAGTGAATTGTATTCCGAAATACTTTTTGATATTCTCATAAAGTATTTGTTAAAAAAATAAACTCAGTAGAACTGATTATTGAGGAAGATAGCACATCCATATTTTTCGGGGAAAATATTACTTCAAAAGATGCTTTGTATATATTAATATTCCCAAAATAAATTCAATTGATATATTCGCGTAATTGTTTTGTTTAAAAATTTAATTTTTTAAATTTTTTTGCTTTTTTCAATTGAAGAAAAAACAAATGCTGAATTAAAAAATTTATCTTGCTTATTTGTATACGCTTTCAAGCATATTTACAATAGTGCAGACTGTTCATCATAGTTATAACACACTAAAGCAAAAAAAAAGTGGAAGAGAAATTTGTTCCTAATAGTTTCTAAACGAAGCTAATCAGATTAAATAGTAATTTAGGATTTATAATTCCTTGTTAAGGACAAAATAACACAAATGGATTAAGATAAATAAAATGAGAATTAAACTCTTAACACATACTTTGAGAGATAATAATAAACATTTCATAAATACATAGTTACACTTTAAACTCTATCACAATGGATTGCTGTTATCATAGCAAACATAGTTTACAGTGAGATAAGTGAAATGAAAAATATGGGATTAAGTCCCTTAAGTATTTCTTTCATAATTATGTTCTTCCGAAAACAAAACACACACATACAATTACGTGCGTATACTGTGCCTCAACATACACTTTTGCATACCGCGTACATATGTGGAATATTTTCCACTAAATTAAGAGGAAGAATGGTGGCCCAGCAGTTCATGATAGGTAAAGCGGATATGTTGTCAGAGACAAACAGGAAGTTACATTCTTACATAAATTAATACGGGAACATATAAGTAACAACCCCAGTTGTTTTTAAAATGAAACAATGTTTTCTGCCAGCCATTTGTTTTGTATGTAAATTAAAATTTCGTCATTTTATGTAACATTTTACTTTTCATAAATAAATCAAAACAAAAGTAAAACTCTTATTTTCAGCTGAGTCAACCCACAGCTGGCTGTTGAAAATTTCCATGTTACCATCTTCTATTTATGCTCTTCAGAGTTTCATGGCTAAATGAGAGACATTAGGAAAGCAGTAACAGAAAACAACATCCTCGCAAGTGGGCTGCGAACCAACGGATATGGAGATTGCTGTGGACCTAATGCTCCATGACATCTCCAACAGTACCGCAGAAGAGGAAGATAAATACTTCATAGCTTAGGGACTGAGGACGAGAAGGTTCGAGTCGGTAGAGCAGCTAGGAAGGGGATTAAATACTTCCAGGGTAAAGGACATGAGATTGGAGCAGTAAGGAAGGTTGCTCAACAGTCGGTTGCTATGAAATGACAGTGCTCTAGCAGCACTGTCGATTTTGTGACAAAGTGACACGTTGTCCTGCACTCGGCAGACGAACGTTTCTCCACCAGTTTGGAAAAAGGAAAAATGGATCATTTCTACATTATTTCGAAATTGAATATTCAATATTATTGTGTAATGAATACCTATTTATGTATAACTTAATTTTTATAGAATAAAAAAATACGAAATTACTGAACAATATTAGTTTAATTGCATTTCAAGTCTACAAACAGAGAATTTCACAATTTTATTGTAGTTTATGAACGAATTTATCATAATTTGTAATATTTTTTAAAATATAATTCATAGCAATAGGATTGTCGGCAGGTACCATGTGGCCAGCACGATTTACCCAAAAAACGCTAAAGTTGCCAGCGGTTTTCTCATAGCCCTCTAAAATGCCATCAACACTTATACCCAAACGAGGAGAGGCGATGTACTTATTGCGATAACTCCAATTCATTTGCTCAATCCAGTTAATAGTACCGCTCGTAGCACAAATTAAATCCAATTGACCAGACAAAACAATCACCTTCAAATCGGTTTTATCCAAAAGGTCACTTACTGAAATTGTTTTGAACATGAAACTGCAACTTTAATTTAAAAATATACAACATCAATTTCTCCAACATACCAATATGAATGACCGGTTTCATGAAATCTCCCATTTGGCCTGAGAATGTATTTGAGCTTTGCGATCCCCATTTAACATTCGAAGGTATTTTTAAGGCCTCACTGACGGGACCACGCATTAAATTTTCCAACTTTTGATCAAGATCCTCATCGATATCGTAATGCACCAACGTACGATACATTTGATCTAAACAAATTTCAATAATTAATTCAATCGTAATACATCAATTGGTTGCATTTCTTACCTTGGTAATTATTGTTCCGTGACAAAGAACGTGCGTACGCATCATTTTTAGTGGGTTTCTCAATATTGTAGAAATCAACTCCTTTAGATTCCCTAAGCAACACTGTTTGTGTTGCAGCCCATTGTTGTGTGGCCTGATACCATTTCTTTTTCTGTACCAACACCAAAGTTTTATTAGCCTCCGCCATGATTTTGTTATAACCACTTTGATCCACAATGCCCTGGTGAAATACGAGATACGAGAGTTTTTATTAATTAAACCGAACATACAAGTTTTTAGTGATTTTAATTTTAAATTTAATACGAGTACTACCATATTCCACAACAAAGGAGCCCAAGCCAATACTGAGTCTATTGGTGAAGTCCATGCATCACCCAATGCTACCGAAGAGAAATTGCATTTGATCTCTTTGCGCTGTATAGCATAATATAATTCCAAAGCAAACTCTGGTGCCATTTTACCACCATAACTTTCAGAGAATATATGCAATGGTACATTCACAAATTCCGGGTGTTTGCGATAGAAACCCTTCGTGAACTCTACTAAATCTAATGCAATTTGTTTATTAGTTCTGGTCAAATAACTAATTTTGTCAACATAGGAAAAGCCGGTGCCAACAGGATTGTCGATGAACAGAACATTCATGTCTTTAACCCACGTCCAATTGCGATATTTTCCATGGATGTCAAGAGGTCCCAATTCTTCGAAATTGCCATAACCGGTCGACGAAGCACCTGGACCACCCTGTAACCAAATGGCCAATGGACGTTGTGTATAATTTTTCACGTCGGCTGTGGTATAATAAAGCCAATAAAACATGTGAGCACCTGTACGGACATCAACATAACCCCAATCTTGTTCACCAGGACCATAACCTTTTTTTGCTGTAAATTCAAAAAACGCGAGAAATATTTAATTAAGTGCCTGGCCCACGATGTCACACAATATTAAATTTAATTTAATTTTAATATGAAATGTTGTTTTTGTTTTGAATGTAATTAATCAGTCGAACGATATCGAGTGCCATCGTGAACGAGGCAGTAAATTTAATATCTTTTTAAGAAGTTGTTGGCTTTTTGTACAATATATATACTTCTTTATCTTTGTATTTATAAAAAATAAATTCAAAAATGTGAATATTTCAATCAAAGGCAGTCAAAAAATTGTCTCAAAAATTCTGTAAAAAATTACATCTTAGAAATGTATCCCAAAACTAAGTCCTTTAATAAATAAATGGAGAAGTATATGTATGAAAATAATTGTTCTCTAAATTTATTAAAAGTATGTTTCTATTTTTTTATTTATTCAACGTGAGTTAAAATTAATTACGATTATTTATCTATGTTTGTTATATGGTTTGGCTGGTCTATATACGCATTTCATTTGGTCCTAATACCAAAATCGTCAATAGACCCTTAGACCTCCGAGCAGAAACTCTTATCTGTATCACTACACACATGAAACTTTTTTTACAATACCAAATGGGCTGGGACCTTTCTTTACCTTCACATCCAGCAACCTGACCAACTAACCTATACTAACATTACTCTGAGTGACGAACCAAATTCCTAAAAAAAGCTAATATATTTAATCTTTATACAAGTACTGCCAAGAAACGTTTGAGAATTACGAAATCGTGTCTGGCCCACGATGTCGCACGATATCATTCGTTTGCTTAATTACATTCAAAACAAAAACAACATTTAAAATCTTGAGATGTCGAAAATATGTAGTTATTGATATATCGGAATTAGATCGAAAGTAGTTCCTAAGGAATACCTTGTAATATTTTTCATTGGGTTAAAAGTTTTACAACTCTGCTGGGGCATATCTTAAAACATAAAGTTTTTAAGTATCAATTTACAAATAATAAAATATATAATTAGAAAAATATTATTCAAAAGTGTAGTCGGAAAAATTTCTTTAAAAAATTGTTTTCTACAGAAGAAGAGAATTTTCAAATAAGTCAAAAATATTATTTATAAATTTGTGATAAAAAAAACAAAAAAAAATATTAAAAAATTTTGTAGATATTTGGCTAATGATTGATTATTAAAATGAAGTTGTTTTCTTGCTTATTTGACATTGATAAAATTTTCATTATTTTAAAATATGTATGTATGCTTTAGCAATTTCTTATACAGGTAACCCCCATATAATGAGGTATATACGTTTCATAAAAATGCCTTGCTCTGCAAACCCGTGTTTAATGAATCAAGGAACTGGTACAAAAGTGATACCACCGAAACATATGACTGCTACAAAAAATGAGGTTAGGTTCCAGCAAAACCGTGTTGTACGAACCTCATTTCTGCACACAACTCGTTCATCATTTAAGGCTTTTCGAGTTATAGACCTCTGAAATTTTAATATAAAAGTTTAAATCTTTTTAATTTAAATTTGAATAAAATAAAGCAAATCTGGTCAAGTCTTCTTAATATAATGTATAGATTTATTGAAAAATTTACAGTTTATCACTCTACATTAAATAGTAATTTTTATCGCATTGAGTTTTTTGGCGTTTTTTTTACATACATACCTGTAGTTCAAAGTGGGATCACTTTTTCAACAATAAATAGCTGTTCATATTTTTCAACAGTTTCTTTTTTATTTGGTTTATTGTAATTGTTAAGTACTTTATTATTATTTTTGCTTGTAAATGGTATAAATATATTTATTTCAGGTGAAATGAATTTCTAATTAAGGAAGTGCGCTACAACAAATTTTTTTATGATCTTAGACACCCAGAGTACAATAATTTGTATCAGCAGTTATGATAAAATTGCCATCTTCAAAATAATTACGTAGTCGACTACAAGGCAACGAATGCAGCCAATTAGATTTGTAGTCTCTTTAGTTCTTAGCCTGCTTTGGCGAATGTGTTTCATGTTTAACACGTAAAAATTGACATGGTTTTAATAATTCTTATTTTAATTTTCCATCTATGTATGTACATATGTACATATAATAATCAATATATTTATATGTAAACGTATATAATTTAATAAAAAAAAAATTGCATTTTTTTTAAAAGTAGGGGGCGGAAGTTTTTCCTGTAAAATAATATGCAAACACGATTTTTGTTACTATTTTATTATTGACTATCACGGGATAGGTAAATTTTTTGTCATCAATCAATCATAATTAACACCATGTTATGGTGAAAACCGTGTTAAAGTAAATACCGCATTATATAAGTACCGCGTTATACGGGGGTTACCTGTAACGGTATTATTTTTTTTTTTAATTTTTAGCTTCTGTTCTATATCATTGTTTAATTGCATTATTTTATCACTTTTTTATTGTATTACTTCACAGTAATCTTATCATTGGCAACTGTAATTAGTAATATATTATTTTTTTTATAATTTCAAGCCGTCAATGATAACTCACAACGATAAATTATAAAATTAAAAAAAATCCCATAAATCAGTACAAGATCGAAAATATACTGCAACCGCAAAAAAAAAAATCAGAGAAAACGGATGATTTAATAAATAAGAATAATAAAATAATAATTAAAAAACTTAAATACAAAAAAATATAAAAAAAAGGAAATAATAAAGAAAACATAAATGTTATATTTATCAAAAATTATCAGCAGCCACCATCCGATTCGGAAATGAGTAAATTTTTTATTACAGTTCTGGAGTTCAAAATTCAAAATTAAGCATAATCATCTTTTTATCAGGATCTGAAACATTACTTGGCATATTTTCCCTTTTTCTGGAGAAAAGTTTAAGGGCACGGTGACGCAATACTCAGCTGTACCAAGTGAAATACAAATTACTAAGGGCTCTATTGTAAACAATTTTTGTTTTCTTCTACTATAAAAGGCTCAAAAACTATAAAAAAATCCTGCAAAAATTTTCCATATCGCAAAATTGTTCAAATCGAAAAGAAATATTTAAAAAAAAACTGACTGAGGATGTAAATTAAATGCACTAGAACCAAGTTCAAAAGCAAATTTTCAATCATGCAATATTTGATTTTCATCGATATTTGAGCATTAAATCGTCGGCGAAGTAAAATTATAAGTTTAAAAATAATGCGTCATAATCAACATCAGAAGACAGCGCAACTCTGCTGTATAATTAACACACAACTGTAGAGTTGTGCAAGAATTAAGCTCCATCTTTCTACCACTTTCACTACCTACCTATTCTCCATATTATCTCTCTCTCTCTCTCTCTCTCTCTATTTACTTTCATTACAATGCATTGCATATGTCGGGGATTTCCCCTGAGCATTGGTCCAAGAAAAAAAAGAAGTACAGATTCGGAGATTGACACTTTTTTACCGTAAACGTTGTTTGCTTCAAAGGTTGTCTCGCTTAAACTCGCGCTAATATAATGATTGTTGACCGTTTAAATGTTTCACATTATAATTTTTTGTTTTTAATCAATGAATATATTTTTGCACTTTTGAATTGGATATTTAAAAAATTTTTTTTTATTTTAAACACAAAATATTTACAAATATCCACTTACCACAGACGACGGTGCCAATTGCTATAAGAACTGCCAGCAATAAAACTTGACTATTCATGATGTTCTATTTTTTTTTTAAATTCGATCACTTTTATTAAATACACTATTTACGAGTATATAATTGTATTATTCAGCAGTGCTTTGAAGGTACGAAAGCCCCTATCACTGGCTGGCTTCTGGTAATGAGAATAAATTTTAAACGTCTTTTATAACACACTGCTGGAATGTGTGAATGTGACAGTATGAATTTTTCCAAAATTTATAAAATAAGCGTAACTGATAACAATTTCCAGTTTTGAATAAAATGTATGTTATGACATACTAATATTTAGATTACTGTAGCTGAAATTAACAAATTATATTACTCATTATAAAATAGTCCCAAAAGGGTGGTGGTGTATCAGACTCACGAAATATTATATTAAAAATTAAGTTGTTTTATTAATTAGGTATACCGACGAGAAAAAAGTATCTTTAAATTCAAATTAAATTAATCCTAACATATGCATAGCTAAAACTTAAAAACTGTTAATATTTAGAATTAGTGCCTTTTATTTGAACTACAATTCATTGTAAACTGTTTATAATTCACTATGTGATAATTAATTAAAAAAAAAATTTAAATGATCTACGAAAAATTTGCAGTGTGCGATTGGAAAAAGCTACAGGGGTTTTTAAACGTAAAATTTTTACTTCTGGGTTATATGAATAAATGGTTGAAAACTATGTAAAAAAAAAGAATAAATTAAATTTTTGAATAACTGCAGTGGTTACCTTTTAATTTAATTACCCACTTAATTATTCCCAAAAACGTCACACCACTTGTAATCGTCTATGGTGTACTTATACTGCCATACATACATATATATGTATATAGTCTGAGGTAGATTCTACTGTAAGAAGTTACTTTTCCCTTTATTTTAAAAGCAATTTTTAATTTATTCGTTGGAAAGAACTTTTAAAAGATTATGGTTTGTACCATATACGAGTATTATTGTACAATGTAATATTGTACAACATCCTGACATTGTCAGTATTTTAAAAGAAAATTATACGACTAAATGAATTCCATACTTTAAACCCGATGCAACCACAAGCAACCATGCATGCATGTGCATGTCTACCACTGCAACAAACCAGCAAGGTACGACTTGTTCAGGATGTTATTTTTACACAATAGCTGGAATTACAAATCAGATCAGGTTTATAGAGTTAAAAGAAAAAGTAAACATAACTGCAAGGAATGTAAAATTATTTAAAACATTAAATGCTGCAACACATTTTATTTGCATGTAGTGAATAATGTTATGCCTTTAAGGAACGAAGTAACAAACATCTATAGACATCAAGAAACGTATGAACATCAACATTGTAAAATTAGAAATATTACAGAATTACAAATGTTAAAACTTATTTAGGACTTTAAGTAAATCTTATAACAGTGAATATTTGTTATATAAAACTTAAACCGAGAGTTAAAATGTATTAATAAAATTTTTTCGCTGTACCCGTAGTCCACCTAGAAGGTCAATGTAACTTAATCAATAATGCAAAAATAAAGCATTGTAATTATGTCAAAAAGCTATATATATAAATACACCAAAATGGTAAGTACGGATTTTCGTACATCAAGTACAGAATACTTAATCCAAGTACGGATTCTGAAAAAACTTTTTTGACTTCACCGGGCTGAAAATTTACGATTTTTCAGCATTTTGACGATTTTCGCCCCTAAAAATTACATTTTTACTAAATTTAAGGAATATGGCAACATATGATGAATTCCTGAGAACCCTGGATTTACACTTGCAAGTGATTACTTGTAAATAGCACATACGTATTATTACCAAAAAAAGGAAAAAAAACTTAGATCTAATGTCTGGAAATTTGTTTGCATGTAAGTTGAGTAAAGTTCTAGTAAGAATTCTCAACACTGCAGCCACACGTAAAAATTTTGATTTTAAATTTTTTACACACACTGCTACTCAAAGTTTATGTGTATTGGTAGCTGGGGCGTATGCTGCACGCAATTTTTGTGCTCTTTAAAACCAAATTCATTTATCAACTTGACTTTACTGTTCATAAGAATAGGTATCAGCTGTTTTCTTGCCAATAATTTGAAACAAAACTTGCCCAGAAAATTTTAAAGAAAATTCATCATGTTTTAAAATTATGAGTGGATTAGTAAAAAAGTGGCAGAATTGTAAAATTTTAAAGGCAAAATTTGAACGTGTAACCCACAAATTAATAACTGTATGAGTTCAGTATTGCCGTGTTGGCAATATCTGTAATCAAAATTATTTTTCCTAAAAAATTAAATTAGTTAAAATTACCAATAGAAAGTATAAATACATAATCAAACTTAGTTTATTTTGTACTATGATTTCTGAATATTTACATAAGTAAATAAATGTAAACCTTCCCAACTATTTACTAGAAATTTTTAGTTCTTTATATAATCAAATAAATTAAAATTTTTTCTCTATAACAATAATTCTGATATATTGCCATCATTCATTGTAACTAATGATTGATCAGCAAAGTCGTCCTTATTATCCAAATATGTTTATAGTAAATATCTGGTTACATAATCTACATATGTCCCCAAGTGGAGTCCCTAGTCAATAGTACCTTAACCCTAGAACCATAGTGTACGTACATTTTACGTACAGTTTTTTTCACATGTATATAAAAGAAGTGATCGGCATTCTAACGCCAAATCATTTTAGCTATGATCTCATCAATTGTGCTGCTATGCTTACAAGTGTTAAAGCAACACATTTTTTTGTTTTATAGGAATTCACAGTATGCGCACTTAGAGACTGTACGTAAAACTTACGTATCGTTGGTAATAAAGTTTAAATTCTTCAATGTAATTTTTTCGTAACGTTAGCACACTACGAAAGAACAAGGCTGAGATAACTCCTGATCTACTCAGTTTGCAGCACTGTGGATCATCGCGCTGTGTTTATGATGAAAGCATGACGTTAGTCTCTTTTATGCCGATGAAAAATAAAAACTTAATATTGCTGTCATCAATGCACTATGAGGGATTATTTAGAGAAAAATGTAAATATTTGCAAATTATTTTACTTATAAGAAAGTAATTTGAATATACATATATTTTTAATGAATTAAAAAATACAATTGAAATGAAATCCTACCGAAGATTTGTCATTTATTGAAATTTATCAAACGAAATGTATGTATACGTACAATTTACGTATCGTTGGTATTATAAAATATCGTTATGGTTCTAGGGTTAATACTATATCGAGTAGTAGTTTATCGTTGGTCCGGCACGCAAGTTACATCCCTACTCTCATAAACAATATACTAAGCAAATAAAGAAATATGAAATTAGTAACAAGTAATAAAGAAATACCATTAACATTATCATATAAGAACATTGGCACCGATGTAAACACTTTCTAATGACTTAACTAACCTAAAACAAACATTGTCATGAATTACATCCCTATACTAATAATATTTAAACATAATAAAGAAATACCATTAACATTATCATATAAGAACATTGGCACCGATGTAAACACTTTTTAACTAATCTGAAACAAACAATTGTAAAACTGATAACCGATAGATCGGTTGCTTGGCTACTTTAAAGAAACAACATTCTAATCTCACTTAACATATTGTAAATGTCCTTGTGGGAAAAATAAAAAGATAACCCCTCACAATTATTTTATGTATTTAAGAAAATATTTTATCTTTAACGAAAAGTATTACTATAAATAAATAGATAAAGGGCATGCAGCTAAATCCATTCTTGTTGAATCTTCTGTTGACTTATCATCAGATCATTCACCAACTATAATTACAATATCACTCTCACAAAACTCACACGCGACTGAGATAGCTGAAAAAATAAAAACATACACAAATTGGTTGAAATTTCGCAAATACCTTGCTACTCACTGCTGTCAAAACGTATTACTTCGTACACCAGACGATGAAAATGCATCTTACACAATTGGACGAAAGTCTCAAGCTGGCGGCACAGCACGCTATTATTAATTCACGCAAAATTAGGCAATACAAAATTTGCTCCACAGACATCGAATTATTATTAACTGAAAAAAGAAGAGCTCGAAGAGAGTGGCAGCTTAATAGATCCCCTCAACTCAAAAGAAAACTAATAGAGTGTACCAAAAAGCTAAGAGAGATGTTACAATCCAAAAAAAATGATTATTTAAATGAGTATCTTAAAGGTCTTGATGCAACACCGCAATCCGATCATTCACTATGGCGTGCTACCAGATATTTCAAAAGACCGGTTATTCGTAAACATCCATTTCGAACCCCAACTGGGGATTGGGCACAGAAAAAGGCAAGTTGTTCGTTGACCACTTAAAAAATGTTTTCACCCCCAATGCACCAAGCGACCCTGAAGAACTTCCATCGATAGTTACGGATGCAGCAGTTTCGATAAAGTTTAAATTGAAAGACGTCGAAGAAGCTATCGCCAACTTGAACCCTAAAAAATCTCCTGGCATCGATAAAATTAGCAACAAGATGCTCCAAGAGCTCCCAACTACAGTAGTTAAAAGAATTCTCCACATCTTCAACGCGATATTGTGCATTGAATACTTTCCATCTAAATGGAAGATATCACTAATAACTATGATACCTAAGCCAGGTAAAGACTACACCAGAGTTGAGTCCTATAGGCCAATTAGCCTTTTGCCAAATTTATCTAAGCTTTTTGAAAAATTATTAGTTATCAAGTTAAATAAAATCATTAGCGAAAAGCGCTGCATTCCACACCATCAGTTTGGCTTTCGAAGTAAACACAGCACAACTGAGCAAACACATAGACTTGCGAATGTTACAAAGAATACCCTAGAAGAAAAAAAGTACTGCTCAGCCCTCTTTATCGATGTTTCCCAAGCTTTTGATAAAGTGTGGCATAAGGTATTAATATATAAACTGACCCAGTACCTTCCTGAAAATATTTGTAAGCTACTGGAAAGTTACCTGCTTTGTCGCAAATTTATTTTAAAACAAGGTGATTGGCTGTCATCACCGCAGCCGATTGAAGCTGGAGTTCCCCAAGGCAGCATATTAGGTCCATTGCTGTACTTGATATACACCGCAGATTTGCCAACAGTCGCGAACATCCATACCCCAACTTTTGCCGATGATACAACTTTCTTAAGCTTTCACGAAAGTGCTGACGAAGCATCTCGTCGCCTACAGCACCAAACTTCGCAGCTGGAAAGCTGGCTAAAAAAATGGCGAATCAAAGTTAATGAGAATAAGTGCGTACATATAACCTTCACCCTGCGCAGAGACACATGTCCTCCTATTCTGATCAACAACCAGTTAATACCTCAACGTTTGGAGGTCAAGTATCTAGGGATAGACGGCTAACATGGAAACAGCACATCGATGCAAAATTAACTCAAATGAAATTAAAAGCAACTGAACTAAATTGGCTTATTGGTCGAAATTCTGTGCTAAAACTGGACTGTAAGCTTTTGCTTTACAAAGCAATTTTAAAACCAATATGGAGCTATGGTATCCAGCTATGGGGCACTGCCTCAGCTTCCAATATAGAAAAAATTCAAAGGTGTCAAAACAAAATATTGAGAATGATAACAGATGCGCCGTGGTATATAAAAAATTCTAACATACACAAGGATTTAAATATTCCGACAGTCAAACAAGAGATAACAACATACGCAACGTCATACCTAACCAAACTCCAAGATCATCCAAATATACTAACCCGAAATATTTTAAGCGAAAGAGGGTTCATTCGACTGAAAAGAAGGGATACTCTTTCCCTAGCCCGAACGTAGTAGACGCGGAAATAAAACTATACGAGCAATAAATAATTTTGTACAGCTAGGCTGTACTTAATAATAATTAGCAATTAGTTCTTAAGATTTGAATACTTATTGTTAGTTCAATTGATTTTGAAGATTCAATAAATAATATATATTGTGTAAAAAAAAAACCGGGCTGAAAATCAAAACCGCAATTTAGTTTTAGGAGAGAAGTAAAATATTCCAATCCAATCTTAAAGATCAGTTTCTAGTTATTACCCAATATACATATATCAATGAGTTTAAATTTAGGTTCTATATGCGATTTCCAAGCTAAGCTACGATAAAGACGTATGGCAAGGTACTTGGTCTGACAGTCAGTGTGGATGTACCACTTGGTCTTTTCTACAGAAGATAGTAGTATTGCACGTATCAGGATGATTCATTAAAGCATTCTAGCGTCCTCAGAAAAGCATTCTAAAGTCTATTATCAAGTCCGAAGTATACATTAATGCCAAAATAGTTGCTAATATACTGCTCACTGATGCTGAAATGTTTTACAATACTAAAAAAGCCTAACGGACTAAGACTCTTATATTAAAGTGATTAAAGTTCAACAAAAAAGCGCTTATAGAAGGTAACACGGAAGTACTGCAGGAAAAGAATCTACCCAGAGGAGAAAGAGGGAATGCTTTAGTGGTAACACCACTCGACACATATGACGGCGGTCTTTGTAAGTGCGAAGGCATTTTTAACTATACCCCACACGCAAAAATCATGAGAATCATAGACCCGTGAGAACCGCCACAGTGTGATTGATGGCCATACGATTCAAGGAAAAAGCAAAGCACTTAGTCCTCTTCTAACCCAGATTGGTCCACCACAGTCAAGCAATACTGTCTATCCCCTCATGCTGCCATTTCTTAAAAAAATAAAAGAAATAAAAATATTAGCAGAACCAAAAAAGCAAAATGTTGTTGAGGTACTTTCTCTTATTTCGCAATTGAATATTCAATATTATTGTGTAATGAATGCCCACTTTTACGATACCCATTTATGTATAACTTAATTTTTATAATTTTTTTTTTCATAATAAAAAATACTTTTTTTATTACTATTGCTTTAATTACATTTCAATTCTACAAAAAGGATTTCACAATTTTATTGTAGTAGTTTATGAACAAATTTATTAACTTCTTTAATCATAATTTGTAACCTTTTTTAAAATATAATTCATAGCAAAAGGATTGTCGGCAGGTACCATGTGGCCAGCACGATTTACCCAAAAAACGTTAAAGTTGCCAGCGGTTTTCTCATAGCCCTCTAAAATGCCATCAACACTTATACCCAAACGAGGAGAGGCGATGTACTCATTGCGATAACTCCAATTCATTTGCTCAATCCAGTTAATAGTACCGCTCGTGGCACAAATTAAATCCAATTGACCAGACAAAACAATCACCTTCAAATCGGTTTTATCCAAAAGTTCACTTACTGAAATTGTTTTGAACATGAAACTGCAACTTTAATTTAAAAATATACAACATCAATTTCTCCAACATACCAATATGAATGACCGGTTTCATGAAATCTCCCATTTGGCCTGAGAATGTATTTGAGCTTTGCGATCCCCATTTAACATTCGAAGGTATTTTTAAGGCCTCACTGACGGGACCACGCATTAAATTTTTCAACTTTTTACCAAGATTCTCTTCGATATCGTAATGCACCAATGTACGATACATTTGATCTAAACAAATTTCAATAAATAATTCAATCATAATACAACAATTGGTTGCATTTTTTACCTTGGTAACTATTGTTCCGTGACAAAGAACGTGCGTACGCATCATTTTTAGTGGGTTTTTTAATATTGTAGAAATCAACTCCTTTAGATTCCCTAAGCAATACTCTTTGTGTTGCACTCCATTGGTTTGTCGCCTGATACCATTTTTCCTTCTGTACCAAAACCAAAGTTTTATTAGCCTCCGCCATGATTTTGTTATAACCACTTTGATCCACAATGCCCTGGTGAAATACGAGATGCGGGAGTTTTTATTAATTAAACCGAACATACAAGTTTTTAGTGATTTTAATTTTAAATTTAATACGAGTACTACCATATTCCACAACAAAGGAGCCCAAGCCAATACTGAGTCTATTGGTGATGTCCATGGATCACCCAATGCTACCGAAGATAAATTGCATTTGATCTCTTTGCGCTGTATAGCATAATATAATTCCAAGGCAAACTCTGGTGCCATTTTACCACCATAACTTTGAGAGAATATATGCAATGGTACATTCACAAATTCCGGGTGTTTGCGATAGAAACCCTTCGTGAACTCTACTAAATCTAATGCAATTTGTTTATTAGTTCTGGTCAAATAACTAATTTTGTCAACATAGGAAAAGCCGGACCCCACAGGATTGTCGATGAACAGAACATTCATGTCTTTAACCCAAGTCCAATTGCGGTATTTTCCATTGATGTCAAGAGGTCCCAATTCTTGGAAATTGCCAAAACCGGTCGAGGAAGCACCTGGACCACCCTGTAACCAAATGGCCAATGGACGTTGTGTATAATTTTTCACGTCGGCTGTGGTATAAAAAAGCCAATAAAACATGTGAGCACCTGTACGGACATCAACATAACCCCAATCTTGTTCACCAGGACCATAACCTTTTTTTGCTGTAAATTCAAAAAACGCGAGAAATATTTAATTAAGGATATCGTTAGTTGGCATAATTAATTTTAATTTAATATAATTTAATTTAATTTTAAATGTTGTTTTTGTTTTGAATGTAATTAATCAGTCGAACGATATGGAGTGCCATCGAGAACGAGGCAGTAAATTTAATATCTTTTTAAAAAGTTGTTGGCTTTTTGTGCAAAATATATATACTGCTTTATCTTTGTATTTATAAAAAAAAATTCAAAAATGTGAATATTTCAAGCAAAGGCAGTCAAAAAATTGTCTCAAAAATTCTGTAAAAAATTACATCTTAGAAATTTATCCCAAAACTAAGTCCATTAATAAATACCGTGCGAAATATATGTATGAAAAAAATTGTTCTCTAAATTTATTAAAACTATGCTTCTATTTTTTTTATTTATTCAACGTGAGTTAAAATTAATTACGATTATTTATCTATGTTTGTTATATGGTTTGGCTGGTCTATATGCGCATTTAATTTAGTCCTAATACCAAAATCGTCAATAGACCATTAACCAAATTCCTGAAAAAAAGCTAAGAAATGTCATATTTATATAAGCACTGCCAAGAAATCTTTGAGAATTACGAAATATACAAACAAAATAAACGAAATTGCTTTTTAAAAAATTTTCTTCATACAACAAAGATGATATTATTCGATTTAAATCGATTAAATTTTTCTAAATTTTTGAAGAAGTTATTTCCTGTTATAATACTGAAAAAAATAAAAATGAAAACAACTTTATCAATGCAATCAAATTTGTCAATGGCTTGTTTCGGACTGTTCTTCCATGAAAATTTGATTGACGCAAAACTCCTCGTACAGTTTCAGTCTTTTTCCCAAAACACCCAAGTATTTTTCGGCTTTAGTCGTCAACTTTGAAGCGCTAAGATGGGGATTTTCTCTAACTTGGCGCGTTATCCACCTCTTATCTGCATCACTTAATATTTTAGTCAGTTGAATCCGAAGTAATGCTCGTGATGCTAACTAAATCTACTTTTTAAAGCGCATTGGAACTAAAATTTTATTACTCTTACGGAGCTTTGCTTTATGCGAAGCCTTATTTCGAAACCCTGTTTATGCTTTAGTTTAAATTTTTAAATTTTAAATAGGATAGCGATTCATAACATACATTCAGTAAAAATTACAAGTGATAGTTACTTAGAAACAAACTAAATCAAAGACTAAATTGTAAATTGCACTAACAAACACTAGCAGAACGTAACAACATGCTGTTTTCGAAGATAGCTACACCTTCATCCTCGCGGTTCTTTGTGTTTTGTTCACTGTGTGTGATTGTCAGTAGATCTAAATTAGCGTAATATATATATTTATTATTTTTTTTATTAATAGAATACGAAATATTATTCTGTTTTATTCTGATATTAATTGTCAGGATGCTCTTCTTAATAACTTCCAGGGAAGTCGATGAAACCACAAAATTGTTCTGTAAAATAAGTGCTACGTAATAGTGAATAAAATCAGAATTTATGAATGGATTTTAATGAAAATAGCTCATTTTATTTGTAAAATATGCGAGTACAATAACAACATTTCAGATTTTTTTCATTTTACATTTTTAATAAACTTTTTAAAAACATTCAGAATATCTCCTAACTATAAGGATTTGCAAAAAATGTATAATGACATAATTGAAAGGTTATTTTATTCTCTATCCTTCCGTGTTTTTTTTAGTTCAATCGAAGAGCCACTTCACGAGTTATTGCTAATTTCGTGGTGCAACCTCCGCTGTTTCTATATAACGGTAAATTTCGAGAACCAGAGACTTTCCAAAAAAAAGTAATTTATAGGTATAGAATCGGAGTACCATATTTATTCAAATTAACTGAGAAAACGCAGACCAATAAATTCTTATTGACCAGCCTAATGTACGTATATGTAAACATATGTATATAATTAAACAAAAAAATAGATATGCAAGTTTTTAAAAAAATTGCATTTTTTTTAATGTAGGGTGCGGAAATTTTTCTGGCAAAATGACCCACAAACACGATTTTTGTTACTAATTTAGTATTGATTATTACGTGGTAATTGGTAAATGTTTTATTAAAAAATGAGCCATAATCGTAATGAACAGCGTGTTATGGTGAAAACCGTGTTAAAGTGAATCCGCATTATACAAGTACCGTGTTATATGGCTGTTACCTGTAACCGTTTTTTTTTTAATTTTGTTCTTCTTCTTTATTTCATTGTTTAATTGCCATATTGTATCACTTTTTTATTACTTTCCAGTAATCTTATCATTGGCAACTTTAATTAAAAATGTATTATTTTTTTTTATAATTTCAAACAGTCAATGATAACTCACAACTGTAAATTGAAAAAATTAGAAAAAAATCACATAAATCGGTACAAGACCGACAACCGCATAAAAACGTTAGAGAAAACGGATCATTTAAGAAATAAGAATAATAAAAATAATAAAGAAAACATAAATGTTATATTTATCAAAAATTATCACCAGACACCCACCATCCGCTTCGGAAATGAGTAGATTTTTTATTACAGTTCTGCAGTTCAAAATTAAGCATAATTATCTCTTACAGTATCAGAATCCGAAATACTATTTTCAGTCGCGTGATTTGGCATATGTTCCGTTTTGGTGGTTTAAAGTTTAGGAGCACGGTGAAGCAATACTCAGTCGTACCAAGTAAAATACAGATTACTAAGGCCTCTATTGTCAACAATTTTTGTTTTCTTCTACTATAAAAAGGCCCAAAATCTATAAATAAAAATCATACATAAATTTTCCAGTCGGCGAAGTAAAATTATAAGTTTAAAAATAATGCGCCATAATCAACATCAGACGACGGCGCAACTCTGCTGTATTGGGTGCCTCCGCAGTCTAGTGCATGAGCATTAGTCTTATCAATATGGAGGTGTGGGATCGATTTCCACCTAGACAAGCTATAAGAACTTCGTAGTTTATGTTGTTAAAAAAAAAAATTAAGCTCCATCTTTCTACCACTTTCACTACCTACCTATTCTCCATATTATCTCTCACTCTCTCTCTTACTTCCATTACAATGCATTGCATATGTCGGGGATTTCCCCTGAGCATTGGTCCAAGAAAAAGAAAAAAAAGAAGTACAGATTCGGAGATTGGCACATTTTTACCGTAAACGTAGTTTGCTTCAAAGGTTGTCTCGCTTAAACTCGCCCTTGTTGACAGTTTCAATGTTTCACATTATAATGTTTTGTTTTTAATCAATGAATTTATTTTTGCACTTTTGATTTGGAAATTTAAAAATATTTTTTATTTTAAACACAAAATATTTACAATCTAAATATCCACTTACCACAGACGACGGTGACAATTACTATAAGAACTGCCACCAATAAAACTTGACAATTCATGATATTCTATTTTTTTTAAAATTCGATCACTTTTATTAAATATACTAAATATGTATGTATGATCAAAGGTACATACAAAAATATGCTGTTCTTTGGAAGTACGAAAGCCCCTGTTACTGGCTGCCTTCTGGGAATGAGAATAAATTTTAAACCTCTTTTATAACACAGTGCTAGAATGTGTGAATGTGCCAGTATGAATTTTTCCGAAATTAATGAAATAGACGCAACTGATAACATTTTCCAGTTTTTAATAAAATGTTAAAAAGCCTTAATTAATTTCGACATACTAATATTTAGATTACTGTAGCAGAAACTAATAAATTATATTGCCCATTATTAAATTTTGCCAAATTTATTTGCTTTTAGTAAATGAAAGATATGTACTCGTATGTATACGGGTATACGCATATGTTTTTTTATGATACGTTATTTGGAATTTTGGTTATAACTTGATTATTTTTAATAGTAGAAGTTTAAAATATTACACACTTATGTAATATGATGTAGTAATGTAACGAAAAAAAAAATTTTAATTTTTTGCGGATAGGTTGTTTTGCATTTTAGATGACGATATGAAACTTTACCTGTGTGAAGAAATCATACCGTGATTACACTACAGCTAACATACTTTTTCGCACAGTTGAAAAAAAAGTCTCACGAAGAAAAAGGCATTAAAATCCGAAAAAAGTATAAAATACAAATTTATGCAACCATTTACCAGTTTTGTTTACATATTTTAGTACTATTCCATGTCGTTCCACTTGAAAGGCAACATAGATATATTGTTGTGCACAATAAAAATTAAAAAAAAAATTCAAACATGACAAATAAGAACATTTTATATTAACGATTTCATGAATGAAAATTGTATACGTTTCAATTAAAAGTATTACAAAATGTTTAATATTCGCATGCACTACATGCCTATTGAATTATTTTCTTTTACATTGCTTCAAAACACGTAATTAATATCCTCCTAAAACAACAATGTTAAGATAACGTTTACAAAGTATGTTGGGTGAATAAATCTGTAAACTTTGTGGTGTCAAAAAAAGGAAAACGGATTTCCATATATAGAAGTGGCCTAAATACGGCTATAGGGTTGTCACTTCTGGCATATTAGCCGTTTACAGGGTATACCCATAGTACGGTGAAAAAAATGTTAAGTCCCTGTTAACAAAGTATGTTGGGTGAATAAAATCTGTAAACTTCTTGGTGTCAAAAAAAGTAAAACGGTTTTCAATATATAGAAGTGGCCCAAATACGGCTATAGGGTTGTCACTTCTGGCATATTAGCCGTTTACAGGGTATACCCATAGTACGGTGAAAATTCATAATCCTTGTTTACAAAGTATGTTAGGTGAATAAAATCTGTAAACTTCTTGGTGTCAAAAAAAGGAAAACGGTTTTCCATATATAGAAGTGGCCCAAATACGGCAATAGGGTTGTCACTTCTGGCATATTAGCCGTTTACAGGGTATACCCATAGTACGGTGAAAAAAATGTTAAGTCCCTGTTAACAAAGTATGTTGGGTGAATAAAATCTGTAAACTTCTTGGTGTCAAAAAAAGTAAAACGGTTTTCAATATATAGAAGTGGCCCAAATACGGCTATAGGGTTGTCACTTCTGGCATATTAGCCGTTTACAGGGTATACCCATAGTACCGTGAAAAGTCATAGTCATTATTTACATAGTAAACGTTGTTAAGTATAAAAAATAGATATATATATATTAAAATATGGACTTTAGAAAATAAAATATGTAATATATAATTTTAATTAAATAATATACACTACAAAATCAATAATTTTTAAAGTTTTCCAAAAATTTGTTTTTATGTAGTAAAATGTATTAGTTTTCAAATGGTTGTTACTGTTGACTTTGTGAAAAATTCAAAACCGTGAAAAAGAAGACAAAATATATAACAAGTATTGATTTTAGTAAATTAAATTAAAAACTTTATTAGGAATAATGCAAAATATCTTATTATTTTGCTTTATTTCTATAAATTTCTTTAAAAACTTTTTATATTTTTTTACAATCGTTTCAGTGTATTTTGTTTCATTTCAATTTGTTCTCAGTAAAGATATGGCAACATGAAATATTTTTGCAAAGCGTTACCGGTGGCAATTTTTTGAGAGGGCTATATTAAGGCTCTTTTGCGAAAAAAGTGTCTCATAAATGGTATTTGAAAAAAAGGTAAGTTCTTTATTAACGAAAAAAATTAAAGCTTTATTTTATTTTTAGTATAAAATAAAACAAAAAATTAACAATGGTACTACTATCTACTTAATATTTTTGTATGACATAAAAACCATTATTAATATATATCATGGCATATAATTAAATTAAAATTAGACGCATTGAAATATCCCTTAACGTTTCGCTGAAATCAGTGTTTGATTTGGTTTCTTCGAAAGTGATTAATGTTTGTGTCACATGCGATGGCTTGGTTTTTTTTTGTAATTAACTTGAAAGGGAACAATTGGTCTAATTAGACCTTAGCATTAACTATAGTGCTAATTAAGAACTTCACGTTTCACGTTTTGTCATAATAAAATAATGCTTTGGCATATTCTTTTCTACTTTGCATGAGCACGAATGTCGCTGTCGACATTGGCGATATGTAAATATATAGCATTTCAAATTAAAAAAATAGTGTTTATTGAAAAGAAATTTTAACTACAAGTAATTCTTTTATATATATGTGAGTATGCCATTGTTAATTTTTTGTTTTATTTTATACTAAAAATAAAATAAAGCTTAAATTTTCTTTTTAATTTACCTTTTTTTCTTTCAAATACCATTTATGAGACGCTTCTTTCGAAAAAGACCCTTATTATACCCCTTTCTAAAATTTGTCAACGGTAACGCTGGTAGTATCCATTTATAGTATTTTCAGTGCAGCCATATTTAATTTGCATTGAAAAAATATTTCATGTTGCCAGATCTTGACTGAGAACAAATTGAATATTAACAAAATACACTGAAATTATTGTATCAAATATAAAATGTTTTTAATGAAATTTATAGAAAAAAAGCCAAATAATATAATATTTTGCATTATTCCGCATAAAACTTTTAATTTAATTTGCTAAAATCAACACTTGTTATACATTTTCTCTTCTTTTTCATGGTTTCGAATTATTCACAAAATCAACAGTGAGTCATAAGAAACCTAATACATTTTACTACATAAAAACAAATTTTTAGAAAAATTTTAAAAATTATTGATGTTTTATTATATATTCTTTAATTTAAATTATATATCACATATTTTATGTTCTACAGTTCATATTTTATTATACATAATAACATTTACTTTGTAATTAATGACTATGATTTTTTACCGTATTAAGTGTATACCCTGTAAACGGCTAAAATGCCAGAAGGGACAACTTTATTGTCGTCTTTGGGTCACTTCCACATATCAAAAATCGTTTTCCTTTTTTTCTCACCGTTAAGTTTACTGATTATAGTCACGCAACATACTTTGTAAGTTATTTCATAATGAATTTTTGGTGCGGTCACTTTGCCAAAAAAACAAACAAATTTGTGGACCTTCTTCATACAAAAAAATAATTATGAAAATTGGTTCACACATGGCAAATTTATGGTCGTTTATATTATAAAATCTGTTAAAAAATATGTGAATTTTAAACCTCAAAGAAATAAAAATTTAAAGTATTTAAGTATTAGTATTTAAAGTATAAGATTTGATAAACATTTATTGTAGGTAGGGCCTTTGGTTTCAGAACACTGCGATGGAAAAGCACTAAGTGATTTAACTATTCAAATATTGCGCGTTTACACAAACTCTTTCTTTGTAGTAGGGCGGTTTGCGTTTCAATTAACGATATGCTTTTTAGTAAATTTCATTTGTTTGGCTTTAATATATACACAGTTTTTATTTATTTACCTGGTATTAATTTTTTTTGTAAAATTAGTTAATTTTAATTTTTATTTTATATACATACACTGCCATTGCCGATGAACATGCCGAGTATTGCATAAGAAAAATTACCACTCCCCTGGACTATGAGTATACTAAAAAAAAAACATATATCGAAACCAGTTTTACATTCCAGTTTTCTATTTCTCAGTTCTGCAAAAAAAACTGAAAATACTGCACCCATATGAGGACGATCTACTCTGTAATTTACCTCCAACTTAAATAAGGTCATATGCAAAATATCTCCCAGTTCAAAAGATTTCGTTGTGGTTTTAAATGAATCAATTAAAATAAAACATCCCAGGCCATTATCAAAAACTTCAAATTAAATTAAAAATTATGTAAATTTTATTTGTTATCCATGTTTTTTTGCAAAAATTCCAATTACAATTGTATTTTAGGTCGTTCGTTCTCTGGAGATTTTGTATTTCATATTCAAAAGAATCATGTTGCACGATATGATCTACAAATGATACAAAACTTCGCTCAGTCGGACCATTCACAAGTAAAGTTAGAAATAAAATCAGGTATGTTGTCAAATTCTCGTGGTGGAGCATTACATCGTGGAATTTATTTTCCACTTCTTGTTTGCCTCGTACCAAAAGTAACCATGATAAAAGATAAGTCGCTATATTTGTTTTATATTTGGTGATATATTGACAGGCACGCCACACCCAATTAAATTTCCTGAAGGAATCTTCTCTAAGAGATTCCAAGGCCGTTTAATTCCCAATAATCATTGCATTGAACATCGCAATCAATACAGCTACATCACGTTCATCATCATATTTTGATGCAATCACCTTGTTTTATGAAAGGCGTCCATTTGTTTTGCTGTTTGTAAAGAAAATGTGTGACATTGCTAAAAATAGGTTGTTGGCAATCAATTTAAATTAGATACTTACCAATTAACAAAATTACTTTGCCAAAGCTTTTTTGCAGTTTTTCCGCATAAACATGTGTGGTCGCCATAATGATTTGTTTGTTTGTGCTGCCATACTCCTCATTCAGCAGCCATTGAACATTTAGACGGAATGAAACAAAAGGTTGCACAATACACAGTAAAAATGTAAATTTAGTGTATATTACTAAAATATTGGTGCTAAACACACATAAAAGAAAAGAAAATAATTTATATAACTATTTAAAATTTTAGTTTATTATTTTATTCTGTTTCTTGCAATAATTTTACATTTTATTTCGATTTAATTCATATTGGTTGCAAATGTTCGTACACACTGTTTTTTATACACTTTTTTCATTAAAATAACTTACTACTACTAATTTACTAACATATACAACTCTTCTGGACGGAATGTTAGAAAAGTATGATCATAGGCTTTGCACTTGTTACCCTATAACAAACACATACATATATGTATGTTCTATTCCAACCTAATTTACGACGCAAAACGCAATGTAATTTAGCGTTTAGCTTTTTCGCTGAAATGTTTAACCTAAATTAGAGTGTAACGTTGCGATAGAAGCAGTACTGTTTATTCACTTTGATTAATAGAACACTCTAAATAGAAATAAGAAGTAGAGATAAATCACTAAATTGACCTGAAAACAACTAAATTGTCATTATTTTTGCAGCCAACTTTACTTCACAAGATTATCCAATTACAAAGCGTTGACGCCGCGTTATTTCGGTTGGTTCATACATTTCGTATGAGCATGAGCATTTTTGACAGCGCTTTGCGTCGTAATTTAGGTTGGCTTGTTCATAGAAATGCATCATTGTTTGAGAAATTAAGACCTTAAAGAGTATCTGTGCATAGCTGTAATTTTTTTGGGAAGTACAAATTATATTCTGTTGTACAAATGAATAGCATAAACTTTCTTGTACAAAAAAAAAAGTAATCTCCGAAGAATTTAGTACGAGAAGGTAAAATTAAAATTTCTAATATCAATTTACTTGTATATATAATTCAAATAATAAATGCCGTGCAAATTATGATTTTTTTCCATAAAATATTATTTTTTTTTCGGCATATGATTTTCTTCTCAAAGTTTAAATTTTTAGTATTTTTTTAGATAGCGCCTCTTGCGTTTTCCGCGGCGATATGGTTTCAAAGCAAAGTTACAAAAAATTTGAAATATACTTTTTGATTGATTCTGATGCACAGTATCGAAATACATGTTCCTGCAAAACTTTACACGCCTGCAATTGGATAGAACATTGTTATAAATAAAATCCCGAAGTGCCTAAGTGCAAGCGTAGAAGTTAGTTGGAAAGTATTTTGCTTCTCTTGTGAAATTTTTCAATAAGAATTGCGGCTTTTAGGAACTCATATTACATATACATATAAAGAGACCTTTACTCATTATTTTAACATTATTTATTTTTTAAAGCAAAAAATCAACAGGGTTATTATTTGTTGGATGCAAGCATGGTTTTTCCCATGGCATTATTAATTTTTGGTGATGGCCTTAAACATAACGATGGTGTCATAAATGTGGCTGATAAAATTTTGTAAGTTTTTTTTTCATATACATAGATACATACATATATTATAAAATGTAAATCCAAACTACTTTTGATTTACAATTAGCTTCCAATGTGATGAAAGGTCTGCGCTGTTATTAGTGAAAATAAGGGAAAAATTTAAACTGTTGCTTGAAAAGAAAGCATTTCATCTTTCCCCTATTATACCCGACAGCAAAGATGGAAGACTTATAGAGTAAGTAAATGATACTACTGTTCATAAAATAAATGTGTCATAAATGGTCACTGTAAACTGTTTTATCGGTTTATTAAAAATCAATCAACAAGTAGATAATTGAAATATGATTTCTTATTTTTAACTAACAGTATAATAGTAACAGTAATTTTAAAAATAAAAACTTCCTGAAGATGTTAACCGAAGGTTAACGAAATATCGAAAATAAATATAAAAATAATAAATAAAAAGAGAAAAAACCTTAAAGCTTAAAAAAATAGATTGTTAAAATAACTAACAGTATTTTTCTTTCTTAATTAAGTTGTGGATTTTTTTTCATCTACATTGTTTAAATGAAAACGAATTAGAAAAAAATTACTTTTAGTAAGTGTTCTTTTTTTTTTTAATAACAATTTTGATATTTATTACTTTTAAATATATCTATTTTACTAAAATTTAATAAAAAATAAAAACAATTGGAATCATATATAAAAATTAAAAACGATTTTTTTAAAATAAAAAATAAAAATAAAAAAAAAATAATAAAAAAAATAAAAATAAAAAAAAATAAAAACAATTGGAATCATATATAAAAAATAAAAACGATTTTTTTAGAGCTTTAAAAATTTTGCTATCTTTGGATAACGAAGACGACTATGCTGCTGAATGCTTACTAACAATGAATGAAGATGGCAATATATTAGAATTATTGTTATGGAGCAAAAATTTAAATTTATTTGATTATATAAAGGACTAAAAATTCCTAGTAAATATAGTTGCTAAAGTTTTACATTTATTTAATTATGGAAATATTCAGAAATCATAGTACAAAATAAACTAAATGTGATTGCGTATTTATACTATCTGTTCTTTCGTCAATTTTCTTCAATTTATACATACAATTTTAGTCATCTTCGAGTAAAGCAAATGTATTTCTGGAAGTAGAAGGAGTAGCTAAAGCTCGATCGTTGGATTCTTCATCTTCATCTGCATTGGTCTCATCACTAGAACTGCTGAGTTCATTCGTGTCGTAAGCACCTTAAAATCAAAAATAAGGTTTTTTTTTTTGCAATAACTAGTCGTAAACAAAACATACTTTCCGAATTAATCGAGGACGTATCATCATTATCTAACTTATTTCTTGCATCATCTTCATTTTCATCATCGTTGGGAAAATTTTGATATTTCTTTACTTCTTCCACTTCGGGGTGTTTTTTCCACATTTCTCGGTCTTTATTAAAGTTAGGTGGATAGAATTGCAATATCAGTTGTAGTTGACCAACCACACATGAACGCAATAAATAATTTGCTGCTCTATTGCGATCTGGTCTTCCGGACTTTGATGTTATAAATCCACGCTTAATGGCCCAAGCGTCTGATATTGCTACAGAAGACCATTCATTAAAATCTTCCGGTAAATTAATTTTCAAAATTTTCGGCAAATCTAAATGTTCCGCCATTAACTGGATTGAACGATGCGGCACTTGTAATTGCGATATTGGAAAGGTGCCAAGTAACACTTGCAAGGATTTTGAAGTCGATGACGGAAATACTAAACCGGGACAATCACAAAGCCGTAAATGGTTTGTAAGAAAAATGGTTTGAAAGTGCTTAGTGTGACCAGGTGTTCGACTAACACTTACTACTTTCCGACCTTTAAGGGCATTAATCAAAGATGATTTTCCCACATTTGGAAAACCTACACAGCCCAAGGTTAAAATACCTTTATAATATTTTTCATGTTTTTCGGAGTCACTTTCCTCCGGCATAACAATTTCTAGTTCATCTGTATATTTCACCATAGTTTCGATATCATTATCGAGACAAACATTGTCGACATCCATATCTTCGAGAATCTTTTGTTCCCAACTTGAAATATCAACTTGGGAGCCAACAATTTTCTTACATTCTTTAAAGATACTATAAACACCCTCAATACTGCGTTTGTAATTTAATTTACGACGTTGTTGTGTACCTTTAAAAAAAACAATTGTTTAAAAGTTAAAAATTAATTTTTCAAAACTTGATTACATACCCTTTTTTGCTTGTGCTGGGTTTGATGCAAAAATAACCACAGGCAAACCGGGATATGTAGATTTGAAGTACTCCCTCCATCCTACTACCACTTCAGATGCAACCAAATCCACTTTATTTAGTATTAAAATAACTTTTTTGTCCAACTTATTAATAATGTGAAAGTAAAAACTCGGAGGAAACATTAAAGTCTATAAAAATTAATACATGTACCTCAAATCAATAAGTATGCATATACAAATTACACATTCTGAGTTCTTACCGAATAACGAATATCCACAATAATCAACAATATATCGGACAATTCTAAAACTCGCCACAATTGGCGCCAAGTTTCCAAATTTAATTCGAAAAGTGATAAACCTCTATTTTCTGTTTGTTGTTTATCTTGTAGCTTTGCAACGTATTCCTGTTGTTTGAAACATTTTACTGTATTTAGAGAAACGTGATAAATCCTTATTTAACTACTTTACTTACACGAAAATATTTATTTTCATTCCGATCCAGTGTCACTTTGTCCATCTTGTAACTCCATTCTGGACGTATGGGAAAATCATAACCGTCAAAAAAACTTGCATCAATTTCCCTTTGCTCTGGCGTTGCCGAATTGTAAGGCTTTAAACCTTCTAATTTTAAGCGTTCTAATTCTTTTTTGGACTCTTGATAAAAACACAAATTGTAACGATTAACATTTTTAATACGGCCTCCTGGACCAAAACTAGATTGAGATCGCATCATTAATTTCCGTGCAATGTATTCATTATCTTCAGTCGTTTCCCCATCATCATTATCATTATGATTTCTTATATACTTCTTTGCACCTAAATAGATGAAAATTTATTAGAAATAACAGAAAACGATTAATTTGTAATGCATTCTGTATTTTTTCTAAAACACAATTCCTGTGTCACACATTAATTATCCAATTTACCTTTTGTTTGCCTTTTTAACAATAATTGGTCCTTCTTCTTTTTACCACTGAATGGAATCTTGCGGCTTGATTGTGGCATTTTCTAGAAAATACTTTTAATTTAATTATTGACTACTTTTCTATATGTTATATAGTATATTAGTCTCACGTCTATTTTTATTTTGACCTTTATTAAAATTTTGTAATTATATTTATTTTTGAGCGATGGTCTTTTTTATGAAAAGTTTTTTAACAATTATTTATTTATTTTTTGATATATATTTATTAAGCCTGAGGTCTTTTTTTATTTTATTTTGTTTTTTACTATTCGATATTACGATAACAGCTTGTTAACATCATCAGGAATAATAGGAAATTATAATTATAAAAAAAAAGAATTATAATTTTGTATTATTCCTGATGATGTTAACAAGCTGTTAACGAAATATCGAATAATAAAAAACAAAATATAATAAAAAAAAGACCTCAGGCTTAATAAATATGTATATATCAAAAAATATAATGAAAAAGGTCAATTAATAATATAATTAATTATTTATTTTTCAATATTTCGCTACCAAATAATCGTCAGGAAATAAAATATTGTATATTATAAATATTTATGGATGCGGAATAAGCACAAGTGGAAAAGAGTATTAAACAAAAATCTTATCAAATAGATTTTCAGCTGACCGCATTATGTGCGCGGTTGCCAGAATTTACGATTTTTCAGCATTTTGACGATTTTCACCCCTAAAAATGACAATTTTTCTACATTTAAGGAATATGGCAACAAATGATGAATTCCTGAGAACCCTGGATTTACACTTGCAAGTGATTACTTGTAAATAGCACATACGTATTATTACCAAAAAAAAATAAAAAAATTAGATCTAATGTCTGGAAATTTGTTTGCATGTAAGTGAGTAAAGTTCTAGTAATAATTCTCAACACTGCAGCCACACGTAAAAATTTTGATTTGAAATTTTTTACACACACTGCTACTCAAAGTTTATGTGTATTGTTAGCTGGGGCGTATGCTGCACGCAATTTTTGTGCTCTTTAAAACCAAATTCATTTATCAACTTGACTTTACTGTTCATAAGAATAGGTATCAGCTGTTTTCTTGCCAATAATTTGAAACAAAACTTGCGCAGAAAATTTTAAAGAAAATTCATCATGTTTTAAAATTATGAGTGGATTAGTAAAAAAGTGGCAGAATTGTAAAATTTTAAAGGCAAAATTTGAACGTGTAACCCACAAATTAATAACTGTAAGAGTTCAGTATTGCCGTGTTGGCAATATCTGTAATCAAAATTATTTTTCCTAAAAAATTAAATTAGTTAAAATTACCATTAGAAAGTATAGATACATAATCAAACTTAGTTTATTTTGTACTTTGATTTCTGAATATTTACATAAATAAATAAATGTAAACCTTCCCAACTATTTACTAGAAATTTTTAGTTATTTATATAATCAAATAAATTAAAATTTTTTCTCTATAACAATAATTCTGATATATTGCCATCATTCATTGTAACTAATGATTGATCAGCAAAGTCGTCCTTATTATCCAAATATGTTTATAGTAAATATCTGGTTACATAATCTACATATGTCCCCAAGTGGAGTCCCTAGTCAATAGTAACTTAACCCTAGAACCATAGTGTACGTACATTTTACGTACAGTTTTTTTTCACATTTTTCGGCATTCTAACGCCAATTCATTTTAGCTATGCTCTCATCAATTGTGCTGCTATGCTTACAAGTGTTAAAGCAACACATTTTTTTGTTTTATAGGAATTCACAGTATGCGCACTTAGAGACTGTGCGTAAAACTTACGTATCGTTGGTAATAAAGTTTAAATTCTTGCATGTAATTTTTTCGTAACGTTAGCACACTACGAAAGAACAAGGCTGAGATAACTCCTCTGCAGCCTTATTCTCTAATTCTCGTAGCTAAAGCTAAATCTCGATCGCTAAAAAGCTAAAAATTTATTTGGGCAACAATTTTAGCTATATCTCTAAATTAGTATTCTGTAATATCAATCGCTTAGCTAAATTTTTACATTTTCGCCGTAGCTAATTTGCTATCACTATACTTATCCTTTCCCACTGCCTTTATAAATTGCTGTTGAAAAGAGACAAACATATTGTTATAGTTCTTGACACTTCATATTAGTGTTACCGCACTTTATGATTTGAATTCTTTGTAAATGATTGACGTTTACCCACAAAAGACTTTTAAAATGTATAATGAAGTATGTATTTATAAAAGTTATTTTGAAAAGAATACCAAATTTTTTTAATTTTCCCAATATACAGACTTACATACGTATGTATTTGAATAAAAAAAATTTATAAATTAAATGTCGTGTTTACCAATGAGATCATCAACCCCCGAAAGTATGGGAACATATTTGAAGATGGCAACACTTTTTGTTTATAGTATTTATATATTTGGCAAATAATAAAAATTGTTGTGAAAAGAATATGAGTGAACTTTAACGCTAAGAATTTTAATTGCATTACGTTTTTCTGCACATGGTAAGGTACAATTTTGTAAAAATTAAACAACATTCTAAATTATCTTATTTTTTAGGAAGCTATCAGCTGTCAGTGGGCCAAGATTTTATGCTGAATGTGTCGCAACCCACAGTTAGTCGGTGCGTTAAAGAAGTGTCCCCGATAATGTATCGACGTCTTCTTGCAAAGTATGTTAGCTTTCCAAGAAATAACGAGGAATGCCAGCCCATTAAGCAACAGTAAGAATGTTAGAGTAATTTCTAATACGAATTTTAATGTTAAACAATATACATAATAGATTTTACGAGAAATTCCACTTCCCAGGTGTGATCGGAGCGATTGACGGAACTCATATAAAAATAAAAAGAACCTGGCGCTGACATTGAACATGTTTATGTGTGCCGAAAAGGAGGACATTCAATAAATGTTCAAGCGGTAAGTGATCACTGAAGTAAAAAAACATTAACAAAAATTTTTTGTAATTTGGGTTTGCGCATTATAGACTGCAATGCTAGGTTTGGCGGAACAGCACACGATGCTTCTGTTTAGAGAGCCCAGGAGAATTACAACATTCATCACCGTAAAGCCAGAAAATGTATTGAGCATTACTTTGGAATCTTAAAGTCTCGCTTTCGGTGCTTAAACAGAGAGAGAGTTATGTGTTACAATCCCGTGACAGCTGGAAAAATAATAAATTCCTGTATTATATTGCACAATATACTCATTGGACATGGAGTGGTGGACGATGATATTGACAGCTATAATCATGGCACTATTGACGATAATCAAAATAGCGATGATGATGAAGGTGATATACAAAGAAGGGAAGAAGAAAATGGTTTTCAAGCCAGAAATTTGGTCGTGCAACAATATTTTGCAAATGTTTAGGAACAGACATAATGTTATAAAAGAAAAAATGTGTTAGCGTTTTTCTAACAAAAATCATAAGTATTTTATTTCTACTCGGTCCATTTTGAAAATATTGAATTACTGAAGACTTTTTAAAAATTCAAGTATAGTTTTATTAAGACTGTTAAGGGCTTCTACATGTGCTTCCGCTATGTCGTTTTACCTGCGCTTTTCTTGCAAAAATTGCTTTTCTATCTCCAACATTTCTATGGTTATGTCTCTTTCTTTTCTTTTTCTTCGCTCCATTCGGTTGTTTGGTAAACTGTTGGTCTCCTGCGTAGTTAGAAAACAAGAAATTAGGACTGATTATAAAATATTATATTTTCTTACAATGCGAGTAGAGCAACTAGGCTCAGATTCATCTCGCTCTAAAGAAAGAAACGTCAGCGATAACTCCTGCTGCTCTCTGCATGTTTAAAAAGTTTGTTTTTAGTAAAAAGTGAATGAACAAAAAAAAAATTTAACATACAAGCGGTTCGTTGACTTCTTCTTGCCCAATCACAGATTCCTTCGCCATAATTCCAACTATTCTTTCGTCTATATCTGTGAGTTTATATTTTTGAGCGCCATTTATGTCGCTTCTTTCCAATGAGTTTTTATACTCTTGGTATTTTTGTTTTGCTTTACTTCTGTGAAATTATAAGAAACTTAAAAGCGATCACATCTGCAAAGAATGGTAAGAAAATTACCTCATATTTGTCCATGCCCTCTTCCAATTTTCCCCAGTTTTCAAGACACCTCCTAAAGCGTTAAGCTTCTCTGCCAAGGCATCCCATTGCTCCGTAAGGCTTTTCACCCCAGTGGAGTTTATAAATCTAAAAAAGATTTTTGTTTTACTTTATTGGCTTTTAGTTAGTTAAACTCCTTTTTACCTGTCGTGGGCAAATTCGCGGTGCTCCTCCAAATATTGGATCAGCATGAATTTCTGTTCCTTAGTCACCCGCTTAGTGACTTCTTCCATTGTTTTGCTAAAATAAAAAAAAAATTTCCAACATTATTGAATTAAAATCCATTTGTGTATTATTTACTTTTTAGCAGCATAAAATTTCCGTCGCTAAAAATTTTAACTTTAAACAAAAAACTACCGCTTCTTTGGCGTTAGAGAATACAAAATTAGAAAATTTTAGCGATGGAGATTTAGCTTTAGCGAGTTACAGAATAAGTTTGCAGCACTGTGGATCATCGCGCTGTGTTTATGATGAAAGCATGACGTTAGTCTCTTTTATGCCGATGAAAAATAAAAACTTAATATTGCTGTCATCAATGCACTATGAGGGATTATTTAGAGAAAAATGTAAATATTTGCAAATTATTTTACTTATAAGAAAGTAATTTCAATATACATATATTTTTAATTTTAATTAAAAAATACAATTGAAATGAAATCCTACCGAAGATTTGTCATTTATTGAAATTTATCAAACGAAATGTATATATACGTACAATTTACGTATCGTTGGTATTATAAAATATCGTTATGGTTCTAGGGTTAATACTATATCGAGTAGTAGTTTATCGTTGGTCCGGCACGCAAGTTACATCCCTACTCTCATAAACAATATACTAAGCAAATAAAGAAATATGAAATTAGTAACAAGTAATAAAGAAATACCATTAACATTATCATATAAGAACATTGGCACCGATGTAAACACTTTCTAATGACTTAACTAACCTAAAACAAACATTGTCATGAATTACATCCCTATACTAATAATATTTAAACATAATAAAGAAATACCATTAACATTATCATATAAGAACATTGGCACCGATGTAAACACTTTTTAACTAATCTGAAACAAACAATTGTAAAACTGATAACCGATAGATCGGTTGCTTGGCTACTTTAAAGAAACAACATTCTAATCTCACTTAACATATTGTAAATGTCCTTGTGGGAAAAATAAAAAGAGAAGACCTCACAATTATTTTATGTATTTAAGAAAATATATTATCTTTAACGAAAAGTATTACTATAAATAGATGTTAAGCAAAAATTATGTAGACAGTCTTAAGATTCAACTCAACAAAAAAAGAATAAAGAATTACTTTAACTTCTAAAGAAAAATTGTTTAATTTCTCTGAAGAGAATATGTACATATATATATAAAAATATATATATAAATACAAAAACATAATTCGCACGCGACTTCTTGCGGTTCGCGGAAACAACGATGTGGATATATAGTGGCAAAATAGTGGAAAATATAATAATAAAATATTGAAATATTAAAAAAGAGGTGGAAAAAAACCAAACAACAAAATAACAAAATAAAAAAAAAATACAGTTACAATATTTCGACACACAAAAAACAAAAACAATAACAATAACTATAATTACAATATTTCGGCACACAAAAATCAAAATAAATAAAATAACCAGAAGTATCAAAAATAACGGATCCAGAGTGCAACAGCAATAATTGAAAATAAATAAACCAGTGACGAAACGAAGAATAAATTAATCTTAAATTCAACAAACAACGACAAAAATAAAATTCCATCCAAAACAATAAAACAAAATGAAAATCCGCTATACCTGTGATGGACGAACGAAAATATTTACCAGTGCTGGCACTACCAACCAGTGTTGGCACTTCGGGTGAAAGTGACCGGATCAGGGCTTTTATGGCTCTTTTTCGCGTCATTGGGATAGTTGCTGATCCCGAATTTAGCTATCTATGGGTTAAATTTAAAATCAGGGCACATCTTTTGCATTTCGGGTTTCTTTACAGAAGCCCAAATATGGAAAGGTATAAAACTATATAGCACTTCGATGCCCTTTCCGACACTATATCGGAGATCCTCGAAAATTACCCGAACAATGAAATCGTTATTGCTGGTGATTTCAATGTCCATAATTTATCGTGGCTCCGCCATTCGAGCCATACGACTCCAGAAGGCCAATATGTTGAGCTATTCGCAGCGCACAACCACCTTGCGCAATTAGTGAATGAACCAACACATATTCCGAGTGTTGACGGGCACCAACACAACACAATCGACCTTTTTCTCACTTCACACCCTGACAAGTATGAAATGAACATTAGCGCACCTCTCGGAAATTCGGATCATTGCACCATTTCTGCCTCCTTTTCGTTTGCGGAACTTCTTAACGTTTCACGGCCAGCTACGAAACGCTTAAAATATATTTTTGAAAAGGCACGTTGGGCTGAAAATACAATATTGCTCGGTATGAAAACTTTCATACCATCGAAGCAAATTTCCATTAAACCCAGACCGAAGTTATGGTTTAATCAGACGTGCTGACTTGCAGTCAGATCCAGAGAAGAAGCATTTAGTATCTGGCGCGAATGAAAAAAACGCGGATACTGATGCGATGCACAAAAGGGCAAGATCTTCGTGTGCCAAAGTGCTAAGACGTGAAAAAGTTTTGTACGAGCAGCGTATTCGAACCAATGTTCTTACTGCCCAACGGGGCAGTAAAAGCTTTTGGTCTTTCGTAAAAAGAGTGAAGGAAAATGCTAGTTCTTCTATTCCGGCTCTTTTGAAGGATGATCAAATATTCACTAACCCGGTTGAAAAAGCTAACCTCCTAGCTGAAATGTTTGCAGGTAATTCTCACCTGCCGGAAAGCAATCAACCACTGCCCGCACCCGAGCGTGTATCTGTAAATATGCCAAAGATATACTTTCGAGCTCGTGCAGTTAAAAGGGTTTTAACGAACCTCAACATAAACAAGTCTCCTGGGCCGGATGGAATTCCTGCACAGGTCCTGAAGCAGTGTTCTTCGACGTTATCACGTCCTTTGGCAATCCTATTCAGCACTCTGTACTATACAGCTCAATTCCCATCATGCTGGAAGGTTGCAAATGTAACGCCGATCCCAAAAAAGGGTGAGGCAAGCAAACCTGAAAATTACTGCCCAATCGCAATCTGTTCCGCGATTTCCTAAGTGATGGAAAGTATGGTGAACTTTCACCTAATGAAATATTTAGAGTCCAACAATTTACTGAACGACCGTCAATACGGCTTCCGTCGAGGGCGCTCTACGGGCGACTTATTAGCCTTCCTCTTGGAAAAATGGTGTAATTCTATTCACAAGTTCGGCGAAAGTAAAGTCGTGGCTCTGGATATTTCTAAAGCATTTGATAGAGTGTGGCATGGGGCACTTCTGTCCAAACTTATTGCTTTTGGTATCGGTGATATCTTCTCTCGATTTATATAGAGTTTTCTCAGGGATTGCCCTATAAGAATTGTTATAGACGGGATCTCATCTAATGAGTACAAAATAAATTCAAGAGTACCGCAAGGCTCCACTCTTTCACCTACCCTATTTCTAGTCTTTCTTAATGACGTCCTATATAAAACTTCCAACCCTATCCACTCTTTCGCAGATGACAGAAGCCTTTCTCACTCATATTCAGTTAGTCGTAGGCCAACATCGCCTATGATCACTTCGCTGTGGCAGAATATGAGTGACTCATTGAATTGTGACTTCATGAAAATATCGCAATGGGGTCAGGCAAACAGGGTCGATTTCAATGCTCAAAAGACCCAATGCCGCATGCTTACACATCGACGCATGCCCGATGACGCTGCGTTATTGGAATCAAAATTCAGTGCGATGTTCGATGGACTGAGCACATTTTTCAGGTCTCAAAGGAAGCATTCAAGTGCCTAGGCTTTTTAAGGCGGTGCAAGACATACTTCACCCCATCTGATCTCCTCACTATTTATACCGCCTACATCCGACCGAAAATTGAATACAACTTTCATGTTTGGGCCGGTGCTTCAAAGACTATTTTGAAGTTACTCTACCGTGTCCAGGAGAGAGCGAAGAAACTCATAGGAGACAGTAGGGTAGCCAACTCTATTGACTCTCTTGAGCATCTTCGCAACGTGGGGTGCGTTTCGTTGTTCTATCGTCACAGGGAACTTGTTCCCGAAACCCGGTCATTCACGCGCACGATGCTTTCATCATTAAGAGCGCATCCATTTGTGGTCAACTTGGCAGCGAACCGCACTACACATTACAGGGAGAACTCATTTTTCGGCCGAACATCGCGTATGTGGAACACACTCCCTGCCGAGGTCTTTCCTGTCACGTATGACGTGGGAAAATTCAAATCAAGTGTCCATAGACACTACTCCCTCTATCCTCCTTCCCATAACCTAATTTCCTAGTTCCAGCACAATGCATCGCATGTGTAGGGGTCATCCCCTGAGTGCTGGTCCAAGATAGAAAAAAAAAGTACTGCTGATGTCAGATGTAGGAAAAATTCCATTTTTGTAAGATTTTATTTGGAAAATAATAGAATGTAGGGAGGAAAGACAAATATTTGATTTGGATTGTAATGTAGGAATTTGTCGTCTTTTTTGTTAAAAATATACATATGTGCATGTATTTTACATTTTACCAAATATAAAAACGAATTAATCTGTTGCTCAGAGAAAAAGATGTGGTACAAAGAAACCGGTGGCAATGATAATTTGAAGTTTCCTAACCTCGCAAAATTATTAAAAATTCTTTTAAGTATCTGATAGAATATTTTGTATTGTCACAGACGTTCGTACAAAGAAAATAAATAAACTAAGCCATACAGTTTTACATTAGATGTGTCTCATAAGTTCTCAGCTAGGGTGGGTGAGGATAGTGATGGCTGGAGTAGTCTACACGTTGACTACAACACAAAAAAAATTCCTAGTTCGACCTCAGTTTCGGATTGAATCATAAAAGATCTCGCATTTTTTCCGATGTGCATAAATGTGTCTTTGTCAGTGGCGCAGGCAGAGTCACTGGTCACTGACCACTACCGGCTTCAGCTGATAGCATTCTGCAGGCACATCGGAACGCCCTCCTTCGTGGGTATTGTGTAGCACCGGCGAAGTAAAATAATTACTAAAAGGGGCTACTGAAACAAAGCTTTAAAATTTAATAAGTCTCCTGACATCAGATGCACTTCAATACTGCTATAAAACAAAGAACTTGCAAAGGTAGAGTTGAAAGATAGTAAAAGCTTCACTTCCTGTCATTTCTCTATCTATTTTTACATACAAATATACATATATATAATTTAATTAAAACATACATATATATAATTTAAATAAAAGCAATTAAAATTACATGTTAATATATATATATTATTATTATAATTGCAAAGAAACAAACTAATTTAGAGACAAAATTGTTAGTCACACATAAACACTAGCAGAACGGAACATGCTGTTTTCGAAGGCTGCTACACCTTCATTTTCCGCGTTCTTCGTATTTTGTCCACTGTGTGTTTATCAGTAGATGTAAATTATTATGTATATTTATGTTGTTTGGAATGCTTAGATATTCGCTTTTTTCAAAATCATGTTTCCTAAAATGACAAAGAGTGTTAATTTAAAAGTATTTAAAAAGGGATTTTTTGTAATACTAACCCATTAGTACAAAATATGTAATATGTTAATAAATTTGTAATATTTTACAAAATAAACATGCAAAATATAAATGCACTAGATGGATGGAGAGCTAGAGCATAGTAAGTTAAAAATTAAAAGAAATTCATAAAATTTCAAAGCAGCCGAAGAGACAACTTCCATAGCAAGACAGCTTAAATATCAGGCCATTCTGTTAAGAATTCCCCATCCTAATTTGAATCAAACCATTTTTTTGTATTTCATAAAAGTTTTCATATGCTTTTATTTTCCTCTAAACATTTGTAGTTTATGTAAAATTAAATTTTCTTTGCTAAATTAACTACATATGTATGTAGAAATTGTTCTTTTTGCTTTTAAAGTTTGTTTTGTTTTAAAAAAGAGATAGTGGGTAGGGGAATATTTAAATAAAAAAAATCGAGTCATAAACGCCAAAAAGACGTAAGCGACAAAAATCAAATTTTACAGATGAAGTTTTTTCATCTCAATCTTTACATACATAATCTATACATACATACACCAAAATTGTTTTCACTGTATAATGCCATTTCACGTCCATGATATTTTGTGAGATGACGCGACTGAACGTGAATAAAGGATTAAAAAAAAAAAAAATTAAAATCGATAACCATGGCGCTTACGGCATTCTGCCGGTTTTGTCTCGAAATGCCCAGTTTTATATGTGTGCATGTGCGTTATAGTATAGTTTTTGTTTAAGACTTTTTCCTTCAATTGGTCTTCAATATTGCGTCACAAGGATCTGGTTTTTAAATATTCGAAATTATACATTTATTTATAGAGTTAATTCTATAAAATTATTTTTTTATAAACATACAATATTAATGCTTCTTATTTTTATTTTCGTTTCAATTATATGTATATTGTATTAAATTTTTGTATTATATTTTTGAGTATATAAATTATCTAAATTTCTGACAATTTTAAATTTTTTGTCTCTGCATTAAAATATGCATATTTCCTTAAATGCATTTATTAGTTAATTTTTTTATTTTACAGATATTTAATATCTTAATGATAAGTGTGTTTTATATAAACTTCTGCTATAGTTTTATTTATGGTTTTTATTTAGCTACTTATTGAAATACTGATTAAAAAATTAAAATGTTATACATAATATTTTTAGCTAGTTTTAGTTATAGTAACAAGAAATTTTTTATTTTAACTTTAGAAGTTTACAAATTACAACAAAAATTCTGCTTAGAAATAAAATAAATACACTTTAAAACTCAACAGTGTTCTTGAGAACTTCTTATTTTGGTATGCAAGATTTTTTTTATTTAAAACAAGATCTTTAGTCGCATTTTCTATCTTTATTTTTATAGATAAAATTTGCGGAAAACAAATACATAAATAAAAATCTGAAAACATTTTTTGGTAGTTGCAGTGAAGGTTTTTGTGTTTATAAAGGTACAGAGATACGACAGTATGTTTTGGTTTTTCTTTTCTTTTGTTATAAATTTTCTATTTAATTTTCAAGTGCTAAATTTAGTTTATATATTTTTGTGAAAACTTTATATGCACGTATTTAAATACTAATTTTATACACAGTGGGAGGAATAAAAGAAAAAGTGAAGAAGTAAAAAAGCGTGATTTGAGTGAAAACTGCTTATATAAAAAATAAAAATAGAATAAACGTAGCCTGCATATAGTGTATGTATATATGTATGTATGTATGTATGTTTCTTACATAATATAATTATTAACGATGGCTGAGGTAGTTAGCACGTTGATTACAACACCAAAGGTCGTGGGTTCGAGCCGAGTATCAGACTAAGTAACAAAATACACTGACGTGTATTAGTGTGTCTTTCTGTCAGTTTTTGTCGGAAGGTTTCAGTGGCGAAGGCGTAGTCAGCTGATACTAATCCACAAGAAACATCAAAGCATCCTCCTTCGGCTGTATTGTGTAGCATCAGCGGCGAAGTAAAGTAATTATTAAAAAAGATGGCTACTAAAAGAGCTACAGAATTGCATACGTCTCGTACAGATCAAGGGCGCTGCAATACTGCTATAATGAAAAATCCTGCAAAAGCAGAGTTGTAAAGAAATGAAGTTTTCCTCTGTCTATCCCTACACCACCTGTCATCTCCATCACTACTCCTTTCCCATATAAGTGAACACATAGTAGTAGTACTAAGTGAGTGTTATTTCTCTTTACATAAAAATAATAAAACGAAAGAAAAAACCCGTATTAAATTTAAAATTTTTTTAATTAATGTTAGTACGAGTCGTGCTTAAAAATTTAAGTACGATTAGTACTCATACATATGTACTTAAAGTAAACCGAAAATGAAATTACTTGAGAGATCGAATCCTGGAGATTTTTAAAATGAGTACAAAATTCTTAAATCAGGAGCAAAATTATAAATCAAGTTCGGAATTCTATTTTGCTTTTTGGTAATTTTTTGTCAGTTTTTGCATAAACATTTTTTAGCTTTTTCAAAAATTTGGTCGAAGCGTATACATATAGACTAGCTTAATCATACAATAAGTATATATGTTTAAACAATTAAATAAAGTCTTCTAATCCAATATAGAAGTTAAACATTTTTAAAGCACAGTTCAGAGTTGATTCGATGTCGGTTTTTCTTATATGAATGTTGTTTTTGGCTTTTTTCAAGTGCGTATTCGCAGAAAATCAACTTCAACTTCATGAATCAAGCACATTTCAGAGTTGATTATTTCATAAATTTTTAAGAATATAAATTTCTATTGGATTTTATTATACCGTTATTAAAAAATACATATTTCAAATTGGTACAGAATTTGGTGATTTGGAGAGTTAAATTTTTAGTATTTTTGTTAATTTGTTTGTTTTTAACTGATTTCAAAATATCTGAGATTTTTTTTTTTTTTTGTATCTGGGACCAGCATTGCGCTGGAACTATAGGAAAGGGATAGTTAGAGAAACGAAGCTTAATTGTTCAAAAAAGATGTTAAGATATATATTTAATTTTCTTTCAATGTTCGGTAATAACTATTTGCTATGTGTGGATAGTTCCAATTTGGAATTAGCAGAATGAATCGTCTACGAAATTCAAATAATGCGACTAATTCGCAAAAGTTAGTATAATTTGAATGCGTACGGATAAGTCTGCAAATAGAGTAGAAATTCGATTGCTTTTAAGGGCAAGGAAAGACAAGAACATTTTTAGAGTGTAGGGTTTAGTCTGCAAATTACGAGATACAACCCGGTCATTCTAACAAACAAACTAACGGTGGCAGGAATTAAGTTCCCAATGAAATTGGGAGAGTGAACTGAATATGTTTTGTTGGCTTAGTTTCATTTTAGTTAAATTGTTTGGCTTTGGTTAATTTTTATGTTTGGGTACTTAGTTCATTACTGTTTGCGTACTTAGTTCAAGACTAGTTAAATAAAAACTTGTGAAAAGTAGATGCGTGTTTCTATAATATGGAAAATAAATAAATAAAACGTAGTATTTTTTAGAAATTAAATAAATTTTTTGAACGGTTGTTATCCACTGTGCATATACTCGTATATATGTATGTATATACATATGTCAGCTATTTCTTATTAAACATACATTTCTTTTTTAATTATGTGCTTGTAGTTGTCCACAAATTTTTATGAAAGAAACAATTCATATGTGGGGAACGTACATATGTTTAGCTTTGTCCATATAACTAAATACTTAATTATATGTATAATTATACGTAACAAAATAGAAAATAAATTCACAGCAAAGTTGGCAAATTGGGAATAATTGGGAACATAATTGTTTTATTTGAGATAAATAATACGTCTGTTTCAGGTGCATAACAAAACAGCCCGAACTCGCACAAATTATCCCAAAAGACTTCCAGATAACAATTTTTGTACAATTTTGAGAGAAAAGGAGAGAGTAAAATTATTCATTTCCTGTACAAAGTTGCATGAACGTTATCTTTGGGTAATATCGGATTAGATTTAAATTATTAGCTGTTTTTTATTTACATATGAAACTAAGAAATTAATCAGAAAATTTGCAAAGAAACGAAAAAAGTTTTTAGTTAAAAATTTCTGAAAAAGTAAAATAGAAGACTTTTCAAATATACTTGAAGTTGTAAGTACATATATTTATGCATATTTATCACTTTCTTTAATAATGGCTTTAATTTTTTTCAGTTTATTTTCATTCACTTTTTACAGCTGTTGCCAATGACGCAAATGTTTTGCTTTAAAAATATTATGCATTTTAAGCGTCTACAATCACCAAAATCAGTGAAATAAAATTTATTTGAGAAAGTAAACAGCACTAGTATTTCAAGAAGTTCAATTCTAGTTTTTTTCGTTCCAGCAATTTTGGGCAACTTTGTCACATTCAGAGAGTAATTTTTGTTTTACTCTCAAAAGTCCAGACAGTTTTATTATGCACATGGTACAAATGTGAATTAATGCTGCGAACACAACTAGGGTGACCGACGAATTTTTCGTTGCGAACTTTCGTCATCAGAAATAAAAGCCATTTGGGCATATGAACCTTTCAATAGATTCATTTCCATTTCAACGCTGACGACCAAATTAGTACAAAGTTACCGTTTTCATGTTAATTTTCAAATATACTAGTAAATAAAGTTCATTTTTATTTTTATAATTTCTAAATTTCTAAAATAAATTATTTAAGTTAAATTTAGATAATTATTTACCATATTATTGCCTTTTAAATGTTTTTTATTAATATTTAATACACAGTAAACAACTATGGTGCTTATGACAGCTGGAATTTCATTTCATTTAATTTTGCGCCGCACTGCTTCGTCGTTCGTCCCAATTATGTTCGCAGGATAAAAGGTAGGATATGTCGCTATAGTTCAAGTAAGTATAATATCGAAAACGCAGAGCTGTAAACTTTCGTACAAATTCATTATGTATATAAAATTCCATATTTGTTGGGGGAAGTGCAAAACTGAAAGCTTTAAAAGCCCTCGTGCACACTTTAAATTTTTGTTGCAGCAATTCTTGAGTGTTCCGCAATTCTCTTTTGCTTTGCAATCTATTTGAAGTTTGATATATGTACATATGTATGTGTATAGCTATTCTACGTGAAAAAAGCGTAAGAAATGTACAAATTGCAATGAAATGTACAAATCTGAAAACTAATGTAAAAATGGCGGCAACAAAAATTGCAATAGTGGACTGCGACAAACAAGTGGTAACATTTCACAAATTTATTGCAAATAGTGGCTTTAATAAAACTATACGGCAATATTTTACGTTCTCATTTGCAAATAAGTCGCACGTATAAACGTATTAATTAATTGATTGGTAATGAAAATTTATTGCAATGATTTTATGGATTTCGATTGGTGATTTCAAAATAACCAATTAAAATCAAAATTATAGATATTGAGTTAAAACACGTTTGCACTAAAATTAAATTTTTTTTATTTAAGAAATATGCAATCAGCAATTCATGACAAATTTTTTTCTGCAATCATTCGATTGCAACGTAGAAAACTTGTACTTAATTTAGAGATTAAATTGATTTCTAATTATTATTGTGCACTAATTTAAAAATAAAGAGAAAGAATTCGTCGGAAGTAATAAAATTCAGTAAAAGAATATATGTAATAATAAAATTTAATATTATTTTATTATTGAAAGTTAAAAATTTTTTGCATTCTTAAGCTCAAGAAAGAAAAAGAAAAGCAAAAGTTAAAATAAAATGAAGATAATATTTCAAAAATAACAAAAAGGAAATAAAAAAAAGTACTATAAAAGAATGAATTAAATGCTGAAATTTATTTATATATTTAAAAGCAGATTTTTGTAGAGTAAAGTAAAAAATTTGCTAATAATTTATTTATACGTATCTTAAATGCATTTTTTTGTTCGATTGCATGTTTGAAATTTGCACTAATTGATTGTGGAAGAATTTCTGCATTACACTTTTTGACGGCTAATGAAGGAATGAATCATTATCATTAAAAAGCAAACAAAAAATAGTGCAAAATGAAATTTTGACAATTTTATTTAGTGGTGCAATGCTGATTTCAGTCGAAATTTATTTTTATTTTATTTTATTACAAAATTAATTTATATTTACTGTTCTATTATTGTAATTGTGATAACTATTCCTAATGATTTATTAGTAAAACTATTCCCATCAATATTCTAAAGTATATGTGACAAAATTACTCGTAAAAAGGCTTCTCTTGGTCACGTGCGGACATCGAAAGTTTCAAATTAAAAAAAAATTGTATTTAAGTCTTCAAAATTAAGTGAATTTTCTTTGGGAACATCTTTATGTATGATTCCTATTTTAAAATTGTGCTTTTCCCGAAAAAAATTTATGAAATGTATTATGATATATCTTATGATATTCTCATAAAGTATTTTTTAAAAAATAAACTCCAAACAATTTATTACTGAGGAGGAAAGCATGTCCAGATAGTACTATTTCGTTAATGCCCATGAGGTAATGGGTGGATTTTTCGTAATTTCTGACTACAGACTTAAGTTTCTTATGTGTAAATTTCAATTAACCAATTGAGAATTAATTAGTTGCATACCAAACACATACATTACATTTTTAAGAAACATGAGTGCACAACGTTCTAAAATTATTCGCAAGGAAATATTGAAGTCGCGTTTGAATGTTTGGCCTCAAAGACCTACTGTTTTTGTCAGATTTTTGTCGTTTTATTTAATATTTTTTTCAATTTAAATGTATACGATGCTCACGTTCGACATGATGGAAATGCCCATATACCAGATATCCGGAATGATTGGATTACGAATAACTTTTCAGGACACATGTATGTACGTGCAGGATATGGCATTTGCTGTCCTTTATTTTATTGATGTTGCATCCTTATTTGTTAAGAGCTAAAAACTTACGTTCCACACATAATAAATTTATGTTCCACAAAAATCTATGCACAACTTCACAGTCGCTTCATTTTGTTAACCTAAATTTTTAGAGTACTTAGTACTGGAAAACTTATTTAGCATCTATTTTACCATGAACAGAGATACTTAATTAATATCTAACTTAATTTATAGTACAATACGTGCTACATGAAGACGTTTCATATATACAATTTTTTTCAGAAAACTTTGCTTCACATTCATTTTGGTAAGAGAAGTGAAACAAAAAGTTCCGCATTTGTCTTCTATTTATTACTTACAAACGAATTTTAGTAGAAAGTTACGCAATATTGATTTTTAAGGGGGTTTCCTGCTAAATTCAAATATACAAATTGTTTAAAGAAATTTGAACAAAATTTTAGTTCACTTAAAACGCTACAGTTTCAAAACTCTTGTCGTAGTTTTGTCATAATACAATGTTATTTATATTTATTTATGTATATGTTTTTATGTATGTATTTATATAGGTATATATGTATATGTATGTATGTATGTATATATTTGTTATATATCTGCATATAGATAATATATTTACAAAATCTAGTTATTCCCTTTTTCATATTTAAGTGTAATAATTTCCCTTTTTATTTGCATTTTTAATTTTTTTGTTATGTTTAGTTTAAAATTTAAATTTCATATTTCATAAATAACAGTAAATAATAAATGCAATTTTATTATTTAAAACAATAACGTAATTTTAAATTAAACGGAAATTTTAGTTTTCACTTAAAATTTGATATGTATGTCAGATTATTTCTATTGGAAATTTATTCAATTTCGTTTAAATTTGAAAGATGTTTAGCGTACGTACTCCTTTTAAAGCGGAGTTTTAGTAAAATTCTATTAACCAGGAATATCTTGAGCAGTACATGCAAAAGGCAATTATCGGGATTCGTCAACGATATTCTTGAAATATGTGAATTGAAATTATTTCTATTTACAACTAAATGTATGCCACCCTAATGTATTTAAAAAAAAATGGTTTTAAAACAATTTATAAGTTTAATTTTCCTATTTGGATTAAAGTGTCACATGTCTATGAGATTAGGCAACTCAGTTTGGCCGCCTAATTTTTCATAAATGGATTAACTGTCATATTCATAAATACATCTGTTTTTTTTGGTTTGTTTACATGTTTACATATTTAATTTTGTGTGGAAATTATTTTATTCAAGCTTTTCTAAATAAAACGTTTTTTGTGAATACGGCAGTAACATTACAATAACAACAAAAAAGTGTAAAGTTTAAAAAAAAAAATTAAAAAATTAAAAAATTTAATAGAACTACGTCCACAGAATCGTCGTCATTACCTGCAAATAATTCGATTAGCCATGGGTTATGAATATCGCGTGTGACGAAAAGCATCTACAAAAATGATTTAGAATGAATAAACATGTCTGAAATGAGTGCTGCCGTTTTATCAAGTATAATAAATCAGTCTCACAATGACGCGGACAAGATGCAGAAGTAAGAAGAATAATAAAACTATCTCAAATAAATCTATGTGCTTAATTAGAAAGTTAAGTTAATCAAACTGGTATGTGGTTGAATTAAGTTGACATAGTGTTTAATACAGTGCGCCGTTTGTTGTTGGCTTGTTGACATTCGTCGTTGCTCCGACTAAATCAGCTGTAGACTATGGCTGGTGAAATGAAAAAGAACTGATAGAATTCATCCGTCGCTCAGTTTGCAAATGCAAATGTTTCGTTCTCGAAGGTGCTATTATATTAATTATTATATTATATTTTGTTATATATTAATAGCGAATCTTAATCAACATCAAGGTAAACAGTATTCGCTAAAAATAAACATAACCTCTCTCTCTTTTTTTATTTTTTTCATATAGTAAATCGTTCTTTGTTCACATCAAGTTGATTTTTTTTTTTAATTTTTCTGCTTTAAAAAAGACCCCGTATCTCATCAGGTGGGAATAGAACTGCGATATATAGATTGATAATGTAATGCTCAAGGACGAGACTACTGAGGTACTTTCTGACAAATAAAAAATCAGTAATATTTGTTCTTTGTGTAACATTCGCATTTTCAAAATTTTCGCCAATTTAGCGAAAGTTTATTGCCGAAAAATCATCGCTAATACGTTCGTATTTTGAAAATTTTCAGACAATTTAGGGAATATTTTTATATCGAGAATTCTTTGCTTAAAAAGAACCTCACGTTAATCCGGTTATAGCAATATTAATATTGTTTCAATAAAGCGATAGGCTTTAAAAATACGTCGAAGTTACGGGTTTTTTGCTCTACTGAAAACTAGTAAAAAACACAAAGCTGATTTTGTCAGAGCAGCGATGATAATTAGACCTAAAGCTGGGATATCACACGGTCTAGGCTCTAAGATATATAAGAAATTTTTTTTTTGCTAACCACTTTCTTCTGATTTACAGTAGGGGTATTCACAGAATCCTTTAAAGTCCTATGTTTCAAAACCAACAAAAAATTATTTTACTGATCTCAGTTTAAATTAAATTATTAACTATTTTTTTTTAAATTAAGTCCACTAATCAGAAATAAACACAATTAAAAAATAAATATGTATATATTTTGTGAAGAAACAGAAATAATAAACACTTTATACGAAAAATACTTTTGCTGTGCTGCTGATTTATTTCTTTGATTGTTTTGTTTGGAAATCAATAACAATGTTTTATAAACTAATAAATAATACATATTCCAGATGTTATGTTTCTCTTTCCATTACACAATTAGAATCTTGTTATGAGATCATTCTGTTGCAAGACAATTTATATTCCAGTCCACAGTCTCTTTTAATCGGCTAAGTAACGAATGTAATCGTTAATGGAAGAAAATACATATTCGGCCCTATTCCCGTTGTCGTTGCAATTTTAAAACGAATTAAAAACGATGACTTGGCATCACCGTTGGCGTTATGAGAACTTATCGACGATGTATTGGTATTCCCCATTTTGAAACGATGATAGTAACGACACTCAAATATTTGTTCGCTGTCTTTCTTATTAGGGAACGGAATTTGAAACGACTTTTGGAAAATAAAAATTCAGATAACAAATTTTAAACATTTTGAAATTTTAGTTTCTGAAATAGAAAAAACCCCACATATGCTAAAGCCTTTAAAAAGGGCATAAAACACTTAAATTTCGATAGTTTTTGGAATGAAGTTTCAATGAAATTAAATCCAGATTGTCGCTTATTGCATTTAAGTTTTCTACCGATTTTTTTTCCATAACGTACTGAAATGCAGCTTTTTTTTTATTCTGAATGTGTTCACAAATTTTAATAAAAATTTAAAAATTAATATAGTAAAAATTATTTTAAAAAAATGGCAAACATATTAACGTGTTGACACAACTTCTTCCGATGAATATTTATGTTCATTGTTTCATCATATTGACTTGAACTTGTAAAATAAAATATAGAACTTACAAAAGTTTGCAATATTTTTAAAAATAACCACACTTTCATAATTTTTATTTCTGTTTTCTATGACAACTCGTCTTAAGTTCAATGTATTTCGAGAATTCCACTTTAAAATCACATTGACAATAAAAACGAGAACGACATTGAAACCAGAGTTATAACGACAACGCCAATTGGAATAGGTCGAATTAATTATTTTTAAATTAAAATGTTCATTAAATATTTAGTTTCTAAAACAGGATTAAGGTATTAACCACATAGACGACAGTGGGTTACAGGATCGAAAGAATAGAACCGTAACTGTTTGTAATTATGACCTTTGGATAGAGAAAGAGTTGGTCGCGTGGCTGTGAAGTCGTCGCAATAATCGCCGTCTATATGTTAAAATATGTCAATATGGAAGAACAGCTTAAGTCGCCTTAAGCTATTAACTTATGCAAATAAATCATTTATTAGAAGCTAAAATCACATATTTTTCTATTTGTAGGAACTCTTAGGAAAAGAAAAGCCTTTATAATAATAGACTTCAATTTATAGAAATAATCCTTTTTAAGTTTAAAAGTAGGCGTCTAGCAATCAATTGAATTAGACTTAAGCTAATCTTCCCTATTGACACAAATCGTTCAATGTACAAGTTTTGTATTTTTAAAGATAATTATATATATATATATATATACATATATAATTATATATACATGTTGTATTTAGCAAAATAGTGCGGTCCAAATTTCGATCGTAGTGTGGTTGTTAGTCTGAGCGTTTTGCTTCATTAGTTTTAATAATCTGCTACCGCCATTCGAAATAGCTTTCGACGAAATTAAATTCAAATTATAATTATGTGTTAAATTAATGCGAATCAGTGTTACTAATGCATTTATTTCCTGAGTATTTTTTTTTTTGTTATATTGATTTGTGCTGTGGATAATAAAAAAAAAACAAATTTTTAAGTACAATAAGACTTTTTAAATATAAAATTTAATTCGATTTTTGGTAAAGTTGTTGTCCTTTTGTCGTCGATATATTTTATTTGGTCCAAGCTTTCGTTTATTGGAAAAATAATATTTAATGTTTTAGAACTTTAAAAAGAAATTGTTTGTGTTTTATAAAATTTTAATTATTATTATTTATATTAATAATATTATTGTTTTTCGTGAAGGTATGTCGTCACACAGTGGAAAAATTTTTAATCCGATAGAGAAACCATGACTTAATTATAACAGAAACTTATTGAAAAGTAGATATCCTGATTTAGGGCGTCAGAAATTACTGTTAAATATATATTTAGCTTAGTTTTTAATTACTTTTTGGAATGAAAACGGAAAAACTCATTGGCTTCTTTCAAGAATTAAAAATCAGCTACTCTTTTCCATTGTGTGACATTAGTCACTTGAAATGACAACTATTTAAACTGAAATCAACGTGTAACTTCTATAAAGTTTATCTTCAAATTGAAATGAAAATTATTTTATTTTTTTTAAGAGACAAAATTAGACTTGGGCATGACTTAATAAAGCTGACTTCCATATACACAACAACCATAGTGCATAAATATAGGAAAGAAAAAACATTTGTTGTGAAAATCAAAAAGAGTTACATTTTTAATAATTTAGTGCTATTTTTCACTATCTATGTAGCTAGAAAACATTTTCTAGTATTGCATTTAAAATTCGAATAAGAGAAACAAACCAAAAATATCTGATAAAGAGAAAATTTCAAACGCTGCTGAATGTACTTACATAAATCGACCACTGTGCGCGAAATTATCGTATGTTACAAACACTAAATTTTACAGGAGAGCGTTTTTATTATTTTCTTTTATTTGTCTGACAGCATTAGCTGTCACATACCATAAAATGTACATAGTGTTATCTCTATAACTATGATTGCTATAATACACTATCAGCAAATGAGTTAATGGATTAGAACCAATTTGCATAAAAAATCGATTTCGAAAAGAGTGTAACCATACGATAATTTCGCACACAAGCGTCGATATCTATACATTAACTAATTTTTATGAAAAATTTGGTTTTACACTCTTGAGTGCTGGTCCAAGTTAAGAAAAAAAAAATATTTGGGGTGAGGGAAATTATTAATTCAGAGATTGTCATTTGTGATATTCAACAAGTTTATCAAAATTTTTGCTTGGTGTAGTTTACCTCCCACCTGCAGATACATAAAACTAAATTTAAAAAAAAAAACATTTGTTGTAACGTAAATTTTAAATTCTCTAAGATTTCCTAGGAATTTTTTTCTAAATCACATAATAGTATTTTTCCGAAAGAATAATAAAATCTTCAAATATCCAAAAACTTTACACAATGTATCGTATGCCATTGTATGTTTTTTTTTGCCTACAACAACTATATCAAACAAAGATATAAATATATTTAGAAATTGGCAATTTATAAAGTCATTAGTTGTACCTGTCTCATCCTTCAGTGAATTCAGGCATTTTCGATGAAATATTGCTTTAACAAAGTTTTATTAAATCCTATTTGGTTTCAGGTGGTACAGTAACTACCAGAATAATAAAAAAAAAACTGAACTAAGAAAAACTACTTTAGAATCGTAATTGTAGAGATGTGCACAAGCGGAAATATTTTCAGGGTTCTCCTACAAGTTTTTTGCACAATTTGAAAAATTTCTTTTAGCTGTATGTTATTATTTTCTATTTCTTTGAGAAGAGAATCATTTTCATAGCCAAACAAAGTTTTAAATTGATTATTTCTTATTACTGAACATAATTGATCAAATCTTCTGTGTGATTTGCGAGCAACGAATAAATTTCTTTAATATAGAAACTGTTTATAGTGCATCATAAGTTAGACGGCTCTTCATTTTTGCCAATACACTCTCAGTCGGATTGAGATTTGGACTGGATGATTGCCAATCCAGGACATCAATATTGTTTTCTATCTGCCATTTTTTTACTTATGTCGTATGTGCAGGAGCGGCATCTTGTTGGAAGATGTATTCATGAAAAGTTCTTAATTTAGAAATTGATGGCATTAAGTGTTCTTTTGGGATAAGAGTACAACATATTACATTCTATAAAGCATAGTTTACCCACTTTTTTGGCAGACATACAGTCTCAGCTCATCACATTGGCAGGGAACTTGAAAAAAATATAAGAAACTTGGGACTCCATCCTTTTAAAAGATTTCCAAAATTTAACCAATACAATGTAAAAGAAAAGAATAAGCCGCAATTAAAACCAATAATGACGTTACTCAATATTAGGATACGAGGGCTATTTGAAAAGTCCGTGACTTTTGAATATAAATATTTTTTGCGACAAATAAGCGTTTTATTTTTCAACATAATATCCTTTTAGATCAATACATTTAGTCTGGCGTTTTTCCAAATTTTTTTATTCCTTCCAAATAATAGGTTTTCACGAGGACCTAAATATAGGCATTTGTTTTGCATATGACATCTTTATTGGACACAAATATTTTATCACCGAGCCATTTCTTCAGGTTTCGATAAACAAAATAGTCTGTCTCTTTCAAATGTAGCTTGCTGAAAATTTGACAATAGTTTATTAATAGTTGGTGGCAAGGCGTCCTTAACTAGGTGGTGGCGAATGGACTTCTTGTACTACCACATACAAGCTTTTTGTTCACGATATATCAAAACCAACGAATGCAAATATTAAAAAAACAATGTTTTTTTGACGTTTGCTGCACAAACGTAAGTTCCGCAAACAATAGCCAGCTGTTTTAACAACCTCACCTTGCTTGATACGCCTTGGATGGTGGTTGCATTTAAAGTTACTTTTAGGGAAATTCAAAAAGTCATCGAATTATCAGACTGCTTCCGTATATTTTAAATGTAGCAACAACCTTTAATGGTCAAGAAATAATATTGAAGTAATATAAATTTATAATATATTTTCATAAAAATACTATATCCAAATAAAAATATGTTCTTTTACTCTTTCTTTTAAATGCGCGCATTTTAGTGAAATTCTGGCAATTTGTTTGGGATCTACTACGTGCTTCAAATTTCAAATATTTCATAGAAATGTACGAACTTTTTATGATCAGAGTAGTACATATTTTATTGAAGAAGTTACCCATTTATAAGCTACCAAATTATAAAAGTTACTTTCCAATTTATGCACATAAACGTTATTGAAGACAATAAACAAAACAAAATTTGATAGTTTTTTGAACCGTCAGCTGAACAAATAACACTACCTTATTATTAATTTCTCTTATATAATAATTCTTAAAATAATTTTCATTTCAGAAGATTAAAAAAAATATAGTAGAAATTGTAATGTTAATATTTCTTTTTATTATCTACTTTTTTACTTACTTATTGCTAAAGATTGTCGTCCTTATGCAGAAACGATTGTTAAAGTGAGGAATTTAAGAAATACTTTAACAAGAGTTTTTGAATATGGCCGTATGTTATTCACTTAATTTTAACTTAAAATTTTGTTCTTTAAATATACAACTCTTAGAAGTTACTCAATTAATCTAATATCAATACTTATTACTTTTAAATATATTCATGTATTAAATTTTTTTTGTTTCTTGTGCCTAAAATGCCAAATCGAATAATATTTTTAATGCCCAGACTTGTTGAGATCAACCAGATGATCTTCAATTGTAAAAAATTATAATAAAATATCAGCTGAATATATAAATATCAAAAAGTAATAATTATAAGACAAGAAAAGAACAACCTTGTTTTAACGAGCTTAATTACCCACGTACGCTTAACTTGATGTGCAGTTGTAGGGATCTTCGGCTCGAAAATTTGGATGATCTTCATAAGGCTTAACACCTGCTGCTTTCTTTTCATCACGTACTTTTTCAACCTGTTGCATAACACGTAAGAAATTACCACCTGCCAGTTTTGCTAAATCGTCTATTGACCAGCCCACACCCAAAAGTTCTGCAAAAAGCGTGGGATAAGATGAGACATCTTCGAGTCCCTTTGGTGTGCTAAAAAAAAATTAAGCAAATGTCAGAATATATCGGAATTATTTTTTATATTGTATTTTTAAATTATAGTTAAAATTAAATTAATATTAAAATTATGCGTAAATTTCAAAATTATTATTCAGGTCCTACTAGTGCCAGGAATAAATTAAGTTTTCTAATGTAGCTGAAATGAAAAATAAGTTATAAAAGATGTGCTTATATACAGTGTTGCCAGTTTCTATGTTAGCTTTCTCGCCAAATGCTTTGTCGAATATCGCCAACTTTTTTTTTGGATATATTCGACAAATTGTCAACAAATTAAAAAAATAAAGAAAATATTGAAAAACATATTGTGAAGACTACCAATAAAAAATTATTTACTCCGGTTATAACGAACTTCGTCTATAACGAACAAAATTGCATGGTCGCGCGGAGTTCGTTATAACCGACCTGCACTGTACTATAAATATATTGTGTGATTTCAAACTGTGTACTGTTATTTTCTTTATTTTGCACAGTGAAACACCATGTAAAATCAAAAATATATTTAATTCTTTTTCTTTCATTCATTCATTATTTTTTTAAAAATAAAATTTTAACGCAATATTTTTCAAAGCTGTTTAAACAGTCACAGCAACTCGCAGCCGAGTCAGCTAGTACGTATATATAAATATGTATAAGGATACATATAGCAATTGAAGAATAAATTTTTAACAAATAACATTTCAGATTTTTATTAATAAAATGCTTTTAATACGTTACCAAAGAAAAATCAAAATTGTTCTTGTTTGCATAGCAGAGAGTTTTTGTGCAAACATTTTTTTTTTTTTGTAAATAACATGTATAAAATGAAATCTCATTCCAGGTCAAATCATATTGACACTTCGGTTTATTTCTATGCCGTTTATTTTCATCATGATTGCCATACAAGTATTATATTAAAACCCAACAAACATAAAAGTTTGAACTTTAGTTAAGAGGTATTGGATAATCCAACTGCAATATTACCGCGTTCATTCTACAGTCTGAAAGTCGTGGTGTCAAACGCTACATTACCCATCAAACATTTTGCTGATGTGCACTAGTTTCTGTTTTTAAGAAACTGTTGCCGAAAAATGCTCAAAAGCCCCACCGACCGTTCATCGGAAACAACACAAACTTTTCCCATCCAGAAAATATTTTGTTATAAATGATAACACAGTCATCAAATGTTCGTTCCTTAATTGGTTAAACTTTTTCACAGATGCTTGTTTTTATTTATTTTTTGTTCTACTTGAGCAAACTGTTTTGGCTTGATTCTTCAAGTTTTGTCTATAATGAAAAAAATTACCTAATAGCCGGTAATGTATGTAAATTGTTAAATATCCTCAAGTTAGTAATTTTGCGAATGTGCCATATGTACATAATTTCACAGCTTACCCGTACCGAGCGTTTTGTTGCTGTACTATAAGAATCTTCCAATACGGTCACCGATGATCAATGTTTGCACGATATTTTTCTAAAGTGCAGAACCGCGAAAAATACAGCCGACTTAAAACACGTCAAAATAGGATTGATTAAAATTTCCAACATTTTCTTTTATCTTAGTTTTTTTAATTCTTTTTTTATAATTTAATTTTAAAATGTTTCTGAAGGAATTCTCGAATAACTTCTTGAGCAAATCTGTATTGATTTATTGTGAGCATTAATTTTCTGACATTAGGGCCGTATATGAACGTACTAGAATGGGATACTTGAAGTCAATAGCCATTGATGTAGAACATGGGTCTTCTCGAGACAAAAACATTGACATATCATTTCTTTAAGAAAAATTGACAAATTTAATTTTTTCGAAATTGCCGTTCAAAAATATGTACATTGGGGGTTGTACAGGAAGTTTTTTTGCGGTACGGTGTAATGTGGCAACAGCGATTTAATATCAAAATGTCGACTGACTGTTGCGATAAAAAAAACTTTCTGTAAATGCGCGTGCTGAATTTAAGAAGGGACTCGAAAAGAAAACGCTAGATTTGTTGCAGCGACTTCGCCCCGTAATGTAAATCGGCTTAAAGGAAGGAATGTGGGGAATACTAAAGTTTGTTCGGTTTACAATTGTTAGATAGTTTTTTTTTAACAAACATTCTAACAAACTTATTTCTCTTTATAAAGTATTTTTTGGAAAATAAATTTTCAATTTGAGACTGATGAAAAACGAGACCTGGGAAGTCCTGTTATAACGTACTTTGTGCAAATAATCCTTTCAATTTCTATTTGTTATTCAGCTTTCGTTTACTTTTATTTTCGAACTTTTCACTATTGCTTTTACTGGCGCTTGTATTCGTATTTATTGAAGTATACGACAGTAATCATGCTGAAAAAAACGAAAACAAAAATGAAGTTAAAGCAATTTGTTGCTTTTTAACAATTTCAGCACTTGAAAGTTTGAATAGAAATAAATACATACACACATATCATCCATCAGTCATAGAATTTGCTAGAATGTTAAATTAAAGGAATTTTACAGATTTGCACAGACTTATTCACACATTTGTTTTGCGTGTTTTCTCCATGAATTTTCTTCCTTAAATAACATGCACACAAACATACGAGTATAGAGGCCTTTTAATCATTAATCTTATTCGACATTTTCGGAATTTTTTTCCTGTCCTTGTTATGTTTGTATGTCAGTATTTGACATATTTGTTTGCCGCATACTTTATAATGCTATTTCACAAAGCGTATCGAAATTGTCTGGACATGCCTTTGTTTGTCACTTTTATTAGATTTATTGGTTCAGATCACCTTATACATATGTATACATAGTGCATACATATGAACATGTCTTATTTAATAGTTTTTATATAGAACGTACGCTTAATCGGAAAGCGGTTGTGGCTGTGTAAAAAAAAGCAAAGCTACCACAAATGCAATATTAACAAGCAAATGTCAAATGTGTATATAATATGTATTTACAGTCACTTCAAATAGGGCAACTTGTGTATGTAAAGGGTAATTTTTTAACCGTAAGTGAATGTTAATTAGCGCCGATAAATAAATGCCAGCAATTTATATTAGGTTAGGTACAGAAGGTAGTGCCCTAGTTTCATTTCGACACATCCACTCGGAAACCTATAGAGTTCATTGTGAAGGGCTTCGAGGAGAGAAGAAAGAGTAAATAATAAAGAAAAGAAAGCAGTGGAGTGGAAGAAGAATAAGGGAAATAAGAGGACGCTAGATTCCGTCTACATACAACAACACCCGTCCTACAGCCAACCTATCTCCACAAGGAATCCCCTGATATTCATGTCTGAAATTAACTATTTTAATATTATTTCGTGTAAATGCTGCCTACGGCTACACTATAAGTGGTCCATCCATTAGCTCCAATTTTAGCATACTTTTTCCAGTATATCGGCCGGTATGTCGCACATGGCAGGTGTAATGTCGCGTGCTTTGTTCCCGTACACGAGAAACTTCACTTATCCGCAGAAAAAATAGTCTAGTGGGGTCAAATAGTACGATCTTGTCGGCCAATCGACAGCTCCAAAACGTGAGATTAATTTCCCACCAAACTCGCTTCTCAATATGTTCTTGGTATTGCGTGCAGTGTGGCATGCAGCACCGTCTAGTTGAAACCACATATTAACAAAGTCCAATTTTTCCATTTTTGGCAAAAACACTCGGTAATCGCATCACATTCACTGTAACGTTGAGGTGTTCATCAATCTTGAAGAAGTACGCTGTAATGATGTCCCCGGACCATAACCCATAGAAAACAGTTCAGGGTGCTTTGGCACAACTCGACAATTCTATTTGTTGGTGTACCCATTCAGCCAAAAAACTGCTTGGTTGCTGAAGAGAATATTTCAATAGACAAATGGATCTTTATCCAACTTTATTTGATCATTACCTATAAATATATTATATTATTTGCGAAAGAACATTAGTTACGATAAACCTAAAAATATTTTTTGGACCCGACCAGAAGTTATAAATTAAATGCGCTGTAACTAATACGTAGTATATGTATGTAGGTAGAAAGAAATTCTAACTTAGAATTATTCTTTTGTACTTCTAAAATAATGAAAATAGAAAAGAAACTTCATTTAAATTGGCTTCTTATTTTTGGTGTAGTTTTATTATTTTGAAAGTACTCGTATAGTATTGAATTTCTCTCCTTAGTTCTTTGTACATTGCCTTATCCAATCTCTTTCTGATTTTATTACATTTATTATTATATATACTACTACATATATAATGTTTTATAATTTCTTCTTAAAACTGTACAAACAATATATTGAATTCAATTAAATTTATTTAATTTATTAAAAGTGGTAGAGACGAGAAAATATTGAGATAAGAAATATAAAAGATAGAAGAGTCATTCTAGAAGATAACATTTCTATAATTTTAAATGCAGAATATTTTTTTTTATTAAATGCCTGTTCATTGGTTCAGCATCTCAACATTAAAAGTAGAAAGTATAAATGCCTTCTCTATGATGAAAATTATAGGCATTTGTTTGCGTAAAATAATATTGAGTTTATTAAAATCATCGTACTACAATCGCAAATATATTATAAGTTGATCTGGTAGGCCATCCCTGAATCTTACCGCTAACCTGAAAACACACTTTCAAAAGTAAAGAAATGTGTAAAAATAACAATGCCGAACTCAAAATGTAAACATATTTTGACAACCATAGTATGCGAACGTAAACGGTCATAAAGAAATCATCTGTTTAGATTAGACTTTATAATTGATTGACCTTGATTTCTCTCTATTAATTTACTTGTTCTCATTATATAGAAAGAAATTAGAAAGCTGTACAGGATGTCTTAGAAAGGAGTATAGAGGCTTTCTAGAAGGCCTGTTTAATTCTACGGCTCGTCCTTTTTGGTATTGGTATAGGTATAGGTGGGATCTTCATAAATAACTTATAAATAACAAAAGTCAACTTTTTATATACCAGTATATACATATGTATGTATGCTATCAATATTCGGTTAATGCTGGGCAATATAAGGGGCAAAATTTTTGTGAATAATTTTATAATATTAATAAATTTATTAGAAAACTTGATAAAAAATAAAACCCTACTACCTATTTGGGGGATTCATAAGGTGTGTTTTAAGTCATATTTTCATAATGCTTTATAATATTACAGTACTTATTGTTGTGCTGGAAACAAAAAAGTTATAAAATAAACGAACATTTCGAGCTGTGTTTATTGTTTTGTCATAAAATAAATCTGAGTCGTAAGCAGAAAGTCTTCAGTGGAGCCCGCAATAATATTTACAAGCTCCCGCTACTTATAAATGATACAGGGTGTCTGGTGGCAAATTTATATTTTTAAATACGATTATTTCAAAAGGTAATAAACGGTGCGGAGGGAGGGTGGCGCCGTTGTAATTATCGATTGTGCGAATTTGTCAGTCACGATGTCGCAGTGGTCGAGTGAACATCGCGCGTTCGCTGTGTAGACATTTTTTAAGAGTAATGATTCTTACGTAATATAGTTTTACGCAATTACGTCGAGAATTTTGTTCAAGGTTGGGTATTCGGCGAATAAGTGATGGACCAAGTGTAAGTTTAATTCGTTCGTGGGTGCAGAGATTCCTCGCAACTGCTTGGGCTATGAATGCCCCACGGCCAGGGCCCAGTCGATCTTCAAGGACTCCCGACAACATTTAACTGGTTGAAAGCAGTTTACGTGAAAATCCGCGACTTTCAATACGGAAAAGAGCAGCCTCACTGGGACTTCCAAGAGCGATTATTCATGAAATTTAAAAAAAGTATCTGAGGATTTGGATGACATACTCTTTAAAAAATAAAATCCGCATTTCTATTCTATCGTTCAATGCTCTTAATAAAACTTTGTGTCAATTATTATGTTTTTTATTTAAGTTTGAAAATATAAATCTGCTACCAGACACCCTGTATAAGCATAAACAATTGTTTAAAAATTTTCAAAATTCAAATCTTTATTAGTAAAAAATTAGCAAATTTTGTCGTATAACTTAAATGGCTGCTAGCCACTTAACGTTTATCCACAAGCCTCCGTCCAAAAAATTATTCAGCTTATATCACTGGCAACAGCTGATTTCGATTATATTTGTTTCAACAATTTTGAGTTTTTCCACTTGGTTTTAACATTTTGATATTAAACATTAATGAGGGATTTTTCTTAACAGCTGAATGAATTAAGTCATACTTTTTCGTGGTATTCTTTTAATTATTTAACTATATTTGTTATACGGTTTACCTGGTCTATATGCATAATTCATTTGCTGCTAATACCAAAAGCTTCAGTATACCTTTAACCAAATTACTATTTTAAAACATATGACTTTATGACTACCTAGTGAATAGCCCAATTGTATTTTGCAATAGACCTTATAACACTCAATCATCATTAATATGTTGTTCACAATGAAATTTTGCCATATTCTTATCGAACGCTGTTATTTCTGTATTGTCTGTCTTGTGTGCACATCGACATTGGGCTACATAATTTCCATTTCTAACATAAATTATTCATAATGTTGAATTCCTTTTTTTGTTGCTTCATACCTATCGCTAATAATAAATTCTTCTTAGCTTATTCATTTATGATACTTTTTCGCATTTCTTGCTTACATTAGTACTTCTTTTATTTGCTCTTTATAATGCTCTTGAAACCACAGCTGTCATAACCCTCACTCTCAAGGCTACTAACACTTGTGAACTCTTTATTATTTCAAAGCAGTCTTATTGCCTGTTACTTTCCTTTATGCCTGTTATTAAATTAGATGCTATGAAATAAAAACAGTGAGGGGGATAAAGTCAAATAATCGTATTCAGACTGAAATATTCCATCTATTATTTTATGGTTCTAATATTCATTATTTTAATAAATATTACTTATTATCAATAAATAAAAGGTCTTACTGTCATAAGGTGTGTAGGCCAGCATGTTTCTTCAGGTAGGACATCACGGCTTAACACGATTTCATTATGTCTATTGTAAAAATGCTCAAGTTATTGTCAAATGTTGTTGTTTTATTTGTCATATACATATATTTGGGCTATTCAAATGGTAGTTATAATGTCATATGTTTTAAAATAATAACATGCAAATTTATGTACTATTTGAAAAAATACATTCAGCTGATAAGAAAAAAACACCTTTAAATATTTGATATAGTAAATAAGAACTTACATGTAAATCTTGTAATAAGTTCGTTTTTAATTATAAAAATTATAAAATTGTTCCTGTGGCACACAAAATTGTTCAAATAAATATAAAAGAAAACAGATGTTGCCAGTGATAAGAGCGGAATAATTTTTTTGTACGGCGGATAGTGGATAAACGTTAAGTAGCTGCCAGCGAAATATAAATTGCACAAATAAAATTTGCTCACTTGTATATCTGTAGATGTTGCGATTTTTTCTTTTATACTTCTTTTCTATGTACTTCTAAATTATAAAAATGTAATTTAATATAAATATATAAAAGTGTAAACAATTTTTAATTATTATGACATTAGGGGCGACTTGTAAACATGATCCCCGGCTTGAGTGAAAAATTTACAACTGAAGGTAGCGATTTATTTCTGCGTTTAGTTAACAACATGACAACTCGCAGTTTTGTTCCATTAGAATCGAAATTTTTCGCTCTATACGATTTTATTCCTTCCGTTCATTTTAGTATCAAATCAGCTATTCCAAATATTTATATTGAAAATTTAAAGTGTGTTTTATGTAATTCTCTTTTGTAATACAGAAATCACACATTACACATTTCAAAAAATTCTTTGATGCGATGTCAAAATCTAAATGTCAAACAATAAAATTGAATTCCCTTTTGCTGGTTTTTTACTACCCATGTCAAAACATATTTATCTATTTTCGCATGTAAATTTACTCATCAAATATTTGGGTCTATTGAAATAAGTACGATACGGTTGACTGGTTGCTTTTAATTTGTTTTTCAACAAAAATCTAAATTATTGACGACATTGCATAATTTGTATGTGCATATTTTAATATTAAATTGCGAAGCACTCATATAAAAAATTAATTTTTTATTTTTAATTTCATGTATATATTGGGAACCGCGGTATGGTGAATTATTAATAATCGTATTTTCAATGTAAAAAATGAAAAAGTAATGTTTGCGACATAAAAATCTAAAATGTTTTCATTTTATTTATTAAGTGTAAAAAATATAAGTAAAGAACTTTCATTAACAACTAACAGAATAATAAACGACATTAATGGCTCGATTATGGATGGCAAACGCAAAACACTAGAAAAATTTAAATTCTCAGCTGCGCGTTGCCATTCGTACCATACCATGTTCGGTAATTGGCAACCGGCAACTCAACTGAGGTTCGGTTGCCATCCATAATCGGGCCATAAACTTTGAAAATGCCATTACATCAGTTCATCCTTTTATCTTTCATATTTCGTTTAATATTGAATAAGTTTTTACCGACAATAGGGGTTTCCGTTATTTCCTTCAATATTCCCAAATACCAAATTAAAGTGTGGTCATTTTAAAAATTTTTCCTTTATGAAATATGTGACAGCGCATAGAGAAAGGGACCTAAGGGTAAAAAAAGCAATATTCACTTTTTTTTTTTGATTTGGACAACATCTGAGCATCGAATGAGACCGATCCCATGCCCCAAACGTGTTCCCTCCCAGAGATATGCGCGTTTTATGAAAGTGATGGTACACCAAAGATACACGTATTTAAATCTTTAAAATGGCTCTCCTGAACAAAACCGGTTTTTACCCTTAGGGCCCTTTCTATTTTGCGCGTCACATATTAGGCTTTTTTTTGGCTTAGGTTTTCTATATTCCCAGGAAAAACTAGAGAACGCGCTACAGCTAACAAACAACACACTTTTCAATCATATACTCACTGATATATACTGACATATCAGGTAATGTCGATTTTTATGTAAATTCTGATGTACGATTATTACGTTTAATTGAATCATAATATAATGAAAGTGTTTTGCATTTAGTACCCATTTTTAAACATTTACAATTTATAGTACGGCTACGAAGCCATTTTACATCAAAAGAATATAAAATAAATTCGTAATAAATAATGTTAAGAGTGCAATGCACTCTTCGAGAATCGAAACCGAAATCGGGAAATAAGAATGGCCGGTCAGAACCAAATATGGCAGTGAGCTTTTAGATTTCGTCAGGTTTAACCTTAGTCATAAGTTTCAATTATTCCTATTTAAAAACATATTTGTTTATATATTTCTAACCAAAAACTACATATCGAGCCTTTGGTGCAGTACCGTCGTAATTCAAAAAATTGTGAACGGAGAAAAACGCATTTGAAATTTTGAGCCATCTTTTTGAAAGTATTTTCGTTTACTAAAGATAATTTTTTACAAGTTTTTAAATAAAGAGGCATGTTTTGTAATGTTTTCTGTTTGTAAATTTCTTGTCATAAAGGAAATATTTCATTATTGCAAATAAATATTGTTGGAAATAGCTGGAGGCAATAAAGACATTTGTAGCTGTAGAATCTGAACAGTTAGAGATAGAACCATAATCTTTTTTCCTTTAGATATATATTTCCCCAAAGGTAATTTCTGCATACCCAGCTCAAAAAATTGAAATGTTGAGTTACTGCGGTATTGTACCAAAGGCTCGATATGTAAATATAAATTATTAAAAAAATTTTAATGCTTAAAATATTTTAATCAACTTAAGTCTGTTTAAGTCTGCTAAAAAATGTGTAGAATAGTGGGACCGATTATGGCCTGAAAAAAAAAAGAAAAAATTACAGTCCTTATTTTAGGTCGGTTAAAAAGAATTTCTAAACCTGATTGAGGGTGGCGATGGCTGAAGTAGTCTGGACAATGACTACAAAACCAAAACTTTTCCTGGGGTCAACCCAAGTTTCAGACTCATAAAAACATCTCGCATTTTTTCTGATGTGCATTTGTGTGGCTTTGTGTTCGTTGTTGTCTGAAAGTTTCAGTGACGAAGGCATAGTCACTGGTCACTGAACAGTAACGGCTTCAGCTGTGTCCAATCCACAGGCACATCAAAACGCCCTCCTTCGTCGGTATTGTATAGCACAGCCGAAGTAAAATAATTACTAAAAATGGTAACTAAACTCAAAGTTTCAAAATTTAAAACGTTTCCTTAGCATCAGAACCACTACAACATTGCTATAAAAAAAAGAACGTGCAAAAAGCAGAGTTGTAAGATAGTGAAGCTTCACCTCCTGTCATTTCTCCTACTATCCCTTTCCTCTAGTTACAGCACAATGCATCGCACGTGTAGTGATCACCTACTGAATGTTGGATTTTTGAACGCTTTCAATTGCATATACCAAGGTACCCAAGTTCAATATTATTTCAACTACAACTATTACGACTACTTACTGTAATAAAGTATTTGTAATGGCACTTAAAAGTTGTTATTCGCAAGCGAGGTTGTTAAGTATTTGCCTCCAATGGCATCGCCATGTTTAAGAAATTTGTTAAAAAGCCAAAATAGGGTTCTTTATCATTTCAGCGTATAAAAAATAAAATAGTGCATGAGATATTTAGCAAACAATATTTTTTCAATAAAGCAGAGCAACTTTAATATAAAATTTAATAACGCTCATTATATTAAGCTCTTTTATTATTTGAATTTCCAATAAACTTTAAAAACTTTTAATGTATTCGTACGTGCATAAAGTACATAAATTGAAGGAACAACAAAAGGGTAAAATAAAAATAAATTTTAAGTATAAAATTTGTCTACAAGTAACCACACATACATACATGCCGGATGGTAGTATAGTCCTTTAATTATTTCTTTCGTTTAAAATTTTTACACTAATTTATTGCAGCCGAAGGAAGCATAGAATCGAAAAATAACTAAAATAAAATTATTGCGCAAAAATTTGCAAACTTAATTGCCTTAAAGCCATTAAAATTTACAAAAACTTTTTAATGTCCAAAGGTTGGTGTAAATTTTGTTCAATAAAATATGCAGAATTTACCTCAACTGCCACTACATACTTGTTAGGTTAGGTTCGGTCAGAGGGCAGCCGGTCAAGAAGGGTCGACGCAAGTAGCATCATAGCTGCCATTTTGTTACTTAGGCGCCGTAGAAACCAGAGGATGTCTCAGCCACCTTGTGCTGTTCACGTAGCTCAATAAGTCCATTTGGTATAACCCGAAGTTATCCAAGAAAGCGCCCTAAGGAATCTCACCCTCGACTTAGCCAGACCCTCGCATTCACAGAGAAATGCATAACAGTCACCCTCTACGAAGCATTGATCGGAATAACCATCTCCTCAGCATACGTGCCGATAGCCGAATGGCCGGTACGGACGACCATAAGTCTACGAATGCACAATGGGGAAATACTGAGGGGTTGCCGAGTTCTACGTAAATCATACAAAGTCCACAGGGCTCTTGCTATGGCACAGTTCGATATAGAACCCCAACTCTCCTGAGCCTTCCTCCTGAAAACCGTCTTCATCGAAGTCAGTCGCGCCAACTTATCAGTCATGTCATTACTCATGATGTTCCTTGCCCCAGAACCCACACAAGGGGAACAGCAAAAAAAATTCCGGAGGAGAGCCATCGCCCTTAACGCCGCCTGACTATTGGAAAGAATAGCAACATTACCCCCCACGTGCCGACTCAGATAGCTAAAACCTCCGCCTGGACTACACTGGAGGTATCAGGAAGTCTGTAGGAAACAGAAACCCCAAATCAGCGAATATTTGCACCAATATTCGCCGAATACTGATACTCAATTTGAAATTTAGCGCCACTCTGTCACTCTCTTGTAGGTATTACATTAACATAACATTTATATGACATTCTAATGATGAATTTGAAATTATGAACTTGGCATCTGCACATTTATGGTACATGAAATAATATCAAAAAATAAAATAATCACTTTAAGAAAATTGCAGCAAAATCGTTATTAAAAATACTATTTGAATCATTTAGTAAAAGGTTTTCCAACAGGGATTTTCGAACTTTGACAGTTGATAGCGGCCATCTTGCTGAAGCTAGATCTGTCAAATTAGTTGTCGTTTATTCAGTATGTTCTGCCAAATCACCATGGACGGATACAACATGCAACAACATGTGCAAATAATAAAATTGTTTTATCAAAATGGGTATTCTGTGTGTTCAACGTACGGTGAAAAAAATAATCTTCAGCGATAAAGCACATTTGTGGATGATTGGGTAAGTAAACAAACAAAATTTTTGAATTTGGGACGATATCAATTCACATGAGATACAAGAACGTGCAATGCATCCCGAAAAGTCACTGTTTTCTGTGGATTTTGGGCTGGCGGCGGTCATCGGTACGTTTTTGAGAACGTCTTTGAGCGCTATAGGTCCATGATAACAATGTTCTTTTGGTCTGAATTTGATGATCTGAACACCAACGAGATGTGGTTTCAACAGGACGGCGCTAAGTGCCACACAGCTAATGCCACATTGGATACTCTGCACGTCCGATTTGAGGCCATGGTGATGTAAACTGCGCGATTTGACCCCCTTAGACTTTTTCTTGTGGGGTTGTCTTAAATCTCAGTCGTGTCGAATAAGCCACAAACCACAGCGGTCCTCATAGACAACATAACCCATATATCCGGTCAAATTCAGCCAGAGAAGCCGTGGCGGACACTTGAATGATTTTATATTCCACACATAATGGCATCAATATGTCTTTCAAAAGAATAAAAAATTTCGATGATATCTCACACACACAAACTTGTTTTATTTAAATTTAAAGATGCGAAACGCTTAATGACACACCCTATATTGAATGTAAAAACATTCAACAAGAATTGTTTATCAATCATGTAAAATTTACGGCAAACTATTGTACTGTCCTACCGGGCACCAGAGATTGTGATCAGAAATTGATTGAAAAAATTTTTAACACAATTTCAACACTAAAACTTATTCCATATAATAAAATGTACATACTCGTACATACATATGAAAAGATGTTTTTAAATACAAACAAAAGAATGAACAACTGAAATAAAAATTAAATATTATCAGCAATTAAACATTTTTATAAACGAAATGTCAAGGGAAATCGATTTGATTTTACATCGTTATTTATCGTAGACCATTAAAAGTGAATGAGGAAACAGAAAATGAAATCATTTAAAATTTGCAAAAGGGAAAATGCTTAAACACACGTACATATTCAAATGCAAAGACAGTTGGGAGATGAAGATCTCGGTGTGTCTGACTATCTCTGTGTGTGTTTTACTCAATTTATACGTCTGCACATTGGAGCAAGTAGAGCTGTTGAAAAAATAACAGTTAAATTGAAATAAGTACACACATACATATACAGACAGACTAATACAATCATAATATGCCATTTTATGCACTTACTTACATACATACGTACTTTACGCTAGTACAAGTGTTAAGAAAATTTTTCATTTACTTACAAATTAATTCCATCGTATCCAGCACCCAAGCCGACATGATCAATGCCAGCTACACGCTTAATGTGATTTATATGAGCTGCAACGCAGGCAATGATGTTAAATAAACCAAGAAATAAATATTCCAATTCGCCACCCAACAAACAGCCCAATCAAAATTGGCAGCAAAAAATACATCATTCCATTATGTAGCCACACCAACAATCCACACAGCAGACAAACATCATTGACACAGCAGCGAGAAGTGTTGTACGAACATAGGCAAATGCAATGCCAGTCCAGCGTAACCAATCAGCAATTACAGTTGCAGTAGCAGTATTTCATATCATCAGCAAGATTTCAGTAAATCGATTGTTATCCATTCAAGATGAATCAGCACAGAAAATTTGCATAATTCAATTGAATATTTGCGTTATTTTATTTTGGCCCAAAAGATTTTTTATAAGAAAATTGGGTGCAAAATCAAATTAAGTTCAATGTACCATTAATAAATACATTTTTTGTTGGCAAAATGATTGGCGCGTACAGACAGAATATGCATAGACATGGAAATGAATAGATAAGAGAGAAAAATTAAATATACAAATTTAATAATATTTTTATGAGAATTATTTTAGCACTTAATATTAAAAATGTTATTTAGAACTTATTTAAGAACTGTTTTTTGACATTTCTAACAGATTAATAATAATAGGCCTTCTTTCTAAAGTTGCAATCCATAGACCTCCTGAATGCATAGAAAAAAATTTCTGGCAATGCCTAAAGTTTCTAATCAGTTTTCAGCTCAGTTTGATGAGCATCAGATGCCAAAATCTTGAATCAATTTTATTGGTTATGCACACGATTGCGTTCTAATGGCAGAGTATATAATTTTTAGTTATTTGTTATAAATTTTTTGATATATATTTATTAAGCCTGCGTTCTTTTTTTATCTTATTTTGTTTTTTAATATTCGATATTTCGTTAACAGCTTGTTCACGATAAAAAAAAACCTCAGGCTTAATAAATATATATCAAAAAATATAATAAAAAAGGTCAATTAATAATATAATTAATATTTGTTATAAATTTTTTCGGATCTAAATACTGATGTTACTGTGAGAAATAATGCACACACGAGTACAAAATATTATTAATTACGACCAGACTTGATTTATTGCTTTTGTGTATGAGTTGCACAGCGGCGTTGCAAAACATTTGTGTACAAAACAGAGTTGTACTTAAGAACTGCTTTGAATTGCATACTTAGTTTTTTCAAATAACGCTTTGCAACGTTGCGTTTAGGTAGTTGGAATCAAGCTTATTTAGTGAATGATAAAAGAATTTTGATATTTCAATTAGGTCTGTGCCGGAGGTTAAGCAAGGCCCATTAAATAAGATAACAGATAAAAATTGTAAATTTTATTTCTTTCTTAAAAATATCAATTTAATTCTGTTTAAAGCATGAAATAACCTAATAAAAATGGCTTCAAAGTAAAATAATTATTAAAAATAGCTACTAAAAACGAAGTTCAAAATTCAAGATGCCTCCTTGATATCAGAGTAGTTTCAACACTGCTATAAAATCAAATAACGTGCAAAAAGCAGTGTTATAAGCTAGTGAAGCTTCACCTCCTATCATTTCTCCTACAATTCCTTCCCTCTAGTTCCAGCATAATGCTAAAAAAAAAAAAATATAATGCACCGCATGTGTACGGGTCATCTCCTGAGTGCTGGTCCAAGATAAAAAAAATTTTAATGAACTGGTATATTTTGTATTTGTTTTATATAAACAAAATTTTTTGTGAATTTTTTAAACGAAGATGTACTTTTATTTTACTTTTCATTAAAAATGGAAATTTCAACTTCTCTACAATTAGAACTACCCCAGGGAATAAGTGTTTCTAATTTACGAGCATCTAGTGTATGACCAAAAAATGTTTAAAATTTAGAGTTTCTTACTCACATGAATATATACTGGGAGAGGCTTGCCTTTAATTATGTATTAAATTTCTTTGGCAATAAAACTTATTAAAATTCAACGTTATTCACGTTAAGTGGAATTAGCGTTTTTTTGGCGTATAATACCGCCATTTTATATAATCGCATTTACTCGTACATGGTTGTACCCATCATTAAAGTTAAAATTTTTATTCTTAATTTGGCGGTTTTGCATTTTCTTTTGTTTCATCATTTACTCACCCACTGCATCGTGTACGGTTGAGTTTTCACTACACGAAAGAAATCTTGAATAAAAATTAACCATAATAATACCACCATTCTTGGCTAACGACTGCAGCATGTTGTCCTGGACATTACGGCTCGAATTACACAACTCGTACGCTGAAGAGTGCGAAAATATTACAGGTGCTTCGCTGACTTCCAAAGCATCTCGCATTGTACCCGTCGATACGTGTGACAGGTCTACCATCATGCCCAAACGATTCATTTCACGTATGATTGTCTGCAAATATACAATAGGGCAACAAAGAAAATGAGTAAATAAACAATCAAGTCAACGAATAAGGCGCCAGGTTAGTAAAAAGTTGTATTTATTTGTTGTACTGTGCAAGTGTAACAAAACAAAAAAAAAATCAGAAGGTTAATTACTGTTTGATTGTTTCACACGAAACGATATGAAGTCAAAGTGTCAAAGTTCAAAAGAAAAGGTGAATTTTGTTTTCTGCGATTACAATGGCATGGTTCATCATGAGTTCTTGCCTACAGGTCGTACGGTTAATAAGGAATACTACAAAGAAGTTATGCAAAAATAACATCCTAATCATGCCTCAACCACCTTATTCACCAGATTTTTTGCGACTTTTACCTATTCCCAAAACTGAAGAGACTAATGAAAGGAAGGCGTTTTACCACAATTGATGAGATAAAATCAAAATCGAAGAACGAGCTGATGTCCGTACCGAAAAACGCATTTCAGAAGTGCTTCGAGGATTGGAAGAAGGGCTGGCATATGTGCATTATATCTGAGGGGGATTACTTTGAAGGGACAAAATGATATAGATGAATAAATAAATACTTTTAAAAAAAATTCAAAATTCACCTTTTCTTTTGAACACATCTCGTATATGTATGTATATGTATTTCAGTAGAGAAATGCGTTCAATTGCTTTTAATGATAATTGATGGCTCACATTTCTCAACCAACTACGCAAATATAAATGACCAGTGTTCAAAAACAGAACAGGATTCATTTAAAATAAAGCAAAACAATGAAGCCATCAAATATAATTGTAGTATTATTTTTCATTTGTTGTATGTTTCAGTAGTGTTCATGGGAGAATATCCCGAGTAAATTTCACAAATAAATTTCATAATGCTATTATACGAATCTAGTTGAATAACAAAGGTGTGCATGCATTGAATATATAAATTAGATCTATTGAGATAGTTTTCTTAACAATTATATCCCCAATGTTTTGCCAACAGAAAAGTATGAAAATTGCAACTGCGTTAAATTTGTAATTAATTAAAATGGGCTGATGATCGAAAACATACAGGCACTCAAAAATTGCATGTGATAATTACTAAAAAACTTACTAAGTCAAAAACAAAAATTGTAAGTCACACTGACAAACACTAGCAGATCGGAACAACATGCTGTTTTAGAAAGTTGCTATACTTTCATCTTCAGCGTTCTTTGTGTTTTGTCCACTGTGCGTGGTTATCAGTAAATGTAAATTATTAGCTTCATATATTTTTTATTTTCTACAAATAGAATACGAGTTTGCGTTTATTTCGTCAAGTATATTTTATTGTGTATATAATGAATTATACTGCTACGGGTTCTTAGACGTTATTATATATTGTTAGATAGTGATTTTTCATTCGAACTTCATTTTTACATATGTAATTAATTAAAATGGGCTAATGATCGAAATTTGTTTAATATTTTTCTGTTATTTTTTAATTTAGAAAAAATGATTCTTTTATTGCAGATATAATATGACGATTCTTCTGCATCAGCAATCTCTAGGAAGAAGTGTTAGTGATTGAACGGAAATAACATTTTCCATAAAAACTGAATATTAAAACATGCCAAAGAGAGAAGTCAGTTTAATAGTGCATTTACATCTACTGCATAAATAGGTTATATATTGTTTATCGAGATAAATGAGCTTTAAAAATTTGTTTATCCATACAATTCATAAACACGTTTTTAACTTGTTTCTGAGATAAACAGGTTACAAAAAAAACAGCTTTTACAAATGCAACTCTGTTTTTTATACATTTGCTTGGCAACGCGAGTTACATTGAACACTTAAAATAAAAATTGTGAAAAACAGAAGAAAAGAATCACGTTGGTAGACAATTTTTTTTTTACAAATTTAACAAACATCAGAAATAATCCAATACATTGATTTTGATTTCGCGCTATGAATTGTCGGAGATAAACTTCGCAACTGTCAAAAATAGCAATGTAAACATCGTAGTATATGGAACTTGTTTATGATATCAAACTAGTTTAAGAATCGCTAATGTAAATGCACGAAAAGTACGAAAATACTTGATTTTGGGGTAGTTTTGTTTTTCTCACTTCCCGCAAACCATTTCCTGTTATTTAGTACTGCAAAAAAATAATTCTGGCAGCTTGAGTAGTGATGCAAATAATTCATCGATTTCAAAACTAAAAACACCAACATCGCTCATTCAATCTGTTGGCGCTTGTTTCGTTTATTTAAATTTTTGAAAAGAATTATTAGTTTTACCATATACATATAAATTTTTTTAATTAAAAATGTATAAAAAATTTGATTATACTATATTAAATTTACTTAAATTTTTAATAAGAAATTATGCCAATAACTAAGTTAGGTTACGTTAGCAGGCCGCCAAGTCCCAAGGGAATCAGCTCAAATTGGGTACTCCCGGTTTCCATTGTATCGCCTGACCGGGATCAGTCCTCATACCGTTTCATCGGTTCCAAACCACCTCGAGTTCCGGATAAACGAGCTTATCCCTCTCACATCGGACGCCGACACCTCCGCGAGGTCCCGCAGAATTTGGGACCCCATCGCAGACACGCGTCCAACGGCGAGAGCGGGACGGTGGCACAGCAATTGCTCAATCGTCTCCTCCTCCTCCTCATCACGACAGCTTCTGCAGAAGTTGTTATACGGCAGCCCCAGTCTCCTGGCTTGCAAACCAATGTTACAGTGGCCTATCAGCACCGCCACTGTCATATGGAGTCGTCCCGTCGCCAGTTCCCTAAGTGCGGCTGTCTGGGCGGTGTCGTACCAAGGCCAAGTAATCCTGGAAATCGAGCCGGTGGTTCCGTTCGAACACCCAGTCTGCGTAGTTCCAAAGAGCTCGCGCTCCTGCGCCCTGCGCAGCATCGCAACGGAAATGGCAATAACTATAAATTAAAAGAAATCTGACACGTTTGTCTGTTTATTATTTTTTTTTTATCTGGGACCAGCACTCAGGGGATGACCCCTCACCATGCGGTAAAGGCGTCTGGTAGAAGATTTACATTTTCACAATGAAATAAAAAACGTAATAAGTGAAAGTTTTATCAACAGCATTGAACGATATAATGGAAATGCGGATTTTATTTTTTAAAGATTCTTCAGATCCCATTTTAAAATTTCGTGAATAATCGCTCGTGGAAGTCCCAGTGAGGCTCCTATACATGCATTGTGCTGGAACTATAGGAAAGCGATAGTTAGAGAAACGACAGGAGGTGAAGCTTAATTAATTATTTTACAGCTCTGCTTTTGCACGTTCTTTGTTTATAGCAGCGCTGAAGCTTCGGTTTAGTAGTTTTTTTTTTTTATTATTATTTTACTTCGCCGGTGCTACACAATACCGACGAAGGAGGGCGTTCTGATGTGACTGTGGATTGCTATCCACTGAAGCCGGTATTGTTCAGTGACCAGTGACTATGCCTGCACCACTGAAACCTTCCGACAACAACTGACACACAAATACACACTAATGCACATCAGAAAAATGCGAGATGTTTTTTTTTTTATAATTTTAGTCTGAAACTGGGGTTGAACCCAGGTCTGTTTTGGTTTTGTAGTCAACGTGCAGACTACTTCAGCCATCGCCATAAATTGAATTTAATTATGATGTTCTGTATCAAAGTGGTTAAGTCATTGGTGTACCATTGCACTTTGAATGTCCAATTTATACCAAAAATGGTACAATTTTACCAATTTTGCCATCTCTGTTTAGGATGCTTACATATATACAACCATATTAAGGGAAGCAAACCCCTTTTATAATGTAAAGAAATGTTTAAACAGTTTTAAAGACAATGCAGGTGAAAGATTTTGAGTAGTAGAGAATTTGAGCAGTCCGACAACTAATTTTGCAATTAACATAATTAAGGACAAAAACTTCAATAAGAAAAAGTGTTCAACAATTAAAAAAAAAACGTCCAAAATAGCTTAAAAAATATAAAAAATGTGTTTTAAATTGTTTTATTGTGTCTTATATAATTAAAATATAAATATTTAAACGTTTTCTGTTCACATAATTTGCGTATAAGATCGATTTTTAACGAATAATAAGGTATAAAAGAAAACAATTAAAATATCAATATCTCCAAAACTCCAGCCAATCTTAAAAAACAGTGAAGGCAATTTGTTTCGTTGGCCCAAAATTACATCCGATCAACTATCAGAACGGTAAACATCGATGTTTTTAAGAGCGATTTTGCGTCCCTAATCTTGAGCCGCCCGCCATCTTGAATACCTAGTGATGTCATTAAAAGTTTTCGTGTTCTTCCCAGTAAACCCTTCCATTTGACACCTCCATACGTATTGGGTGTTGTACGCTATGCTCCGCCAACTCTATACGTTCGTTATATTGGATTCAGAATGGGTCAACATGCAGTTGGAAAATTTGACTATGACATACATACGAACGAACATACTAATAACACAAGTTAAATAAAAAAATGATTTCAAGCTTACTAAATCGAATTGAAAGATACAATAATTTTAAACAAAAAAAAAAAAACATTATGACAATTTAGTTTTCATTTTAAAAATAATCAATAATTAATAATAACAATTAATAAAAGATTCTTGTTTCTTTTTGAAGTTTTTAATTTTAATATATTTTTAAGTGAAAAGCTTTAAAGTGGCAATAATGTCGTTTTAAATGCCAACTTGTTTTAGTTTGTTTTGCATTTTATTAGAACGGATAAAAACACTCTTCTCCTGCTGCAGGAGAAATATTATCAGTGACAGCAGCAGCCGTTGAGGAGGAATGACCGGCATAAAAGTCATAAATTTGCTGCTGATAGGCTGGGGGCAGCAATAGACGTAAAAGGGTGTATCATCGCAGCATATGGTACATGATGTGTGTGCACAGCTGTATAAGAAGAAGGTATACCTGCCATAGCTGGAACCTGATTAGCAATAGAGGCAGCACTAGCGGACGTGTGTTGTTTACCCAATCGTGCTCGACGATTTTTAAAAAATACTTGAATCTGTCTCTCAGACAGATGCGTGCGTTGGGCTAATTCCTTTCTAGTGTTCATATTTGGATATTGGGTTCGATCAAACGCATTCTTGAGTTCTTTTAATTGCATTGGCGAAAATGAAGTGCGACTGCCACGTTTTCTAAAATTCGAAGTAATACCGGACGAACTTTCACACACGCAGTTGTCTTCCTGGAAATTGGAATTCTGTTGCTGCTCATCGGAATCTACATTAGCTTCTCGATCCCACAGCAAACGTGATATTACGGAAATTGGAGGAGCAGTTGTGAGATCACAAATGCCATCACGTATGAGTTTGTCACGTATTTCCGAAGCAAAAATACCAGGATTGGGACGTTTATATTCCTCGATGCGTCGTTCTATTTCCGGTGGAGTAAAGCGACGTCTGTTAACTCCACTAACTCCCGGATGTATGAAACCAGTTTCCCGATAACGTTTTAAGATTTTTTGTACACACCACCGCGTTACCTTCAATTCACGCGATATATCAATCGTCCGTATACCTTCTGCGGCCATTTCAACAATTTTCTGTCGAACTTCATCGTTCAAAGGCATACCACGGAAAAATTCCCCACCCAACTGATTGATGCATACTTGGGGTCCGTTGCAATCTGTTTGATAAAAATAAGAAATGCATTGTTATAAAGTGGGATTTTAGTAAACTTCTTTCTCATATGCGTTAGTTATTTCCTATGAATTTCACATGCTGCTTGTTTGGTAGAATATAAATTCACTCAGTGTGCTTGGAAGACAACTTTAACACGTTCACACATTTGTTTTATTTTACTTAAATTATATATTATTCTAATTTTAAAATTGTGATTTTTGCCCTAAACAATATATGTATGTCAAATTTATTATTACATACTTTATGATATTCTCATGAAGTATTTTTTTTTACAAAAGTAAACTCAATAACTGAGGAGGAAAGCAAATCCATATAGTACTATTTTATATGTATATATATTCTATTATTATTTATATATGTATATATAGTTATTGAGTTTACTTTTGTAAAAAAAAAATACTTTATGAGAATATCATAAAGTATGTAATAATAAATTTGACATATACTTTTTAGGGGAAAAAGCACAATTTTAAAATTAGAATAATATATAAAGAGATATTCCCAAAATAAATTCAGTTAATATACCTAAATTTTTTGTGAGTATCAGTCACATAGCTTATGGCTCTAATTTCTTCGATAAACTGTAAGGATGAGCCGGAATTGATCTGTTATATTAAATAATGCTTGTGAATGCAAAAGTATTTTGAATTGACTTACTGTGCAATATTTTTTGGTTGCATTTTTTTGTCTGCTGTATATATGTATTCATTATGCAGTTGTCAAGGTCCACTAATTTATACAAAGAATAAAACAATATTGTCTTGCAGCGATGTTAACAGTACTGTAATTGCCGTATTATACGGTAAATTAGACCTCCGAAAGATACGCTGGTAATTTTAAAGGCTTTCAAATTTAAGATGTTACTCTCCACAAGTTTTTTTTTTCATAATGTGTCTACACATAAAAATAAAGTCATACAAATAAGTCACAAAAAGTACAGTTACATTACAAGCAAAGTAACGACAGTTGTAGTTAAATTCTATGCGTTTCTGCCGTAAAAGGCTAAACAATACATTTTAGTTAATTTCAAATATTGACTTCACTTAAAGCACAAATTTTAAACATATAATATTATGATTTATCTATATATAGACGAGATAAACTATATAACAAACGTAGATAAATAATAGTGGGTATTATTAAGAGTGTCGTATTTACGACAAAACAATATAAAAACTATGGAACGTGTTCCGACATTTTTGCTTCTCCCTCACGATAACGATACTCATACTAATACCATGTTCACACGTCAACCTGAACCACTTGGTTCGCTCGCTATACCGCGATAATAATAATTATTATCATTCATTTTGACTCGCGTTGAATAAACGAAAAATAGTTACATACATAGTCTGTTCAAAAGAAAAGGAGAATTTTAAATTTTTTGGAAAAGTATTTATTTATACATCCATATCCATTTTGTCCCCTTCCAAGTAATCCCCCACAGATATAATGCACTTATGCCGGCCCTTCTTCCAATCATCGAATCACTTCTGAAATGCGCTTTTCGGTATGGCCATCAGCTACATAGTTCTTCGATTTTAACCTTATCTCATCTATTGTGGCAAAACGCTTTCATTTCATAAGTCTCTTCAGTTTTGGGAATAGGAAAAAGTCAGAAGGAGCCAAATCTAGTTAATATTGTGCTTGAGGCATGACTAGGGATTGTTTTTGGCCAAAAAATCACGAACAAGCATTGATGTGTGAGCTGGTGCATTATCGTGATGAAGAATCCATGATTTTTTTCCAACATTTCGATCGTTTTAGCCGTATTGCTTCACGCAAACGTTGCACAACTTCCTTGTAGTATTCCTTATTAACCGTACTACCTGTTTGCAAGAACTTATGATGCAGCACGCCAATGTAATCGAAGAAAACAAAATTCGCCTTTTCTTTTGAACAAACGACGTAATTTTAAATTATTATCACTATATACTTGTCTCATGTTTTAACAAAAATTTTATTATTTTTGCACCAGAATTTGCGTACGGTAATTTTACCTATATATACGGAAATAATAATAAAAAAGTTAACATCACTGCTTTCTTATTATGTCTTTTTATGGAATATTTCTTTTTCTAACTACGAAATACATCGATGGACAACTAATTAGAAACAAATTGTTGCATTTATACACTATCATATTTAGTTTGAAAAACTAGAAATTAATTTTCAAAATAATTTATTTAATTAAGAATATGACTGAGATATACATATGTTTCTTAACAGTTGTAATGGTGTTACTTGGTGGAATTGTAAATTTATATACTTAAAAAAAATTAAAACAGATATCTGATGAATTATTACTCAAAGTTAACAATAAAAAAATGAAAAGACATTACTTTCTACTCGCGGAAATAGCTATTGCCAATTTCATTCCTTCTTATTGCGATTTTCAAATACTTGAGTGACGGTAAGTCGGTCGGACCCGTCTTATCCTCTAGCTTCAGTAGTTGGGGAAGATTCTTGACTGCCGTCAAACAAAACAGCATTCTCTATAGAGTAATACAGAGTCCCGAATTTACTGATGTTAACAATTAAGGAAATGAAGAAAAAAAATTAATTATTAGTACTATTTATCCCCAGAAAGAAAATGTAGGGATTTGTGAAAACTATGAGGATACGTGTATATTCTTGTCGAATCGAATTAAGGCAATGTTGTCAAGCCCCGTGCTCAAAACCCTTCCTAACCATTGTTCTTCTGTGCGCGCTATGATATTTAGAGAACCCTTTGTCGATATTTACCTTTCTTCCCACCCTAAAAGGCAAATCTAATTACATCCACTTTAAAATGTTTTATTTCACATAGAAAATTCAATTACTAAAAAAAGTTCACAAACAATATTCATCGCTACTAAAAAATGTATGGATAATATGGTAATAGGATAAAACTACCAAAATGTACATAAAGATTTTTTAAATAGGAAATAATGAAAAATATACTTATTATAATAATTTAACGAACCAGCGCTCATCTTAGCTTCATTAATAATATTGAATTTAGAAATAATCGTGTGAACGCCCAGAACGATGAAAAATTCTCGTAGGGTTAATTGTAAACTTGTGCTTTTGTTTTTGTTTTTTTTTTATTTTTCTTCTTATATATGTACATATATATATATATTTTATTTTTTTCATTTGGTATATCTTCATATGTATACATATATATTTTCTGATTGGAAATATTTGTTCTTGTTTCTTTGTTTTTTTTTTTTATTGATTTTTACTCTTACTTTTACTAAATTCTATTCGTTTTATTTTCTTTATAATAACCATAAATTTTAAAGAAGAAAGCAAGAATATTGCAAACATAACGGATTATGCCTACATACCTACGTACATATGAATATATAAATCAATAACAAAAGTGTTTTTGCTTTTAATTACTTTACCGAATTGGTTTTTTTCTTGTGACAAGAAAAGATTTTTTTTTCTGCGATCAATTGAGTCTATTATATGTAAGTTACTCTGATAAATGTATTATGTACAGTTTTGGTATTGATTTAGAGAAAAATATTCTACTTAAAAATTTTAAATTTTTTCTTTTTTTTTTAAATTAAATCGGTATAGAGGAAAAAAATAGAAAATTCAGGCGGTACTTACTTGCAGTGATGTTGAAAAGCTATCCAAATCGCCGCCCAGTATTTTGATGATGACAGATGAAAGATCGTAAATCAATGCTTAATAAATTGATTAATTAGTTTGCAGGTCATCTTCTTTAACAAATATACTACTTAACTTTTATATATATATGTATGTATGTATGTACTATGTAAAACTAAAAAAAAATTATATTTTCTCAACTTAAGTTTGTGTTGTTTTTCTTAATGTTTATTTTTTTATTTTCTTATTTAATTGATATTTTTCTTAACTACATGTATAAGATATTTAATATGTTATTATTTGGGTTTTTTCATTTAATTAGATGCTACCCATACTAATTTCGATTCCGAGGTACTGTGTTAGAAATGAAGCTAATCGATGAGTGATTAGTATATACTTATTTATATATTTCTCTAATTTTTTTTTTTTTTTTTATCTGGGACCAGCACTGAGGAGACGACTCCTACACATGCGAAGCATTGTGCTGGAACTATTGGCAAGGAATACTAGGAGAAACGACAGGATGTGAAGCTTAATTAATTATTTTGCAGCTCTGCTTTCGCACGTTCTTTTCTTTTTATACTCGTAGCAGTGCTGAAGCTTCGGTTTAGTAGCCATTTTTATTATTATTTTACTTCGCCGGTGCTACACAATACCGACGAAGGAGGGCGTTCTGATGCAATTGTGGATTGCTATCAGCTGAAGCCGGTATTGTTCAGTGACAAGTGACTATGCCTTCGCCACTGAAACCTTCCGACAACAACTGACACACAAAGACACACTAATGCACATCAGAAAAATGCGAGATGTGTATTTTTATTTTAAAATTTTTAGTCAGAAACTGGGGTTGAACCCAGGTCTGTTTGAGGATTCGTCGTCAACGTGCAGACTACCATCCATCGTGCCATCGCCACGATGTTCTGCTTTATACGTTATCCAATACCGATTTTTCTGCCCCTCCTAATTTTCTTTGGTTGGCTACACGTTGTTGATCAGAAATTTAACCAATTTGATGAATTATTGTAATTTGAGACTTACGGCAATTTCCCCTCTATATACTTGAAATGAACAGAGCGGTGAAGTATAATATTTGGCATGTGTGTGAAGTGACCACAATGAAACACGTTACTCGTTGGCTTAAGACTAACTTTATTATGGTCAGAAAAACTGACAATTGTTTAAAACTAATACAAGCACAGAGTTACCAGATTGTATACATATCAATCCCTTCACCTTTCTAGCTTAACTTATAATATGATTAATAATTAAATTCTTATATAAATTCAATACTATACTAATATTTCATAAATATTGTTTAATAATACCTTATGTACATTGTTAGGTATTTATTTATTTATTTCTTATATATATTATACCCTATTGTACTTTCAACTGTAAGCAGATTTTGTCTCCTTAACTCTACTTCTAGTAAAATAAGGACTTCTTCTTAACAGCTTCGTCTGCTTTTATGGTGGGTTAATTATTCACAATAATTATATTTTTAAATTTCACAAATTTCTCATTAGATTTTCTTAATTGATTCAAATGCACATGCTTTTGACTACCATTTACCATAACAATATATCTCAAATTACTTAATTTCTTTAGTATTTTAGTATTTTTCGTTTTCACAAAATTTTCTAATTTCCATTTTGTTTTTATTAACGTTATAACTCTTATTATTACTATTGTTTTTCCTTTGATCTTGCTTGGCACCAATTCGATTATATTTATTTATTTCCCCATTTTCCTCTTCCTTTTTGGACAACATTACATCCAGTAGTGTGCGCGGTTTAAATTAAAATAACAAGTTTGGTGGAGTGTCTTTAGTTACTGTGGATGGTGTATTTCTATATTTCAGTAGAAAATTGTACAATTTTAATATGGATTTTGTTTTGTCTTAATATCGATTAAATTCTTTTTCAAAGACTGTTTAACAGTCTGAACAGCCCTCTCGGCGCTGCCATTTGATTGTGAATAGTACGAGGGAGATTTTCAAACTGTAATGCCGTTATTCTCACAAAATCTAATAATTGCTCCAGAACTAAATGGAGGTCCATTGTCACTGACTATATATTTAGGCAACCTGAAATTTATAAAAATCTTCCGCAATTCCTGACATACATAACTTCCTTCTGTTTTTTTCATTGTAATAGCCTCAATCCACTTTGAATATACATCGAATATAACTAACAACGTCTTATCAGCGATCTTGCAAAAATCCACGTGAATACGCTCAAATGGATAACTAGCCTTTTTCCACGATGTTAATACGGGTTTATTCCTCCTTTGACATATCTGACAAGCGTCGCAACTATTTGCGAATGACTCAATATCCCGATTTATACTCGGCCACCACACGTATGATCTAGCCAATGCTTTCAGATTTGGTTTCAGATTTTCGAACACATGTACAATGTATGAACTTTTGCTTTAATATACTTTTACTTTATTTTACACAAAATATTCTCCTTTTCTGTTCTGGATTACTTATTAATCAATGATGTGGAATTGTTGATTGTATTACGAAAATAAATTATTGTATTCTTAACGAACACGAAGACTTAAATAAAAGAAAGGAAAAGCAAAAATCATAAAAAATAAAAATACAAGACTTACTTAAACTGAAAAATTATTTTATTATATTAAGTACATCTTAAGAAACATAAATCAATATATTTGAATTTTATTTTATTTTGTTTTTTATTATTCGATATTTCGTTAACAGCTTGTTAACATCATCAGGAATAATAGGAAATTATTTCTATTATTCCTGATGATGTTAACAAGCTGTTAACGAAATATCGAATAATAAAAAACAAAATAAAATAAAAAAAGACCTCAGGCTTAATAAAAATATATCAAAAAATATAATAAAAAAGGTCAATTAATAATATAATTATATTTGAATTGTTAAAAAATTTAAATAACATAAAGCTTTTAAAATGATATTCAAGCAATTCGTGTAGTTGAGCATTTTTGCACACACAGCAAAATTTCATTGTTAAAACCATCGAACGTCATGTAAATATAACATTTTCTTATATCCATTTTGCTTCATATGTGTATCATGTTAAATCAATGTGGTTTTCTTTAAGCAACAAAATTCAACTTTAAAATAACTAAGTAATGTTGATTTAATTTATCAGCCTAGTCGATTTAACATTAAATTAAGTTTGAAACAACGTGGCACATACTTTTGAATCACACTTGTATAAAAATGAAATAAAATGATAATGAAATTGAATCAATGTGATTATATTGCCAATTTAACACAAAATTAATATTCAATTGGGTGCCTCCGTAGGTTCTTATCAATCTGGAGGAGTGGTTTCGATTGCCGCCTAGAGCCTGGTTGTTTCTTATCGTATCACATTGGCCCATTGTGCTCTGGCTTAACTGGGGCCTTCTCTTTCGTTGCGAGTCCGCCACCTAACCTAATATTCAATTTAACACGAGTCGGAACGAATTACGAATGTTTATTTATTGCTATGCTAGTCTATATGTACATGTCAACAAAATTTTAGGAAAAGCTAAGATATCTCACATGTTTATATAAAAACTTCCAACAAGTCTTTGAGAATTCCTTAGTATACAAACTGAAAAAAAACCTGATTTTTACCTGATTCAAGCTTAATGTTACATAACTCTACATTCGTCCGAAAATTTGGCTGTATTGATTTAATAGATTGTAACGTTGATTTAAAGTGATAAAACTTTAATTTTAATACAAAACGGGATTTTATGTATTTAATGTTATGCAATGACATTTTTAAATTTGTTCGTTGCAAATCAATGTAAATTAATGTTAAGTTTAAATTCACTATACACAAAATACTTGACGAAACAAACCAAAAAAGTTTGCTTCATGCACAATAAAAAATATGTGTGCACAGTTAATAATGGAATCAAAAATTAAGTAATGATAAGGAATATTGTAATTAACAGATGGTAAATTTAAAGCTAACGGCGAATTATATGTCTTATTCTATGTATAGAAAATAATAAATTTATAAAGCTAATATTTTCATGGGCAATTTAGAATTTTTGTTAAAAAACATTTTACAAAATTTCAAAAAAGGTAGAATGTTTTTTTACTTGTACGTCTATGTGTGACTGTTTTTTGGACAGTAACGTACACAAATATAAATATTGCCGCGGATATTAATGCGTGTAGCATCGGCTTAACGAAAGAAAATATTAAATCTAACAGTGAAAATGCTGAAATGGCTACAATGAGTTTTTTTTTTAAAATATGTTCAAATAAATACGTGCTATCAGAGATGCTAACTATTCAAAACTAAAATACGCCAACTGAGCAACCTAAATATGCTAAACTTTCAAATTATAGAATTTAAATTCATAAACTTTTTTTTTTTATGTAAAAAATGTATAATAACTGATTTTTAAGGGAAATTTATTTATTAATCCTTTAATGAATGAAATGAATTAAAATATAAATAAATTTTAATGAATTCGGCAGTGAGAATTTGTAGCATTAAAGAAGAAAGCCCCAAATAAAATCGAAAATGGCTTTTTGCATAATTTTTACCAGAAACAAATAAGCGTCTCACATTTGTACGACGAAAGAAAGTCACTTACGACGTACGTTTTTTTTTTTTTTTTTTATTTGGGACCAGCACTCAGGAGAAGACTCCTACACATGCGAAGCATTGTGCTGGAACTATAGGAAAAGGATAGTAGTAGAAACGACAGGAGGTGAAGCTTAATTAATTATAAACGAATAGTGATAGAGATTACAGGAGGTGAGGGGATAGATAGAAGAAGGCTTCATTATTTTTACAATACTGCTTTTGCACGTTTCTTGTTTAATAGCTGTGTTGCAGAGCCTGTGATATTAAGGAAACGCATTACATTTCTGAAGCTGTATTTGGTAGACAATTTATTAATTATTTTACTTCGCCGATGATGCTACACAATATCGACGAAGGAGGGCGCTCTGATGCTACTTGTGGATTAGTGTCAGCTGAAGCCGGTACTGTTAAGTGACCAGTGACTATGCCTTCGCCACGGAAACAGTTCGATAACAACCAACACAAAGCCCCACTACTGCACACCAGAAAAATGCGAAGTGGTTTTATAATTCAGTCTGAAACTGGGGTTGAACCCAGGACTTTTGGTTTTGTAGTCAACGTGCTAACTACCACAATCATCGCCACCCTCAAATAATAATAGTGAATAATAATAGTGTCTTCTTTGCTGTAAAGCTACCAAAAACGAATATTTAGATGCATTTTTGACTTACACTATCCTTGCTCGGATCCTTCAAACAGAGGTTTACACCATTTTGTGCTGTAAGTATTTCATACATTTAAATGAAGTACTCAAATATTACTTATATTTTATGGAAGTAGAAGATTCCGCAAATAGTTTATTTTTACTAAATAAAGCAAATATGTCTGAAGAATAAGAAACATTCTTATTGTGAAAAAATCATGTTTATAAATAATCACAATATTTCTTATTTTATTAATTTCTTCTCTCTTCAGTAAAGGTATAAAATTAAAAGATTTGCCCTCTTGCATTTCACTAATAAAAACTCACATTCACTCTTCAACATTGTTCCCATTTTACCATAATCACTACTAGATTTAACATTGCCTTTCGTAAATTGTAAAAAAGAATTCTAGTTTGATACCAACTTATCTCATCATTATTTTTTGTTCTTCAAACTCAGATTTTTTTGGGTTATTAAGACAAAAACAAAATGAACGATTTTAAAGCGAATGATACACGATCAATGTTCAGCTTCAATATTTGTCATTGTGTACGCACACAAAAATGAAGCTGAATATTGATCGTGTAGCATTCGCTTAATAGAGAAATGCTGAAAAATATTTTGGAATGCTTAAAGAAATAATTTTACAGTGACGGGTAAAGAAATCGACAGGTTTTCATTAAAATTGAATCACAACATAATTTTGGTTTCAAAATATTTATAATAATGAAGTTCGCAATGAACTGGGCATTTGTTTATTTTGCAAAATCGTAACAATTTTAAAAATGTGACTTTTTAAAAATTTAATTTTTTCAAAATTTTAAGCACATAGTGTATTAAAAATTTTCCGATTTTACATAATTTATCATAATACTTGTTTTTTACTATTTTAATTACAACTTCTAAGCGTCTAGACATTGAATGGATAAGCTTTGGTATATCATAATTTTCAGGTATTTCTTCCCATTCTTCTTTAATAAATGTTATTTGTTTTTTGGTGACCTTTTTCCGACTTTTTTCTTTGGGTGGACCCATGAATTTTCTATAGGGTTTAAGTCTGGGCTTTGTGCTGGGCTATCGATCACTTTTATACAATTATATAACAACCAGGATCTACAAATATATGCCTTATGCTTCGGGTCATTACCTGCTAAAATTTATATTTGAGCTTTTCTGGGTCAACAAAACAGAATTTCCGAGCACATGCACTCAATTGCTTTTTTAAAATGTTTAGATAGACTTCCTTGGTCATTATATCCACTAATATTCTTATTTCGCCAACACCCTTGCTCGAAATACAACCCCACACAATAACGGATAGTTTACCGAACATTACAGTGGGTATTATATTTTTATTTTCTAAAGCCGTCAGGGGTTTTCGCGAAACTTTTTGAGGTCCATCATGGTAGTAAAGCATCACTTTCGTTTCGTCACAAAAAATAACATCATCCCAGTGCTCCGGAGGAAAAGAAATGTGTTCAATGGCAAACTTATACCTTTTTTCAATGTTTACCGCGGATAGCAAAGGTTTTTTCCTCGCAACTCTTGAAGAGTATTTATGGTTTTGTAGCACATTTCTAACAGTCTGAGAGCGATACTTACTCCACATTCATTACTGATGTCAAGTGCAATTCCTCTAGTGCATTCTAATCAATCATTTTCAAAATTTTCTTTTAAATTCGCCGAGTTACTTTTTTTGGTCTGCCTGGTGTTTCTTTTGGTTCCAGTCTACCTTCTTTTTCAGCACGGTTAATAACATTATATACCGTCCTTAGGTTAAGAGAGAACATTTTAGCAATTTCTCTGTGAGATTTTCCTTTATAGTAATTAAAATACACCAGTTGGGTAATGTCTTTGTTCAGTCGCTTTCCTGGCATAGTTTATATATAATTGGGTAATCATTTGTTTATTCTATGAGCTTAATTTAATGAATAAAAGACAACTGCTACTCTTAGCGTCCATATAAATCTATTATACGCAATACATATGCAAAAAACTAACGGTTCCTTCTTGTCTTTGCATTTTTGAAAACACTTTTTTTACACTCTTTAAAGTATGCAACATTATTTTGTAGAGTTGTTGTTGTAATATGTTCATAAATTTGTCAAAGTTTCGACGCCTGCTTGTCGACAACATACAAAACAACAGTTGTAAAAAAAAAAATTCACAAATATACTGATATTGTTGTTGTAAATATTTATTTAAATTTAAATTCTTAAAAAATTTTTGTTTTGAAAACATTTTTTTTACAAACTGTATTTTCAGAAAGGTTATGAATAGAGAAGTTGATAGAGCCATGTCCGTCTGTCCGTCTGTCTGTGTTTGTGTTTGTTGAAACGCCGTTTGTGTCCAAATTAATCATATCAAAAAATTCATTTTGTGTCAATCGGTCAGTAGTAGACCTGAATCTCTTCCTATTGAAATTTGGGGAAATCGGTTGAATAGTTTCCGAGCTACAGCCGCAGATCCACGACCAATTTGGTTTTTTTTTTATAAATTTTAATACAAAATTGTCCATAACTTCGAAACGGATGGAGCGATTTTAATGAAATTTAGTCCGTGTATGTAACTCGGTGGATTACTTACTTTAAATACCGCTAAATTTGGACCCGCTAAGTAGTCCCAAATATGTGCAAAATATGCAAAAAAAAAAACCAAAAAGCACGCGATTTCCTTATGAAATATGCATTATATATTATGAAATAGACTAATAGAAGAAACAATATTTAAATTAAAACATACTTCTTACTTACGTACATAACATGATTCGAACCACCATCAAACTTCACCAAAACGCCATCCATATAGTCAGTCACCTCACCCATCAAGACCGCTGAGTTTGTTATAACTTATCTAGACTAAATCATACCACAATTTTCCCACTAATACTATCAAATACACTAACCCAAGTCGTGTAACGACCCTTTTTAGCAATACATCTAAAGAAATTTTACCATATACTTATGTATACGGAGTCTGATTAAACAAATACATTCTTAGCACTCATAAACTCATGGTGCCAGTTTTTATAAACAATTTTTTAGAAGCCAAACCTCCTCATTCTTTTTTGCTAATTTTATAAATATGTACATTCATGCGAAAGAGTAGTAGCATTGCTTTTTGAGCATTTCTGTATGCAAAAAAAAAATTTTATTTTGACGAACAGTGTTGCCACGAAATAATGTTGGGATAGAGAACATATAGATGATTATCCGATTTTTATTTATATATATTTAAAATTTTACATGTAAAGAAAAAACAAAAAACTGAGACAAGTTGAATTGATTTGATTGGTATGATTGTTAAAATAAGTAGTAGGAAAGACTTAATTGTTCTTCGCTACACCAAAAAAATGTATAATAAATAATTTTATTTTTACAATTTCTGTTAAAAAACATCTTACAAAATTTAAAAAAAGGTCGAATGTTTTCTAACGTCTTACGTCTATGTGTGACTGTTTTTTGCACACTAACGCACACTAATACAAATATTGCCGCGGATATTAATGCGTGTCGCATCGGCTTAACGAAAGAAAATATTAAATTTAACAGTGAAAATGCTGAAATTGCTACAATGGCGGATTATGTATGCGAGCCAATGGCCTTGAATGTGAGTTTTTATTTTAAAAATATGTTCAAATAAATACGTGGTATCGAGATGCTAACTATTCAAAACTAAAACACACCAACTGAGCAACCTAAATATGCCAAACTTTCAAATTACAGAATTGCCTGCTGCTTTATGAATTATTATTCAATTTAAATTTATAAACTTTTTTTTTTGGATGTAAAAAATGTATAATAACTGATTTTTCGTGGAAATTTATTTATTAATTCTTTAATGAATGAAATGAACTAAAATATAAATAAATTTAAATGAATCCGGCAGTAAGAAATTGTTGCATTAAAGAAGCTTCAAATAAAATCGAAAATGCGTTTTGGCATAATTTTTACCGGAAACAAATAAGCGTCTCAAATTTGTACGACGAAAAAAAGTTACTTACGCCGTACGTTTTTTGAACAATAATAGTGTCTTCTTTGCTGGAAAGCTACCAAAAACGAATATTTTGATGCATTTGTGGCTTACACTATTCTTGCGTAAACGGGTCTTTCAAAAAGAGGTTTACACCATTTTGTGCTGTAAGTATTTGATACATTTAAATGAAGTACTCAAATATTACTTATGTTTTATGGAAGTAGAAGATTCCGCTAATAGTTTATTTTTACTAAATAAAGGAAATCTGTCTGAAGAATAAGAAAAATGCTTATTGTGAAAAAATCATGTTTATGAATAATCACAATATTTCTTATTTTATTAATTTTTTCTCTCTCCTGTAAAGGTATAAAATTTAAAGAGTTGCTCTTTTGCATTTCACTAATAAAAACTCACATTCAACATTGTTCCCATTTTACCATAATCACTACTAGATTTAACATTGCCTTTCGTAAATTGTAAAAAATAATTCTAATTTGATATCAATTTATCTCATCATTATTTCCCGGCAACACTGCTCTTCAAACTCAGATCAAAGACTATAAATATATAAAGATATTGCACGTAGAACATTGAACAAAAACAAAAATTGTTTGCGTTTATTGATGCTGTGGGGGGAAGTAGCAAGAGAGTCTTTGAGCAAGAGAAAAGAACACACAAATTTTAGGCATACATACATATGTACGTACATAAGTATGTATGTAGTAATAAGCATTGGTTTTGTCAAGTTTATTTTGTTGTTGTTTTTGAAACATTTTTGTTTTTTTTAACTCTACTAGAAATTTTTTTTCCACAGAAATTATGGTTTTTTTTTGTTGTTTACACATATAAATGATGCTTATTGAGAAATGTGTTTGTGTGTGTTATATTTCTTGTACAAAGCACATTCAATAACAATATTAACAACTAAAAGCAGTTTCTTGTTTTCATATAAATCATGTGCAAATAAACAGTGCAAAGCCAATGCGACCGATTTCTATGGCTGTAGGGTAAAATTACGTCTTTTGTTATTGTACTATTGCATTTATGTTGATTCGCACCGAACTATGTATACTCATTTGTTTTATTAAATATTTTATTTTAGAATTTTCAATTGTATAGTTAGAATATCTATGTATATGCATAAATCAAATAAAACGTGAGCTTACCTGAGTTCGAAAACCATACAATTTATTATTTTGTTTACAAAACTATTATAAAGTTTATTAAAATCTTTTTAATAAGTGATAACTAGCACAAGAAATGTAATTATTTTTAGTGATTGGTACATATTTAATTATTTTCTGAATTGAGCATATGTTTTATTGTTTTAAAATTTTAAGTTTTTCTGCGCTCGTTAATTTGTATTTGTATGTTTCCCACGAGGAATGCTTTCGTAAAAGTGTAAGAATTAATAAATTTAGCATCTCCATTCTGTCCTTATAGCATACGTTGTTTTCTTGAAACCAAAAGGAATATATTGTATTTTTGGTGAAATTTACACATTGCTCAACAATAGTTTTTTTATGTTTTTTATTTCTTTGGATTCAGAAAAATTTTTTTCGGAAACTTATATGAATCTTACATACTGCAAAAAATAAGTCCGATGGAGCATACAAACTTCCAAAATCTGAATTTTTATCGTAATTTTTTGCATGGACAAACATTTCTGATGGATATGACAAAATTTGCGCGGGTTTTATTATATCCATACGGCAGCGAGCACAAGATATCCGTTGAGCTATGTAACCAACGAAATAGCGGCTTGATGTTAACTCTATTGGAATGTTTTCAGAGTTAAAACAATCAGCATCGTCATTAAAATAAAAAAGTCGCATTTTTTGCCCCAGCGCATTCTCAACGTTATTTTTATATAGATATACATACATAGTTATATAAATTTCCAATTTTAAATAATATTAAATTCGGTGCGAATCGATGTTCTTGCAATAGTACAACAATAAAATACATATATTTGCCAATCAAATAAGAATCAGCGACATTAGCTTTACGTATCTTATGTCCACATATATTGTGCGAACACAAAACGAGCCTTTGCTGTTTTTGTTTGTTTATATGGATTCTTTCGTTTGTTTATTAAATGTACACACATGCACACATACTTGAGAATGCAAAGCCACAAACGTATGAACACATGTATACATATGTAAATGAATAGTAGAGACATGAGAATAATAAATTCTCTGAGAAAATAAATGACTTTATTGAAAAAAGTGGTTTTATCATGGTTTTTGTACTAAAACCATCAGCAAATTTAGCATTGGCAGAACAATGTATGACAGTGCAACATCTTTATATATTTATAGTCTTTGACTAAAGTTTTTATTCAAAAAAATTTAAATTATGGCTGCATGCCCTCTTTATTAGTGAAATAGCATTCGCATATGTGCGGTGTTTTGCGGTCTCTGATTTACAATCTTATATATAAACATATATATTGTTTCTCTCACTCCTGTAGGGAGCTTATGGCATTCTTTATGTTCATAACTTTGTTGTTTTATTATTTTGTGTACATACATGTATACTAGACCGGACTTAAATTTTTTTTTTGCATAAAAAGTGTACCGCCCTTTCAAATTGTTCCTTTTTACGCCAATAGTGAAATTCCAAAATCTTAGACTGATTGCCCTAGGTTAAGGCGTGGCACATGCCCACTAAAGTGGCTAAAACTGGCTTATATGGACTTTTGAAGAGACAAGGCACGAAAATATAAGTAAAATGTTTCATATATGTTTGTAATATATTATTTTATTGAAATGATTACTATTCTTGATAAACATTTAAACTTAATTGCAAAGGTCTGATTTAATAATGCTACCGTACTTTTTCCTATAATCAGGTACTGTTTGCAAGATACATATATTGTTTCTCTTCTTCGTTTTTTTTAAAGCTGCAATATATTCTTTCATTAGTTTTACAAAACGCTCTGCAGTATCATTAACAACATGTAAGTTTTGTACAATATTCATTCCCTTTTGAAATTCGGATTCATTGTACCACTTGGAAGGGTCAAGTTTTAGAAAGTTAGTTTCAATATTAAATCTTTCGAAAAAGCTCAATGTTTTTTTATTAACAAAATCTGAAATATTTTTTTGGTTTAATTGATTCATGTTGGTTACTATTCTTTTATTCTCATTATTTTATTCTTCTTTAAGATTTTCAAACATTTTCTCTTTTCTGCAACTCTACTACAGCATTATCAAAAAATGAAAGATCTGCTGCTTCTGGTGTCAGGTACCACAAGTGATTCGAAAACTTGCTCGTTACTTCATTGCTTATTATTTTATTCAATTCATTGAATTTAATAATATTTTTAATAAAATTTAAATCATTTAAGAGTGCTTTCGCGGCAATTGGCGCTTCAATCCACGGTCTCAAATAAATTTTCAAAATGAACACATTTATATCTTGTATAGCATTGGCCTCATCTGATGACATTGAGAATTGGTGGCGGACAAGAAAAATCTTAAGCGTATATATCGCTTTAGCCATCCATCGGGCATGATGCATCGCTCCAGGTGATTTAAACCTTACAGGCTCTGTGTTTCGACCAAGAAATATAAGACTCAATTCCAATAACTCCTTGTAGTCTGCCCTGGGATGTTGTATAGTGACATAGTTATGAGCAAATTGAGCTAATTGGTCTTGTTCAGTTTTGTTAAGCGATTAAGATTTATTTTTTTATCCACCATTCTACTTGCAAATTTTTGTTGATTGATTTTGGGCCAATTTTTTTTAAAACGTTGGCAAATATCTAATGATGGTCCACTTAATTTTAAATGATATTTCACGAAAGCACTTTTCATCACGAGTTCATATATGTGATGACGGCAAGGGAGATATAACAATTATCTATTGAGGTGTTGTTGTAATAAAATACAAGTACCTTGTAATCTACCTGTATTTGTCGCTGTAGTATCAAAACATAAAGCTTGTACCTTGTTTGGAAAGAATGTTGTTTATATTTACTGTTATAAGAAATTGTTTTTTAAATGCCTTTTCTGTTAGATTCCATTCATTTAATAGTTTGAGTATGGCGTCTGTCTGTTCTTTCCCAGTACCAGCTGACAGGGCAGGTACTCCAAGTAGATGTTCAATGCCATTTGTTGTTATCACAACTGGTAATCTGTCCACCTTTGCATTTCCTGTGATCGATGGTAAAATTTTTCCATCCCAATGTACCGTAATTTGATTTATATCTTTGTTTTTATAATCCATCATCAGATTTGAAGCATCTTCTTATATTTTAATTAAATCTAACGCATTTCCGTGCGCAATGTCAAATAAGTTGTTCGTATTTTTAATAAACTCATCTTCTCGCCTTTTTTGAAGTGGTGTGCTGCGTTTGCACGTTTTTTGCAGATTTTTCCATTGGTGATATAAAGCTTCAACTTTTTGAACACTTCTATCAAGTTGACGAACTGGAATACGGGCTTTATTCCAAAAAATTTCGGTCTCTTTGATAACCAGATATGCACTTGAACGAAGATCCAATTTCACTTTGCACATGTTATAAAACAAAACTTTCAAAACTTGTCCATTGGAAGGCAGATTAGATCCAACAATTTGGCTTTCGTCAAATCGTAATAAATAAATTTTTCCACTAGTTCTTGTGTCCACTTTGCAAATACCATCAATATCAATTCTCTTTATAGCAATAATGTTTCTATGATTCAAAGCTCAATATAGCTACACTTCACTTTTTACACACTTTTAATTGCCACGTGGTTGACTTTACTCTATTGTTGCCAAACGTAAGTTAATTTCAATAAAATAATATATTACAAACATAGATGAAACATTTTACTTATATTTTCGTGCCTTGTCTCTTGAAATATTTATGTACATATGCATTATTAATATACTCTATATGGATGTATGTGGGTCTATAATCATATAAGTGTAAGCCTCTGTTTGAAAGATCTGATCACGCAAGAATGGCGTAAGCCACAAATGCATCACAATATTCGTTTTTGGTAGCTTTACGGTGAAATTTGGTTTGCATGATGACTTGGCTGTTTGAAGTTATATATTGATCGAAAAGGTCTGGTCCTTTGAACCAGCTCCAACAATTAAGTAAAAATTCGGCACTACTAAACGACTATCCGGCAATTCAGGCGAATTTCAGAAATAAAGGGAGTCAGTGAAGGGTATCTAAGATTCGGCACAGCCGAATATAACACTCTTACTTGTTTTTTATAATTTCAGTCTGAAACTGGGGTTGAACCCAGGTCTGTTTTGGTTTTGTAGTCAACGTGCAGACTACTTCAGCCATCGCCATAAATTGAATTTCATTATGTTGTTCTGTATCAAAGTGGTTAAGTCATTGGTGCACCATTGTACTTTTAATGTCCAATTTGTACCAAAAATGGTACAATTATACCAATTTTGCCATCTCTGGTTAGGATGCTTACATATATACAACCATATTAAGGGAAGCAAACCCCTTTTATAAAGTAAAGAAATGTTTAAACAGTTTTAAAGACAATGCAGGTGAAAGATTTTGAGTAGTAGAGAATTTGAGCAGTCTGACAACTAATTTTACAATTAACATAATTAAGGGCAAAAACTTCAATAAGAAAAAGTGTTCAACAATTAAAAAAATAACGTCCAAAATAGCTGAAAAAATATAAAAAATGTGTTTTAAATTGTTTTATTGTGTCTTATATAATTAAAATATAAATATTTAAACGTTTTCTGTTCACATAATTTGCGTATAAGATCAATTTTTAACGAATAATAAGGTATAAAAGAAAACAATTAAAATATCAATATCTCCAAAACTCCAGCCAATCTTAAAAAACAGTGAAGGCAATTTGTTTCGTTGGCCCAAAATTACATCAGATCAACTATCAGAACGGTAAACATCGATGTTTTTAAGAGCGATTTTGCGTCCCTAATCTTGAGCCGCCCGCCATCTTGAATACCTAGTGATGTCATTAAAAGTTTTCGTGTTCTTCCCAGTAAACCCTTCCATTTGACACCTCCATACGTATTGGGTGTTGTACGCTATGCTCCGCCAACTCTATACGTTCGTTATATTGGATTCAGAATGGGTCAACATGCAGTTGGAAAATTTGACTATGACATACATACGAACGAACATACTAATAACACAAGTTAAATAAAAAAATGATTTCAAGCTTACTAAATCGAATTGAAAGATACAATAATTTTAAACAAAAAAAAAAAAACATTATGACAATTTAGTTTTCATTTTAAAAATAATCAATAATTAATAATAACAATTAATAAAAGATTCTTGTTTCTTTTTGAAGTTTTTAATTTTAATATATTTTTAAGTGAAAAGCTTTAAAGTGGCAATAATGTCGTTTTAAATGCCAACTTGTTTTAGTTTGTTTTGCATTTTATTAGAACGGATAAAAACACTCTTCTCCTGCTGCAGGAGAAATATTATCAGTGGCAGCAGCAGCCGTTGAGGAGGAATGACCGGCATAACAGTCATAAATTTGCTGCTGATAGGCTGGGGGCAGCAATAGACGCAAAAGGTGGTAGCATGGCAGCATATGGTACATGATGTGTGTGCACAGCTGCATAAGAAGAAGGTATACCTGCCATAGCTGGAACCTGATTAGCAATACTGGCAGCACTAGCGCACGTGTGTTGTTTACGCAATAGTGCTCGACGATTACTAAACCATACTTGAATGTGTCCCTCAGACAGATCCGTGCGTTGGGCTAATTCCTTTCTAGTGTTCATATTTGGATATTGGGTTCGATCAAACGCATTCTTGAGTTCTTTTAATTGCATTGGCGAATATGGAGTGCGTCTGCGACGTTTTCTAAAATTCAAAGTAATACCGGACGAACTTTCACACACGGAGTTGTCTTCCTGTTAATTGGAATTCTGTTGCTGCTCATCGGAATCTACATTAGCTTCTCGATCACACAGCAAACGTAATATTACGGAAATTGGAGGAGCAGTTGTGCGATCACAAATGCCATCACGTATGAGTTTGTCACGTATTTCCGAAGAAAAAATACGAGGATTGGAACGTTTATATTCCTCGATGCGTCTTTCTATTTCCGGTGTAATAAAGCGAGGTCTGTAACCTCCACTAACTCCCGGATGTATGGAACCAGTTTCCCGATAACGTTTTAAGATTTTTTGTACACACCTCTGCGTTACCTTCAATTCACTCGATATATCAATCGTCCGTGTACCTTCTGCGGCCATTTTAACAATTTTCTGTCGAACTTCATCGTTCAAAGGCATACCATGGAAAAATTCCCCACCCAACTGATTGATGCATGCTTGGGGTCCGTTCCAATCTGTTTGATAAAAATAAGAAATGCATTGTTATAAAGTGGAATTTTAGTAAACTTCTTTCTCATATGCGTTAGTTATTTCCTATGAATTTCACATGCTGCTTGTTTGGTAGAATATAAATTCACTCAGTGTGCTTGGAAGACAACTTTAACACGTTCACACATTTGTTTTATTTTACTTAAATTATATATTATTCTAATTTTAAAATTGTGCTTTTTGCCCTAAACAATATATGTATGTCAAATTTATTATTACATACTTTATGATATTCTCATGAAGTATTTTTTTTTACAAAAGTAAACTCAATAACTGAGGAGGAAAGCAAATCCATATAGTACTATTTTATATGTATATATATTCTATTATTATTTATATATGTATATATAGTTATTGAGTTTACTTTTGTAAAAAAAAAATACTTTATGAGAATATCATAAAGTATGTAATAATAAATTTGACATATACTTTTTAGGGGAAAAAGCACAATTTTAAAATTAGAATAATATATAAAGAGATATTCCCAAAATAAATTCAGTTAATATACCTAAATTATTTGTGAGTATCAGTCACATAGTTTATGGCTCTAATTTCTTCGATAAACTGTAAGGATGAGCCGGAATTGATCTGTTATATTAAATAATGCTTGTGAATGCAAAAGTATTTTGAATTGACTTACTGTGCAATATTTTTTGGTTGCATTTTTTTGTCTGCTGTATATATGTATTCATTATGCAGTTGTCAAGGTCCACTAATTTATACAAAGAATAAAACAATATTGTCTTGCAGCGATGTTAACAGTACTGTAATTGCCGTATTATACGGTAAATTAGACCTCCGAAAGATACGCTGGTAATTTTAAAGGCTTTAAAATTTAAGATGTTACTCTCCACAAGTTTTTTTTTTCATAATGTGTCTACACATAAAACTAAAGTCATACAAATAAGTCACAAAAAGTACAGTTACATTGCAAGCAAAGTAACGACAGTTGTAGTTAAATTCTATGCGTTTCTGCTGTAAAAGGCTAAACAATACATTTTAGTTAATTTCAAATATTGACTTCACTTAAAGCACAAATTTTAAACATATAATATTATGATTTATCTATATATAGACGAGATAAACTATATAACAAACGTAGATAAATAATAGTGGGTATTATTAAGAGTGTCGTATTTACGACAAAACAATATAAAAACTATGGAACGTGTTCCGACATTTTTGCTTCTCCCTCACGATAACGATACTCATACTAATACCATGTTCACACGTCAACCTGAACCACTTGGTTCGCTCGCTATACCGCGATAATAATAATTATTATCATTCATTTTGACTCGCGTTGAATAAACGAAAAATAGTTACATACATAGTCTGTTCAAAAGAAAAGGAGAATCTTAAATTTTTTGGAAAAGTATTTATTTATACATCCATATCCATTTTGTCCCCTTCCAAGTAATCCCCCACAGATATAATGCACTTATGCCGGCCCTTCTTCCAATCATCGAATCACTTCTGAAATGCGCTTTTCGGTATGGCCATCAGCTACATAGTTCTTCGATTTTAACCTTATCTCATCTATTGTGGCAAAACGCTTTCATTTCATAAGTCTCTTCAGTTTTGGGAATAGGAAAAAGTGGGAGGGAGCCAAATCTAGTTAATATTGTGCTTGAGGCATGATTAGGGGTTGTTTTTGGCCAAAAAATCACGAACAAGCATTGATGTGTGAGCTGGTGCATTATCGTGATGAAGAATCCATGATTTTTTTCCACAATTTCGATCGTTTTAACCGTATTGCTTCACGCAAACGTTGCACAACTTCCTTGTAGTGTTCCTTATTAACCGTACTACCTGTTTGCAAGAACTTATGATGCAGCGTTGAACACACTGTTCAAAACGGAGCCTTGTGTTCTGCGCCATACGCTGCAGTAAACTTGGTTCAATTGAGCTGATTTCCTGACGATACTTTTCCTTTAAAGCCACAAGAGATTGAGGTATACCCATAAAAAAAAATCCAAAATCTAAATGTTTGTTTTATTCTTCAGATGGATTAGCTTTATTTAGTAAAATTAAACTATTTGCGGAATCTTCTACTTTTATAAAATCTAAGTAAAATTTGAGTCTTTCATTTAAATGTATGAAATGCTTACAGCAAAAAATGGTGTAAGTCTCTGTTTGAAAGATCCGATCACGCAAGAATGTCGTAAGCAACAAATGCATCACAATATTCGTTTTTGGTAGCTTTACGGTGAAATTTGGTTTTCATGATGACTTGGCTGTTTGAAGTTATATATTGATCCAATCGATCCAACAAGTAAGTAAAAACGACTATACGGCAATTCAGGCAAATATCAGAAATAAAGTGAGCAAGTGAAGGGTATCTAAGATTCGGTACAGCCGAATATAGCACTTTACTTTACTTTAATTTACTTTTATGGTTATTCTTATAGTGGACAACACCCTCTTTCTAATGCAACAAACCGCAACTTTCTAACTAACATTTTTTTCAAGTTTTCTATTTTATATGATCATTTTTATAATTTATCTTATTATTTAATTATTAAGCTCAAGTTTGTTTTTCTTTTAAAATTATATTGCTTATAATTGTAATTCGATATTTAAATAAATTTTAAAATAAATTTGAACGATAGAATGGAAATGCGAATTTTATTTTTTAAAGAGTATGTCATCCAGATCTTTCAGACCCTTTTTTAACTTTTATTATTTTTGCACCAGAATTTGCGTACGGTAATTTTACCTATATATACGGAAATAATAATAAAAAAGTTAACATCACTGCTTTCTTATTATGTCTTTTTATGGAATATTTCTTTTTCTAACTACGAAATACATCTATGGACAACTAATTAGAAACAAATTGTTGAAAAACTAGAAATTAATAACTCATTTATTACGAAACATGTTTTCAAAATAATTTATTTAATTAAGAATATGACTGAGATATACATATGTTTCTTAACAGTTGTAATGGTGTTACTTGGTGGAATTGTAAATTTATATACTTAAAAAAAATTAAAACAGATATCTGATGAATTATTACTCAAAGTTAACAATTAAAAAATTAAAATACATTACTTTCTTCTCGCGGAAATAGCTATTGCCAATTTCATTCCTTCTTATTGCGATTTTTAAATACTTGAGTGACGGTAAGTCGTTCGAACTCGTCATATCCTCTAGCTTCATTAGTTGGGGAAGATTCTTGACTGCCGTCAAACAAAACAGCATTCTCTATATAGTACTACAGAGTCCCGAATTTACTGATGTTAACAATTAAGGAAATGAAGAAAAAAAATTAATTATGAGTACTATTTATCCCCAGAAAGAAAATGTACGGATTTGTGAAAACTATGAGGATACGTGTATATTCTTGTCGAATCGAATTGAGGCAATGTTGTCAAGCGCCGTGCTCAAAACTCTTCCTACCCATTGTTCTTCTGTGCGCGCTATGATATTTAGAGAACCCTTTGTCGATATTTACCTTTCTTCCCACCCTCAAAGGCAAATCTAATGAATAATTACATCCACATTATAATGTTTTATTTCACATAGAAAATTCAATTACTAAAAAAAGTTCACAAACAATATTCATCGCTACTAAAAAATGTATGGATAATATGGTAATTGGATAAAACTACCAAAATGTACATAACGATTTTTTAAATAGGAAATAATGAAAAATATACTTATTATAATAATTTAATTTAACGAACCAGCGCTCATCTTAGCTTCATTAATAATATTGAATTTAGAAATAATTGTGTGAACGCCCAGAACGATGAAAAATTCTCGTAGGGTTAATTGTAAACTTGTGCTTTTGTTTTTGTTTTTTTTTTATTTTTCTTCTTATATATGTACATATATATATATATTTTATTTTTTTCATTTGGTATATCTTCATATACATATGTATATATTTTCTGATTGGAAATATTTGTTGTTTTTTTCATTGTTTTTTTTTTTTATTGATTTTTACTCTTACTTTTACTAAATTCTATTCGTTTTATTTTCTTTATAATAACCACAAACATAATGAATTATGCCTACATACCTACGTACATATACTTACATATATAAATCAATATCAAAAGTGATTTTGCTTTTAATTACTTTATCGAATTGGTTTTTTTCTTGTGACAAGAAAAGATTTTTTTTCTGCGATCAATCGAGTCTATTATAAGTTACTCTGATAAATGTATTATGTTCAGTTTTGGTATTGATTTAAGTGGCTGACATCTTCAGCTTCAATATTTGTCATTGTGTGCGTAAAATAGTCACACTTATACGCTCTGTGTAATATTGACGAATATCAAAATGTTTTGTGGCATCGTTATCGTCAATATTCATTTTATTTCTGGTAACTTTGAGTGCACATCGTAGATGTGACGCATTACAAACATAGTAAAAAATTTTTGTAATCAAATTAATTGAAGTATATCGCTCATTAATGGCTGTTTGGGACGTGCAAATTAAAAAATATAGTGACAAAAACCAAAAAAAGATATCATCAGTGCTTTTTTTTCTTCTAATGAATAAAGGAATAAATAGATATGCATTTTACCGTCGCGACGGTAACTTCAAAAAATGTTTTGCCGGCGGTTACTTATACATGTTTACACTTAAAAATCGCCAAAAAAATTAATATTGATGAGAAATTTTGACGTAGTGTGTCAGAGGTTTCAATATACAATACTAACACGAAGACAAATATTGAAGCTGAATACTGATGTGTGTATCATGCGCTTTAGAGAAAAATATGCTACTTAAAAATTTTAAATTTTTTCTCTTTTTTTTAAATTTAATCGGTATAGATGAAAAAAATAGATAATTCAGGTGGTACTTACTTGCAGTGATGTTGAAAAGCTTTCCAACTCGCCGCGCAGTATTTTGATGATGACAGATCGTAAATGAATGCTTAACAAATTGATTAATTAGTTTGCAGCTCCTCTTAATTTAAGTTTGTGTTGTTTTTCTTAATGTTTTTTTTATTTTCTTATTTAATTGATTTTTTTCTTAACTACATGTATAAGATATTTAATATGTTATTATTTGGGTTTTTTTTTCTTTTAATTAGATGCTACCCATACTAATTTCGATTCCGAGGTACTGTGTTAGAAATGGAGCTAATCGATGAGTGATTAGTATATACTTATTTAAAATTTAATATTTCCCTAATTTGATGCGATGTTCTGCTTTATACGTTATCCAATACATGGAACACTATCGGCGGCGTGTTGAATGGTTGTGATCACGAAGAAAAAAGCATGAAGGCCTCTAATTTCTGACCCAATTAACCTCGGTGAAAAAATTAAAAATGGCGATTGATCTGTTCGTGCAGCTTATATTCGCGCTCGTAGCCATCTTTTTTTTCCCATAGTTAACTAGCTATCACTACACATCACCTGTTTGACCATATGCCGTATGCCCAACACTGTATAACAGTTCCGTTAAAAATCAGTACAAAAGGACCGTTAAAAATTAAAACTTTACGAAAGTATCTACTGGATTTCAAATAAATAAAGAAAACTTTTAGACTACTAAAAAAAAGAAAACGACATATTTTATCTTTTCCTAAAATTGTTGACAACAAAACAAATAAAGTCATATTAATAGGAAAATAAATTGAAGTGGAATTTTGAACCAAACTTGAAACTAAAAAAATTATTATAATAAAAACAAACTAAATGATTGTGCTGTTAACCCTTACACAGTTGCCATTCAAAGCTTCTATTTTATTTAATCTTTTTGATAATTTATCTTATTATTTAATCATTAAGTTCGGGGTCGTTTTTCTTTTAAAATTATATTGCAATTTAATTTAAACTAGAATAACTTGGTGCGCTTCGCTACGCCGCACCAATTTCACCCAATTTAAAAAAAACTGTTAGCGGAATTTTTCCATATGAATAAGGAATTTTGGAAATTAGTCCACAAAATTACGAAAAAAAATTTTAGTGGAACTTTTTCTATATGCAAAATGAATTTTGAAATTGGTGCACAAATGGCAAAGTTATTCCCGTTTATATTAGAAAATCTGTTAAAAACGATGTGGAAGGAGTAACATAATTTAAAAAAGTAGGCGTAAACGTGGGCGTGATTAAAAAAGTAGCCTATATCTCATTCAAGAATCCCAGTTAAATGTTGTGAAAATTTCAGGAATATCCGTCCAGCGGTCTGGTTCCCTATAAGGTATGCTGAATATTGGGCTTCTCGAGACATTGATAGATCATTCTTCAAGATCCGACTGCAAATACTAAAGATATAAAGAAAAGTATAAAAAGGCCACCACTACTTGATGCAAAATAAATTATATTTTCGAAAATGCCGTCCAAAAATACTTTATATTATTATTTATATGGGTGTAGGACGCACTTTTTTTTGCCTGTAAGTAAGGCAACCAGATTTTGGAAAAGAAAAAAGATGACACTCACAAAGAAGTCAGAAAATAATTTCAATTCAATATCTGCCTATTTAAAATTGATATACTTACATACATATACATATGTATATGAAAAATTTGTTAAGAATAATAAGAAATGCAATGGAATATACACTTTCTTATAAATATGTAGTTATTATTTAACTCCATACATATGTATATAGGAAGCAAAATCTATAAGATATAGCAATAAAAAACAATGCGATTGGATGTCTTAGCGGCCTATACACTCCAATACAAAATGAATGTTTCACGAGCCAAATATCACTTATACCCAGGAAAAGTTAGTGTTTAGCTGTAAGCACTGTTGCAGTAGAGAAAAGAACGCGGAATTAATTGCATTTGCGCATTTCATAATGCATGATGTTTGTTCGCGATGAGCACCTTAGACACATGACTTTATCTATCCAAGCAGAAAAACTCTTTATACTGCTCAAACAGTGTGTGGTTACTTACTTTAGTGCATTTCGGCATCATGTTTGTAAGTAGTTGTTCTTAAATACGCTATGTATTGCTGCCTTCAGCTTATAGTGCTTCTAAATTTCGATAATTTTTTTCTGGGTATGACAAACCATTCAGCACACGAATTTTAAGTCCAGCAGTGGAACGCCCAGAGGGTGCTTTAGATTTTACCTTTGGAAAACTCGTCATATCCTACTAACAAAAGCGTACGCCTACATACATAAGTATATACATAAATGTATTTCAATTAAACGTGGACTTTTTTTTAAATAATGGGAGAAAGCGTCAACATAAAACTCGAAGAAAATAGACGTGAAAGATATTTAAAATTATTAAAAAGGTAACGAAATTAAAAATTCATTGCATTAACTTATTCCAAATTTCTTATTACAATATCTAATACATATAATTAGCTTAAGGTTTATTGTACAGGGTGTCTGGTGGCAAATTTATATTTTTAAATGCCATTATTTCAAAAAGTAATAAATGGTGCGGAGGGAGGGTGGCGCCGTTGCAATTATCGATTGTGCGAACTTGTCAGTCACGATGTCGCAGTGGTCGAGTGAGCATCGCGCGTTCGCTGTGGAGACATTTTTTAAGAGTAATGATTCTTACGTAATTGCTCGTCGAGAATTTTGTTCAAGGTTCGGTATTCGGCGAATAAGTGATGGACCAAGTGTAAATTTAATTCATTCGTGGGTGCAGAGATTCCGCGCAACTGCTTCGGCTATGAATGCCCCACGGCCAGGGCCCAGTCGATCTTCAAGGACTCCCGAAAACATTGAACTGGTTGAAAGCAGTTTACGTGACTTCAATACGACTTTCAATACGGAAAAGAGCAGCCTCACTGGGACTTCCAAGAGCGAATATTCATGAAATGTTAAAAAAGGGTCTGAAAGATCTGGATGACATACTCTTTAAAAAATAAAATTCGCATTTCCATTCTATCGTTCAAATGTATTTTAAAATTTATTTAAATATCGAATTACAATTATAAGCAATATAATTTTAAAAGAAAAACAAACTTGAGCTTAATAATTAAATAATAAGACAAATTATAAAAATGATCATATGAAATAGAAAACTTGAAAAAAATGTTAGTTAGAAAGTTGCGGTTTGTTGCATTAGAAAGAGGGTGTTGTCCACTATAAGAATAACCATAAAAGTAAAGTAAAGTAAAGTAAAGTGCTATATTCGGCTGTGCCGAATCTTAGATACCCTTCACTTGCTCACTTTATTTCTGATATTTGCCTGAATTGCCGTATAGTCGTTTTTACTTACTTGTTGGATCGATTGGATCACTATATAACTTCAAACAGCCAAGTCATCATGAAAACCAAATTTCACCGTAAAGCTACCAAAAACGAATATTGTGATGCATTTGTTGCTTACGACATTCTTGCGTGATCGGATCTTTCAAACAGAGACTTACACCATTTTTTGCTGTAAGCATTTCATACATTTAAATGAAAGACTCAAATTTTACTTAGATTTTATAAAAGTAGAAGATTCCGCAAATAGTTTAATTTTACTAAATAAAGCTAATCCATCTGAAGAATAAAACAAACATTTAGATTTTGGATTTTTTTTTATGGGTATACCTCAATCTCTTGTGGCTTTAAAGGAAAATTATCGTCAGGAAATCAGCTCAATTGAACCAAGTTTACTGCAGCGTATGGCGCAGAACACAAGGCTCCGTTTTGAACAGTGTGTTCAACGCGACGGAAAACATCTGAATGATATACTCTTCAAAAAAATGAAATCAGCATTTCCATTCTATCGTTCAATGCTCTTAATAAAACTTTGTGTCAATTATTACGTTTTTTTATATTAAGTTTGAAAATATAAATCTGCTACCAGCTATAACTGAATTTTAAAATTTACTATCATCGTTTTAGTATTTCAACATAGCCAGGCAAAAGAATTTGACATCGCTCTGTCTATTTCTGTTGTTTGGTGTTGTACAACTGCGATTACCTTGCTGATTATAGGTCCATTCGTTTACTTTCCCAGTGAAATGCAGTAGTTGAGTAAATTTTATTTTATTTACAAAATTTACTGCCTGGGTCACAATGCCATACGATATCGTTCGATCGCTTAATTACATTCAAAACAATATTTAAAATACAGCAAAGTGGGTTCGAACTCAGGCTTCCTGAAATTACTTATTATTTCAGAAATCAACACATATCTAATTTTGGATCGTATAAGGGTTTATTAAATAATTTTTCTGTTACATACAGTAGCGAACTTATTAATAATTGTACCAGTTGAAGCGAACAGCCCTGTTTTTTTTTTATTCAGTCTTAAAAATTGGGGTAAAAAAATAAATTTTGTGGATGAAATTGTGTGTATGTTATCTAAAATTGGGAAATAAATGGGAAAAATAATAATTTAAAAAATATAGTGTTCGCTTTTAAATTAAATGTACTTAATAAAAAAATCTTTCAGGTTGTCATAACGTTTTATTGAGGCGGTAATTGCTTTTATGCAATTGTCGTTAAATTTTTAGTGGACAATTTATCGAAGATAATTATGACTTAAAATTTTTTTATCATTTCGATAGCACTTTAAAAAAATTTAAATTGCAAAAAAGGAGAAGAAAGAAGAAAAATAGCGCAGAAAGAAGTGAAATTAAAAAGGAACAGTAAGCGGTACATACACAGGAAAAAATATAATCCATACATATGTATGTAGATATTTAATTTTTACTGAAATACGTCGCACCACAGAATTGATAAAATTAAATAATAAAATTCGTAAATGTTTAATTAAAAAAAACTTTTTTTTATTGAAATAATATACTATTGATGAATTAAAGTCAATGATATTTGTAGAAATTTCGTACAATTAATTTGTTAAAAACAGTAAAAATATTTGAGAAATCTTAATAAATCTTGGTATTGAAGTAATTAAAAGCAATAAGATGGAATACAACTCTCACTTATGGGCCGGCGCTTCAAATAAGATTTTGAAGTTGCTCGACCGTGTACAGGAGAGCGCGAAGAAACTCTTTTTAGACAGAAGGTACCCAACTCTATTGACTCTCTTGAGCATCGTCGCAACGTGGCGTGCGTTTCGTTGTTCTATCGTTACTATAATGGGATGTGTTCTAATGAAATCAGAGAACTTATTCCGAAAACGCGGTAATTCATGCGCACAACACCTTCATTTTTATGGGCTCTTTCATTTGTGGTCGAATTCGCAAGGAATTACTCTACGCATTACATAGAAAACTCGTTAAGGTCTTTCCTGTCACTTTTGACGTGGGAAAATTCAAATCGAAGTGCCTTAAACTCTACTTCCTCTACCCTCCCTCCCAAAATTTCTTTCCTAGTTCCAGAACAATGCATCTTTTCTGTCCAACAAAAAAATGTTTTATGAAATTTTCTTTGGAACCAATAAAGGGAATGTATGAAAAACATAAAAAATTGTAAAACTTTTTTGGTTTAATCAATTAAAATATTGTCAATACGTATAATATTCTTTATCGTTAAATAAAAACACCACTAATTGTTTGTTTTGTTTTATTTTATATAAACATTTAATTTACAGAAACTATAGGAAATTTAAATAAATTATTTTTCATACAAATAAAATATATGTATGTATGTATGTATATAGTTTTGTATTTAATTGAATATCAAAACATGTTTATCACATAAACTTTATTATTTCATATTTAAAAGTTTATGTTTTATTATGGAAAATTTTCAATATTTTTCGTTTTATTGCATGCAAGTCATATAGAAACTTTGCCCTGGAATTTTAAAATTCGTGCTACTTTTCCTTAAAGTGGATGCCGGACACATCAAGATTCAGCTTTAATATTTGTATTTGTGTGGTTTTGTTTCCAAAAAAGTGTTACACACATTCGTCGTGTGTAATTTTGAAGAATATCAAGCTTTTGAATTCAGCAAATTATTAAAGCTGTTTGACGTAGTGTGGCATTGTTATTGTCAATATTAATTTTATTTTCTGCTAACTTGGGGTTAACTTCGTAGATGTTACGCATTAAAAAGGGTTTAAAAAATATTTATAATCGAATTAATTGAAGTATATCGCTTAATTCCGGCTTTATGGGGCATGCAAAGCAAACAATATAGTGACAAAAATATAAAAAAATATTTTCAGTGTTTTTTTATTTTAATACATAAATAAGGAAATAAACAGATACAATATATTTTGCCAACGGCAATTTCGTCTATAAAGTCTGTTCTGTATTTTTACTTTACTAAGATTTTGGTAGGAGAAAATCCTCTTTACATTTTCAGATTAGTGCGGTATAGATAAAACTGTTTAAGCAACTATTACAACAACGGAAAACTTACAACCAGTTAAAGGGTTTTTAGTTTTGGCCACTGCAGAACCAACTAATTTTTCGGAAGAAAATCCCTCCAAACTCCAATATATATGCTACTCCAGTACATCCGTGGGGTGTTATACCGTGAGTGCCGGTCCAATATTTAAAAAAATTTCTTATATGTTTGTTATTAATGCTTTTTATACTTCTATGAAAGGTAATGCCCCATATATTGTGTTATTGTTTTCTAAATTTTAAATTTCATTTGGAAGATGGATAATGTACAATGGATAGAATCAACAAAAATTTAAGAATTTTTAATTCGGAGAGTATTAAATTTATAAGATTGTACGATAATATAAAAAAAACGATGTACCATTATCACTACAAAACAATACGCAAGCCCCACATGTACACTAGGGTGTCCCAAAAAATTTTTTTTTTCTGATTTTCATAGGTGCTCAATCCAAATTTAAAAGCTTATAGGGTAAAGTATTTTTATTTTTTTTTAAGAATTTTCGGAATAGGTTTAGAGGTCGCGCAAATAGAGTTTTCATAAAAACTCGGAATTTTCGGCCTTTTTTCAAACTTGACTCATAACTTGGTTAATAACCACGGGTTTCTTCACTCCTGAGGACACAGTTTTAAAGAAAAGTATCCAAACTTTATTCCTGTGTGAAAAACTTATAAGTTTTGATGATGAGTTTGCTCATTTAGATACCCTAAATTACAATTTTCCGTAATTTTTTCAAAAAATTTTGTAATAACGCTTTACAACTTTTTAAGTTTCAATGAAAACGAAAAAAACTAATCATGCTGTTTGAAAGACAAATTAATTCTAATTAATATGAATACAACAATTTTTAAATTTCTTCTTACCGTTCCTGAGTTATACCCGTTTTTATCTTTATACCCAGTACATGTTATTATAAGCTGTTTGCCAGTTCACCAATCATACCCAATCAACAAAAAAAAAACTTTTGTTTTGCTCTGTGAAAAATCATTTATTGAGGTTCTTGCGATGTAGATCTATACCTTGTAATAAATTCTGGAAATCAGTTTCAGAAGTTGTGACATTAATATAAGTATTAGCCAAAGGCACACCTCGTTCTGCCACATCATTTACCACTTGTAAATGTTGAACTTTTTTCTTTGCATCTTGAAATGGAAGGTTGAATTACTTTTCCGAACAAGCTCTTCATGTCGCGCAAGAAATTACCTCGTTTTTTCTTCTCAATTTCAGTTTTTCTAGACTTACTCTTATTTAAAACTATCCACTTCGAGTGCAATTTTACGATTTCACGAGAAATGTTACGTACCTATTGGCTTGTTTCCCACATATCTTTAAAATTGTTTGCTATTATTCTGGCACTCTTTGTGACAGTATATTTTTGCATTAGATGTAATTTAAAAAATCTTTGCAAAATTTGCATTTTTGTCGGCGGTTTGGAGGGATCAAGGGCATCAATCATTTTTCCCACAAGCCACACATTTCTTGTCTTCACAAAATTCATATCTATTTTGAATAAAATTACACATTTTTGCACTAACAAAAAAAACAATAAAATAAAAATTTCTTACCGGTACGTCGACGAAAACTTTTATATATACAAAGAACTTTTCTATTTGATTCGTCGGTCAACTAACTCAAAAACTTTTGTTATGTAAAACGGCAATATTATAGCGGAGAATACACATAAAATAGAAAGTGAAAATGACAGCGTGTAACAATTTAGATCAATAAATGTCAGAAGTTAATGGCAGTTAAAACCACAATGTTATAATCTTGCCAAATCTATTATTCATTCAATCCCTGAAGATATTGGGATAAATCCAATTAAACGGCGGATTAAATTGAAATGAAATAATATTTTATTTATTCGCAGAAATCACCTTAAAGACCCAACTATAAAAATTTATGGAAATATACAATAATTATAACGAAAAAAGTATCACCATTTTTAAGGTACAAACTATAAAAATAGTGTAACTCGGGAACTGTAGGACCAAATTCCATTTTTCTTTTTCTTAATTGTTTAGAACTTATCCGTGTTCAAAAACGCGTCACTAGTTTTTATACCTTCCATATAAATTTGAAAAGTAATAAACCGTTTTTTACACAATTTCTTAAAAAATTACAAAAATACTTAATATGTGGAATCGTAATGGACAAAAATATTGCCGGAACTTAAAGTATTGCATATGTAAATAATAAAGTTTGGGAAATTTTCTTTAGAAATATTCAGTCAAAAAATTAAATCAACGTGGTTATTGACAAAGTTATGAGTCAAGTTTGAAAAAAGGCCGAAAAACCAGATTTTTAACAGAGACTTGATTTGAGCGACCTCTAAACCTCTTCCTAAAAATCTAAAAAAAAAAATCAAAAATACTGGAGCCTATAACCTTTCAAATTATCCTTGAGTCTTAGACAAAAAAATTTTTTGGGACCCCCTAATGTATCGTTTAGAAAATACGAATTTAGCTTACAAAATGGCAGCAGCGCCACCTATCTGGTGATATTTGAAGTAAGCAGACGACTTATTTACATAGACGGACTTAATTTTAGCAAAATTGACTCATCCGTTTCGAAGTTATGAAAGTTTTTGCAGTAAAAGTTCAAGTAAACAACGAGGTGGTCGTGCTTCTTCGGCTGTAGCTCGGAAACTATTGAACTGTTTTGGCTGAATTTAAACAGCAACTGATTGACGTCTGTCCAATTGACACCAAAATGAATGCTGTGCGATGTTTAGTTTGGGCAGAAAGTTGATTTCAACGAGCACACGGACAGACGGATATGGCTCAATAAACTTCTCTATTCATCACATTTCTGAAAATATAAAATTATGTAACTATTCTTTCAATTATTCAACGTTAGTCAAAATTCATTGCGACTATTTATCTACGTTTGTTAAATGGTTTAGATGGTCTATATGCAGCATATCATAATTTTCATAATTGAAAGAATAGTTCCATAATTGTATTGGAAAATTAAATTTTTCTTTTTGCCTTTTAAATACAATATTGTTAACAAAAGTGTTGACTAATTGTAAGAAACGTTTAGAAAAATTAAATAGATTTAAAATCAAATAATAAAATGTTTGTTGTATAATAAAAATTCTTAAAGAAGCTATTTGATTTATTTTGTTTATTTATTTCGCAATTCTTAAATATTTTTTGGGAGTTCTTGTATAAACATGTGAAATTTCTTAGCTTTTTCAAGAACTTGGTTAAAGGTCTACTGAAGATTTTGATATTTTAGTACCAAATGAAATGCATATAGACCAGCTAAACCATATAAAAATCATAGATAAATAATCGTAATGAAAATATAAATTTTTTTTTTTTTTCAGGAACGAATATTAAAGAAATTACACACGGAATGACAAACTATTACATATACCCCTTACACTTAAAGTGAAGGGCATAGAAACATCAATAAATTATAAAAAAAAAAGACATTTTGGGGAGGTGACACTTATTAAACTAGAACGAATTACTTAATTTAGAATTTTTAAAATCTTAGATAGGGCATTTTGCATGTTCTGTGACGACATGTAAACCTAAAGAAATGAAAACAAATGTCTGTTATTCGAACACGAATATACAACAAACGACACAATATACAAGATACAAGCCTAACACATTTGCACACTTAATTTTGGTAAGGATATAGAGTACTATATGTATATGATTTTACACTGTCTATTACCCGGACACATATGCCTACAAACTTACATTTTCATACACCCACTGAAGGGTGTGTCTCTTAATATATGTAAGTACTACCTGTGGGAATTATAACAATGTCAATGTAGTGGTATTATAGTGTCAAAACAACAGAAAGAATCACAGATTGAGGAACAAAAGAACATAAAAACAATAGTTTGGGGCTACTGAAAGTACATGGTTAAGTCAGGTACTTAATACCCACTCCGTCGACTTTATACGCACACAATAGGCTGTTAGGAAAACCAACAATAATACAAATATTATCAGCAGATCCATACAAATGTTATACCAAACACATTGAATTGTGTGTGTGCTCTCATCTGCTTTTGTTCAATTTGGAAATTGTTGTGCTAATTGAAGGCAAAAAAAATATATGCACGTTAGGATATTTTTTTGTTCATAAATAAGAATTTTATGACAAAATTTTTATGCTTGTAAAATGGACATGACGCTATTTTTGCTGTGGTCATTTTGGGTTTATAAGAAAAATCTTTAAGTCTTGTAATATTGATTAGAAAATTCTTAATTGCCAAATAGAGGACATTACTGAGCTTCGACCACTATTTTCGGAAAGGTTCTCTTAGGAGAATTGCAAGTGCAACATTCCTGCCCGATCCCAAGCAAGGGTAGCATCGCAATCGGTTGTCGATTTTGCTGCAATATTCGGTATTGTGCAGTCTCAATATGGACGAGTTTTTGCGCCGTGGACGAAACGAGAATCCAGCATAATGCAGCACGGACCAAACAGCAATCAAAAAATGGATTTTTGGGTGTGAATCGGTGCCAAAGAAGCCAAGATGGGTTCATAAGTCAATAAAATCAAGACGACCGTTATTTGTGGTGCACTTCTGACTAAAGTCTCCTTGTAAAAATGCAAGAAAAAACTACGAATAACTCCCTTAACCATCCTATTTTTTGTTATCTATTTATTTCTTTGTATGTTCATGTCCTGTTTGTGGAAGAGTATTCCAGACAGGCGCAGCATGTAAGAAAAACTGCCAATCGGAAACAAGAAGACGCTGAAAAAGAACTATAATCCTTCTCCCTCTAACCGATCTTGCGAACTTTATTTTATCAAAGAGATATCATGGTATTTCAGAATAAATAATCTTATGCAGAAATAAAAGAACATTCTCTAGATTTAACTTCGAATTACTATTTCTTGTTGCCAAATTTTGAGAAATAACTTGGCGAAAAGAGATTCACTTCTACGATGAAATCATATTACAATCAAATATTTATTTTGATGACCTTGACAAACTATGGTTTTTGGAAATTATTAAAATTAATTAGAGAAACGTTGGACAATATGTATAGACTACGTTGATAAATACAGTAATTTTATTTCAGTTTCATAAGTATTTTTATCTCCATGCGCCACGTGTTAAAATTGAAATATCGATTTTAAACTTTTGCAGAGGACTTTTTTATTGGAAAACATATTAATAATAATAACGTTGCGGCGCATAACAACCCGTCTAATACAGTGGTACATTTTGAGTTCTTTTTTTTTTATCTTGGACCAGTGCTCCGGGGAAATCCCCTAAATATGCAATGCATTGCACAGGAACTAGATAGAGAGAGTGAGGGATAGTGTAGAGAATAGACAGGAGGTGAAAGTGGTAAGAAGATAGAGCTTAATTAATTGCATAACTCTATAATTGCGAGTTAATTATAAAAAAAAGGTGAGGCGTCTCTGATGTTGATTGTGCTGCATTATTATAAAATGGTGGCGATGGCTGAAGTACTCTGCACGTTGACTACAAAAACAAAAATTTCCTGCGTTCGACCCCAGTTTCAGACTAAGTCATAAAAAGAATATCTCCCATTTTTTCTGATGTACATTTTTTTTATCTTGTACCAGCACTCAAGAGATGAGCCCTACACATGCGTGTGTCTCTGTGTCAGTTGTTGCCGGAAGGTTTCCGTCATTGGTCACTAAACCGTAACGGTTTCAGCTGTAACCAATCCACATGCCCATCAGAACACCCTACTTTTTCAGTATTGTGTAGCACAGGTGAGTAAAATAATTACTCAGAAACGACTACTAAAAGCGAAGCTTCAAAAAATGTAATGCGTCTACTTGGCATCAAAGTCGCTTCAACACTGCTATAAAAACAAAGAATGTGAAAACGCATAGTTGTAAAATAGTGAAGCTTCACCTCCTGTGATTGCTCTAACTACGCGTTTTCTCTAGTTCCAGCACAATGCACCGAATGTGGAGGGGTCATCTCCTGAGGACTGGTCCAAGAGAAAAAAATAAAAAAAGCTAATGGGAGAGATTTTATTTATTATTTTACTTCGCCGATGTTTTATTTCTCAAATACCGCCGAAAGACGGGAATGTAGCACATAGAACTAAGAAAAGAAAAACATTTTTTTCTACTTGACCGGCCTGGGAATCGAACTTAGGTCCTTCTGCTTGCAGAGCCAACACGCTACTACTCACCATTACCTGGAGGGTGGTGTACCATTTGAAAAGGGCAAAATACCTTTGATAGGGCTAACATGTTTTTAATATATGAGTACATAATTGATTAGTAACTTTTTGAAAAAAATAATGTTATAAATAAAAGTAGTGTTCGGAACAGGAAGAAAATTATATTGAAAAATTAAAATCAAAAATACAAATAAATGACAAAAATGGATTTGTCGACCCAAAAAACCCCAACTTTCACGTTTTTGCCAAATAAGCAAATACAATTTTTTTCGACTCTATTCTTTGGAAAAATACCTATTTTGAAAAATCAGGGGGCTCGAAATTCTTTTTTGACCTATGGTTTCTTTGGCAAAGTTTCTTTCACATAGAGCAAGAATCGCAATGTACACGCAACTTAAAAAAGTTGGAATGCTGTCGCTTGTTTATCTCATTCTGACTAAAAACTTTAGCCTGATTTGGATTTATTAAAAACCATAAATATATTAATAACAAAAAAAAAACGAAATATTCCAAATAAATTACCAAAAAGTTACCATAAAAGTATTCAAATAATATTAAAGACAAAAATATTCATTGGAATAATAATTTGCTTAAAGGACAAAATGCAATTAAAATCCCAGTGAAAAATATTAGAATTAATTGCTTAGAATTATTGCTTCTAAAATATCAATGTCTTGTGCATAGAAATTTATCATCGTACTAGAAATCGTCCTTGAAATCCGTGGAATGATAAAAGGTGAATAAATTGGAAGCTATGAAGTATGTATGGCTGTATATATGTGTGCATGTACGCATACATACAAGAACATATTTTTTTTGACAAATATTATTTTATTTGCAACAGTTTGGGGTTGAAATAAGGGAATTAAAAAAGAATATGATGTCATGAAATTCTTCAACTGGAACTAATTTGTAAATATGAGAATAAGGGTGTCATAATATAATCGGCTGGTTTAATCAATGATATTTTGTTTTTTTTTTTTTGGTTCTCGTGAGTTTTGTCAATACAGGTGATGCAGATTCATAGCAAAACCTTGGCTAAGCAATATATTTTTCTATAATATAATTAAACGAACCGTCTTCCTTGCTACGCAGTATTCACGTAATTGATATGGATGAGGAAAATATCAAATTCAATAATTATTTTTATATACTAAAAAAAAAAATAATTACACGTATAATTTTTTTTGATTAGAGTTCCTTTGTGTATTTAAATAGTTTTGTATTAGTTAAGATAAGAATGTTCAACACTATAAAAAAATGTCATTGGCGTAATCAAACTAATTTTTGCACACGCTACAATAAAATGCTTGCTCAGTAATACAAGCAAAAAAACTATTGGTGTTGTAATGCTTCCACTAAATATGGTGTTGAAATACTTTTATTAATTGGAAAATTAATGAAGGTGCAAATGAAAATTAATATTGATAACGATAAAAGTTGGTCAAATATTTGCATATGCAGATGATACAGCCATAGGTCTAGCCCACAAAGACCTCAACACAGCCACAAATATAATGCAACAACAATTGAATACGGCAATAAGATGGTGTCATGACCACGGATTAATTATTAATCCAACGAAGACAAAACTAACTAAAAATACTGGAAACACACAGAACAGCTAATCAACGTCACGTCACGAAAACGTAACGCATGAAATTTCAGATAACATACACAATCGCAATCTTAACAACCGTATTAAATAACAACATTGCAAACGATCTCAACGTCTTAAACGTCAACAGCATTTATAAAATATCTGTCGCAATTGATTCTTTCAACGATCCCAGATTTTCACAATCAATCAGCCATAATTACGAGACCAGAATGAATGTAGAAAGAAGATTCCAGGTTCAAAGACATAGAAACGAGTACGGACGAGTAGTGTTCTCAGTGGTTATTCCAACTATTTTCAACAACATGCCTCTAGATGTCATACGAAGAGGCAACAACCGTATCCACAGGAGGAAAATATTTAAAAACTACTTTATCAGTACGCAATGACTATACACTAGGCGATGACGGAGGTTCAACCGAATACTCGGAATGTTTGGTGGGATTAATTCGTAAAATTTGCATTATTTCATGGAATTTATATTAATATTTATGATTTTATAAATCTATTGATTCTCCTGCGGACAAGCCTTATAGGCTTTGCAAGGTGACAATGGAGGATGAAATGTAAATTTTTATAGAAATCGAGAATGAATAACAATAATTGAATTACACTGGTCAACAAAAACAAATATAGTTTGTGTTGCCTAATGGCTATAAATTACTTTCTTTGACTTGGATCAAGATTGGACGAACGTTTAAATTATGTTATTTTATATTTTCTGCATATCCATTTAGTTTATAAGATATTCAGAATGTTTTGAGGAAAAACCCCTTTTTTCAAAAAAATTAAAAAAAATTTCTTTAGAAAACAAGAGTACCATAAAAGAAGACTGAAAGATAAATTTAAAATCTTCCAGCAGTTGCTTAGTAAAAAGTTGCTGTAGGTAAAACACGTAAAGGGTGCCTCCGTAGCCTAGTGCATGAGCATTAGTTTTATCAATCTGCAGGTTTGGGTTCGAAACCCGCCTAAACCTTCGATGTTTCTATATGTGGTATCACAATGGCCCGAAGCTCTGGCCTAAGTGAGACGTTCTACTTCGCGGAGACCTAACCTTATTTAATTTAAAACCACTGTATACTGAATTATTTCAATGAAAGGTGTCTTAATCTTTTTTGTGGTTTATTTTGCCATTACCATGTTTTACGTTTGTTGTTGTGGCCTACAATAAATAAAATTTTTACATATACATATATATATTAATAAATCTGCCTGAAATTTCCAACCAATTTGATATCGTATGTTTAAACACATTTTAGTAACACAAAAACCAAAGCAAGAAAAAAAAGAATTTATCAAGTCAACAAATTGTAAATATATTCATGGACTTGTGTTTATTATGGTCTCTCTCCCTCTCCCTCTCTCTCTCTCTCTCTCTGTCTCTGTCTCTCTCTCTAATGGTCTAACATTTTCTTAAACTTTGTGGTTTTATTGTGAACATTTTCAAAAATTAAAAATCATTTATCTTGAAAGAGAAGAAAAACAAAAATGAATGATATTATGCATGCATGCCTACACACACCCACATCCAGCCACAAGGCACACAAATGTGCGTGTACGTTTATTATACACTTTAGATTGATTTTCTCCCCTCTGACACTCAGCAAATATACATATTTTCTAAAGTCTGACTATAATATATATTTTAAGCATTTTATACATTTTATACATTCGATGCCATTGACAAACTAAAGGTTTATACAAGTGTAACATATTCTGTCGTTGTTATGTGTGTATATTTGATGTATCACACATCCCGATAACTGTGTTCTCTTAATGCTTGACTAAATAGGGTCTAATATTTATAGTTTAGTTTTCATCTTTCCAGGAGTTTCATTATTACTAAATATTGGTTTTTGTGTTAAAGTTGTTGTTAAATGCTTTTAGGAAATTTCTATCATCAATCTTTAGGATAGTGGTCGGCTATTTGTAGGTAAGAGGGAAAAGTGTTTGAAATGTTTATGTATCGATAGAATTGTATTAAATATTATTTGCACATTATTTGAAGTCTTAAGGCTTTTAATGAAATTATTTTACAGTCAAAAGTATAAAAAAGTTATTTTTAAATTTAATTGAAACGAAATGTTAAGTGCTTTTACCTTTCTAACCATAATTTTGTTCAAACTTAAGTTCTTAGCAAGCGGCATATACAATCAAAGAGTGAATCAAAAATAGCTATTGAAATTCTTAGGGATATTAAACTATAATAGTGCTTGGAAGAAAGAGCAGCAACTCACAAGGAAATATTTAATAATTCCGAAAGTAAAAATAAATCCATTAAGCAAAATTATGGGAACATATGAATCCGTATAAAATTTAGAAAAATCGCTTCGAAGAATCATTTCACAATTGCCAGGGTCCTAAAGGTAGCTTTTATCAATTACATTTATCGGAAATATAACTTTGTGAGTAAAAACGCTTTAAAACTTTATAATTGATTTAGATCGATTACTGAAATATTTGATGTGTAAAGAACATGTTTGCAGAAGCTATTTAGTTTCTTCTATTTGTATATTTCGTAATTCTCAAATATTTTTGGGGGTTATTGTATAAACATTTGCAATTTTTTAGCTTTTTTCGAGAATTGGGTTACAGGTCTGCTGGCTGACGATTTTGGTATTAGCAGCAAATGAGATGTGCATATAGACCAGCTAAACCATATACATAAACAAACATAATCGTAATTCATTTTCACTTGCGTTGAATAAAATTAGAAATATTGCAAAACTAAATTTTATAAAACACTATTTTAACGCAGTACATTTCGCTACCCCACCCCACTCCAACTTATCTAATATTGCCCACTTTCGTATATATATTATAACAGTAGGCTAGCTGCATCAAATTTTGATAGTTCTATTGTTAGATCAATAGTGTCTTTTCCAAAAAATAAAAAGGTATCTTTTCCACAACGCTTTAAACTGCATTTAGAAAAATTAAAAAATTTGCGAATTAGAACATCAATTTTGAAAGGAATTTCTTTTAAAATTAAAATAGAATAATATGGCTTTCCACTGATTGTTGTCATATTTAAATATTTGTGTTCCTCTTTTTCTAACAACTTTTACTATGATTTATAACGGGTCATTTAGAACGAAACATATTTTCCTACAATGTTTGCAATAAAAATTTTCTGAAGTTTAAATTGTATTAACTGTGAAAATTTTTATACTTATTATTTTATAGATATTTTTACATATAAATTTTAGGTTTTGGTATGTAAAAAATAAACGGTTGATTTTAAATGTAAGACATCTCCATTTTAAAAAAAAAACATTTCTCAATCATTTAAAATACTAAATATTTAAGATGTATTTTCTTTATGAAGTAAATTATAAATATTATGTTATAAAATCGACTCATATATTTGATATATTCTACATATTTTTAATAAATTTTCAGTTTCCAGACAAATTTTCTGAAAATAAGAAACACCACAAATTGAAAATAAATAATTTTCTTAAAATTTTAACTTTTCGTATAGAATGTTAGAAAAAAATCATTTGTCGACATATTATTTTTTGATGCCGGTAGACCTTTCTGTGGAAATCCCCATATATAGAAAGAGTACCAACTACATGTCTGCTTATTTTGCAGCAGCATTTATTTCCTATATAATTTTTATTCTATCTGTTTTAATTTCTGAGATTTTAGGTTATCATTTTTATCCGTTTTTACCCCCTTAGTGTATCTAAACGTGGAAAGAGGATCTACATACCGAATTTTAGCCCATGATGACGATTGAGGAGTAACGTTCCACAATCGACGAACTTACTTGATATTCACTTTTGAAAGTCGATCACTTAGTTCACATTACCCTCTCATTTTAGTTGACCATATCCATATATATGAAAAAAAAATTTTGCAAATTGTTCCACAAATGGCAAAAAAAAACATTTGATAATGATTTGTTGGGGGCGGCAATTTTGCACCCTCCTCCCCCCTTAATTACAAAAAAAAAAAAAATTTTCTGAACTTTTCCAAAAGCAAAATGCTTTTTGAAAATTGGTCCACAAACGACAAAGTTATTTGATAATCAATTTTTTGGTGGGAACATATCGGCCCCTTCTTAAAAAAAATTTTATCCACAAATGACGAAGTTAGATTAGATTAAATAAAGGAAGAAGAAATATTGGCACCCCAAAACATTGAATTTTTCATTTGTATTGCAAATGAAATCTCACCTGACGTATACTCAATTATCAATTATATTCAACATTCATCATACGCACTCCCTGCATTTAACTAAATTCATACATACATACATACATCGTATTTATGTTGTTTGTTTCTAGGAAAACTACATGTGTATGCACATAAATAAGTGATGAAAATATTAGTATACTTTACTTTATTGTACTTTTCAAAATTAATGTCTTAACAAGTTGTAATAATTAAGAAAATATTTAAATGACCCACAATGGTCATGGTTTCTCCTTTTTACAAGTCAAAGTAGAAAATTTATTGTGCACAAAAAATGCATTAAAATTTAATTGAAATCCTGACCCAAGTGTAATGAAAAGTCAAAAATTCTACAACAAAAATAATCAAATAATATTCCATAAGTGTGTAGTCATTTTACCAGACTAACCATAAGTAATTTACATCTTCAAGCTATAAATGAGAAAACGTGAGATGATATAAAATTTATAGCCAAATTGTTTGTTTACGTAGAGAAAATTTGAAGATTTCCTTGTTGCAAAATTATTAATTTTTCCTAAACATGAACGGTAATAAATTTTCATTTAAAAGTTATTTGTTTCTAGACAAATAAGCAAACATACACGTACACACACATGTAGAACAAATTCATGAAATTGATAATGAATGACACGAGGAGAGAATGACATGCAGAGATATTTGCATGCAATCCTATAAAATGTATGCTTATTCTTAAGGGATTTTTAAAAAGATTTGATTTAAATTTTTAGTTCAAAATTAAAAAAAAAGACTTTCCAATGTTTTTCTTTTAAAGAAGAAAGAAAATTTTTTAAACTATCGATGCTCATATCTACATGTTTTATTATACAAAATGCATTCAATTTGCATAAGAAAATATGAAATTATTTAATGTAATTTTTTTTATATACGATAACATTATCTTTACTGAAGAACATATGAATATTTATATAAATACATATGCTAAGAAATTCTATATTTCTTAAAACATTTTATTTCAGCAATAAGAAAGAACAATATTTTTAATTAAATCATTTTGGAAATGTGAACATAAGATTTAAACTGGATATTTGTTTAGACATTATTTTAAAATTAAGAAAAAAACACTTGAACAGAAATGAAAGTATGTGAGTGAGGTGTTATGATTTAAAAATTGCTCAGACATTTAAAATCTCAAAGGCTGAACAGGGAATTAAGAGCGAAATGGGATATATTTTGCATCAAAAGATTTATTCGAACAATCAAGACAAATTAGTCGCAACAATATATAAAGTTAAACTAGCTGCCAATATATCGTCAGTTTGCTAATTTTTTTTTTTAGTTCATATTGCATATTTGCTTTAGCGCTATAAAATGTGGTATGGTAAAGCGTGATAAGTCAATAAGAAGAGTCTTCATCTACACAAAATTATTCATATTTATCAATAACTTTTACAAGAAAAGTTATGGTCTTACTGTACTGGAAATATTAGAGGAAATAAGAATAAGGGCGCTTCACACTGCAATACTTTTTATTAAGACATTTAAAAACATTTAAGTATTACGTGCAAGTGGGATCGTATGAATGCGTTCAGCTAGACAAAAAAGACATATAACACGATAAAATATTCGACATCCACAGAAAAAAATAAAATTCGAATTCAATTACTAAATTCTTAAATACATACATATATTATTTTTACTGAAATAGGTCGTACCACAGCAAGGATAAAATTAAATACTACAATTCGTAAATGTTTAATAGAAAAAAAACATTTTTTTTTTATTAAAATAATATGAATTATTATAATGAATTAAAATAATTGATATTTATAAAAATTTCGATCAAAATGGCGATGGTCGAAGTAGTCTGCACGTTCGTCTACAAAACCAAAAGTGTCCTGGGTTCGACCATAGTTTCAGACCAAATCATAAAAAAAAGCATTTTTTTGATCTGCATTAGTGTATCTTTGTGTCTTAGTTGTCTTCTTCTGATAGGAATCCACAGGCACATCAGAATGCCCCCCTTCGTCGGTATTACGTAGCATTAACGAAGTAAAATAATTACTAAAAATGGCTACTAAAAACGAAGCTTCAAAATTTAATACATCTCCTTGACATCGGAGATGCTACAGCACTGCTATAAAAACAAATAACGTTCAAGAGCAGTGGTGATAGTGTAGATAGTGAAGCTTCACCTCCTATCATTTCTCCTACTAACCCTCCTTTCCTCTAGTTCCAGCACAATGCACCGTATGTGTAGGGGTCATCTTCTGATTGTTGGTCAAAGAGGAGCCCGGAACAGCCACCAGACGATGTAACACACCTTTGGGCATTAGCCGACTAAATTTTGGCGAAAGATTTGAAGATGTTCCCTTACAAAATGCAGCAAAAGAACATAGGGAGATTACTTTTGCCCCACCTTGTATTTCAGTAAAAATTTTATTGTGTCCCATAAGACATAAGAAAATTACAAAAAAAAAAGAAAATAATTTACTGTTGAACCGGTCTTTTTTATTTCTATTTGAAGTGTGATAGTGCGATAAAATTCAACCGACATTGCACTTCGTAGAATTAATGAAACACATTTCGTTAAAACTATTGTAACGAAAATTTCACAAATTTGCTTAAATAATTTCTCATAAGCAATAAAAAAAAAAAATTTGTTAAAATAATAAAATTAATTCATTAGGCTAATGAAACTATATCATCAGAACAATGCAGCTATTTCACTGATACCACTTAATTATTTCCTTGAAATAATAACAATATTTCACTTGTTTAATGATATTATTTCAATGATGTAACGGTTTCGTTAAGGCCATGAAATACTGTAATTATTATATCAAAATAATTTCGTTCTTTTTTAGAAATTATTTCAAAATTTTAATGCGAACATTTCAATAAATCAAAGAAAATTATCTAGTTTCCGCTCATTTGAACAGTTTTAATATTTTTTTTCTATTTTCAATTTTCTATCGGTTGACATACTTTTTTTCTTATTTGGGAGGCTGCCCTAAATTTTTTGTATGTTCCGAAATCTATCATTATAGCACATTAAAAAAACTTACTAACCCTTTAGCAACCCGATTGTTTACTGGTATTTCGTCAAATATTTAATCGATAGGGCCGTATATTTTTATATATTGCAGAATTGTTTTATTAATGGTGGCATTAACACTATATAAAAAAAATTTCAGAAAACCTAAATCTATAAAAAGATTGTGGGGGGTAGCAAAGCATGAAAATGTCTTTTATGCTCATTAAAATTCTGCCAACTATTCCATTGCAATCCTTTCAAAAACCATTTTAATCCCCAATATAAAAAACCCTGCATTAAAAGTATTTCTTGCAAATTAGTAACGGATGGTAAAATTTTATAGCTTTTGACACTTAATTATCCTTGGCAAAAATATTACTGTTTCAGTTTGTCACACGTGTTGAGATGATAAAATAAAATTCTTTACATAGTTTTACATGCGATTGTGTTAATGGGCGTGTTTTAATGTGGTTCTTTTTACAAAAAAATTTCAAGAGAAAATCTATTTTATTCAGCATGTGCACATAAAGTTTTGGGCACAAAAAGGTTCCTACAGAAATTTTTGAAACAAATCGAAGTGGTGGACCAACTATTTTTCATGCATCTGCATCATATGAGTATAATATGGAAAGGTCTTCTAAAAGGTAAATGGAAAACTAAATGACGGTGGCAGCCAACCGTGATATGGTTATCAAATTAGCGAACAATGTGAATAACAAAATTACAATAAAATAAAACCAAATAAGAGTTTTCGGTGGTATGAATATCGTTGACGTTTGTCTGCAGTCTGCAACGTGTCTACATTGGAGTAAAACTAAAAAGGTGAAAGGTGAGACATTTATCTGTAGATATCTTGACAAGCCATCTTAAGTACAAAATTAGAAATTTTTCAGGAGACCAAAATAATTACTTTTTAAAGAAAAATTTGTCTTTTTAGGAAATTTATACATTTTGCATTTTTATGGTAATTTTGTAGAAATTTAACTCCACCTTTCTCTTACACTTTTAAATTCTATTAAAATTTGAATGTATCAGTGGAATCATTTAAATTTTTTGAAGAGGTGTGATTATTTAAAGTTAACAGTTTTGATAAATATGCATCTAGAGGGTGCGACTGAAGAAGCTATATGATGTAAAAAATTATAACTTCTTTGCTTGCGAATATTTTATCTGGTCTATCGAAATGAAAATGTTTTGTCAAATTTAATGATGACCGACGAAGCGCATTATCACTTCAACGGTTTCTCAATTTCAAAGACAAAGTTTATGTGAATTTAGCAACAAACCTTGCAGGACAACATTTAAGAAGATATTGATCGTGTACCACAAGAGACACTCAACATAGTTATGGCAAATTCTATAAAAAGAACATATTTTTGCAATAAAGAAACGGTTCTCATTTAACTGACATTATTTTTCTTAATTAATGTAAAAAAAGAACATAAAATAAACTTTATTTTTAAATTTTTTATATTGTTCATTCCATTTAATATTTATTTAAAAAACAAATCATATAGTTACTTTAGTCGCCACATGTATTTGAAACTACGGTAAAAACAAATGTAAACTTAAACACGTTAATTTAAGAAAAGAAATGCCAATGGCACAACAATTTTTTAATAAATTATAAGGGGAATATATGTATATAATATAATATAATATTTATATAATTCTTCTAGTTTTTTGACCTCTTTTTATATTAATTGCACAAATTTTCCTGAAGAAGCTACACAAAGGAGTAGCGAAATATCAAATAAAAATAAATATTACATATATAAAAAGGACCTACAGCTTAAATAATTAGTGTAATTTATAATATTATAATATAACATTTTTCTATATTGTGTCACACATATGCGATGTACCGTTACTCCTTTTTCCCGTAACAATTAATTTTTGCATTTTTAAGTGACAACTTCTCGTGACAATTTTCAGTTGCATTCGACAGCTTTTTGTATTTTTGGCCATTCGAAGGCACTTTGGAGGATATTATACACGTCCTTTCTCCGAATCCAAAACGATTTAAATGCATATTAAAGTTGTTATATGTGATAGGAATTGTATGGGATTGATTTAAGATCTTTGTTGCACTTTTTTTTGCTTTTTTTGAATAAGGAAATTTTTTAGGTGAACGTATCCTTGCTCCGATTTTGATGAAACTTGACTAAACATTTTACGGGTATAAAATTGAAAAAGTGTAAAAATAAATTTTCATGAAAAACGAAATTTTTTTTTCTATACTTTGCACTGAAATTTTCGAATGTTTGTGCAAAAGAAAAGGTGAATTTTTTTTTCGTTTACAATGGGACACTATGAGTTCTTGCCAACAGGTTGTACTGATCGGAATTCAGGGAAAAAAATCATGGATTCTGCATCACGATAATACACCAGCTCACACATCAATGCTTGTTCGTGATTTTTTGGCAAAAAAAAAAAAATTTTAATCATGCCTCAGCTACCTTATTCACCAGATTTGCCTCCATGCGACTTTTTCCTATTCCCAAAACTGAAGAGACTAATGAAAGGAAAGCGTTTTGCCACAATTGATGAGATAATTTCAAAATCGAAGAACGATCTGATGGCCATACCGAAAAGACCATTTAAGAAGAGCTTCGATGACTGGAAGAAGCGCTGGCATAAGTGCATTTTATATAAGCGGGGGGATTACTTTGAAGGTGACAAAATGGATATTGATGAATAAATAAATACTTTTGAAAAAAAAATTCAAAATTTACTTTTCCTTTGAGCAGACCTCGTTATTGGTTATCTTTCAAATAAAATAAAACAGGTAGATTTTTACAACTTTTTGCATTTTTGATCTCTCGTTATGTGAAGACGCGACACTGTGCACCATTTCTAACTAAAGATTTTCTCAAGACAATCCTTAAGTCCCCAGTTTTTAGTTATTTCACATACGTTTCCAATAATGTAACATACAAAAAAGCGTTCCTTTCATATTCTGTAAACTTTTTCGGAGCTTATTTCAGTTTTGTTTTTGGGCAGTTCTTTCGTCCTGCCATTGTGTTAGATGTATATTGGAGGTTTATTTCATTTCAGAATTTGTGGTTTTCTTGAACATTGGAAATTGGAAAGTTGAAAATTACTTTCATATGTGGAGGAAAATCAACACTAAATTTGAATATCCATAGTGTTGGAAATATAATTTGAGCATTAACACTTTGCTTATTCAACATGTATATTCACATAGTTGGCTTTGAAATATTTTTTATGTTGTGTCACTTTGTAGAAAAATTTTATATATAGTTTAAAAGAATTTGTCATCAATAAAAGTCATACATGTACATTGTGTTTTGTACATTGCTTTTTATATAAGAACTTTGTGGAATTACTAGAAAGGGTTTGCATCACCACAACTACATTTCAATAGGTTATGGGCCCAGACATACGATTTGGAAGTTGTTGAATTTTTATTGCAAGATTTAAAAAGAAAAAATGGCATCGTCGTCATTATATCAGATAGAAAAGCTAGATGAAAGGAATTACGAAACATGGAGTATTCATATGAGAAGTATCCTTATTCATTCTGGTTTTTGGAAGTATGCAAGTGGCGAAGAAGAAGCAGATTCAACCTGGAGTCGTGATAAAATTTTGGAGTGGAAGAGTAATGATGAAAAAACGCTCGCAACAATTTTATTAAGTGTTAAGTCTAACCAGTTGAACCATATTAAAAACATTAACAAATCTAAAGATGCCTGGATTAAACTTAAGGAAGTTTACAAGCCGTGTGGTCCGATGCAAAAGGTTAGCTTATATAAAAAGATGTTAAGTTTGAACATGAAAGACAGCAAAGATATGGCCGAATATTTAAACAGTTTTTGTGAAATTACGGAGAAATTAGCCGATGTTGGAATTAGTATTCAAGAAGAATTATTGGTAGTCATTTTATTGTCAAGTCTTCCGAGAGAGTTTGAAAACTTCGTTATTGCCATAGAAACGAGGGATTCTCTACCAGCGTTAGGAATGCTAAAGGTTAAACTTCTTGAAGAGTATGAACGTCGAAATCAACAAAACAAATCATCTACGATTGAACAAGCTTTTGGTGCAGCCAAAAGAGAAACAGGTTACAAGAAAGGTAATAATAATTTGAATGTTAAAAAGGGAAATTGCTTCATATGTGGTAAGAAAGGGCATTATGCAAATAGGTGCAACGAAAAACGTAATCAAGAAAAAACTTACTCTTTGATTGCAATGGCGAATTCTGAAAAAAGAGATACACAAACATCGACATGGTACATTGATAGCGGTGCTACAAGTCACATGTGTGCAAATCGAAATTTATTTTGTAAATTAGACAGATGCAGTGATAATATAATGTTGGCAAATAGAAAATCAATTGCTGCTGAAGGAATAGGAACAGTCAATCTGTTTATAAATAATAATAAAATTGTACTAAAAGATGTTTTATATTCCTCAGATCTGAATGGAAATTTTTTATCTGTCAATAAGGTCGTACAGTATGGTGGCAAAATCAAATTTAATAATAAGGGTGCAATATTTACTGATGCTTACGGTGAAATAGTTTTAAAAGCCCGTAAAGAAGAAAATTTGTTCCAATTTAAAATAAAAATACCGAACGAGAAATTATGTGTTTTACAATCCATTAATGAAACTTGGCATCGTCGATATGGACATTTGAACTATGAAAGCCTGTTTGAGTTGTCGAAGAAAAATATGGTGAATGGTATAAATTTGACGCAGAAACATCAAGATCCGTGCGAAATATGTATGGTTAGCAAAATTCATGCTATAAAATTCCCGAAGAAATCTGAAAGTAAATCTGGTGAGTTGTTAGATTTAATACACTCGGATGTTTGTGGTCCTATGAAAATAGATTCAGTTGGAGGTTCAAAGTATTTCCTCACATTCATAGATGACAAGTCAAGAAAAGTTTTTGTTTATTTTTTAAAATACAAAAGCGAGGTATTTGAAAAATTTAAAAATTTCAAAGAATTAGTAGAACGTCATACAAATCGTAAAATAAAATGTATTCGTAGTGATAATGGAGGAGAATATATTAATAAAGATTTTAATAATTATTTGGAGCAATGCGGAATTCAACGTCAGTTAACGGTACCTTATACGCCGCAACAGAATGGGGTAGCGGAAAGGTTTAATAGAACAATAGTAGAAATGGCTCGTTGTATGTTAGTCGATGCTGGTTTAAAACAAGATTTATGGGCTGAAGCTGTAGCAACAGCAGTTTATTTACGTAATAGATCTCCATCAAAAAGTCTCGATGGAAAAACGCCTTATGAAATATGGACGGGTCGTAAGCCATGTGTAAATCATTTTAAAATTTTTGGTACAAATGCAGTAGTTTTGAATAAAAGAAGAGGAAAATTTGAATCAAAAGGTGCAAATATGATGATGGTTGGTTATTCTAGAGTATCAAAAGCATATCGCTTATATGATAAGAAAACACGAGAAGTTATTGAAAGACGCAATGTTTTATTTAATGAATATAAATTACCCTGTAAAGAAATTAATGATAACATTCAAAATTTTATGGATTTCGAAGCGATTGTAAATAAGAAAGATGTCGATGAACAATTTGAGACAAATAATACCTCAAATCAAGAAGATTTAGAGTATAGCATTGTAAGATCAGTAAATAGCGATATTTCACTTGATGAGGTTGTAGAAACAAATGAAAAAGGTAAACGTGGGCCAGGTAGACCTAAAATTTTTAGTAATGGTACGCCAGGTCGTCCAAGAAAAATATATCAACAACTGAATAATGCAGTGAAGGAGCAAGTTCCAAAAACTTTAGAAGAGGCATTATCCAGTCGTGAAAGTGAAAAATGGAGAGAAGCTATGAAAAAAGAAATGTCTTTGTTGGAAAAAAAAGAGACATGGTCATTAGTTGATTTACCAGCAGGTCATAAAACTATTAAAAGTAAGTGGGTATACACTTTAAAGAAAAATAGTGAAGGTGAAATTGAAAGGTTTAAGGCAAGGTTGGTCGCCAAAGGCTGTAGTCAAAAATACGGCATAAATTACGAAGAAACTTTTTCCCCTGTTATAAGATACGAAACGATAAGAATGATTTTGGCATTAGCAGTTGAGCACAAAATGCATTTGCACCAAATAGATGTAACTTCAGCATACCTGAATGGAGATTTATATGATGAAATTTACATGCAACAGCCTCAAGGTTTTGAAAACAAAAGGTATCCAAATAAAGTGTTACGTCTGCACAAATCTCTTTATGGTCTTAAGCAATCCGGGAGAGCATGGAATTTTAAATTAAATGAAGTTTTATGTAAGATGGGATTTGAAAGTTGCAAAAATGAACCGTGTTTATATAAAAAAATACAAGACAAAGAATTGATTGTAGTCGCAGTTTACGTCGACGATATAATAGTTGGATGTAAAAATAAAGCAGAAATATTAAAATTCAAGTCTCAAATTAGTAAGAAATTTGAAGTATCAGATAAAGGTTTATTGGAACATTTTTTGGGGATGAAAGTTGAACGTAACGGTGAAACTGGAGATATAAATATCTGTCAGGAAAATTATATTAAAGATTTGTTACAACAATACAATATGGAAAATTGTAAAACATCATCAGTTCCACTAGAACCAAATTTTCAAACAAAATGCAATGAAAAATGTGAAGAGGTTGATAGCACATTATATCAATCACTTATTGGCTCTTTATTATATTTATCTTTAACGACAAGGCCAGATATATTATATTCTGTAAATAAATTAGCACAAAGAAATACCAATCCACATGTAGAACATTTTAAAGCGACAAAACAAGTTCTTAGATATTTGAAAGGAACTCAAAATCTTAAATTAAAATTTTGCAAAAGTAATCAAGAGTTAATCGGTTATGCTGATGCAGACTGGGGTGGATGTAAAACTGACAGAAAGTCACATAATGGATACATATTTTATCTTGGAAATTGTGCAATATCTTGGGAGTCGAAAAAACAATCCACAACAGCATTAAGCAGTACAGAAGCTGAATATATGTCTATATCAAATGCAGCAAAGGAAGCAGTATACTTAAGAAGATTACTACAAGAACTTGGTTTCATAAATGAAGAAAGTATTAAATTGAACGTCGATAATCAAGGAGCTTTAAAATTAGCAATCAATCCAGTATTTCATAATCGCAGCAAACATATAGATATAAAGTATCATCACATTAGAGAAGTAGTAAATAATAAGGAAATCTATTTGGAATACTGTCCTACGGAAGATATGATTGCGGATATATTTACTAAAAATTTGTCTAAATTAAAACATAATAAATTTGTTACTTTGTTAAATTTAAAAACATAAAATCAGTTTGTAAAATATATATGTTGAGGAGGAGTGTTGGAAATATAATTTGAGCATTAACACTTTGCTTATTCAACATGTATATTCACATAGTTGGCTTTGAAATATTTTTTATGTTGTGTCACTTTGTAGAAAAATTTTATATATAGTTTAAAAGAATTTGTCATCAATAAAAGTCATACATGTACTTTGTGTTTTGTACATTGCTTTATATATAAGAACTTTGTGGAATTACTAGAAAGGGTTTGCATCACCACAACTACATTTCAATACATAGTACCAACATAAAGTCTTGCAATGTCTAAAACTGCACCATAGGCGCGGTACAGACCTGTAACGAACATAATTAATTTGTTGGCATGGATCGTTGATTGAAAAATAAATGGCAATAAGCGATCATACGTGAGTGCATAATTGGCACGCAGGATAGAGTTCAATATAATTTTGGCCTACCAGCTGAAAGATATTTGAAAAATATTGGACGCGAAGTTTTTCTCATTCTCCGTAAAGGTGAAATATTTGTCCTCTGACTACTATTTGCTTATCGTACGATAATTCTTGAGAAAGATTAACATTTGAAAATGGTTTTTTTTTTTTTAATTAAGAGAAATTAAACTATTGCGATATTATTATTTATTACTTTTATTATTTCTTAAAAATTTTTGAATCCCCTAAGACTGCAATGTCAGTCTTCCACTAATACAAAAAACGGTTATAATTTTTTGTACACAATTGATTTTTATAGTAGAAACTTACACTGTTGGGCGTAAACTTTACAGTTTAATATACTAACTATTTTAAGCCAACGATAATAAGCTGAACGATAATAGAATTTATAAAGTTTTCTATTCGAGTTATTTATTGTTCCTTAAATGTATAAAATAACAAAGAAAAAAAAGTTAATACAATTTTCAGTTCCTCGAGCCCTTTTAACGCAATAAATCTTAAGAAAATATTTATATTTCAATTAACTACTCTAAAATTCTAAATATTGATTATTATTTATTTACGCTTTTTAGCAAAATTTAAAAAGCAAAAGTAATTGAAATAATACATCTATTGGAAAAGGGCAGTCTTGGCAAAAAATTGGGTCAAGCGGCTGTACTTTGAGGAAAGTAAGTGAAATATTATTATTCTACACTAAGCTATTGAAAGTGAAGAATTTTCTTCTTTTTGGCCTAAAAAATATGCAAATTAATCCTTTTAGCTTACTTGGCGATTTTTGTACTGATCCTAAGAACACATTGTGTCTTTCTTTTGATAAGTTTATTTAAAAAAAAAAATGCATATTTTTTACAAAACAACAAGCAACAAACAAAAGTTTCAAATAGCTGTTATATATTATTACTCGTATACTATGCCAAGAGCTGGCCCTCTGGCGTAATAAATAAAATTATTTAACTTATCAGAGATAATAATAAATATTCTTATATTTTCAGATTATTTACAAATATTTTAATTCTAGCTGTAAAGGAATTGCTTCAACAATTTGTGTGCCAAACAAACAATTTTATAATTTTAAGTGGAAAAGAACTTATTACAAGATTTACATGGAAGTTCTTAATTACCATAATGAAAAGTGGAATTATTTTACTTTTTTCACTTGTTTTTAGCATTTTGTTATCAAATATTTATAAGTGTTTTTTTTTTCTTAGCTGTCACACTTTTTCGTTTTATTATTTTAAAACATATGACCTTATGATTACCATTTGAATACCCCAAATGTATTTTCCCCATAAGATATAGTGATGCCTGTAAATAATTTCATAATATAAATCACATTTTCTAATAATACTCCACGTGTAGAGATGCTTTAGGTTATACAATAAAAATATACACACAGTATACGCTCATACATACATATTAGTAGTAGATGAGCATAAATTAATGGGTGGGGCTTACAAACGTGTTAGCAAAAAAACAAATGCGAAAGCGACACACTTGCAATGATTGCAGTGAGTTCACCCACTTCTTATGAATGCTTGCAGTCAGTATTTTCCAATTGAAGTTATCTGCTTGATATGGCATTATGGGCATATATGATATTTGCGGTAAGATACCAGCGTAATCGTTTGATTTTGAATTGCTTAATGGGCAAAATAAACCGGAAATTATGGAGTCGAAGCAGGGCATGTTCACGTGTTTTTATTAACCAGCAGCCAGACACGCTTGCAAACTTTTGTCATCCGTATATGTTTTGTGTGTGCAAGCGATTTTCCATGGTCATCGAATGAGAATAATTGTGAAGTAACCATTGCTGTTGTTGTTTTTTTTTTTGATTTTATTTGAATATGCAGAAACCATTTCGGATGAGATTTAAATCATTAAATGTTGCTGTATTTAATCCAGAGAAGCAGAAAAAAACTTAGGGCACTATTTGCCGATAGCCAGGCGGAAATTCTACCGCTGGGCTCACACAGAAAACCTTCGGTCTTGGTGAGACAATACCAGGATGTGCTATCCAGTTTGAGTTATAAGAATGACATTACTCTCATCTGGATTCCGGCTCATAGTAACTTCTTCGGCAACGAGAGAGCGGATGAACTGGCTAGGACTGAATCGCTACGGACGCATCGCATTGCCGCTTCACAGTATAGGGAGTTCGATCATGGAACACGATCTTCGGACGGCGGAGAAGCTGTGGATCGGTCTGAGAACATGTGATGTCGCAAGGCAACTATTGTCACTCTTCGGCAATAAACGCATAGTAGCCAGATAAACAAAGTTAACATTGCATATATGCAATGCCATGCAACGAAGGGTTAATATATCAGCTGAGCCATTTTTTTTATTATTTTAGTTCGCCGACGTTATTTTTCTCAAATACCGACAAAGGGTTGGACAGAATGTGAACTCAATCAAGCTCTTTTAAATGTATTGCATTTATTCGATAAAAATAATGATATAGTAATACTGGATATTTATTTTTAAAGTCAAGTATTTGCAAAATGATCCGAAAATAAATTAAGCATGTCTTTTGCTTGTTCTTGGCGCATTCTTAATTCAATAAATTTTCTAACTATTAACCAAAATTTATTATAGGAAATCTGAAGTTCCGCTATACTTTTATTTACAATGTACTATGTGTGAATTTGTTTATGCTCAGGGAAGGTTTACTGACAAAAAAAAATATGGAAATATTTCAAGTCTGAAATTGAATTTACTTCAGTGCTTTTTCAGCTTTACCCTTTTTTTATGCCAACAAAAAACTGTATGCGACAAAATTTAAATGCAAATTAAAACTATAAATATCCAAAAAGGAATCCTCAACAAAGTATAAAGCACTAACACATACATACCACTAAGTTATCTTTAAACTACACCAGGGGAGTCATTTAAACACAAAACAAATGGGAAACGGAAGTTGCTATAGAAAAATTATTACACATAATAAGTCTTTGAATTTATAACTTCAATATAATAATAATTAAAAGCGTTTTACTTTATTTCTTTTCTTTCATGCAATGCCGCTGTTGCTGGCGACACCGGCGTTTGAGTAGTGTATTGTCTCAATTTATTCCTTTGATATGTTTCATTAAATCGCATTTAATAATGTATCTTGTAGATAAGAAAAGTATACAAAGAAACAAAAAACATGGAAGAAAACATGACAGCAGCGAGTTTCCTGCTATTTTTTTTCATCACTTTAAAGTGATAAGCCAAAAAGGATTTCCGTTCAGTTTTTAAAGTTAATAATGTTGCAACTCAGAAATAAAGTATATTACATTGGATAAACAAGGGACTTAAATAACAATACTAATAATATATTAAATGAATTTATTTTGGGATTATATTTATATATATATGATTCTACTTTCAAAATTGTGCTTTTCCCAATGGTCCATTAGTGGACTTATAGCCGTCTACTGGTCCACTGGGCCATCGGTACGCATGCTGAGAGATTGGGTACTCCGTTCAATGCGTAGTGTAGAGGCTGTTCGGAGAGGCAGACTGTTGTGCACTTTCTCGGTGAATGCCAATGTGTGGCTAGGCTGAGTTTCTTTGGGGCAACTTGGGGCTATGCTGTCGGTTGGATCTGACATAATTATTGAGGTACGTGATGGCTACGGTACAGGGTGGCTATGACATCCGCTGGTTTCTACTGCGCTAAGGTAGCAAAACGGCACCTACGTTGCTACTTGGGTCGGCTGCCTTCTAACCTAACCTGAGGTAAAATAAGATGTTGGAAATTTTAATCAACCCTATATTTACGTGATTAAAGTTGGCTGTATTTTTGGCATCCTTGTGCCTTAGAAAAATACGATGTAAACGTTGGTCTTCGGTGACCGCCTTAGAAGATTCAGGCACTAGATAAACAAAACGCTCAGTGTTTTGTGCATAGCATGGGTGAGTTGTGAAAATAATTAAGTGTTTTTTTTTTTTATCTTGGACCAGCACTCAGGAGATGACCCCTACACATGCGATGCATTGTGCTGGAACTATAGGAGGTGAAACTTCACTATCGTACAACACTGCTTTTTTGCACGTTATTTATTTTTATAGCAGTGTTGTAGCGTCTCTGATGTCAAGGAGATGTATTAAATTTTGAAGCTTCGTTTTTGGTAGCCATTTTAGTAGTTATTTTACTTCGTCTGTGCTACACGATACCGACGAAGGAGGGCGTTCTGATGTGTCTGTGGATTGGATACAGCTGAAGCCGTCACTGTTCAGTGACCAGTCACTATGCCTTCACCACTGAAACCTTCCGACAACAACAGACGCAAATGTACATCAGAAAAAATGCGAGATGTTTTTATAAATCTGAAACTGGTGTTGAACTCAGGAAAATTTTTCGTTTTGTAGTCAACGTGCAGACTACTTCGACCATCGCCACCCTCAAAGATATGTTAAATTGAGTTATTTTCCTTATGCTAACCTAACATGGCAACTCAATCTGGTGAATAAATACTATAACGGGATACTGGAAGGCAATGACTATTAGTGGCAAAAGTTGTTCTGCTCCAGACAAAATATTATTATGTTATTATTTAAGATGCGATTGCAAATGCCAAAGATATAGAGAAAAGTTAAAAAAAAACTTAACTTGCAAAAATATTTTATATAATAGGGGGTATATGGCGCTCTTTATTTGCCAGTAAGTTGGTACGCCTTAATGCACAAATCACTAAAGAGAGCACTTTACATATAGTACCACATAGTTTGGTGTATATGGAATTGTTCCCGTATGATGGCTTCCGACAACACTTGTTTAAGTTCAAAGAACGTTAACGCAAATGGTTACTTGTTACTTCTGGAAAAAACTGGCATGCAGTTACCACATCGTTAGAATATTAATGACGCATAACGATTTATTTGGTATTAGTGTTCAAAAAATAAGAAAAAAAGAAAGGGAGTATACGGATCATTTACCACAATGAAAGTACTCATTTTAACATTTACGAAATGAAGCGACTGCCTTTTTTAATATTGAAATATATCGATTTGATTTGGCACACTTTTAGTTGTTTTGATTTTTAGAGTGTAAAAGCGGAGTTGTTTCATTTCTGCCATGAACTTCGTCATGGAGAGACTTTGTTAATGAATTAACTTTTAATAAATAAATTGCTTCGTTTTTGAGTGAGTGCGTGAGTGAATAGGAATATTCTTTTCCAGTAATAAAATTGTACTTCTTAATAGAAACGCTTTCAGTTTGCTTTCTTTGAAAGAACAAATACTAAAATAGTACAATTTGAATAATTTTACGTTTTTAAGTCGTGGTTGATCTCAAGAGTTAAGAATATAATTACACTCTACAAAAACTTGATTTTTTTTTTAAATAACAAGATTCTACCAATTGATTCTAGTAGAGAGGGCTAAACAAGATATACGTATATGCTTTTAAAACTTCATCCTTGTACGAGGTCTGCTCAAAATAAAAGGTGAATTTTACTTTCTTCGATTACAATGGCGTGGTGCATCATGAGTTTTTGCTGACAGGTCGTACGGTTAATAAGGAATACTACAATGAAGTTATGCAACGTTTGCGTGAAGCAATACGCCTCAAACGATCAGAATTGTGGAAAAACGAATCATGGATTCTGCAACACGATAATGCACCAGCTCACACATCTACGCTTTTTCGTGATTTTTTGGCCAAAAACAACACCCTAATCTCAACTACCTTGTTCACCATATTTGGCTCCCTGCGACTTTTTCCTATTCCTAAAACTGAAGAGACTAATGAAACGAAAGCGTTTTGCCACAATTGATGAGATAAATTCAAAATCGAAGAATGAGCTGATGGTCATACCGAAAAGCGCATTTCAGTAGTGCTTCGAAGATTGGAAGAAGCGCTGGCATTATATCTGATGGGGATTACTTTGAAGGGGACAAAATGGATATTGAAGAATAAATAAATATTTTTCAAAAAAAATTCAAAATTCACCTTTTCTTTTGAACAGACCTCGTATAGTAAACCGACATAGAAAAACGTGTGATACTTGCGTTTTTGGTATACGATGATTTATGCTGAAGAGTCCAATATTAACCTTCTACCTTTCACAGAATGGGTCTTTTTTGGTCTTTTTTTTTGTCGTTTTTTGGTAAAAAATCGTCTTTAAAACTGGAATATAATTAGTTGAAATATTCTATGAAAGCTATTAACTGAATTGAATTTTTTATTTTATATTGAATATTCTATGAAAGTGTTTTCCTTCAAATTTTACAATAATTGCCGAAACACACTTAAGACCGAAATTAATTTTTAACACCAGAAATAAGTAAAGACTTAAATTGCGGTCTAGGGTTAATTTTGTTAAACATCGTATTAAAGTTATATTAGTGGACTAGTCGACTTGTACCTATAGATATGAACAAGATATTATATGAAATAAATTTGGTTCTGGTATTTCTAACAGAACTTAGGAATACTGCACATATGTAATTCCATGCAGGTAATTTTTGAAAGAAAATTTTAATTTCTACAAAAATATTTTGATTACATTTTATTAATTTTTTGGAAAAACCTTGTTAAATATAAAATATCGTAACTAGGAATGTGAAATACTATTCTGAATGCAATTTTTAAAATAATTTATTGATTTTTTTTAAATATAAACTAGTATCACATTTAACGAAAGTATATCCAGTGTAAACTAGCAGCTTGCACGTCAGTCGGGTTTTTATTCAATTAAAAGTAACTTCAATATCCATATGTATTTAAATTCAATATCAATATCATCACCACCATCATCAAAATAATCAGCATCACTTCCTTACAAACTTTCGATAACAGTCTCTTCATCAGTGATTTATAAAATATTTATGCCGTACTTTGTAATAAATACATAAAATTGCACAGCGTATATGCAATTTTAGTGCATATCAACGATAGCGCAAAAATTAGCACATATAATATGATACATCAGAGAGCATTAGTAAATGTTGTATAAATAAAAACTTGATATACATACATATGTTCTTCTTAAAATATCCCTACATTTTTAGAAAACTTTCTCAATATTCAGAATAATAAAGGAAAACCATTCAATATTTCTACGTACTGAAAACAGTAATTTCATTTTAGACTTATTTACACTTATTTTTGATGAGGTTATGCAAAAGGCACGGCGAATTTAATGTTTACACTTAAAACAGGCAAATGGGGAAAAAATTACTTTAAAATAAGAAACAGAATACTAGCCAGATAAAAAACAAAAAGTTAACATTGCATATATGCAATGCCCTGCAACAAAGAGTTAAAACATTTTTCTAAGCAGTTCTATGCAGTTAGCAACAAATGCCTCAGATATTTCAGCTTTAAGAGAATGTTTGCTTTTTATCTTATAGCGAAGCACAAATGTGATTGAACAGGAGGAGAAGGTTTTTGTACGAGATCACGCATGCGGATGGGAACCTTCGGTTTCTACCGCTGAAGGTGCTGGTTCGATTCACGAGCGTACTCGAAGGTCGATATACAGTATGGTATCCTCAATAGATCAGGAATGATCGCAGTGCTTGATGACCCCTCCTCAACCTCTTTATCATTACATTACATCAAAAAAAGGCGTCTTCTTGCAATTGTTTAGCATACATATTTAACTGTGTAAATTTATTATTTTTTCTGATTTTTACCAGCCAAGCTACTCTAGTCAAAAGAAACATTTTTATGTGATTCTAATTTTAAAATTGTGCTTTTTTCCCGAAAAAATATATGAAATGTATTATTACATACTTTATGATATTCTCATAAATATATTTTTTTTATAAAAGTAAACTCAATAACTGAGAAGGAAAGCATATCAATATAGTACTATTTCCTAATTTCTGACAACAAATTCAAGATTCTTATGTTCAAAATTCAATTAATCAATCGAGAATTGATGTCGAAAACTGAACACAAAATGAAAAATCTATAAAAAAAAACATAACAATCAATGAGTTTACTTCTTTTATTACACATACATATTTCTAATTTTAGATATTCCCAAAATAAATTCAGTTAATATACAATACTTCTTTTTAAGAAATACTTTTTTAAAGTGGCAGTTTTACTTTATTTTCCCAAGCAAATGAAATGGTAATTGAGGCGTTTTAAGATTTCATGTAATATAACTTTATTTGCACGATTTGTGTGTGGAAATATGCAACATAAAATTTATTCGTATATTTAGAATTTAATGGAACTACAATTATTCCAAATGAAAGAAAATTTTTTGTCGTGTTCAAGTTTACATTTTGTTAAAATATACACAGAAATGAATGAAGATTTTTAGTCGTGCTCAAGTTCTCAGTTAATTTGTCGAAATATTGAGAAAAATTACTTTTGATTCGAATAAGGGAAGAAGAGCAATTAATCTCCAACACCAGTTGATTAGAACACGTATATACATAATTTTTCTCAATATTAAGTTAAATTAACTGTTAACATGAACACGACAAAAATTTTCATTCATTCATTTGCATATTTTAATAAAATGTGTAGAGCGTAACCAAATTCTTATACTCTTTTCATATTTGTGAAGTATTTAAATTTTTATTGATGTTGATACATAACAAGGAATCATTTCAAATAATAGCAATTCTTAGTTATATAACCTTCAGGTTAAGTTCAACATTGTTCTTCGTTACAAACTTTCAATAAACTTACTTTCCATTAAAGTCTTTTAATTTTTCTCCTTAGAAATACAAAAATTTATTGCTTCTGAAATGCAAACAATATTTTTTATAGATAAAGGAAATTCATCTCAATAAACGTATTATACAAAATTGGCTTTTTAAATACAACAAGTATTCAAAAGTAGAAACAGAAATTGTTATTAAGTATCAAATATACATTTAGTTTTATTCATTCTTAGAGTTTCCCGTATTTATAGGAGGTCTCCTAAACGGCTACATTAGCAGTCATATGTTTGTTAGCAAAAAACTGAGATTTTACTACCATTTCGCATAAATACTATAACGTGATAACTCTTGTGAACTACACAAAGATACTTACAGTACTATATTTCTCTGTAGGAGAGGTAGATGGGATCGGCGAAACAAAGCAAATGTGTTCATGCAGTAATTATATTCCACCGTTAAATATGCCTGCCATATTGAAACCTCAAATAGAAGCAAAATTAATACAGCCGAAAGTGTAACTCTCTCAGATATATGAGATAATCACAAAGGACTCATTGCTGAGTTTGTCGCCAAAACAACAATTTGTGTATGATGCACCATACAATTAATCACCACAGAGATAAAAATATGTGGAAGATTGTTTAGAAAGAAAATCAATCAAATCCTGCGTTCCTAAAGCCGTTGACACACTCCTTTAAGAGCTTTTGTCCTAACCACAAGTAGGTGGAATGCTTAACATATCAAGTAAAGAAACTTCATCGTCTTTTATCTCTCTTACTATACCTTTCATCTAGTGTTACACAATGCATCATATTTGTAGGTGTCATTTCCGGAGTGCTATTCCAATATAAAAAAAATTCTGAAAAAAGTTTAGAAATCCCAAAAAATGTTTTAGAATTTCGAAATATACAAATAAAATAAACTAAATTTCTTTTAAAAAAACTTGAATACTATTTTTCTATTTAAGTAATCAGGAATTTTTTGTAGATTGATCCCTTGAGTTAATAAAAATTAATAACTGGGATACTGGAAAATAGAATCTGGATTATGAGCAGCTATCACGCATTGGAGTCTGTAGTTTTGGTTCGGCGCACGTTTGCCGATCCTTGGATTATATGGACCATTATTAGTACTCAATCGAAATCCTTCCGTTCGAACAGAGGAAACTATTGCTGCCGTAGCTGATGCCATACAAAGCAACCCCAGTGTTTCAACAAGCAGATTATCTGCGCAATACTGCACAAGGATTTGAACTTATTCCCATACAAAATTCAAATGGCTAATAAACTTTGCGCAATTAATGCAATTCAATGGGCTTTCAAATGAAAAAATTTTAATAAATTCCATGCATTACAAAAAAAGTTTTTCCAATTTCTTAATGTAGTAAAATTCTTTAGTCACCCTGTATAACAAATTAATTTTGACTCGCGTTGAATAAATAAAAAAAATATTTAAATATATATTTCTTTGCAAAGTGGCAGAATCTAGTAACGAAATACGTATATGTAATATACAGTCAATGCAAAAGGACCTTTCCTTTCAAAATAAATTTTTTTAGCTGGAAATGAAAATGATGTACTTTAAAGCGATGCGAATGAATGAGTTTGTTCGTAATAAAGCTAGCAACCTTTGCAGTTTTGCCTTATATTTACTAATATTCAGCTCACTGCAATTATATTTTAAATGCCTACATTTAGAAATGGAGCGAATTCAAAATGTGGTAACAATAAGTTAAGTGAAATTATTATAAAATATTACAAAAAAAGAAATAAAACTCCTTTTAATATTCATTCGTGCATATTTCAGGCATACGAGTGTCATGTCCTGTAAATAACTATTTTTATATGTGTGAGTATAATAACGGAACAGCACTAAAATAAATTAAAAAGAATCAAGTACAAAAAAAAAACAGAGAACAAGAGATAAGCAAACACAACCACTTGATAAAAGAATGAGAGAAAACAAAAATAATATTTTTTTTCTCATCTGCTGCTTAGTAGTTGAACAAAAGTACATACAATGACGTCTATTTGCATATGAATAATAGAGTCGGTTATATTAAATAGTTGTGGGCATATATGCACATATATGTACAAGGTGGGCCAAAAGAAATCACCCTATTGGAAGATACTCTTATTTTCGGAAATGGCGGCCAATGTCAAATCTGTTTTGACATTTGTGAACTAGACAGATGTAGAATACAAGTGAACAAGCCATGGAGCGATACACTCCCCAAGAACGCGAAATACTACTGTCTATTTTTTTTGCCGATGGCCGATATCATCTTCTCGACTTGACCAATAAAATTCTAAAGGGGCAGATAAACATAATCAAAAACCAGAATCGAAGTTTTTTATTAAAAAAAAAAATGAGACCCTAACAATATCGGATGACTTCTTTTGGCCAACCTTGTAGTTGCTATCATTACTTTCTTGCGATTATCAGAGATGTAAAACTTGAAAAGATATACTTCTTCAGAACATTTTTTCCTAGGTAAATTCAAAATTTAATTTATTTTTCTCTTTGCAGGTCTATATTGCAATAAAATCTTTTCCCTGACGAAAACGAAATATTTGAAAAAAAATTTAATTTTATTAAATTTAAAACACCAAATAATATAAGATCTTAAGCTCATTTAAATAAACAGCATAGAATACAATTCTACATTGTAATGCTGGTGGACAATTTTTCCATAACTCGTATAATAGTTCCATATTAAAAATTTAATTTAATTGAAATATTTTTAAATAAACCAGACTCTGCAAAATTATCTTCCTTATGATCTTTTGTAATAAAATAATTAATTATTCTTTTTTGCTTCAAAAGTTTGCATTATTCAATTTCGAACGCACAATTGCTCTTACGTAGAAATACTGTTGGTATATCAGACAATAATTTTTGTTATACTTGACTTAATTATTTTTTATTTATGCTCCTAAGTAATTAATATTAAGACTTTCATATCAAAATAAACAATTTAGAATAATTTCCATAATAAATTTAAAAAATGCAGTCAATTGAATATTATATTTAATATTTATAGACAACAAAATTTGCGAAAATGCAAATCAAATAAAAATAAATTACAAAAGGAAAAAATAAAATATTTAATAGAAATGCAATCTGTTAAATAAATCACTGCAAGCAATTTTGTGTGTACATATACATATCGTATATGTATGTATATGTGTGTATACATATATAATTATAAAAGATAAATAAGTGAAAGAAAATAGAAGAGTGTTTCTATACATTCTAATAAAATACAAAACAAACTAAATTTGCATTTAAAACGACATTATTGCCACTTTAAAGCTTTTCACTTAAAAATAAATTAAAATTAAAAACTCCAAAAAGAAACAAGAATCTGTTATTAATTGTTATTATTAATAATTGATTATTTTTTAAATGAAAACTAAATTGTCATAATGTTTTTTTTTTTTTTGTTTAAAATTATTGCATCTTTCAATTCTTTCTTATAATTTCGATTTAGTAAGCTTGAAATCATTTTTTTTATTTAACAAACAACATCGGATGACTTCTTTTGGCCCACCTTGTACGTATTTATGTACATATATGAATAATATATATACCCAGCGAAAAAAAGTCAATGCGTTCTTTATGAATTGGTAGTTGCATGATTTCTTAAGCATTTATTTATCTGAATTCGTTCTTAATGCCATCTTAAATGTTGAAAATATTATCACTTTCGCAGTAATAGAAACACATGGGTGCATCGGTAGACAAGTGCGTGAGCATTAGGCTATCAATATGGAGGGTGCGCGATCGATTCCTGCCTAGACACTTGGGTGTTTCTGCGGACGAGTTTTTATTATGAGCTTAGCAGACTGTGTGTTGTTTCAAAAACATTCATTTCTGGGATTAATTCATATGAACAATTGGACAGTTGTATTTTAATTCTTAAATTTTGCCGTATATTCATTACGAACTCTTTTATTGAATGGGAACACATATTAAAACGTAACTAACTCATGGAACATTCATTGGTTCTAAGCACTCATTTACAGGAACAGTTCTTTCTTAAATGAGAACACGCTTTGTTAAAATCATGCATTCTTCATTAATGTTGAACCAGTTCATTTGCAATAGAACCCATGCATTAACTATTTCTTTTGCATGTAATTTTTTGCTGGGTATATTATTGTGTATATATAAAATATATGAGTGTACATACAAACATACGTACGCTAACTATGAAGCCAGAGATATGTAATGCATTCATGTGTATGTGCTACTAATTCACTGCCGTTCAAATATATAAATGCAAGTAATTACTTGAGTCAAACTGGTTAAAAAATATTATTATTCTTCTTATAGGGGCTTCGAACAGGAACTTCCGAACTTTGACAGTTGATAACGGCCACCTTGTCGAAGCTACATCTGTCCAATTAGTTGTCATTTATTCAGTCTGTGCAACTAAGAAAATTCTTCTGCTCTGTTCGTTCAACGTACACAGTGGTCGGAGCCATAGGGAGTCGGCTTCCAGTATAGGTATCCTCGTGTAACTTCGGTCACAGCTTCATAAGTATGTCAGAACTATTTAATGGTAAAATGGGAGTGGTTGATGACTCATACCCGCCCAAAACCACTACCACCCACATTCATCCAACGTCAGCAAAAACTTGAGAAAAAATGTACAAAACTTGTTTTTTAATTCATATGTTAACAACGTTTTTACAAGATTAATTTTAAAAATTCAAAATATTGACTAATTAAATATGATATAACATATAATAAAATAATATTTAAGAAATAAAATTTAAAAAAAGTTAAAAGGCAACAGCGATTTTTTAACTGCCATAAAAAAAAAATACGCAGAAATACTGCTGATTTTTTTTATTTGAAATATAAAATATCGTTATATATTTAAAAGTTTATAACTCAACTAGAATTGCCAGGGTTACCACGCATATGTGATACGCTTTTTTTAAATGAGAAATCCGGCCTCTTTGTTCCAGGAGTTAAGCCAAAGATGGGCACAAATGTGCAGATAAAATTACCAATTTTAAGATCTTGTAATATTAACTAGTAAACCAAAAATAATCCCATTAGAGATTTCCTAGGGGAACTCAAGTAAAACTCTAGTTGAAATTTAAAGATATGGACGAACGAACATTAACAATGACACTGGAAAAATATTAATTTTTTAACATATCCACAACAAGTTAAACACATTGTTATTATTTTAAAATTTTTTTTATACCATTCAATTCAATATTCCATTTGATTTATTTCCACATAAATTTTTTTTCTTTTGTTTTAATTAATTTAAAGTTGCACTTAAATTTCCACTTTTTACACTGCAACTATTGACTCGGTCTATTTTTGAACCCGTTCTTAATGCGAACAGTTGGAATAAAACGAAAACAACTCTACATTTTAAAACCTTGTTCTTATAAGAAATGTGGACGCCACATTTGGTGACAAACTTTGGACGTTGACTTTTTTATTTTTTGCCAATGTCACCACAGTGATCAGTGCGGAAATCGTCTTCTGCGATGAGACTCATTTGGGACGATACCAATTCACATGAGATCCAAGAGTGTCCAATGCTTCCCGATAGGCATACGGATAGATATGGCATGTGGAGGAGAGCTTCATTATTTTTACAACTCTGCTTTGGCATGTTTTTTTGATTTTTATAGCAGTGTTGCAACATCTCTGCTGTCAACTAGACGCACTAATATTTTGTAGTTGCATTTTAGGCGCCACTGAAAGAAATCTTCCGACAGTAAACTGACCCAAAGACACTCTAATTCACATTAGCAAAAATGCAAAGTGTTTTTATGGCAGGATACTGGGCTAGAACGCAGGGATTTTTTTTTGGTTTTGGTTTGGCAAAATGCTAACTACTTCAGCCATCGCCACCCACAAGTTATGTAATCTAACCAATTAAAAAAAATTTTATACATTTTGTAATTGAAAGTCGTGCCACGTCATATCGTCATATGATTTCAAAAAAAACTCAAGTTACAAAAAATTTGAAATCGAATTTTTGATTGATGATGATGCACAGTCTTAAAATGAAATCGTCCTGCAAAATTCTACAAGCCTACAATTAGAAATAAAGTTCTTAACAATAAAACTCAGAAATGCCTTAGTGTAAGCGTAGAAGTTAGTTTAAAAGTATTTTGTTTCTACTGTAAAACTTTTTTTTTATGTAACTTAGGGCTTTTGTGAATTTATATGACGATAGACAAAAAATTGCTTGTGTTAAGGAGTTATTGCAAAATTATTTGTTATAATAATATTCAATTAAACTTTAAAACCATTAGACAAGCTTCATGAAGCTCATTTTGACAAATAATGTGATTGAAAACCTAATAATTTAGTTAAAAATCTATATGCTGAACTAAAATTGTAAGCTGTTTTTTCTTATACGCCGTATGAAATGAATATACGTCACAAATAATTTCAAAAGTATTGAAAATAATATCTTCATAAAAAAATAGCATATTATATATTTATTATCTAATAAATTCCCAGCCTATTTACTGCATAGCTTCAGTTTAACTCATCTCAATCCTTGCAAATCGCTTAAGTTTATTACACTTTATATATGGGTGACAAGAAATTCATCATTGAAACTTGTAATCATGCATTTAATTTCAGCTCAAATGAAAAACTTTTCATAGTGCTAATGTCGTACAAACAAAAGCTGTAGAGGAAAAATAAAATAAAAAATAAAATATCATACCAAAGCCACAGTAGCAGCAGCATAAAGCCAAAGGCAATTTCGACTACAGTACGAGCATACAAAAGCCTGCTTCTGCTCTTGTGAGCAATTTTAAAGACCATATTCATTTCTATGGCGACCATTTACATACAATATATACATATATATATATATGTATGTATATGTAGATACCGTGTAGGAAGCCTGGGACCTAGTGTCTCCAAGTCAACACTTTTAGCGAATGGTTTGGGAGACTTTTTGATGACATTGTCAACGAATCATCCACACTTTTTATTTTGTTTTTGATGAGAAGAGATGAGAAGAGAACAGAACGTATCTTATTTTTCCAACATTAAGCTATGTACACACGATTGTCAAATATTTCAATATTGTAAGATGTGGCAATGTACTGACAATGAAAAATTTCTCACCAAAAGGCAAATTTTCAGTTCAGACTGTTGAAAAAAAACATGACAATTTCACTATCACACAGTTGTCCGATAATAAATTTATCTGCCAACAAAAATTGTCAGTTCACAGGGTTATCAGTTAATTGTATGACAAAAGTTGCCAGATTCGATGTTAAACATTGTCTCTTATTATTTATGGGCAGCGTTGCCAATCGAAATATTTATCTGACAATGGTGTTATAGTACGGTACACTGAATTACACACATCTGACAATAACAAATTACCGTACACTATCTGGAAATTACCCGTAAATGGAAATGTTAGATGCCTATATGACAATGTTGCCAGATAAAAATTAAACTAATACGGTTGTTAAATATTTAATGAGCATTTTTAGTACAATATTGTAATATGTGACAATCGTGTGAACATAGCTTTATAAACAAATGTTTATTGTGTCATTTTATTGTGGTGAAAATAGATGCGGTTGCTCTCAGTTTCCTACAAGAACTACCTATTGCCCTATTGGCTAGATACGACTAACATCATTAGTAGATTTTCAGTACATGCACATGGTAAATGTTTATATTAAATTACATTGCCATTAGTATTTTAGATAACGAACTTTTACCGATGAATTGGTTGTGCTAGACGAAATTTGTCGTTCGTCCCAATTGTGTTCCTGACAATTCAGTACAGTTTGACTATTGCCATTTCCTGCAGGAACATACATATAATCAATATCTATATGAAGTCGTATTGATGTGTTGTAGTCATTTCCACTATGGTCACCGTGTTTAATTTCAAGAATTTAACTTTAAAATATTCACAATTTCGTCGTAATGAAAAGAAATTTTATTAAAGAATAAAATTTTTATGAATATTTAATATTTGAAAATTTGTCTTAATTATTGATAAATTATTATTAGTAAGTCGGGTAGGAATTCTTGAACTATGAAAGAGTTATTTTGTATGCTTGCTACTCTTATAACTTGCGTTATAGTTCTGTTTATTATAGAATATATAATTCGAGATTGTTTAAAAATTTCACTACGTGTTTACTGAACATTTCCTATACTGGACTCGTAAGTCATTCCACTACTACTGTAACGTATTATACTTTTTATTTATTTGGTTTCTAATCAACTGTCATTATTTGAGTCACGAACATCGCTATAAATAGGAAAACGTCTTACAAAATGCAATATATAACGAAAAATCTATAAATGGTGTTGGTAGCCAAACTCTTTCAGCAGCAGCAGGGTTCCCAGATTTCTTTTCAGCTGCATTCCCAATTAGATAAGTTTCATACCCAAAATTTTACAAAAAGCAATTTATTGAAAATGATCAATAACAAAAAATCTGTATTTTGTATGCTGTATTTTTGTAAAATAACTACACACTATACTATATATGTAATACCACTAATACGAGCTTGTGAATTGAACATGTGTTTTTATAATTAAATTTATTTCGAACAAAGTGGTAACAAAAACTAATGCTATTTCAAATTGTATATTCAACGATTCGTGATTCGAACAAAATGTTCGTTACAATTTATTAAGACAGTTCGCAAAATAATGAAATATTATTATTGTGAAATATTATTATTACTGCTAAAGGCAGCTGCCAGTTTAGAAGCGTTTATAGACACGTATTCAGTCGGAATAGATAATTTTCCCTTTTTTTAAAAAATCCGAACGAAAGTGCAATCGCTCCATAACAAAATTACTTTCCTAGCAATGCTTACAAATTATTAGAAATAATTATTTCAATTTAGTTTCACTTTAGTGGCACTTTAAAATAGTTCACATTACATGACAGCTATGAAATAAAATAAAAAAAGAATTTAAATGTGTGTCTAAAAATTCATCAGCATACCCAGGTGCATATCTGGGTACATTTTGTACGAGAACTTTTAGATCTTTTAACGATTTTTGTATGTATTGCTATTTAGATTCAAACACAAGTTATTCTTGCGAGATTTGTGGTTGCATTCAGCCGTTATTTTTGGCAAGTGAATAACGATTGGTAAAACCAGAGTGCGATAAGAGTAATTAAACATGACAGATGGTGAGTGTTTTTGGGCGATTTATTATTTGAAATTTAAGATATTATTCATAAAGAGCAATCAATGAGCGGCTAAGCTGTGATTCGTCACTGAAAACGTATCACGATATATGCAAACACGAAAAGGTTTCATCCGCGGTGGTGCTATTTGGTATTCCCGGAGAAGTAATATTTTAAGCCCGGTCAAAGACCGGCTGTGGAAAGAAATCTTATTGAGCTAAGCTGGTGTTGGTTATACCATGGAGGGGAAAATGGTGAAGACCAGACGAAGGCCAATACATCTAATATTAATATTTTTATGGGTTTTCGCTATACATACCTTGGTATGCGGCTGTTGACGTAAAGGGTAGATAAAGAAAAGTGAGCATATGTAACGAAGTTTTCCAGTTGCTCTTAAACATCAAAATATTGCATAGAACGGCATTGTTAAGGATATCATAAATTATTAGATGAATAAGATAGTTACTTTCTTAGAATTAGCGGTTTTAATACGCAAAACCTATGTGGGTATATTGCTATTGACATAAAGGTTAAGATAGGCGAAAGACGCAATTGCTCAGATTATTTGCAGATGTTGCTATTTGAAATAAGTGAACACTAGAATTTTTTTGGAAAAAAAGTAACGACATGATGTTTTATTGAATGCACAATTGAACAGCGCAAGTTTACGAGTCAAAATTGCCGGGCAAGTTTAGACAGTGTCTGCAAATGAATTTGCATAAAATTTTAGACAGTTCATTTACGAAACTGTAAAAATGCACAGTTTGCGAGGATTCTCAGCGTTTGCATGAGGACTTTTAATGTCTGCTTATTTTAAAATATTACTTTTCATGCCACATATAAAATCTACTTTCTTTAATCGAGACTAATTTCTATTCACTTTATTTTTATGCTTGTTATTGTTATTTTTTTATTCTACTTTGATCCATAAATTACTTCCGTACATCAAATGTATTAAAGTGTTGCAAAGTTCTTCATCATTGAAAAATAAATGGCAAATGAAATAATTTTAAATAAAATAAAAAAAAAATATTTTTTTTGTTTTGGATTTTGATGCGTTGTTATTACCAGCTTCACAATCCTAATGTACATACCAAAACATTCCCACAAATTTCAACAATTATGAAAATATTTAACTAACATCTACAATTGTGCGGTCTATTTGACAAGAGTCAGGAAAATGAAATGACAAAATTAAAAACAAGAAAAAAAAACAAACAAGAAAGCTTTAAATAATAAATGAACACAATAAACAATTTCAAACATTCGCACTTTATATGCAGACAAATGTACGTATGTATGTAAACATGCATGTGTTTGTGTATAAATGTTATATATGGATATTGCTGGGCATAAACATTTTTATAAACGACCACTTTTCGTGCACAATTCTTGTACACATCACGGCGGCATTTCCTGTTCTTGATGTTGTTTCCACATCGGCATACACACGCTCATGTGCACTCGCATATGTACTAATATATGCATTTACGTTAGTATGCTTTTAATTAAAAAAAGAGATTATTTCAACCTTAAACTTACTCTTTATAAGCATTTTAATATATAACAATGAATATAGTATTTCAGAAGATGAAATGGAAGTCCGAACTGCAGCAACATTTAAAATACAGGAACTATTTGGTTGGGTGGAAATGAGTGTTGCTGGAAGTGTATACAGTACGCATTTCAATTCGTGTGAAAAACATTTCAGTCTTTCATAAAAGTCAGTTTTAAAGTGAACAGATATGCATGAATAATTAAGAGCCTTTTTAACTTGCTCTCGTAATTAGTTGCCACATGCAAGCGCACATATTCATTTATGTTCATATGGTAAATGTAGAAAGAGTATTCTAACTAATTTGCTAAAATTTTGTTTTCATTGTTGTGTGCGGTGGTATTGTTGCAGCTGAATTCGACAGCGTTGTATTGTTTCGTTTCGTTGATTTTCGTTGTTTGCTTTTCGGTTAAACTTTTTCTGGCACATTGGTTTTATTTAAAATAAATTAAGAATGAAATTATGAGGTTAAGTTATTTTTAAACAAATAATTGCCAATTAATTTGAAGTGAAAAATTGTTAAAATTTCAGTTGGTATTAAAAAAACATTAAATTTGTTTTATTGCAGTTGGCTTTGATTTTATATTTGATTTTAGTTGAGCAAATATTATTGGCGCTTTGTGCAGTTTACGTTTTGTTTTAATCTTTTTAATATTATGAAAATTCGAAAAATTTTTAATTTGATTAAATTAACTGATTAACTGTTGAGATTATATTCCAACTTTCCAATATCAATATCAATTATCAATTATCCAAAATACACAGAAAAAAATCATATTATATTATGTTATGTATATAATATTGATATTCAATTATGCTGTTAAAAAATTATAAAAATATTAGTTTTTTAATTAATTAATTTTATTTAATATTAAATTAATGTATTAAATAATTTAATCAATTACATGCTTGTGTATTTACTGAAAGATTCCTGATGATGCTAAGCGAAGGTTAGTGGAATATGCTATTTATTTGACCGTTTTTTATTTTAAATTAAATTATAATATTTTCCCAGCTTAATTAATTTTTAATTTTTATTTGGAAAATATTATAATTTTATTTAAAAAACATATACAGAAGTTTATAAATTTCTGTAGAACTTTTTCAAAATAATGTAATGTAAATTCAAAATTGTTGAAATTCAAAAATAATCTTAAAAATTAATCGGATTATTTTTTGATTACTTTTTATGCTTTTTGATTATTTTATCGTAATTTCTAGTAATCCCGATTACTTTTCGATTATTTGTAAATGCAATCAGTTAGTAATCAGAAATTATTTAAAAGAAAATTATATGATCAGTACAATTCTTTTCAAAATGTAATCTAAGTGATTCTTAATTGTAATCGAAATTTAACAGATCTCATTTGTATAAATAAATAATCGTAAAAAATTAAAAAAAATTTTTATGAAAAAATACCTAAAGCTTAAAAAACTTCCTTTGGATTAATAAAACATAGCTTTATGTTCAATTGTTTTTTACAACTACTGATACACGTAGAACGCTGAAGATGAAGGTGTATCAACCTTCGAAAACAGCCTGTTGTTCCGTGTTTGTCAATATAATTTTTTATTTGATTTTGATTTTGTTTCTTAGTAACTATCATATCTAAGTTTAACTGCCTGTCTGGTATCGATTATCAACCTCTTTAAAATTGAAGAATTTTTACTAATTGCAATGAAAACTTTTTCCTCTGAATAATGACGTTACTGGTTACACGATTCACGGTCTTAGTGTATACACATATATGTATATAATCAGGATTGCGGGAAGAAGACATATTAGAAGTGCTAAATTGCAAAAACACAAGTGCTACATAATTCTACAGTTTCAAAATAAAAGTTCCAGTTTTTGTAACAAACCTAGGTTTTTATTAAAATAATTAAAAGAAACAGTTAACATTTCGATTATTTGTGAAAATTATAAAACATTTTTCTCACTTGGAGAATTTAAAGCAGTTTTCTATCACATTTTACACCCATATATAACCAAATATTACTTTTGTTTTAAAACAAAATTTAATAAAAACAGTAAACTTAGTGACATGAATATGAATACATGTTGTTACAGGCAAAATTGCTAATTATATTTAAAATTAAGTTATTGAAAGTATTCAAAATGTCTACGACGTTATTTTCATCTTCTTCATATACCAACTCATCTTGTTATCTTTCATATGAACAGATGTTTTCTAACAATATTATCCGATATGTTTATAGAGTGGCAACAAATCTTGTCTAATTTTACACCTTCTTTTATACGTATAACGAAACACAATATTCTATTAAAATAAGTTTTATTTATTTGTTTCAATGCTTTTTGGTAATTATTACAGAAGCTGTTAGTTAATATATAACTATTTAAGTTTCTAATTTATAATACTGATAGTATTTATAAGAATAAAAAAAATGAACAGAACAGTTTTGTGTTCCGCTTCTGCGTTTAAAAAAGCGAAGTTAAAAGAGACAATACAAAGGTTGACAAATATCTAAAGGGGATTTCATTAATGGATTTTTTTGTATTCTTTTTTGTAAAACAATATATGTTCAGTTACATAATTTCACTGACTTTGAATATTTTCAATTTCTGCTTGATTTGTTTCAAAATATTATCTATTGAAAAGTTTGAAATTTTCGTCAAAGTAGTAATATTTTTTTATTATATTTATTTTATAATATTTTTAATAATAGATTTTAATTCACTGATCACCAAAAACTTTAACATATTTGAATTTTTCTTTATACAGTGAGAAAAAACATGATATTATATCATTTGTTTAAAGTAATTTTATGGACTCGATAAGTAATTATTAAAGTGCATTTATCACTTTTTGGGAAATTCTTAATGCTAAATCAGAAAAAAGAACTGAACTGGCAACACTGTATGTATCTCACTGAATAGAAATTTCTCAAAACTGCAAAAACAAACAATTGTATTAACGCTCATTTAGTTCGAAATTTAGTGAATAACAGTCATTGTTGTTGTTTTTTTATAATAAAATTTCCTTAACATTCGCTACTACAAAAGCCTTGCTTGTTTGCTGCTGTTGGCATTTGTAATACCAGTATTACAAATCCATACAAGATATTATATTAAAATATAAGTATACATATGTAAAATATATATGTATGTATGTATGTTTGCATATATGTATATTCATGTATGTGAAATAAAAATTTAACATTACAAACGCAAATAACCAATATTAATATAAACCCATGTTGGTTAAGTACATGTCGGAAATAAAATAAAAATGAACTTAAATACGGTTTCAACTGTTGCTTTCAGTTTAGTTGGTATTTTGAAAATTTGGTTTGGTTATATTGTGGATTTCATATCATTATCAGACAACGATATTATTTTGATGTTCATTAAACGGCAGCGGTAATTTGTTAACCAGTAAACAATTTCTTGTAGAATCTTATCAGACGAGAATCCTACATAGAGCGGTCAGATTGGAACATTTGTAACATTAAATGTTGAAGTAACTTTACTAAGTATATTTTATAAGTACATTTAAGTCTAGATGGTTACTCTTCATTTTAATACATTGAGCTTATTCTTCGTTGAATCGACGAAATATTAAACAAGATTTTTTTGGGGAACGATGTTTAAAGAAAAAAAAAAATTTTTTTTATTTAAATATTTTATTAAAAAATAAAGAGAAAAATTAAATATAAAAAAACAAATTTTTTTTTTGAATTTTTGTTTTTTTTTTATTGAAATTTTCAAAACAATAGAAACTTTCGTCAGCAAATAACGTTGTTGACAAAAAAAGAGCGTAATATGAACATACGTAAAATATTTATATGATATAGAGTAGTAGTGCATTTATCGTTATAAACTAGATTCAGAAACTTGTTTATCCATACACTTCATACACACGTTTGTGGCTTGTTTATGAGACAAACAGGTGACAAACAACCAGCTTTTGAAAATGCAACTCTGTTATATTTAATACTTCTAACAACTTCTAAGTAGTAGAGGAATTATGTTGCATATTTTGCCAGTTATTTGTGCAACATATTTAGAAAGGAACGAAATAGCGTTTTTTAATGGTACATATTTTTTAGAATGGAACAGAAATAGTAACGAAATGTTGCATATATGTAACATTTTTGTCAGAAAAGAAAACACCATAATATCACAGCAAGATTTTTTTTTTTTGTTTCAAAGTTTTGAAATTATAAACATAAGTGTTGCTTTCCCATTTTTTACATGTGTACATTTTTTCTATTTATCAATTAAAATTAGCTATGCATAGGTGTCGATTATATTGTTAGCCGCCACATTTTGTTCGGTTAAATTTAACAGACACTTTTTCCTTAAATGGTGTCCGTTAAAAGTTAATCATACATTGTGAAATATATTTTTAGTTAATCGACTGTTAAAGTTCCAATTAAGTTTATATATATTATATATATATTTTTTTTTGAACGAGGAAGATTTGCCGCAGAAACTGTACGAAAATGCTTAGAAATGTCTCTGCATAAATCTTTTCATTTGTGACTGATACCAGAAATATGTACAAACCTTTAGTGTATCCTGCTTTGAAATGTTCATTGGGTATAAGCATTGGCATATATTAAATCCACGCGCACACATGTCAAAAGCAAAATTATAGAAATATTGGGTCAATACAAACAAAATGGAAAATAATGTTATTGAAGCATGGAGGAGAGGCTGAGCTCACGTTAAACTTTATTAAAATAAATGAGTATATGAACCCACACATTTAATTAAAATAAATGTTATTTTAAAATAATTATTCTTGTGAGCCAAGAAAAGGAAACATAATAATTTACTTATCCCCCCTGTTCAGAACATTAAGGGCAGTTTAGATTAATCAAAAGTATTAATTTTTTTTTAAAGAGAATTAATATTCCGGCTATTACAATGCCTACCAATAATGAAGACATTGTGTAATAATGGAGATAATTATATTGATAGCGGGCAGATTATTGGTGACGTGATAGATTAGTCTTAATTTTTAAGCCAAAGGAGAGCCATTTCATTTTACATGTTACTACTCCAATGTATTTTTCATTACAAAGAATGGCTTCATGATATTGACTGGAAATGGAACCCACATTCTGTTTGACTGTAGATTCAATGCGCTAACTACTCAACAGTACTCTACAGTTTACTCTGTAATTGTGATGTTACGAATAAGAATTTTTAATATTACCGAATACGAATATCTGAGCTAGTATTTGCTGAATGCGAATACGAATATTAAATGTGAAACTTAGCGCTACTAGCCATTTCAAATTTAATTACAAAAATTTCCCAATTAAATCATCGCACCTGAATGCCACTGTTGCACATTTCTCAGATTAGTGTCCAAGCTATTCTATTAATTTTTTAATTGGGAAAACTATAGCGGGATAGTAATTAGAAAAAAATCAGTGGAAAATGACGTCGACCAACTGACACTGAGGGTGGCGATGGCTGAGTAGTTAGCACGTAGACTATAAAATCAAAAAGTCCGGTGTACGGGATTCGCATTTTTCTGATGTTCATTAATGTGACTTTGTGTCAATTGTTGTCGTAATGCCTCAGTGGCACAGGCATAGTCACTGGCCACTGAACAGTACCGGCTTCAGTTGATACTATTTCATAGTCGCATCAGAGCTCCCTCTTTCATCAGTATTGTGTAGCATCATCGGGGAAGTGAAATAATTACTAAAACTGGTTACTAAAACAAAGCTTCAAAATTTAATACGTCGCCTTGGCATCAGAGGCGCTTCAAGAAAGCGCTTGTAAGAAGCTTCACGACCTGTTATTTTTCTCACTATCCCTTTCCTCTAGTACCAGCACAATGCATCGCATGTGTAGGGGTCGTCACCTGAGTGCAGGTCCAAGATTGGGATCATAAACTATCCGTCTACTAAATTTCATTAAAATCTGTCCTGCACTTTAGACCGTATAGTGGAACAAACATTCAAACATCTAAACGTACAAACATTCACATTTATATTATTAATATAATTGTTTGGTGGAATCGGCATCAATGATTTATAGCCACGCGATATTTACGGACAGCACCACGAGTATTCCAATCGAGCGAATGTGTACGGCGCTTAGTTGCACACCGCATCGCAATACCCTTGAAGGAGGAAATGCTTAGAAATATCTACTTTTAATTTTAAAATTTCCTTTCCTAAGATTGGGTTATAAACACAACATGATGCGCACCGAAAACTTTACTCTTTTCATTTCAGTTGCGAGTTATATTTAGTTTCTTTAATAAAAATTATTAAAATTAATATTTTTCTTTCATTTAGTTTTTGAACTTATTCGCAAAATATTCGCCTGAATTTGGCCAATGGAATACGAATACGAATATTCGTAACGTCACTAGTCTGTATATTAACAGCAACTAGTTGGGATTATTTACTGACGTTCATAATGCTGATTTGATTAATTTAACTTTATCCAAATCCTTTTGTGTGATTCTACCACCGCTAGAATAAGTTTAGTCTTGTCCCCAAAATCTATACATATTACATATTTTATTCCATTTTACATTAAGCACAGTCTTATATTTAAACATTTTACATCAATTTCAACGCATTCAGGATCAGCTTATAGTACATACATACATACATACATATGGAAACATAAAGAAGAAAAAAATTACGTCTTTTACTGATTCTCATGAACCAGGTGTGCAGATATTTTCTTACACAATACGTCCATACATGCATATGTATGTTTATGTTTCACTGACATAGAGTAATAGAATATTAGACATATTTACAGTACAGGGTGATTTCTGTAAAGGCGTCTAAATTAATTGAAACAAAAAAAAAGCAGAATATTTTAAAAAATTAAAAAAAAGGATGTCCCAAGAAATATAATTTTATGATTTTCACTTTGAGTCGAAATCATGCATTTTGCTCTTCCCAAATGCTGCTATGGCAGTTATGGCATACGCGCTTTACTATAAAAAAAGTTTTGGTAATTTGAAAACGTAACTCAGGCGTGAGTGATTTTATTACAAAATGCAAAACACTAACCGAATGCACATTTAAGATGCGAACATCTAAAAGTCACCCTTTGCAATGAAATTTATATAAAGTTGTTTAAATGTATTTTAAAATTTGTCTTGTGCACCTCTTGCTAATGGAGTTTTAATGGAATAAAATAAAATTTGAATTTTGTGGTTAATTCATTTAAGCTTTTGCTATTTTTCTTCTTTCTAACAATATTCATGTTGTCATCAAATCCTGGAACTTAAAAAAAAAAGCTTAAACACTTACACCATCGCAAAGGCTTATGCAAACAAGTTTGTAACTTCGTTGCTGCGTTGTGTATGTGTTTGTGTGTGTTTGCTTGCTATTTGATGCTGCATTGTTCACTCTTTTTGAACTCATACATGTATTTTTTAATTTAATAAACGCTATTTTTTTGTGAAATGTGAAAACTTTTCAATTTAATTAAAATTTGTTAGCGTATAAGTAATATTATTAACAGTATCATAGTGTAATAATATCGCACATACACACACACACACACACATATATGCATTTGCTTCCACATGTAACTGCATGTATGGATGCCGTATACTTGTTGTTTATTACTTATACGCCACCCAGGTATTGTATTTAATTACTTTATTATTATTTTGTGGTTTTCCCTTTATTAAGAGTTTAAATAATTTAAAATATACGATGTTTTTTCTTTTACATATGTATATATTTTAAGTGTGTAAAAATGTACATATCGTTGGCTCAATATAAAAAAGGTGTAACTCAATTTTTTTCAAAATAGCGTTTTTTGTTAATTCTGGTAGACAAATGTCAGATACACCTTGACTCAAAATTACAGGCGGATATAATTGTAAATAATAGACTTATAACAATTTCAATGAAAGGCCAAAGAAACAAAAGCTCGTTTTTCTGTTTTTTATTTTATATAAATCAAAATAAACAATGCAGCTTTTAAAGTCTAACTACATTTCAAAACCGTAACAAGCTGATGTGTTTGGTGTTTTCAAAAATGACGGCGATGGATGACTATAAATAGGCCAACATGTTTCTCTGTAGGAAACATTTTATATTAATGTTACGGTATTTCCCAATATAATTAGGCATACAAATAGTTTGTGGGCTCCGATCAGTTCACTTTGCATTTTTGTGCAAAAATATTGTTGAAGAGAGACAAGTTTTGACATTAAAAAATTAAAAAATATGAAAACAAGACAAAATTTTGACTCTGATTCGGTGAACGCAGAGGATATTCGAACACGGAAAAATATAATAAAATAAAAATAGAAGAAAAAAAGAACTGTCTGTTAAGCCTTTTTGAGATCTTTGAGAAGCATGTTCAGAACAATTTTGTAAAAAAATGCGCTTAGCAAAAGCTTATATTCAAAGAGTATACCCGAAATAAAATCTTTAATTTGTTTTGGAAGATGGCTTGGGTGAAAAAAAGAATATATGTCATCAGTCTTAAAAGCAGTTCAGGACAAAAATTAAAACGAACGCAGACAATTCAATATTTTTTCTATACATAATTCAATCAGACTACAAGTGTGCCGTAATATGGCTTTTTTTAACGCTAAGTATAAAAGGAAAGATGGTTCGGAAGAAGAAACTCCCGATGAGAAGTCTGTGCAAATCTGCCAATTGGTCATCTGTCACATAAAAGCGCAACAAAGAAAGAGCGTACATTTCTACAAAAATTTTTGGATGAGATTCCAAAAAATAAGTTCCCTTATTAGTCGAATTTTTCCAGCTATCGGCTTTATGTCGCACAGTGTAATTCAAAAAAAAGGAAATACAATCATGAAATTGTTCTCTCCAATTTAACTTCTATTTAAATTTTTAGGCAGACGTGTTGTCGATCTTATTGTAAATATGCTATGAGCCTTGGCGTATGACCCCATCAGTATCAATATCTTTCGAAACAGACATAAATGATGCTTACAAATTTCTCATACATACATCAAAGTCGACGATTCAATATATCCCCTCTGATTTACTTTATAAGGAGAACATAGCAAAATCACAAAAAGGAAATGGGACCACCCACAGGGTTAGAAAAAATTTTTACCAGCAGACTGTCATCCTTTTTATGATAACTTGTCTTCTAAATAAACTAATTTTTTTCAAGTCACTACTAATTTAATCCTCTTAATTTAATGAATTATTATAATAATATGTCTCAGTCTTAAGTTTGGTCAGTTTAAAAAAGTCTTAAGTTAATTTTTTTTTTTAATTTTCAATGAAAAAAGGCCCTGTAACTGTAACTTCATTAAAATAAAAAATAAAGAATTTTTAAAAGAGGAAAAAAGGTGTTAGCTCTCTTTATTAAAAATGTAATTCTAGCACGGACGGATTTTGTTAAGTTATTCCTTCTCCTGTAAAGTAACAAAAAATCGAGTTACGTCTTTTTTATAATAAGCCGAAATACAATGCATTTGAATATGTTTAATTTTATGTGGGAACTTTTTGGAAGGGTATTAAATATATGTTTTCAAATGTGTATTTAAATACCATTTATGAATGGGTGTGTCTGAGGTTTTCATATGTTAACATTTATTTTGTATGAATTTGTAAATATAAAAAGGATATTTTATGTGCATGCACATAATTGAACCACAATAGTTGAAGTTGGAAAAAATGTTTTAACATTTTCTAAAAAACGTAAAGAAAAAGAAATTTATTTATTTATCTCTCTGTGGTAATTTATTTCTTAGTAACTATCATATATAGTTTTGAGTGCCTGTATAATATCGATTATTAACCTATTTAAAATTTAAGAATTTCAATTAATTGCAAAAATTTATTTATTTTTTCTATAACTTTTCACATACAAATTTAAGAAGGCAAAATTTGTTAAAAAAAAGTCTAACTACAATGAGTAGAACTACATACTATGTAATCAAAGTACCATAAGATGAGGCAGATCAAGGGTGAAATTGCAGCTTTTGTTATCGAACCAGTTCCAGTATATTTCAATAGAATTGAAATTTTGCTGCGAACCGAATTATTCAATGGCGGAATGTAAACTTAAATTTTTGGCATTTTCTTTTTTATATTGGAAAGGCACTCAGGAGGTGACCACTACACTTACGATGCATTGTGCTGGAACTAGAATAAGGGTATAGTGATAGAGAAGACAAGTGACTTCGTTTGAATAGCCATTATTATTAGTTATTTTGCTTTGCCGGTGCTACACAATACCGACGAAGGAGGGCGTTCTGATGTGCCTGTTAATTGGTTACATATATATGCCTTCGCCACTGAAACTTTCCGACAACAACAGACACAAAGACACATAAATGCAAGAAAACAATATCTGTTGAGGTTACAGATACATATATCTGTATCAAATTGAACGTGCTAATTGAAATTGTTTTTTCTTAAGGAATTGCACTGGGGACAAATACTATTGCAATCCTATGTTTATGATTAAGTGGCAAATTGACTGTTTTGTAACACTAATGTGCATCTATCTCATTGTACAATTTTTTTATTAAGGAAAACCTCTGTGCGCAAATCATATATCATATTATAACAAATTAAAATATTATATAATATTAAAATTACTATCCGTTGTTATTAGGGACACCAATCCCGAAATCCCGATCGTAAAAATCCCTGGACGATTCAGGATTTGCTAAATTAAAATTTCCTTAATAAATTCTGGTATATCCCAAAATGTTTAAATAACGCTTTTTAAGTAAACTTATTAAGTAAGTTACGTTTGAAAAGTACGGATTTATTGAAAATGTTTTTTATTTAATTTCACTTCAGTTTTTTCCTCGAGATAAATCTTTTCTATATTAAGCCATCATCGATATGTAACTCATGATTAACCCATTCCTGCCTGCCCATAGATCGGCTTGTCCGATTTTGATGAAATTTGCAAATGTGTGTCCGGAAGACCGTAGAAGTTGATAAAAAAAAAAATAAAAAAAATTACGTGACCTCCGACCTGAGATATGGCATGGGTATTTAAATACCCGACAGGCATTGGTGTGAAGTATTAACTTTCACTTTATCACACCTCCCATGAAAAAAAAAACTATTGTGATGACATTTTTTTATTATTCGCATTCTTCAAATGTTAAAAAAAATGTTAACAGTTATTTATAGAAACAATAAATGCATATAGCTGTCCACGTCGGCAACAGGGAGCCGAGCCTTATGTATACAACCGAATGGAAATGAAAATACTCACGAACATGTAAAAAATAAACAACTATTTCATTCAGTTGTATGATAGCTTTATAGGATTTAAGTATTGGTGTTTGGCTTCGGTAGAAGGGTATTTGTATCAGCTTATTCCATATGCTGGTGCATCAGAACAGGTGGACCAACGTTTCGGGTTGGGAGAATGGGTCGTCCTATCGCTGTTGTCACATGTAGAGAACCGCGCCAAGCACACGGTTACATTTCGCAATGACTCATTTGTCCCATGATGGATATTTTGCCCTAGGAACTGTTCGTGATAATCGGATCGTGATTTAATGAACGTCAAGGAAATGAGAAAAAAGCCACGCGGGACTTCTGATTTCCGTTTTGATAAAAATAACTTTATACTTGCGGTGCGTTGGAATGATAATGCGGTAAGTTATTCAAAGAAAAAGTTCATTTTATCAATAGGAGCATCCTTAGCTTTACCTGTATCACTGATATGGTCTTCATTAATTCTTGTACTTCCAGGTCGTGGCCTTACTATCAAATTTCCTTAGCCATACACCAATGGTCCGCACAAAACGGTATGATAGAAAGAATAGAAAAATGGTTACGATTGAGCAGCCACATTTGGTCAACCAATACAATCAGCGGATGGGAGGGGTTGATCTTTTTGACAATGCAATGAATAATTACAGAATTCGGATTCGGATTCGGGGAAAAAAGTGGTACTGGCCGTTGATTACAAATGGTTTTGACGCGGCCATGGTAAATGCGTGGAAGTTACACTGCCTTCTCCGCAAGTATGAAAATAAGCCACCAATGCCACAACTGGACTTTCTAGTAGAGGTATGCGACGCAATCATGATCAAATCCAACTATCATCATCCGGGGCGGACGTCGGCTTCTGGGGCAAAACTGACAATGCGTTATGACCGTACCGATCACTTTATCGGAAAGCTTCATACTCGTCATCGTTATCCGCAATGCGGTGGGAAAACTGAATATGGCTGCTTAAAGTGTAAGGTGAACTTGCATCCCGCTCCATGCTTCCTAGATTACCACAACGGTGTTGCACCAGAGAAAACGAAAATGGCTAAGGCTAAATGACATACATATATCTTTTAAATATCAAGTTTACTTATTAATAAACTCAAAATATTCAGTTTAAATATGCTTTTAATTCATTTCAAAAAATTTTTTTATGTAGTAAAAATTAAGCACTTTTAGTACATACCAGGGACTGTCGGGTATTTAAATACCCTTTGGATTTATGCATATCAGAAAGCCTGGTGTGTTGACTTATCGCTACGGATTTTTTTCATAGCATAGTGGACAACTTAAACTAGTTGGCAAAAGTGGACGTTTGTAGTTTTTTTCATTTTCCTTTGTTTGGCATCACTTTTTTGCAGCATTTGCCGACTAAGAAAATTTTAGATTTTTTGTCTGTAGAAAACAGAAGTCAAACAAAATAAATAATAACCTTTCTATATGCCATAATTAAGCTCAATATTTTCTCTGTTCTATTAAAAAAAATTACCGAGTTATCTCTTGCCTGTCCCCCGCTAAAATTTTTTATATGTCAGCACTTTCTTGGGTATTTAAATACCCATTAGGCAGGAATGGATTAACAAGCAGTTCTTCTTAATCTAGACACTTGTCTTTGATTTAATGAAATATTTCCACTAAAGTTTTTAAATAATTTATTAAAAATAATAGAACAATTTAATTGAAATAATTAAAGTATTTCGTTGCCTTAACGAAATTTCTTCGTTAAATCATTGAAAATTTATTATTAAAGAAATAAAATATTGTTATTATTTCAAAGAAACAATTTAGTTGTATTAGTTAAATAGTTACATTGTTCTGATGAAATAGTTTCATTAGAGTAATGAATTATTTTAGTTATTTTAACGATATTTTTATTACTGCTTCTGTGATATTATTTAATGAAATTGGTGAAAATTTCTTCAAAACTGTTTTTAATTCAAGTAAATTTTAATGAAGCTTTTTATTGAATTAACGTGGAGATCCACAGAATTTACAAAGAAATTCTTTCACTGTACTAAATGTCGATGTATTTACATTCTACGCAAAAATATGAAGAAGCTAAAAGTATAAAATTTTATTTAAAAATCAAGCTTATTTACTTGCTCATGCAACGTTATAGTTTTCTTATTGTAACAAAGTTCATAGTACTAAATTATTAGTAAGACTGTGTAATTGAAAATTACTCGTATTGTTTATGTTCAATCCCGTATACTCAGTTACTGAAATGTAATTCTCAATTACTCACATTTGTAGAATATTAAAAAATCGTTACTTTCAATCACAGGATTTTTTATTTTTTTAATCTGGAGCAGTACTCAGGGGATGGTCCCTACACATGCGATGGATTATGCTGGAAATAGAGGAAAGGGATAGTGAGAAGAATTACAGTTGGAGAAGCTTCACTGTCATACGACTCCACTTTTTGCATATTTTTTTTGTTTGTTTATAGCAGCGTTGTAGCGCTTCTGATGTCAACTAGACGTATTAAATTCTTTGTTTTTAGTAGCCATTTCTAGTAATTATTTTACTTCGCTAGTGATACATAGTGATACCGACGAAGGAAGGCACTCTGACGTGGCTGTGGATTGGTTACAGCTGAAGCCGGTACTGCTCAGTGATCAGTGACTATGCCTTCGCCACTGAAACCTTCCAACAACAACTGACTGCAAGACCCACTAATGTACTTCAGAATAAATGCGAAATATTTTTATGACTTAGTACGAAACTGGTGTCGAACCCAGAACTTTTTGGTTTTGTAATCAACGTGCAGACTACGTCAGCCATCGCCAATATTTGAGCAATATTTTGTTCTGTCTAAATAACTGACTTAAGAAATAAATATCTTTCTGCATATATTTCAACCATTATAAAATAGTTTTTGATTTTCATTTCATGACAAAAATTTACATGAAAATTTTTTTTTTGTCAGAAGCATTAGAACATTATTTTTTCGTTTTATTACAATAGATCTAAAAGTTTTGTGAACTAAACTACGACTATATGTATATAGTGTATTATTTTATACATCTTTAGAGGAAATGTAAAACATTTTCACTTTTTTACAGGTGGTACAAAGAACTTTATAATATAAAACACATATTTGTAGTTTTGATTTTCGCTTACAAAACTGCTAATTTTTATTATACAAACCTAAAAATTTGTGAGAACACTAATTTTTCTGATATGCATCATAACCAATCGAAAAATCAATTTCGAAATTTTTGTTAGTTACGTGGTTTGGCGTATCAACTATCGATATATAGATACTACATACACATACATACATACATATATACTTGTGTATATATTTATTATTATTATTATTATTTGCATATTTATTTTAAATATGAATTTAATTAGTTTTTACAATTCTAGACCATTTGAAATAGATTGTCTTTATTAATTTTTATCGTTTTTATTTTAAATACCGGGATTGCGAAATTTCAAATTCCGGGATTTACGAAAAGCACTCTACTTGGCATCCCGAGTTTGTATTAATAACTGCTTTGTTTTCATAAATCTCCATAGTAAAATTTTTAAACATTTATTAAGAAAAGGATTGTAAAGGATTCTGCTTTCAGTATATTAAATTTTTAAATATGCAAATAAATGAAGCAAAATTAAAATTAAATAATTGTTACCCGAACAGAAAATTTCCTACAAACGCCAATAATTGTAGGGATTCTTTTAATAACATACATAAATAATCAGTTATATATGGAAAATGGGAGACATAAATGAATATTCAAATCTATGTTTATAATGCTGCAACAGATAAAATAAACACATACACCCAGCCATACACACACACAAACTTACGATATAATACTTGATGTTCATTACTTTAACGTATGTACATTTTCAAAAACATATACATGCTCACGCAATCTTAGAACAACGAACAATTAGTTTTTTTTTTAATCAAGATTATTGCTAATAAGATTAAAATGGGTATATTTAATTATTTGCTATGCAATTTGAAATATGTAAATATTTATATGAACTATGGGGATATAAATATTAATAAAGCTACAGCAATGTCATAAATTAAGCATTAATATTAATAAATATTAATTGAATGGCGAAATTATAAAATCTTAATTGCATTCATTAGCACTGTACAGCGTTTGTTTTAGAAAGGAAGAATATCGTATACTCATTTTGTTGCAGAAGACTTTAATTTAAGAATTCTAAATTAGAGAGAAATTATTTTATTCAATTGTTTGGATTGTACGTAAATAATTGAAAAATTTAATAAGAAACCTTGGCGTAACCCAGTGAAAATTCTTTTCAGAATACTGTCTCTGATACCTGAGAAAGTTGCGAGTTTTTCTCAACTAAAAAATATTTTTGATTCATAATTCATAAAAAATTATTGTTTTTTCTGTTAAAGGGCTTATGTATTTTGGAAATTTTTTATACCAAAAGCGATGTTAACATACGAAAGGGAAACACACATGCATATAAGTATGCATGCACATACATACACACAAAGCAAAATATCAACAATGTCCTTTTGAAATTGGTTTAAACATGGGTGCAAACAATTTTGAAATTTTATTTGTTACAGTGGGTTTTTTAAGCTAAAATTCTTTTATGAATACAATATTCCTTAAAACAGATTGCAAATGCTGTTTAAAAATTTAAAAAAATAAGGCTGTTAATTTTTAACCATTATATTTGGTGTCTAGCCATCTTTGATGATGATCATTCATCATTTTGAATTTTTTTATTGGAAAAATCTCTTTTGTTGGAAACCTTTAGTTGGTCCGACATCCACGCACGTCTGTCATATTGTTCTTTTTTACAGAAGTAACTGCTAGTAGGTTTTGAGTTTCGTTGACTAGAAACGGCTTTCTTATATCTGACCACCTAAAGATAAAAGTAATTTATTTCAAAGGTAGTAGACCTTTTGGTGCGATCCTGAACAGACTCCGGCATATTACAGCTGGAAAAACAAACAACAAAATGCCATCGTGTGTAGCCAGCATTATTAAATATGTAAGAAAAGTGTTATACTTTAATATATTATAATTGCTCAGTGCGTTTATTTGTGTTACATTGTGATGAACTGATACATCAAATAACAAAAGCCTCATTAAATTTAACATTTAAGTGAGAACACATTATTTCCAAAGTACGGGCACAAATCGTTCATTATAATGATGACGTTACTGATTATAATTCATACCCGTATACATGCAGTTTTTAGGACAAACGTTTAATGTAAGCCGACGTATTAATGTGAAAAATTCCAAGTCTCCTATTTACTCATTTTCCTTAGTGGAAAACACATAATTTTTTCTGCTTTTTGGAAATACACATCTTTAATTTAATTTTGTGAAATCTTTGCAGCCTTTCAAAGATTGTTAACGTGTGCTATGCTTCTGTAGTTGGCTTATAGTATGCGATAATTTCATTTAGATTTTGTCAATTGTTAATATTTTAATGACTTTACGTTACATAAACATGTTTGGCTTTTGTATTTGAATTATGTAACAATTTGTGCTGGCGATTGCTTAGAAATTAACATTCCTCGCAAGCCAATTGTGTATATACTGACAACGTGCTCTACATGAGGGCGAAAGAAATCTCTTGAGAAGAACTTTTTAACGATTGTTTATATACTTTGTTGTATTGTATACGAGTATAGCAGTACTTGATGCTTTAAGCCCGCATGAATGAGAAAACGATTTACGTGGTCGGTGTATTTAATGTGGTTTGGGGCTAGTTGACTGAATAGACTATTATTTCCGTGAACTTTAAATTGAAGGTTATTTAATTACCCAGCAAAACAAAAAGTTAAAGCGTTCACTATGGATTGGTATTTTTGTGACTTCTTAAGCACTTTTTTTTATCTAAATTGTCACTTTCGAACTCATGGAAAACAAATTCAAATCTGCTGATTAAGTCATATGGACAACTGCGCAGTTGTAATTATAATTTAAATAAATTTTTAATTGTATCACAGGAACTCATTAACCCATGCTGAAACGTATCAAATCATGGAACATTCATTGGTTCCAAGCACTCATCTACATGACGTGCTGTTTTGTTAAATGTAAACACGTGCTGCTAATGACACTCTAGTGTTAAAATCATGTGTTCTTCAGCTAAATTGAACCAGTTCATTTGCAATAGAACCCTTGCATTAACTATTTCCTTTGCATGTTTTTCATTGCTGGGTTAATTTGGAAATACATGACTACCAACAGAGGTGGTTTTATGGTTTCATCACTTTATGGCAAAGCTGTTCCGCCTTATAGATATCGAAGTATTAAAAAACTGTTTCTCGTTTCTTTTCTTTTTTTGATTTTATATAGATTTTTTGTTAGATTTACGAATTTAACTTTAAAAAACTAGAAAAAGACATTCGTTTGTTAAAGAAAACTATCCAATTAGTAGTGATTTCGATTCTCTGAAAGTACACTGCACTTTCCACTTTATTTTAAAGAGCTGTTAAAAGGCTTTCTAGCGAAACAATAAAGTGCAAATGTTTCAAATGAACACGACAATTGAGTATGAAATTCAATGCTCTTCTAACGCCTAGTCCTAGGGGAAGCGAGGTCCTTTACAATATTGATGTCTATATATGGAATACATATTGTGCGTGTCTTTATACAAATAAATAAATATATTTTTATGTTTTCTTGGTATATTTTTTTTCGAGCTTGGCACGGCAGACAAAACGAAAATTTTATTATTATTTACTTTGTAGTTCCTTTTTTTAGTCGGCTAAATTTTTTTTAAAAATTTTTATTTTACACTTTTTAGTGTCTCATTACGTTAACCTTCTTTTTGTATTCTTGACTCGCCTTTAATTTAACCTATTAACAAAATTAAATTTTTGTCTAACGGCGCTGTATTTTCCCGATCCCTTCTCTTTAATATGGGACCACGCGCCAAGTATGAGCTTTCCTACAAAAAAAAAACATCAAAATCGGTGCACCAAGTAAAAATTTAATATCCGTAAAAAAAGAAAAATACAATCGAAGTGAGATCCTCTTTTTTTTTGAAGTCGGTTAAAAATAAATTTATGTTGCTCAAAATAAATGAAGAGAACATCTTAAAAAGTACGTCTAAACGAAATTTATTCCTTGTCATCAGCTGGGATCCAACTTTTGATTATTTTGTGAGCTTTGAATATTTCTTTAAAAGAAACTAAAAAATGTTTTACCCGCATCAGTCTATGCTGAACACTTTTTCCAAACTGTTGACGGCACGCCATCTTGTGACTTTGAATAAAAAATTTTATTCAGTTGATTTTAAATTTACTCACGAGAGCGTAATAAAATTTTAGGTTGTTCTGTAGTCGTGAGCTTGCGTTATCGTGAGTGAAAAAGTTTATAGATATTTGTTTCTAACTTAAATAAATTTATATAGTGTTCTTGTTGTTGTTAAAAAGTATCCAATATATGTATGTATGTACATACAATAGTTGCAAAACTCTATGTACATACGATATCAAAATTTCATTTAATCTGATAATTATTTTGTATATAAAATAAATTTGTTTAAAATTGTGACTTTTAGGTATTTAACAGGTGAAATTTATGAACCCTTTGAAAACAGAAACTCAGACGTGGCTTTGTCCATTCTAGTGGTTACGAAACGATTAATATCGTAATTGTTATCGCAATTCATCGCACCCTTTAATCGTAATAGAAGTGTATTTTATGTGTATTTGCGATAAAGTGATAAAACTTGTCACTTTTTCCGATTTCGATGTTTGGTCATCTTTTAAGGATAACAAATGTTTATTTTTTAAGCAAAAATTCATCTTCTCACGATAATTTGTTCTACAACTCGTAAAATGTGTGAATTTATTGAGAAATATCAAAAGAATAGATTGGAGGGACTCTAATTACAAATTTTGCTACATTTATTTCGACAAAATTGGACAGGCCGTACTCGAGTAATAATGACATTTACATGAACTTGTCTAAGAAATTACAAAATTTTGATATATCAAACTTAAACTATTAAACCATTAATCATTCTTAGAGTAGGTTTAAACTCTTCCGATGTTGGTTGCCTCCATAGTCTAGTGCATAAGCATTAGTCATTATACAGACAAGCTTAAGAGCTTCGTAGAGTTTGTATTGTCTTAAAAAAAAAAAGGAAACTTTTTTGCCCGGTGCTCATTGACATCATGTGATGTTGCAAAACTGGCCACTCTAATATACATGTGTACTATGTTCTGCCTTATGTTTCTTTCCAATTGTTTGGTGATGTGTACAAATATACAGACAACATTTGCACGTGAATATTTTTATAATAAATGACAAGTAATGTCCAACCCAAGTGTATGTGATAGTGATGATGAAGTAATAAAGACAGCATGCCGTCTGAGCTTCAATCTGAAATCGATTAAATATTTATTGAATAAACAAAACCTTCGAAATGTTGCATAAAGAATGTATTTGATATCGTAAAACCAAAAATATATCGCATTTGTGCAACACATTTAAAACAATTAAACCTTCTTCCAGAGAATGTGAAGAGCTTTCTCCTTAGCTGGTAATCTTTGTACCAAAATACGATATCGCCTAGGTGACAGACGATTGATAAACGTTTACGAATACCAACGGAAAAGTGCACGATAAGTACCCTTTTACATTTGGGTCATTGCAAGACAGACAGACGAAGATTCATTTTATTTTCGAAGTTTTTTGACATGTGAAAAAGATTAAACGATTCTTTAAAAAAATATATTTAAAACTATGATATTAAGTACTGTTAGACGATTAATTGAAGGTCCTGTGCATTAACCTGCTGATAAAATATAAATCTCTTCGATTGCTTCTGAATTTTTTTCGTTGGTTAAAAATAGCAACAGCTAACGTTGAAAGATTTTTTTCACAACCAATATCAGTATGAACAAAATAAAAAACTAATAATTTCTAATTTGTATTTGAAGCACATTTTAAAAATATCTGATGTTAACTGAATTAGATTTCAATTAAAACATAAAAAAAAAATTTTAACTAGAAAATAAAATTTCTTTTGTTCGAAATGAGGATTTAAAAAAAAAAAATTGGCAACACTGGCAGTTCCCAGTTTGTCCTTTCCAAACATGATATCAATCAAAGTGTTTGGATATGAAATAAAATCGACCTGTCTTGTTAATATCCGAAATGTAAAATCCCCCGGACAGTTCAAAAGAAAATTTAAAATGTTTCTGTTTCTTTTAATGTTTCTAATGTAAATTGGAACTAAGTTTGGCAAGCAGAGATTTAATTAAGAAATACCCGATGCCGTACACATAAATATTCGTTATAAAAAGCAAAACCAAAGCCAACTTCAAAGTTACTGTCAGTTGCTACATTGGTTTGTCGACAAAAATAGTATTGCCAACGTAGAAATGACAGCTTGTAAGTAACAATATATCGTTTTCCAAATATAGTGAGATTATTAATAAATTTTATGGCATATTTTCCATAATTCTATCAATATCACATACCGCCAAAAGAACGAGGGAAATCGATTTAGTAAGAAGTGGATAAACAAGAACGCCAGTAAATTAAATGTCTGTTAAAACTCTCGAAGAACCAAATAAAAGTTGCTCAATATTTTTTTTTTATCGAGTAATAAAATCTAATGATGATCGCCAGGCACTGTTGTTTGTGATTTTAATAGTAGTTGGATAGTTTTCCACAAATAAAATGCCTGTTGTATTTGTATTGTTGTACTTATTGCAAAGTTATGTCTACTTGGGCAAATATGTTTCACAAAAACTGAAATTAGTTTTTGTTTTCATTCAAAATTTAGGCAGTAAATAAACAATAATTTATAATTAACTCTCTAGTTCTTTTTTTCTTCCTTATTCTTTTTGCAGTAATAAAAATAAAACTAGTAAATAAACATATCGCTGTCAATAATTTTTAATATGTTTCTTTTTTTCGTTTACAATGCATCAAGTTTATTTATACAAAAAAGCAGAATTCCTCAGTGCAGGGGTGGCGAGTAGAGTGTAGTATCTTACAGGCAAAAAAGGTGGTCCGGTCACGGCAATTTCGAAAAAATAAAAATTTTTGTTTTGCCTTTTTAAACTTTTCTTTATATTTTTGGTGCGTGCGTACACTAGTGCATGACCTATAGTTTTATCAATCTGAAGTTATATCAATGTTTTTATCTCGAGAAATCCAATTTTCGGCATCAATGGGTTTTGACATCAAGTATCACGTTCTAGTGCTTATCCACCAGATATCTGTTCAAAAAACAAAATATGAGCGCCTATAGAAAATTGTTAACCAAATTTTTTTTAATTTATTCCATAAAAAATTTTTCTTATAGGATTATTTAATATTGTGCATAAGAGCCACTCCAATCGCATGCGGCTCGCGAGCATTGTTATGGCCACCTCTGCGTTAGTGTATTCCCCCAATTAAGTCACACATGAAATATAAATATAAATTCCAAAAGATATTTACTTGTTCTTATACAAATTGGCGTATTATGTTTATATTGATAATTTTTCCAATATCCTATTAGTCATGGTTGAGCACATTTTTTCTCTTTCAGACTAACAAAAATTGAATTTCCGAACAATGTAATTACTTGTGCGCACTTGGAAAGAAGAAGCTGTTTATTTCAAAAGTCTTGAATTTTGAAATGGGAAATATGTATGTCGAATTTGTTTTTTCGTTGGTACTACAGACAAAAAAAAGGAGGGATTGCGGAGGAAGTGGTGAGAGTATTATTTTTCCTCTTCATTAAAAGAAATACACTTGTAAATATAAAAACATAAATATATTGAAATATTTCTGTTCAATTGTTTTCGGTTGCTTTTACGGATGAATATGTAAGTTGATTTCAATGAATTCCTTTTGTATTTCTTGGTGCAAAAGTCTGACAAAGAAAACATTTCATTGGAAAATAATTTTTGTTATTCTTTTATTGATTTTACTTATCTTTTAGGCTTTGCGTGTGATTAATTATATTAAAAATATAATAGAATTTTGGGAACTTTTCGTTTTATATTTTCATATTTTGAAATTAAATTACAGTTCAATGATTATGGTTTAAATATTTTATTATATTTTATTTGTTCATTCTTTCTAATTATAGTTGGGGATGCAGATGGTGATTAGTTAGGGTGTTGGGTATGCAACCAGAAGGACCGGGGTTCGATTGCCAACCGGGTAAAATAACGATGAAAGTTTGTTCAGATTTCTCCGCACTATCTGCCATTGATATTGGAGCAATAAAACTTCAGCGAAGTAAAATAATAAACGAAATGGCTCCCATTAGCATAAATAGAATGCATCATAATAAACATCAGAGTCGCCGCAAATTTGCTTTTGTAATTAACACGCAACTGTAGAGTAGCTCAAGAATTTAGCCCTATCTTCCTACCACTATCACCATCTGTGTATTCTTTACACTATCCCTATCTCTAGCTAGTTCCAGTGTAATGGATTGCATATGTTGGGGATTTTCCCTGAGCACTGCTCCAAGATAAAGAAAAATTTTTTTGAATTTTTAAAAAAATATACAAAATTTTTTCGATAATATATTTTTGAGAGGTTGCTCAATCTAAATGTATTTAAATAAATTAATAAAGCCCAACTTGTCCTCCTGCTGGTGAACACCATTTAAACCTTCAAAATCGTTGCACAATTAACAAAGTTAAAAATTTTTTTTTGTCCAAAATGTCCTCAAAAGTCGTATAATCGAATTTCTAAAAATTATCTACTCCAGTCGGCTTCTAAGCTACACTAGTTCGTTTAAAAAGTATATTTTTCCTGTCACATAGTGATATTCTAAGTGAATTTCATTATGAAAAATTAAATAAATACATTTTTTGCGATTTGTGAGTTTTAATATTTATAAGTAATTAGCTTTTACCCGCGGCTTCGCTCCCGTTATTATCTCCATCGCTTATACAGCTTCGGAAATGCATATCTTACCCCTACGTCGCCTCCTGGTTCTATTTAAAAAATATATATGTAGCATATGTGTCCTTCTACACGCAAAAACATAAATACATTTAAATTTCATTGAAATCGGAATAGTGTCGGAGGCGCGAAAATTGCCCTACCTTCCCTTATGGTCCTAGTTTTGAAAAAAAAAAATAATATCCAATGTGTCTTATAAGCTCAAATACATTCCAGTTTTAAAGTTCATCAAAATCAGCTAGATAGTTTTGGAGAAGCAGAAATTAACCCCCTAGCGCCCCCTGGTCCTGCTTTTGAAAATGTACGAGTACATAGCGTATGTGGATTTTTAGACGCAAATCTATCCATGTTCTCAATTTCATTGAACCTTTCGGAGGGGCAGAAATTTCCCCCATATCGCCCTCTTGGTCCTAGTTTTTAAAATAGTAATCCCCTATAACCTTCCAGGGGTTGCACAGACTAAGTGCACCAAATTTCATTGCGATTGGTCCACAAATGGCGAAGTTAAGCTCGTTTATATTATAAAATCTGTTAAAAACCATGTGGAAGGAGTAGCATAATTAAAAAATTAGGCGTAAAAGTGGGCGTGATTAAAATAAAAGTAGTACCAATTGTATGGTGTGAAAATTTCAGGAAGATCGGTCTAGCGGTTTGGGCTCCTATAAGGTACAAACAAATACACAAACAAACACATTCAGCTTTATATAGTATATATAGATTTAAAAGTGGCAAGAGAGTTTTCGTTTCAATAAACTTAAAATAGGATGTAATTTTCTAAGTTTCCTGATATTATTCACACACTTATCAGTCGCGGAAAATGTAAATGTTGCTGGGCATTAAATTAGTTTTTGCAACAATTCAAAGCCACATAATGATAATAAAATTTAAGAAAAGTTCAATTTAAAAATATTACTTTTAGCACTCTCAATTGACACGTAAAGCGACCACTTTATAAAATTTACAAATTTTTATTAATAAATCTGTTCCATATTTTATCTCAAATTATTAATCGGAGGTCGTAAGGTAGGCTTATAAGTAAAATGTCAGTTGTCAAAAATAAACAACCTGTCATCTGGCATTATAAAGCTGTTTTTTTGGCCAGAACTAAAATGTACAGGAGAGAGTATTTATTTACACATGTGGCATTTGTAATTCAAGTTTTTTCTATGTAGTTCACTTCAAAAACAGTTATTTGGGAGGTAAAATCGTAAAAGATGCTTTTGACATGTGACATGATATATTTTCTTTGGTTTTAAAATGTTTGGCAACGGTAGTTTAATATTTTTTTTTTATTTCTAAAGCTTCTTTTGAATTAAAAATGTACTTACATGTTTTATAGGGGAATGCCTTGCCTTTTATAATAACGTGAACTCTTTAAAGAGTTTTCAAAATTAATGCAAAATTTAAATTCACTGGCATAACAGCGTGTGCTGTTTGATAACTCCGTGACTATTTGAATAACATTTTTTTTTTTCGGCAAATGAGCGTTTTTCTTCTTTCTAAATAATAAGTTTTCTCGACGCCCTCAAAATCTTCATTCGACCCTTATCTCTTACCATCCAGCCATTTCTTCAGGTTTGGAAAAAGATAACCATTCCAAGGGGGCTAAATCTTCAGAATATGTTCGGATGGGGTAGCAGTTCGTAGCCGAATTTATTGAATTTTGCACTACTGCGCCAAATGTTGTCATTTTCGCTTTAAATCAATATGGAATCTGTCTAAAATCTCTGAATAATATTGGCCAGTGATCGTTCTACCCTTCTTAACCATTGAAATTGATAGTGCAGCGTTCTCACAGTGTTTATGAAGTCATTCCTTCGTTTCAGTGATGGTTTTTTTTTACGCAAAAAGCATTGCTGAATTAACACACGAAATTCTCTTTTTTCCATTTTTGTGAAAATTCATGAGGTTGTCTGCTTTTTATTAATGACTGTCAAACATAACCTAAATGACGCAGCTTGCTCAAAATTAAGAGATGGTGGTTGACGGCAGGAGTGTTGCATTTAAAGTGCTTGCTACACGCTTCAATATTCAGCTTCAATATTTCTCTTTGTGTTAGTATAAATATTGAAGCCTCTGACATACTACGTCAATATTTCTCATCAATATTCAAAATTGTTTGGGTTAAAACATATAGAAGTTACCGTCGGCAAAATATATATCTGTTTATTTATTTATTTATTAAAGAAAACGCCATCAATGAGCGATATAATTTAATTCTGCTTTAATATTTTGATATTCGTCAATATTACACAGAGTGTGACTATTTTTTTTTGCAAACAAACGCACCCAAAGACAAATATTGAAGCAGAATATTGATGCGTGTAGCATCCACTTAAAACCACAGTCGTCATAGTAGATTGAAAATCACTGGCATTTGCTTTCGTAAAGCCATTCAGCCCTGTTGTCAGAAACCCAAAAAACAAAAAAGTGTTGGCAAATTCCAAAAAACAAAAAATCGTAAACTTTACATTTCGGCACTCAATATTTTTCACATTTATTCTTTTATATTTATTATAGCATTTTTATATGTTTGACATATTTTTATACTCACAAATTCATAAATGAATTTTACGACACTCTTCAAGCAACAATAAAACAATTTCTCTAAAGTGGTAGTAATAATAATAAATAATAATTATATTTACTAAAATAAATAAAAAAAACAATTAAAGACACACAAATATTGCAAAAAAAAATAAGAAACAAATTATTGCTTATATGCATTTGAAAACTATTGGTTTGAGTGTAATTTGAAGTTTTATAATAAATAAATTTCAATGGTAAATATTAGCTTATGATTAGCTTTTTAGTTATAAAAAAAAGTTTTTTTTTCCTTTAGGAGCATTAAAAAGAAACTTAACAATAAAATTACTTATGGAAAACTTATTGCACCCCTAAGTGACTTGTCTTGTATGCCATGATACTTAGTTTATATGGAAGTGATTAACAATAAAAAGTGAGGATTTTTTTATGGTTTTACGGCAATCAATACGAGTCACAGACTGGAGGAAGCATACCAAATTATAACTAGAGGGTAAACATAACGATTTACATTATAGAATATATATTTATAACTAACATAAGTTCCTACATGTGTAATAGAGATTTGGGATAAAGAACTGATAATACAATTAGTTAAAACATAAAATAAATAATTGAAATAATTAAAAAATTAAATAATTCATAATCTGCTACATAATTGCGGCTTTAGAATCTGATGTTAGAAATAGATTTTTCCCAATGAGGGAATATCTTATGATCATTTAGAATAAAAATGCGTTAGCGGTAGAATTTTCATTTCAGTTAAGATATTTTTTTACTCATGTGTAGTAAAGGTTTCAGATAGCAACAACAAAAACAACAACAAAGACAGAAATTAAAAAAATATTAATATAAAAATTTCCAACAAGTGCTGCCTTCACACTCCCACATAAAATGTCTTGACAAGTACCTTAATCGGTGTCTTAATGGAAATATTTATGTAAATCAACATTCGCAAATGCTAGAATACAAATGCTAGAATACATTTAAGTTCAAATTGTATATCCATAAATGCAATTCCCCATATAAAACAAATTCTAAGGAAAAGTTGGAAATAGGTAAATGAAATGGCGGCACTAATCAATTTTATGTTTTACTTTTCTCCGAATGTTCTAAACGAAAAAAAAGTGATAAAATAAACGTTTTGTGTATGAAAACAAACGCAAGTTCAAGAGACCATTTAATAAAAATTTGATCATGTGAACTTGATCTTTGAGCGAATCTGTAACTTTTTGCTATAACGTTTTTCTCTATGGTCAGTTCGCTTCTCGAGAAATTATAAAAGTTGTGATCCTAATTTTCAAAATTAAATTAGGGGCCAAATTTCAGCATTCGCTATTAAACGAAATTCGTATACATTTAAATATAATTTTGTATAAAATTTCGATTCGAATCGAGTGCCGCAATTTGTCCCCTGTATATTTTTTTTTTTTCAAATTTAGTCGTGATTTTTCTTTAAAATTACGTTTAGAAAAATTAACTATTTTTAAATCGAATAATAACATGTTTGTTGTATTAAGAAAATTTTGTGAATGAGCTGGATAGTTTATTTTGTATGTATATTTAGTAAGTCTCAAAGATTTTTTGGGAATTCTTGTATAAACCTATGAAATTTTTAGCTTTTTTCTCAAGTATTTGCTTAAAGAAACAAGGAAACAGTGACGATTTTGTTAGTAGCACCAAATGAAATGTATATATAGACCAGCTAAACTATATAACAATCATAGATATTTAATAAATTTTATTGCGTCAAAGCGTGAATCTTATTTGGGGGACATTGCATATTGGAAACTAATTAGATTGAATTTAAAATTCAACAAAAACTGCTAAAACCTAAAATAATATAACATTAAATGGTATAAATCTAGAAAAATAAATTATTTTACTCGTATTCGGGTTATTGCGTTCAACTTTTTACTTGTCATAGAACATTGTTAAAAATCAATTCAAACACTTTACGCATTTCATAGCCAAATTCGTGTTGCAAATTTTAAAAGTACTTGCAGATTTGCACACTTTAGAAATTGAGAGGCAGACATTTTCTCAATTCTCTTTTGATCTTGTCGAAACCTTTTATGTTTGCGAAGTATTAGAACGATATATAAGGCTACGATTTTAAATTTGTCTATGCATTTTGTTGTTGTTTATGCTGTCGTAATTAGTGAAAATCCCTCATATCAAATTAATATAATAACATTTTATGAAATTAAATAACGATCATAAAGGAAGCAATTTAATACCATGTAGATCAGCCACCTAATTTTGCAATTCGCTAAAGCTCGATCGCTTAAACTTTATAATTTGTATATTCAGGCTATTCTGTAATGTAGATTGTTCATCAGTGCAGAAAGAAATATATACGCGTGTGCGGTAATGAAAATAGATTTCGATTTAAAAACGGTGTAAATTCGAAAAAATTTCTGTTATGTTTCTTCTTTTTAATCTCGATTTCATATTTTCTTCTTTGGAAATATCAAAACAAAGAGTGTATTGGATGACGAAAATTTTCTGCACACACTTTAAGCACACGATTTAATAACAGGATACATAAATTAACATTGTGGAAATATTTAAGTGAAATTGGAAATATTTCTGTACGTACACAAGACATGTAGTTTAAAAATAATAAATATGAAAATTAAATTTTTAGAGGAAAACACACAAAAATAGTGTCAAAGAAGAATAGATGCTGAATTGTATGATAAAACACCCACAACTGGCGAATAATTTTTGTATCCAGTATTGGCAGAAGACTTTTTTTCGAAACCAACAACCATTTTGGAAAATGATTTGGAAAATGTAGTTATGTTCATTGGTACAACAAAGTCTGAAAACCGTCTTTTGAAGGCTGCCTGCGGGCATAAATTTTATGTGGCTGCTAACTCGACTATCAGTGGCATTGACTTGGATTGAGTTTAATTGGTTCGATAAAATTTTTGTAATATCCGAGCAAAGCCATCTTTCTTTAAGCGAAAATATTTGTAAAACAACAGGCCAAATTATGAAAGTTAATATTTGTTTTTTATCTTGGACCAGCACTCAGAGGATGATCCCTATACATGTGATACATTGCACTGGAACTAAAAGAAAGGGATAGTGATGACAGATGACAGGAGGTGAAGCTTCATACATACATATCATACAGCTCTGCTTTTGCACTTTTGCAGAGTTGCAGCGCCTCTGATGTTAAGGAGACGTATTAAATTTTTAAGCTTTGTTTTAGTAGCCTTTTTTACTTTGCTGTTGCTAAGAAATACCGATGTGCCTTTGGATTGGTTACAGCTGAAGCCGGTACAGTTTAATGAGCAGTGACTATGATACCTTCCGACAATAGCGGACACAAAGGCACACTAATCCACATCAGATAAAATGCGTAATGTTTTTATGACTTAATCTGAAAATGTGGTGGAACACAAGACTTTTTGGTTTTGTAGTCGACATGCAAATTACTTTAGCCATCGCCACCTGCTGTAATTGTATCTATTTTCCGTAATATTTAGTGGATTTCAGTTCAATATTAAAATATTAAAATTCCAGCTGTATGCTTTTTAAACCAAAACGTTTTAGTTTGACTTCAAAGGATTAAAATGAAACAAAAATTAGTAAGTAAAACCGTTCGTTTTTCTTCACATTTTATAGCAAAGTGTTCGGTTTCAACATTCAATTTTACTTAAAAACGAATCGCTTTCCGGCACATACTTGTATCATATCGTCATATGAAAAGTAAAGCCATTTTACAAATCGGTTTTTCTACTGAATATTGTGCGCCATGTGAAAATGCACCTCCGTGGAAATATTTACTATTTTACAATCCATTGGTGATTGTGATAGTTCCATACAAGTTTTGAAGAGACTTTTTTTCAGGTTTGCTTACTAATTGGGGCTAAATTACAGCACTCGATTCGAAACGAAATTTCATAAAAAATTTTATTTAAATGTATAGGTAATTGGCCTCTGTTTTATTAAGTAAAATGCTTTAAAATCTAAAAAGGTGTAACTACATGGTTTTACGTTCTATATGTACAGATGGAGCACTAACTAAGGCGATTAGACTTACAGCTTTTTAGGTTTATGTTCGCGAATTGCAGAATAGGGCGGCAGGTGACCACATTTGATTGCTTGCATTTTTATCCGTTTAAATTGTCAAATGTTTCTTTTTCCGTATAAAATTTGTCTTCTTTTTTACTAAAAAAAAAGTTAGTAATGGGCAAGTTAATTGTTGTAGCTAAATAAACCAATTTTTTACGTCACTTGACTTTTAATATGGACAAATGCACATACTGATATTCGGCCTAGCAACTGATTGTGACATTCGAAAAAGATATTTTTCAGCATTGAATATGCATTGTTTTAAACATTAAAGTCGGCAAATGTATGCATATTGTATTATACATATATATATTAAAAATGTAATAAAATTTCCAGTACACAAATACGTATCAACATATAAATAAATTTAATTTGTTTCCGTTAACAAATTGAGGATTATGTATACATATATATAATGTATACATTTACATATATAAATGTGAATACACTTAAAAACAAACGTTACTTTATATAGTATATATTATTATTTTTTTTTTTATAAAATCAGTACAAATGACATTGATATATTGCACTTGACCAGCAAGAGGGGTATTATCAGGAAATTTTAAATTTTCACTTTTTGCAAGAAGCCATCTAATAAAATGAATATATGTATATGTATGTATGTATATCCATCTAGCAAAAAAAGTGCATGCATTCACTATGAATTGTTATTTTCATGACTTCTTTTTTATCTAGGACCAGCACTCAGGAGATGATTCCTGCACATGCGAAGCATTGTGCTGGAACTATAGGAAAGGGATAGTAGGAGAAACGACAGGAGGTGAAGCTTAATTAATTATTTTGCAGCTCTGCTTTTTCACGTTCTTTGTTTATACTCGTAGCAGTGCTGAAGAGCTTCGGTTCAGTAGCCATTTTTATTATTGTTTTACTTCGCCGGTGCTACACATTACCGACGAAGGAGGGCGTTCTGATGCGATTGTGGACTGCTATCAGCTGAAGCCGGATTGTTCAGTGACCAGTGACTATGCCTTCGCCACTGAAACCTTCCGACAACAACTGACACACTAATGCACATCAGAAATATGCGAGATGTTTATTTTTATTTTGAAATTTTAGTCTGAAACTGGCTTTGAACCCAGCTCTATTTTTTGGGTTCGTAATCAACGGCAGACTACCACCATCCATCGTGCCATCGCCACCCTCTTAAGCACTTCTTTATCAGAATTAATTGTTAATGCCATCTTAAATTTTCACAACATTATCACTTTTAAACTCATGAAAAGCACCTTCAACTCGGCCGATTAATTCATATGAACAACTGCTCAGTTGTAATTTAATTTTTGTACTTTGCGCTGCATTCATTACGAGCTGTTTCGTTAAATCATGGAACATTCATGGGTTCTAAGCACTCATTTAAATGACGAGTGTTCGCCAATGACATCTGTACGTTAAAATCATGCGTTCTTCAACTAACTTGAAGCAGTTCATTTTCAATTAACTAGTTTCTTCATGTATTTATTTTCTGGGCAGTGTAAAAATTTAATTTTTACAGTTTATTCTTTGATATCTAAAAACCATGTGTATTTGGCATTTTAAATCCATTCAAAATTTAAAATGTAGCCTGTACTGCAAATTTTGAAATTACGAGTTAATATCCGCTTGTTGATCAAGTGCGATATATATACATATATGTATGTATATAAAGGACTTTAAAGAGAAAACGATTTTTTAATTAATAATTTCTATACATTAAAGTATGTATTTTCTTTTGATTACTCGGTTTATAGTTATTTTTTTTTTGTTTTGGCAATAATTTTTATTTTTGCATGTGGGACACAATTTGTTATTTAAAGATATACAAAACGTACATTTGGTATAATTAATTAACTGCTGTATTAAAAAGTTTTATTTTAATTTCTTTGAATTTTTTAAATAATCAGTTAATATTGCTTTAAGGATGGAATTAGGAGTTTGAGTCTCAATGTAATTTATTAGAGGATTTCAGTACTTTATATATTGCAAAGATACACATAATATGATGTACACAGTAAAAATTTTTGTATTACTTTTAATCAATTTTAACACCGGTGTTATACATAACAAATCTAAGAAGCATTTCATTTAAAGATTAAAGAAATTTTGGTGGTATTTCTATTCCAGGCCTAAAATTTAAACTATTTTGCAATTAATTTGGAACTTAATTCCAAAATAGCATATACGTAGTAACTATAACAATCTATAACTTTTCTATGTGTACATTTTGCAATTATACTTCTTAAAGTTTTAATAAAATGACTTTTCGTAAATTAAATGGGGCCCATAAAAAGCAAAAAAATTTTTGTGTAGGAATTTTTTTTACCAATCTCTCACATATTTTATCAAAGTTAAATTTTTAAAATAACTGGTCTTTAAGGAATAAGGCTTCACTAGTTGGAAAATTATGCTCTTCCGTTTTTTAGTATGATATACAATTTTTGCCTTTGAATTAGTTTGTTTCTTAGTAATTATTACATGTAATTTTGACTACCTGTAATTTATCGATCATTATTTTCAATTTTAATTAATGCGAAAATTTATTATATTTTGGAAAGCAATCACTTCTGCATACGAAAAACTGGTGTATCAATTATGATTTACAAACTGCGGCATAGTGTTTAAAAAATTAAAAAAAAAAATGTGGAGAACTGAGTTTAAAAAAGTTCTTGCTCTGAATAGAAGCACTAGTAGGTTTAGTATTAAAATTGTATCGCCATCGTTTGGTCTTTAATTAAAAAAATAATAATAACCAACTGGAGTTAAAAGTAGACGTGCTTGAAAACTAAAAAGCCTATTGTATAATTTACTTACAAAAAAAAGAATTACATGATCAAAATACAGTGAAACTTTGATATAACGAACTTCACTATAACGAAAAACCCTATATAACGAATTTTTCGCTGAGTCTCGCGGATAAATCTCTTTCTTGCAAAGTTTTTCATAAAAAAAATACATTATGCACTAGAGCCGGATTTGCGTCTATTTTATTTGCGACGATTCAGTTTACCTTGCTCTTGTAAATTTGGTGCAATACGCTTTGTGACATTTTATTCAAATATTGGCTGAGGCAATATTTGCCAAAGAACACATGCATAAACCCTCTATATAAAGACCGATTTGGAAATAATTCACAATATAAAAAGGTATGAATAATTAGTACAGTTATCGAGAGTTGTCTCTACATGAAATAATTGGTTGCCACACGTAACATAAAGAAGAAAGAGATCCTGATGTCCGGAAAATACACAAATAATACAAGGCTCAGAGAATGCTCTTGATCATGAAGAATTAAATTTTTAACCAAATACGCAACTGGTGGTGTGCCAGTTGATTTCTCTCTCAGAAAGCTTGCCAGGACACAGTTATCTAACTCTACGCACAGAAAAAATAATTGTGAAATTTTGTCCAATTTAGGCTTTGCTCAGTAAAACTTTTTTTTTCAATTAAAATTTCCATTGAATCAACGTTTATTTTAATTACTTTGTTAGTCTCTCAATACAGTGCTATCAACAGATTTGATACAAAATACCATAAAAAAGGCAAATAATTGCAACATATTAATTGTGCGTAAATAGGAGGTATAAGCTTAGTTTTTATATGTAAGAAGCTTCTAGTTTCTTTTAGATTAATTTATTAATTGAATCTCGAAAAAATGTTCAAATAATATTTTAATTGAATTTCTAAAATGTTTTAATTAATTTGTTATGAAAAAATCTTAAAATCTTTTCAATTAAAACATTTAATTGAATCTACGATTTGCGCGATAGGTTGAAATCCAATTATTATTTTAAATGAATCTTAGTTTTTATTAATTGAATCTTGATTTTATTTGTTTCTGTGCGACTAGCGTTTATATTGCTTATTCTGGTCGTTTTCAAAGATCTGGTCAGAGCACCGGTGCAGTGCCAAGAAATAGACAATGATAGTCGATGGAGCAAACAGCTCATTTCATTATTCAAATCCAAAGCAGAATTTTATTTGATATACATATGTTGATATTATTGACGCAATCACCAACAAAACAGAGCATTTGGTTTTTTCTCTGGTAGTACAGCATATTTTTTTTCTGAATAACTATAATATGATGAACAAAATGAGACTGGGGTCCAAAATATCGGGTGGTAAATGTGGCCGCAGTTTTTTTAAAGGTTATATCTTTAAAGATACGCCAGTAATTTAAGGCTTAATATTGTTAGTTCCTTTAGAATTCCTCCGAAATCACATATACACATTATATTTTTCTCGCCTTTATTCCAACTTTTTATGCAGTGTTTCATAAATAACCATAAATGAGGGTATATGTGCGGAAAGGCAAAAAACAATTCAGATTGCATTGAAATGTTCACAAGAGTTGTTCAACTTTACCATAGCTAGAACTTTGATAAATATTGTTAGTGAATAATTAGGAGTCCATCCCTGTGAGTTAATCTAAAAGAAGTAAAAGAATTGTTTTCCTATATCTAAAAAAAAACAAAAAAAATAAAGAAAAAGGATATTTTTTAGGCAAAAAAGTTAACAAAATATGTTTGGTGGGCTCTTAGCTAAGTTACCCAGCAAAAAGTTCTCGAAGTTTAGAAGCACTGAAAGTTGTCTGCAGCAATGCATTGGTTATTTGGGAACAAATGCATACAAAAATGCTGCACAAATGCACTGTTCATAGCAGTATAAATGCATAAAAATAGGGTTCTTGTGCTTGTGTTTTCTTGGATACATGAAGTAATGTATCTAAGCGGCTCATCGCGAGCAAAAATCATGCATTCGCCCTTGTTCTGAAAAACGCTTACCGCTTAAAATTGGCTAGAGAATTGGCGTTTTCAAATCGTTAGTTTATATTGAAGTGATTTGGTCTCTTTTATTGAAACTGCACTTTAAAGATAAAATTAAATGGTACTTGCTTTAAATTTAACTTTGTTTCACAATTTTAATTGAAAATATGAAATTTAAAAATTTGCTTTGAATTTCTCAATCGTCTGTATCAGCCAATGTCGCAACCATTATTTCATTGTAGTTCTTTAAAGTCAATGTGGCAACCATTATAAGATTTTGTTATATTTTCATTGTTCGAATACAACTTCGAAAAAAGCAAAACGAAACTCGTGAGTTTCAGAATATGTAAAATCAACTTTGGCGATTTGCAACTCACATGCGATTTGGAAAAATGCGATTGCCAGAACATGACTGATAATAAAAAAGGGTAATTGCAAGTGATTCCATTATGATGTCTTCCTTTCAAAAATGCTTCCAGGCAAGCACTTATTTTTATTGGGTATTGACGTACACATGTATATGGTTAAGCGATGACACCTTTTTTTAAGATCCCACTGATTTTCAGAACCTTTGTAGGGCCTTAAAAAAAATTATCACCAAAATCGCCAAACTGGGTAGAGTTGTAGTAGCCGTAGACGAATCTATACTGAATCCAGTTCGTGTGTTTTTCTAAAAGTCTGCATTTGTCGTACAGTGCCATTATACTCGTATTAAAAAAATAATAATAGTTTCTTAAAATTATTTCAAATATTTGGAGGAAAATGCAAGTTACAAATAAGTAAATATTGTCTTCATTTAAATCCCAAGTAAAGGGAAATATCTGAAGGTATGTCGAATAAAAAATGGTCGATATAAAAGTGTATTAAAAAACAGGTTCTTTTAAAAGCGGACGAAAAACCTCCACGTTCAGCTTTAAAACATGTTAAAATATTCTATTCTCTTAGGAACACTCTTTCTAAAATCCTCTAATAATTCAGTTTCTATTCTTGCTTATAAATTAATCGTTTTTGTTTAAAAAATGTAAGACATAATGCAAAACTAAATCATAACAATATTTATATTCGGTAATATTTTCAACTAATTGCGGCCGATTACGCCTAACCGTTTTGACAGCTTGAAAGACATCGACTTCACCATGCTGTATTACCTGTTCGATGCAAGCATTGGCTGAACAATAAACACCGGCCCGACTTCGGCCGTCGGGAGAGACAATACATACGGGTCCATAATCGGACTTGGCACGCCACATTTCCACCATATTCATTAGGTACACCAAGGAGTTGGTAGAATTAGGCACCTTATGGCCCATGGGCCAACAAGTTAACTGGAAAAGTTGCACGGTACGTGTGGGAGCTTTTACACCAGCCATCATTTCGGTTAGCGAGACAATTTTTTTATTAATTTTAAATTCCCATTGTTTAATGTTCGTATAGCTTTTGGCAGCTGAATAGTGTACGGAGAAAACGGGACCATACTTTTCCATTTTTGATTTGAGCGGCCAGAATGAGGGATAACTTTGGGAGTTGGCCGGAGGCTGACAAAGAACCACTACAGCGGAGCATTCTGTATCATAAACCAAAGACCAAAATTCGCCAAGAGTATGTTTCATAGGCCATTCGGTTACAATGTATTCTCGGGGCTTAGTGTATCCATCCACGAAAACCGAGTTAATGTAATCAGTGAAAGCGTTGCCTTGAAATGATGTCAGGTAGGGACGAAAATTATCGGGAGGCACGCAAAGTACATCACGATTTTTCTCTCTATTATCAGCCCGATGCCCACCAGCACAATCGCCTATGGTAAAACGAGGTGTCTGCTTACATACTTTATCATACTCCATTTGATATTCATTCATTTTGGTAATGGAGCTGCGACGAGCTTTGGCCTTTAAACGATCTGATAATTCGGCTACTGAAAACCATGTTTTGCCACATACAACATTCTCTTCCAAAGTGTCGTAGATGAATTTGTATTGCTCTACGTTTTCAACTAAACCCTTGCGAGATTGTCGTAGTTTCTTCAGATAACCAAAGACATTAAAACATTCTTCCTCTTCCGCCAATTCGAGATTTGCATCAATCGACAAGTAAACACCCGACCGACCACCGCCATCACTACAGTGCACCAACATTGGACCTTTGGTGTCATCGTCTTTTATGATACTGCCCACAACTAAACGAACTCTTCTGCGAAACTCCAGAACGGCATTCGAAAAAGGGCATGAATGTGAATACCATTCAGTGTAGTGAAATTGTAAAATTAATCTTTCATCGGTCACCTCCTGCGGTTGTCCTTCTTTCACTTTATACAAACGAAAAGTTCTGATATGAAAATTTGCTAGCTGCTCTTCCTTTACAATATTTATGTTGATATCACCGTATGTTTCATGCACATCTTTGTTGGGTGGCCAATATTGAACACACATGACCTTGGCAAAATCAAAAGTCTTCGTTAGCATTATTATGGCACTTATATTTTCCTGCCATACCAAACGCCAAAACGCGTTCACCGTCTCCTCGACTGGTCCCTGGGTTACAATATAGGCGTTTGGTTTCAACAGACTGTCCACATGGGAAGCATTAATATAATCGGAATCGGCTACTCCTGGAACCTTCTGCAGAACAACTCGATTGTAATCATAAGGAATGCACTTGGGGTTTTGGTTTTTGTCGTGATTGTTTTTTTTGAGAGCATGTCGACAGGTGTTTGTTTCCACTTTAGCTGCTGTCTGAAATTCCAATTTGTAGAGTACGGGAAATTTGCGTCTCAATTCACACAGCTTAAGAAATTGCTTTGTATCGATGGGATTGTTTGGTATGGTTTTTGAGAGGGAATTGTTTTCATCACGCGCCTCCAATTTTATTTTCTCAAAAGACAACAGGCCAGAATTGAGCATACTCAATTTTATTGTATTGGGTATAGACAGCAATGCTCTCTTGCTTTGCTTTGCCTCGACGTCAGCATAGCGAGCAGATGACCTCGACCTGTGTTTTTGCGAATTTGTTGAGGCATCTTTTGATGAGGATGCTGAAGGTTTTTCTTCAGGGTTGGGCATTTCACTAAATGTCTTGGATGGCTGTGGTGTTGGTGGTGGTTGTGGTGCAAGAAGAGGTGGGTTTTTAGAGGAAGAAAATTTTATTCTTTCATGGCGTAAACGTAGGATTTTGGAAATTTTTCTATAAATTTTTCGTTTTGTTTGATGCTTGATGGCCAGCTCAAGAGATTTTCTTTTTTCGTTGTCTTTAAACTTTTAAATTCCTTAAAAATTTTAATATTTTATTTTTTTCGTCACTTACGCACATACAATAATCTTTTCTTTGCTTAATTTTTTCGTTTTTTCTTCTTTCGAACAATTAAATTTTCTTCTGTTTTCTTCAATGTATTACAAAATTTATTTTTAATGTTTTTTATTACATTTTTTAGGCTGCCCGCACAGGAGATAGAAAAATGACGACTGGCAGTTAATCAGCAATGTTTTTTACTTGACACTCTATTGTTTCATCCATTCTAGGTTTTCGTACAGTACGAGTATACTCGCATATACGGTGGATACATTTTCTTTCATCTCTTGTTCTCACGCAAATGTTTTTCATTTCATAAAATTGTTTTTGTCATTCTCTTCTCAGTGAAACCGCAATTTTTTCGTGCGTTTTGTTAAACAGTGGATACTCGTTAAAAGTGAGTGCTCTTTAACAAGTGTTTCTTTCATTTCTATTATGCAGACATTTTCAAATCTGGTGTTTAAAAATTATTTTTCCATAGAATTTTTTATCACGTGTATAAATGTTTTTCCGTTAATCATTTATAAATGCTAAGTAGCTCATGGGGAAAATACATTTAAATATACAAAATTCGTTGATTGTTCACAAGACAAAGGTGTATATAATATAATAATATAGTGAAGTATATATAAAACTAGATGCACATTAGAGCAACTTTTGAAAATATGTGGTGTGCAAAAGTGCGGCCTAGCGCCGCTGTGTTTGTTCAGTTGTTATCGGACGGCCAGGAAAACTGCGGCAACACAACCAACGAATTGTTGCGCTAAAGAATGGAAGCAATTATTCCGAGTAAACCGATTCATGGCTTGTCGATTAGTATTGTGCGTTTGTTTACTTCAGAAATGTTAAAACCGAATCGACATTTGGCGCCATTTGCAAAATTTTGCTATACGGTGATTACTTTTGCCGAACCCTGTGCAAAGAGTTTATTTCCTTAACAAGTGTATTAACGGCTTCATATTTGAAAATTTAAATATTAACCGACTAATCGAATAATTGTGTATCGTCAGACCTCCTGAATTGACTAATTTTTTAATTTTCTTTTATCTTTTTTTTTTTTTTTTCATCTTGCATCAGCACTCAGGAGATGACCCCTACACATGCGGTGCATTGTACTGGAACTAGTGGAAAGGTATAGTAGGAGAAATGATAGGAGGTGAAGCCGCGCTATCTTACAACACTGCTTTTTGCACGTTATTTGATTTTGTAGCAGTGTTGTAACGTCTCTGATGTTAAGGAGACGTCTTCAATTTTGAAGGTTCGTTTTTAGTAGCCTTTTTTAGTAATTATTTTACTTCGCCGGTGCTACACAATACCGACGAAAGAGGGCGTTCTGAAGTGCATGTCGTTAATCTTCAGTGACCAGTGACTATGCCTTCGCCCCTGAAACCTTGCGACAACAACTGTCACAAAGACACAATAAAGCACATCAGAAAAAATGTGAGATGTTTTTATGAGTTTGAAACTGGAGTTGAACCCAGGGAATTTTTGGTTTGTTAGTCAACGTGCAGAGTACTTCAGCCATCGCCCCTCTCATTTTGTAGGCAGAATCCTCCTCTACACTCTTGTAACACATTGTATATGCGCCAGCTTCCGCGCGAGTCAACCAGACTAGTTTTTCTGACTTAAGGTCATATATTTTGTATAAAATTTATGAATACAAAAGTTAAATAAAAAATATTTTGCAGCGTCCTTTTTCGAAGTAATTTCGCCTTCTTAACACAAATCAATTTTGTTTTAAATTTCTTATCAACTGCTCAAGTAGCGTCGATTGAGGTCGCTGTTAACATAGACAGAAAACAAAAAAACGGACACAACAGAAAAATTTTTATTTTGACGGAGATTTCAACCCCGGATTTTCCGTTTGCAGAGTCAACACGCTAATTGCGCAGCCATTAGCACCCCGCCAATTATTGATTTCTTATTAAAAGTGTCATGTTATTGGTACAAATCATTAAACTTTGAAGTGTTATAAGCAGAGAGGATATCTAAACTTTTGGCAAAATGACATTTTTTCAACTTTTTCTGTAACAGTTCATTTACCAATTACAATGTTTTTTTTTTAATTTTGTTTTTTCTTATTAATAACTATTAATTGTAATTAATAATTCATCAATATGTAGTTTTGTTTTCATTCCAACAGTTTGTTTTGATTTCTTTTCCGTATTTGTATTTATTTACTTTATTCTCCTCTCATTTTCATCTGCTTCTAGGCTCTCATTTTCTTCAGATTCCACTTTTGTGCTCACGTGCATAGCGCACACGCATTGCAAAATTTTGTACTTTTTTCCAATATTTTTATTTTTTTCTTATTTTTATTCACCAGCAGCGAGGCAGGCAGCAACCTCACTTGCTTTCCTGCTTGTAAGAATGAACATGAAAGTGAAAAATTTTACGTGAAAGAAAAAACTGACACAGTTAACAGAGCGGAAAAGAAAACAAAAAAAAAAGTCATAAATTGAATGATTTATTTGCAATTTCCATTTATTTTTTTTACGTTAGCGAATTTATACACGGATAAGAAATATCTTTCCTTTTTTATTTGATTCCATATAAGGAAGAAAATCAATATTTATTTGAATTCGAAATATTGTATCTACAAGATTTTGTTTTCAGTTTCTTTGCTGTATTTAGTGGAGAAGAAAACATTTCGATTTGTTTTTAGTTTTTTTTTTTTGTTATTTGTGCACCATAAATTTAAATTAAATTTTTATTAAATCACTAGATGTTAAATCGTTTCGTTTAGTATTTTTCTTCTTATTTTCTATTTCAACTTTATTTATACCACTTGCTCTGACAAAGCAAATAATTCGAATGAATGAATGAAATTCTTTAGTATTGAGTTAATGGTTTTTCTGTTTTTCGGTTTTTTTTCTTGTATCTTTTTAGTTTGGCATTTGTACGAGATGTTGTTTATAATATACTTATTCGAAATGAAATGTATTTCGAAAACGATATACTTGCACATTCGTATGTAAAATGTTTGTTTGCAGTTATGACCGATTGTGTGCGCAACATATGTAGATGTGTGTGTGTATGGATGAATACTTTCGTAGCTTTTGACATAAGAAAATGTAAACATTGAATATTATTAAGTGGTAAAAATATTGTTTAGCTGCGGTGCATGGTTATTTTCATTATTGTGTTTTTTGGTGTATCTGAAAATGGAAAGTTTTTACGACGTTGTAAATTGATCACTATTTTATTTGTTTTTTTTCTCTTTCATTTGCACTTGCCGAAATATTGAAAGCGCTTTGATTGATAACACTGGTCAACAAAGAACCACTTTTTTATGTAAGAAGAAATTTTTTGTCTCGTTATGCTTAGAACAAGGATAACAAAATTAAATTAGAATGTTTTAAATTTGATTTTATTATACATATATAGGGTGATTTTTTAAGAGCTTTAGAAATTGATTTAAAAAAAGAAACACATAAAATTTAGAGAAACGTGTGTCGATAGAACGGTCTATATAATTGAATATTTATAAATAATTTCTTGTAAATGTTGACCGCGGCTACCCCTCAAATGGTTTATACGCTTTGAACAATTAAATTTCAAGACTAAAAGACCATAAAAGGCTAAATCTAACACCGAAAAAGCTAAACTGACATCACTGCCTATAAGAATATTGTTTGCGGACATATTTTCAGGCGGAAGACTCAGGAGGGGTGGGGTTCTATATCCGACCAGCTCTGTGGCCGTTGTCCATTAGTACACGCACGGCCGTCTGCACGGTTCACTGAACCATCGGTACACATGCTGAGAGGATGGCTATTCCGTTCAATGCCCGGTGTAGGTGCTGTGACGAGGATTCGGAGAGGGAGACTGTTGTGTACTTTCTCTGTGAGCTCCCAGGTCTGGTTAGGTCGAGTGTGAGATGCCTTGGGGCGACTTTCTTTGACAACTTGGAGCTGTGCTATCGGTTGGATCTGAAGGACTTGGTGAAGCATGTGAACGGCACAGTGTGGCTGTGACGCCCTCTGGTTTTTACGAGGCTACAATAGCAAAACGGCACCTATGATGGTATTTGTGTCGACCCATCTTGGTCGACTGCGCTCTAACCTAACCTAACGTATCTCGAAGAATTTTGCTTGGGAAGGAACTATGGAATACCAGAAGCTATTGAAACCACGATTCTCTACTAAATTTATATTCTCAATAAGAACTGTGCTTTATTAATTTTTGTTTCTTGCATATCGGTAATTCCGATAGAAGATCTTCAAGCTCACAAAAACAACTTTTATGAATGCATAATGAAACCATACACTGTGACAGTGAAAATGGCCGCAGTTGATTCATGCATATGCACATGTCGACCACAGAAATATTTTTTGATTTTATTTTTCTATGTATGCACAATACCTTTCATTTCCAATTGATATTATAAACCTTCAGCTACATCATAAATATGAAATATAAATAAACATTATTGCTTTCCGTAGAGTGAGTATCTGCAGTTACTATTAATTGTAAACAAAATTAGCTACATTATATATTTCAAATAATGGCTGTTTATTTCAAAAGCATTGGCAATTGTATACTATTTGTTAAATCAACTAACCACATAATATTCATATAACGTACCAAAGTCAAGTGTTCTTGTTCAATATACAATTTCTTGCATTGCAATGCATTGTTTGTTAAATTTGAAATGTTTGCTAAATTTGATATAATTTCAAAGGCATTGCAAATAATAATTATTTTGCAATTGTTGTCAACAAAACCGAAAACTTGGAATGTAAACACTCATACTAATTTAAATGAATCCAGTAAGATATGTTGAACAAAACTTCAATGGCCTCTTCTTGTCAAATGCAACGAATCTATTATGTTATTCACATCATCACTTGCATATAACTGAAGTCCAAAGCTGCTCAAAGTGCCCCCTCATAGGTATAGAGCCATACAGACATACATATGTATGCATGTACGTATTTACATATACACAGATGTATGTTTGTATGTAACTATTGTACGTACCCATAGTAGGCAAATACTAATTAGTTTGGCTAAAATCCGATTTTGAGAATTTACACATGCACGCATCTTATTGCATCTCAACTCATCAGCATCGTTGGCTGAGTTAGTCGCTGCGTGAAGATTCCCTAAACACATTAAATTAAATAGAATATAAAATACTACATTAGAGTTCCTCAACGAGTTGCTGTGTATTGGTGTGGAATGCAATTCATAAATTATGCAGTTGTCTGCAGTTTGTTTTCGTTTAGAAAAAAGTTTTTAAGTATGTAAATACCTGTCAATTTGTCATTAACACATACAGCAGTCAATTTAATGTAACATGAACAGGCGCATTTACACATCCATATGCATGGATTACTATATATATTATATATACATATATATTGATGTCTATGTAGGTATGGATGTATGTTTGGTTAATATTTGCATGCAAATGGAGACATATGGTTATAGATTTCAACAATATTGAGAAGCCACCTTCTGTTTTGGTTTTTAATGTTGAAAAACAAAAACAACTGCAATTTGTGCACTTGTTTACTATATTATCACACACGACATGACTATAACTACTATTATTACCATGTTAAGCACAGTATAAGATACTCCGTTGGTGTATTTTAGGTCGTTCTGGTTTGCTTGTTCAAACAAATGCGCAAAGGAGGCACAATGTTGCCAGAATAGTTTAACTTTAAATTGTTTTAATTTTGTTGTTGTATACTATAGCAAAGCCATCAAAAGAGAAAACGTATATAAATGAATAATATTATCAACATAATGAAGATAAGAAGTAAATATAGGTAGGTTAGGTGGCGGAGCTTCCCCGAACGTGAACGCCCCACTTAGACCAGAGTTTAGCCCCATTGTGATACCACAAGAAGCATCCACGGTCTAGGCGGGAATCGAACCCTCATCTACAGATTGATGATTGCTTGATTGCACTACGCTACTGAGGCACCAAAGTACGAGTATATCGTCGCAAAACATGCAAGATAATAATCTTGGAGGAGCAAGTAAGAAAACTCGTTTAAATTAAAAATATATTCACAATTACCGCAAAATTTTGCAATATAAGCAGAAAAGCATCTACTTTCGGAAAAAAGTAAAAGTTTGCGAGCACACAGAAAGAATTCCCAATGTGAAATTAACAAATCATGTTAAAATCGCATTTTATATTATATTTTTGTCACGTTAAAGCAACATTGCAATCTACTACAGTAGAATCTCGATTATTCATAATAGTCGGCACCGAGAGCATTCTGGATTAACAATTTTCCAGTTAATTTAGTACCAATTTTGAGTACTTTTTATTACATATTTTTAATAATTAATAAATGATTATTGTTGTATGTACATATTTATAAAATAAAAGATATATAAAATATAAGTGCAAAAACATATTTTGTTTTCCCGGATAATTGATGTTGGCGGTTAATCGAATCAAGGTCACACTGTACACTGTTTTTAGATGACAAATTATTAAAAATAAAATATATATATACGAGGTTTGTTCAAAAGAAAAGGTGTATTTTGAATTTTTTTGAAAAGTATTTATTTATTCATCCATATCCATTTTGTCCCCTTCTTCTTGCCAGCGCCTCTTCTAATCCACGAAGCACTTCTGAAATGTTCTTTTCGGTATGGCCATCAGCTCATTTTTTGATTTTGACTTCATCTGATCAATTCTGGCAAAACGCGTTCCTTTCATTAGTCTCTTTAGTTTTGGGAATACGAAAAAGTCACAAGCCTAATGCAAAATTACCATTGAATCAGAAAATGTAACATTGGGCAATGTTAAATAAACGAAAGACAAATTTTAAATCTAACTTTAATCAGCTTGCAACTACTTTAAACATTTTCTTCTGCTTGTATATACATATATGCAGCGATTCTTAAAGTTTCTTTTGGGAGCTTTTATTTAAACATGTGAGATATCTTAGCTTTTTCAAGAATTTTGTTGATATTTGAATCAACGAAATATACATATGGCCTAGCTTAGGAATAAATAAACAAGAGTAATTCATTTTGACTCGCATTAAATTGAATATCAATTTGGTGTTAATTTAGGAATAAAATCATATTGATTCACTATCAAAATCATATAATTTTATTTTTATAAAAATTTGATTCAACAGAATGCGTCGCGTTGTTTGTTTTATCTTGGATGACCAGCCAGATGCGATGAATTGTGCTGGAACTAAAGGAAAGGGATAGTAGGAGAAATGACTGGAGCTGAAGCTTCTTTTCTTTTACAACTCTGCTTTCGAAGCGTCGTTCTAGTAGCATTTTTAGTAATTATTTTACTTCGCCGGTGCTACACAATAGCGATGAAGGAGACCGTTCTGATATACTTGTGGATTGGTTACAGCTAAAGCCGTTATTGTTCAGTGACCAGTGACTATGCCTTCGCCCCTGAAATCTTCCGACAACAACTGTCACAAAGCTGACATCGCATTTAGAAGATCCCTGATCAATAGTCGGGCAAATAAAACTTTTTTTTGATGTGTCTATGCTAACATTAGCTTGAAAATAAATGCCTATACATAAAAGCTGAGACGGAGCAACTCTGCTTTACAAATTTTCACAAAAACTCTAGAGCAGGATTAAGTTCTCTATACTTCTTATCTTCTTATACAACGTGAGATGCAATGAAATGTTATGTAACAAAATCGGCATTGGTGTTCCTTTAAAATTTTCAATTATTTATTTCTGCCTTTCAAAAAACATTATCACAATAATCTTTCCAAAATGCAATTAGTTACGTTTTTAATTAATCTTCTGTGCCGATTTATTATCAAAAAATAAGTAAAGGAAAAATAACGCTGACCTCCAGTAATAATCACATGTATTTTTTTTTTGTACAAGGCTATTTAAAACAAAAAGAAATATATAATAAACAAAAATAATGAATTCATTTTGCAACAGCATATTTTAATCATGCTCATTAAAATTCATTGCAACATTTTGAACAATTGGCTTCCAGCTTCAAAGAAGCATAATAAGTTGCCTTGCTTTTTCCATGCGCATTATAGTTCGAGGAGGTATTGAAAAATACTTTATTCTTTGAAATATTACCTCTACACATCGTATACCCTATAGAACCCATGAAAAATTATGCTATAAACCAATATAATAAAACAGACACCTAGAAATTCCATTATTTCCAAGTATAATTCTAATGTGACACTACAGATCCAGGCGGCAAGAGTTCACAGGTATAGTTTAGTTACTGCGCAATATGTGTCCGATTTCAATTTCATACGAAAAAATTAAAATGATCAACCTTCGTTTTTTGGAAAAAAGGGAACTTAAATTACACAAATTTGTGCTAGTTTAAATAAAAAACAGCTGTGAATGTGAAAAATTTATTTTTAAATTAAATTTTCAATAGAAAATTGCAATAAGGAAAAGGTGATATTTTCAAGAACTTAATTACAATTACAATTTTACCAAAATGGATTACATTACTGCAGGTGTGTACTTAAAAAAGAAAGAAAATATTTTACTAACTGCCAGACCCAGATTATTTTGGTTCGTCCAACAAAATGTAAAACAAAAACAATATTTTAGATTTTAGATTAGATTAGTACGAATGAAAAATATCTTTCGGCATAGTGGGCCAGGCTGTAAATGTCAATATTATATTCCAAATTTCGTGCTTTTATTAGTTCTGGTTTTTTGTCTTCTGTGGGATATAACTTACGTTATTCGCATTTCATAGAGGAGTTATATATGTATGTGTAGTTATTTGTAGGAAGCTGAGGATTCAGGACAAACCATGACTAAAAGATGACTAAAAGATTACTTAACCATGACTAGGAGCTCACTTAACCTTGACTAAAAGATTACTTAATCATGACTAGGAGATTACTTAACCATGACTAGAAGATTACTTAACCTTGACTAAAAGATTACTTAATCATGACTAGGAGATTACTTAACCATGACTAAAAGATTACTTAACTATGACTAAAAGATTACTTAACCATGACTAGGAGATTACTTAACCATAACTAAGAGATTACTTAACCATGACTTAAAGATTAGTTAACCATGACTAGGAGATTACTTAACCATGACTAAAAGATTAGTTAACCATGAGTTAAAGATTAGTTAACCATGAGTTAAGGATTAGTTAACCATGACTTAAAGATTAGTTAACCATGACTTAAAGATTACTTAACCATGACTAGAAGATTACTTAACCTTGACTAAAAGATTACTTAATCATGGCTAGGAGATTACTTAACCATGACTAAAAGATTACTTAACCATGACCATGACTTAAAGATTAGTTAACCATGACTAAAGGATTAGTTAACCATGACTAAAGGATTACTTAACCATGACTAAAAGATTACTTAACCATGACTAAAAGATTACTAAACCATGACTAAAAGATGACTTTTAGTCATCGTTTAGATGACTTTTAGTCATTTTTTTAATCTGTCAAAGGTTTAATGTACGTTTCCAATATATGTTAAGTTCTACTTTTTGTTCTCTTCGGAACAGCAGAAAATATTACAAATATTACAAAATAAGAACTGATAAAATGATTTAGTTCCTTTCCCTGTTTGTCAAATTGTACAATATTGTTGGTTGCGGCAGTATGGTGGCAATGCACTCACAATGAAAAATTGTTACCATTTGGTAATTTGTCTGTTCACACTATTGAAAGAAAACCATACTATTTCATTGGCACACAGTTCTGCGACAAAAATGTTTCTGCCAATAATAATTTTTCTGTTAATATTGTAGTAAATGACAATCGTGTGTACATACCTTTAGGCTAATAACAAAATTAGATATTAAAATTAGAGATGTATGTGTATCGGCTTTTTTCACCTATTCACCATCTTCAATAATAATATAATATCACCAAAGAAGAAATAAGTGATAGTGTTATAATAAGAAAACCGTAATGAGTGGAAAATATGACGGTAAGAAATGACCGCTGCTTTTAAAATAAAAATGTGTATATGTGTATAGCCCCGCTGTGCATAAAGAAGGTGATGACATCAACACTGAGATGAGAAATATCGTTGACGAAAAATTTAGATTTTTATAGACTTGATAAATATATCGGATGTCGTAAATTTGACAAAAATCTGTGAAGTAGTGCGAAAGATCGAAAAATTTTTTCTTTTTTAATTACTCCGCAATTTCCAGTCAAATCGATTTCCGATACGCATTAATTTTTTTCGATTTAAATACCTTGTCGAATGCTGCACATTTGCTTTGAATGAGTTAGATTTAGTTTCAGAGATGGCCTGCAAGGTCAACCGATGCCCATATTTTTTTTTAAAATCATTATTGCAATAAAATTACGCAAAACAGTTTTTTTTAATAATAAAAACTGTTAAACAAATGTGTATGTTAGAATTTTGCCATTTTATATCAGAAACTTAATAAAAAAAAAAAATTAGCTGGCATAGTGATACCACCTGGTTTAATCATATCAATAAAAAATAAAATATAATATTATAAAAAATTTCTGTTTGTAGACTATTTGAAGTAAAATATTCAGCCATGTCGCGAATGTTATGGAAATAAGTTGTTTGGGAGCAAACATATATTCCCATTTGCAACAAATTGGTATCGTGAATATCTTGGGAAAAAAGTTTCTATTGTGAATATCTTGGGAGCAAAAATTTGTATAGTAAATTTTTTGTCAGTGCTTTATAAATAATTAATGTACGCGCTTATAATAAAGAAATACATAAAGTTTTAAAAAAATTAAATTATTTTTAAATAATTTGTTCTTTGTTAACACTCCTTCAATAAAAGAAAACACATATATATACACATACATTACAATAAAATACTCACAATCTTGTGCATTTGAGATTGTAAATATATGCAATAGCAAATTTGTGCTATCAACTGTGAATGACATTTTAAATTTATTATGCACTACTCATTGCAAGAACAAAATTCACAGCTGATTGAAAAAACAAACAAATTTGCTAAAAAAATATGTCCAATAAAAGCTTTAAGGAACAGTTGCTGGACTTTTTAATAGAAAAAGCTGCTGAAGAGATTATTCTAATCGTTTAAATAGTTATAACGACATTTTACCGACATTCTTTAAAATGGTTTACTGTAGTTCTTGTCGTAAACTTAACAAGAAAATTTTCATGGTTTGTTTTGTTGACACAAAGTTTTTTATATGTGTGTAAGGTTGTAGTTCTAGTTTATGGGAAAATACTGTGGTAAGTTTCTTACGTCACCTTATTTGCTGGAGTGGCCATTTAATTCTCAGAACTGTATAGTATTGTTAAAAAGAAATTACAGAATCAAAGTACCGACATTGCAAGTGAAAATAGACATCGACAAATTGTCGAATCGCTAAAAGTTAAGTTAGGTTTTTTTGGAGGAAAATAAGCAGCGGCAAGTATGCGGCGATTACGATTTGATTGGCTTGGATTATTGTTAGTCAGCTGTTTATTTGAAATTAGGTGTTGCATACTCATAGCAAATAAATCCTATTGGTTCTAAGTGTTGCATATAAATTTAAGTCTAGCATGTGCATTGCTGTGTATATTGTTACTGTAGAGCAAAAATATGCTATACCTTTTTGCAAATGCAATGATGCAACACGATATGCACAAGATTGTGAGTTGGGCTAATAATATTATAAATGGGTGTAAACCTTGCGGATGGCAAATTTTCCTATTTTGTGAAAAACATTTATTATGGGATTAATTCACAATAGGGGTGTTTAAAAATGTCAAATTAATATGAATCAATGGACAATATAACGGTGCACTGATTCCTAGTATACTGGCGAACTTTCTCTATCTCCATTTCTTGTTTTAAATTTGTTAACACGCATATTTACATCTTCATTATTAAAGCGAGATTTAACCTCTTCATTATGTTGCTTTCAATACAATATCGATGAACAACGAATAGAGGAACACTTATCTAGATATCATTTAGTTATTTTATTCTGCATCAATATGCTTCTGCATCATTATGCTAATGCAAGATAGTGTTTGTTTTATTTTTACTGCTGTATTAGTAACTGGTACTTACCTTGCCAAATATCGTTAAACCACCATGTTTAACATTGTATGTGGGTGCATCCGCATAACTGGAATCAGCCCATGGTGTATGACAAGTAGATGTAAGTGTCATATACCGAACACCTATAGCATACAGGGTCCTCAATACAGCCAAAGAGCCACCCAGCGAATGGCCACCTTCAACGCCAGTTAATGAACACAGCTTATGATTTTTATGCGCTTCAATGATGTCTACTTATTTGGTTGTTTGTCGTTGGTTTGAAGCGAAGGCAAATTATGAAGAAAGGTAAAAGTAAACAAAGAATTATGTTTAAATGCTTTAAAAGCACTAAAAATATAAGAATAATTTAATTTTTATTGTTGCCGTCCTTTTTACTGAGTATTTTCTTTGCTACACAATTCTGTTATAGATCAGTTTTTATTGTTTTGATATGGAATGCAAATTTGTTTGGATTTATATATTTCCATACAGAATTGAAAAAAGTTAATTTACATTTTTAACATACTTCCGTCACACTTAGGTACGGATATGCATCCATGTATTTGGTTTCGTATGTACATAAGTAAGATTATAGTCGCTTATTCAATTCAAAATATTCTGTACATAAAATTAACTGAAATTGCATTTTCAAATAAATGATACTTCATTTAAAAACCGGTATACTTATTTTACATTTAAATTTAAAGAAAAGTTCATTTAATTTTTAATGGCAAGAAATTTTTTATAATCGTTTTTCAGTAACTGTTGAAGAGAAATAAATCAACTTGATTCTTTATCTTAAAATGGGCCACGCACATCTATTGAGAATGGAAAATATAATTCGTCTTTTTAAAGTGGGTAAGAGCCAACGACAAATTGCAAGAGTTAGTACATTTAGTTGCTAAACTATCCAAGTCATCATCAATTTTTATAAATTGTTTTTATAAAAAATACATTTACAAAAACTGTTATTTCCAATAAGTATCTGTTCCAAAGGGTAGTTCGCCCTTTTGCGACGTTCGCCATAATGTGTTGATAGTGATTTCATTTGATTTTGAGTTCGTTACTCATATTTACCTTTCAATTGCTACCCATATCATAGTGGCGGATAAAAAATAATAGTCCGACTTTTTGGTGTGCCCGCCATATTGTACTTGCTTAGATTTCATTATATATTTTGCTCCCTTCTAAAAAATCATTTTAATTTGATACCCATATCGTTTATAAAAACAGTTAAAAAAAGGACATCTTAAGCATTATTTAAATGGAATAAAGGTACAAGGATACAATTTTACTCCATATATTTTCGAATTTCGAAAAACTAAGAAAACACCCTCGAAATTTTTTCTAGAAGAAAAGATTACGGAAAAAGCTTTGTTATATGTGCAATACTTTTGGAAATGTATGGTTGCAAAGGTAGGTACCGAAATAAATTTCTTTTTGGAGTTTTACCTACTAAAAGTACATACATAGAAAGAGTACTAAATACATGTACGCCCATTATTCAGCAGCATTGGAATTTATTCTATCTGTCTTAGTTTCTGAGATAATAGGCAATCGATTTTACCCTTTTTTACCTTTAGTGGCTCCAAAGGAGGAGTCAACATACCGAATTTCAACCGGTGATGACGGATGAGCGGATACTATGCCTTTCTCCTCAATTGAAAAAGGAATTTTGGAAATTGGTTCACAAACAACGAAGTTAATTGATATTCACTTTTTAAAATCGGGCAGTTAGACCCCATTATGTAAGGTTAGCCCCCACTAAATTAGGAACAAAAATTTTAATAGACCTTTTGCGTATACGAAATGAATTTTGAAAATTAGTGCACATGGCGAAAATATTTGATAATACATTTTTTTCGTGGGCACATTTCGGCCCCCCGGCCCAACCTTAAAAAAAAATGTTTCTTACTGGAGCTCATATGCAAAAAGCATTTTATAAATTGGTCTAAAAATGAAGAAGCTATTTGATAATTAATTGGCGTTGGGCCGAGCAATTTGCACTTATCACCCTCCACACCATTTCCACAAAAAATGTAGTGGACCTTTTCCACAAGCAAAAATAATTTTGAAAATCGACTCACAAATGAAGTTATGCTGGTTTATATTATAAAATCTGTTCAAAACGATGTGGAAAGAGTAACATCATAGAAAAAAGAGGGGCGCAAAGTGGGCGTCGTCAAAAAAACATAGCTTGTAATTCATTCAAGAGTTTTAGTTAAATGATGTGAACATTTCAGGAAGGTCGGTCCAGAGGTCTGGTCTCTCTATTGCTCCACTTTCCCTCATAAAATTCCGCGTATTCTTGCAGCTTTATATTTAATCAATAAAAGTTTTGGCACTTATGGCATCATAAAGAAACGTTATTCTTTTTTTTGCTCATGTCACATAATTTGGAACTTTTAACCCGCCTATGGAATTACTTGTTGTTACACCTAGTTGTAAATTACTTTTACTTAAATAAGCAATTTTTAAACAAAATTCTAATCACTGCATCGTGTAGTTTTCAAATAGTTTCAATACGTCAATACTTCTTCGATAATTTGAAACTACAGAATCTTTCGTAGTATTCTCAATATCATACCAGAGTTCGATATACATACATTGGTATTCAATTAGAATTATTTTGTAGAAAGTAAAATTGTAAAATTTCTTCTACAATAGATTGTTGAAAATTACGAATCTATTTAAATATTACCTGGCGTCAAATTACGTCATTCGATTTGAAAACAAAATTCCAATAAAATGTTTCATTCGGTAATGAATGCTGTAATTTAGTCTTTTCTCGTAATATGCCGAAAAGAATTAATTGTTTGAAATGTGATAAAAGAAAGCTATGCGATGTATATGAAAAGTATCGATACAAAATAAAAAAGAAATTAAAGCCGCTATAAATTATTTCATTAGAAAAGTTTTGGGTCTAATTACAAAGTATTTTAATAAGCTAATTAATACGAGTATATTGTAACAACCAGGCTATGTGGATAATAAAAATTATATCATGAGGAATTAAAAAAAAAATTAATTATTTTTAAATTATCTTTCGCATCGTGATTCTGATGGTTTCGCCTGAGGATGAATGGATGGAAATACATTATTAAAAAAGTTTCCCACTTTATGTTACTGGCGCAGGAAGCACATTTAACGCTTTTTGCAGCAAACAGTCACAATATTATTTTCAGTAGCTCTGGCCATAAAAATAGAAAATTTATTAAATAAACCCGGCAAGTATTAAACACGCTTTTTATGATACGCCATTAAAAAAAATTCTGTACTGTTACCTTTTTATTTATGTTTTTGTTTTTGTTGTTGCTTCCAGCAAAAATAAATTTAAAATCTTTCAGGCTTATAAACAGCAAGAACCGGTATTTTAAATAATCAGCTTTATTTCCTTTTATTTTGCACAATGCTATTCTTAGCACATTTTTGTTGAAAATATTTTGAAATTTTTATAAGTGTGTGTGTGTGTGTGTGTGTGTGAGCGAGTGCTTTCGTTTCTCCTGCATTCACCTTTATGACTTTTAAAAATTTTTAACACAATTTAACGAGCAGCAAAGCAAAATACACTTTCAACTTTTCTGCACTTATGGTTGTTTGTATGAAAAAAAGCAGGGAAGTGAAAAAACTTTCGACCTGAAAAAAGGAAAATTTTTTAAAATACAACGAAAGCATTTATAGAAAATAAGAAAAAAATAAAATAAAACATTTGCACTTTTCTCTGAAAAAATAAGCAAAGCAAAAAAGTAAATTCAAATGAAATATTTAAAAAAGGGAAAATACAACAAGTGTTACGACTACGAGTCAAAAGTTTAGAACAACTTCTTACTGTACAAAATCACAAAAAAGGAAACGAGAAGAATTCTTATGGTTTTTGCACTTTTTCTTTATAGTTTTTGTAAAGCCTTAATTTTATTAAAAAAAAAAAAAACAAAGTAAAAAAATTCTTTAAGAAGCCGGGAGTAGTTTTCTTAGTCAAGCAAGTGGAATTAGAGAAAAATTTTAAACTCAAACTTATAACTTTGGCATTTAAGTGGGTATTATGTGATTTTTTTCCAAATATTTTATATTATTAAAAAATTGTAGAATATTTCTACGAACATATTTTGGAAACTTATTATAGCAGAGGTATTTTAGAGTTTTCTTTATTGAAAAGCACTAAACGGTTACGAAAATTTTGATGTGATTTTAGAAAGTAAGTAGCAAAAGGTATAAAAAAAATTTTAATATTTAGAATTATGATACTCATTTGAACTACAATTATTACAAATTAATGAATGAAAATTTAGTTGTGTTTAGGTTTATAGTTAATTACTCACAATAACACAAATTACTTTCGATTTGAATAAAGGAAAAAAAAATAATTAATCTCCAACACCAGTTGATTATAAGACGTATATACATATTTTCTATGCCACAACAGACGTTATCAGTACTCTTTGTATCAACAGGAAGGTACCGTTCTGAAGTCATTAATATCATCTATTTAAGCAATTAATACGAGAAATACATTTTAATATCCACAGTCAAACGGTGATAATTCGTACCCCGTTAAATCGAAAACACCAACAATTCGAAATAAATGGCTGGTCCCTTGAGAAAAACTCTTCAATTCGTAAAAATTCCATACATGTTCGCCGATTCGTAAATTCGCAGTTCAAACGCTTTCATAAATTTTTAAAAAAAGAAAATTCTTAGTGGGAACATATAAAATGACAAGAAGAAGATGAATAACTGGAAGTATAGAAGTACCTTATTTTATGGTTTACAGTCCAAATCCCTGTAAATCGTTTCTTTTTCATCGTTTCATAATTTAATATCGCTTAATCGAAATCCCTTTATTTCGAAAACTTCTGCAAATCATAAAAAATAACTGGTACCTTCGATTACGAATTAACGGGATTCTACTGTACTATATTCACAAAGGTTCTAAGCTTTCTTCTTTCTGTTTTAGGTGAGTGTGGCGATGGCTGACTACACGTTGACTACAAAACAAAAAAATTTCCTGGGTTCAACTCCAGTTTCAGACTCTTTATAACATCGCGCATTTTTTCTGTTGTGCATTTGTGTGTCATTTGTGTCAGTTGTTGTCGGAATGTTTCAGTGGAGAAGTCATAGTCATTGGTAACTGAATAGTCACGGCTTCAACTATAACCAATCCATAGCCACATCGGAATGTCCTCCTTTGTCGGTATTGTGTAGCACTGGTGAAGTAAAATAATGACTAAAAATGGCTACTAAAACGAAGCTTAAAAAAATTTAATATATCTCCTTGACATCGGAGGCACTACAACAGTGCTACAAACAACAGATTTATATTAATTTATGTATGGTTTTTCTTTTACATTAGAAATTGTGTCGCCAAATGAAATTGATGACCGCCTTGTTCTTTTTTTTCCTTGGGCCGCCACTCAGCGGATGAGAATTGTATTCCATTTTTGGTCGAATGTAGGCTGATCGGATGGGGTGAAGTATGTCTTCCACTGTCTTAAAAAACCGAGGGACTTGAGATATAAAAAATGTCCCCAGTCCATAGAACATCACACTAGATTTTCCTGCCAAGAACATCAAGAGCTTCTGATTCCTCAGTGTTTATCGCTCTTTTGGGCATTGAAATCGACCCTGTTCGCGTGACCCCATTCGTCGCCGCAATCATAATCGATGTCGGCTTTGGAAACATACGAACAAATTGTCTTACTTTCTAATTGGTGAGTAACTTTCCATCCTTCATTTCATTTCATTGATCACATAAAAACTAATGAAATCAAATTAAATACTGCCGGATTCGTTGGGAATAGTAACCACTAATAGGATAATATATTTTATTTTTTACAAATAATTATTGTAATTTACATATAATATAATTGAAATGTATACATACTTCGAATGACGGCAGCAGAAAAAATAATTGTATTTATGAAAGCTTTACTTGCCCCTATACACTTCATAATTGTAATAAAGTTTAAAAAGGACGCGAAAAAGTATATTTGTTAACGAAATGCCAACTTGTTGGCAAAATGACAGGAAAAAACTCAGTGTATTTTCTTACACGACTTAGCAAAGACTTTCCCATAATTTTTTTTTTAGTGTATACAGTTTTATTGTATAATAAAAAATGCATTTGGATACAATTTACTTTTTTTGTTTTGTTAGCAGAAAAGTTAAGATGTTTTCACAAGAAGGAACACAAATAAATATTTACGGTGTTTGTTTGTGCGTATGCAATTTCTGTGTACTTTAAGTATCGTGTATTTTATAAACTTTTTTACACACTAAAAGTAGGTGAATATTGCGTGGAAAATAAACATATAAAACAAAAAATACATCAACAATAAAGGTAATCACCGTGGTCATTTTGCAAATTTGCATTGGATAAATCGTCTACAATTTTGTGGCAACATAATATGTGTGCAAGATATGTTGTTGACTTTTATGTGCAATTGAGCACGACTTTTATGACATTTTGCCGTAGAATTGACGAAAACGATGCACTTTTGCACAAATTCGCATTGTTTGCACAGTTTTTACCATCCATCATGAAACTCCCTAATATGTGTAGAAAAAGATTGTTGAATATGTTTGAATTGTACATTAGTAACTTTTCCTTTTTTTTATTTAGTCCTTTTTTATACAGTATTCTAAAAGCTGCTGATACCGCGAAATATAAACGTTAACTTTGCTGTGAATTTCTCGAATTTTTTTGTCAAGAATTATGTATTTCTTTCAAAGTGTCTCAGAGTTTGAATAAAAAATTTAAAGCGTAAGAATTTTGTTTTGGAAAAATTCTATACATTTTTTTATGATTTGCTGTTGCCTGGGTTACTGTTTTTCATATTTCACCTTTTACTTGTTTTATCTTCGTTTATATACTGCAATGTAGACTTCCTCAGTAGAGAAAAATAAGACATTTTATAGAGGTTAGAGGGAGTAGCACCCAAATGTTACAATTGTAGAAGCCTTGCATTTTAGCTGTTACATGCAAGAGATGCGCTATGGAGTTGTCTTAGTTGATTTAATTATATGAATTTTGTTCCTCAAACATACGTCTACAAAAATAAACTTATAAAAAGCCTGCCCGATCTTCCAGTATAAATAAGCAAAAATTCTAAGCCAACGGCATTATCGGTTCAGAAAAAAAGGAGAAATAGTTAATGCATGGATTCTATTGCAAGTGAATTGGTTCAACTTAGCTGAAGAACGCATGATTTTAGCACAAGAGTGTCATTGGCGAGCACGTGCTCACATTTAATATAAGATATCGTCATTTGAAAGAATGGTTTGAACCAATGAGTGTTCCTTGATTTGGTTACGTTTTAGTATGAATTACTGAGTTCCGGAAGCAAATTTAAAAAGTTATTTAAATTATAATTTAATCTGTGCAGTTTTTCATATGAATTAATCGGCAGAGGTGAACGCGTTTATAATTTCCTATTATTCCTGATGATGTTAACAAGCTGTTAACGAAATATCGAATAATAAAACCAAATAAAATAAAAAAAGACCTCAAGCTTAATAAATATATTTCAAAAAATATAATAAAAAAGGTCAATTAATAATATAATTAAAATATTTGAATATTATTAAAATTTTCGAAATATGTTTCTTGTTTCGGGTAAAAATTATGGCATTGAATTTTCCAATATTTTATATTTATATTCTCGATGTTCTTATTCTAAATTAAATCGTAAGAATATATTCTAAACTTTTTTTCTAATATTGAAGGCTCTGATAAAATTTAAATATAATATTCAGCTTCTTTACTGCTATACAAAAGTTGCATGTTCTATTGTATTCCAACTACTTACGACAATATTAGTCCCATCTCCTTTTATGGTTCTACATGTTATCATTTGGCAGGATGTGAAAATATTCGCATACAGTATTTTGTGCCAAAGAGATAAGAAGACAAAAAAATTACTACATTTGCAAATACATACATACCACTCGTACATTTTCAATTACATTTTTAAGTTGACTTTCTTTAAAAAATTTTCATACCCACACATAGTCGTATTTAAATTCAAGAACATTCCCAGCAAACAAGTGTTCAAAAATTCTCATTTGTGTGACAAGTTCGTTCCACGAATAAATATTTATTCATTTCTATTTGCGAAGACAGTTTATTTTTCCGAAATGCATATTCGTATTTCGCAAATTATTTTCAATTATTTTATAAAAGTTTAGCTAAATGAATTAAAATTGGGGTATATTTGAAATGCACAGAGGTCGAAGTTATATGTAGGCGGCGGTTAAAAATACTTCCAGTATAGGTATCATCGTGATACTTCGGTTACGGCTTTATAAGTATTTAATGGGGGAGTGGTTGATGACTCATAATGATGACAATTGTGCGATTGTTTTTTAAATGACAAAATTAACCGCTTTGGTCTGTGAGAGAAAACGCAAATATGGGGCAAAATTTGCAGCTGATATTACCAATTTTACAATCTTGGAATATTGACTAATAAAGCAAAAATAATCCCATTGGAGATTTCAGGTAGAATACAACAAAAACTCTATTTGAAATTTAAAGATATGGACGAACGAACACTAACAATGACACTGGAAAAATATTAATTTTATAAGAAAGCCAGAACAAGCTAAACATAATCTAATTATTTTAGAACTTAGTTAATACCTTTTAATTCAATATTCCTTTTTGATTTATTTCAACATAAATTTTTTTTTTTATTGTTTTAATTAATTTAAGGCTGCACTTAATATTCCATTTTTTTACACTGCAAAAACCAACTCGCTGTTAACTCGCTCTCTTTTTTAAAGCTGTTCTTAAAGCGTACAGCTGCAATAAAACAAAAGCAACTGTAAATTTTTGTTTTTATAAAAAATAGTGATGCCACATTTGGTGACTAACTTTTGACTTTTATTGTTTGCCCATGCAAAGCATTGCACTGAAACTAGATAGAGAGAGGGATAGTGCAAAGAATAGCCAGGTGGTGAAAGTGGGAGGGAGTCAGAGTTTAATTCTTACACTATTCTGCAGATGCGTGTTAATTATGAAGCTAAGTTGCGGCATTTTCGATGTTATTTTTGACGCATTATTTTTAAGCTAAGAGGAGCCATTTTATTTATTATTTGCAGACGTTTGATTACTCAAATACGGACGGAGGAGGGTTCTGTAGCACAGAAAACGCAGAAAGAACTTTTTCTTTACTTGACCGGGCTCGGAATTGGGTTCAGGGTCCTTCTGGTTGTGGAGCCAATACGCTAAAGACTGGCAAGTTCAGCAGCACCCAGTTATGGTTTTTGTGTGAATTTTTGATTTTGTGTTCAGTATTCAACTACTTAATTCTCAATTGGTTAGTAGAATTTAACGCATAAGACTCTTAAGTTTGTATTCAGAAACTACGAAAAATCCACTGATGAGCTAACTAACCATTAGCGAAATTGTACTATATAGATATATTTTCCTCCTTAATAATCAATTTTATTGAGTTTATTTTCTGAAAAATTACTTTATGACAATATCTTAAACTATTTCAGCACAATTTTAAAATAAAAATCATAAAAGTGAAGAGTTAACTTCAAAACATTTACAATTTGTGACTAAATCTCTTTGCTGGGTTAGTATTTATTTTTTTTATTACAAACAAGTTATAAAGGAATAAGAATCTGCCGCAATCATAATGTTTTCAATTTGTTTCTTTTCAAAGGAAACGCATATGACTGGAATGTAAATAGAACGGAAATATAAACATTTTTATTTGTGCATAATAAACATAAAGTTTTCTATAATAAAATAACGAAAAGGAAGAGATGCAATTTTTGCTTTTTTCTTGTTAATTTCTATACTGTTGCTTTCACGAGGGTAACTATTTAAGTTCTTTGGTACCAGCAAGCAAAAGATAAATTTGCTCGCTTTGAATTTATTTTAAAATATTTCTATTGGTTAAAAATCGGTGTCGTCACTAGGTAATGCTTAGAAAGTTCTAAGAAATTAAGGCGATTATTCTTTGCAATATCATTGCATTTTAGCAGCATTATCCATTAAAGAAAATAAGATATTTCGCTTATTTATACCTGCATGTATATATGACTCGTGAATTTTAGAATAAATATAAACAAGAATAAGTATTGCAAATATATTTCCGAATTTATTGAAAGTTTAATAACTAAATTTCCCTTGAAAAATAATCACGACTCATTATAAATCCACCCGCTGATATTTAAAACTATATCATTTTCTTTATTTTAAAACATCTGGAGTAACTGCACTATTAAATGTAATTTGATACTGTTGTAAATTTATTTGGAGAATCAAAACTGTTAAGAGTTATTCACATATTGTCACTCCCATTTTTTCGAATATTGCAAAATAAATCATTAACACATTTTGTCATTCATTCTAATTATTCAGGGTTGTTATAGAATTCACGTCAGAATTTTCATTTATCAGTATTGGAAATCGATTCGGATTTGTATTGGTAATAAACAAAAACCATATTAATAACATTTTAACATTTTATTAACAAGTGAAATATTTTAAGAACAAAATATTCATTATAAGAAGCATAAATTGTGTTAAAAAAATTAAAAATAAATAAATAAAATAGTTAAGGCTGTGGTAGCACATTTATTGATGGAGGACCAGCTGCATTTAAAGACTCCGCAAATTCCTGCCAAATATAATCCACCGAAAACTTATCGCGTTTTATAAAACGCTTCGTGATATGTGGATTCTTTTTCTTGAATTCCATAAACAATCGATTTTGTATTTCTATGTTTCCTCCTCATTTTGTACAAAAATTTTTTTTTTTAAATTTAAGTAACTTTTGTATTTTATTTTCATGCGTATATACATATTTATATATACATATGTTTAATGTGACTAAAAGCGAAAAAGCAACATAAAACAAAACAAATATTCAATTCTGGCGGCTGCGAGCTGATCAGAATATTTCTGGCGAAAAAAACGACAACATTGGATTTTATAACACCAAGTTCTGTCAATAATTCTGATTCGAACAAGAAAACGATTTCTATAACACCAACATCATTTTATTGTTGATTTTAATTTGGATTCTGACGGCAATCAGATTTCATAACAACCCTCATTAAATTAACAGTTTTGATTTTTCTATTAAATTTACTATGGAAGGGGAATTGAATTCAAGACTTCCATATTTAGACACACAATTAATAAGAAGAGGAAATATTATAGAAATGAATTTGTAGGAGAAACCTACAGCATAAGAAGGAATAATTAATTATTATTCTAAGCAAAGTAAAATTATTATTATGAAACTGCAAGGAATTTAATAGAAACAGTATTAACAATAAGTGATAATAAGTTACAGAACAGAAATAAAATTAGAATTAAGACTGTATTAGAAGATAATGATTTTCCAAATATTTCAACTTATAAAGAGAAAAGAGAGTAAATAGTACATTCAATTCTAATGATGCGAAAATATTCAAATCAATGATATATGTACATATAGCAGATTGACCGCATTGTTTAGTGAGACATATGTAGGACAGAATATAAGCATTAAACACGTCGAATGTAGTATACACGATACCTTGCGGAGGTAATAATGATGAGAATTGTAATCTAACGTACCTGAACCTTAATCGCCCGACTAAATCTATAGGATTGAAATTCCTATTTCGATGTTTATATCCACTAAGAAGGAATTTTTGTATATTCCAATGCTAACGGCTAAAATCGATAACCTAATACAGTAGAATCCCCATAATTTCTAATCGAAGGGATCTGTTATTTTTTTACGAATTACAAGAGTTTTCGTAAAAAGTGATTTCCATTACACGATTTACACTTCTAGGTATTCAGCTCCTTCTTCTCGTTTTACTATACTACCTAAAGATGTTCCCACTATGAATTCTCTTTTTTCTAAAATTGGTGAAAACGTTGAAGAAGCGATACAATATTTTTTGGCAATTTCAATTTCATTATCTATTGCTAAAAGTATGTTCCATTTTACCAATCTAAAGAAACACAAAAAAATTCCTATTATTGTTACAATTGCTGTCGAAAAACATTGGTTTCGTAATTTTATTTATTTTTTAAACATTGGATTAAAATTAAAATACGAATTATAAGGGGTTTTTAACAATAAGGTACGATTTTCTTACACTTTGAACTGTTAAAACTTATTAATTTTAATTTCATGATGTATGGAATTTTTGCGAAATAAAGAGTTTCTCTCATTTTTGTCGTTTTCTTTTTTCTTTCGAAATAGATACGAAATACGAGATAAAATTGTAAATTGGTACTTTTATGCTATTGGAACGTAAATTTTGTACTACTTTTAGTCACCCCCATGTTTAATGTATGAAATTAAAGCTATTGCTATTTTTCAGAAAGGAGCATAACATGTAATGAAATCCCCGCAAACACAAATGGCGGACTGTAATTTTTTTAATCGCCGCTATGATCTGATACCCATATCAAATGAAATCACTAATTAATAGCCGTGATATTTAAACTGAATATTACAGAAATAAGTTATCCATAATTAACATAATTACCATTCAGTTATTAATACAAATAAAACATTCGAGTTAATTTAAACTTATATTCGTCATGTTGGAAACGCTATGCTCACAGCGAGATTTCCAATTCTGTTTTTGTTAGTAAATAATTAATTTTTTCCAAGAGAAATATATTTGCTTTAAATTTATTTATTTATTTTTTTTTATCTTGGACAAGCACTCATGAGATGATCCCTACAAATGCGACGCATTGTGCTGGAACTAGAGAAAAGGGATAGTGAGTGAAATGGCAGGAGGTGAAGCTTCGCTATCTTACAACTCTGCTTTGGCAAGGTATTTATTATTTCTATAGCAGTGTTGAAACGTCTCTAATTTGGAAGCTTTGTTTTAGTATCCATTTTTAGTAATTATTTCACTTCGCTGGTGATACACAATATCGACGAAGGAGGGTGCTCTGATGTGCCTGTGGATTGGTAGCAGATGAAGCCGGTACTGTTTAATGATCAGTGATTATGCCTTCGCCACTGAAACATTTCAGCAACAACTGACGCAAAGTCAGATACTAATGCGGCTCAGAAAAATGCCAAACATGTTTATTACTTAGTCTGATACCGGGCTCGAACCCAAGATCTTTGGTTCAACACGATCAATAATTGGATGAACTGCTTACTCACTGGTCCGATTATATCGATCGTAAAATGGAGGAAATGCTCTATAAACTTCCCAAAGAGATTTATTTTTTTCAAGGTAAATTTCCACACTCCTTACTGAACAGAAAAATAAATGCAGTTTAACATTCTCAGCTGTCAAATCATAATTCTCGATATCAATAGTTTTCATGCAGCCAAAAAAACTCCCTTTAAAACAGAAATAGTAATAAGTACTGCATAAGTATGTTTTAAAACAGTGTATTACGTATTTAAATATCATTTAAAGATAAATGGCATTTAAATACCAAGTGAATTGGCTGGAAGGAACCTATACTGATGAATAAAAGTGAACTCGTCCGTGTCTCATAGAGTGATATTCGTCTTTTATAAGTGAACTTTTTATTTTGTTAGTTGTTTAAAATACACATTATGAATGTTGACTTACCCTGAGCTGCTGTACATGTTGTCAGTTCCGGTGAATATCGATCAGTCAATCTTTTTATAACATCTATTTGCTCTAAAGTTAATTGTACTGCATCTCGGTGTTGTGCCTCACATGGGACGTATGCTGCCCAAAACTGAAAAAATTCAAAAAAAATTTATTTGCGGACATACAATTTTTCATATTTTTATTAGAAACCAGAATTAACATATTTTTTCAGGCTAAATACATAAAAAGGAATAATAAAATAAAAAAAGTAAAATACGAAAATCCTTTTAAATTTTTTAAAATTATAAGCGAATCGCTTAACACTGAAAGTTTCCACTAAGCCGAACCCAAAACTGGTGTTGCGAAATTAACAACAGATACTTAAAAGATTTTTCTTGTTTTCCGAAAAATTAGGCCGTTTTTGAAAATGCTCTTGATCGATTATTATTGGCATATTCCTAAATTCAATAACGTCTATAAAATTACAAATCAATGTGTTCAAGATCTTGGGTGTATAGTTGAAACACATTCTTAATTGATTGCCAAAAATATCTCTAGAACTATTTATAATTTATCACACTTACGTTAGCGGGTTTTTTATTTATATCCCAAGAGCACGTTAAGGTTTAGGACACAGACAGCTCTGTAGCAAAATCATTTGCTCTGAAAGCTTATTTTGAAAATTCTAAAAGCTAATTGGCTCAATTTCAGTAGATTACTTAAAACTAAATCCGATCGCCTGAGTCAATCTTATAACACGACAGATTTAAATAAACTCATACAGCCGTATTCATCAAAAAATTTTTGGAATTTGTAATGTACACGTTGCAGATTTTAAATTACAACTTCTAGCAAGAAGAGGACTGCGGGAGCCATCGATAGACTAGCTACAGTCGGGCAAAGGGGGGGTTTGGTCCTCTCTTAGACATATGTATATTTTTACAGAATCTGTTTATTACAGAATCTGTTTATTACAGACTCCCTCTTTATTTAATCATTATGAAAGTGGAATATTTGGTTATTCTATTGTTTATTCTAACGGACCGCAAAACCATACAATTAAAATCTATGCCCGTGTATGGTCGTTATGAGAAAAAAAAACAGGATCAAACAGCATATTGTTAGTATTACCCGACTATAGGTTCTTTAAGATGTTAATACGAACCTTCATTATCCTCCCTATTCCTATGCTCTAATTCTTATTGAGCCCCAAATTTTTATCGTCACCCTCATTCACATCATCAACGAAAACACAGCAAAAACTATTTTACTCAGACATTATTATATTCTATTTAATCACAATTCATTTTAGGCTCAAATAGTGGTGGTTTTAATTACTAAAAACTTAAATTAACTTGCGTAGCAATTGTACGACAATAAAGAGATTCAATTTCCACTGATAAGTTGTCTTACACTTTTCTAATACTAAATTTTATAGATACAGATAATTATTCTACTTAAATCGTGATATTATTACTTATATTCTTATTCAGTATCAATTTTAAATTACGCTACGAATTATATTTATATTTTATTGTATTTGTTTTTATATGATATTTTACTTACTAATATCGGCATTCAAAGAGAGAAAGAAAGAAATTTTTCTGAATTACATGAATACGACTGAAATTTACGCAAAAGCGAAAGAACAAAAAAAAAACATTTACTTGATTCCATATAGATAAATGAACATACAGATTTATATACATATATATTTATATATATGGAGATTTATCCGTTATGACAGTGATCATAATGATTGTTTTTTAGTATGTACTAATGAACATAAAAAAAAACAATCTTCGCTCTGATACAGGTCTACATTACAAATTATAGAAAGTATATCGATTGAATTTTGTATGAAAAATTGTTCAATAAAACTTTTCTAATTAACAAAAAATTTCTCTGAATACGGCTGATAATGGTTAAAGTTTTTTTAAAATAATTCCGATAACATTATCAGGGGACACATTTAATCCATTCAAAGCAATTTGCAGCATTCGACATAGTTTTTCAGTGCAAAATTTTAAGCGTATTAAAAATTTATTTGACAAGAAATTATGAAATAATTAAAATAAAAAAAAAGTTTTTTTTTTGCAAATTTTTGACAGCGATATGTCCCGAAGGAATTTTAATAAAATTTGTAGTAATCGAAGTTTCTTTTCGATGTTATGCCCTGATTAGCTTTTGAACTTGATGCCCTTAGTATTTCTATATTATTATTTGAAGCGGTTCGTTCTCTTACGACATATAAGCGTGCTCATTATATTTCGAACACACACATTTTCTAAAATATAGCAAAGGCAAAGAGTGGTGTTCATTACGCCGAGCAATAACACGCAGGATGCATCGGGATATCGCCCGCTCTGTATTGATTGAAATGTGCAAACACGACTTTCGTAGCCGGATAGGATGCAGTTGCTGATGGGGGTTGTCAAATCAATTTCCCTACATGCTGCCCTCGAATGAGCGGATGCTATGAACAAGGAATCGTATAGAAGGTGAATAGTTGCGGCCTACCGGAGGTGTACTCTTAAGGTCGTTTCTGGCTTCCGTATGGTGTCTACGGACACCTGGTAATTGCTGGAGTGATGCCGCTGCGGCTAGTAGCGGATACCGAAAAAGAGAAACATGTTGCAAAAGGAACGGGTCTAGCGCACCCCAAGCAATTGACTGTTGCTGCATGATAGGGCCACTTCCATAATGGGAAAAGGGACCCACAGATTTATATGAAGAAAAGCGGACTAGACAGATAGGAAGCAGGGGCAAGTGAATTTCTACCTATCCCAGTTACTAAGCGGATATGACGCTTACTATGGTCACGACAATAAGGATGTATGCCCGGAAAGCCCCATTATAAGGAGAACTGCATGTTTTCTTCTATTGCCCGCAATATGGAAACTGGCGGGGCTCACTGGAGAGGACAATCCGATCGCAGATTACGCCCCACAACATTATTGATTTGATGATAACATGAACTGAAAACTGGAATTCTGTGTGTGCTTTCACAAGAGAAGTTTTGGTACGACAAAATATAACGGAGAGAGCAAGGTGTGCAGAACAGGAGAGGAGCATTCGCTGAAATACCAATCTCCTGAAGTAACACTTGGTCGTGGTTCCGGGATATTACTGGATGATAAAATGATGACAGAGGTGGGCTTTAGTAGGTAGGTGGCCTGTAAGTCGTACAGTAAGTCTTGCAGCGACTCGTGCATATAGGCTTGCACGGATTAGCAATATATTTTGAAGATCACCAGCCGATAGTTCGTGTGGCTACAAAATAACACATACACACACATGATTGATTTTCTAAAATTGGGGCAATTTGCTATAGGGGGAATTTAAAAAAAATATCGAAAATTTCTGATTCTTATCATTGTTTTGCAAATGAATGTTTCGAAATGAAAAAATAATTAAAATTTCTTTATATTTTTCAGTATTTTTATGGCATGCTGAAAATAAAGAAATTTTTTAAATTGTCGCATAACATTTCGCGCGACAAATGCTTTACGCGCAAACCTTAATTTTTTTCTATATTTCTGTAGTGCACTAATTTTAAGTTACACAAAATTCTAATCTGTGTTGAACTAAAAATATTATGTCTATTGCTGTGCAATTATAATTCTATAGCATTATTGTCTATTGTCTTAAAACCCAAGCTAATCTAAATGTTGCATTTGTACAAGAAAAGAATAAAAAAAGGCAACTAAGCACCCGTAAAAATAATTACAATAAATTTACTAACACTTTGGCATTGGGTACACACACACACACACACACACACGATAGTCACAATCAAAGTACAGGGTATTAAGAATTTAAAGGGCTTCCAAAGTGCTTAATATCAAAATGTGTACGTAAATGCCACTGTGTGTAAATTTAAAATACAAAATAAGAACAATACAGGCTCTTTTCTCAATACTCGTACATTAGAAGAATTGCAACAGACTAATTTAAATTTTAACACATGAGTGTTCGAAGCTGAGTAACCTTGCGAATAGTATTGAAGTACGTGCTCCATTGCAGCTGAAATGGACTGGTTACAAACATGGTCCTATGTAATTCTGCCATGGACCAAGCCATTGAAAACTAAACTTATGCGGCAAGTATTGGTGCTTTTCTTCGTCGCATTAAAATTATTCTCTGAGCTGCTCCATGAAGTGGTAACATGGAGTAGTTTCTGGATTAGTCCCATATAATGCAAAGGTGTGTTATGTGGTCCAGGCCTTGGCATTACGATATCATGCTAAAATGGACAATGTTTTCTTCATAAATTTTGGTTAGTCTTGACTAGTCCTATCCCACTATGGACTATATCATGCATATATGTATGAATTTCGCACCAGTTTGGCCAGCAGCTGGAGAAGAAAAACTAAATAGACTTTTTCAAACAGCTAGAAAAAGCTAAATCGCCCACAAAAAACGCCCCGAAAAAGGTATCAATTTTTATTCTTAATTAAACATTTTATTCACTATTCATAAAAAATACATAAAACATACTAAAATTCATTACACAAAAAGCACTCCAAGTGCATAAATAAACCAAATAAAAACGAATAAAGTTACAAATCTTTAAATACACTATAGCCCCGAACTGCGTCTGTCATACGAGTATTTGCGCCATTTCGCTTTGCGTCGATTTTGTAAATTTGGTTAAATTATCTTTGCCACGTTTTGATTCCGGCTATCGTATACAGAAAATTACACAATTTTATAGAGTTAATTAAGTCCATTGACAGGGGCAATATTTGCTAAAACAACGTACTCGTAGATGATCTGTGTAAACATCGGTTTGCAAATGAGACAAACACTGATCAATTAGTATCATCGAGAATTGTTATTTTCTGAGAACTCTAAAATGCCACATTACCAGCACTAATGCAGCACTAGTTGCCTTACGTAAAGTAAAGGACAGGAAGACAGACCTGAGCACGAAAACTTTAGAGTTTTTGCGAAGTATGCATCTGGTGGAGTGACAGAACATTTCTCTTCAGAAAGATTGTCGAAAGAAGTTGGTAATGGAAGTACAAAGAGTTAGAAGGCAACAAATAGCTGAGATAAGGTATACGTCCATCATTTATATTGCTTATTTTGTTTGTAGTCAAAGACCTGATTTAAGCACTAGTGCTGTGCCAAAAATAGGAAAAGGTATTGATAAATTTATTTGATTATTCGTATGACTTTGTTTTCTTTCAAAAATATAATTTCAATTGCAAAATATATAAATTTTTTACCGAATCAAGACAATTCCAAAACTGATTCGATTTGAGTTGTTTTGGTCTGCGTTGCATTTCCCCGATCTCCATTAACAATGCAAATCGGCGATCTAGTTTAAATAGAAATCAATATATAATTTAAGAATCACGTATTTCGCATGAGTTCTATTTAGTACAGGATCAAAAATATAACAGAATATTTGTATTTAGGCATGATAGAATAAAAAAAAAGTGAATGCACTCACTATGAATTGGTATTTTAATGACTTCTTAAGCATGACTTCTTTATCTCAATTAATTTTTAATGTCATCTTCAATGTTAGCAAGATGATCATGGAAAATACACTCTTCAGATTAGCTCATATGAAAAACTACGCAGTTGTAATTATAATTTAAATAAATTGTTAAATCCTTAATCCATAATAAAACGTTACCAAATCATGATACATTCATTGCTTCTAAGCTCTCTTTTAAATGTCGAGTTGTTTTGTTAAATGTCAACACGTGCTCGCCAATGAAACGCCTGTATTAAAATCATGAGTTTTTCAGGTAAGTGGAACCAGTTCATTTGCAACAGATCCCTTGCTTTAACTATTTCTTTTGCATCTCTTTTTTGATGGCTACTCTTATATGTACATTTATTATTTATTCACATAAAAGCTATCATAATTTCGTCATGGTCGTCAAAAGAATCGGAACTATCATATCACGAGAGTGTAATAATTTTATTAAATCATCGGAAATTAGGAAATCATGGCAACATTTCTGTAACGTTTTTAAGAGCATCGAATGTATAATAAAGAATTGGGCATTTCAATTTGTTTATTTTGTTTTGTTAATTGTTGTCATGGACGTCTTTTAAACTCAGCGTTTCTGAACTATAAACTTAGATAGTTAAATATTAGATTAACAAAATTAAGAAACGAATTTTCTTGTAGCGAATTCTCAAATTTCACACCTCCAACCAGCACTCAACTGTTGACTCAACATTTGTACAGTTATAAATTAAACGCTTTCGCCATTGGATTTCTATCAATAAATATCGGTATTGTGTACCACCAGCGAAGTAAAATAATAATAAAAATGGCTACTAAAGAAGCTTCAGCACTGCTACGAGTATAAACAAAGAACGTGCGAAAGCAGAGCTGCAAAAATAATTAATTAAGCTTCACCTCCTGTCGTTTCTCCTACTATAACTTTCCTATAGTTCCAGCACAATGCTTCGCATGTGTAGGAGTCATCTCCTGAGTGCTGGTCCTAGATAAAAAAAAAAAAAAAAAAAAAAATATAATTTTGTCTTCAGTGTACTTAAATTTTTCATTGTCAATATGACAATTTTTAATATGTTTGTAGAAGTTTTTCTGGGTTCAGCAGCAAATTTGAAAAAAATTCAAAATCTTTTGGACTGCCACGTTTATTTATAATATGAGACTAACACTTGACTTAACCCTAGAACCATAATGTACGTAAATTTTACGTGCAGTTTTTTTTCAAACACAGAAAGAACACATGTTTGGCGATCTAACTGTAAATTATTCATGCTATGCTTTTATTAAGTTTATTTCAATGCATAGATGTGCCAAAACAGAAGATTTTTAGTATACAACATATAGTAAGCGAGTGCACAGAAGAAGCTTGTACGTAAAATTAAGAATAAAAGTTTTGTACGTAATTTTTGCGTATCTTTAGTGTAAAAAGTATATATGTATTTGTGTCTTAACTTCAAATAAGATCAATCGTGATATAAAATGGCAGAAGAAAAACCGTGTACTTCGAAGCGCAAACTCAATTGCGATGAAGTAGAAGCTATTTTGTACGCCAGCGACTGTAGTGAAATAAGTGATAAAAGTGTAGATGATGAGGAGGAGGATTTTGATAGCGATGACAGTTTAGCTGATAGGAGTTACATTCCTGCTCAAATCGATGAAGCTGAACTCGAAAGCGAAATAGAAGAAACCTGGAAGGCAAAAACATCTTCGCAAGATAACAAACGGCAAAAAATAATTTCGAAACAAACTACAATGTCATTTTGGAAAAAAACCACCCGAAGAAACTCAAAATGCTCCGGAAACAACCAAAGTCTTAGGAAAACATGGCCATATATGGAATAATTTTCCCAAGGCAGTAAGTGCGCAGCAAGAAATGTTGTATATATAACGTTGTATAAATAACCGTTATGGTTCTAGGGTTAAAATTGAAAAGAAATTGATAAAACACTGATTTTCAAATATTTATATTCAAATCATTATCAACTTGAATTCAAGTTTTAAAAGGTTTGAGAATTTTGCTTGATTTTAAATGATAAATTCATGTCATTTCAAGTGCCTGACTTCGTGTTTGCTGGGTGTAGATATGCATACATACTCGTATGTACGTGCATAAAATAAAAGCCAAGAACATTAAAACGTTCAGTTTTCATTTAAAATTTCTACCTTGTACTGTTGAACAAAGAAATTGTTCATTAGTTTTAATTAAGCAAATACTTGCACTAAAACACTCTATGGAATAATATTAGAATAATATAGAAAAATTAGAAAGAAAAACTTTCAAAGAACAAAGAACAAAAAAGTTCAAGGGTTTATGTTTTTCAAAACCAACAATATTTCCAAAAGGACTTATTTGTGTTTCTAGCTTTTCAAATATGCAACAGTTATGTACGTCGGTATCCACAAATGTTTAGTGGCTTAAAAGTTTTCAATTGTGCTTTTGTTTTTGTAACTTTTGTAGTTGTTCCTACTTTGGAACACAAATAGCAACAATTAAATAGTGAAAATAGTCAACAGAATTTTATATATATAAATGTATGTATGTGAATTTTTATGCACATATGCATACACATAAGTATATATGTATTTATATTTATGTGAATGAATATTCAGAATGAATTTAAAGACTCGTTTGGTCCAAAATAACGCACAGGACTCTTTGCTTGATGTAAGATTTTCTGCTGTGCATTTTTTTATGCCACTTATGCCCAAAATTCATAGTCATTAGTTAGCTAATAGCAACAGTTTAACCCATAATATTTGATTCACAGCTTTTTGTTTACTATTAGTTAAACCGACAAATGTCATTAGTTAACCAGTAGTTAGACAACAGCTGTAAATTATTATTAGTATTTTTGTTTGGCATCGTTTACCATGATTTTTTTATCTGGGACCAGCACTCAAGAGATGACTCCTACACATGCGAAACATTGTGCTGGAACTATAGGGAAGGAATAGTAGAGAAACGACAGCAGGTGAAGCTTAATTAATTATTTTGCAGCTCTGCTTTTGCACGTTCTTTGTTTGTTTATACTCGTAGCAGTGCTGAAGCTTCGGTTCAGTAGCCATTTTTATTACTATTTTACTTCGCCGGTGCTACACAATACCGACGAAGGAGGGCGGTCTGATGTAATTGTGGATTGCTATCAGCTGAAGCCGGTATTGTTCAGTGACCAGTGACTATGCCTTCGACACTGAACCCTTCCGACAACAACTGGCACACAAAGACACACTAATATTGGGCTTAAAGGGAATTGGTCTTTGTGAATTTTTGGTAAATCATATAGTATTGGTGCCGTAGACACATTATATTTATATCTACTTTATTCAAGGGCGTAATAATTTTAAATCTAAAAAGATTTTCAACTCAATTTCGGATCTCTATTCGATAATCCACAAGTTATCCATCCTTGAAATACAATCGACTCTATTCACTGCTTTTGTTGTATGACTCTTATCAGCATTTAAAATAAGTATGTTCCTATAAATGTTCAAACATCTATATATCAACTTTACTCAATAAGAATTTATCCCTATTAGTTAATCTTTTCGAATTCAAATGCCTATCAATAATATTGGTGAATTTATTCTCAGCAGTTTTTCTCTTTGCAGTTTTCTTTCTAGAGCTGAGGTACACGTGTGACGGTAGTGTTGATAAAGATGAAGAGGAGGATTTATATAATGACGATAGTTTCGCAGAAACGGGTTTGTGTCTTATCATAATAGGCAGAAAAGAAAGCGTAGAAAATTGACAGTAACCAGAGATAGAACACGAAAATACTTCAGCTTCTACGTATACATTTCCACTAGAATATTCAATTCATTAACAGTTTATCGGTTAACTCATTACTCCTTGCTCGGTTAACCGTTCGATTAATTAAAAATTAGATAATAATATTTAAAATTACATATGTAATGAAATTATTTGCTTCATCTTCAAAAGTGGAGCGCTAAGAAATTATTTAATACATTGAGCTTTTAATTTTTATGAAACTCAAAAACCGTTTGGCATGCCGATGCATGTCTTAATTATTACTAGATGGAATTATCAAAGTTTAAATTAATAATTTTATGAAACCAAAAAGATACTATTGCCAACTACTTAATTAATTACACGTGCTTTTCAGTCGGGTATATTTACTGACATTAACAGTGTTTTCTAATACAACACTCGGAAAAACAATAGTGAATAGTGAAAACGCGCGGACGCTGAATTGGAAAAAAAAGATGTTATATTTATAGAAATATCCAGATAATGGAATACCCGTAGTAAGTACTGGCAGGCGTTTTGACTTGTTTAACTTTCGGTATCATCAGGCTAAGTGCAGTCAAACAAAAGAAAATAGACAACTTCTTATTCCGTCAAAAAAATGTTTCACTACGTATTTTGTTGCGTAAGTTAGACCAGGTGTTAAAATACACTGCTTCTGATGACTTAATTTCATTTCATATAAAATTGCAATATTTTTAAGAAAAAACTTCCAATACCTTATATGAACTTCCGCCATCGCCACACTCTTGAAAAATTTTAAAATTTCACTTATAATGATTTGTATATGTGTGTCATATGGTCTAGCTGGTCTAAATGCGCATTTCATTTGGTGCTATAACGTTTTGTCAAAAGTCCACAGAAATTATTCCTCAATATTTGCACAGAGTACATTTCATGTGTGAGAGTTTGATTGTGACCACATGTTATTGTCAACGTGTGTATCAGCAAATCAAGGGATTTCTTCATTTCTTCATGGATCTGCAATAATATTGTAACGTGTGAGTTGTTGTATAAAACTGGCATACCTAATGTGTACCTAGAGGAGGGTATACTATACCCCCACTATCTGGTTCGTTCATTTCAACAATCGTACATATACTACCAGTAAACCGCTTTAAGCTACACACAATACGAATTGGTTAGAAAGTTTTATGCGAGTGCAGTTGTTGTGGAAATGAAAACTTTTGTTGTTTGGCTATAAAATGCAATATTCTTGTAGTTTTATGCCTTTCGACTTTGTTTTCCGCTGTATTCATTTTCAGTTTTCAGTTTTCAGTTTCTGTTTTTTCCTTTATTTTTTTACAAAGTTGTAAAATTTATTTAGATTTGCGTATACACAAGGTACATGACATTTTCCTACTGCTGGTTGTTTCAACAGTAAACATTTTTAAATTTTGAATTGTTTTTCTGTGTATTCTAGATTTATGAAATTGCAAATGGTTGTGTGTGTATGAGCGCTTTGTACATAAATAGTATATCTCAAAAATGCAAATGAAGTTAAAATAAAGTTTTTCGATGTTTCCGACATTTAACAAATTATTTCTTTAAACTTTAGTTAAATTAACAAAAAAAAAAAAGGTTAAACTTCATGCGAAAAAAAACATGTTATGAGAATATCTCACAAACATCATCACAAAAATAAACTTAATAAACTTTTGTCTTTGATATTAAGATTACATTTATAAATTTACTCGAGAAGTATGATTAAATAAATTTTTTCAGAAGAATTTAAAAGAATACCGTCTGCATTATTATTATTTTATTGATTTATGAAAGTATCATAAAATTAATTTAGTATGAGCAAGTATTTGCATAAGTTTTATTAATCGAATATAATTTTTAAGACTTGTGCACCATTTCATTTATTTTTTTTTATCTTGGACCACTTCTTAGGGGATGATACCGACACATGCGATGCATTGCACTGGAAGTACAGGAAAGGGATGGAGAGGAAGTTGACAGAGAGAGAGAGAGAGAGAGAGATGATCTTAGAACTCTGCTTTTGCACGTTCTTTGTTTTTATAGCAGTATTGAAATATCTCTGAGGACGAGGAGATGTATTGAATTCTGAAACTTTTTTTTCAGCCGGCATTTTTAGTAATTATTTCACTTAGCTGGTTCTAGATATATGTACCTGTGGATTGGTTACAGCTGAAGGCGGTACTGTTCAATGACCAGTGACTATGCCTTCGCCACTAAAACGTTTCGAACCCAGGAGTTTTTGGTTTTGTAATCAACTAACTTCTCCAGCCATCGCCATACTCATTAACAACGTTGAGTTGTTTAATTCGTTTTCTGCTATCAGCTATCAGGGCAATCAGCTCTTCCAACTCGTATTAAATTATTTCAATCGATATCAAAATTTTGTCAAAACTCTAACAACTATTGAAGCCGTCGACAAATCCGTTAAAATCTTCCTTGATCATATTTTGGTGCATGTTAAAATATCTTAATGCTAAAGGAAATTTAGTTTTCCAAAGTCAATCCGTGGTGCCTCGTCAAAAATCATGCCCAGAATTTAGACTCATGAATGTTTTAGGGGATTGCTTCTAAAATGGCAATATGACAACATTGAATTAGGCTGTTTTGGAAGGAGGAGTATCTAACGAATTCGCAAAAATGGTTGGAAAATACCTTCTGAATTTGTATTTTTGGAAAATAACAAAATTCCATCATCTCGATGTACATGGAGGGTTATTTATGCCTTTGAAGAAAAATTATAGTGTTTATATTTATTGCGAGTAAACGTTATCGGTTTTCAGTATTTTGTTGAAGCGCAGATTAAGTAATTGATTTTGTAAAACAGTTTTACAGATGTAACAGCATCTTTATAGTGGGCATTGTCAGTGATTCTCTAGATCGCTTGCATCCCCATTAGTTTTTTAAAATTAATGCCTCTAAACTTTTTTTTTTTAAATATCCTCATTTCGCGAAGCAAATAAAGGGCTCATTTGGAATCACTCCTTGCAAAATATACGTGAGTATTTTACTATTCACGTCAGCTACAATTGTATGTATATTTCAACAATAACTGCAACCACATGCACTGTCAAAATCTAACATTTGATTTGTGCATGTTTGTAGATGGCACAAACATATTTGGATTTAAAAAAAATTTTTTTCATTAAAAAATCTTATTACTGGCAATTCGTTTATGGGAGAAATAACAAAATATACAAATAATGTAAGTGTGTGTGTGAAACAAGTCAGAAATTAATTGACCGCTTATGATGTCCCAATTATTTCCTTAATTGATAAAAAGATATAGGAAAAAATTCAGCGAAATCGTTCAGTATTTCCATTCAAAAAGAAAACATTAACTAAACGAGATCTCCATTATTAGGCACAAACTAAACAAACATTATGGCAATTATACTCTTGTTTAATTATTTCTTTTTTTTTGTTTTTCTTAACCGAAATTTTACTCGAGTGGATTTTTCTAATTCTTTAACATTAACATTCTTTCAAGACATGAAAACTACTAACTGTAAGTAACCAGAATACAAACTTCCCAAGATTGCTACAATCTGTGTACCATGCTGTGGTGCTTTGCTGCAAAAACATTAACACACAAATAGAAGAAGTAATTGCGGCAATAGTAGTTACGAAAGTAATTGAGTATTTCTTTACATGCAAAATTTCCACATTAATTCTTAGAGAAATAACACCAAAAGCAATAAAATCTGCCAAAGGATGGTAGCAAGCCACCAGGCTACAAAAGGAGTATAAAAAGGGGCCGTTAAGAACAATAATCTTGTTTTATTTTTGGGTTAGTTATAGTACTTTAGCGACTTTTTTCTTATGGTGGAAATATATCAGATGTTTAATGCTTTTAAATGCATTTTCCATTTTATATATACTTTAAAGACTTTACTGATTTTTTCAACATTTCGCTAAAATATTACCTGCCGATGATGCCAACCAGAGCTTAGGGAAATATATAAATATACTAGATGACCGTCCCGGCTTCGCTCGGAATCTGTTTACTAATGAGAAAAAAAAAATATGTTTTGCTGTTTTTAGCTGATCCGGCAAACGCTGTTTTGCCTTGTATTATATTTCTAGGAAACATTTTTTTAGTTCAATAAAAATAACTATCTACTGTAAGTGTGCGGCGATTTACTTATAATCGCAAGCGTTGTAGACAATGAAGGTATGCTTTATTTAGGTCAATAAATTAATCTTTATCAAAGTAACAACTATATCTTAAATTACAATTCTCTATAGTTATCTAAACATTAAAAATAATTATTCATATTTTTACTATCAACTGTATAGTGAGTAAGATAGGTGACCGGCTTCGTTCCCATCACTTTAGGGATATTGGACTTACGTTGATGATAAACTTTTTAACATTTCCTCATCATACCCTTTTATTTGATACCCATATTGCAAATAAGCATTAAAAATAGGTTTTTGTAGTTTTATGGTCCGTCGCCATATTGAATTTAGCTTGATGATAAACTTTTCAAAATCTCCTCATTTGATAACCATATTGCAAAAAAAAAAGTAGGTAAAACAATAGTGGGAGCAAAGTGGGCGTGGTTAATTTTAGGGTAATAAAAAATAGATGTTGTCCGATTATCAGACCTACAGAATATGCACACAAAATTTCATGAGAATCGGTCAAGCCGTTTCGGAGGAGTTTAACTACAAACACCGCGACCCAAGAATTTTATATATTAGATAATACATATAATAACTATGTCAGATATAATAACACAAATACGTATGCAAGCAAATATTATAAACCTTCGTATATAAGTTCAATATCAATATCTTCTTCGCCTTTATTGGAAAATAATGACGTCCACAAGTTTCTTTTATATACAAAAATGTAGTGAATTTATTAATAGCAAATGTGATACAGAAAGTTAAAACAACGAATGAATGAAAAAATATTTTATAATAGTATGACATCAAAAAGCAAAGGTAATATGTTTATTACATGAATTATTATAACAAGTATTTTTCAAATATATAAAAGTGATTATGTTAAAAGTGTTGCCATTTAACACTACCTCTCAACACATATTAATATAATCCCATCCTCTTACAAAATTTTACATGTTTTACTTTATATAAATTTTTAGTAAATATATCTGCTAACATTTCTTCAGTAGGAACATATTCTATTTTTATTAATCCCTTTGAATAAATTTCACGTATGTGATGATACTTCAAATCGATATGTTTACTTCTTGCGTGGTATGTAGAATTCTTAACCAAACACTGTGCGCTAAGGTTGTCACCATACAATAATAATGGACCATCTTCTTTGAAGCCTAATTCATTGAGAAGATTCTTGATATAAATTGCTTCTTTTGCTGCGGTGGATATAGCTATGTACTCTGCTTCCGTACTATTTAAAGCCACAACATTTTGTTTTTTAGCTTCCCAAGCGAACACGCAATTTGCTTTAACGAATGCAAAACCAGAGTAAGATTTTCGGTTTATATCATCACTACCCCAGCATAACCAACTGTAGGTTTTCCACTTTTAAAGAAATGCAGTTTATAATCTATTGTTTTCTTTAGATATCGCAACACATGCTTCACTGCTACAAATGTTCTGAATGAGGATCAGTATTACGTTGAGCAAGTTTACTCACAGAATGTAAAATACCTGGTCCTGTGGTAATCGCCAAGTACACTAATTCACCTATTATAGACTGATATTCAACAACTTCTACTTTTCGGCAGTCAGTATTTGCACAGGATGGTTGAAACCCTGCCTGCAATGGAGTTACGGCTTCTTTTGAATCTTCCATTCCAAAGTCATTCAATAAATTTTTAATATACTGCTTTTGGCTTATTTCTACTGCACCCGTTTCTTCTTTATGATTAAATTCCATACTTATTATATTTCGCCGGTGCAACACAATACCGTCGAAGGAGGGCGTTCTGATGTGAATGTGGATTCGATACAGCTGAAGCCATTATTTTAGTTCATATCGCAGAAATTAGCACAAATGATATGATACATCACAGTGCATGAGTAAATGGTATATAAATAAAAACTTGATATGCGTTGCAAAGAGAATCTGATGCTCTTTTTTACATTTTTAAAAAGCTTTGGCAATATTCAGAACAATAAAAGGAAACCTTTCAATGTTTCTAAGTACTGAAAACGCTAATTTCATTTTAGATTTTTATCCACAAGCTGCGGCTGAAGTAACGATATGATGTAAAAAATTATAACTTCTGTGCTTGTGAATATTTCATATTTCCTTTCTTTTTTTTTACAAATTAAACTTGGAAGAATATTTAAAAATTAACTCTATACAATTGCTCAAAGAACTAAGATTGTGGCTTATATTATCAGCTGCACTCGATGTTCGATCTATGCTGAGTATCGAAGAACGAACATTGAATGTCAAATTCATATTATGAGCTGGCAACACTATCGAAATTTTCGTTGTGTATCGAATTTTTTATCTACCACAATTTTAGCATCGATAGTTCAGTTTAGTGTGAAAAAATTTGTCAAAATATAAGTATTTCTCAATTATTATTTTTTTTTTGCATTTAAAAAGTAATTTTAAACTGTTTTTGTTATTTTTGTTGGGAGGTGTAAGGTTGTGAGTACAAAACAACAATTACAAAAGCTGGTTGCGCTGGTGGACGAAAATCCTCAATTGGCAAGAGGACTTTGCGCAAAAGCTCAGGCCGCAAAAAAAATTGTAAGATTTGACGCTAGAGCTGAATTGTTTGGGACCACCTGTTAGAACGGCGACAAAGTGCATGAAGATTATATAAATTATTATATAATATCTGTATAAATAAAATTTAACCATAATCATAACGCAGTCGTGGTCACATTTTCCATATTTCGATTAAATTTACAAAAACCAAAAGTATTTATTTGTGGTCACAGCTGATAAAATATTTACTACTGTGAATGTACGAAATGAGTGCAATTCACAATGGCACTATTCTGTATCGAATGCGCGTCATAATACCAAATGAAAATTCGTTCGATCAGTTCATTCGACCACAGTCGAAGATCGAATTCAACTCATATCATGTTTCTATATTCGTTGAAAATAATCGTTCGAAAATTAATACCCAACGTACATAGAAAAGATTTTGTGATGTAAAAACGCGTCTAACCATTCGTTTGGTTAACGGTTAGTTTTGTTGTCAGAGATTCAAGATGTATGGGCAGAACTCAAAGTGGCAGATCGGCCGAAGATATTGATGCTGTGAGACAGAGCGTCGCAGAAAATCCGGAGACATCAACAAGAAGACGATTTGCCCAGTTGCACTTATCTGACCGCACTCTTCGGCGAATTTTGAAACACGATTTGTACCTATTCCCTTACAAAATCCAACTAGTCCAAAAACTAAATCCTGAGGACTTCGTCTGACGCTTGAAATATGCTACAGCAGTTTTAAATGTTGTTGATCACAACGAATACTTTTTGTCAAATTTATTGATGGCCAGCGAAGCTCATTTTCACTTGAACTCTTTCAGAAATAAGGCCATAAATGTGAATAAGGCCCAAACATGGCAGCAACTAAAGGACAAAAGTCAAGAAGAAATTGATGGTATATACCACAAGTAACACTCAACAAAGCTGTGTTGGACTCCTCCACTTCCCGGCGCGGGATGGTTTCCGGGACCACCGAGGGTGGGGGGGGCGATGCGATCTTCAGGAGGAGCGGCCTGGTGCTAAGGTCGCCTCCTGTGAGATGCTCCCCGCCCACGGTGGTGACCACGGATGGGGTGGCTTCTGCCTCGCCTGTGGAAGCCGGATCTCTGGGCGATACTGTCTGCCCGACGACCAACGGGGTCGGGGGCGGTGACGCGCCGCGTGCGGGTGTGTCTGGTCGGGCGGGGGAATCGCCGCGACTGGGACGTATCCGCGACATGAGGGCGAAGGAAGAGGCCGCGATCGCTCAATGCAGGGTTGTGTTGAGCGGGATGCGGGAAGCTTGTGTTCGGCAGAAGAACATAAGTAATGAGGTGAAGGGAGGCGTGGCCAAAATGGCCGAGCTTCTGGATGTCGCACTCGATTGTAGGCGTGCATGGAGGGCAGCTGAGGGGAACGGGCCGCTTCCGGGTCCCCACTGGCTGGCTGCGACTCCTGCAACTGCTGCTGCGGCGGCTCCCACAGGACGGTCGGTGGGTGGTTCGGCTGTCCCCCCCCAACGGGCTAACGGCCCGACTGACCCCACCAAACGGGCTCGAGGCCCGGTTGCCCCCGTCAAACGGGCTAACGGCCCGAGTGCCCCCGTCAAACGGGCTAACGGCCCGAGTGCCCCCGTCAAACGGGCTAACGGCCCGAGTGCCCCCGTCAAACGGGCTAACGGCCCGAGTGCCCCCGCCGGACGGCCTAGGGGCCCGGGTGCCGCTGATGAGCGGGCTGCTGGCTGTCCGGCTGCCCCTGCCCCTGCGAAACGGGCTGCACCTGCCAAGCGGGCGGCTGCCAGCCCGGCTGCCACTGGCGCATCTAAGAGGGCCAGGGCGGAGGGGCCGGATGGGACCCTCGGGGCAACTCCTGCGACCGGGGATGGCGATTGGAGGACAGTCACCTCGGGGAGAAGGAGGAAGAGACGGGGTTTGGGGACCCCGGCGGTAGATGATGGGAGGGCACCGCCCGCGGGCCGTCGGTTACGACCTAGGCGCGCGAAGCCTGAGGCGGTGCTCATAAAGCCCGCGGTGGGGCACACCTATGCGGGTGTGCTGAAGGATCTGCGTGGCAGCGTGACGGGCGACGAGAAGGGGGTACGGTCCGTCAGAAGGACGGGGGCCGGTGACATCCTGTTGGAACTCGGGAGGGGCGACAGGATTGACCCGGAGTTTGTACGGCGTCTGAGGGACGCTGTCCGCGAGACAGCGTCGGTCGCGGAATTAAGACCGAGCGCGACCGTGGAGATGCGGGGTCTTGACTCCTTGACGGTCGTGGAGGAGGTAGAGATGGCGGTCCGTGGACTGCTCGCCGGGCGCGAAGAGCAGCTACGCGTGAGGGTGACGGCACCGGACGTGCGCGAACAGGTTCGGGCGTACGTTACTTTGTCGGTGGAGGGCGCCGCGAAACTGATCGATATTGGCTACGTGCGTGTCGGTTGGATCAGGGCTGCGATGCGGATGTCCGAGAGTGTCGGTAGGTGTTATCGATGCTTTGGAGCGGGACACACCCAGGCAAGGTGTACTGGGACAGACAGGAGGCAACTGTGCATAAGGTGCGGAGGAGCAGGACATAAGATGAGGGACTGCACAGCGGTCCCCAAGTGCGTTCTGTGCTCGGGGGCGGGGCGCGGTAGGACTGATCACCTGCCGGGCTCGAAGGGCTGCCCGATATCCCGCAGATGAGGGTGCTCCAAGCGAATATGCACAGGAGCAGGACGGCGGATGCTCTGCTATGGCAGATGGTTGCCGAGAGGGGCGCGGACGTGGTTGTTATCAGCGAACAATACGGTCCGATGCACCGGGGGTTCTGGCTCGGGGACGAAACAGGTACGGCGGCACTCTGGCTACCTGGCGGCGGTGAACTCGCGGTTGCGCGGTACGGGATCGGGTGCGGCTACGCGTGGGCTCGGATCGGCGGTTTTGTGCTGGTGAGCTGTTACCTCACTCCTAGCGATAACGTGGCGCGATTTAGGGCGAAGATGGCCGCTATCGAGGACGCTCTGGCTGGTATGGCCGGACCCTTTGTGGTGGCCGGTGATTTCAATGCCAGGGCTGTGGAGTGGGGTGATCCGGTGACGAGCACGAGGGGGAGGTGCGTCCTGGATATGGCGGCCAGGTTGGGCCTGGTAGTCATGAACGCTGGCGGTGCGACTACCTTCAGGCGGCCGGGGTGCGAGTTCACCACTCCTGACATCACTTTGGTATCCGAGAATCTTTCTGGGATGATCGAAGGATGGAGGGTACTCGAGGAATATACTGGGAGTGATCACCAGTATATTGAATTTGGGGTAGTATTGGAGGCGGGCGTCGCGCGGTCGCACGGTGGGAGAGGCGCGCGTGGATGGAACGTCGCAAGGTTAGACCGCGGGTCGTTCTTGGCCGGTTTCGACGGTACTACGGTTTTGGACGGTGGGGGGGACGCTGACTCCCTGGCGGGTGCTATGATGCGGCGCATTGTCCGTGGATGCGACGCATCGATGCCCCGATCGTCGCGAGGGGCGGGGAGGCGACCTGTGTACTGGTGGACCCCGGAGATTGCTGGACTCAGGCGTGACTGCCTCCGCAATAGGAGGGTCTATACTAGGGCTAGGCGGGCCGGCGAGGCTCTACTGGAGGCCCAAGAGTACAAGCGGTCCCGCGGGGCGTTGCGTCGCGCGATTATGGCGAGCAAGAGGGCGAAATGGGAGGAACTTCGGAGCGACCTGAACCGTGATCCATGGGGACTCGGCTATAGGATCGTGGCGGGAAAATTGGGCGCGAGCCGCACTGGGGTGCAATTGGACGGCGCGCGGATCGAAACGATTGTGGGGGGCCTGTTCCCCACACACCCTCCGCTGGTTGGCGAACGTGGGCCCTACGATGATGAGGTTCCACCGCCCTTTACCGGGGAGGAACTGAGGATCGCTGCCGGGGCTCTTAGGACGGGGAAAGCCCCTGGCCCGGATGGGGTACCGTCGGAGGTGCTCAAGATCCTGGCTGAGAGCAGGCCGGAAGCATTGCTTCCGGTATATGATGCTTGTTTAGTCCAGGGCGTCTTCCCAAGACGCTGGAAAACACAGCGGCTCGTGCTTGTTGGCAAGGGCAGGGGCGATCCGACCCAGCCATCGGCTTATCGGCCACTTTGTATGTTGGATGGTGCCGGCAAGCTGCTGGAGAAGCTACTGCAAAGAAGGCTGGCGGAGGCCGTGAGGATGGCTGGGGGGCTGTCGGATAGACAGCATGGCTTCAGACCTGCCAGGTCAACGCTCGGGGCGATTGCTGATGTGGTTGAGTGCTTCGAGCGCGCTCAGAGCGAGAGGCGATATTATCCGAAGCGCATAGTTATCCTGGCAACACTCGACGTTCGGAATGCCTTCAACAGCCTACGATGGGCTGATGTTCTAGAGGCGCTACGGGGGAGGTTTCGTATTCCCGGATACTTGTATAGAATTCTCCGTAGTTATCTGGACGATCGGGTACTGTTGTACGATACGCCGACGGGGCGGAGGAGCAGGACGATCACGTCCGGCGCGGCCCAGGGATCTGTGCTGGGCCCGGACCTATGGAATCTGACCTACGATGGGATCTTTGGGGTGGAAATGCCCGAGGATGCTCAGCTCGTGGGATACGCGGATGATATAGCGGCGGTGATCTTGGCGCGGGATATGGATGACGCCAGGGGGAAGCTGAACCGGGTCATGATAAGGACCCGGATGTGGCTTGAGGACCACGGCTTGGAATTGGCCGGGGAGAAGACCGAGGTGATGTTGATGACGCGGGCACACATACCACTCGATGTCGGCATGCAGATAGGGGATGTGTCTCTGGTTACCCAGAGTGCCATAAGGTATTTGGGCGTCAGACTCGACTGTAGGCTGACTTACTGGGCCCAAATACGGCATGTGGCGACTAAGGCGGCGAAGATGACTGGCATGCTGAGCAGACTCATGGCGAATGTCGGAGGTCCGACACAGAGCAAGAGGAGGCTGATTATGGCGGTCACGAAGTCGATCTTGCTGCATGGGAGCGAGATTTGGGGAAATGTACTGGGTGAGAGAACCAAACGCAGGGTACTCGAGGCGGTACAGCGGACGGCGGCCCTTAGGGTTGCTTCGGCTTACCGCACGGTCTCGGGCGCTGCGGTCCTGGTGATATGTGGGGAAATACCCATAGACCTCTTGGCGCGCGAGCGGTGGGAGGGATGGAACTCGAGGGGGGAGGACCCTGGTGTTGGTGCTATTGGTCTGAGACCCCAAACTGTCCGGCGATGGCAGGACAGGTGGACCGCGGACACGGTCGGCAGGTGGACGGCAAGGCTCATTCCCTGCGTGGAAGTATGGATTCGGAGGAAATTTGGGGAAGTTAACTACTTCCTGACACAATTCCTCTCGGGCCACGGATACTTTCGAAAGTACCTGTACCGGATGGGCAGGGCAGATGGTCCCGACTGCATTTACTGTAGTATTACGGATGATGATGCAGAACACACTTTCTTCGACTGCCCCAGGTGGCATGCTGAGAGAGCTGCAATGGCGCAGCGGGTTGGCGGGTTCGCTCCTGCCACCGTGATAGGGAGGATGCTCGATTGTGAAGACAATTGGGACGCTGTGGCACAGTACGTGGGATACGTTCTGCGGAGGAAGAAGAGGGACCTCGATGCGCTGCTGCATATCGGGGCCCCCTCTGACAGGGACCAGGCGATACGGGCCGGGGCCATGGCGCCGGCTGCAAACTTGGCGGACCCAGACGTGGGTGATTGAGAGTGGTCCTAATTGGGACGTGGCTCTGGGCCTTCCCGAAGTAATGCGGAAAGCGGTTCCGGGGAGGAATCTACCCAGAGGAGGAGGAGGGAATTTTTTAGTGGCAACACCACTCGACGCAGAAGACGACGGTCTCTGTAAGTGCGAAGGCATTTTCAACCCTACCTCACACGCCAAAAAAAAAAAAAAAAAAAAAAAAAAAAAAAAGCTGTGGAAAATTCTTTAAAAAGAGCATATTTTTGCATATTGAAAACGTTTCTCTTTTAACTGGCATTATTTTTTATAATTAATGTAAAAGAATAACATAAAATAAACTTGACTTTTATCAGGACATTTTTTAGTTTTCTCATTCCATTCAATATTTATTTAAAAAACAATTCATGTAGTTAGTTTAGCTGCACCCTGTATTAACACTACTACTTGTCTCTTTTTAAATATTACAACGTTCTTTAGGAGCGAGTTTAAATTTATAATTAAAACTATATTCTAAGACATTTCAAATACGTTTATTTATTAATAATTTCCTATTGTTCCTATTGTTAGGAACAAAAATTTATTTTATTTTGCATACATGTCAACCGAAGCGTTTCTCTCTCGTTTATAACCTGTTCAATATGTAGGAAAAACATTAAATTAACATTTAATGTATTTTTTTTTTCTTTTCCATATGGATGCGTATTTAGAAATAGGAACAGGTGTTGTTTTGCTTCAAGAATGTATGTCTCTGAATTTACAAAAGCAAGTCCTATGTATATATAATTGTTTATTTTTTTTTTTAAATAACTAATTATTAAATATAAATGACGGGACAAAAGTGACCCAGCGGCAATTCTATGTAAATCGCCTTTTTTTCATTAACTATTATTATTTCAAAATTGAAAACATTAAAATTTTGTATATATACATAAAATTATTAAAAGTCAAATAGTTTCGCGAACTTAAATAAAAAAAGAAAAAAGTTAGAGACGATTAAATTTACGTGCGGGAAAAAAATGGCACGGCGGCGTTTGTAGTGTTAAGTAAATGGCACCACGAATTGATTGAATGCTTCGAGTTAAAAGAGAAAACTGTCAATTAAGAAACGGAATAGTATACAGATAAACAAAATGTTAACGTTGCATACATATATGCAACGGCATGCAAGGAAGGGTTAACACAATGACTGTGTTCCATGTTTAGGTCAGCTGTCGATTGAGGAAGAGGAGGTTGCCACAAATTAAGAATAAAGCATTTTGGGTGGAATAACGTTAACTTTGCCATTTTAATTTTTTACAAGAATTATATTAATTTCTTTTAGTGAAATATTTTCTGGAATTGGTGTATGTTATTTGGACCTCCTTCATACTTATCAAAATATTAATTCGTATTTTGTTTCTTATGTGAATCTATGTAATTCAAATTCAAGATCTAACCACATTAAAAGGATGAAGAATTCAAGTAGCAAAACTTCATTAAATAAATTTTAGCTTCAGTTTTAATTAATTATATACCTTTTGTTGAGCATTGACTGCATAAGTGGTGGCATAAAGTAAACGAATAATCAGTTAGTTTGTATGCATAAGATAAGAGATAAAACACTATTTCCAGTTAATGGTTTCATTCATGTAGTGGTTAATGCCACCGGCATCAAATGCATTGAAATTGTGGGAATACTACTCGTAGAACAATCAGTAAAAAATAATATAAAGCAACTGCACGACATTTCAATTTAAATTTTGTAACACAAACAGAACTCAATATTTGAAACTAATTAGAACAATGCCAGTCAGTACGCACTGTCAACAAATTGATGAAGCAGATAACAAAATGTAATTGGGTAAAGAGTTTTAGCAAATTCTAACATACAATTGGCATCATTTGCAAACAGGCTTTTCTACAGTTTCCCTTAAATTAATTAACAAGTCAAGCAAAGTTAGTTGTGTTACAATTTATGTTTGTAAACGCAACTACAAATAGATACGCTTCCTATACATGTCGATATCGCACAGTGAACTCTCAAACCTAAAAATTGATCAAATCGTTTTTGTCCATAAACCACTTTACAAATCAACTCTTTAACGACCACGAAAACTTGCTTAGCGTTATTGTCTTCTATAGCTGAAAATTTACTGTTATGTCTGTTTTATGGTACTTGTGTCGCTTGTACATGATCACCCAATGAGTACTATTTTTAGCTGTGACAGTGCTCTTATGACTAATCGAGTGCCCATTTAATTTGGTATACTATCCACCACTCAATAAACAACTAAAGAGTCACAACTCAAAACTCTAAAAGCAGATCAAATTTTCTATTAGAAAGAACTACAGAGAAAATAATAGCCTTCATATAATTCGTTGCAATTTTTATATTCCAAGTGGAAAAGTAATTTACGTGCAAAGCAATAAAACTTTTAAGCAATATTCCAAAAATTTTTTTGGAATAGTAATATGTTGGTGAATGATAAAAAACTCCAAATGAAAGCACCTATAGCGCTTTGCAGCTTTGCGCACTTGAATAACTCAACTATGAAAAAAAAATATAAATATTTTTAATTTATTTGTCATCAAGTGAACGTTCTAACATTCGAAGCAGTCAAATTACATGTGGTAATTATTAAGTAGCAAATTAAATCATAGAAACCTTGAACACCAGCAACTGTTTTTGTGTTGCATGAATTGCAGTTAACATTTTATTGATATTGCCATGGTCTGACAAAAATCCACCTGACTACAGTTTGCCTGCACTAAAGATATACCGCCGTATTCATAATTATTTTTTTTTATTTATAAAAGGTTTAATAGACAAATTACCATACAAAACTCTATCAATATGAATTAAAAAAATTTTTATGTATACTGAAGATGGTATTCCCTTTGGAATATGCTCTATTATAAGCTCTTGGAGAGTAAAAAAGCAGAAGTAGCGCTTCCGGTTTAAAAACAGCCAATTTAAAGCTAAAAATATAATTGGTTTTTATTTCACTATATAATGCTTTTTATACAGCAATAACCGGATCATTAAACTATACAATGTTTACAATAGCTGTTGCTAAAATTATTATTTGCAGTTTTCAGCAAACAGTTTTCATAATTCCAATTGAGAGACTCCAGTGAATTGAGTTAAATAATAATAATTATGAAAATACTAGCATTAACCCGCGGCTGCGCTCACTGACAACTTTTCGTTCCCATCCCCAAAATATTTCAAACAATCAGGCCTGTTCTGCAAACCACTTTTTGTCAAAGTGATTTGAAATCACGGAAATGGTGTTCTGCACACAAAAATTTTAATAATCTCGTGTTTTGAAATCGTCAGAATTTAATAAAAATGCTATAATATATTTCATGTGATTTCTTTTCTATTTATTTTTCTAAAAAAATTGGGTTTACTACATATAAAAACTTAAATATGAGCAAATTTGTAAGAAGACTGCTTTTTTTTGAAAATAATTGTTTTGATTTGTTTACCAATGTCGTGGTTTACATTTACTTTTTAGCAGTCAGCTGGTTAATTTTTGTCGAACATGTTTTTGAGGTTGCCAAAGTAACACATTCTTTATAAGTCATGTAAATATATAGATATTTTAGTATCATGTTCTTTATTTAAGACAAATTTTATATATTGTTGTACAAAAAATCAATATGGTCAATAATTAAATCATTTTTATGCAAATTTATAAATAAATAAATGCAAAATTTAAGTAAATTTCGTTAATGAAAACACTGGCAACTTCGCAATTATTCATACCTACATATGTAGGTATTTTTTGTGCTAATAAAAAATTTATGGTTTGTAAAGCTTCATCTTCTTTTTTTAAATGATGCTTTCTTAAAGCAATTATTGTCAATAAAGTAGCTCCTGGCATTTTCATATTCTTTATTTCATCTAATATTTTAATTCACTATGAAAAAATATAAACAAATATAAAACATCAGCTGTTTTCTCGTGTTCCCAAAAAGTTAAAACCACGCCGAAAAATGTAAAATCGCGTGATTTACAGAACAGCTTCAAATCGTCGGCGTGGTTTCAAAACGGTACGTGATTTGCAGAACAGGCCTAAATATCCAGAAAAAATTACATAAATCAATTCAGCAGTTCTGCCGTGATGCGCTTAGTAACGAACATCATTTATGTTTTAATTATATAGATTGCTGTATAGTTGCGGTGAGCAATATATTTCCCCCTACGGCTTTTTATGTGTATCCTATGAGTTATTTTCGACTCAGATACGAACATATATCCATGTTTTAAATTTCTTTAAAATCGTTCAGATAGCTTGGGAGAGCCAGATGTTACCCATGCGTCCCCTCATAGTACTATTTCGTATTACCTAATTGTTCTTTTATAGACTCTGATCTATCTACGTTTTAAGTTTTATGCAAATCGGTTTGATGTTCAAAACAATAATTTAAAAAAATTTCCCGCACCTGGCAAACTATTGTGCACCTACCGACAACATTTTTGTATACCTGGATATGGGGTCCAATTTGTATGCAAAATTTCAAAAGAATTCGTTAATAAAGAAAAAAATTTTCCACATATGGCAGCTCTGCTGTCCATTTCCCGAGGGCTCAAGACCTAATGTGAATTGAAATGAACCTGTCTTATAATTTTCAGCTCGATAGCTCGTACAGCTCCCTAGATCATGCGTTACTAACAAACGATTTTATATACTACAATGCAGGTCTACGAGTATAGCAAGTGAAAAATCGAATGGAATAAAATTGCGATCGAAACAACGTCTGAAAATATTCAGCTCAATATACCAATTAGAGAGACCGAATGTCATTGTACACATCAGACATTACGATACATGTTTTTTTAACTTTTCAAGTGACAATAATAAATCATAATATGGAAAATGGAGGGCATTTTGTTGATATTTGTATGAGAATATTTAGAAAAATCTAAATGCCACTGGGCGGATTTTGTGCAAACCATCTACAGGCCATCCCCAACGTACCCTGAAATTTTGCTTGAAATCGGTCGACTCGTTTTGGCAGTTAGTGGTGACATTAAAGTGTACACTTCTTCTTATATATATACATATGTATATGATTCTAAGTTAAACTGTGCTTTTTCCCGAAAGAGGATTCTTTTTAATTTCTGACGCGTACGTAGCCATGCACTTGAAGGTGTTTCTTTTGTCTGACCATTTTTCATATTGACACTGTTAAGTAAATTCATACTAAATAAAAATCGCCTAAACTCTTTAGTGCGGAAAACACAGAATTCAGAATTTTTTGATGATCTTCTGTAGACGGTGGTTAGTGGTATCGTAATAGGCTTGAAAGAGAAAATGTGTCAAAACGCATATTCTTGTCCTTTGTCTTTGGACCGGCACTTAACAGATGACGGATGAAATAAGTTTTTGTGATAGAAGATAGTACTGAGTAGTGTTTATGGAAATTTGATTTGAATTTTCCCACGTTAAAAGTGACAGGAAAGACCGCTGCCAAAACCCGAATTTTCTCTGTGCGATTCGTTGCAAAGTTGACCACGAATGGAAACGCTCTTAATGATGAACGCGTTGTACACGGTAGAGTAACTTCAAAATAGTCTTTGAAGCACCATTCCATGCATTCCATTTTAGGGCGGATGTAGGCTGTATAAGTAGTAAGGAGAGCAGATGGCGTGAAGTATCCGTCTTAAAAATGCTACCTTCAATACCTAAAAAATATGCTCAGTCCATCTATCATCATACTGACTTTTCATGCCAAAAACATCAAGAGCTTCAGATTCTTCAGTGTTTATTATACCGTCCATAGTTACAGATGAGGCAGCGTGATCGGGCATGCATCGATGCGTAAGTATGCAACACTAAGATTTGATTATTAATGAGACATGATATTAAAAGGCCAAAAAAGTTATTTCTTTTCTTAATAAAAATAAAAGTCGTTCTTCAATGTTCAAAAGTATAATTATGAATTAATTTATTTGGCAATCTAAAATAATAATTTTTATACTTTTCAGAGTGAACATTTTTAAAGTAATGGTAACTAGATGGTTTTTGTTGGACATGAAAACAGGTATATTAAATATTTTAAAAAACATATAAATGAAGAATTCCAACAATATGAACAAATACGAGTTTTCCATTTTATTTAAAATTTTTATATATACTTTGTTTGTTTTTTTTGTTTTGAATTTACTAACACAATAGTTTTTTCGTTAATATTAATTGATAAAAATTTATATTTTTAAAAATGTTTGTGAAATATTCGCTGGAATTTGGTGCACACATTCTTTACACTGCACTGTTCACTTTGTGAGATCTGTTTCGTTTTGTTTTCCGACAATATAATTTTTTTATTTATTTTTATTTATATACAAACATACATACACACATACATACGTGAATTAAACAAATTTTTTATTTTTTTTTTATTTGTTTCAACATGTTTCGTTTTGCCATTTAACACCTTTCTTTAACTGGCATTATTTCTGCCTTTCTTTTATTTTCTTTTTTTAGTTTTATAGTGTTAGAGAAATTGTGCTGTATTATTCAATAGCAATTTAGTTACAAAATAAATTTCGACAACGTTTTAACAAGATGTTCGTTTATTTTTTATTTATTGCTTTCATGTGATTTTTATGCATCGTTTCTCTTTCGTGTAAAGTATGTACATAATGTAAATGGACATGCAGATGTACTTATTTATGTATACTACAGAAGTATAAATTCAAAGGGAATACAGTACAATTTAAATTGCTAACTTGCACGGTACTTCGTGATATGAATTCTAGAAATGTGTATTTTCTTAATATCGCAAGGATACATAGTCTTCGCCCTATTAAAATCTTAAATCGAGAATGAATTGTGATATTCAGTACATAAATAACGAAAATGCTAAAAGATATAACGAAAATTAGAAAATGAAAAAAATAATAATAAATTTACATGCACATGCGAGTATGAATATTCGCGGAACTGCATACATTTCAAAGGTACTGTAATATCAATTAAATACTTGAACACTCCTGATTACGTTTCTATCCAAATTACATAAACCAGTTTAAAATTAAAATGAAAATCATATATGCGCGTCAGAACTTTTAAGTTCGATCGGATACATCAGAGGTCGAAGGGTTTATCGGCAACATCGTCATAATGTGAGGAGTATCTCGCTGTTTTATCGCTACCTCAATATATTATGTTCTATTGATAATAGGAAATTCAATATCGAAATTCGCACCTTTTTACGTACACAGAACTGAAAAGTTCGTACTAAATTTAATGGTTTTTTATTTTCCAAAAAAATGTATCACAAGTTTTACATGTACTGGTGTTTGAATTGCTTATAACTTTTTCATTATATTTTTTTTGCTTTCAGTATTTTGTAAAGAAGACTTGGGGAATTTAAAATGGCACAGTACAGAATTGAACAACGTGCCAAAATAGTTCAACTTTATTTCAAAGGAAAATCATGATTTTATTCATAATTTAATTATGAGCGACGAAGCCCTTTTCCTTTTCGTTAAAAGGCACAAAAATAAGAAATAGGAAAAATCCAAGAGTAATTCAACAGCGATAATTACACCCACTTAAGTGCACCGAACGAATAATTGGCTTATTTTTTTTTTTTAAATTAACACGGTGTCGCCGTTTCAATCACTGGTGTTAGATATCGGACAATGTTGGAAAATTATTTAAGGCCAGCCTTGGAAACCATCCACAATCATGGTTCCACAGGATGGAGCCACAGGTCACTTTGAGCCACCCTGTATAAACATTTGAAATTTCTTAGGTTTTTTCAAGAATTTGGTTAAAGGTCTACGGACAATTTTTGTATTAGCACCAAATGAATTGTATATACTCGTATAGACCAGCAAACCACATAACAACCAGAGATAAATATTTTTTTTTTATCTTGGACCAGCACTCAGGAGATGACCCCTACACATGCGGTACATTGTGCTGGAACTAGAGGAAAGGGATTGTAGGAGAAATGATAGAAGGTGACGCTTCACTATCTTACAATACTGCTTTTTGCACGTTATTTGTTTTTACAGCAGTGTTGTAGCGGCTCTGATGTCAAGCAGACGTATTAAATTTCGAAGCTTCGTTTTTAGTAGCTATTTTTTAATAATTATTTTACTTCGCCGATGCTACACAATACCCACGAAGGAGGGCGTTCTGATGTGCCTGTCGATTGGATACAGCTGAAGCCGTTACTGTTCAGTGACCAGTGACTATGCCTTCGCCAATGAAACTTTCCGACAACAACTGACACAAAGACACTCAAATGCACAACAGAAAATGCGAGATGATTTTATGAGTCTGAAACTGGGGTTGAACCCAGGAAAAATTTTTCGTTTTGTAGTCAACGTGCAGACTACTTCGACCATCGCCACCCTCAAAATAATAATAAATTATATACAGAAAAATTAAAAAAATTTTTCTTTTTCGAAATTGTCCTCCAAAAATACTTCATATTAGAACGTGTACAGGGATTCTTTTTGAGGTACAGTCTAATGTACAGTGTCATTCATTAAGCTGTTGCTATCTCTAAAATTAAATAAAAACCAATTTTTATTCGTTTGAAAGACCGATGGCACTACGACTGCGACTTAAGAAATCCCCACAAAAAAAGTCTAATCGCTCGTTAAGAATAGTCAATGTGGCACATAGTGCCATTCACTTGAAACCACATATTGTTGGTGTCCATGTCATCCAATTCAGGTCCAAAGAAGTTGGTAACCATCGACCTATAGCGCTCGTCGTTGTCACTGATGGCTTGGCCAAAGTCGTTCCCAAAAAAATTTGAACCGATGAAGCCGCCAGCCATATATCGACACCATACAGTGACTTTTTTGGAATACATTACACGATTTTGAATTTCATGTGGATTGGTATCGTCCCAAATTCAACAATTTTATTTGTTCATGTACGCATTCATCCAGAAATGGGCCTCTTCACAGAAGATGATTTTTCGCGCGGTACGTTGAGCGAACAGAACAACCATTTTGAGAAAATAATTTTATTATTTGCACAAGTTGTTGCATGCTGTATCCGTCCATACCGATTTGGCAACACAGACTGAATAAATAACTACTAATTTGACAGATGCAGCTTTAACAAGGTGCCCGTTCTCAACTGTCTAAGTTCGGCAGTCCCTGTTGGAAGACCCTTTAAATACTTATGTCCGTATATATCTTGGTGTTATTTATTTATTTGTTTTGATTAAAAATTTATTTAGGTTGGTTTTCTTATTCATTCCAATCAATAAGGAGAAGTAATCCGCTAATTCCTATTTTGCTTATTTTAACATCGCTAAACTGAAATCTGTAAAGTCGTTACGCTTACGAAGTAATATGATTCTACTGTATTTTTAGTTTTGGTAGAATTTTTTATTGACAAATTCAATCCACTGACTCTGGTTAGTCATATAGAAGAGCTTTAGTTAACGAAACTAGTGCTCACTATGCAGATTTATTTTTATTGCATTTTTCTTGATATTCTGAATCACTCAGATTGTAAATTTAACAAAATTGCAAAGCTTTCATTTTAGGATTATAATTAGTGTCAATTTAAAATCCTTCACCACACCCATTTGTGTCACATTCATGAAGAAAAAATTCCATCACTATTTTACCTTCTTATCATACGGTGTTATTATTTCAATCCTTAAATGATCTGATTACATATGGAAAGCAATCTCGAGCCCGTCATTGCAATTCATAGTTCTATTGCTGTACTATATAAATTTCGCTTTATAAGCCGATTCGTTGTTTTATTTCCAACTGATTGGCATACATACACTTTGTTACTGAAATAAAACACGCGAAATAAATTCTTTTTTTTTAGCAAAACAATACATGATTTTATAAAACGCGACTAGCATTTAAAAGACTTTTGCTAACAATCTTTGAACTTTAAATGTTATTTTGTTAACGGAAACTAACACACACACACACATATATAGAAACACACAAAAGGCTAAAAAGAAAACAAAGTCATGCACATGGTTGTTGTGAAACATTTTGTGGTGACAACTTTTTTGCACATGTTCTCAACTTGAATTCCAATGGCTGTACAAATGTTTTCAAACAGAAATTTATTTCCGAATGTTTGGACATTGTTAACAACCATTGAAAAATTTATTAACCGACCACGAAAGTTGTTTGAAAAATAGACACATACTTACATGGATTTTGTACGTGTATGCATGGAAGTATGTACACCTAAAAAGTAATCCTAAAACATATATTATGCCATGCTTGTAGAATCGAATAGTCTTTCTTCACTTTATTTAGTGTATTTATTTATTGAGTCAATAAACTGGAACTGATTTTACAAATTTTATGTTTTTGTTTTTTATTTCGTTTTTTCAATACAACACCATGTCTGCACTCAATAAACTCATTTCGCATTCGCATTTCAAAGTAACACAATGTATTATTTGAATGGATGAAATTATTCCATGTTGTGGCAATAAATTGCTAAACTATTTGATTCTATCGCTCGTCTATTTTCCAGGAAATGTTTCAGTAAATTAGATTAGATAAAGAAAAATTTAAATCTGTGTCTAAGAAATGTATTTTTTTTTCAAACATTTCTAAAGAAACACAATTTTTTTGAAAAACTTGCTAATGCAGTGTTAACATTTGAATTTTTAAATTTTTTGTTCATACGTGCGGTACTGTTTATATTTCGGGAATAGCAAATAATAACGACCAATTTTGCATAAAAGTGGCTACTTTCCTTTTGCTGATCAATACAATTTTGCATTCGTTCAAACCATTTGTATTAGCAGTTTTTCTCTTTTAGCCTTGAGACACCTGGAAAACATGGTTTTTGAACGCTTTAACTATTTCTTCGTCGTTGACCATGCACTCTATCTTTGATATTCGGTAACAAGAAGAAGTTATTGGTTAGCAAGTTAGGACTGTATGGATGATGAGTCATCAATTCGATGTTTAGAGTGCTCATAAAGCCACCTGTTTGACGAGATGTTTGGGAGCTCGCATTGTCATGATGGTGAATGATTTGTCTGCGGTGGTCAGTCTTACGTATTTCTGCGAAGATTTCTGGCCAACAAATGGTCGAGTACTACCCAGAATTGACCGTTCTACGTTGCTCCAGCGGAACAGTGGTCACATGACCCATTAGGCCGGAGAAACAGGCGACCATTTGCTTCGCTGTGCTTCTTCCGCAAACAATTTTTGTTGGATTTGACTCGTCTTGGTCGATTGGAATTTTGTTTCCAGTTCTTACACATATATCCATGATTCGTCATTTGTCACGATTAAATACACCACTAGACGCAAGCCTTTTTTTTATAGATTGATAAATTATAAACAAAGAACAAAGAGAAGAACATTTTTTTACTACCAAGTGTTCAACCAAAATCGATTGTAGTGAAGTGGAAGTAATGTGTAAGGATGCCTCTAACTCATAATATGTCCCATGATGATCTGGCATTATCAGTTCACTCACTGCATTGATGTTTTGTAGCACAACAAGCAATTTCGGACGACCTTAACGGAATTCGTCGGGGACCGAACTACATCCATGATTGAATTCACTATACCAGCGATATACTGTGGCACTTTATCGCCATACAAAGAACTGAGTCCATTGACACGTTCTTGTTGAGATAATAATTAAAAATAATCCAACGAACACCTTCTCTTGAAATATCCTTTTTTTTGTCAAATTGATTTTCTTATAACACTGTAAACAAAAATAATAGCACTTGTACATCAAAACGTTGTGACCACGTTTATGCATAAAAATGTCAAACTTTATTGCGGTTTTGCCAGATTTTAGCTATTGACATTAGTGAAGCCAGTTTCCGAAATATAAATAGTTGCACTCGTATTTCTTTTATTTTTTTTAAACACTTTTTTGATCAGGCAGACTTCACTTATGTTCTTTAAGCCCGACAATGCACTATGGTCGGAAACATCACTTTTCTTGGCCAAAACTATTAAAACTTAAAATAACGGAATTTTTAACTGGAATTTGAATTTGCAGTATATTTTAAGTGTTTTGTATAAAATAATTAATTTTTTTTTTAAATTATCAACATTTATAAAATCATCTAATCTTCTATAACACTTTTCCCACTTTGCAGACCAATTATTGTTAAGCATGCGTGCTTTTTTTGTTAAATATTTATAGCATTCATCTGAAATTTTATCGGCTCCACATTTTTGTATAAAATAATTTATTAGTGCGTCCTTATTTTTTCCTTTCTTCTGCTGGGTCAACCAAATATCAAAAACTGCTGAAACAAATGACGACTGAAAAAAAAACTCAAAAACCGCAAAAAACCGCAAATCGAGATAAACATTTTCAAAAACTAAACACTTCAAAGTAATTTGGTTTTTAATCTTATGCTTAACACTCCTAAACAAAATGTGTTAAGCTTACTCAAACTTAAAAAATAAAATAAATTCCAAAATGTTAAAGACTTTTGGAAAAAGTTATTTTATTTTTTAGAGTATCCAATTTTTGAGTATTATATTTTACAAAATTAATAATCTTACCATCACCTTCGTTTTCCATTTAAACTTTTATTTAACACGCTTTGTTTTCAGCTTTAACAAACAATTGAAGTAAGCACTATAAAACACCGAACGCAATTCTGTTTACAAATGAAGCAAACAAATTCAACTTCGATGACTCACCGAATAACGGTGAATTGTATATTACAACAACAAAATAAATTTTTGGTTGTTTTGGAGTGTTGACTACTAGATTTCAAAAACAAAAACATATTTTGTGAGTGTAAACATTTTGACTTTTGGCCAACGAAATGAAATTTCCGACCACAGTGCAATGTTTTCGTTACGCAAGGCCATTTGTTTGCAATTCTGTTCCCAAATAACACAAATTTCTATACGATTTAGATGAAACTAGATTGAAGAATATTGCGTGGATAAGTCTTTGCGATATCACTATCGGCGCAAAGTTAAAATTTTCGGCGTATTCCATGCGCCGATAGTGTTAACGAAAAAAATTTTTAAAGTTCCACGCCGAAACTGTAGCAACAACGAACAATCAAAATTAAACATAATGCGCCGATATTGTGAATACTCTTTAAGACAACGTACACCAATAAAATTATGAAACATGTACTAATTTTTAGCGGCCATTTGTTAGCCGCTTAATTGAATCTTAAAAATGCGTAAACTGCAAGGTAAAATTTTTCTTTTTTGAATTGAATTTAATATTTGAATAGTTTATTTCACAAACCCCATAAGTCATGTTTTTTCCCGCACAAGATTTTTTTTTTTATTTTTTCGTGTTCTTCTTATTCCAATCTGCAAGCCTACGAAAATTTCATGAATCAGTGCAAAAACTAAGGAATGGCCGCTTGACAAAAATCGCATGTATTTCAGAAAGTCCATTAATCACTAATTTATTATTTTTTTCTATTGGGAATGGATTATCGTAGTGTCTCCCATGTAAGGACAGTAGATATAGAGCTACAGTTTGTCTAAAAACCGGCAGTCGTGGTTAAGTGACACTCCTGCACGAATTGCTCCTGCTTTCGAGTGAAAATTGTGGAGCTAGAGAGGCAAACTCGATAAAACCCATAATCCCAGCTGTCACTCATCGTTTGTCTTCTATCAGTGACCTCCCGATACCGGCCGTCCTCTCATTGTAATTAGCTTTACCGTGACACGGGGTACTGTTGCGGCTCAACAAACCCCATCCCCTTACTTCCCTTATGGAAGGGAAAGCGAAGTAACACCAAAAAATCAAGTCGCTAACCAGATGGAGGCAGGTGCTGGTAAAACAATATCCTCGCTAGTGGAATGTAAACCAACTGAAATGGAGATTGCTATGGACCTATGGCCCGCTGAAGCATCCAACATCACCGCATAAGAGGAAGATAAACTACTCACCTCTCCTGTTCATGGAGGAGTAGGTTCGACTCAGTAGGGTCGCTAGAAAGCCGCTACAGTAATTCTTGGGTAAGAGACATGAGATTGAGGAAGCCAGGAAGCTTACTCAACAGTCTGCTGCTATGAAGCGACAACGCTCTAGCAGCACAACTCCGAAACAAAACTATCTCCGAGACCAAGGTCAGCCGGTTTTGTGAAAGTGACGCATTGTTCAGCACTCGGCAGACAGAGGTTTCCCCAACTGCACATAACCTGTGGAACACCGGACCCAAAATAGTGCTTAGATGCAATAGAAGCCTTAAGATGGGAAGCCTAATAAGATGGGCTTTATACAATGGATCTTCTTGCTCGCGATGCTTCCTGGTCCTTAAGATAATGTGAGAATTTTTTCTATTATTCCGTTGAACTGGACTTTTCTTTAAAAACAACATTGAAATTATAAAACTTATTTTTTTTTCTTTGTATGAGACATTTTGTATAATATTGTGTGAATCTTACCTGTGCAGATATTCGTCCTTTTTTCAGTCGTGTTAAATCCGTATGGCTCCAATGACTCCTTTTCCAAGGCATAACATCTCGTAGATCTTCGTTAAAACTAAAAGTAGACAAAAAAAAGTGATGGCAGGAAAAGTTTGGCATGTTACTTGATAAATTTAATAAGAGTAATTAGAAACTCAAGTGAAACAACCAAAGTAACACACATTCTTATATTACTTTCAAAGTATAATACACATACGCAAATATGTACATGCCTACACACTTCAAGATGTTGTGTATCTGAACACAGAATCAACAAAAATAAATAAATAAAAATTGTACGTAAGAATTTGTAAAGTGAGTGAGTGCACTTACTTAAAGTCATTGAGTTTATTGTGCAGGAACTTTCTTATATTCCACGGTAAATCGTTATGCCCATCAATTAAAGGCACTTGATCCAGTAGCTGTAGAGCAACACGTAAACGTTCTTCAAATGGCGCACCTTTAAAACCGAAAATATATAAAGAAGTGAACAGGAAATAGAAACTTAATACAAAATTAGATGTGAAATTGTTTTAAAGTATTTCAAACTCAGTATGAGTTTAAATAAGTTTGTGAAAAATATTGTGTTGAGTGTTTGTGAGTTCATTGAAGTGGGTATGGATGATGGATCGTTCAATAAAACAAATGTATTTATGAAGTATTTGTTAATTATAAATGCGCAACTGCTATAAGGAAGAAACGAATGCTTTTACTTTTATGAATGCGCAACTAAACCCAATGATTAATTTTTCTTTTTATTAGTATAGATTATTAAAATTAAGAAATAACAATGTGTGAAAAACTTTATCGCATACGAAGGTGAGCAATTTGCTTTGAAAGTGTGGTAAATCGTTTCATTAAAGCAATTAACTCAGCCATATTTTATTTTGTGAAACAGAAAAGACTCAGGAGATGACTCCTGCACATGCGAAGCATTGCGCTGGAACTATTGGAAAGGGATAGTAGGAGAAACGACAGGAGGTGAAGCTTAATTAATTATTTTGCAGCTCTGCTTTTGCACGTTCTTTGTTTATACTCGTAGCAGTGCTGTAGCTTCGGTTTAGTAGCCAGTTTTATTATTATTTTACTTCATCGGTGCTACACAATACGGATGAAGGAGGGCGTTCTGATGCGATTGTGGATTGCTATCAGCTGACGCCGGTATTGTTAAGTGACCAGTGACTATGCCTTCGCCACTGAAACCTTCCGACAACAACTGACATACAAAGACACGCTAATGCACATCAAAAAAATGCGATTTGTTTATTTTTATTTTAAAATTTTAGTCTGAAACTGAGATTGAACCCAGGTCTGTTATTAGTTTTGTAGTCAACGTGCAGACTACCATCCATCGTGCCATCGCCACACAAATAATGACATACATATATATTATAGATTTCCTCAATTCATCTGGCTCAATCATATGGTTTATCGTTTCCAAAACACGATGACATGTTTTTAAGTGCGTAAACTGGCTGTATCGTTATTTTATTTTTATTTATATTTTCTTCCCTAAAAACAATTTTCCATTCACTGCATTTTTTTCTATGAAATTAAATTGATACGCATTAGTTTTTAAGTTTTTCACGATAAGCAATATGACCGATTGGCATGGAAAAGGAACTACTGACTGACTATCATAGTTTTCTTTTGCCTACGATATTAAAACTTGCCATGATGTTTCGGGCTGTCTAATACCCCGTGATATATCAGAGAATTTATTGTAGGCTTCTATTCACCAAATTTCAGTCCTAAGATACAGTACGACGGGAGTTTCTACCAGCATAGAACAAGACATCCACCGGTGACTACTGCTGAGTGACAACAGCACCTAGATTAGTAAAAGTCTTATCAGAACAAAAGAGTGATAGTGTTTTCACACCAAAATTTAAAACCTGATTTTCACGTTAAATCCACAACCAGCTGACTTTTCGTTCTCACTATAAGGTTAATTAAATCCGGTTTTATCGCACAGTTTCTATAATAAAATTTCATTTATTTTATCCTCCCACAACTCGATGGAAGAATTTTCATAATGCTCTACCCAATAATTTATTTTTCTTTTGCACTTTTTTTATTGTTGTTGCTGCTGCGTTCATTGTTTTAAATTATTGTAGTGACTTTATTTACCAAATTTTTCTTTATTTTTTTATTTTATTGAGCGACATTTAAATTGACAGCTGTTTCAAATTTTTAAACTTAGTGGCACTAAATTTAGTGTATGAAAATCAAGATTGTATTTCATTAAACCAATTTAAAGTCTATTCAAAAAATGTTTTAAGATGGTTTTAAGAAAATATTTTTATATGGTAAAACAGGTTTTAATAGTTGATTTTAAAACCAGTCAGTGCGAAAACGCAATTAATTAATGCGAATAATATGTCCCGAGTAGATCAATAACTACTCTCCCCTCGTGACTTTAGGTATTTCCCTCAGCCACCACGAATCCGAACCCATGCCAGTACAGTAACTCCAACTTTTCAGGGTTGATACGTAGTACTCCAAAAGGAATACAACTAAATAAGCACTCATAAGAAGCACATAAGTCGTTAAACCCTTACTTATTGCATGGAGCAGTGGAGCTTGCTGGCTGCCCATGACATAGACAAGATAAAGACTGTATTACTACAGTTATAAAGATCTGCACTAAACATTGCGCAATTTATCGTTAGTGGGATCTCGAAGAGTGGCCTCTTCCGTCATCTTCAAACTCAAAGGAAGTTCAGGGTGATGCATCACCTTCCCAAATAGCAATTTATTGACCACGAGGAATGTCGTAAGTCAAATGACTATGGTATGCATTCAGCAATAGAAGTTGTAAGATTAAAAGGGACAATTTTTAACTTCCGAACCGTGGGGTCGACTTACGAAACCCTTACGAAAGTTTGAGCACAACGAGATAAACTGATCATAAACACTTTTTGATCCTAGCGAAACAGCTGTTTTTTTTTGGACCGGCACTCGGGGAATGACCCCTATACATGCGGTGCCGGAATTAGGAAATAAGGTTTTGGGAGAAAGAAGAGTGGGAGTATTTTGACATTAGATTTGAATTTTCCCACGTCAAAAGTGACAGAAAATACCTCTGCGGGCAGTCTATTCCACATACATACGTGCCGTTCGGCCAAAAAACCAATTTTCTCCGTAATGTGTAATGCGATTCGCTGCCAAGTCAACCATAAATGGATGCACTGTTAATGATGAACGCGTTGTGCGCGAGAATGAACGGGTTTCGGCAACAAGTTCCCTGATTTCATCAAAATGCATCCCATTATAGTAACGATAGAACAACGAAACGCACCGCACGTTGCGATGATGCTCAAGAGAGTCAATAGAGTTGGCTACCCTAGTGTCTGCTATGAGTTTCTTCGCTCTTTCCTGTACACGGCCGAGTAACTTCAAAATAGTCTTTGAGAGTTGTATTCCGTTTTCGGTCGGATGTAGGCGGTAGAAATAGTGACGAGATCAGATGGGGTGAAGTATGTCTTACAGCGTATGTCTTGAATGCTTCCTTTGAGACTTGAAAAATGTACTCAGTCCGTCGAACATCACACTGAATGTGCATGCCAAGAACATCAAGCGCTTCTCATTCCTCAATGTTTATACCGCCCATAATTACAGATGAGGCAGCGTGATCGGGCATGTACCGAAGCGTAAGCGTCTTTTCAGCATTAGAAATAGACCCTGTTCGCGTGACCCTATTCCGGTATTCTCATCAGGTCACCATTATTCATATTCAACCTCGTCGCCGCGATTATAGTCAATGTCGGCCTACGATCATATGAATACGAACAGCAGATGCTGCTGTCATCTGAATTGGTCGCCATATCTCCCCAATGGATCCGAATTCTATTTTGACGTTTTAGGCATTGAGTTTCCCTGAATTGTACCCAATAGTTGCATATGTAAACTCAATTTTTAAATAAAAACCATTTGATTTTCTTGTTTTTAAGCCCCTCCTTTATATAAAATAAAATTTTCTACAAATTTCTCTATTTCAAAATTACGGGTAGAGGTTTGTTGTCTAAGCATCGCCAATATTTCTTTGTAATAAAATGCACATGAAATGTGTAGCAACCACACAAAAGGTATGAGTGTGCAATAAACAAGTTTAACTTAAATATGACACATTGTATGTTGTTTTGTTCATGCTTTTGTATTGTTAGTTTATAAAGGACAACAGGCTGAATGAAAGGCATTAAAAAAAGTTTAAGTAATTGATGTACTTACTTGCAGCAACACGTAAAGCCAATGGAACAGCTACACTGGCGGCACCAATTATTAAAAGTATCGAACTAACTGCCAGCCAGTGTTTTGCAGCATCAAATCCTTTTGTATTGCCATTAATGGGCACACATACACGCATACACACAAACACATACCCAATTAAACATGTACGTAAATAAGAAGTATAATTTTGAAAACGGAAAAAACCGAAACAAAAAAAAGGAAACAATGTAACATTTCAAAACGCCAACAAGCAGTCAACGTAATTAAAGTGGGTGTTGTAGTGGTGGTTAAGATGCAGCAATTTCATCGTTATTGTTTGTTTGTTTGTTTTTTTTTCATACGATAACAATACATGCATTTTTTGTTATTGCAAGAGAGCAGTTTTGATGAATTTCATTGGCAACGAGAACAATGCCATGCAATTAACGTAGTTTAGTTTAGAGCCGAAAAGTATAAGACCATTCAAAACGATGATGAAAAATTATTATTTCATTGGAAGGTGAAAGCCAGTTAGCAAGTCAGCAAATTATCATTCCACACAAAGCGACCGAGAAAGAAAGAAATAGAAAAATCTTTAAGTTACGTCTTCAATTTACACTAGTTTTTTTTGTAGAAAAGCAAAAAAAAAACATTGTGTGAGTGATAGAATAATTAACACTTAACTTCCTAAGAAAAAATAGAAATTTAATTGAAACCATAATAAATATTAATTAGAGATGAAAAAAAAAATAAAATATGTTTCTTAATATTTATTTCACCGTTTTTTATTTGAATTTTAATTATAATATTTTTTAACCTTAAGGCCAGTAAAGTTCTTTCATTTTTATTTATTTGTTCAATATTTCAATATTTTGTGAATAATAATTTTAAACAAGAACCAATTTCCTAAAGAAGCCACACAAAGAAGTGGCGAAATATTGAACAAATAAATAAAAATTAAAGAACTTTATTGACCTTAAGCTTAAAAAGTATTATAATTAAAAAAAAATTTAATTTTATAACAATAATTATTATTCTATCCAGGCTTATAGAGGAGAGGAACTAGACTATAAATTATACGAAATAAAATTAAGCAATATTTGTACATCAACAGCCTTATTAAAATCAAATGATTTTTCAATTATGGACATCTACTGAAAATTTGTTTTACAATTAATATTTTTCCGTGAATTAATATTTTAAGCATATATTTTGTAATGTACAGGCTGGCACAAAAGGAGCTATATGGTTTAAATGGTGTATAACTTTTTTATTTATGCGAATTTTTTTTTTTAAATACAGTATATTATTGGGGAATTTTTTGCAATTATCTTTGAAAAATGATATCATGTAAGTGACGTCAATTTTCTGCTTCGTACATACGTGCTCTTTTTAGCATATTTTCCATAATTTTTCGCAAAATTTCTGGTGTAATGGCCATGATTTCATTTCGAATGCTTCATAATTAATTCCCCAAGTCTTCTTCACAAAATAGAAAAAAACAAAGAAAAAATTAAAATTAAAAAAGTTATTAAGAATTCTTTTGTGCCACCATGTATTAAAATTAAAATATTTGTATTTTTATTAATTTATTAATTATATGAAATTCAATTATAAATAACTATTCAAATATAAGCTCAAATATTTACTTATTATAATGCCCGACAAATTGTGTGTGTATAATTTAATATCTCTGATCTTCGGATCAAAGCAAGAGTGTATTTTATTCTCTGCCGAATGTGGTCTATAAATTTAAGACTGTTGCGGACTATATACGTTTTCAAAACACAGCTTTCAGCATCGAAATGCGTAATTTTTCAAGATACCACAGAAACCACAAATATACAATTGCATATTTTTTCCCATGCAACCTATCAATTCGGGTATATGATATTTTTCCGTTTGAGGAATTTTTATGAATTTTGGCAACCATTTGTTGGTCCATATTTTGCTCTTTTCAGCATTTATCTGAATATTTTAGTTGTAAGATCATTGTTTTTGAAATTTTTCCATATCTAAAGAGCATTTTATGTTAATATGTAATCACTCCTCAATTTCACAACTTATTGACAATTAAATAAAGATATTGGATTTTAATTCAAATAAAAACTTGATTTTGCAATTTGTCACAGACGCTGAATCGTATGTGATTAAAGTTGCCAAAGCATCGAGGTATTTTACCCTAAAATAAAACATGTTACCTGTATAGCTCATAGAGACAATGGATACTTGCAGTACTTCAAGAGAACATAGTCAAAATTTAATTTATTTTCTAATCAACAATTTATTGATATTTCATACCATATGAAGTTTCTAAGAGTATTTAATACTTATAAAGCTGGCATGTCTATTCTTGAAATTTAAAATTTTCTATTATTAAATGCTTTAATTACAAGTATGTAAGCGATACTTGGAAGCTCAAATTCATATTAGTTTTACAAATGTATGAAACAGTTTCAGTGATGTGAATGGTTAAAATTCGAATAAATTCAGCTTGTCGATATACACATAACCATACACATTATACCAGATCATTGTGTTAGAAATTTAATGCTTAAGCAATTTACCGCCGCACTAATTAAAAACATTTGTTACATTTTACTTCCACTCGTTTGCTCATGCGAATATTACGAGCATTACAATACAGAGAAATTAGCAATAATTGTGTGGCAAATAAGCTCCTTTATGAAAGAAATTTTTATGTGTGTGGGAAAATAAATTTGGAATAAAATAGCTACGTGGGTTGATATGTGTTTAATTAAATTAAAATATTATTGTGAAGCATAAGGGAATAATTTAGAATAAAATAAATTAAAATTGTGTACCTATAGAAGAAACATTTTTTTTAGAATTATACATACATATTTTTTTATATTCGTACAGATGCGTGTGAATAATGCAATCATTACTTTGCCATTAAGTATACGCCTCACCTTATCGAATATAGCTCCCCAAGGTATGCTTTAGTATTTCATAATAAGTAATTAAAGTATTTATTATATGGCTGGCTAAGCGTATGAGGAATATTTATTTCACATCCAAATGAATTTTTAAAAAGCGTATACGTATGCGTGTGTGTGTGTTTTAAATAAAGTACAGTCGAATAAGCTCACACTGCTTAATTGCGGAAAATCGTTTACCCAAATTAAACATTCTTATTTATTAGTTTGGACCGATGACAAGGCGCTTTTGTTCGCTTAAAAAGAAAACCGTTTAATTGAATCATGATTTACTTGCAAATGCGTTCATTCACATCTAACAAAATCCGGAAACTCCGCCGTAGCAGAGTAATAAATGCAACTTATAATAGCAATTACACTTAAAAAAGGGAATATTTTCTTAACCATTCGTTACTAACATGTCTCATTGTTTTTACAAGTCTGATTTTGCAGGTTCTTTTTTTTTTGCTTGTTTGTAAAAGCGGCTCTGGTGTCAGTGAGACGTATTAAATTTTAAAGCTGTATATTAATTATTTTACTTCGAAGACGTGCAATTATTTGCACTTCTTTCGCTAAAACAGTAATTAAATAAAAAGTCGTTTACATAAAAACCAAACAATAGTGTTAAATCAAATAAATACAATCTCAATAATAAAAAAAAATATACCAACAAACATATAAACATATATATTTTTTTTTGTCTGTACCTCTGAAATATCGAGAAACTAAACGTTTCTACTAAATTATCCGTTAATCTACCTACATGGAATAATTAAACTTTGACTAAAAGCTAAAAAGCATTACATATTCTCCATTGCTAAGACCACTTTAAGTATTAACGTTAATATTTACAACTGCCTGTCCTACTATTGTTATATAAGCCGTAGCAATTTTATTTATATATACTGTCTGGCATGACAATTGCCAATACACAATAGTACTACAAAGTACAAAATAGCAACAATAGCTGCAGTTACAAATACATTTGTCGATCCAAAGAGTATCAACACCATTTGGCTTTGCCAGTGTTTTTGTGCATTTGTGAGGAAGTTTCTTCACTAATTTGTTTGGTAGTATAGACGATAAAGTACTGCAACACTAAATGCAATTAAATGCATTAAATGCTGATACAAAACGTATCGAACTTAAGCATTCTCGTATTTGGTTACAAACCGACGATACAGAATCACACACCAAATTAGTAGCAGTTGCTTAAAGGGCCCATAATACTACTGAAATGGACAATGAAAACTGTTTTGTGTGCTTTGCATACTAATAAAATACAAATTAAAAGAAAATATATACATATATATGGAAAAAGGAACAAAGAGAACATGTTTCTTCCCTTATTTGGCAAACAAATTTACGAGTATCCAAACTTTATATTCGACACCATGAAGATGCTCAAATACAAATGCATGTACGTGCGCTACATTGGGATGAGTTGTAGTTTATATGAATGTATATGTATTGATTTGTGTATCAAGTACTTAAATATTTGATGAAAATAAAAATCGCATAGCGTGTTATATAGCGTGAGGATGTTGGCGATAAAATTTTTTTTAAATTATTCACATTCCTTTACTAATTGCTTAATTAAAATTTCAACTGTAGAATAAAATTTACAAAACTTTCAGCCGTTTTTTCGTAGCGTTTCTTTATTAAAATTGGATACAGTTGTACTCATAAATGATTAATAGGCTTTTACGCTTTTAATAAAGCATCTATAAAATCTGAAATTTTATTGTTTCATTGCTCTTTTTTAAACCAAAAAGGAAACAATATTCTTTGAATTTAGATATTTTGTTTGAATATATTGTTAGATATAAATTTTTTAATTATATTTATTTTTGAGCGATGGTATTTTTTATGAAATGTTTTTAACAATTATTTATTTTTCTATATTTCGCTACATTATTATAATGATTTTCTGACGATGCTACCTATTTGGTAGTGATATATTGAAAAAGAAATAATTGTTAAAAACATTTCATAAAAAACACCATCGCTCAAAAATAAATATAATTAAAAAATTTTAATAAAGGTTAAAATATAAATAGAAGTGAAGTTAGATATAAATTATATTTGTCTGAAATATTATAGCATTATTGTTAAGTAAAATTAAATTAATTAATAATATGCATTCGATAAATACAATATGACTAATAAGTAAGTGAAATTGTTAAAAAAAAGAAGAAAATTAACGAACAATTTGCAATATCCACAGAGACTGTAGTTCAGATGTAAAAGTGTAACAGGAAAGTATAAATCAATTTTCCACACCAGATGAGCAATTTAAATAAGGCTTTACAAAATTAACAGCACGCAAAATTGTGAAGCGATTAGATATGATTCCGACATTATGGTGTTGATATATTCACAGATTTTTTTTAATACCAAGGCGATGCTGCCGACATTCATTGCAGTACAAAAGAAACAAAAAAAAAAAACTAATTTGTGGTATAGTGGCTCTTCCTTTGGCATGCCATCAGTAGTAGTATTAGTATCAAATGAAACCGAAATAAGTTAATTGCGATCATTGATGGAACCCATTTAAAAATTTAAATTATTGGCGGTTATAATGCTCAATATTACATCAACAGAAATCCTAAGAACAATTTTTACATTTATATTTCATATATATTCTTACGCATGCACATGTATGTATTTGCCCAAACTAGCAATGCTTCAAATATAAATAATATAATAATATAATAAATAGTACAATAATATTAACTTAATATTTTTTGAAATATATTTATTAAGCTTGAGGTCTTTTTTTATTTTATTTTGTTTTATAATTCGATATTTCGTTAACAGCCTGTTAACATCATCAGGAATATAATAAAAATTGTCAATTAATAATATAATTAATATTAACTGAATTGATTTTGGGAATATTACTATATACATATATATATGATTTGATGTGATATATGATTTCAAAATTCAATTCAAAAATTTCCAAAAAAAATTATATGATTTATATTATTATTATCGAGAATAAATAATACTCTTAAACTCTCATAAAATTCTGGGATTTTCAGTATAATAAAATTTTAGGCGTTTTCTTTCAAAAAACATGTCAAAAAATTGATTTTCATGAAACCGAAACAAAGGTTGACTTGACTCTGTGGAAATGCCCATAAATATCATATGGATTTCTGAAACTTAGGCAACACCTTTTCCGCCTTTTTAAACCAAAGTTCGTTGTAAGTAAATAATTTTTCATTGGTATTCTTCATAATATTTTCTTTAATTTTTAAAATAGTTGACAATGTAGACTTTGCAATTTCATATACAGGGTGGGCCAAAAGTAATCACCCGATGTTCTTTTGCTGTATTTTTTTTAAGACAAATTTTTAGTACTGCTTATGATATTGGCTAAGTGGCCGCCGCCAGAGTTGATGACCATATATGCATATCCAAAAGTTTTTATTAAATAAAATTATTCATACTGAGTAAACTTACTAGAATAACTATAACAATAACCACAAAAATCTTTTTACGTTGTCAAAATAATTCATACAATTTTGACATCAAACAGTGATAAATAGTCATCAGCTGGGTTAGTAAGTTCACCTGTTATGAATTCGGCTTGGTTATAACCGTATAAATTTCCATGTTGGGAGCGGAGATATTGTTCGTTGTAAGCAAAATTATACGCGGTGTTCGTCATAACCGAAATCCAATGTATTTAGTATCATTCTGTTTGTAATTTCGCTTTTTACTCAAAAACTTTGCGCATTGCTAAATTGTAATAGCAAAAAGAATTGTTTGTTATTGTTTTTAAATAACCAGGTTCTTTTGTAAGGATAATGAAATAAATCACTTTTGGTATAAAACAGTAGAATATTATAAATGATCAACACTTTATTAATTGAAAACTGAGCTAACAATGTTAGCATTCGTTTTAGCAGTTCTCAGTTTTTCAATCCCAGTGCATTTTTTCACAAGTGTTATTTTTGTTGTTTGTTCGTGTGGCTAAACGGCCTTTTAAATTTCCAGTTATGCAATAAACTGGCAAACACTTTCATACAAGTTTGTTAATAAAAAATATATAAACATTTTAAAGAATATATGGATAAAATCAAAATGCTGAAATATTGAGACACAATAATTACGTAAAAAGTTTACACTGCGTCGTCTCGTTGGCGTATAATATTTTATTTTATTTCACAAACGCTAGTTTGCAAGCAATTGTTTCAATATTAAAAGGATGCTGCAAATAAAACTATTCACGTGCAAATATACACGGACTCAAGTATTTGTACTCGAAATCATTTAGGGCTGTTATACCCATGCACTTTTCGTATCTGTCTATGGCCATTAATGAGCTTTTAAACCAAAGTAAACCACTACTATTTGCCAACCAAAAATTCGCAAACTCCACATGAACACACACATACATACAAATTCACGCAAAAAATGGCACATACTGCATTGCAAATGCTGTGATAAGTATTTCAAATAAATAAAAAAAAAATAGAGAAAGAGAGAGAGAAGAGGCGAAAAACTGCCACGAATGCCATCATATAGTCATTACATTTAAATGAATTGTGAGCCAAGTTTCGTGACTTTTGCATAAAGATATATATTCGCACAAGTTATGAAGTGAAAAAATTAAGTTTTCTAACATTTTTTGTGTAAAAACTTTCAATGAAAAGTTTTGTGTCTGGTTTGCAAGAAGAAAAAAAAAGAACCAGGAAAAGAGAATCTGTGGGAGCAAATACAAGTCTTTATGACAGTCATTTCAGTAATTTTTTAATTCGACAGATGCTGATTAAGTTTTAGGAAAGTAGCTGATAACCATGTATCTATTTAAAATATAAATTTAAAAGCTAATGGCATACATCCTTTAAATGGGTGCGAAATCATTAAGGATTAACTAATTTCTCGAGTAGAAGTGTAGAGGGAGCAGTGTTTAAGGATATTCGATTTGAATTTTTCCACGTTAAAGTGACAGAAAACACCTCTGCGGTGTAATTTTATTGTTGCTCTCTTTTTTCTATATGAATATGAAAAATTTATAAACTTGCTTCTTTTTGCATTCATAGAAATATAAAATAAATGCGAAAATATAATTTGCCTCACAGACGGACTTGGTGTATGCAAAGTCTGCAGGAGTGCTTAATACTTTCGAATCTTATGCGGTCGTAAGTCGAATTTAAAATATGTTTATTTATTCAAATATTTTTACTTGATTGAGTTAGTTTTTCACATGTTAATGATATCCGATCGATTTCAAATTCTATTGTATCAACAGCGGCATCAAAAATATTTGTCGTTAAGCAAACAAAATATACAAAGTATATTTGACAAGTTAGAATTTTAATTATTTGTATTATTATTTTGATATGCTTTTCATTTGATATACATACATACATTTTCTAAGTCTGCTAAAGCTTTATGAGAAAAACGTTGAAACCTTGCAATCTATTTGAAGATACATTTTCCTTTGCATTATGAAAAAAGTACTTAAAAGGGTATGATTCTTATTACTGTGTTAATCGTATTAAGGGAAAGTTGAATAAAAGTTTCATTTGACTATTGAGGGATATTTATATTTATTTTTAAAATGTAGGACTTCTAGAAAAACATATTCTTTTATGTCACATTAGCGCTATTCGAGATTCATAACAAAACAGTCTGCGAACTTATCCAAAGTTATCCAAAAGCGTTCCAGATAACAATTTTTGGGCAATTTTTTTTAAGACAAGTAACAATCTGCAATAATTGCCTACTACCAGGTATTAACTTCTACTAAAGGAATACTGATAGAGATTACAAGTGATGAAGGCATAGATAGAAGCTTCATTATTTGTATAATACTGCTTTTGCACGCTTTTGCTTCTATAGAAATGTTGCCTCTAATATCAAGGAAACGCATTAAATTTTCGAAGCTCTATTTGGTAAACGTTTTATTAATTATTTTACTCTGATGTTACTTGTGGATTAGAATCAGCTGTTCAGTGACCGTTGACTATGCTTTCGCTACGGAAACATTCCGACAACAACTTACGCAAAGACACACTAAAGCAAATCAGAAAAAAATTTTTATGACTTGGTATGCTACTGGAATCGAACGTAGGGCTTTTGGTTTTGTAGTCAACGTGCTAACCAGCTATCGCCACTCTCATTTTCAGAGCGAATCATTTTCATTTTCTTGAAAAACATGTACAAAACTTTTTCCTTGCGTAAGTTCGGAAATTACAAAATATTTTCAAATCGAAATGTACACAATGTTAGCTCGTACTAACAAATGTGTAAGTTCGTATACTTTATATAACACAAAAAGTTCTCATGACAAAAAATTCTGTATACTCAGTCCCGCACGGATTTCTCAAGTAAATAGAAAGCATAATTCTACAGACCCGGTTTGCTCAAATTTTTGCACAATTTTTTGATTGTACGCACATTTGGACGATTAAATTGACCGAAAAAATCACGAAATGCACGATATGCATTTTGATTTGAACGCCCATTTCCATAATAAGCCTGAATAACTTTAAAGCGTTGCTCGATTGTGTAGCTTTCCACGGTTCAAATTGAGTTATTCTGAAATTGAGAAATGTCAAATGAAATGCAGAAAAAAAAGTTGACGTTTAGGTGTGGTTCACATTCAATATCGGCCCTTAAAATTTAACCACCCTTTATATACAAATACGAATAATACCGTATTTTTCAATTTAAGTAGGTTTTTTTTTTATAATATATCTTACGGCCATTTTCACAATGTCTAATTATTTTACTTTTAACAGAAAATTAACTAAGAGCCTATTTCACCAATTCTATTTAAATATCAATTCATATTTAAATGTCGATTTTCATTTTTATCTAGAATATTTAAATACTGTTTAGCACTCTGCCAGCACTCTGCATTTAAATATTGATTTTGCAACAGCATGAAACAGCTTGAAACAGTTAAAACAGCTTTTAAACAGCTTTTTAAAAAGCAGTAAGTTGACGCTATCATATTAAATATCAGAGGGTTACCATACTTTCTTTCAGTTGGTGAAAATAAAATTTTTTTAAACATACTTTAAATAAAGATCATTAATTAAATTAAATTGTGTTTAAATATGTTTGGTGAAAGAGACCCTAAGTGGCGGTTTGTTTAACAGACATTATTTAATCGACGGTTAATGATTTCAGTTGCACAATCCTTCAGTTACTTAACAAAATAATTCGCTAAAAAGTATGGCAATATTGTTTGTGTTTGTTTACGAAAAATACTATAATGACAGAAAATAGAAAAAAAACTTAATGTTTGTGACAAAAAAACATTGAAGTATACTGAAAGGAAATGGCGGAATATTCATAAGCAACAAATTGTTCCAGCTTGGAACATTCAAAAAAACAAGTGAGACAGGTAAAATATTGGTCTATAAAAATATTAAGATATACACATGTTAAAAAGTTTTTTGTGGAGCCTCTAATATCACAGCAAGATTTCTTTTTTTTTGTTTCAAAGTTTTTAAATTATAAACATTGCAAAAAATATAAGTGTTGCTTTCCCATTTTTTACATGTGTACATTTTTTCTATTTATCAATTAAAATTAGCTATCCATAGGTGTCGATTATATTGTTAACCGCCACATTTTGTTCATTTAAATTTAACAGTTAAAAGTTAATCATACATTGTGAAATATACTTTTAGTTAACAGACCGCTAATATTCGTATTAAGTTGTAATCAGACATTGTGAAAATGGCCGTTAGTGTTATTATTTTTGGATAATTCGTATGTAATGCAAATATAAGAAAAACATTACTTTACATATTCATACGTAATAGAAAAATAAAGAGAGCTTGTGGTCAAATAATTTAAAATGGTTAGGAAGTTGCTTTTAACGCTGTTATGCCATTAAAATATTTATGGACTATATTCATAAAGATAGAAGACCTTAATTTAATATACTTAGAAAATTCTAGATATACGAGTACATATCGTCATATGATTTCAAAAATCCTTAAGTAACAAAAAATTCGAAATGGTTTTTTAATTGATTATGACACCGTTTCAAAATACATATTCTTTCAAAATTTTCCACGCCGGCAAATAGAAATAACGTTCCTATTAAAAAAAATCGCAAAATGCCCAAGTGGCAGCGTATAAGTTATACTATGTTCAGACATGCATTCTTAACCCTAATCAAGTCAGATAAACTTTGTAACGGATCCAACTAAAATGTGCTGTAGAGGCACATATAAACCCATTGCTTATTATATTTGGGAATTAATATCTCTTATTTGCTTTTTTTTCTTTCACAGCAATACTTGTTTCATATTGTAGAATGAAATCCGCATCCACTGAAAATTTACTGTCGTAATCTTCATCTTGGTTTATAGTTTTTTCAAAATCAATCTCTTCAATAATTGTCTCGATTTCTACATATAATTATATTTTAGACATTGTGGGAAAAAGTTCCGTTTTTACAACTTTCTCTTTGAAAATTAGCCAACAATTTAATAAACTCTGTAAGGTTACATTGAATGATAAAAATTGGATGGGATTTCCCCGTAATTTAATTTGTTGGTTCATAATGTTGCCGTATGTGCCTGATAGGCACATTATGACAGGATTAATCACATTTTTGGTTTCACATAAATAAATAAATAAATAGAAATTAAAGAAGGGCTTAATTTTTTTTTAAAGAAATTAAGTAATTCAAAGTACGAATTCAAGAAGCACCAAGAACCATGACTTCAATTTAAAGAAGTTTGAACACTTCAAAGTGAAAGATGTGTCTGAGAGGGACATGTTAACTGGATTAGGGTTAATGGAGACAATTTAATTTTAATTGAACAATTTTCTTTGTATTCACACATATTTGATTTAGTTAATGTTAAATTAATTAAATGTTAAAGTTGGAAAAAAACAACTTTTTGAAATATGATTCGCTGGTCATTTGGTTTGTCATTGTACAAAATATTTTCCTTTTTGTGTGTATGTCTGAACACCGTATTAAATAGTTTAAAAGTATTTCCTTCTTTTGTAAAATTTTTGCAATGAAACTTACGGCTTTTATGAGATCATATGACGATATGCACGTCTCACGAACAATATACATATGGAGATTTAAATATAAACCTACATTGCACTAAAAATTATTGAAATCACTTAGAGTTTGATTTTCAATATACTATGTGCATATGTATGTATGTGCACAATGTACATTCTTTCAAGAAAAAATTACTTACGGAATGAATTTGTGCCTGAACTTGACGAACCGCGGCTTGGACTTTGGCGATGTTTCCATGGCATAATGCTCGTCAGACTTGAATGATGTGGCGGATGGTGATTATTTAGATTACTATGATGAACATGGTGATGATGATGATGATTGTGGTGATTGTGTTGATGGAATTTCTCAGATGATTTGATTAGATGTGCGGTACCAAGTTCTTTGCAGTGAAAGTCTCCATGTTGGTCATGCTGATATTGATTATGTAGCAGTGCTGCTTGTTGTTGTTGCTGTTTTTGTTGTTGTTGTTGTTGCTGTTGCTGGTGATATTCTAACGATGCCTGACCATGCATGTGGCTGTCCTTAAGGCCGCTGCTGCCATTTGATTGCTTGAATAACCCACCACTAACACTTCCACCATTGCAAGCAAGTTGATGAGCGTTCTGTTGCACACAATGCGATTTATGATGTGATGAGTGCATGGATGTCATGTCATGGCTGTTCGTTTCGATGTCGACTAAATTATTAAAACTACGGCTGCTTAGTGACGAACGTAAAGGTGTTTTCTCCTGTCTACCTTTTGCTGATGGCGCATGATGTTGGCGTAATAAACTACTGTGATTGTCGTGGTTGTTGATGCGGTAAGCAGCATCTGCATCGTTTGAGCATTGTGTTTGGTTTAAGTCACGTGTAAAATTCGACCAAGATTTCGAAAAGCATCGACATCTCTCACTAAAACGTTTATTCGGTGTTTGTACTAACTGATGTAACAATTGTTGTTGTTGTGCGTAAATAGCCAGCTGGCGTGCATAGTCACTGCTCGGTCCAATGGTATTGTATTTCCCCAGACTTAACCGACTACAATTTTTGTAGTGTTGCAGTTTTTGCTTTAAATCACGTTGTGATTGTGTAAAGTCTGTGAAAGCCATTGATGTTGATGATGAGGTTGGTTGGGTCACATGTCTCAGCTCCATGCCACCTCCACTTGATAATGACATTTTATGTAGAAAACATAAAGAAGGGTCTGATTTTTGACCTTTTGGTAGAATGATGTCGTCATGTATGTCATAAGGCGGGGAAAAGTTACCAAAATACGAGCTATTTGTTACATGGCATACATCTGGCTTACTATGGGAAACCGTGGCATTTAATGTAGATGCTTGCGTTTTATAGCTACCATTTGTTGTTGAACTCGCATTGGACATAATGTCGGAACCCATGCCGTTCGCACATTTTAGTATGGAAGTGGTGCAATCGTCAATCACAGTTCGAACATCATGAGCAGTTTTAGCACAGTCATTAAGTAAATCACCACTACATAATGTTGCTATTGAAACGTTATTGTTATTGTTGCTGTTGCTGCTAACGCTAATGTTATTGTTGTTATTGCTGCTATTAAGACGCAATGAGTTGTTACTGGTCTTATTCAGTTGATTGCCATTGGATGTGACTAAATCTGATTTTAAAGTTGACTGCTGAAGACCTTGCAATAAACGTTGGTTGCGTACACTAACATTACGTTTCATGGAAGGTGGAGGTGGTACTGGCGGTATATTATCGGCATCTGATGTACTTAAAGCGTCGCTCTAAAAAAATTGTATTAAAAGACAATATTAAAATATTATTAGCATATTATTTTGTTAAGTAAATTGATAATTTTTATCCTTTAACACAAGATTTTTATTTTAAACTATTTTTATAGTGCAACTAAGTGCTAAGAAAATAATTATTTGATATACTACAGCTTAGGATTAATAAACTAAAAAAAAAAAAAATATGTAATAAAACAATAAAAAATATACCTATTGTCTGTACTTAATTTCAATACACCATTTATTTATTATAAGTGAACGTTTTTTCTTTTAATTTTCCGATTTTCTTTATACACGACAATATGAACGACTTGGATCGCTCTCATATCCACGATTGCCAACCATGGTGTTCACACGTCAGTTCTTAGTTCAGATTGTCACTTTGTTTTCTCAATTTGGTTTTTTCGTTGCATTTTTTATACATATGTAATTAATATTTATATTTATATATTATTTATTAGTTTTGAATATTTTTTTTTTAAATTTATTTTACAAACTTTTTAGTCTTTTCTTCATTTCTATTTTTTTTTTTCAGTTAGTTCAGATAAACTAGCGATATTTTGTTATTAAAATTAGACATGAACGTGGTTCGTACTTGGTTCGCTCTCAAAATTGTCTATGGCGAACCAAGTAGTTTCAATCATGGTTGGAGTACGAACCACGATTATTGCTGTCATAATTCCCATCGCACATTTTATGTGTAAAAATTTAAATACCCAGCAAAAACCCAACATATTTTCTAATTTTGAATAACTTTTTAACAGTCGTTACTTTGTTAGCTGATACAGGTTAAAACAAAGCAGGCAAAGACTAAAAAAAACATTTGATATAATTCCAGAAAATAACATTTTGTACTGAAAACAAAAATCATAAAAAAGAATAAAAAGCTTAGGAAAATCTATGAATTTAATTTAAATGACCACATTGTAATTATTACTTTATCGTGTTACTCGTATGCACAAGGTAATTTAATAAAAAATGTAAGGAAGCAAAGAACCGAAATTACAAGAATTATAGATACTGAAAACAAACAAAGTAGAACTTCAAACGTGCATGATTTAATATCGGATATTGATATGTACTTAGTTCATTGGCAAATGACTTTTCATCTCAGGAAATATATATTTATTTTAAATATATATTTTATTTATATATACAAAATAGACCGACCGTTGATTGCGCACATCACCTTTCCGAAACTTTACAATCTGAAGGAATGGAAATTCTTTTTCATCAGTTCAGATGTGAAAGAAATTAAACGTAGGCAACCATTTGTAATATTAAAAGTATATTAAGGTCGGCAGGTTGCTGGATGTAAAAGTAAAGAAAGTTCCCAGCCCACTTAGGTCCTATTTATTATTGACCCATTGCGAACCTGCTGTGAAAAAACTTTCACGTGTTGTAGTGACACAGAACACAGTCTCTGCTAGGAATCGAACCTAGAACCACTAACTGATAAACCAGCACACTACTCACTAGACTACCGGAGCACTACCATGTAAATGAATTTTATATACTATCATTAAGAGAAACCGCAAAGAGTTCAACTTGTCAACTAGCTTGAGTAAAATTGTTGCCGAGTTAATTTTTTGACATCTTAGAGGAGAGATATAATGAATACCAAGAGACAATAAACAAATAAATATTATTATTAAGTGTTAGATAGCTGAAAAGTATGGATTATCGCCAAGTCATTGCTTAAATATGGTTAAAAATGCCTTGCATTCAACTTTCTTACAAATTAAAATATTGCAACAGTCTCTTAATTTTCCATCATTGCAAATTTAATATACACCAGCAGCAGAAACGTAAACATGTATTTACAAACACTTATAAGTATAGTTTAAGCATAGTTTTGTGAAAACTGTTTCGAGTGCTGGGTACTTATGTTAGACCTCATTTTTACCAACAATTAAATGTATTTATGTTTCCTCCAAACAGAACATTATGCAAACAAATACATTAAGAGTGCATAAAGTGAAGTCTAGAAGGAGGATATAAAAGAATTAAAAAGAAAAATAAATAAATAAATAAAAAACACATGGCGCAACGAAAACGTAATAATTTCAAACCATTATACTTAAATGTGTGAATGAGTACAAAAAACTCTACTCACACAAAAGTAAATACTCGTACGTAGTATATCCCAGCCAGCAGTTTTTGAAGTTGTTACTCGAATTCGAGTCGTCTAGTTTGAATCTTATGCGCGATTAAAAAAGCGCAAAATGCACAAATAAATTGTTCATAAAAGATACATACTTTTGTTTTTGGGGGGAAAATGGAAAATGATGAGTCATTTATGATTGCTTTCTTTGTTAGTTTAGAATCATTTTCGACTTTTTCTAATGGCATTTATAGTCTTTGCTATACAATTTGTTATAGTATTAAAAATTAAATACCTTCAAATCATAAGCTATAGTGATGTTCGAGTTCTTTTTTAAACGTGCCAGCGAATAATCAGTTTATGATCATCTTAAGTACATGAAGAAGACTTGTTAAGGTGATTTTTGAAAGAATTAATTTCGAAATGCTTGCTGGCATTCATGGCAAAATAGTTGTTATTGTTGATTGTTTGTAGTGGTGGTAACACTACTGCCAACACCACGATATACGTCCGTTAATTAAATTTTGAGAAATAAAAATGAGTGCGTTACATACATAAAACGAATTAAATAAATAAATGCATGAAAGCATCAGTACAGTTTTAACTTCAACAAATGAACGAACTCTTTTCAAAATCATTCATAAAGATCATTTTAATATGCATAATACTTTGTGCCGATATGCATTTTTAATTGCGATAATTTCAGCAGTTTATTTTTTATTCACACATGTTTAATTTAGTCAATTTAGCTCACTCAATTACCATTCTTTTTTCATCACTATTTTGACAGTTGGCTTGCCATTGTAAAGAATTATTTCTCTTCACTGAACAAACTTTCCAATAGAAATTAAACTGTGAAGGGTTGCATTTCAATTTTTACTTAATATTTATAACAATTTCGAACTTATATGTCAACAACTTAATTGACATTTTGTATGGAATATTCAGCTCAATAATGACATTTAGTGGAAAAAAAAACTCAGTAAAGTTGCATATCTGAACACCGACCGTATTAAAGTAACGAGAGCAATCAAAAAGGCAAAAGCGTAGAAGATGGTGTAAAAAAGAGAAAAAATTTCAAGATTTCATTCAAATATGTAACGATTTTTGTTTTGTTTAATGCGAGTCAAAATGTATTTCATATGGTTTAGCTGTACATTTAGACATATAATTTTCACCAAAACTCCATTGGAGCAAATTTTTAATCGCAATACGAATCTTGCAGTGATTGATTTTGTTTGCAAATTATTGTTGTTGAACAATAACTAATATTACTTAAGATAAACGATATATTATTTGTGAATATTTGAATAATTTCATTTAAGAGAATGATTATAAGAATTGGTGATGATCGTTGTTTCCAAATATTATGAACAACGCCCATCTTGAGTATTGAATAAAACTGAATTGTAGCTTTGCCGCAATAGGTTTTATCATTTGAAGTTCATTTAATAAAGTTGTGTTTTTATTTAAACGTACAAAAGAATCCTACGTAAAAGTATTTATAGTTCTCTTGATAAATGAGGTAACAAGCATTTATAAATAATAATTTTTTCATATTCATAACTCAAATATTCCTAAAGATTTAAAAAAGTCATTAGTTGCAAAAAATGCCGACTATTAAAATTAACTTTCAAACCATCCAAGTCCACAAACAACGCACTTCTAATGCTCAGCGCTGCGATATGAAGTTCTAAAATATCAGCTACCAAGAAAACTAAATTTATGATTGACAATTCTCAAGCCTAATTTTGTTGATATTAATTATTAGATACATACATATGGATGCAACTAGTCTATCGAGAATGATTTGTTGATGAATTGAATAAAAAAAAGAACAATATTACAATCCATGAGTTTACTCCATGTATTTAGAGAAAATGAAAAAAAAACAAATTAATTCTCGATCGTTTAGTTGCATTTTTAACATAAGAATCTTAATCTTGTAGTCAAAAATTGAGAAAAATCTACTGATAAGCTAAATAAGCATTAGCGAAATAGTACTATATAGATATGCTTTCCACCCGCAATAATCAATTATATTGAGTTTATTTAAAAAATAAATTATTTAGGAGAATATCAATTTTGAAATTAGAATCATATTTATATTTATATAGAGATATTCCCAAAGTAAATTCATTTAATATTTAAATAAAATATTATTTTTATATATAAAAAGAAATAATTCTGTGCTACATTTTCGTCAGCATCATTACTATAATTGCTATCTTGTGCATAAATATGCCAAAAGACTTTTTAAGGAAACAATTGTGTAAAAAAATGGAATTTTTTGTTTATTATGCAAAATTTATATCTTTCATGCCTCAGGAGCCATAATGCTACTTTAAAAATTTCTTCACCTACAGTAGGCGTGTTTGTTTTGGAAAATGAGAGTGAAAATGTCAGGATTGTATGTTCAGTATTTGCGATTGTGATTGTGATTGTGGAAGTATTTCGTCGTACTGTTCATATGCCAAACAAGCTGTTACAAACAAAATTTTGAATACTGCTGATAAATATGTTCGACATTCTCTTTCAGTTTGCCTGAGTTAATGTGTAAAAACCAATTTTTTTTTCAATTTCTTTACATGTTTTAACAGGAATGACGTATTAAAAAATTTATGCATGAACTTGTTAACTTCAGATAAAATTTTTTTTTATTTTTTTATTTTGACGTTGTGCTGGAATTTCTATATTATTTTTACAGAACTTAAATGTGCACGTGTAACATTCCAGTGCACGTAGCATTATAGTTTTGTGATTGTTTAATGACATCAAGACATCTTGTATTTTAAACGAAATTCATGTTACTTATAGTGAAAAAATCCTTGAAAACTTATTACATATACATATACCCAGCAAAAAAAAAGAAATGCAATAGAAACATTAAATGCATGGGTCCTATTGCCAATGAACTGGTTAAACTTAAGAGCTGTCATTGGCGAGCAAGTTTTCACATTTAACACAATGCTCGTCATTTAAATGAGTGCTTAGAAGCAATGCATGTTCCATGCTGTGGTTACGATTTAGCATAGATTAATGAGTTCCCGCACCACATTTAAAAATTTATTTAAATATAATAACAAGTGACTAGTTGTTCATATTAATTAATCGGCAGAGATGAATATTGTTTGCAAGAGTTCAAAAGTTATAATCTTGTTAACATTTAAGATGACATTAAACTTGAATTCAGCTAAAGAAGTGCTTAAGAAGTCAAGAAAATTACAATTCATAGTGAACACATTCACTTTTTTTGATGGATATGTACCCAGTGAATAACATTTTCTTGAAATTTTTAAAATCGTAAATATACAGTGCGGGACTTAAATATAAGCATAGTAATCACTTGTTTCATTTTATTTCATTTTTATTTATTATCTTAATTCCGAAATTAAAAAAAAAATTATTAATAACTATTTTTCATTTATTCAACGTGACTCAAAATTAATTACGATTATTTATCTATGTTTGTTAGCTGGTCTAAATGGACATTTCATTTGGTGCTAATACCAAAATAATCGTCAACCAGAATCAGAATCTCTTTTATAAATACATTATGCAGACAACAAATTTATTATTTCTTTACAGATGAAAGTGAAACAAAACACATTTCCTTATATTCTTATAAAATTGAGGCTATGACATTTTCATATTTTTTTTTTTTTATTATTGTCTATGTTTGTTTAACCTTCGGTTTAGCTGGTCTATAAGTGGAATTTCATTTGCTGCTAATACCAAAATCGTCAGTAGACCTTTAACCCAAATCTGATCGAAAAAGCGAAGAAATTTCATTTGTTTATACAAGAACTGCCAAAAAATCTTTGATAAGAACGAAATATATAAAAAAATAGTTTCTTCTAAATTTATTTTCATACCATAAACATTTCATTATTCAATTTCATTTTTCTAAACTTTTTTACAATTAGTTGACCTTTTAATTTAATTTTTCACTTCACCTCTTAGATACAATCATTGTTAAGCAAAGGTTGAATTTTAACGAATTACATAAACAGAGTATCGAAATAAGGCACTACATACATATCGATGGTCTCAACTCGTATTTTTTACGAAATTCACATTTTCAGTGATCCAATACACACACATTACTTCTCGTCACAAAAATTGATTGCAACAGTCGCAAAAAATACGGTTTGTCAAGCATTTACATTTTGTTAATTGCAGTGTAAAAATAACAATTTCTATTACTACTGTAAAGTTACAATTATTTGAATTGGGGCATTTCTACTTGAGTCCAACTACAATTAATATAAGAAAAAATTTTGTTTCTCATAGAGTATTACAAATAGTAATTCTATCCAGTGTCATTTGCGTTTTTTCTCGTAAATTTTTGGTATTACATAAAAGTCTTTATTACATAGTTTTAAATTAACCATTGTTCTTATTTTAAGAAATTTAAAAATCGCGAATATTTATAATTTAATTGAACTAGAATTATTGCAAATGAATGATAATTTTTGTTCATAAATTCGAATAACGAAAGACAGTTAAAAAGTTGTAAAAAACTAACTTCGTTCTCACCTTTACTACAAACAGAAGTTTTGACCTTTGTGAATATATGAAAGAAGACAACAAAGCTGACAATCTTTGTTAATAGTATGTGGACAGTAACAATTATTTTCGTAACGTTATTTCCTAAGTTGTGTCGTGTTACAGAGACTATATTAATGATCTTACAACTATCTCCCTGTTGACACAAATAGTACTCATGACTTGTGTAGTGGCATAGAAAATTTGCATACGTACAAGTATTTACATATACGTGTTCTACTCAACTGAAATTTAAAAGTCTTTAATCGGGTTTAAAAACTTCGAATTCTAAAATGTCCTTGATTCAAGAATATTTAACTTGTGCATTGGATTAAGAGACTTTAATACATTTTTTTAAACATATACATATACATATTCAATTGTTGTTGTTGTTGCATTTGTTGTTGCTAGTCTATATGTACATTCCGTTCGTGCTTATGAATTTTTGAAAAAACAATAAAAAAAACCTAACAAATCTTTGAGAATTATGAAAATCTATATATATAAAACAGGATGTGTGTATGTATGTAGCGTATGGACTCCAAAATGGCTGGGCCGATTTTGATGAAATTTTCAGGGAATCTTCAGGCGGGTGACACTGTGAAGTCTGATTTTTGATTTTCGGTCTGCGGGCGGAGGGGCGTGTCAATTTTCATATTGCACCACCAATGACATATACGTATATTTATTTTTTTTTGCTTTTTTTTATTTTAAATAAATAAATCGTAATCGTAATACAACACTAATGTTTGCTTAGGGCCAGCAACGCGGACCGGGTCAGCTAGTACTTAATAGAATTCCGCACTTGATTTACGATTATTTTATTGATTTAAGAATTTTGTAGTTATTTTAAGAATTACCAAGATGGGAGTACTAATATTAATGGCGTTTTCTTTTCAACCAAAAGTGTATTGCATTTCTTACCCTATTTTGTCCTATTCATTTAAAATATATGCACTTTATTGTTTCTCGGTAAATCCATTTTGTAGCACTTTAAAAGCGAACAATAAAGTGGAGATATTTTGAATATATAAAGTAGAAAGTGCAATGTAGTTTTTAAAACCACTATAAGTAGAAAAACTCAAATCTGGTATGACCGTTTTCATTCTTAAAATGACACGGATGGATACATCGAATAGAATATTTAGTAGAACAAGTGATAAAATGATAAGTTCTAGTTTATAAAATACTTTGCAAAGGAACTGATGCGGTGAATTAAAATAAGGTCACATCACCCACTAATATTTGGGCTACTGATAAAGATCGACCGTATTGTTCATAAAATGGCAAAAGTTTTGGAAATGACTTCCATTAGAAAACAGTCCGTCCCAGATGCTATTGAACAGTGAGACATATTGCCTCGGTTGTCCGGTTTGTTAGTAGGTTTCACTATAAGGAAATGACATCAGGTGCGAAACACACCATGATGTGCATGTAGATATTATGAGAGTGAGAGTTGTTTGCCTTGTTAAAGCGTTTTAGAAAATCAAGGCATTTCGATCTTATTATTATACTTGAAATTTCATCTTTATGCTTCCCACTTCTAAGTATTTCATTTGTAACATCTATAAATCTTAATTCAGTTTATCTGTATATTCAGCCCACGGCCACAATTCCCTTGCAGAACTGTTCAATTACTACAGGAACATGAATGGCAAGTACTGATGTAATTCATAAGATGAATAAAAAGATTTTAAAAGTAAATTTTGTTTTCTAACATTACGAAATAGGTCTGAAGAATGTGCTTTATTTGGTTTATTTGATATAGAAACAAGCAAAAAAATTTGAAATCTACAAATTCCTTGGAAAGTAGTTTGGGTTTATGCAACAAATTGCCAAGTAGAAAGAATATATTTACTATGGAGTTATTAACCCTTTTAAAGAGCATGAAATGAACACTTTACGTATTAAATAATATTTTTTATTTTAACGATTCTGCATAGAAAAATATTCTACTAGTTTCAACTGTCATTATGGAAGCGTTGATTGTTATGATAAATACGTGCAATTACTAAAAGGGGTCATGTGAGGGTCATCCAGCTCATAACAACTACGATGAATGAAAAATATTTCGCTTGCATGCCAGTGGACGTACAACAGGATTTAAAGGGAAGATCGGAATGTACTGAACATTAAAAAAAAAGTCAAACGACAAGTTGTAAGAAATGCAAGAATAAATTCCATTACAGTTTGGTATTCTTAATGCTAAATGTGTGTTTTCGTAAATGTCACAGTTTGTCTTGCGTGTTATATCGTAAAAACACTGTAGTCTTTCGATAAGTAAAATAGAGAAATCACTTTAAAGTAAAATGGTTTTATCGCAGTAAAGAATTTAGCTAAATGGTGAACATCATATCTCATCTCAATCTATAATTTTTTTGGCTGATTGGTTTCTACAAATTAAATAGAAGAAATTAAAAGTGGCGAATATGCTATACGAGTAGTAACATTTGAAGTAGTTATTTTTAAATTTATCTTAAAAAATGTACTTGAGTTTGCTAAATAAAAGTATGGTCACATATGGCAAATATTTGCCAAAAAAAAAAACGTAACGACTATTTTCGGCAACTAATTAGTGAACATTTCATGGGATATAAAAGTCAAAATGGATTGAAGTAGTAATTTATTAAAAACCGATGGTGTTTTATTTAAGATAAAGGCTTGTTTCAAATCAGAAGTATTTTTAAATAATAAAAAAAAGTGTACATAACATAGTGGTTACGTTTTTTTGGGCAAATTTTATCCACATGTAAACGTACCTTTACTCACACTGCTTCATATCCATTTCCATAATTATTAAGCAGAATTGAGAATCCAACTAAAAACTTTATAACTTTAACAGGGATATTATAAGTTTTAGTAATATTATGTTATCAAAAAATTATAGCAATGATGACAATCCTTCTTTACTTATCTTGAGGCAAAATAAGCACTGCAAATAGATAAACATGGATGCTGTTTGGCTCAAGTAGTTACTGCTTTCATACTACACGCCAGGTTAAGTTAGAGCGCAGTCGACAAAGATGAGTCGACACAAGTAGCACCGTTTACTCTAGACCTGTAGAAACCAAAGGCCCCTTCGTGCCGTTCACGTACCTCACTAAGTCCGTCAGATCCAACTGAGAGCGCAGCCCGAAGTTGTCAAAGAAAGGCACCCCAAGCAATCTCAGCCTCGGCCTAGCCAGACCGGGTCATTCACAGGGAAAGTGCACAACAGTCTTCCTTTCGGAATCCACCTCACAGCCCCTGCACCGGCCATTGAACGGAATGCCCTTCCTCTCAGTAGCCAATTTAAATTTACATACCTGATTTAATTTCATGCAATAAAATAAAATGAATTTCAAGTTGTTTTTGAAGAAAAAAATATAAATGAAAATATGATAATATTAAATTTGCCTGCGCATAAAGACAATTCGTCTTTTTTAAAACGGTAAAGCATACGACTGAGCTTGTGAATTGACAAAGTGTATTCTTCTGACGCGACAAGTTATCTGGCGGCAGCACAGCTTATTTACGCACGCACCCAACAAACACGAGGGATTGATTTCTCCAGAACGGAGGAAAAGAGTTTTCAGGTGACATTCCTCTACAGCTCTCTAGAGTTTTTCATTTGATTCATCCACCAAAAAGTTAAAAAGGTCATTGTATAGCACCAGCTATCAGCTACTGCTAATATACAAGTAACACCAGTAGTACGAATCACTAAAGTTTGAAAATGACTCGAAAACAATTTGCAAGGAGAAATTATTTTCAAATTGAGAAATTCTTTTATACGTCTTTCAAATGTAGATTGTAATAAAATGTGGAACATAAACGAAATAGAAGTTTGGCTTTGTAAACTTATTATTTCTTCACTTTCAAAATTTTTTTTATTCCATACAAATACCTTTTTTTCACAAACAAACCATAAATATCTAATATTTTTCATTTGTAATAAACAAAATTTTAGAAATTTATTTCCCGCTTTAAACAGTGCTGGCACGTTTATTTATAAATAATATGAGAATAACACATTAAATTGATAACAAATTCATAAAAACACTAATTTTCAAATGTTTACATTCCAAACGTTGAACTGTAATCTTTGTAAAAGGTTTAATATTTGACGTTGCTATCAAATCATAAAGTCATCTTATTTGAAAGGATTGACTTCGTGTTTGTTTGGTGTGTACAAATGTACCGACAATGTGTAACTCGATTCTATAGTGTTACATATTAAGCGATATTAATCCACTGGGTAACAGTGCGTCACATTAATTGAGATAAATATAAGTTAATTGGTTATTTTACATACATGTATGCAGTGCCCAGTTTACCCCACTGTTGTGAGATAAACAACCCATTATATTTCATAACTGCAGACATGAACATAAACTCATATGTATGTATGTATTGGGATGTATGTACATACATGTGTGATACAAGTGTATTTAAGATCCTAGATAATTTAATATTTATTACTAACTGAAACAGAAGAACTTTCTGCAACAAAACTAGCATACGTACATGAATGCTCATGTACAGTGGACTCTGGATAATTTGAAACTCGCTACTTTCAATCTGGTGATAATTTGAATTGTTTTTGCCATTCAATAGATTGAAGACAATCCATGGAAAGTCTAAAATACGTAAATACAAAAAAAATCATTTATTTTAATTTGTTTAATTGTGTTTTTCAAAAAAAAGAAAAAAAAATTAAATCGTTTGCTTTAGTATCGCAATGTTTTAAGCATACGCTTTGCTTTCAATTATGCTCTTGTTAATTTGCTGGTACCTTGAATTTAAAATTATCGAAAGTCGACTGTATATACATATGTGTATCTCGTAGACTATTTCACAATACTTTCTCGCGCGTCAGTTAAATTCATCCAACATCTAAATCCAATTTTGAAAATAAATGAATGACTTAATAAATACAAGTGTTACTGTAGATTCCTTGAAATTACTTTTTCTACGACGCAATACATTATAAATCTGAGTTACGATTATACTGATTAATATTTTCGTCCTTGTATTTGTAATTAAAAACGATATTTAACTTACATAGAAATTGTGTTGGGACTGTTATATTTTAGTAAATTAATCAAGGGAAGAAGAATAAACAATATGTTTGCTTTACATACAGATTTGATAAATTACTATGGACAAAACGTTAAATAAAAATAGAGTATAATTTGGAAAATGAAAGGCATATTATTTTAAGTGTTAGCTTTTGTTTTGAAACTTTCTTTCTTTAGGTAATTACAAAATCTGAATAGGAGAGCATGTGACGGCGCCTTACCAATGCTCTTGCAGCAATCAAAGACATATTAATTTTTATATTTTAAGTAACAATATCATTCCCGTTCGCGCTTTATCGAAATGGCCTTCACTGCGTTTGTTCTTAACATGGAGCACATTTTAAAAAATTAACTATATTGGAAACTCAAAATCGAAAACGTGCAAGATTCAATACCTGTACAAAATGCAGTTCGAATAACAATCGCAAAGTTGTTAAAGCACTTGCTCGTTTATAGAGAATTTGAAAATTTTGTCTTCTCACAATAAATAAATCAGTAAGTCCTCACAGCAAAAAAATTTTAATAATGTTTTGTACCGCAATAGATTTATTTGATACATCCAGCAGGTAAAGGAGGTCATTGAATAGTAACGGCTTCAGCTACTACTTGTCTACAAGTAACACCAGAAGAGCTGACTTTTATTACAATAATTGTAGCGTTAAAATAAGTATATAAAAATTTTTTCGAACTGCAATTCATTAATCGTTATCGTTAAGTTTATTTTCTCAATAATAATAATAATAATAATAATAATATATGGTGCTTAAAATCTCGTTTGGTAGAATATAAATACAAAGATACCATTAATCCATTACAGGTCAAGAGTGCCATACGGCACTCAAATTAATGCTATTTATAAAATGTTTTAAAAAAAAATTGCATACAAATATCATACTGTATTTTATGTACCGTTATTATTATATTTGTTCAGCATCAAATTATATGCTTAGCAACCCAGTAGCTGTTATAAGCATCACATATTTTCTTGTAGGCTATCTGTTTTTTTCTTCAGAATTTTCCAAAGTTAAGAGCAGTCGGAGGTAAAAAGTGTATAAATAATTTGTTTGTAAAAATTGCAACAAGATATTTCTTTTTTTTAAAAAACAACATTATAATGTTTTTAAATAATTAAACTTGGTGCAATGTTATGATGAGTATTTCCTAAAAATTATATTTAAAAATTTAAAGTGCCATATGGCACTCTTGACCAGTACTTAGGAAAAATTAATACCTGTTTTTTAGACTCAATCCGCAACAAATTCTAGACTATTTGGCAGAATTAGGAACTGATGGAAATAATATTGATGAAATTATTATTGAACCACCATCGGCAGACTACGCATCGGGAGAAGATGATGCCGATGAGGACTCCGATGGAAATATTCTTGATATTCACCATAATCAAATTCAAGATTGTGTTTTTGTTACAAAAAGTGGTGAAGATTTGGGAGAAAAAATTGTTTATAGCGTTCAGGATAATATAATTAATTTAGATCAGCTGGAACATTTATTAGGCTTAGAACTCGATTTACCTGTAAACCTATTCGTTTTGGGTATAAGACAAAAACAAAGAACAAACATTTCACGGCCTGCTGTTGTATCAGCATATAATCGAAATATGGGTGGAGTTGATCGTATGGATCAAAATGTATCCATTTATCGCATAGCTGTTCGTAAAAAGAAGTGCTGCTGGTCAATTTTTACTTGGACTATAGATGTCGCAATTCAAAATACGTGGCTGTTGCTTCGAAAGGCTAAAAATAGTATGCCACAGTTAGAATTTCATCGAAGTTTAGTCCAACATTTATTAAAAACTTGTAGTGATAAGTCCCGTTCAGACTTCACTACTCGACGGTATGCTCATATTGCTAATGCAAGTACTCGTTACGATGGTGTTGCTCACTATGTGCAACCATGTACTCGACGTCATTGTGCTCTAGAAACCCGTAAAAGCCAAACCAGAGCGGAATGCAAGAAATGTAACGTTGACTTATGTATAAAATGATTTGTTTCATACCATACAGAAAGAATTCGGCAATATCTATTTATCCTTTTTTTATTTTTGTATAAATTAATGTATATTTTTTGTGTTTATGCTTTATAATATGAACTTTAGATCTGCTAGAGTCGAATAAATAAGTGAAATAACTCACTAACTTTTTATTAAATACATGATACATAGTTAGTATGGAAGTGGTCAAGAGTGCCGTATGGCACTCTCTCGTGGAGTGGACCAGGTAGGTCGTAGGGGTAAAACGGTACAAAATTTAGAATTAGTGTAGAAATATTACTATATGTGGCAAGTTTTATTAAAATTGCTTCACATGGAGCCCGTGACCATTAATGGGTTAAATCATATGCCGCTTTATTTTCTACGTATTTCCAAAAAATTTATATTTTGTGTATATCAGTTTTGAAAAAAAATAATTTAAATTAAATTTTTCAAACATAATGGACATAATAAATAAAATAACAGAATAAAAAAAATTCTATTTTCGTTTGAAGTACGAAGCATTTAATTGTTTTTTACACGTTCCTCTATGTGTTTTTCGTATATTTTCACAGAGATGCCACTTGATTTGAATGTTGACCTACGAGTACTATCGTTAACATTGCGTTACAGAATCGCTTAATCGTTAGTGCAAGCAACCTGAAATGTCGCCAAATTTAACAATTAGCGAATCGTTAAAAGTTACTGAATCGCACTACAGAGCGCCCTTCTTCGACGATATTATTATGTAGTATCATTGGCGAGGTAAAATAATTAATAAAAATGGCTACTAAGAAGACCTTAAAAAAATTTAATGCGTCTGCTTTAAGGCAAACGCGCTGCAACACTGGTATAAAAACAAAAACGTGCACAAATTAGAGTTTTAAAACTAATGAAGCTTGACCTCCTGCCATCGCTTTCTTATAAAAGGTAACACCTAGTGATTGCCTAATCATTGTTTGAGTGTTATTTTTCTTAAGAAAATGATGGCTATGCGAAAAAATATATATTTTGTTTTAATTTTAAATGTTATTATCATTTTCTATAGTAAAGTAATTCAAATTTAAATATTTACAACAATACAGTTGGCAACACCTCAATCGCCAACAACTGTGTATTCTGGATATGGGGATTGTTTTTTATAGAAAATATCTATATTTATCAAGACTTTAACCTATTTCTTAACAAAATATATTAAATTTTCCTACAGCCAAGTACCGTTAAAGTTGTATGTTTGAATTGTATATTAGAACAAATAAAATATTAGAAAATTATATAGTTTTCAACACACAATAATTTTGTTTTGTTTGGCATTATTCACATTGAAAAGAGCATAAATACGTTTTTACTAAAAGAAATAAATTTGCTTAAATAGTTGCTTGTTTTTGTTAAAAGTTTAATTAGTTATTAATTTACTTAATAGCCAAAAGGTGTTTTAAATTTCGCACTGAAGAGCAAAATTATCTTAAAAATATTTACGAATTATTTGGCAAAACTGTCTGCCATGAAATCCGGAAGTGTAAAATAAGTTGCACATGAAATTACTAAAAAAAAATTAAATATTTATAGGTAAAAAATACATATTATATGACATAACTTAAATTTTGGGAGTCAGTTCATTACTTTATAAATTATTTCATTTTAATGTTCAGCTAAAAACACTGCAAGAAAGAAATTTAAAAAAATATATATGAGACTTTCTTCTCTGGGATTTATTGAATTATTTAGTGTTAGTTATTTTGCTAAATTTCGGATGTATTTAATTTTAGTTTTAGGAGTTGTAATTTTCTGGCATTTATTTTCATTTGAGGTTATGTCATTTTTACATAAAAAACAGTCTCTAAACTGTTGCTACCTAAAAAAGAAAATAAATAAAAATAAAACACGATTTTTGCATACAATTTTTTTTTGGGCATTATTATTATTATTATTATTTTTGGGTTATTATAAAACTTCTCGAATGACATTTACGATACACCGTGTAGGTCTGGCACAGCCACCATTTGCTTCAATTGACAATTAAATGCCTGATTTATTATTTTGATTTACTGCCTTCCATGTTCGTTTTGTAGTTATTATTTCTAATGTAACTACACATTTAAGACAATCAATTAATTCCAGTAAAAAAAAATTATAATCGCTTAAAATCAAACAGTTAAGGAAGTGTCTTTTAATTTCAGTGTGGAAGCAAGAAAATCAGTTATTTAATTTTACAATAAAATAAATAAAATAGAGCAGACTTCTGAAATAGTGGTTGCACCAAAATTGGCTTAAAGTTTCAAATTAAAGTACCATGTGCGAAATAAATTTTTCTATTTATATTCTACTGCCACAATCATACGTTAGCAAATCCAGTTTTGCTTCTTGCAGCTTTTACGCCTGAGAATTTAATGACAATACGTTTTATATGAGTTAAAGGAAACGATAATCTTAGAGTGATAGACTAGCTACGACCAACTTTAGGTTGTTGTTTAATTTATTTAAATATTTTCATATACCAAGTGCTCAATAATGAAATTTTTATGGACGTACACACATACATATCGAGCCAAAGGGTCATAAATCAAAATTGAAATTTATTACCAGAAAAGATCTTTTGTGATATAACTACCTCATAAAAATATATAAGTATTTACGTGTCTTCAATCTCAATATGCATACAAATTTTTTTTCATATTCAATAAAAAATAGGAATTTCTATTTTGGAATGTCATAATATATCGCATCTGAAAATATCAAGAAATTCAAATTTTTTCAATTCAGCACTCTGTCTGTAAAGGCTCGATATGTAGTTGCAATTTATTAAATCAACTGTAAAATTTTAACTAAAATTCATTCACAAAAAAAGTTAACAAAATTCTATATTCGGGTGTTTCTATGCAAATGAATTAAAATTTTGTGAATTTTCGAGACTTGGGAAATAAAATATTTTTTATGTTCAACCATGTTTGTGCAACATATTTTTATTATTGCGAGATTCGGCATATTTTGAAATGAAAGTAATTGAAATCTGTTAAAAGAAATAAATCCAAAACGTGACAGAAATAAAGCTGATGTGTTCGTAGTGATGAATTTTAATGTTAAAATATTGGGAAACATTGTCTCTTTTTACACATGTGCAGTGGTAGTAATTTAGAAATGTATAAAATTTCAACAGAATTCTTGTATTACTTTTTTATTTATTTATTCATTGTGCCTTCATAAATACTCGTACATACATATATGACAGTTTCTTTTTAAGGAATTAATTCCAGCTTAGCAAAATTGTGCTCAATTATTAACTGATTTTGTTTTTTTTATCTTGGACCAGCACACAGCAGGAGACTCCTGCACATGCGGTGTATTGCGCTGGAACTACAGGAAAGGAATAGTTAGAAAAAAAAACAGGAGGAGAGGTTATACTATTAGCATCTCTGATGTCAAGGAGACGTATTAAATTTTGAAGCTTCGCTACTAAATTTTTTTTTTGTAATTATTCGACTTCACCGGTGCTACAAAATAACGACGAAGGAGGGCCTTCTGATGTGCCTGTGGATTGGTTATAGCTGAAGCCATTACTGTTCAGTGACCGGTGACTATGCCTTCGTCACTGAAACCTTCCGACAACAACTGACACAAAGACACTCAAATGCACAACAGAAAATGCGAGATGATTTTATGAGTCTGAAACTGGGGTTGAACCCAGGAAAAATTTTTCGTTTTGTAGTCAACGTGCAGACTACTTCGACCATCGCCACCCTCAAAATAATAATAAATTATATACAGAAAAATTAAAAAAATTTTTCTTTTTCGAAATTGTCCTCCAAAAATACTTCATATTAGAACGTGTACAGGGATTCTTTTTGAGGTACAGTCTAATGTACAGTGTCATTCATTAAGCTGTTCCTATCTCTAAAATTAAATAAAAACCAATTTTTATTCGTTTGAAAGACCGATGGCACTACGACTGCGACTTAAGAAATCCCCACAAAAAAAGTCTAATCGCTCGTTAAGAATAGTCAATGTGGCACATAGTGCCATTCACTTGAAACCACATATTGTTTGTGTCCATGTCATCCAATTCAGGTCCAAAGAAGTTGGTAACCATCGACCTATAGCGCTCGTCGTTGTCACTGATGGCTTGGCCAAAGTCGTTCCCAAAAAAATTTGAACCGATGAAGCCGCCAGCCATATATCGACACCATACAGTGACTTTTTTGGAATACATTACACGATTTTGAATTTCATGTGGATTGGTATCGTCCCAAATTCAACAATTTTATTTGTTCATGTACGCATTCATCCAGAAATGAGCCTCTTCACAGAAGATGATTTTTCGCGCGGTACGTTGAGCGAACAGAACAACCATTTTGAGAAAATAATTTTATTATTTGCACAAGTTGTTGCATGCTGTATCCGTCCATACCGATTTGGCAACACAGACTGAATAAATAACTACTAATTTGACAGATGCAGCTTTAACAAGGTGCCCGTTCTCAACTGTCTAAGTTCGGCAGTCCCTGTTGGAAGACCCTTTAAATACTTATGTCCTTATGCACATCAGCAACAATGAGAGATGTTTTTAAGATTTAGGTTGAAACTGGGGTCGAACCCAGAAATTTTTGGTTTTGTCAACGTACAGACTTCTTCAGCCATCACCACCATAAAATGTCTAATTTATGAAGGAATTTTCTAAAAGAAAAATAATTTTTGATTATATATCGAGCCTTTGGTGCAATACCGTAGTAACTCAAAATTTGAATTTTTTGAGCTGGGTATGCAGAAATGATCTTTGGAGAAATATATATCTAAAGGAAAAATGTCGTCTTTATCCTCCAGCTATTTCCAAGAATATTTATTTGCAATAATGAAATATTTCCTTTATGACAAGAAATTTACAAACAGAAAACATTACACAACATGACTCTTTATATAAAAACTTGTAAAAAAATAACTTTAGGAAACGAAAATACTATCAAAAAGGTGGCTCAAAACTTCAAATGCATTTTTCTCAGTTCACGATTTTTTGAATTACGACGATATTGCACCAAATGCTCGATATGTGCGTCAAATAAGAGAGCGAATTGGTTTAAATATCCCAAATGATATAATATAGTATGGAGATATTAGAAATGTAGACTGCTTTTCTGATTTTTGTTAATAAAAATCAATGTTTTAAAAACCAGCACTTTTTTTAACTGTACAGGGTTTTAGCTTTTTTTTGTTGCGATTTAATACTTTTAATCTGTCTTCTTCTGCCAACCTTGGTACAGTTGGTTGAATAGTTAGTATGCTGACTCTGTAAGCGATAATTAAACAATAAAACGTCCTTCAGCTTAAAAAAAAAATTAACAGCGTAGCAACTTCGCTTTACAAAATCTAAAAAAAAAACCCACGCAATTGCAGAGTTGTGCTAGAATTAAGATCTCTATCACTTCAATTCCTGTCTGTTCTCTACACTTACGCATTGCAATAGGTAGACAGAAAGTAACGCAATGACGCTATTCTTCACACGCAGCTTCCTTTCTGAGAGCTATTTCTATTAAAAAAAAAAATATTAAAATGTCACATTTGAAAATGACACTGCGTGTTATAATGATTTTCCTACTGTGTGGAATAGATAAACGAATTACTGTTGCCTTTTTAGTTTGTTTTTTTTTTGTTTGTTTTAAAAATGTAATGTAAATGTCCAACGTTTAAGATAACCTAGAAAAGAATGCTAGAAAATAAAAATAGCTTCAAAAATATATATACATGCGAAGTTTTCTATATCATGTTTTTTTTACAGTATAAACAATATTTTATTTAAAAACGTGTGAGTTGAAAATGGTTGACATTGAAGCCAACTTTATGCCACAAATTTAACCAGCAAACATTAATATACATTAATAAAAGTATTTATTTTTTTTTTTTTTTTTTTTTTTTTTTTTTCCATTTATTTATTTATTGAATCTTCAATGTATATTGAACTAACAACAAGTAATCAAATCTTAAATAATAAAACAAGAAAATATCACCCCAGCCAGCGCCAGGGCGAAAGCATCGGTTCCACAGTAGTTTCAGATTCTTTTTTTTTTTATGTGAGTTGAGACAGGTAGAGGGCTAAAGTATCCCTCCTTCTCAGCCTGGTATGACCTGAGAAATTTTTGATATTTCGAGCCAGTGGATTCGGGTGGACTTCAAGTTTTTCTACATAAGTTGTGGTGAATTTGGAAAACACGGTGTTTACAATCGGAACATTAAGATCTTCGTGGAGTCGGGAATTTTTAATGTACCAAGGGGCCGCTGTAATTATACGTAGGATTTTATTCTGTCGCCTTTGGATTTTTTCTATATTCGTGCGTGAGGCAGTAGCCCATAATTGTATACCATAACACCATATTGGTTTTAAAATTGAATTGTACAGTAATAATTTGCAGTCTAGGGTCAGCGTTGAATTTCTGCCCATAAGCCAGTTCAGTTGAATTGCCTTTAATTTCATTTGTGTCAGCTTTGCTTCGATATGGGTTTTCCAAGTCAAACGACGATCAAGGTGAATACCGAGATATTTAACTTCTGAGTGTTGCGGAATATATTGGTGATTAATTTGAACAGGTGGACACGTTTCCCGCCGCAAAGTGAATGTGATATGTACACATTTCTGTTCATTTACTTTAATTCTCCACTGCTTTAACCAATTTTCTAATCGAGATATATGGTCCTGTAATTTTCTTGAAGCTACATGTGGGTTATCGTTAACACTTAGAAAGGCTGTATCGTCTGCAAATGTAGATGTATGGATTTCATTGCTCGTAGGCATATCAGAAGTGTATATCAAGTACAACAAAGGCCCCAGGATACTGCCTTGGGGAACTCCAGCTTGTATAAGTTGTGGAGAGCTCAAAAAATTTCCTTCTTTTATCATAAATTTTCTGCCGGTTATGTATGATTTTAGAAGTTTATGTGTGTTTGATGGTAATTTTTGTTCTATTTTATGTATTAAGCCTTCATGCCATACTTTGTCGAAAGCTTGTGAGACGTCTATGAAAAGTGCAAAAGTATTTATAAAATCGATAGACATTTATCATCCCCGTCAAAAGATATAATTTTTTGGCCGAACAGCTCGTATGCGGAATAAACTCCCTGCAGAGGTATTTTCTGTCACCTTTGACGTAAGAAAATGCAAATAAAATTAATCCTTAAACACTACTCTCTCTATCATCCTTCCCATAACCTCATTTCCTAGTTCCAGCACAATACATTGCATATGTAAGAGTCATGCTCTAAGTGCTGGTTCAAGATAAAAAATAAATAAATAAATTTGCAAGTACTTCCGGAAGCAAATAAATATACAAAATTAAGGAACATGTACACGTTCCTCATATTCAGTTTACTCTAGGCTAGATTTAGCCTTTTTTCGTCTTTTAGCCTCAAAGTTTACGTTGTAGTTTCATAGCTTTTTTTATTTTAAATTTAGCCTCACAAAAGCTAATTTTTTTTTAAATTTAAGGTAAACCCATAAAATCATTTTAAATTGTATTAAAAAATTAACCTGGCAGAGTATTAAGTTTTCTTTTAACAATTTCTGCACTCACAAACATTCATAAGATGAAATGCATTAAAAAAAATAATACATCAACCAGTTAAGACACTTTCGTAAGTTCACAGCATTAGCATGTGCTTTAATATTGTACATATATAAAAATATATATATAATATTATAACAATCTATTTTTTTAAGCTTTAAGGTTTTTTCTCTTTTTATTTATTCTCTCTTCGATATTTCGTTAACCTTCGGTTAACGAAATAGAAATTAGAAATTAAAAATTAACGAAATTTACATATGTATATACATAATTTGAAGACGAATATACTACCTAAATAATGACACATTAATTACTGTACCATGTCTAAATAAAGTATTCTGTTATATTTTTGATTCAGTACAGAATTGAAACTAAAAGAAATACCAGATTTGTATTATCAGTATCATAGTATAATAATTTCGATGCATTTAAAAATATGCACCTTCGTTTTTTTTCTATTTATGCACTTGGAGTGCATTTTTGTATAATAAGTTTAAAAACGTTTTATGCATAGGAAATAAAACATTGAGTTATGAAGCCATTTTATAGGTTTTTTTGGGCGTTTAGCTTTTTCTAGCCTTTTTAAGAAGTCACTTTAGAGTTTTTTTTCTACAGCTCTTGGCAATACTGTTCCGATTTCAACAAATTGTGTATACTTTAATTTAACGGGCTTATGCAAAATTAAAGTATATATGAAAAATGTTTAAATTAAATTATACATTAAAACCGGGTTTCCATTATATAAAGTTCGAACTTTAAACCAAAGTTTAACAAATGGTATCGATATTTTATATTTATTATATATATTTTTTTATCTTGGACCAGCACTCAGGAGAGGACCGCTACACTTGCCGCGCATTGTGCAGGAACTAGAGGAAAGGGATAGTTAGCGAAATGACAGACGGTTTTTTGTTTTATAGCAGTGTTGTAGCAAATTTGAAATTTCAGTAAAAATGAATTTTTTTTATGAAAACACGTAATGTTAGAGGTTTTGGCCATTGCATATCTTAAAGGGCCACAGCAGCTATAAATTCCAACAATTTCTATCCGCCCATCTTTCTCCAGTTTCCTGGAATATGATGCATCTTCTAAAGAAATGGTAATTTTTTATTTACAAAAGTAACAAGATTCCTTGACATACATATTTGGGATACAAGTTTATATTTTCGTTAAGGGGATTGGATAAACTACTTGCTCCTTTAATTTGTATCCATTTGGTCAAAAAATGTAAACACAGTTCAGTTTGGAATAGGTACGTCTCGATTTTTCATGTTTAACAGAGGCCGGTTAATACGTTAACAGTGCTCTGTTAAGGCAGTTGATTTGAAATTTATCTTCACACAGGCAGTGTTGCATTACTTTTTTGTTAGCTAAATAGAGACATTTTATTCAGTATTTTAATTCTCCGATGCTTTCAGTGATGAAATTGTACAATAGTGCCGGCCTAATGTACATCACAAACGTTTTGAATGACGGACGTAGGGTTCGAATCACGACCTAAGGTTGTAGAGTAAACCATCTACCTACTTCAGCCAACATCAGTCACAATGCTGAAAATAGGCTATAGACGTTGCCATGCTTGTCGTAATGATTTAGGTTAGTGTATATAATAGCTGATGCTAGACGGTCAAGACACACAATGTCTTGTTTTCAATAAAAGTAATTTAGTTTTTAGGAACTAGATATACATTTCCACCTTTCAGTAGTGAGATTCAATAACTTGTAACGATTGTGCGGTTCAGTAACGTGGTATTAACTTTAGTAGTTAAAAATATAAATCAAGTGGCATCTCGGTGAAAATATACGAAAAGCACAAAGAGGAATGTGGAAAAAACAATAAAATGCTTCGTATTTAACACGAAAAAACAGATTAATAATCATTTTATATAATTTATTATTTATTTCTTTATTGTAGTTACATAATTTAAGTAAAAATATTTATTCTTTTATATTTATACAAACAAAATGTGCAAATAGATAATAAACAAACATATACTTCAATGGTATGTAAGGATGTGTGTGTGTATATCAGATTTGTGGTAAAATAAAAAACCGAAAAATTTTTATAACGAAATCTTCTCTATAACAAATAAAATTCGGGAACACAACATTTTTGTGAGTATTTTCATACATTTTGATCTCCCTATAACGAACTTCCCTATAGCGAAGTTCTCTCTGTAACGTACAATTTTTTAAGACCTAAATTGAATTTTTCACACTAAATAATCTCTCTATTGCGAAGTTTTTAGCAATCGATTTTTTGCATCAATTTAGTCACATATGTATGTATTAATAAAAAAAAAATTAATGTGTTCATGTAAAAACTATTATTTTTGTCTTAATAAATATATTTTCTACATAAAAAAAATGTAGTCAAAAGTTTCTGCGGGTTCTCTATAACGTAGAAATTTGACGGTCCCCAACTGCTACGTTATAGAGAAGTTCGACTGTACTTCATTATTGATTAATATGCCATTTTTACTAAATTTAAGCAGAATATTTTTAGAAACGCAAAACACATTTTCTTGGCATTTTGAACAAAATTTCGTATTGCTTGTATTCCAAAAAAAAATACAAGAAATCCTACATTGTTCTTCGGAAAATTCAAAATAATATCCTTCTAAATCCGATATATACGTATCTTATTACAAGAAATTTTGCTTCTGCAAACCCTGCCGCATATTTATTAACTCTTATTATATATGTATATGTGCGAGTATATACACATGCATATTAGGGTGGGTCAATTTGTTCGGGTGAGTAAAAGCTTGACAAGCGTATAGCAAAATCAAAATCTGCACAAAATTCTAAGGAAATTACCAGAAGAAATTATGGGATTGAAATGAAAACCTAGCTCCCCGCCGAGCGACTTCAGAATTCACATTTTGATAATTCCGAGCCAAATCAATCATGAGTTTTCTAGCTTGCCTCCGATGTCAATAAAATTTGTTATACATGTTATTCTCGCTAAGAAACCACAAAAAAATTTAAATTTTTAGGGATTTACAGGTGTTGACAATACAGTGTAAAAAAAATTTCCCTAAAATTGCCAAATCATTACACTTTTCAACATCTAAAGTCAATATCTTCGGTTCTATTGCAGCTACAGAGGCCAATTTAGTTTTTTTTAAAGCTCTTAATGTACACTACGAGACTACTGTTACAAAAAAAAACTTTTAGAAAATTTTTAGGGCTTCGAATTACCCAAATGTCTCTCGGTGGGAGCTAGGTTTTGATTTCAGACCCATACATTCCTCTGAAAATTTTCTCAGAATTTTGTGCAGTTTTCGATTTTGATATACGCTTGTTGACCAAAAAAATTTAACGACCCTAATGCATATACCTACAACTCTTGTTCAAAGGAAATAATATTCACTACATTATTTATTTATTTTTTGGTAATTATGTTGGCTTGTTTTGCCAAAAGACGAAATGAAATCGCGTAAGCACATAGAAAATCCATAAATACCATCTTACTTTGAACGCCTTTGTAAATAATACATGCATGTATTTATAGTATAATAAAGATGGTAAATCACAAAACAAATTAAGTTTTCATTTCCAATAATAATATGATAGTATTGGGGGGGATGGGGTAATTAACAAAATTGGGGGTAAGAAAACAAAATTAAGAGAAAAACGTTTAGGGCGAATAAATTTTCTTTGACTTTACATTCTGGTATAAAAACAAATAAAGAAATACATAATTTCGATTTTAATCCGAAAATGTATCATCATGTATTGTATACCATACGTATCATGATTGTTTGAATATTCATTATTGGCGATATTATTGGCGATGGCTGCATTAGTCTGAACGTTGCTACAAATCGAAAAAGTTCTGCGGTCGAGCCCAGTTACAGACTAAGTCATAAAAACATCTCACATTTTTTCTGATGTACATTAGTGTGTCGTAGTGTCAGGTGTTTTCAGAAGGTTTCAGTGGCGAAGGCATAGTCACTGGTCACACTGAACAGTACCGGCTTCAGTTGTAGCAATCCATACGTAGATCAGATCGCCGTCCATCGTCGATGTTGTGTAGCACCGGTGAAGTAAAATAATTTTAAAAAAATAGCTACTAAAATGAAGCTTCAAAAAATTTACTACGTCTCCTTGACATCAGAGGCTGTTCAATACTGCTATAAAACAAAGAACGTGCAAAAGCAACTTTACTTTTACAAGTTAGTGAAGCCTCACCACCTGTCATTTCTCTAACTATCACCTTCCTCTAGTGCAGGGGTCATGCCCTGAGTGGCGCTCCAAGAAAAAAAAAAACTAAATATAAATTTCGTATTCGTTCAAAGTAATAAATTTTTTTAATCAAATTGGCCTTTGATTCTTTTACAATTTAATTTTGGCTCCTTTAAATCATGACGCGTCAAATTACATGGTTATCATTATGGCACGTCGAATTTATCGTTTATGCAAATCATAGAAAGCATATCTCACAGATGTTGAACTTTTGCTGCCGATAAGTATTGAATTATTGCATATTGCGCCCATTCATTTTAGGACGAAGACTTTTGGAAAATATCACCTGAAAAGAACGCTCTAAGAAATTATTCTAATTCTTTCCCAATATCCCACATCAGCTCATTTTCATTCCAACAAACGAAATCCCATCATTTTATCTTCTTAAGAAAAGAACGCTTTGGATGGCGAGTGAAATATCTCGAAAAACAACTTTAAAAAATAAATTAATCGATAAGAATATCACAATAAAAAGTTCTGAAAAAATGCTTTTTTTACATTCTCATCTGATTTATTTTTTTTTCATATAAAACTTTGCAATAACCATGGTACGGATTGTGTTCATCAGCTTTTCTCATTAACCATTTCCTTTTACTAAAACAATTTCTTCATTCTCTCCATAACTTGATGCGATTAAAAGAATATGAATATTTTCATTCAAAATTAAAATTTTTTATATTCTTTCACTACACTACAATAAATTTAACTTACCTCTGCTTCTCCACTGCCACCACCATCTCCACTACCACAGCCAACTGCCCCATTACTCGCACCACTCAAAGATAACGTTCGATTTCTTTCACGCTCTAAGCGCAACAATATTTGAGCATTTTGTTCACACGTGTAGGTATGAGCTTTGTGACGATTATCCAAACTATATTCGTATAGTGGTCGTGATGGATTTGGATTTAATTCTGTGTCGCTGCCAACGTCACAACTGCACAGTGACTGGCTGCTGCGACCTTTAGCCCGACGTAACGAGCCACGATTTTGTGGTGTTACCGCACGCTGTTCACTGATGTGATTTGAAAATGTTACTACATTGTTTTGGATACGTTGACCAGGTAGTAGATGTGCTTGTTGTAAAGATTGTTCACGTTGCTGTTGCTGCTGCTGCTGTGAATATTGTTGCTGGGCAAGACTAGTAGCAGAACTGTGGTAATTGCCGGCAGCAGTTGATGGGTTATTTATAAGATTATTAGTATTGAAGATACCAGTCATAGCAGAACAACTGCCAGATCTTAAGACTTGCATGGCTGTGTCGGAATAGTGAGAGGATGTATCATAATTATCAAAGCTGAGATTATGGCCAGTTGCGCCACTGAGACGAGCACCGTAGGCTGCAGAAGGCATTATAGGCGGGTAGGAGGGAGCCACAGCAGCTGCTGAAATGGGACTAAAGGAACGAAAACGTTCATTTGCCCTTAGGCTGCTGCGTATTACAGGTGTTTGGGAAGCGCTTAGACTATTTTTTCGTTTCGATGGAGACACATAGTAAATTTCGTGCTCATCAAATTGTATTTCAGCCATTGATGAGACCGTATTACCATTTTCGATAGCATAACTGGTGTTACAGCCAATCGTATTGGCAGTGGCAGTAGTACTTGTGGTGCTACCACCACTCATGCTGCTCATATTGGGATGATCAATTAGATTTTGAAGCATTGGTTTCCGATAACTATTATTTGAACTAATGTTGGCAGTATGTTTTTGAGACTCTATCGTTGGATTGCAGCTGGATTGATAAGAATTTTCATGGGGTATTTGCTTCTGATGAAACCTACCAGAGTCGCCGGAACGTTTTAGATCGTTCATATTATCTGCGACAAGTGAGAATTCTTTTAAAAAAATCTTTGTTATTGATTGTTTATCTACTTTTTGGTTTTATGCTTTATTTAGGAATATTAAATGAGTTCGTTCTGTGCTTATTGTCGTTGTCATTTTCTTCGTTTCTTCTTGTCATCCTTTCGAGTGGATTTTTTAATGTTTAATATTGTTGGCTTTAGTTTTTGGTTTTGATCTTATCAAATATTCATGGGACAGCTGTCTGTTGATTTAAAGTAGCACGTGGCACATTATACGGTATACCAACTCATACAAAGTTTTGCAAGCATTGTGAATGCTGGTTAATATTCTACTTCCGTCTCACAAATACACAAATACGAAGCGGATGATGATGATGATAATAAAGGCAATGGCACTGACTTTGTTGATGAGTGCTGTGCTACCGATAGTGAAACACCTTTGCAGTTTAATCATTCATAATATAAATGTTTGAAATTTAGGTAACAGATGATGTTTATATTATATTTTTTGTTCTCGGGAAAATATATCTACATCACATAAATAGTTAAAACTTTAGCAATTGAAAGTTTCATTTCCCTGATTGTTTCTTTTCACTCAGATTAGAAAAATATAGTGAAACAAGAAACAAAAATAAGCAAATCTTTGTTTTAGTTTTAAAATACAGTACCACTTGCTGGGCCTCTATAGTTTTACTTCCTTTCTGACTTTCCTTTTATTTTATATAATTTTGCAACCACAGGAATACAATTTCTGTCTCACAGCGCATACTTGCAGCTATTTTTTTCAGAGATTCGAAAATCTTTTTAGTTTTCCATAAAAGCCAATTGACAATGTTATGCCCAAAGATTTTTCTCCCCTTTTTGTTATAACTTTTCTTCTTAAAGTATTCCTTAAGATTAGACTTCAATGTATGCAACTTTATTCTACTGCTGTGTTTACTTGTTGTTGCATATAAAAAAGGCACCACAATTTCAATAAAATGTTTTGTTTTTTTTTTCACCAAAAAAAAGCGTATTTTAATAGCTTTGAAGATTTTCTGAAATAGAAAAGGAGAAGAAATTTAATATAAATATTTTTATGTAAAAAGTAGGTTTTTTTTTTAAAAAATTTTGTTTTGGCACACAATAACCTATAAAACTTAACAGATAAAAATCAATTCAATTAATAATGAGTGTTCATATTTTAAATAAAGTACAGGTGAAAATTTAAATTTTTCAAAAGATTTGGAATGCATTCATTAGGACAACAGTGTACCTCTTTTAAGTGTAAACATTTGAACAAGCGAGCTCATGATTTTGATTTCGTTCATGTTACCATATGCGAAATAATACTCCGAAATCGCATAGTTAATGGAACACAAATCATCTCCTAATAACAAAATCAGGACTAGCTGCCGCATTTATAATATTTTTTTATTAGACAAATTTCCATACAAAATTCAATCAATATACCATCTATAAATACAAAAAATTGATCTGAATACTGGAGTAGTAAAAAGTAAAGTTGCATAAAAAATACAACATTTATTTCTTTTTAATTCCACAAATTGTTCAATTATATCTTTCAGAGAAAAAATTTGTTAACGGCTTTAGGTTTTTATAAATCGAAATACTGGCTCCATATTTATAATTTTAATTGAACAATTTTCCACTACAAGTTTGGAGTTTAACACGGAAACATAAAGTAAAATGTCTAAAATATAAAAATATTCCAACATTTCGATAATTTTTTGATGAATAAAACACAAATTATTTAGGAAGTTAGTTATTTCTTTCTTATTATGATAATATTGGTATGGCCGCACACCATCCGATGGTCCAAATTTTCGATGACGCTGAGGCATAATTGAGGTTGTATGCCGTTAATGTGCGAATTATCTCATCCTTTAGCTCTTGAAATGTTGCTGGTTTATCGACGTACACCATTTCTTTCAAATAACCCCAAAGAAAGAAGTCCAACGGTGTCAAATCATTTGATCTTGGCGGCCAATTGACATCGCCACCACGTGAGATAGAACGGCCATTGAATTTGTCGCACAAAAGAGCCATTGTTTCATTAGCTGTGTGGCAAGTGGCACCGTTCTGTTGAACTCACATATCGTCCACATCCATATCTTCTAATTCGGGCCATAAAAAGTTCGTTATCATCTCACGATAGCGAACACCATTCACAGTAACTACCTGACCGGCCTCATTTTGGAAAAAATACGGCCCGATGATGCTGCCAGCCCATAAGCCGCACCAAACAGTCACTCTTTGTGGGTGCATCGGTTTTTCGACAATCACTCTTGGATTATTATTCGTCCAAATGCGGCAATTCTGCTTATTGACGATCCACTGAAGTGAAAATATGCCTCATCACTGAAGATGATTTTCTTCGAAAATTGATCATCCACTGTTGGCATGACTTGCCACCATTTGGATCATTGACGACGATTGGAATGCTCAAGAGGCTTTAGTTCTTGAGTCAATTGCACCTTGTAAGCGTGTAAATGCAAGTCTTTATGCATAATTTTCATCAACGACGAGCGTGAGAGGTGCAATTGTTGGGCACGACGACGAATTGAGGTGGACGGCTCTTCAGCCACACTAACGCGAACAGCAGCAATATTTTCTGCAGTACGAGCTGTACGAGCATGCACTGGTGTTTTCACATTTCCTACAGACCCGGTTTGCTCTAATGTTTGCACGATTTTTCCGATTGTACGCACATTGTACGGACGATTAAATTGACCGAAAAAATTACGAAGTGCACGATATGCATTTTGATTTGAACGTAAGCAGGACAGCTTTCGTGGTTATTTCCTATTATACTCGTAACCACGTCAGGAATAGTAAGTAACGTTAAAAAAATAACCTTATGAAAAGAACATTTGAGTTAAAAAGATAGGCAAATACAGAGCTTTTGTTGTGCTTAGTACTGTTAACATTCGAAATTTATTGTGAAATATCTTCCCTTTATTCTTGCATGCTGTAAGAAATACATTTTATAGAATTTTCTGAATCAAGCAAGAAATTTCTGTTTGTTTATTCACTGAATCGTGCAAATTTTCTTTCAAATAGTACTTAAATTTTCATACACATTAAATGTTATATGTATTCATTTGACCTTTTCGAATGGATAACATCATCATCAATAATACAGAGTTTGTCTTGAGATTTCATAAAGTCGTATTAATGTTAAAATAATAATATATTGACAAAAAGTAAACATTTTTTCAAACATATACATTCTATATGCAGATTTGTGCATCTCGAATATGTATACGGATGCAAATAAAACATTTAATGCCCGCTATACACGTTACTTTAAAACGTACGACATATTGCACAAGTAGAAAATTCATAGTGAGTTAAAGTGAGTGATGTTAAATTAAAAATTTTGTTATATTAATTGAAAAATTAATTAGAATTTCAATTGTAAAGAAATTAATAGTATCAATTAAATTTTTTGTTGACTAATTTTCAATTTAATTTTTAATAATAATAATTAAAAATTTAACTAAATATTTTGAAAATTTTAGTAGCAAAAAAACATTTGAATTCAATTGGAAAGATTATTGGGTATTAATTTCTATTTGTATAGAGAGTGTTGCAGATATGAAATAAAATAATATTAGAAGGATGTAAATAGAACTAAACCGTCATTTTGCGCATTTCATAACAAAAAAAAAATTTATTATTTTTTTATTTAAGTATTGAGCCCAAAAATTAATAGAAAATTGAATTGATTAAACGTTTAATTCAAAAAAGTTTTTCCAATTAAAGGTGTTAATTAGAAATAAAAGAGGACATTTTTTCTGGGTACTAATGAAGTATATAATAAGTCAAAAACTTTAAGCCTTCGCTAAGTACGATAATAAGTATTGTGTGGCATGCTGTTGTACAGTGAAATTTAATTTTTGAATAGCTGATTTATAAAACAATATGCAGTCTTTTTGCGACATATTTTCAAAATTCGCTTATGTATACAATTTCAATTAGGACAAAAACTCATTATTTAAACTTTATTATCACAATATCGCATGCATTACTTAACCAAGCCACCACATCATTAATTTTTCCGCGTGAATTAGTGCGATTTTTAGTAAAGTGTACATCGAGAACCGTACTATAACTCCTAATGCGATTAGTACGAAATTTATTAACATCTATACCCGTTGCAATGTTGCTATAAAAGTTTTTTTTTGAATATTTAATATACTATATGTTTATAATGTCTGGTGTACATTCCAATGAAGTTGTCTATGTGCATGCATATGCATGCACACGCAAGAAAATGCAAGAAATTCATAACTATATTTGTGTTAGTAGAATGTATAATGGCAACAGTTTTAAATAGAAGCTATCATTTATATACATATATAGATCTACTTGAAGGAACAAATAAATTTGTAATAGTTTGTGACATCCTTTTCTTTTTTGTTTTGTTGCTTTGTTTTTTTTTTTCCTTTTTATGGTCCGCTAAAATCCTACCATTCCGAATTTTGAGCTACAAATTCGTTTGGTGCAAGCAAATGTAACAAAATTTATCAACTACTTACTACGTGTAGCTGCTTGAGAGACACTATATATACTAATCATATTGGATAACATTTTTAAATTTCTCCCTTTTCAACATACCAGTACATACACTTGTATTCTCATGTAGCATGCGAATCTTATTTCAAATTTATGTTCAACGTACAATCTAACCGTTATAGCTTATATTTTTACAACTTAAATGGAGTCATATATCAAATCATTTACGATGGAAACGAAAAACTGGATAAATTCTAAAGCGAAAGTATGTGAGCATTTTTCTCAAAATATTTGTAGCGGCGCTTTGCTAAACGACGGCGACTTGGCTGCAAAACGTTTTCATAAAAAAATAATGAAAAAATACACATAAAATATCTAGTTTTTCATTGCGAAATCTTATATATTCATTTCATCGTTTATTTTAAAAGGAATGAAAATATGTAAAAGGAAATCTTACAGCCACATTAAATATATGCAGCAGTAGCAGTAGCATCAGTTATATGGAAAGCAGAGTTTCCAAAATACATACATACATACATACATATACTTATAAATATATAAGGGTATTAAGTGAAAAAATAAAATTGTTTACATTATCTAAGACATTTCACATTTCCCTTGCAGTGTGTGCATTCCTGATGCCTTTAATGTTCTCTAAAACGAAATAAAAGTTGTAAATGCTCTACGCTGGAACTTGTGCAAGGCAATAAGACAAACTAAAATCCCTGCAACACTTAAAGTAAAAAAGTAAAAATAATAATAAAAATAAAATCAAAATGGCAGAAAACATAAGACACTCTATAAAAGCAAATCTATTTTACAATCGCAGTTCTTGTTAATAATTGCTGTTGTTATAACAACTGTTGCTAGAATACCCATGCTATATGTATGGATTCAAGTATTAGAAAGCTCCACGAATGCATTAGCTAGCGCTTTCAATCGTCGAATTTCCTTCCGCGATCAATTTTATCACCCGCGATGTTGCATTCATATCGCGCACGTTTAGTACAACGGGAGAAAATATGTCATCACGGCGACTCACCAAATTGAGGGTGGCGGTGGTCGAAGTAGTCTGCACGTTGACTACAAAACGAAAAATTTTCCTGGGTTCAACACCATAAAAAAATCCCCCCTTTTTGCTGATGTGCATTTGTGTGTCATTGTGTGTCAGTTGTTGTCGCAACTTCTTCTAGGGGCGAAGGAATAGTCACTGGTCCAATCCACAGGCACATCAGAACGCCCCCCTCCTTTGTGTAGTACCGGCGAAGTAAAATAATTACTAAAAAATATGTCGTCCAGGATTCTTCGAAATTAATGGTGTAACACTGTGCAAACAATCGCCTTAACGAGTATTGTATCATGATCATTTATTCTTTTAAGATCTAGAAGGGCCAATTTATTTATTCGATGATGTTATATTGTTCGAAATACCTAAAAAAAAAGTAATATATACTTCTTGTATGGTTATGATAGTCCATATTGTTACGGAAATACATACATTAAAAGCAATGTGTTCACTACCCTCGTATAAACTCATTTCATTAGAACGTTAAGGATTTTCATCGACTGAAAACACAATAAACAAACACACAACTCAGATACCAAACTTACGCAAAGCATAACAATAAACAATTACATATTCTGACAAACACATATCCAGACTAATCCAATAACAGTGAGAGAGCATAATAAAAAGATAAAGATAAATATAATTATTGCACAAATCCAGATATAAATTCAAATTAACGGATTTCTGGAAAATTGTACAATAATTTCAATGTTGCTAGACACTCCTAGAATGTTCTTGTTTGCTTTAGAAAACTAATTAGTGAAACATTATACGTTATATAGTTTTCTGCAAAAGAGAAGAAAATTCGTATAAGAAAATGGAAAGATAACTCAGTTGTCTTCAAGCCCTCGGCAGGTTTTAAAGTCCATCCATTATCGTACGGTTTAAGACATTCAGTCAGAAAAGAGTGAAATACACATGAAGCTGCCTTGGTACAACACAATACAACAAGTGTTTGGCAATTTCACTTTAAAGAAAGTTATATAAATCAATTGGGGTTTAGACGTCAAATAGGTCTTTACTATTGTCAAAATTCTGGTGAAAACTCTTGCCTTCGGTGCAGTAATCGTAAGTACGAAGAAAATCAGGAATACTTGACGTATAACAATAAACTGTTGTTTTCAATGACATGGTCCATGGCTGCGTTACATACGACCATGTTTGTAACCAGTCCATTTCAGCTACAGTGGACCATGTAATCGATTATTATGTGCTGTGGTTAATCCGCATGTAAAACGTTTTGCAGATTATCAGGGACAGAGCCATTTAAAAATATAATTTTCGAACATTTTCTCAGTAAAAGTCAATAGTTTTAAAATCAAATTATTATATATATATTTATAATTTTTAATTTTAATATAATAAAAACATAATTTTTTCATAAATTAAGAAAACTTTACTTGATGAAAAACAAAAACCCTATTTTGCCGGACGTGACCAAATGGTATCGCTGACACAGGCGCCGCATAAAAATTTTGAGTACTGGGTAAATTTTCTACTTATAATTATAGATTTTATTACTTTTATATAAATTTCAAACGAAAAACATTCCCGGACAATTTGGATTATAGGACGTTTTATTCATACCCAGCAAAAAAGGCCATGCAAACGAAATAGTTCTAGTGCGAATGTACCGATTCAACTTATCTGAAGAACGCATGATTTTAACTAGCGATTTTAATTAGCGAGTGCTTAGAACCCATGAATGTTCCATGATTTCCTTACGTCTTCGCTTGTGTTAATGAGTTCCTGTAACACATTTAAAAATTTATTTAAATTATAATTGCAACTTTACATTACATATTTCATCCCAAACATTTCATTTATTTCAAACTCTTAGTTATTCTAATTATATAAAACATTTTAAAAAATCATTTTATAGTTTTATAGTTTTAATAGTTAACAAACACAACGCTTACATATGTAGTTATTTATAATTTTATTAATATTAAAGTACATCACACAACTGTGCTGTTGTTCATATAAATTAATCGGCAGAGTTGACTGTGTTTTCCATGAATTTGAATATGATAATTTTGTTAACATTAAGATGACATTAAAACCGAGTTCAGATAAAGAGCGGCTTTAAGAAGTCATTAAATACCAATTCATAATGAACGCATTTCCTTTCTTTGCTAGGTAGTTGTAATTAGCATTTATACTTGTTCTAAATTCTGTTTTAGTTTTCAACTGAATTTAATTCCTCAAATCGTTTGCTAACAATTCCGTTTGTTACCTCCAAAAATTCCATTACATTTCAGAAAAAAAAAATATAGGAGATTTCATTAACTTAGCAAGCCAACTTTAGCTATAGAAAACTCGTTTAGGAAAACACGTTTTACTGAAAATATCCAAAAAGGCCCTTTTCGCACAAATTGCAACCATTTTAGTGGAGGTCTCTGTTTTTTTAAATATTTCTTTATTTCCTTGAAACAACTTTGATTTAAACTTCACTTACTGTTAATGTTAGTGGATTTCTATTGAAAATCCCTGCTGAAGTGACTTTATAATCCGTGACTTTTTTCTGTATGCATTATATGGAAATGTATGGGTAAAGTGCTTCCTTTTCTTTCTTTTAAACTAACCGCTACCAAAAAAAAAAAAAATTTAAATAAGAAATGTGCAATATTCCTAACAAACACCACTTACTTAGTTCTTTTTTACATATCTCAAAACTGAAAAGTAAATGGGAAGTGTTATACAGTTTTGGCACTAATGTTCTTTGCTCTCTTTTGCATGTTTGCCATTTCTATGAAAATTCTGCAAGTTGACGCTTGTATCTGTAGCGATTTTATACAATATTAAAAAACAAACTACGGGTGTAGAAAACTGTTTTTAATAAAAGTCAAACTATCAAAATACATTTCTATATTTGTGTTAAAAAATTTTCATACTAGTTGAGTTTTAAAAGTGTTTTAAAAAATATTTTTATGTAACTAGAAACTGATATGTCCTAAAATATGGATTTAAGCAATTCAGAAGAGACAAGAGCTATTCTTAAGATAATCGTGTTAAAAAATGTTTAAGTGGCCAGAATTTATTACTTGCCGCTAAACTTAGCCCTGTAATTAGTTTTGTAATCATTTTTATGTCATGGAAACGCAACACGAGCAGAAACATTGCTACTGTCTTTAGAAAAAGTTCGCAGTGCTACATCCTGTTTTGAAATATTTGCTATAAAATTTTGAGTTGGCTAAAACTTGCATCCGCAATCTGAAAATCGCCATATTCAGGAAGAGCTCTAATAAGATATTACTAAACTTTAAGCTGTGCTTAATTTTCAACTGTAAAATTTGTTTTTTCAATTTGCAGTGCTCAGGGTAAAATCCCCTACACTGGAACTAGATAGAGAGATGGATTGTGTAGAGAATAGACAGGTGGTGATAGTGGTAGGCTGATAGAGCTTAATTCCTACACAACTCTACAGTTGCGAAGAAAAATAACAAGATTTTGGCAACTAATTCTAGTTGAGCATCTGAAAAAAGATATACGAATATCGGCGTTTCAAAAGTTTACGTCTGCAACTCGTTTTACGTTTGTTTTAAATTTCAATCATTGTATAGCAAACGGACATAGAAAATCGTATGATACTTACGTTTTTGGTATACGATGTCTTCGAAGATTTATTGAGAAAATTATAGGTAACATTTTGTTAGTATATATTAACCATCTAACTCTTCACAGAATGGGTATTTCTTTGTCCTTTTTTGGTGAGTTTTTTTTTTTTAAATACCTAAGATTCACTTTAAAACAAGAATATAATTATTGAAATACGAAAATATTTCCATAAAACTTTACTATAACTAATTATTTACTATAACTAGAAAAGCAAAAATTTAAAATGCGGACTAGTGTTAATTTTATTAATTATCGTAGAAGGAGCAAATTAGCAGCTTATCTTGTACCTGTAGATATTTTTTATTTTTTTTATCTGGGACCAGCACTCAGGAGATGACTCCTACACATGCAAAGCATTGTGCTGGAACTATAGGGAAGGAATAGTAGAGAAACGACAGGAGGTGGAGCTTGATTAATTATTTTGCAGCTCTGCTTTTGCACGTTCTTTGTTTATACTCTTAGCAGTGCTGAAGCTTCCGTTCAGTAGCCATTTTTATTATTGTTTTACTTCGCCGGTGCTACACAATACCGACGAAGGAGGGCGTTCTGATGCGATTGTGGATTGCTATCAGCTGCAGCCTGTATTGTTCAGTGACCAGTGACTATGCCTTCGCCACTGAAACCTTCCGACAACAACTGACACACAAAGACACTAATGCACATCAGAAAAATGCGAGATGTTTATTTTTATTTTAAAATTTTAGTCTAAAACTGGGGTTGAACCCAGGTCTGTTTTTGGATTCGTAGTAAACGTGCATCGTGCTATCGCCTCCCTCGCTATATATTACATAAAATAAAAGCAGAAATATTAGTATCAAAGTATTTAAAAAAATCATTTTTCGTTTAGCTCTAGGCAATTCTATGCATTTTACAAAAAATGTCCAACATATTTTTTGCCTTTTCATTACACTTGCTTAAAGATTTTAATTAAATTTTACTAAATTTTTGTGCATAATAAATTTTCTATGTTGACTTGTAAAAAGGAGACACCAAGTGTGTGGGTCATTTAAATATTTTCTTAATTATTACAACTTGTTAAGACATTAATTTCCAAAAGTACAATAATGTACATCACGTATACTAACGTTTTCCTGACTTACAAAGGGTGATTAAATTTTAAGGGCCGATGTTGATTTTGAATAAAACACAAATTATTTAGGAAAATATTGTAATTTCTTTTTATTATGATAATATTGGTATGGTTCTATTATGTATGGAACAAAATATCGGCCTAATGGCGGCAGCGGCCTCGGCGGCACACCTCCATCCGATGGTCCAAATTTTCGATGACATTCAGAATGGTATTTTTTCCCATTATCCAGACCACTGTTTTAAAAATTTAATTGCAGGATAACTAATTCTAGCATAAATATGAAGATAGCCAATACTCATTATAATTTAGTGATGAAGAGAAGGCACCAGACGAAGCATGAATCTATTAAATTAAATATCTATGAGAGTATCTTTCATCCGTTTAAATTAAAATGCTCTTAACTTTCAAAAGGTTTCATTGCAACATTCTATCATTGGCAGTAATTCCTCAAACAGTCGAATTTGAAAAGAAACATTTATTCTAGAAACCGTGATTTTGGAATAACTTACTGTCCTTATAAATATATGTACATATCGCACTTGATCAACACTTTTTGCAAGAAATCGACTCCGCAACATCAATATCTATCTACTGCAAAAATTTCATCTTACTCAGTTTACTTTTTCATCTCGAAAAACCATGAAGTATTTGGATAAAATTCAAATATAAAGAAAACTAGTTTTTCGATTGCACTGACAATTTTTAAATTTTGAGTTAATATTAAAGAGGTGCATGATCTAGCTTTATAGATGAGCATCCTCATGTGTTCATTATAAATTGCCTATGTTCGAACACAATGTAACTTACTGGCCATACGTTTGATTCAACTGCGATGTCAGTGAGCAAAAGTTTGTTCATACCATCAACACATGAACTCTGTTTATTACTGGTTGCATGTGTTCTTGTGATCATGAGCATGTGTCCGTGTTCGTGATTATATGGTTATGTTCGAACAAAGGATTTTAAAAGTTATTGCATTTGAAATAAGTTTTCGATTTATAATCTGTTTTTTACATTTCATTGTTGTATGTATATGCCGCCTACAAAACTATAAGGTACATTTGTATTCTTATAGAAACTAAAAAATGACTGTAAGTACATTTTAATATTTTTTTAAATGAATTCTTATTTTAGTTTGTTTTTGTATTAAAAAAGTGAAGAGAATTTGTTCGTTATGTTAATACAAAAACCTTATTTTCCCGTATTTTATTTGATTACCCGAACATGTCATCGTCTTTGTTTTTGCTCATAGTTATTATGGTTGTCTGCAACTGTGATCATGATCATAAACACAATTGCTCGTTTATGTTCATGATCAGCACATGCTTGCTCGCAAGTGTTTATAGTTCATCGTTGCTTCAATACAATGAACACAGTCGAGTATGATACAAAAAACAAGCCGATCATGTTCAAACATGCTTTTTATTTTGTTCATGCATCTCTTTAGTTAATATCCCTCATTGTTAATCAAGTGAAACAAACAACATAATCATGTATTGATTTAAATGCAGGGAGTGCGTATGATGAATTTTTAATTTGTTGATTGATTGAGTATACCTCAGATGAGATTTTAATTGCAATACAAATGGAAATTTCAGTGTACATATTGAAGTGCCAATATATATTCTTTCTTTATTTAAATGTAATTGAAGTTTGTACAAATATTCATTCTAATAACAGCACATTGGGTTCAAGAAAGTAAGGTCTGATACGTTTGATCAAATGTAAGTTGCTTCATTAAATTATTTAATTATTTAAAAATTTTAAGTAACTTTAAAAAGAAAATGAATATATGTATATATGTATGTATGTATAAACTTAGATACAAAACTATACATACAATTATATCCTAATTTCATTTAATTTTACCATTTATTTACATATAAGGGTGGCGTTAGCACGTTGACTACAAAACCAAAAGTGTAGTTAGAAGACAGATTTGGATTAATTCATAAAAATATTTCGCATTTCTTCCGATGTGCATTAGTGTGTCAGTTGTTGTCAGTGGCAAAGGCATAGTCATTGAACAGTACCGGCTTCAGGCAGAGCGCCCTCCTTCGTCGGTATTGTGTACCACCAGCGAATTAAAATAACTACTAAAAAATGGCTACTAAAAGAAGATTCAAGATGTAAGATAGTGAAGTTTTCCTCTACCTATCCCTTCACCACGTGTCACCTCCTCAACTGTTCTTTTCTTATACTTGCAGCACAATACATTGCATGTATTGCATGTAGGATTTATCCTCTGAGTGCTGCTTCAAAATAAACAAAATAAAAAATACCGACGTAACACAGAAAACTCAGAAGAATCTTTTTGTGACTTGAACCCGTGTCATTCTGGTTGCAGAACCAACACGTTAACTACTCGCCTTCACCTTCCCATATATAATTTTAGGAAAATTCTGCGCCATTGCAAAACAAAAAAGAAATTTTGTCATTACATACTATCAATAATGCAATTCCATAATAATTTAAAATCATCTTTTCTGCAAAAATTCCCTTAACAACCCCTGACACATTAAAAATAATAAATTCATTTTTTTTTTAATTCCTCAAGGAATTAATTATTGCTAAAGTAAAAATTAAATTAAATAAAAAAGACGAAAAATTACAGTTGAAGCAAATGAAAATATGAAAACAAAAACATAATGAAAAATGTCCACTTTTTCTAAAGTTTTCATATTTTCCCTTCATTGAAATTTTTTATGCAATAATACTGTCATTAACAGATTTTCCTACAATTTTTCATACAAACTCTCAGTCTGTCTCTCTCTGGTCCGTTTACTTGCCCAAACAAAAGGACCCATATATATACACATACATACACAAACAAACAAATATACATACATGCACACATTAATATTCTCTAATAGCAGTCTACACAGCTCACAAAACAGATTCATTTACAAAAGAAGGAGTTTTTAATTGTTTGCAATTAAATTGTGTGCGAGTAAAAGGACATAGAAAGCAACACTTAAACCCTTTTTAGCTTCCTGGTTTTCATTGTAATATACATATATATATATATATACATATATATTTTAATCATTTAACTTTATAATGAGCATGACGATGATGATGTTGGTAAAAAAAATTTTTTTTGGCGGTGAATGACTGGTTAGTCAAAGTTAAAATGAGATGCATTAAAAACGGTAGCTGGATAAAATGGTACGAACAGAAATGTAGACATTTATAATTCAAGATAAATATAATTATAATTTTGAGTTATAAAGGAAATAAGTTGAGTAGCACCAGCAGAGAAACTGGCCATCTCAAGAGCTAGTATAGTTACAATGTATTTATGTATGTCTGTATGTGTGTTGTATACCAACGTTTGATAATCAGGAATAATATTCCTACACTATGGCTACCATTTCCTTTACTTTCTTCTTTGTATTTTAATCTCAGGAGAAATTTATATTTAGGTACGTATGCCATCACTTAAAGAGGCCTCTATGTCAATGTCCTGAAGGTAGTTCTGTTAAAAGCAATTTCGAATCATATTTAAAGTTGACTGACGGCATTTAATTCAGTCATATTTCTGTCCATTTAAATAAGTTTGCAGCGTACAAAGCGAATACTGTTTTAATTTTTCTGTTTATTGTTTGCATTAAGAAAACTAATAAATAATTTAAACAGGTAAATTTAATGATCAGAACAGTTGGTAATGAAGTGGCAAAATATTTGCAATGGCTTAATATATTCAGATGAATTTACTTTGGAAATTTCTTTATTTATATATTTATGACTCTGATGAGCTAATTAACCCCTAGAGAAATAAATGGTGATCCAGCCATAATGTACAATGTTAATTGTGAGACACACCTTAACGTCAAGTTTACTGCCCAACTTAATTTGACATTTCTTTGCTTCAGTGCTTGACAAATTCAACAATGGAGCAGCGTGTTAAGATTGTTGAAGCCTTTCAAGAAAATCGACGTTCAAATCAAAATGTATTTTGTGCACTTCGTGATTTTTTTGTTCAGCATAATCGACCAAATGTGAGAGAATTGTACGCAAATTTCAACAAACCGGTTCTGTAGGAAATGTGAAAAGACCTGTGCATGTTCGCCCAGTGCGTTTTTCGTGATAGTGTGGCAGCAGAGATGTCAACTTGGACTGCTCGTCGTGTTCATCTTCGTAAACATCTCACGAACATAACTGGTGCCAGAAATTGAGGAAATGGACTTGGACGATATTTAGTTCCAATGGGATAGTGCCACTTGCCCCATAGCAATAAATATTAAGACAATTCCGTGATCATTTCTTGTTTTATTTGCAGTTAACATCGTGCGTTTTGGTTGGACCAACCTTTATAATATTGCATATTAAATATTTCTATATACTTTCATCTCTATTGTTCATTGAAGCTGGGAAGGTTTAAATTATTTATATTCAGGTTCCATATATTTTAATTTAGGCTTCATGTATTTTTATTCAAAAAGAAAAAAATAAATAATAAAATTGATTAAAATAACAGAAATAATTTTTATCAGAAAAAATACGAAATGTTAAATATGCAATTGTCGGAACATTAATTATTCTCAATAGATAATAAATATTTATTAATGTAACGAATGAAAATACTGTGATAGACTTATTAATCAAATCAACTGAATGACTTTTCGAATTATTAGTTTTTTATACGTTTAGCATCCGTACAACCTGAAATTTGTTCTGTTTTGCGAAGTAGTGACATGATTCAACAAAGTATTCATTCACACTTCAATAACTCCTTCACTTAAAAAATTTTCATTTCCTTTTATCAACCCAAAATAAATTTTTCCATTTCTTTTTTTTTTTTTTTTTTTTTTAAGATAAAGTAAATGTGAATGAATAGGTTCCTGAATGAGCGAACAAAAAGTAGTATGAGCGAGCAACTTGGCCTGTTTTCAATAACTTAAAGTGCCATTTGGAGCAAGAAGAAATTGCAACGACATGAAAAAACAGATAAATTCAATGAAAACAAAATTGCAAAAAAAAAATACGTATATTTGAGTAGCACCGAAAGAAACTGAAAATATTTCACTTATTGATTGTTACGCATAAAAAAAAGAATTACACGTGCACGCACGCAATAATTTCCTTAAAGTTTTTGTTTTTCCAATTTTACTTTGTTTCTGACAACTCCTTCATAAATAAAATGTATTGTGATATCAAAAAACCGAAATAATTATATGAAGAAGTTTAAATAAATCATTTGTATTTGAAAGATTCGTTGATGGCGGTATATTTCTTGCAGTTTTTTTCTGATAATGAAATTATTAAGCACATTTGATTGAGTTATAAACAAATTTGTATACTGATTATATCCACATACATATATTCAAACACTTTTTAATGATGGTGGCGAAGATAATATATGGGATACTATATTCTTGGGAAAAGTTTAAATTTAAACCGATTCAATGACTTACCAGCCCGAAAAACGTCTGGATTCCCAGCAAAACTGAGTACTTGGATGGAAGTTTTTTTTTTGTAAGGGGCACAACATAATGGAATCACTTGCAATTGCGCTTTTATAATGCACGATTTTTGTTCGCAATGAGCCACTTAGAAGCATTACGTTCTGTATGCAAAAAAAAAACAAATGCATAAGAATGCATTTTTTTAGCATTTACACTGCTATAAAGAGTGTATTTATCTAGTTTAGTGCATTTCGGCAGCATTTGTTCTCAAATATGCATTGTATTGCTTGCGACAGCTTTTAGTGCTTCTAAATTTTGAAAATTTTTTGCTGCGTTCACAGCTACAACTACAGTTATTAAAAATATTTATGATTACAACGATTTTCCTTCTTCTTAATTGGTACTGAAAGGTGATATGCAACAAGGTTTTGTACACGCAGTTTATGGCATTATTAAGAAAAATAATTTTCAATATATAAACGCAATTCTCAAGTTATAATAATATCATAAATTAAAAATATTTCTATGAAAAATTTTTTTTTCTTCTTTTTTTTTATCTTGGAACAGTGCTCAGGGGCTATCCCCGACATATGCAATGCATTGCCTTGGAGCTAAAGAGAGGGATATGGTGGAGAATAGACAAGTGGTGAAAATGGTAGGAAGATAGACCTTAATTTTTGCACAACTCTGCAGTTGCGTGTAAATTATAAAGCAAAGTTGCGGCGTCTTTGATGTTTGAGAATGAATTACTATACTTGTTGGTTTTTTTTTCTGTTTTTCCTTTTTCATTTATGTTATCCTCAAAAACCTTTTCCAAGTTTTTATATAAACATTTGAACTTTTTTAGCTTTTTAAAAAATTTGGTTAAAGGTTCACTGATAAGTTGGTATAAAAACTAAAGTTATTGATTCTGATATTTGCTGTCCTTGTGTATTTAAATAGGGAACATGAACTAAGAAAAACACGGAAGAATCGAGGAAAGAATAACCTTTAAATTATGTTATTATATATTTTTTGCAAATCCTTATACAGGTTGTCTGGTGGCAAATTTATATTTTTAAATACGATTATTGCAAAAAGTAATAAACGGTACCGAGGGAGGGTGGCGCCGTTGGAATTATCGATTGTGCGAGTGAGCATCGCGCGTTCTCTGCAGAGATATTTTTTAAGAATGATGATTCTTACGTAATTGCTCGTCGACAATTTTGTTCAAAGTTCGGTATTCGGCGAATATGTTATAGACCGAGTGTAAATTTAATTCGTTCGTTGGTGCAGAGATTCCGCGCAACTGTTTCGGCTATGAATGCCCCGCGGCCAGGCCTCAGTCGATCTTCAAGGACTCCCGAAAATATTGAACTGGTTGAGAGCAATTTACGTGAAAATCCGCGACTTTCAATACGGAAAAGAGCAGCCTCACTGGGACTTCTAAGAGCGATTATTCATGAAATTTAAAAAAAAGGATCTGAAGAATCTGTATGACATACTCTTTAAAAAATGAAATCCGCATTTCCATTCTATCGGTCAAAGCTCTTAATAAAACTTTGGGTCAATTATTACGTTTTTTATTTAAGTTTGAAAATATAAATCTGCTACCAGACATTCTGTAGATAATCAGAATATAAATAGTTGGATACATACATATACAGTGCCCTAGTATATACAGTGCCCTAGTTTTGCAAATTTTGTGTGGGGCCCGGTGCTGGGTCCTGATGTCCTATTTACATTCCAAAATGTGAACATTTGACTTTTTTTCAAACACTATTTTTTATTGCAAGTGAAAAAATATTTTCAACAAAATCAGATGTATAAAACTTAATTAAAAAAAATTTCTACAAAAAAAAATTAAAGCACAAAAATTTTCTGTAAAATAGGTGCTACCCGCTTTTTTGTGCACAAAATCAGAATTTATGCATGGATTTTAATCAAATATGGCTCATTTTATTTGTAACATATGCGCGTATCAAAATTAATAACAACATTTAAAATTTTTTTTATTTCTCATTTTTAATAAATTTTTTAATAGAAATTTTTTTTAAACTTTCTTGTCTTTTCTCACAACAATCTGAATATCTTCTAAACTATAAGAATTTGTAATAAATGTATAATAACATAATTTAAATTATTTTATTTTCGATCCTTCCGTGTTCCTCGAATAGTTCAATCGAAGAGTTAGTTCTCGAATTACTGCAAATTAGGTGCCACAACCTCCAATTTTTCTATATAACGTGAACCAGAGTCTATTCATAAAAAGTAATTTATGGGCAGTGAATCGGAGTACCATTTGTATTCGTATTGACTAAGGAAACTCAGGCCAATATATTCTTGTTGACCAGTATTATTTTACTTCGCCGATGAAGCAACACAATAGCAATGAAGATGGGCGCTCTGATATTATTTGCGTATTACTATCAGGTGAAGCCGGTATCAAAGACGATGCCTGCGGTACGGAAACCTTCCGACAACAACTGAGACATAGGCACAATAAATCACATCAGACAAATGCAAAAATGTTTTTATGAATGTCGGATAATGTGCTCGAACTCAGGACTTTAGGTTTTTTAGTCACTTGGTAACTATCTCATCCATCGCCACTGAATGTTAAATATTTTTTCAGTGTGCCAATTTTAACTGCATTTTTTCCCAATGGCTTAAAGTCGTAGTGGATGTTGTAGCATCCCTGCTGTAATCCATTGGATCGGTTACGGATGGCAAACGCACACCAATTGACTGGCAAGTTGCCGCACACATATGTTATCACTACGCATGGTAACTTCAAATTGCAAGTTATAAAATTACGTTTCTTTTTCTAAGCTTAGTAGGTAACTACGAAAACACAATTCAATTTGGTTGCTTCTGCTCCGCAAAAAAATCAGTGTGTAACCATAATGGTGTTTCCCAAATATAAAAGAAATATAAAGCAGAATTACGAAAATAAATATAAAATAAAATCTTTTAAATTTAATAAATCCTCTTCTTAGCCCTTTATTGAATTTTATATAAATTTAATTTCCAGATTCACTGGTCTTTAAAAATTTTTTTTTTACTGCAGACACTTTGGCATTCCCATGCAGCAGCCATTGGCACCATTATCATTAAATTTTATTATAACAGCTTCATTTTCAAATAAATTACTTAAATGAATGCCGTTCAACAAAAGTATAAAAATATGCAAAAGCATATTCTCAAAAAAAAGCAAAAGCATAATAAAAAGCGCTTATTGCCAATATTAGCATTTTCTTAATTACGAACAGATTAAACAAAAAATTCTTATAAGGAAGCCGCCTGTCGTATGTATACATTTTTATATATATACTACACTAGAATCTCGTGAAGTAGCCAGTTAAATCGCAACTGTCGTATTGCATATTTTACTTTGAATTCTAAATTACAATTTAAAGATTAAAAACCAAATTAAACATTTAAAATGTTGTTTTTTTGTTTTCATTTGCTACCTTTTCTTGCAAATGTTGGTAACAGAAGTTTTTTGTTCTTGGCAGAACAGGTTGTAATAAAGAAAATACAGATAAAAATACGTAGTTTTATCAATATGAATAAGAATTCATTTCCACTTGTTTATATTACTGAATACCTTTTGGTTCAATTTAATTTGTCCAGTTTCTCTTTTTTTATTTTATTATTACGGTACGAAAGTCATTCAATTTAATTGTTTCCGTACAAAAACTGAAAAAGCCCGGAATGCTGAAACATTGTTTACATGTTATTTCTTTTACAAATTAAATTAATTTGAATGTTAGTTTTGTTTGGTCTGCAAAACGTAAAATAAATAAATAAATAAAATATAAAACAAGAATAGCATAATAATAACAGAGGATATTGTATTGTGTATGGAATGTGCATTTGTATGATCATAACGTATTGGTTAGAAGGGAAGCCATTATATACTAAATAAAAGTATATTCAGTATACATGTGTTAAGGTATTTATAAAATATCTTAAAGAAAAATAAAAAATAATTGAGAATAAATATGAGAGAGAACAGCGAGAAAACCATATCTACTTCTGGTTTACATTCTATTTAAGTTTTATTTCACTTTTATTACAACAGAGAGGGGAATTTTTTCTGACCAAATATAGCGACTTTAAAATCTGTTTGGCTTTTACGGTAATATAATATTTGTTTCGAATATTCCCAGAAAAAATTTAAGAAAATTTAGAAGCTGTAATAGGAAGCAATTGATTGCATATTTAGCAACAAATGCTTACAAAAAAATGCTGCGCAAAAGCATTCAAGTAAGTAAGAATAGACTGTTTATATGCAAAGAAAAAAAATTCCAATGTAAAATTAACATGACCAAATGTTGATTCAAATCATGTTAATTTTCCGGAAAAATTACGAACTGGTTTAAATTTAACATTGATTTACACTTATTTTCAAAATTACCTAAAAAAAAAACAAAATTATTTACATCTACTAACAACCACACACAGTGGACAAAACACGGAGAATGCTGATGATGACAGTGTAGCAGCTTTCGGGGCAACAGGCCCCGTTCTGCTAGTGTTTGTCAGTGTGATTTACAATTTTTGTCTTTGAATGAGTTTGTTTCTTTGTATATAATTATCTTATGTAATTTTGACTGGCTGTACGTTATCGATCATTAGCGTATATAAAATTGAAAAAATTTTAACTAACGCAAACTGATACAGTATGTTTCGTAATAAAAATAACGTTGCACAACGTTTTGTTTAAAATTAAAGTTTTATCACGTTAAAGCAACGTTGCAATTTACTAAATCAATACAGCAAAATTCAAGATGGACTAATGTAAAATTAACATTGAATCGGGTAAACTGGACATTGAGCAATGTTAAATAAGCAAATGACTCGGATTTCTAGGAATTCTCAAAGACTTTTTGACAGTTTTTTTTTTTATAAACATGTGAGATTTCTTAAATTTCTCAAGAATTTGGTCGAATCTCTACTGATGAATATTACAGGTTAATTCAAATTAACTGCAATAGTAATTTTAAAATAATTTATATTACAACAACTTTATAATCATAGTGAATCAATATTGTTTAAACATAATCGTTATTTTAACTTTAAATTACTTGAATTTGAAAATTAACCTTGAATCGTCATGATTTCTGAAATTCAACTTAAATTTCATTTTGATTCAACTGTATTGACATATTAAATCAGCAGGAATTAAAGTTGTTGCAACAGCAAAAAATTATGTTTCCAGGTTAATTGAAAATCGCACTGAACTAACATGAAAACCAGCACCTTAACATTTAAATCAACGTTACGTTTTTAACTTGATTTTTTCATGTGTGTAGCAGTAGTAAAAAGTACATAAGAGTATTGTTTGTATGTTAAATTAATACCTAAAGTATTATTTCTAAGTGGTTCATGGCGAACAAAAATAACCATTATAAAAGCCCAAATGCACGTGATTCTGGTTGGTTTTGAGAAAACGTCTCCCTCAAAATTTAAATTCCAGTCAGGCAGTAATTGTTAATGGGTTTTTTTTTTGTTATTAGATTATTTTTGGCTATTATTAAATACAAATCAGTCTGTAACGCATTTCAAGAGGACAAAAGAGAAAATCATGGTCAATTAATACCAACCAACACCGGATAAACAGAACTCGCCAAACTTGAATCGTCAGTGATCTTTGTGTATTTTTATACTTTTTACCACTTCCCAGGTTGTAACTTAACTTGGAAATATATATACATAGTCCCTGACAAAATTGAAGAACCTTATCCTGATGTGGATGTAATAATAATAAGCAAAAATATTACAATAGAACAATAATGAAAATTTTAGGTTTTTCTGCGTTTGATACAAACAATTTATTTTGAACGTTTTTTACTCCTCTTTGACAATTTATCTTCAACGTTTTTTACTCTTCCTTAAAAGTTTTATTCAGCATTTTAAGGGTATTTTTGCTCTCCTGAAAAATGTGAAAATTTTATTTTTTGTTCAAAGGTAAGCAATATTTGTTCATTTCGAAATATGCAGGACAGAAATGTTAACACTTAAAGGACGTTTATATTGTTAAGATTTTCATTGGCATTTGCATGAAGTGATTTATTTTTTAACATTTTTAAAAACTATAATTCCATGGTTCATTCTGTTTTGTGTCACTTGCTTTTATATTCAATAAAAAATATAAAAAAATTTTCCAAGCCAATCTAAAGCAAACATATTTATTTCAGTTGTATAAATAAATGTATTAGAGAAACAAAACATTAGGAGACTAGAAAAAGAACGAAAAACATATTAAATTCTTGGAATAAAAATAGGCGCTTTAAATATAAATAAATAAATATTTTAATTATATTTACAAATTCCAAGGTATTTACTAGTTGATTATTGTTGTGTTTATTTTGCGTTGCCTCGTGTAGTATTTCCATTTCAATGTTCAAAGTATTTAAAATATTTTGTTTCTCCATGAGTTATTATGAAAATCACAAAAAACAATGTATCGAAGAATAGACAAGGAAATACGTACAGTTTTCAAAAGTTCACGTAAACACATGTAGAATTACAATTTTGAGAACGATTTTCTTATCATTCCTGTGCACAAGTCTTTAATAATGCAATTAATATTTAACAAATGATTTGCTCGAAAGAGGAAACCTCCCAATGATTTGCGTAATTGTAGATCAAATTTTACTACTACAGAAATCTTCTTAATATTACTGCAAAACTACAATCTTGGGATAACGTAAAATTTACCTACAAGACTTTTAAAAAGAAGTGATTAAATGGTGTACGAGAGAGAGATGCTTTTTTTCTTCATTTCTTTGTTTTACTATCATTAGATAGAAATAAGTCAAATAAAGAAAAGATAAAAGAAAATAAGGAAAAGAAGGAAGGATAAAGCTTAATTCTTGCAAAAGTCTGAAGTTGCGTGTTAATTATAAAGCAAAGCTGCGGCGTCTCCGATGTTATTTTTGACGCATTTTTTAAGCTAATGGGAGCTTTTTTTCAGAATTTGGACCAGCGCATAATAATTCGCAACCAGTCAATTAACTATTTTAATATCAGTTGCTTTCGTCATATGGTCTTGTAATATATTTTGCCTGGGAACTTATCTTTCTGTTCAACTTGTGTTATTGTTCTTAAGAAATTCTTGAAAATTGTATCTTCTTTATAATTCCTGAACGAGTAGAAATTGTAATCGGAAATATACATTACAAATTGCACAACTTATTTAATTCCATACGAATTGCTTTTTCCGTGATGTTCTTTTCAATGTTTTTTTTTTTTTTTTTTTGATAAAAAATTAAAAATTCCTTCCGTTGGAGGGCTAATAAATCAAAAATTTTAATAGGAAAAGAGAGTTAAAAAGTAATAAAAAGCAAATTTCGTTCCCACCAGAACTAAAGCTTATGATCACTATCCTATACAATCGCACGATCTGCCCAATATGACATGTGTGGCAAAAAAGTAAGGTATTGTGTACTAAAAATCCATCTGTATGACAGACTTTTTTTTAAAAGTTATGCGATTTGGAAGAGTTTATGAATATTTTCATGAAATTATGGTTTTCATGCGATTTAAGCCACCCAGCTGAGAATTTTTCTTTGGCAATAAGTAAAATAAATCAAAAAAAGGGCACAAGTAATAAAAAATAGATCTTAACTATACAAACTATTATGTACAGGGTGGCGCAAAAGGAACGAAGGTGTTTGAATTCCTTATAACTTTTTATTATATTTTTTATTTTATTAACTGAATTTATTTTGGGAATATCTCTTTATATATATGATTCTAATTTTAAAATGAGAAGAAAAATCTAAAAATATAAATATATATGTGTAATAAAGAAAGTAAACTCATGGATTGTTATGTTTTTGTTTATAGATTTTTGGTTTTGTGTTCGGTATTCAACTTCCATTCTCGATTGATTAGTTGAATTTTGAACAGAATAATCTTGAATTTGTAGTCATTGAATTAGGTAAGCAGTAGCGAAATAGTACTTTATGAGAATTTTATAAAGTATGTAATAATACATTTGACATATTTCTTCGGGAAAAGGCACAATTTTAAAATTGCAATCATATTTTATTTTTCAATATTTTGTAAAGCAGTCTTGGGTAATTTCAAATGAAACAGTACACAATTGAAGAACGTGCCAAAATAGTTTATTCCGAAGAAAATCATGATTTCATTCATAATTTATTTATGAGCGACAAAGACCATTTCCAATTGAACGGGTTCGTTAATAAGCAAAAAGGGCTACGGAAAATCCTAAAGTAGTTCAACTGCGAGAATTACACCCACTTAAGTATAACGTTTGGTGCGGCGTTTCGTCGGATAATTGGCCCATATATTTTTGAAAATTAACACGGTGTCGCCGTTTCCATAACGGGTGTTAAATATTGGACAATGTTGGAAAATTTTTGAAGGCCAGGCATTTAAAACCATCCGCGAGTACGGTACCAACAGGATGGAGCCACACCACACATTCCGAAGGACACAAAGGATTTTTGAATTCTTTGACCCTTCGGTCATTTAGGGCCACCCTGTATTTAATTATTTGTATAATAGTGTGTCACTTAAACGTTATTTTCAAGTGATTTCCTAAAGTCGGTCAGACTTTACAATCATTCTCCTGTGAATGAAACGTGCGATTGTATACGTTAGTGAAACAGGGCTTTAAATGAGAGCTTTAAGCTTTTGGAAATATGTGAATTCTGACATATATTAAAAACAGAAAGAACAAAGCTGTGAGCATTTGTCAATATAGTATGTGGATAATAATAAGTTTTTCTCGCATTCATTTTCTTCTACACTGTCAGGTTAAATAGATGATATTGATGACTTTACATAGACCTCCTCCTAGACACAAAGAACACTGATGACTTGTGTAGTGGCATAGAAAAAGAAGCTTTTTGGTTTGTTCTGTTTATATATTTCGCAATTCTCAAAGAATTTTTGGAAATTTCGATATAAAGATGTGAAATTTCTTAGCTTTTTTCAAGAATTTGGTGCAATGTGCATATAAACCAGCTAACAAACATAGATAAATAATCGTAATTAATTTTGACTAACATTGAATAAATCAAAGAATAGTTACATAATATGTATATACGTATTGTACTCAACTGGTGTTGGAGATTACTTGTTCTTTTTTGCTTTATTATTTAATAACCATGGTTCTAGTTATTTTTATTAATTTCTGGTTATCTTTATTCATATAATTGGTAGAAATTCTCATGTATATATAATTAAATTTTAAATGCAATTGAGAAATAAGTAGAGATAATTGAGGGTAAAATTTAAGGTCTCATATATTTAGTACAAAATTGAGTTGTTTATCCCTTGAATAATGATTTGTAAGGAAGTACAATTTCCATTTCTTATTTGTTCTACGTACAACATTCCTTTTCTCATCTCTTTAAGCTACATTTATCGCTTACGACTTTTAGTGGACTGTAAATTAAATTTTTCTTTTTCTTTCTGGCGATTTTCTTTATAAAACATGAAATGTCCAATCGAAGTTTGGACAATTATAATCAAAAGTATTACCCACATTATTGTGATATATTAATTATGAATAAGATAAGACAAGTTCCAGAACTTGAAAACCCATTCGTTTGTAATAATTGTAAGTTCACATAGATATTACTAAATCTAAAAAGTTATTTTATTTAATTTTTCTTCAAAGGAATGAATAATTTTTTTTTTTACAAATTCAGTGTAATTAGAAAGAAAATGTGGGAAGTCATGAACAATATGAGAAATTAAGAAATGTTTAAAGAAACTATTGATATGTTGAAATAAAAAGGCTGACAATTCTCTCATAAAAACTGGAAATCGATGTAGTCGTTTAAAAAATATACCGATTGCCATAATATCGCTGTGCTTATTATAACTTTTTTAATTTTTTCTTTGTTTTTTTTCAGCATTTTGTGAAGAAGACTGGGGGAATTAATTATGAATCATTACACGATCGAACAACGTACAAAAATAATTGAATTTTATTTTTCAAACCAACAGTCTATTGTGTTGACACAGCGTGCATATCGTCGTCATTTTAATGTGCACATTGCACCCACACCAGATTAACAGCTCCTGACAGTTTTCTTTGGGGATATTTGCAAGAAAGAGTATGCGATAACAAACCAAGAACCATACTCTAACTAAAAACCAACATTCGAAATGAAATCACGGCCATTACACCCGAAATTTTGCGAAAAGGAAATGGAAAATATACTAAAAAGAGCACGTATGTGCGAAGCAGAAAATGGACAACACTTACATGATAATATTTTTCAAATATAATTGCAAAAAGTTCCCCAATAATATACTGTATTTAAAAAAAAAAATTATAATAATCGCATAAATAAAAAAATTATAAACCATTTAAACCATATACTATCTCATTCTGCGCCACCCTGTGCAATAAAAATACTACACGGGGACGTATCACAAATAGATTTAGATTAAAAATATTTTTGATAAAAAAATTTTACTTGGATTTTTTTAAAATATTTTTCTCTTAATCTTATTAACGCTTCTTTGCCCATAAATTGCTATTAAAGTAAAACGATAGTTGAAAATATTTTCCGCTTTACTACTTGTTAGGCTGTTGTTTTTAAAAGTGCAAGATTAAGACTTAAAGTTTTTTCTTTCTGTTGTTTTGCATTATGTTTTATGCTTTAACACTTTTGAAGTTTCTTTTTCTTCTGTATGTTGTACAACATTGTTTTGTTTTATTGTCTGTGCAAACATTCATGCGCATGCATAAATAAAAATGTAGCTGGCGACATGGAAACTTGTATGGCCATGTATATACATACTTATGTATGTAGCCATATGTATACACATGTTAATGTCGAGCCATAACCGCCAAAATGCCGTAAGCGGCATGATTATCGATGTTCTTTCTTTTTAATAAAAATCCATAGTTCCTTATTTCTTGATCAGTCGCCTCATGTCACAAAATGTCATAGTTGTGAAATGTGTCGTTACGATTTTACACTGAAAGCAAATTAGGTGTATGTACAGACGATGTATGTAAAGATTAAAAAAAAAGATTCGCCTGCAAAATTTGGTTCTTGGCGTCTACGTCTTTTTGGCGGTAATGACTCGATATATTGTGTCTGTACGTACTTATTTAGGCTGTTGTATTTTTTCTGTTGTTTTTTGTATGTGACTTTTTAAGCCTTTTGTTTGGTCGTTGTAATGCTCTTGTCTTGACTCTTGTGTCCCATATTTTCCACAGTCCTTTTGTTGTCATTTTGCAGCTCCCTTTATAGCACAACAAAAGTTAATTTTCCCTATTCGATGCATATGTTACAGTTATTCACATAAAGGACGAGGATAAAAAATGGAAAAAATACTTATGTAAAATACAAAATAAATGTATGTATGTATGTATGTATGTATGTATGTATGTATGTAATATAAGCCAAAATTAGGCTTGAATATATAATGAACTGTTTTTTAACCGGAAGTGAAGAACTTAAATAACAATCTTCATTAATTTCTAGCTTTTACTGATACAGTAGTAGGGAGAAATTTTAATAAATAAATAAAACACCGAATTTACGGTGGGTGTTCCGGTGAGTTTTTGTAGGACGTACAGTCAGCGGACCCTGTTAAGTAGTGCGAAGATCAGGTGGTCGCAGGAGGTCAATTGCACGACATCAAGGCTGATGTCGCTACGCTCTTTCTTTTTTTTTTTTTTTTTTTTTTTTATAGAGAATTAATACTCAGGCAATGATTGCCTACCAGTTGTTAACTTCTAGGAAACGAATAGTGATAGAGATTACAGGAGGTGAGGGGATAGATAGAAGAAGGCTTCATTATTTTTACAATACTGCTTTTGCACATTTCTTGTTTAATAGCAGTGTTGCAGCGCCTCTGATAATAAGGAAACGCATTACATTTTTGAAGTTGAAAATGGTAGACATTTTATTAATTATTTTACTTCGCCGATGATGCTACACAATACCGACGAAGGAGGGCGCTCTGATGTTACTTGTGGATGAGTGTCAGCTGAAGCCGGTACTGTTTAGTGACCAATGACTATGTCTTCGCCACGGAAACAGTTCGACAACAAACAACACAAAGCCCCACTAATGCACATCAGAAAAATGCTAAGTGGTTTTATGAAATTGTGGTCGAACCCTGGACTTTTGGTTTTGTAGTCAACGTGCTAACTACCGCAACCATCGTTACGATGTAAGAGATCTGCTGCTTTGGTGGAGATGTCTCGGGGCTGTCTGCACACCTTGCTGGCATGGCTGACGCTGCACTGCTGCAGAGGTGTGCACGCTAGGAGAATGAGCATACCGTTGAATGACTTCTGCAGGAGCTGTCGGAATGAGCAGGAGGAAGAGGAGGAACCGATGGAAAATCTCCTCTGCCATTGTCCGGTCGGCTCCTTGGAGGAGGCGAATCGTCTGGAGCCTTCGACACTTAGCGGTCTGGCGAGGTGTCGGAGTGCGCCGTCAGCGGTAAATACTTGTTTATTCGGGGGACTGGCGACAGCTAGCTCACGGTTTCCCTATCGAGTGAGACAATTGGAACCAGGCGTTGCACCCAATGTATCGAACGCAGGATGTCTGACGGCGCGTAACACCTAACCCAACCTAACGAATTTCATATTTTAAAATTTAATTTAGTATGTCGTACTAATATGAATATGTTTTAATCAAAAAAAAAACTACACAATAGAATTTTGAAACTTTACTGGTTCATTTTCATTGCAACTTTTAAATTGCATTTCTACAAATAAATATTTTTTAAAAAACTAATAAATTGTTTTAAGTTAATTAAAAATTAAATAAATAAAAAGGTACAAATTATAGGCGAATAAGACATTTTTGTCTGTTCTGTTCTCGAATATAAAAATAATTTCATTAAAATAGGATTGTGTTCAGTTACCACGTAATCGTCTGACTTCGAGCCTAATTTCTATACCAGCAGTAAGAGACTAATCGCGTAATATAATAATAGATGTATACAATGTTCAACAGAGCTATGCCATCACCATGTAAAAGTGACTAGTTCCTTAGGAATTCGAACCACTCTCTAACACTTAGGTTCCAGTCACTTGCCTAAGTTTGTGGCAATCTCATTCTCCATACGATCTTTACATATGATTTCTTTGTTTATTGTTTCTGCTCATTACTGGCCATTGCTTGTTAAAGTTATAATCGTCGCTTCTTCCAAGATACAAAAAACATGACGAGCAGAGTAATGCAATAGTCCTGATTGAAATTTGTTCTGTGAATAGGTATTTAGAAAACGATTTTGATAAACTTGAAGAGTTGTAAGTTTTTGAATCTGGGTGGGATATATTCATATCTACAGATACGAGTATATGTATTTAATTTTACCATAATTCAATGAAAATATTTAAAATTTTTTATTAATTAACTTCATTAATAAACTTCATCATTGCTAAAATTGTGTTACTTTACAAGTACAATATAGTATAATAATGACTGAAACAAGTGTGTTAATACCAACGTCGGTATGCCTTTGCGGTATTTAGCATCCGTCAAACTTTCAGAAGTTAATATGCAAATATAGCAGATATGTTGTTCAATGTCGTCAGTACTTCAGCTTTCATGTCTATCTGTCATTTCTAGCATGCTTTAAATGCAATATTTCATATACACACATGCATATACTCACATATATAATCCATATAAAATTGAGGCAAACTGTCATAGGAATTACACAGGCAAGTGTACTTTCATTAACGGCCAAATTACTTTTTAATTGTTTTTTTTTCCGGCAGCTTGTGTTTATGAGTACGTTCAAAAATACCCTGCAGGAAATGTCAATAGTGAAATGGTACTGATTCATTATTGACTTTGACATCAGTACTACTGACTATTTATACACAAGGCATCGTTCCCTGTAGTAGACATTTCTCATGCGAATGAATTACTCAATACGGAACTATAGAACTATAGAACTATAGGTAGTAATAAAGGGATCATACACAGAAAAAAATGTTATTGTTATTTAAATACGTAAATCATTGTTTCAATAAATAGTTTTCTTGAATTTTCTGTGATGACGATTTTTGCATATTCGATAAACAAAATTGTTGGATCGTTTATTGAAAATATTTCCATTTTAATTCAATAAAGGAATATTTTAAACCAAAGAAAGAAATTGTTGATTTGAATTTTTTTTCCAACAATAATTTTTGTTTTTTTGTTAAGTTTGTTAATTAAACGATGTGTGGAAACAAACAAACAAAACTTTTATTGATTCAACGATATGTTTTATTGGAGTTTGAATGAAAATCTATAAAAAGTGGCATTGAGAAAAACCATTAAACATTTTTTTCATTGTACTCCCATAAACACTTTCTTGAGTTTTAGTTTTTCTATTTGCTTATTTATTTTGATTGTAGATAAACTAAAAAAAAAATTAAGTTAAACAATCTTTGTACATTAAATATTTATATATAGACATTAGCCGATAGTGAAATTCTATAACATTACGTTTGTTGGGTAGGCTTATAAGTATGTACATGTGCAACATGTATAACACATCTGCAGGAATGAATTATATGTTCTGCATTTTTTAAGTTGCAATTTTGATAAACATTGTCTTTGAATGAAATACTAAGTGTTGTTGACTTTTTGTACCATATTCATGGTATTCCGTCGAATAGTTTTTCAAAACTTCCCATTTTTTCCTTATTGGATATTTTTTATAGCTACGTGGCAATAATTCCCGGGAAGAACTTTTCTGATTAATACTTGTTGCTTTTAGTCCAACAGAACTGGTACTGAAAGCAGTACCTGCAGGGCTTCCAGCAGCTTCTACAAACAAATTCTAGAAAGAGCTGTTTCAATATAACATTTTTTTTTAATTTTTCCCGCAAAGTAAATTTTATAGAAGACAAATCTTTGAGAGACTGCGCAAAATCTGCAACTAGTTCCAAAAAATTTTTATAGTTTAAACTTTCACTAAAATGTTTTTCATCACTTTTACTATTTCTAATTTTATAGAATTGTTTACAGTTCAAACATGAATTCTTGACATAATTTTTTTTTTTCCAAATTCTATTTTATTGATTAATAAAAATTTCTTCTAATACTAATAAGACTAGTGAGCAATCATTTCGTGAATTTTTTGATCGTTTTCGTACTAATTTCATTCTTCTCGATTCAAAACCTTCAACAAGACAAAGGATGTGAGTATCGAAGAGAATATTGTTGCTGTAGCGCGAACTATTCACAAAAACGCCGAAATGTGGATACGTCATCATTGTATGTAGTAGAAGCCGAGCGCTATCCAGCTAAGGTAACTGAACTTTTGTTTCCAGAAATTAACACAAAAGACATTTGGTTCCCCAAAGACGCCATACAGACAGATTTATTAGAAAAAATTGTGAAGAATTGCACTGCTGGAATGGACCATATAATTCGTAGCCGCACCGGACATATGCCATGAAATTATTTTCCTGATTTAAAAAAAAAATTGCATTCCAGCAGTTAAAAAATATACGGGATATTAGTCAAATACGAAAAAAACTATTTCCGGCTGTTAAGAGTAAATCTGATCATATCAAGTTTTTTTGTAACAATTTTGCGATAGACCTTGTTAAAAAGCTTTGCTGAAGTCAGTGTAAATAACACCAGTTTGTGTTTGTTGAATAATCCTCTACTTACTGACTTGGTTAAATGAAGAAAATTTGCCATAGTTAAGCAAGCTTTTCTAAAATCGATTTAAATGTAACATATACTTGATATAACTTAATGGCAAAGATTATTTTGGTATTGTGCTAAGCTTAGAAATTGGTCTGTACTTTTCAATAGTGGAATAATAAATGATTCCTGACAAAATGTAGTAAAATAACCAATATTTGACTGAAAAGTTTCATAAATTTCTCAAGGGTTTATAAACGGTTCAGCACATTTTAAAAGTAATTAGTTCGTAATACCGTCGGTGCCACATTTGTGTGAAAATTTCGACTTTTTCTAGTTATTAGTGACACTTACTTTCATTTCTGCCCAAGCAAATTTTTGACGTTACTAAGAAATGTTTTTTACTTATTTAGGCACAGTATATATAGGTACGAGTATATGTTAATTAAATAAAAATCACAAATATTTCACACCAACTACCACCTACTTTTTCAAAGGGGGAACAAAAAGCTAGTTTGTGTCGCAGTTTTAGTCTATCTAATGACATTTAAAGCAAATGTATTGACTACTCTACTACTACTATGTACATACGATTGTTATATAGTACAATATTGAGAGAAAAATTGTAATAAAATGATCAACAGTCATGTGAAATCACAATTATTGTGTGGCAAGATTGTACCACATTGTGCTCAACAGACCTAATGCTGCATGCTTACGCATCGACGCATGCCCGATTACGCTGCCTCATCTGTAATGATGTTCTCCTTACTATTTATACCGCCTACATCCGACCGAAGATGTAATACAACTCTCATGTATGTGCCGGTGCTTCAAAGTCTAACTCGACCGTGTACAGGAAAGAGCGAACAAACTCATAGGTGACAGTTTCGTTATTCTAGCGTTACTATAATGGGATGTATTCAGATAAAATCAGGGAACTTGTTCCCGCTGTTCATGCGCACAGCACGTTCATCATTAAGAGCGCATCCATTTGTGGTCGACTTGGCAGCGAATCGCACTACGCATTACAGAGAAAATTCGTTTTTAGGCCGAACAGCACGTATGTCGAATGGACTACTCGCAGAGGTGTTTCCTGTCACTTTCAACTTGGCACGATCCAAATCGAATGTCAATAAACACTACTCCCTCTACCCTCTCTCCCAAAACTTTATTTCTTAGGTCCGGCACAATGGCTCACATATATGTCTCTGTGCCGGTCCAAGAAAAAAAATGTATTGTCCGTGCATTGTATGACAATAATATTGTCACAATTCTGACAATCGTGAGAACACCGTTCATTTCCATTGACACGTAATTGGCACACATTTTACAGTCATTTGTGCAGCGTACAATAACACCATAGACAGATAAATATTTCTGTTAGCAACGCTAAACATAGCTCTGACAACTTTTGTCATACAATAATCTGACAACCGTGTGAACGGACCATTTTTGTTGACAGATAAATTTATTGTGTGACAATGAAATTGTACAGTTTTCTTACAATAGTCTAAACAGATAATACCATAACCTCAAATTTCGAAATTATTTATTCGATATCGTATACAGTATATCGCAGAAAGCAAAATTTCGATCACGAATGCAACGAGTTCATCCCTGATTGATGCGAATAGCGCACATTTTTGAGATAATCGCAAACTTTGGACCTTCTTCGCTACTACGAATTATGGATGCGGTCTTTTAGGCTGAATGAACTGGTCCAGTTGTGTTGAAGAACACAGTTGGAGGCAAATCTTAATAAATATTACTTTTCAAGATATTAAAAGCAAAATAAAGTCTAACCGCATTCCACAAACTTGTAAAATTATAAATCATCATTTGCTATTTTTTTAAATTAATTTCCAAACAGAATATAATAATTATTTCAAAAATACTAAAAGCAACATTCTTCGTAACTATGAAATAAAGTGTTGAGAGTATTTTTTTACAATCATATTTTTGTATTTCAAATGGAGAAGTCTAGCGTTAAACTGCATGAACAGGAAAGAACTAAGAAAATAATGAATGAAACTAAACTGTTTAAAACATTTCAAGAAGTTACTGACACCAAAAACTGCAGTGAACACAAATTTCTGCTTTTTTATATATAGAAATTAAAGGAAAATATAAATAAATACGGAAGAATTTTTCTTTACGCCTACTTCAAATAGGGGGTGAAAAAGTTGTATGTGGAAACGTGAATAAACCGAAAAGTTGAATGATGATGTTGCAGTTCTTGTTAAATACGACTACAATATATTGCAGTATAATATTTTCTTTTTTTTTACTTTTCACTTAAAAAATATAAAACAAAAATTTAAAGTTTATATTGTACAGAGAACATGTATTTTTATATTTGAGGGAGGTGGTCGCACGCTGTGATTAAAAAATAGTCCGCAAAAATGAAAATGCTGCATGGGCTTGCACAAACGTTTCAAAATTTAGCCCTTCACAACTGAACATATTGCGGAGAATGAAAAGTTTGACAACATACACAACAAAACTCGAAAGTTGTGATCATATGTACTGTGTTAGTTCTTTCTTTTCAACTCCTTCCTCTACCTATTTAAAGTTTGAAGAACTTGGCATATGCAAGGAGTATGTCATGCATGTCAGATTTTGGAAAACAAATTTAAATGAGAAACTTAAGCAATTTTATTCCACAAAATCAACTGAATTTGAAGGCAGAAATTGTGTTCGTTGCATCAAAAGTTTTTGCTGTGAAATTCTTACATACACAATTATGTACTTTAAATGGCGAAGAAAATTTATTGAAGCTAAAAATAATTTATAGAAGAAATTTAAGTAATAGGAATGCTGGTGATTAGTAAATTTTTTTTAATTTTAAATTTAAATAAAACATGATACATTGCAATTAGGCAGCAATCAAAGCAAAAATGAATAGTATAAAATTTGACAAAACTTAATGCAAATTAATTGAAAGCGGAAAAAAAAACAGTTGTAACAAATGCTTTCAAAAGAAGAAGCTTCTTGTGTTCAGTAATAGAATTGCCATGTCTAATATTCATGCAGGCGGTGTATTCAACACGCAATCGGAATTTCAAGTAACAAAACTAAATTAAATATTCCATTAGCAAAAATAAATATTTTTTCCGCCAACTAAAATTTACATTCTGAGGTATCACTTGCGCGCTGCTGAGTCATTAATTATGTACAAGAAAATGTCAGTCAAATACTGATATGAAAAAGGAAACTATAATTTATTTAAACATTCACTTACTGTTGTATTTGCCTTTTTAAAATTAGTGACTTTGTCATTTTCATTTCCATGGAGTCCTTTAAATACCCATTTCTCACATTTTGTTTATTATTTTCCAAGAATTCATACAAATAATTTATGGCGATCGGCAGCAGAGACCTTTAACCAAATTCGTGAAAAAAGCCAAAAAAAACTCTTCAAAAATTTCATAAAATTACGAAATGTACAAACAAAATAAAATGATTAACTTCTTTAACAATTTTCATTTTGGATTTTGGAGAAATTTCTGAACAGGGTTTCGAAATAGGGCACTGTATGTATTAACAATTGAAATATAATAATGCCGTTGTGTACCTCTAGTATCATCGTTTTTAAAGCTAAAGATGAGGCATTGTACTACATCGACGTTCTTTATTAATCAAATACGGTCGAATATGGACGCTGTGAATAATTTTAAATGCCTCGAATCGCATGGCAAGATGCTAACTAATTAGCCAGCAGCAGCTGTGATATGCGTTTTGGGAAAAGATATCTACTTACCAACATTATTCTTTTAACCGCAAAATCCTAAATATTTAAAATAGTTTTTTTCGCTATTATTATCTTACATGGCTTGGTAAAATGACCGAAATAAATTGCGTTTAATAATAACCTTGTGATGTGCCACACTTGTAAACGCAATCATCATCATAATCAGTGAACTTGAATATGCAAACTTGAGTGTTGACTTTGACCAAGTACTACAAATAAATATGATATAATGCGTGATCCATTTCGAGGTTCCCTACTTTTTTAAAGAAAAAAACACAGAAAATTCAAATTTAATGGAGAATTTTTATTATCATTTGAAAGAACATTCTTTGGCATTTATTTTTTGAGGATTATCTCTATCAAATGTTGGCCGTTGCTACGTCGCAGATGGTCCATCCGTTGAGTACAATTTTCGATGACTCGTTCGAGCATTTCGACTGATAACTGGCGAATGACACGCGTGATGTTTTCCTCCAAGGCCTGAATCGAAGCGGGTTTGTCTGCATAAACTTTAGACTTTACATATCCCCACAGGAAAAAGTCTAACGGTGTGATATCATACGATGTTGGTGGCCAATCGACCGGCCCAAAACGTGAAATTATGTGCTCACCGAAATGTTCTCTCAATAAATCCATTGATTGAAGCGATGTGTGAGAAGTGGCGCCGTCTTGCTGAAACCAAATGTCGCCGAATGTCGTAAAATGCGCCAAGTCGTTCCTTACGTCAGTCCGAGTTGCTGCGAACGGCGCCGAATCGACTCTCCACGGTCTTCGTGTACACTCTCAGCTACGGCCGCGATATTTTCTTCACAGCGTGCTGGACGTGGTCTATTCGGTCGAATATTATCCAATAATGAGTGCTGGGTCTCAAAATAGGTGATGGTGTTGCGAATAATACGCTTAGTAATCCAATTATGTTGACTTTAATTTGAGCGAAGTGCACGAAACACATTCCTCACAGAACGTGAATTTTCGTAATAAAGTTGAACGATTTGTAAACGTTGTTCAGGCGTAAGTCTTCACATTATGAAATGCCAACAATAATAAACAAAAATAACATCACAGAGTGACACGACTCACACGTGATCTGTCAAAGAAAGGCTATTGAAAAAAGTATCTCTACTTGAATCACCCATTACAAGGTTTGTTCAGAAGAAAAGGTGAATTTTATTTTCTTCCTTTATAATGGCGTGGTGCATCATGAGTTCTTGCCAACAGAAAGTACGGTTAATACGTTCCATACGTCTCAAACGATCGGAATTGTGGAAAAAAAATCATGGATTCAGCATCACGATAATGCACCAGCTCACATATCAATGCTTGTTCGTGATTTTTTGGCCAAAAACAACACCCTAATCATGCCTCAACCACCTTATTCACCAGATTTGGCACCCTGCACCTATTTCCAAAACTGAAGCGACTAATGAAAGGAAAGTGTTTTGCCACAATTGATGAGATAAAGTCAAAATCGAAGAACGAGCTGATGGCCATACGAAAAAGCGCATTTCAGAAGTACTTCGAGGATTGGAAGAAGCGCTGGCTTAAGTGCATTATATCTGACGGTGATTACTTTGAAGGGGACAAAATGGACTTTGAAGAATAAGTAAATACTTTTCAAAATTCTACTTTTCTTTTGAACACAGACTACGTATTGCATTTTTAGAAATAAATATTTCTTTTAAAAAACTATTAAGTTGTTTTAAGTTAAAAAATAAAGAAATAAGTAATAAAGAATAAGTAAAAACTTTTCAAAAAAATTCAAAATTCTCCTTTTTTATTTTAACAGACTATGTATTAGCTTTTTTCGAGTTTCAAAATTGCTAGTATAACAAGAATTTATTGTGGCAATGCGTTAACAAAATTTTGTCAAATCTTCAATCAGAAACTTAATTTAAACCGATAGACTTGGATTTACCAATATGAACACAGCATTTATTTTTCTATTCGTACTATTATCTATTCTATTCTATTTTACTTATTTTCACATTACTTGCATTGACACGCATCTGAACACTATTTTGTAAGTTGAAAAGGTTGAAAAAGTTTTCATATGAATCGATTGGGATAACTTTTTCATTATATTTAGGTATTATAGGTAATATATGTAGTTATGACGTTTTTATGTAACGGACTAATGACTTTGGACAATAGTAAAATAAAACCAAATTAAAGAAATCGAATAAAAAGAGTTTCTTGTGAGAATTTGTAAGTGTTATCAGCTTCCTTTATTTGTATTTTATGAAATTTTGATTTATTTATTTTTTTTAAATTTTTATTTACATTACATTCTTAACCCTTGATTTCAACTTAAAATTTTATATCGAAACTTAACCCTTTAACGACGTATGGGACACATAGGTCCCATTTAGTTTTATCGTCGTTACAGCCACATTGTCTAATGGATTTTTACAAAATCAGTGTTGTACGATAAAAACACAAATGCATTCTTTGGTATTCGTCTTAAAAGTGAGGTTTTATTTTGTCAATTGGGCATAAGAGCACCTGAAACTCAAAAAGTTTTATTTTTTTTAAACAATTTAATTTCCTAATAAATCGGGCTTTAATTGTTACTGTTATAAAATTGGTCGTCCAAGGTATTTTGCATCGATTCTATACTTTCATGCGGAGGGCTAAAAATACAATGGGACATATGTGTCCCGTTCGACGTCAAACGTAAAAATGAAGGTGATTTTTTATTAGAAGTTTTTTTTATTTTATTTAAGTTTTTATAATTGAAAAGCATAGATAAATAAAAAAACAAAAAAATGTGAAATTATTCATATACACTAAATCAAAAAAGAAATCATATTTGAATATGTTACAGTAATATAATTGGCAGATCCAGTCTGCCATCTTTTTACCTTTACGCTGTCGATTCGATTGGATTTAAATAATTTTCCTAACGACTTTCTATGTTGAACTTCAACCTCTTTCGACTATTTCACTGTCGACGGAAAAGAAGTAGTTGCTTTTCCAGGGGTAGCTTGCGGACGTAAAGCGACCCTCGGAATGGTTTGAGACCGATTGAACGGAATGAAGGCTGATTTCGCACAGGCAATACAATGGGACCCAGTAGGACCCAAGTGAACTGATTCCTTTTGGATTTGGCGGCCTGCCAAAAACAAAAATAACTATTAACTGGATGTAAATGATTTGCTTCAATGTTTCATTACGAACAAATAATGAAAATCACACTTCTCCAAGCATACTTATGTGTGAATGCATCTTTGTAAAAGCACGGTTGAGCCAAGTGTATTAAATCTTTCAATTTATATTTTTGTTTTCTTAAGAATGCCCCATTAAACCACTACGTTGACCCCAGCAGCTTCTTGGATGGAGAAAAATTATTGAGCATATGATTTTTTCCTACTACACCATGCACTGCAGTAATAAGATAACTAAAAGTAAACAAATTTTTGTTGAACATGTCAGAATACCCCAATATTTGATAACTTTCAGGTCTGTCGTAAGCAATTATTAACAAAAATTTCTATCAAAGTAATGACTTTGTCATCTCATTTTGCTCTTTCAATAAGTTACAGTATTGAAGTCACACATTTTCCAACAACTTTCAACACAAGAGACAGATGCCGATGAAGTTAATTTGAAAATGACAATAGATATAAAACCAACAAGTGCAGATATAGAAATTTATATAGTACACACACATACACAAATGCACTTAATTGTTAGTGTTTTATTTTGCTAACCGATTAAAATTTTGTTTAATCTGTTGTATTTTCTTTCTTCAGCTGTACGGACCTTTTCGTAGTCCTTTGCTTGTATCTAGTGGTAGTGAAATACAAAATATATATGTAATATTTTTATAGTAAATATAGATTTTATAGACCCAGCTACTTTACTTTTTCTTAAGTGTTTACCATCTGTGACGACAGCAAGAGTTTATACTTGAATCTTTTTTTATAATCGGTGTTCATGTCATAAATGTTTAGTTTGGAAGATGTTCTGTTGCTGGTACAGAAAGTCATTTGAAGTTTACTGCATGTGATGTTAAAATATATTAAAATCCTTTGGGTTGTTAATATTAGATATTTAACATATATTTTATACTAGACATGAGCAGTTCTACTTTTCACACCACATATTGAAGTATATTGGAATCCATATCGTAGAATATTTCCAAGTTTTTAACTTTTGCTACTAATGTTTTTAAAATTTATAAACTTACCTTTTCTGTTGACTGCAGTGTAATCTGTAAAAAATAAAGAAAAAACATTTTCAATACCTTTTATAAAAGAAAACAATACAAATAAAATCATAATTATAATTACAGTGAAATATGGGGCAGATTAATTGCAAATATATACTGTACGTCTGTCAGGCCTTGGACTTCTGAGTGATGTTTTAAAGAACATATTTACCCCTTGCGAATTACAAGTGACCTTTTTCCTCCCCCTCGACGTGAAATTTGGTATCATGAGGTTCACCTGGAATTTTATTCCCGTTATCATTATCAGTGAATGCAGAAAAGGGAAGAAGATTTCAAAAACATATAAATTAATGAAAAAGCAAACCAATTTAACTTCTAATACAGATATAAACATTTGTGTGTTCACATGTCTTAAGTGTTAAATTTGTTTTTTAAGTGTTAAAATTATTGTTTTTAATATTCAGGGGCCAGTTAATAAAAAGTATTTAATTTGAACAAAAAAAAGTATCTGAATGCAAGAATTAACAAAAGTGTGAACATTAAAGAATTTTAAAAATAAAATAAATACAAATACAAATAGAACAGGCCAATAATTTAAATAAAATGTTCAGACTAACTATTGAACTCCAATGTAATAGCAGTTTAAGTTAATTCGTAAGAGAACTCAAAAATACGACCGCGGTATATTTGTATACTTTGAGAAAAGACACTCAATTGGTCTGTAGGTTTGCATTTTATTTATTATTTATATACGTTTCCACTATAAAAGCTGATCTTTATTAAAATATCGAAATAAATTCCCCAACAAAAATCAAGTCAATAAATTAATAGGAAAATTGAAAAAACTTACGGCAAAAAAATAATTCACGATTAAGGGAATTTTATTTTAACATGAAATTAATTATTCACGCTGAATTTTTTCACGATTGCAAATTTAAGGAAAAACGAAATATGGATTTCGAGGGAAAAAGTATTCATGATAGGGGTGATTATATTATGTGTCAAACTGAATAGACGATTGAAATGCGATGGCACGATGGATGGTAGGTAGTCTGCACGTTGGCTACAAAACCAAAAACAGACCTGGGTTCAACTCCAGTTTCAGACTAAAATTATAAAAAAAAACTTCTCTCATTTTTCTGATGTGCATTACTGTGTCTTTGTGTGTCAGTTGTTGTCGGAAGGTTTCAGTGGCGAAGGCATAGTCACTGGTCACTCAACAATACCGGCTTCAGCTGATAGCAATCCACAATCACATCAGAAGGTCCTCCTTCGTCGGTATTGTGTACCACCGGCGAAGTAAAATAATAATAAAAATAGCTACTAAACCGAAGCTTCAGCACTGCTACGAGTATAAAAACAAAAGAACGTGCGAAAGCAGAGCTGCAAAAATAATTAATTAAGCTTCGCCTCCTGTCGTTTCTCCTACTATCCCTTTCCTATAGTTCCAGCACAATGCTTCGCATGTGTAGGAGTCGTCTCCTGAGTGCTGGTCCTAGATAAAAAAAAAAAAAAAAAAATTAGAGAAATATATAAATAAGTATATACTAATCACTCATCGATTAGCTCCATTTCTAACACAGTACCTCGGAATCGAAATTAGTATGGGTAGCATCTAATTAAATGAAAAAACCCAAATAATAACATATTAAATATCTTATACATGTAGTTAAGAAAAATATCAATTAAATAAGAAAATAAAAAAATAAACATTAAGAAAAACAACACAAACTTAAATTGAGAAAATATAATTTTTTTTAGTTTTACATAGTACATACATACATACATATATATATAAAAGTTAAGTAGTATATTTGTTAAAGAAGATGACCTGCAAACTAATTAATCAATTTATTAAGCATTGATTTACGATCTTTCATCTGTCATCATCAAAATACTGGGCGGCGATTTGGAAAGCTTTTCAACATCACTGCAAGTAAGTACCGCCTGAATTATCTATTTTTTTCCTCTATACCGATTTAATTTAAAAAAAAAAGAAAAAATTTAAAATTTTTAAGTAGCATATTTTTCTCTAAATCAATACCAAAACTGTACATAATACATTTACCAGAGTAACTTATAATAGACTCAATTGATCGCAGAAAAAAAAATCTTTTCTTGTCACAAGAAAAAAACCAATTCGGTAAAGTAATTAAAAGCAAAAACACTTTTGTTATTGATTTATATATACATATGTACGTAGGTATGTAGGCATAATCCGTTATGTTTGCAATATTCTTGCTTTCTTCTTTAAAATTTATGGTTATTATAAAGAAAATAAAACGAATAGAATTTAGTAAAAGTAAGAGTAAAAATCAATAAAAAAAAAAACAAAGAAACAAGAACAAATATTTCCAATCAGAAAATATATATGTATACATATGAAGATATACCAAATGAAAAAAATAAAATATATATATATATGTACATATATAAGAAGAAAAATAAAAAAAAAACAAAAACAAAAGCACAAGTTTACAATTAACCCTACGAGAATTTTTCATCGTTCTGGGCGTTCACACGATTATTTCTAAATTCAATATTATTAATGAAGCTAAGATGAGCGCTGGTTCGTTAAATTATTATAATAAGTATATTTTTCATTATTTCCTATTTAAAAAATCTTTATGTACATTTTGGTAGTTTTATCCTATTACCATATTATCCATACATTTTTTAGTAGCGATGAATATCGTTTGTGAACTTTTTTTAGTAATTGAATTTTCTATGTGAAATAAAACATTTTAATGTGGATGTAATTAGATTTGCCTTTTAGGGTGGGAAGAAAGGTAAATATCGACAAAGGGTTCTCTAAATATCATAGCGCGCACAGAAGAACAATGGTTAGGAAGGGTTTTGAGCACGGGGCTTGACAACATTGCCTTAATTCAATTCGACAAGAATATACACGTATCCTAATAGTATTCACAAATCCCTACATTTTCTTTCTGGGGATAAATAGTACTCATAATTAATTTTTTTTCTTCATTTCCTTAATTGTTAACATCAGTAAATTCGGGACTCTGTAGTACTATATAGAGAATGCTGTTTTGTTTGACGGCAGTCAAGAATCTTCCCCAACTAAGGAAGCTAGAGGATAAGACGAGTTCGAACGGCTTACCGTCACTCAAGTATTTAAAAATCGCAATAAGAAGGAATGAAATTGGCAATAGCTATTTCCGCGAGAAGAAAGTAATGTCTTTTCATTTTTTTATTGTTAACTTTGAGTAATTATTCATCATATATCTGTTTTAATTTTTTTTAAGTATATAAATTTACAATTCCACCAAGTAACACCATTACAACTGTTAAGAAACATATGTATATCTCAGTCATATTCTTAATTAAATAAATTATTTTGAAAATTAATTTCTAGTTTTTCAAACTAAATATGATAGTGTATAAATGCAACAATTTGTTTCTAATTAGTTGTCCATAGATGTATTTCGTAGTTAGAAAAAGAAATATTCCATAAAAAGACATAATAAGAAAGCAGTGATGTTAACTTTTTTATTATTATTTCCGTATATATAGGTAAAATTACCGTACGCAAATTCTGGTGCAAAAATAATAAAATTTTTGTTAAAACATGAGACAAGTATATAGTGATAATAATTTAAAATTACGTCGTTTGTTCAAAAAAAAGGCGAATTTTGTTTTCTTCGATTACATTGGCGTGCTGCATCATAAGTTCTTGCAAACAGGTAGTACGGTTAATAAGGAATACTACAAGGAAGTTGTGCAACGTTTGCGTGAAGCAATACGGCTAAAACGATCGAAATGTTGGAAAAAAATCATGGATTCTTCATCACGATAATGCACCAGCTCACACATCAATGCTTGTTCGTGATTTTTTGGCCAAAAACAATCCCTAGTCATGCCTCAAGCACAATATTAACTAGATTTGGCTCCCTCTGACTTTTTCCTATTCCCAAAACTGAAGAGACTTATGAAATGAAAGCGTTTTGCCACAATAGATGAGATAAGGTTAAAATCGAAGAACTATGTAGCTGATGGCCATACCGAAAAGCGCATTTCAGAAGTGATTCGATGATTGGAAGAAGGGCCGGCATAAGTGCATTATATCTGTGGGGGATTACTTGGAAGGGGACAAAATGGATATGGATGTATAAATAAATACTTTTCCAAAAAATTTAAAATTCTCCTTTTCTTTTGAACAGACTATGTATGTAACTATTTTTCGTTTATTCAACGCGAGTCAAAATGAATGATAATAATTATTATTATCGTGGTATAGCGAGCGAACCAAGTGGTTCAGGTTGACGTGTGAACATGGTATTAGTATGAGTATCGTTATCGTGAGGGAGAAGCAAAAATGTCGGAACACGTTCCATAGTTTTTATATTGTTTTGTCGTAAATACGACACTCTTAATAATACCCACTATTATTTATCTACGTTTGTTATATAGTTTATCTCGTCTATATATAGATAAATCATAATATTATATGTTTAAAATTTGTGCTTTAAGTGAAGTCAATATTTGAAATTAACTAAAATGTATTGTTTAGCCTTTTACGGCAGAAACGCATAGAATTTAACTACAACTGTCGTTACTTTGCTTGTAATGTAACTGTACTTTTTGTGACTTATTTGTATGACTTTATTTTTATGTGTAGACACATTATGAAAAAAAAAACTTGTGGAGAGTAACATCTTAAATTTGAAAGCCTTTGAAATTACCAGCGTATCTTTCGGAGGTCTAATTTACCGTATAATACGGCAATTACAGTACTGTTAACATCGCTGCAAGACAATATTGTTTTATTCTTTGTATAAATTAGTGGACCTTGACAACTGCATAATGAATACATATATACAGCAGACAAAAAAATGCAACCAAAAAATATTGCACAGTAAGTCAATTCAAAATACTTTTGCATTCACAAGCATTATTTAATATAACAGATCAATTCCGGCTCATCCTTACAGTTTATCGAAGAAATTAGAGCCATAAACTATGTGACTGATACTCACAAATAATTTAGGTATATTAACTAAATTTATTTTGGGAATATCTCTTTATATGTATATTATTCTAATTTTAAAATTGTGCTTTTTCCCCTAAAAAGTATATGTCAAATTTATTATTACATACTTTATGATATTCTCATGAAGTATTTTTTTTTACAAAAGTAAACTCAATAACTATATATACATATATAAATAATAATAGAATATATATACTACATATAAAATAGTACTATATGGATTTGCTTTCCTCCTCAGTTATTGAGTTTACTTTTGTAAAAAAAAAATACTTCATGAGAATATCATAAAGTATGTAATAATAAATTTGACATACATACAGTGAATCAAAGTAATATTGGGACAAAGCTAAAATGATTTATGTGGAGATAATTAAGCACTATGTTAACTGATTTTAATGCAAAATTTTCATGCTTTTGTGTAGCTAACACTGTGCTAATTGCCATCTCAAAAGATTATGATTCTTAAGTTTGTCAAAATTAATTTATAAATAATTATTCACAATAAGTTAAAAATGCAGTACAAAGTAATAATGGGACAGCTGCCATCACTATATAATCTAGGCTTTATAACGGAACATTTTGCAAAAATTTTTTGTTTAAAAGTTGCTAGAGTGTATTACAGATTAATTTTTGATAAGTTTTTAAAGAAAATTAAAATATGGCGCCACGGTGTTCACAAACATCGCCTCAAATCAGAAAACTGATATTAGAACATTCGAAATCAGGAAAAACCGTGAGAAATATTGCGGAAATAGTAAATAAACCAAAATCTACAGTGTTTAACATCATAAAGCGATATGGAGGTACAGAAACTTTTCAAAATGTAGCAAAACCAAGCAAAAGAAAAATATTTTCCGACGCGGATGAACGATGGCTTATGCGACAAATCAAACAAAAACCCTACTTAAGCGCTCCCAGACTTGCTGCTGAAGCGGAAATACATCTAGCAAAGAAAGCTAATCCCGAAACGGTAAGAAATGTGTTAAGGAAACACAATTATAATGGCCGGGTAGCTAGGAGAAAACCTTTTATTAATAAGGTTAATAAGCTTAAACGAGTGCGCTTTGCTAAAGACCACAGAAACAAGGATTTATCATTCTGGAATAAGGTAATATTCAGTGACGAAAGCAAATATAACATATTCAGATCGGATGGAAGGTCATTCGTTTGGAGAAGACCAAATGAAGAACTGTCAGAAAAAAATTTGAGACCTACTGTTAAACATGGCTTGGGGTCAGTTATGGTGTGAGGTGCAATATCAGCAGCTGGTCCCGGTAACCTTCACATTATTGAAGGAATTATGGATCATAAATATTATATCAACATCCTGCGTGCTAATCTTGCAGAAACAGCAGAGAAATTGGGACTGGCGAATGATTATTACTTCTATCAAGACAATGACCCCAAGCATAAGGCTCACAATGTAAGGTGTTGGTTGCTTTACAATTGCCCACATGTGCTCGAAACGCCTCCGCAATCACCCGATCTCAATCCGATAGAGCACGTATGGGCCTATTTAGAAGAAAGATTAAGAAATTACCAAATAAGTTGCAAATCGGACCTAATTAGTGCTCTAAAAGAGGAATGGGGTAGAATAACCCCATAATTCTGTCAAAAACTTGTGAAATCTATGCCGTATCGATTGAAGGCTGTAATAGAGAAAAAAGGCCTTCCAACTAAATATTAAACATTATATATTTAATACTTAACTTGTTACTTTATTACATTGTCCCATTATTACTTTGACAGGATTTTCTGTGTTGTTTTAGTTTTTTTGTTTTTATATCCAAGTGACGGTAGTCAATGTATTTTTTATTTATGTTCTTAATAAATAATAAAAATAAAAGTATAAATATAATTTTATTTTCTTCTTAAACCAATAAATTCAAAAAAATAATTCGAAAGTTATTGGATAAACAGCTTGTCCCATTATAACATTGAGTCACTGTATATTGTTTAGGGGAAAAAGCACAATTTTAAAATTAGAATAATATATAATTTAGGTAAAATAAAACAAATGTGTGAACGTGTTAAAGTTGTCTTCCAAGCACACTGAGTGAATTTATATTCTACCAAACAAGCAGCATGTGAAATTCATAGGAAATAACTAACGCATATGAGAAAGAAGTTTACTAAAATTCCACTTTATAACAATGCATTTCTTATTTTTATCAAACAGATTGGAACGGACCCCAAGCATGCATCAATCAGTTGGGTGGGGAATTTTTCAATGGTATGCCTTTGAACGATGAAGTTCGACAGAAAATTGTTAAAATGGCCGCAGAAGGTACACGGACGATTGATATATCGAGTGAATTGAAGGTAACGCAGAGGTGTGTACAAAAAATCTTAAAACGTTATCGGGAAACTGGTTCCATACATCCGGGAGTTAGTGGAGGTTACAGACCTCGCTTTATTACACCGGAAATAGAAAGACGCATCGAGGAATATAAACGTTCCAATCCTCGTATTTTTTCTTCGGAAATACGTGACAAACTCATACGTGATGGCATTTGTGATCGCACAACTGCTCCTCCAATTTCCGTAATATTACGTTTGCTGTGTGATCGAGAAGCTAATGTAGATTCCGATGAGCAGCAACAGAATTCCAATTCCCAGGAAGACAACTCCGTGTGTGAAAGTTCGTCCGGTATTACTTTGAATTTTAGAAAACGTCGCAGACGCACTCCATATTCGCCAATGCAATTAAAAGAACTCAAGAATGCGTTTGATCGAACCCAATATCCAAATATGAACACTAGAAAGGAATTAGCCCAACGCACGGATCTGTCTGAGGGACACATTCAAGTATGGTTTAGTAATCGTCGAGCACTATTGCGTAAACAACACACGTGCGCTAGTGCTGCCAGTATTGCTAATCAGGTTCCAGCTATGGCAGGTATACCTTCTTCTTATGCAGCTGTGCACACACATCAAGTACCATATGCTGCCATGCTACCACCTTTTGCGTCTATTGCTGCCGCAGCGAATCAGCAGCGAATATATGGCTTTTATACCGGTCATTCCTCCTCAACGGCTGCTGCTTCCACTGATAATATTTCTCCTGCAGCACGAGAAGAGTGTTTTTATCCGTTCTAATAAAATGCAAAACAAACTAAAACAAGTTGGCATTTAAAACGACATTATTGCCACTTTAAAGCTTTTCACTTAAAAATATATTAAAATTAAAAACTTCAAAAAGAAACAAGAATCTTTTATTAATTGTTATTATTAATTATTGATTATTTTTAAAATGAAAACTAAATTGTCATAATGTTTTTTTTTTTTTGTTTAAAATTATTGTATCTTTCAATTCGATTTAGTAAGCTTGAAATCATTTTTTTATTTAACTTGTGTTATTAGTATGTTCGTTCGTATGTATGTCATAGTCAAATTTTCCAACTGCATGTTGACCCATTCTGAATCCAATATAACGAACGTATAGAGTTGGCGGAGCATAGCGTACAACACCCAATACGTATGGAGGTGTCAAATGGAAGGGTTTACTGGGAAGAACACGAAAACTTTTAATGACATCACTAGGTATTCAAGATGGCGGGCGGCTCAAGATTAGGGACGCAAAATCGCTCTTAAAAACATCGATGTTTACCGTTCTGATAGTTGATCTGATGTAATTTTGGGCCAACGAAACAAATTGCCTTCACTGTTTTTTAAGATTGGCTGGAGTTTTGGAGATATTGATATTTTAATTGTTTTCTTTTATACCTTATTATTCGTTAAAAATTGATCTTATACGCAAATTATGTGAACAGAAAACGTTTAAATATTTATATTTTAATTATATAAGACACAATAAAACAATTTAAAACACATTTTTTATATTTTTTCAGCTATTTTGGACGTTATTTTTTTAATTGTTGAACACTTTTTCTTATTGAACTTTTTGCCCTTAATTATGTTAATTGCAAAATTAGTTGTCGGACTGCTCAAATTCTCTACTACTCAAAATCTTTCACCTGCATTGTCTTTAAAACTGTTTAAACATTTCTTTACTTTATAAAAGGGGTTTGCTTCCCTTAATATGGTTGTATATATGTAAGCATCCTAACCAGAGATGGCAAAATTGGTATAATTGTACCATTTTTGGTACAAATTGGACATTAAAAGTACAATGGTGCACCAATGACTTAACCACTTTGATACAGAACAACATAATGAAATTCAATTTATGGCGATGGCTGAAGTAGTCTGCACGTTGACTACAAAACCAAAACAGACCTGGGTTCAACCCCAGTTTCAGACTGAAATTATAAAAAACAAGTAAGAGTGTTATATTCGGCTGTGCCGAATCTTAGATACCCTTCACTGACTCCCTTTATTTCTGAAATTCGCCTGAATTGCCGGATAGTCGTTTAGTAGTGCCGAATTTTTACTTAATTGTTGGAGCTGGTTCAAAGGACCAGACCTTTTCGATCAATATATAACTTCAAACAGCCAAGTCATCATGCAAACCAAATTTCACCGTAAAGCTACCAAAAACGAATATTGTGATGCATTTGTGGCTTACGCCATTCTTGCGTGATCAGATCTTTCAAACAGGGGCTTACACTTATATGATTATAGACCCACATACATCCATATAGAGTATATTAATAATGCATATGTACATAAATATTTCAAGAGACAAGGCACGAAAATATAAGTAAAATGTTTCATCTATGTTTGTAATATATTATTTTATTGAAATTAACTTACGTTTGGCAACAATAGAGTAAAGTCAACCACGTGGCAATTAAAAGTGTGTAAAAAGTGAAGTGTAGCTATTTTGAGCTTTGAATCATAGAAACATTATTGCTATAAAGAGAATTGATATTGATGGTATTTGCAAAGTGGACACAAGAACTAGTGGAAAAATTTATTTATTACGATTTGACGAAAGCCAAATTGTTGGATCTAAGTTGCCTTCCAATGGACAAGTTTTGAAAGTTTTGTTTTATAACATGTGCAAAGTGAAATTGGATCTTCGTTCAAGTGCATATCTGGTTATCAAAGAGACCGAAATTTTTTGGAATAAAGCCCGTATTCCAGTTCGTCAACTTGATAGAAGTGTTCAAAAAGTTGAAGCTTTATATCACCAATGGAAAAATCTGCAAAAAACGTGCAAACGCAGCACACCACTTCAAAAAAGGCGAGAAGATGAGTTTATTAAAAATACGAACAACTTATTTGACATTGCGCACGGAAATGCGTTAGATTTAATTAAAATATAAGAAGATGCTTCAAATCTGATGATGGATTATAAAAACAAAGATATAAATCAAATTACGGTACATTGGGATGGAAAAATTTTACCATCGATCACAGGAAATGCAAAGGTGGACAGATTACCAGTTGTGATAACAACAAATGGCATTGAACATCTACTTGGAGTACCTGCCCTGTCAGCTGGTACTGGGAAAGAACAGACAGACGCCATACTGAAACTATTAAATGAATGGAATCTAACAGAAAAGGCATTTAAAAAACAATTTCTTATAACAGTAAATATAAACAACATTCTTTCCAAACAAGGTACAAGCTTTATGTTTTGATACTACAGCGACAAATACAGGTAGATTACAAGGTACTTGTATTTTATTACAACAACACCTCAATAGATAATTGTTATATCTCCCTTGCCGTCATCACATATATGAACTCGTGATGAAAAGTGCTTTCGTGAAATATCATTTAAAATTAAGTGGACCATCATTAGATATTTGCCAACGTTTTAAAAAAAATTGGCCCAAAATCAATCAACAAAAATTTGCAAGTAGAATGGTGGATAAAAAAATAAATCTTAATCGCTTAACAAAACTGAACAAGACCAATTAGCTCAATTTGCTCATAACTATGTCACTATACAACATCCCAGGGCAGACTACAAGGAGTTATTGGAATTGAGTCTTATATTTCTTGGTCGAAACACAGAGCCTGTAAGGTTTAAATCACCTGGAGCGATGCATCATGCCCGATGGATGGCTAAAGCGATATATACGCTTAAGATTTTTCTTTTCCGCCACCAATTCTCAATGTCATCAGATGAGGCCAATGCTATACAAGATATAAATGTGTTCATTTTGAAAATTTATTTGAGACCGTGGATTGAAGCGCCAATTGCCGCGAAAGCACTCTTAAATGATTTAAATTTTATTAAAAATATTATTAAATTCAATGAATTGAATGAAATAATAAGCAATGAAGTAACGAGCAAGTTTTCGAATCACTTGTGGTACCTGACACCAGAAGCAGCAGGTCTTTCATTTTTTGATAATGCTGTAGTAGAGTTGCAGAAAAGAGAAAATGTTTGAAAATCTTAAAGAAGAATAAAATAATGAGAATAAAAGAATAGTAACCAACATGAATCAATTAAATAAAAAAAATATTTCAGATTTTGTTAATAAAAAAACATTGAGCTTTTTCGAAAGATTTAATATTGAAACTAACTTTCTAAAACTTGACCCTTCCAAGTGGTACAATGAATCCGAATTTCAAAAGGGAATGAATATTGTACAAAACTTACATGTTGTTAATGATACTGCAGAGCGTTTTGTAAAACTAATGAAAGAATATATTGCAGCTTTAAAAAAAACGAAGAAGAGAAACAATATATGTATCTTGCAAACAGTACCTGATTATAGGAAAAAGTACGGTAGCATTAATAAATCAGACCTTTGCAATTAAGTTTAAATGTTTATCAAGAATAGTAATCATTTCAATAAAATAATATATTACAAACATATATGAAACATTTTACTTATATTTTCGTGCCTTGTCTCTTCAAAAGTCCATATAAGCCAGTTTTAGCCACTTTAGTGGGCATGTGCCACGCCTTAACCTAGGGCAATCAGTCTAAGATTTTGGAATTTCACTATTGGCGTAAAAAGGAACAATTTGAGAGGGCGGTACACTTTTTATGCAAAAAAAAAATGTAAGTCCGTATGTACACAAAATAATAAAACAACAAAGTTATGAACATAAAGAATGCCATAAGCTCCCTACAGGAGTGAGAGAAACAATATATATGTTTATAGTTAAGATTGTAAATCAGAGACCGCAAAACACCGCACATATGCGAATGCTATTACACTAATAAAGAGGGCATGCAGCCATAATTTTAATTTTTTTGAATAAAAACTTTAGTCAAAGACTATAAATATAAAAAGATGTTGCACTATCATACATTGTTCTGCCAATGCTAAATTTGCTGATGGTTTTAGTACAAAAACCATGATAAAACCACTTTTTTCCATAAAGTCATTTATTTTCTCAGAGAATTTATTATTCTCATGTCTCTACTATTCATTTACATACATATGTATACACAAGAATGATTAAATAAAGATTACGCCAACAAGCTAAAATAAAAATACTTTTCTGGGCATGATGGAACTCTGACGGCACTCAACATGTATTGATTGGCTAATAAAACTCAGCTGAAGAACTATTATGTTATTGTAAAAACAGGACAGTGGGGCAAATTCAGTTTGATAATAAACAATTTTAAAGAACTATTTTATTTTCCATTTATTTTTATTTAAATATTTTATACATATAAATAGTGAACCCAAGTGTTAATTATTTCCCTTTTTCCCCATTCCAAAATTTGTTGTTGTTATTTTACTTAAAAATAAAAATCTTTAAAGAATATTTATAGAATTTTTAGTTTGTTATTTTACTATACTTTCTCTTTCTCTTATACGTGCTTTCAACAATTTCAGAATTTAGTTTTCTAATTCTAAAATACATTCTACATCTAAAAAAAAGTTTTTTTACGTCATCACTGGCTTCAATTTCTTTTGCTTCCAACAAATGCTTTTGTAAATATCCACTTGCGAGTAATAATTTGTCGCCATTCAATTTGGAAAAAATTGAGTCACACAGTATTAGCGTGTTCATTAACGAAGTTGATGGCTTACTAAGTCCACCTTCACTTAAGTGATTAACCCATGAATAATTGCGTTCGGTTGAAGAATTACTCACAAGATCAGGATTTTCATTCTTCAGTTTGTGGCAAATATATCCGGCCAAGTTCTCTAAACCATCATATTCCATATTTTCTATTTCGCTTTGGTTAATTTCTGTAGCCAAAACATCTGCCTGAATGTTACGGTTAACACTCTTAAGTATAGTACCTGAAGAAATCACAAAGTTTATAAAACTTTGTGTTATTTAAAATTTAAGCTTTCAACTTACCCGTTAAAGAATTATCTACATCTAAATCGGGTGTATTGTCAACTTCTACATTTGCATTACTACCCAAAATGCCTTCGTTAGACCCCATTAAATATGATCGAAGTCTATATTTGAATTCTTCTCGATCAGGGTGATCGTGAAGTCCGCCTTTCGACCTAATTATTCCAAAAAAATTTTCCAGCACATCTTGATTAAACCGATACGTTAGCAAATACTCAATATTATATCGACTTTTAAGTTCAATATATAGCATTTGTAACGCTTTATTAGATTGAATGATACCTGTAGAATACATTTATGTCAAAAGAAATAAATCTGTGTCACAAATTTTTAGAGTACAATATAATTTTCAACCTTTTTGGAAAGGTAGCATAGACTTTTTGCCAATCACACGGATCTCTGACATCATTTGCGACATATTATTTAGAATGATATTTTGTTTTTCAAGTGCTAAACCATATGCGTGTAATCGGTCTCTGGTATCCTGTCTCGGTACTCTCGAATTCATAACATCGAACCAGTCATTTACCTAGTTAAGTGAAATTTCTTAAGTAGTTTAGGTATGTTCTAGAAAAATTATATTTTGTAAGTAATTACGAGTTTAAAGAGTTGACTGCACTCGCTCAAATTTTCGTTGCTCAAATATCCCAAACTGGCGGCTCGTGTTATATATTGCGAAATTGTATGTGAAAAAAGTTTCGTGGCCAGTTTAACCTTTTGCCTTTCAGGTCCGACCACACATAAATTGTGTGGTGATATTTTATGCGTGATCTGCAAGTCATTTGATTGGAGGGATAGGAGACTTAAAATTATATCCTTTTTGACTTATTTTTCGTTAATGATAAATCCACCATCAATGAAATGATTTCTCAAAAATTTCATCAAATGAGGAACATCATTAAAAACAAAAATTTTGATTTCATCGAACAAAAACCTACATATATACATATGTTACGTATATTCATACAAAAAAAAAATTTTGAAAAAATATTGAGGCATATTTACATAAAACATACCATGGTTTTTCGTAATCAACTTCAAGTTCACTGAACAGTTTTCTGTTACCTCCACCTAAGTCACAAACAATGGCCACAATTGTAAAGCCACTCTGCTTCATAGTATTCAATATATTGAATAAAATACTTTTTGACATTTGGGTATCATAGTCATAATACATATATGGGTTGCTTCCAATTTGAAATTAAACCTTCCAGCGAATTAACAAAGGTTTTAAAAATTCTTGATTTTGATACAAATAACATACCTCTTAGCAAGGCCACTTGGATATAATTAGCTGGTTCTAGCACTAAATCTGCTGACTTGTCATAGCAATACTTTTTTTTTGCCTTCATCTCATCAAAACTCAACACACATACTTTTTCAGTTTCTGACATTTGGTTGGCCGCAGATAGTAGTTTCACAACAGGCTCCAAAATACCTTTCGACATGTCCAATTTTTCCGACCATCTTTGCAACGTTCTCACCGATGGAAGTGGGAAATGTTTCTTCCTTAAAAGTTTGTAAGCTCTGGCACTCGCTGAGTATAGGGTGATAGATTGAGCAATGTCTGTTTCGGTAAAATTTTGTCTTTTATCACCACTTTTTATTTTTTTTATTTGACCCTCAGTAAACAAACGCCTCAGTGCCTTCTCGAGATTTGAGTTTGCAAAGCTTAGTTTTTGAATACGACAAGATAAATTTTTTATTGTCACATCACATTGACTTTTTGCCATTTTCAGCGAACAATTCTCTTTAAGAAGTGATTCTCTAGAAACGATTTAAATAATTATTTGTTGTTTTTTTAAATACTAACATACATTTTCAATTCCAAAGTTTTAGTGTAACTTTGGAGGCCATCTTCTTCAGTGTCAGTCGGCAATTCGGCAATTCGGCATTTACACATTTTACTTTTAAACTTTTTTGATTATTTATTTGTTTTTTGTTTCATCTTCTTCAGTGTCATAAGCAGTTTTCTTTTCACTATCAATAATAGTATTTTCTAAGGACGGAACTGCATTGGGTTTTAATTTCTTAGTACTTCGTTTACTAAATCCTATAACGACTTATTAACGGACTTAAAGAATTGATTATGTGGTAACTTACCCATTTCATATATTAAATTTCTTTCAAAATCCTCTTGCTTAAAATGTAAATCACAAATTTTTTCTTTTTCAGCATTTACAGGATTTACACGCTTGCAAAATTTCACCCATAACTTCCTTTGAGCTTCATCTCTTGGAAAACTATATAATGACACAGCTTTATGAAAACAAAAAAATTTTGATAGCAATATTACATTGTAACACAATTAATTTCTCACTTGTTTTTTTGCTGTTACTTTGTTTGCAATTGCCCACTGCGCATTTCATGCTTGCTCTTTTTGTTCTCTTTTCACTTCTATTTGTATTTTTTGTTTACAGCTTATGAGCTTTATAAAGCAAGTTTTTTACACTTATTTATTATTTAATAATTATTTAAATATATTTATTATAAAATATAGCACAATTTATTATAAAATTCAACACAAAACTTTAACTTTGATAAAACCGATTTCATTTGCTTGTTTGAGATCTCTCTGAGTAAATTGTGTGAAGAGTTGCCAAATGTAGTATAAAATATAAATTTTGTACGAGAAAGTATTAGTTTTGCATATAATAAATATTTGGCAATCTCTTCGAGGGGATGCAAACGTCATCAAACAGTAAATCATGCGCAAGGCGTAATCTTTATTTAATCATTCTTGTGTATACATGTGTTCATACGTTTGTGGCTTTGCATTCTCAAGTATGTGTGCATGTGTGTACATTTAATAAACAAACGAAAGAATCCATACAAACAAACAAAAACAGCAAAGGCTCGTTTTGTGTTCGCACAATATATGTGGAGATAAGATACGTAAAGCTAATGTCGGTGATTCTTATTTGATAGGCAAATATATGTATTTTATTGTTGTACTATTGCAAGAACATCGATTCGCACCGAATTTAACATTATTTAAAATTGGAAATTTATATAACTATGTATGTATATCTATATAAAAATAACGTTGAGAATGCGACTTTTTTATTTTAATGACGATGCTGATTGTTTTAACTCTGAAAACATTCCAATAGAGTTAACATCAAGCCGCTATTTCGTTGGTTACATAGCTCAACGGATATCTTGTGCTCGCTGCCGTATGGATATAATAAAACCCGCGCAAATTTTGTCATATCCATCAGAAATGTTTGTCCATGCAAAAAATTACGATAAAAATTCAGATTTTGGAAGTTTGTATGCTCCATCGGACTTATTTTTTGCAGTATGTAAGATTCATATAAGTTTCCGAAAAAAATTTTTCTGAATCCAAAGAAATAAAAAACATAAAAAAACTATTGTTGAGCAATGTGTAAATTTCACCAAAAATACAATATATTCCTTTTGGTTTCAAGAAAACAACGTATGCTATAAGCACAGAATGGAGATGCTAAATTTATTAATTCTTACACTTTTACGAAAGCATTCCTCGTGGGAAACATACAAATACAAATTAACGAGCGCAGAAAAACTTAAAATTTTAAAACAATAAAACATATGCTCAATTCAGAAAATAATTAAATATGTACCAATCACTAAAAATAATTACATTTCTTGTGCTAGTTATCACTTATTAAAAAGATTTTAATAAATTTTATAATAGTTTTGTAAACGAAATAATAAATTGTATGGTTTTCGAACTCAGGTAAGCTCACGTTTTATTTGATTTATGCATATACATAGATATTCTAACTATACAATTGAAAATTCTAAAATAAAATATTTAATAAAACAAATGAGTATACATAGTTCGGTGCGAATCAACATAAATGCAATAGTACAATAACAAAAGACGTAATTTTACCCTACAGCCATAGAAATCGGTCGCATTGGCTTTGCACTGTTTATTTGCACATGATTTATATGAAAACAAGAAACTGCTTTTAGTTGTTAATATTGTTATTGAATGTGCTTTGTACAAGAAATATAACACACACAAACACATTTCTCAATAAGCATCATTTATATGTGTAAACAACAAAAAAAAACCATAATTTCTGTGGAAAAAAAATTTCTAGTAGAGTTAAAAAAAACAAAAATGTTTCAAAAACAACAACAAAATAAACTTGACAAAACCAATGCTTATTACTACATACATACTTATGTACGTACATATGTATGTATGCCTAAAATTTTTGTGTTCTTTTCTCTTGCTCAAAGACTCTCTTGCTACTTCCCCCCACAGCATCAATAAACGCAAACAATTTTTGTTTTTATTCAATGTTCTACGTGCAATATCTTTATATATTTATAGTCTTTGATCTGAGTTTGAAGAGCAGTGTTGCCGGGAAATAATGATGAGATAAATTGATATCAAATTAGAATTATTTTTTACAATTTACGAAAGGCAATGTTAAATCTAGTAGTGATTATGGTAAAATGGGAACAATGTTGAATGTGAGTTTTTATTAGTGAAATGCAAAAGAGCAACTCTTTAAATTTTATACCTTTACAGGAGAGAGAAAAAATTAATAAAATAAGAAATATTGTGATTATTCATAAACATGATTTTTTCACAATAAGCATTTTTCTTATTCTTCAGACAGATTGCTTTATTTAGTAAAAATAAACTATTAGCGGAATCTTCTACTTCCATAAAATATAAGTCATATTTGAGTACTTCATTTAAATGTATCAAATACTTACAGCACAAAATGGTGTAAACCTCTTTTTGAAAGATCCGTTTACGCAAGAATAGTGTAAGCCACAAATGCATCAAAATATTCGTTTTTGGTAGCTTTCCAGCAAAGAAGACACTATTATTGTTCAAAAAACGTACGGCGTAAGTAACTTTTTTTCGTCGTACAAATTTGAGACGCTTATTTGTTTCTGGTAAAAATTATGCCAAAACGCATTTTCGATTTTATTTGAGGCTTCTTTAATGCAACAATTTCTTACTGCCGGATTCATTTAAATTTATTTATATTTTAGTTCATTTTATTCATTAAAGAATTAATAAATAAATTTCCATGAAAAATCAGTTATTATACATTTTTTACATCCAAAAAAAAAAGTTTATAAATTTAAATTGAATAATAATTCATAAAGCAGCAGACAATTCTGTAATTTGAAAGTTTGGCATATTTAGGTTGCTCAGTTGGCGTGTTTTAGTTTTGAATAGTTAGCATCTCGATACCACGTATTTATTTGAACATATTTTTAAAATAAAAACTCACATTCAAGGCCATTGGCTCGCATACATAATCCGCCATTGTAGCAATTTCAGCATTTTCACTGTTAAATTTAATATTTTCTTTCGTTAAGCCGATGCGACACGCATTAATATCCGCGGCAATATTTGTATTAGTGTGCGTTAGTGCCCAAAAAACAGTCCTATGTGTGACGTAAGACGTTAGAAAACAGTCGACCTTTTTTTAATTTTTGTATAATGTTTTTTAACAGAAATGGTAAAAATAAAATTATTTATTATAAATTTTTTTGGTGTAGCGAAGAACAATTAAGTCTTTCCTACTACTTATTTTAACAATCATACCAATCAAATCAATTCAACTTGTCTCAGTTTTTTGTTTTTTCTTTACATGTAAAATTTTAAATATATATAAATAAAAATCGGATAATCATCTATATGTTCTCTATCCCAACATTATTTCGTGGCAACACTGTTCGTCAAAATAAGATTTTTTTTTTGCATACAGAAATGCTCAAAAAGCAATGCTACTACTCTTTCGCATGAATGTACATATTTATAAAATTAGCAAAAAAGAATGAGGAGGTTTGGCTTCTAAAAAATTGTTTATAAAAACTGGCACCATGAGTTTATGAGTGCTAAGAATGTATTTGTTTAATCAGACTCCGTATACATATGTATATGGCAAAATTTCTTTAGATGTATTGCTAAAAAGGGTCGTTACACGACTTGGGTTAGTGTATTTGATAGTATTAGTGGGAAAATTGTGGTATGATTTAGTCTAGATAAGTTATAACAAACTCAGCGGTCTTGATGGGTGAGGTGACTGACTATATGGATGGCGTTTTGGTGAAGTTTGATGGTGGTTCGAATCATGTTATGTATGTAAGTAAGAAGTATGTTTTAATTTAAATATTGTTTCTTCTATTAGTCTATTTCATAATATATAATGCATATTTCATAAGGAAATCGCGTGCTTTTTGTTTTTTTTTTTGCATATTTTGCACATATTTGGGACTACTTAGCGGGTCCAAATTTAGCGGTATTTAAAGTAAGTAATCCACCGAGTTACATACACGGACTAAATTTCATTAAAATCGCTCCATCCGTTTCGAAGTTATGGACAATTTTGTATTAAAATTTAAAAAAAAAAACCAAATTGGTCGTGGATCTGCGGCTGTAGCTCGGAAACTATTCAACCGATTTCCCCAAATTTCAATAGGAAGAGATTCAGGACCTATTGACACAAAATGAATTTTATGAGATGATTAATTTGGACACAAACGGCGTTTCAACAAACACAAACACAGACAGACGGACATGGCTCTATCAACTTCTCTATTCATAACATTTCTGAAAATATATAAATTTTTCTTCTGAGACGAATATTAAAAAAGTTTCACACGGAATGACAAACTTATATATACCCTTTACACTAAAAGTGAAGGGTATAAAAAAGGTTAAAAAACAAGTATTAAGTAAAAAACAAGTATTATGATAAATTATGTATAATCGGAAAATTTTTAATACACTATGTGCTTAAAATTTTGAAAAAATTAAATTTTTAAAAAGTCACATTTTTAAAATTGTTACGATTTTGCAAAATAAACAAATGTCCAGTTCATTGCGAACTTCATTATTATAAATATTTTGAAACCAAAATTATGTTGTGATTTAATTTTAATGAAAACCTGTCGATTTCTTTACCGGTCACTGTAAAATTATTTCTTTAAGCATCCCAAAATATTTTTCAGCATTTCTCTATTAAGCGAATGCTACACGATCAATATTCAGCTTCATTTTTGTGTGCGTACACAATGACAAATATTGAAGCTGAACATTGATCGTGTATATTGAAATCCAAGTAATACTCGTGATGTTAACTAAATCTACGCGTTTTTAATTTTTTTTATGGTCATAAATTTTGGCGGATGCAATTTGGCCGATAACACAAGCAGAACGATAATTTTTACTTAAAGAAAAAATTACAGCAAAAGAATATCGGGTGATTACTTTTGCTCCATTACGTACATATATTAATAAATTGCACATAAAGCAGAATCACTCTAAAACTTTTTATTTTTCGATTATCACTGAAAAAATTCTTCTTATTACTATTTCTTTACAAAGACATAATTGTTTTTAATTTTTGTTTGTAAATATTAAAAAAAAAAACAGGTTTTTACTCTACTGAAAACTTGAAAATTTTGAGTTGACTCCCTTTAAAGGAACCAGTGCAATATGTGTTGCAAAAAACAGTACCAAAATGAAGTTTTTCTACGCTTTTACCCCCCAAAATGTATATATATATCAAAGAAGTATCTAAAAAAATTTTCAAACACGTACCTGATTACTTTTTAACAGCATTAACCCTTAAGAGGACACCAGGTCCTGGCCAGGCATTTTTGGACTTTTTTTGAGTTTTTTACATAGATAATAAAAACCTACCGTCCTGATTTTTTATGAATTCCTCAAATCAAGTGTTTTGTGCAGAGAAATGAAGAGAACCCGTTGTTTTTTTATGTGTGGGCACAGCAGTTGCCCTGCAAAAATTTTTATTCACGTTTGTAACACCAGGGCCTGGCCAGGCCTCATGAGTTTTCGTTTGAAAATGAATGTAAACTAAATGACTAGATGAGTATAAGCAAAGTGTAACGGTATTTTATTTTTTGTTTTTTATAAAAAAAAACAAACATTCTGTTTTACATTTTATGAAATACTTAGTTTTGTGTTGTCAGTTGATCAAATAGTGCATTAGAATGAGTACTGAAGTAGATAAAGTTTTAGAAACAGTTTCTAAACGTGACCCGAACTATTTTGAAAAGCTGGCAGAGGCGATAGCTACTGATATAGAAAATGAATTCGAAAACGATGCTCATGAAGTTGAAGATGATAATATAGAATATGACGCTTCGGATATTGAGGACCAATTGGAAATCGATAATGAAATTGAGAGCTCGTCAGAAAGCGAAGAAGAAAACGAAATTGAAAATCAAACAGCCAATTCTAATGATTTCTTTTTTGGAAAGGATAGAACAGCATGGTCAAAGGCACCTCCAGTTTCTAGACGATATATGGCACATAACGTACTGAAGTGCAGTGGTGGACCTACAGCTGAAGATATTTTTGAACTGGACATTTTCAAAAAGTTTTTTTCAAATAATATAAAAGAAATTGTAGTACACGAAACAAATAGACACGCCAAAAAAAATAAACCGGATAATAAACAGTTTTGGAAAGAATTTACAACGGAAGAGCTAGACGGTTTTATAGGAATATTGATATGTGGCGGGGCAAATCATTGTAATACACAACCTGCTTCAGAACTATGGAAAACTACTAATTTACCTTTATTTCGGGCAACAATGTCTTTGAAAAGATTTAAAGAGCTATTGCGGTTCATACGGTTTGATGATAGCCGTACTAGATCATTCCGATCTGAGTCCGACAAAGCAGCTCCAATACGAGATGTTTGGAACTTTTTGAATTTAAATCTTAAAAATAATTATAAACCACACGAAAACATTACTGTCGATGAACAACTGTATTCGTTCAGGGGAAGAACAAAGTTTACGCAGTATATTCCTTCAAAACCCGCTAAATATGGAATCAAAATATGGTGGGCGTGTGATGCAAAAAGTCATTTTCCTTTAGAAGGAAATATCTATACTGGAAAAGATCAGAACCAAATTCGAGCTGAAAAACAGGGAGAAAATGAGTTATTGCGACTTGCGAAGCGTTATAAGGGATCTGGTAGAACAATTGTTGCCGATAACTTTTTTACCACGCTAGATGTATGTAAACGGTTAATGACCATTGGATTAGGTTTCGTTGGTACACTTAGAAGCAATAAACGATGCATTCCATTAGAAATGAAAAAACATTCAAAGCGAGAAGTGTTGCCAAGTGAATTTGGATTTCACGATAACATTGCAATATGCTCTTACGTTCCAAAGAAAAATAAAGCTGTTATTTTATTATCTACAGTTCATTATGATACGTCTGTTATTGGAGTGAAGAAAAAACCGGAAGCAATCGTGCACTATAACAAAACCAAAACAGGTGTAGATGTCATGGATCAAATGCGTGGCAAATATACTACTAAACGAAGAACAAATCGATGGACTCTAGCACTTTTTCACAATATGATTGACATAATGGCTTTAGCTTCCTACATAATATACGATGAAAATTTGTCTGTCAAGTATAAAGAAGGTGCCAGAAGAAAATTTTTGTTGCAACTTTGGGAACACCTTGTACGCCCTTGTGTTGAAGAACGGGCCAAGAACAAAAAAATTATAGCAAATTTTTTTAGTCGATCAGGAATAGAAGCTTTCCTTAATAGAAACATTCAGGTAATGTCATAGAAATTAAAATTATTCAGAATATGTAATTATTTATTCAATTTCCACAGGAACCCGTAAACACTGTAAGTCAAGAAAGTGGACCTGAATTTCTAAAAAACAAATCAAAGTCCATAATTTGTAAAGACAAAGATAACGTAAAACGTAATACTAGATTTTTCTGTAAATTTTGCAAAAGTCCTGTTTGTCTTCAACACTCTAAATGCGATTACATATGTTTTAAATGTAATCAAGTTTGAAGTTCAACTTAATTTTAGTTTAAAAAAATTTAATCGCCTTATGTTTTCTTATATATATGTGTTTTTTTTAATGTGTGAATAAATATTATTTATTTAAAAAAAAATGGAGTATATTTTAATGATTTTCATGTAGTCACCATAAATTTCTATACAAACTGCATGTAGTCCCAGCCAGGCCCTGCGGTTCGTTTGCGTGAGCACACTTTGGTGTTCTCTTAAGGGTTAATAGCTTTTTGCATTTTGATCCCACATGTCTTAGTTTCGCAAATATTAAGTTAACGATTTCCCCCATTTATTTCGTTTTTTATTCCCTTATCATTGGAATTTCAAAAACTGCATTTTAAATAAGTTGTCTATTGAACGAGGAAGACGCATATCGAATTTCAAGTCTCTAGCTCTTGGGGTTAAAGATGTGCGTGGATGAGTCACCCGATGAATGAGTCAGGTCTTGTATTTTTATGTAAAGAGATATAATAGCAGACTGTCGGAAACTTTTTATCAATTGTTTCAATGGTAGTGGTCTTTTGACTTGTACAGAACGGGATAGTGCAAACAGTTATGCATTATTAGCGGTGAAATAAGGACATACGAAATGATCAGAAATAGTAAATGTAATGGGGCTAAGTGTAGCAACAGGAATTACAGTGACAATAGGCTGAGTAGTTAACGTGTTGGTTTTGCAAGCAGAAAAGTGACAGTTCAAATGTTTTAATATGTGATTCAGCTTCCCGTTAAGACTAAAAAGATTTCCATTGATTCTGCACTAATAGCGGCCATCATCACTAGAATTGTGCTACAATTAAGCTCTCTATCATTCTCCTCAGCACCTGGCTCTTCTAGGCATTCTCCATTTCCAAAACACTTTAATGTTTTTTATTATTTTGGACCAGCACTCAGGGGATGATCGCAACCTATGCGATGCATTGTTCTCGAACTAGAGGAAAGGGTTAGTGAAAGGATAACAGCTGGTGAAGCTTCACTATCTTACAACTTTGCTTTTGCACATTTCTTGTCAATAGCAGTGCTGCAGTGCCTCTGATCTCACGGAGACGTATTCAATTTTGAAGCATTGTTTTAGTAGGCATTTTAGTAATTATTTTACTTCTTTGGTGTCAATTGACCAACACGGAGCAATTTTATTTTAATTAGTTTCGGGCACATTACACTGGATTATCAGAAAGTGCTCGAACTCGAACCAGTATCCAATATAAAGTGCAAAGTCACGTGGTCATAATTGAACGTCTGACAATAGTATAATCAATATGTAATTTTCATTTACCATTGAATTCTTTTATTTTGGATCCACATTATTTTATTTACTTTAATAAAACAGCCACTTTTACTAACCGTTGAAGCATCAACATTAAATCGCTGTGTGTGTATTCATTGTATTTAGATTTCAGAATATACTTCAGATATTCGTTCAATACATTCGTACACTTATTGTCAAATGAGTTTTTTGTTCTTGATTTAATTAAAAACACATGAATGATTTGACTGATGTCTGTAAAGTTTCTCACAGGTAAAAATTTCCTTTACGTTTACTTACTATCAAATCAATTATGTGAAAATTAATAAATTTTAATTAATCATTTATTTCATGTAATTAAATTACTTTTATTATAATGCAAATTGAGGACAAAGCACATTTAAGTTGCACGACATCTTATCAAGCTGGCAATATTGAAATACATAATTTTTTAAATTGAAAAAAAATATTTGGAAATGGACGAGGCCATAGCTTCCCGGTTGTAAAGTAAACGCGTTAGCAACTCAGTCAACAGCATCATTAAGCGTTTACAACTTAACAATGAAAACATGTTTTCTACAAAATATCAATAAAGATAATTGCCACTTATTAGTATCTGGAAAACCTCAACATTCATAGAGAATTAATCGTGCCGTTCGTTAAAACAGAGCTAAGCAAACAGGCTATTTGGGAACTAATCCGAAATATTTTGAAATATATTTCATATTTGAATAAGAAACATGAAAGCCATTTTTTTCATAGATTAAGGACTGAATTGAGTAATATTTCTATGTAAGATTTGACAACTAGTGTAGAAATTTCTAAAGAGACGAAGATGTTGATGGGATAGTTTGAAGTGACTGATTCTAAGGCGAACAAACATTTCAAAATTTCACTCCTGGAACAGTTTTTGCGGTTGATGCATTTATAACTGTGCTGGTAATCGACCGTTGTTGGGCACAAGGGTGCCTAGACCTTGGCAGTTTCTATTTGTGGTATCACAATGGGCGTAAGCTCTGGCCTAAGTGGGGAGTTCTTCTTCGCGGGTGGTCCGCCATTTAACCTAACCTAACCGAAATTAACACAATTTTAGTCCGCGTATTCGTTACCTATAATGCCAACATGTGAGGGTACCCACATTGTTTGAAGTTTCGTTAAACTTATTTCTTATTTGATTCATTATTGGCGATTCACAATGTGAGATTTTGAGGGCAATTTGAACTAAAATTGCAGATTTTTCAAACTATTATCTTTAAGTCACATGCCACTTAATTTGATGGTATCATATATAAATAAAGTTTTGCTTGTAAGCATACATTTCAGAAAATATTTCTGTTTTATTTTTCATACTGCCATCAAAGTTTGAATAATTTACTTTCTAGTAACGGAAATCACTTATCGTAGCATTTTTGTAATTTTGCAAATATGCCATGATTTTCTGATACAAAGTTTCAATGCACACATTGCAAACTTCTCAGCGAAATTTTACCGTCAAAGATCTTTAGATGCGTTGATTTTTAAAAATAACACAAAAAACGCAACTGATTTGCAAGTCGAGCACTATCGATTATCACTTTGCAAGGGTTTTTTTGTGCAGCAAGTCAGTATAAGTGTAGGAAATAACAATTTCATATACATTATTTTATTATATTTTATGCTGTATGCATCACTTTGCCAGATTTACTACATCTGCAAGCTTAGCGCCAACTGTTTCCGCTGGTATTTTATATATCGTGAGAATTTTGTATCTAGTTGGGCCGTTGTGCAATGGCAATATAATAATTTCATACAGTATACAATCGTATGAATGTATATGTTTCTATCTACATACTCGAACATGATTGTTCACATTAATATTTAAGTTTCTCATTAAATCAAATACATTGATTTTTATTGTTACAAGGATTTGCGGCTTATTTGTACGTGACAGTAATAATTACGAAATGAAAACAAAACAATAAAAAATGCAAATGATTTCCATCACTGCAACAAAATGTATAATAATTCCTTAAGGAAATGCAAAATATGAAATAATTTGCTTTCGTGTCATTTCCTCGCATTTACACACGCACCAGCAAATTATTTTCAAATATTTTCCCTGCATCAATTTCACAATTAATTTCTGTTCCAGATGTATAGGCAATACACGAGTGTGCAATAAAAATATATTCATTTTACTATTTATTGTAGAAACACGATTATATGAGCGAAATTTGATTGATTGCTAAATGTGAAAAACTTTTCCATCTGTTTGAGAAATTTCTGTAATACAAAATGTGGAAATTTTAAATATAGAATTTAGTTGATGATATTTATTGTCAAAATAGTGAAACTGTGTCTGTATCACTTTGTAAAGTTGTTAATTATATTGTTTAACCCATTTGGACCCAAACATAAACTAGTGGGAAATTGTTAAAAAAAAACTTTATTTTATTTATTTTCAATATCTAAATAAATACTTTGCAGAAAATAACAAACAAATATTTCTTCATGAAGCAAAAAACTGCCCCTCCTCAAAAGGGACCAGTGGGCTTATATGTATGTGAAAATTTTCAAAACACCCCTTTTTTCTATACATAGCCGTTTGATGAGTTATTTACATTGCCAATGAGCTTGCATGTGGCAGTTGATACATCTCAACTGTTCACTTCTCTTCCTGCTGTAGAGCTCCATCTTTTCGCTTTGCCCAAGGGTTAACAAAGTCGTGATTTGTTGCCGTGATAGAAACGGTATTAACAAGCCATCGCACAAACAAAACTTCCATTCGCTGTATCAATCGATGCAGAGTATATTTCTGCATTTCTTACTTGTGCTATCAAAAGGCTTTAATATGCTATAAGCTGCATTGTAATTGTCTTACCAGCTTTTTTGCGAAGTGTCCAGCATTATTTGGGTTCATACCTGATGCGGCTGATGAAGGTTTGCGTCGCTTTCCTTCAGCATTTTCACCGTCTATAAGTTCTAAATAATTTCTGCATATACTTCGGCGAAACTGGAGCTATTCCATATTATCTCCAGTGGGAGTTGAAATCACCAAGCATTAGACACAGAGAGATCCAGTTGTAGGTAAATATAATCCATCACCATCTTTTTTTTGGGGCGTACAGCTGCAACTGTTTAGTCGGCTTATCGACTTATCCCATGCCTTTGTTATAGTTCTGAAAGACAAAAGGGATGTTTGCGTCTACTTTATTTTACAATGCAGCTCCATATTTTGACATTTCCGAGGTGATAAACAAAATTGCACGTAGAAGACGGCCTTTCTGGACAGATTCCGGGGTGCATTTTTTCGTTATATTTTCCTTAATTTTACCAGTACCACGACAACCGTCTTCACGTAATTCTCACGGCAATGTTAAAAAGTTCTCAAAATACATTTATAATTATTATTTTTTGCTATAAATTACAAACAATGTGCCAGAAATACGTGACTGCCACCTACATAAATTAAGTAGAATAACATTACATTTCTGCCCATTGGATCCATTTGTGCACAGCACACTAATAAATGCCTCCGTTCGGTCAAAAATTATCATATATTTCCCTTAATACTTTTTTTAACCTTTTTTATTATTTTAACAATCTATTTTTTTAATTAAGATGTTAACCCAAGGTTAACGAAATATCGAAAATAAATATAAAAATAATAAATAAAAAGAGAAAAAACCTTAAAGCTTAAAAAAATAGATTGTTAAAATCATATATTTCCAATTGCATAATAATTTGATAAAAAGACTGTATTCAAATAAATCCAGGTTAAAAATGTAAAAATGCATCCACGGAAATATAAAAAATAATAACGTAACTTTGGTCGTTCGAAAAAAGCAATAAATTTAAAGTTCAATTTTACTAAATTTAAGCCCTTAATCATAAAAGATACTACTTTATTTTAAAGTTACACTAATTTTGAATTTGAAATGTGGTAATAAACAGCTTATACAGCATCGGAAATAATTAATGTGGGCATATAAAGAATAATGGTCCACATATGAGGACGCCGGTCATAAATGGTTTAAGAGACTACTTGCTGTTCGTAATTCAATTGCTATATTTTAAGCATATAATTCCCATATTTATAGTATTTAGTTAACTAATGACAAATTATGTAGTCGTATAGTCGTAAAATTCGAGTGTTACTTCCAAAAAAAAAAATAAAAAATGTGTCATCGAATTGGGATAGTGTGACGTCCCACATTTAAATAATTATTACGACCTTCACAATTAAACTTTGTTAAATTTTAACGATTAACGAAATATTAAATATGTATGTATATAAGATGTTCACTAAAACAATCTGTATTTGCTACTTTTTAAAAACTCATTACTCTAGAATGGATTCAAAGGTATGTCGCTACTGGTGACCAGGCGGCAGCTACATGCGGTCGTGCCCGTATTTTCTGCACCACCAAAATATCACTTTTCCAAAAGGGTGTTTTTTAATCGAATTTAATTAAATATTTAATTTAAAATGTTTAAAAAGTAAATCGACGACATAAAAGTTACCAATCCAACAGCAACTTTTTGCAGAAGTGACCGCCCATTTAAATAACGAGAGTTGTATTTCAATTGTTATGAGCAAATAAACAGAATTAGAAAGTAATTGTTGAACCATCCTCCATCCTTTCTTCCGTATTGTATGCTCTTGAGTGCATAAGAATTGTAATGGTATTGTTTTCCGTATGTAATGAAATTGCAAATATTTCGTACTCTATTTTACAAAGAAATGTCTTTAAAAAGCATCTACGCTTTACGCCTTACATACCCACCAAAAAAGACAATGCAAAGTTAAGGTATGGGTTCCATTGTAAATGAACTGGTTCAACTTAGCTAAAGAACGCATAATTTTAACACAGGGGTGTCATTGTTTTTTTTTTTTTTTTTTTTTTTTTTTTTTTTTTTTTTTTTTGATCGAGATAAACAAGTCGGAATAAATTCCTTAAGAAAAAATCGCACGATTCGCCATTTGAGAATTTATCATTTAAAAAATACCGACAGCCTTAGAACTGAAAAAGCTGGTTTTCCAACAGCGGCTAATCACCCCAGTATTCTCCCGATATTAAAGTTCAGTTTTATTGCTTTAATTTCACCAGTAAATATATCATCGTATATTGTAATATCCGAATATTTCAACGGAATAACATGCGTTACTATGAAAATAATAAACGAATTCTGTTAGTTGTGCTCATTGACCAATGAATTATGCCTTTCCTCTAGTGCCATCACAATACATCGGATGTGTAGGGGTCACCTCCTGAGTGCTGGTCCCAGATAAAAAAAAAATTAATTTAAATTAGATTAGATTGACACTCAAATATGCGTGTATTACTCAAGCAATCACCCCTATCGCAAATAAAAATTGCAATTTTTGTTACCGTGAAATTTTCATTCCCCTCGAAAGAAAAATTGCTATCATTAAGTTCACGTTATCATTTTCAGAGAATGTGGAAAAGGCGAGAAAGATTTGCAAAACTAATTGAAAAGCATTCCAAATTAACTTTTAATACATAAATAAAAATTCGTGTGTTTACATGTCTTAAATAGTTTTTTTTTATATATTAAGGGGCCACTTAGTTCGTCAACTATATAAAAAGTAGTACATTTGAACAATTAAAGTAGCTGAATGCAAGAATTGCTAAAAGTGTGACAATTAAGAAATTATTTATCTATGTTTCTTGCATGGTTTAGCTGGTCCACATGCAGCATTTCATTTGGTGCTAATACCAAAATCTTCAGTAGACCTTTTGCCAAATATCGATAAATATATAAATATAACAAACATAAATAAATAATCGTAATGAATTTTGACTAACGTTGAATAATTGAAAGTATAGTTACAAAATTAAGGAATTTTAAAACTAAAATAAATAAAAATTGAACACTCCAATAATTTAAATAACATTTTTAGACTTGGAACTATCTCTAATGTACTAGTAGTTTAAGATAATCCGTAAGAGAACTACTAAACTCGGCCGCCATGTCTTTGTAGACTTCGGATATAACACACTCAATTGGTTTCCATTTTACTTATTACTTATGTATCTTTTCACTGTAATAACTGATCTTGATACGAGTATTAAAAAAATTATATTTATCAAAGTACCTAAATAAAAGAAGAATTTTTAGAAATTTTGTATCCAAGTCCCTAGTAAAAATCAGGTGATTAAATTGAAAAGAAAAGAGAAAAACTCGCGGGAAAAAAATCATTCACATTCACGTGAAATTTATTTTAACATGAAATTATTCACTGGAAATTTTTTTACAATTGGAAACTTAGAGAATAGGGAAATGTGTCGAAGGAAGAAATGTTCACGATTGGGGAGGATATGATCGATAAGGAAGTGTTTTTTGTTGTTTATGCATTATACACATTTGTGGTACACTACACTATTTGAAGTATGTACATACTTATGTATTTATTAAGTGTTGTAATATAAATATTAAAAAAATAACTTCTTTTATATAGTTTTATTATATTTCGTTATTATCTGGTAGTTACCTGCCTGATTTAATTGAAGCGATTTTCTACCCATATGACCTTAAGGGTGATTTAATAATTTGTTTTTTTTTTAATATTATTGAGGATAATAAATCATGAAATTGTCATAACTGAAATAAAGAGTGTTAGTGTGAGCATTCATGACAGTCGACAGGCATTTCTATAATAACAATTGTAACAATAAATAGTCAACTTAAACGAACACTGTATTTTCATTATAATTAATTATTCTTTTGATTCTGGTGCGTGAGAAGAAGATAATTAAATAATTAAAATATGTACATATTACTTGCCAAAGTTACGTGTACACTCAAAATTAAACTCAATCCTTCCGTACTTAAATCAATAGCAAGAGGTGCCCAAAATACGGTAAGAATGGATTTTCTTAAATCAAATACACAATTCAAGTACGGATTGCTTAAGCGCAAAATACTTTTTTTTTTATCTTGAACCAGCACTCAGGGGATGACTCCTACACATGCGATACATTGTGCTGGAACTAGAGGAAAGGGAGAGTGCGAGAGAAATGACAGGTGAAGAAGCTTCACTATCTTACAACCCTGATTTTTGTTAATGGCATTGCCGCAGCGCCTCTGATATCAAGGACACATATTCAACTTTAAAGCTTTGTTTTAGTGCCAGTTTTACAAATTATTTTACTCCGCTGGAGCTCCACAATATCAACGAAGTTGGACGATATGATGTGCTTGTGCATTGGTTACAGCTAAAGCCGGTACTGTTTAGACACCAGTGACCGTTCATCACTGAAACCTTGCGACAAAAACTGACACAAAAACACACATATTTAATACCAGATACGTACTTGAAATTAGCCGAAATCGAGATTGATTTTAGACAAATAGCGTTCGATTCAAGTCAAGAATGTGCGAGATTCAAAAATTTTTAAATTTTGTATTGGATTTAAAGGCTGTATTAAATTTCTTATATATACTTGTTGTATGGTTAAGCTGGTCTATATTCCTTGATACTTGATGCCCACTACTCAGTAGATCTTCAGAATTGTTTTAAAAATTTAAAAAGCTTTTCATATTTATACCAAAAAATTTTGAGAATTGCCAAAATAAAAAATATAATGTTATTAATTATTGACAACCATATTAATATTAAAGTTTTGCTGAAACATATTCGGGGTGTTTAGAAAATATGCAATATTGTCAAAACTGAAATTTTCTTAATCATTCTCGTAGTTTCGATGCACTACTAAGAATTACATACTTATGCCGAATACACACTTGGCATTTCTTTTGTTGTCATTTTGTGACACCATTTTTTGAGAAATGTGTGCAATGCGTGCAATGCTGTTCACATAAGGTGTGTTTTTTTACTTTTCTGGTAAAGTTCGGTAAAATGAGAGTAAAATATATGTAATTAATCTCAATAAGAGACAAAAATGTACCAAAGTCGGAAAACGCAAAAAACCATAAAATTTACCACAAAATAGGTATGTTACACGTGCATAATAAAAGTGCCCAAATAAATTTTATTTTAGTGATTTTAGACGCTTCAAATGCATAATATTTGAAAAGCAAAACATTTGCATCGTTGGCAACGGCTGTAAAATGTAGACAAAAATAAACTGAAATAAAGTAAAAGACATTTTTTATTAAATACAGTGATAAATGTACACAAATATATGTACTTACAACTTCAAGTTTATATAAAAAATCTTCTGTTTTAATAAATTTTATTTAAATAAAAACTTTTGTTGTTGCTTTGCAAATTTTCTGATTAATTTCATAGTTTCATATGTAAATAAAAAACAGCCGATAATTTAATTCTAGACCGAACTTACCGAAAGAAAAAGTTTGTGCAACTTAGTACAGAAAATGAAAAAATTTTACATTCCAATTTTATCTCAAAATTGTACAAAAATTTTTATCTGGAACGCTTTTGGGTAAATTTAGATCATTCCATCTTGCACGTATGTATTTCACTTAAAGATAAGCTTGTTGATAAGCATTTCTCGCAATTGATCTGGTCTAGATTCTGAATATATATATAGTCGAATTCATGCGCAATATAACTTCAAATTTATGTAGTAGCGCTCTAATAATATTATAAATATTATTTTTTTCATAAACATTATTTCTATTTTATTTATTGCCTACATATTTAATTATTCTTATATTACACTTGTAGTCCACCAACTATATATGGCCCTATGGACTCGGTTGGTCATTGTTATAAATAAATAAGATCGAATATCTCTTTACATATGATTCTAATTTCAAAATTGTGCTTTTCCCGAGAAAAATATGTGAAATGCGGTAGGTAAGAGCAGGACGTAATATGCGCGCCACCAAAGAATTCTATACCTCTCTTCATTCCAGTTAACGAATGCAGGATTTAAGGTTTACGAGGTTATGTCGGCAATTTAATTCCTTGTCTCAATGTGTTGACTTTTCTTTAAATTAAAATTCAAATGCAATACAGCATAAAATTAATGTTTTTCTCAATTCATAATATTCTTATAAATATATTAAGTAAATAGTTAATATTTTTTCATTCAATAATTTTATTAAATTTTCTTATTAGTCTGTCAGGATTATCTCCATTGCCTAAATTAATTAATAAAAAAATAAATAATAATAATAATTATTATTATTTATAAATATTTACAGCCGTATTAATAAAAAAAGTCTTAAATAAGGTTTAAAATACATATTAGTTAAAACGCTTTTTAATCTTAAAACTCGTTTTTTAAAAACTCATATTAATAATCAGTATTTTAACTAACATACGTTTTAAGGTTTAATAAGAATATTGTTGTTTATAGAATAAAAATTGTATGATAAGTTGTATACTAATCAAAAAACTTATAACAGTAAAAATATCGTTTGGTAAGAATGCAATTTTAGTGACTTATTTAATTGCAGTTAAAAGAGTATTTGAATAACGAGTTTCATACTATTTGTTTTGATTGTTTACACATCACTACTTAGTCAACATTAGTTTTATTTGAAATTTGTGTAACATTAATAATAATATAAAAAAGCAATAAAAATGGAAAAAAAGGAGCACTGCAAACGCAAACGTTCGTTAAATTGGGTCGAATTTTTTTTCACAAATAGCAATCACAATGAAAACAAACACTGCACAATATGACATCTTAAAATAGCTTTAAAACAGGGTCGAACCAACTTTAAAAATTTCCATATTTACACAAGGTTTAAAATGTGCATTTTAAGCTAAAATTCGTTTATTAATACCATTTTAATGAATTTTGCTCAAAAATGCTTTAAAATGCTGTTAATACTTACCATGTTTTCAGTATTTACCAAATGCAACAAAATGCCAATACGTTGTCATTTCAGTTTTGTGCCTGCAATGCTGCCATATTATTTTGACAACCATCCACATTAAAGCCATAAACAGTTTGCAACGCAAAGACACACAACGAAACATTTTGAAAGTAGCACACGTTGACAACCGTACACATTATATTCTTTGCTTTCGGTGTCACAAAATGGCATAATGTGTACGAGACTTTAGTTTATGATTTTTTTCTTGATTTCAGAATTTTGAACTCATTTTAAGAATTCCACGTTTGGAGCATTCAAATCATTTAATTTTCTGCTTGTTTTAAGTACATATGAGTACTATTCGTACTTGAATTCTTAAGTACGAGTCGTACTAGTATTAAATAGTTTAAAATTAAATTTAGAACGTGGTTTTTCTTTCTCTGTACGAGCATCAAATGTTACTATTTCAGGAAATTTAAAAACAATTACATTAAAGAAATTCTAAGAACAATCTATATATTATATTTCAAGCTCAAAGGTTCGTCTTTATGTTTATTTTTTTTTATATATATATATTTCGTTAACCATCGGTTAACATCTTCAGGAAATTTTTGTTATTTGTAAAATTTTTTCTTTTTTAAATTAAATAAAATTTTTTTTGAACACAACATGTTTTCATTTCATTTGAATCATATTCTTTATACAATTTTTATGAAACATGTTATGTTAATCAAAAAAAAATTTTTATATTAATTTCAAAAAGAAAAAATTTAATAAATAATAAAAATGTCATGAAGATGTTAACCGATGGTTAACGAATTATCGAAATATATATATAAAAAAAAAAATAAAATAAAAAAATAAATATAAAGACGAACCTTTGAGCTTGAAATATAACATATAGATTGTTCTTAAAATAAAAAAAGGTTAAAAAATAAGTATTAAAATATTAAAGAAATTCTTTTTTTGTAAGTTGTAAAATATTTCGCTCAAGGTATACTTAGTAACTTTCAGAAATTTATTAATTTCTCACAATTAATAAAACACTTTATTGACAGCATTTTCAATTAAAAATACACAGAAACACATAATGAAAGAATTTTTTCCACAATACACAAGAATGCCATAATAATTGTAACCATGACAGCCGGAAAGTCAATTTAATTTGTATGATTTTAAATGGGAAGTAAAATATAAATATTGTGCACTTGTATCGTTTTTATGTGAACGATAACGAATCATGGCAACAAATATAATTATTTCAATCGAATGGCAAAGGGGTGGCCCAATGTGCTCAAAATTAATTCACACACTCACACAAAGAAAATACATATTCGTACATATTTCATTGAAAAGTTTACTGGAAAGGAAGGAAATGCAGTGAGATATTGTATTTTATTTCTTTTATTTATTTGTATGCGTTTCTTTTTTTGGCTTCAAATTTTCTTCTGTTTTTTATTTTTATTATATCCTTATGGAAGTGATTTTTCTACCCACAGCTACGTTGATGGTTAGTTTGATTTAATTTTTATAAAATTTACAGAGAATGAAATGGAACTGCTAGCAATAGTATGCAAAATATCAATAACGATATTATTATAAAATAATGTTTTGAAAATGTGTAACAGCTGCTATGATCACAGTTATTCGCCGCAAGTATATGTGCTATTAATTCGCACTTAATTACAGTAATGTATACAAACCAGAAGAGGAACGGGCGGTGGCGAAAAAATTTTTACAACGTTTTTATCTTCTAATAAGACGCTCTTATGTCTATGTACATAGGAACTGAAATGTCCATTGTTTCAGTAATATTGTAATTGTTATAGAAAAATACCACCTGTATTAATACGCGTTAATGTACATATATACTCATTCATTTCTACTCTTCAAAGCATAATCCAATTATTAACTCAGTGAAGCTCTACAACAATACAACTCTCATGTATGGGCCGGTGCTTCAAAGACTATTTTGAAGTTACTCGACCGTGTACAGGAAAGAGCGAAGAAACTCATTGGAGACAGTAGGGTAACCAGCTCTATTGACCCTCTTGAGCATTGTCGCAACGTGGGCTGCGTTTCATTGTTCTATCGTTACTATAATGGGATGTGTTCTAATGAAATCAGATAACTTGTTCCCGAAACCCGGTCATTCGCGCGCACGACGCGATCATCATTAACAGAGCATCCATTTGTGGTCGATTTGGCAGCGAATAGCAGTACGCATTACAGAGAAAATTCTTTTTTTGGTCGAACAGCATGTGGAATGGACAGCCCGCAGAGGTCTTTCCTGTCACTTTTGACGTGGGAAGATTCAAATCGAATGTCAATAAATACTACTCCCTCTATCCTTTCTCAAAAAACTCAATTCCCTAGTTCCGGTATAATACACCGCTTGTATAGGGGCTATCCCCTGAGTGCCGGTCCAAGAAAAAAAAAATAAAGGCGATGTTCTTTTGCGAAAAAATACATATATAAAATTTTAAACCAGATTTAGAAAATATGATAAATGTGTTGGCGTTAACTACCGATACATGATCATCTACAACTTGTCATTTCCAAATCTGATAAACTGTATCAGCAGTTATTGCAAAAAACAAGATTGAAGGCAGTCGTCATACAGCAGAAAATTTAAAGACTATTTTATTATATTTATTTTATCAGAAAATTATGAACTAACCAATGCCGAACAATTATGTTTCAGTTGCTTTAGTAGAAAGTAACAGGATGTGCAAAAATTTTGGGCTCACCATTTAAAACTGACAACTGCGGTCCATAAGATCGCATACTGATACCAGTATCAGTCAAGTGACTACTTTCGTGTCAGTTACTTCCTCATAGAGCACATATATATGATTATGAATAAATATACAGAGTGGCTGAACTTTTTTCTTTTTTAACTTTTTGATTTTTAAATTTTATTATTTTATTTTCTTTTGCAGGTAATCGACAAATTTAATAAAATTTAAGAAAGGCATCATATTCAATGCAAGAAAGTGTAAAACTTGTGCAGTTTTATTATGTTTCTGACCGATCAACTTATATAACAAAAAAGAAAATATCGCCAACATTTTCATACAACAACAGCTCCCAATGTAAACTTGATAAGAAGCTTAATTACCAGTTTTGAGAACCAGGGGGCAAATTACGGCATTCGATATTGTACGAAATTCCTGTACATTCTAATGTAATTCGAATCGAATGTCGTAATCTGCCCTCAAGATGCAGTAGGTAATGAACCACGAAGAACTTTTGCTCCACGTGTTCACACTGGAGAAACTGTGGATGCTGTTCGAGTATGTGCCTACACGAATCTATCTGAGTCTAATCGTCGACATGCTAATCAATTGCGAATCTCAGAACATCGCTGCAGCGCATTTGAAAAGTTCATATAGGCATGTTCCACATATAAAATTCAATTGGTTCAAGAATTTTTTTCTATCCATGCTTCAGAATGGCTGCAATTTGCCAAGAGATTAACAATTTTTGAACAACCTCATTATGAGCGATGCAGCACATTGAAATTAAAATGGATATGCTTATTAACAGAACTGCCTAACTAAATTTGGGGTATGCAAAATCCTACATTAGTGCATCAGCGACAATTACACCAGCACAGATGAGCGGTTTTGGTGTGGAATTATGGCTGATAGATTTATCGATGCATATTTTTGCGAAAATAATGCTGGGAAACCATAAACCGTCTCCGGAGCGTAATATCGGACTATGTAGGAAAAGTGTTTACGTCCGGTAGTGCCGGTAATAGTAGTCCGCTAGTTGTTGGTTCTCAACTTTTAACGGCACTATTATTTTTGGGGTGTCTTTAAGAAACGGGTGAACGTCAGCAAACCATTAAAAAGCATTCAGCAATTTAAGCAGAATATTCGAAAACGTTGTGACACGTAATGCAAAACTTCTTGAAAAGAGCCATTAACTGCCAACAGAAAAAAGGTGTCCATTTAATTGACATCATTTATACTTAGCTAAGAAAAATTATAAGTAATACTTCCATTTGAAAAAAAAAAAATTAAATAAAAAACTTTAAAAATCCAAAAGTTTTAGGGAATTTAAATCAGTCAATCGAAGTGGACCCACCCTTTACGAAGGGAAGCTGGAAGATGAACACAGATTTATAATTATACATATTTATATACAAATATATATATATTAGGGTGATAACTTATACAATATTTTTCAGATAGTGATTTTCGAATATTTAAAAAAACCGTTTACGGTTTTGCAATTTGAGAACAAACCGGTGACCGGATTTTTTTATAAAAACAAACTGCACGTAATATGCTGTCTTTAATTTTATTAATAAAACGTTTTAACAATTCGCATGTTACACAAGCAATATTACAATAATGAAACTAAAAATAAATAGAAAATTTTTTATTCTTCAGATATTTTTTTATTTAATTGTTTATTATAGTTTTTTAAAATAATAACACAAAAAAGATATGACTGTTATGAGAATTCATGCAACTGATAAGAAAAAAACAAAAAAAACACTTAGTAATGTTTGATATCAAAATGCCAAAAACAAGAGAAAAAACTAAAATAATTCGGCATGTAATAATTAAATTTTTAATTAAAATTATGAAATTGTGCTTTCGCAAGAAATATAATCGAAAACAGCTGTTGCCAGTGATATGAGCTGAATAAATTTTTTGGACGGCTGATAGTGGATCAGCGTTAACGGTCTGCAAGCCAGATAATTTACACAAACAAAATTTGCTCGCTTGTTTATTGTTAGATGCTGTGATTCTTTTCTTCTTACTCATTTTTATGTTATAAAAATTTACTTTATTGTATGAAACAGTGTGAATGATTTTTAAAGAATTTTTTATTTTTATATCATTTATAAGTACCGGCGGCTTGTAAATATTATCGCCGGCTCGACTAAAAAATTCAGCTCATGACTCAAATTTCTACTGATATTTTATGACCAACTTATAAACACAGTTCAAAAAGTTTTTCTATTTTAGGACTTTTTTTTGCTTGAAACACAACAACAACAATTTGTTTAAACTATTTCACAATATTAAGACTGTCAGTGTGTCTTATAACTTAATAACAGCCATTGTGCATATGCTAAATGTTTTTCTTACATAAACATTACGTACATATAAAGATTATTTTTAGTTAAGCGTTTTGAAATTTTCTTCAAAAGATTTTATTTTTATGGTTTTATTTTCATGGTTGAATTTTATGAAATGCAAAGATGACAAAGGGGGAAATATTTATCCGTGTTTAACATACAATTTACAATAAAAAAGTTACTTTTTTTGGTCGAGATATAAAAATCGGAAAAAGGCGACTGGGCGGTTTTTCTTGAGAAAAAAAACCAGACTATTCAACATTCGAGAAATTAACATTTAAAAAAACCCGACCGCCATAGTACTGAAAGAACCGGTTCGAAAAGCGTGCTGATCACCCTAATATGTATACCGCAGTATATATTGAAACAACATATACTCTAATTACCTTATTTTGTAGGAAATAATAAGTAAATTTCTAAAAAAGTTATCGGGAATAATTTAAGAAGAATTAAATTCTAATAGATGGGGTTCTAAAAGTTTTAGTAGCAAAACGCATTAAAATAACCAGCCATTATATTTTATAGTATTAGTTATATGTACATGTGTATGTATATTTGTTTATGACGCCAATATCTATTAGTTTTTGGAAAAAGGAAAATTTCATTGCTTAAATGAAACTTGTTGTAGTACTTCGGTAAAGGGTATACACAAATCGACACAGTTTTATCAGTTAATTTTATCCAGGTTTCTTTACAATTCATTGTATAATATAATTCAACAACATCAAACCGGCGCCCCAATACAATGAAAAAAAAATCTTTTAAATGAAGCGGAATCAAAAGTTAATCCTTAGGCATCAATTTCACAATATATTTCGTAGCATAAAAGAACTAAAACGGATGAAAGGAATTAAGAAAAAACAAGAATGTCGATAATTTTTCGACAACTAAAAGTTTTCTTTTATGAGTCTTTTCATTTTCTTTTTTTTTATGGTTTTTATAAAGTTCTTGGTTGTTGAAATTATATTGGCTTATTTCAATAGAAGCTCTTGGACTTGCCAGCACAGGTTTTGTTATAAATCTTACAATGTCTGTCTGCCGTTTTGTCATTGACTGACAAATATAAAATAAAGTTTTGGTTGACTACATACATATACTTACAAATTGATGGTCATATTGCTTTTGGTTAAACTGCACTCTTTCTTGTTTTTTGTGCTGGCAGAGCAAAAGAATATTTTAAAGTTTATAAGGTTAAAAGTTATTCTGTCTATGTAATCTTATTTGTTGGGAATTTATTTATTTTTTTTTAATAAAATAAAAGTTTCCTTAGCGATAAAACGTTTGAAATATACTTTCTTACCTGGAAACTTTGTGAAAAAAAAATGTGTTTCAGATTGAACAGTTTTAAGGACTGGAGACGTTGCTCAGTGTTACTGACATCAAATAATAGAAATGTCGAAATGAAATAGCAGGAATGATATGATTTAAAGACCTACACAAGCATAGTTGTTTTGTATTCTTCTTTAGTTAAAGTATCTAATTAGGTGTACTAAAAACTAATAAAAAAAAATATTCTTTCTTTCTGCTCCATCACAGTAAAAAAATTCAAGTCTTTCTTAGAATATGACATATTCAAAGTTTCTAAAGGATCCGTATGTGAATATTTTGAACTACTTACGGTCCATATTAATAAATTCTGAGGTTAAACGAAGAAAGGATTAACAATCTATATATTTTTAAGCAGAGGTAAATCTTTAGCTTAAATCGAGTTTAACCCTACAATCATAATGTACGTAAATTTTACGTAGAGTTTTTTTCCACATGTATATAAAAGAACGCTAACGCCAATTCATTTTAGCTATGCTCTCATCAATTGTACTGCTATGCTTACAAGTGTTAAAGCAATACATATTTAATGTTTTATAGGAATTCACAGTATGCGCACTTAGAGACTGTACGTAAAACTTACGTATCGTTGGTAATAAAGGTTAAATTGTTGCACGTAATTTTTTCGTAACGTTAGCACACTACGAAAGAACAAGGCTGAGATAACTCCCGAGATACTTTTTTTGCAGCACTGTGGATCATCGCGCTGTGTTTATGATGAAAACATGACGTTAGTCTCTCTTATGCCGATGAAAAATAAAAACATGTTATTGCTGTCATCAATGCACTATGAGTTACTATTTAGAGAAAAATGTACATATTTGAAAATTATTTTACTTTTTATAAGAAAGTAATTTCAATATATATTTTTAATGAATTAAAAAAAAACAATTGAATGAAATCCTACCGAAGATTTGTCATTTATTGAAATATATCAAACGAAATGTATATATACGTACAATTTACGTATCGTTGATATTAATGTATTATAAAATATCGTTATGGTTCTAGGGTTAAGAACGTACCCTACAAAAGTGGAAAATAATAAAAATAAAAACTAATTAAAAAGTTTGCGGTAACTCTTAAATTCCGAACAAGATATAAATCTAAATTTAATTAAAAATTAATAAAATTCATTTTACTATCTTCATACCTCCCCACAAGCAACGAAATACACTAAAGGGACATTCATCAGAATAAAATTTTTTGACATATTGAACACTACTCCTATTCACTGATTGGAACTCAAAAAAAAAGAACATCCCGCAAGCAGAAGTCTTTACAAAATTCTTAGGAAATGATCTGCATTTGCACTAGTTCACGATCACACAATATAAGCATCTTCTATACTTCTTTTTTGGAAGTTTTTAATTTGCTGGGAGAATATTTAACAACGAACAACCATATTTATAATATTTGCATACTACATTATTCAATTTTTAACCTATGAACTAATTTCTTACAGGCTTAAGCATAAATTAAATTCCAAAATATTAATAATAAATATAACAATAGTAATAATATTAAATTATAAATATAAATAAAAAATATAACATTAAAATAAAAGATACGTATGCAATTATTAATAAAATGCATTTAAGTGCCTTAAAATATTGTTTTTAGAGTATTAGAATCAATCGAAAAATCAATGGAAGAATATAGATCATTAAATTCAGCGCACATTCTACGGAATGAATCAAAATTGGCATAGTTGGAGCAGAAATATTGAAGTTTTATAGGAACATAATATCTTGTTGGACGATTTGGTATTGCAAATGCAATGTGACGGAGTAAGAACGCTGAGTCAATAACACCATTTATTAGATTCATTACAAATGATACATTCATGTATATTCTCCTACTTTTCAAAGTAGCGAGCTTAATAAGTGTAAGGCAACTTTCATATGATGGTAGATTAAGGATCACGATTCCAAGGAAGTTCGCGCAGTCAAAATAAAAGAAATTGTTTTTGAACTGATTCAATTTTCTTTATGTGGATATCATACTGCGAATCCCAAATAATACTGTCGTATTCAAGAATGGGTCTCACCAGCGGCGTAATTAAAACTTTATAACGTAGGGGTCATTAAATTCCTTACCCCAACGTTTTATGAATCCCAAAACTCCTTTGGTTTTATTCACTGATTGAGAAATGTGTAAATTAAAACATAATTTACTGTCGAGTAGGACACCAAGATCAAGGAATGTTTCGACTTCCTCAAGAGTATAATCATTAATATAATAATTATAGGATAGATGGCTTCCTCTATAGAACAGCATAAATTTGCATTTTTTTAAGTTGAGGTCCATTAAATTGATATCACACCATTGACTAAAATTATTTAGGTCAGATTGCAGTAATGAACACAGGTGAGGATTATTCAAACTTAGAAAAAGTTTTATATCGTCTGTAAATCATTGATGAATAGTAAAAATATAAGCGGACCTAGGTGGCTACCTTGAGGAACTCCAGATGGAACAGAAATATATTTGGACTTCATATTTTTAAATAATACGCACTGTACTCTGTTCGTAAGATAAGTCGATATCCAACTCTGAAAAGCTGCAGAAAATCCAATTTTGTCCAGCTTGTATAGGAGTAATTTTTGATTTACTTTATCAGAGGCCTTACTGAAATCGGTAAAAATTGTGTGTGTCTGCATACCAGAACAAAAAGATTTAGTTATATTTAGTTATATATATATATTCCATTAACATATTTCTGAAATTTACGAAACTTGTAAAGATTTCGCACAATATGAAATAATTTTGGTTCAGCTATTTTCAATTTTCTATTTTTAAATTGTGCTTATTCGAAAATTTTAAAACATTCCTTTGAGGTCTTTGGAATAATTCACTAAAAACATTAATTACATGGCGAGGTATGTGCAGTTACGCGAAATCCTTGTCAGGAGCGTTATAAATGACAATGGTAATAGAAGCGATAGGTGTGGAAATGAAGTCATTAGCTTTATCAACTCTGTCATCTGCTGATTTATTATCGCTCGAGCTAGATATACAAATTGGTGAAAATTCGTCAGAACTGGGTCCATGAAAGTCGTGTCTACCTCTAAAATATTTATTGAATATCCACAAAAAAAAACCCCAGCCCCAAAACGAAATTTTTCGTCCCCAAAAAAATTAGCATTCCCATTAGCTGACAAAAACGAATGGGAGAGCAAAGCACGTCCGAGTGAACAAGGCATAAAGCACTGGATTTGCTGGATAATAATGTACCTAGTACGAAGTAAAGTTAACTTAATCATATAAGAGTCACAGGTAACTGCAATGCTAACTGATGTATCATATTAAAATATATTAAGTTGCTCCACGCAATGTTCGCAGTCGGGGTCAGTATTTGCTAAATTGATTAACTATTGACTGGCTTCTACTTTATGTAATTTAGAAATTAAAAGCACTCGATTTTCGAGTATATAGTTATTAAAGGAAATTCAATTTGTTATTACAGTTGTTACTACAGTTACTGTTATTTAAAAATAAAAAAAATAACTCAATTAATAGGAGTTTCAAAAGTCACTTTCAATCACGCAACTTTCAAACCTATGAATGATTTTTATAAAAATCTTTGCTTTGATGTCGATGTTGGATTCATATATTTCAAAGAAGTTCACGGAAACGTTTTCATCAATTGTTTTCTTTTGAAAAGACTATCACTTGTGCTTTGTGATTTGAGAAGATAATTGAAAGTGAAAGATATAAAAGAAAGAGATATGTCTTATAAGTTAAAAAACAATTGGCAAAATCTCTATGGAGACACTTTATCTTGTTTATTTATTAACAATTTCGGACAATGTAAGTTTTTCAGGAGTAAAAAATTCACTGAAGAAGAAAACCCAGTGGATAGATGGAATATTGATGCTTTTTAAAATCTGCAATAGAATTTTATAAGAAAATAGTTTGCTTGTATTTCTCTAACGTCTTTTGGTTTTAGATTTAAAAATCCATTTTTTTAACTCCAACAGAAAAGTGGTAGCCACTCCAGAAGCTACTTAATTTCATCACCGAACTTACAACATCTGTCACTTAAGGTATAAAAAAAGAAAACATAAACAAAGTCATTGTTTTATTGCCACTACAAACACATGAAATGCAAAACACATGATGCTACAGAGCAATAAAACCTAAAAGGGAAAAAAAAAAATATTTCTTACTCCTGTTCCAAGGATGAAGGTAACAAAGTATGAATACAAAAGTATAAATAGAAAGCAAAAAGATAAATAATAAAAGGAAAAAATTATATTGGCCCCTTGGCATTAAGTTGATTTAACACCTTGGAAGGGAAAATAATGTGAGGCAAACGTTAATAAATCCTTTTTGCTAACAATTGAATTCTGAAGATTTTCTTAAATAAAACAAACATTTAAGTTCTTGTTATTTACATTACAGTCTTATAAGTGCAACTTTTTTGTTTTAGTACATTTTCATCACTGAATTTACGTTTTATTTTAAACGTTGCCCTTTATTTTACCAATAAAACTATCTTTATGTCCTGTTTACTCTTCATGTTCTCAATTAAAAGTGGATAGTATTTTCGATGTCAACATACGCACACACACACACATTCACACATACACACATACACACGTAACTAAGAAAAAGAAACCAAAGGATTTTGTTCTTAATCGAAAGTAGGATATCCAACCATAATTGAAATTAGTAAACCCTATTCTATTTTAACTGAAAATTGATGTTGACACCAAACAGCCAGAAAAAAAAACAACATGTGTGCCAAATAAAGCTGACCAAATTTAAAATTACTTTCTTAATTTTCTAAAGTTGGCTTTTGCTATAAAGAGCAGTAATACTCAGGCAATGTAGCCTTCTATAGGAATGGAGTATTGAAAGAGAGAGGGAGGAAAGCTTCTTCATGTCGTTTAGAGCGCCTTTTATGGCAGGGAAACGTATTTAATTTTTTAATTTTTAATAGGTCAAGTCGGCAGATTGCTGGATATCAATGTACAGCTCCCAGCCCACTAGTGATCAAGTTGTTATGGTCCCATTGCGAGAACTGTAGTGAAAAAACTTTCACGTGTTGAACTGAAACAGGCCAATAGTCTTTGCTAGGAATCGAACCTACAACACACAAACTTATAAAGTAGCACACTACTGACTAGACTATAGGGGGCAGAAAGCTGTGTTTGAATCAATAATTTTAGTTCGCCAATCTGCTGCACAACACCGACAAAAGAGAGCGTTCTGATGTTACGATCAGCAGCTATCAGGGACCATTGACTACACCTTCGTCTATAAAACCGTCCGACTACAACTGACACAAATACACATTAATACAAAATTCGAAGTGTTTTCATTTTATGACTGTGACGGACACTGCACTCCAAAAATAACCTTTGGCTTCGTAGTCAACGCATTCGCCATAGTCTAATTTTATTTGATGTGGTAATAGAAACAACATACAGTTTCGGCAAAATGAAATAACTCCTATTTAATGAAGAAAAGTTTAATAAGTTCAAATAAAATTTAATGAAAACAATTGATAGACTCTGAAAACGAAAATGAAATACAAATATTCCGAATTTTAACGGGTGTTGGTGGCTGAATAGTTAGCGTGTTGACCATGCAACACGGCTCCGGCTCCGTTTAGCTGCGCTGTGCTGTGCTACATTATCCTATTTCGTCGGTATTTGAGCAATAAAACGTCGGCGAATTAAAATAATAAATTAGTTTTGCTGCCGTTAGCTTGAAAATAATGCGTAGAAAATAACATCAGAGGCGCAACACGCAGAGTTGTTCGATCCATTATTTACGTAGGGGATATCCCTTGAGCTAAAAAAAATAATAATGCTGGTCCAACCATAATGCACGATGTTAATTATGAGTCATTTCTTAACGTCAAGTTTGTTTGCTCAAGTTAATTTGACATTTCTTTGTTTCACCATTTGATAAATTGAACCAAGAAGAGGTACACACTTGAGCAGCATGTAAAGCTTGTTGAAGCCTTTTACGAAAATTAGCGTTTAAATCAAAATGCATTTCGTGAAATTTGTTCTCTCAGTGGATTCGTTAATAAGCAGAATTGCCGCATTTGCCGTAAATGAGAATTCTCGGGCTGGCGGCGTCATCGAGCCGTACATCTTCGAAATGAGGTGGCGAATGAGCAGTTACCGTGAAGGCTGTTCACTTTCGCGAGACGATAAAAAACTTCTTGTGGCCAGAAATTGAGGCTATACCCCTTGACAATATGTGGTTTCAATAGAATGTTGCCACTTGACACACGCCAACGAAACAATGACCCTTTTGCGGGAGAAATTCAATGGTCGTGTTATCTGACGTCGTGGCGATGTTAATTGGTCGTCACAATCATGTGATTTGACACCGTTGGATTTCTTTCTTTAGGGATATTGAAAATAAAATGTTTACATCAATAAGCTAAAGCATGAGAATATTCAGCACATTAATGACGTTTAACCTCAATTGTGTCTCAGTCATTGAAAATATCGACAATAGAACATAGACACTTGGAGTGCCTTTTTGTATAATAACTATTAATATATTTTATGCATTTCTTATTAATAGTCAATAAAAACGTTGAATAATAAATATAATTTTTTTTAGCTTTTTTTGAGCGATTCAACTTTTTCTATCCTTTTTAAAAAAGCGGATTTAACTTTTTTTTTTCTACAGCTCCTGGCAACACTACATATCGACTGTAAATAACGAAAACACTTTCAGTTTCGGCACTTGCAGCCAAATTTCAACTTGCGCCGGATTTTACAGGACAGTGATTTTTTGACACTCAAAACAATTTGAATAATATAGCCGCTCTTTAAGGAGTTTGCAAATTAACTGGAATGCAGTATAATATTTTTACATATTTTAAGTGTAAAAATTACACTCATATTTTTGTCCTTAAAATATACAGAATTAAAGCAGTTAATGAAATGTTAAAATTAAATATAATTGAAATAATAATAATTAATTTTTTACGTTGTTCTGCTCTCGCAGCCATTTTTAAAATAAACTTTCATGTAACTTTCAATACAGAAAGTTGTTAAAAATACGTACAGAAAAATTTTATGGAATTACTAGTACGTCTAAAGGCATGTTAGAAATCAGAACACAGCGGTATTGCTATAATGAAAAAAATTTATTGGGTGTTTTTCTAGTTGCATTATAACTTTCGATAATTATAGTTTGACAGCTGAGAAAGTCAAACTGTGTTGAAATTTTTAATCAGTGAAGTTCGAAAAGTCATCATAACTCGTTTAAAGCGAGAACAACGCTTCCACATTTTACGGTCAACATAAACGGATTGATGAGTTCGTGCTGTTATTGATCGCTTTCGCACTATTAACTCTTCTCGATTCAAAACCATCATCCAAATGTGCGTACAGAAGAGAATATTGATGATGTAGCGCGAAGATGAAGAAGCCGAAATATCGATTAGTTTTCGTTCTCCACTAGTCAGCCAAACATCAATGAAATTTGGTTCCAACAAGAGGGCGCAACTTGTCATACAGTGCGCTTAACAATCGATTTATTCGGACATCAATTTCATGAGAACGATATTTCCAGAAGTGTTCCTGCCCCACGTTCGTGCGATTTAAGCCTCTGCATTAAAATTAGGGAGCTATGTTAAGTCATTTAGGTATGTGATGGAAATCGATCGATTTGAAGAGTAAATCGTCTTTTGAAATCGACAGTAGTGTGATGAATTTCGATCGATTTCATAATCCATATTTGTTTCGTTTCCACATATCTTCTACAAATACAACTGTATAAAATCTAATAATACAACTGTAAAATATGTAAACATATGTATGTGTATGTGAGTGACGTTTGTAAAATATTTAAACAAAATAACAAAATAAAATTTGTATCAACATATTTTATCATTTTTATTTATAAAATGCCTTTTTTTGCTGCGGTTTCGCTAATTCTCTTGGAAGAAAATAATAGGATGAATAGCGAAAATATTCTAAGAAAACGTTTAAGAGTTAAATGGGATCCCTTAAATTTGCCAGATGAAATGTGGGTATTTAAATTTTTAAATTTCACTTCTATATTAACTAGTATTTATTTAAATAGATTTGTTGAATATTCGCTTAAATAAGTACGGATTTATAATAATTTTTTATTTATTTTTTTAATTTTTCTGTATATTTCTTTACATTTTGTTCAAGTAAAATTAAACGATTTGAAAACGAATTTAAATTGGCATTATCGAAATGCGTCACATGTTAAAAACGTCTTTTTTTTCAATGAAACAAGATGGAATATGAAATCGTCACATACAAATTAATCACACTATTTGTCGATTTCATAACGTTTTAACGCCGAAAACGATTTTCATCACATACCTGATTGTTTTATGCCGACAAAGTAACAACTTTCGAAGCCATATGGCCATATTTATTTAAAAAAGTAGTAACAAATTGGACCAATTGAATGGAGCATGTAACTCGCAGGTTGCGGCGCAAATATAGCGTTCATCACAAAAATAAATGAAATTATCTAACAGATAATAATAAAAAATATCATTCAAACAATAAGTCTGTCTTTTATTATCATTTTAAGTTCTCATACAGTTACAAAAAATCTCCCGATATAATTCCCAAATATTTTTTGCGACTTTTCATTTAAAGCTGAATAGTTTTTCTTTGTTTCGAACATAAGAGTAAAAGCTGATGCAGGAAATATTGAGATGTATTCCACAGTCCAGTTGTGAATGCAGGCAATCGTGGGCATGGGTTTTATTATGAGTGAATTGCAATCCGTCATTCTCAAAGCAACTATGCAAAGTATAGCATACCATAATGCAATTGTGCAAATTTTTGCAATATCATCTGTCCCAGTAACTGATGCGAAGACAATAAGTTCAATTGGTGATACATGCATTGTTGACACAATTTAAAATTCTGTGTTTTCAACAAAGGCCGACAACGAGACATAAATTACATTGTTTTCCATAAAATCTGAATTTTTAAATTGATTTAAGATGTTTTCGCAACAATTTCATGAAATTCTGCCAAAAAAAAAATGTTGCTATGCGCTGATTCCTATCTTGAAAGCAATTAATTGTACCAAAACGTCAAACAATGTGTGCAAAGTTTATTTTAGCAAAGTCTACGAAATAACTGGCTGCTTTGCTTTGATACAGTACTTTCTGTTCTATATTTGTTATTCCAAATTGCTTCTGAGATTCGTTGGCTTTAAGCGCACAGCACAGATAATGCGAAAAAATTAACATTAAAGCTAAATGTGAGTTCTATTTAATTGATGAGAAAACTTTGCTCACTGCAATAATAAAAGATATACTCATTAATTTACTGTTTTCGCTTTGATGTTGTGCTGTTTGATGATAAACTACATGATATTTCACAACTTTTTCCTGTGCTAAAATATACGTATGCCAGCATGTAAATAAACTCACCTAGAAAAATGATACAAAGTACCAAACACTGCCACTTATAAATATTTAAAAAAAACAGAATTGGCTACAAAAAATCAGAATGAAAGCTCGAAATTACTACAGCCACTACCACCCACTAAATACAAAAAAAATATAAATAGAGAAAAAAAGGCAAACATCTACGGGGAATAGCAATGCAAAATTTAGTTCAATGATTTTAAGAATCTTGTTGCTTGCAAATGGAAATTAATGCAAAAACTATGTTGCTTTTACAGACAATCACACATTACAAATGAGTTTGAAAATATTCTGTCAATTCAAAGTTAAACAACACCAACAACAACAACAACAACAACAACAAATTAAAAGAAAGAAAAAATCATGTTGCTTGCAGGACGAAAGTTTATTTGTTTTGCTTAGATTTTGGCCAGTGGAACTGCTGTTTGTTTAACAAAAGCAATGACTAAAATACAGAACATCATCATTAATCATGTTTATTTTTTATTCAGTACTCATTTTCTATTTGGATTTTTTTCACTTTGTTGTCATTCTTTAATATCCTGTGTGTATTAACACAATTGAATTTTGTCGTTAATTTATTTTTGTTACATTTTGAATTAAGAGAATAAATTGACTTTTGATCAATTGTTTTACTTATTTTCTGTTTTGTTTCGCATTCAAAGGGTTTTTGTTGAATTTTTCGGAAAAATTAATTAAGTTACAGGAAGTATTTACTTCAATTAATTCAATTTAAATTGACAAAACTGTTTACTTTGGCTCGCGTTGTGAAAGGGAAAAGAATTTAGAGTTGCATTAAATATATTGAATGTTTAAATGTTCGAGAGTGGCGACGGCTGAAGCAGTCTGCGCGTTGACTACAAAACCAAAAAGTCATGGGTTCGAGCCCTGTTTCAGACTAAGTTATAAAAACATTTTGCATTTTCTCTAATGTGTCTTTGTGTCAGTTTTCGTCGGAAGGTTTCAGTGGCGAAGTCATTGCTCTCTGAAGAGAAACGGCTTCCGCTGAAATCAATCCACATAAGAGCGCCCTACTTCGTCGGTATTGTATAACACCAGGGAGGTGAAACAAATACTAAAAATGGCTACTGAAAGACTGCTAGAAAACAACGTGCAAAAAAAGAGTTGTAAGATAATGAAGCTTCACCACTATCCCTTTCATATAATTCCAGCACAATGCATCGCATGTGTGTAGGGGTCGTCCCTGAGTGCAGGTCCAAAAAATTATTCAATGTTTAAATTGAACAAAACTATTCAGCTCTTAATACTACACATTACAAAATGAGAGAAAAATATAAAAAAACATTTCAGCGACTGTTCATTTCACAAATGGCTTGAATACACTACTGGCACGTGATTTTATGATCATGGGAAAATCACAAATGAACTGCGTGGACACATTTTATTGAAATATGTGTGTAGATTAGATGGGCAATTTTCGAAATAATTTATGTGTTAAAAATAATAAAAAGTTTATGTGTTCTATTAGCTTCTACTACGTTCAAGCCCTGTATTTCAGTGCAAACATAAATAACAATACAAAACAAGCAAAACATGACTCTGGCTAAAATAAATAGTTTAGAATTGCAAAATATTTTCTCTGCAGCTTCTGTTTGGGTTTGTGTTCCCAAAACATGTAGAATATCAACACAAAAAGTTAAAATGAAACATCGAGTACAAAGAAAAATTTTTTTTTAATTTATTAACAAATAAGAAAATTATAATCATACATGCATATGTATGTATTTATATATGTATGTTTTATTTCTATGTACAGGGTGGCGCAGAATGAGCTATATGGTTTAAATGGTCTACTTATCTGTCTATTTTGGTAAACAATTTTAAAACAACATATACGAGTAAATATAATAAAAATAAATATAAATATAAATATAAAAAGACGAAGAACAGGAACATGTAAATCTGAAATAGCATTACCATCATTTACAACTTTTGCTTTTTTTTTTTGGCAGATTGTGTGAAATACCGCTGTTGAAGTGTGCCGAAAGTACAATTCACTCAAGCAATTTGCTTAAGTAACAAATTTAAATATTTGCAATTTATCATTCTCCATACAAAAAGAAAAATTTGTACAAACTACATACAGTGAAAGGTGCCGTAGCCAGACATGTACGAGTATAGTTCGGCCATGAAAGATGTTCGATTAGGACTGCAGCTCAACATAACTTTTACAATGATTTGTATTCTTGATGTTTAGCTGACTACGTAATCGTGTGTAATAAGTTACAAGCGATTAAATTTTTTTTTCGTCACATGAATATACATAGTATATTTCTGCGTAAGTATATGCATGTAATCAGCAATGGCCAGCTCTACTTCATTTCTAAAATTAGTTCTCTGTATATATGTGTATCAGTTGCAGACTACATTTTGATACTTCAATGCAGGAATGCATTGGAGTACAGATGTGTTCAAGATTTGCGTGGACACCTACGCATAGCGTCCTATTCCACGGTGCTCTCAACACCGAGTGAAATGAAGACGACCACTACCGCCCGCAATGACACTCAGAGATACAACATCCTGTATCACTACCAGTGCACACGGGTGGGAAATCTATTATAGTTATCCCTGGTCTATAAATTCCAACTTGATGAGGTGTTTCGAGCTGTCCAATCTCGAATGTCACATCAGAATGTTTTTGAGTCAAGAACTCTTAATCCAGTAATACTGTTTGTTCGAGACACACCCCGGTGACTACTGTTGAATGGCAACAGCAACTAGTTAAGTAAAAGTCATATCAGAATATATGTGTCAAACTCACACATATCCCGAACAGACCAAAAACTTAACTTCCAGCTGGAGTACAGTGACTTGTTCTGACCTTTCACAAAAATCCTCAACCATTAGCAATTTATCGCCATACTCAACTCTAATGTTATGAATGGATGACTGCGATAGAGTTAACATGCAAACGGCCAATTCTAATTGCGTCACCTACAAATTAAAAGCAAAGTTTGTAGATATACGAATTCAAAAATTAAACACAATTGCTTCGGACGCATACGGTTGTTGAAGCCTTCGTTCGTTATGGAAGCCTTCGCTGTAGGTATTAAATAAATTTAAAAAACTCGTATAAAACTCACGCAGAATTTTAGTAACATGGGCAGAACCCAAAATAAAAACATTGGAATTGGAATGGTTAATTGCTTAAAAAAAAATAACAGACACATGTACTGCGTTGATACAGGGTGGCGCAGAATGAGCTATATGGTTTAAATGGTTTATAACTTTTTTATTTATGCGATTATTAAAATTTCTTTAAAACCGATTAAATTACAATTTTACAATAAATAACTTTATAGTAGTTTTAATTCTTTGTTTATTGTAATATAAGTTGGCCCATTTACCTAAAAATTAATACATATGTATATTAACGTAAAAATAGCATGACCCTTGAGAACAATTAGAATTTCATTACTCGAATTTTTCCAGCACAGCTATTTCAGCGCAAGCGATGTTTAAATTGGCTTTTTCCTAACAAGCACACCTTTCGCGAAACTGTCACTATTCTTAATATTAAAACTGATATTCGATTATCATGCAGGTGAATCGAAGATATACATACTCGTATATCTACTAAGCACTGGATTATTTTTTAAAAATACCAGCTCAGCCAGAAGCATCCCCAAAAGTGCCTGTCCATGTTATTTTCAATAATCTTGAAATGTTGGTTTTTCTTTTGCATGTAATAAAGCGACCGATCGATATCGTAGGCGTATAAAATCCAAACCATAGTTGCCTAAATGGATCTGGTTTAGTTATGATAATTATTATATTATGATTATAATCAACCCAAAAAATATATATTCTCTGGATGGATGAATGGACGGTGGGATTGTTGAGCGTCTTTCAACAACTAACGATTCCAAGATATGTGTTCAAAAATGTGGCGACTTCAGTGAATTGCCAGTGGTTGGCAATTAACAACACCACTAACAGCAGAGTAAGAAAATATTAAAGCTATGATTTTCAATGCTCAATGCTCCACAGTAATTATTTCTTATTTAATTGCTTTAATGTTGAATTCCCTAAAAAATATACATTTATATATAAGTATATATGTATGTATGTCTGTATAAATAAATATAAACTTTTGTCTTGTATAAATAAAATAATTATTATCATGCGTTACTTCTTTTATATCATACGAACTGTTAGCACAGCTACAGAAACAATTTACAAACATTTTTCCTGAACGCGCTTTAAAATTAATTTGGAAAGTTTGAAATTTTTGTTACTGTTAATATTTTTCTCTAATTGCTTTTCAAAGTGTTCAAGATTTTATCAAGTATTTTATTGTGTGTTTTCATAAAACCTGAAAATATTATGGCAATTGGTTATGCTTCTGGAAATATGCTTTGCACGAATTCTTATTTAAAAATTATCACGCTCACCAGAGGCGAAATTTCGAAAATAACTTATGTCACCATTTTGGAGGAGTCTGCTATAGATAGTCACGTAACGAGGATTATATTTTTAATATAATTATTTGATTTGTTACACTAGTTTTGTTGCACAAAAACATTTATATTACGATCTTCTATACAAACTTATGAGATTAATGTGTGAAGTTACTATCTGCTTTATAAAGCATTTATATATGTAAATATATACATACATATACATGTATGAATATATATATATATATATATATATATATATATATATATATATATTAAATATTTCCCCAACGTAATACTATTTCTACAATTTCTAAAGTTATGGGCTTAATAGGTGAATAAGTAAGTGTAGTAAAACAGCTAGTGGCTGCAGACGTAAGATGTAATGCACCTTGGATTCTTATGAAAGTACGTGAAAACATTGAAACAACCACCACAACCACTAAGTACCACAACCACCATTAAGTTTGCAAAATTATTTCATTATAAAATAGAATGTGCAGTAACAGCGGAGTTTCATTTTATATGCTCCTACTTAGTTATGGCATCTATTACTTGTTTTAATTTTTTTTTTTTTTATGTTTCTTAGCTCACAAATTTTTGCATAATTTAAGCTATAAAATGGGAAACAAAATATGAGCAAGAAGAGAATATGCAGCATCAATGGCAATGTAAGAGTCATGTATCTATGAATATCAGTTGCACTGTTGCTGCCGCCATTACCATTGCGGATGAAACAAAAGTTCAAAATGGTAATAAAACAAAATCATGAAAAGATACGATAGTATTTTAACGTTTACAGTCACATCCCACAGCCCCAGTTTGTACTAACCCACTGGCCGTAACAATACAGCAATGAAAAACCTCCTTAGCAAAGAATATAAGTACTTTCGAGACGTGAAAAAATTTGAAAACAACATTTAAAAGTCACTAAGTTAAATTATGATAAACGACGCATAGAAATTAGAAAAGAAATATGAGAAGAAATAAAACAGAAAATTTGTATTCCCTACACATTCACGCACAAGCCAAGGAAGTTTATGTGGCGGCAATAAAAAAAAAAATTCTCTCTTAAACAACTGATGGAAAATATAAAAATAAAAAGTGTGTCATCAGAAATTAAGCCCGTATCTGCTTCAATAAATGAAAAATTCGTTTTTTTTTCTTTTAATTTACATATTACATATTTACATAGTCAAAAATCTGCTTAAAATAATTCAAATAATTAAAAATTAATAAGGAATACCTTTATGAAACCACTTTCCATACTCTATTAATTTTATAAAAAAAATTTCCCACCAATAATATTTTAAATATAAACACATGATGCAATTACTAAGGCGGCAGCAGTAAAGTTTTAACAGGCGTTCGTGTATTTATGCTTTGCGATATAAAAAGTCGGAAAAGTATTTCTAGTCACAATAATTAAGTATATATAATACATTTTTTTTAAATAAAATACCGTTTGAAATAAAATTAGGCAAATTAAATTGCTTCACAATTTTTAGTAATAATTAAAACGGTTGTTTAACAGTTTAAATGTGTTTACATAGAATTTCCACATTTCATATCACAAACTTAACAAAAAAAATATATCACATGGCGTAGTGATGGCACCAAGGGTTAATAGACGCAAACAAAACCATGCCTGACAAAATACAAAACACAGGCCTTGTAATGTGGGAACTTTGTAATTTCTATTGACATCTTCGCACTGTCAAAAGTTGTGTATATTTTTAGTACAAAATTTTGTTTTTTGTTTTGTTATAATTTCACAGATTTCGTAACTGAGAAGATTTACTTAAATTGTTGACTGAAAAAATATTTAAAAAGATTTAAAATTAAATTTTATATTTTTCTTAATTTTTTTTTTTACAATTTTCCATAAATTTATTTTGTTTCATTCACAAATTCGGAGATTTTATTGCACATTTAAAACATACGTCGTATTTTGTTTTTGTAGAGTTGCTTATATGGACTGGAATAAATGTACTTTGAGTTAAATAAATATTTTGAATACAGTGCGAACTCGATTTTTGCAAAGCCCGATTATCGCAAGACCCCGATTTCCGAAACTGACAAAATTTTTACATTGCAGTTTTTATAATTGCAACTATTTTAAAAAAAAAAGTGTAAATTAGTGAATCATAATTTTCATATTCAATCCTACTTCGACAACAGTTATTAACCGTTAGAGCTGTCGCAAAACGTTTGACAGTTACTTGCAATAACGTAGGTCAAAATAATTGTTTAAGAAAGTTGCTTGCCACTGTTACAACACGAACAATTTTTTAATATAAAAGAATAAAGTGTCATGTATAACAAACAAAAGTCGTTCATGGCAACTTTTCGGTAATTGCAACAGTCCTAACTTTTTCTATTTGCGAAAATTCAGCTAGCACTATATGCATGTATTCGATTATTTTCGAAGTTAGTACGACGAGTAACGACAGGGGATAAATACTCGTTTGCAATATATTGTGCCATCATCTCGTAGCGCCGGCCCTATTGTAATTAGAATGACATGATTAAACTAATAATATATTTTCCATTCAATCGAAACGTGATTGCAAAATTTCAGATTAATCAAATTGGGCTTAAAAACAGTTTAAAAACTCAGTTGAAGAAGGGACTAACTTGGTTTATTAGTTGAAATAAAATTTGTGAAACAAATAAACTGCCTTAACTTTAAATGTAGCGTATGCGAACGCAACAATAAACCACGTACATTTATTAAGTGGCTTAGAAAGTAAAATACAACTATAACAACAATGTACAGCTTATACACTCTGTAAAATGTCTAGAACTACAACTATTAACGTCATTGTTTGTCTTTTTCTATTCGCATTAATATCATTTGTACGCTGTTGAATTATTGCTTATTCACTGGATTTCATTTCACCCCTAAACGATATTTTCATTCTACAGTTTCATTTCCATCAGCAGTCAAAGGAAGAACATTTCAACGTCTTAGAATTTAATTTATTATTTTAGTTTATACATACACAAGGAAAAACAAATATAAACGCTCTTAACATTTTTAAATTAAAATGAAATCATAGAAATGATGTAATTACATGAACAAAGTGCTGAAAGAGAGTTTAAAAAAATTTCATTTAATATTTTTCTAAGTTGTGTCTAATGTAAACTTTATAATTTATGCAATTAAAAATAATATGTATGCAATTTGTGAGATTGAAACATCCACAGTGTCGTATAAGCATGCATGTGCATGCAGGTGGCTTAATCAATCATACGCGTCATGCCCTAGAGAAAGGAAAAATTTATAATAATCGTTTTTTTTTTTAGCCAAATAATTATAATCAAATATGAGAATAATATACGACAAAAAAAATATAACTGAAATACGATTTGTAATAATTTTTTTTTTAATATAAAATAAAAATAATATTTTAACGCAAACATACAAACGAGTACATGTGAGTTGTAGTATATAGCGTTCGCTCTTTACAAATCCATAGAAAATGATATTTTTTAATTTTTTCTGTGTGAGGAGTTCAGTTGTCTCTATTGTTAAATTCATGCGTTAATTTTTAGGCTAAAGGACGTTTTATTGCTGTGTTAACATAAACACAATAGCAAAAGTTGTTGGTCTAACCTGATCTTGAACTGCATATCTTCTGGTTGCAGAGTCAACTGCATATTAAATAAATGAATTAACACTTGCCACGCTTCTTCTAATATTCTTGGTCAGCTGCATTTTGAGTTTTCCTAATTTCTGCTGGTATCTTAAAACCTTTTGACCCTTTGTCGCGTGTTTTACAATTTTTGGAAAACTCTCACGTGTTGAACGCATCGTTCTGTCCGAAGAAACGGTCAATAAAATCACTAGTCGCATTAGCTCACATTCGTTGCATTTACTTAGTTAACTAAGACAGTGTAAAATTTCTTCTGATATACAGGGTGTCTGGTAGCAGATTTATATTTTCAAACTTAAATAAAAAAACGTAATAATTGACACAAAATCTTATTAAGTTTTTATTTTATTGAACGATAGAATGGAAATGCGGATTCTATTTTTTTAAGAGTATGTCATCCAGATTCTTCAAATCGTTTTTTAAAATTTCATGTTGTTCTTTTCCGTATTGAAAGTCGCGGATTTTCACGTCAACTGCTTTCAACCAGTTCAATGTTTTCGGGAGGCCTTGAAGATAGACTGGGCCCTGGCCGTGGGGCATTCATAGACGAAGCAGTTGCGCGGAATCTCTACACCCACGAACGAATTAAATTTACACTCGGTCCATCACTTATTCGCCGAATACCGAACTTTGAACAAAATTGTCGACGAGCCAATTACGTAAGAATCATTACTCTTAAAAAATATATCCACAGCGAACGCGCGATGCTCACTCGACCACTGCGACATCGTGAATGAGAAATCCGCACAATCGATAATTCCAACGGCACCACCCTCACTCCGCACCGTTTATTACTTTTTGAAATAATCGTATTTAAAAATATAAATTTGCCACCCTGTACATATAAAATATCATATTTCTAACTGTCTTTTTCCAGCATTGGGTGCATCAAATCATAAAAATGCGATATTATCTAGTTCAACTTTATTTAACAAAATGCTAAAAATATCCCTACGAAAACTAGAGAATGTGTTACATCTTCTAAACAGAATACTTTTCAAACATATACTACAAACCATCTGCACTACCTAGAAGCAGTTATTTAGTGACTTGATAATTCACATGATACAGAAGCATTAACTGTTTCTAAATGCAGCAATACTTTTAATACCGATATTTCTATACCCAAATCAACCTGAAACATCGTATCATTTCCATGGCTAGCAGGATCAAACGATTCTCATTTTTTTATATTTCCTTTTAATTTATTTTTTATTTATATATTTATTAGTATTATTAATGCTCTGTTAAATCTTACAAAAAGAAAAATTACAACCATTGTGTACACAGAAAAAAATTTCGCGGGAATGAATTCAATTAAATGAAAATTATTTTAATTTTTTTTTCTAACAATTTTTTAATTGCCCCAATTAAAAGCTTTAGTTTAAAAAAAACCAAATTTTATGTATATGTATGTTCTACAGAAGAAGAAAATATAACATTTTAATTGAATTTTAATTTCTGAAAAACCTCACGGATACAAATATGTTAATTGATATGATCAATTTGTTTGCTGGCCGAAAATTGGCAAACATTTTAATTGGCAGAACAAGTTACTAAGTAACTTTTTAATTGAACCTCTTTTTCGATTTTTTCTGTGTATTCTGTAAATTTACATTAAACAATACAAAACTTACGCATTTTTTTTTTAAGATTAATTTCTAACCAAAAAATACTTTCGGTAGTTTAGCAAGCTATTTTAATATCGTAAAGATGATAGTTCAGGTAGCTAAATTTTTATGGCGCATTAAAAACAAATCAGCATTTGAAATTTAACTATTTATCAAGTTTAAAAAATTTTTAAATAAAAAACCTCAAAGTCATGCATGTTCCAACAACAAAAGTTAATTTTATTATAAAAATTCTAATGATTTAAAAATAAACTTAATACCATGTTCACACGGACAGCAATATTCGTGGTTCGCTTTCTCATTCGTGGCTCGTACCCCAACCATGATTGAAACTAGATGGTTTGCCATATAAAATTTTGATTCATACTGAACAAAGTACGAACCACAAAAAAATAAGTATTATCTCTAATTTTGATAGCAAATTATCGGTAGTTTATCCTAGTTCAGATAAACTAGCTAACTAACTGAAAAAAGAAAACAGAATAGAAATAAAATAAACAAAAAACAAAAAATAAGTTGGTGAAATAAAAGAAACTAAAGCATTTGAAAAAAAAATAAATAATCTTCATATTTATATGCATAAAAATTAAAAGAAAAAGGAAATAGAGAAAACTAAATGCCAACATGAACCAACACCATGGTTGGCAATCGTTGTTCTGAGAGCGAACCAAGTAGTTCATATTGCCGTGTGAACAGGGTATAAATTTCCAAAATGTTTACTTAAAAAATTTTTATTTTGCCCCTGTCAGTGTCCCTTTATACGTAGGCACGAGCTTTCCTTTGAGAAAAGAATCATCAAAATCGGTCCAATCAGTAAAAAATTGTGAAATAACACACATAACCACAATTACAGTCAAATTGAGAATCTGCACCTTTATTTAATCGGTTAAAAAAAATTTTATACAATAACATATCCAAGGTACCAAGGTCAATTGTATTACAACTACAAGTTTTGGAAGAACAATATTCCTTTTTTTTATTTGTTGTTTTTGGTTCTCGAGTATACATATCAAACAAATTAATATGAAATATGTGTATTATGAGCCATAACCGGTAACGTTTAACTAATGCTTTCCAAATTAACGTTGTACTGCAATAATTCATTTGTAATATCATTTAAAAGTTGGTCTTGGTAAGAGAGTGGAAAAAGTACTTGCCTCCAATGACATCGCCATATCAAAATAATGAGTTAAAATACTAATAATAATCATACTCTTCACTACTTCACATACTTGCACTTTGGTTTTTTAACTAATTACTTTAACATGACGATGTCATTGTGGGCAAGTACTTTTCCCACTCTCTTACGAATCACAAAATTTAAATGCTATTACAAACGAATTATTGCAGTAAGAAATTAATTTGGACAGCATTAGTTAAAAAACATTTCTAAAGAAATGAGAGTAAAATAAAGAAGTGTGTAATTGAAAAATTTAATTTCTAAAATAAATATCTTCGAAATTAATTTCTAATAAATAAGTAAGTAAAGATATAGTTGTATTTAATTTCATGGCTAATTTATTGAAATGTAGTTGTGGTGATGCAAACCCTTTCTAGTAATTCCACAAAGTTCTCATATAAAAAGCAATGTACAAAACACAATGTACATGTATGACTTTTATTGATGACAAATTCTTTTAAACTATATATAAAATTTTTCTACAAAGTGACACAACATAAAAAATATTTCAAAGCCAACTATGTGAATATACATGTTGAATAAGCAAAGTGTTAATGCTCAAATTATATTTCCAACACTCCTCCTCAACATATATATTTTACAAACTGATTTTATGTTTTTAAATTTAACAAAGTAACAAATTTATTATGTTTTAATTTAGACAAATTTTTAGTAAATATATCCGCAATCATATCTTCCGTAGGACAGTATTCCAAATAGATTTCCTTATTATTTACTACTTCTCTAATGTGATGATACTTTATATCTATATGTTTGCTGCGATTATGAAATACTGGATTTGTTGCTAATTTTAAAGCTCCTTGATTATCGACGTTCAATTTAATACTTTCTTCATTTATGAAACCAAGTTCTTGTAGTAATCTTCTTAAGTATACTGCTTCCTTTGCTGCATTTGATATAGACATATATTCAGCTTCTGTACTGCTTAATGCTGTTGTGGATTGTTTTTTCGACTCCCAAGATATTGCACAATTTCCAAGATAAAATATGTATCCATTATGTGACTTTCTGTCAGTTTTACATCCACCCCAGTCTGCATCAGCATAACCGATTAACTCTTGATTACTTTTGCAAAATTTTAATTTAAGATTTTGAGTTCCTTTCAAATATCTAAGAACTTGTTTTGCCGCTTTAAAATGTTCTACATGTGGATTAGTATTTCTTTGCGCTAATTTATTTACAGAATATAATATATCTGGCCTTGTCGTTAAAGATAAATATAATAAAGAGCCAATAAGTGATTGATATAATGTGCTATCAACCTCTTCACATTTTTCATTGCATTTTGTTTGAAAATTTGGTTCTAGTGGAACTGATGATGTTTTACAATTTTCCATATTGTATTGTTGTAACAAATCTTTAATATAATTTTCCTGACAGATATTTATATCTCCAGTTTCACCGTTACGTTCAACTTTCATCCCCAAAAAATGTTCCAATAAACCTTTATCTGATACTTCAAATTTCTTACTAATTTGAGACTTGAATTTTAATATTTCTGCTTTATTTTTACATCCAACTATTATATCGTCGACGTAAACTGCGACTACAATCAATTCTTTGTCTTGTATTTTTTTTTTATATAAACACGGTTCATTTTTGCAACTTTCAAATCCCATCTTACATAAAACTTCATTTAATTTAAAATTCCATGCTCTCCCGGATTGCTTAAGACCATAAAGAGATTTGTGCAGACGTAACACTTTATTTGGATACCTTTTGTTTTCAAAACCTTGAGGCTGTTGCATGTAAATTTCATCATATAAATCTCCATTCAGGTATGCTGAAGTTACATCTATTTGGTGCAAATGCATTTTGTGCTCAACTGCTAATGCCAAAATCATTCTTATCGTTTCGTATCTTATAACAGGGGAAAAAGTTTCTTCGTAATTTATGCCGTATTTTTGACTACAGCCTTTGGCGACCAACCTTGCCTTAAACCTTTCAATTTCACCTTCACTATTTTTCTTTAAAGTGTATACCCACTTACTTTTAATAGTTTTATGACCTGCTGGTAAATCAACTAATGACCATGTCTCTTTTTGTTCCAACAAAGACATTTCTTTTTTCATAGCTTCTCTCCATTTTTCACTTTCACGACTGGATAATGCCTCTTCTAAAGTTTTTGGAACTTGCTCCTTCACTGCATTATTCAGTTGTTGATATATTTTTCTTGGACGACCTGGCCTACCATTACTAAAAATTTTAGGTCTACCTGGCCCACGTTTACCTTTTTCATTTGTTTCTACAACCTCATCAAGTGAAATATCGCTATTTACTGATCTTACAATGCTATACTCTAAATCTTCTTGATTTGAGGTATTATTTGTCTCAAATTGTTCATCGACATCTTTCTTATTTACAATCGCTTCGAAATCCATAAAATTTTGAATGTTATCATTAATTTCTTTACAGGGTAATTTATATTCATTAAATAAAACATTGCGTCTTTCAATAACTTCTCGTGTTTTCTTATCATATAAGCGATATGCTTTTGATACTCTAGAATAACCAACCATCATCATATTTGCACCTTTTGATTCAAATTTTCCTCTTCTTTTATTCAAAACTACTGCATTTGTACCAAAAATTTTAAAATGATTTACACATGGCTTACGACCCGTCCATATTTCATAAGGCGTTTTTCCATCGAGACTTTTTGATGGAGATCTATTACGTAAATAAACTGCTGTTGCTACAGCTTCAGCCCATAAATCTTGTTTTAAACCAGCATCGACTAACATACAACGAGCCATTTCTACTATTGTTCTATTAAACCTTTCCGCTACCCCATTCTGTTGCGGCGTATAAGGTACCGTTAACTGACGTTGAATTCCGCATTGCTCCAAATAATTATTAAAATCTTTATTAATATATTCTCCTCCATTATCACTACGAATACATTTTATTTTACGATTTGTATGACGTTCTACTAATTCTTTGAAATTTTTAAATTTTTCAAATACCTCGCTTTTGTATTTTAAAAAATAAACAAAAACTTTTCTTGACTTGTCATCTATGAATGTGAGGAAATACTTTGAACCTCCAACTGAATCTATTTTCATAGGACCACAAACATCCGAGTGTATTAAATCTAACAACTCACCAGATTTACTTTCAGATTTCTTCGGGAATTTTATAGCATGAATTTTGCTAACCATACATATTTCGCACGGATCTTGATGTTTCTGCGTCAAATTTATACCATTCACCATATTTTTCTTCGACAACTCAAACAGGCTTTCATAGTTCAAATGTCCATATCGACGATGCCAAGTTTCATTAATGGATTGTACAACACATAATTTCTCGTTCGGTATTTTTATTTTAAATTGGAACAAATTTTCTTCTTTACGGGCTTTTAAAACTATTTCACCGTAAGCATCAGTAAATATTGCACCCTTATTATTAAATTTGATTTTGCCACCATACTGTACGACCTTATTGACAGATAAAAAATTTCCATTCAGATCTGAGGAATATAAAACATCTTTTAGTACAATTTTATTATTATTTATAAACAGATTGACTGTTCCTATTCCTTCAGCAGCAATTGATTTTCTATTTGCCAACATTATATTATCACTGCATCTGTCTAATTTACAAAATAAATTTCGATTTGCACACATGTGACTTGTAGCACCGCTATCAATGTACCATGTCGATGTTTGTGTATTTCTTTTTTCAGAATTCGCCATTGCAATCAAAGAGTAAGTTTTTTCTTGATTACGTTTTTCGTTGCACCTATTTGCATAATGCCCTTTCTTACCACATATGAAGCAATTTCCCTTTTTAACATTCAAATTATTATTACCTTTCTTGTAACCTGTTTCTCTTTTGGCTGCACCAAAAGCTTGTTCAATCGTAGATGATTTGTTTTGTTGATTTCGACGTTCATACTCTTCAAGAAGTTTAACCTTTAGCATTCCTAACGCTGGTAGAGAATCCCTCGTTTCTATGGCAATAACGAAGTTTTCAAACTCTCTCGGAAGACTTGACAATAAAATGACTACCAATAATTCTTCTTGAATACTAATTCCAACATCGGCTAATTTCTCCGTAATTTCACAAAAACTGTTTAAATATTCGGCCATATCTTTGCTTTCTTTCATGTTCAAACTTAACATCTTTTTATATAAGCTAACCTTTTGCATCGGACCACTCGGCTTGTAAACTTCCTTAAGTTTAATCCAGGCATCTTTAGATTTGTTAATGTTTTTAATATGGTTCAACTGGTTAGACTTAACACTTAATAAAATTGTTGCGAGCGTTTTTTCATCATTACTCTTCCACTCCAAAATTTTATCACGACTCCAGGTTGAATCTGCTTCTTCTTCGCCACTTGCATACTTCCAAAAACCAGAATGAATAAGGATACTTCTCATATGAATACTCCATGTTTCGTAATTCCTTTCATCTAGCTTTTCTATCTGATATAATGACGACGATGCCATTTTTTCTTTTTAAATCTTGCAATAAAAATTCAACAACTTCCAAATCGTATGTCTGGGCCCATAACCTATTGAAATGTAGTTGTGGTGATGCAAACCCTTTCTAGTAATTTCACAAAGTTCTCATATAAAAAGCAATGTACAAAACACAATGTACATGTATGACTTTTATTGATGACAAATTCTTTTAAACTATATATAAAATTTTTCTACAAAGTGACACAACATAAAAAATATTTCAAAGCCAACTATGTGAATATACATGTTGAATAAGCAAAGTGTTAATGCTCAAATTATATTTCCAACATAATTTATCTTTGATTCTAAAATCAAAAGTAATTTTCACATTATTCATTTTATATAAAAACTAAATTATAAAGAAATAAATTTGATTTTTTCGTAAATTTAAAATTTTAAAAACAATTTGATCGAAACATAATTTAAATGTTTTTTAAGCTACATTTTGAGTTCAATAAACTAATTACTTCTTTTGACAAGTATTTTCGATGATAAAAAAAATTGTATTTCGAATTTTATTTAGTTTTTCCTTGCTTTTAAATTAAAAATGGGCCATTACCATGGTAAAGTCACTATCTCCTATTGATGATAAACAAAAAACATATTATTTGCAAAAGTGATATTTAGAATTCGTATCATATACTTTGTATTTCACCCGCTTTCCTGCCCTTAATTTATTTGCCTAAATAAAAGGAAAGACTTAAAATAAATGTGCCAACAAATTCAAAAATATTCCCAACATTTGACGTTATTCAGTCATTCTTATACGCTCCTCCCTGCACATTAAAAATTAATCTCTTTATCACTTTCCGTTTCTATTTCCTGTGACACACAAATATAACATTTCGTTTAATTACGCGTTGCTGTTTTTTGACTCTTCTTTATTGCAAAGTGCTCCTACAGGTCCCGGTTGATTTGAAATTTAAAAGAATTAATTAGAAAATGTATGTATTCTTTTATTGAAGTGAAAATACAATTTAAAAGAAAAAAAAAAAAGATGACAAGGACTATGGTGAAAGTTTTACTCTGAGTGGTTTTTTAATTTGTGTCTCTCGTCCAGAGAAGGACATATGGCTGACTTCTAATTTATTTTAATTGTCTGCACAAACCTTTTCCCCTGAGTCTATTTGCTCTTTCGATGACTAACAAATTCCTAATTTTTATTGCAAATTCAATTACCTCAACAAAAAAGAGCAAGTACCTTTGCAAACCTGTTGCGGCAAAACGGCAGACAAGTTAAGTAACTTAAAATGTGAAAAATGCAATAACAAAATTAAATGGTGCTTTTTTCCTTTCTCTGATTTTAATTTTTTTTTTTTTTTATTATACACAGCTTTTTATGATTTCTCTTTTCTTTACGGTTTGTACAGAGCATGGCGTATATATGAATATGTGCTTTTAATTTACATTTTCCATGTAATTTTTAAAAAAAAAAAAGTGAAAAAATTAAATGCTGTTTGCCGACGACTATTGTGGAATGAAAAATGTTCATGCTACTGAATACCGTAAAGGTTCGCAGCACTTTATAACTCTTCTTTCTTTTTAGCTTAAAATGTGACTGACGTTCGGTGTAATGACTGACCCATTTCTATTTTTCTTTAACTGCAAACTTATTTTGTTGTTTTGTTCATTTCCCTAACATTCATATCAAACAGAAAAATTTATAAAATTACTACAAAAACAGCAACTGAAACGACAAAAGGAGTAGAAATAAGGACAAACTGTGAAAATAATGTGAAAATGCTTGTGGATAACAGCAGCTGTAGCACTTGTTGGTTTTTTCTCTCGTGTTACTGTGCTGGTAGCTGTGAAATAAAAAAAACGCAACAAACTCTGCACAAATTGTTGCACAAAATACACATTTAGAATTTTATGGCAGTTGCTGCAGGACTTTTTCTTTGCTTCGATTGCATTTGCAAGCCATTTAAAATGAAATAAAATGATTACTTTAACGTGGCCTTGTCCTCAATGTATTACAGCCTTTCAGATACATTTTGAATTTCTGTATTGTGTTTTGTTCGAGTTTAGTTCGATAGAAAATACTTGAATGTTGGTTAGTTTTTATGCACAAATGCATTTAATATTGCGCATTTGCTCTTAAGGCAATGAATGACTGTGCAAGTCGGTAAATGTAAATGACGGCAACATACTTGATGACAACTTAGTGGTTACTAAAAAGCAAAAAAAAAAAATAAAAATATGCTCGAATGGAGAATTTAGCAATTTTAAAAAAAAATCGCTTAATAACTGCAATACCTAATCATTTATATTTACACGGCTGGATAATAAAAAAAGCTCGCCTTTAAAGCCGGTTGTGTATTATAAACAAACAGTTTTATAAATTTATTTCATATAGAATTATTCATATATTTAAATGAAGACTCTGAGGGGCTGGATACCAAATCCTATCATACACCACACGATATAGAAAAGTTTTGAACTTTTGTAACATTAAAATGACCGACTGATTTTTGTTTTCCAGTTCTTTTTTTCATCAAAAGAAACATGTTATTGATTTCATTTATTAATTCTTTTAAAAAAGAAAGACATAACGGTCCCACTATTCTACTCATGAATATCCTAGAAACATTTTCTTCCATAGTCCTACGTAATTTATTTCGGACAAAATATTTGTAAATAATTTTTCTTTTTCATTTTATTTCATGTTATCGATTTATTGTTTATTAACTAAAAACAACACATCGGTTACACGATCATTCTTGCTCCATTCACTCGTCTATTAATTTAAAATTTACAAAAAATTTTAGATTTTTATATTATTTGTTTCATCTCCAAGGGATGACTGTTATCTTTTGCATGCACTACTCTAATTAAATCTTATGTGAATGGCAAAAAAAAATATCTTTAGTGTATGTCAATGTACCCGGGTACCCATATGTAAATAGTGTTAAAAATCAAAGTTTTATGCACAAAAATCTGCATAAAATCAGGCAAAATAACTCTGAGATTTACAATACATACATGTATATTTGATGTAAAATTTGAACCATATTTTTTTTGATTTCCAATAGCTTTTTCATACCTTGCCATGCTCTTGAAAGTGTTTTTTTTTTTTTGCCATAACGATTAACGTGAAATAAGTTTCTGTTCGTTCATTTCTCTCCCATCAAATAAATATTTCCGTCTAACATTTTCATATCGACTTTATATGCTTCAGCTGATAGCAAACCAAAATCAATCACATCAGAAAGCCCTTCTTCGTCGGTATTGTGTAGCACCGGCGAAGTAAAATAATAATGAAAATTACTCCTAAAACGAAGTTTCAACACTGCTATAAACAGAGAACGTGCAAAAAGCAGACCTGTAAAAATAATTAATTAAGCTTCACCGCCTGTCATTTCTTTAACCATCCCTTTTCTATAGTTCCAGCACAATGCTTCGCAAGTGTAGTTGTTATATCCTGAGTGCTGGTCCCAGATAAAAAAAAAATATATATATATATATTTTTAACGATCGTTTTTTCATGGAAATTGTATGCCTGTACCCAGGTACCTTGCCATACTGTTAAGGATGTTAGCATTGAATTGGTCCGCCACGACTATTTAAAATATTTCCTTACCTCAAAGTGGGCATTTATTAAAAATTTATTAAAAGTTAAGTGTTCTCAAGATACTAATCTATAATCCACGGCTGCCTCCGTAGTCTATGCATGAGCATTAGTCTTATCTATATGGAGGTGCGTGTTCGATTCCCGCTTAGACTCTGGGTGTTTCTAGAGGCAAGCTTAAGAGCTTCGTAAAGTTTGAATTGTCTTAAAAAAAAAAAAGTATTATCGGAGCGCCTTTTACGTCGGTATTGTGTAGCATCATCGGAAAAGTAAAAAAAATTATAAAATGTCTACCAAATGCAGTTTCAAAACTTTAATGCATATCCTTGATATCACAGGCGCAGCAACAATAAAAATAATGTAGCCTTCTTCTATCTAGTCCTTCACCATCTGTAATCTCTATCAGTATTCCTTTACTAGAAGTTAACAACTAGTAGTAGGCAATCATTGCCTGAGTAATACTTTTCTTTAAAACAAAAAAAGTATGTAGATCATAAACTTCTATAAAAAAAACGAAGCGTAACAATTACCCGCACAATTACACCTTGCTATTCACATAAGTGTTAATCCATATAAAACCAAACCAACACGACAAAGAAACATTTTTTATTTACATATATAAAATTAAGAGTACAATAAACAGAAAAAAAAATATATTTTTTTCAAGATAAAATTGCCATGTGGCCGCTTAATTATGAAATTTTGAAATGTAGTTTTTTCAACTCCAGAGACTTCTGTTGTGACAAATGCATAATGTAGACGATTTGCAAACTTTGCAGGAACGCCCTCTAAATGTAAACCTAAATTACTTGATAACGAGCAGCGCTTCTTTTTGGTGATTGTTTAAGGTAAAAATATAGCTATTGTTCGTCGAAATAGTAGCTGATCCATGCTGTTGTCTTTACTACATACATGTAGGCGCCAAGTATTTGATATCTGCCATGTAGGCGACAACATTTTTTCAAAGAATGCCGATTACAATAACGTTCAAAAAAAGCAGTGTTGTAAGATAGTGAAGCTTCCCTCCTATCATTTCTTCTACTATACCTTTCCTATAGTTTCAGCACAAAGCATCGCATGTGGTACTCTCCTGAGTGCTGGCCCGAGATAAAAAAAAAATAATTTTGAAACATGTATGGAATCTGCATTGAAGTTTTTTTTCCTTTTTTTTTGGGTACAACATCTTTTAAGCAGCTCTACTAGCCCATAGGAATCATAATGGCTCACCATCACTGCTAACTTCAGCATCCAAATAAGTGATAACATTTTTGACAAAAACCTCGACTTTAGCAGGAATGTTAATGGGGTTATACTGGCAAATTTATCTTATCATCAAAAAGATTTTCTTGATCAGTAAGAAAACTATGCTCTGATGGAAAAATATAGCAAAATCACACTCAAAACCGCAAAAGCAATTGCTATCACGGAAATGTCGGTTGCTACGCGTGCTGAAAACTCGAATGTAATATTTCAACATGTCAATAAAATATACTTAGATCTTATTTCCTTTTTCACTATAAAGAGCTGCAAACGTTTTTGGAAACTAAGCCATAAAAACAAAACACATCAACTTTCGTTCTCGAGCTGTTCCTTCATTCGCATGGTTACGTTTATTTTAATATTACACTAGTAACCATTGTACTCAACTTGGCAGAGCTCTGGTTCTAATTACCTTACCGTGATACCGGTACATTGTCGTGGCTCGACCAACCCTTTACTTCCCTTATGGAAAGGAAAACGAAGTAAAAACAATAAATGAGGCAGCACTGCCTCACAAAAAACCAGATCGATAACCAGATGGAAAAGCAACATCTGGGCAAGTGGCCTGCGGAACTGGGGCCCGATTAGGGTGCAAGATCACCGCAAAAGAGAAGGATGAACTCCTCACCTCTCCTGTTCTTGGTTCAGGAACTGACGACGCGAATGTGCGACTCAGTATAGTCACTAGAAAGCGGGTAAAATACTTCCGGGGTAAAGGACATGGAAGCAAGGAAGCTTGTTCAACAGTCGGTTGCTATGAAACGACAACGCTCTAGCAGCATAACTCCGAATCAGAACTACAGGGTGGCACAAAAGTATAACTTTTTTATTTATGCGATTATTTTAATTTCTTTTTTTAAATACAGTATATTATTGTGGAATTTTTTGCAATTAGCTGTGAAAAATTATATCCTGTAAGTGATGTCCATTTTCTGCTTCGCACATACGTGCTCTATTTAGCATATTTTCCATTACTTTTCGCAAAATGTCGGGTGTAATGGCCATGATTTCATTTCGAATGTTTCATAATTAATTCCCCAAGTCTTCTTCACAAAATGCTGAGGAAAAAACAAAGCAAAAATAATAATTAAAAAAGTTATAAAGAATTCAAACCATATGGCTCCTTTTGTGCCGCCCTGCATATTCGAGACCAAGGTCTGACAATTTTGTGAAAGTGACACATTCTTCTGCACTGGGCAGACAGAGGTTGACCCAAATGCTTGGAACTGTGGTGCCTCGCCACAACCTGTGGAATACCAAATTACAAATAGTGCTTCGAATCCATAGAAGTGTTAGTATGGGGGGTCTAATATGATGGACTTTGCACAATAGAGATTCTTAGTCGCGGTGCTTCCTGGCCCTTAAGATAATAATTATTGACGAAATCAATTTGATTATTGTGGCACTAAAAAGAAGCCGTCTTTAGTCGTTTTAAAGTTTTTATAACCATAGAGCTTCCTAGTAATTATTAATTTATAAAATTTTTTAATTATTGACAATATCTACTCGCATTTTCTTCATACAGCTTTTCTACATATCGAGTCTTTGGTGCAATACCGTAGTAACTCAAAATTTGAATTTTTTGAGCTGGGTATGCAGAAATGATCTTTGGGGAAATATATATCTCTAACTCTAACTGTTCAGATTCTACAGCTACAAATGTCGTCTTTATTGCCTCCAGCTATTTCCAACAATATTTATTTGCAATAATGCAAAATTTCCTTTATGACAAGAAATTTACAAACAGAAAACATTAGAAAACATGCTTCTTTATTTAAAAACTTGTAAAAAAATAACTTTAGTAAACGAAAATACTATCAAAAAGATGGCTCAGAACTTCAAATGCAGTTCACGATTTTTTGAATTACTGCGGTATTGCACCAAAGGCTCGATATAACTGTTCTCCAAATGGAACGGCGTCCGTAAATGATGGTAAATTTTTAATTATTTAGTAAAGTCAAAAATACAACCGCCACGGCATTTAAATTAAAAGAATAAGGAGATACATTAAATGAGAGAAAACAAAATTAAAAGTAAAGCTATAAATTTCTGCACGCTGGAATATCTATTTTTATCAACAGCTTTTTCAAATGCCACACTTAAATAGAAAATATTGTATATGAAATGTACACATAATGGAAGCTCTTAATTCCACAAATGTGATCTACATTCGCAGAAATGCACATGAATCAGAAAAATATTTAATGACTGGTTGAGAGTTTGAACCCATGACTTCAAGATGTTTTGTCACAGTTCTCGCAGAAGCAACTTTTTTTTTTTATAAAACAATTCCCTTTTGACATTTTATTCCGAAAACAAATATAATATTTTTTTCATTATTTTTGTTTTCAATATAAATTTTTGGACAAAGTTTATTTTCCGTGTTATTAAAAAACCTTTAAAATTGCATTTCGAATAAAAATTGTTATACATTGTGTATGAAATAAAATTTAACGTTTTTCCTTTAAGCATCTGAACTTTTTCTTTATAAAAACAAACAAACAAAAAATTCTTAAATATTTTCTTGGGATGAATTTCCTGAGTATAATTAATTTTGAATTAGTTAAAGTAAACATCAGGACCCTGTACACAATATTTTTACGTGTAGAGCATAACACATAGCCTTGAAATAACCACGTTAAAAATGTATATCACTTTAAATGAAAATGTTGCTATTCCTCATGACTGTCTATAGTTGGCCTCTTTATGGCATTCTGCTCAGTAACCCTTTTGTATTTAATACAAATTACATGGCTTTTTGTATATTGTTATTGTAGAACACGATGGCACATTAAGGTCATTCATTTGCTCGATGTTAGTTTTAAATGTAAAATTAAAATTACATGGCAGATGGAAATATGCGCAAGTTTTCATCAGTGTAATAAGTATGACATAATTAAACTTGACTTACTAATCAAAATGCACAACCAGCATGCTGTTATTTCTCTCCATATGCATTCATTTGTGGTTATATTTCATTTACATAATCGTCATGTAAATTTACTTGAAATTTTAAAGAAAGCAAACAAGGACGTAAAATTATAAGATTCTTATGGAAAATAATTTTTCAAATTATTGTAATATTGAGTATAAAAAGGATAAAAGTATTGCAAGTGTGTGTGTGTGTGAAAAAACCTTCTATAAAAGTTTTTATACTGTAGGGTGGCCCAAAATTACCGTAGGGGTTGGAATTCAAAGAGCATATTTGTCCCTCGCAGTTTGCCCTGTGGCTCCATCCTGTTGCAACCATTATTACGGCTGGCCTTAAAAAATTTTCCAACATTGTCCGATATCTAACACCAGTGATGTAAACGACGACACCATATTCATTTCCCAAAAAAATATGGGCCAATTATAGTTGCCGACGAAACTGTGCACCAAACGGCACACTTAAGTGGATGTAATTTTCGTTGTTGAACTACTCTTGGATTTTCCGTAGTCCTATTTATCTATTAACGAGACAATTCAATTGGAAGTGGGCTTCATCGCTCATTATTTAAATTATTATACGCTGTTCAATTGTGTACTATTCCATTTTAAATTCCCCAAGCCTTCTTTACAAAATACTGAAAACAAGAAAAAAATTATAATAAAAAAGTTAGAAAGAATTCAAACAACTTGGCTCCTTTTGGGCCACCCAGTATAAACAATTAAACACTCAAATACTTTACAGCTTAAATAATTATTATATACTTGTTCGCTTAAAAGGAAATACAATAATTTATCTTAATTAGTAGACAAGAAATATGTCTGCTAAAAAGTGTTGGTCATTTAAATTATTTACACTGCATTATGTATCCAAAAGACGGAATTGCGGCGAGAATTATTTCCAAGTGAGTTTATCAAGTAGCCGCAACTCTACAACAAAACAACAATACCAAAAACCACAGGCATTTGGTTTTTGTAGAACTCATTGAGGATATCAAACTTGTGTTTGCACTGCTCTCTCAAAAGTGAACTCACACAGGCTACAATAGCAAGAAAAACATAAATTTCATTTATGTATGCCTTAATTAATTTTGCAGCCCTCTATCAAAATTAAGAAATGAGTAAAACTGTTAATTGTGCGCTCTTTCAAATTAATCAAATGAGAAAAAATTATATTGGCGTCCATAAATGTGATCACATTTTGACATTTACAATGTGTGAAAAATAAACGAGCAAAAAAAAGGCACCTGATGAGTTGACTTTACTTGATAAATATACATTTGTTAAGTTATGACACTACATTTTTCCTGTGTTCTTCAAATTTAGGAGACGAGTGAATATATATTGTAATGAGAAAATGAATGAGGTGCAAATAGTACAACTATATTATGTTAAGTCGTCAGCTTGCTGGATGTAAAGGTGAGTGAAGAAAGACTGGGACCACTTGGGTCCAATTTATTATCGTCCCATTGTGATACCTGTTGTGAAAAAACTTTCACGTGTTGCAGTGACCAGAGTCTCGGCTGGGAATCTTAGAAACACCAACTGATAAACTAAACTACCATACTACTCACTAGACTACCGGGGCACCCGGTTAAGTTAAATGCAAAAACCTGAAATTGTCCACTAGTGTTTCGATAAAAATGGGTAATTGTCAAAAAAAATGCAAGAAGTTGCAACTTAAAATTTACCTTTCGAATTCAAAATCTTTCATATGTAGACAACTTAGCGATTTATGCATAAGGTCTGCGATTTTGGGCTTAATTTTTGACCGTATATTTTTCTTTAGCGTTTTTTTTTTAAATGAAAGTAAGGATGCAACTCTTAAAAAATGTAAATGTTATATTGTATTTGTTTCTTTCTGGCTTTGCTGTCACGTTCAATCGATTTTATATTAATTCAAGAAAAATAAATGTAGTGTTAAACGGGCTTTAGGATCATAAAACTTGGTGCAGTGGTCCCTGTAGCTAAAATAAGCATTTTGAAAAATGTTAACAATAACACTGTCTACCTCCAATTTTTTCGTAATACCCTTCACCCTCACTCTTTCAATATTTTTCAAAATCTTTTAAATTATAAATATAAAGAAAAATAAAATTATTTTCTTAGCTGCAAAAAAAAAGTGACATGAAGCCTGAGCTCCCCACAACAACTCCTCGAAGAAATGCGAAGACATACAGAAGACAAAAAACTTTTTCGCAACTTCACGAAAAATACGAAGTCATACAAATACGAAATTTTACATATACTACCAGCTTTTAGAAAAATATTTTTATCTTTTGAAGTACACACTAAAGTGTGGCACAAACACAACAAAAATGTCTTACAAGCATTTCATGAAATTGCAATTAGTGTGTATGTATTACTTGCTCATTGCAAAACACATACTTCCAAAAATATTTCTTTTGTTCCACGATCAAAACATTGAAGAAGAGAACACAAGTACAACAAAACAATGTTAAAATAGAACAAGGCTGAAGTCGAAGAGAAATGAAGTAGAACATCAAAACTATTTTGGAACATTCAAAACATGTTTGAATAACTCGTAGACAAACTTGCAAAGAAACTTTTGCATTTTTTATGAACATAAAAAATCGAATGTATACAAATAAAATAAAAATATCACAATTCATATTAGGTTTGAGGTTCGTTTGGAAGGTTCTTTAAAGAAAAATATTTAAAATTTCGCAAAAACTATTAAAAATTTAATATCACCTACATTTAATGCAACCATTTCAATATATATTTAAGATTACTAAAATTTAGAAAAATTACGAAAATCAGAAAGTTGAAATTATGAAAAAAAATTATATACGTGCTTTTTACGCTTTTTTGTGTTTGTTCTTGTGTACTCGATGCTTTTGGTGTAATTTACCGTTTTTTTATTTCATTGTCTGTTTTTGTTTTGATGTTGTGCTTCATTTGAACACACAAGCACAAACAAAACTATAGAGAGAAACTTTTCGAATGGTGCTTGTTTTGTTTCAGTGAGAGTCATGTTTTGTTATGCTTGTTTTGTTGAGAATGTTTACACTGAAATACACGGCTTGGAAGTAGTGTGCTTTAGAATGCAGAACTTTCAATACATTTTGTACAGCTCTTTAGTGCACATCTGCAGTATTAAAATCTATTTTGGTAAAATTTTAATTACAATTAATTTTTGTAAAAAATTACTTTTCCCTTGTTACATTTTTCTACCACTCAACAATTGGAAAATTTAATTTAAAACATTCCCGGCTCATTATATTTGAACTGAGTTGCCAACTAGCATACTTTACTAGTATTTATGTCGTTGAATTGAATCGTGAATTTTTTTTTTTAAGCAAAAGTAGCAAATTTGAAATTTTGCCGCTTAGTGCACTGGTGTACAATTAAATCTTCTTTTATATTAAAAAATATATGGAATAAAAAGATTGTAATGAGTCAAATCCGGATGTGTTTTAATGTGTTCAAATTAATCAATAACTAAATATAATGCGAAGTAAGGTGGTCACATTAATATATATTTAAACATCGAAAACGGATTGAGCGGTTTGCTTAAGTAAAATACTGAAAGGAGCAAAAAGGCTTTCAAAGTGTCTCCTTTATATATTCATATTTCCAGCAATTACAGCACAGTGTTAGTTATGAAAGGCAAACTCTTCATTTGTGATTTATTTACATTTCTTTCTTTTAATTTCACTTACCCAAAGTTAAAATTTCATATATTCATGAATTACATTTTTGTGAATACGATTAAACCGTTTCTTACCTGCAAAGACAAAAATAAATGGAATAAATATATTATTTAAAATTTACTTAATCGTATCAAAAGAATGTAGATATTTAAAGCCAATTATAGCAACTATCAGAAGTACCCGGTCACGATTGTCAGCTTGACAATCTTGAGTTTTCTGTGCTACAGAACCTTCACTCGTCGGTACTTGAGCAATAGTGAGTCGGTGAAGTAAAACAATAATTAATATATCTGCCTTAGCTTACAAATAATGAGTCGGGAGTTAATATCAGAGACGGCGTAACTTTGCTTTATAATTAATACGGAACTGCAGAGTTGTGCAATAATTAAACTATGTCTTCCTACCATTTGCACCGTCTGTCTATTCAGCAGTTCAATGCATTGAATATGTAGAGGATTTCTCCTGAGCACTGGTTCAAGATAAATACAGAACTTAATACAATTTGGAAGATTGTCTCCTGTTAGAACATTTGTGGTGAATTAAATTTCTTTTGTAGTGTATCTTGTGTTCTTTAAGTATAAACAGGGCTGACGTTTTTTTTTTGTTATTTCTAACCATAATTGGTTACCTATTTTCCACTGTGTGTATGTGATTTTTTTTTTGGTTTTTGGTTATTTTTTTTTTCCAAAAACTTGTTTCTTACTAGTAAATAATGCAATATAATTGTGCAATATTTCTCATTTTTATGTCATGTTTGAAAGTGGTGGAACATTTTGGCAAAAATCAAAATACTTCATATTTTATTGCACATCAAAAAGAAGTGCTAGAAGTGATTTGTAGTTCTGAAACCGTTTTCAAATGTGAATACATTTACGCGATAATGATGATGAAACTAAAAAACATTTTCCTAATTACATTTCATTCTTTGGCAATAAGTAAGAGTAGCGTTGTAGTCAAAACTCAACCTTAATCTTTTAAAAACTTATGGCGTTTTCTTTTCTAAAAAAAAATGTGTCATAAATGTAACATGTAAATCGTATGTTGGCAACATTGTTAAATGTTGACCTGCTCCTTTTATGTTTACAAAAGAACAATTGCTTCGGCATAACCAATAAAGTACAACTATTTCGTAACAATAAATTTTATATGTAAAAACTATATAATTATCATGAGAGACGAACTAAAAAATAATTTATTTTTACAGCAACAATAACAAAACAAGCTTTTTATATAGTGCTGCACTCATGCCATTTGATTTAAAATTAGTGTTCAATATGTAGGATTTTTTTTTCTTTTTAAGGGGAACATCATCAGAACTTAAGAAATCTAAAAGGCAGAATAAATATTCCTCAGAAAAGAAAACACCAATAAGTTAATGCGTGTGTGTTTGTTGCTTTCCACAAGGCATAATCAAACATTCTTATTTCTTTTGCTATGTGATAAACTAACCGTCCAGCTTTTTTAAATGTACACAAAATTCATAAAAATAAGTAAACGTGAAATCTCGGAATTAATTTATTGCAAGATTTGTAAAAGTTTTTGAAGCAATTTCATTGATAGCAGACAGTATATATTTAAAGAATAATAGAAATACAGCCTACGACATAATAAGATTTTACTTGTAGATGACGTATGTCGTCCATTGTAAAGAGTTGTTATGTGGCTTAAAAAAAAATTAAATGCATAACCATACGCTGGAAAAATAGTCGTCTTTCATAAAATGAATTTTAACAGTCATCCAATGAAATTTGTCATTAAAAGTCCCACAAAATTGCCCTTCATTGAACAAAAGAAAAGATTTTCATTACATTCATGCACATTAATTGGATGCGTGTTTCATAAATGTAGTAAAACTATTTCTTTAGTTTAACGAAAGAGTTTCATATATAAAATGTAAATGTTTCACTGATATAATGATGCTGTTGCGTAACATAAACGAAATTAAGTCTTAAACTATGTGAAATAATATTGTTGTCATAAATGCAATGAAAGCATTTCATCAATACAACGATATATTCTTCATATAAAATAATAAATTTACTTACGTATGTAAGTATGCTTATTGTACGGTTTACCTAGTCTATATAGTCGGCAACCAAATTCTTGAAAACGCTAAGAAATCTCACACATTTATATAAAACTTTAATGAAAATAAAGTCTAATAAAAAACATATTGAACAATTTTTGTAAGGGCTACTTAGTTTTTTCTGTTTGTATATGTATTAATTCTCAACTATAATTTGGGCGTTTTTATATAGACGTGTGAGATTTTTAAGCATTTTCAAGAACTTAGCACTAACACACAGAATATAGGCCAGCTTAACCAAACAATAAACAACAACTAATTAATTACAAAAGTTTTTCAAAAGAAAAACTATAACTGAAGCATGACCCCAATAATATTATATTCCTCCCTGCAACATCAATCAGATTTCATGTGGTATTTTTTTACTAAAATTAGCTGAAAGCAGTATTATAAACTGTTTCCACTGGCCCATTTGCGAACTTGCATCTCGAGCTGTGCACATACTGTTTTTATTTATTGTGTATATTATAAACAAAGAATAAAAAGGAGTTCAACAAAATATTCACACGGGTTTTCTTTTTACCTCTTTTTATATTGCAATTCAAAAGGGCTATTATTCAGTATTAACTGGAAAAACACATGAGTGTTTTCTTCCTCTAACTTCGTGGTGTTGAATGTTGTTGTTTGTTTATGCATGCGCTAGTTAGTTTTACGTATCGAATTGGCACATGTGTGTAATGGTGTGTGTAGTAATTGTGGTATTTATTATGATAAGCACTTGTGAATAGGAAGCAGTGTTGCCATATATGAATATTTATCTTGTTTTCCAAGTTTTCCTTGGGATGCCAAAAAGTTTCAAAGATTTTTTAGCTCAAAAAAAAGTATTTTTTTTAATATGGTATTTTGTACTTTTAGACTATTAATTGAAGTTTTTATTATTTAAACCGCAATTCGCCATTAGCGAATTTCTTCCAAAAAATTCATATATTCCCATAGTATTCCACGAATGATGAGAATTGCGTCAGTTTAAGTTTAAGTTTATGAATATAATTTATTGGATTAAGCAAATGTTGAGACATTTTAGAACATCATTGTGAATACAAATCGTGATGAAAAATTTTTTTCAGAAGCAATTTTCATATTGAATGAATAAAATAAAAGTCTAATGAGATATACGAACCATTTTATATTCTGTTTTCTTGTGGTTTTTTAAACACATTTCGAAAAACTGATTGTAACTGCATAAATTTTAGACAATCAAAAGAAATGAATAAAAAGTTAAAATAACCAAATACTTTTTTTACATGTATTTAATTTAAATTAAAGAAGCTGCACAAAGTTGCACCGAAAAATCGATAAATTTATGAAAGAAATGTAACAGAAACTATAATAGACCTAAACCTTAAATAATTTTTTAAATAAAAATAATTATAAAAAAAAAATAGAAAAGTTCGAATAATTTATATTAATAAATAAACAAATACTACGAGTATAAAAAATTTTCCACTGGAATTTAATTTCATTAAAAACATTTTTAATGATAATTTAGGATTTTTTTGATATGAAGATTTTTGAAAAAAAATAATTGGCAACACTGATAGGAAGACCCTTTGAAAAAATATATAAAAATTGCAACGAATAGATGAAAGTAGGAGTATTTCAGTTGTGTATTCATCTTTGATATTTTAGTGCAACTTATACAGAGGGAATATTGTAACAAAATGCAGTTTTTATAAACAATAATATAAAATACAACAACAACATAATTATTGTACAACTACTTGAGTACTATACACACGCATAGTTTTATTGTTTTTGCTTTTGCATTTTTTCAGCCCTATTCAAATTAGATAAACTTTGTAACGACTAAAAAAAATACACATTAATTTTTGTGAATATTTTTATTACATTTTTTCTTTTGAAACAGAGCCCGTTTCATATTGTGGAATAAAATCAGCACTCTCAGAAAATGAAATGTTGTAATCTTCATCTCGGTTTATAGCAGAGGTGGCCAGCTATACTAACTTCGGGAGCCACGTTTACGAATTAATATTTAAGCAGCCATTTATTAATTTTTTAAAACAATATACATATACTTATATGTAAGATTAATTTAATTTTAAAATGAATCAGTTTACAAAATTAGTGCCCACTAAGAGAAAAGCGAATGTATTGGTACATTTGCAAAAAAAAAAATAATAATTTTATTAGAATTTGTGTGTGTGATTTATTATGCCTAATCCACAGGCACGTCAGAAAGCCCTCCTTCGTCGATATTGTGTAGCACCGGCGAAGTAAAATAATTACTAAATTATGCTACTTAAATAGAAGGTTTAAAATTGAATACGTCTCCTTCACATCAGAGACGTTACAACACGGCTGTAAAAACAAAATAACGTTCAAAAAGCAGTGTTGTAAGATAGTGAAGCTTCACCTCCTATCATTTCTCCTACTATCCCTTTCCTTTAGTTCCAGCACATCGCATGGTTCTTCTCCTGACCTGAAAAAAAAGAGCCACTTCAATCGACAGCGAGCCACCTCTGGTTTATAGAATCTTTGAAATCATTCTCTTCAATAATTCACTCGATTTCTTCAGGTCTAAATTACATACATATATTTTTTAAACATTGTGAGAAGTGCCGTCTTCACAAGTTTTTCATTGAAAAGCAGACAACAAATGAATAAACGGTGGGAATACCCCTACTTTTATACTGTTGTTTCATAATGTTACCGTATGCACCTGGTAGGCATATTATGCCAAGATTAAGTTCATTTGTAGCTTTATAGAAATAAATAGAAATGAAAATATCAGATATATTACACAGGAATTCATTCCGTGTTTTGGTTCTTTAGAAAACGAAAAAATTTTTCGCAATGGATTCATTTTAGGAATTGTAATTTTTACTAATATAATGAAGTGTAAAAAACTATTTAAATACACTTTTTTCAATAAACAATAGTGTTTCTCATTTATTAATTCACAGCAAGTTTAAAATAAATTGGTTTTTTTTTAATTGCCCACAGAAAATGGATTTTAAAAATTTATCGGAACTACGGATTTAAAACCAATTCGAACGGAATTTGTAACACGGCTGTATGACTAAGAAGCCCCAAGAACCGAGAATATTTCAAAGTGAAATATGTGCCCGAGACATACAACATAAACATACATTCATATTGAAAAATTAAATTATTATTATGTATGGGGTGGTGCTTCGAAGTCAAATTTGAAGGTCCTCGACCGTGGGCAGGAGATGGTTAGGAAATTCATTGGGGACTTTTGTATAACCAACTCTATTGACTCTCTTGAACATCGTTGTAATGTGGGGTGTATTTCATTGTATCGTAACTACATATCCTGTTCAAGATTAGCGTGGATACCTTCGCATAGCGTCTTACCCCACGGTATTCTTAACGCCAAATAAATTCAGACGTTCACCACCGCCGCCCCCCTGGACACATGGAAAAACAACATGTAAGTGACTAGATACATATAGAGCAGTATAACACCGTTGTCACATCAGAGGGATTAACGCCATGGTTCTTTAATATCTACAGGTTTCCATTCACCAATCTCTATCATCGCAACTACAGTGGTATGTGCTCTTATGAAATCAGGGAACTTGTTCCCGAAACCCATACAATCATACGTACAACACGTGTATCATCAATGGCGCGCCATGGCGTAGTAATTTTTGTTCGATTTGGCAACGAATCGCATTATATATTTAATTATATTTGTATTTATTTAATTTTTTAAATATATTTAATTTTAACAATTCCAAAAATATATTGTTTTATTGAAAACATAAAAAATCAAGCCAAAATCAACTAAGTTTTTCTAGTTTTTCCAAGTTAAAATACTTTGTTTTTTAATCGATCAAAAAAATAAGAACAATTGCCGCTTTTTAGATGCATTTATCTCTAATTTTCATAACTTGTTAAGCAAAAGCAAATCTAAAAGGCGGATAGCACCGCTGGCTTCAGCGCACTCCAATTAGGTTTACTCGATTCATTCTTAAAAATGTATTAATATTTAAGACTTTATATGAGTTTGGAAGAAACTTAAAAGGGAAACCATAATATTTTGAACACTTTATGGATCTTTAAATTAGTTTTAAATTAAAAATGGTTTTCTTTTGTATGATTTATTGTATAAAAATAATACAAGTATGAGAAGCGACAACAAATGTTTATTTTCGCACGTCTGCATAACATTTCATGATTGTTTTTTTCCTTCTAATTACTTTTGAGGCCTTTTACATTTCAAAGAGAGCAGCCTAAGTTTATTAAAAAATATATATTTATTTTTCATTGTCTAAAATTCCATGCTGTACGAGGTATGTTCAAAACAAAATGTGAGTTTTGCATTTTTTTGCAAAGTATTTATTTATTCAACCATATCCATTTTGTGCCCTTCCAAGTCATCCCCCACAGATATAATGCACTTATGCCAGCGCTTCTTCCAATCCACGAAGCACTTCTGAAATGCGCTTTTCGGTGTGGCCATCAGCTCGTTCTTCGATTTTGACTTTATCTGATCAATTGTGACAAAATGCTTTCCTTTCATTAGTCTCTTCAGTTTTGGGTATAGGAAAAAGTCGCAGGGAGCCAAATCTTGTGAATAAGGTGGTTGAAGCATGATTAGGGTGTTGTTTTTGGCCAAAAAATCACGATGTGTGATGTGTGAGCTGGTGCATTATCGTGATGTAAAATCCATGATTCTTTTTTGCACAATTCCGATCGTTTAAGCCGTATTGCTTCACGCAAACGTTGGAGAACTTTCTTGTAGTATTCCTTATTAACCGTACGACCTGATGCACCACGCCATTGTAATCGAAGAGAACAAAATTCACCTTTTCTTTTGAACATACCTCGTATATACATCATACATTTACTAACATATTTCACTGAAACGGTGAAACCCACTACCAACTGATGTTCACTAAATGACTTATTCATTCACAAGCTAAAAAAAATTCAATTTAATTTTTTTTAATCTTCCTGATACTACGCTTATGATTAGATTTTTATTTTGGCTTAATCTTTTCATTTGATATGAAAAAGCAAATTAAACAAAGGAAATGAAATGAAACAAAAAATAAATAAAAATAAAGCTCTTTTAACATCAACTTAGAGTTTAGCTAGAAATATAACACGAACAAAGAGGTATTATGGCTTCACAAATACTTCAAATGTAATCATAAATTATGTCGGCATTTGAAGTACATATATTTTCTAAATAATTCATCTTTGTGTAACAGTTTTGTTTTATTATTAAAATTGTAGTAGCATTACGGCGTGTTATTCTGTAACTGTTGAATTTTCAACAGATGAGAGAAATTTACAAACATGTAACCATGGTTTAGTAAAGACCACATCTATAGTTTCTCATAAGAGAATAGAAGAATAATTTCAGGAACTATTGCCAAACAAGATAATAAATAACACACTGATAGAAAAAAATGCGTTTTGTCTGAAATTAAAAAGTGACCTTGTGGGGATTGTAGAGGTAGTCGAGGACTGATAAAAACCGTTTTCAAACATTTTGAAACATCCTCAAAATTTCGTGATTTTAATTTTACTGTAGTACCTCTAACTGGTAGCAAACTATAACTTTTGGACTAAAGTCTGCCTCATCTGACTCATCATCAATTGATTAAAATTATAGATGTGCTATCGTACAACCGCTCCGCACAAAAGGAGCTATATGGTTTGAATTCTTTATAACTTTTGTAATTATTATTTTTTCTTTGCTTTTTTCAGTATTTTGTGAAGAAGACTTGGGGAATTAATTATGAAGCATTCGAAATGAAATCACGGCCATTACACCGGAAGTTTTGCGAAAAGTTATGGAAAATATTCCAAAAAGAGCACGTATGTGCGAAGCAGAAAATGGAAATCACTTAAAAAATCTTCAATAATATACTGTATTTAAAAAAAAAAAAAAATTATAATAATCGCATAAATAAAAAAGTTATAAACCATTTAAACCATATAGCTGCTTTTTTGTCACCCTGTAGTTGGGACCTTTTTAACGACTCAGAGAAATATGACATAATAAACCCCACTATTTGAAATTAACTTTGTTGTTGGTGGCATGGCATGACGTATGCGTAATATTTTCGTTAAGAAAACAGGTACAGGAAAACCCTCTCATGACACGGTTCTTGCACGGATTCAATCCATAACGGTTTTAGAATCTAGTATTCTTGTCAAATGCGTATTTAATAAAAATATGAAAAAACTATTAAATTTAATTGATTTTTTAATTAATTTAATTGATAATTTAAATTAATTAAATTAATTTAAAAGATAATGTTTTTTTTATCTAAATTGATACCAGTGCAGTATTTGTTGAGTCTATATTTTCTCTTCTCTTCTGATGTCTTATGCTGAGTAGGTAAAGTTAACATGAAGCTATTATACCATTCCGAATATATTATAAATCATTTGAAATCTTAACAATACTTGTAAGAATTTCTTGACAAAAAAATATTGTTTTCAGTTCCAATAACCAATTTTCGGAAAGAACTTATTTTTTCTTCGTTAACTTTTGTATACAAATTTCAGCATGTCATTCACTTCTAACATGCAGAATTGCTTTTTTTGCAAAGTTAAACTAACAGTTTTCTTCAAACATGTTCAGCCATTTCAAAATAAAATATAAAAGGAAAAACTGCTAATAAAATATATTTTAAATCACTTGTAAAATAATCTTGTATATAGCAAAAAGGAAAAAAATCTAAATGAATTTCATGCACATACGAGTATCACCGTATCATCTAGCCCTGCAGATAACATTGTACTACTAGCTGAAATGAACTGGTTACAAACATGGTCGTATATAATGAAGCCCTGGACCATCTCGTTGAAAGTAACATCTTATATATTCTTCATATTTGCGATTACTCTGTGGCATTAAAATTACTCTCTGAGGTACTCCATGGAGTATTTTTAGCGTTAGTCCGGTGGAATGCACAGGTGGGTTATATGGTCTACCCCTAGTCCATCGCAATGATAAATATACCATGTTTTCTGCACACATTTAGGATAGAGTTGGACTAATCATAGTCTTCTGTGGACTACACTATTCATGCATGTGTGTGCTAGTCATTTTATCTGCAGGGTCTATATGTGAGAATCACACAGCCACAAATAATCTGAACAACATTAGAGGGTCAAACAAGAACACAAATATTTATACGAACACATATCCATAGATATATATACATACATACATACATACATTTGTATGTACGAAATTGGCAACATTTATCACAAACATTCAGTGAAAAGAGCAGAAATCAGTTGAAAATTTGTTGTGGAATAAAAACAAATACTACATTTTTTATACGTCTGTGTAGAAATACATGACTGGCAATTGTAAAATGCTTCTTTGATTAATGTCCCCAACATAAAGAGTAACGAAATCAACTGGAGAACATTTAAGTACACTATTTTTTATCTTGGACTAACAGTCAGGCTGAAACTCAATTTTGAAGCTTTGTTTTAGTAGCAATTTTTATTTAGTAATTATTTTATTTTATTTCACTGGTGCTGCAAAATTCTGGCTATACTTTAAGTTTGGGCAAGAATGAAACTCTTTCTCAGTGCAACATATTTATTTATGAAGAAGATTATTAACCTGTTAAAACATCAAATTTTACATCTACCGATAATAGAATTACTGATTTGGAATTACCACAAAATTGAAAAAAATTTCTCAAGTATTGACTCTCATCTATACATCCGTACTGATATTCGACAGTAATGCGAAAGTAAGTTTGTTTGTAGCGCTTTAACTGCTAAAGGGCAGAACCGATTTTTATGAAATTTCGAACATTGGCAGATCTGAGTCGAGAAGAACACATAGGCTATAATGTATAATATATGTCTCTTCGAAACTATCTGACCGATTTTGAGGAAATTTAAAAAATACATGAGTACACGGTGGGCCAAAATTAATCACCCGCGGCATAAGTAATCACCCGATGTCTTTTTGCTGTAATTTTATTTAATAAAAACCTTTGGATCTGCATGTATGGTCATCAACTCTGGCGGCGGCCACTTAGCCCATATCATAAGCAGTGACAAAATTTGTCTTGAAAAAATCAAAGTACAGCAAAAGAACATCGGGTGATTACATATGCCCCGGGTGATTACTTTTGGCCCACCCTGTATATCTGAATGTAAAACGGCGCATAGCCTATACTTAAAATAAAACACCAGGAAGCGACGTATGTGTATTCTTCTCTGAAACTAAGCAAGCGATGGAGTTAATAAAATGAGCGAAGCCGCGAGCAAAACCTGATCCTTACACAGCAAATACGACGTTAATACGAGGAGTTTGTGCATTGAACAAGCGTTTTATTTAGCTTATAATTTCTAAACATATAATGAAACAATTTTTTATTAAAATAATATAAAATAACTTTTGCGTAGTAACGAGGGAATAATGCCTTATTACGTTTTGCGTTTAAGTTTGAATCAAGTAATTTGTCCTTTGAAATAGTGAATTCTTTTAAATTTTCCTGAATGAAATGTTACCAACTTTCGCTTAAAATACTAATTTGGAATAAATATGTTGGTACTTCTAAGCCATAAGTATCATTTTCGTTATTATCTTCCATCGTTTATATATGTTTGTATGTCTGCTTTAAAAGAAAAACATGTGTATGTGTATTTGTAACTGTCTATCTGTCATCTCAGATTTGTGGGTTTTGTAGTTCGCCATTTCTTAGCAACATAATAACACTTCATGGTATTGCACCGTAGTTATAAATACAAACAAAAGTGTGCTAAGTTTAATAATTATACAAAGTGTATATTAACAGGCATATCCATAAAAAATTTCATTATATCTTTGACGAGTATAAAATTTATCATAGATCTGTCTTGTCTTATAAATTTCTTTTTAAATGTTCTATTCATAAACGAAAACTAACAGCTCTTTAGAAATTGAAGATTCGTATTAATTTTTTGTTCACGTACAGCAACTCTCTTTTTATTTTACATAGAAACCAAAAAAAAAAATTACTAAATATTTATAAATTTGTTTTTGTTGTTGTGTCTCTAATCCAAGTAGTGTACTCGCCCGTGCAAAATTTATATGAAAACCACTCAAAATTGTTGGTGCTTTCCTTATAAATATAGCACAGACAAGTACACTACATGTATTAGAGAAACAGCACATTTATACAGCATTTTGTTAAATATGTACATTAGACCGTACCACTTTACAGGTAAAAAAAGTCCTCCGTACTCTCCTAATATAAGGTTTATATGAACAGTAATTAAAAATTAATTATTTTTTTTTTTTTTTTATTGAATTTATTTTGGGAATATCTCTTTATATATGATTCTAATTTTAAAATTGTGCTTTTTCCCGAAAAAATATGTGAAATGTATTATTACATACTTTAGGATATTGTCATAAAGTATTTTTTTATAAAAGCAAACTCTATAACTGAGGCGGAAAGCATATTCATATAGTACTCTTTCGCTAATGCTTACTTAGCTCATCATCATCAGTGGATTTTTCCTAATTTCTGAATACAAACTCAAGATTCTAATGTTAAAAATTTCACATATTTTTTCGGGAAAAAGCACAATTTTAAAATTAGAATCATATATTTTTTGTTTGTTTAGGAAGCGAACGGGATAGAGAAGCAAGAACTGTATGAATATAGACACGATTTCGTTACATCATACTCATATGTAGATCAGACTTAAATTCTCGACTGTTCTGCAGAAATGAACGCATTACTTCCTTAAGGGTGCTTTACACTGTCCCACAAGTCGTACGACATGCCAAATTTTTGTGTAGAAGAGCACAAGTCGGATCGTCTAAACGTAATATGTAATGAAACTATAAGATTTTGAGAGAAAATACGGATGAAAATTTGACAGTCATATGGCTCTCTTCATTTTTTAAAATTTTTCATTTTTATGTAAACAAATGTGAGAAAGCCAGGGAGGGAAAATTGGTTTCATAAATTTATACCAATTATAAAATCAAAATGTACATTTTAGACCACGACAGCACAATTTTATAAAAATATACGTATATTTGCCAATATTTTGATCACGAAAATAACATATTCCAAAGTAATAAAAATATTTTTCAAGGTTATTAAAAAAAAATTCAATTGCACAAGAACTCTATCCCTGGGGAAAACAAGCAAACAGCTGTAGTTAAATTAAATGAGAATGATTTCATCTTACTTGATTTTATCCATACCAATGGTGTAAAAGCCAGAAAACAACCATCCGATTTTTACTCTCTTTTTTTTTTGAAATACGGATGGAATTTCATTTTATTTTCTCTCACATTTTACGTACGACAAATCTTATCGTTTAAAGCGGCCTTCAGCAAAACACTATTGTTTTTTTGCGAGTTTTAATTTTCTGATATTAGGGGGTTAGAAACAGAGATGTAATGTATCAATACTAGAACGAAATACTGGAAGTCAATGGCCATTGATGCAATAGGCTTCTCGAGACATCCTTCATTCTTTAAGATCCGACTGCAAATAAAAAGGTGAAGTAAGGTTAGGTGGCAGACCCTCCCCGAATGCTCCTCTTAGAACAGAGCTTAAGGCCCATTGTGATACCACAAGAAACACACAGGGTCTAGGCGGGAATCAAAACGGCACCTATAGATTGATAAGACTAATGCTCATGCACTAGGCTACGGAGGCAGCAAATTTATAAAAAAACAAAGTTCAAAAAGGCGACGCCTAACTTGGCCAAAAAAATAAAATTTTCTTTTATAATAATATACAAAAATACTTTATATTAAGTGGTGTGCGGGACTTCTTTTAGCTACGGTTTAATGTATATAAATGCATATATAAATTGACATTTAGTCCATCAATTGAAATTTTTTTTTTTTTAATTTTAAGGAGGTTTGTGGAGCGTACGTAAAAATTAATACAAAATAAATCAACGTTCTTAATATTATAATATCATTATTATTATTTATTTTTCAACAATTGCAAGTACAAGGTGTTTGGTGGCGAATCTATATTTTTAAATACGATTATTTCAAAAAGTAATAAACGTTGCGGAGGGAGGCTGGCGCCGTTGGAATTCTCGATTGTGCGGATTTGTCAGTCACGATGTCGCAGTGGTCGAGTGAGCATCGCGCGTTTGCTGTGGAGACATTTTTGTAAGAGTGATGATTCTTCGGTATTCGGCGAATAAGTGATGGGCCGAGTGTAAATTTAATTCGTTCGTGGCTGCAGAGATTCCGCGCAACTGCTTCGGCAATGAATGCCCCACGGCCAGCACCCAGTCAATCCGAAAACATTGAACTGGTTGAAAGGACTTTACGTGAAAATCCGAGACTTTCAATACGGATTATTTATGAAATTTTAAAAAAGGGTCAAAAGAATCTGGATGACATACTCTTTAAAAAATAATATCCGCATTTCCATTCTATCGTTCAATGCTCTTAATAAAACTTTGTGTCAATTATTACGTTTTTTATTTAAGTTTGAAAATATAAATCTGCTACCAGACGCCCTGTATAAGTACATATAGAAATACGAAAAAAAATATTTATACCGATGTCCTTTATTGAAAGTACAACTCAAAATAAAAATCAGTCCATCCGTAGTTAAATCAATCTGAAGCTGTGTCAAAAGTAAGTTATGTACGAATTTTCTTAAATCAAGTACAGAATACTTCATTAAAGTACAGATTCTCCAACCGCTAAATACTCACTTTTAGCAATCGAATTAAGACTAAAACGCGCTGGTTTCAAGAATTTCGAAGTTGATTTAATCCCGAATCCATACTTGAAATAAACCGTAAACGAGATTGATTTAAGAAAATCTGAGATCGAATCAAGTATAAAATGTGCTAAATTCAAGAATTTCAAAGTTCATTTAATTCCGAAAATCTTACATATTTATACAGGGTGGACCAAAAGTAATCACCCGGGGCATAAGTAGTCGCCCGATGTTCTTCTGCTGTAATTTTATTTTTTTAAGACAAATTTTGGCACTGCTTATGATATGGGCTAAGTGGCCGCCGCCAGAGTTGATGACCATACATGCAGATCCAAAGGTTTTTATTAAATAAAATTACAGGAAAAAGACATCAGGGAATTACTTAATTACCGTGTACAAAAACCCCCAAAAAATGTTTGAGAATTTATAAATACACTATTGAATTCCGTAAGGGTGCCGCCGTAGTCTAGTGCGTGACCACTACTCTTATCAAAAGTGCAGGTGAGGGTTTGATTCCAGCCTAGACGCTGCTGGTTTCTACAGAGCTTCGTAGAGTTTGTGTTGTTTAAAAAAACTAAATTTTTGATTTTTTTTTTTCTTCTTGTTTTGAGAATTGTGCAATTATTTTAAGAATTACCAGGATTGATTGCCGCTAGTAATCTAATTTTCGGCTTGTTTTAAGTGCGTATGAGTACAATTCGTACTTGAATTCTTAACTGCTACTCGTACTAATATTAAGTAGAAAAAACTCAAATTTAGTGCAACAGTTTTCTTTCTGTGTAGAAATTATATAGTTTCCAATTAAATCTCATGGCTAGATTGTACTTAAGATTTCTTATTTTTATGTGGGATCCATCAATGGTCCCAATTACTCCCGAAGAGTTTCCGACTGCATTGATTCTACAATGATGATGTTTGAGGCGGAGAAAGTCGCCAGCATTGTCTTCGTACTAAAAACATTTTTTTTTTATCCGGGACCAGCACTCAGGAGATGACCCCTACACATGCTGGAACTATAGGAAGGGGATAGTTAGAGAAATGAAAGGAGTTGAAGCTTAATTATATATTTTACAACTCTGCTTGTGCAAGTTCTTTGTTTATAGCCGTGTTGAAGCTTCGCTTTAGTAGCCATTTTTTTATTATTATTTTACCTCGCAGGTGCTACACAATACCGACGAAGGAAGGCGTTCTGATGTGATTGTGGAATGCTGTCAGCTGAAGCCGGTATTGTTCAGTGACCAATTACTATGTCTTTGCCACTGAAACCTTCCGACAACAACTGACACACAAAAGCACATCAGAAAAATGCGAAATTTTTTTTTTATGATTTTAGTCTGAAATTGGGGTTGAACCGCAGGTTTGTTTAGGTTTCGTAGTCAACGTGCAGACTGTAAATATTTCAACACCTTTATCGCAAAATCAAATCTAACCTCTCCACAATTTTGCGTAAGGTGCATTTTTGAAAGCCTTATTTAGCTCTGAACTGGTCATCCGGAATGGAGAATAGAATTGTACTTTCCGTACAATTTCGCTTACCGATAATTTAAGATCTGAACTAAAGTCTCTGTGAATATTACAAATTGTCCGTTAATTGACTTCTTTTATATCAATTTCACTTACGTATTAGCCAAATTGTATATATCGAGTGCATATGAATTAATTACATTTTGCTTCACATGTTTCCACAAATTCCCGAAAAATCTTTTTATAACAGTAAACATGTGTTCAAACAAAATGCATAAATTCAAAGAGTATCGTTTTATTTTTAGTTGTAAGAATGTTAAATCGAACAATAAAATTTCAGATTTTATAGATGCTTTATAAAACGTGTAAAAGTCTATTAATCATTTTTGAATACAATTGTATTAAATTTTGCTTATAAACGTTTTATAAATTTGCTGAAAGTTTTTTGTGCATACGGCTGTTATTTTATAGGATAAATTGTACGAAATACATAAATATTAAATGATGTGAAATAGAAGAAAAAATTAAATCATTTCTGAAAACAATCAATATTTAAACATTATTAAATCTTTATTTATTTTGTTGACATTTGAGTCCACTGTGCAATAAGATAATATACTTTGTAGTATTGCTCCTCTTTCTTTCCTTAATTTTAAATTGTGTATAAAGACCAATTTCATTTTGGATTTCACAGCTTCTGCTGCAGAATTCATGCTGCAATTGTTGTCTTAATATGTTCTCACAAAATAAAAAGAATATAAATTTGTTTCTACATAAATTCCAGCATTACTGTAATTGTGTTGGGTTAAATGTTCTTTTATTTCCATTTCTGTATATGTATTTCCATGTATTTTACTTTTTTAGTTTAAATTAGAAGTAAAATTAAGCTTCTCTCTTTTATTTTTCTGGCATTTGGCAAAAAATTTTTGTCTTTTTCTTTTGTTGTGATTTCATGTCTTTTGAAAATTGAATCCATTCATGGATCACATTCTTCATGTCATTTTCATTTGATGTGTTTTTTTTTAGTTTTGTTTTTCTTACTCAGGCTTTTTTGCTCAACTGTTTTGTGCATTATTTCTTCAGATGTAAAGCATTTCTTTATTTTTATGGCAATGGATCATTAAATTTTAAATATTGCACGTTGTGTTACAGTGTTAAAATGCTGTACTAACAAACATTTATTGTTTTCAATTTACTATTTTATTTTACTTTCGAATCACTTTGTATCTAAAATAATATTTAAGCTGACAGACGAGTCTCAATTTAAGAAAATACTTTAAATTGATTCTTGGCGCTAAAGAAGTAGGTTTATAAATTGTTTTTATTTTGCAATATTTTAGCTTGTGGATAAAAAATAAAAAAAAATTAAATAGGTTAGGTTATGTTGAAAAGAATGGCAACTACGTCGACCCACTCCCATACGGAATTATACGGAAAATCTGCCCCTAAATACTGGACAGTGACACAGATGGTATTTCAGCCCCATGCTCTCCACATGTGACGTCATTTCGTTGTGACAGGTTATTATAAAAATCGTTCTCCCGACTGTTGTGTGTTTCAGTCTTTGTATATCACTTAACTGTAGAACACATAACCAAAAAAATACCACGCAAACACATAACCAGGGTAGCCGTGTAATTTTCAATTTTCAAAGGAAAAAAATTGGTATTTTTTGCTAAGGTTTGATGATTCAAATACTCGGTCTACACGCATGCAAAGAGATAAAGCTGCACCAATAAAAGATATATGCACTGTGATGAATAACAATTTAGCTTCGCACTACAAACACTATTTTTCTTTATAATGGCCGCAGGCATTTCACGCGTCGTATTCCTTCGAAACCTGCAAAATATGGAAACAAGTTAGGCGGATTTGCGATGCTGCGAACTCTTTTTCACTATATGGGCAGATATATACCGCCCTAGCCGCATCTGGAAGACAAAATAAACGGGCGAACGGACAGTGAAGGATATACCTTCCAAATTTAGAGCAACCGGCCGAAACATAACAATTTACAATTTTTTCACAACATTTGGTCTTGCGTGTGTTTAGTATCCTGGAATTTAACGCTAGTTGAAACGTTCAGGAAAAGTAAAATATATATTCCGGCAGAAATGAAAGCGCAGAGGAATAGATTTATTGGTTCAACGACGTTTGGATTGCGAAAAAATGTTACAATGTGAGCTAATGATCCCCGTAAAAACAAAGCTGAGTTTCTGCTTTCGTCGATGCACTATGATAAAACCGAAGACTGCGTTGACGTCTTGAACCAGAGTACACTACAAACCGCTACAAAACGTTGCCCATTGTCATTATTTTTCAACATATATTGGATATAACGGCATTAACTGCTTATAAATTGTACTACGTGAACAATGACATGATCCCAAATTCTGTAAACAGATGAAAGATTTTTCTGTGGAAAGTGGCTGAAAAAATGTACATGCCCTTTATAGAGTAACATGCACTCAATCATTAAATAAATACTCACTTCACATCAAGTTTAGCTATAGAAAGTTGCATGAAGCGACCACAAGAAATTATTCACGAAAGCGGTTCATGAACATAGATTGCAGCATTATCGAGATACCCAGTAACTGAATCTTTGCTATTTATGCAAGAAAACAATGCGGCTAGAACACTCAATAATAAATTGCGTCTGCATTCAGTCTGACTGAAATAATTAACTATAACTTTATCAATATTTAAAAATTGTCAGTCGTCGAGCAGCCTTTTATTCGTTAATTTTCTCATATAAAAACTATTGGGTACACGGGTACCCCGGCTAAGTGTTTCCGTAGACATCATCTTTGGAAGTTTATAGCTATGGAACCATTGAACAGAAATTCATATATAGTCAACAAAACGACACAAAAAGACTTGAGTTTCGTAGATCCGAAGGTTCAATATTCTATTGGTATTGGTTTGTCAACTAAAAACGTTTAAAGTTGCTAGTGGACACACGGGTGCCCGGTTATGCATTCTAGGGTTAAGTTCTTCTGTTTAGATTCGTCCCCATTATTCTGGTCACTCTACCCACAGTAGCATCCTGCAAAACTCTCCGATGTTCCCCATTTGCCCATAATTTGAGATCGGTCTTGAGCCTCTGAAAAGATATGATATTCTGCAGTGTGTTTCTGTTTAAAGTTGATTCCAAGCCGGCAATCCTGTCAGTCCCTATTTTATTTTAATTTCCAGGTATCCACATTATTCGCAGATCATCACAGTACTTGTACGAATTGATTTCATTCTTACATTGAAGAACATTTCGGCACCTCTCTTTCTCCGCCTTTACTATCCGTAAAGATACGGGGATGAGGCCTGTTATCAGTTTCCTCTAACCATTTAATACCTTTCGTAGAGGTAATAATCTCAGTCTGAGAGACTGTATTGTGATCAAGCAGCCGAAATGCTTTCTTTATATTGCGACCCATGTAATACTATCTACTCGGTCACTAATTTTCGAACAACCCTCTTACTTTGAAGAAACGATTATTATAAATAAAAATATTCCGTTTTGAAAGGGCAGTTTTTTTTTTTTTGTACTGGAACCAGCACTCACAATGCGAAGCATTGTGCTGGAACAATAGGAAAGGGATAGTAGGAGAAACGGCAGTAGCTGAAGCTTAGTTAATTATTTTGCAGCTCTGCTTTTGCACGTCCTTTGTTTATACTCGTAGCAGTGCTGAAGCTGCGGTTCAGTAGCCATTTTTCTTATTGTTTTACTTCGCCGGTGCGAAGTTCTAAGTTCTATTCTTATTTAAAAATTTTCTTTAAAAATTAATAATAATGGAAAATGATAACAAGTTTTTATTTAAGCTGTTGTTAAGATTTAGAATACAACATTTCGACATTATGACACAATACGTTGTTCAGCTATGCACTTTTATTGAGCTTCTTGTAATAAATGTCTTAATTGAGCTCAGTATTCCATACAAAATGTAAATTAAATTATTGCACAATAAATTCGAAATCGGTATAAATATTGAGTAAAGCTTTAAATGAAATTCTTCTCACAAGTATTTTTACCGAGAAGTTTGTTCAGTCAAGAGACAACTTTATGTACAATGACAAGCCAGTAAATGTATGTCAAAACAGTAAATAAAAAAGCAAAAATTAAAAACAGATGACCAGCCAATTATACCTAAAAGCGGTGTTTTTTTCCAGCTGTGAAATACTAATTGATTAACCTAAATTGAATAAGTTAAATTGCTTAAATTATATAAAATTATAGTATAACGAACACTGCATTCAACAATAAAAATATTTTAATTACAGTTAATAGAATTAGAATATTTCGCAGTTATCTTTTGCACCATCAAGCATTTTATATTTGAAGAAGGAGCGGGACGTAAATGTCATGTTAATATTCATCCCTTTCAAATCATTATTTCGTCACGTCGCTTTTTTATAAATATAATTAAAAACTTGTCAAAACTTTGTAGTCATTTAGATTGTCTTCAAGTTATTGTCAAAATAAACGTGATGCATAGTTCATTAAGTATTTATTTCTCTTAGGTGCAGGTAATTTGTTTTTGAATTGAATTCATTAAAATCTGTATATATTCCATTATTTAAAGTAACCACTTTAGCCCCTTTAAGTTTCTGAAGTGAGAATCGTTTTCTGAAATAAATTATTAAGCCACTAGTGCAAACAAAATCATATTAAAGTTCCTCTTTAAGACCTCTGTAGAAGTTTTACGCATTTTGAGCTAACAACACCATAAAACTTCAACAACATATTTAACAAGTAGATTAATTGCTTTTTGGAAGTGAAAGTAAACATTTTTAAATGAAATCTTGTTTGTTACATTAAGAAACGCCAAGTTACAGAAAATATTAAATAACAAAAGCGATGTAAAGGGTTCAGAAGGTAAATACTGGTTAAAACAAACTAGTAAAACCAACAATTGTGTTTGAAAGTAAAGACATTTAAGCAATTGGTTTTAATTATTTATAAAAAAGTGTCTCTGGGTATATGTATGTATGTTTGTTTATTGGTGCGTATACAAATAACATTGCTCCTGTGTTTTTGCATTAACTTGGCTATTTCTACTTCCCAGTTACTTGTACATTTTCGTTCGTTTCTGCTTTTACACAAAAACTATTCAAGTTTTCCTACAACTGTGTTCCCAAGTCGTTGCAATGCTTTAAGCGAAGGTAGAATTTTATCTCTTCTTCTGTTAATTCATCTTTCATAAAACTTTTATACTAAAGTACAAGTTTATTTATTATTTAATGCTCAAGACCCTATGGCACGCTGTATCGCTGATTGAAATACACATTGCACTACATAGTCGATTCTAGCGTTACAGTGAATTTTGAGATTGTTCAGGAAGAAGCACAAAAAGCTCTCAGTTCGCAAGATTTATTTTTTTTTGCTTAAAACTTTTCAAGGGGCGATGGTCGAAGTAGTCTGCACGTTGACTACAAAACCAAAAATTTTTCTTGGGTTTAAACCCTGTTTCAGACTCTTAAAAACATGTCGCATTTTACTGATGTGTATTTGTGTGCCTTTGTGTCAGTTTGTGGCGAAGGCATAGTCACTGCTCACTGAAAAGTAACGACTTCAGCTGTATCCAATTCACAGGCACATCAGAACGTCCTCCTTCGTCGGTATTACGTAGCACCGACGAAGAAGAGAATAATCACTAAAAATGGCTACTAAAAAGGAAGCTTCAAAATTAAATACTTCTCCTTAACATCAGAGGCGTTTAACACTGCTATAGAAACAAAGAACGTGCAAAAGCAGAGTTGTAAATTACTGAAGCTTCACCTCCTATCATTTATCTAACAATTCGAAGGCAAAATATAAAATTTTTTATATTGTGGATACCAGTGGGATAGTTGCTGTTGGAATGTTTGGTGATGAAGGCGTAGCACTCATCACCGAGCAATCTCTCAGGCGGCAACTAGCTCATTGGTGTCGACAATATGAAAAATAGAAAATAGACAATTGATTTGATTTTTTTTTTTTGCGTAAACTATGACAGGCCGTTTCAGTTGACTTCTGCAACATACGTGGTTTAAGGGCAAATTTTTTCTCTGTATATGCCCACGTTTGTCTCCATCGGCCGGATGTTTTCGCCTTAAGTGAAACCCAGGTGTCTGAGGATGCTGATCCACAGGATTTTCACATACCTGGGTATCACCTCCTATCCCTCTTTATTCTTCATAGGGGCCTTGCAATATATGTATGCAATGAAGTTGTGTACCAGTGCCAGCAATCCTTAGGCACGAATGATCCTGAATTTAGCTGTCTATGGGTTAAATTTAAAATCAGGCACATCTTTTGCACTTCGGCTTTCTTTACAGAAGCCCAAATATGGAAAGGGATAAAACTATATACAACTTCGATGCCCTTTCCGACACTATATCGGAGATCCTCGAAAATTACCCGAACAGTGAAATCGTTATTGCTGGTGATTTCAATGTTCATAACTTATCGTGGCTCCGCCATTCGAGCCATACGACTCCAGAAGGCCAGTATGTTGAGCTATTCGCAGCGCACAACCACCTTGCGCAATTAGTGAATGAACCAACACATATTCCGTGTGTTGACGAGCACCAACACAACACCCTCGACCTTTTTCTCACTTCACACCCTGACAAGTATGAAATGAAAACTAGCGCACCTCTCGGAAATTCGGATCATTGCACCATTTCTGCCTCCTTTTCGTTTGCGGAACTTCTTAACGTTTCACGGCCAGCTACGAAACGTTTAAAATATATTTTTGAAAAGGCACGTTGGGCTGAGCTCAACGATTTCTTTCGGCATTTCAATTGGAAGCTCTGCTTCCTCGACAATGACGTCAATGCCATGGCAGAAATGGTTGAAAATATAATATTGCTCGGTATGAAAATTTTCATACCATCGAAGCAAATTTCGATTAAACCCAGACCGAAGTCATGGTTTAATCAGACGTGCAGACTTGCAGTCAGATCCAGAGAGGAAGCATTTAGTATCTGGCGGAATGACAAAAACGCGGATACTGATGCGATGCGCAAAAGGGCGAGATCTTCGTGTGCCAAAGTGCTAAGACGTGAAAAAGCTTTATACGAGCAGCGTATTCGCACCAAAGTTCTTACTGCCCAACGGGGAAGTAAACGTTTTTGGTCTTTCGTAAAAAGAGTGAAGGAAAATGCTAGTTCTTCAATTCCGGCTCTTTTGAAGGATGATCAAATATTCACTAACCCGGTTGAAAAAGCTAACCTCCTAGCTGAAATGTTTGCAGGTAATTCTCACCTGCAGGAGAGCAATCAACCACTGGCCGCACCCGAACGTGTATCCGTAACTATGCCAAAGATATACTTTCGAGCTCGTGCAGTTAAAAGGGTTCTAACGAACCTCAACATAAACAAGTCTCCTGGGCCGGATGGAATTCCTCCACTGGTCCTGAAGCAGTGTTCTTCGACGTTATCACGTCCTTTGGCAATCCTTTTCAGCACTCTGTACTATACAGGTCAATTCCCATCGTGCTGGAAGGTTGCAAATGTAACGCCGATCCCAAAAAAGGGTGAGGCAAGCAAACCTGAAAATTACCGCCCAATCGCAATCTGTTCCGCGATTTCCAAAGTGATGGAAAGTATGGTGAACTTTCACCTAATGAAATATTTAGAGTCCAACAATTTACTGTACGACCGTCAATACGGCTTCCGTCAAGGGCGCTCTACGGGCGACTTACTAGCATTCCTCTCGGAAAAATGGTGTAATTCTATTCACCAGTTCGGCGAAAGTAAAGTCGTGGCTCTGGATATTTCTAAAGCATTTGATAGAGTGTGGCATGGGGCACTTCTGTCCAAACTTATTGCTTTTGGTGTCGGTGATATCTTCTCTCGATTTATATCGAGTTTTCTCAGGGATCGCGCTATAAGAGTTGTTATAGACGGGATCTCATCTAACGAGTATAAGATAAATTCAGGGGTACCGCAAGGCTCCACTCTTTCTCCTACCCTATTTCTAGTCTTTCTTAATGACCTCCTATGTCAAACTTCCAACCCTATCCACTCTTTCGCAGATGACAGCAGCCTTTCTCACTCATATTCATTTAGTTGTAGGCCAACAGCGACTATGATCACTTCGCTGTGGCAGAATATGAGTGACTCATTGAATTGTGACTTCATGAAAATATCGCAATGGGGTCAGGCAAACAGGGTCGATTTCAATGCTCAAAAGACCCAATGCAGCATGCTTACACATCGACGCATGCCCGATGACGCTGCGTCATCTGTAATTATGGGCGGTATAAACATCGAGGAATCAGAAGCTCTTGATGTTCTTGGCATGAAAATTCAGTGCGATGTTCGATGGACTGAGCACATTTTTCAGGTATCAAAAGAAGCATTCAAGTGCCTCGGTTTTTTAAGACGGTGCAAGACATACTTCACCCCATCTGATCTCCTCACTATTTATACCGCCTACATCCGACTGAAAATGGAATACAACTCTCATGTTTGGGCTGGTGCTTCAAAGACTATTTTGAAGTTAGTCGACCGGGTCCAGGAGAGAGCGAAGAAACTCATAGGAGACAGTAGGGTAGCCAAATCTATTAACTCTCTTGAGCATCGTCGCAACGTGGGGTGCGTTTCGTTGTTCTATCGTTACTATAATGGGATGTGTTCTGATGAAATCAGGGAACTTGTTCCCGAAACCCGATCATTCACGCGCACGACGCGTTCATCATTAAGAGCACATCCATTTGTAGTCAACTTGGCGGCGAACCGCACTACGCATTACAGGGAGAACTCATTTTTCGGCCGAACATCGCGTATGTGGAACAAACTCCCTGCCGAGGTCTTTCCTGTCACTTATGACGTGGGAAAATTCAAATCAAATGTCCATTCACACTACTCCCTCTATCCTCCTTCCCATAACCTGTTTTCCTAGTTCCAGCACAATGCATCGCATGTGTAGGCGTCATCCCCTGAGTGCTGGTCCAAGATAAAAAAAAAAAAAAAAAAAAATTGCTTTCCGCTAGTTCCAGCACAATTTATTGCATGTGTTCCTTACTACATCTCCTGAGTGCTGGCCCAAAATAAAAAAATTAAAAAAATATCATTAGGAAGCTTTCCCTTTCGAAAAAACCATTCCCTAAATATTAATTGCATTATTGAAGCGGTTAAAAATTTTTTAAACTCGTGTATGGAAATTTTAAGAAAATCAAAAATAAAATTCATATTTAACAAGGGTTTTGCGTAAAGCTACCCTGCGAGTTGGCAGCCTGAATTGCGAAAACTACAAGCAAAAATCGTTCCTTGTTTATTCCATACAAATATTTGGTGACTATATAAACTTCAAGGTGAAACAAAATATTTGAAATATGTTGAGCGTAGCCTTGGAAATACAAGGCAACACCGAATAAACACAACAATAATCAACTAAAAATAAAATACCTTCGCAAATGCAACTATAATTAAAAAAAATTAATATTTATTTATGCTTAAATCGCCTATTTTTATTTTAAGTATCCAATATACAACTGAATTTAATTGTTTTTTTTTTTTTTGGTTACCAAGTCTCCTAATATTTTATTAGTTTAATTATTTTATTTAAACAACTGAAATAAATAATATGTACGAGTATGTATGCTTTTTGGGTTTTCGATTGAGTATAAAAGCATGTAAAATAGAATGCTGTAAACCAGTGAAATATTGTTTTCAAAATGTTCAACTTATTAAAAATATTCTCAATCGCTTTAATTGGACTATTGTTCATTGTTAACCTATCGGTTGCCAATCGTAAGTATAAAAGCAAAATTAAAAAAGGCATCAATATGTTAACAGACGCATTTATTACATTTAGCTGACATTGAACCAGCTCAATTACTAAGAAATTTACCTCAAATAGGTGAAGATTCCATACCTTTACTACGTTCAGCCAAACCAGTTCCTGAATTGTATTAAATTGAAAATAATTTTCCAAATAAAGCTACAAAATTTCTATTTGTTTAAAAATGTTCCAGCAGTTGTAAATAGAAGTTGTTTTCTTATTTTTAAGATAAAAAATATGATTTAATTCTAAAATCTATCAAGGAGAAATATTTTGCGGTATGTATCTTTAAAAAATTCCTTACCGAAACGTCAATTCAGTAAAATCTGACGATCAACTGATTTGTTGTTCTTTGTTGAAATGTGAACAACACAACAAATTTTAATAGTCGAGAAATGTAAAATTTTAATGTGATACGTTTTGTATTATTTTGGTATTGATATTGAACACAGGGTGGCCCGCAATGACCGAAGGGGTTTTTTTATTATGTATATATTCTTATTTAAGACATTATTTTTAAATTTCTTTTATTTTAAACACAGTATATTAATGGAGAATTATTTTAACTTAATTATGAAAAATTATATCTTGCAAGTGGAGGCCATTTTCTGCTTCTGATATTCGTGCTTTTTACAAAACATTTTTCTTAATCTTTTGCAAAACTTCAGGTGTTATGTTGTTGATTACGTCGCATATGATATTTTTTAATTGATGTATGGTTCTCAGTTTATTAATATAGACTTCTACTTTCAAACAAACCCAAAGGAAATAGTATGGAGCGGAGAACGCAGAAGCAAATTAAAATCGCTTGTACGGGAAATAATTCGTTTACCAAAGATGTCGTGTCCCTCGCTGTGGAACCATACTCGCGGATGTTTTCCACGGCTGCCCTTAACAAATTTTCCAACATTGTCCGTATAAATAACACCAGTGATGGAAACGGCGATACGGCGACACGGCCAATTATCCCTTCTGTAATACTGGAAATATTTTTCCTGTGTTCAAGCCCAGTTTCAGACTCATAAAAAAAACATCTCACATTTTATCTGATGTGGATTTGTGTATCAGTTGTTGTCGCATGATTTCAGTGCCGAAGGCATGGTCACTAGTCACTGTAACGGTTTCAGCTGCATCCAATACACAGGCACATCGGAACGCCCTCCTTCGTCGTTATTGTGTAGTACCGGCGAAGTAAAATAATTACTAAAAATTGCTACTAAAACCGAAGCTTAAAAATTTAATACGTCTCCTTGAGATCAGAGACGCTGCAATACTGCTGTAAATACAAATAACGTGCAAAAAGCAGTATTGTAAGATAGTGAAGCTTCACCTCTTATCATTTCTCTTACTATAATTTTTCCTCTAGTTCCCGCTCAATGCACCGCATGTTTAGGCGTAATCGTCTGAGTGCTGGTCCAAGATAAAAAAAAGCACTAATCTAAATGACAATAAATTTTGTTAAATGTGAACATGTGCTCACCAATTAACCCCTGGTTAACGCATGTTAAAATCAAGCATTCGCCAGCTAAGTTTAACCAGTTTAATTGTAATAGAACGCATGCATTAACTATTTCTTTTGCTGGTAATGAATTTAAAACAAATAAGAAAAATTACATTTATAACTCACCTTTATACGCTCCCGATTCAAAGCGATTTTTTTTAATTGTTTTATAGACCTATAAATAAATAAAAAAAAAACATATTTATATTATATGGCATTGTCAATACTCTAGATGAAAATTAAAGGTATAAAATGTTTTGCACAATTGTTCTGAGAGTATAACCAAAGACTATAAATATATAAAGATGTTGCACTGTCATACATTGTTCTGCCAATGCTAAATTTGCTGATGGTTTTAGTACAAAAACCATGCAAAAACCACTCTTTTCAAGAAAGTCATTTATTTTCTCAGAGAATTTATTATTCTCATGTCTCTACTATTCATTTACATATGTATACATGTGTTCATACGTTTGTGGCTTTGCATTCTCAAGTATGTGTGCATGTGTGTACATTTAATAAACAAACGAAAGAATCCATATAAACAAACAAAAACAGCAAAGGCTCGTTTTGTGTTCGCACAATATATGTGGACATAAGATACGTAAAGCTAATGTCGCTGATTCTTATTTGATTGGCAAATATATGTATTTTATTGTTGTACTATTGCAAGAACGTCGATTCGCACCGAATTTAATATTATTTAAAATTTAAAATTTATATAACTATGTATATCAATATAAAAATAACGTGTCACGACGTTTGTTCTCGCTAATCTCCGAAACTACTGGACCGATTTAAATGAAATTTTGCGCAGATATGTTAACAGTGTATAACTTGAAATATAGGCTATATTTTATTTTGAATTTGAAATAGAAAAAATTGCTTTTTGAATAACCTCGTCATTTATAAACAGATTTTCAAAATTATTCTTTTGTTCTTGTTCTTGTGCTCGCTGCCGTATGGATATAATACAACCCGCGCAAATTTTGTCATATCCATCAGAAATGTTTGTACATGAAAAAAATTACGATAAAAATTCAGATTTTGGATGTTTGTATGCTCCATCAGACGTATTTTTTGCAGTATGTAAGATTCATATAAGTTTTCGAAAAAAATTTTTATGAATCCAAAGAAATAAAAAACATAAAAAAACTATTGTTGAGCAATGTGTAAATTTCACCAAAAATACAATATATTCCTTTTGGTTTCAAGAAAACAACGTATGCTATAAGCACAGAATGGAGATGCTAAATTTATTAATTCTTACACTTTTACGAAAGCATTCCTCGTGGGAAACATACAAATACAAATTAACGAGCGCAGAAAAACTTAAAATTTTAAAACAATAAAACATATGCTCAATTCAGAAAATTATTAAATATGTACCAATCACTAAAAATAATTAAATTTCTTGTGCTAGTTATCACTTATTAAAAAGATTTTAATAAATTTTATAATAGTTTTGTAAACAAAAAAATAAATTGTATGGTTTTCGAACTCAGGTAAGCTCACGTTTTATTTGATTTATGCATATACATACATAGATATTCTAACTATACAATTGAAAATTCTAAAATAAAATATTTAATAAAACAAATGAGTATACATAGTTCGGTGCGAATCAACATAAATGCAATAGTACAATAACAAAAGACGTAATTTTACCCTACAGCCATAGAAATCGGTCGCATTGGCTTTGCACTGTTTATTTGCACATGATTTATATGAAAACAAGAAACTGCTTTTAGTTGTTAATATTGTTATTGAATGTGCTTTGTACAAGAAATATAACACACACAAACACATTTCTCAATAAGCATCATTTATATGTGTAAACAACAAAAAAAAACCATAATTTCTGTGGAAAAAAAATTTCTAGTAAAGTTAAAAAAACAAAAATGTTTCAAAAACAACAACAAAATAAACTTGACAAAACCAATGCTTATTACTACATACATACTTATGTACGTACATATGTATGTATGCCTAAAATTTTTGTGTTCTTTTCTCTTGCTCAAAGACTCTCTTGCTACTTCCCCCCACAGCATCAATAAACGCAAACAATTTTTGTTTTTATTCAATGTTCTACGTGCAATATCTTTATATATTTATAGTCTTTGATCTGAGTTTGTAGAGCAGTGTTGCCGGGAAATAATGATGAGATAAATTGATATCAAATTAGAATTATTTTTTACAATTTACAAAAGGCAATGTTAAATCTAGTAGTGATTATGGTAAATGGGAACAATGTTGAATGTGAGTTTTTATTAGTGAAATGCAAAAGAGCAACTCTTTAAATTTTATACCTTTACAGGAGAGAGAAAAAATTAATAAAATAAGAAATATTGTGATTATTCATAAACATGTTTTTTCACAATAAGCATTTTTCTTATTCTTCAGACAGATTTGCTTTATTTAGTAAAAATAAACTATTAGCGGAATCTTCTACTTCCATAAAATATAAGTAATATTTGAGTACTTCATTTAAATGTATCAAATACTTACAGCACAAAATGGTGTAAACCTCTGTTTGAAGGATCCGAGCAAGGATAGTGTAAGTCAAAAATGCATCAAAATATTCGTTTTTGGTAGCTTTCCAGCAAAGAAGACACTATTATTGTTCAAAAAACGTACGGCGTAAGTAACTTTTTTTCGTCGTACAAATTTGAGACGCTTATTTGTTTCTGGTAAAAATTATGCCAAAACGCATTTTCGATTTTATTTGAGGCTTCTTTAATGCAACAATTTCTTACTGCCGGATTCATTTAAATTTATTTATATTTTAGTTCATTTTATTCATTAAAGAATTAATAAATAAATTTCCATGAAAAATCAGTTATTATACATTTTTTACATCCAAAAAAAAAAGTTTATAAATTTAAATTGAATAATAATTCATAAAGCAGCAGACAATTCTGTAATTTGAAAGTTTGGCATATTTAGGTTGCTCAGTTGGCGTGTTTTAGTTTTGAATAGTTAGCATCTCGATACCACGTATTTATTTGAACATATTTTTAAAATAAAAACTCACATTCAAGGCCATTGGCTCGCATACATAATCCGCCATTGTAGCAATTTCAGCATTTTCACTGTTAAATTTAATATTTTCTTTCGTTAAGCCGATGCGACACGCATTAATATCCGCGGCAATATTTGTATTAGTGTGCGTTAGTGCCCAAAAAACAGTCCTATGTGTGACGTAAGACGTTAGAAAACAGTCGACCTTTTTTTAATTTTTGTATAATGTTTTTTAACAGAAATGGTAAAAATAAAATTATTTATTATAAATTTTTTTGGTGTAGCGAAGAACAATTAAGTCTTTCCTACTACTTATTTTAACAATCATACCAATCAAATCAATTCAACTTGTCTCAGTTTTTTGTTTTTTCTTTACATGTAAAATTTTAAATATATATAAATAAAAATCGGATAATCATCTATATGTTCTCTATCCCAACATTATTTCGTGGCAACACTGTTCGTCAAAATAAGATTTTTTTTTTGCATACAGAAATGCTCAAAAAGCAATGCTACTACTCTTTCGCATGAATGTACATATTTATAAAATTAGCAAAAAAGAATGAGGAGGTTTGGCTTCTAAAAAATTGTTTATAAAAACTGGCACCATGAGTTTATGAGTGCTAAGAATGTATTTGTTTAATCAGACTCCGTATACATATGTATATGGCAAAATTTCTTTAGATGTATTGCTAAAAAGGGTCGTTACACGACTTGGGTTAGTGTATTTGATAGTATTAGTGGGAAAATTGTGGTATGATTTAGTCTAGATAAGTTATAACAAACTCAGCGGTCTTGATGGGTGAGGTGACTGACTATATGGATGGCGTTTTGGTGAAGTTTGATGGTGGTTCGAATCATGTTATGTATGTAAGTAAGAAGTATGTTTTAATTTAAATATTGTTTCTTCTATTAGTCTATTTCATAATATATAATGCATATTTCATAAGGAAATCGCGTGCTTTTTGTTTTTTTTTTTGCATATTTTGCACATATTTGGGACTACTTAGCGGGTCCAAATTTAGCGGTATTTAAAGTAAGTAATCCACCGAGTTACATACACGGACTAAATTTCATTAAAATCGCTCCATCCGTTTCGAAGTTATGGACAATTTTGTATTAAAATTTAAAAAAAAAAACCAAATTGGTCGTGGATCTGCGGCTGTAGCTCGGAAACTATTCAACCGATTTCCCCAAATTTCAATAGGAAGAGATTCAGGACCTATTGACACAAAATGAATTTTATGAGATGATTAATTTGGACACAAACGGCGTTTCAACAAACACAAACACAGACAGACGGACATGGCTCTATCAACTTCTCTATTCATAACATTTCTGAAAATATATAAATTTTTCTTCTGAGACGAATATTAAAAAAGTTTCACACGGAATGACAAACTTATATATACCCTTTACACTAAAAGTGAAGGGTATAAAAAAGGTTAAAAAACAAGTATTAAGTAAAAAACAAGTATTATGATAAATTATGTAAAATCGGAAAATTTTTAATACACTATGTGCTTAAAATTTTGAAAAAATTAAATTTTTAAAAAGTCACATTTTTAAAATTGTTACGATTTTGCAAAATAAACAAATGCCCAGTTCATTGCGAACTTCATTATTATAAATATTTTGAAACCAAAATTATGTTGTGTTTTAATTTTAATGAAACCCTGTCGATTTCTTTACCCGTCACTGTAAAATTATTTCTTTAAGCATCCCAAAATATTTTTCAGCATTTCTCTATTAAGCGAATGCTACACGATCAATATTCAGCTTCATTTTTGTGTGCGTACACAATGACAAATATTGAAGCTGAACATTGATCGTGTATCATTCGCTTAAAATCGTTCATTTTGTTTTTGTCTTAATAACCCAAAAAAATCTGAGTTTGAAGAACAAAAAATAATGATGAGATAAGTTGGTATCAAACTAGAATTCTTTTTTACAATTTACGAAAGGCAATGTTAAATCTAGTAGTGATTATGGTAAAATGGGAACAATGTTGAAGAGTGAATGTGAGTTTTTATTAGTGAAATGCAAGAGGGCAAATCTTTTAATTTTATACCTTTACAGGAGAGAGAAGAAATTAATAAAATAAGAAATATTGTGATTATTTATAAACATGATTTTTTCACAATAAGAATGTTTCTTATTCTTCAGACAGATTTGCTTTATTTAGTAAAAATAAACTATTTGCGGAATCTTCTACTTCCATAAAATATAAGTAATATTTGAGTACTTCATTTAAATGTATGAAATACTTACAGCACAAAATGGTGTAAACCTCTGTTTGAAGGATCCGAGCAAGGATAGTGTAAGTCAAAAATGCATCTAAATATTCGTTTTTGGTAGCTTTACAGCAAAGAAGACACTATTACTATTCACTATTATTATTTGAGGGTGGCGGTTCCTTAATATCACAGGCTCTGCAACACAGCTATTAAACAAGAAATGTGCAAAAGCAGTATTGTAAAAATAATGAAGCCTTCTTCTATCTATCCCCTCACCTCCTGTAATCTCTATCACTATTCGTTTATAATTAATTATGCTACACCTCCTGTCGTTTCTACTACTATCCCTTTCCTAAAGTTCCAGCACAATGCTTCGCATGTGTAGGAGCCTTCTCCTGAGTGCTGGGACCAGATAAAAAAAAAAAAAAAAAAAAAAACGTACGTCGTAAGTGACTTTCTTTCGTCGTACAAATGTGAGACGCTTATTTGTTTCTGGTAAAAATTATGCAAAAAACCATTTTCGATTTTATTTGGGGCTTTCTTCTTTAATGCTACAAATGCTCACTGCCGAATTCATTAAAATTTATTTATATTTTAATTCATTTCATTCATTAAAGGATTAATAAATAAATTTCCCTTAAAATTCAGTTATTATACATTTTTTACATAAAAAAAAAAAGTTTATGAATTTAAATTGAATAATAATTCATAAAGGGTGGCGATGGCACGATGGATGGTAGTCTGCACGTTGACTACGAATCCTCAAACAGACCTGGGTTCAACCCCAGTTTCAGACTAAAAATTTTAAAATGAAAATACACATCTCGCATTTTTCTGATGTGCATTAGTGTGTCTTTGTGTGTCAGTTGTTGTCGGAAGGTTTCAGTGGCGAAGGCATAGTCACTTGTCACTGAACAATACCGGCTTCAGCTGATAGCAATCCACAATTGCATCAGAACGCCCTCCTTCGTCGGTATTGTGTAGCACCGGCGAAGTAAAATAATAATAAAAATGGCTACTAAACCGAAGCTTCAGCACTGCTACGAGTATAAAAAGAAAAGAACGTGCGAAAGCAGAGCTGCAAAATAATTAATTAAGCTTCACATCCTGTCGTTTCTCCTAGTATTCCTTGCCAATAGTTCCAGCACAATGCTTCGCATGTGTAGGAGTCGTCTCCTGAGTGCTGGTCCCAGATAAAAAAAAAAAAAAAAATGAGAGAAATATATAAATAAGTATATACTAATCACTCATCGATTAGCTTCATTTCTAACACAGTACCTCGGAATCGAAATTAGTATGGGTAGCATCTAATTAAATGAAAAAACCCAAATAATAACATATTAAATATCTTATACATGTAGTTAAGAAAAATATCAATTAAATAAGAAAATAAAAAAATAAACATTAAGAAAAACAACACAAACTTAAATTGAGAAAATATAATTTTTTTTTAGTTTTACATAGTACATACATACATACATATATATATAAAAGTTAAGTAGTATATTTGTTAAAGAAGATGACCTGCAAACTAATTAATCAATTTATTAAGCATTGATTTACGATCTTTCATCTGTCATCATCAAAATACTGGGCGGCGATTTGGAAAGCTTTTCAACATCACTGCAAGTAAGTACCGCCTGAATTATCTATTTTTTTCCTCTATACCGATTTAATTTAAAAAAAAAAGAAAAAATTTAAAATTTTTAAGTAGAATATTTTTCTCTAAATCAATACCAAAACTGTACATAATACATTTACCAGAGTAACTTACATATAATAGACTCAATTGATCGCAGAAAAAAAAATCTTTTCTTGTCACAAGAAAAAAACCAATTCGGTAAAGTAATTAAAAGCAAAAACACTTTTGTTATTGATTTATATATACATATGTACGTAGGTATGTAGGCATAATCCGTTATGTTTGCAATATTCTTGCTTTCTTCTTTAAAATTTATGGTTATTATAAAGAAAATAAAACGAATAGAATTTAGTAAAAGTAAGAGTAAAAATCAAAAAAAAAAAAAACAAAGAAACAAGAACAAATATTTCCAATCAGAAAATATATAAGTATGTATATGAAGATATACCAAATGAAAAAAATAAAATATATATATATATATGTACATATATAAGAAGAAAAATAAAAAAAAAACAAAAACAAAAGCACAAGTTTACAATTAACCCTACGAGAATTTTTCATCGTTCTGGGCGTTCACACGATTATTTCTAAATTCAATATTATTAACGAAGCTAAGATGAGCGCTGGTTCGTTAAATTATTATAATAAGTATATTTTTCATTATTTCCTATTTAAAAAATCTTTATGTACATTTTGGTAGTTTTATCCTATTACCATATTATCCATACATTTTTTAGTAGCGATGAATATCGTTTGTGAACTTTTTTTAGTAATTGAATTTTCTATGTGAAATAAAACATTTTAATGTGGATGTAATTAGATTTGCCTTTTAGGGTGGGAAGAAAGGTAAATATCGACAAAGGGTTCTCTAAATATCATAGCGCGCACAGAAGAACAATGGTTAGGAAGGGTTTTGAGCACGGGGCTTGACAACATTGCCTTAATTCAATTCGACAAGAATATACACGTATCCTAATAGTATTCACAAATCCCTACATTTTCTTTCTGGGGATAAATAGTACTCATAATTAATTTTTTTTCTTCATTTCCTTAATTGTTAACATCAGTAAATTCGGGACTCTGTAGTACTATATAGAGAATGCTGTTTTGTTTGACGGCAGTCAAGAATCTTCCCCAACTAAGGAAGCTAGAGGATAAGACGAGTTCGAACGACTTACCGTCACTCAAGTATTTAAAAATCGCAATAAGAAGGAATGAAATTGGCAATAGCTATTTCCGCGAGAAGAAAGTAATATCTTTTCATTTTTTTATTGTTAACTTTGAGTAATTATTCATCAGATATCTGTTTTAATTTTTTTTAAGTATATAAATTTACAATTCCACCAAGTAACACCATTACAACTGTTAAGAAACATATGTATATCTCAGTCATATTCTTAATTAAATAAATTATTTTGAAAATTAATTTCTAGTTTTTCAAACTAAATATGATAGTGTATAAATGCAACAATTTGTTTCTAATTAGTTGTCCATAGATGTATTTCGTAGTTAGAAAAAGAAATATTCCATAAAAAGACATAATAAGAAAGCAGTGATGTTAACTTTTTTATTATTATTTCCGTATATATAGGTAAAATTACCGTACGCAAATTCTGGTGCAAAAATAATAAAATTTTTGTTAAAACATGAGACAAGTATATAGTGATAATAATTTAAAATTACGTCGTTTGTTCAAAAAAAAGGCGAATTTTGTTTTCTTCGATTACATTGGCGTGCTGCATCATAAGTTCTTGCAAACAGGTAGTACGGTTAATAAGGAATACTACAAGGAAGTTGTGCAACGTTTGCGTGAAGCAATACGGCTAAAACGATCGAAATGTTGGAAAAAAATCATGGATTCTTCATCACGATAATGCACCAGCTCACACATCAATGCTTGTTCGTGATTTTTTGGCCAAAAACAATCCCTAATCATGCCTCAAGCACAATATTAACTAGATTTGGCTCCCTCTGACTTTTTCCTATTCCCAAAACTGAAGAGACTTATGAAATGAAAGCGTTTTGCCACAATAGATGAGATAAGGTTAAAATCGAAGAACTATGTAGCTGATGGCCATACCGAAAAGCGCATTTCAGAAGTGATTCGATGATTGGAAGAAGGGCCGGCATAAGTGCATTATATCTGTGGGGGATTACTTGGAAGGGGACAAAATGGATATGGATGTATAAATAAATACTTTTCCAAAAAATTTAAAATTCTCCTTTTCTTTTGAACAGACTATGTATGTAACTATTTTTCGTTTATTCAACGCAAGTCAAAATGAATGATAATAATTATTATTATCATGGTATAGCGAGCGAACCAAGTGGTTCAGGTTGACGTGTGAACATGGTATTAGTATGAGTATCGTTATCGTGAGGGAGAAGCAAAAATGTCGGAACACGTTCCATAGTTTTTATATTGTTTTGTCGTAAATACGACACTCTTAATAATACCCACTATTATTTATCTACGTTTGTTATATAGTTTATCTCGTCTATATATAGATAAATCATAATATTATATGTTTAAAATTTGTGCTTTAAGTGAAGTCAATATTTGAAATTAACTAAAATGTATTGTTTAGCCTTTTACGGCAGAAACGCATAGAATTTAACTACAACTGTCGTTACTTTGCTTGTAATGTAACTGTACTTTTTGTGACTTATTTGTATGACTTTATTTTTATGTGTAGACACATTATGAAAAAAAAAACTTGTGGAGAGTAACATCTTAAATTTGAAAGCCTTTGAAATTACCAGCGTATCTTTCGCAGGTCTAATTTACCGTATAATACGGCAATTACAGTACTGTTAACATCGCTGCAAGACAATATTGTTTTATTCTTTGTATAAATTAGTGGACCTTGACAACTGCATAATGAATACATATATACAGCAGACAAAAAAATGCAACCAAAAAATATTGCACAGTAAGTCAATTCAAAATACTTTTGCATTCACAAGCATTATTTAATATAACAGATCAATTCCGGCTCATCCTTACAGTTTATCGAAGAAATTAGAGCCATAAACTATGTGACTGATACTCACAAATAATTTAGGTATATTAACTAAATTTATTTTGGGAATATCTCTTTATATGTATATTATTCTAATTTTAAAATTGTGCTTTTTCCCCTAAAAAGTATATGTCAAATTTATTATTACATACTTTATGATATTCTCATAAAGTATTTTTTTTTACAAAAGTAAACTCAATAACTATATATACATATATAAATAATAACAGAATATATATACTACATATAAAATAGTACTATATGGATTTGCTTTCCTCCTCAGTTATTGAGTTTACTTTTGTAAAAAAAAAATACTTCATGAGAATATCATAAAGTATGTAATAATAAATTTGACATACATATATTGTTTAGGGGAAAAAGCACAATTTTAAAATTAGAATAATATATAATTTAGGTAAAATAAAACAAATGTGTGAACGTGTTAAAGTTGTCTTCCAAGCACACTGAGTGAATTTATATTCTACCAAACAAGCAGCATGTGAAATTCATAGGAAATAACTAACGCATATGAGAAAGAAGTTTACTAAAATTCCACTTTATAACAATGCATTTCTTATTTTTATCAAACAGATTGGAACGGACCCCAAGCATGCATCAATCAGTTGGGTAGGGAATTTTTCCGTGGTATGCCTTTGAACGATGAAGTTCGACAGGAAATTGTTGAAATGGCCGCAGAAGGTATACGGAACATTGATATATCGCGTGAATTGAAGGTAACGCGGTGGTGTGTACAAAAAATCTTAAAACGTTATCGGGAAACTGGTTCCATACATCCGGGAGTTAGTGGACCTCGCTTTATTACACCGGAAATAGAAAGACGCATCGAGGAATATAAACGTTCCAATCCTGGTATTTTTTCTTCGGAAATACGTGACAAACTCATACGTGATGGCATTTGTGATCGCACAACTGCTCCTCCAATTTCCGTAATATCACGTTTGCTGTGTAATCGAGAAGCTAATGTAGATTCCGATGAGCAGCAACAGAATTCCAATTTCCAGGAAGACAACTGCGTGCGTGAAAGTTCGTCCGGTATTACTTTGAATTTTAGAAAACGTCCCAGACGCACTCCATATTCGCCAATGCAATTAAAAGAACTCAAGAATGCGTTTGATCGAACCCAATATCCAGATATATACACTAGAAAGGAATTAGCCCAACGCACGCATCTGTCTGAGAGACAGATTCAAGTATTTTTTAAAAATCGTCGAACAAAATTGCGTAAACAACACACGTCCGCTAGTGCTGCCTCTATTGCTAATCAGGTTCCAGCTATGGCAGGTATACCTTCTTCTTATGCAGCTGTGCACACACATCAAGTACCATATGCTGCCATGCTACCACCTTTTGCGTCTATTGCTGCCGCAGCGAATCAGCAGCGAATATATGGCTTTTATACCGGTCATTCCTCCTCAACGGCTGCTGCTTCCACTGATAATATTTCTCCTGCAGCACGAGAAGAGTGTTTTTATCCGTTCTAATAAAATGCAAAACAAACTAAAACAAGTTGGCATTTAAAACGACATTATTGCCACTTTAAAGCTTTTCACTTAAAAATATATTAAAATTAAAAACTTCAAAAAGAAACAAGAATCTTTTATTAATTGTTATTATTAATTATTGATTATTTTTAAAATGAAAACTAAATTGTCATAATGTTTTTTTTTTTTTGTTTAAAATTATTGTATCTTTCAATTCGATTTAGTAAGCTTGAAATCATTTTTTTATTTAACTTGTGTTATTAGTATGTTCGTTCGTATGTATGTCATAGTCAAATTTTCCAACTGCATGTTGACCCATTCTGAATCCAATATAACGAACGTATAGAGTTGGCGGAGCATAGCGTACAACACCCAATACGTATGGAGGTGTCAAATGGAAGGGTTTACTGGGAAGAACACGAAAACTTTTAATGACATCACTAGGTATTCAAGATGGCGGGCGGCTCAAGATTAGGGACGCAAAATCGCTCTTAAAAACATCGATGTTTACCGTTCTGATAGTTGATCTGATGTAATTTTGGGCCAACGAAACAAATTGCCTTCACTGTTTTTTAAGATTGGCTGGAGTTTTGGAGATATTGATATTTTAATTGTTTTCTTTTATACCTTATTATTCGTTAAAAATTGATCTTATACGCAAATTATGTGAACAGAAAACGTTTAAATATTTATATTTTAATTATATAAGACACAATAAAACAATTTAAAACACATTTTTTATATTTTTTCAGCTATTTTGGACGTTATTTTTTTAATTGTTGAACACTTTTTCTTATTGAACTTTTTGCCCTTAATTATGTTAATTGCAAAATTAGTTGTCGGACTGCTCAAATTCTCTACTACTCAAAATCTTTCACCTGCATTGTCTTTAAAACTGTTTAAACATTTCTTTACTTTATAAAAGGGGTTTGCTTCCCTTAATATGGTTGTATATATGTAAGCATCCTAACCAGAGATGGCAAAATTGGTATAATTGTACCATTTTTGGTACAAATTGGACATTAAAAGTACAATGGTGCACCAATGACTTAACCACTTTGATACAGAACAACATAATGAAATTCAATTTATGGCGATGGCTGAAGTAGTCTGCACGTTGACTACAAAACCAAAACAGACCTGGGTTCAACCCCAGTTTCAGACTGAAATTATAAAAAACAAGTAAGAGTGTTATATTCGGCTGTGCCGAATCTTAGATACCCTTCACTGACTCCCTTTATTTCTGAAATTCGCCTGAATTGCCGGATAGTCGTTTAGTAGTGCCGAATTTTTACTTAATTGTTGGAGCTGGTTCAAAGGACCAGACCTTTTCGATCAATATATAACTTCAAACAGCCAAGTCATCATGCAAACCAAATTTCACCGTAAAGCTACCAAAAACGAATATTGTGATGCATTTGTGGCTTACGCCATTCTTGCGTGATCAGATCTTTCAAACAGAGGCTTACACTTATATGATTATAGCCCCACATACATCCATATAGAGTATATTAATAATGCATATGTACATAAATATTTCAAGAGACAAGGCACGAAAATATAAGTAAAATGTTTCATCTATGTTTGTAATATATTATTTTATTGAAATTAACTTACGTTTGGCAACAATAGAGTAAAGTCAACCACGTGGCAATTAAAAGTGTGTAAAAAGTGAAGTGTAGCTATTTTGAGCTTTGAATCATAGAAACATTATTGCTATAAAGAGAATTGATATTGATGGTATTTGCAAAGTGGACACAAGAACTAGTGGAAAAATTTATTTATTACGATTTGACGAAAGCCAAATTGTTGGATCTAAGTTGCCTTCCAATGGACAAGTTTTGAAAGTTTTGTTTTATAACATGTGCAAAGTGAAATTGGATCTTCGTTCAAGTGCATATCTGGTTATCAAAGAGACCGAAATTTTTTGGAATAAAGCCCGTATTCCAGTTCGTCAACTTGATAGAAGTGTTCAAAAAGTTGAAGCTTTATATCACCAATGGAAAAATCTGCAAAAAACGTGCAAACGCAGCACACCACTTCAAAAAAGGCGAGAAGATGAGTTTATTAAAAATACGAACAACTTATTTGACATTGCGCACGGAAATGCGTTAGATTTAATTAAAATATAAGAAGATGCTTCAAATCTGATGATGGATTATAAAAACAAAGATATAAATCAAATTACGGTACATTGGGATGGAAAAATTTTACCATCGATCACAGGAAATGCAAAGGTGGACAGATTACCAGTTGTGATAACAACAAATGGCATTGAACATCTACTTGGAGTACCTGCCCTGTCAGCTGGTACTGGGAAAGAACAGACAGACGCCATACTGAAACTATTAAATGAATGGAATCTAACAGAAAAGGCATTTAAAAAACAATTTCTTATAACAGTAAATATAAACAACATTCTTTCCAAACAAGGTACAAGCTTTATGTTTTGATACTACAGCGACAAATACAGGTAGATTACAAGGTACTTGTATTTTATTACAACAACACCTCAATAGATAATTGTTATATCTCCCTTGCCGTCATCACATATATGAACTCGTGATGAAAAGTGCTTTCGTGAAATATCATTTAAAATTAAGTGGACCATCATTAGATATTTGCCAACGTTTTAAAAAAAATTGGCCCAAAATCAATCAACAAAAATTTGCAAGTAGAATGGTGGATAAAAAAATAAATCTTAATCGCTTAACAAAACTGAACAAGACCAATTAGCTCAATTTGCTCATAACTATGTCACTATACAACATCCCAGGGCAGACTACAAGGAGTTATTGGAATTGAGTCTTATATTTCTTGGTCGAAACACAGAGCCTGTAAGGTTTAAATCACCTGGAGCGATGCATCATGCCCGATGGATGGCTAAAGCGATATATACGCTTAAGATTTTTCTTTTCCGCCACCAATTCTCAATGTCATCAGATGAGGCCAATGCTATACAAGATATAAATGTGTTCATTTTGAAAATTTATTTGAGACCGTGGATTGAAGCGCCAATTGCCGCGAAAGCACTCTTAAATGATTTAAATTTTATTAAAAATATTATTAAATTCAATGAATTGAATGAAATAATAAGCAATGAAGTAACGAGCAAGTTTTCGAATCACTTGTGGTACCTGACACCAGAAGCAGCAGGTCTTTCATTTTTTGATAATGCTGTAGTAGAGTTGCAGAAAAGAGAAAATGTTTGAAAATCTTAAAGAAGAATAAAATAATGAGAATAAAAGAATAGTAACCAACATGAATCAATTAAATAAAAAAAATATTTCAGATTTTGTTAATAAAAAAACATTGAGCTTTTTCGAAAGATTTAATATTGAAACTAACTTTCTAAAACTTGACCCTTCCAAGTGGTACAATGAATCCGAATTTCAAAAGGGAATGAATATTGTACAAAACTTACATGTTGTTAATGATACTGCAGAGCGTTTTGTAAAACTAATGAAAGAATATATTGCAGCTTTAAAAAAAACGAAGAAGAGAAACAATATATGTATCTTGCAAACAGTACCTGATTATAGGAAAAAGTACGGTAGCATTAATAAATCAGACCTTTGCAATTAAGTTTAAATGTTTATCAAGAATAGTAATCATTTCAATAAAATAATATATTACAAACATATATGAAACATTTTACTTATATTTTCGTGCCTTGTCTCTTCAAAAGTCCATATAAGCCAGTTTTAGCCACTTTAGTGGGCATGTGCCACGCCTTAACCTAGGGCAATCAGTCTAAGATTTTGGAATTTCACTATTGGCGTAAAAAGGAACAATTTGAGAGGGCGGTACACTTTTTATGCAAAAAAAAAATGTAAGTCCGTATGTACACAAAATAATAAAACAACAAAGTTATGAACATAAAGAATGCCATAAGCTCCCTACAGGAGTGAGAGAAACAATATATATGTTTATAGTTAAGATTGTAAATCAGAGACCGCAAAACACCGCACATATGCGAATGCTATTACACTAATAAAGAGGGCATGCAGCCATAATTTTAATTTTTTTGAATAAAAACTTTAGTCAAAGACTATAAATATAAAAAGATGTTGCACTATCATACATTGTTCTGCCAATGCTAAATTTGCTGATGGTTTTAGTACAAAAACCATGATAAAACCACTTTTTTCCATAAAGTCATTTATTTTCTCAGAGAATTTATTATTCTCATGTCTCTACTATTCATTTACATACATATGTATACACAAGAATGATTAAATAAAGATTACGCCAACAAGCTAAAATAAAAATACTTTTCTGGGCATGATGGAACTCTGACGGCACTCAACATGTATTGATTGGCTAATAAAACTCAGCTGAAGAACTATTATGTTATTGTAAAAACAGGACAGTGGGGCAAATTCAGTTTGATAATAAACAATTTTAAAGAACTATTTTATTTTCCATTTATTTTTATTTAAATATTTTATACATATAAATAGTGAACCCAAGTGTTAATTATTTCCCTTTTTCCCCATTCCAAAATTTGTTGTTGTTATTTTACTTAAAAATAAAAATCTTTAAAGAATATTTATAGAATTTTTAGTTTGTTATTTTACTATACTTTCTCTTTCTCTTATACGTGCTTTCAACAATTTCAGAATTTAGTTTTCTAATTCTAAAATACATTCTACATCTAAAAAAAAGTTTTTTTACGTCATCACTGGCTTCAATTTCTTTTGCTTCCAACAAATGCTTTTGTAAATATCCACTTGCGAGTAATAATTTGTCGCCATTCAATTTGGAAAAAATTGAGTCACACAGTATTAGCGTGTTCATTAACGAAGTTGATGGCTTACTAAGTCCACCTTCACTTAAGTGATTAACCCATGAATAATTGCGTTCGGTTGAAGAATTACTCACAAGATCAGGATTTTCATTCTTCAGTTTGTGGCAAATATATCCGGCCAAGTTCTCTAAACCATCATATTCCATATTTTCTATTTAGCTTTGGTTAATTTCTGTAGCCAAAACATCTGCCTGAATGTTACGGTTAACACTCTTAAGTATAGTACCTGAAGAAATCACAAAGTTTATAAAACTTTGTGTTATTTAAAATTTAAGCTTTCAACTTACCCGTTAAAGAATTATCTACATCTAAATCGGGTGTATTGTCAACTTCTACATTTGCATTACTACCCAAAATGCCTTCGTTAGACCCCATTAAATATGATCGAAGTCTATATTTGAATTCTTCTCGATCAGGGTGATCGTGAAGTCCGCCTTTCGACCTAATTATTCCAAAAAAATTTTCCAGCACATCTTGATTAAACCGATACGTTAGCAAATACTCAATATTATATCGACTTTTAAGTTCAATATATAGCATTTGTAACGCTTTATTAGATTGAATGATACCTGTAGAATACATTTATGTCAAAAGAAATAAATCTGTGTCACAAATTTTTAGAGTACAATATAATTTTCAACCTTTTTGGAAAGGTAGCATAGACTTTTTGCCAATCACACGGATCTCTGACATCATTTGCGACATATTATTTAGAATGATATTTTGTTTTTCAAGTGCTAAACCATATGCGTGTAATCGGTCTCTGGTATCCTGTCTCGGTACTCTCGAATTCATAACATCGAACCAGTCATTTACCTAGTTAAGTGAAATTTCTTAAGTAGTTTAGGTATGTTCTAGAAAAATTATATTTTGTAAGTAATTACGAGTTTAAAGAGTTGACTGCACTCGCTCAAATTTTCGTTGCTCAAATATCCCAAACTGGCGGCTCGTGTTATATATTGCGAAATTGTATGTGAAAAAAGTTTCGTGGCCAGTTTAACCTTTTGCCTTTCAGGTCCGACCACACATAAATTGTGTGGTGATATTTTATGCGTGATCTGCAAGTCATTTGATTGGAGGGATAGGAGACTTAAAATTATATCCTTTTTGACTTATTTTTCGTTAATGATAAATCCACCATCAATGAAATGATTTCTCAAAAATTTCATCAAATGAGGAACATCATTAAAAACAAAAATTTTGATTTCATCGAACAAAAACCTACATATATACATATGTTACGTATATTCATACAAAAAAAAAATTTTGAAAAAATATTGAGGCATATTTACATAAAACATACCATGGTTTTTCGTAATCAACTTCAAGTTCACTGAACAGTTTTCTGTTACCTCCACCTAAGTCACAAACAATGGCCACAATTGTAAAGCCACTCTGCTTCATAGTATTCAATATATTGAATAAAATACTTTTTGACATTTGGGTATCATAGTCATAATACATATATGGGTTGCTTCCAATTTGAAATTAAACCTTCCAGCGAATTAACAAAGGTTTTAAAAATTCTTGATTTTGATACAAATAACATACCTCTTAGCAAGGCCACTTGGATATAATTAGCTGGTTCTAGCACTAAATCTGCTGACTTGTCATAGCAATACTTTTTTTTTGCCTTCATCTCATCAAAACTCAACACACATACTTTTTCAGTTTCTGACATTTGGTTGGCCGCAGATAGTAGTTTCACAACAGGCTCCAAAATACCTTTCGACATGTCCAATTTTTCCGACCATCTTTGCAACGTTCTCACCGATGGAAGTGGGAAATGTTTCTTCCTTAAAAGTTTGTAAGCTCTGGCACTCGCTGAGTATAGGGTGATAGATTGAGCAATGTCTGTTTCGGTAAAATTTTGTCTTTTATCACCACTTTTTATTTTTTTTATTTGACCCTCAGTAAACAAACGCCTCAGTGCCTTCTCGAGATTTGAGTTTGCAAAGCTTAGTTTTTGAATACGACAAGATAAATTTTTTATTGTCACATCACATTGACTTTTTGCCATTTTCAGCGAACAATTCTCTTTAAGAAGTGATTCTCTAGAAACGATTTAAATAATTATTTGTTGTTTTTTTAAATACTAACATACATTTTCAATTCCAAAGTTTTAGTGTAACTTTGGAGGCCATCTTCTTCAGTGTCAGTCGGCAATTCGGCAATTCGGCATTTACACATTTTACTTTTAAACTTTTTTGATTATTTATTTGTTTTTTGTTTCATCTTCTTCAGTGTCATAAGCAGTTTTCTTTTCACTATCAATAATAGTATTTTCTAAGGACGGAACTGCATTGGGTTTTAATTTCTTAGTACTTCGTTTACTAAATCCTATAACGACTTATTAACGGACTTAAAGAATTGATTATGTGGTAACTTACCCATTTCATATATTAAATTTCTTTCAAAATCCTCTTGCTTAAAATGTAAATCACAAATTTTTTCTTTTTCAGCATTTACAGGATTTACACGCTTGCAAAATTTCACCCATAACTTCCTTTGAGCTTCATCTCTTGGAAAACTATATAATGACACAGCTTTATGAAAACAAAAAAATTTTGATAGCAATATTACATTGTAACACAATTAATTTCTCACTTGTTTTTTTGCTGTTACTTTGTTTGCAATTGCCCACTGCGCATTTCATGCTTGCTCTTTTTGTTCTCTTTTCACTTCTATTTGTATTTTTTGTTTACAGCTTATGAGCTTTATAAAGCAAGTTTTTTACACTTATTTATTATTTAATAATTATTTAAATATATTTATTATAAAATATAGCACAATTTATTATAAAATTCAACACAAAACTTTAACTTTGATAAAACCGATTTCATTTGCTTGTTTGAGATCTCTCTGAGTAAATTGTGTGAAGAGTTGCCAAATGTAGTATAAAATATAAATTTTGTACGAGAAAGTATTAGTTTTGCATATAATAAATATTTGGCAATCTCTTCGAGGGGATGCAAACGTCATCAAACAGTAAATCATGCGCAAGGCGTAATCTTTATTTAATCATTCTTGTGTATACATGTGTTCATACGTTTGTGGCTTTGCATTCTCAAGTATGTGTGCATGTGTGTACATTTAATAAACAAACGAAAGAATCCATACAAACAAACAAAAACAGCAAAGGCTCGTTTTGTGTTCGCACAATATATGTGGAGATAAGATACGTAAAGCTAATGTCGGTGATTCTTATTTGATAGGCAAATATATGTATTTTATTGTTGTACTATTGCAAGAACATCGATTCGCACCGAATTTAACATTATTTAAAATTGGAAATTTATATAACTATGTATGTATATCTATATAAAAATAACGTTGAGAATGCGACTTTTTTATTTTAATGACGATGCTGATTGTTTTAACTCTGAAAACATTCCAATAGAGTTAACATCAAGCCGCTATTTCGTTGGTTACATAGCTCAACGGATATCTTGTGCTCGCTGCCGTATGGATATAATAAAACCCGCGCAAATTTTGTCATATCCATCAGAAATGTTTGTCCATGCAAAAAATTACGATAAAAATTCAGATTTTGGAAGTTTGTATGCTCCATCGGACTTATTTTTTGCAGTATGTAAGATTCATATAAGTTTTCGAAAAAAATTTTTCTGAATCCAAAGAAATAAAAAACATAAAAAAACTATTGTTGAGCAATGTGTAAATTTCACCAAAAATACAATATATTCCTTTTGGTTTCAAGAAAACAACGTATGCTATAAGCACAGAATGGAGATGCTAAATTTATTAATTCTTACACTTTTACGAAAGCATTCCTCGTGGGAAACATACAAATACAAATTAACGAGCGCAGAAAAACTTAAAATTTTAAAACAATAAAACATATGCTCAATTCAGAAAATTATTAAATATGTACCAATCACTAAAAATAATTACATTTCTTGTGCTAGTTATCACTTATTAAAAAGATTTTAATAAATTTTATAATAGTTTTGTAAACAAAAAAATAAATTGTATGGTTTTCGAACTCAGGTAAGCTCACGTTTTATTTGATTTATGCATATACATACATAGATATTCTAACTATACAATTGAAAATTCTAAAATAAAATATTTAATAAAACAAATGAGTATACATAGTTCGGTGCGAATCAACATAAATGCAATAGTACAATAACAAAAGGCGTAATTTTACCCTACAGCCATAGAAATCGGTCGCATTGGCTTTGCACTGTTTATTTGCACATGATTTATATGAAAACAAGAAACTGCTTTTAGTTGTTAATATTGTTATTGAATGTGCTTTGTACAAGAAATATAACACACACAAACACATTTCTCAATAAGCATCATTTATATGTGTAAACAACAAAAAAAAACCATAATTTCTGTGGAAAAAAAATTTCTAGTAGAGTTAAAAAAAACAAAAATGTTTCAAAAACAACAACAAAATAAACTTGACAAAACCAATGCTTATTACTACATACATACTTATGTACGTACATATGTATGTATGCCTAAAATTTTTGTGTTCTTTTCTCTTGCTCAAAAACTCTCTTGCTACTTCCCCCCACAGCATCTATAAACGCAAACAATTTTTGTTTTTATTCAATGTTCTACGTGCAATATCTTTATATATTTATAGTCTTTGGTATAACATTTTCAAGAAACGAATACCAAACTGCATGTTTTAAATAAAATGACACATTTTCTGGTGGAAAAATAATGAGTGTTTACAAGTTGCACAATATAGTCCAATAAAACAATTAGAAGATAAAATGGCTATGCAAAGAACTTTTCAATATATCAAAGAGAGGAAGCAGAGCTAGAGGAAAAATGTTCTCGTTTTGTATTATTGTTCCGACAATGACAATGACAATGAGTCAGAAATAGCAGTAATCAAATTTTTGCTAATTTGTATATTGTTGACTCCGGTCCTAAAAGAAGTTCGTTGCCTTCTTTACTTTCCAGTGAATCGTAAGACTTTGTCTGCAGAAACTCAACTGCAATCAAGTTTTTTTCTCTTTTTATTTCTATGAATATGGCAACACCTTTCCTTTGTGCATTCAGTAGTGTTTTCTCATTTAACGATGTACAAGTTTTTTGAGTAAAACTCCAGGTTTAAACATCCCAGTGAAATTTTTGCTACATACATCTTCGGTTGAGACCAATGACAATGTAAGCAAGACCCATCCAATGTCTGTATACAATTTCTATTTACATTTACACAGCGATGGCCTAGACTGTAAGATTTATCTAACACAATATACATTGTAAACGAATGTTGGATGGGTCCAACTATTATGGTGACTTCGGAGTGCAATAAGATGTATCTGAATGCCATTGATCTTGGAATGAATTTTAACTATTGCATAATTAACTTAGAAACTTCATTTTTTTCAATATTTTGTAATTTCGGAATTTTGTTTCAAACGTTCACTTTCTATTTTCTTTAGTCTTCTTAAATTTCAGTCACTTACCTTTTTTAATTATTTTTATTTAATAATTTATAACAATATTACCACAAAAAATGCCGCTAACACTTCACTTTTAAAAACACTTATGAACTTGATACAAATTTTATTTTGGAATAATAATAAAAATGAAAAAGAAAGAATAACGGAAAAATTACTTCAGAAAAAAGAACAAAATTCATAATTAAAACGAAATGACAATATGATACATTACAAAGCCATCCAAATCAGATGGTAATGCGATGCAAAATTTTTATTTGTGTTTGTTTTGATCTTCATTTCTAATAAACATTTAACTTTACAATTGGATGGGAAAAAGACAAATCCGAATCAGATGCGAGTAGTAATGGCTTAACTATTTTCGTTTTATTTTCCCTATTGACATAATATTATACAATCGGATGGCTTTCAGTTTGTAATGAGTAACCGGACTGCTGGGATGTTTCTATATGAGATAAATTTCCCTAAACGAAAAAAAGGTCAACACTTTGTTTTTTGTTTTTGATTTGTTCTTTTTCTTTTGAAGAAGGAAGAAATCATAATAGAAGTTAATCAAGTAACAAGTTATTGTCTCTCCTCTAATTTTTTTCCACTCCTGGAAATAATCTTAATGAACAACTTTAATTATTTCTTTGAACTTAAGAAACAGAAATTAAAAAATTAAATCAGGAAAGGAAAATTAATAAGAAGCATAATTTTTTTTATTATAAAGTTATGTTGAAGTGCTTGATTATTATTATGTTTTATGTGCCTTTCGAAAATGTCATTATTTTATTAGAAAAAAGTTTGATATTTTCTTTACAACTACAATTTTATTTATTTATTTTTAATTGCGAAATATAAACATGCCACACCGGTGCATATTAATTAAAGATGCCATAAAAAATAAGAAATTTATTTTTCCAACTGGTGGTCTTCTTATCTTTTCAAGTTCCTTTCTAATGTTAATGTTATATACTTGAGCTTATATGCTTTTGAAGAGATTGCAATTTAATCTTTTTCTAGAAGTTTCGTTATTTACATACATATGTACGAGTATATGCTTTTGAAAGAAATTATTTATCAAAATTCGATTCTTTTTCTAGTGATTTTTTTTTAGAAAGAGAAGTAACATTCAGGAATAGATTGCCTACTACTAGGCGTCACATTTTACACGAAATGGATAGTGATAGAGATGACACGTGGTGAAGGCATAGAAGATGTTTTATAATTTTTACATCTTTTTGCCGATTTTTGTATTTTTATTATAGAGGTGTTGCAGCGCCTCTGATGTCATGGAGTGGTATTAAATTTTTTAAGCTCTGTTTAGTAGCCATTTTTATTAATTATTTCACTTACACAATACCGGTGAAAGAGGGCTCAGTGCCAGTAAAACTTTCCGATAACAACAGAGCGAAAAGCACAATAATGCACATCAAAAAAATGCCAATTGTTTTTATGACTTATCCGACATAAGAGGTTCGAACCCAAGACCTTTTGTTTTGTGTCATAGTCAACGTGATAACTGACGTGTGAGGTATTTTTATTTTGGTATTTGGTGAATAAATTATTACACATTTTCATTATACGTAATAAATTCTGCTGCTGTTGGATGCAGTTGATTTTACAGCGCGAAAAGTTCACGAATTTTTCATTAATGGATTGCGGGCCATGTGCATAGTTCTTAATTAATGTAAAATTGATAGAAAGGGACAGCACAGCCAAAAAGAAACAAATACAATATAATATTTGCCCTTTTTAGGTGTTGCGTCCTTATTTTCATTTAAAAGGAAAACGCTAAAGAAAAATATACGGTTAAAAATTAATCCCAAAATCGCAGACATTATGCATAAATCGCTAAGTTGTCAGCATATAAAAGATTTTAAATTCGAAACGTCAATTTCAAGTTGCAACTTCTTACATTTTTTTTGACAGTTACTCATTTTTTGTCGTTAATACTAGTAGACAAATCCAGATTTTTGCATTTATCTTAATATGGTTGTACTCTTTGCACCTGATTAATTTTCCCCATTACAATATATTTGGGCTCTTCTCCAAAATTTGAAAAAAATGTTAAATTTTAACTCAGTAGTGCACAGAGTCTCTTATAAAGTACGCTTGAATTTCATTCCATTTCCATTCCAACGATGCATACTTTTTTCAGTTGTGTTACTATTGTGATTTGTATGTTGTATTTTATGCAAATTATGAAAAACCAATTTGTGAAACAAAAAAAATCTCGAGCTGCATAAGAAAAATTGGAATATATTAAATATTATTTGAATATTTGTTATTTTTTGTGAGTTTTATTTGTAAACAACTGATACAACTGATGTAAAAAAATTATGACAAAATATTATGCCACGTGCATAATGCTATGTCCCCTAAAAGGGACACTTCGTCCGCACTACAATTGTGAAACGATGATTGGGTAAGTATTTTTTTTCTCTATAGACTTTCTGAAATATTGCATGAACTGGATGCCCTTGACAATAATAATTGCTATGGCGTTGCAATTTACGCAATTCCATCATTATATGGAGCCGATACTACACATAACAATACAATATATTTGCGGGAAACCAATCCCATTTGGTTTGATATTTATGTGAGAAAAATTGCAGAGGCTACTCCCAAAGATATTGGTGTAGGTAGTGATAAAGTGCTCTTCGCTCAATTCCGGTAATGAAGAAGAAAGAGCATCTGTACATCATAGATTGACTAATAATGCAAACATATTGCACACGTGGTGCAAAGATAATAATGTTGTCACAATTGCAACAAATTTTGATGTCAATGAAATGAAATCGTGCCAATAATTCGTTAGAGGAAGGGGTGCTGTAAGTATATTTCCCAACCAAAAATGTTTTGTAGATATAAGGCAAGGGGGCGTTGATAAGATGGATTAATAAGTTGGACTCTACCGCTTGCAATTATATAAAAAAAACGGTGGTGGCCAATATTTATATATCTCTTTGCTGCCTCGGTTAGTAATGCATGGTTTCTGATGAACAAGTTACATCTCAATCATCCGACATGTGCGTCTCCGCTTATTTTTCGCCCAAATCTTACTACATATTACCTTGAGACCAATGATATCCCATCTATAAGAGGTTAGCCCCCTAACAAAATGACAACAGATACACGATAGGATGGCAGAAACTACTACTTTATATTCTGAAACTGATAAACATTGCGAAAAAACGCACTACTTTTCGGTTTTTTTTTTTTATATGAACAATCTATTTTATTAAGCTTTAAGGTTTATTTTATTTATTATTTTTTTATATAATCTCGATATTTCGTTAACCTTCGGTTAACATCTTCAGGAAATTTTTATTTTTAAAATTTTTTTCTTTTTGAAGTTTATATAAAAATTTTTCTGACATAACATGTCTCATAAAAATTGTGAAAAGAATATGATTCAAAATATTTCGAATTTTTTACAATATTAATGAAAATGTATAAAATTCAAAAATATTTTACAATATTTACATTTAAATATAAATTTAAAATATCCTCTTATATATACTTATAATCCCACATACCCATATACATATACATAAATATATATAAAAATATACACATTTATCCATACATATATATATACATAAAATACACATATATATATATATATAAAATTACATATGCACATACACATATATATATGCAATACTTAAAAATACTTAAAATTATTATTATTACATTAACACAATATTAATTTTAATATACAATTATATGTTAAACAACTAACAAAAAACAAATTAAACATCACATGAATATAAGCCTGAAAATATACTTCAAGTTAAATATTTTGTAATATAATATCCAACATAATATTAATTCTAATAATTTAAGTTTTACTAACTAAATATCTATAGTTATGTGCTCAATTATCTGTATCTATTTTAAAGTTTATTCTATCTGACTTTGGTATATTATTAATCTCTAACATTTCTAACAAAAACCTACGTTTATAATTATTTTCCGTTTTCAAAACTGATGCATTCTCAAAGTCTGGATAATGATTCAACTGAAAACAATGAGATGATAATGCTGTTTTTTCTGAATTAATGTGTCTATATTTCTGATTGCTTTTATGTCCTGATATCCTAGTTTTTAACGTATTCTTTGTCGTACCTATATACACCTTACTGCAATTGTCACTTTTATTACCACCACATGGTATACTATAAACTATATTAGACATATCCCACTTTACCATTCTATCCTTTACTCTACTAAATAATCTATTATTTGTGTTAAATGTTCTAAAAGTTATACCATATTTTTGACTATCAAATATATTAGATTTCCTTAATCTCTATGACATTCACGGTATGTAAGTCAAAGATTTATAAATCTTTGGTTCTATATTAGCCGTCATATTGTTAGCTAACCTCTTTCTACTATCTTGATTCATCAAATTAAAAATTAAGCTTTCCGGAAAATCATTCTGAATTAGTATATTCCTAATTCTCTCCCTGTTCTTCATATGAAATTCCCTATCACTAATTGTTAAAACCTTCTCCATTAAATTCCTGGCTGTATACATTATAATTCTGTATTAATTATAATATCGAGATTATATAAAAATAATAAATAAAAAAACCTTAAAATTTTATAAAATAGATTGTTCAAATAATAAAAAAGGTTAAAAAAACAAGTATTAAGAAAAATTTTTTTTTATATATTTGAAATACATATCGCGGTACCTAGCAGGTGCAAATGGTATTTAAAGTAAGCAGTACACCTAGCTATATACACAGAGTAAATTTCTTTAAAATCGGTCTACCCGTTTCGTAGTAATGGAATTTTTGGTACTAAAAATTCAATTAAAGAAATGAGGTGGTGGTGGTTCTTCGGCTGTAGCTCGGAAGCTATTCAAGCGATTTGCCTGAATTTAAATACCCAGCTCTACTACTGACCGATTGACACTAAAATGAATTTTGTGTGATGATTAGTTTGGAAGAACACGGCGTTTCAACGGACACACAGACAGACGGACATAACATTTCTGAAAATATATGAATTTTTCTTCAGAAAGGAATATTAAAGAAATTTCACACGAAATGACAAACTTATATATACCCGTTATATTTAAAGTGAACGTTATAATGATTAATCTGATCATTTTTGTTAATAATTGGTGAAAATTATTTAAGGCAAGTGGCCAGGGAGCTTCGTCCACTAATAGGCTGATGATCGATAAGATACAGCCAGTCAACATGTGGTAACATCATTTTTAGAATCTCCAAATGCAAAGATCGATGAGAAATAGAAAATCCTGGGTTTTATTCAACACCAGAGCCTACGACAGCAATATACTCAGTTATTTTTCCGCGTCAACTAGTCACTGATTCAAACAGCTGAAATTTTCCAAATTTCTGGTCGAGAATGTGCTTCACGGCAATCTAAAATACTATAGTTTTGCGATCCGTGACCTCGAAATTTTTGTAGTGAATTTTAGCAATTTAATTTTTATTAATGGCGCACCTTTTACTTTTCATCTGTCAAGTATTTACAAGGTTAAATAAAGTTAAATAATAAAATGGTGGGCTACTGAAAATCAGACCTGTTATTGCATGTCACGCGCTAAGGAATTTGAATATTTTTTTAAATATTTCTCTGCTTATTTTGAGATATCTGTGTTGACCGACTGCACGCTGTGCACGTTCGTTTACAGTTTTTAATTTTTATCGTTCCACTTTGAATTCCTTATATTTCTAGGACTGCCACAATACGGGTGCCTCCGTAGCCTAGTGCATGAGTAGTAGTCTTATCAATCTGGAGTTGAGGGTTCGATTCCCGCCTAGACCCTGGTTGTTCCTTGTGGTATCACCAATTGCCTAAGCTCTGTCCTAAGAGGGCCTTTCTTCTTCGGATAGGGTCCGCCACCTAACCTAATTCCCCTTAATAGAATACTCGAATGATACACTGGCTTCTATTGTAATCTGATTGATGAAAGACTAATGCAAAAAATTGTTTAAAAGAATGCTATTCTACATTACAATTTTTACATTGGAGAATTTACAACGTATTATTAATGCAATTTCAATAGCATATGCGGCAAATAAGCTGTGAAAACGAAATTAATTCAATTTAAAATTAAAAATGCAAATTTTAGTGAGTTTTGGTTTCTATCTGCAAAAAGCAGCAGTGTTACATTATTTCTTCAAATAATCTTCCTGTCTATTAGTGACATATTCCTTAATAATTATGTTTTCAAATTTCTATTATTAAAAATAATATAATTTTATTACCCATAAAATACAACACACACACACACACACACACGCATATTCGCATTCTGTTTCACCAACTAACGCAACACATTTTATACATGAACGCATACTTAGATCTTATACTTTAACAAATACACATGTTTTCGAATGTTTACAATATGCATACAAGTGCAAAGTCTGCAGCCATGTAAAACATAACAAGGATGTTGCTGAGAATGTGATTGTGCCCACAAGTAACTCAGATAAGATAGAAAATATAGAAAGGAACTGGTGAAGGAAAATTCCAGAAGCATCTGCATACAAATGTAACTTGTAACTGAATATTGATATAAATTAAAGAATTTTAAGTTTTATTATTTTCAATAAATCTAAATTAAATACGAAAAAGGCATAAAACATTATTATCAGTGCTTCCAAATAATTTTCTGAACTACATTAGCCGCAATGCAAATATACCTTCGGCGGTATTTGAACAATAAAAAAAATTCAATGAATCAAATGATTAAGAAAAATGTCTCTCCTTAGATTAAAGATGCGTCTAGTATGAATATTCTACAGCAGAGTGGCAGCAACCATTCTGTAAAAATTAACAAAACGAGCAAAAGCAGAGTTGTGCAAGAATTAACCCCTATTCATGTCATTATCGAGCCGAAAGAGAAGGTAACACGCAGTGTCACCATTTTTTTTTTATTTTGGACCAGCACTCAGGGATGACTCCGACAAATGAGATGTGCTGGAACTAGAGGAAAGCGATAGTGAGAGAGATGACAGGTGGTGAAGCTTTTGCACAATTTTTGTATTTTTGCTTATAGCAGTGTTCCAGAGCCTCTGATGTCAAGGAGACGTATTAATTTTTAAAGCTTTGCTTTAGTAGCCTATTTTAGTAATTACTCTACTTTGCTGCTGCTACACATTACACATTACCAACGAAGGATCTGACCTCCCGGTGGATTGCTATCAGCTGAAGTCGGTACTGTTCAGTGACCAGTGACTATGCCTTCGCCACTGAAACCTTCCGACAACAACTTATACCGGGACACATTAACGCACATCGCAAAAAATGCGAAATGATTCAGAACTTAGTCTAACGTGAAGACTTAATTGACTGGGTGTTAATTCTCGTAAAAAAAAGTTACAGCACCAGTACATATGGAGTAATTGATACCAGCGTTCAAACAGCTGTCTACCAAACATTCAAAGCAACCAAAAATATCAATCAGCCATTTTTTAACGAAGAGCAGTGGCTCTTTTTAACAGCTTACATTTAAAGTTTGCGGCAGTGGGCAAAGCTGTAAAAAACGAATAGCGGATGTTTATCGGGGCTGGTGTAACGACATTGGCAAAAAAACCAAGAGCATACAATTCAATAAATTGCTTTACGCCCAAGGTTTAAGAGGTGTAAAATTAAGGGATGGCAGCGCGTTAAAATACGGCAAATATATGGGAATATTTTTAAAATTAAGCGGAAAATAGAAAGGAAATGAAAATGGAAATTCATTTTAATTGACAATTAGAAAAGACTTAATCACGAAACAGTGGAGAATATTCTGAGAATAATATGGTAAAATTTAGTCCACTATGCTTGATCAATAATTATCAACATTATTTTTTTGTATTATCTGGGACCAGCACTCAGGAGATAACCCCTACACATGCGATGCATTGTGCTGGAACTATAGGAAAGGCATAGTTAGAGAATTGAGAGGAAGTGAAGCTTAATTCATTATTTTACAGCTCTGCTTGTGCACGTTCTTTGTTAATAGCCGTGTTGAAGCTTCGGTTTAGTGGTTATTTTTTTTATTATTTTACTTCGCCGGTGCTACACAATACCGACGAAGGAGGGCGTTCTGATGTGATTGTGGATTGCTATCAGCTGAAGCCGGTATTGTTCAACAACTTGCCTTAATTAGAGGATGACGTGTAGAAATAAAAACTATTATTGTTATTATGATGAAGTTATAAATTTACCATCTTAGGGTATGTACAGAGTGGCAGCTTGTTGCCGAGCCGAGCTGGTTGACGCTTATTGCGAGAATTGTTCATGCGAGAAACTAGTTTGAGTGTTCATAGTAGATGCGAGAATCAGCGCTGATATTTTATCTATTATTTGTGTTTTATGTACATATGTTTGTGTGCATTTGGGTTTGTTGTTATTTTTTTCTTTAATTTTTATTTTATTTTTTAATTTTTTTCTTTTTAATTTTTATTACTTTTTGAATTTTTTGATTGCATATTTTATTTACTTTTTCTTAAATTTATGTTTTTAGTTTTTTTTATGTTTTCCAAACAAGTTGAAATCATAACAACATAACATAAACAATGTTATCGGCGCTGAAATACGCTTTGAAACTGTTTTCTCGCATTCAATCAGCTTTGCGCTCTGACCAGCTCGGCGCCCACTATGACCGCTTCGCGCTTGTTTGTACTAATTTGTATAGAACCAGTTTTTTCGCACTGGTTCTTGCGATAAGCGTCAACCAGCTCTGCTCAGCAACAAGCTGCCACTCTGTACATAGCCTTAAACTGACAATAGTCATTTTCGTTACATTATTTTTATTTTTATTTTCATTATTAACTGTGCACCCATTTTTTTTGTTAGACTTGAAGCAAACTTTTTTGGTTTGTTTCGTTAAGTATTTGATGCATAATGAATTATAACGCCGCTAGCCTCTGGCCATTCTTATATTTTTTGATGATTTAGAAGAGAAAAAATAATAAAAAAAAAATAAATAAAAAATTCTCGTATTCTATTTATAGAAAATAATAAATATATAAAGCTAATAATTCACATCTACTGACAAAACTTTCGAAAATGGCATGCTGTACTGTTCTGCTAGTGCATTGTCAGTGTAATTTACAATTTTGTTCTTTGGATTTGTTTATTTCTTCATATACAACTATCGCATGTAATTCTCATTGCCTAATGCAAAGTATCTACCTAATGCATTTGAAACAATAAAAAAAAATTTAATTTATTATGTTTCTTTTTTAATTATATTTATTTTTGAGCGAAGGTCTTTTTTATAAAAAGTTTTTTTTTTTATTTTTTTTTATTATCTTTTTATTTGATTTTAATTATTATTATTTATTTTAAAAACTAAAAGGGATTTCACATTTAAAGAAAAATAGAATTTTAAAAACTTTTCTTGGTTTTAGCAATTGTTTGTTTCAATTGTGTACTTATAAACTGGCGTTTAAACTAAATTGATGAACTCCCTGATTTTCGAAAAGTTCTTGCTGTTAGTGATGCAAAATGTATAGGTATGTATATAAATGTGTAGGTACGGTTGATCTGGAATTTCCAATGGGTTGGAGTAATCCCTGAGTGTTCGTTTTTTTAAATATTTCTTTTATTTATTTTATTTAAACACAAACGACTTAGCAAGAATGTTGCCTGGTTTTTACTGGAAATTTTATTTTCTTTGTTTACATTTTGTTTATATAAAACATATGTTATCGTTGATTAGAAAACGTTTAAATGCGATTTCCGTTTAGAGATCGCTGCGTTTTTCAGAACATATGCGATAAAAAGAGGAGGACCGGGGAGGTTGTAACGAATTTTTTTAAATACCAAGAAGCCCCTGCAGTAGAGGTAAGACAAATCATATGAAGTTTCTCAACAAAAAGTGTGGTATAAGTGCTTCTCTTGCATACTAAACCAAAAAAAACCGTTCACAGTTGGTGGGAGATTTCAACAATTTCATAAGTTTGACATCCCAAATGCACAAAAATGTACGTTGGGCTATTATTGAAAATTTTATAAACGGCCGAAACTACTGTTTATTTTACGTAAAAAATGTATTCGGCCCATTCATTCAAACTTTATGAAAACAGCTGAAATTCAGCTTTGGCTTTGTAAATTTACAGAGCCGCAGCTTAGATTCAGCCAAATGGATTTTTTTAGCTGTGGCTGTGGCTATGGCTGGAGTTGATTAAATTTTGATAGCCCCAGGTCAGTTTCAATACTTTGAAAGACAAAATTACACCCTTTTTCCACGCTGACTGATACAAGTTACACCGCAAGAAAAACTTAATAAAGCTTTTGTAACCAGAATTTAACATTTCTTAGAAGGGATACCATAAGTTTCATGTCCTTTAATTAAAGAGAGATTGTTTTTTTTTTATATACTTCATTTAAGTTGTCCAATTAAGCCATTTTGTTTTAATCTTTAACAAACTCCCTTTAACAAACACCTACTGCCTGTAAAGGATAACTGAAAACTATAAAAGAAAAAAACAAAGAAAAACTTAATATGAACAAGAATAAAACTTATAATAAAAGGAGGTAAGTTGCTCTAGTACAAAAATTTATTTCTATGCATAATTTGAAGGTTTGGGTTTAAAAACGAAACAAAAAATATATTCAATGATATACAAATTGTATTCAGTTTAAAAATAAAATAAAAGGGTATACCCTTTGCGACGTTACAGAAGTGTTTTTAAATAAGGAATAAATTTTATTATTTCATTTTATTTTATTTTTATTGATTGATGGGTATTACTAAAATTGTTAAGTTTTACTAACAACACAATTTCATGTTTATGGTCTGGTTATAAAATCAATCATTTGGTTTTGCAAGAGATTTAGATATAAATTATAAATCTGCCATGTACAATATATAACTATGAATACATACGTATAGTATGAATGTATGAATTTTATTAAAATTGTTTTATTTTATGACGATTATTGCAAAAAAAAAAAAAAAAGATGTTGATGCCTTTGTGGTTAGTTGTATGGGTATAAATAATGCAATGAAATAAAGTTTTTATGTTTAATACAAATTATTTTTGTGTTCAAATCAACTAGCCGACATTTTTATTGCAATGACTATTTGAAAGGATAGGTGTCGACAGATGCTGTATCAATAACTCACTCAGACTGCAAGCTTTGGGGAAAAACTGAACATCTTAGAATTCTACTGTATTTCTTTTTAAGGGAAAGAAAATAAAAATTGAATTTCTGATGATTTCTGGTATCGGAGAACATTCAACAAACAAAATCTTCTCTTCACGTGACTCATGAACGCACAGCACAAACGCCAAGAGCTAGTGACTTCAAATTCGTTACGAGTACACCTCGTTCCATATGCAGCTTATTTAAGAAGAGAGTTTTTGAAATTCGAACGATAAGTGTAAAAAATGGGTAACATCTCAGAAACTAAAGCAGATAGAACTAAAATGCAAAAAGCATATAAATACTCTTAAAAACTAATCGGACACTTGTTCAACAATTTTCTGATATATGTACATTTAGGGGGTAAAAACGGCCAAAAAACTGAAATTTGGTACCGTTTTTTTAGTCCATATATCTTCTTAAGTATTGAACATAGACTGAAACTTTTGGCCGTATTAGTTTCTTCTAGATAAAATCTCGAATACGTTTTCTTACTGATTCGAAATTCAAACATATTGGCGTAAAAGTGTACCCTGTTACTTGATGCCATTTAAATAAATACACCCGCATGATATGGGTACCAAATTAAAGCGATTTATTGAAGGTACCCTAAAATATGATGAAAATCTCCGCAAACCCAATATTACGGACTCCCCAAAATGGCGAACGACTACTTCATACCCACTTCCAGGATAAGGTTATTAAAAGAAAGCGTTTTTTGAGCAGAAAATTAGAAATAAAGTACAATGGGTACTTTTCAAAAAAGCGGTCATTTGAAATTAAGTTATATTTTATATACCACTTTGTGTGTTCTTTGTGGAAGAGGTACTATTTAAAAAATTAACTTATTGAAGTATGCACTTTTTGGAAATGTATTTTTTTATAAAAAAAAAAAAAACAAAAGTGGGCGACATTAGAAAAGTTGATCTGCAGCCAGCGAAGCGCACCGGGTTGATCTAGTAAATACATAAAATTACATTTACATTTTATTAACTTTTAATAAAGAAGAATATTTTAAATAAAATCGAATTGAATGTTTAATAAAAAATTTCACTTTTTGTTACATCAGAAGATTAAAAAAAGCTGAGTTATTACAGAATTATCACAAGAGGCATATTTTTATATTCCATTAGATAGGCGGTTGAGCTTTACATATATTTAGCAGGATTACTAGAATTACACATCGATTAGTTCTTAATATGGCAAACTTTTACTTTACTTTTTAATTCAATGGATAGACAAAATGCCTAAGAGCAATTTTTGCGTCCACTCATGTAATTTAATAAATAACTGTGGAAAAAATCAGAATATATATTTAACAACATGGCTATTTTTTTTTTAAGAATTGAATTCTAATAAATAGACGAGTCATATCGTTAAAATATCGTCGTGGTGAATTAATTAGTAATTAGAAATTAATAATTAGGACTAAAAATTAGAATTTAGAAATTCCTGCAGCAGTTTTAAATACTTAAAATCTTTAGACTACAGGAATTCGAGCCTTTGGTGCAATACCGTAGTAATTCAAAATTTGAATTTTTTGAGCTGGGTATGCAGAAATGATTATTGGGGAAATATCTATCTAAAGGAAAAAAGATTAGGTTCTATCTCGAACTGTTCAGGTTCTACAGCTACAAATGTCGTCTTTATTGCCTCCAGCTATTTCCAACAATATTTATTGGCAATAATGAAATATTTCCTTTATGACAAGAAATTTACAAACAGAAAACATTAAAAAACATGCTTCTTTATTTAAAAACTTAAAAAAAATAACTTTAGTAAACAAAAATACTATCAAAAAGGTGGCTCAAAACTTCAAATGCATTTTTCTCAGTTCACGATTTTTAGAATTACTACCGTCACACCAAAAATTTTTCTCGTGTGTCTATGCTAACAGCACCCTCCTTCGTTTGTATTTGAGCAATAAAAAACATCGGCTAAGTAAAATATTAAACAAAATGGCTCTCCTTCAGCTTAGCGGGTTATGTGTCTATATAAAAGTAGAGACCAAGCAGTTCTGGTATACAAATTCTCATAAAACAAGCAACTGCAAAGTTGTGCTCAAATTATGCTCTCTATTATATCTCTCTAACCACCTGTCTCTTCTATATAATATACCTTTCCAAATAGTTCCGGTGCATGCATTGCATACGTTTAAGAAAAAAGTTATCCTATTACTTACCGGAGCTGGGAACCCCTGGGTCATATTTAATGTTTAATTCCCCATGACTTAACAAATATTCACACGCATTCGGTCAGAATTATTAAAATTAATTATGAATTAAAAATTTTAAGAGCGATTATTTTAATTAAAAAAAGAATTGAACCGAAAAATGAAAAAGCACATCGTTTCTTCAGAGTTTTTGAATGCATTAATCAAGAAAATTAATTGACTTAAAATTCTAATTTCTACATTAATGGGTTCATTGAGAGAAATTGTAATCGACGCCTTAATTAAAATGCCAAATTGAATAACAAAAAAGAACCTTTTTCCTCGAAATCCCTTTTGTTAAGTTAAAAAGTTATCCCACAGTCTTTTTTTTTTTTTTTGTCTTACTTATTATTTATACTTATTTAAAAGTGATGTTCCGAAAGATTATGGCACTTTTATTTTATTTTATTTTGCTGTGCGAGTTAATTAATGTGATTAATTACGTAATTATCACGAGAAGTAATAGATACAATGAATTATCTTTTAACAAAAGATAATTTCCATGAGATAAATATTGTTAAAATTCTTTTTCCAGCATAGACGTGTTCTTGCTGCTTATGTGTAATAAAAAGGGAATGATTGATGGACAGAGAGTTGATCAATTCGTAAGGAAATTTCAATTTGCTACAAATTATTGTGATTTCGATTCTCACTTTACCCTTTATTTTTTAAAAATGTTTACACTGTATTATTCGTATTTATCTATGTTTGTTATATGGTTTAGCTGGTCTATATGCGGCATTCCATTTGCTACTAATAGCAAATAAAAAGAAATTGCCACATAGAGACCAGCTAAACCATATAATGGATTTTCAATAATGTTGAATAATTGAAAGAATAGTCAAACTGGACCAAAAAACTGGAAATGTTTTAAATTAATAGCCCAAAATCGGGCAAGAAATACAATGCAAATTTGGTTGAAAAAAAACGGCATTAGTTTTTAAGTTGGTTCCGCTATAGTCTAGCGAGTAGTGCGCTAGTTTATCAGTTACGGATTCTAGGTTCGATTCCTTGCAGATACTTGGGTGTGTATCACTACAACAGGTGAAATTTTTTTCACAACCGGTATCACAATGGCACCATAACAAATTGGACGCAAGTGGGCTGGGACCTTCCTTCACCTTTACATGCAGCAACCTGCTGGCCTAACCTAACCTAGTTTTTAAGTTCTACATTATAATATGGTGTTCAGATATACACCCTCATAGAGATTTTAGCAATAAACTCCATTATTGAGCTCTATATTCTATACAAAATGTAAAGTAAGTTATTGAGCAATTGTTATAAATATTGAGTAAAACTTGAAATGCAACCCTTCTCACAAGTATTTTTAGTGCAAAGTCTGTTCAGTGAAAAGAAAAAATTATGTACAATGGCAAGCCAAATGTCAAAACTGGAAATAAAAAAAGTAAATATGAAAAAGAGATGACCTTTAAGCTCGTGATATCCATATCACTTATATCTTTCTCACGTCCGCAAAATCCCTAAAATGTTTCGATTAGCGGTACAGTTACAAAACCATCAACCGAATGCAAGATCCACCATTATACGCCACTGTAATGGGAGTGAAATTAATATATTTGTTCGTCTTAGAATTGGACAGTACAAACTATGCCGTCAACATCTTCTTAATAGAATTCACGTATCTGTTTGTACCAGCTGTACCACCCACCTCATCATGTAGCTCATCTACTTGACTAGTGCCCTAATTGCAATTCGTCCACAACACGTATCATTTTTTTTTTATCTTGGACCAGTGCTCAGGGGCTATGCCTGGAATGCATTGCACTGGAACTGGAGAGAGAGGGATAGGGTAGAGAATAGACAGGTGGTGAAAGTGATAGGAAGATAAAGCTTAATTCTTGCACAACTCTGCAGTTGCGTGTTAATTATAAAGCAAAGTTGCAAAAGTCTCTGATGTTTTTTTCTTCGGATTGAAGATGCCAACTGATCTTCTTAGACACACGTGTCATAAAAATATGAAATTAATATACAAGTTTATAACCACAAATTGTTTACAAAACCTCATTTAAACGGATATATGTACATCCTTGCAAATAATGTGAGTAGTCCACACATGCATGTATAGTGGAGCCCACAGAGTATTAGGACTAGTCCAAGAGACTAACCCAAATTTATGGAGAAAACATGGTTTATTTCACATTACGATGTCCATGGAGCAACTCCAATGACATGGTCCACAGATGCATTACATAGGACCATAGATGCATAAATGGACCACATAGTCCAATAATATTTGCAGGGATATCGTCACGTAAAATGTGAAAGGCCCTATCATCACTTTTAAAAATTGTACAGGAGAGACAAAAAACTTAATAAAATGAAGTGTTGTGGTTGTGGAAATATTTTAGAAAAGTACTGCGTACGTAAAATTTTTTTATCATTTTTTGGAACATTACGGAATTGTGAAAAGTAATCATTTGTTGTTACGACCTTTTCAATTACATTATTTTTAAAACTAGAAAGCTAAAAATTTCAGAAGTGTTTTTTGATGAACAGTATCAATACCCATTCAAAACTAAATATTTAGTTCTTTGTTATTTACGGCCTTTTGCTTTTCAGTTGACGATATATACCAACCATAAAGTCGAAAGTGCTAAATGCTTGTACTCTTTTTTTTTGTTATTAGTTATTATAATTTAATTATAATTATAAATATTTTAAAATAAATAAAGAATATTGCACAGAGTTATGGTATGAAATTTGGTAAAACTTTTTATTAATTGTAATTTTACTTATCAACCTTAATTAAACCTATTAAATTTGTGTGCTATCATTTCAAACTAAAGAATATAAAAAAACTTTTCATTTTTACTAATCTTTTATTTTTAACACTGCCATGCTGCGACTAAATGCAATTTTTGTTTAAACTTTTCAAACGTTTCTCTTAATCTTTCCAAGAGAATAATATTTACAAATATTTATAATGTTTTTGTGCCCATACAGCTGTAGCATTTTATTTAATAAAATTCTCATTTTTTTTCAGTTTTTTGCTACCAAAACCACTTCTGTTTTATATGAAATTAAATTGTTTAAAATAAGTGTATGTGTTATTTGTGTTTGTATGCATGAATACCAATAAACAATACTCGTACTCATGCAAATAAGAGGTTTTTTTTTTCTTTTTTAATTTTTTTAACAAACCAACACAACACAATCATAGATCATTTGTTTCGAGCAGATTTATCGTAAATGTTTGTTTTATATGTCTGTATATTGTGCCAGTGTTTCTAGTAGTATTTTCTGGACTTTATGGTGAGTGTGTGTGTGTGTGTGTTGTGACTGCATCTATTGTTTAATATTTCTTTGCTACATAAATTTCAGACAATGACCACAAAATGAAATAATAATTCTATAAATTGTCGAATGGAAATCTATAAATTTTTTATATGCTTCTGTTGCATATGCGTGTGTACTTTTTAGTTTTCGTTTTTATCTGAATTATATTTCCAGAATATTTGCAGTTTCATTTTTTGTTTGCAATCTTCGTATGACTATGATAAGAAATTTGTTTTAAAGAATCAGCACTGCAACTCAATTATTAAATTTCTAGCAAACTGTACTTATTGCAATCGACATGCAAAACTGAATATGGATATATTGTGAGGCGTTATTGGTTAAACTGGTTAGCTGCTTAACAACAGTGTCTATCACTATTTTGGGAAGCGTGTAGTGCGATTCAGTAACTATTAACGATTCGGCAATTGTTAAATTTGTCGACATATCAAGATGCTAGCTAGCACAAACGATTGTGCGCTTCTGTAACTTGATGGTGACGATAATAGAAAAAACATCAAGTAGCATCTCTATAAAAATAAACGAAACACACAAAGAGGAACATGTCAAAACCATACGCAAACAAGGAATTTAATATTCGCTTATTTTATTCAATTATTTTAAATGTTTGAAAAATGTAATTTAAATTATTTATTTTCATACACAAAATCAAAATTTTCATTTTTAAATACGTAGCAAATAATCCGGTATATGATTTAATGCTATGTTTGTATATTCACACACACAAAGATTCCAACAACAAAAATATATAGCAAAATATAAAGCACACAAATTATTGTCGCGAACTTAACGATAACAGCTCACTTGAAGCGATAGCGAATATCGTTTAATATTTTACTGAATTGCAAATCGATAAAATTTCGTTCTACCTATTTTAGCGATATGATTATTGTAATAAAAATTAGTGAATCCCGCCACTGGATTCCAATCATCCACATATTTCGATATGTTTTTCTGATGTGAATGCAGCTGCATCATGTGATGCTTTCGAAATCAGTTCATATAATAAATAAAATTTTTATAAAACACATTAATGAAATTTATTATTATTCAATCAAAAATATAATTTCTTCACAAAATTGTGATAAATTAACTACGAACTTGAACACGACAAAAATTTCCATAAAATGTAATAACTACAGTTCGATTAAAAAATTACAAATATTTTTATTAAAAAATTAAAAAAATAATGTCTATAGTTAACACCAGCGGTGACGTAAATCTGATTTCAATATTAAGATGTTCTAAACACTTCCTCATATACCCGTACGTTTCTTGCATGAAAGCAACACAGTAAACTAATTTGAAGGCATTACTTTAAGACAATTAGTAAATTGTGTATCTTTTATGTACCCGGCGCACAATGGTCCGAATGCTTGCCTTATCCGGAAAAAATTCAAAACCAGCTTATGCAAATCCATACCGCCAATAAACCGCAATCATTAATTAAGCAACTTATTATTAAAGTTGCGTTAATATTTTTAGATTGTATAAATGATATACATGTAACAGCTTTCCAGTTTTGTGTACGTATGGACTGTGCAGATATATTAATACTCGTATATGTATGTTCGAGTGGGAGGCTACAAACATTCTGTACTTTTTTTTTTTTTTTTTTTTTTTATCTTGGACCAGTGCTCAGGGGCTATCCCCTACATATGCAATGCATTGCACTGGAACTAGAGAGAAGGATATGAAGAAATAGACAGGTGGTGAAAGTGGTAGGAAGATAGAGCTTAATTCTTGCACAACTCTGCAGTTGCGTGTAAATTATAAAGCAAAAGTTGCGGCATCTCTGATGTTTTTTGACGCATTATTATTAAGCTAATGGAGCCATTTTATTTATTTTTTTACTTCGCCGACGTTTTATTGCTCAAATACCGACGAAGGAGGGTGCTGTAGCACAGAAAACTCAGAAATTTTTTTTTTCTGATTTGACCCGGCTGGGAATCGAACCTGGGTCTTTCTGGTTGCAGAGCCAACACGCTGACTACTCGCCATCAGCACCGTTTTTAATTAAAGCAAAGTTGGATTCCGACACTCCTAGTATTGAAAACATAGATTTTTGATTACTTTTAAATAACTTGCCGCTTATTATCAGAAGGCAATACCAATCTAATGTTACTATTAATACATGAAAGTATAACCTAAATTGGATTGGTATGAAAAATAATGTTAATAATAATAATAAAACAAAAAATTGCATTTTGTGGTTTTAGTGTTTCGGTACTTTTACGCCAATTGTCCGTAGCAAATTGTGTACATTTTGTATAAATTTGGGTCTTTGGGTTTTTTTTTATTCTGCTAATTTAATTAAATTTTTGTTTCTTATTTATTTTCAAATTTGTCTTCATATATAGTGTTGGAGGAATTATTTCGCATGTTTTTAAAAAAACGTTAGGTGAAATGCAAAACCACGTAATGAACATTTTTACGTTTTTATAGAAGGAACAAAAACCTCTTTTAATATTATACACATATTTGTAGTTATATTATTTTGATTTTCGTTTATAAAATAAATAATTTTTATTAAAAAAAAAATAAAAAAAATTTGTGATGTTATGCATTCATTATAATCAATCAAAACCTAAATTTGGAAATTTTTACTAGTTACGTGGGTTTGCATTTCAGTTAACCATAATGTACTTTAATAGGCGTATTAAACTATTTACATTTGTATTTGTGTTAAATATTTAGACAATATAATATATTGTAAAATAACACTCATATGTTTGGACAATGACCAAATGTACTTGACTTGTGGTCTGGTGTCCCAATCACTGCAATAAAATATTATTTTGTCTACTCCAATCAGATATTTATGTGAAGCATAAGTTCTATTAATAAAAGTAAAATGTTCAGTACCAATAAGCCAAACAAAAAAAAAACAGAAGAGAAAATAAACAGAATGCGCACAGTGTGTCGTAAAATTTTTCGACAATGGAAATTACCAATAACCGAAACTGCCGCCATTTTATGATTTTAACAAACAAGGAACCTTTAGGTATCGCCACTTTGGCTATTTATTGCGACTTGTACTTGTACAGCAAGCAAATTGCCTCAGAACAGTAAAAGTAAATGATAAGTATACGCTAATGCATCGCGGTCAATCGATACTTCTATAAAACATTAATTTAACACTGTACAACAAGAAAAATATAAAATATAACATGGTTCCTCCAACTGATTCCAGTAGAGGGTCCGAAAAAATTTTATCGACATACAGGGTATTTTATTTGGCGTTACACAAAACCAAGAAATATATTTTTAATTAAACGGGCTTTGTTAGATAGAAAATGACATCATGACATGAAAATGACATCAGTGTTTAAATATGATTTTGATCTGAAATTTTCTTTCATCAAAATTTTGCTTGAGTAAATCTATTGAGCGCGCGAGTTACGTACACGAATCTAGCAACATAGCAGACAACAATGATATTAATGTCATTGTCCAAAAATATATGACACATTAAATTACATTCCTCATTCACTTTTGTAAATCAACAAACCCACATAAACTAAAAACCCATATAATTGGTAGAACATTAACAATACCTCATTGATTATTGCTGATCTCGTCAATTAAACGAATCTACAAAAACACCAACAGTATCACTCACATTGTCGCTGGTTTTGTAGACCACCCAAAAGAAACTCAAGGGCAACCTAAACATATGAAAATTGTAACACTTGACATAAACAAAAACTGTAACACTTAAAATACCAAAAACGACCACCCAAATAAATTGTAACCCAAATAAATTGTAACCATACAACAAAGCAAAAAACCGATACCTCTGCTTATGAAACTAGAACGTAAGATTTTCTATATATATCTAGAATAAGATCATTACAAAAGTTAGTCTTAAGACCATAAAGAGACAATAAAGACGCTATTGAAGAAAATAAAGAATTTCATATGTGTTTTTATTCAATAACGTAATTCGCGCTGTGTGGCATGTGACACCGTTCTGTTGGAACCATATGTCAGCTAATTGAACTATGAAAAAATTTATAATCATCTCCCCACACCATTCACCATTGGGAGTAACATTATGAACATCATCGTTTTTGAAGACATATAGACCAGCCCATAAAGCGCAACAAACAGTAATTTTTTGTGGATATAATGGTGTTTCGAGAAAAGCTTGTGGATTATCCTAATTCCAAATAAGATAATTCTGCTTATTTACGTACCCAATCAAAAAATTGTGTGATACTTACGTCTTTCGTGTTCGATGTGTTCAGATGATTTATGCAGAACATTGCAAGGAACATTTTCTTGATATATGTATATTAACCCCCTACCTCTTCAGAGAATGGATACTTTTTTGTTATCTTTTTATCCTTTTTGTGAAAAATGGTAAACAACACATTTAAATTAGGAATTTAATTACTTGAAATATTGTACAAAAATGTTTGCCATAAAATTTTTTTATACGCACTTAAAAACAAAATTCAACTTTAACACCAGAAATAAGCAAAAACTTGAAATGCGGCCTTCGGTTAATTTTGTTCAATATCGTACAAAAAGGAAATTGTTATTTTTTAAAAAATTTCATTCTGTTGCCCAGTGTAATTAAAGACATACATTTTTGCTTACAACTGCTCTCAGTGTTAGCATAAGTCAGTTTGGAACTATTATTTCGATGACAAATCCTTAAGAAAATTATATTGTAGTTTCTTTAAGACAGACTATTACGTTTTGTGAAATGCTAATAAAATCCTTATTTAAGCTGAAATTTGTATTGGAAATTAAAAAGTCGGCCATTTAAAATAAACAAAATTTAAATATGTCTCTGATAGTAAAGCAACTTTAACTGTCAATTGTCAATAAAGAACTTGGAATCTGAATACAACTTATAAACGATATAACTAGTTTTTTTTTCACGATAACAAACAATACTCACATATTCTATAGAAGTATATTATTTGCTTTTTCTTCTTAATCCCTAATTTGGGATTAATTAATTTCTACAAAACATGTCGATTTCTTAAATAAAAGACAAATTCATGCCACAAGCACGTTTATTGTGCTTTTATAACTTTTTTATACAGCATTTTGTTTACTATTTGTACTAAATAAGTATGTACAATACAGTCTACTAGTGTTAGCCTTATCGGGACAGCTTCACTAACACAAAACATTTTCAACAAACAATAATTAATAAATGAAACGAAATTTGATTTCAATGCGAAACAAAGGCTCATATACATTAAAATGTGTTTGGGCAGCAAAGTAAACGTTTATTGCTTTAAGTAAATATGTGCATAAGGTTGCAAGCTGGTACAGTATAATAATAAGTACAGTACAATGAAAAACTCAGATTGCTTTTGTTTTCAATATAAATGCTCGAATGAATATTTTCACTCGGCTTCTATGAACAGGTAGCAAAATTTTTTCTCTTTCATTTGGGCACTGCAATAAAAACTCTCCTACTCAGCAATTACCTTCCCAGCAACACAAAAAAAAAAACATGGTGAAGAAATAGTTAATTCATGCGTTATAATCTTCACATTTAACAAACCAACTCGTCATCAATCAATAACTGTGCCATAATTTAGTTACGTTTTAGCATGGGTTACTGATTATTTTCATTATTCTTTAATGGGTTAAAAATTTATTTAAATTACAATTACCACTGCACAGTTCTTCATAAGAATGAATCGACACAGTTGAATGTGTTTCCCATGAGTTCAAAAGTTATAATCCTTTTTAACATTTAAGATGGCATTGAAACTGAATTCGGTTAAGCAAGTGCTTCAGACGTCAAGAAAATACCAATTCATAGTGTACGTATTCACTTTTATTTTCCTGAGTTATTTAACAATTTGAAATAATACAAAAATTTGCCTATTGTCCTGTTTTTCGTTTACATTAAAAAACTGAATACTTAGTTTGCCAAATAAAAATTACGAAACAAGTTGGAAAAAATGGTCGCACTATATTCAACTGGAAAATAAATAAAAATAAATGTTAACGTATAAATACTTGTGGTCAGTTCCAGATAAAATACGAATAAGAGAAAAAAATACACATTAAATAATAAAAAAGGACGAATAATATAACTGCCATAAATAATATTTTTGTTTATTGGAATGTAATAAATCTTGACTAAAATAGACATTTGAGTTCGCCAAATCATACGCTAAGAGAATTGATATGAGGCTGTTGCTACATTTTTATTACGATTTAATGCTTTTTGCAAATTTATGGGGAATTGAAATACATAAGCAACATTTATTGGTAAAAGATTTAATTTCATATATTTAGCTGATCCAAATTAATAATATTTATGTGCTTTATTAATTGCTACTACTGGATCTATAAATATTTTAGCATTTCTTTCGTTGATTTAATTAATCGTTTATCGTTCAAGTAATTTGTCAAGTTGTGGTCACCTACAGGGTGGGTCAAAAGTAATCGCCCGAGGCATAAGTAATCAGCTGTAATTTTTTTTAAGACAAATTTTGGCACGGCTTATGACCGCCGCCAGAGTTGATGACCATAAATGCAGATCCAAAGGCTTTTTTTAATTAAATGAAATTACAGCAAAAAGACATCGGGTGATTACTTATGCCCCGCATGTTTACTTTTGTCCCACCGTGTACATACATGCCCTTCATCCGTTATTAAATTTTCTCAGTTTAATTTTATAATATCAGAGTAGAACTCATGTGTTTACTGCACTACTCGTACGATTTTATATGTTTATTAATTTTCTTTAAATAATCACATATTTTAACAACTGCGTTTGTATATTTTTTACTTGTGTTTATAGACCACAAAGTTTTATTATTTTATATTTTATTTTTTTATTAAGCGATTTTTATTTTAACAAGTTTCAACTTTAAAATAAATAACTTCTGTTAATAAATTTGAATGTATAAGCGTCAAGACTTTCGAAACAATTTTAAAAGAAAATAAAGACAGCCGCAACGTTTATTATAAAGTGTAAATATGCACAAAGAAATAAGCGGTACACTCAAAACAAATTTTTAATTTATATAATGGAACGGGTTCATTAAATGTTCTTCATTATAATAATGAAAGTTTTCATTACTACATTAGATACATGAAAATTTGCTTTTGCCCTTTCATAACTTTTTTATAGTTCATTGTATCAAAAAATATATTTTCATAACCCAAACGAGTTTTATATTTAATACATTTATTATTTTATGATAAAATATAAACATGCTTCATAACATTTCTTCATATACGTATGTATATGTGCCTGTTGTATCGTTCAGTTGGATTATGTAGATTTCATTTTTACTTGCGGTTTCTGTTTGTATATGTTATAATTCTCAAATACTTTTTGGCAGTTTTTATATAAACATTTTTTAGCTTTTTAATTAATTTTATTGGAGGTCTACTGATGCCTACAGACACACAATGTATGTAAAGTTATTGTGAAAAATATTTCATTGTATTAATGAAATACTATCATTGCATTTATGACAACAATAATATTTCATATATGACTTCAGTATAGCAATGAAACATTAAAATTTTATATATTAAAATGTTTTATTAAACTAAAAACATAGTTTCATTACATTTATGAGATATGCACGTAAATGATGGTCATACATGTAATGAAACATTTTGCATTGATCCAATTAAGGGCGTCTTTCGGTGACTTTTAATGACAAATTTCATTGTATGGATGACGATTTTTTTCAGTGTACTGTTCCTCACGATAAAAAGGTAATAGATAATGTAGCCATTGTTGGTAAACGTCTCTCTCTTTCTTAAAAAAAAATAAATAAATAATAAGAAATCAGTAATATTATTTTAATAGATAAGCAGTATTCTCGACGCAAATTTTTTTTTTGTATTTCATAAATTCACAAACTGCTTTAAAACAACGAATTATTGGTATTCTCTAAACTGACTTATAGCTTAAAGAAAGACGAATTATTTGGTTGCAATATATTTAAAGTTTATTTAAAAGTCCGCAATAATGCTTTACAATGTAAAAATTACTTTTTATTAGAGTTTACTAAAGCTTTGAGGCTTTGTCAATAATGTATGTGGGCATTTGTCGTATTCATTTCTCAAACTTTGCCGGGTTAAAGAGATGATATTAATGACTTTACAAGGACATCCCCGTTCTTACAAAGAGTACAGAATACGTAATAGAAAATATATATATGTGTACGTGTTCTAGTCAACTGGTGTTGGAGATAAATAGTTATTTTTTCCTTTATTCTAATCGAAAGTAATTTTCACATTATTGTGATACATTAACTGTTAGTGAATTATTTTATCATCAAATACAACGTATTTACTTGTTTCGTTTGCGAAGAATTCTTCTCATTTCGCTATTCAAACTATAACTAATATTTGAATTTCAATTTTATTTTTATTTGTTTTATTTTTAAATAAGTGCGGGCATCGTAGCACAGTCTGGCGCCTTCTAAATACACCTAAATGAGTGCATAAAAATACTGTCATATTAAACAGAAGTTGCACAAAATATAAATTAAAACAGCAATTTAGTTGATAGATTAATTGCAAAAGAACTAATACAATTTTACATATCTGCATTGACTTGATGTCAGTCTTTATTTTTCCAGATTTCTGTTCGGGTGTAAGAAATTCACCGCTTTTTCGCTCATGTTTTGAATGGAATAATTCTTCTTTTGCATAGATGCAATAGGCTTGCCGTTGAACTCATTATAATGAACATCACTAATTAACAAACTTGAAAATATCGAATGGAAATATCCTTTCAGAAAAAAGTACAGCCGAAGCTCATTATAACGAATGAAAAAATGTCAGACGCTTTCGTTAAATTGCGAAATTTTTTTATAGAGCTCCAATTAATTTTAGATAAGAATTAGAATCGTTTAGAATTAAATTGAATGTTTATAATTAAAATGTTTATTCTATTTTCTGAATACAATTAGCGCTCCTACAACGTGGTATTAATTTTGCAAAAAAGTCACGTGTTGCGTGAAAATAAATGTAAAAAGTGAAATTACGTTTTCATGTTTATTTCATAACATGAAATAGATATTATTATTGTTATTTGAGTAACATACACATAAATAAGTTTTACTGTCAAATGTATTTATATATAATTTAGAAGATTAAAAAAAGAACAGTTGTGTAAGACTATTGCTTATGATTTTTTTCTGTACCATTCGTTACACAGAGCGTAAAATAGGTTCGCCGTTCAAAATATAATTCGAATTAAGGAAAAATATACTCATTCATTATATCCGATGTTCGTTGCAGCGCGTGTTTGTTACAGCGGTCTTGGACTGTATTATGTTAACGGCAGCAATAACAAAATTCGATATCTACAAATCCATAAATAATGTTATTTCAACACAAAATCAATCATCATATACTCCCTCCAGTATTTGGTCTAATCGCGTTGCTTTAAATGCAATTTTTTATCCATGTGTGTGATAATTTTTCGTTAATCTTAAAATATATCGCTCGTTATCATCACTACGATTATGACCAAACCCATCGTTATAGCGTATTCATAATATAAAGCAGAATAAAATAAATCGATAAAAAGTTCATATATTCTTTTGTATCATAAGCAGAACTGAACTTATGTATTTTGATTAAAGACTGGTAAGAAATATGGAAAATACAACATAATCAAAGAAGATACACAAATAGAAAATTATTTCACATCTTTAATGAAGACGTTCATGAATAATAGAAAATGGAAATGAAATTTATATGATCTGTGGAAAAGCCAATGTAACAAGCAGTAAACTGCTGAAGAGAAATAAAACAGAAAAACAGTTTGTAATAAATACAAATTGCTGCTTTTTATTGACATTCGAATGAAAAAGGGTTTTTATTTTCGGTCAATAGATGGACGAGAATTTCATCTTATTTGTATTTTATTTATTTAATTATTTTTTGCCAATTCAAATTTTGTTATTTTTTTTTTTTTTATTTTGAGTAAATAAAAGTAAAAAAATATACATACAGTTATACATTTTATACATATACATATCGCCACAGAAAATGCAATAAACCGTATCTAACATTTAAGAAAATTCTTGTTTAAATAAAAAAAAACATTTTTAAATAAAAACATATTAACTATTAACGCAAAATTTTGCAATATAAGTAAAAAGCGATCAATAAATTTAGTTGTGGAAAAATTTTACATCTTAAAGAATTAAAAATTAAATATTGAATTTTTTTTTTTTTTAGATAGGGCCTCTTGCATTTGCTGTGACGATATATATTTATAGATATGTATGTAGGTAGCTATTCACCAAAGTAATAAAGGAATTACACAGGCTTAGTATCCCTAAGCAATATTTTATTGTTGTATTTACAGACATCTTCTGCATGGGGTTCTACGAAATATTTAGCAAAAAAAAAACAAACAACACTAATTTGATTATAATGGCTCGATTATGCATGGCAACCGAATCTCAGTTGAATAGTCAGTTGGTCTTATGGATGCCAACGGGCTACTGAGAGTTGTAATTTTCAATTGCTTTGTAGTGGTTTTCTGCCAACGCAACTGAAGTTCGTTTGCTGTCCACAATCAAGCCATAAGAATTTTTTTTTTATTTAATAAAAATCTTAATAACGACGAATGTGTTAATAATATTATGTGATTTGTAGTTTTTCACTACATGGTGCGTAAATATTTATATTTTCAAACAAGCTTGAATATCAGGTAATTCCATTGGTCAAGCCCGCAATTTAGAAAATTTTCGGAATCCCAGTCGAGAGTGACAATATCATTTCCTTTAGATATTTATTTACTTTATTGCATCTTTTACAGGCATTAATTAATGAAATTAGCATTCATAAGCTACAAATATTTTCGATGGATTATTTTATCGTAGGTATTAAATACTTGAAGACCATTTTAATTATTCATTATTTGCTTTTCATTACTGCACTCTATTATCATTAAAAATGATAATTACGAGAAGAACAACATTATTACGCTCTCGCGCCATCATGAGCCAGAATTTGACAAAATCACTTAGAACATAGTCTTGTCGCTAGAAAATATAACACAAAGAAATTTTAAGGAACATTTTTATTTTATTTTTCATAAATTATTTATATGGGAATTTCAGAGTGTCTCAAGGACATAGGGGAAGTTTACTTTTCTTGTATTTTCATCGATTGTGTTTTAATAGTCAGCACAAACACACTATCGAACAAAATAAAGTCCGGTTCAATATCCTTTAGCTTTTCGCCAACAAAGCATATAATATTCAACAATTCCGAAAACCGTACATTTAATGAACAAATATCCTTTATTTCTCTTAAAATTTAACAACAAACTGGCCTCTGGCCTAAGCGAGGTGGCCGCCACCTAACCCAACGTAAGAAAAACTGTGTAATGAGAAAAATTTTCATATACGTATTACAAGAAGTGACAAAATATAGTTTCGTAAAAAAATATTTTAAATGCTTGTAAATTAAAATCAAGTTGCATATTCTTTGCTTCACCATACTAAACCTGCGGTCCACGGGCCACATGCGGCCCTTAAATCTTTTGTTAGTGGTCTGCCTCTCAGTGTAAAATACTTTAAATATTGGGCATATCAATAGAAACAGTGGAAAGATTTAACAACATTAAAACATATTTGCTATTTCCAAAAAAAGTTAAACTGCCAGTAACAAAAACTTTAACATAAAAATATATTCAGTTCATGTGTTCATTTAACATTTAATAAAAATCGACGACAACGGCTGACTCTTGCTCGATTGTTACGTAATTTCGTGGTTGGTTTTGTAATTTTTAAATAATGCCAGGAGTGTCTTCTAGACTTAAAAAATATGCGATGAAAATAGATTCTTTCATGAGACCTGCGAAGAAGAATATTTTGTTGTGCCGAACAAAAACAATGTACAAGGTGGGCCAAAAGAAATCACCCTATTGGAAGATGCTCTTATTTTTGCAAATGGCGACCAATGTCAAATTTGTTTTGACATTTGTGAACTAGACAGATGTAGAATACAAGTGAACAAGCGCGTAACCTACGCCCAAGCCATCCTCAATCTCGAGGACGAAGTGGCCGATTTTTCGACCAAAATCATAATGAGCGGTGAGGCTCATTTCCACCTCAGCGGGTACGTGAACAAGCAAAACTATCGCTTCTGGGGCACCGAAAATCCACAAGTGATGCACGAGGAGCCATTACACCCGCTCAAAGTGACTGCATGGTGCGCTGTTGACGCTGGATGAGTCATCGGCCCTTTTTTTCGAGGACTCCGCTGGTCAAACGACAACAGTGACCGGTGCGCCGTATAGGGCAATGTTAACCGAGTTTTTTCTGCCGCAATTGAACGAATTAGGACTGGAGGACATGTGGTTCCAACAGGACGGAGCAACGGCACACACTGCGCGAGCCACAACCGATATTCTGAAGGCGGCGTTCCCGGGTCGCCTCATCTCTCTTTTGGCGATTTGCACTGGCCCGCAAGATCGCCCGACTTAACCGTTCCAGACCTGACTTTTTTGTGGGGTTATTTTGAAGTCCCCTGTTTACGTGAACAAGCCCGAGACCCTGGAAACCCTCAAGGACAACATTCGACACGAGTGCGACAATCTGTCGCCCGAAGTTCCAGCCGAAGTGATGAAAAATGCCATGAAACGAGCCCGTATAGCAATCAATTGTGACGGCGCCCATTTGGCCGATATCATCTTCTCGACTTGACCAATAAAATTCTAAAGGTTCAGATAAACATAACCAACAAACAGAATCAAAGTTTTTCATTTAGAAAACAAATGAGAGCCAAACAACATCGGATGACTTCTTTTGGCCCACATTGTAGCAACTTATTTAATATGTCATGAAAGTATTATACAAAGTGGCCCAACAGGAGAGAAGGTGTTTGAATTCTGTATTACTTTTTCATTATAATATATTTTTGTTTTTTGTTTTCAGTATTTGGTAACGAAGACTTGGGGAATTTTAAATGGAACAGTACACAATTGAACAACGTGCCAAAATCGTCGAACTTTAGTTGAGAAAAAAATCATGATTTTAATCATAATTTAATTATGAACGACGAAGGTCACTTCCAATTGAATGGATTCGTTAATAGTCAGCGAAAATTACACCCACTTAAGTGTACCGATTGGTGCGGTGTTCCTTCCGAAAGGATAAATGTCCCATATTTTATTTGAAAATGAACATGGTGTCGCCGTTTCCATCACTGGTTTTAGATATCGGACAATGTTGGAATATTGTTCAAGGCCAGCCGTGGAACATCATCCGCAAGTATGGTTCCAATAGAATGGAGCCACAGCAAATTTTGCGAGGAACACAATGGCTCTTTGAACTTAAACCTCTTCGGAAAGAAAGAAATATAATATTTTTCGCCATTTTACTATAAAACACAATTCCTTCGGCGAAACTTTTCCTCCTCAATCACCCTTAAGATATAAGAAATTGACTTCTTTTTGAAAATACCATTGCAACAACAACACATTATTATGTCCGTGACACTTTGAAACATGACACATGAAAGCATGCGGCCTTTAGCACCATAATTAAAACGTCTTTGTAGTCCATATAAAACAAAAGGTTGCGTATGACTGCCTCAGACGGTACCCCTTGGGCACTGAGAAAAAAAAATTACTTCAAACTATGTGGACATTTTTTCCCAAAAAGTATGGATTAGTATGGATTGGAATTTAAATCAACGCCTAGTCACTGTAGTTTTTCTGTTTGCTTAACCACTTTACTAGTGTGATAAATGTAACTGCATTTGTCGTATTATTTGTTTTTGTGGCCTAATACTTCATGTACTTAAACAAAAATTAAGAACTATATTGCTTATAAAGACCTACATACCGTTGGTCTCAAGTAGAAAGACATTAATTCAAATAATTGTAACTTTATAGGGGAAGGCAATTGTAAATAGAAACTGTTATTACAGCATTGCAATTGTCAAAATGTAATTACTAGTAAAAGCGTTATTTTTTTGCGACTGTTGTAATAAATTTTTGTGATCTGGTGTATTTGTGTGAAGCGTCTTGGAATCACTGAAAAACTCAATTTCGTAAAAAATATGAGTAAGACGGTACATGCACTTTTATTGAGGTTTTTACACTAAATGTCATTATTGCGCTCAATATTTCATATTAAATGTAAATTAAATTATTGCGCAATAAATACGAAATGGTTATAGATATTGAGTAAAACTGTAAATGCAACTCTTCTCGCAAGTATTTTCACTGACAAGTCCGTTCAGTGAAAAGAAAACTTTCTGAGCAATGACAAGCCGAATGTCAGAATAGTAAATAAAAAAAAGCACCAAGAAATGACCAGCGAAATATACCTCAAAACGTTGTTGTTTTCCAGCTTTGAAATGTAAATTGAGTAGGCTGACTTGACTAAATTAAATGTGTGAACACTAAATTAAATGCATTTAAATTATCTCAATTAAGCATGCAGGCAGGTCTTAACATAGTATTCGGGGGTCTCTAATAATTGAGACCCTCGACACATTTTTTTATTTATTTATTAGGTCAATAGATTTTTACATCCGTACTGACTAAATGCGATTAAGTAAAACAGTATAAAAATAGTTAATTTAGCAATTTAGAAATAAAGTAAGACTTGTTTTTAGAACGTCATTACTATGAGATATGTCCATAACGTGTTAGCATTTATTAAAGATGACACATGCACGGCGAAAAGAATCATTAGTAGCATATACAGTGCGGTGATATTTCAATGCCAAGAGTTCGAAATTGCGGGTAGGTCTTACAGGAACGTTGAAGTTTAACAGACCTAGAAGGAACTCCGAGTCAACATCTTCACGAATCAGACCCATGACAAATAGTGCGCTCAGCATCGTCCGTCGACTATTTAGCGTTGGCAATTTTATTAAAGCAAGTCTGCTATGATACGGCGGCAAGACATACGAATTCCAGCCAAGACCACGCAGACAGAAAATTAAAAACTGTTTTTGTACCGATTCAATACTATTAATATGAATCGAGTAACAGGGATCCCAAACAGTTGAACCATACTCAAGAATTGGCCGGACGAGGGATGTGTATAAAAGTTTTGTAATATAAGGGTCTAGAAATTCCTTAGACCACCGTTTCATGACTCCAAGAACCCCATTGGCTTTATTGACCATTGTAGAGATGTGATCACGAAAGTTAAGCTTATGATCCAATAATTCGTCGGTATTGTGTACCACCGGCGAAGTAAAATAATAATAAAAATGGCTACTAAACCGAAGCTTTAGCACTGCTACGAGTATAAACAAAGAACGTGCGAAAGCAGAGCTGCAAAAATAATTAATTAAGCTTCACCTCCTGTCGTTTCTCCTACTATCCCTTTCCTATAGTTCCAACACAATGCTTCGCATGTGTAGGAGCGATCTCCTGAGTGCTGGTCCTAGATAAAAAAAAAAAAAATATGCCAAGATCTAAAATGGTTCCAACTTTAGTTAAAATATCAACATCAATATAATGGGAAGTTTCAATCGGATTGTGTCTGAAAAATGACATGTGTTTGCATTTCTTTATATTTAGTTCCAATAAATTAAATCTGCACCATTGATAAAAATTCTGAAAATCAGCACTCAGTGAATTATGTCCATTAATATCACTAAAAGAATTAAAAATTTTGACATCATCGGCATACATCAGTACTTTGGAATGCAAAACAACAGTAGGAAGATCATTCATGAAAAAAGTGAACAGAATTGGACCCAAGTGACTGCCTTGAGGGACACCAGAATGTACTTGTATGGTTTTTGATGTAACATTTCCAAATTTAACTTGTTGAGTTCTTTGTGATAGATAAGAGCTTAACAATTCTAAAGCAGAGTAACTAAAGCCCATAAGTGATAATTTGTGCAATAAAAGATTGTGGTTAACTTTATCGAACGCCTTACTAAAATCAGTGTATATCACATCAGTTTGCATTTTATTTGTGAAACCTTCATTGACAATAGTGGTAAGTTCCAGAACATTCGTTGTAGTTGAACGGAGCTTACGAAAGCCATGTTGACAAGGTGATAGAAGGGATGAAATTTGATGATATAGGTAGTCGGTAAGAATCTTTTCAAGGAGTTTTGGAATTGCATTAATTTTAGCGATACCACGGTAGTTAGATACATCCGCTTTACTTCCATTTTTGAATAAAGGAACTATATACGATTTTTTCCACACTGATGGCAAATAACATGATTCAATAGATTTGTTATATAATACAGTAAGGGGTGCGGATAGTGATGCAGCGCAGTTTCTAAGGATACAGCTTGGTATACCATCAGGACCAGGACAAAACGTGTTTTTCAGCAAATTTAATTCCGAAAACACAGTGTCAATATTTATAAATGGAAAGTAAATCCCACAAGAATGAGTTGTAGCGTAAGGATAGCAGGTTGACTTATCATAAGACTTGGTAGAATAAGTTGTTGAAAAAAAGTCTGCAAATATATTGCTAATTGAGACCTCGTCGTCAGCTGATAAGAAACCATATTTCAAATGCTTTGGATAACCTGAAGAGCGGCGCTTGGAATTTATGAATTCCTTATGAAGACAAACAAACCAACACTCAAAATAAAAGGAGGGTAAAAAAGGAAGATATTAATTAAGATAAAATAAAAAAATATTACAAATTATTTAGTGGTAGTAAACAATCGCACTTCTTTTGTCCCACAGTGTAAATTCAAATTTAATTCATTCAGTTATGGTGTTAAAATTTACGCCTGAATAAATCGTTTTGTGCCTTGAACTATATTAGTATGCAAGTTACATATATGTATTTATGATGAAGGGAATCCATTTATTAATGAAATAGAATTTAAATTTGAGGGTGGCGATGGCTGAAGTAGTCTGTATTGTGTATAACGAGCAAAGTAAAATAATTACTAAAAAAGGTTACTAAAAACAAAGCTTCAAAATTAAATATGTCTCCTTGACATCAGAGGCGCTGCAACACTGATATAAACAGAAAGCCTGGTAAAGTACAGTTGTACGAAGCTTCATCACCATGGTGAGACAACCATGCCTTTTTTCTAGTTCCACCACCACTACCACATCATTATCTCTTGAGTGCTTGTTTAAAAACAGTTTATCTATTTTATTTTATTAATTTTTATTCATATTCGTATTAAAAGGATATCGGAAAATTTAAAATATGTGAAAAATTTATTGCAAATTAAAAATAAAAAATTTATTCAATAAAAAAAAAAAAAAATTACTTACAGGTATATGAAAGCTTTTTAGCAATTTACCGCTAACCATTTCTTAATAGAAATTTTTTATTAATAAAATAAGTTTAACACTTTTAAAAAATATTTCCATGCTGGGAAAACATTTCTGTTTAATGTTGGAAAAAAAAAACAAACTGGAGTATGAATTCATCCAGTTACTGGTTTTACGTTGTTTTCAAGTATAAAATCTTTTTGAAACTTTCCTCCTTAAAAGTTTTAAATAAAAATAAAGTGAAATTACTGATAATAATACTGCCTTGGCATTTATTTGCTTTTAGTTATGCTTGAAAAAGGTGCTCGCTCAACGTGCCTCTTCAAATTTGTTTTGACTGTATAAACACTCGTATACGCCCAAAAATAAAAAGGTTTTATAATTTTTAATTTTGTTTCTCATTTAATACACATTTTATTAAATTTATATAATGTGCAGCTATCGAAGAAAAAAGAATAGAATTTTCAGTATTCAGACATTAAATGAAAACATCGTATTACACGCATCCTTAAGGTAAATATTTTCAAAGTTATTTGAACTCTCAAATTGGGTATTATTATAATTATTTTTTTATTTGGCTCGCATTATAAAGTTCTTATATTATTTTGTAGAATAACATTCCATTGAATACAGCTTGTGAACTTTTTGTTTTTGTTGTATTTATTTTATTTATTTTTTATTAATAAAATATTTCTTATTTGAGTTTTACAGAGCGCACAACATATTCAACACTTTGAATGAACAAAAAACGTTTAGTGAATATTACCGCCAACAGTGTCATGTTTTCATATATAATTAAGTGGCCAAAAATAGAAAGAGTTACTGTGAAAAGTTGTAATTTGGCATACAATAGATAAAAGGTAATCAAAAATAAAATTTTAACAATTTCAATGCCAGAACTCGCATCCTTTGTCATAAAGTATAAAAAAATATTCGAGCTTCATCATATTTTGTATGCGAGTATTTATTGAATCTTGTACACTAAAAGATAATGTAGAGTTTTATCTAAATCGGAGGAAGGATACATCCAGTTAAAAAAAAATTCTTATCATAAAATAGTACAAAAGAATTCTTAAATCAACTCCAACAAGATTTATCTGCATTTAAATTATTTTCGATTCAGAGAGCAAGGACGTGAATAGTATCCTCCACAGTATTGTGCCCAAAAAGACAAGAAGTTTACCGAGATTTGGAAGAATTTCACATATTATTAGTCAAGAATCTGGAAAAAAGAAAACTTTTGGTGCTTTAGGAATAATTTATGCTATATTAGCAATTGAACGTAAATGAAATTTTTTATATAAAATAAATGGTACAGTACGAGTATATTCGATATATAGTCAACTCTGAGTAATATGTACTCTATAGAGTGAACTGTGTTTTCTTTTATACAAGAAATTAACCAGGGTACAAAAGAAGTCGTTTTTTATGCACTTTTTTATGATGCTGTTACATTTCTCTTGGATACGGACACATTATTGTTATTGTTTCCTTATTTAAAGCGTCAGAGCGGTAGTCATTTTTTTTTGCTCGTCAATTTTTTATGTGAGAATAAGAACACAGCAAAAAAAAGTGAATGCGTTCACTATGAGTTGGTAATTTTATGACGTCTTAAACACTTCTTTATTTGAATTCATGCCTGATGCCATCTTAACTGTTAACAATATTATCACGCTTGAACTCATTGAAAAAAAGTATTAAAGTCTGCCGTTGTTAATTGCTATGAATAACTTCACAGTTCCAATTTAATTTTTGTACTTTGTGTTGTATTCATGATGAGCTGTTTTCCTAAATGGAAACACGTGCTTGCCAATGTTAAAATCTATGTTAAAATCATGTGTCCCTCAGTTAAGTTAAACCAGTTCATATGCAATAGAACCACTGCATCCATTAATTATTTCTTTTGCATGTATTTTTTGGCTGGGGAATTAAAAAATATAATAAGGAAAAAAAAAAAATAATTAATGAGTTATCGAAAGTGGTGGGATCCATACTTCTTTAAAAAAAATATTGCATTCATAAAGACCACAATAATTGCAACATCGCAGGGCGTCCAAGTTTTTGAAGGTTTGAGTCCAAAATAATACAAATAATTACAAATATAAACATTTTTGTTCTGCATACGTTTCGCAATTTAGTGGTGTGAAACAAAAAAAATTTAAAGTCTTTTAGTCTAGTTTCTTCGGAAAATGCATTGAAATTGATTTAGTAGGGATTAGCTATGTCCTACGCACTTTTCGTTGTTGCTAATGCAGATCTTTACCCAAAATTTTACATAGTCGCAAAGTAAAGTCAGTGTCTTTTAAAAATGAGTTTAAATTGAAACCTGCTTATTCATTATTTGAATACCAAAAGGAAAAAATAAGTATGTATTATTTATTTGAAACCGATTTTAAATGGAAGACGAATCAAATGTAGAAAATGTTTACATACAATCAGACGCGAAATACTATCAAGTGTCATCTGTGATCAGCTGAGACACAACATAAGCAAACTACAACTTTTTTACAATTGATATTTCACTATGTTTCTTTTCTGTTTATTTATACAAACAGAAGTATGAATATACATATGTGCACAAAATAACTTTATTTAGTAATAGTCCACTCGTTCGTATAGAAATGGAGAAAAAACAAATACTGAAAACAATTAGTTTTTTACAAAAATATATTTAATTAAAAAAAAGAACTGATTTCGAATGCTTTTCATCCACTATTGCTTGACAAATAGTATTAATAACTGATTAATCAAAAACATATAAATTGTTTTTAAATCTTAAGCGGATGCTATACGCATCAATATTCAGCTTCAATACTTGTCTTTGTGTTAGCATAAATATTAAAGCCTCTGACACTACATCAATATTTCACATCAACATTCATTCTTTTTTGAGTTTTTTCAAGTGTAAACATATAGAAGTTACCGTCGGCAAAATACCTATCTGTTTATTTATATATTTATTAAAAAAAAACTCTGGCGATATTTTTTTTTATTTTTGTCACAAAATTTTTTGTTTTCCACTTCTCAGAAAGCCATCAATGAGTGATATACTTCAATTAATTGCATTAAAAAAATTTTTTTATTCTATTTGTTATGCGTCACAAATACGATGTGCGTTAAAATTTACAACAAATAAAATGAATATTGAAAATAACACTGCCACACTACGTCAAACTATTTCAAAATTTCAAAAATGTTTTTGATATTCATCAATATTACAAATATTAAAGCTCAATATTGATGCGTGTAGCAAACGATAAAACCACATACACACAAATGTACCACCCACATGTATTTAATATTTCAATCCAAAATATCACGTATACGCGATGAGCAACGTTTTAGCAATAAACGGGAAATAATTCGAATTAAACATCAGTTGTTTATTTTAAGACCGCATTAGATGACAAGTTGTTTTACATCTGACTAGACAACTTTGTGACTCATATCGATGTCTGTCTTTCGCTTTTGCTATTTTACAGAAGAATTATAATGTTTGGTTGTAAACATACAGTACATTAAAAAGTACTTGCCACATAATGACTTACTTTAGCGATTGCCCAATTTAACTACTTGATTACTAAATACATTAAAAAAAATTATAAAGAAGTATCAATTGAACTGGTTTTTTTATTTGTATTATAATGTCAAAAAAACATTTTCAAAATATGTAGTTATTTAGAAAAAGTATATAAATTTCCAATTACATTCTTAATTATTTTAAACACAAAAAAAGTAATTCGTTTCTGGCGAAAGAAAATTATATAATAATTTGTTAATGCTTTTTAACCATATTTCTTTTACTAACAATTTATATACATATTATCTTTTAAGCTCAAAGGTTTGCTTTTATTTTATATTTCTCTATTACGATATTTCGTTAACCATCGGTTAACATCTTCAGGAAATGTTTATTATTTAAAATTATATAAAACATATATAAAAAATTCCTGAAGATGTTAATCGATGGTTAACGAAATATGGAAATAAAAAAATATAAACAAATCTTTAAGCTTAAAATATAATATATAAATTGTTATTAATATATTAATATATAACCAAAAAATCCTTAATATTTTATATTAATTTAAGTTAACACAAAATATTATTCCTTACAATAAAATTTTCAAGAACTATTGATGTCTTTAATTTCATAATAAATATACAGTGGGGAGCAGTGGTGAGTACCTGTTTGTATTTCTTCTATTGCTAGGTGCATATCTATTAAGTAATGATGAAGAAATTTTCAAATATCTTTTTTTGTGTTACTTCTTATTTAGTTCTTAACAAAAACACATTTTAAAATAAATTAAAAAACAATAAGCAATAAGAGAAAATTGAATAACAACAAAATAACTCGTATGCACTCAGTTTTGCTCACACTAATACTCTCAACTAAATTAGTTGAAACATTTCAAATTTACCGTTATTTTTCGATTTGGTTATTGTAGCCTTGAGTTTTGTTAATATTTACATTATTTTTACATTGTAATTGAATAACTTCGTATACGAAGAAGTGCCGGTTTTTATCAATTTAAACCAAAAACCTAACATTTTTAAAACAATGAAGAAACTGTGGAAACCATGGAAAATTCTATTGTAGGTATGACAAAGGCTGGCTCTTCATCTTGTATATAAAAGCTAAAGTACTTAATTTAAGCCAATCAGTGGTCATTAGAGTGCTAAACGGCGAAATGTAGCTCCGCAAGGGCAGAATAGAGGGGACGCACGCCTTATGGTGTGAATGATGAGAGCGGACACGTCTCTGACCGCAAAGGAAGCTTTCCTAGCAATAAAAAACAATGTTAACCGATAGAGAGCAAGAAGAGCGCTACACAACATTGGATATGTCTCAGCTGTAAACAAACGTAAACCTGCATTGTCACATAAAACTGTTTTGGCACGGCTAAAATTCGCCAGGTAACACACAGAATACACTGTTTATGACTGGAAACGTGTAATATCATCAGATGATTCCAAATTCAACCGGTACCAGTCTGATGGCAAACAGTATTACCGGCACCGACAGCACGAGACCATTAAACGACACCATATTAAACAAACGGTCAAGCACGGCGGAGGAAACATCATGGTGTGGGGTGGAATGTTGGTCCATTGCAAAAAAATTTATGGTATTATGAAAAAGGAAGACTATTTGAACATATTGCAGACCCATCTTCCCGATTTTCTAGCTATCAGCGCATATCCTGAGGAAGAGGTTGCGTTTCAACAGGATGGAAACGCAAAACACACCTCCAAAATCGTTAAGGAATGATTGACTGAGCAAAATGTTCTATTGATGCAGTGGCCTCCGCAAAGAGCCGACCTCAGTCCAAATGAGAATTTGTGGTCAATTGTGAAAAGACGGTTGGGAAAATATCGAACAGCTCCATCTAACTTAATCGAGTTGTGGCAACGTGTGCAGCAATTGGTTGAAAGTATGCCCAAACGCATAAATAGTGTTTTAAAAAATAAAGGGGCTATGGACCAAATACTAAGTACATATTTTAAATGTTGCTTGAAAATTCAAAATTGAGTACATAAGAGCTATTTTAGTTTTATTTTATTTTTTCTTTCAATATGAATTTTATTTTGTTTTGCTTTAAAAACACTTTTGTTAGTACCTGAATAATAAATAAAACAAAAAAATCAAATATTAAATAGCTTCATTATTACTATTTTTATGCGCCAGCAAATGCAGAATGTACAAACATGTACTCATCTGTGCTGCCCACTGTATTTTATATTTTATATTCATTCGAATTACGTTAATAATATAATTTTGTTGAATTAAATAAAATATTTACTAGTAATATAACATATTTATAATAAATAAATAATTATATTCATAATTCGTTTTATGTACACACAAAAAATTTAATTAACTGGATTACAGCTTGAATATTATGGCTGCAATTCGGATTATTGAACGTTTTCAACACAAAGAAGAAAAAAGTAAATTTAGTTATAGGAACTTCCTGCATAAAGAATTTACCCATCCACACATTAAAAAATAATGATTTCGCAAGAGTCGATTATTTTAGTCTCACGCCTTATTCAATGAAATCATTAAGTTGGTAATCCAGTTGGGAAGTGGCTCCAGCAAAAATGCTTAATTCCAATCTCAATTAACTTTTTTAAAATTTTTTTCTGGGTCGTTTATAACAGCTAATTTTTTTAAATTTGGTTTTTGTTAAAAGTTAGTTTGTGAAATGGTTTCAAAAAGTACTAACACAATTACAGTGTGCAGTCTGATCTCAGTTGGTTTAACACAGGAGAGAAAAAAACTCCTATAATTAAAATGTTGTTGTCTAAATTTTTCTTTAAAGGTATCAAACGACATGTACGTATTTTGCGGTGAAAAATTTAGCAAGTCAGTTGTAAAAAACGCGGAGGTAGCGAAGCGCACTGGGCTAATCCAGTATAAAATCATTTTCATTGTCAATATATTCCCTATAGAAGTTTTCCTTTGTAAAAAAGGAATATCGCAAATAAATAAAAACCCGTCAACTATTCTTTTATAAAAAAAAAAAAAAAAAAAGAGTAAGACTTGAAGTCTCGTAAAAAATTAAAGTTGTATTGTCCACAACATTAATTTATATATTTATTTATTTTACGCTATTTTTATTTATTGTGAAAAAGGAAAAACACTTGCATTTATTATCTAAAGGGAGTTAACTCAAAATTTAAAAATTTTCTGTAGAGGCAAAAAGCAGTTTTTTTTAATACATATATATAATAAAAATTTAAAAAAAATCATGTTATTGCAATGAAATAGGTATAAGAGGTATATATAACCGCAGTTCTTTTTACAATTTTGTCAGCGACTATCGAAAAATAACAAGTTTCGTGAGTGATTAATTTTTACATGAAATTTTTTTCATTTATTTGTTAATTTAATTTCATAAATAAAGCAACAAAATCAAATATAACAGGACAGCAAACTTAAGTTTAACAATCGTTACAACATAAACACAGTCACAACTTAAAATATTTAGCTCCATTTGGGAACAACTCGAAATATGTATTTGACTGTAAAGAAACTATTTTTATAGCACATAGAGAGATGAGATTAAAGAGATGTAACATTTTTAGATGACGACTGTATACAGTTTTCTTGCAAAAAGTGAAAATTAAAAAAATAATTTGAGTTGACTCAGTTCTATATATGAAACTGTTTCTGTGAAGACCTATAAAAATGTGTTAAATTAGACGATGCAGAAATTTTTTTTTTAAATTTTAACAAATTTGCCATAGCATTTTACGGCTTTGTGATATTATTTTGTTAGCTTTTGTTGCCCATAAAAGAAAAGATAAGAAATTTTTCGTAGATAAGTTGGGCATCTGTTCAGGAATTGGAACTGTTAGCAGACGATGCGAAAGATTTTGTTATGTGCCGCAATAAATAATTATTAATTTTTTTGTGATATCTTAACAGCAATAACCGACTCGATAATTTAACAGGGAAAAAATTAAGATAAATTAAAATAAGTGCATATATTAATTTAAATGTATGCTGTCGTCAAGACCACAACAGGTATTCAGAATAATAAAGCAAAAAAGAAAAACATTTACAAGTATTGTCTGAAGAAGTGAAAACATAGAAACCAATGAAAAATGTTCCTTTAAATAATTTGCTATCATTTTGTCTAAGACGTTTTGTGAAAGATAAATTAAAAGACAAAAAATATATTTCTGTGAAAACAATCTCATAAATAACGCTTAACTGCAGCAATGGTACGAGCTTCAGCAGGCAGGCAATTTATTATTAAAGTTAATAAGTAGGGAAAGACACAATTTATACAATTTCTTTCTTTCAGCCTTTCAAATGTTACTTTTAATATTTTTGAGCTTTAGGAAATTTATTTACTGCCCTTCTTTTAAAGTTTATTTTTGTTTATTTATTTTTATTTTATTCCTTCTGTAGTTCTCTTCTGCCAGTAATATTTTTCAGAACAGCATTTGGTTTTCGTAGTGGTCTTTTTACTTTCTTTTTGTATTTTCCAGAAATTACATGATAATTCTGTTTTCTTGTTTTTTTTTTCCATCTTTTCTCAGTCATTTGTTTATGCCAGTAAATGTTTTATATCTGCTACATTTTCGAGTTTTGTTACGGTGTTGTTAACATTTGTGTTTTTTTTTTAGTTTTTTGGAATTTTTGTGGTTCATTTGTTGTCACTGATGACTGACCGCAGTACACAAGCCAGAAAAAAATTGCACGCAATGTAATAATAGATGAAATGGATGTTTTATTTCAGTTTTTCTTTCTACTCGCATATTTTTTCTTTTGTACTGCCAAATGCAATCATACATATTCGTGAAATTTTTCCAACTCCACAACTGCTCTGACTTTCAACGTAACCATTAAATTTTAAGGTTACTAACGTGAATTTCTGAAAGGTGTCCTTAACGCTTAAAGTAGAGAAAAATATTTTTCTTTTCGAATTCAAGATACAGAATATTAGCTGTGGCATTCGCAAAAAAAAAAAATTGCGACTTACGTTAAACATTTTCTTAATTTTTTTTTTATGGACCAGCACTCAGGAGGTGACACATACGTATGCGGTGTATTGTGCTGGAACTAGAGGAAAGGCATTGCAGGAGAAATGACAGTAGGTGAAGCTTCACTATCTTACAACACTGCTTGTTTGCACGTTCATTGTTTCTATAGCAGTGTTGTAGAGTCAAGGCGACCTATTAAATTTTTAAAGCTTCGCTTTTTAGTAGCCATTTTTTTAGTAATTATTTTACTTCGCCGGGGCTACACAATACCAACGAAGGAGAGCGTTCTGATATGCCTGTGGATTGCATACAGCTGAAGCCGTTACTGTTCAGTGACCAGTGACTATGCCTTCGCCACTGAAACTTTGCGACAACAACTGACACAAAGACACACAAAAACACTTCAGAAAAAATGCCAGATGTTTTTAATAGTCTGAAACTGGGGTTGAACCCAGGAAAATTTTTCGTTTTGTAGTCATACAAAAAAGAAGCTATTTGGTTTGTTTTGTTTGTATATTTCGTAATTTTCAAATATCTTTTAGGAGTTCTTGTATAAACATGTAAAATTTCTTAGCTTTTTACAAGAAGTTGGTTAAAGGTCTACTGAAGATTTTGATATTAGCACCAAATGAAGTGCTGCATATAGACCAGCTCAACCATATAATAAACATAGATAAATAATCGTATTTAGATATATTTTATTTCTTTTATATACAAGTATGACAGTATATAAATAAAAATTTATTTTTTACTTAACGAGTTCTATCCATGAATTAGTTAAACAAATTTTAGATTTGGATTGGTCAAGGAGCAGCTTCTTGTTTTTGAAATATTCTCCATCTAGCAACTTCTAGCAAAGAAATATATATTTGTGCACTTCCACATACATACATATATTATTTTAATTATATTTTACCTTCACTTTTATGAAAGTTTCAACTGAACTGATACAAAATATGCAACTAAAAATTTTATTATTTTTCATTTGACATTCAAAGAAAAATTCAAATTATGTGTTACAATTTAGACACTTCTGTACGAAATTAGTCAGAAATCTATCAACTATATCGGGGAATGCAGAAAATAAAATCCCTCTGCCACATACAACATATGAAATCTACAAGAAAACGCGCAGACAAATGGGTAAACGTTCTAGTGTATCAGACATTATTAGTTTTATTACGAAAATTACTTGTGCATTATAACATTTATACTTTATTATAATGTTAATAATTTGTTTCACAACAATTTGTGAAACATAAACAATTTTTATTATAATTATTTTAAGTAAAAATCTAATTTTTGTTTATTGCAAACTTATGCAACAAAAGTATTGAATTGCAATTCCAAAGCCATTTTTGCTAACAATAAAAAAAATTGCTAAAAATTAATATACCAAATTTTTCACGTTGCTAAACTTTTTCTATTTTTATTTATTTAATTTTTGTTTCGATTTCGCATATTACAGGGTGGCTATATGGTTTGAATTCTTTATAACTTTTTTAGTTATAATTTTTTCTTTGTTTTTTTCTTCCACCATTTTGTGAAAAATACTTGGGGAATTAATTATGAAGCATTCGAAATGAAATCATGGCCATTACACCCGAAATTTTGCAAAAAATTATGGAAAATATGCTAAAAAGAGGACGTATGTGCGAAGCAGAAAATGGAAATCACTTACAGGATATCATTTTTCACAGCTAATTGCAAAAAATTCTCCAATAATATACTGTATTTAAAAAAAAAAAAAAATTATAATAATCGCATAAATAAAAAAGTTATAAACCATTTAAACCATACAACTGCTTTTGTGCCACCCTGTATATTACAACAAAAAAAAAATCAATAAAAACCAACTTTCTATTATTTACATTTTTTTTATGTATTTCTAATTGTGTTTTTTTTTAATGACTCAACTTATGAAGCAACACTTCCAGAAGGGAATAAAAATTATATTTTTAATTTATGCCAGACAAGCCACTACATGGAAATTTTCACATAAACTCCACTTAAGCTTGTGAAGGGTTTTATTTTTAAGTAGTTTTTTTTTTATTTGTCATATTTGTCTATGAAATCAGTAAGCGGTAAATTTCCCAATTAGCAAATTTATTTGAAAATTTAGGCAAGATGTGCATTTATAATTGTCTAGGCAATTGAAGTGGTTTAAAAATTATATTGAAAGTGCGTGAAAATTATCACACGATATTTCAAAACCAATTCTGGCAAACGAATTAATGCAGCGAAGATTATACGGAGAGTCATATAACAAATTATAGATAAAAGACTTAAGGATTATATGAAGAAATGACACTTCATGTTGCAGCATGCCTTTGTTTGTGTCAGTTGTTATTACTGGTCACTGAGCAATACTGGTTTTACCTTATACCAAATCCACAGAGAACCCTTCTGCTGCGATATTAGGTAGCACCGGCGAAGTAAAACAATTACTAAAAACGGCTACTAAAACGAAGCTTCAAAATTTAATGCGTCTCCTTGACACTGCAACACTGCTATAAACCAAGAACGTGCCAACGAAAAAACATGTGTAGGAGTCATCATCCTCTGAGTGCTGGTTCAAGATAAAAAAAATAAAAAAATCGTGAGTGGCGATGGCTGCAGTAGTCTGCACGTTGACTACAAAAACCAAAAATTTCTTGGGTTCAACCCAAGTATTCTCATAAAGTATCTTTTTCTAAAAGCAAACTCAATAACGGAGGAGGAAAGCATATCCGTATAGTACTATTTCGCCAATACTTACTTAGTTCATCAATGGATTTTTCCTAATTTCTGACTACAAATTCAAGATTCTTATGTTCCAAATGCAACTAATGAATCGTTCATTGACGTTGAATACCGAACACAAAACCAAAAATCTATAAACAAAAACATAACAATCGATGAGTTTACTTTTTATTTTATTACACAGACATATTCCTATTTCTAGATTTTCCTTCTCATTTTAATTCTCATTTTTTTTTAGTTTTATGGAGTTAATAAATCGGAGATAAACTGCATAACCAAAATTAGTAGAGTTTACTAGAACTGTTGCTACCGTTTTTTACGGGAGGTGGAGAGTTTTATGAAAATAAAATATCTGTGGTTTTTTATTGTAGAATTGTATAGACAGGAACAGCAAGTTTTCAGATTTTCTTTTTCTTTAAATGACAAATGACTTTTCCAAAATATGCAGTCTCCATGCAGATCATTACAAGGGATAGTTTATTTATTTAAAATTTATTTAAAATTTTGTTTACTGGGGAATAAAAGTTATGGCATTCGTAACTTATTACTCGTATTACAGGCAGGTAGTAGAACCTGCACTAGACATAAATAGTGCATTCACATTAGTAACAAAAAAAAAAAAAAAAAAAAAAAAACCTGGATTAATTTGAGTGACACTGTGACTACGATGTCTGAGACGAAAAAATCACATTTCCATGCAGCATAATAAATTTTAATATGTGTTGCAAAACACTTGAATATGGTATACTTATGTAAAAAAAAGCTAACTTATTTTTACGTCTTTCATATGCCATTTTACATAAAAGGGGAATTAAAAAGAAGCCAACGTTATTGAAATGTTTATAAGAATGTCAATAGCAATTTTGAATTCAATATTTTCAGTACTGTTCTATTGAAGGACTAGTTTTAAATTGAGAGATTTCTAAAGGAGAACATTCTTGCCTTTGACGATGTACATATGTATAATTAACATTTGTGTGGATATTTAGTTGACACTCACCGTATACAATTTTCTATAAATTCTCTATTCGAATAACGTCAAGGACACATTTTGTAATTTTTTGCTTTTTTACTCGATATGAAATGACAAATTTTGCTGAATAGGAAATTAAAAATTTTTTTTTTCCAACACTAACAACCAGCGGCGGATTGAAGCATGCTCCCGCCCAAGGCAGTACATCAGATGCCCACCTTTTTGATTATATAGAAGAATTTATCAAAGGATGGGACTTGTCGGTACTACCACCGAAGGGGTACTAATATGGGGAGTTAAGGTTTCGCTGGCCTTATGACCCGAGTTAAATATTGCAAGGTCCACACGGCTATGGGGAATGAAGAAGAAGGATTTAAGGGTTCTGATATAACCTTTGACTATCTTTGTCTTTACTACTCTCGACTTCTTTTTTTCTACAGGGGATTTACACAGCAGGCTATGGCATACCGGGTTAAGGTGCTCCGGTGACGTGACACCACCTTTACTTATCTCATCTTACATTACTTAGATGCATATACAGACCACTCAGAATTTTTTTTTACAATTTTGAAGGACATTTTCTACAAAAAACCTCTTAGATCATCTAAATTTCAGAAACTAAACGGTTAAAAAGTTATTAGACTTTGAATGTTAGCATTAACATGATTCAGAGGTTTTTTGTCGAAAATTTAATTTCCTGCAAGAATATTTTTAGTAGTTTTATTTGAAAAAAATAAATTTTGCAAGATTGAACTGAAAATCGTTGAGTTTCTTGTGGGAGACTTTTTCCATGCCAGCTAGAAAGTTTTCAGATGCCAGCAGTAGAAAAAAATTAAAAATAAATGATTTTATGCACCCCAATGGACATTTATATCGCTAGTCTCAATCAAAAAGGCCGTAACTCAAGTAATTGTAACTTTACAGAGAGGAAGGTACCCACTTTTATATATTTGCATTTTACAGTAAAGCCCCTTTCATCACTTTAAACAACAACAAGAAACTACACACATTTTTAATAAATAACGTGGTAAATAAGTTGAATGCACTTTTTGAGAATCGAAATCAGGAAATAAAAATGGCTTAGGCTGTCTGAACCAAATATGGTGCAATTTGAAGGTATTGAGCTGTTTCAGTGATGGCAGGCAATGTCCAAGATATTCACATTTTTTTTAAATTTTTTTTATATTTCTACCCAAAAACCAAGTTTGGTACTTTAGCATGTTCTTTTCATAGCCTAAATAGGATATGATAGGTTATGTTAGGTAGGCAGGTCGCTGCTGAAAGAGGCCAGCTCACTTGGGACCAATTCATTATGGTCCCGTTGTGATATCTTTCAAATGGAAGAGTAGGGGGTAGAGTAGAGTAGAGTAAATGATGGGATATGATAGAATAAGTCGAAAGAGAGATGCATCACTGGACGGTGATGCGATAGAGTGGAAAGAGTCCAGTAGGAACCGATTAAACCGACGGTCCAGTAAATGCCGCGGTGCTAACGCGAAAACCAGCCGCTGCCTCCGATGAATGCACATGTTGATTCAAAATTGTGTAAAAAAAGAGTTGGGTATATTTTGAATTAACATCTGTATATAAGAAAATATCTCTTTGACGTTAAAAAATTTCTTGACGTACGATAGATATTATGTAAAATAATCACTCTTATTCTGTGTTTCGATGCGAATAGAAATTTTCTCCGTTTGCCAACTTTGCTATTCTGCGTTCCGTTTCTTTTCGAATGTATGTATTCTGCATTACGAACGTAACTACGTTTTTGTAATTTGTAACTTTACTAACGGAAAGTTTTCTCATTTTTGTTTGTGTAAAGAAATGTAACTATGAAATGTAATAAATTTATTGTTTAATTATTTCTTTGTTGTACTTAAAATTTTAAAAATTTATTTAACACCAACGGGTTTCTCTATATCTGCTTATCAATTCTTGACTCTGTATTCTAGAACGCGTTATTTTCTTGAAATTAAAATAAATAAAGTTTAGTTTTCTTCTACAATGATGTATGTATAATAAATTAAAATATCACCTCCGCCACTACAGGTTTCTTCAGACTGGAATATTCTGCCTTTTCTATTTCTTTCCGTAACTTATATTAATATGTGCTGTTATAGTTTCCACAATATTTAATTTTTTATTATTCATTTCATTTATCGCCGTTTTTTTGCACTAAATTTAAGTTGTGACTAAAATGTTTACAAAATTGCTTGTTGTTGTCTGTTCCTATTTCACACGTTCCATAGCAATGCTGCTGCCTTAAACATACTCTTCTCTTCTCTTCTTCTTTTTCTTTTTCTTTCGATTAAGTTTTTTTGCAGAATACCTTTTTTCGATCCGTGCGAATAACTTATTAACTTTTATTTGGTCAGCTGTGACCTTGTCAAAATGCATTTAGTAATTTTTAAAATTTTTCGCATTTCGCTTAAAAAAATTTAATTTAAAATGTTTCTCAAATTTCTTTTGAAATTACATTGAGAAAACACCAAAACATGTTGCAACAAATCAATCGGAATGAGCCACAAACATGCATTTTTAATTCATAAATAAATTTTTTTTTTTTTTTTTAACGTTTATTTAACAATTATTATTATAACAAATTACACTATAAATAAACAAACAGTAGGTTACACAGTATATCGTACACTGTCTCATATTCGAGCACTCTAGTACATTTACATTTAGAAAATATATGTTCTTTTTGAGAATATTGGTAATTAATTTATGTCGTACTATAATGTACATAGATAATTTAAATTTCTAATGTAGGAAAAACAACTGAAAAAAAACCACCTTAATATTGGGACAATAAAAGTGAAAGTCGTATAACAGTAAAAGAGAGAAAAAATAATTTTTAGTTACGATATCGGTCTAGCCACCAGTATTTCTTAGTATTCAAGTTTGGCAACATGTTCTTATCCCTCAAATAGAGGCTTGTATCATATCTCCTGTTAACATTTGTAATCTGCTTGCTATTTATAGCCTTAACATTGGCTCGCCTATAAATGTGGTATAACACCGGGATGCCCATACCGTTTTGAATATATCCTTGACTATCCAGGTACAAAATTGCCTCCGGAGGCACATACCCATTTTTACGAATAGTTTCGATATATTCATCGTTAACATTTATGGGGGCCATGACGAGGTTATTCACATCGCACTCGATAGGGGAATCACCTACATATCGAGCCCTTGGTGCAATACCGCCGTAATTCAAAAAATCGTGAACTGAGAAGAATGCATTTGAAGTATTGAGCCATCTTTTTGATAGTATTTTCGTTCACTAAAGTTATTTTTTTACAAGTTTTTCAATAAAGAGACATGTTTTGTAATGTTTTCTGTTTGTAAATTTCTTGTCATAAAGGAAATATTTCATTATTGCAAATAAATATTATTGGAAATATCTGGAGGCAATAAAGACGACATTTGTAGCTGTAGAATCGGAACAGTTAGAGATAGAACCATAATATTTTTTCCTTTAGATATATATTGAGCTGCATACCCAGCTCAAAAAATTCAAATTTTCAGTTACTAAGGTATTGCACCAAAGGCTCGATATGTCCATATGCTTTTTATTCCGCCAATGAACATTTAGCTATTTTCCTGCCAAATATAGCGATTTTTAAGGCTTTGGAGAAAAATATTTTAGCTAATTTAAAAGTAAAAAGTCAGGCTTGACAGATTTTTTGAGAATATTATTTTCCATCCTTTAACAAATCTTTGGTCAGAATTGATAACCCTCTAAGTCGATTTAGCAGTTGAAAAGTAAATACAACAATTGAATCAGTTAATATAATTTAATAGAAATTTCGTATTCGTTTAAAGTAAAACTTAGTAAAATAACTTTTTGAATAAGAATTGCCTTTCTTCACCATTTGCTTCACCCATTGAACTTTATCGCCCTTTAAATGATGCCACCCTAGGCCAGGGCCTCACGGTCCTAGTTGTAAATCCACCACTGCTACCAACTATCTGTAACTGAACAACGCTCTCCATACTGTGTCGTTATTCACATATACAAAGTCCATACATAACATATGCACAAAAATGTAATGCATTCATGCGAATATAGTCTTTATACGAACAGGTGCACTTAAAAATGACAAGTACAACGTAATTAAGTATGCAATAAATGTATGTGTTTTTGAAGGATGCCGGTAAGACTCTTACAATTTTGAATGTGTTTAAATGTGTTTAAATGTGTTTTCTTATGTGTATACTTATGGATACATTTTAAAGTTTCTTTATACATTTTGATGAAATATTAGATAATATTACCTCAACGCTACTCGTTATTCAATTATTTGAATTCGAAATAACTTTTCAATATTATTATTTTTGTATTAACTGAATTTATTTTGGGAATATTCATTTATATATATGATCCTAATTGTGCTATATGGTATGCTGAAACCACTAATAACATTAAATTTCATAACGAAAGTGCGGGTGGAATGAAACAAGTATTTGATAAGCCTTCATCGAAACGTCAAAAGATGGAGTAGATTTATTAGACCACGACATTTTTGTATTTAAAGTAACTTAATTTAACGTTATAATAAGGCAAATTGTCTTTAAAATAAATGTATAGTTCAGTATTATTATTATTAACAATATAATTACAAATTATAGGTTAAAATTAACGAGCAATCACATCGTAGTCCTACAGCTCGTATAGTTAAGTAAATTAATATATATTTTTCTATTTTCTACTCTTCTTTTTATAATTTTTAGATATACTTCAGGATATACTTATATATACATTGAGAAATAGTTTTAATTTTTAAATTAAATTTTACAATACATTATTTATTCTCTCAGCATATCATATAGGGTATGTAATAATAAATTTCACATATAGTTTATAGGGGAAAAAGCACAATTAGGATCATATATATTATTATTTTTGAATATGTAACAAGTGAGTTTTTTCACTAAAAGGCAAATAAAATCAAAAGTTGTGCACAAATTTTATCCCTTAAGAGTAATTGTACTTTTTTTATAGGGTCCTGCGTTCTATGCAACCTAGAGGTTTATTTAACAACTTCGATTCTTCTCGTTCTATGCGTGTTTTGAATATTATTATTTCCAGCATCTATAGATCCATATTTGAAAATTCTTTTGTTGTAAAATACGCTATAATCTTTCCCAGTCGCCTAAAGACATTCCCACTATCTGTAAAAAGAGTTAAATCCACATTTTGTAAATTTCTAGCAATTCGTTAACGTATTGTTCTCTGTCCGAGTGAGGCTTTGTCGCATTACATTTACTTTGGTAATAATTCTTTCAATTATCACATCATTTTTGCTTTAAATGTATTTATTTTAATTCTCATTCACCATTTGTTGTATATAAGTTCTTAAGTTCTTTTTGTCACACCCTTTAACCATATATGGCTCACAATGGTCTCGATTAGCATAAAAATAAAATAAGTAATTGAACTTTTAATTAAAAAAACCTCATTTCATTTGAAAAATATTCCATTACATGCTGTTATAACAGGAATTAGATTGAAGAATTTCATATTTCTTTCATATAATGACAATGGTAAACCGTTCTCAAGGTATGCCAACATTTGTCATGCAGCAAAAGGTATAACTCGAAAATTAAGAACAAATGGGGTGCATATTCGCGTTTAGCGTTCCAAAGAACTTAAAAGAACAACTTAAAACTCCTTTCAACACAAAAACAGTTTTATTTCGTTCCCTTGTGTAAAATGAGGACAGGGTATCCAAAAAGTGTCAGATTTGTTTAATGCCGCAAACATATTTTGGTTTTTAATTTCTGTTCGAAATAAGGCAATTTTTATTTTTTATTCAGGGTGGCACAAAAAGAGTTATAAGTTTTAAATAGTTCATAACTTTTTTATTTATGCGATTTTTATAATTTTTTTTTTTTTTTTAAATACAGTATATTATTGGGGAATTTTTTGCAATTAGCTTTGAAAAATGATATCCTGTAAGTGATGTCCATTTTCTGCTTCGCACATACGTGCTCTTTTCGGAATATTTTCCATAACTTTTCGCAATATTTCGGGTGTAATGACCATGATTTCATTTCGAATGTTTCATAATTAATTCAACAAGTCTTCTTCTCAAATTGCTGAAAAAAAAGAAAGAAAAAATATAAATTAAAAAAGTTATAAAGAATTCAAAACAATTAGCTCCTTTGGTGCCACCCTGTATTTTAGAACTGAATGAAACGGCGAATTTGGTTAATTAAAAAATTTTACAATTAACCATTAACTCTCCCCACCCTCATAATCAAACTTCAGTATCTATTATTATTTAAGCCGAACTAACTGTTGTGATGTTCGGTGGACTGAGCACATTTTTCAGGTCTCAAAAGAAGCATTCCAGTCTGTCGGTTTCTTAAGACGGTGAAGGAAGACATCATGCACTACATCTGAACTCATTACTATTTATACGAAATACAACTCTCATGTATGGGACGGTGCTTCAAAGACTACTTTGAAGTTACGCGACCGGGTACAAAAGGAGAAGATGAAGAAACTTATTGGGGACGGTAGCGTAGTCAACTCTATTGGCTCTTTTGAGCATCATCCCAACGTGGTGTGAGTTGCATAGTCGTATCGTTAATATAATGGAATGTATTCTAATGAAATCAAGGATCTTGTTCTCGAAATCCGCTCATTCATACGCACAACGCGTTCTTCATTAAGAGGGCATCCACATTACGCCTTACAGAGTAAACTCATTTGGATTAAACTACCCGAAGAGGTCTTTACTGTCTCTTTTAACTTTCAAATCGAATGTCCATAAACCCTACTCCTTCTCCCTATCCACCCATAAATTAATTTCCTTGTTGCATTGCATGTGTAGCGGTATTCCCCTGAGTGCCAGTCCAAAAACATTATGGCCCTGGAGCAATAATAAAGAACATAAAGAAATACAATTTATGAATAAGGATTTGCTCCCACTAGGATAGTGCATGCTCTTCTTTTCAAAGCATTAAATAACTACTTAGACCACTACTTTATATTACATGCGTGTAATTAAAATTTTTAGAAATATTAAACTTTCGATATACTCGTGTACGGTTAATGTGAATTGCTTTTGGGACCCACAGTAATAAATTATTCATAAAGACTGAAAAGAGCATTTTTGCGCATAATTTATATGTTTTTCGATAAATTTATATACGTACGTGTTTATCTCGTTCATATGTTGGTTTGTTTAATGGTACGTTCTGCAATAGTAAAGTTTACTTGCCTGCCACTAATACTCAATTGTATAAACATGTAAACACACACTATTGTTTAGAAGCGTATAGACACTCATACCCAGCAAGTAATTTTATTTTTTTCTATCTTGGAACAGCACTCAGGAGATGACCCCTAAACATTCGATGCATTGTGCTGGAACTGGGTGATTATTTAAAAAAGAAAATACTTAGATTAGCCTTTTCAGATCACTTTTGACGATTGAAAACTAAAGAAATTGAAAAGGGATTAATATACGATTAATACATATGCAAATAAAAAACAGTAATAAAGCAGCCCAAGCTATTTATTTAAAAAAAAAATAAATTAGGAAAATTTAGAATTATTATTTAATTTACTTCATACAAGGTGGCGCAAAATTAATCATCCAATTTTGTTTTTGAATAACTTTTTTACTAAATAAAAATAAATTTATTTTGAGTGGTGAAAATTTTTATTTTGATCTGTGCAATTTTTTCGGTTAATTGGAAAATATTATAGCAGCCAAGTGGTTGGCGCCAGTGTTGATACACATCTGTGCACGTTTTATTGCTTTTTCCATAACTTTCTGCAATATTTCTGGTGATAACTGTTCGCATTCGTGTCGACTGTTCTCCTTAAGGGCTGCGTTTGTATGCGGCTTGTTGGAGTAAACCCGCGACTTCAAGTAGACCCAAAGAAATGAGTCTGGGGTGGTTAAATCGGGCGATCTTGCTGGTCATGCCAAATCGCCAAAACGGGTGGTAATACGGACCACAGTAATTCACAGGCGACTGACGGTCAGCAGGCCTTAACTAATGCACTGTTTGTACTTTGTATGGGGACATGCGTAAGTCTTTCCCGAAAAATTTGCTGTAGGGTCAACCTGGTAATGCCCAATTGCGTGGCACGTCATCTGGTTGATGTTTCTTTGTTCTCAGCAACATCAGCACACACAGTCGCGATATTCGCAGTAGAACGAGCAAACCGGTAGCGTTCACGCCCTGATAGATCTGTTGTGGTTCCAAGTTGTACGCGTCGCGCAGCTAAGTGGCGTAATGTTTGTTCAGTTCTCGCGACACGATTAGGCAATCTACAACGAAATTTACGCTGATCTAACACCACCGAGGGATTGTCGTTTAAAAAAATTTATACAATTATTCCACAATTATTTTTCTATTGTTTGTCTGTTTGTATTCTGCTGTCAAATATGATTGACGTCAAACGCCATTTGCAAAAGCCATTCCATCTTACGATAAGGTGATTAATTTTGCGATACCCAGTATAATTTTTCAGTTATTGTTTATTCGTCTAACTAAAGTCGCGGGAAAACCCTCGATTAATTTAAAAAAAAAGTTGCAAAAAATTGTAAATAAGTTTATAGCTCTTGACGTTAAACACCAAAATGAAGAGGAAAACTTTGTGCAATTCGTAAGTAGTAACTCGAAGCGCACACACATATGCACATCAAAGATATATATGTAAATTAAAACTTTCAGAAACATTTCATTGCGAGGACAGGATTCACTTCCCGCAGACTTTCTCAGAGCCGCTTTGCGAATTAGCTTCCTCATGCACATGGAAGGAGGGTAGTACCAAACCTATCATCATTTTCAGTTGTAACAATACAGAGGTATTATCATTATTGACAAATATAAGTCAAAAATTGATATCTCCTCAGATGTTTGCGACCTCAACTGCACGTATAAAGTGCTCCAAAAGTATTTCAAACATGCAACAGACAGAATAAAGAGACTAAAACGTGCACCATAATTTTTATTTTTACATTTGTTTTGTTATTTGTTTTTAATTTTAATTGGTTTTATGAAAAACTACATACATACACAATTTTTGTAATAAAAGCGAATAGATCTCTAATTTGTTTCATCGTTCTTTACACTTTTTTTAATCTATATATGTGACGCGCAAAATAGAAAGGTGCCTAAGGGTAAAAACCGGTTTTGTTCAGGAGAGCCATTTTAAAGATTTAAATACGTGTATTTAGTGTAGTGGAGGGGCGTGTCAAAATCCAATTTTCATATTGCACCACCAATGACATATACATACATATATTTATTTTTTTAGTTTTTTTTTATTTTAAATAAAAAAATCGTGTGGTAATACAACACTAATGTTTGCTTAGGGCCAGCAACGCGGACCGGGTCAGCTAGTTATTAATAAAACTTAAAAAACAGTTTCAATAATTTACTTCTGTTTTGGAAAACGTAACGAATAAATATGATTTTAGAAAGAAACGCAAACAACCAGAATGTGATTGCAAATAGATCCAAAAATTCTTCGTAAGCAGTAAGAAAAGCAGTGATTTGAAATATCATCAAAAATAATACAATTGAAGATTAAATTACGATATAAAAAAGACTCACCCATGAGTATTATAATCAGAAAAAAGTTGCTGAAAAATTAATCAGAAAGTTTTTTTTTTTTTTTTTTTTTTTTTTTTTTTTTATCTTGGACCAGTGCTTAGGGGCTATCCCCAACATAAGCAATGCATTGCACTGGAACTAGAGAGAAGGATAGGGAAGAAACAGACAGGTGGTGAAAGTGGTAGAAAGATAGAGCTTAATTCTTGCGCAACTTTGCAGTTGCGTGTAAATTATAAAGCAAAGTTGCGGCGTCTCTGATGTTTTTTTTTTGGCGCATTATTTTTAAGCTAATTGAGCCATTTTATTTATTATTATACTTCGCCGACGTTTTATTGCTCAAATACCGACGAAGGAGAGTGCTGTAGCACAGAAAACTCAGAAAAAACTTTTTTCTGATTTGACCCGGCTGGGATTCGAACCTGGGTCTTTCTGGTTGCAGAGCCAACACGCTGACTACTCGCCATCAGCACCCCCGTAAATGATTCTCTGAGGTGAATCACTTGTAGGATGGAATTTTCTAACAACGGGGGTATCATTTGTGATCGAAAAATTAGCTCATAAACGGTTATTTTTCCCATGAAGCTGATTCCTAAAATGTGATATGAAATGGTAGCTGGGTTTATACTACAAATTATGAACTTCATTACGATTACAGCCATGACTTTACACAAATGTCAACAAAAACAAACAAACAAAATAAATAAATAAATAAATACAACAATAACAATAACAACATTAACGAATACAACACACTTGTAAAATACATCTCATTTATATGTAACGTACGTAGAAATAATAACACATACGAACACAGAGTCTGACAGTTCAAATACCGAGATCGTTCTTTCTCTATTTTATTTTTTTTATTTTAACTATTTGCTTCATTATTTTTTATCCCCACACACACGCACACATTTATATGTAGTAGACTTATTTATATGTAATCCATGTTAATACAACAATCATGCAAAGAAGATTATGAGTACAAAAAAAGCACGATATGAAATGATTTGCATAAAAGTCAGTTTACTAGATATAATTCTTCGACTGCCATGAATTTAGAACCACAACTTTTTTGTTCGGTTGGAGCTAAATATATCTGTGCGCGTTCACAATCTACTATACATACTTATATACATATCAACAAACATCAAATAATAAAATCATATGCTTTTTATAGAATTATAGAATAAATGTGCTCTCCCACATCTGCAAATAAAACTAACTGTGAAATAACACTAAACTAAACACATACTAAAAATTTAACACTTTTGTATGTATGTATTTATATGCATGTATGTATAAACTTATGTATAAAATTATGTAGATATTATTTCGAACACATTATAAATATTTATTATTAACAACTACTTCTTAGTTATAGTGCATGTGTGTTATTAGAGAAGTGCACAAATAGAGCAGCAGTGTTTGTATATGTGGAAGGCCGGTTGCTGGATTTAAAGGTAAAGAAAGGTCCCAGCCCACATGGGTCAAATTTATTATGGTCCCATTGTGATACATGTTGTGAAAAAAAACTGTCACTTGTTGTAGTGATACAGACCAGAGTCTCTCTGCTGGGAATCGAACCTAGAACCCCCAACTGATAAACTAGCACTAGCCTACCGGGGCAGCCGTGGCATGTTCCTGAATTACTTTTAATGAGGCAAATAAAAAATAACTGAACATACCGAGCCTGTGGTGCAATACCGTAGTAACTCAAAATTTGAATTTTTTGAGCTGGGTATGCAGAAATGATCTTTGGGGAAATATATATCTAAAGGAAAAAAGATTATGGTTCTATCTCTAACTGTTCAGATTCTATAGCTACAAATGTCGTCTTTATTGCCTCCAGCTATTTCCAACAATATTTATTTGCAATAATGAAATATTTCCTTTATGACAAGAAATTTACAAACTGCATACATTACAAAACATGCCTCTTTATTTAAAAACCTGTAAAAAAATTAAGTGAACGAAAATACAATCAAAAAGATGGCGCAAAACTTCAAATGCATTTTTCTCAGTTCGCGATTTTTTGAATTACTACGGTATTGCACCAAAGGCTCGATATATACAATATTCTTAAAGAAAGTTATTTTGATAAGTTGGCCTTGTACTTTACGAGTAAATATCACCAATTCATATTAAAGCATTTATTTCAATTTTTAAATATTCAAATTGTTGAACACGACACTAGTGTGATCAGTTCGGTTTTCCAACTGGACTTCGAACCACTTTTTTCCGATTTGTTTTTCTCCACCAAAAAAGAAAACAAACTTTTTATAGTAAATTTTAAATTGAGCATGGATAAATATTTCTCTGTGGCTCAACTTCTCATTTAACAAAACTTTTTTTTTAAATTTCTTGACAAAAAAGTATTTTTCTCAAAAACATTCTGAATGTCTTCTAAACTAGATATAAGGATTTATTATTATAAATGTATAATAAAATAATTTAAACAAAAATTAATTTAAACTACAAATAAGTTAATAAGAGTATAAAATAATGATAGGTACATGAGTAATTACTCCATTTATAAAAAAATTTCAAGTCACGAGTGTAATTTTCAACAAATGGCTGAAAATGGCTTAAATATTAATGCGTCTCATTAGCATTAGCAGAGAGGATGCAATTCTACACAAAAAGAATAATAATTAAATTTTTCCCAATGAAGTCTTTGCTCAGAAATTTTTTTTTTCTTAATTAATAATTTAATTGAAAACACGTTTATTTTAATTGACTTTTGAGGTGTCTCCAGACATTGCACTCAAATTTGAGGGTGGCACGTTGACTACAAAATGAAAAATTTTTCCTGGGTTCAACGACAGTTTCAGACTCATAAAATAATCTCGCATTTTTTCTGATGTGCATTTGTGTGTCTTTGTGTCAGTTGTTGTCGTAAGGTTTCGGTGGCGAAGCCATAGTCACTGGTCACTGAACAGTAACGGCTTCAGCTGTATCCAATCCACAGGCACATCAGAACGCCCTCCGTCGTCGGTATTGTGTAGCACCGGCGAAGTAAAATAATTACTCAAAATGGCGACTAAAAACGAAGCTTCAAAAATTTAATACGTCTCTTTGGCATCAGATAACGTGCAAAAAAGTAGTTTTGTAAGATAGTAAAGCTTCACCTTCTGTCATTTCTCCAACAATACCTTTCATCTAGTTCCAGCACAATGCACCGCATGTGTAGGGGTCATCTTCTGGGTGCTGGTCCAAGATAAAAAAAAAAATTTAATTTGATCAATTTAATCCATTTTAAAATTATTTTCAATTTAAACTGTTAATTGATTAATTCGTGATAAGTTGAAATCTAATTATTATTTTAATTGCATCTTAAATAACTGTCACCATTCTTTGATGGCATGTTAAGTAAAAAAAAAAAAATACACAAAAACCTAAATTCTAAAAATTCTTTATAATTTATTGATTATTTATTTTATTTTACAAAAAAATTTTTTACGAAAAATAATTATTGCAGGAGATTTTCAAATATTGGTTTCACACAGTAAGTTTATTTTTCTGCTCGGAAAAAAATTTCGCTTTGAATGAATTATCAACTCCTTCACAATATAATATTGTTGGGCAACTTAAATAATTTCATAAGATTTCTCAATGAAATGAATGCCAATTTAAAATTTTTCCCAATTTGTTATTTAAGGAGTGAATCGAATTGGCATTAAATTATTGAATAAGCAAATATTTAAATATAAAAAAAAATCTATGTTGCTGTTAATAACGTGCCAGAGTATTGTACAGTTCGGCACAACGTTTCATAATCTTGTGTATTGGCAAAAGTACACGAAACTTTAAGAAACTTTAAGAGTTTCTGCCATTTGATAAAAAGTGTGCACAATTTTGTAGGTATGAACGCATTTAGGATAAAATGGCAAACGAAATAAAAGATAATTCAAGAAATAGCTGATAACCGCATATCAATCAGCAATGGCAACTTAAGGAAACAAACTCACTTTGTAATAGAAAAATACATGCTTTTTCGCAATTTAATTATTTCTGGAGTGGCAATAATTGTATTGCCTCAACGACAAGAAAACTAAAAAGGAGCGAATAAAAATACTACTGTTGTAAATAACAAAACGAATGGAAGCCATTGTCGAAAAATCGCGTTGACTAAGCAGAAGTATTAAAAAAGAGAAATTATTTACACAGGTTGTATATTTTTGTGATAAATTCTTTGAATTCTGCATAATAAAAATATTGTGGATTTTAATCATTCAAAGACGATACACACGCTGTCATCATGTTTGAGTACATTTATTGAAGAGGCAGTTCATAATTTCCTGCGGTGTGAATAAAAACTTGGCCTTTTAATCAACAGTTTGCCAAATGAAAAGAATGAATAAACATTTAAGCATTTGCAGTGACGTTAACCGTACGGTAATTACTGTGAAGTGTTAAACACGAAAAGTATTTTTTCGATAATGTGTCTACACATGATATACACATTTCCCATAAAAACCAACTATGCAAAACAACGCCAATTGCAATTAAATTCTATACGTTTCTGTCAGATATGGCTAAATAACAAATTTTAGCTAAACTAGGGGTTACAAGATCAAGTTTTGACTACCAAATTTTTAAACGCTCTCACTTTTTTACTTATACACTCGTACTTTTTAAAACTTGATGAGAACTTGCCTAAAAATTCTGTAGCTAATTTTGTTTCAAGTTATGCGCAAGAAAACAGCAGATTACTATTCTTATGAACAGCAAAGCCGTCTTGATAAATGTACTTGCCTTCAAATTGCTCAAAACTTGCGTGCAGCCTACGTTACAGCTATCAATTCACATGAAAATTTGAGAGACGGAGAGAGAGTAAAAAATATGGCAGAAAAACTTGGTCGTGTGGCTGCGATGAAAGATTAAATATTAGAGAAATGCATACCTGGATTTTACTGAAACTTAAAATTTTAAGTACTTTAAATTATTATTTCTACATATTTGTTTATTTAATTTTTGTTGTTTTTTATACCAATACCTACAGGCGGATGCCTCTTATAACCGGAAAAATTTTGCAGAAGTGAGATTTTCATCAGCTCTTCCGTACAAAATATATTTCTATAACCGGACACTCTATTAATTGGACGCGGACACTAAATTTAAAAAAATTGTGCTCAAAAAGCCTCTCTTAGGCGGACAGAAGCGAAGAAATTAATTGGCCTTGATTGAAACTCACCTAAATTAGATGTATTTTTCAACTGTTTCATATTTGTGTTAACCCCACTGAAATTTGTGATAATCCAGTTAACAGGTATATATATACATACTCATGTGTTGAGCATGACATAGAAGCTGCCGTTTATTTGAAGAAATTTTTTTTTCTCGTGTTGTCAGCTTTAGAGCCACAAAAAGGCACACACAAAAGAATGTGTTATCAATTAAAGAAAAAATTGACATTACACGTACCTGATTCCTTAAATACTTGTGATGAAGCAGTAAACGCAATTGCCGGTTGGAAGCATTTTGCTAGAAACGAATTCGTCGCATTCAAACACGTCAAAAACATTTAAAATCATTTCAAACCAACGTCTGATATTGAACGGATCTAAGTTGAAGTAGTTTAATCTGATTACATACATTTTTCAACCACAAATCAATAGTCTAGCATTAATAGTCTATATATAACATATTTAAAATGATAAATGTGTACCGTTTATAAGCGGACACCTCTCATAACCGGAGAAAAATACTGCGACGGTGAGTGTCCGTTCACTGTGTAGTGAATCGCAAAAAAGTATAAATCTGCTTTAATAAAAAAGAATAGAATTATTTTTGTACAAGATTTTGCTTAAGAACGTTAATTTTTTCAGAGCTGTACGGAAAGCCCAGTAAAAAAATTAACATCACTGGCCATTCATGTTTCATGTCATAAATAATTTCCTCTGTATTAGTAGCAACTGTTTATATATTTCTTTCTTCTTTTCACTTTTCATTTCATTTCATTTCATTTCCTTTTTTTTATGCTTCTGCTTCGTATTCTTTTCCTTCTACGTGTGCAATTTCTTATTTAAATATATTTTTTTTTTATTTCTAAAAATCAGAACTGCCAAGATAGCTGGAAGTAAGTGATAGAAAAAGACATAAATTGCATAGCAGGATTTAAACACACTATAAAAATATTTATTGTTAAATTAGTTGAAACCTTTTAATATTCCAACGTCCAGTCGAAACTGACCTGAAACGCATACAAAAGAAGAAGAAATTGAAAAATAAATAATATCTCCATTTAAGTAAACCGAAACACATTTAGAAAGCAAATAAAAAAAGAGAAAGACTCTAGCAAGTGCAAACAAATTCATTGCACAAGCAAATACAATTCGAAATGGAGAAAAAACTTCTTAATAAATTGGCTAAATCTAAAGGAACACTTATCAAGCTGAGCGAATGTAAGAAGTGCAAATAAAAAAGTTTTATTTTCTTATTCTTGTATTTCTTGTACACAGTGCACGAGTATTACGGAAGCTACAGAGATTTCCTATATCTGCCACTTTCTTGATGCTGCTGATGAAGAAGATGAAACCAGGGAGATGGTGCTAACGATGAGGCAAGTGTGTCTTTTCACCAATTTCTATTACTTTTTTTGTCTTTCTTTTAAGTGCCTTCTAACATATCACTGCTTTAAAAATCTGTATGGTCCGCATTCCTTGAGTTCTTGCTTTTTTTCACATCCTTCTTCTTTCACTAACCATAACCGTCAACACAATCATCGGCAGTCGCCAAACTGGCGTATGGTTTGCAACTTGTTTCATTTTGATTATGTTTTTATGAACTTCAAACTTTCTCTTTTTTGCAATATTTATTTTAGCTTCTGTCTACGAAAAACGTTTTATAAAAATACATTTCTGTGGAGCTTTGACAAAACAACTTAAATCGACTTAAGGAATTTGTCCAGGTTTTTTGAAAATATAAATTTTTGAGGCGCTTCTTTTCGTCGAATCGACATGTTCTTACGATATATACAGTGGCTTATAGCTTATGTGATGCAGTTAATATTTTTTAGAAACAAATTTATAATTTGATGTCCCTTTTAGTAGACATTCTTAGTAGTGCGCTGGTGCTACACAATACTAATGAAAGAAGGCGCTGTGATGTGCCTGTGGATAGGTTATAAACCGAAGTCGTTATAATATGGAAGAAGAAAGAGTAAAAAAATGGACGAGTTAACAACGAAACATAAAATGTTCTCATTAAGCTACCCTCACAGCTTAAATCACTAATGTGGTAAATGTTCGGTGGGTACCGCATAATATGGAAATTTGGACCTTCAAACGGTATATTAATTTAAAAAATGTTTTAATTTTTAAGTCCTAAATCCCAAAGTATTTCCTTCATAATGTGTCCTCTCGCAAAACAACGCCAATTAAAATGCTCTACGTGTCTGCCATAAATGGCTGAATAACATGTTTTAAACATTAAAAAAAATGGAAGCATTAATGTTGCTAAAAGCATGTATTTTAAATACTTTTTTTTATTGTTATTATCATACGGTCATTTCTTTAAGTTTCCTTAAATAAATATATTAAATTACAAAATAGATACAAACGTGTTTAATAAGAAAATATTATTATTTTTATACAAGACTTTCTGTATGGTTATTTGACCAAAAACGGTTATTTTTTACGGATGTATAGTGCATTAAAAATGTTTGAAAAGTCTGAGAGTGCGGTAAAGGTTTAATATTAAATTGTTTTTGCGTTAGTAATTTTTTAAAAAATATTTTCAAGTAACTGTTGAAGACCAACGGTTCAGCTTGATTTTTTATCTTCAAATGGGGAACGAACACCTATTGAAAAGAGTTCAGATAAAAATCGGCTTTCTAAAGATGGCAAAATTTAAGACAATTAACAGAAATTGTGCCACTTAACCATGCAAGACATCACCAAAAAGTCTCTCCACAAAAATAGAATCGAAAATAAAGTTACATCTGCACCAAAGAAAATATTTAGTCATGCAAATAAGAGGTGGACAACTCGCATAGTTAAACAATATTCCCATCTTAACACTCCAAAGTTGACAATTTAAGCTGAAAAATAGTCGGATAAGATCTGCAATCCCGAAACTGTGTGAAGTGTTTTGTGTGAATCAAATTTTCTTGGCAGGATTCTGTGGTTTATGGTGGACCAGCACTCAGGAGATGAGCTCTACACATGCGAGGCATTTTGCATGCGGCGGATTTCTTACAAATGGCACGATGGATGGTAGTCTGCACGTTGACTACAAAACCAAAAACAGACCTGGGTTCAATCCCAGTTTCAGACTAAAATTATAAAATAAAAGAAAAACATCTCGCATTTTTCTGATGTGCATTAGTGTGTCTTTGTGTGTCAGTGGTTGTCGGAAGGTTTCAGTGGCGAAGGCATAGTCACTGGTCACTGGTCACTGAACAATACCGGCTTCAGTTGATAGCAATCCACAATCGCATCAGAATGCCCTCTTTCGTCAGAATTGTGTAGCACCGGCGAAGTAAAATAATAATAAAAATGGCTACTGAACCGAAGCTTCAGCACTGCTACAAGTATAAACAAAGAACTTGCGAAAGCAGAGCTGCAAAAATAATTAATTAAGCTTCACCTCCGGTCGTTTCTCCCACTATTCCTTTCCTATAGTTCCAGCACTATGGTTCGCATGTGTAGGAGTCATCTCCTGAGTGCTGGTCCCAGATAAAAAAAAAATTAACTACGACTTATAGACGTTTCCTCAGACTTAAAAGTAACATCAAATATGAATTAACGAGGGGACCAAAATGTATGTAATTTTTACGAATTACCGAGGTTAAGATTTTCGAATTACCGAGGTACGAATTATCGCGGTTTGACTGTATATACATACATGCATAGATATTGTGTCATATATCGCACCTGTGAAACAAACGAATCGCACTACGCATTACAGAGAAAATTGTTTTTTTTTGGGCCGAACGTGCTATGTGGAATGAACTACCAGCAGAGGTTTTTCCTGTCTCTTTTGACGTGGGAAAGTTTAAATCAAATGTCAATAAACACTACACCCTCTATCGTTTCTCCCAAAACTTTATTTCCTAGTTTCGGCACAATACAGCGCATGTATAGGGGTCATCCCCTGAGTGCCGGAACAGAAAAAAAAAAAAACATAATATATTGGCTCAGTTGTTTTCGTTTTTATGAGGAACCGATATTTAGTATTCAAAAGTACCCAGTGCAAAATTTTGACGCACTTCTGACGAGTCTTTGTTAATAAAATATTTTATTTAAAATGATATTCTCATATACTATACTATATATACTCCAAATTGAAATGATAATGCTTTTTTTATTTTTATATAAAACTAACTTTTACCCGCGGCTTCGCTCCCGTTATTATCTCTATCGGTTTCGGAAAGGCATATCTTACCCCTACGCCGCCCCCTGGTGCTATTTCAAAAATATATATGTATGTAGCTGATGTGTCCTTTCCCGACGCAAAAACATAAAAACATTTAAATTTCATTAAAATCGGTTAGATGGTCCCGCTGGCGATAAAATTGCCCCTACTTTCCCTCGTGCTCCTAGTTTTAAATAAAGTAATACCTTATAACGTTCCCAGAGTTGCACAATTGCCAATGTGTCTTTTAAACTCAAATACATCCAAGTTTTAAAGTTCATCAAAATCGGTTATGTAGTTTTAGAGAGGCCGACATTTTCCCCCTATCGACCTCCTGGTCCTACTTTTGAAAATGTATATAGCCTATGTGAATTTTTAGTCGCAAATCTATCTATCCATGTTCCAAATTTCATTAAAATCGGTTTGGACGTTTCGGAGGGGTAGATATTTCCCTCCTATCGCCCTCATGGTAGCTATTATGCTTTCCTGAGCAAAGACGAATCCAAAATGCCAAAAATGGTTCAAATCGGTCCAGCCGTTCTGGAGTTATAAATGGTGTAACTAACATGTTTGTCTTTCATATATTTAGATTTTATTTTTATATTATAAAAATATATTTAAATTTTAATTAACGCCCTACGATTGCACAAGTGCGATATGTAATTTTGGTTTATATTCCTAAACAGTAGAGAATAATCGCTTCCAGTTGCTTAAGAAATAAGAAACACAAAGTATTTCGTGAACCAATAAAAATATATGATTGAATTTATTTAAATTATCTTTAGCTTATACATATACTAGTTATGAATTTAAGTCTTAACCTTTCTAACTTATTCCACATTATTTATCTCTTTCGGTATCATGGAATTATAAGGAAATTCGAATTTATAAATATTAATTGACCAGTCATCGAATAGTGCAAAGAAAATGCACTCTAATCAACATGACACTCAAATAAAACATTTGGTCAGCATATGTTGTTATTGATTTCGTGTCGATATGTATTACAAGTATAGTATACGAATTAAAAGTTGTGCTATAATCAGGTACACTACATTTCCATTCTCCGATTTTCTTGACGATTTTTTGATATTTTATCGGGATTTTAACGATTTTTGCAAAATTTTATCTGGCAGGCCTGACCATGCGGATGACTTTTCTGGGCGATTCTTAAATTTTTCCGATAAAGCAACTACGTACAGGGTGGCGCAGAATGAGCTAAATGGTTTGAATTCTTTATAGTTTTTTTAATTATTATTTTTTCTTTTTTTTTTTTTCAGCATTTTGTGAAGAGGACTTGGGGAATTAATTATGAAACATTCGAAATGAAATCATGGCCATTACAGCCGAAAGTTTGTGAAAAGTTATGGAAAATATGCTAAAAAGAGCACGTATGTGCGATGCAGAAAATGGACATCACTAACAGGATATCATTCTTCAAAGCTAATTGCAAAAAATTCCCCAATAATATACTGTGTTTCAAAAAAAAAAAATATTTTAAAAATCGCATAAATAAAAAAGTTATAAACCATTTAAACCATACAGCTCATTCTGCGCCACCCTGTATAACATGGAAAACCGAGTAAAGCTCGATTACCCAGATATTTATTTATTATATGAGAAGACCATCACCAGTCTAAAGTTAGGTTAGCTATTACAAACCACTTTAATAATTGAAAAAAAAATGGTTATTATAACGACTGTACATTTTGCTTTCTTACAGGAAATAAAATATTTTCGAGTTCATTATTTTGGAATTTAAGGTGATATTAATACCATTTTCCTAGACAACCACGAACATCTGATATGAAAGACTTTTAAATGGTATCATTATTGAACAGTAGCTTTTCAGTAGATACAGTATATTCATAATAAATAAATTGCACGGGCAATACCAATTACTTGTACCTTTTCTAAGTAGGAATAGCAAGAAATATTTTGATTTTAAGACGGGCTACGAGTGCAATATGTAATTTTTTATGCGAAAATCGTGCTTGGACTGGGATGAACGTGAGCAGCGGAGCATGTTGTTGGTGTGAAACACTCGCCTAATAAAAATGTCTGTTTGTATAGAAGAAATAAAAAGACGAAAAGAAAAGTTGCTGATGCTTGGTAATGATTATCATGAAGCCTCTGACTATGTTCAAGAAGCAGAGGCAGGTCGATTGATTTTTTTTTTTTGTATTTTTAATATTAGAAGAAGAAAGTAAAAGACAAAACAAAAGATTATAAGGATACAAGTTCGAAATATGCTGTAATTATAATTTGCTTTACTGTGTATGAGAAAGAAAAAAAAGAAAGAAAAAAATAAGATAAAAAATGTGTATAATTTGAAAGGAAAGTTATATTATTTATTTATTAAAAGTTAGAATGGAAATATAACAACTTGATTTTTAACGCCAAACAGTTAATTGGTCAAGTCAACGAACAACAATTGTGAAGTTAGTAAAAGTTGTATTTTTCTTGACTATAAGAATTTCTCATTTAATAAATCAAATACAGTTCAACTTTAAGATGAAACTTATTATTAGTCTAATATCGAAGTAATTAAAATTAATTCTGTTTTTCTTATATTCATAAAAGAAATGTATGTATAAACAAATTCCGTTGATTAGGCAGTTTATGTTTATTGGAAAGCAATTAAAATCTGGATTGTTTTCAACAAGTTTGGCACAAATTTCATCAGCTATCAAGCCTGATAATGAATTTATGAAACAAAGAATTTTCTTTAAAAAAACCATCGATTTATTAGTGCATATTAGGATCAAAATATATATTATATTTTGTGAAAAATTCAATGTTCAACACAATAATTTTTTTTTGAGAAATTAAACTCTTAAAACTGGGGACTAGTTTTTAATTTAATTTTATATCGGGATGTGAAGACCTATTGGTAGAAGATAGATTGATAGCTTTATTAAAAGAAAATTATTTGTGAATCCCGATCGATGAGACAACATACATCAACGGCTAATTTTTTTTTCTCTTGGACCAGCAGTACACATGCGCTGCATTGTTCTTTGTTTTATAACAGTGTTGTGGCGCCTCTGCTGTCATTTTTAGTAAAGCATGAAACACATTTGCCACAGCAGGCTACCAGCTACAATCTGTCAAAATTAAAATACACACGTTTATATGGAAACGATTATTTTGACGACATCGCTGCAACACGGCTACACGACCACTTTTGTAGCTGTCGCCAACTTACGATAATTTCTATTTTGACAAGCGACAAGAGCTTAAAAATACTTACTTTTATTTGAAAAGAAAAGAACAGAATAAATTAATATATTATATTATTAACTCATATTTTAACGACAAAGAAGTTTTGCCTAGATAAGTTGGCGGCCTGTTTTTAAATATTTAACTGGTGCTGAAGGAGGTAATTGCCTCGCTAATGGCTTTCACTTGGATTTTGAATAAAGAAAACACTAGCGCTGAATTCACTTCAAGTGTATTAGTTAATGTTTCTTATATTAAAATTCCTATAAATTTATAATTAATGTTACAATTTCATATAATAATTCATTCGCAAATTACTTACTTTTTGGCATGAAAACCACTAGAAAATTAAAATTATATAGATTTAAAGGAAACACCACGCTAGATAACCTACGAAATTTTTCTTGTCCACTATAAAAATGGAGTTATTGTACATATGTACTTATGTAGAATTGCGGTAAAATTAACTTTTAGTATATAATAATTTGACATTAAATGTAATAGATTATGCTAAGTTTCCAATATAAAACAATGTGGTTCTTTAGCTGTTTTTGTCAGTGGATATTTGGAACAAGAGTTTTTTTTTATGAAACTGAAATGCTTTAAATTGGCACCACTGAAATATACGAAACACACATTCCTGTGGTGATTAGTTGTTCATAATTTAAAACTTTTAATTAAATATACTATATTTGTTATATTAACTATTTTATTAATAGATTTTATAAATTTCACAGAATTTTCTCCAGCCATTATTTTAAAAACTTTTAGTTTTTATTAAATTTTAAATCAAATTTTAATCAAACTTCATAATCAGCTGCTTACTATGTAGCTACCGTCTTGAAAATAATTAAGTAGCTGGCTACAAGGGAACGAATGCAGCCAACTACATTTGTAGTCTTTTTAGCTCGTAGCGTGCTGTGGCGAATGTGTTTCATGCTTAATTATTTTATTTCGTCGGTGCTACAAAATGCCGACGTGCTTAAAGCCGTTACTATTCAGTGGCCAGTGACTATGCCTTCGCCACTAAAACCTTCCGAAAACAACTGACACAAAGACAATTACAATTTATTTAATTGTTGGTATTTTGAATAAACTAAAAGTCCAATTACCGTGGCAGGATTAGAGGCACCAAATCTAAAAACAATTGCTAGACCCTTGAATGCCGTTCAAGACCATTGACCCGAACGCCTTGAACTTCAATAAAAATTAGATATTATAAATTATATAAATTAATTATTATAAAGGTGGTAAACAATATCATTCAGTATCATTAAGTTGTTGCCATTAAACTTTTACTTTCAGATTGTAAATGCTTTCGATTAGTTAATATGGAACGTTACGCTAAGGAACAACAAATTTTCATTATTAAAACAAACGCAAAAGTTTTCAACATGTAATTAGGCAATTAAAAATAAAATTCGGTACAGAAAATACTCCAACAAATCGTGTTATCAAGCTGATGTATGAGAAATTTAAAGAAACTGAATCCGTTTATGATAACAGAAATTGAATTTATCAACGTAGTGGCAGCTGTGAATAGAAGTGTTGACGAAGATCCAAAAACATCCATTCTTCATCGTTTGTAGAATTAAACATGAAGCGATCTACATTATTCAACATTATGCATCGTTATCTCCATTTAAAGGTTTGTTATATCCACTTGACCTAAGAATTAAAACTATCCGACCACGCATTACGTCGACAATTCATTTCTTGGGGCATCGAAAAACAAGAAGAAAATTAGAATTTTTTTTAACAAAATAATCATCACCGACGAACCCCATTTCCAGCTCAATGGCTACGTCAACAAGCATAATTGCCGCCTCTCAGGTGTAGAGAATCTAACAATTATTTCAGAGCAACCATTACATCCACAAAAAATTAAGGTTTGGTGTGCTTTGTGTTCCGGAGGAATCATCGTACCATTTTTTTTTTTTTGAAAACAAAAATGGAAATGCGATTACAGTCAATGGAAATCGGTACAGGAAGAAGATCCGAAATTTTTTGTGGCGGAAAATTTATGATTTAGACATAGAGAATGTGTGTTTTCAACAGGATGGTGCCATTTCATACACAGCAAGAGAAACAATAAATCGTTGGAAAGAAAAGTTCAAAAATCATATTATTTCTCGCAGAGGAGGAGTAAATTGGTAACCAGGATCGTGCAATTTGGCACCTTTAGATTTTTTTATGGGTTTTTTTGAAATCGAAAGTGTATAGCAATAATACCACTACAGTTCAAGGTTTTAAGCCCAACATTTGGGTATGTTCCGCAAAAATGTTTCGTTTTTAACACGAATACACATACTTAAATGAGAACACCGAATTCGCATAATGTTACTCGGTTTAAAAGCACTTTTAAATAAGAAAAAAACATTATTTTGAACAAATTTCCAATAGTTTATTTACGTTTTGACGTATTGACGTTTAAAAAATCTTATTCGAAAGCAAGTTCGAATGTTGGAAATCGTGTGATTTTTTTCGTTTTTGAGAAATCACTCGTGTTTAAATCGACTCGGTTTACAGAATAGGGGGATTATCACAAGAGTTTATTGAAAAACGTGTTTGATAATTTTGGTAAAAGATTGGTAGCCTGCCGAGCCAATAGGTGGGTTACTTCACCGACATAATTTTCATTGATACCTCAAGGGTAAAGGGTCTTGACCGATGCTGCACTTTGTATGATGAACTCTGCAAAATGTCTCTTTTACCCCAAAATGATTCAACTCACTTAGATGTTCCACACAATGCACAGAGTGGCAGCAGAAATTTAAAATTAATTTGATGAAATCGTTCTTTTGATTTGAATAAAATATTTTTCAAATCGCGCGTAGCAGTATTTAAAGTCAAATTATCGTGATATTAATCTTCCAACTTAACCTGAGATACATTTACTACATTCTTATTAAAATTTAATGAACATAAGTTTTATTTATGTATATTTAACTTTTGTTTGTGTTTATTTGTTTGAATTTCATTTTTAACTGCCCTCTACCGCATTATTGATTCGGCGCTATAGAAAGGCAATGCCTTTTTTACCGTTTTATCGTTTAACAACAACAACAACAACAATTTCTTGTTGAAATTTCCATATTGAACTTTTATTCTTCTTTTATAAATAATTTTGCAAAATTTCTAACGCCTTCTACTAACAGTGAATGACAATTTGAAATGTTGAAAATATCGAAGTTAAGGACATTTCAATTTAAGGCCATCATGCTTTAAGTGGTCCTTCACTATAAATTACACTAACGATAGATTTGAGTCATGCGAAAAAATTAAGCCGATTTCCGCAATAGTTGTGGAAATTTTCCTTTACTGTACCCAACTAAGCCTGTCATGTGTAAAACTGCTGCCACGAGAAGAAAAAAATGTTTTTTCAGGCCTTCCATTGCATGCAATCCAAAAATTGTTTGTCTATGTTGTCCTGTAACTATGTGGAACAAATGTGTAGCGATGAAATACTTTAAATGTGCGTGGAAACAAATATGTGTTTCGCATGTGTGCATGTGTTTTGAGTTCACTTGAATTGTAGGTTATGGGAGAGGTCCTTAGCACATGGAGATTTAACCAAATGTGTGAGCCAAAGCATATTTGAGTGGGTAGTGCTCGTTTATTTCCGGTATTTTCACAATCATATAAAAATGTATTTGTATGCTTGCCCGTCAACAAACAAATATTTTGAATTATAAGTTGTTATTTGTGTTGTGTAGAGATAATACGAATATGAATTTCCACCCCAAGCACATACACAAAGCCAGAAAACTACATAAATGGCCCAGTCCGTCTGCAGTAACAGTTGTTGGTTGTTATACGAGTATCTGTTTTCCTTTATTTATTATGAAGGCAAAAAGTAAAATTAAAGTAAAACCCTATTGTAATGCGTTTTTTTTGTCCTTTTGCTTTATCTTTTCTTCAGGCACAATGTTAACGACAACTGTATGTTTATGATGATTTCGTTGTTTTGTTACATGTTCGTGGAGTTAATGTTGTAAAAGAATCCATAAATTAAGAATTTTATATTTCTTTAAGATTACAAGTTAGAAAATTTAAAAAGAAGCTATAACATCTGTAGTAATTTGTATTTAAAAATATGTTTCCATATTATTTTTACAACATTTTTCCAATGTTAAATTGTATGTGAGCAGGAAATGAAGTTGAAAAAAATCTTTCTCAAATACATTTTTAAATACTGTTATTTTCCTTTCATGGAAGTTTTGGGGCAATCAGTTTTAAGTTGCTTTTTTTATCATTTTGGGTTTGATTCAAGAGACGTGTGCCTGCACTTTATAATCTTTTTTAAGTCTTTATGGCGCATAGCCAAAGTTAAACAGCAGGAAACACGCAGCGAATTTTTATACCATAAAAATGTCCTTTTAAAACCATCAAAATTACGTACAACAGTTAAACAAAATTTGGCAGAACGATAAACTATATTTTTAGTTTGTGGCACGATTTATTTGAATACTATGTGACATTTTGGATGAATGTACGGTTTCATTATGACATGTCGTACAGTCATTGCTGCCATACTACATAAAGATATAATTTTTAAGAGTCTTATATATATTTTAATGACTTTCTACACGTCGTGATCTGGAATACTGCAATGAAGTACAGATTTTTAGATTTGTAAGAGTTTTCTTTCCCTCTTTCCTGATAGTGGCTACAAATGGCAGAAAAGTAATGCTATTAAAAGACCTTTCACACTATGATACTTTGTATATTAAAGACATGTCAAAAATTTAATATGTTATGAAAAACCAAATAATACGGCAATACATTTCACATCCCTTAAGACTATCGTTTTAAAAAATTTTTCTAAACACTAAGATTTTTTATTTTTTCAGGGTTGTAATGTTGCAGACGCAAATAAAGAAAATAACAAAATTACAAAAAATGTATTTACTGCTGAATCGCTTTCTTTCTTTCTACTTATACTTTTCATTATATTTAAAGTGCGATAGTATGAAAGTGGTGATAATCGCACCAAATTTCATTAGATTTCTTCCTCACAACGTCTTAACGACTTGTATTGTAGTCTGAAAGTCTCTTCAGTGAGTATAATGCTCACAAATTATTACTACATGCAGTGATCGATTTTATTCTTATGATATTATTTAATTTCTTTTGCATCACGATCAGATATGAGGAAATTGTAAATCACATTCGATGCCTTCCCTAACCCTGGAATGCATAACCGGGTACCCGTGTGTCCACTAGCGAATTTGAACGTTTGTAACTGCAAAAATAAATACAATGGATTATTGAAACTTCGGCTCTAGGAAAATAAAACAATTTTGCGTCGTTTAGGTGACCATTTGTGAAATTCAGTTCAGTGGTTCCAAAGTTATAAGCTTTCAAAGACGACACCTACGTAAACACATAACCGTGGTTCCCGTGTACCCAATAGATTTTATATGAAGAAATTAACAAATAAGAGGGTGTTTAGACATTTTATTCGGAATATATTTATATAATGCAAAGCATGAATACAAAACTTGGGAATTAAACAAAAGTTCAAAATGTAATGAGAAGCATGAACATAAAAAATAGAAAATATAAAAAAAAAATTGTATTAATTATTCTGGTCGCAATGACTGCAGATGCAATTTGTGATAGAGTGCTCCAGGCATATTGGTTTGTTGCAAATGCTGCATGCTTTACGTGTTTTTCTTCTACGTTTTGTGTCCTGCATGTAGCATAAATAGCAAGATCCAGTTACTGGCTTCCTTGATCCACCTGCTGAAATAGACATAGATGGGCCGCTTTTACAAGTTATCTCTATAGGTCGGTTTATGTAGCTCTCAATAGCTATTTTTTTTTCGTAAAATTCCTAGTTATTTGAGGGTTTTGTGCACGTTTCTCAATAATGGGCATGCATGCACATATCTTCAGCCAATTAACGAAGAAAAGGCTTTCTTCTGTTTGCAGAATTTGGTATCATTTTATTGTTCATATAGTACAATTTATAAGCAGCCAAGGCCGAAAATATTGAAAAATAATGACAGTGGCCATCGTTTTGTTGCTCGCTTTCTAGTGTATTCTGAGTACGTCTACGCCACCTTTGGTCTTATTATAAAATTCTATAATTTCATGTTTTCCACTCGCGTGTGCGAAAATCGTTATTTTCTATGTAACTATTACAAATAATAAATTAAATTTATTTTCAATTTCTAACAGAATTTCAATTTCAACAATTTCTAATATAATTCGGTAAAATATGAAAATAATAAATTTATTTTCGTCTTTTTCCTTCTAATTGTTAATAATTGCTAATAAGCTAATAAAAATATTATAGTATTCACTTACTTCTCTGCTATTTATATTATTCGGGATTAACAAAAAAAAAACTAAACACTTTTTTCTGTGTAACTGATAATGATTAAATATTACAAAGGGGTACACGGGTACCCTGGTTATGCGTTTGTGTGGTATTTTTTGGTTATGTATTCTACGGCTAATTGTATTTTCCCTTCTGTTTGTAGAAAAAAAGTTTCAGTACAATCGTAATAAAACTAAAATTATTCTGAATAAGAAACACAAATATGGAAAAGTAGGCACAAATATGTGGGCAGTTACACTTTCCTTAACAGGTAATTCAAACTAATATATACATATACATATACATATATATAGCCAGTGAAAAATATTCGAAGTCATTCCTTAAGAACTACTTTTAATACACTTTCCAAATATCTATAAAATTATATTTCCGACTTCTCAGAAAGTTTTTCAAAACACAAATATTCAGATAATTAATATGGAAGTGATTTTATTCTCCAATATTCGTTTATGTTTCCTATTTATATATTTATATATATATATATGAGTACGTATGTACATTAGACCGTACCTAAAAAAACTAAAATTTCCCTTACACCCCTGACATAAAGAATTTTTGGACGACATTTTCGAAAAAATTTATTTTTTTTTGCCAAAGTTGTGGTCGCCTTTTTAAACTTTTCTTTATATATTTGGCATTTGTAGTCCGATATTAAAGAATGATATATCAATGTTTTATATCGAGAAACCCAATATTCTTCATCAATGGCCATTTATATCAAGTCTCCCGTCCTAGTATTTATACACCTGATTTCTATTTCTACCTCCTACTGATATTAAAAAAAAATTTAAGTTCACAAAAAATCAAAAAAAAAACAAAAAAATCGAGGGTGGCGATGGCTGATGTCTTTACGTTGACTACAAAACCAAAATAGACCTGGGTTGAACCCCAGTTTCAGACTAAAATTATAAAAAAAAAAAAACAACTTGCATTTTTCTGACGTGTCTTTGTGTGTCAGTTGTTGTCGGAAGGTTTCATTGGCGAAGACATAGTCACTGGTCGCTGAACAATACCGGCTTCAGCTGATAGCAATCCACAATCACATCAGAACGCCCTCCTTCGTCGGTATTATGTAGCACCGGCGAAGTAAAACAATAATAAAAAAATGGCTACTGAACCGAAGCTTCAGCAATGTTACGAGTATAAACAAAGAACGTGCAAAAGCAGAGCTGCAAATTTAATTAATTAAGTTTCACTTTCTGTCGTTTCTCTAACTATACCTTTTCTATAATTCCAGCACAATGCATCGCATGTGTAGGGGTCATCTCCTGAGTGCTGGTCCCAGATAAAAAAAAATTGTTTTGCTAAGGAAGTTATTCGATAATAACTAAGAGAACCATTTTAAAATTTAATTTTACAGAAACTAAGGTAAAATAAAATGCTGAAAATTTTAATCAATCTATTTCGATGTGATTCAAGTCGACTTAATTTATGGCGGTTCTCTAGCTTAGAAAAACTATGGCGCAAACGCTGGTCATTGGTGACTAAAGTTATTTTCCTTGTGCTAACTTAACCAGGTAATTCGATTGTGTCATTTGAGCACTGAAAATCTTCTAGAATGAAAGTCAGTTACTCAGAAAAGTTTCACTGGTGCTCTAGAGCTTTCATTTGATGTATCACAAGATGATGCACATTTTCTGCTTCACGACCCTTGCACTAGAAATTTAAACACTAAACTAAACTTGCATTCTACCTGCCATAAAAACGATGTTGAAATCTTCTCTTTTAGAGCGTGAGAACCATATGCAGACCTCTCCGAAATGGTTCCTCTGATGAAATTATCATAATTTGATAATTTTTCTAGTTTTTTTACCTTTTTTTATATTAATAACACTAATTATTTTAAGCCTAAGGTCTTTTTATATATTTTATTAAATATTGAAATAAATATAAAAAGACCTTAGGCTTAAAATAATTAGTGTTATTATTATCATAATTTTTTACGCAATTTTTTCTTTTATATTCGGCACCTACCAGCACGTCTCCTCATCGCTCGAAAAAAATGCTGCTAACATTTTTATTATCAGCTCTTAATAAGCTTTCCTTAGATATACAATAAACATTTTGAAGTCTATGCTTAGTAACTTATATATCACTGCAAATATAGAGTTGCATAAAATACGCGCACAATGAGACTGCTGTAGTTTTTTCCCTGAGAAACTATTGAATATACGAAAGACAGTTTTGAAATCCATGGAGTATCAGTTTTCAGAAAATATACCGCAATATCACACATCTTCTCTGGATTACGATATGAATGAAATGTTTATAAGAAACATTTTTTTAAAAACAGAATGATTTTTAAATTAATTATTCTTGTTTATTATTTTATTTATTCAGACAAACTTATCTTTCAGATGTTACGAATGTGTTGTGTCTCACTTTTTCATAAATTGCGTTTCATTTTCGGCCAATAATAAGTAGCATTATTACAGAGCCGGTAAGACATTTAATATACGTACATTTTAACGAGGTGTAATTTTTGTGGAAGAAAAGAAATCAACATAAGTAATACTTTAAGTGTGATTTTCATGTTGCGTTTTCGCAATAGTCAACGACGCCCAACGTGGTCACAGGATTATTTTTGTTTTTAGTGATCAGGAGATTGTATGAAACAGACACACCAAAATTTATATAAACGATTTCGGGTAGTGGTCTAAAATGGGTGCAGATGTGTTTGTATGTTTTAATTTTAGAATTCCCATTCACAAATCTTTAATTATAATCTTTTTTCTAATGCAAATCCACTGTAAGTTTTATGATCAGGGAAATTTATAATTTTTGAAGTGGAAACTACTCCAGTGACATCTAGGGAAAATACTGCACTTTCCTTAGAAAAGAAAACATCATAAAGCTGAAGTATCTTGCGTTTTATGTAGCGGGTAAAACTATTTGCTTTCCCAAATGCATAACTACTCATTTATTTTTGTTGCTCTCCAAGTGTTTTCGCTTTTGTTGTTAAATGTGACACATTTTTAGTTGAAGGCACAACTGAAGAAAAGCAAATAAACCTCATAATAAGAGAGTGACAACCGAGTTCGCTTGAACTTAAAAGAACCGTACAATAAATTTTAACAATATCAAATTCACTTTATTTTTTTAGTTTTCATGGAAGTGGGTAAAAAATAGTAGGCCTCTATTTTGCGGCGTCCATCATTATCTGTTTGCAGAGATTCCATTTAATTTTAGTTGTGTTCTTTCCGTTTTATAGTGATTTCGTTTCACAAAGAGTGCATTGCACTTTTTACTTTGCTTATTAAAAAAACTTACAATTTATTGTTGTCATCTAAACTGCTGTAAAATTTCTTTATAGTGGACCAATAAAGTCCAGATGGTTTAAATAAGAGAGCACAATCGGGCAAAGAAATGCAATACATTTTTGGTTGAAAAGAAAACGTCTTTAGTTTCGGAGATATTAGTTTGCGACTCCACCCATTTTTAATATTTTTAACCCCCTTTAATATTTGAATATCCAAAAACCTCTTCTTGCTGAATCTAAACCTCCAAAGAGAAGCCTTCCTACCGAATTACAACCATTTAGCTTTGGTCTGGGTGTTGTCGAATCAGTGAGTGAATGATATATGCGAGGTCTATTCACAAGAAAAGGTGAATTTTTAATTTTTTGGAAAAGTATTTATTTATTTTTTAATATCCATTTTGCTCCTTTCAAAGTAATCCCCCTCAGATATAATGCCAGCGCTTCTTCCAATCTTCGAAGCACTTCTGAAATGCGCTTTTCGGTATGGCCATCAGCTCGTTCTTCGATTTTGAATTTATCTCATCAATTGTGGCAAAACGCTTTCCTTTCATTAGTCTCTTCAGTTTTGGGAATAGGAAAAAGTCGCAGGGAGCCAAATCTGGTTAATATTGTGCTTGAGGCATGATTAGCGGGTTGTTTTTGGTCAAAAAATCACAAACGTGCATTAATGTGTGAGCTGGTGCATTATCGTGATGTAGAATCCATGATATTTTTTTCCACAATTCCGATCGTTTGAGCGGTATTGCTTCACGCAAACGTTGCATAACTTCCTTGGGGTATTCCTTATTAACCGTACGACCTGTTGGCAAGAACTCATGATGCACCACACCATTATAAAGGAATAAATAAAAGAAAATAAAATTCACCTTTTATTCTGAACAAACCTCGTATATATATAAAAATATTTACGCTTTAAATCATTAAACACTATTAAATGAGAAAACATTTCCTTCGAATTTATGGTCCTTGATAATTCATTCTTCCTTATTTAGAAATGCAGCAATAATTGGCGTCGTAACTGCACGCTTAGGGAACATACTCAACCCAATAACAGCCATACCTAAACAAGAGCGGAAAGCGTTTTCTAGCTGTCAAAAATTCCCATGCCCATACAATTTGTATGTAGCATACCGAAATATCGCGGCGTCAACGCAACGGCAACGCTTTGCAATTGGAAAATCCGATTTTGACAGTGCGTTTAATAGTGAAGTAAGTTGCAAATAAAGAAGGTGAAAGAAATAAACATAAAAAAATATTTTTTATTAGAAAATGGAGGCAAGTAAATCCTCTAAATCGTCCATATAACTCATTGTTTAAACTTTTTGTTATAAAATGCTTATTTAAAAATTGCAAACACCAATAAAATTTATTGTTAAAATAATCCGGGTTGTTATATTTATTTTTTTGATAACCCTGTTTTTATCGTTTTGACCTAGCGTTGCCGCTTTTATTTAGGTATGGCATTTCAGCGTAAAAGCTACGCGGAAAAAACGTTCCGCTTTCCGCTCTTGTTTAGGTATGGCTGTAAGGAATGTTCGCGCGGAATTGCTTTCCCACGAAAGTACTTTTATGGAGAAAATTATCCATCAACCATAAATTTCGCGAGAACAAAAAAAAATTAATAAAAATAAAAAGTGATCCCATTGAAGTTTGAAGTTTGAAGTATGGCGATGGAAGAGTTTGATGGCACGTTGACTACAAAGCAAAAGGTTCTGCGTTCGAGACCAGTATACGACTGTCGTCAAAACGTTTTCGCATTCTTCTGATGTGCACTATTGTGTCTATGTGTCAGTTGTTGCCGGAAGGTTTCAGTGACATGGGGAAGGCATAATCACTGGTCACTGAACAGTATCTACCGGTTTTAGCTGATATTGATCCACAAGTAACATCAGAGTGCCCTATTTCATCAATTTTGAGTAGCATCATCGCCAAAGTATAACAATTAATAAAATTGCTACCAAATACAGCTTGAAAATAAGAATGCGTCTCCCTGACACCAGAGGCGTTGCAATACTATTATAAAAAAAAAACGCCCAAAAAGCAGATTTGAAAAAATTATGAACGTTTGCTCCACCTGTCATCTCTATATCCCCACCCTGAGCACTGGTAGAAGAAAAATAAACGTAGCAGTATTGTTTACTGATACTTAGTTTTCTACTGTTTTTTGTATTTAATATGTTATTTATCGTGTTCTATTTGCACATATTTGTATTGTTTTCACAATTTTGCGGAGATAGGCTTTGCGGCAGATTATTATTTCCATATAAAATTTCATGTCACTCACTTAGTACTGTTGCTCACGTTAACTACTGTAGGGTATTAAAACCATGGAAATCTTATGTGCCACAAGTACAACACACTCAAAATGTCATTGGACCATGTGGCAACTTGACTACTATTAAACAGGCGTCACCAGGGTCTACTTGCTTTTCTCTAGTTTGCAAATGAATTTCTTTTTTCATATGTGTGGTTGTTTACTCGTATATGTTGGCAGGAGTGTGTGTTTATTCACATCCTTATACACAAGCATGTGTGAATGTGTGAGCGCGTTTGTTTTTCATATTTTCGTTTTAGTTGTTTTAAGCACCACTTAGTGTCAATAATGGCGGTGAAATTGTTTGAACATTAAGATTACTATACGAGTACAAACATACATTAATCGTTGTGAGTAAAAATACATGTGTTTTTCTTCTTGTATGTATTTTAAATACATATATTTCGCACACTAACGCACATCCTAAATGAGTGTAAATATACGAAAACATTTTTGTAGAAGGACACAGTTTTGACTTTTGCTTGCGTGTATGTATAGGTACATACACGCATATTTAAATACAAAATTTTTGTTAAAAATGTGTGTGCTTCAAATTAAATAGGGCTTCAATAATTTGTTTAGAAAGATGTCTTAAATAAAATGCTTTTGTTTCTTTATAATATTTTATTAAAATAAATTTGCAGGAACACTTGAAGGATCGCGGTAAAAGCATTTACACATTATGGAAATGGAAAAAAAAATATATGATTCCAATAAGTTACATGAAATCAATATCGCTAAGACAGTTCGTATTTCTGTAGACTTCAATAGCTTCGCTTTTTTCTAAAGAGAGTGACAGTAAAAAGAAATCCAAAGCTTTTCTAATAAATATTTTTTTGTAAGAGAAGTAACACTCGAGCAATTCAGATGCCTACCAACAGCGGTTCTATTGTGTGTTTGTTACGTTGTTTTTGGAAATAGATAAGACTGGATAAGAAACAGGTGGCCCTAAATCTTTTTTGTTGTTGCATCAGTGCTCAGAGGATATCCGGATATCGCCTACATATGCAACGCATTGCACTGGAACTAGTTAAAGAGAGAGAAGGATAGTACGGTGAATGGACAGGATAGTACAGTGAAAGCAGTAGCGGGGAGCAATTATATTTCTTATTTTACTTCACCGAATGCGCCATAGCAAGGGATCTTTGTAGGACTCGGCAACTCCTGAACTTTTCCCCATTGGCCATTAGTAGACTCACGACCGTCTGCACGGGACACTGGTGCATCGGCACGCATGCTGAAATTATTTTTTTTTTAACTTTTTAACTGTCTTTGCCTTATTCAAATGTTTTTTTTTTTTGGTTTATTAACAATGAAAAACCACTTGATAGTTATTTTGTCCTTTCATTGAAAGGCCAACTAACATTTTTCGCGCGTACAATTGCGTTTTGAATAATCAGATTATTTAAAATTTAAGGAACTACAATTCAAAAAAAAATATTTGTATAAAGAAAAGACAGTTAAAAAGTTGTATAAAAACTAATTTCCTTCTCTTCTGTACTGAAAACAGAGGCTTTGACCTTTGGGAATATATGAAGTATGACCTTTACTAAAAACATAAAAGCAACAAAGCTGGCAACCTTTGTTAATATTATGTAGACACTAGTGATTATTCTCGTATGCATTTTCCTAAGCTCTGACGGGTTAAATATATGATATTAACAGACCTCTGTTAAACATGAAAAATAGAGATGTACCTATTCCAAACGGAACTGTGCTTACATTTTTGCACCAAATGGATACAAATTAAAGGAGCAAGTAGTTTATCCAATCCCCTTGATAAAAATATAAACTTGTATCCCCAATATGTCAAGGAACCTTGTTACTTTTGCAAATAAAAAATGCCTGTTTCTTTAGAAGATGCATCATATTCCAGGAAACTGGAGAAAGATGGGCGGATGAAAATTAATGGAATTTATAGCTGTTGTGGCCCTTTATGAAATCCAATGGTCTGTTAGCAAGTTAACAGAGCTCTGCTAAGGCAGTTGGTTTGTATCTAGGGTTTACATTTCGAAATTTATCCTCACACAGGTATTAAATTCTAAATATTCTGAATTTGTAAAATTGTTGCTTTTTACTTGCAAAATTGTAAGTTGTGGCAAATTTAAAACTATAAAAGCAACATAATTTTCAATATTACGACTGATGGAATTAAAAAATATAGAAAATTAAAGTAGGAAAAGATGGTTTTTTTTGTTAATTCTTCAATTGAAATTAATCTTCAAAGTATAGCTTTGTAATTATATGTATATGTACTTGCCTCGTTCTCTACAAGCTATAAATTTATAAATTTCTTTTTAAATCACTAATATTTCTTTAGATAATGCTTTGCCTTTTATTTGACACCACCATGCAAGATAAGACTAGACATGACCAGGATTAGAATATAATAATGCTATACATTTAGCAAAGTACAAGTTTTGAGAGCAGTTGTTATTTTAAAATGTTTATTTTATTGTCTACAAACTTCAGATAAGCTGAGCAGTAGAAAATACAATTGTTTACAGTTTTAAGTTTAAACGTCTTCGTCATCAATTAAACATTGTTTTTCTCTGTTTGTTTTTAAATGTTCAATTTAATTTATATTGTACCTGTCAAGTTGTTAATGATATAAATTTCATTATACTTACGAAATATTTAAGACGCGTTATGGGTAGGGAATGTCTTACCTAAAAAATAAAAGAATTAAAATTTATTAAATAACTTTCAAGTTATTAAAACTGACTATTAAAAAGTTTGTATTTAGAACTGACAAATTTGAACAGAGCCAAAGACAAAGACAAAATTTCATTAACATTTTATGTTTAATTTAAAATTGTAGTTCCTAAAACGCATATACTATTTATAAAAGAGGAGGCTTTAATCCTAACAATCAACTCGTCTTGATAAAAGTTTCTTATAAAAACGATTAAATGTTTTTATTTTTAATAATTTAATATCAAATGAATAGATTTGGCCAATCCTGTAAATTAATTTACTAAAGGCATTTACAGAAATCACACTTGATATGACACATGATAAATGCTGTGAAAACGGGTTTCGTAATCAAATATTATTTTTATTTAAATAAATTATTAATTAATATCTTATAAATATCTTAAAAAAATAGGAGGTTTTCTACATAAACAATTTTTAAAATCATAAATATTGAAAATAAGGTTTAATTTTCATGACTTTTTAATAAATGTAATTAAAACACCTGTATTGTATTTATTTTTATTGAGAAAGTGTTGAAAATTAAACTCGAAAAGGAGAAAAATTAAACATAAAATGCACAGACATATTTAGGCATATTTTGCTCAATATTAAATATATTTCGGTCAAAAATCAGCCAAATTTTTGAAGAAATAAATTGTGTGATTTTAGTTCGGAAATATTCTGTAAAGTGTTGCCAACTTTTATCGACCTAATTTTCAACAAAAGTGGTTTAGAGTGTCTATTGTTCAACCATTTTTTGGAAAAAAGTACTATATAGGAACTACAATAAAACAGCAAAAATTAATCAGTAGAAAAAGTCACATTTAGCTTTTTTGAAATTTGTGAAAAATTACTTCAGGCATCCCAGGAAAAAAAATTAATTAAAAAGTTAATCACTGTGAATTCCTTTTTCCATGACTTCTTAAGCACTTCTTTATCTGAAGTCATTTTAATGGCATCTTAAATGTTAACAAGATTATCAGATAGAGAACAGGTCTCTAAACCGAGTGGATTTAAAAACTAGTGATTTCTCAAAACCGAATAAATGCTAATTTAGTGTTCTAAAACTCACACGATTTCCAACATTCGAACTTGCTTTCGAATAAGATTTTTTCAACGTCAATATTTCAAAGAAAACATATGTGTATCAAAATGTAGTATTGCCAGATCATTCAATGCCCAATAATTGCATGAGCTGAATTATTTTAAATGTATTTAATTTACTCAAAAAAAATTAAAAAAAAACAAATTTTTAAAAAATTTTAATTTTTAATCGTATTGTTTCTTTCTTAATTACTGTTCACGTTATTCAGAGCGTTAGATTGAAATATACTTGTTATAAAAAGTTGGGTAGCTTTGATTTTCCAAGTAATCAACAATTTGGTCGAAATATTGATTTTAAATTTTGTGATATTGGAAAAATAAACAAATTTTAAACTAAATATTCTCATAAATATTCACTTAAAGATAACTTATTTAACAATAAATTAAAATTAAGCAGCTGAAATTTTGATTTTTTAATGATATATCTAATGAATTTAGTGAAAATGTGATTTTATTCATCCATCCACTTTATCGGCATTGTTTAACAAGAACATGGAGAATTATTGGAGTGTTTTTTAAATTGATTATTTTTTAATTATATATATGATTCTAATTGTGCTTTTTTCCCTTAAAAAAAATATATGTGCAATTTATTATTACATACTTTATGCTATTCTCATAAAGTATTTTTTTTTTTTTTTTTTTTTTTTTTTTCAAAAGTAAGCTCAATAACTGAGGAGGAAAGCATATCCATAATGCTTACTTAGCTCATCAGTGGATTTTTCCTAATTTTTGAATACAAACCCAAGATATATATATATCTATCTATACATACTTTATGATATTCTCTATTTTTTTTTTTTGTTTTTTTTTTACAAATAATAAAAAAAATTTAATAATAAATTTCACATATATTTTTTTAAGGGGAAAAAAGCACAATTGGAATTATATATATAAAGAGATATTCTCAAAACAAATTCAGTTAATTTTTTAATTATATTATTAATTGACCTTTTTTATTATATTTTTTGAAATGTATTTATTAAGCTTGAGGTCTTTTTTTATTTTATTTTGTTTTAGAAATTATTCCTGATGATGTTAACAAGCTGTTTACGACATATCGAATAATGAAACAAAATAAAATAAAAAAAGAACTCAAGCTTAATAAATATATTTCAAACAATTGATTATTTTTTATTAAAATTTATTACAGGGTATTTAATTTGACTTAATTTAATGAAAGAAAGACTTTAATTAAAAATTGGGAATTGTTTTTTTATGTTTCATTATGTATTTGTTAGGAAAATAGTAATTGCGATTTAAATTCTATCGATTTTAAACCGAGTAAAATTGTGCGAATGCGGTTTACAGAACACCTAAGAATGTGTAGTTGTTTTAAAAACGAAAACTTTTTACGGATTCGGTTTACAAAACACGGGGGGGGATAATTATACTTTAAATAAATTATTAAGTGAATTACAGGAAAACATTAACTACATACTGAAACGTAATCAAATCATGCAATATCATAAATTATGAATTCTTTTGTTAAATGTGAACAGGTACTCGCCCATGACACCACAATTTCAAAATCATGCGTTCTTTGGCTAAGTGGAACCAGTTCACTTGCATCAGAACCCATGTCTTTTTGCATGCTCATGGCATGTCTTTTTTTTTCTTGAATATTTTAGTTGCAACAATTTTCTTCAGTTACTTTATTATCAGCACATTTCAATACTGCTGTAACTTGTAATTCGTAGTGTATCGCTATATTTCGTGGGGCTTTAATATATACAAATATTATTAATTTCTTGTATCTCGTTAATATCCGTTTGTGTCTCTGTTGTCATTAAAATTCTCTTGCGTATGATACGTTGTACATAATTGAATAAAATTTAAATAAAAAATTAAAAACTTAGTGTTTTTTCTTCTTTGCTGGAAATAGCTGTCCTTTTGGTGCATTTTGCAATTAAGGAGAACAGGTGTTTCATACAATAATAATATGAAAAGTTAGATCACAAATGAGATAAGTTGAAATAAAAGCATGTTTCTGCGCTGCCAATTCACTCGACTCTCCTCTACATTTTTTTTTTTCTTATTATTGCATTAAATATTATTTATTTTTTTAAACTTTACTTATTATAAAGTGAAACGAAATCAATAATAACAGTAGCAATTTATAACTATAGTAAAATAGTTATATACATATATTTTTTATCTTGGCTTTTACAACTTTTTAATCATGGCAATTATTTCTGTGCGCTTTTCTTTCGAGGGGATGTTTACTTCTTCGTATCATTTTCATAAAACTGATTATGTGCACAATGTATTGATTCAATTATTATAATATTTCTTTTCAATGACTTTTAACTGCTTGTTCTAACAACCATGCAATTAAAACACAAAATGACGTGCTCCGTGTTTTCTTTTATTTTTTATATTATTATTATCAGTTCTTAAGATAACTTTGTTACTCGACGCTTCCTTTCTATTTAAATCTTATGAAATTCTTAGTTTAAGTAAAGCTAAGTGGATGAAGCCGTTCAGGAAAATAAAGAAAACCATTGTTAAAATCACGCTCTACTACTTTTTATGGCACTCACAACACCCACAGACTTAAAGACGACTTATTATTTCACAAATGACAGCAACCCAAACACACCAACATTCATGTATGACAAATATTTGTGCATACATATACACGTTCACCCAAATACTAATGCAAACTACTCTCGCAGCAAAGTGTTAAAAAAAAAAACTTCTTTAGGCTATTCACTTGCAGTTAGTATGTTGTATGTTGAAGTTCTTTGTTAGAAAATCGCAAGTATAACAGGAAATAATATAATACTGCTTCGTTTACATATGAACATTTTCATGTAAATGGAACATTGGTAAAACTTTATGATTGCAACACTCTGTACATAAAGAGTATATACGGAAGTATGCAAGAGCAACCTTCGTGAATATATTGCATAAGAAGTCAATTTAGAAATTCAATTTAACAACAAAGCATATTAATGGTGGTACTTCTGCTTTAAATAAAAAGAGGATGTTCTTTAAGTTATATATCTGAAAGTAATTAATTCAAAAAAACATTTGTTTAACGGCTTAAATATGGTCTTAAAGGTGAATTTGTGACGTTACTGGACAATAATGCTAGATTTTTCGAAATTTTGAAACTACCTGTGGAGCGGGCAAGCCACTTTTACATCGTATGGCTGCTTTTGATAAATATTCAGCTCGTTGACGCTCCAACGAGAAAAAGGTGCATTCAATTCCCTGCCAGACCAAACATTTTTCTACTTAATCGGAAAACAACAAAACATCGGCGAATTAAATTAATTAATAAATGACTCTCTTTTCGCTTAAAAATTTTGCTTTACAGAAAATGTGCAAATGCAGAATTGTGCAAGAATGAAATTCTAATCCGGACTCAGGAGATGACTCCTACACATGCGAAGCATTGTGCTGAAACTATAGGAAAGGCAGAGTAAGAGAAATGACAGGAGGTGAAGCTTAATTAATTATTCTACAGCTCTGCTTTCGCACGTTCTTTGTTTATACTCGTAGCAGTGCTGAAGCTTCGGTTTAGTAGCCATTTTTATAATAATTATTTTACTTCGCCGGTGCTACATAATACCGACGAAGGTGGGCGTTCTGGTGTGATTGTGGATTGCTATCAGCTGAAGCCGGTATTGTTCAGTGACCAGTGACTATGCCTTCGCCACTGAAACCTTCCGACAACAACTGACACACAAAGACACACTAATGCACATCAGAAAAATACGAGATGTCGCTGATGATATTTAAAAGACCACGGTTGACCGCGGTGAACAAGCCAGCAATCATGGTAAGAACAGCAAAAGGCTTTTCTATAGAAAAAAACCTTAAAAAACAAATTAAATGTATTATTTTCTCTAAACTACTTTTACGGCCATTTCCACAATGTCCGATTATTTTACTTTTAACAGAAAATTAACTAACTTGCGGTTTATTTAAAAGACACTATCAGGCATGTTCCACAAAAGTAGTGGAATGAAAGTAAAATACGTTTTGAAAAGTAAACTTTTCATTTTTGGTGTTCTGCAAAAGAAGTGGTTTGGTGTTACATTTTCTCATTTGAAATGAATTTCGAAAACAGAAATAGTAACAGCTGATTTTAAAAATAAAATTTTACTTTATACATAATTAAATTATTGAATGTTTTTTCGCATAAAAGTTAAAGAATTCGTAAAAAAATATTCAGGAATAATTAATAATTAAACAATGAATGTGATATTAGTGTCCATGGTGCTTCAAAACAATGAATTCGCGGCAGCAAAAGTGCAGAGGAGGATTCTGCGAGACCACTCAAATCCTTTGGATATAAATGACGCCATGTAAGTACACATGCATACATGATGTGTATATTTTCAATGAAAATTTTAAATTAAATTAAATATATGTATTTAGGTTTTTACAGTATTACCGCATTAACAGGGATGCTTTTCATCTGCTTTTAAATTCTATAAAATGTAGGCTGCCTGTTTCTTCCATACCGGCACAAATACAGCTTGCTGCTACATTAAGATTTTTAGCAGAAGGCGGATTTCAACGAGGTGTTGGAAAAGACAGCGATGTGGCTTTAGCCCGAAGTACCACGTGCAAAATTTTAAATTGCGTGCTTATCATTTTAGAAAGGCACATTTTGTGCTAGATGGATCACATTGATCATGAGCGACGATGAGCGTTATTTGTCCAAGCGACATTTTATGCAAAAGTTTGGTATATATATTAAGAAATGAAATTCATGACAATGATTGGAATGAATTAATAACTGATTCCGTAGCCACTTCAATAAGAGATGATATCGCCAACCGACTTTAGTTAATAAGATATACATCTTTGATTTTTTTATATGAATTTTATTATTTAGTAAATCTTAAAATATGTTTTTTATAAAAAAAAATAAAAATTTAAACTAAAAATATAGCGAGATCAATGAAAATTCAGTGCTGATATTAAAAAAGGAACCGTCTCAAAAAAATATTTTTAAACCACTTCTTTTCAAATTAAAGTAGTTTGTTTATAGAACATGGCAATTCACTACGAATTAATGTTCGAAAACAAAAAGTAAATGAAATGTCCAAAGTAGAATGTAGAATGTAGAACACTAAACATTCAAATTGAAGTGATTTCAAATTACTTTTACTTCAAAGTGATTTGCAGAACATACCCGTATGTATTTAATCGACGGTTAATGATTTAAGTTTCACCATCCTTTAGTTACTTAACAAAATAGTTCTCCAAAAGGTATGGCAATATTGTTTGTGTTTGTGTACGAAAAATACTATAATGGCAGAAAATAGAAAAAATCTTAAAAGAATAAAATCTTAAGTATACTGAAAGGAAATGGCGCAGTTTTCATCAACAACAAATTGTTCCAGCTTGGACCATCCAAAAAACCAAGTGAGACTGGTCAAATATCGGTCTATAAAAATATTAAAAAAAATATTAACTATTATCATTTTCATTTAAAAAAGTTTTTTGTGGAGCCTCTAATGTCACAGTAATATTTATTTTTTTTTTTGTTTCGACGTTTTAAATTTATAAACATTGAAAAAATATATGTAAGTGCTGATTTTCCCTTTATTAAAATCATTTTTCCATGTGTACATTTCTTCTATTTATCAATTAAAATTATTTATGCATTGGTGTCGATTGTATTGCTAACCGCCACATTTTCTTCGCCTAAATTTAATAGACGCTTTTTCGTCAAATGGTGGCAGTTAAAACATTGTGAAAACGGCCCTAACGGCAAAATTTTACAACAAATCCCTATTAAAATATTTCGTGACAATACAAAAATGAATGAAGATTAACCAAAAATAAAAACGACAAAAACAGTCATTGCACAATCTAGTTGTTTGATAGTGTTGACTAAAAAATAACTCTTCATTCTCCATATGAGAATATGAAGAGGGGGTAATTTTAACGCAAAAATTAACGTACCTTATTTCTATAGGAAAATGTCATGCGAAATTTAAGCTTTCAAACGCAGTTTTAATATTTGTTGCGGCAAATAATTCAATTAAATGAAAATTTTTTCAAACCATCTTCTTTTTGCGCCAATTAAATTCCTTAGTTGCAAAAAATGTAAAATTTGTATGTGTATGTATGTTCTATATCAATACATGAGAATATGTAACATTTTAATTGAATTATAAATGTTGAAAAACCTCATGTATACAAATATGTTAATTGTAATGATCAATTTGTTTGCAAACAGAAAATTGGTAAACATTTTAATTGAAAGAACATTTTAATTTAATAAGAAACTTTTTAATTGAAGCTCTTTTTGGATTTTTACGTTAAGCGGACTAAAGCCTTCGACGACCATATTATTTTATTTAGTGATGCTGCACTTATTTGCAATAAATAACATTTCAATAGAAACTGTTTCTACGATGACATGCGTGTTAAATTAAAGCGATTTTGGAGATGAAAACTAATAATAATGTAGAATTGGTTCAAATACAATGACTGTGGACTTTTGACAAAAGATCCTAAGTCAAGATAAAATTTTTTTTTGTAATTGTAAAGGAAAGTTTATAAGACGCGTTGTTTACACTAATACTTCCTATTAATTTTGGTCTTTTTGGAGATTTCGCACAAAAAGTACTTAAATTATTTGTAATTGTTTCGGAATTATTTTATATGATTAATATTAATAGAGATTTTAGTACAACTAGTAATACTAAATTTATAAATTTTTTAAAAGGCAACCGATAACGTAAAAAAGACAAAACAAAAACAACTACTTAAATAGTTTTTTCGCTGTTTTGAAAAAATTTTAAATTTCACTAAAGTTGTTTTATCAACATTCCACTGCTATGGAGAATGTCCCAAAATGGTGGACCACTATTTTTTATCCACTTCCCTGATAAGGGTATCAAATTGAGAACAAAACTAAATATAAAGTGGAATGGGTACTTTCAGAAAAAGTGTCTGTGGAAAAAATAGCTTTTTTTAAATTTTTTGAAAATGTATTTTTTGGAATTGGTTCTTCTTTTTAAACGAATTTAATATAAAAAAACGCAATCTTTTGAAAATTTTACTTCTTGGGAAAGGTACTTTGTGGAAATGTACTTTTTATGAAAATAAAAAAATAAATAAAAAATACATATTTTAGATTAGTTGGTGGGCGGTAGCGAAGCGCAACGGTTTAATCTAGTATTTAACTATTCCCAATAAAATAATTTTTCATATTATTATGAACAAATGTATTAAAAAGTTATAAGAGTAGCGAAATAAATACTACACTCACTGATTGAACAACTATTTATATAAATAAAAATTCCGAAAATATTGAATACAAAGCATAAATTATTAATTATATGTGCAGTAAAAATAGAATGGAAAAATAAATCTGTAAATAATATCGAAAATATTTATAGTTTAAAAAAAAAATCCATTGATTTTATAAAGAAAATAAAATTAAATCTTTTTACAACACAAATTTATCTACATACTATATGTACATACCTTTATTGAAAACAAAGTGCATTAATTGAAAAGGTATTCAAGTTTAAATGGAAATAATAACAAATGGAAAAGGGAAACTTAAACAATTCAATAAATTTCAAGTCAAAAAATAAACGCTGGTGGCAGCAGTGGAATATATAAAAAGCCCCGTATCAACAAGAAAAGTGCAAAAAAATAACTGTCACTAACGGAGACCCAATAATAAACCAACAACAACAACAACAACAACAACCATCAAAAAAATCTCCCTCAGCACACAAAACGAAGCAGACATCCCAGCGAACAATTGCAATCAACCTGGAAAAGGCGTTTCACATCAATTTTAATATTATAATAATTTCACTGTTACCACTTGCATTTATTTTCAAACTATTACTGCAAATAATTTTAAGTATATATATGGCCATATTTTTCAGTACAAATCTTGCAACAGAATAAACTTTAGCCGAATGAACACTGTGTAAATTTGTAATTAGTGGAATGCTAGGGAGAGCGACAGGCGAAGGTAATTCGTAGGGCACGCTCATTCAGGGACAGGAATAAAATTTATGTCAAGGTGTTTGGCATATAAGTCGGCGGGGTGGGCAAATTTAGGCCAATAATGGTGCAACATCTACCATACTAAGTCCTTTCGGGGTTCGCGAAAACTAACTTCCGAGCGTAACCGTTCAACTGAATATGCTATGTAGTGTTATAGGCAAGTGATTGTGTATTTATATGTTAAGCGTCAGGGACAACGGGTTGAGAACCAAAATCACCTCTGTTTGAGCTAATCGGAAATCTTTATTTTGTCTCTTGGCCACTATTTTATCCCAGTATATATTTTTGGAATTTTTTTTTCCAATTTAAATGACTCGTAACATGATTTTAATATTAAATTTTTAGTTGTATATAGATGCAAAATATGACAATTTAATGGATAAACTAATACATGATTCTATTGCGATAGGGGATATAAATCATACTTTTAGCTACCGTGTCCTACGCAATGCCGGACACCATAAACGTTACAACACTATTTTCTTAATAAAAAGCATCGCTTTTTTTCATTACAAAACAACAGAATTAAAGAGAAAGCAAAATAAAAAGCACGAGTAACAACAACAAAAGATTTTCAGAAAAACAGAGTTCTTTTGATTGTTCATGACAGTGTGAGTGACACAATCAATGATACTTGTCAGTCAGCATGAACAAACAAACTGGACTGGATTTAGAAAATATTGCAGGAAGAAAAACGAACTGAAAATTTCTATATTTTTTTCCTGTATACTGTGTATAATAACTATGTTGTTTTTGGGTTATGAGCAGTGAATTCGATTCTCGAAAAGTGCGTGGCACTTTTCACTTTATTTATTAAAAATACATATTTAGAATCATAAAACTATTTTTTTTTATTTATTCAACATAAGTCAAAATTAATTAGATACTCAATAATCGCAATTAATTTTGTTATATGCTTTATGAATTTTCTTAGCTTTTTTAAAGAATTTGGTTAAAGCTCTACTAACGATTTTCGTATTAGCACCAAATGAAATGTACATATTGACCAGCTAAATCATTCCTCAAACATAGATTAATAATCGTAAAAATATTTATACTTTATGCTCGGAACACAATTCGTCTAACACAACGAGTTCGTCGGTAACAATTCGGTGCATAAATATGCATAGTAGCGCACATTTACGACGACAAAATTACAGCTGTCATAATCAGCAGAGTTGTTTTCTGTGTCTATGTGATCGTATAAAAAAAAATTACTTGAAAAAATTTTACTTTAACAAAAACCAAATAAAACAAAAAATAAATAAAAATTATTAAAATAAAAGTTAACTTTATTTGCTAATATATTTGAAAACGGTAACTCTGTACTATTTTGTTCGTCATTCGTCAGAGCATGAAATACAAGTAAATCTATCGGACAGTTCGTCATGGACGACGAATTTCGTCGACGGCGCTGTTGTGTTGATTTCCATAAGCGCAAATGTGTTTTATTTCTGATGACGAAAGTTCGCAACGAATAATTCGCCGTTCATGTTTTATAACAAGTTCACACAACAATATGAACCACTTGATTTAGTGATACCTCCTTATAAGCAACTCTGAAGAAAATTAGAAGAAGAAATAATGCTAAAACCAGTGTTGAAAAAGATGTCGGCCAAACAGCCAAAGCACTAAAAAGTGATTGTTGACTGCACTGTCACCAGTAATTTCTTGGCAAAATAGCTCCGTCTGGGGCTGCGCCTATGTAAATTGGTACACCTTCAGCCGTGGCTAAACATATGACTGGCTAAATTTACTGTTCTGTAAATTTGGAGAGGCGCAGCTCAGCTTCTGTAATAGGTAAGTTTTTTTAGCTGTGTTGTTGTAAATGCCGCTGATTGAATTTTAACAGCTGCAGTTCAGCAGCCTTATTCTGTAACTCGCTAAAGCTAATTCTCCATCGCTAAAAATCTAAAAAGTCGTTTTAGCGATTTTTAGCAACAAGTGGAATTCTGTAATGTGTATTGCTTAATTTGGCAATATCTTAAAATTCAATTCGCCGTAATTTTAGCTTTCATTGTCATCGCTAAAATTTTCTAATTTTGTATTCTCTAACGCTAAATAAGCGGTAGTTTTTTATTTAAAGTTAAAATTTTTAGCAACGGAAATTTTAAGCTGCTAAAGAGTAAGTAATACACAAATGGATTTTAATTGAATAATGTTGGAAATTTTTTTTTTATTATAGCAAAACAATGGAAGAAGTCACTAAGCGGGTGACTAAAGAACAAAAATTCATGCTGATACAATATTTGGAGGAGCACCGCGAATTTTCCCACGACTGGTAAAAAAGAGTTTAACTAACTAAAAGCCAATAAAGTAAAACAAAAATCTTTTTTAGATTTATAAACTCCACTGGGGTGAAAAGCCTTACGGAGCAATGGGATGCCTTGGCAGAGAAGCTTAACGCTTTGGGAAGTGCCTTAAAAAATGGGGAAAATTGGAAGAGGGAACGGACATGTCTAAAAAAATAAGACACAACAATTTTTATTATTTGCCAAATATATAAATACTATAAACAAAAAGTGTTGCCATCTTCAAATATGTTCCCATACTTTCGGCGGTTGATGATCTCATTGGTAAACATGACATTTAATTTATAAATTTTTTTTCTTCAAATACATACGTATGTAAGTCTGTATATTGGGAAAATTAAAAAAATTTGGTATTCTTTTCAAAATTACTTTTATAAATACATACTGCATTATATATTTTAAAAGTCTTTTGTGGGTAAACGCCAATCATTTACAAGGAATTCAAATCATAAAGTGCGGTAACACTAATATGACGTGTCAAGAACTATAACAATATGTTAGTCTCTTTTCAACAGCAATTTATAAAGGCAGTGGGAAAGGATAAGTATAGTGATAGCAAATTGGCTACGGCGAAAATGTAAAAATTTAGCTAAGCGATTGATATTACAGAATACTAATTTACAGATATAGCTAAAATATTTGCCCTAATAAATTTTTAGCTTTTTAGCGATCGAGATTTAGCTTTAGCTACGAGAATTAGAGAATAAGGCTGCAGTTGTTTGAATGAAAAAGCGGCACATTTTTTGAACCCTGCAAAAAACTACAAAACTGCTAGCTAAAGTTTCATAATTTCGACACGAATGCAGTTTCAAAATAGAATGTCAGAAAATTTCTGCAGCAAATGTTTCATAATCATAAAAAATTTATTTAAATTATAATTACAACTGCGCAGTTGTGAAGACTTGAAGCGTTTTCCATGAGTTCAAAAGTGAGAATCTTGTTAACATCTCGAAGATGACATTAAAAATGAGTTCAGAAAAAAAAGTCCTTAAGAAGTCTGTTATGTTCAGCTATATTTTTCATACAGTACTGAATTGAACTATAAAGAAATATGTACCTGATTTTAAAAATATGTAACTTTATTCTTTTTTTTTTTTTTTTTGTTTATGCACTTGCGTTTTTGTGTAATGACTTGAATTAAGAATAAAAATTGCTAAATTTTTTAGCGATTTTTTTTTCTTTTTGGGGCGATTTAGCTTTTTCCTCTCCAACTTCTGGCAATTAACATACCAATTCATAGTAGCCGCTTTCACTATCTTTCTTTTATTTATACATTTTTATAAAAATTTTTGGTTAATAATTTGTTTTAGTGATAATGCAGAAAATAGTGCTTTAAAAGTATTACAAATAGTTGTAATTCAATTATTTTGCACTAAAATATATGTTTTTTTCCATACTGTGGTAATGCAAAAGTACTCCAAGTCGCCCGGGCCTGCAACACACGCAAAATATGCGAATGTGTATTTCCCAGTTAAGTGATGTTGCAATTTCGCTCTCCTCATGTGAATACTACTTTACGTTGTGTATTGTGAATTAAAAGAATGTCAAACAACTATGTCTTTGCACCGATATATATTCCAATAAAAAATTTGTAGCCGTAGTTATTATACATGATGTATTTATCATGCTTACAAGTCTAGTAGCACAAGGACATCCATATTATGTATGTGCAAGTGTAAGTATATACATACTTATGTATGTACGTAAAAAGTTCGCACTATTTGACGGCGAGTGAAATAGGAAAACATGTAAATTATATGTCTCACTCAATGTCTATTATCTCTTAGCATATTTTGAAAACATTTAGACAGCGTAACATACAATATGTTTTTAAAAGTCACACAATCGTGTGTATACAAAGTCAATGATCTACTTTTTAAGTTTATTTTCTTTTTTTTTTTCATTTGAGAGAAGTATGCCAACTTTGTTTCTCATACCTTCAAAATAACAAATACTATGAATTGTTGTTTGCATTATGTTGTGTATGAGTGTTATACGAGAGTCTTAGATTTGTACAATGATTTAGCGACGACAGTGATGCCAGAACTCCTTTACCAAAACAATGGCTAAATGTACACAATAAACATGGCTTAAGGGTGCTTTACATTGTCTCACAAGTCGTATGACATGCCAAATTTTTGTGTAGAAGAGCACAAGTAGGATCGTCTAAACGTAATATGTAATGAAACTACATATAAGATTTTGAAAGAAAATACGGATGAAAATTTGACAGTCGTATGGCTCTCTTGTTTTTTTAAAATTTTTCAAAAACCAACGCTGACCATTAGATCAGGGATGTATTTTTATGTAAACAAATGTGAGAAAGCCAGGGAGGAAAAACTGCTTTCATAAATTTATACCAATTATAAAATCAAAATGTGCATTTAGACCACGAGCGCACAATTTTATAAAAATATACGTACATTTTCCAAAAGTACACTAACAATTTTGACCACGAAAATAACATATTCCAAAGTAATAAAAATATTTTTCAAGGTTATTAAAAAAAAATTCAATTGCACAAGAACTCCCTGGGGAAAACAAGCAAATAGCTGTAGTTAAATTAAATGAAAATGTTTTCGTCTTACTTGATTTTATCCATACCAGTGGTGTAAATGCCAGTAAACAACCGTCCGATTTTTACTCCCTTTTTTTGAAATACGGATGGAATTTCATTTTAATTTCTCTCACATTTTACGTACGACAAATCTTATCGTTTAAAGCGGCCTTAAGCGGCATCGAAATGAGTATTACACACAAATAAGAAGGTAATTCCAATGTCATTTTTTGCAGCAAATGACGAACATATTTTAAATATAATAAATAAGAAAATGGCTAAATTGACATCACTGGCTATCGATGAAGTAAAAAGGTGCATAAAATGACTCTCATTTACCTAAAACTTAAATGCGCGGACTTGAAATAAAAAAAAATTAACAAAACGCACAACAAGCGATTCGTATAAAAACGAAGAATTTAATCATACTGATATGTTTTCCACTTTATATTAAAAAAATGTTAGTAGACTTTGAAATAATTGTAATAAATTTGATATAGAAAAATAAGTGGAGATAACTAGGCTTCTTAAATAAAAAAAAATTTCTTTTGTAATTAAATCTTTTTATTTATGTACATATATGAAATATAAATATTACAATTGGCGATGAGGATAAAAATAAAATGGATAAATCCATTGAACAAATTTTAGAAAGACAACAGGCATGGTCGCAGAATAATGTTTGCACAACAGCAACAGTTTTTTGCAGAAATATAGTCAGCAATCTGTAAATCATGTTGCGTCAAAGAATATAGCGGTACCGAAGTTTCATCAATTTGAAGAAGAAATGAATGATTTTTATTCATATAAAAGACAATTGGAAGAACATTTCAAGGCATATGGCGTTGAAAGTGATGAGAAAAAGCAATTCAAGTTTTTATTTAAGAAGCCTAGTTATTTCTACTTATTTTTCTATATCAAATTTATTACAATTATTTCAAAGTCTACTAACATTTTTTTTATATTTTATTTTTTTAATATAAAGTAGAAAACATATCACATACATACTCGAGTGTCTCAACCAAACTCAGCCGACTTTTCTCTACAACAAATCCTAACAGCAATAAAGTAGTATTGAACTAAGTAGACCTTAGTAAACCAAATAACTTGTAACCCAAAAAGAAACCCCCTTCCTCGAAATTAATCGTCTGCAGTGGATAGTTTAAACCGGGTCTGTAGGAAATGTGAAAAAACCAGTGCTTGCTCGCCCAGTTCTTTTGTGCGGAAAACATTGCTGTTGTTCGCGATAGTGTGGCAGAAGAGCCGTCAATCTCCAACAGGAAGTTACCGTGAAAGGTGTTCACTATCACGAGATGATAACATACCTCTTGTAGCGAGAAATTAAGGATATGAACCTGGACGATATGTGGTTCCTGCCGGATGGTGCCACTTGCTACACAGCCAACGAAACAATGGCTCTTTGCGCGAGATATTCTAAGACCGTATTATCACACGTCGCGACGATATTTATTTAAAAGAAAAAGTGTACGTCAATAAGTCAAGAACAATTCAAGAGCTAAAGGATGAGATAATTCGGCACATTAACGACATCAATTATATCTCAGAGTTATTGAAAATATCGATAATCGGATAGACGTATGCCACCGAAGCGGTGACTAGCATTTGGATAATTTTTTATTTCACACCTAATTGTCATACATCCTTGTATCATATTAATAAATATTAAGATAATTGCTTACGGCCGTATTCTTTAAAAGAAATATTTTTTTTGATTTTTAAAAATGGTTATGCATAAATTTCCGTAGACAATTCAATTACAGTCGACTCTCGAAAATGCAAGTGTACTTAATATATTTTAATTATTTTCATATTTTATCATTTGAAATAAGTACTCGTATAATTAACAATTATAAATTATTATGTATATTTATCCAATTCAATCAAATTAAAATTCTAAATTTTTTATACATAAAAATATTGAAAGTTAAAAATCAAATAGTTATATAAATTAAAATAAAACTTTTTGAACAAGTAAATTAAGTATAAAGTACCTACAGCAAGGGACCAAAGAAAAATTTCGAATATTTGAGATTTAAAATTGAACAGAGTTTAATTGAAAGCAAATCGCATGATGAAATCATTGGAACTATAGGAAAGGGTTAGTTAGAGAAACGACATGAGGTGCAGCTTAATTAATTATTTTACAGCTCTGCTTTTGCACGTTTTTATATATAGCAGTGCTGAAGCTTCGGTTTAGTAGCCATTTTTATTATTATATACTTCGCCAGTGCTACACAATACCGACGAAGGAGGGTGTTCTGATGTGATTGTGGATTGCTTTCAGCTGAAGCTGTTATTGTTCAGTGACCAGTGACTATGCCTTCGCCCCTGAAACCTTCCGACAACAACTGGCACACAAAAACACTCTACTTCACATCAGAAAAATGCGAGATTTTTTTTTAATTTAAGTCGGAAACTGAGGTTGAACCCAGGCTTCTTTTGGTTTTGTAGTCAACGTGCAGACTACTTCAGCCATCGCCACACCACCTGGAAAAGAATTAAAATTATCGCTTGATAGAAATTAGCAAGTCTCAAATTACCAAGAGTCGACTCTATTATGCTTTTTATAAAACCCAACGTTTTTAATTTTTTTAACGGCAGTTAGTTTTTTGTATTTATTTACTCGGAAAATCGCAAAACTGTCTTGAGATTTTTTATATCAATATGTGAGATTTCTTAGCTTTTGGGAAAAAATTGTTTGAAATTATACTGATGAGTTGGAATAAGAGGCGAAAAAAAGTACTTACTCGTATATGTTGGCCTAACCAAACAGCAAACATAAATAAATAATTGAAATGAAATATATTTATAAAGGTTGACAAATTTGGAAAAGAATTCGAAAGTTGTTTTCTCTCGTAATTTAGCGAACGTTTTCTGCACGTGCACACATACCTTTAGCTGGTGAAGCCATGGTGTTACAACATGGTGTACTAAAGAAACCGACTCTTCATATAGAATATCGTGTTTAAAAGTGATGCTCATTATCAAATATTTATGAAGTAAACACTTCCCCAAGCTACCGTAATAATTCATGTGCCTAAACAAGAAAGAACTACATTTTCATCTCAGCAATAACAAAGTTTTCTTTGTTTTTAATTTCTTAACGCATGTATTCTAAGAAATGTCAAAAGTTTTCCATCCTTTATGTATAAATTTCAAACTGAACATACTTAATCATGATTCATTTAGAAGTACTTTATTTTTTTTTGGTTTTGTTTTTGTTTTTCCTTTATCGCCGTCTACTACATGTACTTGTATTGTGATGGCAGACAGACATATAGTCCCTGTAGGAACCTTGGGACAAACTGCCTCAAGCCGATTGGTTTGTTGAATTTTTGATGACATTGTCCAGGAATCGTCTACACATTTTATTTAGTCTTCGATGTGAAGAGAAGAGTGCGTAAATTTCTCTTTACAAGCTGCAAAGCCATTTCTATTGTCACATTTTGTAATGGTGAAAATAGTAATACCTACTTATCTATTAAATAAAGAGAACCAACATCAGTAGTAGATTTTCAATGACATGTACATGCAACATGTGATTTACAATTCCGGCGGTATAACATGTCATTACTACAGATGATTAAGTCAGTAGCAATTCAGTACTGTTTTACTGCTGTCATTTCCTGCAGGGGTTGTGCAGACGTGTGTTATTTTTATACTTCCATACATATACATACATATACAGTTGTATGCATAGACGAGTAATTTTTTGAGTACAAGAAAATGACGTATTGAACTGTGTGTGTGTTCATAAAGAGTACGATTGCAAGGATGAATGTTTAACTTTCTGCTGATTGATTGTGAAGCTTTCACAATTAATTGCTTTCTCATTGTTTTTGCTATTACTTTACGAATGTGTTTTTTATTCTTGTTACTTATGTGTATAACGTATGTAAATTATTTTTCTAATGGAATATTTTGAACGTTTCTTTATGCATATGTTTGCATGTATGTATGTACATATACACATGTATGACTGTTACGACTTAAGTACATCGATTTCATATATTTACATATTTATTTATATGCAAACATATAGAGATTTGTAATTTCTTAAGTGTTGAAGTTTCCATTTATTTGCTAAATATGTTTGTTATGCATGGCAAAACGTTCAATTTACACGATACGACGTGGAATATTGTTTTTGTTAGGTTAGGTTGAAAATAGGGGCAACTAAGTCGACCCAATGCTAAACGGGATTACACGTATGCCCACAACTGGGATATTGTGTGCTCTACCGAAGATTCGGTGTACCTCCACGAAAAACCGATAAGTTGGTCACTCCAAAACGTCAGTCTGCTCTACATCTCTCTCAGTTGCTTTCAATCAGAGTCCTTTAAACTTTGCAGGTGCGATATGTAGCTCGTGGGGACACTCTGTGCCCTAAGCCGACTAAACGCTGGACAGTGACACAGATTGTGATACAGTGTATCGTCCTCTTCCACGCATGCCCTGCATGTGATATCCACCATCTGTCCCATACGCGCCAAATACGGCTTTTTCCGACAACAACTGACACACAAAGGCACACTAATGCACATCAGAAAAATGCGAGATGTTTTTTTTTTTAAATTTTAGTCTGAAACTGGGGTTGAACCCAGGTCAGCTATCGCAAAAGATAATTCCGATTTTTCTGGCAATGAGGGAATTATGACAACTGTTATATGAATAAAATATAAATGTTTATCCATTTTTTATTAATACAGGGTGGCACAAGAGAAACTATATGGTTTGAATTCTTACTAACTTTTTTAATTATCATTTTTTTTTTTTGTTTTTTTTCAGCATTTTGTGTAGAAGACTTGGGGAATTAATTATGAAATATTCGAAATGAAATCATGATCATTACACCCGAAATTTTGCGAGAAGTTATGGAAGATATCACTTACAGGATATAATTTTTCAAAGCTAATTGCAAAAAATTCTCCATTAATATCCTGTATTTTAAAAACAAAAAAAATATAATAATCGCATAAATAAAAAAGTTATAAGCCATTTAAACTATATAGCTCCTATTGTGCCACCCTGTAGTTAATATAACAAATGTTTCATTATGATTAAAAAAATGTTTAGCCTTTTTTTTAGCTTTTTGTTTTGCTATTTAGCCTTTTCCAGCCTTTTTTTTTCATCCGGCTCCTGTCAACACTGGTTCTTATTCGGTATTATTGCAGAGAAATCGTACTATTTATAATTTTTCTCTTCGTGATCATGATCTGTTTTAAAATATACATTTTGATGGCAACGAGTTACAACTTACATTTCAATATACTTCAAGCAAGATCGCATTTACGGCCCTTTTCACAATGTACGAATAAAACTTACCGTGAGCTTATCCAGCATGTTTTGCATGCCGAAGTTGCCTTTAAAGTCCACGTTCAGTTTTAATCGGACATTGTGAAAAGGGCCGTTAGACTTAATTTTTAACTTGTAAGAATGTTTCCGCTTAACCTGTTTGCTGCTAAAAAAATAACTTTACTCAGTTGTAACAATAACATTATTAAGAAGTACGCATCATATACATACATACATGTATGTATATTCATCTGATTTTTAAAATCCAGTGAACAGTTTTATTGAAACCAAAATATTTATTAATTAATGAATTGCGGAGCAAACCCAGTTGGAATGCAACTCATTTTGTATAGAAACGTGGTTAACTTCTGTTCAAACAGAAAGTTGTTAATGCATTTGTAAGGACTCAAGTACAATTGTATCTGTTTCTTATTTATTTCACAACTACGGCATTGTTGTCAGAAATGTTCTCAAACAAGAACACAAATGTCCCAACTTACTGTATATAATTACGAATACCACAAATGTATAAATACATATACATACATATGTACATACATACAGCCATAAATACATTTTGTTTGGATGTGTATATATATTCTTTGCTTTATTGCTTGCTTGTTTGCTTATTTATTTATTTGTATATATATTTTTTTTCTTTACTTTTAAATTTTACATATGTATTAATTTTGTTGCTTTCGTTTGTTATTTTTGCTTTTTGTAGCTGCTCGCTTCCTTTGTTTTCATATCTTTTTATTGCTTTCAAGATGTATTCATACATACAGACAGACGTATGCACGTGTGACTTCTCACACTTTTTAACATACACTTTTAACTTCCTGTTTTCACTATTGTTGTGCTTTTCATTTCTCTTACAATACATTTTTGCCACATACGAGTAATATATTTAATTACACTCGTAGTAGTGTGTTAAAATAGTTTTGCTTTTAAATGAATCTTCTCTTTAATAATTCCAGAGCCAGTAATATAAAGTTTTTTTGCAAAAATAAAAAAAATAAAAAACAGACATTCTTATTTAAATTCTGATGTAAAAAGATGTGAAGTTCTACATGCAAACATTTTTTGTTTTGCTGTGGTAATTATCAAATTTTTTAATACAAAATATAATTTTGAAATTATAAAGGGTGGTTAAATTTCAACGGCCGATGTTGATTTTGAATAAAACACAAACTATTTAGGAAATTATTGTAATTTTATTTTATTATGATATATTGGTATTACTCAATTATGTATGGAACAAAATATCGGCCAAATGGGCGCCGCGACCACGGCGGCACACCTCCATCTGATGGTCCAAATTTTCGATGACCCTGAGGCATAATGGAGGTTCTATGCCGTTAATGTGCCGAATTATCTCATCCTTTAGCTCTTGAATTGTTGCTGGCTTATCGACGTACACCTTTTCTTTCAAATAACCCCAAAGAAAAAAGTCCAACGGTGTCAAATCACATGATCTTGACGGCCAATTGACATCGCCATTACGTGAGATAACACGGCCATTGAATTTGTTGCGCAAAAGAGCCATTGTTTCGTTAGCTGTGTGGCAAGTGGCACCGTCCTGCTGAAACCACATATCGTCCACATCCATATCTTCCAATTCGGGCCATAAAAAGTTCGTTATCATCTCACGATAGCGAACACCATTCACAGTAACTGCCTGACCGGCCTCATTTTGGAAAAAATACGGCCCGATGATGCCGCCAGCCCATAAACCGCACCAAACAGTCACTCTTTGTGGGTGCATTGGTTTTTCGACAATCACTCTTGGATTCTCATTCGCCCAAATGCGGCAATTCTGTTTATTGACGAATCCACTGAGGTGAAAATGTGCCTCATCACTGAAGATGATTTTCTTCGAAAATTGATCATCCACTGTTGCCGTGGTCGCGGCGCCCATTTGGCCGATATTTTGTTCCATACATAATTGAGTAATACCAATATATCATAATAAAATAAAATTACAATAATTTCCTAAATAGTTTGTGTTTTATTCAAAATCAACATCGGCCCTTGAAATTTAACCACCCTTTATATTGTTTATGTGTTTGGCCGCCTTTTAATTTAAAATATATATTGGTGGACTTGTGACAAAAGATCTTGAGTCGAGATAAGAAAATTTCGTAGTAATTTAATCGTAAAGCAGTCTTTACAAAACGCTTTATTTACATTAATGCGCGCATTTCATTATATAGAAATTTTAGTTTGCGAGATGTCACACAAAAATTAATCGATTTATCTGAACTTATTATTTTAGTATCTATCACTTCTATTTTTATTTTGACTTTTATTAAAATTTTTTAATTATATTTATTTTTGAGCGATGGTCTTTTTTATGAAAAGTTTTTTAATAATTATGTATTTTTCAATATTTCGCTACCAAATAGGTAGGTACCAAAAATATTTTTGAAAGGAAATGAAAATTTTTTTTGTCATTGATATTAAAATATTCTTTATACACATGTATACATAAATAAACACGTTTTCAAAATTATTTTCTTTTGTACATATGTATATACATACATGTATGTAAAATAACATGTTTCTACAATGTAATAATAACATATAACTATAACAACAATAGAACATAATTATTAAAAATAATTTAATAAATGACCTATGACTCTCTATTATTAACTCTATATTTTGCATAAAGAAATATATATATGTAATACATAATCTAAATCTAAATTGTATTAACTAAATATCAATAATTTTTTTTTTTTGATGTGAGCATCGAATGAGACCGATCCCATGCCCCAAAAGTGTTCCCTCCCAGAGATATGCGCGTTTTATGAAAGTGAAGTACACCAAAGATACACGTATTTAAATCTTTAAAATGGCTCTCCTGAACAAACCCGGTTTTTACCTTAGGTCCCTTTCTATATTGCGCGTCACATATTTCCAACCATAAGGTTCATCTTCAGGATCTATAAATTTATTTTTATTTAATAATAATTATAATTAATTTTTTAAACAATTTATGTTACCAAAATTGACTGAATTATTTGAAAAATATTAATAATTGATTAACAAAAAATTACATATACATCAAATTTAATATGAGTTTGTTTTAAAAGTAGAAATCAAATTACAATACGTATTTATATAATATTTTTTATCACTTTTATAATTGCAAGCAAATTGTTCACGTTTAACTATTTGATTAACTTCATGTATTTGTAAAATATAGTATTTTATTTCAATGAATCTTAAAGAGGCATACACATATATATATACACATTCATAAAGGGTCACAACAGCTATAAATTCCATTAATTTTCATCCGCCCATCTTTCTCCAGTTTCCTGGAATATGATGCATCTTCTAAAGACATAGGCATTTTTTATTTGCAAAAGTAACAAGATTCCTTGACATATTGGGGATACAAGTTTATAGTTTTGTGAAGGGAATTGGATAAACTACTTGCTCCTTTAATTTGTATCCATTTGGTCTAAAAATGTAAGCACAGTTCCATTTGGAATAGGTACATCTCGATTGTTCATGTTTAACAGAGGTCTGTTAACACGTTAACAGAGCTCTATTAAGGCAGTTGGTTTGTGTGTGTCTAGGTTTAAATTTCGAAATTTATCTTCACACAGGTATAAAATATTAACATTAATAAATATTTATTATTGAGGATAGTCAAGTAGATAATATTTTGACAATTTTTAATAATTTTAACCAGGATATTAAGTTTACGATAGAGAAGGAAATAAATTTAAAACTTCCATATTTAGATGTATGACTTTTTGTCAAAATTCCACAATGTCTGTTATGAAGTCATATTGTCATAATGTCTTAATATTTTAAAATAGTTTAAACAAATTGTTGTTGTGCTTCAAACAAAAAAGTTACAAAATAATAAAACTTTTCGAGCTATATTTATGGTTTTGTCATAAAATAACAATAGATATCTGAGTTGTACGCTGAAACTCTTTTTCGTCGATAACATTCTACCAGCCGCCCTACGTATAAATGATGTAAAAATAAAAAATTAATTTTTAAAAATCATTCAAACTTTTTCACCTTTAGATTGAAATAAATTTTTATAACACAAAACTAAAAGTAAGAAAGAAAAAGATCACAGCATCTAACAATATACAACTGAGCAAATTTAGTTTGTGTAACTTAACTGGCTGACAGCCACCTAACGTTTATCCACTAGCCGCCGTCCAAAAAATTATTCAGCTCTTATCACTGGCATAGCTCTTTTCGATTATATTTCTTTCAGCAATTTGTTGTGCCAAAAGAACAATTTTATAATTTTAATTCAAAAAGGTATTATTACAGGATTTAAGTGAGTTCTTATTTATATTTTAGTTTCATCACTTGCTTTTAGCATTTCTATATCAAACAAATGTTTTTTTCTCATCTCTAGAATGAACTTTTTGAAATAGCACACTAAATTATGACGGGTTGTTCATAGCAGTCATACTTGATAGTGCTATTATATTAGAACATATGACTTTGCGACTACCTTGTGAATACCACAATTATAATAGAAGGATTGCGTGCGAATTTTTAGCATATTTATTAAGTAAGAATACACAAGATGCTTATTTAAATTTTGCTTGCATTTCAAAATACCATAAGAAATATCTGTAAAAAAGGAAAGCGAAATTTGGTTTTGAAAAGCTTTCCAACACCTTTTCATTCGCTATTATGCACCAGTAGAAGATAAAGGGAGCTATAAAAACATGACATTAAAATTTCTTAAATGAAAGAATCAATTATTTTTTTAATCTCCTTCAACGTCTAAAGTTAATTATTATATCAAATAATAAGAGTTTAATATGCAGGGTATGCCAACATGATGCTGTTGGCTGTCGTAAGTGCAAATTATGTGGCTGTCAACAAAGATTTTTCTGATTAATCTCTATGTTAATGCTGTACCATGTCTTTTCTCTGCACTATCCCTATCCAATTATTTACGGTGCACTGCATTGCATACGCAGGAAACATTTCATAATAATCAAAAGCACAAGGTGTGTGTCCAACACACACAAGATAACAATAATTGGTGGTAAGCATCTTAATTTCCTGACTGATAAAATGGAAGCATTTAAAGGCACCGCTACTCTTTCGTGAATATTGCGGATACGTTCTGATCTATCACTTTTCTTTACTACAAAATAAATATTAAATATTAAATTTCATAAATAAATATTTAAATAAAATACAGTATAAACTGAATTGAAGGTGTTGGAATAACTTAACCCAGTAAATACTGTTATTTACCTTACATAGAGTTTACAACTGATATAATATCAAATATGTTTATAGCAAGAAATAAATTGGCATTTAAGCAACTGGCGATAATGCAGAGTCAATTTGCATTGCTCACATAACCATTTTTAGCAAACGTTTTATATTGATAATAAATTAAATTAAATAAGAAAATGTTAAATTTGCGTGTAAAATACGAGTATGGAATTTGCTTTTAAAAATGGCTTAAGATAGACGAAAGACTCAATTGCTTAGATTATTTGTTGAAGTTGCTATTTTTTTTTATCTTATACCAGCAACCAATTAGATGACTCCTACACATGCGATGCTTTGTGCTGCAACTAGAGGAAAGGATTTGTAGGAGAAATGATAGGAGGTGAAGCTTCACTATCTGCCAACACTGCTTTTTGTACGTTATTTTTTTTTTTTACACAATATATATTATTTATTGAATCTTCAAAATCAATTGAACTAACAATAAGTATTAAAATCTTAAGAACTAATTGCTAATTATTATTAAGTACAGCCTATCTGTACAAAATTATTTATTGCTCGTATAGTTTTATTTCCGCGTCTGCTACGTTCGGGCTAGGGAAAGAGTATCCCTTCTTTTCAGTCGAATGAACCCTCTTTCGCTTAAAATATTTCGGGCTAGTATATTTGGATGATCTTGGAGTTTGGTTAGGTATGACGTTGCGTATGTTGTTATCTCTTGTTTGACTGTCGGAATATTTAAATCCTTGTGTATGTTAGAATTTTTTATATACCACGGCGCATCTGTTATCATTCTCAGTATTTTGTTTTGACACCTTTGAATTTTTTCTATATTGGAAGCTGAGGCAGTGCCCCATAGCTGGATACCGTAGCTCCATATTGGTTTTAAAATTGCTTGGTAAAGCAAAAGCTTACAGTCCAGTTTTAGCACAGAATTTCGACCAATAAGCCAATTTAGTTGAGTTGCTTTTAATTTCATTTGAGTTAATTTTGCATCGATGTGCTGTTTCCATGTTAGCCGTCTATCAATGTGCATCCCTAGATACTTGACCTCCAAACGTTGAGGTATTAACTGGTTGTTGATCAGAATAGGAGGACATGTGTCTCTGTGCAGGGTGAAGGTTATATGTACGCACTTATTCTCATTAACTTTGATTCGCCATTTTTTTAGCCAGCTTTCCAGCTGCGAAGTTTGGTGCTGTAGGCGACGAGATGCTTCGTCAGCACTTTCGTGAATGCTTAAGAAAGCTGTATCATCGGCATTGTACGGTATTTGTTTTATTAGCAGCGTTGTAACGTCTCAGATGTCAAGGAGACGTATTAAATTTTGAAGCTTCGTTTTTAGTAGCAATTTTTTTTTTTTGTAATTATTTTACTTCGTCGGCGCTACACAATACCGACGAAGGAGTGCATTCTGATGTGCCTGTGGATTGGACACAGCTGAAGCCGTTACAGTTCAGTGAGCAGCGACTATGCCTTCGCTAATCAGCAGGTGAAAGCACGCTTTTTGTACGGCATTTCATATTTTTTCCGTAGTTTTCATTATTTTTTATAAAGTTTGACACGGCTTCACCAATTTCTTGGGCGATTTGATTAACAGATTTCCCCTAATCATTAAAAATTTGTATTTTTATTTTTTCCGCTTCGGTCAGACACTTTCCTCTACCCATTTTTAATTTTTTTTTACTTTAAAAATCTTAAATTGTATAAAGAAACAAAAATTTTGTAACCACAACAAGTGAACTCTTAAAAAACTCGTACCAACTGAGACTGTTCTATTCAAATGGCGCGAAAAAATGCAAGAATTTCGATCATCTATAAAAGAAAACCTAAAAAAAGCAACGGTACTTAAAAAAAAAAGTTGAAAAAGGCTCTCAGAGAGAACAAGTGTAATTTACCGAATGAGAGAACAAAAGAAACTTTGAAAAAATTACACGCTTTTATTCTTAAGTCCAGGTCCATATTGTGAAACATTTGCTGCAAAACTTTTTTGAATTCTCTTTTGAAGCTTCTGCAGTGTCCATACATGAAACTTATGCTTCATGTTTCGTATTTTTTATTCCTCCCTTCTATCTTCTTTCTTTAATTTTTTTTGACATTTCTCAATACCGAATGTAAATATAAAATAACTACCCTGTGATAGAAGGTGTGAATATTTTTTTTTGGATACACATTTGAAGCACAAGGTATAATTTGAAGGAAAATGGACGCTAAGAAGAAAAATTATATAATAATTTTTATAAAATTTTTTATTTATTTTTTTAAATTTTTGATTATATTTCACAAAAAATTAACAATAAAACAGGGTAGCTATTATTATGATAGAAGTTAACAGTATACCAAACGAAAAGAAATAAAATGAAACGTCAAATACACCTCATCTCAAAAGATGCAAATAAGAAATTCAACAAAAGCTGCATGTACATGAAACAGCGTACATTCTTCCACTCCTCTTCCCCTTCTCGCCGACAAACTCAAAAGTTTTGCAGCAAATGTTTCACAATATGGACGGGGACTAAGCAACTTTTGAGGAAAACTATTTGGGGTGTCATATTCAAGTGGCGAGGACTGTACATTCATTGCATTGCTCGGAAAAAGAGTATAATTTAAAGAAGAAAAAAATATGGTAACTCATTAAGGAATGTGGCAGCTGTTTATATATTTCAACGGGCAGATATGCAGAACTATTTTTGTTCAAAGTTTTTTTTACTGCAAACGAAGAAAAATTAAGGAAATTAAATATACGTACATTTTGTTGCTGTGTTGATTTTTCACACGTACGCATCGTTTGCATAGTTTGCAGTAGCCATCGTGATAACCCCTAATATTATTATATTAATCATTTTCAATTCATACTATTTTGGAAAAACTTAACAAAGCACAAGAATTTCACTTTTTTATCTGAATTCTTTACAATTTCAGATAAAGAATTTTAAATCGTTTTTATAAACATACTTTTCCAGAATAGTTGGTTGAGTCGTTAAAACTAATGATTATTTTTGTGACGATAGTAACGTAATTAAAAATGAAAATATTGTTTAAACGAAGAATTGTATAAAACATTGGTTTTCCCCAATGAACTCTTTGCTACTTTCGTAATGTTCAACCTCATTCATTTAGTCGAAGCATATTAGAAATTTTCTCCCCAGTTCGCATTGTGTTTGCTTAAAATTGCATGCATTACTTAAAAAATTTTGTTTGCACATAGACATGTAAAAATAAAATAGGTGTATGTGTGAATTCTTAATATTTTCTATGTCACTTAGAAGCGCACTTTGGCACAGAAGCAATATTGTTTTTTATTTTCTTTCCTATTCGAAAACGTCATTTTCTCTTCCATTATTGCTTCTCTTTCTTGCTCATTGCTATTACTTCTACCATTTTCCAGATGTGTTGTTCTATTGACACATTTTATAAAGGAAGTGTATGTAAAACTCGTGACATGTAATACAAGTGCTTACACTTTAGTACGCAAAGGTAAATATTAACAAAGTAGAACAAATGGACGCATCCTCAGAAATATTTCTACTAATAAATGATTGTGTTTGTGTATCACTGTATAAAAGAAATATTAGCTTGAATTTCAATTTCAAGCTTTTGTGTAATTTATTATTTTTCCATATGTGTTAAAAGTGAATATTGTAGAGAAAGAGAGGCAGACTGAAGATAAGAAACCTTCATTAGTTTCAGCTCTGCTGATGTGATTTTATTCCCTACATGATTTCTTTAAGTTACTGACTGCAATTATAAGATATTATTAGAACGCTTATCTAATTAATAATGATTATTAAATTTTTTTCTTCTGGATGCAATTTATGTAATAATTTTCTCCACTAACTAATTTGTAACATGACAAAACACGAAACATTATGTATTTTTAAATATTTAAAAGTCAATATGTATGCGTTATTAATGAAATTGGTTATATCACAGGCCCAAAGTTTTTTTATTCGCAGAAAAATCAATTATCTCGAAAGTTCTGATTTGCATTAGTGTGTCTTTGTGTGTCAGTTGTTGTCGGAAGGTTTCAGTGGCGAAGGCATAGTCACTGGTCACTGAAGAATACCTGCTTCAGCTGATAGCAATCCACAATCACATCAGAACGCCCACCTTCGTCGGTGTTGTGTAGCGGACCGGCAAAGTAAAATAATTACTAAAAATGGCTAATAAAGCGAACTTCAAAATTTAATAGACATCACAGGTGCTGCAACACCGCTATAAATAAAAAAACGTGGAAAAGCAGGATTGTAAGAAAGTGAAACTTCACCAACTGACATCTCTCTCACTATCTCTTTCCTCTAGTTCCAGTACACTGCCTTGCATGTGCAGGGATCATTTCCTGAGTGCTGGTCCAAGATAAAAAAAAATTCATTTCTAATAATATAGTCAGTGCATGTCTAATAGCTTCGGGAAAGTATTGTCTTATTCTGGGTTAGAAAATTTCTGCACATTTTGTCGTCTTTGAAAATAATTATTTGGAATCCAGCATCAATCATACGCAGTGGTTGCCATGAGGAAAATAAATGTTCTTTGCAGGCAGCGTTACCATATATTTTTTTAAGAGAAACTTTTTATTTAAAAATAAAAACCTTAATTTTGCAACAAAAATTTTTTTTCCACAAAAGTGTCCAAATAATAAAAAAGCACAAAAATATATACAGGGTGGCACAAAAGCATGCTATATCGTTTGAATTCTTTATAACTTTTTTAATTATTATTTTTTCTTTGTTTCTTTTTTCAGCATTTTGTGTAGAAGACTTGGGGAATTAATTATGAAACAATGAAATGAAATCATGGTCATTACACCCGAAAATTTGCGAAAAGTTATCGAAAATATGCTAAAAAGAGCACGTATTTGCGCAGCAGAAAATGGACATCAATTACAGGATATAATTTTTCAAAGCTAATTGCAAAAAATTCTCCAATAATATACTGTATTTAAAAAAAAATTATAATAATCGCATAAATAAAGAAGTTATGAACAATTTAAACGATATAGCTCCTTTTGTGCCACCCTGTAGTGTGAATTCATTCTTATTCAAAATAAGATAATCAAAAAAAGATGAACAACAACAACAAACTTATTCTTCCCACGACTTTGAGCACATTCCCATTTATTTAGCTTTTGTTGGAGCTTCTGATGTGTCTGTAGCGTATTCTAAGCTATTTGCTCCACTTGCATTGCAGCTTAAAACTAGTAACACAAAAACCATTATGCTTAAATATTTAAACTTTTTAGAAAAAAAAAAAACAGGCTTAAAACACTATAATATTATGAATACGGCACAGTTGTATTAAAAAGGTAATAGACACATTTAATACTGAAAAATTATAAAATCGTTTACATGACATGGGAACATCAAATAATATTTTCGTTATATAAGTATCTGTAAATTAAAAATTTATAAACAAAACTTGAAAATTTGAATGAATTTAAAAAAACTGGTTTTTGAAGCTCAACACTTAAAAACTTTTTGGCATTTCAAAAACCTTGAAAAATAAGAGAAAACTTGAGAAATGTTAACGCTGTTTACAGGGATTTTTCACTTTAAAAAAAATTGGAATCTTCTGCTCAGTTTTTGACTTGGTTTTAAATACGTTAGTAGTTGATTTTCATTTAAATTTAAGTTGTATTTAAATACAGCAACAGTTTTTCAGTGCTAATTAAATACGATAAAAGTATGCACTATGAAATTATGGGTAGTTTTTCAACACAACACTGTTTATCAATGGCATCATGTGGTACAGGAAAAGTAAAGAAAAATATTTTTAAGTGAAAAATGTGAACAAAAATCTTTTAATTTTAGATATCATTTTTATATAGTAATAAATGTACAGTTGTACGTGCATAAACATGAAAATAAACTTTTAAAGAACTTTTTGCATGAACACATGATGTTTGTACAAAACAAAAACAAATAGTCGAAATCATATGGTTACTTAAATAGAACTTAAATACGCGATCTTGGCTATTTATTCAAAACTAAATTTCGTATTTAAATAGAATTTAAATACAAATACGATTTATAAACGATGCCAAAAATTGGCTCTTATTTATAGGACCATTTTTTTTAATAAAGAGAAATATCTAACATTCATGCAATGATTGCCTATTACTAGGTGTAACCTTCAGTAGGAAAGGCATACTGATAAAGATGGCATATGCATCAAATTTATATGCATCAATTTATATGAGAAAGTTTGTTTTGATTTTCGCATATGTTCTGTAAATGATGTTCATAAGAATAAATCCAAAAAAACTAAAATGGTACTGAACCTCGAAGATGTACTACGTTTTTACTTTTTATCTTCCTTTACATCGTATTTTATTATTGCATATTTTTCTATTTTTAACCTTGTAAGCATTATTTCACAGTCGCCTCTCGATAATTTGAAATTCAAAGCAAAAATCCATTAATCGAGATTTCAAATCAACAAAAGTTCAATTGAAAGCAAAGGAAACAACAAAAACACAAATACTGTCACACTTATATAAGGCCGCAGAGCCGAACAAATGCAAATTATAACGCGTCGGCGGTCAAGATGCCTTTGCAATAGTTTAAAATTACGCCGAAGACCTAATTAAACAAACTTTTCTCAATTTATTGAATATTTTTCAAGGGAGCTGGAAAACTATTCAAATTATCAAACTAGGCTATTAAAAATATGATGCATACTTTACGAGAGTGCAAAGTTCGTAAAACTGAAGTTGTGTAATCGCGATTTTTTTATTAAAGTAATTTTTTTCATAAAATTTACGAAACAGTTTTCAGACGGATCAACGTTACCGTTGGGTATTGTAATTATCGACATGTCCCGATGTTTCAGACTGATTTGGTTGCCGAAATATCGGTATTGAAAGTATTTTGGCTTTTAACAACAGATTTTTTGCACAATATTAAATGCTTCTGTACCAAGTGATAATAATTTCACTACGTAACTGCTTCTAAGTAATGCAGACTATATGTAGTATATTGTTGAAAAGTATGCTTTTTGGAAGCTGTAACATATCTAATCTAATTTTTGCTGGGTGGCTTTAGCATTTAGTTTCAAATTATAATAATGTAGGAGAATGAATATTTTTAAACTAATTTTAGCGAAGCCTTAAATCCAAGTCCAAGACTCTTGAAGAGTAACTAAAACGTAATAAAGTTAACACAATTTCATTGCGACTGCTTTCTGTACCCGCCGCTCACGCTGTTTTACAAGAGATGAGTATAATTTAAATTTCTATGGAATTGTATAAAATTTCAAACAGAGATTGCTAGAAACACAATTATGTTTTTAAAAAAATCCAACGCACCTAAATATATTAGTTGCACTAATTATTTAAGCTGCAGGTCCTTTTTATATATGTAATATTTAATTTTCTTCGATATTTCGCTACTCCTTTGTGTAGCTTCTTTAAGGAAATTGGTTTTAGGTTATAATGAAAAAATATTTTTTTAAAATTCACAATACAGAAAAAGTTCTTGTCTATTAAAATTCCAAATAAAAATATTAACAGCCATATTCATAAAAATATATTCTGGATTTGAAATAGGTATAAAGATTCGATTTTGTATTGAAATTTGTTCTTGAACCAAATCCAAAAAACATTTTTACGAATATCGAGCCTTTGGTGCAATACCGTCGTAATTCAAAAAATCGTGAACTGAGAAAAATGCATTTGAAGTTTTGAGCCATCTTTTTGATAGTATTTTCGTTTACTAAAGTTATTTTTTTACAAGTTTTTAAATAAAGAGGCATGTTTTGTAATGTTTTCTGTTTGTAAATTTCTTGTCATAAAGGAAATATTTCATTATTGCAAATAAATATTGTTGGAAATAGCTGGAGGCAATAAAGATGACATTTGTAGCTGTAGAATCTGAACAGTTAGAGTTAGAGATATATATTTCCCCAAAGATCATTTCTGCATACCCCGCTCAAAAAATTAAAATTTTGAGTTACGACTGTATTGCACCAAAGGCTCGATATGTTACAACATAATAAAATATTTAAAAAACAATAATTACAATAATAATAATAATTAAAACCTTTTTTCTATATCTTTTTAAATAATTTTAAATAAAATAAATAATTCTATAGATAATAATAAAAAACTACAAATACAATTATAATATATTCAATCTCTTATTAACTAAATGCCTATAATTTTGAGCAACATTTGCTGAAATCTGCCTTAAAATTAATTCTGTTGGTAATTGGTGCATTAATTATATGTAACATTTCTAACATATATCTACGTTTATAATTATTCTCTGTGTCCTATACTGATACATTTACAAAGTTTGGATAGTGATTTAATCTAGAACAGTGAGCAGATAATGGTGTTTTTTGAGAATTTATATGCCTATATTTTTCATTAGACTTGTGTCCTGTAATCCTAGTCTTTAATTTATTTTTAGTTGTACCTAAATCCTCTTTGACATTCCCACCACAAGGTATCTTATAAATTAAAATATACATATCCAATTTCTGTACTGTATATTTATTTAGAATTTTCATTGACAAGAACTTTTTCTGTATTGTGAATTTTAAAAAAATATTTTTCATTATAAACAAAAACCAATTTTCCTGGAGAAACTACACAAAAGAGTAGCGAAATATCGAATAAGAATAGATTACCCCATTTATACGCTATCTAATCGCAATTAAAATTAACTTGCAATTATATAACTCACTGTTTATACGTAGATAAGAATACATAAACTTACACACATTTTAGTGATGCCGGTAGAGAAAGAAAAAATTAATTGGCAACATTGCTATAAAAATACATGTACTATCCCCGTTGATTTACAAGAATAACTGTTGAAGTGGCAGCACTTTACATTTTATGCAAGTAGTAAAATTAATCGTGATTGGTTATCGTGAGTTAGTTACTTGCAATTAAGAAATTAACTCACCGTTTATACGTCAAAAATTTCTATTCAAAACATTTTTAATTGCAATTAAGGCGTGCGTATAAACGCGGTATATATTACATAAATCGAAAGGACCTGCAGCTTAAATAATAAGTGTAGTTAATATAAAAATAGGTCAATAAACTAGAAGAAAGAAAAATTACTAAATATATTAGACTGAATCATTAGGTATTCCAGTGCTAACAGCCGTATCCCTTCGCAACGCAAGCTAGACGACTGAAAAAATTCTTTTAAGAAAGCAAATGAAGTTGTTGGCTGGTACTTACTAAATGAAAATTTATTTTTCAAATATGATCATTTATTGTTAGATCAATTTAAATTGAAGATGAAATAAAGAAATATAATGAAAATAAATTTTTCCCGATGTAGTTCTTCGCCCTGTGTTCCAGTTCAACAATAAACCAACAACTTAAAGAAAAAATTCGTAATTTGCAAGCCATGTTTGACAGTCAAACAACAACAAAAACAATTAAAAAAATAAAAAATTTAAAAGTAATCACACAGAAAAAAAATAAAATCGAGATTCAATTAAAATAATAATTAGATTTCAACCTATCACGAAAATTGTACGATCAATTAACACTTGTAGTTGGAAATTGTTTCACGTTTCATTTTTCATTCTGCCACCTTATAGTAGTTTCACTGTTGAGACAACAGCAAAACAAATTAAAATAAATTTGGATTCAATTAATTAATAAGAAAAAAAATTGTACTAAACAACAACTTATTTGGATAAAATTTATATAATATTTTTTCTGTGCATATAAATTACTTTTGATTACAAGTATTAATTTAGATTTTGTATGACTCGGACTGTTAGGCGATTTATTTAAAAAGCTGCTGGGAAATGAGTTTACTTTCTACATTTATTAATTCCCAGTATATAAAATTTAAAGCAAAGTTTTGTAGAAAATTCTTCTATTTATTGATATTTAAATTTTCGATATAAAAACTCCAACAAAATTTTAAGGTCGTAATAATAATATTAATTTTTTTTTCGAAATTATAAAAGCCTACAACGTTTGCGGCCATTTTGGCTACAAAAGTTTGTTCTTCCATGTAGAATCATTGTTTTTTTTTTTTGGCATTTCTTTCTACGTAGTTGTATCTACTCAATTGCATATGTGGAACAATTGTAAAAAGCCTATATTTATTGTTATTAATATGAATATGAAAAATAAGAAAGTAAAGGTTTTCGAGGCTTTATATTTTAATTGTGTGTATGTATGGCTGTTGTTTTTCCTATGTGTGTATGTATTCGTATATAAATTCATTTCACTTTGATTTCTATATTGCAGTTGTTGTGAATTAGAGTGTATGCAAATTGCCTTGCTCTTTATTTGGCTGAATTCCTTTATATTCTGGGATTATTTGTGCATTGTTTTAATTTTTTTCTTACTGTTCTTTAAACTATGCTTTTATTATTATTTTGTATAGAAGCTTTGTTTTGTTTTTGCAACCTCTTAAAACTACTATAGAAAGAGAGACGAAGCCTTAATCCTTGACATCAAAAATTTTTTTTTATAAATTTGAAAAAAATAAAATAAATGCACAATTGAATTCGGTTAACTCATTTATATTCACATTAAATAGATATAAATTTTTGTTTAATATTTTGCTTGAATTAATAAAAATGTTCAATTCAAACTTCTAAAGTGTAAAATTGCTGCTGACTAATTTGAGACTAAGAGTCATATTTTTCTCTACGTCGCAATCAACGTTAGTCGATTCGACTAACAGGCACTAAATATGAAATCTGTGGAACTGGTGCACTGTAATGGATCCCATTCGTCAAAAATAAATCACTCAGAGTCAAATGTTTGTCACCAAATGTGGCATCACTATTTCTTATGAAAACAACGTTTTAAAATTTTTAGTTTTTTTTTTTTTTTATCTGGGACCAGCACTCAGGAGATGACTCCTATACAGGCGAAGCATTGTGCTGGAACTATAGGAAAGGGATAATAATAAGAGAAATGAAAAAATTAATTATTTTGCAGCTCTGCTTTCGCACGTTCTTATGTTTTTATACTCGTAGCATGAAGCTTCGGTTAAGTAGCCATTTTTATTATTATTTTACTTCGCCGATGCTACACAATACCGACGAAGGTATGCTATCAGCTGAAGCCGGTATTGTTCAGTGACCAGTGACTATGCCTTCGCCACTGAAACCCTCCGACAACAGCTGACACACAAAGACACACTAATGCACATCGGAAAAATGTGAAATGTTTATTCTTTTTTTTTTAAATTTTAATCTGAAACTGGGGTTGAACACAGGTCTGTTTTTTGGTTGTGTAGTCAACGTGCAGACCCATCCATCGTGCCATCGCCACCCTCAATGTTGTTATTTGACACCGTTTGACTTTCTTCTGTGGAGATATTTAAATCACAAAGTGTAGGGCAATAAAGCAAAAACAATTCAATGAGATAATTCGACACATTAACGACATTGAGCCTTAATTATATCTCAGAGTCATTGAAAATATGGATCATCTGATAGAGGTATGCCACCGAAGCCATGGCGAGTATTTGGCCGATATTTTATTTCCAATATTTCAATTGTCATAATAATAAAAAAAAAAATCAAGATAATTCTCTGAAAACTTTTTTCTTATTGACAATCAACATTGTGCGTTTTGGTTAGACCACCCTTTCTATTCTTCAGCAGATGTCAGCAGCATTTTAATTTCATGTTCTATAGTTCTTACGCTGACATTACGCTTACTGCTATCTGGCAGAATATGAAAAGAAATCTTTTGACGATCTCAGAGTATAGTCATGGAAAAAGGGCTGAGTTTAGCGAGTCGAAGACCCAATGCTGTATTCATACGAAGGAATGCTTAAATGCTGAGTAATCTGTAGTTATGGATGGTATAGACAATGTAAGAGGTTTCACTCCACCTGACATCCATGTAGCTGTCTTAAATGAGTCGGCATTCGGAGTTTATTTTGAAGCTCCTCAACCGCGCACAGACAGGGGAGGAAAACTTATCGGTGAGGGCAGAATAGCCAACTCCATCATCGCAATGTGGAGTGTGTCTTGCTGTTTAATCGCTACTTCAATGACATGTGCTCCAATAATTTCAATGAATTTGTTCCTCCAACTGTTGTACATTAACAACGATGTGCTCGGGAGGCACATCTCTTTGTGGTCGTTTTGTTTCTCATTAGAGAATTTTTAATAGATTTTTATATATTTTTTGTCCGTATTTCAAGTGCTCTCTAAAAAATTTTTTTAAACGGAAGGAAAAAAATGAAGGTAAATACCGGAGATATAATTTCCCGAAAAATAACTAAGTTTGTTTTAAATAAATAAAAATTAGCAAACAAAAAAAGGTCACGAAACTTTTTATAATTTTTCCAAATCGGATAAATTTTAATTCACATATTAAAATGTTCTGGAATTATGTGCATTCAAAAATATTTGTAGTTGTAGTTCCTTGCAGCCATTTATTTTTTTCTATACATACAATTATATTGTACACACATATTTATTTTTAAAAGTATTCCAATATACTTTCTTCTACTGTTCGCCGGATTGTGTATTTGTCTTTCCAAGCATTTATATTGATTTATCTGTATGTGTCCTATTACAGTAAAATTCAGCATAATTTATTTATTTATTTGCAAAATACTTATTTGAATAAAAGAGCAAATAGAAAAAAAAAATATTAAAAGTATCTGAAGGGAACAAGACAGCTGCATCTTATTGAACTTTCGAAAAGTATTGCATAAATATTTTGCTGTATGAAACTAAACTTTTTAAGCAAGTTATCGGAAGGATTAAAAAGACGTGTAATTTAAATATACTACAAAAAGTTTTGGCATTATTTTTTGATTTATCGATGCAGAGAAAACAAAAGTTTTTTTTAAGCATTAATATTATGTATATATTTGTAAATAAATATTTAAAACTGTTATGAGTATATTTATAATTATTTAAAAATTTTACTCTATAAATAATACTGCTGCATATAAGAAACAGTGCGGTAGTTGATTTCGCAGAGAAATATGTTTTTTAAATTGAACCAGAACACTCGGGGCATGACCCCTAAACATGAGATACATAGTGCTGGAACTGGATGAAGGGTATAGTGAGAGAGATAACGGCCGGTGAAGCTTCATTATCTTATAACTGTACTTTCGTACGTTTTTCTTTCACGTGTTGAAGCGCCTTTAATATAAAAGAGACGTATTCATACTTTGAAGCTGTGTTTATTAATTATTTTACTTTGCCGACGATGCTACATACAATATCGACAATACATTTATAAACTTATTTAATACATTTCATGAATTGTTATTTGTTTTTTTTTTTTTTTCTATATTAACTGAATTTTATTTTGGGAATATCTCTTTATATATGATTGTAATTTTAATCAGGCATGTTCCACAAAAGTAGTGGAATGAAAGTAAAATACGTTTTGAAAAGTAAACTTTTCATTTTTGGTGTTCTGCAAAAGAAGTGGTTTGGTGTTACATTTTCTCATTTGAAATGAAGTTTAAAAACAGAAATAGTAACAGCTGATTTTAAAAATAAAATTTTACTTTATACATAATTAAATTATTGAATGTTTTTTCGCATAAAAGTTAAAGAATTCGTAAAAAAATATTCAGGAATAATTAATAATTAAACAATGAATGTGATATTAGTGTCCATGGTGCTTCAAAACAATGAATTCGCGGCAGCAAAAGTGCAGAGGAGGATTCTGCGAGACCACTCAAATCCTTTGGATATAAATGACGCCATGTAAGTACACATGCATACATGATGTGTATATTTTCAATGAAAATTTTAAATTAAATTAAATATATGTATTTAGGTTTTTACAGTATTACCGCATTAACAAGAATGCTTTTCATCTTCTTTTAAATTCTATAAAATGTAGGCTGCCTGTTTCTTCCATACCGGCACAAATACAGCTTGCTGCTACATTAAGATTTTTAGCAGAAGGCGGATTTCAACGAGGTGTTGGAAAAGACAGCGATGTGGCTTTACCCCGAAGTACCACGTGCAAAATTTTAAAACGCGTGCTTATCATTTTAGAAAGGCACATTTTGTGCTAGATGGATCACATTGATCATGAGCGACGATGAGCGTTATTTGTCCAAGCGACATTTTATGCAAAAGTTTGGTATATATATTAAGAAATGAAATTCATGACAATGATTGGAATGAATTAATAACTGATTCCGTAGCCACTTCAATAAGAGATGATATCGCCAACCGACTTTAGTTAATAAGATATACATCTTTGATTTTTTTATATGAATTTTATTATTTAGTAAATCTTAAAATATGTTTTTTATAAAAAAAAATAAAAATTTAAACTAAAAATATAGCGAGATCAATGAAAATTCAGTGCTGATATTAAAAAAGGAACCGTCTCAAAAAAATATTTTTAAACCACTTCTTTTCAAATTAAAGTAGTTTGTTTATAGAACATGGCAATTCACTACGAATTAATGTTCGAAAACAAAAAGTAAATGAAATGTCCAAAGTAGAATGTAGAATGTAGAACACTAAACATTCAAATTGAAGTGATTTCAAATTACTTTTACTTCAAAGTGATTTGCAGAACATACCCAAATATTGTGCTTTTTCCCGCAAAAAATCTCATAAAGTATTTTTTATAAAAGCAAACTCAATAACTGAGGAGGAAAGCATATCCATATAGTACTATATCGCTAATGCTTACTTACTATATCGCTTACTTACTTACTTACTCATCAATGGATTTTTCCTAATTTCTGACTACAACTTCAAGATTCTTATGTTCACAATTCAACTGATCAATCGAGAATTGAATTTGAATACTAAACACAAAACCAAAAATCTATAAACAAAAACATAACAATCCATGAGTTTGCTTTTTTTTTATAATACCCACATATTTCTATTTTTAGATTTATCTTCTCATCTACGTTAAGCGCCTGACACACGCATCAGCATTCAGCTTCAATATTTCACTTTGTGTTACTATATGTATTGAAGCCTCTGACACACTACGTCAACATTTCTCATCAATATTCATTTCTTTGGATTTTTTCAAGTGCAAAACATTTTTTGAAGTTACCGTCGGCAAAATCCTTATCTATTTATTCCTTTATTTATTAAAAAAAAGCGCTGATGATATTTTTTTTGTTTTTTTTAATATATTTTTTAATTTGCACGTCCCAAACAAACATTAATGAGCGATATACTCCAATTAATTCGATTACAAACATTTTTTACTCTATTTGTAATGCGTCACAACTACGATGTGCAGCCAAAGTTACCAGATATAAAATGAATATTGACGATAACGATGCCACACTACATCAAACTGCTTCAATATTGTCATGAATAACAAAACCATTTTGATATTCGTCAATATTACACAGAGCGTATATGTGTGACTATTTTTCGCACACAATGACAAATATTGAAGGTGAACATTGATCGTCTGTCAGGCGCTTTATGCTCCCCATCGGCCAGCATAACTAATGTATTTTGAATCAAATGAAAAAATAAAAATTAAACAAAAGAATATTAAAATCTAACACCGTGCACATGTAGACTATTGTATATTAACTGAATTTATTTTGGGAATATCTTTTTTTTTCAAATAATTTAAATTGAATAATATTTTGTATCGTTTCGTATTTGGCAGCAATTTCCAAGAAATGAAAAAGTCTGTGAAAAGAAGAACTCTACAGCATATGTACCTGCCTAATAACATACCGAGCCTGTGGTGCAATACCGTCGTAATTCAAAAAATCGTGAACTGAGAAAAATGCATTTGAAGTTTTGAGCCATCTTTTTGATAGTATTTTCATTTACTAAAGTTATTTTTTTTACAAGTTTTTAAATAAAGAGGAATGTTTTGTAATGTTTTCTGTTTGTAAATTTCTTGTCATAAAGGAAACATTTCATTATTGCAAATAAATATTGTTGGAAATAGCTGGAGGCAATAGCGTGGCGATGGCACGATAGATGGTAGTCTGCACGTTGACTACAAATCCCAAAACAGACCTGTGTTCAACTCCAGTTTCAGACTGAAATTTTAAAATAAAAAAAAAATAAACAGCTCGCATTTTTCTAATGTGCATTAGTGTGTCTTTGTGTGTCAGTTGCTGTTGGAAGGTTTCAGTGGCGAAGGCATAGTAACTGGTCACTGGTCACTGAACAATACCGGCTTCAGCTGATAGCAATCCACAATCGCATCAGAACGCCCTCCTTTGTGGGTATTGTGTAGCACCGGCGAAGTAAAATAATAATAAAAATGGCTGCTGAACCGAAGCTTCAGCGCTGCTACGAGTATAAGTTCCAGCACAATGCTTCGCATGTGTAGGAGTCATCTCCTGAGTGCTGGTCCAAGATAAAAATAATATATAAAAGAAAAAAAACACAATCATTCAACAAATAAACAATGCTAGCTGGGTATGCTTTTGTGTATGTATGTACGCCCGCTGTAGTTCATATGTATGTGATATAAAAGTGGGTTTGTAGTATTTTTTGTTCAGGTGGAGCGATAGTTGTGATGGTGTCAGTAAGTTTACACGGATGTGTTGGTACACACACGTCTATATTTTTGGTAAAACAAAAGCAAAGGAAACAAATTTGAATTTTATTAAAAACCGCAAAAGCTGGACACAAATGAAATGCATTTTGGCACATAAATTGCATTTTCGTACAAAAACCGCATAAAATCATGTAACCCGCGAAACAAACAAAAAAATAGCACGTACACACAGCAGGAGTGCTGTAACGAACACCTTCAACCCAACCACAAAATACATACTCGTACATACCAATATACAAAATAGAAACACATTGCCTTAACACTGCTTGTTCTCAAAATGTATAACAACAATGCAGCAGGATGTACAGCAGTGAAGAAAATATAGCAATGGAAATAACTTTTATGGCAATATTTTTTACGCACTTAGCCAGTAGTATCAGCTTTCGATTTGTTCGCACGCGTTTATATATTTTCTCGTCAACGTGTTGTTATTGTTGCAAAACGTGAGTGTGCAGTAAAATATTATGAATGAAATTATTTAGTGTTTCATATCTGTTAAAAGACAATAGAAACAAGAGGTCACACTGCCAAATATATTCTCTAATATTGACAATGAAAACTTTAATTATAGTGAAGACAAAATAACATTGATTGATATCCAAGGGCGAAAGGTTTTAAGTATGTGTGCTGAAAAGCTAAATGTTCACATCATCATTTTGTTTGCCAATCGATCTATCAAATCGAACTTTATACACATCTTATTTTAAAGCGTTAGCGAAATATAATTCATAAATATGTCATATGGCAGAATACGCAAACCAGCGTTTGTTAATCAGCTGTTAATAATTAATCGAATACAAAAGAGCATCTTCGTTTGAAGTGGCTGTAAAAGAATTGTCAAAAAAAAATCTTCCAATCCACGCTAGTAAATTAGGGAGAAATCTTAGCGAAGAGGACCTACCTATCCCACGATATCACTCAATATCGTTCAGGAATATTTAACAACATTTAAAATGTTGTTTTTGTATTGAATATAATTAATCGAACGAACAATATCGTGTGTCATCGTGGGCCAGGCAGTACATAATAAGTGGCTGAGGCACTTAGTTTTGCGATAAGCACCTTCCCATGTGTAGGAATATTAATCATGAACCTACTCACTTCACCAAAACCGAAGGTGGTCACACACTTGCAGCAGAAGGTCGACTCAGTTCCCCGCTCTACCTGTAGCCATATCAAACAACAACGTATTTTTCTATTGACTTGAGCAATTTTTATATCAGTATCCCTCATAACTGAACAAATAAATTTTTTTTAAAGAAATTTATGAAAAAAAAAATAAAAGAATAAAATAACATATCCAGTTATAACTGGCCGAAGAGATTATTTCATATGAATACATTTATTCTAATATTCTGCAGATAACGTCGCTAATTTATTTATATTATGAAATGTGTAATTGAACAAAATTATGGTTTGTATCGTTTTTCACGCATTTCCTCCAAAATTATCAAATTTATTTCAGTAGGATTATCGAATGTGTGTCTAAAAATACAAACATTAGAAAGTAGGTAAATATGCATATTTTTGCATAAATTATTTGTTTATTTATTTAATATAAATTATTCTCCATATCGATATAAGGCATATCAATATATTGAAATAAAAGTATTAAATATTAATTTGTAATTTCCCACAAAACCACAAAAAATTTATTCTTAAAATTAATAAAAAAAAAAAAAAAATAGAAAAATACGAGGGCGAAAAAAATTATATAAATTCTAGTTTGAATTTGACAAAGACCATTCATTTATCATGTACATGCAAATCTACAAAAATAGTATAAAGAAGGTTTGTGAGGGTGCTGTTGGCTGAGCAGTTAACGTATTCAGTATGGAAGCAGAAAATCCGTTCTTCGAATCCCCGACCAAACAAAACTCTATCCTGAACCCTGGTCTAATAAAATAAGAGTAAAAAATACAGTCATAGTCAAACTGTCAACAAAAACTAACACACCATTAGAGAAATTACATTTTTGTTTTATATTAATAAAACTGTTCAAAATTTCTAGAGACAAGTGAAGAAAAAATTTCCAGAAACAAGCAAAAATTTACAAAGCTATTTTGAAACGAATTTTAATGTCGCTGCGACTTCTGTATCGTGCGTATGATATATTGCGTAAGGGTATAAAATTAAACAAAACTTCGACTGATGACAATTACCAACAATAACCAATGAATAAATATTTTACATGAAATAAAATGTTTTCTATAAAACGTTTTTGTTTTCATTAACAGACTTTTACTTTTGAATTTTTTTCGTCCGGCCATTTTCATATTTTCGTGATTATCGAGAATACACTGTAATATGAAGAATGAAAATAACATGAAGGTATTTGAAAAAGAATTTTTTTTTTAATTTCATCAGAAGTATTAATGTAAAAAATTGTTATTTTCAATTATATAAATGTTTAAATGTAATTTTTAAAGGGTCAGAATATCTGACGATTCTCATTTGCTTAATGTTTTGTAGGCACATTTTAAAGGAAGCAGATCTTTTGACGACAGTGGGCAGACTGCACTCACCTACGATGGAAAATAAAACTGCCTTCCAGATATTAAAACAAAAATTATCTGAATAATCAAATTGTTCAAGGTAATATTCACTTACAATAATAATTATTTAATTATTATATTTTCTTCTGCAGAATTAAATTCTTACAGATTACTATAAATTATATATATTTGACAGTGGTGTTTACATCCCAAAACGCTGTCATAAGAAGAACAGATGGTAATGTTGTACTTATGGCGAAACGCAGAGACAACATGTTCGTAGCAGAAAATTATCAATCAACTGAAAGAGTGTGCGCTGTTAATAACTTGACTACTGTATGGCACAACAGATATGGCCATTACAATAAGTGTTCGATTGGCTTTTTCTGATACACCGTTCTGTTGCAGCGTGTATGGCACTGTTAATTGCCTCTTAATATATTTTAAATATTAATTATATATGTATGTATTCCCAACTACGAATTATTACTAAAATTATGACAATTTCCCTGGCATATGCCCCTTTAGGTTTCTAACCCTTTAAAAAACTTAACACAAATAAAAGTTGGAAAAAAAATAATTCCAAAGAAATTGTTCTTTGGCGGAAAACATACTTGTTATTGAAACCAATTTAAAGTATAGTAAAGTTTTCGTTTTCAGCTGCACAAAAATTAAAATCTCTGTAATAATAATTCACCTGCTCTAACCCAAAAAAATAATTATTCCGTTACGTTTGAGCTTTCAATTTGAATTTACTTTAATTTAAATTCACTGATTTTGTCACTTCTAATATGTAAATACTTGTTAACAATAAAGTCTAGCAGGTTTACGATTCCTCTCTTTCTTGCAAATTTCGATGCACACATCCATCTAAACTTTGAGGTTGGTATTCAAAATGTTTATAAAATAGAAAATGCAAAAATCCATACACATTAACACACAAGTATGTATGTATGTATGTATGTATATACAAATATTTGTACTGGGGTTTTATATGGCGTGCGTTAGTGCGCAAATATATTAAATTTAAATAAATATTCGTTCTGTATGCACACGTGTTTATAAAAATTTACACACAGCTTTACCACCGTTCGTATGCGGTAGTGTTTGGGTTATGCTTAGCAAAATGGTTGTGTGACATTGTTTGTAGACGCATGCATGATGTTTTTACATTATTTGGCATTAAATGGCATTTAATTGAATCGAATCTGACATATGTTAAAAGCTTCGACTTGTTTTGCATGAATATTTACTTCTTTTTTTTTTGTTTTTCTTTTGCTCTTAATCTAGCAAATAAATAGTCAACAGCAGTGTTTGTCTTTTTTTACCATAATTTTTTTAATGACAATTTTAAAGGAATTTAATTGTTTAATCGAGCGGAAATATACAACTAGTGAATTTCCATGAATAGGTTTTTCACATTTAACAGAATAATTTCTGTATTTTCTGTACAATAATTAAAAAATAGCCACATGAAAAATTACCAGTTGTTGGATGGCAGCAAATAAATGAAAAAAAAATGATAAACTGCACATTTCTTTATTATTTTCTGAGTTTTTTTTTTAATTTATATTTAGCAGTCTTAATTTATTTCGTAACATATTTTGTTTAAAAAAAGCTCAAAAATAAAAAGAGTTATTTAACTCATTTGTCACATTTATCTTCAAGATAATTCCCTACTCAAAAGTAAAAGTTACGGAGGAAAAATTAAATCGATGTCCACTAAAGTAGAAGCCCTGCTTTACTTAGATATCGCTTGACAACAGAAATCGCCGCTCCAAAAAATTAAGTGATTTTATCAAAAGTGTGAGGAATGCAGAAGGGTTTAACGTTTAATATATTTACACATTCATGAATTGTTATGTGTTTCCTCTCAAAATTAATTTAATTAATTAATAATATTTTACATCGTTTTGTATTTGGGACTGTATCGGAAATTAAAAAATTAATCCTGCTTTTCCTGGAAAGAAAAACTCTAATTATAAATGATTTTATGTCGACATTTTTTATTCAAATGTTGAAAGTACCTGTTGCATAATTTCTATTTAAAATAATATTTTTTTATTTATTTATGTTTTGTTATATGGTTTAGCTAGTCCATATGCAGCATTTCATTGGGTGCCAATATCAAAATCTTCCGTAGACCTTTAACCAAATTCTTGAATAAAGCTAAGAAATCTCACATGTTTATACAGCAACTCCAAAAAAATATTTGAGAATGACGGACTATACAAACAAAACAAATTAAAAAAGCTTTTTTAATAATTTTCCTTATACATCAAACATTTTATTATTGGATTTCAAATCTATTTAATTTTGAAGGTCTACCAAAAAAAAAAAAAAAAAAAAAAAATTTTGGGAATATTTATTTATACATATGATTCTAATTGTGCTTTTTCCCTTATAAACTATATGTGAAATTTATTATTACATACTTTATGATATTCTCATACAGTATGAAAAATATTATAAAGCATTTTATTACAAAAGTAACTCAAAAATTGAGGAGGAAAGCATATCCATATAGTACTATTTCGCTAACGCTTACTTAGCTCATCAGTGGATTTTTCCCAACTTCTGAATATAAACCCAAGATCTATATATTTAAAATTCAATTAATCAAACGAGAATTGTTTGAATATTAAACATACAACCCAAAATATCTATAAACAAAAACATAACAATCCATGAGTTTACTTTTATAACATACTCACATTTCTATTTTTAGTTTTTTATTCTCATCTACACCAGGCTTGCCATCGGCCAGCATAACTAATGTATTTTGAATCAAATGAAAAAATTAAAAAATGAAACAAAACAAAAGATGCACATTTTTCTTATGTGCATTAGTGTGTCAGTTGTTGTCGAAAGGTTTCAGTGGCGAAGGCATAGTCACTGGTCACTGAACAATACCGGCTTCAGCTGATAGCAATCCACAATCACATCAGAACGCCCTCCTTCGTCGGTATTGTGTAGCACCGGCGAAGTAAAATAATAATAAAAATGGCTACTGAACCGAAGCTTCAGCACTGCTACGAATATAAAAAAAGACCGTGCAAAAGCAGAGCTTTAAAATAATTAATTAAGCTTCACCTCCTGTCGTTCCTCCTACTATACCTTTTCTATAGTTCCAGCACAATGCTTCCTATGTGTAGGAGTCATCTCTCCTGAGTGATGGTCCCAGGTAAAAAAAAAAAAAAAAAAAAAAAAAAAAAACTTTATTCGGATATGATGCATTTAATGTGATATTTTTCAGTTTTCCTGTTAATTAAGATTACAGATATTTTTTTTTAAATATTTCACTCCCATGCCGGTAGTGTGAAAATTAGCTCGAGTTATGTATTGTTTTATAATTAAATCTGTAACGTTAATCTCCGTCCCTTGCCAGGTAATTAATAATTGTGTGGCTTAAGAACGCAGACAGCACACACATTTATGTTGAATATAATTCAAGGGTACTTTTAAGAAAATTGAAAATGTAATAGAAAATTTAACATCATCTGATACGCGAGAACGAATAATTGTACAATGTGTATGTATGCATGTGCTCGTATATCCAAAAATAAAAGTATAAAATGTATTACTAACCTGTTGCCATTTTATGTATTTTTATATTCAGTTAATCGCATCATGACAACATAAATACTCCGAAGATTACCAACAGTCTGTGCAACATTAATGTACGTTTACGTGTTTTTCACTTTAAGGACGTACAACAGCGTTGGCACTTAAATTGGTGTCGTCGACGACCATGACAATGATGACCGTGTAGATGAGACAAGGTGATACTTGCACTGGCAGTAGCAGCAATACAAAAATTTAACGAAAACAAAAAAAAAATCCTCGTAAAATCAAATCAAATAATGTGAACCGAGCAAGAGACTATTATTATGATCTTGAGGATGTTGGTTGATGTTTTATACAGGCACGCAGTTGAAGAGCGTTTGTTTCTATATGATTGTTATAAATTCAAGATAATTCTTCTTACACACATAAACACACACACACATGCTGTCATATTGTTATGTATGTTTATCCAACGTTTGCTTGTTTTCTTGTTGTTTTTTATATGCTTTAGTAGTGCAGTCTAATTTACTTTATTCCCAAAAACAATTTGCTCCACAGTTTTAGTTGGTTTTTATTTGTATTTATGTTTATCTTTAGCCCGTTGGTGGCAAAACAATCGCAACAAATTATATAAATAAAGTATATTTTTTTAATTTATCTCTAGAAGTATAGTAAAAATAAAATTTGTGATTTAACATTCGATTTCATTTGCATGTCAACGAATAAATATTTCCACGTCAAAAATAAATCTCACAATGCATAAAATTTTTATCGAACTGCAGTTAAGCAAAAGACAAGACATTCAAATTCAAATTTCATTAATTTTATCTTAATAATGTTGAAGTTAGTAAACTTTTTGTTTTTAGAATAAAGTTACATTCGAGTATTTATTTGCCTTTAGCCGGAAAACACTTTATGGTTCATATTATATGTCAATTATGTATATTTCACAAAAAATGTACACACACAATCACAAAAATTCTTATTTCTTATTTGTTTTTCATAAACTCTGCAAAAATGATAAAGTCCTTAATTGTTTGCTATTTTTTTCATTCCATTATTTTACTTGTCGAACAATTCAACTTAATTTGTTTATTTATTTTAGCTCTTGAACATGGAAATGAATTACACACTTAAAATTTTTGCTATTGGATGTAAAATCATTGAATTTTTTCAATTTATTTAAGTTTTCATTAGAATTACAACCTTCATATATATATTTTTTTGAATTTTCTTCATAAATTTTTATTAATTTGTAATTCTTTTTAAAAATGTATTTTTTTTTTAATTACATAAAATCTTCGGATTTTTTTTCTCATTTTAAAATCACTTCGATAAATTTTTTAAGGGATTAAATTTTTGGTTTAAATCGAAGTTAAAATTTTAAGGTTAATAAAATTATTGCTTATTGAGAATTTATTAGGGTTTACATTTGAAACTCTAAATTATTATCTCAGGTATTTCATGCAGCACGTCTGGCATGCAAAATTTATTATATGTAAGATACACATGAACATGAACAAACATGCTCAAACTATGTTTCGCCATGATTCATTTATTTTTTATTCATTGCTATGCGAAACAGAAAATAATATTATTGCGAAACCCTTATGAAATAAATTATTCTGCCAGTTAAAAAACATAAATTTAACAGTTTTACAAAATTTTAGGTTAACAAAAATAGAAAAGTAAACAATTTAACAAAATCGTATCATAATCTTTACGAATACAATTTAATATTTGTATTATAAATTCATTAATTTTGCTGTTGTTGCTGGGAAATGTTTGAAGCCACTCGCAAACTTGCCTAAAAGTTAAAATAAAATCTTTGACGTAAGAAATTGTACGTACTTAACATGCGTATACTCGCATTGAAGAAAATTATATAAATAGCTGATGTGAAAACGGAAAAATAGGTGTTCTAACGCTACACATTATTTTCGTTAGAGTTTTGATAGATTAACTGCGGTAATAAAAAAAACATTGTTTGGATTTAACGAAGGTTTCTTGATTGAATTTTCTATGAAAATTTGTCTAATAAAGCTTTTATAAATAAAATAAAAATTTTATGAATACGGCAGTAAATTTGTTGCTGTAAATCAACAAATATAATTGTATGACTTTTTAAAGCATCAAAAAATAAATGTGTAATTCACCATTTCAAACTTAAACCGCAACAATAAAGTTACTATATGCTGCACTTTAAGATTTATATGGCAATCACATGAAATTGCTTATGACGAAGTTGTTGAGTTTCATAGACTTTTATAACATTTTATTTCTTTCCAATAACGTAAAAATAAAAATATAAATTGATAGATAGTGCTTTAATTCGAACTTCAATTTTGCTGCGAGTAGAACAGGAAAAAAAGAGATAACAAAACATGTGTACACGGTTAATGGAAACAAAAATCAAGTAATGCCAAAGACTATTGTAAGTTAGAGATGGAAAATTTAGATCTTCATTTAGAAGAGAATAAAATAACGGGGAATTATTTCTCGTATTCTTTTCGTATAGAAAATAATAAATATATAAATAATAATAATTTATATCTACTGCTAACCACACAAGGTGAATAAAACACGAAGAACGTTGATGATGAAAATGTAGCAGCTTTCGAAAGCAGCATGTTGTTCCGTTCTGCTGGTCGTTGTCAGTGTGACTTACAATTTTTGCCTTTGACTCAGTTTGTTTCTTTTTTTTGTTTTTTCTTTTTTTTTTAACTGTGATCAGCACTCACGAGATGACCCCTACACATACAAAGCATTGTGCTGGAACTATAGGAGAGGGTTAGTTAAAGAAATGACAGGAGGTAAAGCTTAATAAAATATTTTACAGCTCTGCTTTTTGCACGTTTATAGCAGTGTAGAAGCTTCGGTTTAGTAGCCATTTTTTTTATTATTATTTTACTTCGCCGATGATACACAAAACCGACGAAGGAGGGCGTTCTGATGTGCCTGTGGATTGATTGCAGCTGAAGCCTTTACTGTTTTGTGACCAGTGACTATGCCTTCGCCACTGAAACCTTGCGACAACAACTGGCACAAAGTCACACAGAAATGAACATCAGAAAAAATGCGTGATGTTTTTAAGAGTCTCAAACTGGAGTTAAACCCAGAAAAAATTTATTGTTTTATAGTCAACGTGCAGACTACTTCCACCATCGTCATCCTCATAAATTTGTAATGTAGTTAGCTTTGACATAATAGTCGTAATATATGAGATTATTTCTATATATACAATACAAAAGCCAAACTGATGTATTGCGTAAGCTTGTAAGCAAAAGTATGACAGTCAATATGATTAGTGTTTTCGCATAGGATGTTATTTATTTCAAAAAAAATAGTACCGATGATAATGAGCTACTTCCACAAAAATCTGGAAGAAAATTTGTAGATCGGGAACCCACCCAATTACATACTCAGAGAACTAAAATAACGAAGAAAAATTGGCAACATTTCAAAGACCCAAAGAGCCATTGATAACAGCAGATTGTCAAAACTTTTATGACTATATTCCATTCGAAAAGTAATTAATTTGTAAAATTATACAATTTGGTTTTCAATTCTTTTTAATAGCCTCCAATTCTGTTTTTTTATAAAGTTTTCTATATCTGTGGTAAAATACATACATATTTAAATGTGTTTTTGTATTTTCAAAATCAATACCATAATTAATTTTTCTTTTTTTTTAATAAAATAAGCCATTCAAATAAAAAAGAAGTTATTTTTATTAAAAAAAAAACCCTGAAATGTTTACTGACATAAAATTGCTGTTATAGTTACGCCTTCTTGTCAAGTCAAACGGACATAACTAACACAAAAACTAATATATATATATAAAGAAAATAAACAATCCTAAAATAAAGAAGTTTCCACACTATAAGTAAATTAAAAAAAAAATAGCCAACAATACTTTATTATTATTAATTTTATAACGGTTTTTGCTTCTCCTGTAAGAAAAACCAAACTGTACTTTCGTCCGTTTGCATTTCAGGTGACGATATGTATGTATGTATCTAGTTAATACAATGCAAAATAAAAACAAATTACTAAAAATGGAGTAATTTTGTTATTTTTGCCTATGTAAAATAAAAATAGAGTTGACGTACATACACATAGAATTACTACAAATCTTCAATTGCTATAGAGCTGTTATTGTTCGTTTATCAATACATGTTTCAAAAAGTTATTTGTAAACCAAAATGTCTATGTTAACTTTTGTACTCCTGAAACATAAAACAGAACTTTTTATGAATATGAGTGTTAATGTTTACATTCCATCTTATTATTTGATGTTTCTTTGAAATCGTTTAAAAATTTAACAAAAATAAATGCTTTGAAAAAATTAAAATATAAGAGCGACAAGAGTTTGGGAGCAACTTTTAAAGAAAAGAGGGTAAAAAAATACGGTGTTTATGACAAGGTGACTCAATTGCATGTATATTCTGCGTATGAGCAATATTTATTTATTTTCGCAAAATATTAGTCATACGCAACACATTACCACCTGTAGTAGTAGTACTTGTTGTATTTACATATTGTGTGTAATTAAATTAATTAAAATAATCTATAAAAAATAATATTCGTGCTGCTATGATTTTCATTTAAATGCGGCAAAAAGCACTATTTCATGTTTCATTTACACTGTGAATTTTTTTTTTTTGTCATTTTTATTATCCAAGATTTTCAGATGAGAACAATTGTTTTCACAACCAAAGATTTTGTACAAAAATACTAATGAACTATTTTTAATTACATATTTTTATAAATATGTATAAACTTGTTTAACAAATCTCTAATGAAACAAATTAAAATAATTTTCATTGTTGCGAAAAACTATTTTAGACTAAACAAAATGAAGATTCCAAAGGGCTTCAAATGGAATATTGCCAAAGCCCCACAAAAACTGCAGAATTTAATTTATATTTTTTTTATCATAAAATCATAACTTTGCAATGTAAAGATACTGTATAGCTCATAAATTTATGTTAGTGGTAAATAATGGTATGGTTGCGATCGCTATCAACATTACTCTAAGATATGTCTGTGTAACTCACAGGACATTTAAGTTTTTTTTTTTCTATATCTTTGTAATTACAATTCTTCTAATTACAGTTTTCATAATTAGTATTTCCGTATATTTATATTCTTTGTCATTGTATTTTTAATTGATATTTCTCAACGACAGTATCTCTAATTAATAATTTTTGAGGTTTGTATTGGTAATTTGAGTTACTTGATTTGAAATTTTGGTTACTACATATTTCAGATTATAATTTTTTCCAATGTCACTTTCCGTAATTAAAATTCATGTATTTATATCAACTTCTGTAATTAAAATCCTTGTATATCTCAAAGTCCTTATGTATTTTAAAGTCCTTGTATATATAATATTTTATTAAGATTTAATACTTTATTTAAATTTAATCATTTATTAATGGAACTCATTTCCGAGATAGCTTATTTCAATGGAAATTTTTTAATAACATTTGTTAAAAATTACAATTCTCAAAATCAAAAATATTTTAGTATTTTCCATTGCAGTTATTTAAGCTACAAGGTTATGTTAGATGGCGAACCCTCCCCGGAGGAGAACGCCCCACTTAGGCCAGCGCTTAAACCAAAGCTAAAATTTTTGCAATTAAAATTTTTGTAAGTTTTTCTTTTTTTTTAAACAAACATTTTGAAATAACCACTTCATTGAAATCGTATTCTCCAAATTTTTATATGTATTAAAATTTTATTACAAATAGTCCCATTTTATTTCTTTACCGAGAGTAAAAATAAATTATTATTAATTATTTATTCTTGGCTGAATATTTCAAGTAGAAATATTTGCGATTTTATTTATTTTATTTTTCAAATATTTACACGTTTTAAAAATATTTATGGTCCTTTAATGGGTGATTGGTTAATTGTCAAAAAGTTGTTGAAAACTAAAAACGATTAAAAATCGAATACAGACTTCTGTTGTGAAAAAATAGTGGTAAAATTAACTACTTCATATGAACTTACTTTATATATTTCATTAAAAGTTTCAAGTAAAAGTTTATGATTAAAGGTTTTTTAATTAAAATTTTTTCAAGGCAATTTTATTACCCTTCGTTTGAATTTGAAACGTTTTTGTTGATTTAAGAAAACCTCCTGTTTGCATTTTGCGGTTTTGCGGCTCTGTAATATTTAAATAATTGAATTCATAATTTTCACAGGAAAAAAAAACCCCATAAATTGGAAAACAAACGCATATTCTGCATAGAAATTTTCCTGGATTTTGTTGTAAAATAAATAACGTCGAAATGATTCTAAAGCATGATAAAGCATTCCAGCACACCGAAATTTGGGAACACATGCATATTTTATATATTTTAATAAAAACAAAAATTCAAACCCATATACATATGCAAATACATATGTATTTATGTATGTACATGCTGAAGGATATTTGCGCAACTCAGTTGTACAAACAAACAGTTTGACGGAAAGGTGGAACAGTTCGACAGAATTGGTAATAAATCTATTTTAGTTATAGCCATTCACACCAGTTTTTTTTTTTATTTATTTTATTATTCTCTTTCTATTGTGGACAGCGTGTTGTTGGGGGAGAAAGAACAAAGTTCTATTTTGCAATATATCCACTTCAATTTCGCTATTTTTTTTTTACAGGCAACCTAAATTTGACTTCTATTTAAAAAATTTTGGTTTGTTCTTTTTTGTTTACTTTTGCTGTTTGTCAAAGATGTAAAGTGACAGAAAAAAAATAAAGCCATGTTTTATGTATTTGACGGAGGTGTTTCAGTTTCAGTTTCAACTTCACTTATTTTTTTTTAATTCTACACATGTATTGGAAATAAATTCGATTATTGTGTTAAAACGAACAAAAGTTTCCGAATTGCTGTTTTAATATCCTTTCGAGTATTGACAATATTCTTTTATTATTTTTTTAAAATGAAACTTTTTTTCAGTTTGTTTGCGTTTAAAAAAATATAAAAAAAAAGCAAGGAAGTCACCCTCATACTTTCATTAGTTGTTATTGTAAGCAATTTTTTTCTTTATTTTTTCTTTCTTAAAAACTTCCTAATATTTTTACTTAAAGAAGTAAATATTATTCTTAGCAATTGTTGTATTGAAAAACTTACAATTTCACACAAAGCACAAACACACTTCAGTTTTTTGCACACTCAGACTATATTAAATTTTGTTAATAAAGACATCTAAATTTGGCACAAATTTTTTTTTAAAGTCATCTTAAACTTATCCTCTTAAATAAAAAAGTATCGCATTGAATACTTATAATGGTTGAATGATTTTCAAGATTTTATTTTGTTATTATTTCTTGAAACTATTTATACTCAACAGGGATGCTTGCTGCCTCATGCAATCCCAGCGGCAGAAACTAATTTTTTCTAAGCACTTCAAAGGCTATTTCGCTTGTAAAGCTTACAATAAAAAAAATATAATATATATTTTTCTACACATTCGTAGATATTTATGTATTTCTGCTTTTGTATTTGGCAGTAATACCCATCAATACATGCTTCGGTTTGCCATTTCAAAACACAAACAAAAGTTATAAAAAAGAAAATGAAATTACCATTGAAATATATAAAAAAAAAAATACGTGAAAACCTTTGCGACAGTTTGAAAATTGTTTAGTTAAAATCCGCGCCGTTCGCTACTACACGACAACCCGCTCAGCTGGGTTATGTTATCGAACTGATTCATAAAAAGCTAAATTGCAAGTACAGATCTCTCCTGGAATTTGTTTTAGTACGAGTGGGTTTATATTTTTTTTTGCTTTGGCAAACAGCATCAGCAGCACCTGATGGTTTTATTGTTTCAACTGTTGAAATTACTGCAAACGAACCGACACTTCACTAACGGACAATCACGAAAGGAATTGACATTTTTTTTATTACAACATTTTCACACAAACAATTAGTTTTCATTCTTTAATATATTTTTTTCTAATTTCGAATTCAAAATATAACATGGAGATCCGTTTCTGCTTTTTTTTTTATTTGCTTTTCATAACACTACTTTTTTAAAACTTTTCACAGTTTCTATAAAGAATTGCTGCTCTGTAGAAAAACACGACCGTTATATTCTCGTGCTCCTTTGAATGCTGGAGCTTAACTGAACAAGTTTTTCCCAGAAGTTAACCGTAAAACAAAACTACCTCTGCACAGAAAACAAAATCAAACCGTACACTCGCAAGAACACGCCAAAAATGTTTATTCATCTACTAAATTGAAACTGTAAAAGAAAAGAAAATAAAAATAAAAAATTCCCATATACAGGAAATTTACGCACAGCATCCTTGTGTGCTCTTAAATATGTGCTTTAAACTGAAAGTCATTCTCTATGAAAGCTCATTTTGTTTTACTTTCAAAGAGAAAATAGTTGGGTGATTAAGAGCAGGTATTCAGCATATCACTACCCTTATCTTTGCTGAGCTAAGAGCTTTTGGCTTCACATAGAAAGCTTTCCAAGTTAACAAAACTTTCTACAACTATTTTATATTCTTTCGCAAAACACACATTCAACTGCAAACATATTAATTTGCACCTTTGTTAATCCGTATACTTTTGATTTATGTGTCAAAGTTATTCTTATTCTTTTTATTTGTATTTCTTTTTTTGTCGTTGTGTTGCCAAATATAAATTTTTTTTTTGTTGTCAGAAAATATATTTTTTCTCATTAAAAATCCATTTTGAAATAAAATCAAATTCAGCTGAAATTTATTCTGTTCTGCAACAAAACAATTTTTTCCAAATCCAAGGACCATACTACTTTTGCAACTGTCATTTATAATTTGTCAGTTATTATTTTACTTCGCTGGTGGTACACAATACCGACGAAGGAGGGCGTTCTGATGTGATTGTGGATTGCTATCAGCTGAAGCCGGTATTGTTCAGTGACCAGTGACTATGCCTTCGCCACTGAAACCTTCCGACAACAACTGACATTCAAAGACACACTAATGCACATTAGAAAAATGCGAGATGTTTATTTTTTATTTGCTACACAATACCGAGCATTAATCTTTTCTATTTTATTTTCCGACTGGTAAATGATTATGTCATCTGCAAAAGAAATTAAATTATCTATATGTTGAACCCCGGGAGACGTGAGAACCGGGATAGTTCGATTTATTGCCATGCGATTCAAGCAAAGAAAACAAACAGAGTTTAACAATACTACACGTAACCTCAAGCTGTCAACGAAACTGGCCCTCCGAATACACCGACCGAAAGATACCCAGTTTAACCGAAGCTAACAGAACATGTATGCACGGGAAATTGCGTGTTCTGTGGCCCGCCTTAGCCGCATTACTCATATAAGAGTCACCTTGGAATGGATTAACTTCATTTTAGATACTCTACAGCAGAATAGGTACCAGAACGGCCCGATAAGCCAGTATGTGATGGCAGGCCTAATCCCCAAAGTCTTCCCTACGGCTACCTTACATGAGTAAAACACTATGGTCGCTTTCTTTACCTCACATTGCGGGGTACCTCTCGTCCAATGAAGGACCCCACCGTCCAAGTTAAGGGTAACCTGATTATCTCAGTATCTCCGCATGATGAGAATCGCCACTGCATTCACAGTCACTCTGGAACTGTGTATCAAGGAGCACCCTTAAAGTCTCTTAATTCGGCACATTCCAGTAGACATCATCCGACCTAACAGACCCCACATTACTTTTTTGTCCTCGCAGGAAGCATGCGAAGTCCACTATCCTCATTGATTCGCTCCAGTTCCTAGCAGAAGGGTCTCCAAAAGCTCCTTTTCGCCCTCTGTGTCACGTTCTTAAACTCACTCAACCAAAGTTTGTAAGCAAACCCAGTCTTTCGTCAACTTGTTCTCTATGACACATCATCCTGCATTCGGGCCTCAAATAAATCCGAATTCTCAGGACTCCCCCACTGATGCTTAGCCTTGCCCCTCAGATCGTACTCCAGCAAGCTTAGCCGGTGGCAGCCCTGTAGGCGTCTGCCAGTTTTCCCACCGCCTCCTCCACACCAGCTAATCCTGGATTGTAAACTCATTATTTCTTCACTTCTCTTTCATAAATAATAATTTTGTACTCACAAACAAATACTTTCTATAGAAGCAACAGTAAATGTATAATATATTTTAATTGTAATAAAAAAAAGTGTTTAAAAATAATTTTTTCTTTCAAGAAAATTGTATTTCTACGTTTTCTGCAGAAGGTGAAAACGTTTCTGTAGTCACTTGCGTACGAATTCGGTTTCTGCAACACACCTGAATAACTTCATAAATAAATCATTCATCAAACGTACATAAATACGTCTGTTAGTATAATCAATTTTCTTAAGCTTTTACAAACATATTTCTGTTTTAATCAAAAAGCAAAATGTATGATACGAGAATAATAGTCGACTCTTTAAACACAACATTAAATAAAAAAAGAATACACTTAAAGAGAAACAACTTTGATAACCAGTCTGCCAAAACTACAACCAACAACATATGAAGGTAATATTTACGCACAATGGCAAGATGAACATTTCAACCACTACGCATTGTTGACCCGTGGCACACATTATAAAAACCACAATCATTTCCGTTTGTTTTGTGTTGATACAAGTGGCCTGAAGAGCCATAAATATGAAACGGAATTTAAGGCAGCGATATATGTATGTAAATGGAAAAAAGCAATAATAGTAAGGAAAAGAAAATAAATAGTTATTAAATATAAACTAACCGACAACACTGTTACATTCAACTTCCTGTCTGTCTTGTATGGTTTATTAACAGACGCACGCTCAACACATACACTTTGCTACACTTTTATTTATCAAATGCATACACGTATTCATAGCAACATTATTCGATTATTCGTAAATGCTTTTACATGCTTTGCATTTGATTTCTGCTGAAAAGTAATTTAATTTTCTAATCACATTTTTTTTAATAGAAGCTTCCCATTCAAAGCAATAATTATAGGCGGGCTTATTTTTTTTAAATATTTCAATTATATTTTAATTATATTATTAATTGACCTTTTTTATTATATTTTTTGCAATATATTTATTATTCCCGATGATGTTAACAAGCTGTTAACGAAATATCGAATAATAAAACCAAATAAAATAAAAGAAGAAAAAAAAAGACCTCAAGCTTAATAAATATATTGCAAAAAAATATTTCAATTATAAATTTAAATCAGACTGAAGGGAAGCAAAAAAAAATTTTTTTTTCATTATCAGATGGGTCACAGAAACTCAATTCGTACGAAGGTGAAAATAAAAACGTTTTTGACTTCTGCAGAAAACATGAACCACAAAAAGAATTTCGTTTTAAATTCTTTTCAATATAGTGATGTTGCATCGTCAATTTGAGAGAACTAACGTAAAAGGGTACCTCCACAGCATGAGTGCATGAGCAATTAGTCTTATCAATCTGGAGGTGCGGCTTCGATTCCCCCCTAGACCCTCGGTGTTTCTTCTGGTATCAATATATATGAAAATATCTAAGGTTATTTTTCGCTTTGCCTACCGAACGGTTCAACACATGAACTTAAAACGTTAGCTCATGGTGTTCTTTTATATTTTAATAGTTGTACGAAATTTTAAATATCTGTGATGGAAAGGAAGATAGAAAAAATAAAAAAATTACAAAATTTAGGTTCAGATTCAGAAAATTTAGGTTTAGGTTTTGGACGGATTTATTCTTATTCTTGTGGGTGGCGGTGGCACGATGGATGGTAGTCTGCACGTTGACTACGAATCCAAAAACAGACCTGGGTTCAACCCCAGTTTCAGACTAAAATTTTAAAATAAAAATAAACATCTCGCATTTTTCCGATGTGCATTAGTGTGTCAGTTGTTGTCGGAAGGTTTCAGTGGCGAAGGCATAGTCACTGGTCTTTGAACAATACCGGCTTCAGCTGATAGCAATCCACAATGGCATCAGAACGCCCTCCTTCGCCGGCATTGTGTAGCACCGGTGAAGTAAAATAATAAAAAAAAAAATGGCTACTAAACCGAAGCGTCAGCACTGCTACGAGTATAAATAAAGAACGTGCAAAAGCAGAGCTGCAAAATAATTAATTACGCTTCACCTCCTGTCGTTTCTCCTAATAACCCTTTCCTAGAGTTCCAATACAATGCTTCACATGTGTAGGAGTCTTCTCCTGAGTGCTGGTCCCAGATAAAAAAAAAAAAAAAAAAAAAAAAAAAAAAAAAATTAACAAAATTTACAGAACAAACTGGTGCAAAAATCAACACATTTTCTCAGTAGAGGAAGAGCAAATTACTTTTCATCGCAATTTGCTCGTAGATGCTGCACAATTAGAAAATGATGTTGTAATTTTTGTATGAACCCATTTGCAGAATATTATTAAAAGTCGAAAAACACAATTTAGCGCATTTATAGTTTAAAATAAAAACAGCACCAATACCAGTCTCATACAGATTTATTGAATATATTGAAGATATAAAGGTTTTATAATAATTTTAGACAAGATTGGAAATGCAGTCCGCCTCCAATTCGGTTATTTTAAGATTGTACGCAGAAAGCAGGCGCGAAATCGCCGCATTCGTGATCGAATGAGCTTTCGTATCGAATACCATTTCGTAACGTATCGAATAGCCAGATCGAGGCATTCGATAGCGTTCGAATCGAAATTTGTTTTAAAATGTAAAAGATTTATGTGTATTGTCATAGAATAAAGACATATGGTTACAATCTTTATATATAAAAATGACATGTATGTATGTGTGTGTGCTTCTTGAAATTTTCACCGTATACCTGGTATGTGGAATGAACTATATAAAATTGAAAAATTCCAACTGGACATTGCTACGGCCATAAAAAGTAAATATTTATTTTTGTATATCTTGCGAACGGTTGGAGTCCAAGTTTCTGAATATGGTCCAAATGACTTTGTACTTAAAACAAATCATCAGTAATAAACTGGGAGGGATTGGACAAGTAGGCGTGGTACCTCCTATACAAGCGAAAAATTCAAAATCGACTTTTTGTTTGATTTATGACATTTTTTTTGGCTAATTTGTCTTAATGAAAATTTTCGATTTTAATAAATTGTTTATTATTTATTTATGTATGTACTTACATGTTTAATAAAAAAATATGACTGAATAATAAAATAAAATGTTTCTTTCTTAAATAGCAAACAAAAAACTAGTTTACGACAGCTTTTAGTCTATCGAATAACATTTCGAGAGAATCTACTACTCGTTCGACTGCTCGTTATCGAATGCCACGATCTGAAATTTCGATACCTCTTATTCGATAACGAATATGACGATCTCAAAAAGTAAAATTTCGATTAAATTCATTCGATCACGAATGCGACGATTTGGGTCCAGCTCTGTTGGAAATGATCTATCGATAAATAAAAAATATTTCTTTAAACCAAAAATATGGTATTTAATAGAATGAATGCCGTAATAGTAAATACATACATACGTACATATATCAAATATTTATTTATCTGGATTTGAGCGTATTTTAAATCTGTGATTAAAACATGCGGTTAAAATCCACCGACACAACACGACCTGGATCCAGCTATGATTCGTTTATATTTAGTTAGGGTGGTAATGGCTGAGGTAGTTAGAACGTTGACTACAGTACCAAAAGTCCTGGATTCGAGCCCAGTCATACAAGGGAACGCCGCCTTCAGAATATCGATTGTGGCTCGCGCTGTGTGTGCCATTGCTCCGTTCTGTTGGAACCACATGTCCTCCAGTTCTAATTAGTTCAATTGTGGCAGAGAAAACTCAGTTAACATGGCCCTATAGCGCGCACCATCCACTATTGTCGTTTGACCAACGGCGTCCTCGAAAAAAATGGACCGATGACTCCTCCAGCGTGAACAGCGCACCATGCAGTCACTTTGCGCGGGTGTAATGGCCCCTCGTGCATCAATCGTGGATTTTCGGTGCCCCAGAAGCGATATTTTTGCTTGTTCACGTACCCGCTGAGTTGGAAATGAGCCTCATCGCTCATTATGATTTTGGTCGAAAAATCGTCCACTTCGTCCTCGAGATTGAGGTTAGGTTGGGCGTAGGTTCACTTGCATTCTACATCTGTCTAGTTCACAAATGACAAAACAGATTTGACATTGGCCGCCATTTGCAAAAATAAGAGCATCTTCCAATAGGATGATTTCTTTTGGCCCACCTTGTACAAACACTTTACAGTTTCCTGATGTGAATTAGTGTAACTTTGTGTGAGTTATTGTCGGAATGTTTCTTTGGCGAAGGCATCGTTACTGGTAACTGAATAGTACCGATTTCAGCTAATCCACAAGTAACATCAGAAAGCCCTCCTTCGTAGAATAATAAATAAAATGCGTACCAATTTCAGCTAAAAAAAATTTAATGCGTTTCGTTGATATCAGCGGCGCTGCAACACTGCTATAAAAACAAAAGCGTGCAAAAGCAGTGTTGTAAATATAATTAAGCTTTCTTCTTTACACGAGTATCACTTCATTACTTATAATCTGTATCACTATTCCTTCCCTAGAATTTAACACCCAGTAATAAGCAATCATTAACTGGGTGTTACTTCTCGTAAAAACATAATATTTGCACTGTTCGAAACTATTTCATGGAATATTTTCATTTTTCCCCTTTACAAATACATATGTATGTATGTATGTATGTATGTATGTGTGAAACAAAAAATTACGTTTTTCTATTTTTAATAAAGTTTTATTTTAATTTTTGCTGCACATCTTCGTTTTTTGTTAAAGTCCAATACGACAAATTAAAAACGAATTTAAAGTGACATTTTCGAAATTGATCACATGGTAGAAATGCGCTTTTGTTAATGAAACCAAATGGAACATGAAATCGATACAGTAAATCGACGCATGTTGTGGTGTCACATGTTTAGAGAATTTCAAAAAGTTTGGACGATTTCCAGCACATACTGATGACACATATGATGATTCTTACTCATTTTTTTGTTTTCATCATTTAAAATCACAAAAATTTAACTGAAAATTTTTAATGTTTTTATCAAACTCGAGTCCTTTTAAATGTTCATTAAATTAAATAAAATAAAACACGTTTTCCCAAATAATCTACAACTCGGTAAGTTTACAACGCTATTCAATGCCCAGAATTTGTTTTATTCAAATATTAATTGCACAAAACAACAACCACAACAATAAAACAAAATTAAAGGAAACTATAAATTTCTTAAGCAAAAGGAAGGGGTTAAAAGGTCTATTAAATATTGGTAGTACACGAGCATGTTGGTCTTGCAAAGGGTGAAACACAATACTCTGGTTCAACTAAAAAAGCACATAATTTTTTCCCTTAATTCCATGTTGTTTTAATTGTTTCTTATGGGCTGCTGCCATAATGGAGCGAACATATTTATGAAAGATCTCTCATAATGAATGTATTGTTGTTTATTTAAAAAGAAATTAATTGTAAAACACATTATTAAATAATTTATACCCATTAAGGAAAACAAATGGCGAACGGAAATAAATCTCTCTGTATAAAAATACAAGTCCTGATCCATCGCGTGACTCATCAAAGCACCACAGTCCAAACGCCAAGAGCCAGAAAATTCAAATTCGATACGCGTTTACCGCCGTCGAGAAGCAGCTCATTTAAGGAAGGATTTTTTGACATGCGAATGATAAGGGAATAAAACATGGGCAAAAATTGGTGCAATCGCTAACCTAATATCTGCGAAACTAATAGTCTTTTCACACAAGGTTTTAAAGCAAAGATGATTTTACGTTAAAACGAAGTAATAAAAACTGTTGTTATTATATAAAAGAATTTCCGAAAATCATCTGGCAACCTTTCGTGAATTGGTTTTAAGTTGATTTAATGAAATACAGCCTCGATGTTCATGTACAAAAGACAGTGCTACCAAGTTAAAAAATTTAAAACAAATGGCAATTTAAATGGCGCTGAATGAAACAAAAAAAAAACAAATAAAAGAAAATTAGGTACATAAAGTCACTACAATTATTTAAAACAATGGACGCAGCAGCAACAACAATAAAAAAGTGCAAAAGAAAAATAAGTTATTGGGTAGAGAATAATGAAAATGCTTTCATCGAGTTGTGGGAGGAGAAAATAAATGAAATTTTATTATACAAACTGAACGTTAAAACCTGATTTAATTAAACTTGTAGTGTGAACGAAAAATCAGCAATTTGTAGTTTTAACGTTAAAATCAGATTTTAATTTTTGGTGTGGCCGATAGAACCAAATTCAAAAAACCTTAAAATGCTGTTAAAAAATAAAGGAACACAAATACAAATATTGATGCGTGTAGCATTAACTTAACTCAAATTTGCATTCAGCAGAAAAACAGAATATTTGCTAGTGTTGCCACCTGGTTTTATTGCACCCTGCTTTTAATCAATTTCTCACAGGCAGTTTTTAAAAAAAGTGTGAGGATAACTTTTCTATTAAAATAGCACATCTAATCTATTTTAAGGTCAGCTCGAATTGTTCCATTTGAAAAAAATTTAATTCAAGGGATAAGTTTAATTAGCTTAATTTAAACTACTATTAACAACTATATCGTCAGAGATATTTCATATTACTTAATTTCATTAAAACTATTTCCCTTCACTTAAAGTGAAGTGACATCATAGACAATGTCATTTATCTTAAAAGGTTTCACGCCAAGTCTAATTAAACTTTATTAAATAAAGGCCCTTGACAGACGAGATTTGGTTTTGTTTTCATTTGTTAGAGCTGCTACAACAAGGATGTGACTAATATTTCTACATGTGTACGTGACTAACCATTTCTGGTGAAATAAATCTTATTGTGTCTACGTGTGTAATTATGCATTCAGGGGTTTGCTTGTGAAAAATTGTAGTCGTGATCAAAAGATGGTCTTCATTTTGTTGTTATCACGAATTTCGAACACATTTAGACATGAAGACTATTGCAATACTAAAGAAAAATTTAAATTTGTAACTGAGGGGGCGGGGCGTTGGCACGATGGATGGTAGTCTGCACGTTGACTACAAAACCAAAAACAGACCTGGGTTCAATCCCAGTTTCAGACTAAAATTTTAAAATAAAAATAAACATCTCGCATTTTTCTGATGTGCATTAGTGTGTCTTTGTCTGTCAGTTGTTGTCGGAAGGTTTCAGTGGCGAAGGCATAGTCACTGGTCACTGAACAATACCGGCTTCAGCTGCTTATGTATATACATTATATAAAAAAAACAGAGAGTTTTAATATGGCCATATGCAAATAATTTTCCCTCATCAGCTGCAAAATAAATTAAGTAATAAACAATTAATGCCTGAGTGAGCATAACCGTTGTATCTTGCTTTTAATTTTTCAAATTATTCTTATTTGCTTCACATTAAGCAAAACTTTAACTGGTGAATTAATAAAAAGACTGCAGTACAACGAAATGAATGCAAATAGTTGTCTTTAATACTTGAATCACAAACCGTACTAATTGTTCTCACTGGGAATACGTTCTTTTTTCCTTTGTAATATATTGTCGTTGGATTTTTTTGGGTTTCTTTGGATAAAATTCACTTTTCACCGTTCAAAGACTGTTGTTATTCCATTATTGAGGAACAAGAATACAGCCGACAATATGTATGACGGTATCTAAAATCAAGTTATTTATAACATATCGCAGTGCGGTTGATAAATTAACGTTCCACCTGCAGATACTGTTACAATTATAATAATTTGTTTTCGCCCTGAGTATAATTGACTCTGTTAAACAGAAATTGACACAATTTTTCAGTGTTTTTTTTTTTTTGTTTTTCATTTATTTTTCTTTGTGGTTGTGAGTGAAAGTATTTTAAACTAGATTTAAAGTACAGTAAAGGCTTGATAATCCGGATAATTGATTGCAGACCCTAATCAGGATTATCAAATTATGCAAACAACCGAATAAAAATTTAAAAACGTTACTCTTGTATTAAAAATCCTTTTAAAACACATTTCGTTTTATATATTAGGGGAATTCGCTGTTCGTAGTAAAGACCTTTTAGATCGTGCAGCTGTAGTAGTACAACAACAACAAAATGTATAGATTTACTAAAGCTAAAACATCTAAAACTTCAACTATGTATATTTCGTAAAAAAGTAATATTATTAATGTATGAAAATAACAATAAAAATCTTAAAGCTAATTATATTGCTTGGGAAAAAAGTCAAGCACTCTTGTTTGTCGAAAGGTTAGATAATTTTGTAGAGGCATACATTACCACTCAGGTTCTCTGGTGCTCCTATTTAAAAAAAATTTATTACTTAGGACTTTTTCAGCAAAATCGAGCTGGTTGCTTTGGAGAGGCATATATTGAACCCAATGCCTCGTCCTGATCATGTATATAAAAAAAAAAATTAAACTCCTGTGTTCTGCTGTGTCACTCAAATCTATAAATGTTTTAAATTTCAAAATCGGTTTGTTATTTTGGGAGATACACATATTGCCCCGTACGGGCCCTGTTATTCATAGTTTTTTTAAATACGTATATCTTATTTATTTTTTAGACCCAGATATGTCGATCTTTTAAATTTTAGGCATATCGGTTGGACAGTTTCGAATAGGAATATATTGCCCCCTCGCCCCACCTGGCACTACTTTAAAAAAAATGTTTATTTTTATGTATTTTTACACTCAGATATGTCCATGTTTTAAATTTTATGGAAATTGGTTGGATAGTTTTGGAGAGGCCTATATTTCGCCTACAGCACCGCTTAAACGTTCGATGGACTTCCACGAATATTTAAAGATCAAAATCAGCCGAATCGAATTAGCAGGCATTCTCGAGTTTCAGCGAGACTACCGAACAGCAATACATTTTTATATATCTAAGTATGAATATACAGGCCTGTTGTGCAAATCACTTCTTGTCAAAGTGATTTGAAATCACTGGAATGGTGTTCTGCACACAAAAATTTTAATAATCTCGTGATTTGATATCGTCAGCTAAATCACTGACGATTTGAAATCACTTGCTTATTTATTCTATGTATTTCGTTTAGAATTTAATAAACATGCTATAATATATTTCATGTGATTTGTTTTCTATTTATTTTTGTATTAAAATTGGGTTTGCTACATATAAAAACTTAACAATTAGCAAATTCGTGAGAACACTACTTTTTTGCAAATAATTGTTTTGCTTTGTTTGGCAATGTCGTCGTTTACATTTTCTTTTTAGAGCGTCAGCTGGTTAATTGTTTCGAAAATGTTTTTGATGTTGCCAAAGTAACACAGTCTTTAGAAGTCCTGTAAATATATATAGATATTTTACCATCATGTTCTTTATTTAAGACAAACTTGATATATTGTTGTACAAAAAATCTAGTAATGGTCAATAATTAAATTATTTTTGTACAAATTTATAAATCAGTAAATGCAAAATTTAAGTAAATTTCATTAAAATTTATGGTTTGTACCGCAAATGTCGTTTTTTAACACGCTCTTTTTTTAAATGATGTTTTCTTAAAGCAATTATTGACAATAAAGTAGATCCTGGCATTTGTATATTCTTTATTTCTTCTAATACTTTAATTCACAATGCAAAAATATAAACAAATATAAAACATTAGCTGTTTCCTCGTGTTTTCGAAAAATTAAAACCACGCCGAAAAATGTAAAATCGCGTGATTTACAGAACAGCTTCAAATCGTCGGCGTGGTTTCAAAACGGTGCGTGCGGTACGTGCCCTGATAGATTATGATTTTATTGATGTTTAAAATTTAAAAAAAAACGTCCTTTTTGTATATTAAAATATATGGAAGTGTGAAAGAATACAATTTGCAATTGTTTAAAATGCATTATAGCAATTTCGATTCTTAAAAATTGCATTCCACTGGATACTTTACATATTGAAAATATTAGCACTTTTGTTTTCTTTAAAAGTGATATAAAATGTTTTTAATAGGTTTGCAATCCGAGTACACGTTAAATCAATTAAAAAATGTGAAAACTGTCCAGTGTCCAGTTCATAGACCATAAATAAATCAATAAAAAAAAATATTACAAAAATATTTAATGCAACATTATCATATTTGTTGCCGAATTTGCATTTCTTTTTTACAGAGACAAAGCTTCAAAATTATCCAGAATTTTATAAATTATACAAAAAAAATAAATAAAATACTGATGCAATGGTAGCAGACGCTAATTTATTCCTACGCTCAGAATTTGTTCTGTTTGGTTGGCTGAAAATTGTTTCACTGAACAACTATAAAATGTTAGAATGGTATGTTATTTTAGTTTTCGAATGAAGAAAATAAAGTTCAACAACTCAATTTATTTATTTCATAAACATTTGACCAATAACTTCAACATTTAAGATGTCATAGATTTTGTGTTCTCAATTTATGCAAACAAAATTCTAATCAAATAGAAATACGACAATAATTTAATATGAAAATATTGAACGTAATTCGACTCTATTATTTCAAAATTTGTGCACAACTCATCACCACAAATAAACCTTTTTTCATATAATAATTTCAAAAATTGCCATACATTTGAATCCAATCATCAGGAGAGGCAAAATCCATGAAAATTTAAGTCGATAAGCCAATTATATGTATTTAATTTTGTGGAACAAAATTTTCACTGTTTGTGTTGCGAAGAAAAAAAGTAATCGCAAACCAAAACATACAAAGAATATGCAAATGTTTCGTTGTACATTTAAAGCGAGAATTTTTTTTAATTAAAACGTTTTATATAATCATGCAAAATTCATTCTATTATCCTATTAAAACTATTCTACAAAATCGTTCAAAGATAATCGCCATTTTGGAGAAATCACGTATGACCCCTAAAAGTATGCTTCGCGATACCGGCAACTATGGCAGTAATTTAAGGAAAACATTGTGCTGATTTTCTCGTAATTTAAAAAGTTGAAGACGTGAAAATGTAGAAGAAATTAAAAATTTTAAATCAAAGTAATCAATGCATCAACTTATTTTTTAACGAAAAAGAATTCCAGGAGATGCGAGATTTCATCACCGAGCTTTAATAGGCTTCAGCTCTGGTGTCGTTTATATAATTGATTGAATATGTAATTATTTATTTCAAATGTGTCAAAGTAACCACAGTTCTATTCTTGTTCTTGAATAACTATTTGCAGGTACTTTAATATTTCAATCCATTAAAATGTATATGCAGAAGGGTAACTAGAATTGTGCAATATCACTTCGAGACAAACAAATTTCATGCAATGTTGGATACAAATATTGAATAAAACTTTAACAAGCTTTTCACATGCATATAACAACTGAAAGCTTAAGGTAAAATATGACAATAATAAAAATCCTTGGATGGTAAAAGCAAAATGAAATAAAAAAAGTTACGGCACAATAATGGTGGCTTTACAAGTCTTTCGCTTTTAATCTTTAACATTAACCCTCTTTTAGAATTTTAAATGCCTTTCGGTAAATAAGCATTCATACTTAAAAGTAAATATTATTTTTTCGAACAGAAACCGATTTATGCACCATCACAGCAGTTTAAATAAGTAATATGACATATTTCTCTAAGTTCTTCTTTTCTTTTACCATGCAGAATATTTTCTAGAGTATTACAAAATAAAAGTAACTCAATAGGAACATTATAATTACTCTATTGAGTTTATTTTCCAAAAAAAAAGAAATATATTGGTAAATATAGTGTATTTTCATAATTTAATTTTTTCTAGTAATTTTTTGTTTATACGGTAACACTATCAGCTGGTATAAAAAAAACTAAATTTTAATAACAAATTAAATAAAATGGAAAGTGAATTAATAATAATTGAAGAAGTGAAAAACTGAATGCCTATAGAAACTGATAACGAAAGATTAAATATTGAAAAATATTGCGCCACGCTGCAAATTTATGCAACGAACTATTAGCAATTAATTTGTTGTACTAGACGAACGATGCATTTTTCGTTTAGAACTGAAACACATTTGTGCATTTGAGAATAAACACAACACCGTTGTCGAACGCAATTCGTCGTGCGTGATGAATTCTGTAATAGATTTATTTCTATTTCATATGCCGGCAAACGATCCCAGCATTAGTTGAAAAGCATTTAATAAACATTTAGAAATAAATTTACTATTTAACTACTATTTATTGTAAACGAGTTAAATACCATTATATTGAGATTCTCTGCACTGTCTGAAACGTTTAATCCTTGCAGTTGCTGAAGACCTAAGTCGCCTTTGGTATCGCAAATTAATTGAAATGAAAGGAATGAATACGCCCAAATACAGTAAAAACTATTAAGTACTGGCAGAAGATGAAGTTGTACTGAATTCTCACATCTACATATTCATTTCTTACATTTTTTTTTTTTAATTTTATATTTTGAAAGAAGAATGATTTTTTTTTAAATGATGTCATATTGGTTTAACACGAATTGTATATCTATTATAATTTTTTTATTATTTTTTTGTTTTCTATTTTGTAAAGAGTTGTTGTTTATATTCTTATGAATTTTTTATTTATTTATTTTTTTATTCATACTCGTGCAGATGTTTGTTGTTGTATGAATTTTTCTATTCATCGTAGCAGTTGCTTTTTAATTATACTCGTAAAGTTTTTGTTTTAATTTTTGTATTTCAGTTAGTTTTCTGCTTTTCAAATCTTGGCAAGTTTCTGTGTTATTTTTTATATTCTTTTCGTTAAACTTTTACATATTTTCTCTATAGGTGAATTTGTTTTCTTACTACTTCTGCTTTTATAAATTCAAAGAAAAGCAATCAAGCTGAATAATCACCATACAACATGCAAAGTATGCGTATGTGATATCAGATCTGTAAAAGATAGCAATCGATTTTTCTTGTAATCACATGATTTTGCTTTAATAATTGTTAATTTTTTTATTGCTTTCAAAAGCTTAAATCAATCTGGTGATCTCAATTTTGAGATTATGCAATCAATAGGATAAAAACGATTGCATTTAAATTTATGAATTGCTAACAAAATTAAATCAGAATCAATAATAAATAATTTCGAATTGCCAACGATATCAATTTATCTTTACACATTACATACAGCAGTGGGCATATAAATAGCACACTTTTATGTAATAGTGTTAGTTCCAGAACAAACCCACAGTTAAAGTTTTTATTTCATACGTCTAAAGTGTTATACCAGAAGTTCATACTTCTATATTAATTATAAATAAAAATCAAATTATTTAAAAGAACACATTTCAGAATTTTTTTCAAGGCTGGATAAATAAATAGGACACCAGTATAAATTAAACAAAACAAAATCTAATTATTTAATATTTTTTTTCAATTTATATTAATATTTTGTACTGAATACTATGCTCCCTGGCTTCTCTGGCAAAGTTCTTCGGAATTTTAGATATTTTATTGCCTAATTTAGGTTTTAAAATCGTTCCAGAGATAATTCATCTAGTTTTTTGACCTCTTTTTATATTAATTACACTAATTATTTAAGCTGCAGGGCCTTTTGATTTATGTAATATTTATTTGTATTCTATATTTCGATACTCCTTTGTGTAGCTTCTTCAGGAAAATTGGTTTTTGTTTAATTAATTAATTGTGAATTTAAAAAAAAATTTTTTTTCATTATAAACATTATCATAATGATCATTCCAGAGATTTTAAATTGGATTTACATGCGGGTTTTGCGCTGGCCAACCTAAAACCATAATATTTCACAGAAAAAATCAAGAAAGAGGTTCAATTAAAAAGTTACTCAGTAAATTGTTCGGCCAATTAAAATGTTTGCCAATTTTCGGCCAGCAAACAAATTGATCATGTCAATTAACATATTTGTATCCGTGAGGTTTTTCAGCATTTAAAATTCAATTAAAATGCTATATATTCTTATGTATACATGTAGATATAAAATTTGGAATTTTTTTAAACTAAAGATTTTAATTGGGGCAATTAAGATTGTTTGAAAAAAAAAAATTAAAATAATTTTCTTTTAATTAAATTCATTCCCGCGAAATTTTTTTCTGTGTTTTCCTTCGAAAAGCCCTGCTTAGAAATTGATGATGAGTGTTTGGTGTCGAATGTACAAAACTGCAGGTTATTGGCATGTTTGGAAAATATTATGGGCTTTGAGTGGCCAGCACAAAGAGCCTCTGGAATGATTTTAAAACCAAAATTAAGCAATCGTAATCCGTGGACCGCTGCCAGAGATTAGTCGAAAGTACGCCTCGTAGTAGATGGCAAGCTGTCATTAACAATAATGGTTTCAGTACAAAATATTAATGCAAATTGAAAAAAAAAAAAAACAATTAAATAATGAGCTTTTATTTTGTTTAATTTATACACGGTGGGCCCAAAGTAATCACCCGGGGCATAAGTAATCACCCGATGTCTTTTTTGTTGTAATTTTATTTAATAAAAACCTTTGGATCTGCATGTATGGTCATCAACTATGGCGCCGGTCACTTAGCCCATATAATAAGCAGAATTTGTCTTAAAAGAAAAAATTACAGCAAAAGAACGTCGGGTGATTACTTCTGCCCCGGGTAATTACTTTTGGCCCACCCTGTACTAGTGTCCTATTTATTTATCCAGCCTTGAAAGAAAGTTCTGGAGTTTTTTTGTCCTTTTAAAGAAATTGATTTTGATATAGAATTATTTATTATGAACGTTTGGTGTGACATTTTCGATGTATGAAATAAAAACTGTAACTGTGCTTTTGTTTTGGAAAATGTAGATAATTCTACTCTTTTACTTACAAGAGTACTATTTCTATATCCATGGCTGTATCTTCGTTTGTGGGTTTTTGCAAATTGCAGGCGCTTTTCAATATTCTTTACTAAAAGAAGTGGCTTCTCCTGTTTAATACGCCCAAATAGGTTTGTTTCATTCAGTAGTCTTCTTACGGAGCTATCTGATAATTCCATATCAAATTCTTCTTCAATTTTTCAGATGAAAGGACTAGAAATGATCGAGCTTACTTTTTGGACCATGATCCTGTCGATAAAACTTAATGTTTTACGGCATTTGGTTCTTCGCTCTTTACTTTGTGTGAGTTATTTCTTATCGGTTTCACTTAAATGAATGGCATTGTAGACTATATATCGAGAGCACTTTAACATTTGTCCAATTTCCGTCGGAGATTAGTTGATCTCACAGAGCTGGTATATAAGTTTCCCTTTAATCTGTTCTACACAGATATTACAACTGCAAATTGTAAAAAAAAAAAAATTTCATACTCAATTGTGCAAATAAAATTTGGACAGTTTTTGCAGTGTCCTATTTGTATGTCCAAATAAATAGTATTAACGATAAGTAATATAGCAGCTCTGAACTTAATGCTGTAAATATTGTGGGCGTTATTTATTTATATATTTATTTAGTATTTAATATTAGTTATAAATTAAAAACAAGCTGATCTATTATTTCACTTTAGGGAAATGCAATGAAGTGTGCTTTTTCTACGTCCATGGCTGTATGTATATTGCACAGTACAAAGTTATATTTTAACTTTAAAACGTAGCGATTTTCAGTATACACTATTATGGAATTAAATTCAAAATTAATTACAAAATGGTTTAAATTTTAAACCAGGAAACTGTATATTCAATATTTAGCTGGAATCGAAATATCACCAAAATTTCGATTATTATTTCGTTACTTGGGATTTCAGAAAAAGCGTTTTCAAAATAAAAACACAAAATATTGCAATTTTGATAAGATTTCATTTTCAAAATCTAAAATCATTATGCAATCAAAGAATGAAATTTTCTTGATTGCAATCCTAATTGATTGCAGTTTATTACAGTCCTGATGTGTATAAATTGTTTGTTATGTGAAACGCAAACTGACGACCATAAATATAATAGATTGAGGCATATGTATGTATTGCCATTGAAAGCTTTTATGTGTTACAGCAAGATTCAAAACTGTATATCAAATGTCTCTTTATCAAAAATTCTCATGTCCATACAAAATGTATAAGCCAAATGGATTTGTTATTGGAAACCTCTGTTCAGATATTGTTGGGTGCTGCTTGGAACTTGGTAAAAAAAAATTAATCTGTTGATAGCCGTACATTAACACTCTAATTTAAGTATCTCTTAGCAGCTTTAAATGCTTGTTTGCTGTGTTGATTTAGGTTAGTCTATTAATTGTTATAAAAGAAAAAAATCAAATTGCAAAAGGTTTGCTTAACTTATTTTCTAAATCAACTCATGTATTTAAATTAAAATTTGTTACATTTATTTTTTTCAGTGTAAAAGGTATATTTGTATGTATATATGTACATATATGTCTAAAGTGACTCCAATATTTTTTTTTTAGATTTTAAGCCCTCTCCGTGGTTTCACTAATAAATGTGAAGTGTAAAAAAAATTGTTCACATGAAAAGTTTTTGTCAATTGTTTACACTGACTCGACTCAGCAATGCTGTGCAACTGTAAACAATTTATTTGTTTATATCGTCACCTGAAATGTACAAAATTCTATCATCACTTTTAAAAACTTTACAAGAGAGACAAAAAAAAAATCTTAATAAAATGAACAGTGTTGTGGCTACAAATGTCATCGAAATAAAATGATGTGTTTATTTACAACGTTAAAAATTATGGCTCAAAAATGATAACCTGGTAATACTTTTCCATTGTCTCGTTATTTCTCAACAGCAAGAAATACATTAAGTAAACACTGTATTTTTAAATTCCTTAATAGAGTTGCTATTTTTAAAAATAGAAAGCTAAAAATTTGTAAAGACGTGTGCCTTGATGGGCTGTACCAAAATCCACTAAAACCTCAACTTTGAGTTTTTTGCTTGTTTCGTTTTTTTTTTTGCATTTCAGGTGACAATATTATTATATTAATTTTTATTATAATTTAATTTTTTCATTTCATTTCTCACCGAACGTGAATCAAAAGCACTATGAAAATATGAAGAAAATTTCAAGTTCACTTTATCACAGAACGAAAATCGTTTGACGTTGTGTCAACGTGAATACAAAAGATAAAGAAGACTGGTCGCTACAGCAAACTTTAAAACTACAGCTATGTAAAGACGATTGCCAGATTTTACAATATTGTACGATATGGCAATATGGTGACAATACATATCCAAATGAAAAATTGTCACCAAAGTGTAAATTGTTTATTCAGACTATTTTAAGAAAATTGTACAAGCCTTCGCCGGTATTGTGTAGCATCGGCGAAGTAAAATAATTACTAAAAATGGCTACTAGACACGAAGTTTCAAAATTTAAGACATCGCCTTGACATCAGAGATGCTACAACACTGCTATAAAAAAAACAGATAACGTGCAAAAAGCAGTATTGTAAGATAGTGAAGCTTCACCTCCTATCATTTCTCCTACTATCCTTTTCCTCTAGTTCCAGCACAATGCGCCGCATGTGTAGGGGTCATCTCCTGAGTGCTGTTCCAAAATAAAAAAAACGTCATTGTCACACAATAAATTTATCTCTTCCACAAAAATTGTCTGTTCATACGATTGTCAATTTATTGTATGGCCAAAGTTGCCAGATTATATGTTAAACATTGTTTCTAAATATTTATGGGCAGCGTGGCCAATATACAATGGTGTTATTGTACGGGGCACTAAGTAAAACACATCTGACAATAACAAATGACCGTACAATATCTGCAAATATCTGTAAAGGGTGCATTAAACGATAAGATTTGTCGTACGTAAAATGTGAGAGAAAATAAAATGAAATTCCATCCGTATTTCAAAAAAAGAAAGTAAAAATCGGATGGTTGTTTTCTGGCGTTTACACCTTTGGTATGGATAAAATCAAGTAAGATTAAAACATTCTCATTTAATTTAACTACAGCTGTTTGCTTGTTTTCCCCAGAGATGGAGTTCTTGTGCAATTGAATTTATTTTTTAATAACCTTGAAAAATATATTTATAACTTTGGAATATGTTATTCTCGTGGTCAAAATTATTAGTGTACTTTTGGAAAATGTACGTATATTTTTATAAAATTGTGCTGTCGTGGTCTAAAATGTACATTTCGATTTTATAATTGGTATAAATTTATGAAAGCAGTTTTCCCTCCCTGGCTTTCTCACATTTGTTTACATAAAAGTGCATCCCTGATCTAATGGTCTGCGTTGGTTTTTGAAAAATTTTAAAAATTCAAGAGAGCCATACGATTGTCAAATTTTCATCCGTATTTTCTCTCTAAATCTTATATTACATATTACGTTTAGACGATCCGACTTGTGCTCTTCTACACAAAAATTTGGCATGTCGTACGACTTGTGGGACAGTGTAAAGCACCCTTAAATGGCAATGGTGAGTGTTGTCACAATTATCAGAAGTGTGACAATATTATTGTCGTACAATGCACCGACAATACCTTTTGTGCCAATTTTGACACAGAAAAATTTTAGGTGCACAAGGTTCTTAAGCGTTTAATTAAAATTTTTTTTTTAAACAATATTGCAATATATGACAATCGTGTATACATAAATTAATAATTGAATTGAAGCATGGGCGAGAAGATTTTTGTTTGTTTTTCTCAGTGTAGCACGACAGCTTCCACATTGTACGCACTTAATCATAAATAAATCAATATTTATTTTGCTTTTATTACTCGAATTACACATACATTTTCATCTATTTTCTACAAATTCTAGTTTTCGTTGCAAGAGATCTGACTTACTTTCCCTAATCTTGCCCAACCAAATACCACTTAAGAAGTGAACAATTTGCTGTAACGATTAATTGTAGTTTAACATTAAACCAGCAATTTCCCAATTTGCCACACAATAATGAAGACAATGAAGACAAAGGGAAGATGTTTTAAATACACAAACCGAAATAAGTTAATTAATAGAATCATGTTGCTACTTAAACAAATAAACCGACAATAAATGGCGAAATTCTCAAAACTGGTAATGTTTCTACAAGAAATTCTTCATTATCTCTGGTTATTATTGTTATGTTAACCCTTACCGGCATTAATTGGGTCAAAGTGACCCGAACCAAGTTACCAATTTTATTATATTTTAAATTTAAGTTTAAGTGTAAATCGCAAAAGCTGGTTGAAAATTCTCTTGGGCGTAGTTCGTTGCATTTTCTAAGACGGACAAACAAACACATATGTATGTATGTTAAAGAATACACTGTGAATATGAAGTATTAGTTAAGCAATAGTTATCATTTTACTTTACTAATAATTAACTAATGACCGTGAATTTCTTGCGCAGTCAATTTAATATAAAATCATTTAAAAACGTACGTAGTTTCCTTTTTACAATTGAAGTAAAACAGTCACAATCCAACGGAAAGATATACACGGTATATGGTAATGTTTTTATTATTTTCTTATTTCAGTGAAAGCAAAACTATATACGAGTAAGATTAATTGTGAAAACCAAAATAGGCGAAGAATTTTTGGATTAAATTTTGTGTACGTTTAAATTTTAAGAAATTTTCTTTCGGTTCCAATTGCACAGTACAACAAAATTAAACCTTTCCTATAACAACAACGTTCTTTCAAGTGATTCTAATGGAGCGGGCTATAAAAAGACACACATGTAACGGAATTTTAAAAGTTTACATCTTTAAATCGTTTTACGGCCGTTTTACTGTTTCCGTCTTGTATAGTAAACCGACATAGAAAATCGTAGAAAGCTTACGTTTTTGGTATACGATGTGTCCAGAAGATTTATGGAGAACATTACAAAGGATATTTTCTTAGTAGATGAGGTCTCTTCAAAAGAGAAGGTGAATTTTGAATTTTTTTTCTGCAAAATATTTATTTATTCATTAATATTCATTTTGTCCCCTTGAAAGTCATCCCCCTCAGATATAATGCAGTTATGCCAGCGCTTCTGCGTGCGACTTGTTACACAGCAAGAGAAACAATAGATCTTTTGAAGGAAAAGTTCGAAAATCGCATTATTTCTCGTAGAGGAGGAGTCGATCGTGCGATTTATATTTTTTTTCCGGTTTTTTGAAGTCGATAGTGTGCAGTAATAATCCCACAATAGTTCAAGAGCTTAAAACTAACATTATCGAGCAAATATCAATCATTGACAGCAGTTTATTAAAAAACGTAATTGATAAATTTGGTAAGTGAATCCCCCACTTGACCGACATAATTTTTTATTTGTAACCGGAACTTAGTTGTAATAAACGGAAATAAGAATAATTCTTCTAGTGTTTTATATTAATTAAACTAATTATTTAAGCTGCAGCTCCTTTTTAAATATATAATACTAGCTGACCCGGTTCGCGTTGCTGGCCCTAAGCAAACATTAGTGTGTTGTATTATCACACGATTTTTTTTATTAAAAATAAAATAAAAAACAAAAAAAATAAATATATGTATGTCATTGGTGGTGCAATATGAAAATTGAAAATTTTGACACGCCCCTCCGCCCGCAGACCGAAAATCAAAAATCAGACTTCACAGTGTCACCCGCCTGAAATTTCATAAAAATCGGCCCAGCCGTTTTGGAGTCCATACGTTACATACAGACACACATCCTGTTTTATATATATAGAAGATTTATTTTTATTTCGATATTTCGCTACACCTATTTTCCTGAAGAAGCTACACAGAAATAAAAATATTTTTAATATCTGAATCAAAAAGTATTTTTTTTTATTAAAATTAAAATGATACATCAATTTTGGATACCTTTTACATGGAAGAAACTTTAAAACGGGCCTAAAACGAGTTATATACGTTAATTCTTAAAACACCAAAAACACCACTGCATCAGTTGGCGCAGCCTTGTTCTTTAAAAAAAATTTGAATTTGTTGTACAGTGTTATCAGTGAAAAAAACTCTGCAAAATTTCATCTTCATTAGTAGAATGTTACTTCAGTTTGTCAAAAATTCTGCAAGAGGTTTTTTCTAACCTGAAATGTTCGGAGGGTTAAACAGTACAGATGGCGATGGCGTAAGAATTCATACAATTCCGCTATTTCAAATGGTCTTGTTATAAAAAGTAAAATAAATTAAAAATGATTCCAAAAAGAGCAGCAATAACAGCAGCATCAGCACTTGAAACAATTGTGCTGAAACTTCGTAATAAAAGAGGATGCAACAGATATACGAATGAACGCAAAATGTAAAACTTAGATCAGATTGAAATCTACAATGAATTTTTTTACAACTCTCCTTTATTTGCTGTGTTTAAGGAAAGGAAATGAAATATACAACACTTGAACATCTTTTAGGAAAGAACTAACGAAGAACAAAGAAAAATCGTTGGTTATTCTTTTGGGTGTTCTATAAGTAAATATTCGCATAATAAATATGTTTCGCTGTTCATTCTACATACATTCTTGTTATTATTTTGCTGTGTATTTCTTGTACAAATCCGAGCGCGCTATTATTTTTGGTTATTTTCTCTTGTTTTATTTTTATTTTTAATTCTAAATTAAATTTCCAACGTATTTATTTGCCATTAAATCTCATGGGAGTAGACAGAGTAAATTGCTCTTTTATGTATTTATTACCTTTAGCTGTTGTTCTTATGCTTGGTTTTCTTATTGCTATTGCTGTTGTATCAACTAAGACAAATAATGGGAATAATCTTACGCAAGCATTTTTACCCAATTGTTGCCACGCTAATTTGTATGTGGTGTAAGGCAGCTCTAAACCCAACGAAATCACTTATCAATTGCTGTATGGTTTCTCGATTAAACAATAAAATAAAATACTCAGGGCAAATTAAGGCATTCGATGCTTTTCGAAATTTCAAACAAAATTCTATTAAAAGAACAATCTATATATTTATGCTCAAAGGTTTTTATTTTTTATTTTTCTATATACATACATATATGTCGATATTTCGTTAACCATCGGCTAACATCTTCAGGATATTTTTTTTTATTATTTTTAAAATTTTTTCTTTTTGAAATTAATATAAAAATTTTTTCATAAAAATGATTCAAAATATTTTAAATTTTATGCAATATTAAAAAAATGTATAAAATTTTAAAAATTTTACAATATTTACATTTAAATATACATTTAAAATATCTTTTTCTATATACTTTTAATCCCACATACCCATATACATATATATATAAATATACACATATATCCATACAGATATATATATATACATAAAATACACATATCCATATATATAAAATTACATATACACATATATACACACATACACATATATATATGCAATACTTAAAAAGTACTTTAAATTATTATTATTACATTAACACAATATTAGTTTTAATATACAATTATATGAGGAGGTCCATAACAAAACGCAATAATTCCACTTGAACAATATTTTGAGTAAAGCAATAACAAGTAATTAAGGTTATTAGGATACAGTTATTTAGTTAAATATCTGTTGAATTATAACAATTTTCTAAGAACAGTAAAAATTATAAATTAATTAATTTTATGTTAGTTAATTTTTAAGTTATTAAGATAACAAATTTGGAAATGTTGCGTTTTGGTCCGTCACATAGTATTTATTTCGTTTTGCTATGAACCCTACGGAGATGTTGCGTTTTGATATGAACTAGATTTGGAATTATTGCTTTTTGTTCTGAATAGATTTTTATTCACATCTTTTTTTTTCATTTTTATTTTTTTCCATCTTTATTTTATGTTTATTTAAAACGCATTGAGCACACATATCTGTCGCAGGGGAAGAGAATCCTATGTTGAGAGTGTTGAAAATATTCCAAAAATATGTTTTTTTAACTTTCAGAGGATTATCTACTGAATCATTATAAATCCGCCATAATTTCTTTATATTGAGTTCAGGTGAAACATAGCATCCTTGAGATTTATTTCTATTGTAATGGCTCTCTTTCGCTGGTAATTTTTTTAGGAATTTTAATATACTTTCTTTTTTTTTGTTTAAACTTAGCGGTAAGCCTATCTCCACCTCTATTCTCTTTAGGAATATTGCCGTGAAATATAGTTTTTGCAATAGTATTCACTCTACGACCTGTAACGGACAATGCTTTCAAAAAGAAGGCTTGACACACCCTTTTTGATTTCTTTTTGTGTTTCAGAAAGTAGTTGCATGAGAAATTCTTCTTTTTGTTTTCTGGTGTATACTTGTGGCGCTTGGGTATATATGGAACTATTAGCCGTGCCAAGAATTGATCCTGGTCAATTTTTAATTCATTTTTATACAACAATTCACGATTGAGAATAATCAATTGAGTGTTGAGTGCTCACATCTGTAACCGCTTTGTTCTTTGTGTCTGCACGGTTTGTGAAAGGACAGAGCCAGGGGATCCTTATCAGCATATCTATGAAAAATATAAATGTTTTTAGATAAGACAAAATACCAAGCCATCAAAACTACTTTTTATGACGATTGGCGCGTCTATTATTCGTTCTCTGTATAGGCTCACTTTTTCTTTTTCCCACGTTTATCCTCCCTACTGTTGCTTCTGCCATAGTTATTTTTTATAAACTGTACTCGATTCACAACTTACTAATTAAAAATATGTAGAAGTTATTTAAAGTGCAATAATATTCCTATCGTTTTACAGTTATTGTAGAGTTACCATAACAATAAAACCTGTGTTCCCTTAACTTTTTACTAATATGTATGTATCTCCAAGTTGATGATTGCATAAATATGGAAATGTTTCATTTTGGTCTGAACCATTACGTTTTGTGTTAAATTACAGCACAATTATTGACGTGGGGTATGTTGTATAACAATGGATACATAGATTTTAATATATAGAATTAGATTCATTCAGAAACACAAAAAACTTAAAAACTGGAATTATTGCGTTTTGTTATGGACCTCCTCATATGTTAAACAACTAACAAAAAACAAATTAAACATCACATGAATATAAGCCTAAATATATACTTCAAGTTAATAGCTATTATTTAACAAATACACTTAAAATATATATATATTTTTTTTTTATTTTTTTTTTTAAATTTATAATTTATATATAAGCTTAAAAAAAATTTTTTTAAAATCTTATGAATATAAGTTAAATCAATAGTTATTATCGTAAACATTTTAAATAACTTTAACATGAATAACGTTTTTTTTCTCATTCTTCCATTTATTGAATCTTCAATGTCTATTGAACTAACAATAAGTAATCAAATCTTAAATAATAAAACAAGAATAAATTCAGCCCAGCCAGCGCCAGGCCAAAAGAAGCGTTTCTGCAGAGGTTTCAGATTATTAATTATGTGAGTTGAGATCGTTAGAGAGCTAAAGTGTCCCTCCTTCTCAGTCTGGTGTGTCCTGAGAAATTTTTGATATTTCTAGCCAGAGGAGTCGGGTGGAGATCAAGTTTTTCAAAATAAGTTGTGGTGAGTTTGGAAAATACGGTATTTACCAACGGAACATTAAGATCCCCGTGGAGTCGAGAATTTTTAATGTACCAGGGGAGGGCCGCCGCTGTAATTGTACGGAGGATTTTATTTTGTAGTCTTTGAATTTTTTCCATATTTGTGCGGGAGGCAGTAGCCCATAATTGTATGCCATAACACCATATTGGTTTTAAGATTGAGTTGTACAGTAAGAATTTGCAGTCAAGGCTTAGAGTAGAGTTTCTCAGTCATCAGCCAGTTTAGTTTAATTGCCTTCAATTTCATTTGTGTCAGCTTAGCTTCGATATGGATCTTCCAAGTCAAACGACGATCAAGGTGAATACCGAGGTATTTTACTTCAGAGTGTTGTGGGATATATTGGCCATTGATTTGAACAGGTGGACACGTATCCTGCCGCAACGTGAACGTAATGTGCTCACACTTCCGTTCGTTCATTAACATTAAACATAATAAAGTGTGTGCAAATATTTTGTAATATGATATCCAACATAATATTAATTCTAATAATTTAATTTTTACTAACTAAATATCTATAGTTAAATAAATTAACTAAATTATCTGTATCTATTTTAAAGTTTATTCTATCTGACTTTGGTATATTATTAATTTCTAACATTTCTAACAAAAACCTACGTTTATAATTATTTTGCGTTTTCCAAACTGATGCATTTTCAATGCTTTAAAAACAAACAAAAAAAAAAAAATTATATTAAAATATATTGGAATTTGGTTCGATATCGGGTACTGCAATTTAAGACCAATTATTTAAAGCGTTTCGTTAAGTGAAGAAATAACTCTCAAATGTTAAGTTAAATTAATTTAATATCTGTGTCATTAATATAAAACAATTATTAATAAATTATCTTGTACAATTTATTTAAAGTGTTTCGCTCTCGCTGCCATAGCGCAACCAATGAAACAACTTGTGAAAAGGATGATGCGCTTCTTTACCGTGACGTGAAAACCATCATTCCATCAATATCCAACCGTATTCTTCTTCAGACTATATATGGAATTATTATCTAAATAAAGCTTTAATGACAACATATTAATTGTTAGATACATACAGATGTATGCAGTGTCTTATTTCGAACTTCAATTTATGTAATTAGTTAAAATTTTGACATTCTAAATAGGCAGTCAAAATTACATGTGATAGTTACATAGTAAAAACAAACTGAATCAAAGACAAAATTATAAATTGTACTGACAAACACCAGCAGAACGGAACAACATGCTGTTTTCGAAAGCCGCTAAATATTCATCATCAGCGTTCTACGGGTTTTGTCTTTTGTGTGTGTTTGTTAGTAGATGTAAATTATTATCTTAATATATTTATTATTTTCTATAAATAGAATACGAGAAATTATTCCCCGAGAATTATTGAAGCTCTAAATTTACCATGTCTAAAATATAATAATCCTTGGCATGTTTTGATTTTTTGTTTCAATTATTAACTGTCAGAGCAATTTACAATTCAGTTTGTTTGTTAATAAGTAACTAACACTTGGAATTTGCAATGCCTCTATGGTATCGCTCACTGCCCTATTTAAAATTTAAAAATTTTAACTAACGCTTTAATTCCAACTGTTTATTTTTAATATTCGTCAGAGTGTTTTAAATTTTATGAAAACTCTTAACAACAATTCAAAAGAGATTTAGGGTATTTTATTTGCTAAATAATGACTGAAAGTCTTTTTAGAAAACAAGTTACAACAGGGAACATTAAATTTTTTTTTCTTTCAAAAGTCTTCGTCAATTCGATTTTATATGCATATTCCCTGATTTCATAGACTTATCGGATGCTGCAATTCTGAAGTTTCAGGGATGGCTCGCAAGTTCAGCAGATTGCCATTTTTTTAAATTGCAAGAAATAAGATTTCCCTGACCTTCATACATACTCGTACATGAGAACTCAATTAAATCTTGCCATTTAACAAATTTCAATGCTGTTTCCCTTCTTTTTTTTTGTAACAAGAGAACTTAATTCCAGTTTTCTGTACCATTTAAATTACCACAAAATATAATGATATTTTCCATTTGTCGTCCAAAAGAAAAAAATATACGTCATTTGTGCAGACTGGATAAGTTTCTGTTGTATAGCTTTTTCTTTTCATTATCATTTACAGCAAACCTATACAAAGATTTAGTTCTTTAGAAAGAAACTTAATTAATATGCAAATCGTTGAACGGCAATCAACAAACAAGGGAACAAAGATGAAATTATAAAGGGTTCATACTGATTATAATGAACCAAATAAGAGTAACAAGTAAACGAAAAGGATATTCGGCTACAGGAATTTTGTAGCTAAAAATATGCAAAAATACTGATGAACAACAGTTGCCCACAAATTAGATAAGAGTCATCGTTTTTAAGGTAATTAAAATCAATGGAGACAGTTTAGCTTTTTCGAGGCTAGATTTTGCCTTTTCTTTGTCATTTACCCTCGACATTTACGTTTTAGCTTTATGGATTCTTTAAGCATTTTCTTATTTTGAATTTAGCCTCAACTAATTTTAAAATTCTTTCGAAATTATCTGCTGTCCCCATGTTGAAAAATTAATCTGACAGGGCATTACGTTTCTTCACAATTTCTGTTTTCACAATAGAAACTGAAATACTTGGACAAGCACTTTCTTAAGTTAGACCGCGAGCCATGTCTGCTGCTGCAAGTCTCAAGTTTGTAGGCGACCGATGTGAGAAGATTGGGGAGGTGTAGACGGTTTTATTTGCTCAGCAATTCTCAATCTTTTACTTGAAGTCTGATGTACGTGCATTTGTATTTTATGTATTTCTCTTTCAATTTCTCTTTAAATTTTTCTTTAGATTTTTCTTTAAATTTTTCTTTAAAATTTTCGTTAAATTTTTGTTTAAATTTCTCTTTAAATTTTTTTTTTCAATTTTTGTTACAATTTCTCTATCAGTTTCTGTTTAAATTTTTCTTTAAATTTCTGTTTCAATTTTTCTTTCAATTTCTGCTTCAATTCTTCTTTCAATTTCTGTTTCTATTTCTCTTTCAATTTCTCTTACAATTCTCATACAATTTCTCTTACAATTCTCTTACAATTATCTTTCAATTTCTGTTTCAATTGTCTTACAATTCTCTTACAATATCTCTTACAATTCACTTTAAAAATTGTTTTTTTTTCATCTTGGATCAGCACACAGGAATATGACTCCTACATATGCGAAGCATTGTGCTGGAACTAGAGGAAAGGGATAGTAGGAGAAATGATAGGAGGAAAAGCTTCACTATCGTACAACACTGTTTTTTGCACGTTATTTGTTTTTATAGCAGAGTTGTAGCGTATCTGATGCCAGGGAGACGTATTAAATTCTGATGGTTCGTTTTTAGTAGCCATTTTTAGTAGTTATTTTACTTCACCGGTGCTACATAATACCGACGAAGGAGAGCGTTCTGATGCGATTGTGGATTGCTATCAGCTGAAGCCGGTATTGTTCAGTGACCAGTGACTATGCCTTCGCCACTGAAACCTTCCGACAACAACTGACACCGAGACACACAAATGCACATCAGAAAAAATGCGAGATGTTTTTATGAGTCTGAAACTGGGGTTGAACCCAGCACAAATTTTTCGTTTAGTAGTCAACGTGCAGACTACTTCGAATATCGCCACCCCCTGTTTCAATTTCATAATTGAATATTCACAATCAAAGTCAATTAAAGATTTAATTATTGGAATTAAAAATTTCTTGTCTATTTTTTAACTAATTCTAATAAAACATGATAACAATTGCAATGGTTTTTTTTGTATATGAAAATTTCTTCATGATAAATTATTCTACGTGTATAAAATTCTATTATCACAAGATATTTGCGCTTTCTTAATTTTCACCTTAACTAGAGGAAATTCAGCAACTTGTTGTGTGAAAGTGTGTAAAAATTCTTTGAAATTTTAATGGGAAAAAAAAGAAAACTTAAGCGAATAACGACAAATGGAAAAGAAAGAACAAGCGCTAAAAATAGACAGTAAACCCTACGGATGTCCTTTTGGATTTCTTAATCCCAATGTTGTATTATTGCTTTTACTTAAACTTAAAACTTTACTCTGGATGTATGTACTTTGCTTGGGTGAGTTGGAGCCGATTATTATTACCTCGGTAGTTGGCAGCCGTATTGCACTTGTGCCAGTGAGATTTTACTTAAAACTATATTGAAATTTTAGTCTTTGCTACTTAACGTTTCTTTTCATCTTTTTTTTATAACCATATTTTATTTTATTTCACTTCAGTAGAATCCTTTTAGATGTAGATGGTGTAAAATTATTAGAAGTCCTTGACTGTTTTTTTTGTTGCATCTTAACTTTTTATCGATATTACGTACGTAAGTATGCATTGGCAGAGGTACTTTGCTGTTAATTTGCTGATAATGTTAGTTAAAGCTGAAATAGGGGAAAAGGGGTTGAGCATGGGAATGGGGAAGGAAGGGGAAAAGATAGAACGAGTGAACAGAAACTGAAGAATGATGAGGGGTACGGGGCACAAAAGAAAACTATGTTCTCGATAGACATCCTCGATACGGCTAAGTTGCTTTCGATTCATGCATTCATGCATGCATGTGCATGTACATACGTATTTCTATATGTGTGGTTTTATTTTTAGCATGAATAGGTGCTTTAGTTTTAGATTTAAAATTGTATGTCGAAGGAAATTGTAAAGGTTTTGTTTGTTTTTTTTTGTGTTTTTTCAATTAGTCTTTTCTTCTGGGATATTCTCTTTCACTGATTGTGAATTTGCTTTTCTTGTCTGTTAATTGCCGAGATGCTTTGCTTAAGCGTTAAAATTTATTTTTATGTTCATTTTTTTATGCTTATTACAATACCTTTTGAGGTGCATATACTAACTTAACTGCTTAAGCTATAAGATGTTAATTTTATCTGGAACAAAATTAAATAATTTCACTTGAACTACTTTCAATAGCTTGTCGTCTCTCA